>OY997270.1:463051102-467851102 GCA_963921465.1 Triticum timopheevii | reverse complement strand
ACAGAGGGCGCAACTCCAACACATAGCCTTCGAGCATGTTGGATACTACGGCAGGTGGCCAAAAGTGGTGAAGAGCTTCTAGCCCCGGAGAACCAGCCCAACAGTACCAGTACGGTATTAACAGTCTTCGAGACTTTCGCATCAAATAATATGCGGAAACGGACAATCCGCAGCCTTGCCGAAGTATACCAAGTAGCAACAACAAATCCATGGAGCGACACGGCTATCACCTTCAACGCCAGCGACGAACCTAAATTCTGAACAGCCCGAGCACCAGCTGCATTGGTCCTCAGTCCAATAGTGGACGGCTTTCGTCTTACCAAGGTACTCATGGATGGCGGCAGCGGATTAAAACTCATCTACGAGGAAACCCTCCAAAAAATGGAAATAGACTGGAGCCGCATTGAGCGAAGCAGCACAATCTTTAGAGGAATAATCCCTAGTCGGGAAGCACGCTGCATAGGAAAAATCACACTAGATGTGGTGTTCGGCTCGCCGGACAATTACAGGTCTGAGGAGGTCACGTTCCAAGTGGCCCCGTTCAGCAGCGGATATCACGCCTTATTAGGGCGAGAGGCATTCACAATTTTCCAAGCTATACCCCATTATGGGTACATGAAGCTTAAAATGCCCGGACCCAATGGAATCATCACTCTTGTCAGTGATCTGGACATAGCACTCCGCGCTGAAAATAAGACAGCCGCACTAGCCCTAGAGGCACTATCTGAAGCCCTAGCGGCAGAGGAACTCACTGCGCTGCGCTCCATGGTGAATAGGGACGATGTGATACTCGATAAGAGATCTAAGTCCACCTCTTTTAAACCAGCAGACGAAATAGTCAAATTCCAGGTCCATCCAACGGACCCCACAAAGATGGCCTCCATTGGGGTACAATTAAACCCTGATGTAGACGCCGCACTACGAGAATTCCTTCGGGAAAACTGGGACATTTTTGCCTGGCACCCTTCAGATATGCCAGGAATCCCACGCAGGTTGGCAGAACACAGCCTAAACATCCTAAAAGGATTCAAGCCAGTCAAACAGGCTCTTCGGCGATTTTCCGAACCCAAAAGATAGGCAATGGGAGAGGAGCTAGCCAAACTATTAGAAGCCGGATTCATCAGAGATATAAAACATCCGGACTGGCTAGTGAACCTGGTAATGGTACCTAAAAAGGACAAATCTTGGCGCCTTTGTGTCGATTTTAAAGACCTTCACAAGGCCTGTCCAAAGGATCCTTTCCCCCTTCCCCGCATCGACCAAATCATCGATGCTACCGCGGGGCACGATTCATTGTGCTTCCTCGACGCATACTCCAGATACCATCAAATTAAGATGGCGGAAACAGACCAGGCCGCAACGGCATTCATTACTCCATACGGACCATTCTGCTTCCACACAAATGCCCTTCGGACTCAAAAACGCCGGCGCAACATATCAGCGCATGATTCAGACATGTCTGGCTACCCAGATCGGCAAAACAGTGGAGGCATACATAGACGATGTGGTCGTTAAGACCAAACACGTCAAAACTCTAGTAGATGATTTGAGGCTCACATTCGACAACCTCCGAGCATATGAAATTAAGCTCAACCCGGAAAAATGCGTTTTCGGTGTACCAGCCGGAAAGCTCTTGGGCTTCATTGTATCCGGTAGAGGAATTGAAGCAAACCCAGCCAAGATCCGAGCTCTGTCACAATTGGATATCCCAAAAGACCTCAAACAAATACAAAAACTGACTGGATGCGTGGCGGCTCTAAGCCGCTTCATCTCCCGTTTGGGAGAAAAGGCATTGCCCCTCTATCGCCTCCTCCGGCGCACCGAACACTTCGAATGGATGGATGCTGCCACGGCCGGACTCGAAGAAATAAAGGCCATATTGGCAACAAATCCAGTCCTGGCCGCGCCCAACTTGGATAAACCAATGTTATTATACATCACGGCAACACATCAGGTTGTAAGTGCGGTGCTCGTCGTCGAACGAGAAACAGAAGGGCACAAATTCCCTCTTCAAAAACCAGTGTACTACGTATCCACTGTCTTAACTCCATGCAAGTCCCGGTACCCACATTATCAAAAGATAGCGTACGCGGCGTTCATGGCATCCCGGAAGCTACGACACTACTTTCAAGAGTGTTCGATAACAGTAGCCTCCGAAGTACCTCTCAATGACATTAAAAACAACCGCGACGCGACGGGCAGGATTGCAAAATGGGTCATTGAGCTCTTACCATTCGACATAACATACAAACCACGACGAGCTATAAAGTCGCAAGTTTTGGCGGACTTCATCGCTGAATGGACTGAAGCCGAACTCCCTAAAGAGTACGACACATACTCCAATTGGATCATGCACTTCGACGGCTCTAAAATGGTGGCCGGCTTGGGGGCTAGCATCGTCTTGATGTCCCCAACCGGAGATACAGTCCAATACGTACTTCAAATAATGTACACGGACTCCAACAACGCAGCCGAATACGAGGCCCTTCTACATGGTCTCCAGATGGCAATCTCCATGGGCATTCAACGCCTAGAGGTCCGCGGGGATTCAAACCTTGCAATATGGCAGCCTACCGCAACGCCGTCTTAAAAATGTCAGCTCGGTTCAAAGGACTCGAATTCCACCATGTAGCCCGGGATAATAACCAGGCGGACGACATGTTGGCACGCATCGGCACAAAGCGCGACGCCGTCCCTCCAAACATCTTCCTGGAGCGGCTCTTTAAGCCATCCGTAGTATGGGAAGAGGAGTCCGGAAACAACAATCCGGAACCAACCGCACCGCCCAACACCGAACATTCTGACACAATCGATGGCTCAGCCAATGAAATAACACCTTCAGCCCACGAAATAATGGCAGTCATTGCCCCGTGGACAGAACCATTCCTAGCCTACTTAATTAGGCAGGAACTCCCCGAAGACCAAAATGAGGCCCGCTGCATAGTACGACGATCTAAAGCCTACAAAGTCCATGAGGGAGAGCTTTATAAGAAAAGCACAACCGGAGTCCTTCAAAGGTGCATCTCCGAAGAGGAAGGGCGAAATCTGCTAGCTGAAATTCACGCCGGATTCGGCGGGCACCACGCCACAGCCCGGGCCCTTGTAGGCAAGGCCTTCCGTACAAGATTTTATTGGCCGACGGCCCGGGCAGATGCTCAGGACTTAGTCCAACGATGCGTCGGTTGCCAGCTTTTTGCTAATCAAAGCCACATGCCACCCACTGCCCTCAAAACTATACCCATCACCTGGCCGTTCACGGTCTGGGGGCTTGACATGGTTGGACCCCTTAAAGGGGGAACCCACAAGCAAAAGTACCTATTGGTCATGGTGGACAAATTCACCAAATGGATAGAGGCCAAGCCAGTTAAAACGGCCGAATCCGGACCTATGATAGACTTCATATCCGGGGTAGTACACCGTTATGGCGTCCCCCACAACATCATCACCGATAACGGCACAAACTTCACGGCCGACGAGGTTAAACTATGGTGCAAAAATATGGGCATCAAGCTCGACTACGCTTCAGTCTATCACCCTCAAACTAATGGTCAAGTCGAACGAGCAAACGGTCTAATCATGAGCGGCATCAAACCCAGGTTAGTGCGGTCCCTCACGGACTCTAACACACACTGGGTAGAGGAGCTCGACTCTGTACTCTGGGGGCTGCAGACCACGCCAAACCGTACTACCGGATTCACACCATTCTTTATGGTATACGGCACAGAGGCAGTTTTGCCCTGCGATATAATTCATGACTCACCTCGCGTTCACATGTGCAAGGAAAGAGAGGCCGAGTTGGATCGGCAGGATAGTTTGGACGCCTTAGAGGAGGAGCACGACGTGGCAAAAGCTCGTTCCGCATTCTATCAGCAGCAGACTCGAAGATACCAAAGCAGAGAAGTACGTGCCAAAACTTACAATGTTGGCGAACTAGTTCTACGCCTGCCGAACAAGAAAAAGGACAAACTCAAGCCCAAATGGGAAGGTCCCTTCATCATCGACCAAGTCCTAACCGGCGGAGCATACCGTCTACAAAACGCATCGGACAACCGACTCGAACCGAACCCATGGAACGCATCCCGCCTCCGAACATTCTACGCCTAGCGCCGGACTCAGAGTTCATCTCCTTCCTCCGTCCACATTTTATACTTCAGTTGTCTTTTGTTTCTCTCCTTTCTCCTCCCTTTTTCATAGAGCCTTTGAGGGCTGATCTGCGCATTGTTCGCACACACTTGACGTGCTACTCACACTCATTATACCTGGGGGCTTCTTTGACAAGAAGCTTATTTATACGGGCTTCATGCCCAACGCATGTGTCAAACTTCCGCATGTATGTTTTATTCACCATTATATGCATCGATATGACTTAAGTTTTGGCCAAGCTGGGTTGCCTGGCTCCTGTGCTTACCCCTACGTTCCCGATTGTTCGGCTAGGAGGTAAAGGGAGCACCTCTGCGATTGTTACTGCCGGGTCAGCCGGATGTGTACCTCAGACTGGGTGAAGCCGAAAGCTAGCGTTCTTAAGGGAATATTCGGTCGGTGACTTGAAAGATGATTTTTTACCTATCTATTTGTCTGCCCCCAGATGCTTTTTTGCTCTTTTCGCAGTCCGGACATGCACTTTAGGGCATGCCTCCCAGGGAAAGGAACCCCTAACGGAACTATTCTCCCTGGAAGATGTTTCTTACTAACCATGTAATATAACATAACTAGTTGGGCACTTGTCTGATAAAGCACTAATGACCCCTACGCCTGGACTCCATGCATGCCCTGGTTTTTGCATAACCGCGAGGGTATTCGGACACACTCCGGACTGTTGGGTCCCGAGGTTGAAGCGAAAAGGTCCACAAAGACAAACGATCTACAATCCGGCTAGAAGGCATTATACATGTCATTTTAAAATACATCATCAAATTGACTGATTGTACTCTTCTTCAATCCCATCTAACAGTCTGTCTAATTTACAGTCCCGTTGGGAATACTTAGCGGCCAACTCTACTTGGCCGTACATTAAGCTCACAGGGATCTCCTTCCCATCGGGCCCCACAGGTCCGACCTCGGCCATGTGGTTCGGATCCGCCTTCATGTACCGCGTCTTCACCATGGCCCAGGCCTCCCTGGCGCCTTGACGGCAGGCCGATATCTTCCACAGACGGAAGCGCTGCCGTACTCCCTGAAGCTTCTCTGCAAGCCCTCCAAGACCCTCGGGTAGGGAGACGGACGACCATAAGGCCTGAATGACGCCGCTCATCGCCTGCCGAACACGTTCGTGCAGTTGCAGCAGCTCGGGAAGAAGGTCACCCGTGGAACCAGGCATCTCCTCCGCTGAACGACCAATGAGCACACCTACAGACACATTTATGTTAATCGACTTCCTCGCCGAACTCTTCTTTTCAAAAGAGTTTGCTCAAGCACTTACTGTAAATGCCGCGACGAAGCCGCCGATTCTCCTTTATGGAGTCAGACAACTGGGCCCGAACATCTTTTAGTTCTTCTCCCAGCTAGGTGTTGGCATCTTGGAGTTTGTTCCTCTCCTGCTGCACCCTCATAAGCACCTTCTCGCCGGCCTCCAGCTGGCGCAGCAGATGTAGCTTGTCCGGATCTAGTCCGGCACCCTCTGCAATATTATTGTCAGACCTACGCACACGCCGCACTTCAGAAACGACTTATCTTTTCGAAAGTATATATTACCAGAGGGGGTCTTAGTGGCTCCCCCTGCAGCGGCTAGTGCGGCCTCAAGTTGGGCCTTGCACCCTTGAAGCTCCTGGGATAGGTGGGTATTCTTCTCCGTAAGATCCTGCATAACAAATGATCCTTAAATCAGTTATTCTAACTATTTTAAGTCTCGGGGGCTACTGGCATATATAACTATTAAAATTTCTCACCCGTATGTCTTTCACATACTGCTCCGTGGCTCTGGTTAGACCATCTTGAGCGGCACGGAGGTGCACGTCCCCCGCATTAAAGGCATTCAACGCCTCCCGGGAGAAACACGCATCACGAAGAACTGTCCGGCGGCGCCTATGATTCATGGCGCTCTCCACCTCAGACCTGGTGGCGGACAGCCTGTCGGCATCCTCCGTTGGAGGAGCATCTAGCTCACTCCTTGTGTTTGCCTCCCCCTCCGGACCAGGCGTTGGAGCCTGGCTGGCGGAGGCTCGATTGGCAACCTCTCCGGGCACAGTCCGGCGAGCGCTCTTTCTCCTAGAAGAATCAGGAGTGTTAATATACCTCCCAAGAATCTTTCCCTTAAATACGGTGGTGCTCCATACCGTTGCGGCGACATTTTGATTCGCGCCACACTCCTCTTCCGCCTGCTGGGCTGAACTGACCCTTGTTGGTCAGCCGCCGTGGATCCAGCTTCCCGCCCTAAAGGTACCTCCTACGGGACACCGTTGGTATACAGTGTTCGGAAATAAGCATGGATGAGTAATAATGACAAGACCTCGGTCGCAGTTACCTGGGAAGCCGGGGTTAAACCGGCGTAGTCGGCCGTAATGGCGACTAAAGCATTGTCCACGCTAAGTTGGTGGAACACCCCATCGATCAGCTCCACCTCTATGTCCGGATCCTCCTCGGAGGCCGGATCAAGGGATCGTCCCGGATCCTTGGGTTGTGGGGTCGGGCTGTGTATGCCCTCTACGTCCTGGTGCAGCTCCTGCGTCGAAATCACGAAGTGAGACACTTAACCATGGGAAGATGGATCGGATAAATAAACGTCCGCTTACCCAGCTTCGAGGGTTATTCATGGAGAATCCATTCAATGGACTCGTGCGGAGGAAGTCCTCCTTCTCCCCCTTGTACAAGCCGGACAAGATCTTCACCAGATCGGCAACCGATCCCGGCCCCTTGCGGCCATGACGGGTGGCGTCATTCTCCCTGTTGAAATCCCACATGGGGTGGCCCCTATATGGAGAGGCTGCACCCCACGCATTATGCACGTGGCCATGACTCCAATCATGGTCAATCCGGAATGGGCCAGTAACCTTATCCGGCCCATCAGATATTGGACGCCCCTGTCTTCTTCCCGTTGAGGGCTCCGCGGGCGCCAACTCAGGCGTTTCTTCAAAGAAGCATTGTTGAACTCCGGGAGGCCGATCCGAACTGGGTCCGACAGTGGGGCGTCTTCCATATAGAACCATTCCGAAGGCCAGTCTTCGGACGCCTTCTTCGGGGTTCCGGATAGATATCCGGTCCCGATGATGCGCCATATTTCGGCTCCGCCCACTTGATATATCGACCCCTTGTGAGAACGGGGTACGAGGCAAAACAGTTTCTTCCACAGTGCAAAATGGGCCTCGATGCCCAAGAACAGCTCGCAAAGGGCTACAAAGCCCGCGATGTGCAAGATGGAGGCAGGTGTAAGGTGGTGAAGCTGGAGTCCATAGAACTCCAGGAGCCCCCGGAGAAACGGATGTATGGGAAATCCGAGTCCTCTTATCAGATAAGGGACGAAGCATACCCGCTCTCCTTTGGAGGGATTGGGGACGCTCTCCGCCTGCTTCCCGCCCTTGTAGGTGGCCAGTCCGGCTCGAACCGGAACCATGAAGGCTGGGGGAAGGTATCCCTCGGCCTGGAGCGTCACTAGCTCGCTATGCGGGACTGAACATCTCCTCCAATCTCCGGGCTGAGGGCTGGGAGCGCGAGAGGAGGAGCCGCGTCGACTGTCCATGATGGAATGGATTTTTGTCAGAGGCGCTTCGATGAGTACTCACGGAAGGAGGATGGTGTGATTCGGATCTAGATCCTTGCTCCTCTTATAGGCAGCTTATTCGTGCAGCTAGGGGGTAAAACGTAAAAATAACCTGGCTTTTCACATTCATACGACACGTGGAAGAGGGCCATTATTGGACGTAGAAGCCAAGGAGCGCAACATTTAAGGAAGCCGGACACTATTCGGTGAGCACATGGAATTTGGAGGAGAACCCGCCTTGCAATGCCGAAGACAATATGCGCGCCGGACTCGTCATCATTGAAGCCTGGTTCAGGGGCTACTGATGGAGTCCTGTACTAGGGGGTGTCCGGATAGCCGAACTATCATCATCGGCCGGAGTCCAAGACTATGAAGATACAAGATTGAAGACTTCGTCCCGTGTCCGGATGGGACTTTCCTTGGCGTGGAAGGCAAGCTTGGCGATACGGATATGTAGATCTCCTACCATTGTAACCGACTCTGTGTAACCCTAGCCCTCTCCGATGTCTATATAAACTGGAGGGTTTTAGTCCGTAGGAGAGAACAACAATCATACCATAGGCTAGCTTCTAGGGTTTAGCCTCCTTGATCTCGTGGTAGATCCACTCTTGTACTACCCATATCATCAATATCAATCAAGCAGGAGTAGGGTTTTACCTCCATCGAGAGGGCCCGAACCTGGGTAAAAACATCGTGCCCCTTGTCTCCTGTTACCATCCGCCTAGACGCACAGTTCGGGACCCCCTACCCGAGATCCGCCGGTTTTGACACCGACACCAAGCATTTCAATCATACACACAATATGCTCGATATGTGCAAATACAACAAGGCATCACAACATGACTCTACAACACAAGTACTTTATTGAAATGCTCAGAGAGCCATACATAGCATACACACAAGTACGGGTCACACGACCCACATTCAAGTCATACAAGCATACAAGCCAACAGCGGAAGTAACTTGTCTGAGTACAGACAACTAGTAAAATAAAAGAGGCTTGGGTAAGCCTAGCTATACTACAGGGTCCTTCACAAGCTCAGGATCACCACCTGGGCCTCAGTCTACTCATCGATGTCAACGTCTACGAAGAACCCGTTGGAAGGGGTTGTAGCATCTTCTGAAAAATGTAAATTAGAGCAACATGAGTACAAAGGTACTCAACAAGACTTACATCAGATCCTACATACATGCACATTATCAAGAAGGTTGGTGGGGTTATTGCAGCAAGCCAGCTTTGACTCTTGGCTAAGCTATCCTATGAGACTCCAACTTGAAATGGTTTTGTGCACTCGAGTCCACTACTCATCACTTCAATACACTACCGAGGATCCACCTCCATCTTCCTATGGAAGAGCCATCCTCGGCACTCACGCTTATCTTGAGGCTTTTAGTAGTTTTCCATTTACTTGTCTATGAACTGTATAGGCAACCAAGTAGTCCTTTACCGCAGACGCGGCTATTCAAATAGATGATGTTAACCCTGCAGGGGTGTACTTCTTCATACATGTTTCCACCACTTAGCGTCTGCACACGACATGTGCTCGGCAGACTTCAAGCGAAAGCCAACATGGGTGTAGAGCACGACCTACCTAAACACCTAAGTCTCTAGTCCAGGTTTATCGCCTATTCAGGTTCCATCTGCAGGGAGTCCGGCCGAGGTTTCCACATACGGCCCCGAACGATGTGAACAGGGTTCCGAGACACCTAACGGGTGCCCGGTGTACCCGGCCACATACCTACCGCATCACAGCCCACCCCACGGTCAGCATTGTCCATGACCTCTAGTAGGCTACAAACACCAGAAACTACTTGCAACTCCTAGACAGAGGACTAGGGTGAATAAGAAGTCGAGCGGGGTCATATTTCAGGGCCCAATGTATGGTAGTAGCTGAATCTTAAATCACACATACATATCTCAGTGCTTAAGGACGGCTTCAATGAAACAACCCACCATGTACTCCTACATGTCCTCTCATCGATACCTTTACCAAATCGTGTTCAACACATCACTCTCATACTGACACGATCATTTCACTCTAGCCCATCACCCAGATGAACCAGACCTGACACGACTCTAAGCATAGCAGGCATAGCAAGGTAGGAACAACACATACACATGGCTCAATCAACTCCTACACATGCTAGTGGGTTTCATCTAGTTACTGTGGCAATGACAGGTCATGCAGAGGAAATGGGTTCAACTACCGCAGCACACAACAGTTTGAATCGCGTTGTCTTAATGCAGTAAAAGAGAGCAGGAGCAAGAACATGGGATTGTATCGATATGATCAAATGGTTGGTTGCTTGCCTGATGGGTCAATGCACTGGTATTGTTCTTCGTTGGGGTAATCACGGTACTCCTCGGGGGCAGAACCTGCCGCAGAGAGCACCGATACACAAACATCACCAAACAATATGCAACAATATGATGCATGCATGAGACATGGCAAAATTAGTGTATTGGGCTAATGCAACTAAGACCAGATGGGTTTGAACTATTTTGAACCAAAGATTCAAGTTTCAAACTCATAAGTGGCCCTTTTAAGTGCTTAAACTTTTTCTGTACTAAACAGCAGGTTAGCTTGTTTAAACATGCATGAAACCAGTACAGATGGATAGATTGGATTTTTCTGATCATTTTTCACATATAACACTTTGCATTTGGAGCTACAGATTATTTTCTATGATTTTTTGAAGTTTGAGGTATTTTCTGGAATTTCCTGTGTAGAAATAATTCCAGTAAATAACTTACTGCGTCAGCAATACGTCAGGATGACGTCAGTGGTCAACGGAGCTGGTCCAGGTCAAACTGACCAGTGGGTCCCGCGTGTCAGTAGTTATTTAAACTAACTAAATTTAGTTAGTGCTAATCTAAGTTAATTAGCAGAACGGGCCCCACTTGTCATAGACTTAGGGGGAGTCAACCTGGGCCCACCCAGTCAAGTCAACAGGGTCAAACCCGCCGGTGTTTAGCCGCCAGCGAGGTCAGATGCGGCGGTGGAAGTGCATTAGTGTGTTCTGGCGGCCAAATGAGCGGCAGAGGGCATCTACGTGTAGCTGGGAGCAAGCCGCAGCTCTTGGTGGTGGTGGTTGAGTTCGGGGTGGCCGGAAACGTCGCCGACGACGACTTTGGATGTCGCCGGAGTTCGGGTGAGGTCGAACCCGAAGCTACGGGGCACGGCGAGGCACGTGCTGAGGTGCGTTGGGCTCCTGGGGATGCAGTGAGTGTGTTGGACATGGTGGTGTGGCCGGTGGTTGGCCGGAGACACGTCGGCGACGAGCTCGGCGGCGGCGCGTGCGGTGAAGCTTCGTGTGCTTGATGTGGTGCACGAGAGCGAGAGAGGAAAGGGGAAGGAGGTAGCTAGGCTCACGACAGTCTCGAGGAAGCAGACGGCGTGGTCGGGGACGAGCTGGTGCGGCAGCGACGGCGAAAGGGATCTCCGGCGGTGGCGGGGTCAGACGAGGTCGGTGCAGTGGCTTTGGGGCAAGCGAGCGCTCGGGGCTCGGCTTGCTCGACGGAGAGGAGGGCGGTGGAGCTCCTGGACACGGTGGCGCGGCGCAGGGACGACGGAGAGCGCGACTAAGGCGACGGTGCGGCTGCGGTGGCGTCGGCCATGGTGCGGGAGAGCGAGGGAGAGGAGCTGGGAAGGAGGTGGCGTGTCTGTGAGCTCGGGGGAGGAGTGGGTGACCGACCCAGGGCGGCAGAACGGCGAGGGGAGGAAGCAGAGCGGCGGGCAGCTGCGTGGCACGCTCTGGTGCCGACGTCGAGCACCTGGCTGCCTGCCTGGCCAAGCCAAGCAGCTCGCTGGAGCAGTGGCTGGGCTGGGCCGGCAGGTGGGCTCGCCAGGTGGGCTGCCAGGTTAGTTCCCTCTCTCTCTTTTTATTTCTGTTTTCTATTTATTTCTGTAGCTTTGTGGACTTTCTAAAAATACCTAAGCAACTCCAAAAATCCCCAAACTGCTCATGCCCACTGTTTAGAATATAAACAACATGGAACATTTTAGTTTAGGATTATTTGGACATTTTAAAATATTTTATAAATTTTAAATGTCCAAATTCAAATACTTATGATTTAATTCAAAGACCTTAGGATGACCTAGAAAATTGTGCACCACTTTTGGCAGAGGTTCTGAACCAAGACAAAAATGATGGACATTTTAGAAGGCCATTTCAGGTTCATTGAAAATATTTTTAGTAAACCCTAGTTGGATTCAGAGGGGGCTGGGGGTTCTGTCATCTTCATTTTAAGTTTCTGTTGAATGGAATAGACATGATGCAACACTCTAATGCATGAACTAGCTAGGGTGTGACAACCTTGTTTTCACTCCAGATTTTTCCATCAGCGTGTCAAATGGCTGATGCACACGAAGAGTAGTTGAATGTACTAACATTGTTGACAAATGTAATACATAATGAAAAAAAAGGATGGCCTGATATAATTCACATATAAGATGACTGGCTAAGCAGGATGGCATTGCAAAATTCACATATATGATGCCCGGCTAAATAAGATGGCGCTGCATAATTCACATAAATGATGAATAAACTAAATAGATGGCATTCACACAAAGCATGTCTAAACTAAGCAGATAACATATTTGATGTATAAAGTAAGCAATGCAAGGCACCATATGCATGATATAACCAACATCAGCATGCCAAGTTTGAGCGAAGACCTCAGGGGGTAAATAGGAGTGGTCTTCTCCTTCTGAATCCCCCTCAGAACAGATATCTTCCTCTCGATTACAATCCTAAATGGGTGGAGGGGGGCTGCCTTTGCGCCTACCATGGAGCGACGTCTGCATGAAATTTTATTGCCATGCAAGGCTCGTCTCTTTTGCTCTACATGTTCAGTTCCATTGTGTACAATAACTGACATGCATAGGAACAAAACATAGTGAGAATTATGTAAGGAGTGCATATAGAAATCCAGAGTGATGGTAGCAACCTGTGGATAGACCCAAAACCAATGATAGCAGGCAGATAATGGCTTCAGTTAAAAATACAGATAATGGCTTCTTTATTGTTTGTTTCCCACCCAACATGAAACTCATAGTAGACACTAGAGATTAACCAGATAGTAGATAGATACTATTGATTGCGGCCCTGATATGTACCCCACAACCATTTAAAACTCAAGTTTGACCATTAGTTTGGAGCTGACTCAGAGTCTAATCCCTGATCAGGACGATAAAGTAGCATGTAATATTAAGCAATGCATAATGTAAGAAGACACGAAAGAATGCGACCTCTCTTGTGGACCCGTGTAGTCCTCGAGGTCATCTGCTCGGTTGATGATGGTAATGCAGTTGTCATGGCTGCCGGCGGCGGGGAAGAATATCTGAGGCGGCGAAAGACAGTCTGTAGGTCGGATCCCTGCTGTGCTGGACCCTTCTGTCATTGGAGCAGCTGAGCTGGGGTGGACGACGGTGCATCAGGAGCGGGACAAACCACGCAAGGTTTTCTTTGACAACTATCTGTAAGAGAAGTAATTCTGTAAGGGCTTGTTTGGATTGGAGGATTCTAACAATGCAGGGATAGGAAATACACAGTAATAGGATAGGAATGCACGTGCAAAACAGAGAATTTAAAAACACGGGATTTCTGCCAATCTGGGTGTTTGGTTCACAAGAATTGGAAGATCACATGATGCAAAGAAGCATGGTGAGATTAAGTCAAACCATAATAAAATGTATGGTTATAATGCTACTATCTCTTAGTCTTGTGATTCATGAATAGGAATTTGAAAAGGAGGACAAGTGGATATTAAAATTCCTATGGTTTTTCTTTCAAGGAGACACTAAAGGAACAAATCCTACAGTTTTCCTTTGCTCCATTCCTTTGAACTAAATGCATGAATAGTAGTGCCATAGGAAACTTTCCAATTCCTATGTTTTTCCTTCACTTTTCCTTTCAAGCACTGGCGATTCTAGTAGGCAGGCTTGAGCAAGGAAAACCCTACACTCAAAAAATGTTTTTGTGCTACTTCTACTACTTTGGACCCAGGCCACTGCCCTACTAGCTCAACTCCCAAGCCCATCGACAAATGCACAGCTCAAACTTGGTCAGTGAGGAAGATCCGGCTGACTTGGCTGTCGGAGGAGGGGAATAAGATCTTAGGCATCTTGAGCTGGAGCCCGGGGTACTGCTCCACTGTGATGGAGGGTTTCGTCGTTGGAGCAGCTCCGGTGAGTTTTACGACGCCGAGGCTGAAGCAGGCCAGGAGAGACAACGCTAACCTGAGTGGAATTCTAATAGCATCTCCAATAGATGACGTAAAATACATAACCACAAAGTGCTAGATGTAAAATACATCAGCCGCTCATCTCTGAACTTAACTGTCGAAACTGAATTTAACTATCAAAACTAAACTTAACTATCGAAACTGAATTTTATTGTCAAAACTGAATGCACTAGTAGCAGAAAAGCAGTAGCAGTAGCAGCAGCAGCGCGTGCGAGAGCCGGGGCAGCTAGTCGTGTAGCAGCATCAGGTGAGGCTACACGTCAGTCGACTAACTTTTTCATCTCTGGTCAGTCGATTTTCCAGCCGTTGGATATGAAATCAAGGGCCTGTAGTTCATCTTCAATCTCCACCCCCTGAGCCGCCAGCCACCACCGGCCAAACAGCCGCCCCCCGCTGCCCACGGCCGGCGGTGCCCTGCCCCGCCCACCCCCCGCCGCCCACGGCCGGCGGTGCACCACCCCGCCCGCCCCGAAACCACTCCCCACCACTGGTCCGCCGCCCCGGCCATCCGTCTAGCCCCCCCCGTGCTGAGCTTTTTCTCCGGTGATCCCCACGCCACCGCCCCACCACCGCCGGCGACCGCCGCCTCCACCCTGAACCCTAAGATAGATAGTGGGGTACCTCTCTGGCGAGCCCCCCTCCCTGCTGCGGCTGGTTCTTCCTTAACTCCGGCGAGCCCCCCCACCCCCTAAAAATCGACTGACCCAAAAGTCGATTCAGTCGACTGAAGTGTAGCTAAATCGGAGCAGCAACGCAAGCAAGAGCAAGAGCGAGAGCAGCAGCGCGAGCAAGAGCAATAGCAAGAGTAGACCAGGTAGGGGACCGAGAGCAAGAGCAGAGCAGCAGCGTGAGCGAGAGCTAAAGCAGCAGCAACTCCTACTGATGTGGACGTTGCCATCGAGGGAGCGACGCCATGGAGGAAGTGGCCGGTGATGCCGCCGTGGATGGAGCCGCACCGTGTCGGCTCGGGACCGAGCGCCGGCAGCACCGGGAGATCGAATCAAGAAGAAAATGAAGTGATTAGTGTACAACCTCTTTGGTGGCGCCGATTAGGCCGCAGCTTCATCCAAGGAAACGGTGATGATGCTGCTCTTTCGGTGGTGCAGGTGAAGACGGCGGTGTGGGAATGGAGGTGGAGCAAAATATGAGGGGAACGTCGGGGCAACTCCTTGGAGGTGGAGGACGGGGTGGCTGAATCGGTGGGACGACGAGATCAATGATGGATCCTCATTCGATACGGTGGATGAGGGACGTCGAGGTGTTGCTGTGGACGACATCATCGAGGAAGAGGCTCCGGCTGGGTGGCGGACGGAGGAGGGTGAGGGAGTCCTGGATTAGGGGTTATCCGGGTAGCCGGACTATATACATCGTCTGGACTATTGGAGCATGAAGATACAAGACTCAAGACTCCATCCCGTGTCCGGATGGGACTCTCCCTTGCGTGGAAGACAAGCTTGGCGATCCGGATATTGTATTTCCTTCCTTGTAACCGACTCCATGTAAACCCTAGCCCTCTCCGATGTCTATATAAACCGGAGAGATTGGTCCTTAGAAGGCCGATCACAACTACAATCATTATCATCATAGGCTAGCTTCTAGGGTTTAGCCTCTACGATCTCGTGGTAGATATACTATTGTACTACTCATATCGTCAATATTAATCAAGCAGGAAGTAGGGTTTTACCTCCATCGAGAGGGCCCGAACCTGGGTAAACATTGTGTCCCTTGCTTCCTGTTACCATCAGCCTAAGACGCACAGACCGGGACCCCCTACCCGAGATCCGCTGGTTTTGACACCGACATTGGTGCTTTCATTGAGAGTTCCTCTGTGTCGTTGCTGCAAGGCTCGATGGCTCCTTCAATCATCGTCAACAACACGGTCCAGGGTGAAACTTTTCTCCCCAGACAGATCTTTGTGTTCGGTGGCTTCACACCGCGGGCTAATTCGCTTGGCCATCTGGAGCAGATCGACAGCTACGCCCCTGGCCACCAGGTCAGGTTTGGAAACCTGAACTACATGGCTGATATCCGCGGAGACTTGATCTTCGACAGAATCGGGCATGTGCCAGGAGTGCCGGGCAGTCACCATGAGCACGGCCTAGACCTGCTGTCGGACACTGCTCGGGATATTGCCCCTGTAGTAGTCCCGGACCTAAATCCGGAGCAGACTGCATGGCCCAAGGACGGGTGGATGGACCCCGCCCCGCAGGCCGCACACTCATCGGTGGTGGAGCCGAACATAGGCCTCACTTCTAGGGAAGCCTCTGACTCCAGACCCCCAGACTCGTATCCGGTTGTAGGTTCCAGTCCGCATGCTCCCGAGCCCGCCGAGCCTGGTTGGGCTCCGGTAATGGAGTTTACCGCTGCAGATATCTTCCAGCACTCGCCCTTTGGTGACATGCTGAACTCATTAAAGTCTCTCTCTTTGTCAGGAGGCTCTTGGACGAACCATGTCCGGCTCGAGTGGGAAGCAGGCGACGAAGGAATTCGCTGCCCACCCACCACCCACTTCATTGCCACGGTCGATGATCTAACCGACATGCTTGACTTCGACTCCGAAGACATCGACGGTATGGACGACGATGCAGGAGAAGTACATGAACCACCGCTCACAGGGCGGTGGACAGCCACCTCCTCATACAATATATATATGGTGGACACTCTGAAGGAAACCAATGGCGATGAGGCAACGTAGGATAACCCCTCAGGGAGAAAAACAAAGCATGGGCGTCGTCAGTGCCGCTCCAAGCCCCGCCACAGTAATACCGGCCCAGAGACGAAAACAATCCAGATGGTGCCGAAGAGGACTACAACCCTGATCAGCCCGCCTTCGAGCAGGCCGAGCAGGAAGATGAGCAGGTCAGCCCAGACGAACAGGTGACAGACAGATATCTAGAGGAGGACAATTACATGCCCCCCCTTCGAAGACGAGATTAGCCTCGGCGACGACGAGTTCGGCGTGCCTGAGGATCCTGTGGAGCAGGAGCGCTTCAAGCGTCGGCTTATGGCCAGTGCGAGGAGCATGAAAAAGAAGCAGCAGTAACTCCAAGACGATCAAGACCTGCTCACAGATAGATGGACTGAGGTCCTGGCAGCCGAGGAATACGGACTCGAGCGCCACACGGCTGACCGGCCACCCCGCGACCGGGATAAAACGGCATATCAGCCCGAATACCAGCCCGCACCCCCACGCCAATACACTACGGCCCGGGGCAACATGCAAGACCTGCAAGATATACTGGAAAACAAAGCAGGACAGCCAAGATCGATCTACGAATCGTGGGGGTGCGCCCCAGCACGCGACGATGACCGTCGCAACGGATACACCATAAACAAGTCCGGCCGGGCCGAACACAGCCACCCAGACCAATTCGAACTACGTAGCCACATAGCCCGGCACAGAGGCGCCGCACACCCCCTCTGCTTCACCGATGAAGTGATGGATCATGAATTCCCAGAAGGGTTCAAACCCGTAAACATCGAATCATACAATGGCACAACAAACCCCGCAGTATGGATTGAAGATTTCCTTCTCCATATTCACATGGCCCACGGAGACGACCTACACGCCATCAAGTATCTTCCCCTTAAGCTCAAAGGACCCACCCGACACTGGCTAAACAGCCTGCCCGCAAATTCCATTGGCAGTTGGGAAAACCTGGAAGACGCGTTCCTCGACAACTTCCAGGGCACATACATGCGACCACCGGACGCCGATGATTTGAGCCACATTACTCAACAGCCCGGAGAGTCAGCCAGGAAATTCTAGACTCGGTTCCTAACTAAAAAGAACCAAATAGTTGACTGTCCGGACGCCAAAGCCCTGGCGGCTTTTAAGCATAATATCCGTGACGAGTGGCTCGCCAGACACCTCGGCCAGGAAAAACCCAAGTCCATGGCAGCTCTCACGACACTAATGACCCGCTTTTGCACGGGCGAGGACAGCTGGTTGGCTCGTAGCAGCACCAGCCACATTCTGGCACTTTGGACGTCCGTGACAATAACGGCAAGCCACGGTGCAACAGACACAAGCGACGGAACAACGACGACAACACCGAAGACACGACAGTCAACATCGGATTTAGCGGATCCAAATCTGGTCAGCGGAAAAAGCTGTTCAAAAGAAACAATCACGGACCGTCCAGTCTGGACCGCATACTGGAACGCTCGTGCCAAATTCATGGCACCCCAGACAAGCCAGCCAACCACACCAAAAGAGACTACTGGGTGTTCAGACAGACCGGCAAAATAAACGCCAAAAACAAGGACAAGGGGCTACACAACGACGATGACGAGGAGCCCCGGCGTCCAAACACGGGGGGACAGAAGAAATTCCCCCCCCAGGTGAAAACGGTCAACATGATCTATGCCACTCACATTCCCAAGCGGGAATAGAAGCGAGCACTACGTGACGTCTATGCGATGGAGCCAGTCGCCCCCAAATTCAACCCATGGTCAGCTTGGCCGATCACCTTTGATCGTAGGGATCACCCTACTAGCATCCGTCACGGTGGCTCAGCCGCATTAGTCCTAGACCCAATCATCGATGGATTCCACCTCACGCGAGTCCTTATGGACGGCGGCAGCAGCCTGAACCTGCTTTATCAGGACACAGTGCGCAAAATGGGCATCGACCCTTCAAGGATCAAGCCCACCAAAACCACCTTTAAAGGTGTAATTCCTGGAGTAGAGGCCCGTTGTACAGGCTCTATAACATTGGAAGTGGTCTTCGGATCTCCGAATAACTTCCAAAGCGAAGAGTTAATCTTCGATATCGTCCCTTTCTGTAGTGGTTACCACGCAGTGCTCGGACGAACCACATTCGCTAGATTCAATGCGGTACCACACTATGCATACCTCAAGCTCAAGATGCCAGGACCGCGCGGGGTCATATCAGTCAACGGAAATATGGACCGCTCTCTCCGTACAGAAGAGCATACTGCAGCCCTCGTGGCGGAAGTACAATGCGGCCTCCTCCGACAAACCACCAATCCGGCGACGACAACCTCGAGCACCGTCAAGCGAGTCCGGAGCACCCCACAACAGGATTACCAGGCACGCAAAGAGCACGACTAGCAGTCCCGCCTCTGCTTAAGACCCATCAAAGCTGCATTCATGCCACGCGTACACAATTATGCACTCAAAATACCATGGGCACAGGCGGAGGCGCAGCAGTGACTCAGTCAACAGTGCGGTATCACCGCAACATACCTTCATAACCCTCCCTTTTTATCTTTCAGGACACTGCTTTAGTGCAGCCTCTTCAGAAGAGCTGGATCGTCGGACTTATACAGGAGGGAAGACCAATGAGGCAATAGGCTTTACGCACAAAAGGAAATAACCAGGTGGAATCTGTTCACGATCGTTATACCTGTTTTATATACCTACATGCAGCCTACCCTTGGATAGGACATGTTAAATAGTCCTATTTACTTCTGCTTCAAACGCAACCATTGTAAACATACGCTTAAACATATTATTCAATGGGAGATAATATATAGCGTTAGCTTATTATTCCTATTTGCGCATTTTCCTTGCAAACATTTATTTAATATTGCATCCGTACACCTTGGTACGGTTAGTTTGCCAGGGGCTTCACATGGCGCCTCATAATATGGCAAAACAAGTCCGAACACTTTCAACAATGCGGCACCCCGAACTTATAGCACTATATGCATCAGCTCCGAATCGCGTCTTGGGTCAATAGTTGGGTTTGCCCGGCTCCCTTGTTTTGGTACCTTACGTTCCGTTATATCGGCTAAGGTAGCATAGGGAGAACTACTGCGATTGTGTCCCGGTTCTTCCAGACGAGCACCTCAGTAGAGAAAGCCGAAAACTGACCGGCATGATGCGGCGAGAGCTGGTCGCTATTCGAGAGGTCTTAAATCCTTAAAGATTTTTTCTGCTTTAGGAGACGAATCGGCCTCGTCTGATTTAGGCGTCTATAGCACCCCAATTCGGCCCTCCGAATTCTAGGGGCTTCACCAAAATTTAAAATTGTAGACTTCTATGGCTAAGTGAAAGTTATAAAGCCGCATAGTCCGATTGCCTTGTTCGCTGCGCCGGATACCTCCTTAAGGGACCAAAAATTTGGATAAAGAGTATCCGGGTTTTTCAAGGAACACCCCGGTACTAGTTACGTGGGGGCGAAAGCCGACGACTGGCCTACTTTCAGAATTTTATAAACAACCGCACAGAAGGTAATATTTTAAATCAAACAGCGCTACATAGCGCAAGTAACTTCGTCCAAATATTACAACAACGACAGAGGTACATTTACTCAAGGATCGTGTCCTTGGTACATTCATCGGCCACGAGATGAGCGCCCTTCATAACACCATCGTAATACTTCTCGGGATAGCGATGCGCCTTGCCCTCCGGCGGCCCGTCCTTCACCAGCTTCTCCGCATCCAGCTTGCCCCAATGCACCTTCGCGCGGTCAAAGGCCCGGTGGGCACCCTAAATGCAAACAGATCGCTTGATAACTTCAAGCCGCGGACAGGCATTCACCGTCTACTTGATCAGGCCGAAGTAGCTAGTGGGCAGGGGCCCACCAGGCCACATCCGTACTTTGAAATCTTTCATAGCCACTTCGGCCGCCCTGTGGAGTTTGACCAACTGCTTCAGTTGGTCACTCAGAGGCATTGGGTGTTCGGCCCTAGCATACTGGGACCAGAACAACTTCTCCGTTGAGCTCACCTCCTTGGCACGGTAGAACTCCGCGGCATCTGATACGCTGCATGGCAGATCTGCGAATGCCCCTGGAGAGCTCCGAATTCGGGTAAGTAAAAGAAATGCCTCCTCCACATGTTTGCTTTGCATAAAGAATGACTTACCCGCCGCTATCTTCTTGGCCGCCTGGATTTCCTGCTGTGCCTTGTCGGCTTCGGCCTTGGTGTCTTTCATACCCGCATGGGCCTTCGCAAGCTCGGCCTCTTTCATCTTAAGATCATGCTCCACGGACTCAAACTTTTTGCTGAGCTCGTGGAGCTCTTGCTGTACCTCGCCCACTCTAGCATCTTGCTTTTTGCGCTCCTTGCATTCCAAGGCCGCCTTGTCTTCGGCCTCGAACAACGCTCTCTTTAGAGACGCCACTTCGGTGGTGGCCCCTGTTACACAGTCACGACGCTTCATCGTTAGAATAACCAATTTTATCTACCCTCCATTATATGAGAGCGGGGAATCACTCACCTTTGTTCTCTTCGAGCTGCCTCTTCATGAGGTCGAGCTCTCCCTGCGCCTACTCCAGGTCCCGCTTTAGCCCGGCGACCTCGGATGTGCGGACAACAGCGGCAAGCAGCACAGCCTGCTTATTCACATGCACACTCATTATTAGACTCCTGCGGATTATAATTGACCCTCCATTTGGCTTTTTTTTCCGAACACCAAACAGAGTATCAGGGGTTACTACCTATCGGGTGGTAATTTCACACATTTTTAATACTTACCTCAAAGCCTGTCAGGAGGCTGGTGCAAGCTTCGGTTAGTCCGCTCTTAGCGGACAAAACCTTCTGAATCACCGCACCCATAAGAGTACGGTGCTCTTCATCCATGGAAGCGCCGCGAAGCGCTTCCAGCAGATAATCCGACGCCTCGGGCGTAACGGAAGTGCTCGGCACGGACGGCTCGCCCTCCTAACGAGGGGCTGCCCGCCTGAGTCCGGAACCATTGGAGGTTCCAGAACGGTGTTCGGCTGAGAGCCCGGCCTAATGCGGCTCTCATCGACACGATCCGCGGGGATCTTGAACCCCGCGTGTCTGACATCCAGAATTCCGCCTTGGGGTGTCTCCAGAGTCACGTCCCCCCACTCTGGGAGCCTTTGGGACAGCACCACCGTGTCATCCGCGGGCTGAGGAGTAGTGGCCGTCGGGAGCGAGTTCATCGCTGAATCGCTCAGGGACCCATCCAAAGACGATACCTCAGGATGAACCCTGGCCGGGCTGCATATATGTTCAGTGTTATAAAAAGACTATGAAGTAAAGGCACGATAGAGTGCGGATACTTACGATCGCGCTAGGGGCTTCTCCCTGGGCAGCCACCCCTCCTCGCTATGGGTGGCCGTGGCGAAGTAGTCTGGAAGGGACGCCTTTCCCTTCTTGGACGTCCCAGCCTCCCCCTCCGGGGCGGCTTTCCTCTTTTTCTCCTCCCCAGCGCGGTGAGGCAGAGTTTCTTCTTGCTTCCCCCCGCCACCGCGGGAGGAATCTGCCTCGTCATCGTTGGACGATGAGGGTATGACGGCCTTGCACCGGGGGCCTTTCCCGCCCCCTAGTCCGCCTTCTCAGGCCCCCCATCCTCTCCGGATGGGGTGGCCCCTTCTTCTTCTTCCTCCCCTTCGGGGGAGGAGTGTGCCTCGTCGTCTTCGGACGAGGCTTCCGGTACGACCTTACGCTGGAGACCCTTCCTGGTCCCCGGGGCCTTCTTTTCGACCTTCTTCTCCGGTGCCTTGTAGGGTGCCAGGACTAGCATCTCCGTCAGGAGAGCATCAGCTGGGCCTTCTGGCAGCGGAGCCGGACAGTCAATCCGCTCTGCTGTCTCCACATAATCCTGTTCAAATATGCACAATTACTTTAAACTCCCCCACGAATATATTGGGAAGAGCTTAATTCGATGGTAGTCAGAAAACTCACCGGACGAGGAGGACGCGCGGCATGAAGTCCACGGTCCTCGGATGTGGGAGGAGGTACTTCGGAGGCCTTGAACAACGCCTTCCATGCGTCTTTATGCGTCATGCCGTAGAGCCTCCGAAGTGTCTGGTGTTCGGCCGGGACGAACTCCCATAGGTTAAATGCCCGCCTTTGGCATGGAAGAATCCGGCGAACGAGCATGACCTGGATCACGTTGATAAGCTTGATGTTCTTGTCCTTCATGCTCTTGATGCAGTTTTGGAGTCCGGTCAGCTCTGTAGGTTCACCCCAGGCCAGGCCCTTCTTTTCCCAAGAGGTGAGCCGCATGGGGGTTCCGGATCGGAATTCGGGGGCCGCCGCCCAGTTGGCACCGCGCGGCTCGGTGATATAGAACCACCCCGACTGCCACCCTGTCACGGTCTCCGCAAAGGAGCCGTCAAGCCAGGTGACGTTAGGCATCTTGCCCACCATGGCCCCTCCGCACTCCTCTTGCTGTCTGCTCACGATCTTTGGCTTCACGCAGAAGATTTGCAGCCACAGGCCAAAGTGAGGCTTGATGCGGAGGAAGGCCTCGCATATGACGATGAACGCCGAGATGTTGAGGACGAAGTTAGGGGCTAGATCATGGAAATCTAGCCCGTAGTAGAACATGAGCCCGCAGATGAAGGGATGAAGTGGAAACCCCAGTCCACGGACGAAGTGGGTGAGAAACATGACCCTCTCGTGGGGTCCCGGGGTTGGAATGACCTTCCCATCATCCGGTAGCCGGTGCGCTATGTCCGCAGCCAAGTATCCGGCCGCCCGAAGATTCGCGATATGCATCTCTTCACGGTGGAAGCCACCCACTTGCCTCCTGCTCCGGACATATTCGGTTGTGCGGAGAGGACTTGGACTAGGGTGCTGGAGCTCGAGGAGGTAAGGATGAGCAAAGGAGGAGGAAGGCGTGGGTGAAAATGGGGAGCCCTTATCCCTTTATAAAGGCGACGAAAGCAGTGCGCCTCCTCACTCGCCCGTTGAGGATCGCTTACTTCCCAAGCGCCACGATTGATGGCACGGTGAGATTACCCATACCCGTATTAATGAAAATCCCGTGATAAGGGGACACGATCTCTGCTTTGACAAGACGTGTCAAGGAAACTGCCTCGCAATATGCGTTGTGGCTGGTTGTGGGAAAACGGTTCGAATAATGACCCGACCGTAATGACATATCACGTCATCTAAAAAGTTGTCAGCTGCAATATCATTTTCTCTACGGTGGTATGTGAAGATCATCTTGCAGATCCGGGCACGGTCTACGTGTTCGATAATTACTTTGGAGTATTCGGAGATGGAACCCGCCTTGCAATGCCGAAGACAAGACTGCGCGCCGGACTCATCGTCATTGAAGCCTGGTTCAGGGGCTACTGAGGGAGTCCTGGATTAGGGGGTATCCGGGCAGCCGGACTATATACATCGTTCGGACTATTGGAGCGTGAAGATACAAGACTCAAGACTCCGTCCCGTGTCCGGATGGGACTCTCCCTTGCGTGGAAGACAAGCTTGGCGATCCGGATATTGTATTTCCTTCCTTGTAACCGATTCCATGTAAACCCTAGCCCTCTCCGGTGTCTATATAAACCGGAGAGGTTGGTCCTTAGAAGGCTGATCACAACTACAATCATAATCATCATAGGCTAGCTTCTAGGGTTTAGCCTCTACAATCTCGTGGTAGATCTACTCTTGTACTACTCATATCGTCAATATTAATCAAGCAGGAAGTAGGGTTTTACCTCCGCCGAGAGGGCCCAAACCTGGGTAAACATTGTGTCCCTTGCTTCCTGTTGCCATCAGCTTAAGACGCACAGATCGGGACCCCCTACCCGAGATCCGCTGGTTTTGACACTGACAGAGGGTGTGGGGCTTCACGGGTTTTCGCGGCCTCGGTGTACGAATGGGTGGGTGGATGCGATGGGAGTGGGGAACCATGGCTTAGGGACGCGCTTGTCCGAAATCTTGGGCAAGTTACGAAAGTACCCCCACCGATTTAAGCTAGGCGATTCTTTCGGTTCAGGGGTATCACGGGCATTTCGCGTGTCGGGATTTCACAGGAGGTGCGAGTTTTCGCGCGCGTTGTATTTTTGGAATAGCAAGGCGCGGGTTGAGATGGAGGGAGTTTTCGGAGCACAACGAGACAAAGATATATCTTAAATATTTTGGGGTAACAAGGCGCGGGTTGAAATTTCCGGACAAGCCTAACGTGTACTATACCAAATCAATTCGCACTTCCGTCGACGAAAAAACAAAAAGAAATCAATTCACAGCACACAAGAGAGTCTAGTCCTGTGTACTGTACCAAATCAATTCGCACTACAAATGTCATTCAAAACTTTGAATTCATGTTATGTTCAATTAAAATATTTTGCTATGTGTATAATGCATGCAACCTGCTACTCAAATGAACGTTTTAGTGCAGTCCAAACGTATATACTACCGCTTCAATATGAACTAAATTTGAATTCGTTTCTCTATTTGAATAAGATCTACAATTATGATTGTTGTGAAGTCAAACCATTTGAATTCATTTCTCTATTTTAATTAGATCTACAATCATCATTATTGTCAACTTAAACCATCGTTTGTGTATTATCTTCACAGCACACCACATGATTACTCTCGAGTTAGATATGAACTATGTGTACTATATGAACTCGAACTTGATTTTTTGAATCCACTTTATGTTGATTTCAAATCACAGTACATTTCAAGCTCTAGCTAGATCTTCATAATCTAAACCATGTCTCATATGTATAATGTGTTTATCACATAATGTATGGTGCCCCGCCCCCTACGCCTACAAGTATTTAGATGTGATTTGCAAACACCACACATTAACACAAATTCAAGTAAAATGTGAGATTGTTCGATATATAGTATTGTTTAGATTGTTCGATATTTAGTTGTAAGCTGCAAACGCCACACATTATCACGAATTCAAATAAAATGTGAGATTGTTCGATGTATAGTATGGTTTAGATTGTTCGACATTTAGCTCTGAGTTGCAAACGCCATGCATTATCACATTATGGTATAACATGTGCAAAACCACAACACGCATATCACCGCTATATTCATGCATGCATATGTTTATAACACTATGGTCTCCTATTCAAATATATGAATCCACTTACATATCAAATTATGATCTTTGTTAGTCTCTTACATCCACACAATCCTCTAACCTTTGTAGCTAGCACTAACTTTCTCTCGTGCATGCACATGCCCTCCTCACCCTCCCCCTCCCTCAGCATTCTTTCCATCGTGCACATTCATTTTTTTCTTTAGGTCGTTCTCCCACAGTCTCCACAACTCCTTTCCGACACACATCGATCGATAAAATTCTCCAGCGATGTCTGCCTACAACATACACACACACCTTCCATCTCCTCCTTTCTATGTCCATGCCTCGTGTCTCTCATACGGTCCCACACATGTGTAAACTCTCGCCCCTCTTTTCATCGATCTCACAAGCGCACACTCCTCCCCCTATCTAGCTAGTAGCTCGGCCTCTCGCACCACCTCCTAGCTCCATTCTCTCTATCTATTTGTCTCGCTGGGCCTTATTTGCCTCTAACAAATGGATGTACACCGACTGATCTCCCGCTATACATATAGCTAGCTAGGTCCTTATAACTCGTTTTCCCCCACGCATCGATCGATCTACCTCATTAGTTATGTCTCTCCCTTCCTCCGACAAACAACAATTGATCTACCGATCTAGTTAGGTTTGCTTACCAAACACATGGTTCCCCTTCATCATCCATGCATGCGTCCCGACAGATCTATCACGCACAGGCACACACAGAAACACATCCCCACTCTTATTGATAATATTGCAGTTCTACCCTCAATTTGTCTAGTAGGCATCTCCCACCATCTCGAGAAGCAACTCCATCACCCATCCAGCACTCTACCCCTATCCCTCCCTCTCTCTCTCCTCTCTCTCTCTATGTCCCATCCTATTTCCCGTCCTTCAGTTATGTATGTATGTCAACCGATCTCCCTCAAGACATAGCTGGGTCTCTCCTTCTCAACACATATACGAGTCGTTCTACCTCTCTAGTTAGGCCTCTGCCTCTGCCTCCCCCCACCCCCACACACCCCGATACATCAAGCGCTCTAGTCATGTCTCCCTGCCACACACAAACTTGCCCTGTGCCCTCTGACGTTCCGGTAGGTCAGTCACCCTATATCTTTGACTTGCACACACACAATTTTGATGGCTCTCTTCATCGATCTTGCACGCACCCACTTGATCCTCTCTTCAACTCTATCGATATCTAAAAGCCCTCCCTCTCTTCTCGTGGCCCTCTATATATGATATGGATAGGCCTCTATTTACACACATTGCGTGCAAAATTTTGTTTGAGATGTTATCGACACATATTCCCACAAATACATTCATGAAATCACACCCCAAACAAAAAACACTCACGAACGCCCATGCCATTTGTCTAGGTTTGTATCTCTCTCACACACACCCACGTAGGTGGGGGAAGTGCACAAAGAGAAGAGGTGCACGCACGACGCACATACTCCCATCTCTTTCCCAACCACACCCGCGCGGGTACACGCTGGAGCTCATTTCTGTACGAAAAGGCAGCCCACATGGTAATTTGACACGTGTACTGGTTATCCACTTGATGGAGGATCGTCTACCATGGGTGAACAAAAAAATTGCGACTTGACGCGTTATGTTAAAAAAGAGGCAAACCATGTGGGGCCTACCTTAGAGGAAAGGCTCTATACATTGGAGTACTTTTGATGTGTCCCGTCAACTCGCAAAACAAGGAGAAGATTGCTTAGTATGCCGTTTCCCCCACCCACGGGCGCGATGGTTCGTAGGATGCGGCGAAGCTTGCTTACTAGTACGCCTTACACCCGCTTCCTCGCCCACGCGCGCGGTGGCTCGCAGGACGAGGAGAAAATTTTACTACTCCCTCCGTTTACTCCTCATCCCTACCTTGGTTAGAGAGATTATCATATTGTTTGGAATATATGTCCTTTAGTAGATTTCAATATGACCTACTAGTACATACTCCAAACACTGATGTATATAGACGTATTTTAGAGTGTAGATTCACTCATTTTGCTCCGTATGTAGTCCATATTAAAACGGACGTAATAGTACGCACTCTCCCTCGCCCCTAGACCCTCGCCCACATGGTGGACGTGTATCAATCCATTCGGTATCATATAGCCAGAACGATATATACTGCAGTACCGTTATTGTTCGACTTCCCGAAGAGGCGAAGAGCCAATCGCAAGGTTAATATTTTGGAGATGCCAATCGCAAGGTTTATAGGAGAACGAGTAGTAGGTGCCGCATCATTTATAAATAAAGTTGTTTTTCTTTAGTGGCACGTACGCGATATAAATAGGTTCATATCGAGAGAAAAGGAAACCGCTCCACTATATACATAGGAAGGACGAGCCTACACAGTTGCTTGCTGGGGTTGCTCTCTTCACACTCTCTCGCACAAAATGACTGTGGCCACATCTCTAACATCCTGGCGGATCACGTCCGCCGGGGGAAGGGGTGGATGCTTAGTGTAGATGCGGTCGCCATCGCCAATAGCAAAAACCCACTATCGGCACGTCCCGATTCAGGGGTCCCCGCCGTTCTCTCTCACAAAGCCGGTGAGGTTACCTTCGTCCCTTGCTCACTGCCGCGACGTGGGCAGTTGTCGCCTCCCGCCGCCCTCCTCTAGGTTGAGCTACGTACCGACATCCCTCAGGTACAACTCCCTTTACAACCGGCTGGCACCACTGCTCCAGTTGCTCACATCACTCCATGTGGATATTTCTCTACTTCTTTGCCCCACACATACCTCTACTGGCTTCTACGTACTGTATTTGTGATGAGTTTATGTCTCATCAATTAGTCCCAGTAACCTTATTCTAATCACGCTTCTTCAATTTCTTTGCCACACGGATGCTCATCTCGATTTTGGTGAAATTGCACAAAATGATCCGATGGTCAAAGGGTTGCCAACTTCATTTCTTCGGAAGCTCCAACGTTGCCAGCAAATTAAAGCCTGGTTAGGGTTTACAGTTCAAGGGCTAGGGACTCCATGGATCGTTTTTTCTTTAGCTGTCTCTGTTCCAAAATAAGTGTCAACTTTAGTAGTAGTACAACTTTGTACTAAAGTTTGCATAAAGTTCAGACGCTTATTTTGGAACGGAGGGAGTACATATTGGCTATGATCTGTCAATCATTGAGATGCAATAGCATGCATGTTAGTCTCCTTTGTAACTGATGAAATGTTGCAACGGGCAACCTTGGATGCAAGATACATGAAATAGAAGCTGGAAGCTTCATAACATTGTACAAATTTATCTCGCTGATAAATTATAGTACGTACTATACTAGTACTATGTAAAGTTTTTAAATCCATAATAGTGGGTTTAATGCTATTTAAAGTCTTGACCTCTCCAATCCCACTTTTACCAAATTTAGCATCAAGATCTAAAAACTCCGAATCATTGGGACGCCTTTTAACTAAAATTGACTCATCTCCAGTCCCATCAGTATCAAGACTCATATTGCAAAACAAGGATTTAATAGGGGATACATCAATAACTTTTAGATCTTCATCATTATTTTCATGGAAACTAGAAGAACACGCTTTTACAAAGCAATCTTTGTTAGCACGCAACCTAGCGGTTCTTTCTTTGCACTCATCAATGGAAATTCTCATGGCTTTGAGAGACTCATTGATATCATGCTTAGGTGGAATAGATCTAAGTTTCAAAGAATCAACATCAAGCGAAAGCCTATCAACGTTCCTAGCCAAACCATCAACTTTAAGCAATTTTTCTTCAAGCAAAGCATTAAAATTCTTTTGAGAGACCATAAATTCTTTAACGCTATTCTCAAAATCAGAGGGAATCTTATTAAAATTTCCATAAGAGTTGTTGTAGGAATTACCATAATTATTAGAGGAATTACTAGGGAACGGTCTAGGATTAAAGTTTCCTCTATAAGCATTGTTACAAAAATTATTCCTACCAACAAAATTCACATCCATAGACTCATTATTATTCTCAATCAGAGTAGACAGAGGCATATCATTAGGATCAATAGGAGCACTCTTAGTAGCAAACAATTTCATAAGTTCATCCATCTTTCCACTCAAAACATTAATTTCTTCTATAGCATGCACTTTTTTTACTAGTAGATCTTTCGGTGTTCCATTGAGAATAATTAGCCATAATGTTATCAAGGAGTTTAGTAGCTTCTCCTAAGGTGATTTCCATAAAAGTGCCTCCTGCGGCCGAATCTAATAGATTTCTAGAAGCAAAATTCAATCCGGCATAAAAATATTTGTATGATCATCCATAAGTTTAAACCATGAGTAGGGCAATTGTGAATCATTAATTTCATTCTTTCCCAAGATTGGGCAACATGCTCATGATCAAGTTGTTTAAAATTCATAATATCATTCCTAAGAGATATGATCTTAGCAAGAGGAAAATACTTAGAGATAAAAGCATCTTTGCACTTATTCAATGAATCAATACTATTCTTAGGCAAAGACGAAAACCAAGTTTTAGCATGATCTCTAAGCGAAAAGGGAAATAACTTCGATTTAACAATATCATTATCCGTATCTTTCTTCTTTTGCATATCACACAAATCAACAAAGTTGTTTAGATGAGTAGCAGCATCTTCACTAGGAAGGCCAGAGAATTATTCTTTCATAACAAGATTCAACAAGGCAGCATTGATTTCACAAGATTCAACATCATTAAGAGGAGCAATCGGAGTGCTAAGGAAATCATTATTATTTATATTGGAAAGTCACACAATTTGGTATTATCTTGCGCCGTCGTGACAAGCAATCGAACACACAAGCACACAAAAAGGCAGGCGAAAGAGAGAGGAGATTGGGAAAGAGAGGGCGAATAAAACGGCAAGGGTGAAGTGGGGGAGAGGAAAACGAGAGGGAAATGCCAAATAATGTAATGTGAGGGAGATGACTTTGTGATGGGTACTTGGTATGTCTTGACTTGAGCGAAGACCTCCCCGGCAATGGCGCTAATCCTTCTTGCTACCTCTTGAGAATTGCGTTGGTTTTCCTTGAAGAGGAAAGGGTGATGCAGCAAAGTAGCATAAGTATTTCCCTTAGTTTTTGAGAACCAAGGTATCAATCTAGTAGGAGGCTCCTCAAAAGTCCCACGCACCTACACAAACAAACAAGAACCTCGCAACCAACACAATAAAGGGGTTGTCAATCCCTTCATGGCAACTTGCGGAAGTGAGATCTAATAGAGATAATAATATAAGATAAATATATTTGGTATTTTTATGATATAGATTGGAAAATAAAAGATGCAAATAAAAGTAGATTGAAAACTTATATGATAAAAGATAGACCGGGGGCCATAGGTTTCACTAGTGGCTTCTCTCAAGATAGCATAAGTATTACGGTGGGTGAACAAATTACTGTTGAGCAATTGATAGAAAAGCGCATAGTTTTGAGATTATCTAGGCATGATCATGTATATAGCATCACGTCCGTGACAAGTAGATCGAAACGATTCTGGATCTACTACTATTACTCCACACATCGACCGACTCCTGCCTGCATCAAGAGTATTAAGTTCATAAGAACAGAGTAACACATTAAGAAAGATGACATGATGTAGAGGTATAAACTCATGCAATATGATATAAACCCCATCTTTTTATCCTTGATGGCAACAATACAATACGTGCCTTGCTGCCCCTGCTGTCACTGGGTAAGGACACCGCAAGATTGAACCCAAAGCTAAGCACTTCTCCCATTGCAAGAAAGATCAATCTAGTAGGCCAAACCAAACTGATAATCGAAGAGACTTGCAAAGATAACCAATCATACATAAAAGAATTCAGAGGAGATTCAAATATTTCTCGTAGATAAACTTGATCATAAACCCAAAATTCATCGGATCTCGACGAACACACCGCAAAAAGAGCTACATAGAATAGATCTCCAAGAATATCGAGGAGAACTTTGTATTGAGAATCAAAGAGAGAGAAGAAGCCATCTAGCTAATAACTATGGACCCGAAGGTCTATGGTAAACTTCTCACAACTCATCGGAGAGGCCTTGGAGATGATGTAGAGGCCCTCCATGGTCGATTCCCCCTCCGGTGGAGCGCCGATGAAGGCTCCAAGATGGGATCTCGTGGATATAGAAGGTTGCGGCAGTGGAAATAGTTTTTTGTGGTGCTCCTGGATGTTTTCGGGGTACATGGATATATATATAGGAGGAGGATGTAGGTCGGTTGATGCTCGAGGGGCCCATGAGGGTGGGGGGCGCGCCGGACACCCTCGTGGCTGCCTCGTTTGTTGCTTGACGTCCACTCCAAGTTCCTTGGATTGCGTTTGTTCCAAAAAGATTGCTCCCGAAGGTTTCATTCTGTTTGGACTCCGTTTGATATTCCTTTTCTTCGAAACACTGAAATAGGCAAAAAAACAGCAATTCGGGCTGGCCCTCCGGTTAGTAGGTTAGTGCCAAAAATGCTATAAGAGTGTAAAGTAAAGCCCATAAACATCCAAAACGGGCAATATAATAGCATGGAACAATCAAAAATTATAGATACGTTGGAGACGTATCACCTGTCCCGACCGTACGCCCGGAAATGAGAGGATGCACTGACTCTCGTGGCTAAATCGTACACTACACACCATCTCTCTGTAGGAGTAGGTCGATGTGTCGCTCTCTCTACCACACACATGCTGTTAAACACACACACACACATGCACACATAGGTTCATAGAATAGGAATATCGTGCGAGTGCGAAGCCACAGGAAGTGAGATACAAATGGAGTACGTACAAGAAGAGGAGAGGTGACGAATATTCCATCTAACATGGACTGAGGAGTAGTACTCCCTCCGTCTAGGTGTTAAGTCATCTTACAAAAATCAGATATTCCCAAAATGTTTAGGTGTCGTCCATTAACTTCGCATCTCAATCCCCTCCTGGCCTTGTTTCTTGCGAGCGTTGTTACTTAGGGAACGTTTGGATCCTTAACAAGAATAGCTGATAGCATAGCCAGGAAAGGTTAGGCGTTTGGAACTGTTAAACTATGTTAGCTTTTGTGGGCCAACTAGCTTGGGTGGGCTAGAAAAACCTTGTAGCTCAGGAGAGCCAGATCGGCTCGCTTCCGATGGCAAACTTCGCGTACTACTAGTAACATATGCATGTTACTAGTCCAAGTTACTCACCACTATGACCAGCCTAAGCAATGTAACCAAACGCTCCTTACTCTGCCTTGTTATCTCCCTCGGAAACCCAATGCATGGAGCACAACTACGCGTTGATCAGTCAAGAAATCAAAGTCGGCTTGCATGCGAGTTAATACGTGGCCCTGCATGGTAGCTAAAATGGCATCTCTTAGTTGTTGGGATTAATTGTTGCGTTTAGAGACAGAAATCAGGGCTTTGATTGGAGGAAGGACCGGTCAAGTTTCGCCTTCTCCTCCAATCTGCTTGCACCTTGGTCCCACTGCACCTTCTAATGTGACTTATTACACCTAGACAGAGGGAGTAGTACGAGATACGGTGGCACACTGACTTAGATCGAATACAAGTGCCCAAAATTGTGTGCATTATAATAAGGATTCACTTAAAATAGTACGTGAGCGAACAGAGGGATCAATTGGACAGTGTTCACGAGCAGTAGCGAGATGTGTGAGGTAAGATACACCGATGGCGCTTTTAATTTTCTTATTAATTTGTTTGTTTCACCCTCTGATTGGTGGGACCCAACGTACAACGTGGAGAGAGGTAAGGTGACTAAGGCTGCATTATTTCTGTACTACCAACACTGCTTTAAATCCCCAAAGACCTTAGACTAGTCATAATGGATAGTAACTTAGACTAGTAACATGCATATGTTACTAGTCTACGTTACTACCTCTATAGTGGGGAGTAACATTGTGTGGTATCATGCAACACTTCATTTATTAGATTGTAGACTCATTTTGTCTTAGTATGTGTGATGTTACATTAACTAGATATGTTACCACATGCTTCTCTTTCCTCATTAATTACTCGCCACATCGTCTATTTTGCCTAAAGATGTGTGATGTTACCACCTATGTTACTCCCACTGTGGATAATATTACCACCAAAGCCACATGACATGATTATGATTTAAATCCCAATGACTCCCATGCAAAAAAAACACGACATGCTTGTCACACAAATGCAGGAATGTATAAAAGGTTATTTTCCTCTTGTTGAACGTAATGGGAGGATGGTGTAGCTGGTTAGCCTGTTCGCTCATCAAACTTGAGGTCTCGGGTTCGATAACTACACTTGAGCATAATTTTGTTTTTGTTCGACTTCTTTCTTCCACCCAATGACAGGTAGGCCCCGCATGACAGAGAGAGGAAGTGATCTGGGGCGGTGCCAGGAGGATTCTTTGACTGGTCAAAATTGATGGATACGGAGCTATACGATCTCGTAGTGACCGTATAATCACCTCATCACACATATGCTGCAGCCTCGGCGCTTGTTTTCTAGGGTTTGCACTCTCCACACTCTCTCTCCAGTATATATATATACACGCTGGAGCCTCAGCGCTTGTAGTTGCTATCTTCACACTCTCTCACCCTCTCCAGATCTAAACAAGACTTCATTGACCTCTCTCTCTCCCCTCACTGCTGGTCAAAGAGCCGGCAGGATCCGTCCGCAGGGAAGGGAAGGAGGCTTAATGCTGTCACCGTCGGCGAGGGAGGGAATCCACTACCGGTGCAACTGTTCTCTTTCACCCAGCGGCAACGCGGGAGGGCCTTTGACCCCTTCTTCTTCGCCATCGTACATAGTGTGGGCCGAACGGCCTCCGTTCGCCCACTGAACCACACCCCAAGAACCTTAAGGTATAATTTACTTATTCCACATGCATTGCTCTAGCTGCATGTGGGCTTTTTCCACTTCTGCACTCGAATCTAGGTGTTGGATCAAACAGGAAAGTAGTGGGGAAAGTTGTATAGCATGAATCTAGGACGTGGTTCAAATAGGAAAGGAATGGGGGAAGTAGTGGGGAAAGTTGTATAGCATGAATCTAGGACGTGGTTCAAAAAGGAAAGGAATGGGGGAAAGTAGTGGGGAAAGTTGTATAGCATGAATCTAAGACGTGGTTCAAAGAGGAAAGGTATGGGGGAAAGTAGTGGGGAAAGTTGTGTAGCATGAATCTAGGACGTGGTTCAAAGAGGAAAGGAAGGGGGGATAGTACTAGTATAGACTGGCTATCCAGCACCTACATTGGTCGAAAAGGGAAAACAATGACAAACGCAGTACGCACATCTGTAACGAACTGGTCTTTTGTTTTGGGGGACAAGGCTGTAGAGTTTGAGCAGGACTAGATTTGCTGCGCTCACATAGGGAAAGGTGTCTAAAGATAACAAAACTGGGACCAACACAAATATGCTCCTTGGTTGTTTGTTCTTTGTTGCAACAGACTGTGCATCACCCCTTCATACATCGGTAGATGCACATGGTGCTGGTGCATCCGCTATCCCGTGCAACTCTTTAGCTGTTGTTAATCTAAGGCCGTGTTTGGTTAAAAACTCCCTAGTCCCTACTTGCTTGGTTCCAGGGACTAAACATGGACTAGAGGTTATTAAATGACATGCTAAAAGACCATGTTACCCCTAGTAATGAACTAATAGAGACAAGGTTGGATGCGGGGCAGGGGCAACTATTGGAAAAAGTCCCAAAAAGACTCTCCCTCGGGGTCTTCTTTCTTTAGTCCCAAATTTCCACTTTTAGTCCCTAAAAGTCCCTCCTGTTTGGTTTAGATGGGACTGACACAGAGTTTTTTTAGTCCCTACACCAAAATGTCCCTGTAAACAAACACCCTCTAATAATGCCGCTGGAAAATTGATGCAATGCCACAGTTAAAAGCAAATTACATGTTTAACGAATTTTATTGTTAATATAATCTCTCTGTTAATATTAATCAATGCCACCATTTGAGAAATGCTACTGTCTTGCTTTCTTTCCCATTTAGATATGTTAGATGCTTCTTTTTGTTGGCTTTTGTGTCATCCACCGTTATTGACCACTAGTTGTTTCCTTTGCACCTCTGTGTAAACAGGGTTATCTACTTCACCTTGTTGCTATTGTGACCTTTTGTTGCACTGCACAAAACACTTTTGTTTTAAGAGTGTTTTGTGCAGTTCAACCAAAATGTCACACCGACAATGTTGCTTGATTGCTTGATCTTAGTGGAACTGCCAAAGAGGAGATCTTACTTCCTATCCGTGTTGGCAAATTTGGTTCAGATCTTCTTCTTGTGAGTTGTTTTAATTCCGCGTCATGAGAGGTCAGTACTAGCCTTCTTTCACATGATTGTGTAGTGTGCTTTCATATGTTGTGCTACTTGTACGGTAATGTTGCTTGATTTTAGTGAACTGCACAAATGGAGACAAGACTTCCGATCTGTATGTGCACCGTAATATCCCATTGAGGTAAGATAAGGATATTTCACAACTATTGGCCTGTATTTTGCCACTTTCATCAGAAATTTAATGTCGTTATTTAGTGCTATACTTGTGCTCCCTAATTGACATGCCAAATCTTACATTGAAGGTGAAGCTTGTCTCTTATTGAACCAAGTGATGAAGGGGAAGAACAAGCAGAAGAAAAACAAAAATCAACTCCCGGTGTTGTAATGAAGCACTGGAACTATGATGACACAAGTAATGATATAGTTTTGCATCTTAATTTATCGTTACGGCTGGAACGAGCAATTGTTTTGCCACTCATTTGATGCCACTCTTAATGTAATATGTAATTATCTCTACTTGTGCAAACAGGGATCTTCTTTGAAGATACCATATATTTTAGTGGAACTGCACAATAAGATGTTGGAAACATTAAACTAATTGAGAAGTATATAGTAAGCATGGCAACTAGAGTAGATAGCAACAGATGGTTCCGGAGAAGTGCTTGATCTGTATGCTCTACACAATAAGCCTCCTTACAAAGGTTGGTACTCGCCCACGGATTTCATCCATATGATTGAGCTTTGTCATCTCTATTGGTGCTGTGCTACTGTTTAGATACTGTCATGAGAAAGTGGTATTGTCCTTGAGAAGTGCTTCATCTGTGCTGTTTTAAATATTTCCTTTCCTTTTTTTCAAGCAAACATGGATGCTAGCATTTAGTTGTCCTCTTGTCTTTGCACAACAGGATCATCCTTCTCTGAAGAATAATATGGAGTACATGAAGTGACTAGTTCAGACTATGCGAGGATGAAGAAGCCCTGTCTATCTTCTCATCAGAAGGAGCAGTTGAAGGATGGTTACATTACTCCCCACAAGACCAAACTAACTTCAGCTCAAAAGGACCGACAGTTCTCCATTTTTTTGCTGTGATGCACAAGTACAATGTTGTTCTAGGATTCTTTCCGGTGAGTTCCATTTTTTTTAAAAGTGTGCTCTACGTGGACCATGTAGGTGTCTGTTTAAGCTGTTAATTCATAGTACAATTTGCTTTATACTAATCACTTTTTTGTATTTGTGCAAATAGGGGTTCTCAGCTTGATTTCAATGGGAACTGCACAAAATGTTAATGAATACATCAAATCATTCATTTCCACCACAAGAAAGGAGGTGCCGATAAGTTCAAGGCATTGCAATATAAGGGCAAAATCATACAAGCTACACATGAATTTGGTTGATTTTGGTGAAACTGCACAAAAATAACAACTGGTTTATTTAGCACGAGGTGCCATGTCAATGTGTGAATTGATGGAAAACCCTGCCCATTCCACAATCGTAGGCATTTGATATTTTGGAATGGGAAAACCTTGTCAAAGTTTGCTCATTGATGTACGCAAAACAACACGCACTTGACATTTTGAAATGGGACAACCTTGTCAAATTTTGCTCATTGATGTTAGCAAGAAGACATGCGTTTGATATTTTCGAATGGGACGCCCTTTTATTTCAGTAGCGTCGATCAATTTTTCTTTATTCTTTAGTTGTGAAGTAAATATTGGCTCTGACATGTGAATTGTTGAGATGCATAATTCATCGATTGTTTTGAATGTTCTCTATGAATTGCCAGGCCTGTGTGTTGATTGCAATGTACAGGAACGCTAAAAAGCTGCTCAAACTCTTTGTACTCCCTCTGTTCCTTTTTACTTCGCACATTGTGAAAGTTCATACTTTTTTCTATAAGATTGGTCAAAGTAGAGATACTTTGACTGCAGACAAAACTTATATGCAGACTAAAAAGGATCGGAGGGAGTACATGCGAAACTACCGCAAACGAGGTGATCACCCTAGGAATAATGCTAGTACGTATTGTTTTGCATGTTCATCCAGTGCCAGTGATACAAGAATTCGAACTAATCGAACAAAATTCATTCATACATGGTCGGATTTCATATAAACATGCCAGATTTCATTACATTTCATACATTAATCAACTAAAAAGGGGTGCGCTGGAGGTATAATTAATTAATCGAAGCTACCCACCTGTGCCCGGATGAGCCGAACAAAAGCTTCTTCTCCAGCGGACTGAGCTTTAGTGACTTAACTGCAGGTGCAGTTGCATAACTGACATGTGGCCCAGATGCCTGTTGGGACCACGTGTCAGTCATCCAACTGCACCAGCAGTTAAGTAGAAGCAGTGTGCTTCTCCAACATAGCTCTCTGACTCCACGTCGCCGCCAAGAAGCTAATCGGCCGTCAATGGTCAACCCGCCTAGCTTGGTTTCAATCGGAGGGTATTAGCGGTGGCCTTACTTGGACCCGAGCGGCGGCGACCTACCATGTTCTACTATTCCTTGTTTTCTGTATGGCGCGGCCTTGTTGGCAGTGGGGCGGGGCCTCGACGGAGTCGGTGATGTCCTCCATCTTGTTGCCGGCGGGGCGACGCCTTGGTGGAGTGGGGGAAATCCTCCCCATCGTTGCCGATAGGGTGGCGCTTCGGCTGAGCTGGCGATGTCCTTTGCCTCGTTGTTGGCGGGGCGGGGCCTCGGTGAAGTATGGGGGCTCCGCCTTGGTGCCGGCGGGGCAGGGCCTCTGTGGAGCCGGCGGTGTCCTCTACCTCGTTGTTGGTGCCATGGGGCCTCGGCGGAGCAGGGCCTCGTTGACGCCAGCGAAGTGGGGACTCATTGTAGCCGACATTGTCCTCTTCCTCGTCCTCGGTCTTGCCAAACAAAGCCTCGCCCGCTTCATCGCCCTCTTTGTAGGCGGCCGTAGCCTCCGCCACCCGCATGCGGTACTGCCAGCACTCGAGGCGGCCCTCGCGGGCAGAGCGGTACGAGTCGAGCAGCGACTCCTGCTCCGCCCGCTCCGCGGTGATCTGCTCCTCCGCCTGCAGGTGCTCCTAGAGGAGATGGTGGTTGTAGGCGGCGTCGGCCTACGCCTCCCGGAACTACTCCTGATGCTTCTGCCTCACCGTGTCCATGTATTGGGCATGGGCCTCGCCGATGGTCATTATGCAATGCACCAGCGAGGATGGCGCGGAGGAGGGGGTTGGCGCCCGGATCATCGACTACCATGTTCTCCATTGGGACGTCGTCGTCCTCCGGCTGCCTGCTGGCCAGCCAGTCGACAGCAATGGCTGCCATCTCCTTGTGGTCCGTCGTCCGCCCGTCCCAAAGAGCGCTGGAGCGCGAGGAAGCCATGGTGGGCAGTAGTGGTGTGGACAGGAGAAAGGGAACGAAGGTAGATGAGTGCGTCTATGGTCAGTGCAGCAGTTTATATAGCAATGGTGGTGCCGGAGTAGCCACCTCGGCAACCGCGTACCATTAATGTGGGCGGCAGACGGCCGGACGGAAGACACTTGTGTCGTTTGAAGGCAGAGCAATCGCCTGCACCGGGAAGCGGGGAGGGCGGCGCTAACCGTTTCAGGCGGTCTAGGTGGGCCAGGGCAGTCAGACTCGTGCTTGGAAGCAGGTCGGTCCAGCAGCCAGACATGCTGGCTCGCCAGCGAGCTCGCCAAGCTGAGCGACGACAATCAGGCGATGGACGTAGCTTCCAACCAGGAGCCAGCACCACTGTCCAAGCCGGTTCATGCCGTGTTCACCATAGAGCAGGTGCGGCCGCACTTCGACGCCCTAATGGCGGAAGAGCTACCAGCACAGGAGGACCTGTGCTGCAGCCTCCGTCTCCTCAACAAGCACCGGTGAACAAGCGAACGACAATGCCGTCGCGGACATGTGGCCCTATGATCCTGGCTTCCCGAATGAGCAGCCGGCGTTGTATCAGACCATCCGTAGGGACTGTGAGGCCATCTCCGGTCCTTCGAGTTGTTGCGCTCGCCGTGGCGCTACCGTCTCACGTTGTCAACATGGTCAACGGACATGAGGAATGAGGAGATGACTTTACTTGGCGAGAATGACAGTGGGGACCCACCAGGGCCATAGCAGTACGTACGCAAGTGCCTCCTTATTATACAACTGTAATTTTTTTCTTCCTCCTGGTTTCCTGACATCACGGTCCCACACCATTGTCAACCTATGTAGTGAATAAACGAGAGAATTGCACAACGAGCGACCGACAGCTGGGACCAAGCAGCTCGAGTAGTATTTTTGTTTTTGAGGTGTGAGCATTGCAGAGTTTTTCTTGAGCGATGTTTTCGTTGTTGTTTAGAGGAGAGCGGGGTATTAACTGGGCGGGATGTGGTCCGTCTAGCTCAAGCCAGATATCCAGCCCAGATTTTAATTTTTTTCAAGCTGAAAATGGCTAGCCCAGCTATATTTTTTTGAGGAATACCCAGGCAAGGTCAACTTATTATTCTCCGCCCCGCTGGGCTGCAAATCTTTCCTAGGAGGGATGCATTAGGCTTATCAAGAAAATGGGCTTTAAGAAATAATAAATGGGATGTAATTATAAAAACTGGGCAGTGACTATAAAAAAAATGCACCAAACACGTTATTACTTTATAAAATATTATTTTTGGATTTTGAAAATTTTAATTTCATTAGTTGTTGCGCGCGCAATGTTTCGTTAGATTTTTACGTAAGACAAATATATATTGAAATTGTATTTAATCTGACTAGAAATTTCGGGATAAAAATATTTCGGATCCCATCAAAAGGTGGGAAATTTTATTGAATTCTGTTTTGAATGGTTGGTTGAAATTATTAATCATTGTGTTAGCTAGAAAATGGGTTGTACTTTTAAGAAACTGTAAATGGGCTGTAGTAAATTTCATTAGAATTAAAAAATGGGCTATACATTCTTACAAATCTCAAATGGGCTATAAGTTCCGTGCCACATACTTGTGGGCCTACTAAGTTGACGCATCCCCTCAAGAAAAAAGAAGTTGACGTGTATGCAAGGATTTGTCAACTTATAGTCAACACACGGTTCAAGCAGCAGTGGCCGTTGGATGTCCATCCAACGAATGTCGTGCTTCTTCTTCAACCTCAGATATTCTAACTTCACCCGCCCAAAAAATGATTCCTCCCCCTGACATCTGGAGCACGCCGTTTCGGAAGCTGACCTATGGGCCTATGTCGTGGAATTGTCATGTCAGATGTCTTAGTGTGAGGATTTAGTCGTGGAGCCATCGCAACGAGATTAGCTTAAAGGGGTTAAACCAGACAAAGGACACAGGGAGTTTATACTAGTTTGGCCCCTTGCGGTGAAGGTAAAAGCCTACGATCCAGTTGAGGTGGAATTGCTAGGGTTTCGATAACCAGGGAGCGAATACGCGTAACCTGGCACTCAAGTTGTTGTTTCTTGTCCCTAAACCGGCACCGGGTCGTCCCTTTATATACACAGGTCGACGCCCGTTGGTCTATAGAATCTAGAGGCCGGTTCATAAACGTGTCTGGCTCGGTATCTATTCTTTTCTACCTTACATTACAAGTTACACGCCTACGGCGGTTTATGTCTATGGGCCCTAACCCGCCTCTACGATTTGGGCTTCCTTGTTAAGCTTCCTTCATAAGTCGTCGCCTTCTATAACTTCATGGGCTTCATATTGGCAACCTCTCTGAGGATAAACTGGCCCCTCCTGGGCGGTTTATACCCACCAGTTATATCCCCAACATTAGGCTCCAGGTTGATTTGAACTTGTTCACATCAATCTTTAACACTTAGAAAAAATCCCTCCTTCATTTCTATCGTAAGGTTTTCTAACTAGCCATGACGCCATCCTATGACACCATGATAACTTGCCGTGAGGTCACTTGCCATTAAGTCTTCACAGAACCTAAATCTTTTAATGTATCCTCTTTTCTTTAATGGATCTTTGAAAATCGAGGCGCCTGCACACCTACATCCCCGCTTTTTTGGCCTCCTCGATTCTCGCGCCTGTCCTTTATCCATTCACCTTATAAATAGAACCGGGAGGGGTCCCTTTTTCTTTTTCCCCCTCCGTGCCTCTTCGTCTCATCGTCAACCTCGCGACGCCCGAGCCTTGAAGCTCCGCCGCCGCCGTCGACCTTCAACCGCTGCACCATCCTTGGCCGCTGCATCGACCTGAATGCACCAAAATTCGTCCGTGCGTCTCCGCTGTTCAACAGCTTCAGTGAGTCTCCCCTTTCTCTTACCCTAGATCTTCATTAAGGCGTTCTCGAGTTCTTCGGTAGTTCATCTCCATTCTTTTTTGCTTCCCCTGTCTTGTAGCTTTTTGATGCAAGGCCTAGTGCTTATCGCGTGCGGTACTGATCTTAGCGCTCATTTTTAATATTTGAAGGCCTCCCTTTGGAAGTGCGTTATATCGACTAGAGGGGGGGGGGTGAATAGGCGGTTTTTATGAATTCTTCACTGAGGAATTTGCTGGTGAGGAAATTCCTAAATGAAGAACTACTTGCAGCGGAATAAGTACTGAAAAGTAAACACAGCAGAATACAAACACAGTCATCATGATGAAATAAAGACAAGCACAGAGTATAGAAAGCGTAAGCACATGGTAACACAGGATGAAGACGGACAGACTGAAGAAATTGAACTGAGGAAATTGAGAAAGTCTTCAGTCAAAGTCTTCAAACAGATATGAACAAGCACACAACAATAGAAATGAGGAAATGAAAGAGTTGAGGAAATAGAACCAGTAAGCTTGGTGAAGACAATGATTCGGTAGACCAGTTCCAACTACTGTCTCAGTTCTACGTCTGGTTGGAGCGGCTAGGTATTTAAACCTAAGGACACACGGTCCTCACCGTATTCTCCTTGAGCTAAGGTCACACAGACCTCGCCCAATCACTCGTGGTAAGTCTTTAGGTGACATCCAAACCTTCATAGACTAGGTCACTCGGCGATCCACAATTCCTCTTGGATGCTCTAGACCATGACGACTAACCGTCTGGAAGAAGCACAGTCTTCAAAGGTAACAAGCGTCGGATCCATGCAGGATCAATCTCTTCAGTGATGCTCAATCACTTTGGGTTGTAGGTGTGTTGGGTTTGGGTTTTCCTCACTTGATGATTTTCGCTCAAAGTCCTCGGAGGATGGGATGCTCTCGAATGACAAGTGTCAGTTTCTCTCGGAGCAGCCAACCAGCTAGTGGTTGTAGGGGCGGCTATTTATAGCCTAGGGAGCAGCCCGACATGATAAGACATAAATGCCGTTCAATGATATGACCGTTAGGTGGGTAGATATTTTGGGACAGCTGGCGCATATCACAGCAACGGTCAGAATTTTGGCTCTCAAATTCCTCAGGGCTATCATGTTCCTCACTGTGTAGGCAATCCGCACTGGCGAATTCCTAACTCCTCAGTCAGAACAAATTCCTCAGCAACCAGAAGAACTTCGTCTCTGTTACTGAAGAAATTGACTGAACTGTATGAGATTTCCAATGGCTTCACTCGAAGGGATTGGTAGGTGTAAGATTTTGAGTTGAGCATCACATGGAAATTTTTCCTTAGTATTTCTTTGACCCCCTTTAACAGTACGGTGTTTCCTATGACTCAAGAAAGAGAAAATGAAACTACGAAAACAAAAGTCTTCACGCTTCATGTTCCTCGAATGATTGCCAAGTCTTCAAGGTCATACCAATTTCTTCACTTTCAGAGTCTTCAGAAAGTCTTCAGAAATCCAAAGTCTTCAGTTGAAGAACTTCATTTTTAGGGGTCGACTTTCTTTGTAAATATCAAACTCCTCATAGACTTATAGACCTGTGTACACTCACAAACGCATCAGTCCCTTAACCTATAAGTCTTCAATACACCAAAATCATTAAGGGGCACTAGATGCACTTACAATCTCCTCCTTTTTGGTGATTCATGACAATATAGGTTAAGTTTTCAACGGGGATAAATATATGAAGTGTAAATACTGATGTTGAGGAATTTGATTGCAAGATATAGAAGAACTCCCCCTGAAGATGGGCATGGTGAGGAATTTGCTTTTGAAGCAATGCACACTTGAAGAGTATAATCATAGAGATCTCCCCCTATATCTTGTAATTCATACACGCATTTGACTTATAATATGAAGAATTTGAAATGCATGATGAAATATGGTGACTGATGTAATTCAGCATGCGTGCATTGACATTAATGAGGAATAAGCATGCAGAAGAACTCAGCAAAATTATCAGGCCACCATAGAGTTTAAGATTACAAGTCGATCCAGCAAAGTCATCAAAAGAACTAGAGTTGTAACTTAGAAAAAAATGCCCATATAAGATAGACCCGCTTGAAGACTAACTCAAATTTCTCCCCCTTTGTCATCGAATGACCAAAAGGGTTGAAAATGAGGACTAACGCCCCTAAAGAATATCATGTAGATGGAGGAGCGCCAGCGTTGTTGGCGTCTTGAGTCGTTGTAGGGCCTGCCGCACTGTCGTCCAAGTCTTCAAACTCGTCTGTGTCGCGTGATGAGGAATATGAACTGGCGACCAAGGAAGGAACCTTGACCTTCTTGAATTTCTTCAGTGGAGGAGCAGACCAGTTAAAATCTTCCTTGAAGCCCATTTGCTTCAGATCTTCTTCACCATAGAGATGTGACAGAATAGCCCAGGTGCAATCAAAAACCTCATGGAGGTAGTAATGCTTTTTCTTCACTGCATTATGTGTAGAAGTCATGTTGTGAAGAATAGAGCCAAACTGACGCTTAACCCATTTGTGGTTTCGATCCACCTTCCGGTGAAGACTAAGAAGCAGCTCATGGTCAGTCATCACACGAGGAGCAGTGGCTTGAGGATTTAGCTTGGATGCATTGGCAGCAGAATCATGAGTGGCAGAGTCATCATTGGTGGAATAAGATGCAGCTTTGCGGAACTGACCATCCAATGGATGAATACCTTCATCGATAACAGCTGGTGCCTTGCCCTTGTCATCAGCTAAGGAATATGTCCGCTTGAGGACTTCAATCGGGGGCAAGTAGATGAGGTGGTTCTGAAAGTTAGCTTTGTAGTTGAGTGAAGACCTTGTTCTGAGGAATCTCATAATCCAAGGAGCATAAGGCTTCAGCTCAAATGGTGAAAGTGCAACATTTGCCAGGGTCCTCATGAAGAAATCATGATAATTGATAGGTATGCCATGCATGATGTTGAATAGCATATTCTTCATCATGCCAATAATTTCCTCATCGGATGAGTCGTGGCCTTTGATAGGACTTATAGTCTTCGTCAGAATGCGATAGATGGTTCTTGGCACATACGACAATTCCTTCACGAGGAATTTGGTCCTTGGGGCTTGACCAGGCCTTAGAGGCTTCATGAGCACTTGCATGTAATGAGCAGTGAGTTTAAGCTCTTCGTACAGACAACGAGCACCTTCAGGTGGAGGACTGATTGGCAGGGCATGAAGTAATTCAGATGCCGGTGCCTTATAGTGAGTGTTTTCGGTCATCCATTTCAACACCCAAGAGTTGATATCATCAGCATCACCTATGATGTGCAGTGTTGCGTAGAACTGAAGAATAAGCTCTTCATTCCAATCAACTATGTCTGAGCAAAAGTTGAGCAAGCCTGCATCATGAAGCATACTAAGGACTTGAGAGAAGCAAGGCATTGATTCCATGTCCACATGAGGAATATGCTCGTGGTCGAAGAGTTTGTCCTTGTTGAAGAGCAGAGAAGAATAGAAATTGGCCTGGCTGGCAGTCCAGAAGTGCTTCCTTCTAAGATGAGCATTGTCATAAGAGTTGAAATCAATGAAGAACACATGCTTGCCGAAGAAGTCATCCGCCTTGAATTTCTGCTTCTTTGAGAAGGGATCATTTGGCTTGGGCTGAGGAGTGTCAGTCAGTTGCATCACCACCTCAGGAATCACAACCTCAGGATCCACAGACTGAGGAATTTGAGGCTCTTCTTTAGCTGCAGCATGGGTGTTCAATTCTTCATTTACAATTTCTTCAGCACTAGTGGCTGGAATATCTTCATGGACAAATGGGGTTGCATGAGGTTCTTCAGATCCCATTTGTACTTCAGTAGCAGCAGGGGACTGAGGAATTGCTTGAAGTGGAGTGAACATTGGAGAGTTGGGGTGCTGACTTTCCCAAAAGTCATCATTTAGCACAGGTGTGGTACAGCCAATGTCCACATCCTCATCTTCCATTTCTTCAACGCCGGCTTCTTCAGCAGTGAACTGAGGCATAGGCGAGGAGACAACTGGTGTTGAAGGGATTTCATCCACTTCAATTTCTTCATCCAACTGCTCTGACGAAGCAGCAAAAGGATTCTCTTCATCAGATTCGCTTGGAATCACATAATCTTCACCAAAAGGAACAAGGTCCTTTGATGGCATGAATGAGACAGGAACGACATCAATTGGGTTGTGAAATGAGCTTGTCAAAGGCTTCATCTTCTTCGGAGCTGAAGAATCTGATAAAGTTGATGCCTTCCTTTTCTTCACAGCTGCACGCTCTGCAGCCTTGGTCTTCTTCGCATCTGATGTAGATGGAAGGATCCAAGTTGGTGTAGGCGCAGGAGGAGCAGAGGAATTTGGTGCAGTTTCTTCAGGCGCAACTGATGCAGTTGCCCTGACTTCTTCACTTTCTTCAGGCGCACCACTAGTGGATGCCCTGGCAATTTCTTTAGCGGCTGGAATGCAGTCATCAGCCCTGGTACTTTCATTTTCTTCAGCAGCCTGATTGTCATCAACGGTGCTGGCATGTTCTTCAGTGGGCTGAGCAGATACTTCACCCGGAGTAACTTCAATGTGCACAGGAGCAGCAGCACTTGAAGTGAATTTCTTCATCAGATTGACGAACCGGACCTTGGCGCCCTTCCAATCAGCATAGTAGCGATTGAATTCATCACTCAGTTGCTTGATCTCAGCTTGCAAGGCAACGAGTTGATCAGGGGTAAGAGTGAGGACATTGTCCTTGAGGTAGCGCTTCTTCTTGTACTGCGCTTTCTTCAGTCTTCTGCCTTCTTCAAATTTCCACTTCTCTTTCTCAATGAAGGCAGTCAGAACATGACTTTGACTAGGAGTGAGGTTCATCTCCGGCAAAGGCGTGTTAGGGTCCTTGTGCCATAGGTCAATGAAGTCGAGGATCAACTTTGGATCCAATAGCAGTGGCACATTGCTGCCTTTGGCTCTGACGGCCCTGGCCTGCCCGTCTCTGATGATTTCGGCAAGTTCTTCATCATCAGCCTCATCATCATCAGAGGGCACTTGGAAGGCGACCTGCTTCTTGTGAGGACTTGGTCGAAGGCCTCGTCCAGTAGTGGCCTTTTTCTTCAGCAGAGAGGGGCCAGCTGAGGAACTTGCAGACGCCCCTGAGGAGATTGAGATGCCTGTAGTCCTTTGGCACGTGGTGAGATGCACAGGTGCAGAGGATTTGGTCGGAGCAGCTGAAGACTTTGTCGGAGGAGCTGAGGACTTTGAAGGAGGAGGAGCAGTCTGAGGAATTGGCCGTGAGGGCTTTGAAGAATCTGGCTGTGAGGGCATTGCCGAGGAACTTGGCCGTGAGGGCATTGAGGGTGAAACACTTGGCTTATGCGCAGGCTTCTTAGGCATCACCTTCTTTGGCTTACTAGCAGAGGCCTCAGCAACGGTAGCAACAGCAGTAGAGTCTTCATTGAATTTCCTCACTGCTTCCTTCGCTTGTTTGGCCAGTTTGGCCTGGCGCTTTGCCCATTCATCAGGATAATCCTCACCGCGCTTGAGGCTGGTGGGATCTGCCAATTGGCCAGGTGCCAATGGAGGTCTTGGGCATGGAGGGTTGAGTGTGAATTTCTTCATATACTTGGGAGTAACGTATCTGTACTCCCTCCATTCCCGTGCCCATCTCCTCTCTATCCTTTGTATGCACACATTGCGCTGATTTTTGTCCTCCTTGCCAAATTTGGCCACATCAGGAGTGCAGTAATCCTTGTATATGTCCTCAGGGATTTCAAAAGCAGTATTGACCTCAGGCCTCTTTCCTCCCTTCCGTGGCTTCTTTCCATCTGCCATTTTCTCCAGCTGAGGAATATGAACAACCGAAGTTTCTGAACAGGTGTGCAACTTTTCTTCGAGGAACGCTGCAAATGAGTTAAGTTGATGAGAACCTAGTGATTCAACAGCGGACATGAGTACCTGTGAACAGAGTATAGTTGCGAGGAATTTGGAGAGGTCATATGCGTTCTCAGAAGATTTTCAAAAAGAATAGGTTTGAGGAATTTGACCAGATGAGTCTTGAAGAATTTCACTAAGCGTTCTTAATCTTAGGTTCCAGAGTTGTACAGATTGAAAATCCACACAATTGAGGAATCTTGAATAAAATCATCACTTAGAGAAACGAATCAAGAGCAGATGACATGTGAGGTGTTCATTTGTGTGAACATTTGAAGAATAAACACCTTTGAAGATTTTCAAGAAAACATATGAATCAAAGAGGGCAGTAAAAGTAACTTTTAATTATCCTTGATGAAGAACATGACGAACTGGGAAGAGTAGATGTGAAGTTCGTCAGTTCAGATCTTCCACGCCCTAACTCGGCAGAGGAAGACGGCTATGGCGGCGGCGGAGTGAAGAAATCTGCAACCGGCGCGAGTACGACGACAACGAGGTCGAGGCAGTGAAGCTCTTCCTCACCGGCGACGATGAAGTAGCGGCGCTAGGGTTTGAGAAGCTTGAGCGGGAGTGAGAGCGAGCGGAGTAAAAATGAAGTGAGGAAGAGGCAGGGGTATTTATAGTGGGAGTGATAAACTGTACGCCCGAGGAAATCGAACGAACGTGCCCCTGGCCCTTCTCATTCGCTTGACATGTGTCACCCACGTACTGAGAGGTGGCGATTTTGTAGGATCGTGGGTGAGTAGATAAGTATTATCGTGGGATGCGGAACGGTTTGAGCGGCAAAGCCGAAAATTCAGATAAAATAAGTTAAAAGTTCCGTTCGCAATTTCTTCTGCTGTCAAGGACATAGTGAAGATTTTGAACGAGTTTCAATTAGAACGCACATGAAGAATTTGTGAACATACTTGGTTGAGTTTAGCATAGAGGAGGAAGGGTCTGATCACATTCACTTAGCAGAAGAAATCAACTTGAAGAATTAGCAATAAGTGAATGTTGTAGCGGACATAAACTCATATATATATTCAAATGAAGAACAACGCCGGAAAGTGTGAAGACAATGCAAAGTTGAAGAATTTGAAAAAACCGAGGAATTTCAAAAACGAAGAAAAACTCAAATTGAAGATTTTTAACTTTGGTTGGTGGCGTGACCCACCGTATAAGAAAGCTGATTTCAGACACCGTGTACACTTGTCGTAGGGCTCTGAGAATCAATTTCTTCATTAATTTCTTCAGACTTAGAGGGTTAGTCTTCATTGATTGAAGAAAAACGTTACTTCGTGTGTTGCGCATCCAAGTCATCAAGTCAGCATTAGTGTTAGGATGTGTGTCCTTTTCAGAGAACATTCAAAGATTCTAGGATATTTAGCTCACACCGCAACTTACTAAATCTCTTCTCATCCAAGGGCTTAGTGAAGATATCGGCCAGCTGGTCTTCAGTGCTTGCGTGGTCGATGGAAATGTCACCCTTTAACACATGATCATGAAGAAAATGATGATGAATCTGGATGTGCTTTATCTTCGAGTGCTGAACTGGGTTATGAGCAATCTTGATAGCACTCTCATTGTCGCAGTAGAGAGGCACATTCTTCACGTTGATGCCATAGTCCTTGAGTGTTTGCTTCATCCATAGTAATTGAGCACAACATGATCCAGCAGCAATGTACTCAGCTTCTGCAGTGGAGAGTGATACGCAGTTCTGTTTCTTCGAGGACCAACAGACCAAAGATCGTCCGAGGAAATGGCATGTGCCTGACGTTGATTTGCGGTCAAATGATCGCCAGCATAGTCAGAGTCTGAATATCCAATTAGGTCAAATGAAGAGCCCTTGGGATACCATAATCCAAGTGTTAGTGTGTGAGCTAGATATCGAAGAATATGCTTCACAGCCTTATGGTGTGATTCCTTCGGTGTAGCTTGAAATCGAGCACACATGCAAACACTAAGTATAATATCCGTCCTAGATGCAGATAGGTACAATAAAGAGCCAATCATGGAGCGGTATACCTTTTGATCAAAGTCTTTACCATTTTCATCAGTGCATATATGGCCATTTGTGGGCATTGGAATTTTGACCCCTTTGCGCTGTTGACGAATTTGAAGACCTAAAAAGAATTTCAATTCTCCCATCATAGACATTTGATATTCTTCACTCATCATATAGGCAAATTCATCACTGTATTGTTGGTCAGTACAGCCAAAAATGATATCATCAACATAAATTTGGCACACAAACAATTCACCACCATAAGATTTAGTGAAAAGAGTTGGGTCGAGTGAACCTGGTTTGAAGCCTTTCTTCATGAGGAATTCCTTCAAAGTATCATACCACGGCCGAGGGGCCTGCTTGAGGCCATACAGGGCCTTATTGAGTCTGAAGACTTTTTCATGATGCTTTGGATCTTCAAAACCTGGGGGTTGAGCAACATATACTTCTTCCTCAAGCTTACCATTGAGGAATGCACTTTTCACATCCATTTGTTGTAAGATAATATCATGATGGTTAGCATAAGCAAGTAATATGTGAATAGCCTCAAGTCTAGCAACAGGTGCAAAAGTTTCATCAAAGTCAATTCCTTCAACCTGTGTGTATCCTTGAGCTACAAGCCGTGCCTTATTCCTCACCACAAGGACATTTTCATTTTACTTGTTGCGGTAGATCCACTTTGTGCCAATAATGTTGTGCTTGCGAGGATCTGGATGTTTGACCAGTTCCCAGACGTTGTTGAGCTCGAACTGATGTAATTCTTCTTGCATAGCTTGAATCCACTCAGGCTCCAGAAATGCTTCATCTACCTTAGTGGGCTCTCTGATAGAGACAAAAGCAAAGTGCCCACAAAAATTAGACAATTGTGAAGCTTTTGAGCGTGTGAGAGGACCTGGTGCTTCAATGTCATTGATGATTCTCTCAATTTGCACTTCATTTGCAACACGAGGATGAGCGGGTTGTCTTCGAGGAATTTGATCCGCATTTTCTTCAGGGGCATTTTCCTCAGCACCATTTTCCTTACGTGTGCCAACTCGATGTTCTTCACGTTCTGGAATGAATTCTTCAGCAGATTCTTCGGTAGGAATGACATCCTCAGTAGCCTTGAACTTGATAGATTCCTCAGGTGTTGGTTCATCTAACATAGAAGGTAGGTGCTCTCTTTGCAAGCCATTAGTTTCATCGAACCGCACATCTACAGTTTCAACAACCTTGTGAAGAACGTTGTTGAAGACTTTGTAGGTGTGCGAGTCCTTTCCATAACCAAGCATAAAACCCTCATGTGCTTTCGGTGCAAATTTAGAATTGTGATGAGGATCTCTAATCCAACATTTAGCACCGAAGACTTTGAAGTAACTCACATTGGGTTTCTTGTCAGTGAGGAGTTCATAAGCAGTCTTCTTGAAGAATTTGTGAAGATATACTCTATTGATGATGTGGCACGCAATATCAATAGCCTCAATCCAGAAATGACGAGGTGTCTTGTATTCATCAAGCATAGTGCGAGCCATCTCAACAAGAGTTCTGTTCTTGCGCTCCACGACGCCATTCTGCTGAGGAGTATAAGGAGCAGATAACTCATGCGTAATACCAAGTTCATCAAGATAGTCATCAAGATCAGAATTCTTGAACTCGGTCCCATTGTCACTTCTGATGTGCTTGATCTTCACACCAAAGTTGGTTGAAGCCCTCGAGGAAAATCGTTTGACGACTTCCTGCACCTCATGTTTGTAAGTGACAATGTGCACCCATGTGTAACGAGAATAATCATCAACAATAACAAAGCCATGTAGAGATGCATCATTTGTAACAGCAGAATAATGATTAGGACCAAAGAGATCCATGTGAAGCAATTCAAATGGTTGAGTGGTGGTCATGATAGTCTTCGCTTGATGCTTGGCCTTTGTCATCTTTCCAGCTTCACAGGCTCCGCATAAGTGATCCTCGAGGAATTTGACATTCTCAATGCCAATGACACGCTTCTTCTTCGCAAGCATCTGCAAATTCCTCATGCCAGCATGACCAAGTCGTCGATGCCATAGCCAGCCTTCTGAAGCTTTTGCAAGTAGGCATATGGCCGGTTGTGGTCCTGTAGAGAAATCAACAATTTACAAGTCTCCTCTCCCAAAGCCTTCGAAGACTTTGGAATTGTCAGCTTCCATGATCACAACACAACGATATTTGCCAAATACAACAACCATATCAAGATCACAAAGCATTGAGACAGACATGAGGTTGTATCCTAAGGACTCGACAAGCATGACTTTGTCCATGTGTCGATCCTTTGAGATCGCAACCTTACCTAGACCCAATACCTGACTTTTGCCTTTGTCAGTGAAGATGATATGCTTCAGATGCGATGGTGATAAAGGAGCATCCATCAATAGATTCTTGTCACCAGTCATGTGATTCGTACATCCACTATCGAGGACCCACTCATTGGCTTTGGGTTGATCATCATGTAGATGAATTAGTGCAACTTACGAAATCATATACTTCATCAGTGAAGAATATGAATCAATATCATCAGATCAATAGAACAGATAAACAATATGAGGACGTGTGAAACGAAAGTTCGTTTCATCATGATTAGCCTGTGTCCTTTCAGGCATTCTTCAGGTCTCCAGCAAATTCTTCAAACGTTTTAAGCACGTCTAGAGACCTAACCCTGCATAAGAGATTAGTTCTTTTTCTTCACCACCCACATCTGAAGTGGTGGCAAAGAATTCGTCACTCTGCGAGCACCATATGAGAAAGGTGGCATAGAAGCCAGTCCACTTCGTTTCACATAAGAGGGGTCAAGATAAGCATATGAATAAGCAAAGAAATTCTTCGAGGACTTACGAACATAATGATTAGAAGAATAATGCTCATATTCATAGCCCTTAGCTCTACCCTGCGAAACAGAGGGGTTAGCACGATGATGATCATATGAGGACTTTGATCCTTTTGAGGAATTTGATCCACGTGAGGAATTTAGTCCGTATGAGGACTTGGATCCATATGAAGAATTTGGTCCATATGAAGAATTTGATCTGGAGTTCCTATTCTTCACAGGTGGTGTCATGAGGACATTCACCTGAAGACCTCCAAGGCAACTTTTGGGAACCCAGATTTTCTTCATAGGGGAACCGTTCCTACAGTTAGTGCCAACATATCTAGCAAATACTTCACCATTCTAATTTTTGAATAGTTTATAGTTGGAGTCAAATGACTCATCAGAAGAATGAGGAGATTCACATGTAAAGCCAGATAAATTAGATGGATCAACTGGAGGTCCCTTTGCAGCAACCCATGAGGTTTTGGGGTACTGCTCAGGCTTCCAATATGTTCCATCAGCATTGAGTTTCCTCTCAAAGGCAATACCCTCTTTCCTAGGGTTCCTGTTGAGGATCTGCTTTTTGAGCACATCACAAAGAGTCTGATGCCCTTTGAGGCTTTTGTACATGCCTGTCATGTACAATTCCTTTAGCCTTGCATCATCAGTGATACTAGCAATGTCCTCAGATGAGGAATTTGTGATAGCAGAGACAGGTGAAGAATTTATAGCATTAGAAGCATTTGAACATTCAGGTGAAGAATTAGTAGTTTCACGTTCAATGCACTTCAGTCATGGAGGAACAAATTCTTCTTGAGTAGCGCTGATTTGTTGAGCAAGTAATGAATCGCGCTCCTTTTGAAGATCTTCATAACTCACCCTTAGCTTCTCAAGATCTTGCTTTCTTTGAAGAAATTCATAAGAAAGCTTCTCGTGATCAGATAAGAGAGTGTTATGATGACCTTGAAGGTTGTCAAACTTGGACTGAAGTCTCCGAAGATTTTCAGTCAAGGTTTTAGTGCGATCCATTTCTTCACCCAACATATCATCACTTTTATCTAGCATGTTTTGAACCTTTTCAAAAGCCTTTTGTTGTTTCACAGCAATCTTAGCAAGTTTAGAGTAGTTGGGCTTGAGGTTTTCATCAGATTCATCCTCACTGGATTCAGAGGAGGCATATTTAGTTACCTTGGCACCCTTTGCCATGAAGCAATAGGTGGGAGCGTAGTCATCATTGTCTTCATCAGCCTTGTTGGTGATGCCATTTTCTTCAGAGTGGAAGATAGACTTGCTGACGAATGCAGTAGCGAGAGCTAGGCTCACCACACCAGACTCAGACTCCTCAGATGCCTCCTCGTCCTCATGTTCCTTAGATTCAGCCTCAGAGTCCATTTCCTTGCCAATGAATGCCCGAGCCTTCTTGGAGATGCTCTTCTTGTGAGATGAAGACTTCAAGGATTTTGATGATGAAGACTTTGAAGATTTCTTCTTCTTCTTTGCATCATCAGAACTGTATTCCTTGTATTTCTTCTTCTTTGATTCCTTATCCCACTGAGGATAATCTTGAATGTAGTGACCAGGTTTCTTGAATTTGTGGCATAGCCTCTTCTTGTAGTCACTGGATGAGGAATCATTGCTCCTTGAGGATTCTCCAAAGCGACCACATCTTGAGAACTTCTAAAATTTCTTCATGAGCAGTGCTAGTTCCTGGCTCAGTTCTTCAGGATCACCAAGGCTGCTAGCAGAGTCTTCATCCTCAGACTCAGAGACTGCCTTGGCCTTCAGAGCACGTGATCTGCCATAGCTCGAACCATAGAGATCTCTCTTCTCAGCAAGCTGGAACTCATGAGTATTTAGCCTCTCGAGGATATCAGCGGGATCAAGTGACTTGTAATCAGCACGTTCTTGAATCATCAGTGCCAGAGTATCAAATGAAGAATTGAGCGATCTCAGCAATTTCTTCACCACCTCATGATCGGTGATGTCAGTGGCGCCAAGCGCTTGAAGCTCATTTGAGATGTCAGTGAGGCGATCGAAGGTTTGCTGAACATTTTCATTATCGAGTCTTTTGAAGCGGTTGAAGAGATTGCGAAGAACGTCAACACGAGAGTCACGTTGAGTTGAGACTCCTTCATTCACTTTGGACAGCCTATCCCAGATAAGCTTAGCAGTTTCCAAAGCACTCACTCTTCCATATTGCCCTTTGCTCAGATGGCCATATATGATATTCTTCGCTTGAGAATCGAGTTGCTTGAATCTCTTCACATCAGTAGCGTTCAGAGAAGGTGTGACTGAGGGAACACCATTTTCCAGAACATACGAAAGATCGTTATCAATTGCCTCAAGATGCATTCGCATCTTATTCTTCCAGTAGGGGTAGTCCATTCCATCGAAGGTAGGACACCCAACAGAGACCTTGATCATACATGTGGTCGACATAACTAAAACTCCAGGTGGTTAAACCAAAATCACACATAACAAGGGAGTACCTTGCTCTGATACCAATTGAAAGTGCGTTATATCGACTAGTGGGCGGGGGGGGGGGGTGAATAGGCGATTTTTATGAATTCTTCACTGAGGAATTTGCTGGTGAGGAAATTCCTAAATGAAGAACTACTTGCAGCGGAATAAGTACTCAAAAGTAAACACAGCAGAATACAAACACAATCATCATGATGAAATGAAGACAAGCACAGAGTACAGAAAGCGTAAGCACAGGATAACACAGGATGAAGACAGACAGACTGAAGAAATTGAACTATGGAAATTGAGAAAGTCTTCAGTCAAAGTCTTCAAACAGATATGAACAAGCACACAACAACAGAAATGAGGAAATGAAAGAGTTGAGGAAATAGAACCAGTAAGCTTGGTGAAGACAATGATTTGGTAGACCAGTTCCAACTGCTGTCTCAGTTGTACGTCTGGTTGGAGCGGCTAGGTATTTAAACCTGAGGACACACAGTCATCACCGTATTCTCCTTGGGCTAAGGTCACACAGACCTCGCCCAATCACTCGTGGTAAGTCTTCAAGTTACTTCCAAACCTTCACAGACTAGGTCACTCGGCGATCCACAATTCCTCTTGGATGCTCTAGACCATGACGCCTAACCGTCTGGAAGAAGCACAGTCTTCAAAGGTAACAAGCGTTGGACCCAAGTAGGATCAATCTCTTCAGTGATGCTCAATCACTTTGGGTTGTAGGTGTGTTGGGTTTGGGTTTTCCTCACTTGATGATTTTTACTCAAAGTCCTCAAAGGATGGGATGCTCTCAAATGACAAGTGTCAGTTTCTCTCGGAGCAGCCAACCAGCTAGTGGTTGTAGGGGCGGCTATTTATAGCCTAGGGAGCAGCCCAACATGAAAAGACATAAATGCCCTTCAAGGATATGACCGTTAGCTGGGTAGATATTTTGGGACAGCTGGCGCATATCACAGCAACAGTCGGAATTTTGGCTCTCAAATTCCTCAGGGCTATCATGTTCCTCACTGTGTAGGCAATCCACACTGGCGAATTCCTAACTCCTCAGTCAGAACAAATTCCTCATCAACCAGAAGAACTTCGTCTCTGTTAGTGAAGAAATTGACTGAACTGTATGAGATTTCCAATGGCTTCACTCGAAGGGATTGGTAGGTGTAGGATTTTGAGTTGAGCATCACATGGAAATTTTTCCTTAGTATTTCTTCGACCCCCTTTAATAGTACGGTGTTTCCTATGACTCAAGAAAGAGAAAATGAAACTACGAAAACAAAAGTCTTCACGCTTCATGTTCCTCGAATGATTGCCAAGTCTTCAAGGTCACACCAATTTCTTCACTTTCAAAGTCTTTAGAAAGTCTACAGAAACCAAAGTCTTCAGTTGAAGAACTTCATTTTTAGGGGTCGACTTTCTCTGTAAATATCAAACTCCTCATAGACTTATAGACCTGTGTACACTCACAAACGCATCAGTCCCTTAACCTATAAGTCTTCAATACACCAAAATCACTAAGGGGCACTAGATGCACTTACACCCCTTTTGCAAGAGATCCCATCTGAATCCATGAACTGCTCCGTTGTCACAACTTAGGGTTTCAGAATTTTTTTCCCTTTTTTGAACTGCGGTAGATCCAAAATTATAACATCAATCTGTAAAACCTGTTTCTGCAACACTTCGCAATTTTTCACTCATAGATCTGAAAATTGGCAGCTGTGCGGGCGGCTAACCTTTGAACCATAACCCGCCTTTATACCATTAGTCCCCTCTTAAACTGCCAACTGCTTATCTATGCAAGCTGATAATGTATATCTCCGGTTTATAACTCTTTCACACTTGAATACTTCCTGCCCCTTTACTTTTAGCAGTTGATCATGATTTCTTAAACCGGCACCAATCTTCCTTCAGGTCTTGTTTAACAAATGGCCAAACAATTTTATGCTTGCAACTGGGTTCCTTCCCGGGTTACGGAAGAGCAGCTGAACGGGTGCGTTGCAACCGGCGCTTTAGCGAATAAGGAAATCATCCACTGGAGAGTCCCCGGTCCAGAAAATCCTCCTGTACCCAAGGATGGAGAGGTGATTGTGTTTACTGATCATTTGGGTCGATGGTTTAGCCCTCCCGGATCAAAATTCTTCCGCGACGTGCTTGCTATCTTCCAACTCCGCCCTCAAGATATTGGACCAAACTCCATGTCCAATATTTGCAATTTTCAAGTGTTTTGCGAGGCTTATTAGCAAGAAAAATCTACTGTTGAATTATTCAGAGACTTCTTTTACTTAAACCGCTGTATAGAATTTACAGATGGGCCCAATACTGAACTTGGCGGAGTTCAATTCAGAAAAGGAAAGATGTCAATTTCCCTCACGGCAAGCATCATAGCCACCCCAAAGACTGGAATCAGACTTGGTTTTATTGTCGAAACACAGCTCCAGCTGATGAAAATCCTTTGCCGGGTTATCATGCTCACCGGCTTACCAATACACATCCATTTCCCCAATGACTTATTGCAAAGGAACGAGCTAAGTTTGCACCACAACTTTCAAAGCTCTGAGCCTTTATGGCGAATGGTTTAATTGACATCGACTTTGTAGTTGTTGGGTCTCTTGGAGTATCTTGCCCTTAAGCCGTCGCCCCGGTTTAATGTGCAAGTACACAGGGGACGTCAAAGACCCTCAACGGCACATTGATATTCAGCTAAATGACGAGGAGATTACTGAAGCTGTCTAGAATATGCTAGATGAACCGGTGTCTGAGTGTAGCAAGACAGGGCTTAGTCCTTTATGTGTTTCCAATAAACCGCCAGCTATAAGAATTGCATCATTCTTGTCTTAATCTGACCCCTCTTAAATATTTCTTTATAACTTTTTTTCATCTTTGCAGGATGATGATCCGTTCTGGAAGAAGAAGCCATAGGATAAACCGACAAAAACGCCTCGCATTAAGACCAAAGTTACAAAGAAACCTGCAAAGAAGAAAACTGCCGAATCCCCTGGCCTGAACAGTGATGAAGACCTTGATGATTCGGAGTCAGAGGTAGAACTTGATTCTCTTGGCTCTTTTTCATACAACTCATTGACAATGATCATTATCAGGATGATGCGGAGGCTAGCCGTGCTGGTGATGTAGAGGTAATTACTCTTTCTTCCAACTCAGATCCTCTGCCAACATTGAAAACCCGTCAAGTAGTCTGGAAAGTAAGATTTTCACACCCTCTAGCTTATTTGGATCTGCACTTTATTTTGAGGACACAGTAGCATGAAGCTCGCCGCACAACCCGGCATAGTGGCCAAGTGGTTACTTCCTCTGATTTACCAAGCACTCCGGTTCGTAAACGCCGCCAAGAGGTCTCTTGTACTTCTGATACACCTTGTCGCAGGGTGGGTTATTTCCGACATCCTCTTAATCTGTTTGACTCGAATTACCAGGGAACCTCCCATTCATCTTCTGGCGAATCAACAGGGATGAAGCTTCCAACCCTTAAAACGGTTCCTAGGTGAGCAGATTTCACTAACCTGTCATACCTTTATATTTTTATCCTTGCACTGTTCTGATGCATACTTTATTTTCCAGGGCCAAAGCCAGAGCCAGAAAGAAGGCCAAAGTGAACAAACCGGCTGAAGACCCCATTCGGGATAAACAGAAAAACTCCTAAACCGTCACACCCAGATGTTGACAATGTTCCTGACGGCCAGTCATTGCCGGATCAAGCGACTGAAGCTAAGCACATGGATATTGATCCATCGGCTCATGCTGATGATCTGCCAAGCCCGGCTAAAGGTGCTGATGCCGATGTTGTTGTTACTGGCATTGGTTACACCTCCCCTGGCAACCCCATAGCCTTGTCCAAACACAGCGCCAAAGAGGAAAAAACTGCTGTTGATAAGGGCAAGTGGAAGGCAGATTTGGACAGCTACGCTCACCTCAGCGCCCAAGACATTCATTCTGGGATTTTAAACCATCTGTACACAAACCATGACTACGAAGCCGGTTTAGTGAACATGATGAAAGAGCGATATGAGGTAAATCCTATTGAACTCTTCATAAGTATTCCTTCCTTCTGATCTATTTATAATATCAACTCCAGTAGCCCCCAAGGGCCGGTTTGGCAAAACCCATTCAAACCGGGACTTCGTAAAATAATGATTCTTCAACTTTGCCTATGTAGCCCTCATGGGCCGGTTTATCTCTTCAAGATGAACCGGGACTTCATAGAATAATAATTCAATTTCACCTGTGTAGCCCTCAAGGGCCGGCTTATCCCTTCAAGATGAACCAGGACTTCATGTTGTAAGGCTCACACTTCTTGTTGAATACCTTTGGAAACCAGTTTATCATCAAAGAAAAAATCCACAACTTTATGCTTGAGCAAATAAGCATTAGCCGCCAAGTGCCAAGGTTAATACTTGTATTGAGCTTTGGGACTTTGCATATTGTTGATAAGAAGCGATAGGCATTAGCCCCCAAGTGCCAAGTGTATAACTTGTTATGTGCTTGAGACTTGAAATTTGTTCTGTCAACTCATAAAATACCTCTTGCAGGCTGAGCTAGACAAAAAAGAATGCCAAATCGTCGACCTTGAGGAGAATATCAAGACCCAGCAAGCAGAAACTTCCAAGGCGAAGGAGGAGCTGACTGGCGCTTTAGCAGCCATGGAACAATTGAAGGGAAACTTCAAGAATGAGCGTCTAGGCCGGGATGCAGAAAAAACAACTTTGCTGAAGAAAGCCGAAGATGCTGCCATAGCCCTTAAACCGGTGGCGGAAGAGTTAACTACTTTCAAACAATAAATAAATGCTATGACTGCTATTATCTTTTGTATGTAACTTCTTCGCAACCTTTGAAATTTCATTATTCCATAAATCACCAGTTCACCGATGTCTGTGATGGTGCAGGATCTCGCATTACGCATCTGGGCTCTGATATGCAAAAGAAATTGAAGGCTGGATATACACTGATAGAGCAACTGTATACCGGCGCACAACGGATTATCTGCACAGCTTCTCACAACAACCGCCCCCAAGTTTGATCAAGGATACTTTAGAGAAGCTGTTGATGATGCCTGCCTGGTTTGAAGAGCTAAAACGATCAGCTGCAAAGGCTGGCACTCTTGCCGCACTGACCCATACTAAAGCATGGATGTATGATCTTGATCCGGCTGACATAGGGAATGGTTATCCAAGCTTCAAGGAGGACGGATCAGAATTTGATAATGAAGATCTTCGGGCTTTGACGAGGGAGATGCGCCCATTGGCGAGTAAGTTAGCTGAAGAGACCGATCTTTCATTTTACCAATCAATTTATGATGCCCACAACAAGAGGGTCAATGCACCGAGCTACGAAACTCCCACTCTTATTCCGCCAATTCATAAGCATACTTATGCTCCTGAAGTTGACCCCCCCAATCTTATAAGCGATGAAGCTGTGTTCAGAGCCTTAACTGGATCGATTGGTCAACCACTGACTTCCAGCCACTGGATAGAGAGGAGGAGAAGGAACCAGCGCAAGATGATCCGCAACCATCAAGCCAGCCCGCCGCTGATGCATAAACCGGAGGCCGGTTTAACTTCTTCGTTTTGCAAGATTTAGTCTTTTGGGCATAAAAATGCCATGTAATAGGCTATTTGAAAACTTCTTGGATCTGATGTGCCATCGTGCACACTGCATGACACTGTTAATCCGCCATGCTATGATAATGCTATGTTTGCTCATGATACTTTGGTTTTTTTGTAGAATCTGTTCCTGCATATAACAGATAAGTTACATCTTGGCGGTTTACCGCTAGACGGGTTATCATGCCCAACAATATAGTTTATAACTGATGTAGGACTGAAAATAACAATATACAACATACCTGTGATATGTGTTCATTGCTGATTTATCAAGCTAGTGTAATAAGTATATTTCCGGTTTAATACCAAGCCGGGTTAATAAACACTAGATTACCTTCCTTTCGTACTGGTGACTTATAGTCAGAAACCAGGCCGACTTAATAAACACTGGTTTATTGCCATATATACGACTCATGAAGCTTTATAAGCCTTACTTGGTTTTCAACCATGTAATTTTTGTGTCATAAGAGAAAAAATTGCAAAAAGACATTCAAAGCAAAATCAACAGAAAAAATCCAAGGCTTTCATAGGCCACCGAGCCAAAATATCTTCTTCAATGAAACTAGTATTAACCACTGGAAGGTACGCGCTTTCCGTGAGCCGGCACTCACACTACCACTTTGACATTTTAACCCAGATAAGTTCAGTTCTTATTTAAAGATATACTTATCAGGAGTACGCGGGGTCAGAGTACGTCAAGCATCACAGGCCAAATTATCCAAGTTTCAAAGAAGGCGGCTGTAACAGCCTGAGCTTCTCCTTGCTATCTGTAAACCGTGCCCTCTCATGACGAAACGGCGTTTTAACCTTAACAAGTTCAGGGTCTTTGCTAGAAAAAGATTGCCTATTAAGAGTTTGCTGGGTCAATCAGGATTACCTGATGGAGAAGCTTCCGGAATACAGGAAGGATGACCCGGGGTTTTAGGTGAATACACCTGGCTTCCAAGCCTGGCTTTTATAGCCTATCACATGGGTTATAGCCACTTTTGTTCTTTAGAACCAAAAGAGCCCCCAAGCAATATTTTGAGCTGTGTTCAAGGGGTACCTATGTTTGAGTTGTGCTTTTTACAACAGACTCTCTTTGGTGCTCATAACATGGGTTGCAAGCCCCCAAGTTTTTTTTGTTTGTGGCCAATAAGCCGGATCAAAGGGTAATGATAACATCACTTTATAAAGCGGAGAACCCAAAAACTCATTGAAGAGAAAAATGATAGAGGCCCTGCTTTAGCAGGCATGCCGGTTTATTATATTGATCATAATATATACATTGTCAAAGTATGTACATCAGAAGAGCCTATGGATCAGGTGTAATAAGGCCGAAGATGAGCAATATGCCACGGCCGGCGGGTCTCCTCCTCCAATTTGCATGAGTCTATGTGCTCTCGAACATCGATAAGGTAGTATGACCCGTTGTTTAGATTCTTTCTGACCACAAAGGGTCCTTCCCAAGGTGGGGATAACTTGTGCATATCGGTCTGATCCTGGATAAGCCGGAGCACTAAGTTGCCTTCTTGAAAAGCTCTAGTTTTAACCCGGCGGCTGTGATAACGCCGCAGATCTTGCTGATAAATCGCCGAACGAGCCGCCACTATATCCCATTTTTCATCCAACAGGTCCAATGCGTCTTGGCGTGCTTGTTCGTTTTCCGCTTCAACATAGGCTGCCACCCGAGGCGAGTCATGGCGAATGCCACTGGGGAGAACTGCTTCTGCCCTGTAAACCATGAAGACAGGCGTATAACACGTAGATCTATTGGGGGTGGTATTAATGATGCACAATACGGAACAACTCTTCCACCCAACAACCCGACGTCCTCTGCAAAGGAACCATAAGTCGGGGCTTGATGCCTTTCAGGATTTCTTGATTAGCTCTCTCAGCTTGACCATTAGACTGGGGGTGAGCCACTGATGACACGTCAAGCCGGATGTGCTCACGTTGACAAAAGTCTTTCATGGCACCTTTGGAGAGATTCGTGCCATTATCTATTATGATGTTGTGTGGAAAACCAAAGCGGAAAATCACCTTCTTCATGAATTGAACCGCCGTGGCTGCATCACACTTGCTGGCTGGCTCCGCCTCTATCCATTTAATGAATTTATCAACCGCCACCAAAAGGTGGGTCTTCTTATCCTTGTACCTCTTAAAAGGCCCTACCATATCAATCCCTCAAGTTGCAAACGGCCAATTGATTGGAATCATCCTCAACTCCTAAGCCGGAACATGGGCTCGACGTGAAAACTTCTGACAACCGTCACATTTCCTGACCAAGTCCTCAGCATCAGCATGAGCCGTTAGCCAATAGAAACTGTGTCGGAAAGCTTTAGCCACAAGGGATTTTGAACCGACATGATGACTACAATCCCCTTCATGGATTTCACGCAAAATCTCACAGCCTTCTTCAGGAGAAACACAACGCTGAAACGCCCCCGAGACACTGCAGTGATGTACCTCGCCGTTGACAATAGTCATAGACTTGGACCGCCGGATTATCTGCCTGGCCAAAGTTTCGTCCCCGGGTTACTCGCTCCTGGTCATATATGCCAAATATGGCACCGTCCAGTCAGGGATAACATGAAGAACCGCCACCAATTGAGCCTCCGGATCAGGAACAACCAGATCCTCCTCTGTAGGCAGCTTGACCGACGGGTTATGCAAAACGTCAAGAAAGACATTGGGCGGCACCGGTTTATGCTGAGACCCCAGCCGACTTAAAGCGTCTGCCGCTTCATTTTTGCACCGATCAATGTGCTCGACCTGGTAAACCTTGAAGTGACCAGCAATAACATCCACCTCACGTCGATAAGCCGCCATGAGTGGATCCTTATAATCCCAAGTACCAGAGACTTGCTGAGCCACTAAATCAGAGTCCCTAAAGCATCGTACCCGGATTAAGTTCATTTCCTTAGCCACCCGAAGACCGTGGATCAAGGCCTCGTACTCAGCTGCATTGTAGTACAAGGAAACATTAAGCGGAGAACATAACAAAAATTATCACCTCGAGGGGAAGTAAGAACAACTCCAGCCCCGAGCCCTCCAATTGTCTGGACCTGTCGAAGTGAATAGTCCAGTATGTGTTATCCAGTTTATCCTCTGGTGCCTGCAACTCTGTCCAGTCATTGATGAAGTCCACGAGCGCTTGGGACTTGATAGCCGTACGAGGCATATATGTTAACCCGTGAGGTCCAAGCTCAATAGCCCACTTAGCAACTCGGCCAGTTGCCTCCCTGTTTTGGATGATATCTCCCAAAGGAGCGGAACTGACCACACTGATGGGATGGCCCTGAAAGTATTGCTTAAGCTTCTGGCTCGCCATAAAAACCCCATACACAAGCTTCTGCCAATGTGGATATCTCTGCTTCGACTCAATAAGCACCTCACTGATAATAATAAACCGGCCGCTGAACCGGATACTCCTTACCTGCCTCCTTGCGCTCCACAACAATAGCCATGCTGACAGCCCGGGCATTAGCAACCACATATAACAGCAATGGTTCTTTATCAACGGGGGCAGCAAGAACAGGTGGCTCAGCTAACTACTTCTTCAAGTCCTCCAACGCCGCATCAACAGCATGACTCCAGACAAAGTTGTCTATATTTTTCTTCATCTGGTATAAAGGGATAGCTTTTTCTCCCAACCGGCTGATAAACCTGCTCAGCGCCGCAATACGACCCGCCACACGTTATACATCATTGATACACGCCGGTTTAGCCAGAGAAGTGATGGCCTTGATCTTCTCCGGATTAGCTTCAATGCCCCTATTAGACACCAAAAAACCCAAGAGTTTGCCTGACGGTACACCAAAGACGCAATTGGCCAGGTTAAGCATCATTTTATAAACCCGGAGGTTGTCAAAGGTCTCCTTCAAATCATCTATCAATGTCTCCTTCTTCCTGGACTTCACCACAATATCATCCACATAAGCATGAACATTGCGCCCAATCTACTTGTGAAGGCAATTCTGCACACATCGCTAATAAGTCACCTGGGCACTCTTGAGCCTGAAAGGCATAGACACATAACAGAAGGCTCCAAAGGGAGTTATAAAAGTTGTTTTCTCCTGGTCCTTAACTGCCATCTTGATCTGATGATAACCAGAATAAGCATCCAAAAAACTCAAGCGCTCACAACCCGCCATAGCATCAATAATCTGATCAATATGAGGGAGAGCAAAAGGATCAGCTAGACAAGCCTTGTTCAAATCCGTGTAATCCACACACATGCGCCAAGTGCCATTCTTCTTAAGCACCAGCACCGGGTTAGCCGGCCACTCAGGATGAAAAATCTCAATGATAAACCCAGCCGCCAAAAGTCGGGCTACCTCCTCACCAATGGCCTTGTGCCTTTCTTCATTGAAGCGGCGAATAAACTGCTTGACCGGTTTAAACTTGGGATCAATATTGAGAGTGTGCTCAGCGAGTTCCCTCGGTACACCTGACATGTCAGAAGGCTTCCATGCAAAGATGTCCCGATTCTCACAGATGAACTCGATGAGCGCGCTTTCCTATTTCGGATCCAGGTTAGTACTGACACCGAACTGCTTGGATGAATCGCCAGGAACAAAATCAACCAATTTAGTCTCATCAGCCGATTTAAACTTCAAGGCCGGATCATGCTCTGTAGTTGTCTTTTTCAAAGATGTCATATCCGCTGGATCAACATTGTCCTTATAAAATTTTAACTCCTCAATTGCGCAAACCGACTCGGCATAAGCTGCATCGCCCTCTTCACACTCCAAAGCTATCTTCCAGCTCCCATGTACTGTGATGGTCCCATGGTGACCCGGCATCTTGAGCTGCAGATAAACATAACAGGGCCGGGCCATGAACTTAGCATAAGCCGGCCGTCCAAACAGATCATGATAAGGGCTCTTAATCTTCACCACTTCAAAGGTTAAGGTCTCTAATCTGGAATCATGATCATCTCCAAACGCAACCTCCAGCGCTATCTTACCAACCGGGTATGCCGATTTACCAGGTAACACACCATGGAAAACAGTGTTTGACGGTTTAAGGTTCTTATCTGTCAGCCCCATGCGACGGAAGGTCTCATAATAGAGGATATTGATGCTGCTCCCTCCATCCATGAGTACCTTTGTGAACTTATACCCTCCAACCTGAGGTGCCACTACCAACGCCAGGTGACCCGGATTATCAACCCGTGGCGGGTGATCCTCTCGGCTCCATACGATGGGCTATTCCGACCAACGCAGATAACGTGGCACTGCCGGTTCAACTGAATTTACTGCCCTCTTATGAAGCTTCTGGTCACGCTTGAATAAGCTAGTGGTGAAGACATGATACTGCCCACTGTTCAACTACTTCGGGTGGCTCTGATAACCCGACTGTTGCTGATTTCCCTGATTATTCTGCTGGTTGTAACCACCTTGGTTGTTTTGATTGCCCGGACTACCTTGGAATCCCGAGCTTGAACCGCCTCCACCCCTGGTCCATGGAAACCGGATCCTGAACCGCCGCCCAGTCCTTGACCATCTTGGTAAAAATTCGAATTTTTGAACTCCTTCATGATGAGGCAATCCTTCTAGAGGTGTCTAGACGACCTTTCCTTCGTCCCGTGTCTCGGGCAGGGCTGGTTTAATAGATGCCCAAGATTGATGCCTGACGGTCCGGTCTGTGGGGGCGGTTTACCCTTACGATGCTGATTATTATTTTGCACATTGGTGTTAGCCACAAAGTCAAAATTCTTAGCCTTGCGCTTACCATTGCCTCCTTGGTTTGCCGGATTAAGCTGCTGCCCCTTGGTGTTGCTGCTCCTCTTTCCCTTCCCTGGCTTTTCATCATTAGACTCAGGGTCCTTGGTACCATCAGAGTCAGCATACTTAACCAAGGCCGCCATGAGTGTCCCCATGTCATTACAATGACGTTTAAGCCGCCCCAGTTTCTGCTTCAGGGGATTGAAACGACAATTGCCTTCTAATGTCAAGACCGCTGAATCGGCACTGATACGATCCGACGAGTGCAGAATCACCGAGACCCGGCGCACCCAATGAGTCGTCGATTCATCTTCTTCTTGGACACAGGCGGCCAAGTCCACAATTGACATGGGCTGCTTCCATGTGTCTTTAAAATTCTGGATAAACTGGGCCTTTAATATGGCCCATGATCCGATGGAGTTAGCTGGGAGCCCCTTTAACCAAGTCCGGGCTGTCCCTTCCATCATCAGGGGGAAATACTTAGCACACGCAACTTCACTAACATCCAGCGGTTTCATGGCCATCTCATAACTCTCAACCCACGCCTCAGGAGATAAATCGGCTGTATAGTTAGGCACCTTGCGAGGACCCTTGAAATCCTTGGGCAGACGCTCATTGCGCAAGGCCGGCACTAAACACGGTACGCCCAAATTTCTAAAGGTCACACCTGGTTCCACTGAAGTTGTTGCACGAACCGGAGTAGGCTGACATGCCGCATACTGCACAGCTAACTCGGCTTCTCGACGCGCTCTGCCCTGGTCCACTATGTTCTGAGCATTAGCTCCCCCTCCTACCGGGTTAGGCCCACGGGGCGGATTATGGTTCCGTCCACTGCTTGACACGGCCGGTTCTTCAATATGCCTGGTGTAACTCCGGCTCAGGCGAGGGGTGGAATGAATCATGTCTTGACTATACGAATAAGCTTGCTGCTGAACCAGAGCCGTTTGAAGGAGATCTCTTGCCCACCGTGTCTCAACCGCTGCCGGAGACTCACCTTCCATTGGAATAGCTGCCAATCCCGGCGCCGCAGCGATCATGTTATCCAAAGGGGTAGAGAAATGACCCGGTGGTGTTGGCACATACTAAGGCGGGTCGTGGTTCTGTCGATGCGGGTCCATCGTCTGTGGCTGATCCGGCGCTTCTGTCCCAGGGACTTCAACCTGGTTTACCGCTGCCGGGTTACTGGTTCCCGCTCCTGGCGTGTTAAAGAGATTCCTTGCTTCATAGACCGGTGGTAGATGAGACCAATGCCTCCTCATCATCACATCGTTTGAAGCGTTCTGATCCAGCAGGAGTCGGTAAGATTCCGACTGAATCTGCTGTACCTGGACATCCAAAGCGGCCCGCTCCTCAGCCATCCTGGTTTCCTCAGCCGCCATGTCCTCCTTGGCCTGAGCTATCTGATCTCGCAGTTTCGTGACCTCCGTGTTATGCTGATCTCGATTATCCGGGTTAACCTCTGTGGTCAACAGTGTCGTCAAGGCATCCAATAGACCGGATAGAACTTGAGCCGGCGGGCGCACATGGCCTCCTGCCCCGGCTGCCATTGCCGATACCGATCCGGAAATTATTTCCCCCACAGCTGAGGAGTGATGCGCATGCTGCATACCGACCATGAAGATTGCAACCCGGTTTGGCAGTTCAAGGGGGTCCGGAGTACTGTCGCCATCGGAATAGCCCCCAAACCGGCCATCTGGCAGTTGGTACAATGACTCAGTCTCATCGGTGGATGATTCGCCATCTGAATAGACAACCGTCTCACCGTCTGATACCGGTTCAGACTCTGCACCATTGATGAATCCTACGAAAGCATGCTTCATGGCGGGTTGAACTCGGGCGGGTCTTGCAAGCCGTCTCGATGAGGTCGGCGTAGATGTCCGGCTCAGGGCCCGGTTCGCCGATCTTGCCAATGAAGACATGAATTCCTCCAAAGTGGACCCGGTACCCGTACTTGATTGAGCCGGCGTCGGGGCCCCAGCTTGCGTCGTCGATGTAGAGCTTGCCACGACGACTCTTGGTCTTCCAGCCCACTGCGTATCCCTTGAGTCCTTCAAAATTGCCCTCTAAGAACTTGAAACCATCGTGCAATAGCCCCACGCTGGGCGCCAACTGTCGTGGAATTGTCACCTCAGATGTCGTAGTGTGAGGACTTAGTCGTGGAGCCATTCCAACGAGATTAGCTTAAAGGGGTTAAACTGGACAAAGGACACAGGGACTTTATACTAGTTCGGCCCCTTGCGGTGAAAGTAAAAGCCTATGATCCAGTTGAGGTGGAACTGCTAGGGTTTCAATAACCAGGGAGCGGATATGCGTAACCTGGCTCTCAAGTTGTTGTTTCTTGTCCCTAAACCGCCGTCGGGTCATCCCTTTATATACACAGGTTGACGCCCATCGGTATATAGAATCCCGAGGCCGGTTCATAAATGTGTCCGGCTCGGTATCTATTCTTTCCTACCTTACATTACAAGTTACATGCCTATGGTGGTTTATGTCTATGGGCCCTAACCCGCCTCTGGGCTTTGGGCTTCCTTGTTAAGGTTCCTTCATAAGTCGCCGTCTTCTATAACTTCATGGGCTTCAATATTGGCAACCTCTCTGAGGATAAACCAGCCCCTCCTGGGCGGTTTATACCCACCAGTTATATCCCCAACAGCCTAGTAAGTTGATGCGTACCAAGGGCTTTGTCAACTTAGTCAATATAAACGATTCTAGCTGCAGTGACCGTACGATGTCCATCCAATGGCCGTTGTGCTTCTTCAACCTCTGGTATTCTTGTTCCAGCCGCCCAAAGCAGCACCGGTCGTGCCGCCTGCTCCTACCTCCCGTGGCCGGCTGTGCTGCCACGAAGGCCTCATTGCCCCTACTACTCCCATCGCTGGCTAGGCCATCCCTCCACTCACCCATACCCCATATTATTCTGCAGCGATGACAGCCTCACACCGCAGCCGAACCAGTGAACCCTCATACTCCTCTTCGCGTGGGCATCCACTGCCGCGTCTTCCCCGGCTCCGCGTCGTCCCATTCCTAGGCCTCGCCGTCGTCCACCTCCTTGGTGTTCTCGGCGCGGCATGGTCAATGTGGTCAATGACCGACTTCCATCGAAAGTACTGCATGTGGAGAGGCTGACAGCTGGGTCCATGGCTGCAGCAAGGAAGTGCCTCCTTATTGCGCGGAAAATAATGATTCCTCCACCTGACAGCAGGAACCCATTGGACGGGCCACCGTATTTCATGAAAAAAACGTTCCCCCTGACTACTGGGACCTACCAGCTACATCTTTGCATGCAAGAAAGTGCGTCCATATTACGAGCAAAAAAATGTTTTGCCCCCTGACTGCTGGGACCCACCTGCTACATCTTCGCATGCAAGGAAGTGCCTGACAGTCGGGACCCACCTGGTCGAAGCGTACGTAGCGTTGTCATTTTTGTCGCGAACGTGTACGTACATATAATCGGTCTGTCTACAGGCTGCAGTGATGAACCATGGCCATGTAAAGAAGGGCACGTGTCGTAGTAGAGGCGCGCACGTAGCATGTACACCTACGTACAGCGGCCAGGGTGCAAGAAAGAAAATATGGCCACATACGTACATACGGGCGGGGTCTCGAGCGCGTACTCGCGCATATATATACGGACGGCCAGGGCTTGTGTACATGGAGAGGCAACAGACGGCAGCAAGTGCGTCCTGTTCATCGGGCAGTGAACCGGCTGGGTCGGAATGGAGAAACAACGTCCTGTTCATCGGGAGGCAACCGACTGGGTCGGAATACGTCGTGTTCATTGGGAGCCAACTGGCTTGGACGGAACAGCCGATGGAAACGAGGCTTGGCGTACCGCAAAACGGAGGAAATGGCCTTGTGTTCAACCGGCCACGGTTGAAATAGGATCCTGTTCATCGGGAGGGGTCTGGCGTACCGCAAAACGGAGGAAACAGACTTCTGTTGAACCTCCTACGGTCGAAACAGGGTCCTGTTGATCGGGAAGGGTGTGGCGTACCGCAAAACGGAGGAAACGGACTTGTGTTGGAGCGCTACGGTCGAAACGGGGGTCCTGTTCATCGGGAGGGGTGTGGCGTACCACAAAATGGTACTCCACGGGATACTGTTCATCTCCACCGTCGACCTCCTCCAGCCTCCACGGGCTACTGTTCATCCACCATCGACCTCCTCCAGCCTCGACCTGCGACTGTTCAACCACAGGCTCCTATTCATCCAGCATCAACCGCGCGCTCCTCCATCGGCTACTGTTCAACAAGCCCTCTCCAAGGGGTCCTGTTCAACCACCCCTCCACGAGCTACTGTTCATCCAGCAATCCATCGACTATTGTTCAACCAGCCCTCCATGGGGTCCTGTTCATCCAGCCCTCCATGGGGTCCTGTTCATCCACCCCAACCGTCTCGATCGATCGGAGTGCTGTTCATCCAGCGGCAACACGACGGGTTCCTGTTCATCCAACCCCCACCAGGAACTGTTCATCCAACCCCCCCCCCCCCCAACAAGGCTAACTGTTCATCCTGAGGCAGCATCGATCGGCTTCAGTTAGCAGCAGTAGCGAAGGAATCGCTCGATCTGGTTCAGTTAACAGTCATCGATCGATTGCTCGGGTTCAGTAACGCGTAGCCTGTAGTGCAATCGCTCGGATTCAGTTAGGTGACGCCTCACTCGGGTTCAATTAGAGCCCAACGCCTCGCACCCACGCGCATACGTGTATGAGAGAAACACGCATTGCTCGGCCCCCAACCACCCACTGTAACTAGGAACTCCCTGATATTTTCCTCGACCTTGCTTCTACCACAGTTTTTTCCGTCATGCACGGTTTTTTCCAAGACGAAAAGCCCATTTTCTGTCATGATTTTTAGTCATAGAAGTCGGAGCCCGCCACATCTATGATGATACCGGTTTTGTCACAATTATCGTCATAGAAGTGTCATAAGCATGACATAATTTTTTTTCGTTCGGCCCAAAATGTCACGGATGTGTCTTTTTTTTGTAGTGCAAGCACAAAAATTGTTGGGGAACGTAGCATGCAATTTCAAAAAAATTCCTACGCTCACACAAGATCTATCTACGAGATGCATAGTAACCAGGGGGAGAGTGTGTCTACGTACCCTCGTAGTCTGTAAGCGGAAGCATTTAACAACACGGTTGATGTATTCAAACTTTCTTCATGATCCACAGATCGAGTACCAAACGTATGGCACCTCCGAGTTCTGCACACGTTCTGCTCGGTGACGTCCCTCGCCTTCTTGATCCAGCAAGATGTCGAGGTAGTAGATGAGTTCAGTCAGCACGACGGCGTGGTGACGGTCACGGTAAAGTGATCTCTGCAGGACTTCGCCTAAGCACTACGAAGTTATGACCGGAGGCGTAAACTATGGAGGGGGGCGCCGCACACGGCTAGGCAATTGTCTGGGGTGTGCTAGGGGGCGCCCCCACATATATATAGGTGGGAGGGAGAGGGGAGAGGCCATGAGGTGCCCCAAGTAGGACTGAATCCTACTTGGGTTCCTCCTAGGCTGGCCGCCCCCTTCCTTATTTACCGGAGGGGGAAGGAAAGAGGAGGGAGGAGGGAAGGAAGGGGGAGGCTGAATCCCCCCCCTCTCCTTCTCCCTTCCGCTCTTTCCTTCTCGTCTAGTTCGGCCCATAGGGGGGCACACCAGCCCCTGGTGGTGGTGAGTTTCCCCTCTTGGCAAATTAGGCCCATATCTTTTGCCGGGGGTGCCCGGAACCCCTTCCGGTGACCCGATATGTACCTGGTACCCTCCGGAACACTTCCAATGTCCGAATACCATCGTCCTATATATCAATCTTTACCTCTCGACCATGTCGAGACTCCTCATCATGTCCATGATCACATCCGGGACTCCGAACAACATTCGGTCACCAAATCACATAACTCATATAATACTATATCGTCAACAAACGTTAAGTGTGCGGACCCTATGGGTTCGAGAACTATGTAGACATGACTGAGACACCTCTCCAGTCAATAAACAATAGTGGAACCTAGATGCTCATATTGGTTCCTATATATTCTACGAAGATCTTTATCGGTCGAACCGTTATGACAACATACGTAATTCCCTTTGTCCATCGGTATGTTACTTGCCCGAGATTCGATCGTCGGTATCTTCCTACCTAGTTCAATCTCGTTGCCATCAAGTCTCTTTACTCATTCCGTAATACATCATCCTGCAACTAACTCATTAGACACATTGCTTGCAAGGCTTCTTATGATGTGTATTACCGAGAGGGCCCAGACATACCTCTCCGATACTCGGAGTGACAAATCCTAATCTCAATCTATGCCAACTAAACAAACACCTTCGGAGATACCTGTAGAGTATCTTTATAATCACCCAGTTACGTTGTGACGTTTGATAGCACATAAGGCATTCCTCCAGTATCCGGGAGTTGCATAATCTCATACTCGAAGGAATATGTATTTGACACGAAGAAAGCAATATCAATAAAACTGAATGATCAATATGCTAAGCTAATGGATGGGTCTTGTCCATCACATCATTCTCCTAATGATGTGATCCCGTTATCAAATAACAACTTATGTCCATGGTTAGGAAACCTTAACCATCTTTGATCAACGAACTAGTCAAGTAGAGGCTCACTAGGGACACAATGTTTGTCTATGTGTTCACACATGTATTTAGGTTTCCGATCAATACAATTCTAGCATGGATAATAAACATTTATCATGAATAAGGAAATATAAAATAACAACTTTATTATTGCCTCTAGGGCATATTTCCTTCAAAAATAGCAAGGATTCATTGTAAATGCTAAAAGGGTGTTATAGTGTCGTGGATTGTGACGGTGGAGTTGCAAAGACACGTGAATAGCAATAAAAAAGAGTGCAACAAGTAAACTAATCCTTAGTAAGGCTAAGGACAATTTGGTTGTGTTAGTTATATTGATCAAATGTTCTTGAGGACGGTGCGAATATCACATAGTTGTTAATTCCATAATGATTTACATTGATTATTATTGCTTGTGTCGGGACCCCGATCCTAAGTCACACCGATCTAGCATGTAACACATCATATCACTTTGCGGCCTCGCGCACGGTATTCCCGCAGGTGCCACCTTACCGGGCCCCGAACCATTTGCGCCTTTTGGCTCACGTATATGATTGTGTCGCTAGCATCCATATGACAGAGAACCCGGGCCGACATGGCTAGTCGTAAACCCAAAGTGGCACAAACTTACAGGAACAGGCATACATGACCTAGCAACGAACGTGTCAATCAACAACGTATGAACCCAAGTCATAGCAGGCTACAAGGACTTAAAGGAACAACGCATGACATTTCCCCGAAGGGACAGCCACAGGATCGAAGAAGGACACATGCCGGCCAGCCTAAGTGTTCCGGAGCAGTAGCAAGCTACCATGGCTCAGTGGAAGCACTAGGAGACATTTTCCCATAAGAGAGGCTACCAAGAATAAACAACTAGGTTGTCGGATCCCACACATAGCAATACACATTACATGTACGCATAACATGCAAGTATGTGTTGTACGACATGGAATCACAACATAACTCAACAACTCATATAGATAAAGACTCAGAAGAGCCATCATAGCATTTATTTCAAACAGGGGTCACATGACCCAACATTCAGAGCATACAAGCAACAAGCGGAAGCATTACATGTCTGAGTACAGACAACTACAGATGAAAAAGGCCGAAGAGCCTGACTATCTACAACATCCGATCAAGATCGTAGCTGAGGTAACAAGCTACTTGTCGAAGTCCACGTGGAATAACTAGCAAGACCGAGGTCTTCTCTGCAAAAACATAAATTAAGCAACGTGAGTACAAAGCAACTCAGCAAGACTTACATCAGATCCTATCATACATGCATTTGTATCAAGAAGGTAATGTGGGGTTTAGTTGCAGCAAGCCAGCTTTGACTCAGTGGCTAACCTGTTCTACGACTACGAGTAACTTATTTGAGGTGAGATTGCGCACACAAGTCCACTAATCACCACACAATACACTACTATGGATTCATCCCCGTCTCCCTACGAGAAGGCCATACATAGCACTCACACTTGTCTTGAGCATTTTAGAGTATCCATTTCAAGTTGTCTATGTACCATGTAAGCATCCAAGAAGTCTATAACCGCGGACCCGGCTATTCGAATAGATCATGTTAACCCTGCATGGGTGTACTTCTTCACACACGCTCTCGCCACTTACCGTCATGTACATGTCATGTATCTCGACAACCTTCAAGCGGAAGCCTGGCGAGGGTGTCGGCCACGACCTGACTAAGCACACAAGACCCTAGTCCAGGTTTATTGCCTATTCGGGTTCTATCCGCAAGGGAGTCCGGCCGAGGTTTCCATCATGGCCCCAACGATGTGTGCAGGTTCCCAAGCCCACCATCCAGGTGCCACTCGGTACACCAGGCCACATGTGCCTAGTCTATCCCAAGCCTACCCTGCTGGGTGCTACTTGGTAGAAAAATAACACTACCTACAAACACCAGAAACTAGTTGCGACTCCATGGCAGAGATCAAGTCGGTTAATAAGTCGAGAGGGCTTGGAGAGCCCGGAGCCCAATGTGTGGTAGTAGCTAGTCATTGGACAACATACACAAAACTCAGTGCTTAAGGACGGTTCCAATGAGACAACCCACCATGTATTCCTACATGGCCTCTCACCGTTACCTTTTACCAAATCGTGTTCACATTTCTTTCAATCATGAATTGGAGCAAGTATTTCCCGATATCACAATAACACTGCATTTTTTTCTTTTTCACACACTTAACTCTCAGCATCAAAACGTAGCACTGCACTCCAATTCATTCCCAATGAATCAGACCTGACACACTCTAAGCAATAGCAGGCATGGCATGGTAGGAACACAACATGGCTTCAATCAACTCCTACACATGCTAGTGTGTTTCAACTATTTACTATGGCAATGACAGGTAGAGGAATGGGTTCAACTACCACAACATAAAGTAGCAGTTGAATCGTTGTTGTCCTAATGCAATACCAGAGATCAGGAGCAAGAGAGTAGGATTGTATCAGAATGAACAAGGGGGTTTGCTTGCCTGGTAGATCAACATGGGGCACTGCTCCACAGACAGGTACTCTGTAACGGTCTCCCGAGCAGGACCTATCAAGAAGGAACGGTGTCGACAATCAAAACACAAGCATATGCAACAATATGATGCACGAACATGGCATGAATATGTGATGTTGTTTGAGCTAATGCAGCTAGCATTCATTTGCATGAAGTCCATTTGAACCAAGGATTCAAATGCAACTCGAAAATAAGCCCTTATAAATGCCATTTTAGTGTTTCACTTATACAGTAGGTATAAGTTGGTTTGTCATGCATGAAACTAGTACAGATGGATAGATTGAATTTTTCTGATAATTTTTCATATATAAATTATTTCAATCTGAGCTACAGTTGAATTTCTATCAATTTTTGAAGTTTATAACATCTTTTGGATTTTCCTGATTTATTTTAAAACCAGAAAAAGGTTAATTGCGTCAGCCCTGCGTCATGCTTGCGTCAGCAAGTCAACAACGTTGACTGGGTCAAACCTGACGTCTGGGGTCCACACGTCAGTGTCACAGTTAAACAGGGGGGTTAAATTATCCTAATTACAGGATTAGTGGCGCTGGGCCCACTGGTCAGTGTGAGGGGGTTAGTTAAGTGGTGATTAGCACTAAGCTAATCACCTGACAATTGGGCGCACCTGTCAGGCCGGCGAGGTCGTCGCCGGCGACCACGGGGCTCGGCGGAGTCTGCGCCATAGGCCACAGGGGCGGCGGCTGAGAGCACAGGGCGTAGCCCGTGTTCTCCCGCATCCAGGGGAGGTGGCAGCAGGTCGCGGGGCGGTAGAGCTTGCCCGAGCGAAGCTCGCAGGGGCGGCCAGAGCTCGAGCCCGCTCGGATTTAGCGCTGCGGCTTGCAAACGAGCAGGGGGGATGAGCTAGCGGGGCACTACATGCATGTGCGAGTGTGTTGGACAAGTCATTGTGACCGAATGGCCACCGGAGCATCACCGACGATGAGCTCGGGTGGCGGCGGGTTTCTGTATCCGATGAATCGGTAACTATGGCGAGCCATCGAGGCAGAGGAGAGGGGGGTTCGGTCCATGAGCTCACAGCAGAGACGACAGGATGGTCAGCGTGCTCAGGGGAGGCCTGGAGGCGACGGGACGACGGCGGCGATCTCAGCCGGCCGTGGTTGGGGATGAAGTTGAGGGCGTCGCTTCGGGGCTCTCCTGGTCGCGTGACTCGACAAGGAGGACGGCGCGGTTGCTCCAGAGGTCAGGGTCACGTCAGCGGGGTGAGGCGACTACGGTGGGCGCGTCGAGCGGCGTCGGTGGCGATGGTGGCGCTCGGGTGGCTCCGCGCGACGGAGGCAGAGGAGGGGAAGGGGTCCAGGGAGATGTCACGCCCAATATGCGACCCTATCCAAGAGGAACTCGAAGGTCCCACCAAGGATACACCCGCATATTGAAACGCTTTTGCAAGGTGGATATCATTACATCAACATTGCATAATAGATGGGGATACGTACATAAGGCATACAATGCCACACGAATACAACATCATCTTACATAAGAGCACCATCCGACTACGGATGAAACACAAACAGAAACTCAAATGACATCCACCCTGCTAGCCCAGGCTGCCGACCTAGAACCTATCCCCTGATCGAAGAAGAAGCAGAAGAAGAACTCCAAAGTAAGCAAACATCGCTCTCGCGTCATGATCATCGCAAAACCTGCACCTGCAACTGTTGTTGTAGTAATCTGTGAGCCACGAGGACTCAGCAATCCCATTACCATGGGTATCAAGACTAGCAAAGCTTAAAGGGAAAGGAAGGGGTAAAGTGGTGAGGTTGCAGCAGTGACTAAGCATAATATGGTGGCTAACATACGCGAATAAGAGCGAGAAGAGAGCAGACGGAACGGTCGTGAAGCTAGCAATGATCAAGAGTTGATCATGAACTCCCACTTACGTCAAACATAACCCAAAACCGTGTTCACTTCCCAAACTCTGCCGAAAAGAGACCATCATGGCTACACACATGGTTGATGCGTTTTAATTCGGATCTGGTGTCAAGTTATCTACAACCGGATATTAACAAATTCCCATCTGCCACATAACCGCGGGCACGGCTCTCGAAAGTTTATACCCTGCAGGGGTGTCCCAACTTAGCCCATGATAAGCTCTTGCGATCAACGAAGGATATACCTTCTCCCAGGAAGACCCGATTAGTCTCAGAATCCCGGTTTACAAGACATTTCGACAATGGTAAAACAAGACCAGCAAAGCCGCCCGGTGCGCCGACAATCCCGATAGGAGCTGCACATATCTCGTTCTCAGGGCAACACCAGATAAGTTAAGCTACGAGTAAAACCAGACCTCGAGTTTTCCCGAGGGGGCCCCGCAGGCTGCTCAGTTCGGACCAACACTTAGAGAAGCACTGGCCCGGGGGGGGGGGGCTAAAATAAAGATGACCCTCGGGCTCCGGAAACCCAAGGGAAAAAGGGCTAGGTGAGGCAAATGGTAAAACCAAGGTTGGGCCTTGCTGGAGGAGTTTTATTCAAAGCGAACTGTCAAGGGGGTCCCATAAATCACCCAACCGCGTTAGGAATGCAAAATCCGGGAACATAACACCGGTATGACAGAAACTAGGGCGGCAAGAGTGGAACAAAACACCAGGCATAAGGCCGAGCCTTCCACCCTTTACCAAGTATATAGGTGCATTAATTAAATAAGAGATATTGTGATATCCCAACACAATCCTGTCCACCATGGAGCAATCTTCAACTTCACCTGCAACTAACAATGCTATAAGAGGGGCTGAGCAAAGCGGTAACATAGCCAAGCAATGGTTTGCTAGGAAGGGTGAAAAAGGTTAGAGGCTGACATGGCAATTTTGGGAGGCTTGAAGAGCAAAAGATAGGTAGCGCAGCATAGCGATAGAATGAAGCAACTAGCAAAGCAATGATAGTAGTGAGATCCAGGATAGCGGTCATATTGCCTGAAATCCCGCTAGGAAGAAGAACGAGTCCATGAAGAAGACGAACGGGAGTAGTTGAACGTATCCTCACAACTCTGGAACGAAACCGAAGCTAACGAGAGAAGCAAACCGGAAAGAAGCAAACAACATGGTAAACAGGCAAGCATAAACATGGCATGATGCACAATCAAGTATGATGCATGTCCGATTTAATGAGGCATGGCATGGCAAAGTGCAACAAACACTATTACAAGTTAAGTGGAGCTCAATATGCAACGAGTTGCATATTGACAAAACACCACATTGACATATTTAGTTTAATCTCGTTAACCTACCAAGCAATGTTAAATGTTGTTAAACATGGCAAGAGGTGAAGCAAAAGTAAACTAACTATTTAGGCAAGTTTAAATGAGGCCGAAACAACAAACAACAATTCCGGAAAATCCTCATGTCCATATGTCAAATTTGGTACTGTTCTGCGCTAAAACATATTTTATTGTTGTTAAACAGGAAAATAAAGTGCACCATGTTAAACTAGGCATTTTTCCACCCCATTTACATATAAAGTTTATTAAAATTGGAGCTACGGTTATTTAGTTATGAAATAAATCATTTAAGCATGTTATTTATGCAAATTAATGCAAACAGCAGGGTTAAGCATTTTTATCATGGATGAAAACAGCATATTACGAAACTACATGAAATTCTAAGCACTTTACATATATAAAGTTTTTACATATGATGCACAGATCATGAGTTATTATTTGCATGAAGTGCAAGGGGGTTTCTGCAAAACAGGTAATTCACTGGATAATGCTAAATTCGCAGAAGAAAAAAAAACAGGAGCTGGGCCGAAACTGGCTGGGCCAACAATGCACAGGGGGGCTGCTCACCTAGTGGGCCAAACCCAGGTCGGTGGAGAGGCTGATGGAAGGGGAGGCTGGCGCGCTGGGCCTTAGCGCGGGATGCGGCCCAAGCGCGTGCGGGAACGGGTCAACGCAGGCGGGGCGGCAACGCTCGCTCGTTACAGAGGAAGAACAGCTCGAAGCAGAGAGGCAGGGGCGGCGAGGACGGCCTGTTGGCGATGCGGGACTTGGCGCCGGCATGAGGAGGCTCGAGAGGAGGCGCCTGGTCATCAGCTGGGGCGACGGGAGGATCGTGCGGCCGCTCGGGGCAGCGGTCAACGCACACACGCGCAGGCAAGAGGAAGCAAGGGAGGTCGATGCGGTCCTGCGCAGCTGCTGAAGAGGCTCCGGCGACGCGAGGACTTGACGGGGGGAGCCAGCCTGACGAGGAGGCCGGGGACGGCTCGTTCTGGCCGGAGCCAAGGCGTGGACGAGTCAGGATGGAACTTCAGGTTCGGCGGCCGTGGCGGGGAGGCGCTCCGGCAAGGCAGGGGACGGCCGGAGGTCAGGGATGGACTGGTCCACCCGTTTCCCAGTCGGATCCGGCGAAGGCTTGAGGTCCAGGAACCATGGCATCAGCGGGAGCTCCTGGGGTCATCCATGGTAGAGAGGGAGAGAGGTTAGAGAGGAAGAAGCACGGCAGGGAAGGAAAAAAATGGAGCGGGATGAGGCCGGCGGCATGACCTGCTGCTGCTGCTGCTACAGCCGGCGGCATGGACGCGCAAGGCGACGGGGAGGCACTAGTGCTCACGATCCACTCGGGATCGAGCAGAGGAGGCACTGGTGGATGGAGGGGGTTGTTGATTGGTGGATTCGGGATCGGGAGGGATCCTGAGGTAGATGGTGAGTTGGTGGCGGCGGACACGGAATGGATGGGACAGATCCCCTAGGTTTTAGGGTTTGGTCTCAAATTAGACTAGGGGTGGACTATATATATGGAAAAGGAGGGAGTTTGGATCTCCTGATCGAAATACGACGGACGAGAATAAATATGCTAGGGAGTCGAATTAAGAAAATGGAGATGTATTATAGATGTTAGGGGATGATCCGGACTCAAAAGTAATGACTGCCCGGGTCGGGTCCGGGACAACTTTCAGCCGCGTGCGAGGGGTCTCAGTAAAGAGTAGAGAGGGTCAAACGGTCAGACAAGAGGGAATCGAAAACCCGGTTGGACTCGGATCGGTCACAAAGGCAGGGGGAACGCGGCAACTACGAATGGATGCAAGCTTTAAAACATGACGGCAACGGAGTGCCGATGCAATGCGAATGATGCTATGAGATGAAATGCAAGACATGAACAAAATGCAAAACAAAAGACAAAAAACCCAACCACGAAGGAAATGACATATCGCATCTCCGGAAAAGGCAAGAGTTGGAGTTACGAATATGGAAAGATGTATCCGGGGCGTTACAGGAGAGAGGGAAGAGATGCACGGGGTCGCGGGGCTTCTTTGGCGTGGATCAGGACGAGGGGAGGAAACATGAGGTGGCGGGGAGACGTGGCCGCGGCCGGCTGTGATGCGGGCACGCAACAGCTCCTACTGGCAGGAGCTTGAAGAAGCTCCTGGCGGTTGGGCTGGGTTGTCTACTGGCTGGGCCGAAACAGGTAGGTGGGCTGCTGCCAGGTTAGTTCCCTTCTCCCTCTCTTTCATTTATTTCTTTTTATTTTTGACATTAGTTCTGATTTAGTAAAAGTACTAAATCAATTTATTTTCTTCTGTAAATTTTTGTAGGAACTATTTGGATTGCTCCAAAGCCCCTCACCAAAATTCAGAATTTTTGGACATATATTAAATATATAAAAAATATATATCCAAAGCAAAATATTACTAGATTAATCCAAATGACGAAAATAAATATTTATGAACTCCTAAAAATATTGGTTTGAATTTTACCTCTGACCAATATTTCCAGAGAGGAATATGAACATTTTCTTGGACCTTTTTGGAGCAATTTTTATCTAGGACATTTCCAGAAATGATTTCTGAGGGTTTCACAAATCCCCAATTCAAATTCAAAAGGAATTTAAACATGATGCACACATGACTAGCTAGTCTAGGTCATACCAGAACTAGGGATGTGACAACTCGCCCCAACTTGAAAGAATCTTGTCCCGAGATTCAGGGGTCGATGGAAAGAAAGTGGTGTACTCCAGTCGAAGACGATCCTCTCGCTCCCAAGTAGCTTCTCTCTCGGAATGATGAGACCACTGAACCTTGAGAAACTTCATGTTCTGACGTCGGGTGACACGCTCTACTTGATCAATAATGCGAACCGGGTACTCTCGATATGTGAGGTTATCTTGGAGATCAAGCGTTTCATGGTCCACTCCGCGGATGGGATCCGAGAAGCAAAATAAGACATTAATTGTACATAGATGGATGCTAAATATATAAATACTTGTCGTTGTTGTGTGGATAGAACCTACTTCTATGTGCTGCAAAATCTTTGACTCACACATACTTATGATTGCCCCCTTAGTAAACATCCGCAATTACTAATAAAAACTAAGACATTAAGCCCAACCATGACCATCTCCTCTAGGGTCCCTTTTCACCTCTCATGTTATAAATAATTAACTCAGGGAATGGTCATTCTGTCACTCCAGCACATCCTAATTCTTTTATAACACAATGTTCTCCTCTAGGCACATATAGGTGAAGTGATACACAATCGACGCTCACATACCATTACTAAGAATTACACCACAACATGATCAAACAACAGTCTTTACTACAAATGTATATGATACTTAACAACTAGCTTTCTCCCATGTCCTCAAGAACACTGACAACTACTCATGATACATCATGACGAACATGTTCAGAGCTATAATGGTAAATATAACAGCCCGAAAGTATAAATCTTTCACAAATAAACACACAACATCAGCTACTAATAACATCGACAAGTGATAGTTGTAATCGGTTCACACCAATTGTACATAGATGGATGGCGATGGCAATGGGGTTGATGGTGTAGTTTATGAAGACGACTTGGATGAAGATGTTTCCCTTGATGTATTAAATTTGGTGATGACCATTTTTTTGAATTCCCCCATCGAAGGGGCAGATCTGGTCGGAAACAACCCATCAGAAGAGACACAGGCACTTGGTAGGGCACCAGGGGGTGCCTATGACCCCTAGGCGCCCTAGCAACGTGGGCACCTAGGCCCACCAGGGGCCCTTGGCTGCCTCCCTCTGGCCATGGCCTCTTTTCATGCACATATCTTTGAATATTTTTATTTTATATTTTTGGTCTTCCGGAAATATACTCTCTTCGCCAACCTCAAATTTCTTCCTTTGAGAACTCCTCTAGTAATTATCCCAACAAGTATTTGCATTATAAGATAAACTCAAGTTAAATTGATGTTTAGATGATTGAACAAGCATAAACGTAGAGCATTTATCCTCCGAAATTACGATGCAAAATGCACGTATCAATCCACATTTGCACTACACACACATCATGTTCCTTCTCGTTTCTTTCTATTCCTCCCATGGGCCTCCAGACCGCGCAGTAGAAGGCGGAGCGATTCTTCCGCGAGCGGCAGGCAACCCGGGACAAGGCTGTCGCGGCCCTTCGGCGCCCTTCCGCCGTTGGAGGGACCATGAAGACGACGACGATGTCAGCGGTGTGGCAGGGCAGGGCAGCCACGCTACGAGGTGGTCGTCCGATATAGGGTGTAGTTTTTCTTCTTCTAGTTTTTAGTTAAACAGTTGAAATATCGACCTTTTATGTAAGTTATGTCCGAACTTATGAAATCCAGCAAGTTTACGTAAATTTCATCCGGTCTGTTAAATACGGTTTAAAATATATGCGAGTAGCATTGGATCGCCGGCTCCCTCGTCCGTGTCCTCGTACTGGTCTTCCTGTCCGTGGACGAATGCGAGAGAAATTTTGCGGGTGAGCATTGAAGATGCCCTTAGCGGATATCTGATGGCCTCCTCCATCCGTACGTAGGAACGGCTCGCCTCGCCGGTCCCCGATGCAGACGGGGAGCGGCCGGGACGATGACATGTTGCTGTCGTCTGGCCGGCGATCGCTGAAACTCGAACCTGGACGTACACAGTTGGGTGCAAGGTACACCACAGCACAGTCGCGCGCATCCACTGCTTCTTTGATTCTCTGCGTCGTCACTCTGCCAGTCGACGTATACCAGTCGGCGAATCGCATAATCCGGGCGGGCGGAGCAAAGCGCAACGCCCCCAACCCCCAGCGAAGGGGAGAGGCCGGTCTTGGGGGGTTGGGTGGGTGGGTGGGTGGGTGGGAGGGGTCCTCTGCTCGTGTCCGCCCGGTGCCCTCCCTGTGCCGTCGCGCTTTCTTCAGTCCTCTCAGATGCCCTCTTAACTCCATCCGTGCTTGGGGCCGCCCCGCCCTCGACGTCGACGGGCAGCGCCCGGAGCAACGACATCCCGCTGCCGCGTGTTACTGCACTGCACAGCATCACACCACAGGTCCTCCGCATATATATGTACACGCGTCCGCTATCTGCTCCTCCATTCCGCCTCCGTTTTCGATAGCTACGTACGTACGTGCTCTCCATCGACCATCGCAATACCTCCGTCACAGGCTCTGGTCCTTCGCACGTGAACGCACAACAAGCTCGACGTGGCCACCAGAGCAGCCGGCGGGCTGGCGCGCTCGCTCGTTATGGCCGCCTTCGGCGCAGGTGCGTGCGGCCGCACGCGCATGTTACTTTCTTCTCTTTCTTTCTTTGCGCCATATTCAAACGATCCTATGGCGATTAACCGATCGAGGTGCATTGCGTGCAGCCGGTACGGTGATCGGTGGCATGCTCGGCCTCCTGTGGGGCTTCGTCAACCAGGACGGCCTGGTGCAGGGCGTGGTCGTCGGGGCGGTCACCGGGGCCCTCGTCTCCGTGGAGCTCGCCGACTGCCTCCTCAGGATATGGACCTGCGGCGACTGCTCCATGGACGCGCGCATCAAACGCACGGTACGCTTCGCAAGCCGCCAAGTTGGAGATTCGATCGCCATTGACCAAGATTGACAATTAATTTATGGAGTTCATTTTGCAGCGGCTGGTGCTCCGGAGCGTGGCGGCCGGCCGCCTCCTGCGCGGCTCGGTGTTCCCGGCCATAAGCGGCGCGCTGGACAGCCAGATCGAGGCGCTGCAGCAGCACCACTCCTCCCGAGGCGACCTGTTCGAGCCGAGCTCCGGCCCGGTGACGGCCGCGCGGAGGGCCGCCGTCGAGAGCCTCCCGGCCACGGTGCTCACCAAGGAGACCGCGGGCGCAGGGCAGCACACCACCTGCCCCATCTGCCTCCATGTCAGTGCTATAGCTAGCTTCTCATCCGAGCCAGTGATGTAGTATAGCGCCAATGTGCTATTGATTAGCTGACGAGATGATCTGATGATGTTCTTGCCCTGCTCAGGAGTTCCAGGCCGGCGAGAGCGCCAGGAGGCTGCCGGCGTGCGGCCACGTGTTCCACCTGGCGTGCATCGACAGCTGGCTCCTGTGGAAGCCCCACTGCCCCATGTGCCGCCACGCCGTCTACTAGCCTATCCCCCCGCCGGGAAACAAACAAGGAAACGGAGGAACGACGTACGGCGGCGTTGCTGCAGATGAAGTGTAGTCGTAGTACATCGGTCTCACGAAGCAGAGGACTCTGGAGTCCTCTCTCGTGAGTCGCGACGAAAGATAAATTTTCCCACGAGGAACGTGTTTTTTTGTGTGTCGTTGTACAGAAAGAAAGATGCAGATGCTGAGCTGAGCTATACGTACCGCTCAATTTGTGGTGATGTCTCACTCCTGGAACAGGCAGGGCAGCAGCATTCCTGGAACCAACTGTCTGTGTGTCGCTGAGAAGGCGAGAGGCGAACGAGATCACATTGATTGAGAACCTAACTAATTAGCCGGGTTACATTACATCGCCACCAGGGCGCGCGAAAATGACCACTCCAACAGCTACACACTCATGAAACCAACTGTGGTTGGATGGTTAGCAGGAGGTGGTATCCCCAGCACATCAGAGTTTAATTGCTAGACTCTGGTGCTCACAATTTTATGCAGTTATTTTAGATCTTCTTACGATGTGTGTTCAGTGGAAGAAGACGTTTCCGTCGACTATGAAGGCGTATGTGACAACTTCATTAATTTTAAATGATGTGCTAGCCCAGTCTCTCGAAAGTGCTCATAGGGGTAGAGTATGCATGTGTATTTCCATAGGGATGAGTACATGAGTGTATGTGTCCATACTATGTTAGAAAAGAAAAAGAAAACTATGGACACCTTTGATTGAAACGAGGTTCATAGGATTTTTGGAGAACGAGAGTGTTTAAGTTTTTTTTTTATGTTGGTTATTTGATTCATACTCCCTCTGTTCCTAAATAATTGTCTTTCTAGAGATTTCAACAAGTGACTGCATACGGAGCAAAATGAGTGAATCTACACTCTAAAACATGTCTACATACATCCGTATGTTGTAGTCCATTTGAGATGGCTAGAAAGACAATTATTTGGGAACGGAGGGAGTAGAATTGAACCCCATAGGAAATTGAAGGATTTCTTTGTACTATTTCTGGTAGGATTTCTAGCATTCTACCTCCAGCCCACTTGAAAAAACAACCCCAAAAAAGCCACACACTCTAGTGCAGACTAATGCATAGGCCCAGACATACAAACACAAACAAGTAGGCTGAGGAAAAATAGCCCCCAAGCAACGCACAATCAGCGCGGGCGATCAAACAGTTTGCACAATTTTTTCATGCTCTTGATATTGTAGTAAACTACTTGGATGTGACATACTTATTTTCTCATCTAGATGAGAACAAATCCATATTCCAAGTACATATTAACTACTCCCTCCATTCCATAATGTAAGCCGTTTTTTGACACTAATGTACTGTCAAAAAACGTCTTACATTATGGGCCGGAGGGAGTACATTTCAGTCAGCTGACTTTTTAGTTTTGGGTCAGTCGATTTTGAGCGAAGGAATGAGAGGGAATGGCCTTGCTGGAGAGAAGGAAGGGGCTGGGCGTCATCACCCCATTATCTATCGTAGGGTTCAAGATGGGGGCGTGGTGGACGGCGGTGGTGGTGCGATGGTGTGGCTTCGCCGGAGAAGAAAACTAGATGGGTGCAGGGCTAGAGGGATGGCGGGGGCGGCGGCAAGCCTGGCGGTGCGGGGAGGTCAAGGGGAGGGCGGGGCGGCGGAGGCTGGCGGTTCGGCCTAGGCCGGAGGGTGGCCAAAGGAATATGATAAACAGTGTGCGTCGGGTTTGAGGTGGAAGATGACTGCAGATCCATTGGATCAAGATCCAACGGTTCAGATAGAACCAACTGGTCACGAACACGATTGAGTCGACTGACGCATAGTCATTCCCTTCCAAATGCGTGATTTTGTTTCCCCAGAAAAACGTGATTTTGTTGGGATTTATGAACGCGAGGCGATCAAAGCGTGCCGGTGACGTCGCCGCCGATCCCGGGACGTGCCGCGCATCACATGGATCCACCGCTACAAATCAGTTAATTGTGATAACCATTCCCGTCCTTTTGCTTGCTACATAAGATTTGACTGGTAATTTCCGTTGGGCGATTGGGTCACCCACGTTCCGGGCCACCATGGGGGGCGGCCGCCGCCGGAGGGACGGCGCGCCGGCGTTCGCAAATGACGTCGTCCCCAACGACCTTCTCGAGCAGGTGTTCCTGCGGCTGCCGTCGCCTCTCCACCTCGTCCGCGCCGCGTGCACCTGCAAGCGCTGGCGCCGCGTAATCGCGGCGGACGGCGGGTGCTTCCTCCGCCGGTTCCGCTCGCTCCACGGCGTGTCGTCCGCGCACATTGTCGGCCACTACCGTGTCGACGAGCGCTGCTACCGCTTCGCGCGTCCGCCTGGATGTAACCCCGTCTTCGTCCGCTCTCCAGGACAAGCGCCACGCCGCGGAGTACGCGTATGAGCTGCCGTGGCCGCCTACGATCCTAGCGGCCTTGGAGATGCCCACGGCGCCCCAGGTTGCTACTTAGTTGTCTGCCGGAGTACTTTGCTCTTGATTCAGATCCTCGAATATCACGCTTAATTTCCTTTTCGTGTTTCACCTTCTTGATTTACTTTCTTGTACTACAAGTGCGTTTATTTTGCTAGACATTCAGTGTCACACCATTTCTGATGTTGTACTGCGTGTGACTTTCGGCAACAAATTATAGAAGTACCCTTAGAATAATCCGAGGCGCATAGTCGGAGATTTGCTAATGAGGTTGTTGGTGGCGACAACTTGGTTCGAGCCATCCATCGAACATGTGATGTGGGCCATCGCGATGCAGGCAAGGGGTGTGTCGTGAATAACCTCGAGCACTTCTTGTCCTTGGTGTTGGAGCAGGAGACGTCGGGGACTGTCGTGGATGAGGCGTGCGTTGTGGTTGAGGCTGCCTGATCGACAACCGAGGTAAGGTTTCCAAGTGATGCTCATCTGGATGGACCCCCCTATCACCCACACTCAGGCCACACTCAAGAGAGATGGCTCTCCCAACGGCTCCTGTACGGACAGGCGCCGTGGGCGACCACGCCGGCACGGGTGGCGTTTCCGTGCTTTCCCCTGTCTACAGCGCCCTCGCGGTGCGCGCTCGAGTCGGGGAGGGTGAGCGGCCGATGCTCGGCGCGTCAGCGAGCAGGAAGCAGGGCTGCCCAACCGCGGGTGCGCGGGGTTGGTCGGGGAGTCGTTTTTGGGCTTTAGCAGAGGAGGATTCCGACGATGATGAGGAGGCGGTGTCGTGCGGTGAGGCGGGCGTTGTGGAGTGTGGCCGGACGGCGTGCTCTGTCGGCGACTTCGTCGTGCGCGCAGAGGAGCTTGGGGGCTCCTTCAAGGCCGGCCGCCGGTGTGCGTTCGCGCCAGGGGGCCGTGGTCCCAGGCGGCTGGCAGTGGTTGCCCGCAGGGTGGCTCCTGCGGAGCCGACAAGGGAGGGCTGAGGGCGGTCCGAGACCCAGCACGCTGGTCTGCTCCTGCTCCCTGGCCTGGATTCGCTCTGGCCGGCGTTGGCCGCGCCGGCGGCGGCACAGGAGGACTCGCGGGTTCCTTGCCCTAGGGTTGGGGCCGCGTCTCCTGCCTCGCCATCGAGCCTGGCAGCTGGGCCGGGCTGCGACCCATCTCGGGGGCCTGCGGGTGGTGCGGCCCAGTTGGGGGCGCGGGCGGAGGGGCAGTTGGATCTGCCTGTCTCTGAGGCCCAGCTCGCCCCGCTGGCCGAGGCCCAGCCCACTACGGGCCCGGCACCTACGCCATATAAGTGGCTCTGGATGCCCCTGGGAACCCTAGACGCATCTTTAGGGTTTCACTCCGCCCGTTTCCTCTCCCCCATTCCCCCTCCCGCTCCTATGGTGCGCTCCTTCGCTGCGGTGGTGGCGATGGGATCCAAGCAGGAGCGCGGGGTGGAGAAGCCGCCCATGGAGCCGCCGCGGGACCGCGACCGCGCGCGGCGTCCGGGCTCCTCGTCTCAGGAGGCGGGGCACGCGGAGAACGACGACGGATGGGGGCCGCCCCCCGCATGGTGGATCAAGGAATAGGAGCGGAAAAAGAAGAAGGAGGAGTACAAGAAGCGCGACCTCGAGCTCAAGCGTAAGGGGCTGCAGGCATCTCAGGGAGGCGACCGCGTCGGTGACCCCTTCACCAAGAAGCACAAGTCCAAGCCTGCGGGGGCGGCGGCCTCTAGGCCGTCCCTCCCGCCTGGATCTGAGCTGTCCTCCTCCTCCAAGGGCACCGAGGCGGAGCCGATCCCCATTGAAGAAGTGGAGGGGCCAGAGTGCTTCAAGTGTGGTCGCTCAGGCCATTACCAGAATTTGTGCACCTTCAAGCCTCTCTGCATCGTCTGCACCCAGGAAGGCCACACCTCGGCCCAATGCCGGACCCGCGGCAAGCCCTTGCTCGTCCAAACAATGGGGCATGCCATCGGCGGCGAGGGATTCTTCTGCCTGCAATACCACGAAGATGAGCGGGACGAGCCGCAGTTTTTGCTGGGGGCCAATGCGGCTGTGTTGTCAGCGGCGCCGGGCGTGCTCACGAAGGAGATCTTGGAGGTTGAGCTGCCGCACCTGTTTGAGGGCTCCTGGGATTGGCAGATCTCCCCCCTCGACGGCGGCACGTTTTCGGTGGTGTTCCCAGACCCAGCCATGCTCCGGATGGCCATGCGCATCTGCCAAATCTTTCTCTCCCTCAACAACCTCATGGCTGACATTCACGATGCTGTCCTTGACGTGCCAAAGGGGCTGGAGATGCCCGAGGTCTGGGTCAAGCTGGGCGGGGTGCCTCCAAAGTACCGGCGCACGGCCAGGCTCATGGAGGCCACCACGATGCTGGGCAGGCCTCTCCTGGTCGATGAGGAGACGCTGGTTCGCCCGGGGCCAGTCCGGGTGCGTTTTGCATGCCGCAACCCAGCCAAGCTCCGGGGCACGGTCCAGATATGGTTCAATGGTGAGGGCATCAACATCTCGGTCGTTCCTGAGCTGGGTTCGGACCCGCTGGCGACGCCTGCTTTGCCTTTCCCGCTCCTTCCCCCCAACAACGGCAAGGGACATGACAAGGAGGGACAGGGATGCGACGAGGACAAGGACCCCGATGCAAGCATGGATGATGACTCCATCGACACGGCGGCTTGGGAGAAGCTGGGCATCAATGACCAAGACCAAGGCGGGGCAGCGCGTCCGTCTCAGCCATAGCAAAGGGCGTCGGTGCTCGAGGGGCTGTCCATTGGGATGGAGCTCTCGATTCCGAACCAGTATGGCTCCAATCTGGGTTTGGTGACCTCGCCTCCGGTGTGGTTGGAGGACGGGGTGGCCTCGGTCCATAGGGAGGAGTCGCTGCCTGACGACGTGCACACACCAATCGCGGTGTCCGCCGACACGTTGATGCGTCCATTTTGCATCATGCTTTTATATCGATATTTATTGCATTATGGGCTGTTATTACACGTTATGTCACAGTACTTATGGCTATTCTCTCTTATTTTACAAGGTTTACATAAAGAGAGAGAATGCCGGCAGCTGGGATTCTGGGCTGGAAAAGGAGAAAATATTAGAGACCTATTCTGCACAACTCCAAACGTCCTGAAACTCCACGAAAGTCATTTTGGGAATTAATAAAAAATATTGAGCGGAAGAAGTACCAATGGGGGCCCACACCCTGGCCACGAGGGTGGGGGGCGCGCCCTACCCCCTGGACACCCCCTGCCTCGTGGGCCCCCTGGAAGCCCTCCGGTGCCCATCTTCTGCTATATGAAGTCTTTTACTCTGGAAAAAAATCAGAAGCAAGCTTACGGGACGAAACTCCGTCGCCACGAGGCGGAACCTTGGCAGAACCAATCTAGGGCTCCGGCGGAGCTGTTCTGCCGGGGAAACTTCCCTCCGGGAGGGGGAAATCATCACCATCGTCATCACCAACGATCCTCTCATCGGGAGGGGGTCAATCTCCATCAACATCTTCACCAGCACCATCTCCTCTCAAACCCTAGTTCATCTCTTGTATCCAATCTTTGTACCAAAACCTCAGATTGGTACCTGTGGGTTGCTAGTAGTGTTGATTACTCCTTGTAGTTGATGCTAGTTGGTTTATTTGGTGGAAGATCATATGTTCAGATCCTTAATGCATATTAATACCCCTATGATTATGAACATGAATATGCTTTGTGAGTAGTTACGTGTGTTCCTGAGGACATGGGTGAAGTCTTGCTATTAGTAGTCATGTGAATTTGTTATTCGTTCGATATTTTAATGAGATTATGTTGTCTTTCCTTTAGTGGTGTTATGTGAACATCGACTACATGACACTTCACCATTATTTGGGCCTAGAGGAAGGCATTGGGAAGTAATAAGTAGATGATGGGCTGCTAGAGTGACAGAAGCTTAAACCCTAGTTTATGTGTTGCTTTGTAAGGGGCTGATTTGGATCCACTTGTTTCATGCTATGGTTAGATTTACCTTAATACTTCTTTTGTAGTTGCGGATGCTTGCAATAGGGGTTAATCATAAGTGGGATGCTTGTCCAAGAAAGGGCAGTATCCAAGCACCGGTCCACCCACATATCAAATTATCAAAGTAACGAACGCGAATCATATGAGCGTGATGAAAACTAGCTTGACGATAATTCCCATGTGTCCTCGGGAGTGCTTTTCTCTATATAGGAACTTGTCCAGGCTTGTACTTTTCTATAAAAAGGATTGGGCCACCTTGCTGCACCTTATTTACTCTCATCGCTTGTTACCCATTACAAATTATCTTATCACAAAACTATTTGTTACCTATAATTTCAGTGCTTGCAGAGAATACCTTACTGAAAACCGCTTGTCATTTCCTTCTGCTCCTTATTGGGTTCGGCACTCTTACTTATCAATAGGACTACGATAGATCCCCTACACTTGTGGGTCATCAAGACTCTTTTCTGGCACCGTTGCCGGGGAGTGAAGTGTCTTTGGTAGGTGGAACTTGGTAAGGAAACATTTATATATTGTGCTGAAATTTACTGTCACTTGTTACTATGGAACATAATCCTTTGAGGGGCTTGTTCGGGGTATCTTCACCCCGACCAGTAGAGCAAAGAGTTGCTCCTCAACCTACTGAACCTACTAAAAATGTTTACATTGAAATTCCTTCGGGTATGGTAGAGAAACTGCTAGCTAATCCCTTTGCAGGAGATGGTACATTGCATCCCGATTTACACTTAATCTATGTGGATGAAGTTTGTAGATTATTTAAGCTTGCAGGTATGCCCGATGATGTTATCAAGCAAAAGGTCTTCCCCTTATCTTTTAAGGGAGATGCATTGACATGGTATAGGGTATGTGATGATATGGGATCATGGGACTACAAACGATTGAAATTGGAATTTCACCAGAAGTTTTATCTTATGCATCTTGTTCATCGTGATCGTAATTATATATATAATTTTTGGCCTCGCGAAGGAGAAAGCATCGCTCAAGCTTGGGGGAGGCTTAATTCAATGTTATATTCATGCCCAATCATGAGCTCTCCAGAGAAATGATTATTCAAAATTTTTATGCTCGGCTTTCTCTCAACAATCGCTCCATGCTTGATACTTCTTGTGCTGGGTCTTTTATGATGAAGACTATTGAATTCAAATGGGATTTATTGGAAAGAATTAAACGCAACTCTAAAGATTGGGATTCCTACGAAGGTAAGGAGTCAGGTATAACACCTAAGTTTGATTGTGTTAAATCTTTTATGGATACCGATGCTTTTCGTGGATTTAGCACTAAATATGGACTTGACTCTGAGATAGTAGCTTATTTATGTGAATCATTTTCTACTCATGTTGAACTCCCTAAGGAGAAGTGGTTTAAATATAATCCTCCCACTGAATTAAAAGTAGTTGCACCAATTACAGTTGAAGAAAAGACTATCACTTATAATGATCCTATTGTTCCTTCCACTTATATTGAGAAACCACCTTTCCCTGTTAGAATAAAGGATAATGCTAAAGCTTCAATTGTGGTTCGTAAGAGTAATACTAGAACATATACACCTCCTGAGCAAATTAAAGATGAACCTAGTATTGCTATGGTTAAAGATCTCTTGGCTGATAATATCGATGGGCATGTTATTTATTTCTGTGATGCAGCTGCTAGAATTGCTAGACCCGATGCTAAGAAACATAGACCTGTTGTAGGCATGCCTGTTATTTCTATTAAAATAGGAGATCATTGTTATCATGGCTTATGTGATATGGGTGCTAGTGCTAGTGCAATACCTCATTCCTTACATGAAGAAATTATGCATGACATTGCACCTACTGAGATAGAAGGAATCGATGTTACAATTAAGCTTGCCAATAGAGATACTATTTCACCAATTGGTATTGTTAGAGATGTTGAAGTCTTGTTTGGGAAAGTTAAATATCATGCTGATTTTCTTGTTCTTGGTTCCCCACAAGATGACTTTTGTCCCATTATATTTGGTAGACCCTTCTTGAACACTCTTAATGCTAAGATTGCGAAAAGGATGTTGTTACTATTGGTTTGGGGGATATGTCTCATGAGTTAATTTTGCTAAATTTCGTAGACAACCCCATGATAAAGAATTGCCTAGTAAGGATGAAATTATTGGTCTTGCTTCTATTGCCGTGCCTCCTAATGATCCTTTAGAACAATATTTGCTAGACCATGAAAATGAAATGTTTATGAATGAAAGAAAGGAGATAGATGAAGTATTCTTTAAACAGGGACCCATTTTGAAACACAACTTGCTTGTTGAAATCCTAGGGGATCCTCCACCACCCAAGGGTGATCCTGTGTTTGAGCTTAAACCATTACCTGATACTCTTAAATATGTTTATCTTGATGAAAAGAAGATATATCCTTTTATTATTAGTGCTAACCTTTCAGAGCAGGAGGAGGAAAGATTATTGAAAACTCTGAAGAAGCACCGTGCTGCTATTGGATATACTCTTGATGATCTTATGCGCATTAGTCCCATGCTATGCCAACACAAGATAAAATTGGAGGAAAACACCAAACCGGTAATTGATCACCAACGACGGTTAAACCCTAAGATGAAAGAAGTGGTAAGAAAGGAAATACTAAAGCTCCTTGAGGCAGGTATAATTTATCCCGTTGCTGATAGTCACTGGGTAAGTCCTGTCCATTGTGTCCCTAAGAAGGGAGGTATTACTATCGTTCCTAATGAAAAAGATGAATTGATCCCGCAAAGAATTATTACAGGTTATAGGATGGTAATTGATTTCTGCAAATTAAATAAAGCTACTAAAAAGGATCATTACCCTTTACCTTTTATTGATCAAATGCTAGAAAGATTATCCAAACATACACATTTTTGCTTTCTAGATGGTTACTCTGGTTTCTCTCAAATACAAGTGTCAGCAGAGGATCAAGAAAAGACCACTTTTACTTGCCCTTTCGGTACCTTTGCTTATAGACGTATGCCTTTTGGTTTATGTAATGCACCTGCTACCTTTCAAAGATGCATGATGGCTATATTCTCTGACTTTTTTGAAAGATATGTGAGGTATTCATGGATGATTTCTCCGTTTATGGATCCTCTTTTGATGATTGCTTGAGCACCTTGATCGAGTTTTGCAGAGATGTGAAGATACTAGTCTTGTTTTGAATTGGGAGAAGTGCCACTTTATGGTTAATGAAGGTATTGTCTTGGGGCATAAAATTTCTGAAAGAGGTATTGAAGTTGATAAAGCTAAAGTTGATGCAATTGAAAAGATGCCGTGTCCCAAGGACATCAAAGGTATAAGAAGTTTCCTTGGTCATGCCAGTTTTTATAGGAGGTTCATTAAGGACTTCTCTAAACTTTCAAGGCCTCTGACTAATCTCTTACAAAAAGATATTCCTTTTATCTTCGATGATGATTGTGTAGAAGCATTTGAAATACTTAATAAAGTTTTGATTTCTGCACCTATTGTTCAGCCACCTGATTGGAATTTACCCTTTGAAATTATGTGTGATGCTAGTGATTATGCTGTAGGTGCTGTTCTAGGACAAAGAGTTGATAAGAAACTAAATGTTATTCAATATGCTAGTAAAACTCTAGACACCGCTTAGAGAAATTACGGTACTACTGAAAAAAAATTCTTAGCAGTTGTATTTCATTGTGATAAGTTTAGACCTTATATTGTTGATTCCAAAGTAACTATTCACATTGATCATGCTGCTATTAAATATGTTATGGAAAAGAAAGATGCTAAACCTAGACTTATTAGATGGGTTATCTTGCTACAAGAATTTGATTTGCATATTATTGATAGAAAGGGAGCTGAGAACCCCGTGCAGGCAACTTGTCTAGGTTAGAAAATGTTCTTGATGACCCACTACCTATTGATGATAGCTTTCCTGACGAACAATTAGCTGTCATAAATACTTCTCATACTGCTCCATGGTATGCTGATTATGCTAATTACATTGTTGCTAAATTTATACCACCTAGTTTCACATACCAGCAAAAGAAAAAGTTTTTCTATGATTTAAGACATTACTTCTAGGATGACTCACACCTTTATAAAGAAGGAGTAGATGGTGTTATTAGACGTTGTGTACCTGAGCATGAACAGGAACAGATCCTACGCAAGTGTCACTCCGGGGCATATGGAGGACACGCTGCTGGAGATAGAACTGCACATAAGGTATTGCAATCCGGTTTTTATTGGCCTACTCTCTTCAAAGATGCCCGTAAGTTTGTCTTGTCTTGCGATGAATGTCAAAGAATTGGTAATATTAGTAGACGTCAAGAAATGCCTATGAAATTTTCTCTTGTTATTGAACCATTTGATGTTTGGGGCTTTGATTATATGGGACCGTTTCCTTCCTCCAATGATTATACACATATTTTAGTTGTTGTTGATTACGTTACTAAGTGGGTAGAAGCTATTCCAACTAGTAGTGCTGATCATAACACCTCTATTAAGATGCTTAAAGAAGTTATTTTTCTGAGGTTTGGAGTCCCTAGATACTTAATGACTGATGGTGGTTCACATTTTATTCATGGTGCTTTTCGTAAAATGCTTGCTAAGTATGATGTTAATCATAGAATTGCATCTCCATATCACCTACAGTCTAGTGGTCATGTAGAATTGAGTAATAGAGAGCTTAAATTAATTTTGCAAAAGATTGTTAATAGATCTAGAAAGAATTGGTCCAAAAAACTAGATGATGCATTATGGGCTTATAGAACTGCATATAAGAATCCTATGGGTATGTCTCCATATAAAATGGTTTATGGAAAAGCATGTCACTTACATCTCGAACTAGAACATAAGGCATATTGGGCTATTAAAGAGCTCAATTACGATTTCAAACTTGCTGGTGATAAGAGGTTATTTGACATTAGCTCACTTGATGAATGGAGAACCCAAGCCTATGAGAATGCCAAACTATTTAAAGAAAAAGTTAAAAGATGGCATGACAAAAGGATACAAAAGCGTGAGTTAGTCTAGGTGATTATGTTTTGCTTTTCAACTCTCGTTTAAGATTTTTTGCAGGAAAACTTCTCTCTAAATGGGAAGGCCCTTACGTTATCGAGGAGGTCTATCGTTCCGGTGCCATAAAAATCAATAACTTCGAAGGCACGAATCCGAAGGTGGTGAACGGTCAAAGAATAAAACATTATATCTCAGGTAATCCTATAATTGTTGAAACTAATGTTATTGAAATCGTAACCCCGGAGGAATACATAAGGGACACTTTCCAGAACGTTTCAGACTCCGAAAAGGAATAGGTGTGTTGTACGGTAAGTAAACCGACTCCAAAACAGTTCTAATAGCAATTCTTCTCCGTTTTGGAATATTTAAGAAAATAGGAAAATAAGAAGTGGTGCGGGAAGGACACGAGGCATCCACGAGGGTGAAGGGCGCACCCTACCCCCCCTGGGCACTCCCCCTGCCTCATGGGCACCTCTGCGCTACCAGGACCCCGTTTTCTTGCACGATACTTCTTTTGGTCGGTAAAAATTCATTATATAATCCCCCGAAGGTTTTGACCACCGTATCACGCAAATATCCTCTGTCTTTGTTTCGAGCTGTTTTTGCAACAGGTTTAGAGCAAGATGTGTTCTCAAGAGTCAGTCAGGGAGAGTCGGGTGTCTCACCCGACACCGGGTCCAGGAGCAAATATCGATGCCTATCACTTTGGGCCATCAACGAGGAGGAGATGGAGGCCAACTTGAAAAGGATAGATGCGATGGAGGAAGGTCAAGAAGTTACCTCTTGTTTCTGAGCCGGATTCACGATGGGGGAACTACAGAGCTCAGCTATTCCAAACTCGGTCACCCCTTCCAATGTTAGATCTCTTTCTTATGAAACTATGAAGAAGAGTGTCACTTGTTCTCCAGCAACTATGCAACATCCATGGGTGAAAGGAGCTCTAGCCGTCGCGGATAAGCTCCATAAGGAAACAATGGATCTCAAGCAGCAAGTCAATAAGTTCGAGGAGGAGAATCGTATCTTAAGGGGCATCATCGCCAAGAACATCAGACCACCAATTCCGAAGAGGGAGACATAAACACATGGGTATGGGCACTCCCCTTGGCAACTGCCAAGCTTGGGGGAGGCGCCCCGGTATCGTATCACCATCACACTCCTATCTTTACAGTTTCTCTTAGTTTGATCCTTTTGGTAATATCTTGATCTAGTAGAATAAAGTTTTGGTATGATTTAGTTTTGAGTTTTGCCTTATGATCCCTCTATGTAATCGAGTCCGTGAGCTATATATAATAAAGATTAGTATTGAGTCAAGGGCTTTGCTATCTTACTATGATCTTGAGGAAATAAAAGAATAAAAAGAAATAAAAGAGATCATATTGATCTTATGGATAGTAATGACTTCACATATAAAAAGTATGATGATTAAAAGTTGTTAAGAGTTGGCAAACATAGTTTTGGTCATCATTGCAATTAATAGGAAGTAATAAAGAAAGAGAGGTTCTTACATATAAATATACTATCTTGGACATCTTTTATGATTGTGAGCACTCATGAAAGTATGACATGCTAAAGAGTTGATGTTGGACAAGGAAGACAATGTAATGGGTTATGTTTTCTCACATCTTAGTTAAAGTATATTGTCATGGATCGTCCAACATGTTGAGTTTGCCTTTCCCCCTCATGCTAGCCAAATTCCTTGCACCAAGTAGAGATACTACTTGTGCTTCCAAATATCCTTAAACCCAGTTTTGCCATGAGAGTCCACCATATCTACCTATGGATTGAGTAAGATCCTTCAAGTAAGTTGTCATGTTGCATGCAATAAAAATTGCTTTCTAAATATGTATGGCTTATTAGTGTGGAGAAAATAAGCTTTATACGATCTTGTGATATGAAAGTGATAAAAGCGACGGACTGCATTATAAAGGTCCGTATCACAAGTGGCAATATAAAGTGACTTTCTTTTGCATTAAGATTTCGTGCATCCAACCATAAAAGCACATGACAACCTCTAATTCCCTCTGCGAAGGGCCTATCTTTCATTTCTTGTCTTACATTAAGAGTCATGGTGATCTTCACCTTTCCTTTTTACATTTTATCCTTTGGCAAGCACCTCGTGTTGGAAAGATCCTGATATATATATATATATATATATATATATATATATATATATATATATATATATATATATATATATATATATATATATATATCCAATTGGATGTAAGTTAGCATGAACCATTATTGTTGACATTACCCTTGAGGTAAAAGGTTGGGAGGCAACACTATAAGCCCCTATCTTTCTCTGTGTCCAATTAAAACTCCATAACCATAAGTATTGCGTGAGTGTTAGCAATTGTGGAGGACTAAATGATAGTTGAGTATGTGGACTTGCTGAAAAGCTCTTATATTGACTCTTTCCGATGTTATGAAAAATTGCGATTGCTTCAATGACCGAGATCATAGTTTGTTGGTTCTCAATGAAGTTTCTGATTCATACTTGACATTGTGAATAGATTGTTACTTGAGCATAAGAAATCATATGACGAAATATATTTATGTTGCTGTTATAAGAATGATCATGATGCGCTCATGTCCATATTTTATTTTATCGACACCTCTATCTCTAAACATGTGGACATACTTTTTCGATATCGGCTTCCGCTTGAGGACAAGCGAGGTCTAAGCTTGGGGGAGTTGATACATCCATTTTGCATCATGCTTTTATATCGATATTTATTGCATTATGGGCTGTTATTACACATTATGTCACAATACTTATGGCTATTCTCTCTTATTTTACAAGGTTTACATAAAGAGGGAGAATGCCGGCAGCAGGAATTCGAGACCTATTCTGCACAGCTCCAAAAGTCCTGAAACTCCAAGAAAGTCATTTTGGGAATTAATAAAAAATATTGAGCGGAAGAAGTACCAGAGGGGCCCACACCCTGGCCACGAGGATGGGGGGAGCGCCCCCTGCCTCGTGGGCCCCCTGGCAACCCTCCGGTGCCCATATTCTATGAAGTCTTTTACCTGGAAAAAAATCAGAAGCAAGCTTACGGGACGAAACTCCGCCGCCATGAGGCGAGACCTTGGCGGAACCAATCTAGGGCTCTGGCGAGCTGTTCTGTCGGGGAAACTTCCCTCCGGGAGCGGGAAATCATCACCATCGTCATCACCAACGATCCTCTATCGGGTGGGGGTCAATCTCCATCAATATCTTCACCATCACCATCTCCTCTCAAACCCTAGTTCATCTCTTGTATCCAATCTTTGTACCAAAACCTCAGATTGGTACGTGTGGGTTGCTAGAAGTGTTGATTACTCCTTTATAGTTGATGCTAGTTGGTTTATTTGGTGGAAGGTCATATGTTCAGATCCTTAATGCATATTAATACCCCTCTGATTATGAACATGAATATGCTTTGTGAGTAGTTACATTTGTTCCTGAGGACATGGGTGAAGTCTTGCTATTAGTAGTCATGTGAATTTGGTATCCGTTTGATATTTTGATGAGATGTATGTTGTCTTTCCTCTAGTGCTGTTATGTGAACGTCGACTACATGACACTTCACCATTATTTGGGCCTAGAGGAAGGCATTGGAAAGTAATAAGTAGATGATGGGTTGCTAGAGTGACAGAAGCTTAAACCCTAGTTTATGCGTTGCTTCGTAAGGGGCTGATTTGGATCCACTTGTTTCATGCTATGGTTAGGTTTATCTTAATACTTATTTTGTAGTTGCAGATGCTTGCAATAGGGGTTAATCATAAGTGGGATGCTTGTCCAAGAAAGGGCAGTATCCAAGCACCGGTCCACCCACATATCAAATTATCAAAGTAACGAACGCGAATCATATGAGCGTGATGAAAACTAGCTTCACGATAATTCCCATGTGTCCTCGGGAGTGCTTTTCTCTATATAAGAACTTGTCCAGGCTTGTCCTTTTCTACAAAAAGGATTGGGCCACTTGCTGCACCTTATTTACTTTCATTGCTTGTTACCCGTTAGAAATTATCTTATCACAAAACTATCTGTTACCTGTAATTTCAGTGCTTGCAGAGAATACCTTACTGAAAACCGCTTGTCATTTCCTTCTGCTCCTCGTTGGGTTCGACACTCTTACTTATCGAAAGGACTACAATAGATCCCCTACACTTGTGGGTCATCACACGTCCCTGCTCCCCCTCCCCTCCCGCTCGGCTACCCAAGGTGGCCGCAGCAGCAACAAGTCAGGCGCGGCGAAGCAGCTCAAGAAGGTGGCAGTGCGCAAGGTCACGGCGGAGGCCGGTCGTGTGGCCGAGAAGCTGGGGGCCCCCGCGACTCCCCGTCAGTCGGTTATGGCCCTGGCGGCACCCAGCTCTGCCCTGACCCTACAAGAGGCATCCAAGACAGCGAACACCCCGAAGGCCAAGCGCTCGAAGGCCGTGGGGGCGGTTCCCGTGGCCCTGGTGCGGGCTAGTTCGCGCTTTAAGGGTGCCAAAGGCAACCTCCCATCACTCTAGCGCACCCAACTTCTCCAGGTGCAGAAGAACCTGGAAACCTCAGGTAAATCACCGCCTCGCTTTACGATTCTGCAAACCTTTTCGATGATCATTTGAGCGAGGTGTCGGGGGAGAGTTGGGTGGTTCCGATGGGTGAGGGTGGAACTGGCGAGCTCATCTTGTTGATTTGTGCTAAGGAACTAGCGCAGGCAGCGCTCGCAGCGACGGCTGCTCAACACGCGGACCGGCTGGCAGCTGAGGCAGGGGCCTCGGACTTGCTAGCAGTCCGGCCCGATGGGGACAGAGCAACAGGGGTTGCTGTTCCCCACTCACCTAGCCATGGCAAGGTGAGGCGAGTGGCCAAGATGATCACCTCCAGGGGTGTTCGTTTGTGAAATCGCGTTATTTAGATGCGCGCTCTATTTTGGAACATTCGTTGCTTTGGTCACGTGGGGCGTCGCACCCAACTGAGAGAGTATATCAGGAAAGAGGCAGTAGACATTGTTGGGCTCCAGGAAATGATTAAAGCCGTGTTCCGTCACCAGGATATCCTCTCAGTTGACCCCCTAGAGCGTTTTGCGTGGAATCATAGCCTAGCGATAGGCCACTCGGGCGGTATGCTGCTTGGTTTCTATCAATCCATGTTTGAGGTACTAACCTGGCAGGTTGGAACCTTTTTCATTGCCGCGAGCATACGTGTTCGTGCATTGCTTCGCGAGCTCGTGATCATCCAAGTCTACGGACCTGCAGTTCACTCTCGCTCAGCTGAAGTCTTAGATGAACTCCAAGCCAAGGTGCTTGAGGTATCAGCGCCCCAGATCCCTGTTGTGGTAGGGGGCCATTTCAACCTGATCCGCTCTGGCGCTGATAAGAGCAACAACAACATCAACTGGCCAAGGGTGGCCGTGTTCAACAACGCAATCGCATCGATGGCCCTTAGGGAAGTGGTCAGAACCGGGGCGAGGTACACCTAGACTAACAAACAGCTCGCCCCGGTTTGCTCAGTTCTGGATCACGTGTTCATGTCTCCGGACTGGGAAGTAGTGTTCCCATTGTGCTCGCTCCTCGCCGAAACGAGGATCAGGTCAGACCACGTTCCCTTGGTCCTATCCTCAGGGGAGGATAGGATCCGTCGCAACCCCCATTTCTTTTTTTGAAACAGCCTGGTTTGAGGTACCAGGTTTCGAAGACATCTTCAGTGAGAAATGGCGTAGATGCGTTCAGCTCACTGGCCAGCAACAGGGCCCTTTGGATTTCTGGATTATGGTGGGGGGCCGCCTCCGGGCGTGCATCAAAGGGTGGGGCGTGAACCAAGGGCGCGATGACAAGCTGCTTAGGGAGCGCTGTGTTTGTCAAAACCGGCGGATCTCGGGTAGGGGGTCCCGATCTGTGCGTCTTAGGCTGATGGTAACAGGAAGCAAGGGACACAATGTTTACCCAGGTTCGGGCCCTCTCGATGGAGGTAAAACCCTACTTCCTGCTTGATTGATATTGATGATATGAGTAGTACAAGAGTAGCTACCACAAGATCGTAGAGGCTAAACCCTAGAAGCTAGCCTATGATGGTTATGATTGTGATCGTGATCGTCCCTTTAAGGACCAACCTCTCCGATTTATATAGACACGGAGAGGGCTAGGGTTTACATGGAGTCGGTTACAAGGAAGGAAATATAATATCCGGATCGCCAAGCTTGTCTTCCACGCAAATGAGAGTCCCATCCGGACACGGGACAGAGTCTTGAGTCTTGTATCTTCACACTCCAATAGTCCGGACAAAGCATATAGTCTGGCTGTCCTGATACCCCCTAATCCAGGACTCCCTCAGTAGCCCCTGAACCAGGCTTCAATGACAATGAGTCCGGCGTGCAGTCTTGTCTTCGGCATTGCAAGGCGGGTTCCATCTCCGAATACTCCAAAGTACCTGCCGAACACTTGAACCGTGTCCGGATCCAAAAAATGATCTTCACATGCCACCGTAGGGGGCATAACATAAATCTGATCTGCCGGCAATTTTAAGACAACGTGACATGTCACCATGGTCGGGTCATTATTCGAACCATTTTCCCACAACCAGCCTCAGTGCATACCACGAGGCGGTTTCCTCTGCATGTTTTGCCGTAGCAGAGATCGTGTCCCCTTATTGCGGGATTCTCATCAATACGGGTATGGGTAATCCAACCGCACCGCTAATTGCGGCGAATGGAGAACGAGCGGGTTCCACCAGGCAAGTGGGGAGGCGCAAAAAGCTTTTACCGTCCCTATAAAGAGATAAGGTTTCTTCCTCTTTACCCATGCCTTCTCCTCTGTTCGAGCCCTAGCGCCCAAGCACTCTTCTTCTCCATCGAAGAGAGGTTTTCCAAAGATGTCCGGATCCGGAGCAGGAGGCAAATGGATGGCCTCTACCGTCCAGGAGAAGGATATCAAGAGGCTCCGAGAGGCCGGGTACCTGGCCAAGAAGATCGGCCACCGTCTCCCACCGGCGGGACAGATCGTCCCTACTCCGGAGCCCCACGAGAGAGTCGTGTTTCTTCCTCATTTTGTTCATGGGCTTGGGTTTCCCCTTCACCCATTTGTTCGCGGAGTCATGTATTATTATGGGATTGATTTTCATGATCTTTCCCCAAATTCTTTCCTTAACATCTCGACGTTCATCGTCGTGTGTGAGGCTTTTCTCCGGATTTCGCCTCACTTTGGCCTGTGGCCGAAGATTTTCAATATGAAGCCCAAGGTGGTGAGTGGCAAGCACGCCGAGTGCGGTGGTGCCATGGTGAGCAAGATGCCCAAGGTTGTTTGGCTGACGGGTGCCTTCAACGACTCCGTCAAGGAGTGGCAGCAGCAATGGTTCTATATCACCGAACCGCGCGGCAAAAAGTGGGCTGCAGCTCCCGAGTTCAGATCCGGAGCCCCACTGCGGCTCACGTCCTGGCCCAAGAAGGGCCTGAACTAGTCCTCGTCCGACGAGCTGTCACTGCTCCATACACGCGTCCAGAGTGTGGTCGACAAGGACGTCAAACTCGTCGACGTAGTCCAGGTGATGTTAGTTTGCCTGGTTCTCCCTTGCCAGCGTCGGGCCTGCAATTTGTGGGAATATGACCCAACTGAGCACCAGACCCTTTGGGAGCTCTATGATTCCTCCCACAAGGATATCTGGAAGGTGCTCTTTAAGTCCGGCAAATCATGGCCGGGCTCCGCCGAGGACCGTGGGTATCAATTATCCCATTTTGCAAGCCCGGTAAGTTATTGCTATGCTCTGTCCATCCATGCTTCAGTTGGCATGTCCTGAGGGGGACATTTTTATCATGCGTTATCATGACCCCAAGGATGGATAAAAAAGGTGGAGCGGATACATTGTCCAGCCCTGCTGCCGGAGGAACCGGCCGGACCTCTTCTGACGAAGATGCTGGTCCTTGTGCCTTACGAGGCGCCAAAGAAAGAGGCCTCCAAGAAGGTCAAAAAGACTCGGAGTGGCCTCCGTCATCGCGATGCTTCGGACGCAAAACCCGAAGACTCCACTGACCATCCTTCTTCCGAAGACGAAGAGGAGGAAGCGGAGGAAGACAAGCCTCCCATAGGAGGTGGGAAGAAAATGATGGCTGAGGGAGTCCTGGCCTAGGGGGTTGTCGGTGTCAAAACCGGCGGATCTCGGGTAGGGGGTCCCGAACTGTGCGTCTAGGCGGATGGTAACAGGAGACAAGGGACACAATGTTTTTACCCAGGTTCGAGGCCTCTCGATGGAGGTAAAACCCTACTCCTACTTGATTGATATTGATGATATGGGTAGTACAAGAGTGGATCTACGACGAGATCAAGGAGGCTAAACCCTAGAAGCTAGCCTATGGTATGATTGTTGTAATGGCTGTTTTCCAACGGACTAAAACCCTCCGGTTTATATAGACACCGGGGAGGGCTAGGGTTACACAGAGTCGGTTACAATGGTAGGAGATCTACATATCCGTATTGCCAAGCTTGCCTTCCACGCCAAGGAAAGTCCCATACGGACACGGGACGAAGTCTTCAATCTTGTATCTTCATAGTCTTGGAGTCCGGCTGACGATGATAGCCCGGCTGTCCGGACACCCCCTAGTCCAGGACTCCCTCAGTAGCCCCTGAACCAGGCTTCAATGACGATGAGTCCGGCGTGCATATTGTTCGGCATTGCAAGGCGGGTTCCTCCTCCGAATAATTCATAGAAGATTGTGAACACCAGGATAGTGTCCGGCTCTGCAAAATAAGTTCCACATTCCACCGTAGAGAGAATAATATGTACACAAGATCAATCTGCTGACGTATTTCGTGGCATGACGTCAAGCCACTACCAAGCCTTTACTTGAATTGTTTTTTATTATACCACCTCAGCGCGTTTAGCGAAGCGATTTCCTTGGCACGTCTTGTCGAAGCAGAGATCGTGTTCCCCTTATTCCGGGATTCTCATAAATACGGACGTGGGTAACCCAACCGCGCCATTGATGGTGGTGCTTGGGAGATAAGCGAGTTTTACCAGGCCGGTGGGGACGCATAGTCTTCGTCCGCCTATATATAAGGGGATAAGGATCCACCTTTTTACCTACGCCTTCTTCCTCCTTTGCTTATCCATCTCCGCGCACTCGAGCTCCAGCGCCCAAGTCCGTGCATCTTGTCTCGACCTTATCCGACCATGTCTGGAGCGGGAGGCAAATGGTTGGCCTCCTCCGTTTCGGAGGAGCACATCAACAAGCTGCGCGGCGCCGGATACCTATCCGGCGACATCGCGCACCGGCTGCCCGACATGGGGCAGCTCATCCCCACCCCCAGGCCCCATGAGAGGGTCGTATTCCTTCCCCACTTCCTCCGCGGACTGGGCTTCCCGTTGCATCCCTTCGTCTGGGGGCTCATGTACTATTACGGCCTGGATTTCCACGATCTGGCGCCAAACTTCATCCTCAACATCTCGGCATTTATTGTCGTGTGCGAGGCCTTCCTCTGCATCCAACCCCACTTCGGCCTGTGGCTCAAGACCTTCAACGTCAAGCCGAAGGTAGTGAAGGGCGTCCAAGCGGAGTGCGGAGGCGCCATGTTGGGCAAGATGCCCAACGTCATCTGGCTCGAAGGGGCCTTCGTGGAGCCCGTCAAGGGGTGGCAATCGGGGTGGTTCTACATCACCGAGCCGCGTGACCCAAAATGGGCGGCGGCCCCCGAGTTTAGATCTGGTATCCCGATGCAGCTCACCTCCTGGAAAGAGAAGGGCTTGCTATGGGGCAGTTCGGAGGAGCTGACAGGACTCCAGTCCTGTCTCCAGACCTTGGTGAACAAGAAGCTTAGGCTTGTCAATGTGATCCAGGTCATGCTCGTCCGCCGGATTCTCCCCTGCCAACAGCGGGCCTTTAATTTGTGGGAGTTCGATTCGGCACAGCACTGGACCCTGAGCGGGCTCTTCGACACGACGTACGAAGAAGCCTGGAGGGTGTTGTTCAAGGGCGGAGAAGCCCCCGCGTCCGCGACGGAAGACCGCGGATTCAGCACCAAGCGCCCGGCCGGCGAGGTAAGCTTTGTTATCCTCTATGGGACATTTACTTTCTTTCACAATTTAATGTTATGTGGGATCTAAAACTCCCAATGCCTTTGACAGGACTAGCAGAGGACGTCCGGACAGGTAGACTGTCCGGCTCCCCTTCCCGAAGAACCAGCGGACGCCCGGTTAGCGGGGCTGCTAGTCCCGACACTTTATGTGGTGCCGGAGAAGAAGGCCAAGAAGAAGGCCGCGGGAACTTGAAGAAGTTCCCGGCGCCAGGTGATATCGGACTCATCGTCCGATGGCTCCGAGGCGGACTCCTCCCCCGAAGACGAGGAGGAGAAAGAGGACTCTCTCCCAGAGGAGGGAGAGAGGAAGAGGAAGGCTCCCCCAATGGGGGAGGCCGAAGGGTCCAAGAGGGGAAGGACTATTCCCCCGAAAAGCTCCGCCAACGCCAGCGTTGGCGATGAAGAGTGGCCCTCAAGGGCCAGGCCTCCGGCAAGATCGTAAGTATCCGGATTCCTGAATGATTCATAATTTATCTTTTGTGTCCCATAGTGTCCTTCTAATGCCGCATACTGCCTGCAGTCCGGCCGATGATGATCTTCCCGCTTCATCGAGCGGGTCCTTGGCTCCGTCGGACGTGGATTCCATTCCGACTGCCTCCACCCCTCGCAGTGCTGATGACACCGAGGTGGGATCCCAGGAGGGGACCCATCAGGAGGAGGCTCCGGAGGTTCCGCAAGGCAACCTCCCGGACTCTGCGCCGGACTCCGCGCCGGAACCCGCAGTGGTTCCGGAGTCCGGCAGGCGGCCCCTTCGTAAGAAGGGCAAGACCGTGACACCGACAGCCTCCGTCCAACCGGAGGTGTCGGACAACTTGTTGGAGGCGCTCAATGGCGCTTCCATCGAGGAAGAACACCGCACTATTATGAGTGCGGTGATTCAGAAGGTTCAGCTCGCCAAGAGCGGACTGACCGAAGCCTGCAGTAGCCTTCTAACAGGCTTTGAGGTAAGAAGTTTAAAATATGTAATGTAATACCGCATAGACAGTAGCCCCTAATGCTCAGTTCGGTGTTCGGAATGAAAAACCGGATTGAGGATCTAAAAAAGATATACGCAGGAGTGCTAAAAATTATGTCAATATGGGTTTGCAGGCTGCGCTGCTGACCTCTGCCACACTGACTGCGGAGGTCGGTGCTTTGAAGCAGGACCTCGAGCGGTCCGAGCAAGAGCTTGGCCTTGCCAAGAAGCAGCTCGAGGACAAAGAAGGTGAGTAACACCACTTTAAAATTTGTACCTTACAGAAAAGGATTTTGGTTGCGATAAAAATAACAAGGATAACCTGGGGTACTGCAGGGGCCACGAATGAGGTGGCGACCCTGAAGGAGGCCGTGTCCGCGGCCGAGCGCAATGCGGCCGCGGAACGAGCGGAGCGAGAGAAGCAGGAGGCGCGGGTGGCGGAGGTGCGGCAAGAGCTATAGGCTCTCATGGAAAAGCATGAGAGTTTGGAGCGTGACTCGAAGACTCGAGAGTCCGAGCTTGCCTCGGCTCTTGAAAGTGCCAAAGCCGCTAAGGCCGAGGCCCATAAGGCCCTCCAGGAGGTTGAGGATGTGAAGAAAATAGCGGCGGGTAAGGCATTTTTCATGCAAAGCAAGCATGTTAATGTAAATTACCTGTTACTTACCTGAATTCGGAGCTCTCCAGGGGCGTTTGCAGATCTGCCTCACAGCGTGTCTGATGCCGCTGCATTCTACCGTGGCGAGGAGGGGAGCTCAACGGAAAAGGTCTTCTGGTCTCAGTACGCTGAGGCCGGACATCCGGTGCCCCCTAGCGACCAGCTGAAGCAGCTGGTCGAGCTCCACAAGGTAGCCGAGCAGGCCATGAAGGGCCTCATAGTCCGGCTGTGGCCTGGAGAGGCCATGCCTGGGAGCTACTTCGGCCTCGTGCGACGGCTGGTGGATGCGTGCCCCTGGGTGGAGGTCATCAAGCGCTCCGCCTGTATTGAAGGTGCCCGTCGGGCCCTTGCCCGCGCAAAGGTGCACTGGGGCAGGCTGGATGCGGAGAGGCTTATCACTGACGCGCCGCCAGCGGGCAAGGAGTATCGTACGCCCGAGATGTACTATAAGACTGTCCTGAAGGGTGCCCGGAAGATTGCGGATGAGTGCCCCAGAGATGCAATTATTGAGTAAACTCACAATGTGTTATCCTGTGCGCTGAAAACTTTGTTCATATGCGCTAAGCAACGCTTATTGATTTAAAATATTACCTTCTATGCGACCGTTTATAAAATCTGAGAGATGGAAAGTCGTCAGCTTCAGCCCCCATGCCACGAGTGCTGGGGTGTTCGGGATAAACTTGAGCACTCTTGTTCCCATTTTTGGGTCCATCTAGGGAGGCGCTCAACACAACGAACAAGGCAACCGGACTTATAATGCTTGAACACTCTCACTTAGCCATAGAATTCTATAATTGTAAATTTCGGCGAAGCCCCTAGTATTCGGAAGACCGAGTTTGGGGCGCTATCCACGCCTTGACCGGACATTATCCAGTTCTTCGCTCGAAGCGGCATAAGTCTTTAGGGACTCGAAAAGACCTCTCGAACAGCGACCAGTCTCTCGCCTTATCATGACAGTCAGTTTTAGCTTTCTCCACTGAGGCGCTCGCCCAGCTCAACCAGGGCGCAATTGCAGTGGTTCTCCCAGTGCTACCTTAGCCGACAGAACGGAACGTAAGGTACCAAAACATGGGAGCCGGGCAAACCCAACTATTGACCCAAGACATGATTCGGAGCCGATTCATATAATGCTATAAGTTCGGGGTGTTGCACTTGTGAAAGTGTTCGGACTTATCACACCATAATGCGGGGAACATAAGCCCCTGGTGTATTCGGCCGTACCAAAATATACGGGTGCGAGATGTCATTAATGAACATATATGTAAAGTAATGCAATTATAGGCAAAAGGTGCTGCATTGTTTATTCAAGGAATTCTCCCATGAGTGCAGAATGATACAAATAGTGCAGTAAGCAAGGGATTGGACTAATTAAACATGTCCCCCTCTAGGGGTGGGCTGCGGACTGGTGTATTTAACAAATTTAATGCTCGTAATGGAGACCACCTGAGTGTTCGTCGCAGCCTTTGTCCCTCCCTGGCTGTTGCATCGTGAGTTTGGCAGGTTCGCCGCCGGACAGGGCCTCTGGTGAACGGAGTCCTGTGTATAAAAAGAAGAAAAATAAAAATGAAAAGAGCGACACACTTGGGAGCCCCTAGTGTAGTTGAGCCGCACTCTAGGCCTGTCGTGGTCGTGCCCCTCCCCCTATGCCCATGGTATCTCCAGAGCGTAATGATGTACGCGGAGAGCTGGTCTTGCAATCATGCGAGGGCTGGGGTTGGGGCCGCATTGCTACGCGTGCTCGGAACGTGCCAGGTGGTCTTGATTGATGTTGCTCCGGGCGCGTTTGGCTGTGTCCGGTCGTTTAACGGCCGGACTCGAAAATTGCCTTAAAAGGCTGCTCTGTACTTCTGCCGTGGGAGCCGCTGTGTGTTCCTCCGTTTGGAGGGAGTGTTCCGTATTTCCGTTGACCGTGATGACTCCACGAGGGCCTGGCATCTTGAGCTTGAGGTATGCATAATGCGGTACCGCGTTGAACTTTGCGAACGCGGTTCATCCGAGCAGAGCGTGATAGCCGCTGCGGAATGGGACTATGTCGAAGATTAACTCCTCACTTCGGAAATTATCCGGGGATCCGAAGACCACTTCCAGTGTGACTGAGCCTGTACAATTGGCCTCAACACCTGGTAGGACGCCTTTGAAGGTCGTCTTTGTAGGTTTAATCCTTGAGGGGTCTATGCCCATCTTGCGCACTGTATATCCTGATAAAGCAGGTTCAGGCTACTGCCGCCGTCCATCAAGACTCTCGTGAGGTGAAATCCATCGACGATTGGGTCTAAAACCAATGCGGAGAATCCGCCATGGTGGATACTGGTCGGGTGGTCTCTTCGATCGAAAGTGATCGGGCAAGAGGACCATGGATTGAACTTCGGGGCGACTGGCTCCATCGCATATACGTCCCTAAGTGCATGCTTACACTCCCTCTTGGGTATATGGGTTGCGTATATCATGTTTACCATCCGCACTTGTGGGGGGAAGCCCTTCTGTCCTCTACTGTTCGGCGGCCGGGTCTCTTCCTCGTCATCACTGTGCAGCCCCTTGTCATTGTTTTCGGCAATTAACTTGCCTGCCTGCTTGTATACCCAACAATCTCTGTTGGTGTGATTAGCTGGCTTTTCGGGGGTGCCATTTATCTGGCAAGAGCAGTCGAGTATTCGGTCCAAATTGGACGGACTCAGAGTGGTTCTTTTGAATGGCTTCTTCCGCTAACCGGGTTTAGAGCCTCGGAATCCGGCGTTGACTGCCGTATCCTCATTGTTGTCGCCGTTAACGTGGCGTTTGTTTTTGTTTCGACGCGACCTGGCATTGTGGTCCTTAGTATCCGGACTGCCAGCATTTTTACTGAGGTTGTTGCTGCGAGCTAGCCAGCTATCCTCTCCCGCACAGAAGCGGGTCATGAGTGATGTGAGGGCTGCCATGGATTTCGGCTTTTCCTGTCCTAGGTGCCGGGCCAGCCACTCGTCGCGGATGTTATGTTTGAAGGCTGCGAGTGCCTCTGCATCCGGACAGTCGACGATTTGATTTTTCTTTGTTAAGAACCGTGTCAAGAATTGCCTGGCCGATTCGTCTGGCTGCTGAATTATGTGGCTTAGGTCATCGGCATCTGGTGGTCGCACATATGTGCCCTGGAAGTTGTCGAGTAATGCAGCTTCCAGGTCCTCCCAACACCCAATTGACTCTGCAGGCAAGCTGTTAAGCCAATGCCGAGCTGGGCCTTTAATCTTGAGTGGGAGATACTTGATGGCGTGGAGATCGTCGCCGCGGGCCATGTGGATGTGAAGGAGATAATCTTCGATCCAAACCGCGGGGTCTGTTGTGCCATCGTAGGATTCAATGTTCACGGGTTTAAACCCTTCAAGGATTTGATGATCCATTACTTCGTCAGTGAAGCATAGTGGATGTGCGGCGCCTTTGTATTGAGCAATATCACGACGTAGCTCAAGAGAGCGTTATCTGCTGTGTTCGGCCCGACCGAAGTTGCTGTATCCGGCGCGACGGTATTCGTCGTGGGTCGTGGGGCGCCCACCTAATCCATAGATAGATCTGGATTGTCTTGCCTTGTCCTCCAATATATCCCGCAAGTCCGGCGTGTTCCCCCGTGGCTTCGTACTTTTTGAGCGGTGCCGGGGTACGGTCTTGATGGAGGGCCTAGATGCCTCTCTGTCGCGGCCGCGAGGTGGTCGGTCTGCCGTATTGTGCGCTGGTGATGAAGGTTTGTATGCTTCCTCCTCTAGTCGGGGGAGCAACTTGCGTTTTGGGTAACTTTTGGAGGGGCGTTCGAGTTCATACTCTTCGGCCGCGAGGACCTCGGTCCATCTGTCGGCCAGCAGGTCTTGATCAGCTTGAAGCTGTTGCTGCTTTTTCTTTTGGCTATTTGCCGTGGCCATTAGCCTGTGTTTGAAACGCTCTTGTTCGACGGGATCCTCAGGCACGACGAATTCGTCGTCGTCGAGGCTTGCCTCGTCTCCGGAGGGAGGTATGTAATTATCATCCTCGACCTCTTCGTCTGCCGCTCTCTCGTGAGGGCTGGCTTCTGCGTCCTCCTGCGCTGAATATTGCTGGAGGGGGTTGTCTTCGGCACTTTCTGGGGTGTTATTATCTCCTGTGCCGGAATCTCCATTCTTGCTATGGCGGGATTTAGAGCGGCGCCGCTGACGTCGGTGCTTGGGCAGTTTCTTTAAGGAATCTGCCTCCGCTGCTTCTTCGCCGTCCCCATCTTTTGGGGTGTCCACCATGTATATGTCGTATGACGAGGTGGTCTTCCAGTGCCCTGCAGGCGCTGATTCTTGATCGTCTCTGGCATCGTCGTCCATACCGTCGATGTCTTCGGAGTCATAGTCTAGCATGTCGGTTAGATAGTCGATAGTGGCTACAAAGTGGGTGGTGGGTCGGTTTTGAATTTCTTCGTCGTCCGCATCCCAACCATCCTGGCCGTAGTCCGGCCAGGGCTCTCCGGATAGCGAGAGATGCTTTAGCGAATTTAGGATGTCGCCAAAGGGTGAGTGTTGAAAGACGTCCGCGGCGGTGAACTCCATGATCGGCGCCCAATCGGATTCGATTGACAGGGGCGCAGGAGGTTCGGAGTCCGGCAAGGAGTCCGGCGCCTCGGAGTCACGAGCTTTATAAGGGACAAGGTCGGTATTCGGCTCCATCATCGTAGAAGTCGCAGCCCCCGAGGCGGTGTCCAACCACCTATCCTCGATCTGCGCGGTCTGCTCCGAACTATGGGTTAGAGCGGACTCGGGTGCGGCCACCAGGGCACTGTCCGGCGGCAGAGCTAAATCATGCCCATCGTGACAGCACGGCACGTTCGGCTGTGGCTCGAATCCGTCGAAGATCAAGTCTCCACGGATGTCGGCCGTGAAGTTTAGGCTTCCAAACCTGACCTGATGGGCAGGGGCGTAGCTTTCGATCTGCTCCAGATGGCCAAGTGAATTGGCCCGCAGTGCAAAGCCGCCGAACACGAAGATCTGTCCGGGGAGGAAAGTCTCACCCTGGACGGCGTTGTTGTTGATTGAAGAAGCCATCAAGCCTATCGGTGACGACACAGAGGAACTCTCAATGAAAGCACCAATGTCGGTGTCAAAACCGGCGGATCTCGGGTAGGGGGTCCCGAACTGTGCGTCTAGGCGGATGGTAACAGGAGACAAGGGACACGATGTTTTTACCCAGGTTCGGGCCCTCTCGATGGAGGTAAAACCCTACTCCTGCTTGATTGATATTGATGATATGGGTAGTACAAGAGTGGATCTACCAAGATCAAGGAGGCTAAACCCTAGAAGCTAGCCTATGGTATGATTGTTGTAATGGGTGTTGTCCTACGGACTAAAACCCTCCGGTTTATATAGACACCGGGGAGGGCTAGGGTTACACAGAGTCGGTTACAATGGTAGGAGATCGACATATCCGTATTGCCAAGCTTGCCTTCCACGCCAAGGAAAGTCCCATCCGTACACAGGACGAAGTCTTCAATCTTGTATCTTCATAGTCTTGGAGTCCGGCTGACGATGATAGTCCGGCTGTCCGGACACCCCCTAGTCCAGGACTCCCTCAGGGGTGTCTGGATAGCCGAACTATCATCATCGGCCGGACTCCAAGACTATGAAGATACAAGACTGAAGACTTCATCCCGTGTCCGGATGGGACTTTCCTTGGCGTGGAAGGCAAGCTTGGCAATATGGATATGTAGATCTCCTACCATTGTAACCGACTCTGTGTAACCCTAGCCCTCTCCGGTGTCTATATAAACCGGAGGGTTTTAGCCCATAGGACAACAATCACAACAACAATCATACCATAGGCTAGCTTCTAGGGTTTAGCCTCCTTGATCTCGTGGTAGATCCACTCTTGTACTACCCATATCATCAATATCAATCAAGCAGGAGTAGGGTTTTACCTCCATCGAGAGGGCCCGAACCTGGGTAAAAACATCGTGTCCCTTGTCTCCTGTTACCATCCGCCTAGACACACAGTTCGGGACCCCCTACCCGAGATCCGCCGGTTTTGACACCGACATTGGTGCTTTCATTGAGAGTTCCTCTGTGTCGTCATTAATAGGCTTGATGGCTCCTTCGATCATCAACAACGACGTGGTCCAGGGTGAGACATTTCTCCCCGGACAGATCTTCGTATTCGGCGGCTTTGCACTGCGGGCCAATTTGCTTGGCCATCTGGAGCAGAATGAAAGCTATGCTCCTGGCCATCAGGTCAGATTTGGAAGCCTGAACTTCACGGGTGACATCCGCGGAGACTTGATCTTCGAGGGATTCGAGCCACAGCCGAGCGCGCCGCACTGTCACGATGGGCATGATTTAGCTCTGCTGCCGGATAGTGTCCTGGAGGCCGCACATGAGTCCACTCCGATCCTTAATTCGGAGCCGACCGCGCAGGTCGAGGATGGGTGGCTAGACACCGCCTCGGGGGCTGCAACTTCTACGGCGATGGAGCCAAATACTGACTTTGTCCCTTGTGAGGCTCGTGACTCCGAGGTGCCGGACTCCTCGCCGGACTCCGAACCTCCCGCGCCTCCTCCAATCGAATCCGATTGGGCGCCGATCATGGAGTTCACCGCCGCGGACATATTTCAACACTCAACTCTTGGCGACGTCCTGAATTTGCTAAAGTATCTCTCATTATTAGGAGAACCCTAGCCGAACTGCGGTCAGGATGGTTGGGATGCGGATGACGAAGAAATTCAAAGCCCACCCACCACCCACTTTATAGACACTGTTGACGATTTAACCGACATGCTAGACTTCGACTCCGAAGACATCGACGGTATGGACGACGATGCCGGAGACGACCAAGAACCAGCGCCTACTGGGCACTGGAAAGCCACCTCAACTCATGACATATACATGGTGGATACACCAAAAGGAAGCGATAACGAGGAACAACGGGATGCGGCGAAGGATAATTCCCCCGAAAAACAACCAAAACGGCGACGCAAGCGCCGCCCGAAGTCCCGCCTCGATAACAACAGCACCCATAATGACCCAGCCGTAGAGCAGGGCGAACCACTGGACGACGAACATGCAACCAAGCAACCATCCGAACAGGATGAATTGGACAAGCAACCCATCCGCGGCGAAAACAACAGTCCAGACGATCTCACGCCGGACACATCACCGGAGCATAAGAACCTTCACAAAAGGCTCGTCGCCACTGCAAGAAGTTTGAAGAAGCAGAAGCGAAAGCTCAAAACAGCGGAAGACGTACTCAGAATGAGATGGAGTAAAGTACTCAAGACCGCAGACAAATACGGCAATAGTCACCAAGCAAAGAGCTACCTGAAGCGCAAGCTATTGCCCGAATTCGACGAGGAGGCCATAGAGCCACCACAATCAAAAAGCAAAGAGGCCGCCTGGCCGGATAGACGACCAGATGACAGGCTAAGAGCGGCAAGCGGCGCCGCACACAAGCCAGCACATGATACACATAAAGATCCTCGCAAAAAGGATGGCCTGGTCAGGTCCATTTATGAGCCAAAAAAGAGGGCTCCAGGAAGCAACACAAAACGCCGAGTGTTCGAAGATAACGGCACACCTAAATACAGGGGCGCCGCACACCCACTATGTTTCACCGATGAGGTACTGGATCATGAATTTCCAGTGGGTTTTAAGCCCATAAACATAGAGGCATACGACGGAACAACAGACCCCGGAGTCGGGATTGAGGATTACATCCTACATATACATATGGCTAGAGGAGACGATCTCCATGCCATAAAATACCTACCCCTCAAGCTCAAAGGGCCAGCTCGGCATTGGCTCAAAAGCCTCCCAGAAAATACCATTGGAAGTTGGGAAGAGCTCGAGGATGCGTTTAGAGCAAATTTTCACGGGACTTATGTCCGCCCTCCGGATGCAGACGATTTAAGTCACATAACTCAACAGCCCGGAGAGTCAGCACGCAAATTCTAGAACAGGTACCTCACCAAAAAGAACCAAATAGTCGACTGTCCGAACGCTGAAGCCTTAGCAGCTTTTAAACATAACGTCCGAGACGAATGGCTCGCCAGACACCTCGGCCATGAAAAACCAAGAACAATGGCCGCGCTAATGAGCCTCATGACCCGCTTTTGCGTGGGAGAAGATAGCTGGCTGGCAAGATGCAGCACCAGCGACCCAAGTACATCCGTGGTCAGAGATGGAAATGGGAAATCACGACGCAGAAAAGATCAGCGCTAGAATAAAGAAAATGGCCCAAAGAACACGGCGGTCAACGCCGGATTCAAAAGCTCTCGGCCGAACAACAAAACACTGCCTCTTAAGGACAACAGTGACGAGCTATCCAACCTAAACAAAATTTTGGATAGGATATGTCAAATCCACAGTACCCCCGGGAAGCCTGCAAACCACACCCACCGAGATTGTTGGGTCTTCAAGCAGTCCGGCCGACTCAACGCCGAACACAAGGGGCTCGACACGCCAAACAAGGACGATGACGAACCCCACAAGCAAAGCGCCGGAAAACAAAAGAACTTCCCACAAGAAGTAAAAACAGTGAATTCACTTCAAGTGATAACAAGGAAAAATACGGAGGCGTCTATTTTAGCACATGCCGCACGGTCCACCCCAGCGGAATCCCGAGATTGGATGTCAAAACCAATTACTTTCGATCATCTGGATTACTCCAGAAGTATTCGAAATGCAGGATGGACTGCTTTGATATTGGATCCTATAATCGACGGACTACAATTTACACAAGTCCTAATGGATGGCGGTAGCGATTTAAACCTGCTATATCCGGACACAATCCGCAGGATAGGGATAGACCCTACCAAAATTCGCCATAGCAGCACTTCCTTCAAAGGAGTGGCGCCAGGCCCTTACGCCAATTGCACGGGCTCCTTACTATTAGAAGTTGTGTTCGGTTCATCCGACAACTTCCGTCGCAAAAAGCTAATCTTCCATATCGCCCCATTTAAAAGTAGCCACCAGGCACTATTGGGACGCGAAGCTTTCGTCCGCTTTAACGCAATACCGCATTATGCGTCTCTTACACTTAAAATGCCCAGTCCACGCGGCATCATCTTCTTAAAAGGTCGCTCAAGACCCCGGACACGGCTAGGCGAGTCCGGCATAAATAAACTAGGGGCTTCCTAGCCGCATACCCCTTCACAAGGGGCTATGCGCATGAACAATGAGAGCCAATAAAAGCTCAACTTTATTCATTTATTCATACTTTGTTTTAAATACATTTTTTGCACGATACCTTTCCAAACTAAGTTCTTCTCTTTTACAGATGAACGGCGTGCTACACCCGTCCAGGATACAGCACAACAGAGACACAGGCGCAGACGTGCAGCAGGGACCCGTTGCAAGGACTCTTTTCAGATTAAGACCCTGCATAAACCTTTCTTACTGTCTCTTGTTGATACACATCCCCCGGTTTCTTATCATAACCAAGGAGGAGGCTAGCGTTTTGGCATCGGCCGCGCCAGAAGTTCTCGCCCGTACCTGGACACTAGGGGCTTAGGGCATTGTTCTGCCCGTTATCATAAAGACCGAATATCAGTGTTCGGCGTCTCGAGTTAGGCCTTATATGCATCAGCTCCGAATCATGTCTTTGGTCAAATGTTGGGTTTGCCCGGCTCCTGTGTTTTGCTGCCTTACGTTCCGTATCAGCGGCTAACGCGGCACCAGGAGAACTACTACGATTGTGCCCCGGTTCGTCCAGGCGAGCACCTCAGTAGAGAAAGCCGAAAACTGACTGTCATGATATAGCGAGAGACTTCTCAACCACTCGATCGACTATCGGAATGTCTAGAATTCCTCCACTTTGACGAAGGACCGTTTCCCGGTCAGGCACATACGCGCCCCAAATTCGGAGAGCGCGGTGCCCCCAGGGGCTATATTGTAGCCCCACCTTCGAACTCCTATGGCTAAGTGAAAGTGATAAAGCATTATAGTCCGGTTGCCTAGTTTGCTGCGCTACCACCTCCTTCACAGGACCAAGACATTGGGTTAAGTGTGAAAATGCGACCCTTTTGCAAAGACCCCCGCACCCTGTGCGCGGGGGCTGAAGCCGAAGACTGCCATCTTTCAGGTTATATACACGTATACATTAACGGCCGCACAGGAGATATTTCAATACTTGAACGCACAAGTATAAAAAGCACTTATATTATGAATATCGTTTTACAAATCATACATGTCATTTGAACATAACATTTTTCGAGCACTGCGACTCTATTAAACGAGCGCCCTGCAGGACTTCCCCAAAATAGTGCTCGGCCGGTAACCGGCTCTCGTCCGAACCCCGTGATGCAACGTCGGTGGCATCCATCTCCGCCCAGTATGTCTTAACACGGGCGAGAGCCATCCGTGCACCCTCTATGCATGCCGACCGCTTCATCGCCTTGATATGCGGCACCGCCCCAAGGAATTGCTGTAATAAGCCAAAATAACTCTTTGGCTTGGGCCTATCCGGCCACAGATGAGCCACTACATCCGTCATGGCAAATCCGGACAATCTATTCAGCTCAGCCCACTCAGCCAACTGATCGGTCAACGGAAGTGAACGCTCCGGACTGTGGAATTGAGACCAAAAAAGCTCTTCCATCTCGTGATCCTTTTGGCTTCGGAAGTGCACAACCGCATCCGTCGCACTCGCCGCCAAATCCAGATAAGGATCCTCCGCACCCCACAGCTGGCCAAGCTGAGCATACTTCTGATCTGTGAACTTCCTGCGCAGCAGAAAGGGCTTTCCAGCCGCAATGTCTCCGGCCTGACGCAGCTCTTCCTTTATAGCCCTCATTGCAGAACGGGCATCCTTGGCTTCGGCGGTGGCCTTCTTCAGGTCTTCTTGCTCCGCTCGGCGTTCTTTTTCAAGAACCTCATAGCGGTCGGTAACATCCTTCAGCTTCACGGCCATTCCGGCCATCTCCTCCCTGCTTCAGCAGTGAGCAGCCTTTTCGGCTTTTAGCTCTTCGGCTGCCTTTGAGGCAGCCGCATCACTCCTTCTGGCCTGCTCCTTGGCTCGATCAAGCTCTGCCCGAAGGTCCTCCACAGCAGCGGCACCATCTGCATTAAGCACACATGTTGTAAGGAGTGGGCATCAGCTCCCTTACTAGGTGACCACGGAGAAACAACCTACCTTGTGACTCGTCAAGTCGTTTATTGACCAGCGCAATGTCCGCATCCGCAACGTCGAGTTGCCGCTTTAGCTCGGCAACTCTATCAGTCCGGCTGGCCACCGGACGATCCGCCACCTGCATAGGAAAGGCGAGAATTAATAACTGAGATTATGATCCTCGGCACGTTGTCTCTTTTGACAACATACCGAGTCTCAGGGGCTACTATCTATACAGGGCGCACTCTATGTGCAAAACTGTCAAAAGGCATGTCATTTTTACGTACCTCAAACCCCGCCAGTAAACTTCTGACGGCATCATGCTACCCGCCCTTAGCGGATGAAATTCTTTCAATCACCGTACTCATTAATGTACGGTGATCTTCTGAGATAGACGCCCTCTCGAGCAGATCCTTCAGCTCCCCCGGCCGTACACCAGTTGGTGCCGAACTCTCCGGCCCTGCCGGACTCGGGGATACCCTCCGCGACGACACCTCAGGGTCGTCCGCCCCGCCTGACGGTGTGGCAGATGGAGGCGTCTCGCTCTCCATCATCTCCGGACGAAGGTCCCCCGAAGACGAGCTCAGCTGAGAAGGTCGAAGATCCGAACTACAAGGGAAAAACTTCGGTTATCCTCAGAAGCAAAAATAGGGATGTCCCTTATTCCAAAACTCCCCTTTTTCTACTTACGGCTCGCTGGAGGGCTGATTCCTTAGGGGAGATAGTGCGGCTGGGGCTTCCCCTGGCGTAGGACCCTCTGGTGAAGATTTCTTCCCCCGCTTTGAGGCCTTGGCCTCCGGATCTTCGGAAGCGGTCCTCTTCTCCCCCTGGAAGGAGGGATTCTCGATCCCCCCTTTCTCGAAAGCCTCCTTAGTAGAGGCGGTAGTTTCTCTGTTTTCCCCTTCGCCCCCCTCTGAAGGTGCAACCTCCAGCATCTTGACCAACACGGGATCCGGCGCGGTCTCCGGGAGGGGGGCCGGACACCGTATAAATTTTGCTTGCGCTATCCACTCCTGTTTAAAGGATGATTGGTTAAAAGGCGAATCCAAGATATGCAAACAAATGGTATGTCCGGACACAGGGCTACTTACTTGAGTATCCGGGCGATTGCAGCTTAAGCCGGCGTCCTCGCTCAATTCCGGACACACCTCTTGTGATCCGAAGAACAATTTGTACATCTCCACGGGTGTCGTACCCATGAAGTGTTGGAGAGCTCGTGGTCCCTCCGGATTGAATTCCCACAGGTGGAGGGGGCGATGTTTGCAGGGCAGAAGACGCCGAATCAGCATAACCTGCATCACTACGACCAGATTGATCTCCCTCTCTTAGAGGTCTCGAATCCGGCCCTGCAATAGGGGTACGTCCTTGGACGGCCCCCAGTCAAGCCCTTTGTTGACCCATGACGTCAGCCGTTGTGGAGGGCCAGAGCGAAAGACGAGCGGCGGCCTCTGCCTGCTGCCCCTAGGAGCGGTAATATAGAACCACTCCTGCTGCCACAAACCGAGCTCCTCCTGAAAAGAGCCCTCGGGCCATGGAGCATTGGCCCTCTTACTTATATTCGCCCCGCCGCACTCTGCCTGACTCCCCTCAATCATCTTCGGCTCCACGTTGAAGGTTTTGAGCCACAAACCGAAGTGAGGGGTGGTGCGGAGGAAGGCTTCGCAGACGACAATGAATGATGATATATGGAGGATGGACTCCGGAGCCAAGTCATGGAATTCCAGCCCATAGTAAAACATGAGCCCTCTCACAAAAGGATCCATCGGGAAGCCTAAACCCCGACGGAGGTGAGACACGAACATGACGCTCTCGCCTGGCTCGGGAGTAGGAATGACTTGCCCTTGGGCAGGCAACCTATGTGAGATCTCGTAGGTTAAGTACCTGGCTTCTCTCAGCTTTAGCACGTCCTCTTCCGTGATGGAGGAGGGCATCCACCGGCCCTGTAGGTCGGAGCCGGACATTGTCGAAGGTCCGAAGAGCTCGAATCTGGAGCCCAGAGTGCTAGAACTTGGGGCGAGGGGTAGATTCGATTGAGGATTGAAGAAAATAAACGAGCCCTGGTCTCATTATAAAGAGGGAGAATACCAAGAGCCGTCCCCGTGACCGTTTGGAACTCGCCTTCGATGGAGGGGGCGTGGCAACGGGCGCGGTTGGGTTACCCACGTCCGTATTGATGGGAATCCCGGAATAAAGGGGAACATGATCTCTGCTTCGACAAGACGTGCCAAGGAAACCGCTTCGCTAAATGCGCTGAGGTGGTATAATAAAAACGATTCAAGTAAAGGCTTGGCAGTGGTGTGACATCACGCCACAAAATACGTCAGCAGATTGAACTTGTGTAAATATTATTCTCTCTACGGTGGTACGTGGAATTTATTTTTACAGAGCCGGACACTATCCTGGCATTCACAATCTTCTATGAATTATTCGGAGGAGGAACCCGCCTTGCAATGCCGAAGACAATATGCGCGCCGGACTCATCGTCAATGAAGCCTGGTTTAGGGGCTACTGAGGGAGTCCTGGACTAGGGGGTGTCCGGATAGCCGAACTATCATCATCGGCCGGACTCCAAGACTATGAAGATACAAGATTGAAGACTTCGTCCCGTGTCCGGATGGGACTTTCCTTGGCGTGGAAGGCAAGCTTGGCAATACGGATATGTAGATCTCCTACCATTGTAACCGACTCTGTGTAACCCTAGCCCTCTCCGGTGTCTATATAAACCGGAGGGTTTTAGTCCGTAGGACAACAATCACAACAACAATCATACCATAGGCTAGCTTCTAGGGTTTAGCCTCCTTGATCTCGTGGTAGATCCACTCTTGTACTACCCATATCATCAATATCAATCAAGCAGGAGTAGGGTTTTACCTCCATCGAGAGGGCCCGAACCTGGGTAAAAACATCGTGTCCCTTGTCTCCTGTTACCATCCGCCTAGACGCACAGTTCGGGACCCCCTACCCGAGATCCGCCGGTTTTGACACCGACAACGGCCTCTTCATCCCTGGAGGCCGAATCGCCCAAGAGGGGGAAAGGTTCCCTCCCAGAGGCGTCCACCACGGCTGCCGATAGCAGCCCGGAGTGGGATCCTAGGGCCTAGCCCCTGGAAAATTCATAAGTATACGAAATCCGAACACGCATATGCATCTGGGGTTGTTTGGGTATAGTAGTTTTAACTGTCGCCATATTACAGCCCGACGAGGTCTCGCGCCGGACAGTCCTCATCGGAGGATTCGCTAGGCTCAGACGCTTTGGCGAGCGAGACGCCTCCAGAGGCCCCTTCCCCAAGGTCCAGGCGCGACACTGAGGTGTCATCTCAACGGGACCCGGACCAGGGGAGACATATCTCTGGAGCCGGACACACGGGAGCGGTGGCCCCCCAGGCGTGTCGACGGCGGGGCCGATTTCGGGTTCGGACCACAGCCGGACACGGTCCTGGAGACTTTTAAGGCTCTAGGATCGGGCGAGCAGCCACCTTTGATGGGGGGAGGCTTGCCTACTCCGCCAGCAACCTCTGTCCAAGCAGAGCTACCGGGCGGCCTATCGACAGTGTTAAGGAGCGCGTCTATCGTCAATGAACATCGGACCCTCATGGGTGCGGTGATTAAAAAGATTCAGTCCGGCGAGAGCGGGCTGAATGAGTCCTGCCTTGGCCTTATAAGGGCCTTTGAGGTATATTTTTGCAAACCTTTTGGAGATTGTCACAGTATGAGTAGTAGCCCCTGATGCACTGTCCGGCGAAAGAGAGAGAGAGAGAAACCGGACAGGGGATCAAATCAACCCCTTTTGCAGGAGCCTTTGTTAATGTTGTATATTCCTTTGTTTGAAAACAGGCGTCTGTAGAGAAGACCACCGCTCATAATGCGGAGGTGTCCGGACTGAGGCAGAGTCTGGAACGGGCCGAAGAGGAACTCGGCCGTGTGAAAAAGCAATTGGAGGACAAGCAAGGTGAGGAAGTCCTGGACTAGGGGGTGTCCGGATAGCCGAACTATCATCATCGGTCGGACTCCAAGACTATGAAGATACAAGATTGAAGACTTCGTCCCGCGTCCGGATGGGACTTTCCTTGGCGTGGAAGGGAAGCTTGGCAATACGGATATGTAGATCTCCTACCATTGTAACTGACTCTGTGTAACCCTAGCCCTCTCCGGTGTCTATATAAACCGGAGGGTTTAGTCTGCAGGACAACAATCACAACAACATTCATACCATAGGCTAGCTTCTAGGGTTTAGCCTCCTTGATCTCGTGGTAGATCCACTCTTGTACTACCCATATCATGAATATCAATCAAACAGGAGTAGGGTTTTACCTCCATCGAGAGGGCCCGAACCTGGGTAAAAACATTGTGTCCCTTGTCTCCTGTTACCATCCGCCTAGACGCACAGTTCGGGACCCCCTACCCGAGATCCGACGGTTTTGACACCGACATTGGTGCTTGTATTGAGAGTTCCTCTGTGTTGTCACCGATAGGCTTGATGGCTCCTTCGATCATCGACAATGACGCAGTCCAGGGTGAGACTTTTCTCCCCGGACAGATCTTCGTATTCGGCGGCTTCGCACTGCGGGCCAATTCGCTTGGCCATCTGGAGCAGATCGAAAGCTACGCCCCTGGCCATCAGGTCAGATTTGGAAGCCTGAACTTCACGGCTGACATCCGCGAAGACTTGATCTTTGACTGATTCGAGCCACAGCCGAGCGCGCCGCACTGTCACGATGGGCTTGACTTAGCTCTGCTGCCGGACAGTGCTCTGGAGGCCGCACACGAGTCCGCTCTGATCCTCAATTCGGAGCCGGCTGCCCAGATCGAGGACGGGTGACTAGACACCACCTCGGGGGCTGCTACCCCTATGGCGATGGAGCTGAATACTAACCTTGACCCTTGTGACGCTCGTGACTCCGAGGTGCCGGACTCCTCGCCGGACTCCGAACCTCCTGCGGCCCCTCCAATCGAATCCGATTGGGCGCCGATCATGGAGTTCATCGCCGCGGACATCTTTCAACACTCACCTTTTGGCGACATCCTGAATTCGCTAAAGTATCTCTCGCTATCAGGAGAGCCCTGGCCGAATTGCGGTCAGGATGGTTGGGATGCGGACGACGAAGAAATTTAAAGCCCACCCACCACCCACTTTGTAGCCACTGTCGACGATTTAACCGACATGCTAGACTACGACTCCGAAGACATCGACGGTATGGAGGACGATGCCGGAGATGACCAAAAACCAGCGCCTACGGGGCACTGGAAGACCACCTCGTCATACGACATATATACGGTGGACATCCCAAAGGATGGGAATGGCGAGGAAGTAGCGGAGGAAGACTCCTCCAAGAAACAGCCCAAGCGCCAGCGTCAGCGGCGCCGCTCTAAATCCCGCCACAGCAAGAATGGAGATTCCGGCACCGGAGATAATAACACCCAGAGAGTGCCGAAGAGAACCCCCTCCAGCAAGATTCAGCATAGGAGGACGGAGAAGCCAGCCCTCATGAGAGAGAGGCAGACGGAGAGGTAGAGGATGATAATTACATGCCTCCCTCCGGAGATGAGGCAAGCCTCAACGACGACGAATTCGTCGTGCCCGAGGATCCCGTCGAACAAGAGCGTTTCAAATGCAGGCTAATGGCCACGGTGAACAACCTAAAGAAAAAGCAGCAACAGCTTAGAGCTGATCAAGACCTGCTAGCCGACAGATGGACTGAAGTCCTTGCGGCCGAAGAGTATGAACTCGAACGCCCCTCCAAAAGCTACCCCAAACGCAAGTTTCTCCCCCGATTAGAGGAGTAGGCATATAAACCTGCATCACCAGCGCACAATACGGCTGACCAACCACCTCGTGGCCGCGACAGAGGGGCCTCTAGGCCCTCCACCAGAACCGTACCCCGACACCGCTCGAAAAGTACGAAGCCACGGGGGAATGTGCCGGACTTGCGAGACATATTGGAGGATAAGGCAAGACAATCAAGATCAATCTACGGATCGCGTGGGCGCCCCACGATGCGCGACGACGACCGTCGCGCCGGATACAGCAACACCGGTTGGGCCGAACACAGTAGACAAAGCTCGTTGGAGCTACGTCGTGATATAGCCCAATATAGAGGCTCCGCACACCCACTATGCTTCACAAATGAAGTAATGGATTATCAAATCCCCGAAGGGTTTAAACCCGTGAACATTGAATCCTACGATGGCACAACAGACCCCGCGGTTTGGATCAAAGACTATCTCCTTCATATCCACATGGCCCGCGGTGATGATCTTCACGCCATCAAATATCTCCCACTCAAGCTTAAAGGACCAGCTCGGCATTGGCTTAACAGTTTGCCAGCAGAATCAATTGGGTGTTGGGAAGACCTGGAGCCGCATTCCTTGACAAATTCCAGGGCACATATTTGCGACCACCAGACGCCGATGACCTAAGCCACATAATTCAGCAGCCAGACGAATCGGCCAGACAGTTCTGGACACAGTTCTTAACAAAGAAAAATCAAATCGCCGACTGTCCCGATGCAGAGGCCCTCGCAGGCTTCAAACATAACATCCATGATGAGTGGCTTGCCCGGCACCTAGGACAGGAAAAGCCAAAATCCATGGCAGCCCTCACATCACTTATGACCCGCTTCTACGCGGGAGAGGACAGCTGGCTAGCCCACAGTAACAACCTCAGCAAAAATTCTAGCAGTCCGGATACCAAGGACCGCAATGGCAGGTCGCGTTGCAACAAAAACAAACGCCGCGTCAACGGCGATAACACTGAGGATATGGCAGTCAATGCCGGATTCAGAGGCTCTAAACCCGGTCAGCGGAAAAAGCCATTCAAAAGAACTACTCTAGGTCCGTCCAATTTGGACCGAATGCTCGACCGCTCTTCCCAGATACATGGCACCCCCAAAAAGCCAGCTAATCACACCAACAGGGATTTTTGGGTATTCAAGCAGGCAGGCAAGTTAATTACCGAAAACAATGACAAGGGGCTGCATAGCGATGACGAGGAGGAGACCGGCCGCCGAACAATAGAGGACAGAAGGGTTTCCCCCCACAAGTGCGGACGGTAAACATGATATACGCAACCCACATACCCAAGAGGGAGCGGAAGCGTGCACTCAGGGATGTATATGCGATGGAGCCAGTCGCCCCGAAGTTCAACCCATGGTCGTCCTGCCCGATCACTTTTGATCGAAGGGACCACCCCACCAGTATCCGTCACGGCGGATTCACCGCATTGGTTTTAGACCCAATCATCGATGGATTTCACCTCACCAGAGTCCTGATGGACGGCGGCAGCAGCCTGAACCTGCTTTATCAGGATACAGTGCGCAAGATGGGAATAGACCCCTCAAGGATTAAACCAACAAAGACGACCTTCAAGGGCGTCGTACCAGGTGTAGAGGCCAATGGTACAGGCAGTTACACTGGAAGTGGTCTTCGGATACCCGGATAACTTCCGAAGCGAGGAGTTAATCTTTGACATAGTTCCGTTCCACAGCGGCTATCTCGCTCTGCTCGGACGGACCGCGTTTGCAAAGTTCAACGCGGTGCCGCACTACACATACCTCAAGCTCAAGATGCCAGGCCCTCGAGGAGTCATCACGGTCAACGGAAACACTAAACGCTCCCTCCGAACGGAGGAACACACAGCGGCTCTCGCGGCAGAAGTACAGAGCAGCCTCTTAAGGCAATTCTCGAGTCCGACCGTTAAGCGACCGGACACAGCTAAACGCGCCCGGAGTAACCTACAACAAGACCACCTGGCACGTTCCGAGCACGCGTAGCAATGCGGCCCCAACCCCTGCCCTTGCAAAATTGCAAGACTGGTCCTTCGCATACATCATTACGCTCTAGAGATACCATGGGCATAGGGGGAGGGGCACGACCACGACAGGCCCAGAGTGCGGCTCAACCACACCAGGGGCTCCGAAGTGTGTCATCTTTTTTTTCTTATCCATAGGACTCCATTTACTAGAGGCCCTGTCCGGCAGTAGACCTGCCGAACTCACGATGCAACAGCCAGGGAAGGAGAAAGGCTACAACGAACACTCAGGTGGTCTCCATTACGAGCATTAAATCTGTTTTATACACCATTCCGCAGCCTACCCCTGGAGGGGGACATGTTTAATAGTCCCATCCCTTGCTTACCGCACTATTTGTATCGTTCCGCATTCATGGCAGTATTTCTGGAATAAATAATGCATCGCTTTTTGCTTATAATTGCATTTCTTTCTTATACCTATGTTCATTTATGACATGTTGCATCCGTACACTCTGGTACGGCTAAATACACCAGGGGCTTAAGTTCCCCACATTATGGTGTGATAAGTCCGAACACTTTCACAAGTGCGGCACCCCGAACTTATAGCATTATATGCATTGGCTCCGAATCATGTCTTGGGTCAATAGTTGGGTTTGCCCGGCTCCCATATTTTGGTACCTTACGTTCCGTTGTATCGGCTAAGGTAGCACTGGGAGAACCACTGCGATTGCGCCCCGGTTGAGCTGGGCGAGCGCCTCAGTGGAGAAAGCTAAAACTGACCATCATGATACGGCGAGAGCTGGTCGCTGTTTGAGAGGTTTTTTCGAGTCCCTAAAGACATATGCCGCTTAGAGCGAGGAACCGACTTTGTCCGGCCCAGGCGTGGATAGCGCCCCGAACTCGGTCTTCCGAACACTAGGGGCTTCGCCGAAATTTAAAATTATAGAATTCTATGGCTAAGTGAGAGTGTTCAAGCATTATAAGTCTGGTTGCCTCGTTCATTGTGTTGCGCGCCTCCCTAGATGGACCCAAACATGGGAACAAGAGCGCTCAAGTTTATCCCGAACACCCCAGCACTAGTGGCATGGGGGCTGAAGCCGACGACTTGCCATCTCTTAGATTTGATAAACGGCCGCACAGAAGGTAATATTTTAAATTAACAAGCGTTGCTTAGCGCATATGAACAAAGTTTTCAGCGCACAGGATAACAAAATGCGAGTCTACTCAAATATTACATCTTTGGAGCACTCACCCGCAATCATGCGGGCACCCTTCAGGACACTCTTATAATACATTTCGGGCGTGGGATACTCCTTGCCTGCCGGTGGCGCGTCCGTCACAAGCTTCTCAACGTCCATCCTTCCCCAGTGCACCTTTGCACAGGCAAGGGCCCGACGGGCACCTTCAATGCAGGCGGAGTGCTTGACGACTTCAACCAAGGGACACGCGTCCACCAGCCGCCGCACCAGGCCGAAGTAGCTCCCAGGCATGGTCTCCTTGGGCCACAGCCGAACTATGAGGCCCTTCATGGCCTGTTCGGCTACCTTGTGGAGCTCGACCAGCTGCTTCAGCTGGTTGCTAAGGGGCACCGGATGTCTGGCCTCAGCATACTGAGACCAGAATACCTTCTCCGTCGAGCTCCCCTCCTTGGCCCGGTAGAAAGCGGCCGCATCAGACACGCTACGGGGCAGATCTGCGAACGCTCCTGGAGAGCTCCGAATTCGGGTAAGTAATAGGTAATTCACATTCACATGCTTGCTTTGCATGAAAAATGCCTTACCCGCCGCTATCTTCTTCAACGCCTCGATTTCTTGGAGGGCCTTGTGGGCTTCGGCCTTAGCGGCTTTGGCACTCTCAAGAGCCGATGCAAGCTCTGACTCTCGAGTCTTTGAGTCGCGCTCCAAACTCTCATGTTTTTCCATGAGAGCCTGGAGCTCTTGCTGCACCTCCGCCACCCGCACCTCCTGCTTCTCTCGCTCGGCTCGCTCCGCGGCTGCATTGCGTTCGGCCGCGGACACCGCCTCCTTCAGGGTCGCCACCTCGTTCGTGGCCCCTGGAGTACCCATGTTATCCTTGTTATTTCTCTTGCAACCAAATCCTTTTCTGTATGGTACAAATTTAATACGGTGTTACTCACCTTCCTTGTCCTCGAGCTGCTTCTTGGCACGGCCGAGCTCGCTCTCGGACCGCTCGGGGCTCTGCTTCAAAGCATTGACCTCCGCAGTCAGTGCGGCAGAGGTCAGTAGCGCAGCCTGCAATCCCATATTGACATATTTTTTTAGAACTCCTGCGTATATCTTTTTAGATCCTCAGTCCGGCTTTTCTTTCCGAACACCGAACCGAGCATCAGGGGCTACTGTCTATGCGGTATTATATTACATATCTTAAAATTCTTACCTCAAAGTCTGTTAGAAGGCTGCTGCAGGCTTCGGTCAGCCCGCTCTTGGCGAGCTGAACCTTCTGAATCACCGCACTCATGACAGTGCAGTGTTCTTCTTTGATGGAAGCATCGTTGAGCGCCTCCAGCAAGTTATCCGGCGCCTCCGGTTGGACAGAGGCCACCGGTGTCACAGTCTTGCCCTTCTTACGAAGGGGCCGCTCGCCGGACTCTGGAACCACTGCAGGTTCTGGTGCGGAGTCCGGTGCAGAGTCCGGGAGGTTGCCTTGCGGCACCTCCGGGGCCTCCTCCTCCTGGCGGATCCCTTCCCGGGATCCCACCTCAGCGTCGTCAGTGTCACGGGGGGTTGAGGCGGTCGGAAGAGAATCCATATCAGACGTGCCCAAGGACCCGCTCGACGAAGCGGGAAGATCGTCCTTGGCCGGACTACAGGTTGTATGCGGCATTAGAAAGATGCCGTGTGGCAAAAAGAAAAATTATAAATTATCTAGGAGTCCGAATACTTACGATCTCGCCAGGGGCTTGGCCCTTGAGGGCCACTCCTCGTTGCCGTCGCCAACGTTGGCGGGGCAGTCCGGGGGAAGGGTCCTTCCCTTCTTGGACCCTTCGGCCTCCCTTGTTGGGGAGGCCTTCCTCTTCTTCTCTCCCCCCGCGGGGGGAGAGGCCTCGTTCTTCTCCTCCTCGTCTTCATGGGAGGAGTCCGCCTCGGAGTCATCGGACGATGAGTCCGATACCACCTGACGCCGGGAACTCCTTCGGGTTCCCGTGGCCTTCTTCTTGGCCTTCTTCTCCGGCACCACGTAAAGTGCCGGGACCAGCAGCCCCGTCAAACGGGTGTCCGCTGGGTCTTCTGGAAGGGGAGCCGGACAGTTAACCTGTCCGGACGTCTTCTGCCAGTCCTGTTAAAGGTATTGGGAGTTTAGATCCCACATAGAGTCAAACTATGAGAAAAATGAGTGTCCCATAAAGGATAACATAGCTTACCGCGCCAGCCGGGCGCTGCGTGCTGAATCCGCGATCTTTGGTTGCGGATGCGGGAGCTTCGGCGCCCTTGAACATCACCCTCCAGGCAGCTTCATACGTCGTGTCGAAGAGCTCGCTCAAGGTCCGGTGCTGTGCCGGATCAAACTCCCACAAATTGAAGGCCCGTTGCTGGCAGGGGAGAATCCGGCGGACGAGCATGACCTGGATCATGTTGACAATCTTAAGCTTCTTGTTCACCAGGGTCTGGAGACAGGACTGGAGTCCGGTCAGCTCTTCCGAACTACCCCATAGCAAGCCCTTCTCTTTCCAGGAGGTGAGCTGCATGGGGATGCCAGATCTGAATTCGGGGGCCGCTGCCCATTTAGGGTCATGCGGCTCGGTGATGTAGAACCACCCCGATTGCCACCCTTTGATGGATTCCACGAAGGCACCCTCGAGCCAAGTGACGTTGGGCATTTTGCCCACCATGGCGTCTCCGCACTCCGCTTGGCTACCCTTCACAACCTTCGGCCTGACATTGAAGATCTTTAGCCACAAGCCGAAGTGGGGCTAGATGCAGAGGAAGGCCTCGCACACAACGATAAACGCCGAGATATTGAGGATGAAATTTGGGGCCAGATCGTGGAAATCCAGGCCATAGTAGTACATGAGCCCCCGGACGAAGGGGTGGAGTGGGAAGCCCAGTCCGCGGAGGAAGTGGGGAAGGAATACGACCCTCTCATGGGGCCTGGGGGTGGGGATGAGCTTCCCTTGTCGGGCAACCGATGCACGATGTCGCTAGACAGATATCCGGCGCCGCACAGTTTCTCTATGTGCCCCTCCGTAACGGAGGAGGCCATCCACTTGCCTCCCGCTCCGGACATGGCTGGAGAAGGTCGAGGTGAGATGTGCGGACTTGGGCGCTGGAGCTCGAGTGCGCGGAGATGGATAAGCAAAGGAGGAAGAAGGCGTAGGTAAAAGAGGTGGATCCTTATCCCCTTATATACGGGCGTAAGAAACTATACGTCCCCACCGGCCTGGTAAAACTCGCTTATCTCCCAAGCGCCACAATCAATGGCGCGGTTGGGTTACCCACGTTCGTATTGATGGGAATCCCGGAGGGGAACACGATCTCTACTTCGACAAGGCGTGCCAAGGAAACCGCTTCGCTAAACGCGCTGAGGTGGTATAATAAAAACGATTCGAGTAAAGGCTTGGTAGTGGTGTGATGTCACGCCACAAAATACGTCAGCAGATTGAACTTGTGTGAATATTATTCTCTCTACGGTGGTACCTGGAATTTATTTTGCAGAGCCGGACACTATCTTGGTGTTCACAATCTTCTATGAATTATTCGGAGGAGGAACCCGCCTTGCAATGCCAAAGACAATATGCGCGCCGGACTCGTCGTCATTGAAGCCTGGTTCAGGGGCTACTGAGGGAGTCCAGGAATAGGGGGTGTCCGGATAGCTGAACTATCATCATCGGCCGGACTCCAAGACTATGAAGATACAAGATTGAAGACTTCGTTCCGTGTCCGGATGGGACTTTCCTTGGCGTGGAAGGCAAGCTTGGCAATACGGATATGTAGATCTCCTACCATTGTAACCGACTCTGTGTAACCCTAGCCCTCTCCGGTGTCTATATAACCAGAGGGTTTTAGTCCGCAGGACAACAATCACAACAACAATCATACCATAGGCTAGCTTCTAGGGTTTAGCCTCCTTGATCTCGTGGTAGATCCACTCTTGTACTACCCATATCATCAATATCAATCAAGCAGGAGTAGGGTTTTACCTCCATCGAGAGGGCCCGAACCTGGGTAAAAACATCGTGTCCCTTGTCTCCTGTTACCACCTGCCTAGACGCACAGTTCGGGACCCCCTACCCGAGATCCGTCGGTTTTGACACCGACACAAGGTATGTTGAAACTTTGTCTTGAATTCGGCACGAATGAGTGATTGTGCCTGATGAAAAGTATTTTGTATTGTATGCTCTAGGAGCGAGTGTCGAATTTGAGGCGCTGAAGAAGGCTGTGGCCGAAGCCAATGAGAAGGCTGCCGCCGAACAGGCTCTTCATGAGAAACATGAGGCCAGGGTCATCGAAGCTTTGCGAGAGCTCCAGGAGGCAGTGAAGAAGAGTGAGGATTTGGAGCAGAGTTTAGTAGGGAAAGAATCTGAACTCACCCAAGCTCTCCAAGCCGCGGAGGATGCTTGGGAAGAAGCCCGAGGTGCTCTGAAGGATATTCAGGAGGCACGGAACGTTGCGGCTGGTAAGGTATTTTGTACTCAAAGCCATTTTTTTTGCATAGTAATAGGGGCGCTAAGCGACTAACGGAATTCTTGTTCCTTCAGGTGTGTGTGTGGACCTGCCACACAGCATATCAGATGCTGCCCAATTCTACCGTGCGGAGGAGAAGAAGTCTATGGAGAAGGATTTCTGGTCGTAATATTTGGCGCCGAATTATCCGGTGCCATTTATCGATCAGCTGAAGCAGCTGGTCGAACTGCACCAGGCGGCCGAACTAGCCATGAAGGACTTGGTTGTCCGGCTGTGGCCCACAGAGCCAATTCCAAGCAGTTACTTCGGACTTGTGAAGTGGGTTGTTGGTGCTTGCCCTCGGCTCCATGTCATCAAGCGATCGGTTTGCATAGAGGGTGCGTGCATGGCGTTTGCCCGCGCGGAGGTGCACTAGGGGAAGCTTGATGCTGAGAAGCTGATGACTGAGTGGCCACCGCAGGGTAAGGAGCATCGCAAGCCCGAGTTGTACCATGAGGGTGTCCTGAAAGGGGCCCGCCTTGTGGCGGACAAGTGTGCTAAAGACACTATATTTACCTGAAGGCCGTCGTGCCGCTGTAATGCGGGAGAATGACACTTTTATTATTTATTCCCTGTTTTTGTGAATGTTTGTTCTTACTGTGCGCCGTTTAGCGTGTATAAAACCTGAGAGTTGGCCAGTCGTCGGCTTCTGCCCCACGTAAAAGGTACGGGGGTGTTCGGGCCATACCTGAACACTCTTTATCCCATTTTTGGGTCCTTTTAATGAGGTGTTTCTTACCATGAACCAGGCAATCAGACTATAGGGCTTTATTACTTCTCACTTAGCCATAGGAATTCGAGTATGGTGGGCGCAGCCCATGGTATTTGGAAGACCGTACGAGGGGCTCTATCGGCGCCTGATCGGAAGACCGATCCGTCGCACTTTGCATTTATAATGGCATTATGCGGAATAAATCTTTAAGGATTTTACAACCTCTCGAACAGCTGAGCAGCTCTCGCCGTATCATGACAGTTAGTTTTCGGCTTTCTCTATTGAGGTGCTCGTCCGGAAGAACCGGGACACAATCGCAGTAGTTCTCCCAGCGCTATCTTAGCCGATGGGGCGGAACGTAAGGTACCAAAACATGGGAGCCGGGCAAACCCAACTAATGACCCAAGACATGATTCGGAGCTGATGCATATAGTGCTATAAGTTCGGTGTGCCGAGCGACCGAAAAGGTGGTCGAACTTTATTGCCGTACTATGAAGCCCCTGGCGTAATCGGGCATAACACAAGGCGTTGGTGCCGTTTGTGACAAAGAGGTGTCAATGAGAAACGACGGCTGTTAAGTGTTATTTAAGTCTACGCATTGTAGTAAAGTGACATGTTTATGCATATAAATGCGGTTTTATGCTTATGAAAAGGGGTATTTATGGCGGAACCTGTCAGGGCCGGACTAGCGGTGGCTGTGAGTGGATCTGAAGTCAATCCGGACTGCCTTCTTTGGGGGGGGGGGGGTTCGCTTGTGTGTTCCTGCCCTTGTGTGTCCGGGCCGATTCCACGTCGCCAATCCTGTTCTGCGTCAAAGTTAGTTTGTAAAGTAAAATACTTGAGGGCAGCTGAACGTCCTCTTGTGGTTGGATCGAGGGTGCCTGATCGGAGCCTGGTTAACCCAGCCGTTATACCATAAAGTAGCACGGACAACTCAGTTGGGGTCCGGTTAGTTGGCTGCTGTCGGTGTCAAAACCGACGGATCTCGGGTAGGGGGTCCCGAACTGTGCGTCTAGGCGGATGGTAACAGGAGACAAGGGACACGATGTTTTTACCCAGGTTCGGGCCCTCTCGGTGGAGGTAAAACCCTACTCCTGCTTGATTAATATTGATGATATGGGTAGTCCAAGAGTAGATCTACCACGAGATCAAGGAGGCTAAACCCTAGAAGCTAGCCTATGGTATGATTGTTGTTCGTCCTATGGACTAAAACCCTCCGGTTTATATAGACACCGGAGAGGGCTAGGGTTACACAGAGTCGGTTACAATGGTAGGAGGTCTACATATCCGTATCGCCAAGCTTGCCTTCCACGCCAAGGAAAGTCCCATCCGGACACGGGACAAAGTCTTCAATATTGTATCTTCATAGTCTTGGAGTCCGGCCAATGATGATAGTTCGGCTATCCGGACACCCCCTAGTCCAGGACTCCCTCAGTAGCCGCCGAACCAGGCTTCAATGATGATGAATCCAGCGTGTTGATTGTCTTCGGCATTGCAAGGCAGGTTTTTCTCCAAATCCTGTGTTGAATAGTGTCCGGCTTCTCGTAAATGCTGCACCCCTTTGCTTCTACGCCCAATAATGGCCATCTTCCATGTGTCGAACGAATGCGAACAGCCAGGGTATTTTTACACTTACCCCCCTAGCTGCGGAAATGAGCCGCCTATAAAAGGAGACGAGGATCTAGATCCGAATCACACCATCCTCCCTCCGCGAGTACTCACCGGAGCGCCTTTGACAAGAATCCATTCCATCATGGACAGTCGACGCGGCTCCTCCTCTCGCGCTCTCAGCCCTCAGCCAAGAGATTGGGGGAGATGCTCAGTCCCGCATAGTGAGTTAGTGACGCTCCAAGCCGAGGGATATCTTCCCCCCGCTTTTATGGTTCCGGTTCGAGCCGGACTCGCCACCTACAAGGGCGGAAAGTAGGCGGAGAGCGTCCCCAATCCCTCCAAAGGAGAGAGGGTATGCTTTATCTCTTATCTGATAAGAGGACTCGGGTTTCCCATATATCCGTTTCTCCGGGGGCTCCTGGAGTTCTACGACCTCCAGCTGCACCACCTTACGCCTGCCTCCATTCTGCACATCGCGGGCTTCGTGGCCCTTTGCGAGCTGTTCCTGGGCATTGAGGCTCATTTTGCACTGTGGAAGAGATTATTCTGACTCGTACCCCGTTCTCATGAGGGGTCTATATATCAAGTGGGCGGAGCCAAACTATGGCGCATCGCTGGGACCGGATATCTATCCGGAACCCCGAAGAAGGCGTCCGAAGACTGGCCTTCGGAATGGTTTTATATAGAAGACGCCCCGCTACCGGATCCAGTTCGGATCGGCCTCCCGGAGTTCAGTAGTGCTCCTCTGAAGAAACGCCTAAGTTGGCGCCCGCGGGGCCCTCAACGGGAGGATGACAGGGACATCCTGTACCTGATGGGCCGAATAAGATTATTGGCTCATTCCGGATTGACCATGATTGGGGTCATGGCCACATGCATCATGCGAGGGGTACAACCGCTCCAGTATAGGGGCCACCCCATGTGGGATTTCAACGGGGAGGACGATGCCACCCGTCATGGCCGCAAGGGGCCGGGATCGGTCGCCGATTTAGTGAAGGTCTTGTCCGGCCTGTATAAAGGGGAGGAGGAGGACTTCCTCCATGCTAGTCCATTGAATGGATTTTCCATGAACAACCCTCGAAACTGGGTAAGCGGACACTTGTCTATCCGATCCATATTCCCAAAGTTAAGTGTCTTATCTTGTGATTTCGACGCAGGGACTGCGCCGAGCCGTAGAGGACATACACAGCCCGGCTCCACGACCTGAGGATCCAGAACGGTCCCTCGATCCGAACGCCGAAGAGGATCCGGATATAAAGGTGGAGCTGATCGATGGTGTGTTCCACCAGCTTAGCATCGACAATGCTTTGGTCGCCATTACAGCCGACTACCCAGGTAACCGTGACCGAAGTCCTGATACCATTGTCCATCCGTGCTTATCTCTGATCACCGTATATTAATGGTGTTCCGCAGGAGGTGCCTTTGAGGCGGGAAGCCGAGCCTGCGGCGGCTGGCCAACAAGGGGTAGCTCGGCCCAGCAGGCGGAAAAGAAGTGCGGTGCGAATCGAGACGTCGCCGCAACGGTATGGTGCGCCGCCGTGTTTTAAGGAAAGATTCCTGGAAGGCATATTAACGCTCGTGATTTTTTCAGGAAAAAGAGCGCTCGCCGGACTGTGTCCGGGGAGTTTGCCAATCAAGCCTCCGCCAGCCAGGCTCCAACGCTAGGTCCGGAGAGGGAGGCGAACGCAAGGCGCGCGTCAGGTGCTCCAACGGAGGATGCTAACAGGTTGTCCGCCACCAGATCTAAGGTGGAAAGCGCCATGAATCACAGGCGCCACCGGACAGTTCTTCGTGACGCATGTTTCGCCCCGGAGGCATTGAATGCCTTTAATTCGGGAGATGCGCACCTCCGTGCCATTCAAGATGGTCTAGCCAGAGCCACGGAGCAGTATGTGAAAGACATACGGGTGAGGAATTTTGACAGTTATATATGCCAGTAGCCCCCGAGACTTAAAATAGTTAGAATAACTGATTTAAGGATCATTTGTTATGCAGGATCTTATGGAGAAGAATACCCTCCTGTCCCAGGAGCTTCAAGAGTGCAAGGCCCAACTTGAGGCCACACTCGCCGCCACGGGGGGAGCCACAGAGACCCCCTCCGGTAATGCATACTTTCGGAAGAAAAGTAGTTTGTGAAGTGCGATGTGTGTATAGGTCTGACAATAATATTGCAGATGGCGCCGGACTAGATCCGGACAGGCAGCAGCTACTACGCCAGCTAAAGGCCGGCGAGAAGGTGCTTACAAGGGTACGGCAGGAGAAAAATAACTTCCAAGATGCCAACACCCAGCTGGGCGAGGAACTGAAAGATGTTCGGGCCCAGCTATCTGACTCCGTAAAGGAGAATAGGCGGCTTCGTCGCGGCATTTATAGTAAGTGCTTGAACGAACTTTTGAAAAGAAGAGTTCGGCGAGGAAGTCGATTAATAGGAATATGTCTGTAGGTATGCTCACAGGTCGTCCTGCGGAGGAAATTCCTGGTTTAATGGGTGACCTACTTCCCGAGCTGCTGCAACTGCACGAACGAGTTCGGCAAGTGATGAGCGGCGTCGCCCAGGCCTTGTGGCCGTCCGTCTCCCTACACGAAGGTCTTGGAGAGCTTGTAGAGAAGCTTCAGGGGGCATGGCGGCGCTTACGTCTATGGCAGATATCAGCCTGCCATCAAGGCGCCAGGGAGGCCTTGGCCATGGTGAAGACGCGGTACACGAAGGCTGACCCAAACCACATGGCCGAGGTCGGACCTGTGGGGCCCGATGGGAAGGAGATCCCAGTGAGCTTAATGTACGACCAAGTAGAGTTGGCCGCAAAGTATTCCCAGCGGGACTGTAAACTAGACAGCCTATTAGATGGTATTGAAGAGGAATACAGTCAGTCAATTTGACTATGTAATTTAAAATGACATGTAAAATGACTTCTAGCCGGATTGTAGATCGTTTGTCGATGCAGACCTTTTCGCTTCAACCTTGGGACCCGACAGTCCGGAGTGTGTCTCGCGGTTATATAAAAACCGGGGCATGCATGGAGACTAGGCGTAGGGGTCATTAGTGCTTTATCAGACAAGTGCCCAACTAGTTATGTTATATTACATGGTTAGTAAGAAACATCTTCCAGGGAGAATAGTTCCGTTAGGGGTTCCTTTCCCTGGGAGGCATGCCCTAAAGTGCATGTCCGGACTGTGAAAAAAGCAGGAAAGCATCTGGGGGCAGATGAATAAATAGGTAAGAAATCATCTTTTAGTTCACCAACTGAATATTCCCTTAAGAACGCTAGCTTTCGGCTTCACCCAGTCTGAGGTACACATCCAGTTGACCCGGCAGTAACAATCGCAGAGGTGCTCCCTTTACCTCCTAGCCGAACAATCGGAAACGTAGGGGTAAGCACAGGAGCCAGGCAACCCAGCTTGGCCAAAACTTAAGTCATATCGATGCATATAATGGTGAATAAAAGGTACATGCGGAAGCGTGACACATGTGTTGGGTATAAAGCCCGTATAAATAAGCTTCTGTAAAAGAAGCCCCTAGGTATAATGAGTGCGAGTAGCACGTCAAGTGTGTGCAAACAATGCGCAGGGGAGCCTTAAAAGGCTTTGGGAAGAAAGAAAAAAAAAGAAAGGGGAAGAAGGAGAGAAATAAAAGACAGCGAAAAAAATATAAAATGTAGACTGAGGAAGGAGACGAACTCAGAGTCCGGCGCTAGGCGTAGAATCTTCAGAGACGGGCTGCATTCCATGGGTTCGGCTCGAGTCGGTTATCCGATGCGTCTCGCAGACGGTACGCTCCGCCGGTCAGGACTTGGTCGATGATGAAGGGACCTTCCTATTTGGGCTTGAGTTTGTCCTTTTTCTTGTCCGGCAGGCGTAGAACTAGTTCGCCAACATTGTAAGTTTTGGCCCGTACTTCTCTGCTTTGATATCTTCGAGCCTACTGTTGATAGAATGCGGAACGAGCATTTGCCACATCGTGCTCCTCCTCCAAGGTGTCCAAACTATCCTGCCGATCCAGCTCGGATTCTCTTTCTTCGTACATGCGCACGCGAGGTGAGTCATGAATTATGTCGCAGGGCAAAACTGCCTCTGCGCCGTATACCATAAAAAATGGTGTGAATCCGGTAGTGCGATTCGGCGTGGTTTGCAGCCCCCAGAGTACGGAGTCGAGCTCCTCTACCCAGTGCGTGTTAGATTCCTTGAGGGACCACACTAGTCTTGGTTTGATGCCGCTCATGATTAGACCATTTGCTCGCTCGACTTGACCGTTAGTTTGAGGGTGATAGACTGAAGCGTAGTCGATCTTGATGCCCATGTTTTTGCACCAGAGTTTAACCTCGTCGGCCGTGAAGTTCGTGCCGTTATCAGTGATGATGCTATGGGGGACGCCGTAATGGTGTACTACCCCTGATATGAAGTCTATCACGGGTCTGGATTCGGCCGTCTTAACTGGCTTGGCCTCTATCCATTTGGTGAATTTATCCACCATGACCAATAGGTATTTTTGCTTGTGGGTTCCCCCTTTAAGGGGTCCAACCATGTCAAGCCCCCAGACCGTGAACGGCCAGGTGATGGGTATAGTTTTGAGGGCGGTGGGTGGCATGTGGCTTTGATTAGCGAAGAGTTGGCAACCGACGCATCGTTGGACTAAGTCCTGAGCATCTGCCCGGGCCGTCGGCCAATAAAATCCTGTGCAGAAGGCCTTACCTACAAGGGCCCGGGCTGCAGCGTGGTGCCCAGCAAGTCCGGCGTGAATTTCAGCCAGAAGATTTCGCCCTTCCTCTTCGGAGATACACCTTTGAAGGACTCCGGTTGTGCTTTTCTTATAAAGCTCTCCCTCATGGACCTTATAGGCTTTAGATCTCCGTACTATGTAGCGGGCCTCGTTTTGGTCCTCGAGAAGTTCCTGCCTAGTTAAGTAGGCTAGGAATGGTTTGGTCCACGGGGCAATGACTGCCATTATTTCGTGGGCTGAAGATGTTATTTCATTGGCAGATCCACCGATTGTGTCAGAATGTTCGGTGTCGGGCGGTGCGGAAGGGTCCGGATTGTTGTTTCCAGACTCTCCTTCCCATAGTACGGATGGCTTGAAAAGCCGTTCCGGGAAGATGTTGGGAGGGACGGCATCGCGCTTTGCGCCGATGCGTGCCAATACATCCGCCGCTTGATTATTATCCCGGGCTATATGGTGAAATTCGAGCCCTTCAAACCGAGATGACATTTTCAGGACGGTGTTACGGTAAGCTGCCATTTTCGGATCCTTGGCGTCGAAGTCTCCATTTATTTGGGATATCGTGAGGTTCGAATCCCCGCGCACCTCTAGGCGTTTAATGCCCATGGAGACCACCATCAGGAGGCCATGTAGAACGGCCTCGTATTCGGCTGCGTTGTTGGAGTCGGTGTACATTATCTGGAGTACGTATTGGACTGTGTCTCCGGTTGGGGATGTCAGGACGACGCCAGCCCCCAGGCCGGCCAACATTTTGGAGCCGTCGAAGTGTATAATCCAATTGGAGTATGCGCCGTACTCTTTAGGGAGTTCGGCTTCAGTCCATTCGGCGATGAAGTCAGCCAAAACTTGCGACTTGATAGCTCACCGTGGTTTATAGGTTATGTCGAATGGGAGGAGCTCGATGGCCCATTTTGCAATCCGGCCAGTTGCGTCGCCGTTGTTTATAATGTCGTTAAGAGGTACTGTCAGCGTTCTGGGAACGGGGGTCCCCAGACTTGCCTGCCTGCGGTCTGCGGCATGGCTCAAAGGAGGCCCAGCACAACCCATCTTCATCAGCGCAAGCTCAAGACCCTCGCGAGGGGCCAAGCCTCATGGGGCGGACGACAAGGAGCTTCCTCAGGCACGGCCTCGTCAGGCTGGCTCATGAGGAGGCGGAGAGTTCAAGGCAGGGTACCTCGCGAGGTGCCCATGATGCAAGCCATGCCGACCAAGGGTGCTAGTCAGGCGCCAGCCCGCGCAGTGTCCCCCTTTCCTCTTTGGTGCATAGGGAGCAAGCGCAGGCGAGAGTATCAAGCAAAGGCGTCCATTTCGGTGCAACAAGACCAAGACCAGCCCAACGGACGGAAGGAAGTCATTGTGGAGCCCAAGCCGGCGTCATCACCAGAGCCTTTGACAGGCAAGGACCAACTTTAGTCAGGATAAGTGTACCCGCTGTTCCCCTTCAAAATGGCCAATTGTTGGCGCCCTTCCCGCTCAATCTTTGGGAAGAGGCCTAGGGCCTTTGCCTATAAATAGGACTAGCCACCCCCAGGGCAGAGGTAGCTTGATCCTCATTGTCGGTGTCAAAATCGGCGGATCTCGGGTAGGGGGTCCCGAACTGTGCGTCTAGGCGGATGGTAACAGGAGACAAGGGACACGATGTTTTACCCAGGTTCGGGCCCTCTTGATGGAGGTAAAACCCTACGTCCTGCTTGATTAATATTGATGATATGGGTAGTACAAGAGTGGTTCTACCACGAGATCAAGGAGGCTAAACCCTAGAAGCTAGCCTATGGTATGATTGTTGTAATGTATGTTGTGTCCTACGGACTAAAGCCCTCCGGTTTATATAGACACCGGAGAGGGCTAGGGTTACACAGAGTCGGTTACAATGGTAGGAGATCTACATATCCGTATCGCCAAGCTTGCCTTCCACGCCAAGTAAAGTCCCATTCGGACACGGGACGGAGTCTTCAATCTTGTATCTTCGTAGTCTTGGAGTCCGGCGGACGATGATAGTCCGGCTGTCCGGACACCCCCTAGTCCAGGACTCCCTCAGTAGCCCCTGAACTAGGCTTCAATGACGATAAGTCCGGCGCGCATAATGTTCGGCATTGCAAGGCCGGTTCCTCCTTTGAATAATCCAGAGAAGATCATGAACACCAGGATAGTGTCCGGCTCTGCAAAATAAATTCCACATACCACCGTAGAGAGAATAAAATGTACACAAGCTCAATCTGCTGACATATTTTGCGGCATGACGTCACACCACTACCAAGCCTTTACTTGAATCGTTTTTTATTATACCACCTCAACACGTTTAGCAAAGCGGTTTCCTTGGCACGTCTTGTCGAAGCAGAGATCGTGTTCCCCTTATCCCGGGATTCTCATCTATACGGGCGTGGATAACCCAACCGTGCCCGTCGCCACGCCTCCTCTATCGAAGGTGAATCCCAAACGGTCACGGAGACGGCTCTTGGTATTTTCCCTCTTTATAAGAGGACCAAGGCTCGTTTCTTTTCTTCAATCTTCCATCGAATCTTCTCCTTGCCCCAAGTTCCAACACCCAGAGCCCCAAATTCGAGCGCTTCGGACCTTCAACAATGTCCGGCTCTGACCTTCAGGGCCGGTGGATGCCCTCCTCCATCACGGAGGAGGACGTGTTAAAGCTGCGTGAGGCCAAGTACCTATCTTACGAGATTTCGCACAGGTTGCCTGCCCAAGGGCAGGCCGTACCTAATCCCGAGCCCGGTGAGTACGTCGTCTTCATATCCCACCTCCGTCGGGGTTTAGGCTTCTCGACGGACCCCTTCGTGAGAGGGCTCATGTTCTACTACGGGATTGATTTTCACGACTTGGCTCCGGAGTCCATCCTCCATATTTCTGCATTCATTATCGTCTACGAAGCCTTCCTCCGCATCACCCCCCACTTCGGCCTATGGCTGAAGACCTTCAATGTGGAGCCAAAGATGATCGGGGGGTGTCAAGCAGAGTGCGGCGGGGCAGTCATAAGCAGGAGGACCGATGCCCTGTGGCCCGAGGGCTCCTTCCAAGAGGAGCTCGGCTTGTGGCAGCACGAGTGGTTCTATATCACCGCTCCGAAGGGCAGCAGGCAAAAGCCGCCGCCTTCATTTCGCCCGGGACCTCCACGACGGCTGATGTCGTGGGTCAACCAAGGGCTCAATTGGGGGCCGTCAGAAGACGTGCCCCTATTGCAGGGCCGGATTCGAGACCTCCAAGCGAGGGAGATCGATCTGGTTGTGGTGATGCAGGTCATGCTGATCAGGCGTCTTCTGCCCTGCAAATGCCGTCCTCTCCGGTTATGGGAGTTCAATCCGGAGGGACCACATATTCTCCAACACTTCATGGGTACGACACCCGTGGAGATGTACAAGTTGTTCTCCGGACCGCAGGCGACGTGTCCGGGATTGACCGAGGATGCGGGCCTAAGCTGCAATCGCCCGGATACTCAGGTAAATAGCTCAGTGTCCGGACGTTCCGTTTGTTTGCTTTTCTATAATTCGCCTTCTAAGCCGTTATCCTCCATTAGGAGTGGGTAGCGCGAGCAAAACTAATAAGGTGTCCGGCCTCCCAGAGACTGCACCGGAGCCCGTGCTGGTCAGAATGTTGGAGGTAGCGCCTGTAGAAGAAGGCGATGGGGGAAAATAGAGGAGCTATCACCTTGCCCAAGGGGGCGCTTGAAGAGGGTGGGATCGAGAATCCCTCCTTCCAGGGGGAGAAGAGGACCGCCTCCGAAGACCTGGAGGCCAAAGCCCCTAAGCGGGGGAAGAAATCTTCACCGGAGGGTCCTGCGTCCGGGGAGACCCCGGACGTACAATCGTCTCTAAAAGATCAGCCCTCCAGCGAGCCGTGAGTAGGAAAAGGGGAGTTCATTAATAAGAAAATATCCCTATTTGTGCTTCCGAGGATAACCGAAATTTTTACCTTGTAGTTCGGATCTGCGGCCTTCTCAGATGAGTTCGTCTTCGAGGGATCTTCGTCCGGAGATGATGGAGAGCGAGACGCCTCCATCTGCTGCGCCGTCGGATAGGGCGGACGAGCCTGAAGTGTCATCATGGAGGGTATCCCCGAGTCCAGCAGAGCCGGAGAGTTCGGCGCCGACTAGTGTTCGGCTAGGGGAGCTGAAGGATCTGCTTGAGAGGGCGTCCATCTCAGAAGATCACCGTGCCTTGATGAGCATGGTGATTGGAAGGATTTCATCCGCCGAGAGCGGATTGCATAATGTCGTCAGGAGTTTGCTGGCGGGATTTGAGGTACGTAAAAATGACGCACCTTTTTGACAGTTTTGCACATAGAAGTGCGCCCTGTATGGATAGTAGCCCCTGAGACTCGGTAGGTTGTCGAAAACGACAGTGTGCCGAGGATCAAAATCGCAGGCATTCAGTGTCGCCTTTCCTATGCAGGTGGCGGATAGTCCGGGGGCTAGCCGGACTAGTGGAGTTGTCGAGTTAATGCGGCAACTTGATGTGGCGGATGCGGACATCGCGCTTGTCAACCGGCGACTTGACAAGTCGCAAGGTAAATGAATTCTCCGCAGTCACTTATTTAAGGGAGCCAAAGCCCGCCTCTTACAATATTTATGCTGTGATGCAGACGGTGCTGCTGCTGTGGAGAGCCTTCGGGCCGAGCTTGCTCAAGCCAAGGAGCAAGCCAGAAGGAGTGATGCGGCTGCCTCGAGGACGGCCGAGGAGTTAGAGGCCGAAAAGGCTGCACACTGCCTAAGCAGGGAAGAAATGGCCGGATTGGCTGTGAAATTGAAGGATGCTACCGACCACAATGAGGCTCTTGAAAAGGAGCGCCTATCGGAGCGAGAAGACATGGGGAAGGCCACCGCCGAGGCCAAGGATGCCCGTTCTGCAATGCGGGCTATGAAGGAGGAGCTGCGCCAGGCCGGAGACATTGTGGCTGGCAAGCCTTTTCTGCTGCGTCGCCGGTTTACGGATCCAAAGTATGCCCAGCTTGGCGGATTGTGGGGTCTGGAGGATCCATATATGGACTTAGCGGCAAGTGCGGCGGATGCCGTTGTGCACTTCCGGAGTCAGAAGGATCACAAGACGGAAGAGCTGTTTTGGTCTCAATTCCATAGTCCGGATCGTTCACTTCCGCTGACCGATCGGTTGGCCGAATGGGCTGAGCTGAACAGGTTGTCTGGACTTGCCATGATTGATATCGTGGCTCATGTCTGGCCAGAGAGGCCCAAGGCGACGAGCTATTTTGGCTTGTTGCAGCAATTTCTTGGAGCGGTGCCGCATATCAAGGAGATGAAGCGGTCGGCCTGCATAGAGGGTGCGCGGATGGCCCTTGCCCGTGTGAAGACACATTGGACAGAGATGGATGCCACCGCTATTCCAACCCAGGTTTCCGATGAGAGCCGGTTACCCGCCGAGCACTATTTTGGGGAAGTTATGCGTGGCGCTCGTGTAATAGAGTCGCTGTGCTCGAAAAATGTCATGTTCAAATGAACGTTTTATCTTGTAAAACAATGATTATGATGTAACCGCTTTTTATACTTGTGCGTTCCAAGTATGGAAATTTCTCCTAGGCGGCCGTTTATGTATACGTTTGTATAACCTGAAAGATGGCAGTCTTCGGCTTCAGCCCCCAAGCACAAGGTGCGGGAGTGTTCGCAAAAAATAGCGCGTTTTCACACTTAATCCGACGTCTCGGTCCTGTTAAGGAGGTGGTAGCATAGCGAACGAGGCAATCCGGACTATGATGCTTTATCACTTTCACTTAGCCATTGGAGTTCGAGGGCGGGGCTATGATATAGCCCATGGGGGCACCGTGCTTCTCCGGATTCGGGGCGCGTGTGTGCCTGACCGGGAAATGGTCCTTCGCAAAGCGGGGAATTCTAAACATTCCGGTAGTCGATTGAGTGGTTGACCAGTCTCTCGCTGTATCATGACAGTCAGTTTTCGGCTTTCTCTACTGAGGTGCTCGCCCAGCTGAACTGGGGCACAATCGCAGTAGTTCTCCTGGTGCCGCGTTAGCAGATGATACGGAACGTATGGCAGCAAAACACAGGAGCCGGGCAAACCCAACATTTGACCAAAGACATGATTCGGAGCTGATGCATATAAGGCCTAAATCGAGACGCCGAACACTCCCTAAGGTGTTCGGTCTTTATAAAAATGGGCAGAACAATGCCCTAAGCCCCTAGTGTCCAGGTACGGGCAAGGTCCTCTGACGCGGCCGATGCCAAAACGCCAGGCTCCACTTTGGTTATAATGGGAAACCAGGGGATTATAACAACAAGAGACAGTAAAAAAGGTTTACGCAGGGTCTTAATCTGAAAGGAATCCTTGCGGCGGGTCCCTACTGCACGTCTGCGCCTGTGTCTCCGTTGTGCCGTTATCCTGGACGGGTGTGCATGTTGTTCATCTGTAAAAAAGAGAGGAATTTAGTTTGGAAGGAAATCGTGCGAAAAATATATACGAAGGAAAAAATATAAATAAATAAGTAAAGCAGAGTCTATATGAGCTCGCTGTTGCTTATGCGCACATCCCCTTGTGAAGGGGTGTGCGGCTAGGGAGCCCCTAGCTTTTTTGTGCCGAACTCGTCTAGCCGTGTCCGGGGTCTTTAAATGACCCTCGCACTGAAATGATGCCACGTGGGCCGGGCATCTTAAGTGTAAGAGACACGTAATGTGGTATGGCGTTGAAGCGGACAAAAGCTTCTCGCCCCAAGAGTGCTTGATAGCTACTTTGAAATGGGACGACATGAAAGATTAGTTTTTCGCGTCGGAAGTTGTTCGGTGATCCGAACACAACTTCTAGTAATAAGGAGCCTGTGCACTTGGCGTAAAGGCCTGGCGTCACTCCTTTAAAGGAAGTGCGGCTGTGTCGAACTTTGGTAAGGTCTATCCCCAACTTGCGGATTGTGTTTGGATATAGCAGGTTTAAGTCGCTGCCTCCGTCCATCAGGACTTGTGTGAATTGCAGTCCGTCAATTATAGGATCCAATATCAAGGCAGTCCATCCTGCATTTCGAACGCTTCTGGAATAATCCAGGTGGTCGAAAGTGATTGGTTTTGATATCCAATCTCTATGTTCCACTGGGTTGGACCGTGCGAGACCCATTTTAGCGGGTGTCGCATTGTTCTTCCATATTATCACATGAAGTGAATTTACTGTTTTGACCTCTTGTGGGAAAGTCTTTTGTTTTCCGGTGCTCTGCTGGTGGGGTTTATCATCATCCTCGCTTGATGCGTCGAGCCCCTTGTGTTCGGCGTTTAATCGGCCAGACTATTTGAAAACCCAACAATCTCGATGGGTGTGGTTTGCAGGCCTTCCGGGGGTACTATGGATTTGACATATCCGACCCAAAATTTTGTTTAAGTTGGATAGCTCATCATTGTTATCCTTAAGGGGCAGTGTTTTGTTGGCTGGCCGCGAGCTTTTGAATCCGGCATTAACCGCCGTGTTCTTTGGGCTTTTCTCTTTATTCCGGCGCTGATCTTTTCTGCGTCGTGATTTTCCATTTCCATCTCTGATCTCGGATGTATTTGGGTCGCTGGTGCTGCATCTTGCTAGCCAGCTATCCTCTCCCGCGCAAAAGCGGGTCATGAGGCTTGTTAGCACGGACATTGTCCTCGGCTTCTCTTGGCCGAGGTGTCTGGCGAGCCATTTGTCTCGGACGTTGTGTTTAAAAGCTGCTAAGGCTTCGGCGTCCGGACAGTCGACTATTTGGTTCTTTTTGGTGAGGAACCTATTCCAGAATTTGTGCGCTGACTCTCTGGGCTGTTGAGTTATATGACTTAGGTCATCTGCATCCGGAGGGCGGACATAAGTTCCTTGAAAATTTGCTCTAAACGCGTCCTCGAGCTCTTCCCAACTTCCAACAGTGTTTTCTGGGAGGCTTTTGAGCCAATGACGGGCTGGCCCTTTGAGCTTGAGGGGTAAGTATTTTATGGCGTGGAGATCATCTCCTCTAGCCATGTGTATGTGTAGTATATAATCTTCTATCCAGACTCCAGGGTCTGTTGTTCCGTCGTAGGCCTCTATGTTTATGGGTTTAAACCCTGCTGGGAATTCATGATCCAGCACCTCGTTGGTGAAACATAGTGGGTGTGCGGCGCCCCTGTATTTGGGTGTACCGCTGTCTTCGGACACTTGGCGTGTTGCGTTGCTTCCTGGGGCCCTCTTCTTTGGCCCGTAAATGGACCTCGCTGGGCCATCTGTTTTCCCAGGGTCATTAGTCGGCTTATGTGCGGCGCCGCTTTTAGATTTTGGCCTATCATCTGGCCGTCTATCCGACCAGGCGGCCTCTTTGTTTTTTGACTGTGGGGGCTCTATGGCCTCCTCGCCAAATTCTGGCAGCACCTTGCACTTCGGGTAGCTCTTTGATTGATGGCCATTGCCGTATTTGTCTGTGGTTTTGAGCACTTTGCTCCACCTCATTCTGAGTGTATCTTCCGCTGTTTTGAGCTTCCGTTTTTTCTTCTTCAAGCTTCATGCGGTGGCGACGAGTCTTTTCCGAAGGTTTTTATTCTCCGGGGGTGTGTCCAGCGTGAGGTCGTCTGGACTGTTATTTTCGCCGGGCCTGGACTGATTATCTGACTCGTCCTAGTCGGACGGTTGCTTGTCTGCGTGTTCGTCGTCCGCTGGTTTGCCCTGCTGTATTGCTGGGTCATTAGGAGCGCTTGTTTTGTGGAGGCGGGACTTAGGGCGGCGTCTGCGTCGCCGTTTTGGTTGTTTGTCGGCGGGATTATCTTCTGCCGCGCCCCGTTGGTCCTCGTTATCGCTTCCTTTTGGGGTATCCACCATGTATACGTCATGTGACGAGGTGGTCTTCCAGTGCCCTGTAGGCGCTGGTTCTTGTACATCTCCAGCATCGTCGTCCATACCGTCGATGTCTTCGGAGTCATAGTCTAGCATGTCGGTTAGATCGTCGACAGTGGCTACAAAGTGGGTGGCGGGTGGGCTTCGAATTTCTTCGCCGTCCGTATCCCAACCGTCCTGGCCATAGTCCGGCCAGGTCTCTCCGGATAGCGAGAGATGCTTTATTGAATTTAGGATGTCGCCAAAGGGCGAGTGTTGGAAGATGTCCGCGGCGGTGAATTCCATAACTGGCGCCCAATCAGATTCGATTGGCAGGGGCGCGGGAGGCGCGGAGTTCGGCAGGGAGTCCGGCACCTCGGAGTCACGAGGCTTTACAAAGGACTAGGTTAGCGTTCGGCTCCATCGCCGTGGAAGTTGCAGCCCCCGAGGCGGTGTCCAGCCACCGATCCTCGATCTGGGCAATCAGCTCCGGACTAAGGGCCAGAGCGGATTCGTGTGCGGCCACCAAGGCACTGTCCGGCGGCAGAGCTAGATCATACCCATCGTGACAGTGCGGCACGCTCGGCTGTGGCTCGAGCCCGTCAAAGATCAAGTCCCCTTGGATGTCGGCCGTGAAGTTTAGGCTTCCGAACCTGACCCGATGGCCAGGGGCGTAGCTTTCGATCTGCTCCAGATGGCCAAGTGAATTGGCCCGCAGTGCGAAGCCGCCGAATACAAAGATCTGTCCGGGGAGAAAAGTCTCATCCTAGACAGCGTGGTTGTTGGTTGAAGGAGCCATCGAGCCTATTGGTGACGACACAGAGGAACTCTCAATGAAAGCACCAATGTCGGTGTTAAAACCGGCGGATCTCGGGTAGGGGGTCCCGAACTGTGCGTCTAGGCGGATGGTAACAGGAGACAAGGGACACGATGTTTTACCCAGGTTCGGGCCCTCTTGATGGAGGTAAAACCCTACGTCCTGCTTGATTAATATTGATGATATGGGTAGTACAAGAGTGGATCTACCACGAGATCAAGGAGGTTAAACCCTAGAAGCTAGCCTATGGTATGATTGTTGTAATGTATGTTGTGTCCTACGGACTAAAGCCCTCCGGTTTATATAGACACCGGAGAGGGCTAGGGTTACACAGAGTCGGTTACAATGGTAGGAGATCTACATATCCGTATCGCCAAGCTTTCCTTCCACGCCAAGGAAAGTCCCATCCGGACACGAGACGGAGTCTTCAATCTTGTATCTTCGTAGTCTTGGAGTCCGGCGGACGATGATAGTCCGGCTGTCTGGACACCCCCTAGTCCAGGACTCCCTCACTCATCAAGAAACCAGTAGATAGAGCGACTGAACCCCTCCTAGCAGTTCATCGCACCAGCCAAGAACAGACCCTCGCGAGGCTATTTTTCCTTGTATTGTTCATCATCAGGCCAAGAGGCAATCCACCGCACCACACAGTGGAGTAGGGTATTACAGCACAATGGTGGCCTGAACCAGTATAAATCTTGTGTCTCTTGTGCTGTTCTGTTTTAGTCCTAGCGATTCCGCGAGGAGCGAGCCGGTAGAGGGTTGAATCTCCGTGCGCACCCCAGTGTTCGAACCTCAAGGGTCTGCCGGAACCCGAAATCCGACATTTGGCGCGCCAGGTAGGGGTGCGCCGGAATTTGCCTTCCGCCGTCTTGCTCTTCCCCGACCACCGCAACCATGTCTGACGCTCGTCGGGCTCGCGCCGAGCGCCGAGCCGCCCTCGCCTCCCATGTCGCCCAGATGGCTCCCATCGGCGGGCGCCCTCGTCGTTCCCCGTCGCCCGCCGTCAACACCGCCACCGGCCCGGCGGGGAACGGGCAGCAAGCATCGCCCCTGCGCTCCCCAGCGACCTCTGGGGAAGAGCCGCGCAGCTTCTTCATCACCCACCCCGTCGCGCCAGCTCCTCCGGTCGTCGCGGCCCTCCTGGGCGGCTCGCAGGCGCCGCCCTCCAGCCGCCACGTCAAGACATTCGTCCGCCGGGTCAGCGCCGCCTCCATGCGGCAGGGGGCTCCCTCGGGCCGGACGGAGCCGTCGGCCGGGCTGACCTTCGACTCTGGGGACCACCCCACCAACTCGGCCGGCTCGGGTGCGCTCCCCATGCTCTGCACACCCACCATCTGCCAGGTGGCCGTCACCAGGACCCTCATCGAAGGTGGCGCTGGCCTCAACGTACTCTCAGTCGAGGCCTTCAACCTCCTCTACATACTCCGGGAGCGGACGCAGCCTAGCCGGCCTTTCTTGGGTGTAGGAGGCGGGTCGTCCAGCTCCTTGGGACAAATCCGGCTTCCGGTGACCTTCGGCACCTACGACAACTGCCGCACGGAACTGTTCGACTTCGACATCGCCCCCATCGGCCTCCCCTACAATGCCATCCTTGGCTATCCAGCATTGGCCAAATTCATGGCTGCGACTCACCCGTGGTACAACCTCATGAAGATGCCCTGGAGCAGCGGCGTCCTCACCGTGCCCGGGGACACCGAAGGTGCGCTGCGAGCGCTCAAGCTCGCCCTCAAGACGGCGGCTGCGGCGCGGCCTGCCGATGTGGAAACCCCCAATCTCGAGGGGGCTGCGCCGACCAAGAAGAAGCAGTTGTTCACCCAAGACAAGGCGGAGACCAAGCAGATACCTGTCGACGAGGATGGGTCCACAAACGCCACTTTCACCATAGGCGCCAACCTCGAGCCCGAACAGGAGGAAGCCCTGGTCAAGTTCCTGCGTGCAAACAAGAAGGTGTTCACCTGGGAGCCCGATCAGCTGGCAGGGATCCCACGGGGCGTAATCGAGCACCACCTCAACGTGTGCCCCAACGTGCGTCCTGTGAAGCAGAAGGCGAGAAGGTAGTCCACTGAAAAGCAGGCCTTCATCGTCCAAGAGACCCGCAAGCTAGAAGCCGCAGGGGTTATTCGCGAGGTCCGATACCCGGATTGGCTGGCCGACCCTGTAGTTGTGCCAAAGAAGGGAGGGAAGGAGCGCATGTGTGTCAACTTCACCAACCTCAACAAAGCATGCCCGCAAAGATCCGTTCCCGCTCCCTCGCATCGACCAGATCGTCGATTCCACCGCTGAGTGTGACCTGTTATGCTTCTTGGATGCCTTTTCCGGGTATCACCAGATCAAAATGGCGGTGGAAGACGTGGAAAAGACCACCTTCTTAACCCTGTGTGGGGTGTACTGCTATACATGCATGCCATTCGGGCTGCGCAACGCGGGGGCAACCTTCCAGCAGCTCATGCACATCACCTTGGGCCCGCAGCTCGGGAAGAATGTGGAGGCTTACATCGACGACATCGTAGTGAAGTCTCGCGAGGCCAAGACCCTGATACAAGACCTGGAGGAAACCTTCGCGAGCCTCAACGCAGTGAGCCTGCGACTCAACCCAGAGAAGTGTGTGTTTGGAGTTCCCTCGGGCAAGCTCCTGGGTTTCCTCGTATCCCACCGAGGCATCGAGGCCAACCCAGAAAAGGTCAAGGCAGTTGAGGACATGAGCCCACCAAAGACCCTCAGGGAAATGCAGAAGCTTACGGGGCGCGTGACGGCGCTGGGCCGTTTTATCTCCCGATTGTGGGAGCGGGCGCTGCCTTTCTTCCAGCTGATGAAGAAAAAGGGGCCCTTCGAATGGACTGAAGAGGCCGACAAAGCGTTCCAAGACCTCAAGAGGTACCTAACCAGCCCTCCAGTGATGGTGGCCCCGCGCCCTCAGGAGCCCTTGGTACTCTACCTCGCCGCCACTCCCTACTTCGCTAGCGCAGCCCTGGTGGCAGTTAGAGAGGAGAGTCGGGCCAAGACCACGGCGGCCACCCGCGCCAAGGCAAGGCCGAATCAAAAGGAACTCGCAGAAGCCAACACCGCGACGGAAGAAGATCAGCCATCGCAGCAGAGCACACAAGGGGCGGGAGAGGCTCTCCTTCCAGGCACCCAGCTTCTGGAGGCTCCGCCACCTCAGGAGGCACCACGGCTTCCGGAAGACGCCACCAGCACCGACGCCCGTAGCCTCATCGAGCACCCGGTGTACTTCGTCAGCACAGTTTTACGGGATGTGAGGGCACGGTACCCCATGCTGCAGAAGCTCCTCCTCGCGCTACTGGTGGCTTCGCGCAAGCTGCGGCACTACTTCCAGGGTCATCCAATCAAGGTTGTCTCGGCATACCCCTTGGAGAGGATGCTCAGGAGTCCCAACTCAACCGGAAGGGTTGCCGAGTGGAACATTGAACTGCAAGCATTCCAGCTCGAGTTCAGCACAACCAGAGTCATCAAGGGGGCCGCGCTGGCAGATTTCATGGCTGAATGGACAGAGGCACCGGGCCTCAGGGCCGGCGAGGATCGATCCCTTTCCCCAGGAAGCGAAGCGCCAGAAGGTTGGGTCATGTACTTCGACGGAGCATTCTCCAGGCAGGGCGCTGGAGCTGGGGCGGTGCTCATATCTCCCGCTCAGGACAAGCTCTACTATGCCGTGCAGCTCTATTTCCAGCAAGGCGAGAAGGTCTCCAACAGTATAGCAGAATACGAGGGACTGATAGCGGGCCTGAAGGCCGCCGCTGCCCTGGGAGTGAAGCGCCTTACTATCAAGGGCGATTCGCAGCTCCTCGTCAATTTCTCCAACAAGGTGTATGAGCCAAGAGATGAGCACATGGAGGCCTACCTTGCGGAGGTCCGCAGGATGGAGAAACAGTTCTGGGGGCTGGAGCTGTAGCACGTGCCCCGCGACACTAATCAAGAGGCTGACGACATCGCCAAGCGAGCCTCCAGGAGATTACCCTAGGAGTCGGGCATCTTTGAGGAACGGCTCTTCAAGCCTTCAACCCTGCCACCATTGTCAAGCATAGCACAGCCTCGGGTGGAGCTCCCTCAGCCGCCTGCCTCAGGAGCCCCAGCCTGTGGCCCGGCCTCAGGAGCACGCCTACTTCTAACGATGGAACCTCAAGAGGGGTGCTGGATCACATAGCTCAAGAGGTACTTAACACAAGGGACCTTGCCGGAGAAGGAGGAGGAGGCAGAGCGTGTGGCGCAGCAAGCCACAGCGTACAGCATCATGGATGGAGAGCTCTACCGGAAACGACCAAATGATGTGTCCCTACGCTGCATCACCAGGGAACAGGGGAAGGAACTACTGGCAGATATACATGGTGGAGACTGTGGGCATCATTCGTCGTCACGGACCCTCGTCGGCAAGGCATTCCGCAGCGGTTTCCATTGGCCCACTGCACTCAATGACGCTATTGAACTTGTGAAGGCTTGCGAGGCCTGCCAATTCCATGCCAAGCAAATCCACCAGCCGGCAGGGGGTCTGCAAACCATCCCCCTCACTTGGCCATTTGCTGTCTGGGGGCTGGACATCCTGGGCCCTTTTCCTCGGGCACCAGGGGGCTATCTCTACCTCTACGTCGTCGTGGACAAATTTACCAAGTGGGCCGAAGTCGAGGCCGTCCGCACCATCCCCGCTGGTTCCGCGGTCAAGTTCATCAAGGGCATCGTGAGCCGGTTCGGAGTGCCGAACCACATCATCACCGACAATGGTTCGCAGTTCACCAGTAACCTTTTCAAAACATATTGTGCTAACCTTGGGACGCAGATATGCTACGCTTCGGTGGCGCAGCCCCGAAGCAACGGGCAGGCCGAGCGGGCCAACGCAGAGGTCCTGAGAGGCCTCAAGACCAGGACATTCAAGAATAAACTGGAGGCCTGCGGCAGAGGCTAGTATGATGAGCTTTAGTCCGTGTTATGGTCCATCCGCACAACCGTGACCAAGCCGACTGGAGAGACCCCATTCTTCTTGGTCTACGGAGCCGAAGCGGTCCTCCCTCACAAGGTCAAGCGTCGATCCGTGCGGGTCCTGGCGTTCGATGAGACGCTGCAGGACGCCATGCGGGGGACAGACATCATGCTGGGGGAGGAGCGTCGTCGAGAAGCTGCGCTGCGAGCGGCAAGGTACCAGCAGGCACTCCGGCGATACCACTGCCGCAACATCTGCCCTAGAACTCTTGAGGTAGGGGACCTCGTGCTCCGACGGGTCCTCTCCAGGGAGGGACTGCATAAGCTCTCTCCCATGTGGGAGGGCCCGTTCAAGGTTGTTCATGTTTCCAGGCCCGGCTCCGTGCACTTGGAGACTCAAGAGGGAGTGCCTATACAGAACGCGTGGAACATCCAGCACCTCTGGAGGTTTTACCCCTAAAAAGGCCCAGAGCCTGTGAAGAAGGCGAATGCCTGTGAAGCTTATCTTTTTGAAAGGCCCAGAGCCTGTGAAGAAGGCGAATGCCTGTGAAGCTTATCTTTTTGAAAGGCCCAGAGCCTGTGAAGAAGGCGAATGCCTGTGAAGCTTATCTTTTTGAAAGGCCCAGAGCCTGTGAAGAAGGAGAATGCCTATGAAGCTCATCTTTTTTGGAAAAGGCCCAGAGCCTGTGAAGAAGGCGAATGCCTGTGAAGCTCATCTTTTTTTGGAAAAGGCCCAGAGCCTGTGAAGCTGTCGCGTTTTGGAAAGGGCCCGGAGCCTGTGAAGAGGGCCAACGCCCGTGAAGCTTGCTTCCTCGAAGAAAGGCCCGGAGCCTGTGAAGAAGGCCAACGCCTGTGAAGCTCACCACCCGTGACACTCTCACGTAATAATGAGTTGGGGCTGTACACGCCCCGGAGTCTCAGGAGTGCCGGCCTCAGGCCCTGGGGCTCCCTCCCACGCCCAGTGGCAGCACTTAGCTCCGCGCTGGTGAGAAGACGTCGAAGACTAGACTAAGTGCCAGACGCGTCTTTTTCATTTGCTTTCTGCAGTTGGCTAGTTATTCCCATTTGGAGTGTTTATCGAAATTATCGCCATCTTTTGGTCCGTGGTTCTTCGACCTTTTTCGCTCTCCTGCCTCGATTTCTCTTGCGTGGGGGCTCGCAAGGCAGAAGCCCCGGGAGCCCTCGCGAGCGTTCCTACCCCTATCGCTCAAGTTTTCACGGCCCTGGTCCACAGCCGGAGCACCCCTCCGGATCATGCCTCAGGGGCAGCACGACGCGAACACGGGGCCTGGATCGGTCGCCCCCGCGGCCAAGACCGGGGTTTACTTGCGAATGGGCGTACAACAGAAAAGAACAGTATCAGGATAACAAAAGCAGTGTAGTAATTAACGACATTAACCCAAACATGCCCCCATGGGGCCACACATTGCTGTCTTTTGCGCAGGAGAAAAGAAAGGAAAAGAACAAAAGCAGGCGAAGCACGTCCCGTGCCAGCCCTCTTGGAAGACTCGAGCCGCCTCCGGAGCTCAAGCGGACTCCCTCTCGCGCTTCACCGGGGTGCGGCGGCAAGCAGACCCGCTGCCACCCTCCAAGAAGGCACGACGGCGTGGGGGCTGGCTGCGGCTGTTGCTGGAAGAGTCACCACCCGAAGAAGAGCTGGTGAAGCTTGAGGAGTCACGGGCATCGCCAGCCGCCCGCGCGCTGCCCTCTCCATCCATGCCGAAGCTGAGTCCTCAGCCACAGTCGTCGTCTTCAGGGTAGCACCCCATGTGGTGACCATCTTCCCCAAACACCCTCACGTAGAGGGTGGCGTCGCCGTCGTACTTGAAGTGCAGGGAGCACCGGCGGCGAAGACCACGCGCGCGAGCGAACGTCTGCCAGCCGCGGGTCAGGAATAGGTTCCCTGTAGCAGAGACCTCTAGAGAAGCCCATGAAGCCCGGCTGCAGCAGCCATCTGCCTGGAGCCAGAGGCCACCCAGGGCGCCAGCTGGGAGCTCACCCAGGAGGAAGTGAGGGAGCTGAAGCCGGGCGCCGGACGGCTCCACCACCCACACCATGAACTCCGGCAGCACCTCCGCAGCGTGGAGGCGCGGCCTCGGGGGTTGCACGGCTGGGGCACGCCCTCCGACCATGGCCAGCCGCTCATCGCCATGCTGAGAGCCACCCCCGCGACCACGGGGGACCGCCGTGGAGGCCACGGGATGCTTGCGAGGGCGACCTCGACCACGCTTGGGCGGAGGAGAGGGAGACTCGACCTGGCGGGCCTTCCCTTTCTCTACGGTCGAGAACATCCTTGGTAGAGCCATGGAGAAGAAGGAGAAGCAAGAAGGGATAGGCTAGAAGGGCACATGCCGTTCCTTACTTATAGCCAGGGAAGGCCAACCGTCGACCTCCAAGATCACAGGTAATCATGACCCATTTTGCATGCAGGGACTTGTCGAATCCGTGCGGTTACCAAGGCATCATGGGGAAGCGGAGCCGCCCACATCCAATCAACCGCCACGCGGCGCCCAAGGCCACAGGCTGTTAGGGCCCGCGACGCTTCGCACTTGCCCTTTCACATCTATGCTCAGCCAAGTTCGGGCGTGCCGTGGGCCCGGGGGCTACTGTCAGCGTTCTGGGAATGGGGGTCCCCAGACTTGCCTACCTGCGGCCTGCAGCATGGCTCAAAGGAGGCCCAGCACAGCCCATCTTCATCAGCGCAAGCTCAAGACCCTCGCGAGGGGCCAAGCCTCAGCGGGGTGGATGACAAGGAGCTTCCTCAGGCACGACCTCATCAGGCTGGCTCATGAGGAGGCGGAGAGTTCAAGGCAGGGTACCTCGCGAGGTGCCCATGATGCAAGCCGTGACAACCAAGGGCGCCAGTCGGGCACCAGTCCACGCAGTGTCCTCCTTTCCTCTTTGGTGCAAAGGGAGCAAGCGCAGGCGAGAGTATCAAGCAAAGGCGTCCATTTTGGTGCAACAAGACCAAGACCAGCCCAACGGCCGGAAGGAAGTCATTGTGGAGCCCAAGCCGGCGTCATCACCAGAGCCTTTGATAGTCGAGGACCAACTTTAGTCAGGATAAGTGTACCCGCTGTTCCCCTTCAAAATGGCCAATTGTTGGCGCCCTTCCCGCTCAATATTTGGGAAGAGGCCCAGAGACTTTGCCTATAAATAGGACTAGCCACCCCCAGGGCAGAGGCAGCTTGATCCTCATCAAGAAACCAGTAGATAGAGCGACTGAACCCCTCCTAGCAGTTCATCGCACCAGCCAAGAACAGACCCTCGCGAGGCTGTTCTTCCTTGTATTGTTCATCATCAGCCCAAGAGGCAATCCACCACACCACACACTGGAGTAGGGTATTACACCACAATGGTGGCCTGAACCAGTATAAATCTTGTGTCTCTTGTGTTGTTCTATTTTAGCGATTCCGTGAGAGCGAGCCGGCAGAGGGTTGAATCTCCGCGCGCACCCCAGTGTTCGAACCTCAAGGGTCTGCCGGAACCCGAAATCCGACAAGTACTTCGGAGGCTACTGTTATCGAACACTCTTGAAAGTAGTGTCGCAGCTTCTGGGATGCCATGAACACCGCGTACGCTATCTTTTGATAGTGTGGATACCGGGACTTGCATGGAGTTAGGACAGTGGACACGCAGTACACTGGTTTTTGAAGAGGGAACTTGTGTCCGTCCGTTTCTCATTCGACGACGAGCACCGCGCTTACAACTTGATGTGTTGCCGCGATATATAATAGCATTGGTTCACCCAAGTTGAGCGCGGCCAGGACCGGATTTGTTGCCAATATGGCTTTGATTTCTTCGATTCCGGCCGTAGCGGCATCCGTCCACTCGAAGTGTTCGGTGCGCCGGAGGAGGCGATAAAGGGGTAATGCCTTTTCTCCTAAGCGGGAGATGAAGCGGCTTAGAGCCGCCACGCATCCAGTCAATTTTTGTATTTGCTTGAGGTCTTTTGGGATATCCAATTGTGACAGGGCTCGGATCTTGGCTAGGTTTGCTTCAATTCCTCTGTTGGATACAATGAAGCCCAAGAGCTTTCCGACTAGTACACCGAAGACGCATTTTTCCGGGTTGAGCTTAATGTCGTATGCTCAGAGATTGTTGAATGTGAGCCTCAAGTTGTCTACTAGAGTTTCGACATGCTTGGATTTGACGACCACATCATCTACGTATGCCTCCACCGTTTTGCCGATCTGGTTTGCCAGACATGTCTGAATCATGTGCTGATATGTTGCGCCGGCGTTTTTGAGCCCAAAGGACATTGTGTTGAAGCAGAATGGTCCGTATGGAGTAATGAATGCCATTGCAGCTTGGTCTGGCTCCTCCATCTTGATTTGATGGTAGCCGGAGTATGCATCGAGGAAGCACAATGAATCGTGCCCTGCGGTAGCGTCGATAATTTGATCGATGCGGGGAAGGGGGAAGGGATCCTTTGGGCAAGCCTTGTTAAGGTCCTTGAAATCAACACACAGGCGCCAGGATTTGTCCTTCTTTGGTACCATCACCAGGTTTGCTAGCCAGTCCAGGTGTTTTATGTCTCTGATGAATCAGGCTTCCAATAGTTTGGCTAGCTCCTCTCCCATTGCATGTCTCTTGGGTTCGGAAAATCGCCGAAGAGCCTGTTTGACTGGCTTGAATCCTTTTAGGATATTTAGGCAGCCGTCGCGGGATTCCTGGCATGTCTGAAGGGTGCCAGGCAAAAATGTCCCAGTTTTCCTGTAGGAATTCTCGTAGTGCGGCATCTACATCAGGGTTTAGCTGTGCCCCAATGGAGGCCGTCTTTGTAGGGTCCGTTGGATGGACTTGGAATTTGACTATTTCGTCTGCTGGTTTAAAGGAGGTGGACTTGGATCTCTTATCGAGTATCACGTCGTCCCTGTTCACCGTGGAGCGCAGTGCAGTAAGTTCCTCGGCTGCTAGAGCTTCAGATAGTGCCTCGAGGGCTAGTGCGGCTGTCTTATTTTTGGTGCGGAGTGCTATGTTCGGATCACTTGCGAGGGTGATGATTCCGTTGGGCCCAGGCATTTTGAGCTTCATGTACCCATAATGGGGAATAGTTTGAAAAAATGTAAATGCCTCTCGCCCTAAGAAGCCGTGATATCCGCTGCTGAACAGGGCCACTTGGAACGTGACCTCCTCGGACCTGTAGTTGTCCGGCGAGCCGAACACCACATCCAGTGTGATTTTTCCTGTGCAGCATGCTTCCCGACTAGGGATTATTCCTCTGAAGGTTGTGCTGCTTCGCTCAACGCGGCTCCAGTCTATTTCCATTTTTCGAAGGGTTTCCTTGTAAATGAGGTTTAATCCGCTGCCGCTGTCCATGAGTACCTTAGTAAGGCGAAAGCCGTCCACTATTGGACTGAGGACAATGTGGCTGGTGCTCGGGCTGTTCGGAATTTAGGTTCGTCACTAGCATTAAAGGTAATAGCCGTGTCACTCCATGGGTTTATTGTTGCTACTTGGTAGACTTCAGCAAGGCTGCGAAGTGTTCGTTTCTGCATATTATTTGATGCGAAAGTCTCGAACACTGTTAATACCGTACTAGTGCTGCTGGGCTGGTTCTCTGGAGCTAGAAGCTCCTCGCCGCTTTTGGCCACCTGCCGCAGTATCCAACATTCTCGAAGGCTATGAGTTGGAGTGGCACCCTCTGTACTATGAATTTTGCAGGGTCCACTGAGCCATCCTTCCAGTACGGTTCCGTGCCCTTTAGGGGGTTTTTGCTTTTCGTATTTAACCCGGGTGCCTGGCGATGATGCACCCTTTTATTTCGGACTAGGGTTGTATTCGGAGCCGGATTATCCCAGAATTTGGTTTCGGTTTTCCAGACGCTCTCCATCGCACAGTAATTTCATACTATGGACGCTAAGTTCACAAAGCGTATAATTTCATGACGACTTATGGCGTTTATGATTCCCTTGTCCGTGCAATTATTGCAAAAAAGTGAGATTGCGTCTTCCTCGCGACAATCCTTTATCCTGTCCATAACCGGGAGGAATCTGGCCCAGTAATGATGTACTATTTCAGCGGGCTCTTGTCGGATTCGGGATAGATCGCTTGTGTTTGGGTGGGCGGGTGGAATTAAATTCGAAACCCCGTCCAATCTAAGACTCAAGGGCCGAAAAGTTCCCGAACTTGGAAGCTTGGGTTGTTGGATGTTGTCCAACGAATCCAGCCCGCTGCCTGACTTTAGGTTCAGGACTTGATCGACCTCCGTCCCTCCGCGGGAATCCGGCATGGAGGGGTCGGGAATTCGGACATAGCTTGTCCTTAATGTAGAAGAAGAGTCGCCGTGCTGCTCCTCCGCCACAGCAACGTGGTGGGTAGCCTGGGAAGAGTTGATCTCTCTCAGATCGGTTTTAGGCCCAATCTGGTCGTAGTCTGTAGCGACTCCCAGGGCGGCAATGCGACCCAAGAGATCGTTTAAGGAAGAGAGCTCCATCGGATTTAGCTGCTCGGCGAGTTGCGAGTTGACGTGAAGATCACTTTTGATGACCCGAGAGGTCATCATCGGCGCGGTGGCCGAACAGGCGGTCATAAGAAAACCGCCTAACCGGATAGTTTGGCCGATGGCCAAAGCTCCTTTCGCAATGGTGCCGTCTTTGAAGACGGGACGAGGCATCCTTCCTGATGGCGACGGCACAGAGGAACTCTCAATGAAAGCACCAATGTCGGTGTCAAAACCGGCGGATCTCGGGTAGGGGGTCGCGAACTGTGCGTCTAGGCGGATGGTACCAGGAGACAAGGGACACGATGTTTTTACCCAGGTTCGGGCCCTCTCGATGGAGGTAAAATCCTACTCCTGCTTGATTAATATTGATGATATGGGTAGTACAAGAGTAGATCTACCACGAGATCAAGGAGGGTAAACCCTAGAAGCTAGCCTATGGTATGATTGTTGTTCGTCCTACAGACTAAAACCCTCCGGTTTATATAGACACCGGAGAGGGCTAGGGTTACACAGAGTCGGTTAGAATGGTAGGAGATCTACATATCCGTATCGCCAAGCTTGCCTTCCACGCCAATGAAAGTCCCATCCGGACACGGGACAGAGTCTTCAATCTTGTATCTTCATAGTCTTGGAGTCCGGCCAATGATGATAGTTCGGCTATCCGGACACCCCGTAGTCCACGACTCACTACTCCGGCAACGGTTTGATTTCCGCTCTAGGGGTGGGGTTCGGCCTTGCCCATAGATGTGACTATATCACACGGGGCTGGCCTAATGGTTTGCCACGTGGAATCTAGTCAACGTGGTTCGTCCCGTTAACATATGGTAATTACTGTATGAGGGGAAAGTGCCGAAGACTTGTTCTTTGGCGTGGTATTTGTTTGGTGATCCGAAGACAACCGTTAGAGTGGTGGGCTAGTAAAACTTGGCCTTTGCACCTGGCATCTTTTAGAAGATGTTATTTGTGGTTTCAAACCCGCGGGGGCTTTATGTGAGATGGAGCCCCTAGACTACTGGGTCTAGAGGTAGGGCAATTAAATTGCTGTGGTTGATATTATCCGGACGGCCGATGTGCTCGGGGGAGATCAGCCGTACTTTTATGCTCTGGAGGATCTTTTGACTTCGCCGTTGTTGGACTCCTCCCCTCATTGTTTCCGGCACACGACCGGCCACTTTGTTTTGAGGACCCGACATTCTCTATTGGTATGCTTGGCCATCCTTCTTTGAGTTCCATGAATTTCACATGGTTGATCAAGTATGTTGCTCGGGCTGGATAGGCTTGAGCTGTTCTTTGTCCGCTGACCGGACTGGGAGTTGCTGGATTTGGCACCAACTTCCCTGACTTGACGTTTATGACAATTACACCAAGGCTTGAGGATGCCTCTTCATGTATCCTTCGTATTGTCTTGGACCGTGGTGGTGTGTTGTTGTCGGGGTATGTGCCTTGGGTTCTCCTGCTTAGGTTGAGGTAGCAAATTATGCCGTGTGTGCCCTTTGTCAGGGCGGTGGAGTCCATATTTTGCGGTGGCCAGGACCTTGGTCCACCTGTCCACGAGCAAATCTTGGTCGGCTTAAAGCTGCTGTTGCTTCCTTTGCAGGCTCCTTGCCGTGGCCATGAGCCGTCGCTTGAAGCAAACTTGCTCCACTGGATCCTCAGGCACGCCACATTCGGCATCGCCGAGGCTTACCTCGTCTTCGGAGGAGGGCATATAGTTGTTCCTCTCCAAGTATCCCACCGTGGCTAGTCCGGCCTGCTTGAAGGCAGGCTGATCAGGGTTGTATTCATCTTTGGCACCATCCGAATTGTTTTCGTCTCCTGCGCCGGTATTGTTGTGGCGGGGCTTGGAGCGGTGTTGACGACGCCCATGCTTAGGAGTGTCCGCCATATATATATCATATGAGGAGGTGGCTGTCCACCGCCCCGTGAGCGGTGGTTCCTGTTCTTCTCCTGCATCGTCGTCCATACCGTCGATGTCTTCAGAGTCGAAGTCTAGCACGCTGGTTAAATCATCGACCGTGGCTATGAAGTGGGTGGTGGGTGGGCAACGAATTCCTTCGTCGCCTACTTCCCACTCGAGCCGGACATAGTTCGGCCATGAGTCTCCTAACAAAGAGAGAGATTTTAACAAGTTCAGCACATCGCCAAGGGGCGAGTGCTGGAAGATATCTGCAGCGGTAAACTCCATTACCGGAGCCCGACCAGGCTCGGCGGGCTCAGGAGCGCGCGGACTGGAACCTACAGCCGGATACGAGTCCCGGGGTCCGGAGTCACAGGCTTCCTTAGAGGTAAGGCCTGTGTTCGGCTCTACTGCTGATGAGTGTGCGGCCTGCGGGGCGGGGTCCATCCACCCGTCCTCGGGCGATACAATTTGGTCCGGATTTAGGCCCGGGGTTCCTGCAGGGGCGATGTCCCGAGCATTAATCGACAGCAGGTCTAAGCCGTGCTCATCGTGATTGTCCGACACTCCAGGCGCAGGCCCGAACCTGTCGAAGATCAAGTCTCCGCGGATATCGGCCATGTAGTTCAGGTTTCCAAATTTGACCTGGTGGCCAGGGGCGTAGCTGTCGATCTGCTCCAGTTGGCCAAGCGAATTGGCCCGCAGCGCGAAGCCACCAAACACGAAGATCTGTCCGGGGAGAAAAGTTTCGCCCTGGACCGTGTTGTTGACGATTGAAGGGGCCGTCAAGCCTTGCAGCGATGACATAGAGGAAATCTCAATGAAAGCACCAATGTCGGTGTTAAAACCAGCGGATCTCGCGTAGGGGGTCCCGATCTGTGCGTCTTAGGCTGATGATAACAGGAAGCAAGTGACACAATGTTTACCCAGGTTCGGGCCCTCTCGATGGAGGTAAAACCCTACTTCCTGCTTGATTGATATTGATGATATGAGTAGTACAAGAGTAGATCTACCACAAGATCATAGAGGCTAAACCCTAGAAGCTAGCCTATGATGGTTATGATTGTGATCATGATCGTCCCTCTAAGGACCAACCTCTCCGGTTTATATAGACACCGGAGCGGGCTAGGGTTTACATGGAGTTGGTTACAAGGAAGGAAATATAATATCCGGATCGCCAAGCTTGTCTTCCATGCAAAGGAGAGTCCCATCCGGACACGGGACGGAGTCTTGAGTCTTGTATCTTCACGCTCCAATAGTCCGGACGAAGCATATAGTCCGGTTGTCCGGATACCCCCTAATCCAGGACTCCCTCAAGCGCCTCGTCAATGATATCGCGCTCCTTGATGCCCAGGCAGACGCGAGACCTTTCTCCGAGCAGGAGTGGGCTCATTGATACGCCCTGGAAGGGCAAGTCGAAGCGCTGCTGCGTTCAGAGGAGGAATATTGGAGACTTAGGGGCGGCCTCAAGTGGACCCTCAAAGGGGACTCCAACACTAAGTATTTCCACGCTTACGCGAACGGTAGGCATAGGAAATGTTCGATTCTTCCGTTTCAAACGGAGCAGGGGCTCCCGTTGACCCAGTCGGAAATTTCGCAACACGTTTATGACCTTTACATCAATCTGATGGGGACCAACGACGCACAATGTGCAGGCCTACGCGCGGATATTTGGCTGCCCTCCCAACGGGTCCTAGACTGTGAGAACGACGAGTTGGGGCTCGCGTTTCTACCCAAGGAAATAGATGAGGCACTCCTGAGCATGAAATCTGACAAACCACCGGGCCCGGATGGGTGGCCGGTGGCGATGTTCAAGCACTTTTGGCCGCTGCTGCGCGATCCCATCTTCGCGGTGTGCAACGGCTTTATGTGTGGCTTTGTGGATATTGCTAGGCTAAATTTTGGCGTGCCCACGCTCATTCCCAAAGTTGCCGGAGCGGAAAACATCCGTCAGTATAGACCCATAGCTCTCATTAATATCCCTTTTAAGGTCTGTGCTAAATCTTGCGCCACCCGCCTCACCCCGATCTCTCATCCTACCATTAGTCGCACGCAGTTGGCTTTCATTCGTGGCCGAGACATTCTGGAGGGACCGCTTGCCTTACAAGAAATGCTACACGAACTGAAATGAACAAACCAACCGGACATTCTACTCAAACTAGACTTCAAAAAAGCGTACGACCGCGTGAATTGGGACTTCCTGCATCAAGTCCTCATCAGTCGAGGCTTCTTGTCTGTTTGGGTTCATCGGGTTATGCAGTTGGTCTCGGGGGGACAAACGGCAGTCTCGGTTAATGGAGAAGTAGGGCACATCTTCCGAAACAAGTGTGGATTGCGTCAGGGTGACCCAATGTCCCCGATCTTGTTCAACTTTGTCATGGACGCGTTGGCAGCTATGCTGTAGAGGGCCACCGAGGCTGGTCATCTCGAAGGTGTGTTGGGACACCTAATCCCAGGGGGGATTTCCCATCTGTAGTATGCGGACGACACGCTACTGTTATTCCAGCCTGACCTACACACTGTAGCAATAGTCAAAGCCCTTCTTCTCAGTTTCGAGCTCATGTCCGGGCTCAAAATCAACTTCCACAAGTGCAAAGTTCTGCCCATAGGCTTAGATGTGGAAGAGGGCCGCTGTATTGCGAACTTGCTCAACTGCAAAGTTGGCAAGCTACCGTTTACCTACCTTGGTTTAACTTTAGATGCCAAGCGCATCACTATCGATGGCTGGGCTCCGCTCTGGACCAAGGTGGGCAGGCGAGTCTGCCTGTGGAGGGGGAAATTTCTCTCCTCCGCAGCCAGGTTGGTTCTCACAAACTCGAGCCACTCCTCATTGCCGCAGTTGGCGATGGGCTTGTTCCTCCTGGCTGAAGGGATTCATGCCAAGATGGACACGCCACGGTCACGGTTCTTCTAGGAAGGATCGGGGACAAAGTGCAAATATGACATGGTCAAATGGGCTGCAGTTTGCCGCCCCGAAGACATGGGGGGCCTCGGGATCACAAACACGCGTATCCTGAACATAGCTCTTATGTGCAAATTGCTACCTCTTGAGCACTGCGTTGGTTTTCCCTTGAAGAGGAAAGGATGATGCAGCAAAGTAGCGTAAGTATTTCCGTTAGTTTTTGAGAACCAAGGTATCAATCCAGTAGGAGGCTCCTCAAAAGTCCCACGCACCTACACAAACAAACAAGGACCTTGCAACCAGCGCGATAAAGGGGTTGTCAATCCCTTCACCGAAACTTGCGAAAGTGAGATCTGATAGAGATAATAAGATAAGATAAATATTTTTGGTATTTTTATGATATAGATTGGAAAGTAAAATATGCAAATAAAAGATAGATGGAAAACTTATATGATAAAAGATATACCTCGGGCCATAGGTTTCACTAGTGGCTTCTCTCAAGATAGCATAAGTATTACGGTGGGTGAACAAATTACTGTCGAGCAATTGATAGAAAAGTGCATACACTACTAGGGAAAACCCTAGTAGTAGCGCAGGTTTGAGGCTAGCAGCAGCGCGGGTGGCCGCACTACTAATAAGGCGCTACAACTAACTGTTAGTAGTAGCGCGGTTCGCACCCGCGCTACTACTGTTGATGATATCAGCAGCGCTTTTCCGGAATGCGCTACTATTAGTTAGCTGTAGCGTTTTCCTTGTCCCTCGCTACTGCTATATCTTTCATCATTTTCCCCACTATACCCCTTTCGGTTTCAATAAACTGCAATTTTCAGATACTAGGTACTACTAGATATCAAATTCATAAACCATTATAAGTACTAGGTAGTACTCCCTCCGTTCCAAATTACTCGTTGTGGTTTTAGTTCAAACCACGATGAGTAATTTGGAATGAAGGGAGTACTAGATAACAATTTCATGTATAGTCAACATGCATCCTCAAGCAGTACAAGGTCATATCGACGACGATCATCATATGTAGTTCTAGATGATATCGACGACGATCATCATATGTAGTTCTAGATGATATCGACGAAGATCATCATAAGTAGTTCTAGATGATATAGCCACACACACATATGTAGTTCTAGATGATATTGAAGACGATCATCATCCGCAAGCCTGGGCGGTGGGTGTTCCTGCTAGTAATTAGGATGGCGTGTCCAACACGGAGATTTTTGCCATTGATGAATCTCTTCCACCCAACAGAGTTTAAGTGTGTGCGACCGTCCATGTCCACATGGTAAGTACAGGTTGTGATGGAGCCCCTTGCGGTAAGGCGTAGTCCAGCTGAGCCTTCTTCATCAGGCTCGATACCATAACTCACAGATTGGCTCTTTGCCAATTTCTGAATAAGAAAAACATATCAATTAATAAATAGCCTCGCACATACTCTTGCAAATAGGCATACATGGATTATCTACACCATTAATAGTTCCTTAGATTCTACACTCTAATAAGCATGTGATTGAACTCTACACTAAAGCATGTCATCGACTAGATTCCACACAACATATCATTGGACTCTACACTAAGCATATCATCGGATAATTTGCATTTTTAAGTATAACATACCATATCATGTCGATCGACCATGGTACTTGTCAAGCGGGTCATGAATGGCACCCCGACAAAGTCAGCACGTGGCGGAATTATGTCCCATAGGTTGCACACCTCCTCCTTGCTCGGTCTCATTCTTTGAGCTACGATGGCTTCATGAAGTGGGTCCTCATCATCTTCATCGAGTGGGTCCTCATTATCTTCATCATCTTCATCATCTTCGTCATCTTCATCATCTTCCACCAGGTTGATATAAATGACAGCCAACTTGGGTCTTTCTGCTCTGAAGGAGAAGCTGATCAACTCACCACCAGTAAGACGCATGTTGGCGAGGAAACGGGCCCATCCATCTCCTCCAATCCGCGGCATATTGCGTTCTTTCTCGACCTCCATAGTGTACGGCCCCCGGGAGCCTCAAATGTCACAGTGCTCCTGTCAGCTTGTTAAATTTCAACCTCACATTGCATGGGACGATCTATGTAAAATAAGCAAAATAACACAATGCAGTAATGCCAACACTAAAAATAAAATAGTTGTTACATTTCATATAATTTCTTACCGCCGCATGATGAAAACTCGGCTGGAAGTAGATGCCGAATAGTTTGCCAGTTGCAAGGCTGCTGGCGCACCTTCACTTGCACAGTCGACATGGTGGTGGTGGTGGTGGCGCCATTTTCCTAAAGCAATATGAGCAAAGGATTAACGATCTTCACAGGAAAGAAAAACTGTAGCATGTGCTATTTTTGGTACTTCTTCAGTTATATTTTCATAGTGGAACCCGATCCCAAAAAGTAAACAACAAGCTCTCAATTTGATGAAGAGATATTCTTCTGCAAGAAGCAATTTGATGGACAATTATAATCCTAATATCTAGTAACATACAAGATGACAAGGTATCACCTACGAAAGCATTTCAGTGGCACTATTGCCGAAAAAACTATTTGGCCCCTACCAAAGGTATAATCATAAGATCTGTAATAAGTTATCTACCAAATCAAGGTACCACCTACCAAGACACATTTCATCTAATTTGGCCCCTATTGCCTAAGATAACTGATTAAAAAAAGTGGAAAATTTAATTGGGATTAACTTAGCACTTGCAAACTAAATACTTGTACCAAAACCAATATCTAGTAGATCATGGTACCACCGACCAAAGCATTTCAACTAAATTGGCACCTACATTTCGCAAAAATTAACTTATTGCAGAAAAAGAAAAGCATATAGTTATCCATATGAAATTCGCAAGCCCTCGCTGCATCTAGGTAGGGCAGCCCTCGGCGGGTGCTGTCGAGGAGGGGGGATGGCATGGTGACCTCGGTCGGGGGTGCTGACGAGGGAAGGCCGGTGACTTTCCTACAAGAGGGGGCGATGATAGCGGCCGATGAGGGGATCGAGGGCGGTCGGCCAAAGGCGCCCGGCCAGAGCTCGCGGGCAGCGACATAGTGGGCGGCGAGAGGGTGGAGGAGCAGCGGAGGGGCGGCAAGAGGGGGGAGGAGCATTACCTGCAGCGGCGGTGGCGGAGGAGAAACCCTAACCGCAGCTGTCGGCGTCGGGCGGAGGGGGACGATTGAGAGATGAGCCTGCGGGGGGGCGGCCGAGCCGTGTGTTTTGTTTTGCTTTAGCAGTAGCGCGGGTATGGGGAGAGCGCTACTGCTAAGACCAATATCAGCAACGCTTTGTCAAGAAAAAACGCTACTACTAAGTCTAAGCATATAAAAATATCAAAAATATACATTGGTCATCATTGATCTTTTTGTGTAGAATCTAAATAGTCAACATGAATCCTCACTGTACCTGTATAGGTATAGGCGAGGATTCATATTGCATCCACAAATCCTACACATATAGTTCAATGAAGAACAAGTGCTCGAGATAGTTTGAGAAGTAACATATTTAAGGTGGTAAACATCTTGTTCACTTAGCAGTATGGGACTAAACTTAATTAGTTGCAAGGGGGTGATACTTAGCAGCAGCGAGTTTTGGGGAAAAACGCTGCTACTAAGTACTTTAGTAGTAGCGCATCCGGAAAGGGCGCTACTACTATATCTAGCCTCGAGGCAACGCCGTGGCAATTATAGTAGTAGCGCTTGTTTCACCTACAACGCTACTGCTACTTCGCTATTAGTAGCGCGGTTTCCTAAAGCCCGCTACTGCTAATTAGCAGTAGCGTCTATTTTTAAACCACGCTGCTGCTAAGATTCTATGTATAAGGTTTTACCTAGTAGTGATAGTTACGAGAATATCTAGGCATGATCATGTATTGAAAGTGCGTTATATCGACTAGAGGGGGGTGAATAGGCGATTTTTATGAATTCTTCACTGAGGAATTTGCCGGTGAGGAAATTCCTTAGCGAAGAACTACTTGCAGCGGAATAAGTACTCAGAAGTAAGCATGAATGAATACACACATAGTCATCATGATGAAATGAAGACAAATACAGAGTACAGAAAGCGTAAACACAGGATAACACAAGATGAAGACAAACAGACTGAAGAAATTGAACTGAGGAAATTGAGAAAGTCTTCAGTCAAAGTCTTCAAACACAGATATGAACAATCACTCAACACAGTAATGAGGAAATGAAAGAATTGAGGAAATAGAACCAGTAAGGTTGGTGAAGACAATGATTTGGTAGACCAGTTCCAACTGCTGTCTCAGTTGTACGTCTGGTTGGAGCGGCTGAGTATTTAAACTCGAGGACACACAATCTGTAGGACCTTGAAGTATGTCAAGAGGGGGGTGATTAGACTACTTTACCGATAAAAACTTAACCTTTTCCCAATTTTAGAGTTTGGCAGATTTTAGCTACCTTAGGACAAGTCAAGCAATCATCACACTATTCAAGCAAGCATGCAAAGAGTATATAGGCAGCAGAAATTAAAGCATGAAACTTGCAAGAAAGTAAAGGGAAGGGTTTGGAGGATTCAAACACAATTGGAGACACGGATGTTTTTGGCGTGGTTCCGGTAGGTGGTGCTATCGTACATCCACGTTGATGGAGACTTCAACCCACGAAGGGTAACGGTTGTGCGAGTCCACGGAGGGCTCCACCCACAAAGGGTCCACGAAGAAGCAACCTTGTATATCCCACCATGGCCGTCGCCCACGAAGTACTTGCCTCACTAGAGGTAGATCTTCACGAAGTAGGCGATCTCCTTGCCCTTACAAACTCCTTGGTTCAACTCCACAATCTTGTCGGAGGCTCCCAAGTGACACCTAGCCAATCTAGGAGACACCACTCTCCAAGAACTAACAAATGGTGTGATGATGAACTCCTTGCTCTTGTGCTTCAAATGATAGTCTCCCCAACACTCAATTCTCTCTCATAGGTTTTGGATCTGGTGGAAAGAAGATTTGAGTGGAAAGCAACTTGGGGAAGGCTAGAGATCAAGATTCATATGGTAGGAATGGAATATCTTGGCCTCAACACATGAGTAGGTGGTTCTCTCTCAGAAATGGTAAGTTGGAAGTGTATGTTCATTTTGATGGCTCTCTCCACGAATGAAGAGGAGGTAGAGGGGTATATATAGCCTCCACACAAAATCTAACCGTTACACACAATTTACAAAACTCGGTGGGACCGATTCAACAGACTCGGTCGGACCGATTTAGTAAACCTAGTGACTGTGAGTGATTTTCGGTGGGACTGACATGCATCTCGGTGAGACCGATTCGGTTAGGATTAGGGCATAACGTAATCTCGGTAAGACCGATTACACAAACTCAGTGAGACCGATTTTGGTAATAAGCTTTCCAGAGAGTTGGTCAGGTAAACTCAGTGGGACCGATTGCTCTTTTCGGTGAGACCGAAATGTTACAAAATGGAAATAGAGAGTTTACATTGGAATCTCGGTGGGACCGATTGCTCACTTCGGTTAGACCGAAACGTTACAAAGGGAAACAGAGAGATTACAATCCCATCTCGGTGAGACCGAGATCCCTATCGGTAAGACCGATTTGCTTAGGGTTCGTGGCAGTGGCTATGACTTTTGGAATCGGTGGCGCCGGATAGGAAGAATCAGTGTGACCGATTTTGGCTTTAGGTTTAGGTCATTTGTGGATGTGGGAAAGTAGCTGAGGGTATTGGAGCATATCACTAAGCACATGAAGCAAGAGGCTCATTAACAACACCGCATCCCTCCTTGATAGTATTGGCTTTTCCTATAGACTCAATGTGATCTTGGATCACTAAAATATAAAATGAAGAGTCTTGAGCTTTTGAGCTTGAGCCAATCCTTTGTCCTTAGTATTTTGAGGGATCCACTTTCATCATCCATGCCATGCCATTCATTGAGCTTTCCTGAAACAATAGTCTTGGAATAGCATTAGCTCAATGAGCTATATGTTGTTATGAATTACCAAAACCACCTAGGGATAGTTGCACTTTCAATCTTCCCCTTTTTGGTAATTGATGAGAACATATAGATCAAAGCTTCGACAAATGATAATAAGATTGAATAACATCATCGCTTTGAGAAGTATGTGATAAGCAAGAGCTCCCCCTAAATTTGTGCATAGTTTAAGATTTGCTTTGGACTGCAAATGCACAATGAATTAGGTTCATGGGTTACTCTTCCATGTCACATACGTCTTGGTGGAGCGCTCAAAATAATAAACATTGAATACATGCACTCATCACCAAGCAAAGTGAATGATCACATAGGATAGATAAGATAATACCATCAAACATGCATAGGTGTAGCTTATGATCAAACACATGATCATCAATGTCTCACAAGCATAGTATCTCAAACAATCAAAAGCAAACAAGTTTAACCACCAAATAAAGCAAGAGAGAACAAAAGCAACACTCTCTCTCGAAGCCTATGATCTATACATTTTTCTCCCCCTTTGGCTTGATCTTCAGGTGGTGGTGTCCGGATAACTCCAAGGACGAAGGCTTCAGCTGAAGTAGAGGGTGCTGGAGTGGATGCTGGAGCTAGTTGCACTGGAACTGAAGGGGCAGTAGCTGGTGCTGAAGATGTTGCTCTAGTGTCTGTCACAGGCACTGCAACTGACCTCTGGGCTCTAGCCACTCTGGCAAACATATTTGTGGTAGTCTTGCCCTGCCTCTCCTGCATATCATCCTGCAGCTGCTCCACAACTGACTGAATCTCAGTTACTTTGACATCAAGGTCATGGAATTTGAGTTCCATGATTCTCTCCAGGCTCTCCTGATTCTGAGTGAGGGTGGCCAGTCCCTTCTCAATCCTTAGTGTTGATGCTATCAAGTAACCAAGCTGCTCCTGCTTGTTTTTCAAGAAATACTCAGATGCCTCCTCTTGAGTTGGCATCCTGGTAGCCTTCTCCTTCTTTGCCTTCTCCTTCTTCTCTTGAGCTTGAACTGATGATGGGTCATTTTCAATCATGACAACCTCATTGTCCTCAAAGTCTGGATAAAGTGGAAAGTGTTCCTTATCTAACTGATATTTCCTTGTGCCCATCTTTGAGTTTATCAACTCCTGATTCTGAGGTGCATATCCACAGCTCCTCTTCTGATCTGCTGCAGTTCTCTTAATGGTTTCAATCATCAGGCTCATGACTTTAAACTTTTGTGACACATCAAACACATGCAACATGTTGATGGCATGCCCTCTGATCATGTTATGGTCACCAGACTTGGGCAACAGAGTGTGCCTCAGAATCCAATTAATGGTTGGCAACCCTGACAGCAGAAAGTGAACTGATCCAAACTTGTGAGTCTCAACTGCCTTGTCTGGGATCTCCTTGTACATGTGAGCCATGGAATTGTGATCCATCTTCTTCTTTGCATAGATATCCAGGTCATCCTCATTTTCCTTAGGGGCATTTATCAGACTTGCCCATTCTTCAACAGTGGATTGGTACCTTGTACCTTCAGACATCCAAACAATTCTTCCATCTGGGTAAAAGTGTGCTGTGGAGTAGAACTGCATGATAAGCTCATCATTCCAGTGGGTGAACTTTTTGTCCAACAAAATCAGCAACTCCACAAGCAACAAAGCTTTCTTGCACTCCAGGATAGTGCTCTTCATTGTCCTTGATGTAGGTCCAGTCGATCCACCTCATGTCACAAACTATGGGCTTCTTATCCAACAGAATTGTCTCATAGAAGTCCTGCTGTTCCTTTGTATGGAACCTATAGTCAACAACAGTTCTTCTCCTTGATGCATATGGATCTTCCATCCTCCACAGCCTCAGCCCTGAATCCTTCCTGATCCTCATGTCCTCAGCCACAGGATGGGCATCATTGTGGTCTGGTATCTTGGGCTTGAGCTTCCTTAGGACCTGACCTTCTTCATCTTCTTCTTCAACAACATTTGGCACTGGGCCTTGTTCTTATCAGCAGCTGGAATACTCCTAGTATTCCTCTTTGGTAGTTGCTTGGCCTTGGAGGCAGCTTTGGGTGCTTCCTTGGGCTTAGATGTTGCAGCCCCTGATCTGATTGCATCACCCATAAGCTTGGGTGCCTTAGGTGCTGGTGCAGCAACCTCTTCCTCTTCTTCAGAATCTCTTCTCATAGAGGGCTTTCCAAGGACCTTGGCAGTTGTGGTTCTTGCTCTCTTTTTCTTCTTGCCCTGAGCACCTTCATCCTCTGATTCAATTGTGAACTTCATTGTCTCTCCAGTGGGAACTTTCTTGGATTTCGAAGAAGTGACTTTCTGTTCAGGTGCCTCTTTGGGTTCAGTCTGTGCTGGAACTTGAGTGGACTTTCTGGCCTTGGGCATTGGTGTCCTCTTGGCAGGAACTTTCTTTTTCAGTCCAGGCTTTGTGCTATGTGCAGAGCCATATTCCTTCTTGAGCACTACTTTCTTGGAAGTAGCCTCATCTTCTTCAGCTTTATAGTCCTCATCCTCATAGTCTGAAGTTCTCTTCCTCCTTTGCCTGGTAGCAGCCTTAGGCAGGTTGCTAGGAGTGCTTCTGCTCCCATCATCTGTAGAGCTTGAGGGACTAGTGCCCTTGCTCATGTCAATCTGCTCTTCTGACCTGTTCTGGCTGTCACTCTAGTCCGACATGCTGCAAACACTAACTGCTGACCCTGTGAAGAGTTGTAGATGAGATAGAATAGATGAGCATCACAAAATGCAGAGATTTTTGCAAAAGAATGATTCAAAAATTCAGTTTTAGTTTTCCACAGAAAGCATTTCGGATCAACCGATTTTCAAACTCGATGATACCGAAGTAGTTTTGGAACCTAAACTGATGAACTCGGTTGGACCGAGTCATAGTTCGGTGGCACCAAGACTGCTAGGGTTTCACAAAGTCCTCAAATCGGTCGCACTGATTAGTAATTCTCGGTCAGACGAGAGTCACTTGTGCAATGGCATAAGCCAAATCGGTGAGACCGGGTTTTTGAACTCGGTGTGTCCGAGATGGTTTCGGCGGAAACCTAACCCTAAAAATTTGAATCTCATCTACTCTACGGATTACTTTGGCTAGATAGAAGTGTTTCAATTGTGGAAAGATTCAATAAGAATACAATGTGCTAGGAATCAGATGAGGATAGCACAAAGATCGAGTCCATACCCTAGCTTGGCGATGAACTCGCTACGGCGGCAGCGGCAGGGGCAAAATCCGTTGACGGCGGCGGAGACCAGCTACTGGAGGCTGCTGGCGGCGAGGAGACGATCCGGAGACCTTTGATGGCAGAGCGAGCTATTGCGCGGGCGAAGGGTTTCGGAGAAATTTCCAAAAACTTTCCCGTGACTATATATAGCCCGACCCTGTCGGTGTGACCGAGTGGAACAACTCGGTGGCACCGAGATGCATAACTGTGTACAGTTACAGCAAATCGGTGTGACCGAAAAGTTCAAATTGGTTGCACCGAGATTGAAAACTCAGATCAACTTAATGATCTCGGTAGGACCGAAATGGAGGAATCGGTCAGACCGAGAATCATAAAGAGGTTTTGGAAGTTTAAGTCTATGACGAATCGGGGACTCTGAGTGCTCCTCACACAGAGTGGTTCGAATCTGACTTGATCAAAATTTGTGATGTAGCATGAATAGAGTTTGAGATGAGGAAAGCATAGATAGCTATAGAAGGTTCTTAGGCATTCTTTTCCATCCACTTGGCAAAAGAAAAGAACCCAAACAATCAAAACAACAAGTGGATGTCCTTGAATGAGTAAAATATGCACCAACATGCTCACACAATAAGATGGCAAATGAAATATGTGGCAAAGCATGCACAACCAATTCTAGCATCTATCAAACAATTGGTGATGACTAGGTCATCTGTATGAGTATATTGAATTAGGAGTCAAATGAGAAGATTTGATCATAGGTCATACTCATCGTTTAAGCTCAAGTGGGGTTACCACTTTTACATAATGCTTTGATGTGTTCACACCATTAGAGTTACTTTGACTCAATTCTTAGAGTTAAGCTCCCCCTAGATGTGAGATCCCCCCTGAGAGGGATAAACTAACCTTGGGTTTTGCCGATGATGACTTCATGTAGGTGTTGAAGATGTGGATGCTCAATGTTGATGTAGATCATTTGGAGCAATCCTTTGGAGCGAGTTGCACTTTCAACTTACCTACATGGGTTAGTTCCACAAGGAACAAACAAGAATATCCATAGACATAGAGTGATACACACACAAGATGATGTCCATGAAATCATTAGGTTACCTTGTCCCTTGCCTTACCAATATGAGGGTTTGTGACTCCTTGAACTAGTGCAAGATGTGGAAGTTGATTGCACTTGTTCTTGCCATAATGATATGAGTGAAGAATGTTGTCAGAGTCACCCTCAAGAACTCTCTAGTTCTTCTTCTTTGGGATCCACATCATCTTGATGGGAATCCTTGGAGTTGTAGTTGTACTTGATGAAGTAGAACTTGACGTAGTCTTGGGAACCCACTTGAACGAGGCTTTAGGTGCTTCTTCAAATGCATCAATCTCTTCTTGAAGCTTGTCCTTGCCTTTGTTCTTGTGGTCTTGTGGTGGAAGATCATCTTGAGCTTGTGTTCCCTTGAAGGAAGTAGGATCATACTTCTCTTGTTGAGGAACAAACTTCGTCTTGGGGTATTGATCTTCTTCCCACTCAACTTCATTGGCATTGAACTTTCGTTCAAAACCAACACCTTGATTCTTCCGGTGCCTTCCTTGCTTGCGTACAATTTCCTCAAATTGCTTACTCCCGGCAAGGCTCTTGTAAACACCTTTCTCTATAATTCCCTTCAGTAAGCTATTTTCTTGCTCAAGTGTAACTTGGCTAAGAGAATCTTAGTGGAATCAAGAGAACTACTAGAAGCAACAATATTGGATTTGACATTATTATTGTTACTACTAGAGGAAGTATCTTTCTTGTACTTTTTACTAGACTTGACTTGAGGCATGTAAGTAGATAAGAGTAAACGCTTGGCAATGTAAGAAGAACTTTTCTTGCGGAGATCATCATTGATTGCTTTTAAGAACTCATGCTCTTGCTCAAGATTGAGCTTTTCAAAGCGTAACTTCTCATGAGCCCTTAAAAGTTCTCGATGATCTTCGAAGATAGTTTCATGAGCCAACTTAAGAGTGTTTAGTTCTTTAGTTAGAAGCTCAATCTTCTCCTTATCATTGTCATTCGTTTTATCTTGATTAGCATGATTAATTGACGTCTCATCATAGTATTCATCACTAGAGTTGTCAACAAGTAAATCATCATCTACAAGCAAGTCATCTTCATCACTATAGAAATCAACATACTCAGGATGTGTTACCTTTGGACCTTTGTCCATGAAGCATCTCCCAATTCCTTTATTTGGTGAATCAAATATGTCGTAGGAGTTGGTTGACACAAGTGCTAGACCGGCAACACCTTCATCTTGAGTATATTCGGAATCAGAGTGATAGCTTCCCTCGGAGTGATTGTCGGAGTCGGAGCCGGATACCCCATTCACCAACATGAGCTTGATGTCTTCGTTTTGTGTAGCTCCTTGATGACTTGTCCTTCCTCTCCGAATCCTTGCTTCTCTGTGAGGGTCTTCATTCATAACGATCATCTCTACTCCTTCTCTCTCTTGGTGGTGATTCTTCTCTTTTGGTTCTTCTTCTTGGAGAATCTTCTCTTATTTTGTAGGGTGTCGTACACTCATTGGAATAGTGTCAGGGTCTCCCACAATTGTAGCAACTGCGCTCTCGACTAGAAGATCTTTTGTCATTGTAAGACCTTGACTTGGAGCTTCTTTCTTTGCTTCTACTCTTGTACAATTTGTTGAAGTTCTTCACCATTAAGCTCAATTCTTCATTGAAGGTTTGTTTCTCACTTGATGATGTGGGGGCTTCACTTGAGGCTTTGTAAGCACCACTTGACTTGTTGTGAAGTTCCTCCTTATCCTTGAGTGACATCTCATGAGCAACAATTCTTCTAATGACTTTCGTTGGCTTGAGATCTTTGTAGTTTGGCATCATCTGGATCAATGTGCACACGGTATGATACTTTCCATCCAATGCTCTTAGGATCTTCTTGATGATGAATTTGTCGGTCATCTCTTCACTACCTAAGCCAGCAATCTCATTTGTGATAAGAGCAAGCCTAGAGTACATTTCAGCGACACCATCACCATCCTTCATTTTGAACTTGTCAAGCTGACTTTGGAGCACATCCAACTTGGATTCCTTGACGGATTCGGTACCTTCATGCATATCAATCAAAGTATCCCAAATTTCCTTTGCATTCTCAAGACGACTGATTTTGTTGAATTCTTCGGGGCACAATCCGTTGAAGATGATATCGCAAGCTTGAGCGTTGTATTGCAGCATCTTCAATTCTTCCGCATTAGCTTCACGGTTCGGTTCTCTCCCATCAAAAAATTCACCTTGCAAGCCAATACAAATATTTGCCCAAACGGCGGGGTTATGTCCGAAAATATGCATTTTCATCTTATGCTTCCAACTAGCAAAATTAGTACCATCAAAGTAAGGACCTCTACGGTGATAATTTCCTTCGCTAGACGCCATACTCTCCTAGGTTGTGAAACCAAGGCTATGACCCCCAAAAGCTATGGAAATCAAAGCAAATGGAGACCAAAGCTCTGATACCACTTGTAGGACCTTGACGTATGTCTAGAGGGGGGTGATTAGACTACTTGACCGATAAAAACATAACCATTTCCCAATTTTAGAGTTTGGCTGATTTTAGCTACTTTAGGACAAGTCAAGCAATCATCACACTATTCAAGCAAGCATGCAAAGAGTATACAGGCAGCAGAAATTAAAGCATGCAACTTGCAAGAAAGTAAAGGGAAGGGTTTGGAGGATTCAAACGCAATTGGAGACACGGATGTTTTTGGCATGATTCCGATAGGTGGTGCTATCGTACATCCACGTTGATGGAGACTTCAACCCACGAAGGGTAACGGTTGCGAGAGTCCACGGAGGGCTCCACCCACAAAGGGTCCATGAAGAAGCAACCTTGTCTATCCCACCATGGCCGTCGCCCACGAAGGACTTGCCTCACTAGCGGTAGATCTTCACGAAGTAGGCGATCTCCTTGCCCTTACAAACTCCTTGGTTCAACTCCACAATCTTGTCGGAGGCTCCCAAGTGACACCTAGCCAATCTAGGAGACACCACTCTCCAAGGAGTAACAAATGGTGCGTTGATGATGAACTCCTTACTCTTGTGCTTCAAATGATAGTCTCCCCAACACTCAACTCTCTCTCATAGGTTTTGGATCTGATGGAAAGAAGATTTGAGTGGAAAGCAACTTGGGGAAGGCTAGAGATCAAGATTCATATGGTAGGAATGGAATATCTTGGCCTCAACACATGAGTAGGTGGTTCTCTCTCAGAAATGGTATGTTGGAAGTGTAGGTTCGTTGTGATGGCTCTCTCCGCGAATGAAGAGGAGGTGGAGGGGTATATATAGCCTCCACACAAAATCTAACCGTTACACACAATTTACCAAACTCGGTGGGACCGATTCAACAGACTCGGTCGGACCGATTTAGTAAACCTAGTGACCGTTAGTGATTTTCGGTGGGACTGACATGCATCTCGGTGAGACCGATTCGGTTAGGGCTAGGGCATAACATAATCTCGGTAAGACCGATTACACAAACTCGGTGAGACCTATTTTGGTAATAAGCTTTCCAGAGAGTTGGTCAGGTAAACTCGGTGGGACCGATTTGCTCTTTTTGGTGAGACCGAAATGTTACAAAAAGGAAATAGAGAGTTTACATTGCAATCTCGGTGGGACCGATCGCTCACTTTGGTTAGACCGAAACGTTACAAAGGGAAATAGAGAGATTACAATCCCATCTCGGTGAGACCGAGATCCCTATCGGTAAGACTGATTTGCTTAGGGTTTGTGGCAGTGGCTATGACTTTTGGAATCGGTGGCGCCGGATAGGAAGAATCGGTGTGACCGATTTTGGCTTTAGGTTTAGGTCATTTGTGGATGTGGGAAAGTAGCTGAGGGTTTTGGAGCATATCACTAAGCACATGAAGCAAGAGGCTCATTAACAACACCTCATCCCTCCTTGATAGTATTGGCTTTTCCTATAGACTCAATGTGATCTTGGATCACTAAAATATAAAATGAAGAGTCTTGAGCTTTTGAGCTTGAGCCAATCCTTTGTCCTTAGTATTTTGAGGGATCCACTTTCATCATCCATGCCATGCCATTCATTGAGCTTTCCTGAAACAATAGTCTTGGAATAGCATTAGCTCAATGAGCTATATGTTGTTATGAATTACCAAAACCACCTAGGGATAGTTGCACTTTCACAGTCCCGGACATCCAGTCGCTGAGCACGGAGCTCAGGACACCAAGTCCTCACCGTATTCTCCTTGAACTAATGTCACACAGACCTCGTCCAATCACTCGTGGTAAGTCTTCAGGTGACTTCCAAACCTTCACATACTTTGGTCACTTGGCGATCCACAATTCCTCTTGGATGCTCTAGACCATGATGCCTAACCGTCTGGAAGAAGCACAGTCTTCAAAGGTAACAAGCGTCAGATCCACGCAGGATCAATCTCTTCAGTGATGCTCAATCACTTTGGGTTTGTAGGTGTTTGGGGTTTGGGATTTTCCTCACTCGATGATTTTCGCTCAAAGTCCTCGGAGGATGGGTTGCTCTCAAATGACAAGTGTCAGTTTCTCTCGGAGCAGCCAACCAGCTAGTGGTTGTAGGGGGCGGCTATTTATAGCCTAGGGAGCAGCCCGACATGATAAGACATAAATGCCCTTCAATGATATGACCGTTAGGTGGATAAGATATTTTGGGACAGCTGGCGCGCAGCACAACAACGGTCGGAAATTTGACTCTCAAATTCCTCAGGGCTATCATGTTCCTCACTGTGTAGGCAATCCACACTGGCGAATTCCTAACTCCTCAGTCAGAACAAATTCCACAGCGACTAGAAGAACTTCGTCTCTGTCACTGAAGAAATTGACTGAGCTGTATGAGATTTCCAATGGCTTCACTTGAAGGGATTGGTAGGTGTAGGATTTTGAGTTGAGCATCACGTGGAAAATTTTCCTTAGTATTTCCTCGACCCCCTTTAACAGTACGGTGTTTCCTATGACTCAAGAAAGAGAAAAACAAAACTATGAAAACGAAAGTCTTCAAGCTTCATATTCCTTGCATGAATATCAAGTCTTCACGGACACACCAATTTCTTCACTTTCAAAGTCTTCATGAAAGTCTTCAGGAATACCAAAATCTTCAGTCGAAGATATTCATTTTTAGGGGTCGACTTTCTCTGTAAATATCAAACTCCTCATAGACTTATAGACCTGTGTACACTCATAAACACATTAGTCCCTTAACCTATAAGTCTTCAATACACCAAAATCACTAAGGGGCATTAGATGCACTTACAATCTCCCCCTTTTTGGTGATTGATGACAATATAGGTTAAGTTTTCAACGGGGATAAACATATGAAGTGTAAGTACTGATATTGAGGAATTTGATTGCAAGATATAGAAGAACTCCCCCTGAAGATGTGCATAGTGAGGCATTTGCTTTTGAAGCAATGCACACTTGAAGAGTTGAATCATGGAGATCTCCCCCTATATCTTGTAATTCATACATGCATTTGACATATAATATGAAGAATTTGAAATGCATGATGAAATATGGTGCCTGAAGAGATTCAGCATGCGAGCAATAATATTAATGAGGAACAAGCATACGAAATCAAAGCACAGTGCATCAACAGTATCAGAGCACCATCGAGTTTATGATTACAACTCGATCCAATAAAAGTTTTAGAAGAACGAGAGTTGTAACTTAGCAAAAAAAATGCCCATATAATAGACCCGCTTGAAGACTAACTCAGATTTCTCCCCCTTTGTCATCGAATGACCAAAAGGATCAAAACTGAGGACTAACGTCCCTGAAGAATATCAAGTTGATGGAGGAGCGCCAGCGTTGTCGGGGTCGGTTGTCGTAGTAGTGCCTGCCGCAGTGTCGTCCAAGTCTTCATTTTCATCAGTGTCGTGCGATGAAGAATAGGAGCTGGCCACCTAGGAAGGAACCTTGACCTTCTTGAATTTCTTCGATGGAGGTGCAGACCAGTCAAATTCTTCCTTGAGACCCATGCTCTTCAGATCTTATGTGCTGTAGATATGAGATAGAACACCCCAGGTACGGTTGAAGGTTTCATGGAGGTTGTCGTGGTTTTGTCACGGCAGATGTCCTTGTGAAAGGACTTAGTCATGGAGCCATCGCTACGGGTTAACTTGAAGGGGTTAAAGCGGACGCAAAGACACAAAGATTTATACTAGTTCGGCCCCTTCAATGAAGGTAAAAGCCTACGTCTACTTGTGATGGAATTGATGTGGTCTCGATGACTAGGGAGCAAATAAGCTTCGCCTAGGCCTCGAGTTGTTGTTGTCTGTCCCTGAACCGCCGCCGGGTCGTCCCCTTATAAACACGGGTGACGCCCGTCGGTCCATAGAGTCCCAACACCGGTTCATATTCGTATCCCGGTTGGTCTCTCTCTATTCCTAACTTACAATACAAGTTTACATATCAAGCCGGTTTATGGCTACAGGTTCTAAACCGACTATAGGCCTTTGGGCCTTCATCTGCCAGCTTGGCTTAATCACCTTTACACTACTAATGAAGTTAACCCGGCCCAGGTAGGCCGGTTCACGCCCAGTAGTAATATCCCCAACATTAGGCCCCAGATTGATTTGAACTGGTTCATGTCAATCCTTCACAAAAAATCTTTGTCTTCAACATCTTCTGGTTATTGGTGAACCACCGTGTCGTCATCATCTCTGGTTGTTGAAAACCGGCATGACGTCATCACGAAGTTAACATTTATGACGCCTTCTTTCATTAATAGATCTACGATAACCAAGGCAACAGCTGTAAGGGCATATTTATCCCTAAGTGTTTTGGTGATTGATGACAATACTCGTGCGGACTAATCGTGTGCCTTGAGTCCCTCAGATACTTCATCATTAGGCACAAGACGATTCGGTGCCCCTCGGAGACTGTTGAAGCCGGCGTTGTTCTACGTTTCTCTTTGGTGGAGTTGAGTCGTAGGAGAGCCGTACTATTAAGAGGGGGTCCGCGTCGGAAAGGTAGGGTGGAATCACCACGTACACTTGTCCCTCCTTTCCTTGCACTTTGGAGCTACCCGTCGTTATCTTGGTTGTGTGAAAACTGGCGACTACTGCTGTACTTGCGGTAGTACCGCAGGTACAAGCGGTAGTACCGCGGCGCGTCACAGTAGTACCGCCCCTCTGGTGCGGTAGTACCGCGGCACCCTGGCCTAGTGCCGCTCCGGTGCGGTAGTAGGGGCGGATGTAATTTTTTACATCCGCGCCCCTCACGGTAGTACCGCCCCTTTGGTGCGGTAGTACCGCGGCACCCTGGCCTAGTGCCGCTCCGGTGCGGTAGTAGGGGCGGATGTAATTTTTTACATCCGCGCCCCCCACGGTAGTACCGCTCGTCCAGCGAGGTAGTACCGCGGGGGCCCATGGTAGTACCGCTCCCTTGGAGTCGTAGTACCGTGGCCCTTCTGCCTAGTACCGCAGCGTCGCGGTAGTAGGCGCGGATGTAATTTTTTACATCCGCGCCGACCACGGTAGTACCGCGCCTCGCAGGCGGTAGTACCGCGTTGGGTTTTTGCACCACCCTAGTTTTTGCGGAAGTAGGCATGGATGTAATTTATTTCATCCGCACCCTTCCCAGGCCGTGACCCTCCTGCCTTGCGGTAGTACCGCAAGGGGGAGCGGTAGTACCACGCAAGCGATAGTACTGCTCCTTCGTCAGGGTTGTTCCGGCCTGTGCAGCTGCCACGGTAGTACCGTGGTCCTCCACGGTAGTACCGCGTGGCGTCGTGGTAGTACCGCTTCCTTGGAGCGGTAGTACCGTGTGTCGCGGGCAGAACTAGTGGATAACGGTTGGATTCTTTCCACGACTATATAAGGGATGTCTTCTACCTCTAGTTGACTACCTCTTCCACCTCTAAGCTCCATTGTTGCTCCAAGCTCCTTTTTCGCTCGATCTCTCTCCCTAGCCAATCAAACTTGTTGATTTGCTCGGGATTGGGTGACAAGGGCCCGATCTACACTTCCACCAAAAGGATATTTGATTCCCCCACTTATCCCTTGCGGATCTTGTTACTCTTGGGTGTTGAGCACCCTAGACGGTTGAGGTCACCTCGAAGCCATACTCCATTGTGGTGAAGCTTCGTGGTGTTGTTGTTGTTGGGAGCCTCCGATTTTTGTGGAGATTGCCCCAACCTTGCTTGTAAAGGTTCGGTCGCCGCCTTCAAGGGCACCAATAGTGGAATCACGGCATCTCGCATCGTGTGAGGGCGTGATGAGAATACGGTGGCCCTAGTGGCTTCTTGGGGAGCATTGTGCCTCCACACCGCTCTAACGGAGACGTACTTCCCTTAAAAGGAAGGAACTCCGGTAACACATCCTCGTCTCCACCGGCTCCACTCTTGGTTATTTCGTGCCTTTACTTTCGCAAGCTTACTTATTGTTACATCTCTTGCTTGCTTGCGTGCTAGTTGTTATTGCATCATATAGGTTGCTCACTTAGTTGCATATCTAGACAACCTATTTGTTGCAAAGTTTAATTTGGTAAAGAAAAGCTTAAAAATTGTTAGTTGCCTATTCACCCCCCCTCTAGTCAACCATATTGATCCTTTCAATTGGTATCAGAGCCTCGTCTCTTTATTAAGGACTTTGCCGTCCGAAGAGTATGGTTGACACCAACGATGGTGCGGAGGAACACTCCGGTGTGAATCCCATCTCATCTTCGGCCGAATGGGGAACCTCGGTCTCTCGTGAGGAGTTCAATGTGGCTTTAGACACATTGAAAACCTCCATGACGGCCGAGGTTAAAAGCATGTTTAATGATTTCCTAGAGGGACTTAAACTATATACCGCACCTATGAAAGTGGGTGATCCTACTAACAAGGTGATGGATGCTATCTCCGACAAGGGGGAAGCTAACAATGAAAAGAGTCCTTCTACTAGTGGTAGAAATGGCACCGGCATCTTTGCCCATGTGGAACCCCCGGTTTATGGAGGGCCAATCCCCTCCACTCATTTGAATCATGCCGGTCCACCTCCTAAATATGAGAAACATGTAGATTTTGATAATTGGGTCTATCGCTTTAAGCGTCATTTGAAACATGTGAACACTAACCTTTGGAGAGTCATTGAAGAAGGTTTTTATCCTCATGACCCAAGCAACTTCACCCCTCGAGAAGCCGTGGATAATCAATTCAATGAGAGTGCTCTCTTCATCATCCAAGATGCAATCCTTCCCGAAGATCTCCCTCACCTTCGACCCCATGTCGTGGCTAAATAAGCATGGAAATGTGTTGAGGGTCTCTATCGTGGAAGTGCTAGCATTCAACGGTCCAACTATGAAGTGGTGCAAGATGAAGCCGATGAGTTTGCAATGAAAGAAGATGAAGAACCTCGTGAGCTCTTTCGAAGAGTGACCAAACTCGCGGTGGCACTTCGAGATCATGGAAGCAAGGACACGGATGACAATTGAATCAAGCGGAAGTTCCTCAAGGCCATGATGCCCTACAACAAAGCCATGTCCTCCATCATTCGTCAACGACCGGACTTCCACACCATGACCTCAAGTGAAGTGTTGGATGAGTTCGTTGCAATGAGCATCTTGGACAAGACCGCCGACAATGCGGTGCTCCATTCTCAAAGAGCTAAGAAGCCTAACCTTGCTTTGAAGGCCAAGGTTATTGTGGAAGAAGAGGAAGAAGTGGAAGATGAGGAAAGAAACCCCGAAGACACCAAGTTTGACTACCATGAGCACATGGCCCTTGCTTCAAGACAATTTTGGAGCAAGAAGAGCTCAAGACCCAAGTTCAACAAGAACAACTCAAGTGGCGTCAAGGGCAAGCAATGAGTTAGAACTTGCTTCAACTGTGGCAATGTGAGCCATTTCGTTGTGGATTGTCCTTACGAGAAGCGGGAAGACAATGGTGGCAAGTTCATTCGGAAGGACAAAGCCAAGTCCTTCCCCAACAAGAACAACTTCGCCAAGAAGACTCCCACTCGTGGGTGGTGGTTCAAGAAGAATACCAAGAGGATGACGATGATGATGAGAATGAAGAAGCAACGGCCATGGCATCCATTGCCATTGCTACTCCCCGGATGTCTCTCTTTGAATCACCCAACAAAAACATCACCGCTAGATGCCTCATGGCTAAGGTTTCAAACAAGGTAACCCCCAACATCACAACCACCATCATTACTAATCCCTCCGTGGAGGATTGCATTGATGGACATGTTGAGTCTAATGAGGAAGTGAATGAATTTGAGTCTTTTATGAGTAAGCTTAAGGGAAAGTCCAAGAAGCACTTTGTTGCTCTCTTGGAACAACTTGGTGAGGCCAATGACATGATCGAGGCTCACGAAGAAACCATCTCCAAGATGGAAGGTCATAGTCGTGACTATGCCGATGAGATATCGGATCTCTCTAATGCTCTTGAGGAAGAGCGTGTGCATCGTTTGACTCTTGAGGAGTCACACAATGATGACCATGCTAAGTTAAAGAAAGATCTTGATCATGCTCTTGTCATGTCTCGTGTGCTAACCTCCGAGAAGGCTAAACTTGGGGTTGATCATGCTAGACTCAAAGAGGAGTTTGAGATACTTGACAAGGCCCACAAGGTCTTGAAGGGTACTCATGCTAGCCTCATGCTCAACTCCAAGTTAAGCTAATCAAGGAAAAGGCCACCTTTCCTCATATGGTATTAATTGATAATGCATGTGCTACTAAACCTTGTTGTGAGCATGTGCATCTTGTGGAGGAAAATGCCAAGTTGAAGGATCAACTTGAGAAAGGCCTTGTGACATGCATTCAAGGTGAGAAAAACCTCAACTACCTTTTGAGCAATCAAAAGGAAGTTGTGGCCAAAGAAGGAATTGGGTTTGCACCCAAGTCCAAGAGCAAGAAGAAGAAGAACAACAAGGCCAATCGTCCTCCTCCCCTCAAACAAACATTCGTGAAAGAGGGAGAGTGTGCTTCCAAGAAGAAGAAGGAGAAAGTGAAGGAAGTTGATGACCAAAAGGGCAAAAACATTTCCTCAAACAAAGCCGGCGACTTTAATCCTTCATATGTGTTGTGCAGTGCTAGTGATGGACATGTTTATGCTAGATTTGTTGGCTCTTCTTATGAGTACATTGAATGGTCTATTTGGGTTCCCAAGACCCTTGTTACTAACATCAAAGGACCCATTACAAAATGGGTACCTAAAACCAAGCATTGATCTCGTGTAGGTGTTTGCTTCCGATGGGGGATCATGGTTGCTCGATAGTGGAGCAACAAATCATATGACCGGGAGCAAGGACTTGGTGGTGGACGTGCAAGAGATTCCATCTATGCCCACCAATGTCGAGTGGGGTGATGCATCACATTCTAAGGTATTGGGCCTCGGCAAGGTTGTCATTTCTCATGATCTAACGATCGAGAAAGTCATGCTTGTTGAGTCCCTTGCATTCAATTTACTTTCCGTTCGTCAACTTGCACTCATGGGCTTTGCTACATTCTTTGATATTGATACCGTGGCCCTCTTGTGGAGCAAGACTCTTAAAGTAGCCTTTGTTGGGCATGTCGAGAACGGTCTCTATGTGGTTAACTTTTCGGAGCAACCCACTAAGACCGCGACATGCCTAATGGCTAAAGTTGACGTGGGATGGCTTTGGCATCGCCGTTTAGCCCACGTCAATATGAGATCTTTGCAAAGTCTTCTCAAGGGGACCATGTTCGTGGACTAACAAATGTTAGTTTTGCCAAAGATCGTGCTTGCAGTGCCTGTATTGAAGGAAAGCTTCATGAAAAGGCTCACCCTCCTTCAACCATCATCTACTCGAAGAGACCCTTGGAGCTCCTTCACATGGATCTCTTCGGGCCTCCATCTTTTGATAGTCTTGGAGGAAGAAAGTATTGCTTGGTGATTGTGGATGATTATTCAAGATACACTTGGGTATACTTCTTCAAGAGGAAGAGTGAGACCCAACAAACCGTCATCAACTTTGCAAATGAAGCTCCACGTCAACATGATGCAAAGATCTTGACAATAAGAAGCGACAATGGCACCGAGTTCAAGAACTACACCTTGGATGAGTTTCTTAGTGATGAGGGGATCAAGCATCAATATGCGGCACCTTATACCCCTCAACAAAATGGTGTTGCGGAGAGGAAGAACCGGACGTTGATGGATGCGGCAAGGACCATGATGGCAGAGTTCAAGTCTCCATACAACTTTTGGGCCGAAGCCATCAACACCGCATGTCATGCATCCAATCGGCTCTATCTTCGCAAAGGCTTGAACAAGACTCCTTATGAGATTCTCACCGGAAACAAGCCCAACCTCAAGTACTTCCGGGTGTTCGGTTGTAAGTGTTTCATTCTCAAGAAAGGTGTTCGTTTGTCTAAATTTGAGGCTAGAGCTCATGAGGGCATATTTGTTGGTTATGCTACAAACTCTCATGCTTACCGTGTCCTCAACAAGTCCACCGGACTCACTGAGGAGACGTGTAACGTGGAGTTTGACGAAAATAACGGCTCCCAAGTGGAGCAAAGTGGTACTTGTGATGTAGGTGATGAAATTCCTCCCCAAGCCATAAGAAGAATGGGTATTGGTCAAATCCTACCCATTGAGGAACCCCTTGTGGCCGAAGGAGAAGGACAATGCTCTACTCAAGTAGAGTCATCACCTCATCAAGACCCACACGCTTCCGAAGAACAAAGTGAAGGCCCTCAACCTCGTGAACAAGACCAAGGGCAAGATCTACCTCAAGACGGTGATGAACCACTAAATGATGCCCAAGGTCAAGTTCTCCCCCTCGAGCGAGTTCAAGATCAAGAGCAACCTCAAGATCAAGAACAAGCTCAAGACGGTGCTCAAGATCATCAAGTCAACCCTCCTCCTTCCACATCCGAGGAGGAATTAGAGCGTCGTGCCGCGGAGATTGCTTCCAAGCTCACCACCCAAGGCCATCTCATGGAAAATGTGGTTGGAAGCCTAAGAAAGGGGGTAAGCACTCGTAGACAATTGGCAAACTATTGTGAACATCACGCGTTTGTCTCTTGTGTCGAACCCCAAAAGGTCTATGAGGCGCTCGAAGACTCGGATTGGCTCAATGCCATGCATGAAGAACTCAACAACTTCGAGTACAACAAGGTGTGGAGATTGGTGCCAAGACCTTCCGGGAACCACAACGTCATTGGAACCAAGTGGATCTTCAAGAACAAGCAAGATGCTCATGGGAACATCATTCGCAACAAGGCAAGATTGGTAGCACAAGGCTACTCCCAAGTCGAGGGTATCGACTACGGTGAAACCTTTGCTCCTGTTTCTCGTCTTGAATCCATTCGTTTGTTGATTGCTTATGCTTCCCATCACAACTTTAAGTTGCAACAAATGGACGTGAAAAGTGCTTTTCTTAATGGTCCTATTAATGAGTTGGTCTATGTCAAGCAACCCCCCGGGTTCGAGGATCCCTACTTTCCGGATCATGTGTATCAACTCGATAAGGCACTCTATGGCCTTAAACAAGCCCCACGTGCGTGGTATGACCACCTTACCGAGTTGCTACAAGATCATGGATTTGAAGTAGGGCTAATCGACCCCACTCTTTTTACTAAGAAGGTCAACGGGGAGTTGTTTGTATGCCAACTATATGTTGATGATATTATCTTTGGTTCCCCTAACAAAGCTTTCAATGAAGAATTTGCCGCTCTCATGACCTCCAAGTTTAAGATGTCTTCGATGGGAGAGTTGAAGTTCTTCCTTGGTTACGACATCAAACAAAGAAGAGAAGGAACCTTCATCAACCAAGCCAAATACACTCAAGACATGCTTAAAAGATTCAAGCTAAGTGATGTCAAGCCGGCTACTACACCAATGCCTACCAAGTGCCAACTTGACATCGATCCCAATGGTAAAGCGGTGGATCAAAAGGTATATCGCTCCATGATTGGCTCCTTGCTTTACCTTTGTGCATCTAGACCGGATATCATGTTGAGTGTGGGGATGTGTGCACGTTTTCAAGCCGCACCAAAGGAAAGTCACTTTGTGGCGGTCAAGCGAATCTTTCGATATTTGGCTCATACCCCAAACTTTGGCTTATGGTACCCAAGAGGAGCAAACTTCAAGCTTGATGGTTTCACGGATTCCGATTGGGCGGGAGACAAAGTGGATAGGAAGTCCACTTCCGGAGGGTGCCAATTTCTTGGTTGCTCCTTGGTAAGTTGGTCTTCCAAGAAGCAAAGTTGTGTGTCTCTCTCGTCCACCAAAGCGGAGTATGTGGCGGCCGGTAGTTGTTGTGCTCAACTCCTATGGATGAGGCAAACTTTAAAGGAGTACGGTGTCATTTGTGACAAAGTGCCTCTTTGGTGTGATAATGAAAGTGCCATCAAGATTTCTCTCAACCCGGTGCAACACTTCAAGACGAAGCACATTGAGATTCGGTATCACTTCATCCGGGGTCACATTAGGCGAGGGGAGATCGAGCTCAAGTATGTCAACACTCATGATAACCTTGCAGATATTTTCACGAAGCCCTTGGATGAAGCAAGATTTCGCGAGTTAAGGCATGAGCTAAATATCATTGATTTGAGCAATGTGACTTGAACCCGTGCACCCCCCACCACACTCAACTTGTTGTCTAGTTTAGGTGTAGGCATGGACATAGGGGGAGTGTTGTTCTCTCAATGAACTCTCCCTCCCCCCATTATGCATAAATAGATCACCTCTTTCACATTAGCCATTTTTGATGGTACTTGTGCTTCAAAGACGAGTTTTGGTCATGGGCCCAAGGATAATTCTTTGCGGTGCCATACCATCCAACTCAAACATAGGTGGCTTCGGCCACCGCCCTCTCTCCTCGAGAGGTTTTGTCACTTAGGGATTTCCTGTTGTTCCCTTGGTTTGTGCCTGTTTTTGTGTAGTTTTGGGTTGTGTCTGTTTTTCCATGCAAAGGCGCATTTTTCTCTTGTTTGAAACCTTCGGTGGCATGAGTTCACGGTACTACCGCGGTCAGCCACGGTACTACCGCGGCCAACCACGGTACTACCGTTGATGGGAGCACGGTACTATCGTCCCCAAGCGGCAGTAATTTTTTACTGCCGCCTGGTTGAGCGGTACTACCGCCTCGGCGCGGTACTTCCGCCCGGGCGGTACTACCGCGCCGGTTCGAGCGCGTGGGGATAAGGCCGGGCAGGGGGAGTTCTAACTCCCCATACCCATTCGTCCTCTTTCTCTCCACGTTGTCTCTTCCTCTCTCGTGCTCACGAACGGAGCCGGCGTTCGTCGCCGGATCTCCTCCACCGGCTGCCCTCCCGTGATTCCGTCCAGTGGGATCGTTCCCCACCATGTGCTCTTGCTATGGACCAAGGTTTTTCCCCAAATCCTTCTCCTTTTTAATTGTGTTTGGTTCTTCTAGGTTTTGGGGGAGGCTTGTATGTTCTTGAGATTCCTAGACTAAATCTCTGCAAGAGTAGGATGAAGGAGTGTGGTATTGCATAGGATTTACACTTGTATTGTTGTCTTGCGCTAGATCTAATCACCGTAGCACCGCCATGGCTTCGCGGTTCTTTTTCAGATTCAAATCCTGTTAGATCTCACGCGACGCGGTACTACCGCCTGTATGGAGCGGTACTACCGCTCGCGCGGTACTACCGCCCCTAGGGCGCGGTACTACCGCGCACCGTGCGGTACTAAAACTTTACTACTGCCCCAGCCACGGTACTACCGTGACCCCTCACGGTACTACCGCATCTGGAGCTGTACTAAGCCTTTAGTACCGCACACCATGGCAGATCTACCGTGGCTCACATCTATCGCATGCCAACTTTCTCGTTTATCTTCTATGGGTTTCATGTGCTGTCTTATGGCCTTTGCATTGATTCTTTTCGCCTTCTGTTTTGGTGCTTTGCGTGTGTGTCTCAGGTGGTGGCTCTCGCCGGGCCAATCCCGTTCGTGACACTGGATCCAAGCGTCTGCGCAACCCAGGAGAAGTTCCCGAGGGATCGTCTGCGTCCAAGCGAAATGTCAAGACCAGAGCTAGCAAGCACAAGGAGCCCGCCAGGGGTATGTATGAGGTAGGCCCTCAAGAGTATGTCCGTCTCAGGCAGCTTCACCCTTATGTGACCCCACGTTCCACTGTCAGAGGGTGTGAACTGTTCTGGAACAAGACCCAAACCCAGATCTACTTGGATGTCATCAAGAACAAGCAGAACACCTATGTGGAGGTGAAGTGGATTGATATGCACCACATGAGGAAGGACAAGTTTCGTGACTACTTTGGGGAGGCTCTGGACTTGGTGGAGCAGTTTGGAATTGAGCATGTGATCTCTTTCCACCTGGACTATGACCCTGAGATCATCTGTCAGTTCTTTGCCTCAGTGTTTTTTCACACCAATGATGAAAGGAGGATGACCTGGATGACCAATGGCCGCAAGCTGTCAGCTACCTGGAAGGAGTTCATGGATCTGCTTCAATTCGCTGATGATGGACTTGACACTCCTGTGGGCGTTTGCCCTCATGGCAATGCTAACTCTGCTGACAAGGACAAGCTCACCCTGTTCATGGTTGAGAAGACGCTCGCCAATAGCAAGACAGTTTTGGTTCTCAACCCCTTTCTGGATATCATGTACCGCATCTTCTGCAACTCTTGTTCCCACGCATCGGTGACAAAGACAAGGTTCATGCCTATATGGTGGACATGATGCTTATTTTCCAAGAGGCTCGCTCGTCTCAGACTCAGCCACTTGATGTCTCTCACATCATGTGGTGTGAGCTTCGGTTCGCTGTGTTCAACCGCAAGGTGCCTATTTATGGGCCCTACCTGTTTCTGCTGATTTCGAAGACTTGGGAGAAGATGTACCCTGAGGAGGAGTTCTTGGCTCCATACTGGATTCGCCATGAGCCCATTTGTCTGAGGGTCAAACCCAACTGGGCTAACACCGCTACTCGTGCTGAGGCGTCTGCTGCTAGGGCTGCTGCTGTTGATGAGGATGTTGCTGGCGCTAAGGATGTTGCTGGGGGCCGTTCTGCTAGGCCCTCTCAGAGTGACTCTAGGCCATCTTGGGCCAAGAAGTTGAAGGATAAGATGAAGTCTCTTTTCTGCATGCAAGCCAAGGGCCAGTACAGGGCTCACGTGGAATCCAAGGAGAGTCGTCGCCGGCACAACAAGGTTTTGCAGCTCTATGGCGAGGATGTGTCTGGCGGGTCTGAGGAGCACATCACTCCTGAGACCGAGTGGATGGAGAAGCAAGGATACAGGTGGACTGATTCTGAGGAGGAGGTCGAGGAGTCCATTCCAGCTGCAGAGGTGTCTGACGAAGAGGCGTGGGACAACTTCTCTGCTTGAGTCACCTCTTGTGTGTTTAGGTGTCCTCTCTGCCTTTTTGGCGTCTCGATGCCAAAGGGGGAGAGAGTGTAGGGATTTGCGAGTTTGTGTGTCGTGTGTTTGCTGCTTTCAGTTGAACTCTCTACTGTTTTTCTCGTTTGAACCTTGGTTATCTTACCTCATATGGTGTAAGACATATGCACTCTATCTATCCAAGCTAGCTTGTGTTATATTGTGCTACTTTCATGCTATGCTATGCTTATTATCATGTCTTGGTCTCTAAAATATAGGGGGAGTGTTGATCCTAGTTTGTGTGCCATGCAGTCCAAAGCATTCATCTAAAGTGCACACATCTAGGGGGAGCCCCGTCTATATTTTAGAGAAGTGGGGTTTGCCACTGCTCTAAAAATATCTTATCTATGTGCAAATCCCGTGTTGTCATCAGTACACCAAAAAGGGGGAGATTGTAAGGGCATATTTATCCCTAAGTGTTTTGGTGATTGATGACAATACTCGTGCGGACTAATCGTGTGCCTTGAGTCCCTCAGATACTTCATCATTAGGCACAAGACGATTCGGTGCCCCTCGGAGACTGTTGAAGCCGGCGTTGTTCTACGTTTCTCTTTGGTGGAGTTGAGTCGTAGGAGAGCCGTACTATTAAGAGGGGGTCCGCGTCGGAAAGGTAGGGTGGAATCACACGTACACTTGTCCCTCCTTTCCTTGCACTTTGGAGCTACCCGTCATTATCTTGGTTGTGTGAAAACTGGCGACTACTGCTGTACTTGCGGTAGTACCGTAGGTACAAGCGGTAGTACCGCGGCGCGTCACGGTAGTACCGCCCCTCTGGTGCGGTAGTACCGCGGCACCCTGGCCTAGTGCCACTCCGGTGCGGTAGTAGGGGCGGATGTAATTTTTTACATCCGCGCCCCTCACGGTAGTACCGCCCCTTTGGTGCGGTAGTACCGCGGCACCCTGGCCTAGTGCCGCTCCGGTGCGGTAGTAGGGGCGGATGTAATTTTTTACATCCGCACCCCCCACGGTAGTACCGCTCGTCCAGCGCAGTAGTACCGCGGGGGCCCACGGTAGTACCGCTCCCTTGGAGTCGTAGTACCGTGGCCCTTCTGCCTAGTACCGCAGCGTCGCGGTAGTAGGCGCGGATGTAATTTTTTACATCCGCGCCGACCACGGTAGTACCGCGCCTCGCAGGCGGTAGTACCGCGTCGGGTTTTTTCACCACCCTAGTTTCTGCGGAAGTAGGCACGGATGTAATTTATTTCATCTGCACCCTTCCCACGCCGTGACCCTCCTGCCTTGCGGTAGTACCGCAAGGGGGAGCGGTAGTACCCCGCAAGCGGTAGTACTGCTCCTTCGTCAGGGTTGTTCCGACCTGTGCAGCTGCCACGGTAGTACCGTGGTCCTCCACGGTAGTACCGCGCGGCGTCGCGGTAGTACCGCTTCCTTGGAGCGGTAGTACCGTGTGTCGCGGGCAGAACTAGTGGATAACGGTTGGATTCTTTCCACGACTATATAAGGGATGTCTTCTACCTCTAGTTGACTACCTCTTCCACCTCTAAGCTCCATTGTTGCTCCAAGCTCCTTTTTCGCTCGATCTCTCTCCCTAGCCAATCAAACTTGTTGATTTGCTCGGGATTGGGTGACAAGGGCCCGATCTACACTTCCACCAAAAGGATATTTGATTCCCCCACTTATCCCTTGCGGATCTTGTTACTCTTGGGTGTTGAGCACCCTAGACAGTTGAGGTCACCTCGAAGCCATACTCCATTGTGGTGAAGCTTCGTGGTGTTGTTGTTGTTGGGAGCCTCCGATTTTTGTGGAGATTGCCCCAACCTTGCTTGTAAAGGTTCGGTCGCCGCCTTCAAGGGCACCAATAGTGGAATCACGGCATCTCGCATCGTGTGAGGGCATGATGAGAATACGGTGGCCCTAGTGGCTTCTTGGGGAGCATTGTGCCTCCACACCGCTCTAACGGAGACGTACTTCCCTTAAAAGGAAGGAACTCCGGTAACACATCCTCGTCTCCACCGGCTCCACTCTTGGTTATTTCGTGCCTTTACTTTCGCAAGCTTACTTATTGTTACATCTCTTGCTTGCTTGCGTGCTAGTTGTTATTGCATCATATAGGTTGCTCACTTAGTTGCATATCTAGACAACCTATTTGTTGCAAAGTTTAATTTGGTAAAGAAAAGCTTAAAAATTGTTAGTTGCCTATTCACCCCCCCCCCCTAGTCAACCATATCGATCCTTTCAACAGCTCCACTTCCAAAATTTGTGGCTCCTGGATTCGTGCGCCTGACACACGTCCTTTGCTTTATAAATAGGACCGAAGGGTCATTTCTTTTTCTCCCCTTCGTCTCTTTCTCTTCGTCTTCCTTGCGTTGCCGACCTCGAAGCTCCGCTGCCATCATTGACCTCTGCACCATCTTGGGCCGCTGCATCACCCTGACCGTACCAGAGAACCGCAGCGCCCTTCCGCATCTCCCTGAGCTCCAGTAAGTTCTCTGCTTTTATGGATCTAGATCTGTTCTAGGGTTTCATGTTCCTGCAGCTGTTCTTGCATACTGATCCTGCTCATGTCGAGGCTCTGGATAGGTTTTTGAAACCCTACTGTGATTATTGGTGGCCTTTTAACATCAGTCTGTAGATTCATACTCAAATCCATAGATCTCATCAATCTTCCTGCTTCTTGAACCCATGCTGTTCTGCTTCCAGCTTGTAAACATTTTTTCCTTCTTTTCTGAACTGGCCGTAGATCCATTTTTACAGAGAGATTATGCGAAACCTGTTTCTGTGCACTTACACAACCTTAATTGCCTTCAATGTTTAGATCAGGCGGTTTAACTTAATATAGAAAAAGTTAGTAAACCGGTATATACCATTAGTCCCCTTGTTGAACCGCCAGAATTCTTCAGCCATATTATGCCACCTCATAGAAATCCGGCTTAAATGTACTGCCTCCGGTTTAACATTGTTCATACCAGCGCATTCTTTTATCCAACACATTCTTGAACCGGAATCACTTATTTTTTGTAGATCTCACCATGGCCAAACAAGTATATGAGTGCAACTGGGTTCCTTCTCGCATCACAGAAACTCAGTTGAATAATTTAGTCTTGATCGGCGCTTTAGACAGCAAAGATACTATCCATTGGAGGGTCCCTGGTAATGAATGTCCTCCCACACCTCAAGAGGGAGAGGTTGTGATCTTTGTAGACCATTTAGCCCGGGGCTTCAAGCCGCCCGGTTCTAAATTTTACCGGGATGTGTTAGCCAATTTTCAACTCCGCCCGCAAGACACTGGCCCCAACTCTGTTACCAAAATATGCCACTTCCAAGTGCTCTGTGAGGTATACCTTCAAGAGGAACCCACAATTGAATTGTTTAGAGAATGTTTCCACCTAAACCGCCGCACAGAATTCACTGATGGCCCCAATACCGAATTGGGCGGTATGGCAATTCAGAAAAGGAAAGAGATCACTTATCCCCACGCCAGACTACACAGTCACCCCAAGGAGTGTAATTCAACATGGTTCTACTGCAAAGATACCTCCCCTGATAATGAAAATCCTTTGCCTGGCTTTCGTCCGGAGCGGCTCAGTAACACACACCCCTTCCCACAAAGGTTAAGTGCCAAGGAGAGAAGTAAATATGCTCCGCAACTGTCCAAGCTCTGAGCCTTCATGGCCAACGGTTTAACAGGAATAGATCTTGCACGCTGTTGGATATCATGGAGCATACTGCCTCTCAGCCGGCCCTCCGGTTTAATGTGCAAGTATACTGGTAGCGTCGATGACCCACTCCGACACACTAATATCCAGCTCTCAGATGATGAAGTCACAGAGGCTGTGAAGAAAATGTTGAACGAACCGGAACACCTCTGCGCTCAAACCGGTCTGCTCCCCTTCTGTACTACCAACAAACCGCCAGCTGTAAGATTTTATTGTAGTTTTTTACTGAACCTGTTATTGCTATTTCTGTATAACATCAATTGCTGCCTAATTAGGGTGATAATCTGTTCTGGAGCAAGAAGCTTCCACAAGAAAAACCAGAGAAAACGGAAAGATTAACCCAGCCAAAGACTAAGGTTGTCAAGAGGCCAGATCAAAAAAGGAAGACCACCGCTTCATCTGATCCGGCTGCTGACGATGATGTGGGTAACTCGGACCTTGAGGTAGAACTCGACTCACTAGGCTTACTTTTTACACGCCTTATTGATGATGATACTTGTCAGGACGATGCTGAAGCCAGTAATGCTGATGTCGCCGAGGTAACTATTCTCTCTTCCGATTCAGATCCCTTGCCTTCGCCAAAACTTCGCCAGGCAAACCGGAAAGTTAAATTTTCTCATCCTCTTGCTTACTTGGATCCCAAATTTCTTATGAAGACTCGGCAACATGAAGCTCGCCGCACAACCCGGCACAGCGGCCAGGTAGTTACCTCCGCCGGTTTACCGAACAGTCCGGTTCGGAAACGCCGCTCAGAGGTCTCCAACCTTCTTATTAATTTCTATCCTAAAGCGGGTTTCATCCATCAACCTCTTAATCTGTCCGACTCCGATTATCAGGTTACTTCTCATTCATCCTCTGGTGAATCATCAGCCACTCAGCTGCCACCACTGAAAACGGTTCTTGGGTAAGCTAGGCTGAACACATGCTTCTGGTATACTGCGTTATAACTTATGATATTCCTTGACTCTTTGTTTCTCTTTCAGGGCTAAACCTAAACCGAGCAAGAAAGCCCGTATGGATAAAGCGGCCGAGGAAGATGCTGTCCCTGAACAGGATAAAGCACCAGATCTTGAAGCGTTCGTTCATGAAGATGTTCCCAATGACCCTCCCTTGCAAGATGACGCTATTAATGAGAAGAGGCCTATTAATACTTCAGTCCCTGTTGACCAGCCTGCCAGCCCCATCCGGATTGAAAGATCCCGCAGTCCTTCCAAACCTGCCGACAAACCGATAGCACCAATGCAAACCGGCGAGTCCATAGATGATGACGTTGTAATTACCGGTGTAGGTCGCTTTGACCCAGGGAATCCTATCACTTTAGCTAAGCATACTGTCAAAGAAGATTTTTCTGCCATGAACAAAGGCAAATGGGATGTTGATCTGACGACGTATGCCGCTCTGAATGCCCAAGACCTTCATTCCCGTTACTTGAACCGGCTATATACTAGTCGTGATTATGAAGCTGGTCTGGTAAAGCTGATGAGGGAAAAATTTGAGGTAACTTCCTTGTGCTTCTCCTTTCTTTAATTACTGCCACTCTATTAATTCTCCTAGCCCCCAAGGGCCAGTTTGTAATCTTCCTCAAGCCGGGACTTTAATATAATCATCAATACTTTGAAATCCATCCATGTAGCCCCCAAGGGCCAGTTCAACTTAATATAATTAAACCGGGACCCCAATAGAGATTCTAATATCAGAACATAATTGAGCAAATAGCCATTAGCCCCCAAGTGCCAAGTTGAATACCTGTATTGAGCTTGGGACTTCGCGATTTTAGTAATAGATGAAGATTGAACATGCATTAGCCCCCAAGTATCAAGCGCATAACTTGTTATGTGGTTGGTACTTCAACTTCTTGTACCGTTTGTTTAAAGCAAAGCACTGCGTTTATGCAGGCTGAAGTGAGGATCAAAGAGGACCGGATTATTGATCTGCAAGGAACTTTGAAAACCCAAGAAGCCAAAACCGACAAAGCAAGGGAAGAATTAACCAGCGCTTTGAGCATCACGGAACAGCTGAATGAGGGCTTCAAGAAAGAGCGGGCTGATTGGGCCACTGAGAAAGCCGCTTTAATAAAAAGAGCTGAAAATGCTGAAGCTGCCCTTAAACCGGTGGTAGATGAGCTGACCGCCGTAAAGCGACAAGTGCATGCCATGACCGCTGCTATCTTTGGTAAGTTCCTTTTTGGTTCTTTGATAACTTTGGCCTTCTTATAATAGATCCGGTTTGTGATCTCTCCTGTAATGTTGCAGGTACACGCATTGGTCACTTAGGGTCAGATGTTCGGAAGAAGTTGAAGGCCGCCTACACCTTAATTGAACAGCTGTATACCGGAGCGCAGCGGATCATCACCAGTGCATCTCATAACAATCCGGCTCCCACTTTAATTCACGATACTCTGAAGAGGTTGTCAATGCTTCCTGCTCGGATTGAAGAGCTGAAAAAATCTGATGCTCGAACCGGAGCCATTAATGCCTTGATCTGGGCAAAAGCATGGGTGCCGGACTTCGATCCTGTTGAGGCAGCTCAAGGCTATCCCAGTTTGAAGGAAGATGGTTCAGAGTTCAATGAAGATGATCTGAGGGCGATAAACCGTATAGTGCGCCCTCTGGCTTGTCAATTGGCTGAAGAGGCAGACTTGTCGCATTATCAAGCTCAGTACAATGATCAGAACAAACGAGTGGCTGCACAAATTCCCGAAGCGGAGAATCTGATTCCTCCAATCCGTAAGCATACTTATGTTGGGGAACGTAGTAATTTCAAAAATTTCCTACGCACACGCAAGATCATGGTGATGATATAGAAACGAGAGGGGAGAGTGTTCGTCCACGTACCCTCGTAGACCGTAAGCGGAAGCGTTAGCACAAAGCGGTTGATGTAGTCGTATGTCTTCACGATCCGACCGATCCAAGTACCGAACGTACGGCACCTCCGAGTTCAGCACACGTTCAGCTCGATGACGATCTCCGGGCTCCGATCCAGCAAAGCTCCAGAGATGAGTTCCGTCAGCACGATGGCGTGGTGACGATGATGATGTTCTACCGGCGCAGGGCTTCGCCTAAACTCCGCGATGATATGACGGAGGTGGAATATGGTGGAGGGGGGCACCGCACACGGCTAAGGAACGATCCGTTGATCAACTTGTGTGTCATGGGGTGCCCCCCTACCCCCATATATAAAGGAGCAAGGGGGGAGGAGGCCGGCCCTAGGAGGGGCGCGCCATGTGTGGACTCCTACTAGGACTCCCTAGTCCTAGTAGGATTCCACCTCCCTTGTTGGAGTAGGAGAAGGGGAAAGAGGGGGAGAGGGAGAAGGAAAGGGGGGCTGCGCCCCTTGTCCAATTCGGACCAGAGGGGGGGCGCAGGCCTCCTTCCTTTTGGCCTCTCTCCTCTATTCCCGTATGGCCCAATAAGGCCCATATACTCCCCGGCGAATTCCCGTAACTCTCCGGTTCTCCGAAAAATACCCGAATCACTCGGAACCTTTCCGAACTCCGAATATAGTTGTCCAATATATCGATCTTTACGTCTCGACCATTTCGAGACTCCTCGTCATTTCCCCGATCTCATCCGGGACTCTGAACTCCTTCGGTACATCAAAACTCATAAACTCATAATAAAACTGTCATCGAAACCTTAAGCGTGCGGACCCTACGGGTTCGAGAACTATGTAGACATGACCAAGAACTATTCTTGGTCAATAACCAATAGCGGGACCTGGATGCCCATATTGGCTCCCACATATTCTAAGAAGATCTTTATCGGTCAAACCGCATAACAACATACTTTGTTCCCTTTGTCATTGGTATGTTACTTGCCCGAGATTCGATCGTCGGTATCCAATACCTAGTTCAATCTCGTTACCAGTAAGTCTTTTTAATTGTTACGTAATGCATCATTCTGTAACTAACTCATTAGCTACATTGCTTGCAAGGCTTATAGTGATGTGCATTACCGAGAGGGCCCAGAGATACCTCTCCGACAATTGGAGTGACAAAACCTAATCTCGAAATACGCCAACCCAACATGTACCTTTGGAGACACCTGTAGTGCTCCTTTATAATCACCCAGTTATGTTGTGACGTTTGGTAGCACCCAAAGTGTTCCTCCGGTAAACGGGAGTTGCATAATCTCATAGTTACAGGAACATGTATAAGTCATGAAGAAAGCAATAGCAACATACTAAACGATCAAGTGCTAAGCTAATGGAATGGGTCATGTCAATCACATCATTCTCCTAATGATGTGATCCCGTTAATCAAATGACAACTCTTTTGTCCATGGCTAGGAAACATAACCATCTTTGATAAACGAGCTAGTCAAGTAGAGGCATACTAGTGACACTATGTTTGTCTATGTATTCACACATGTATTATGTTTCCGGTTAATACAATTCTAGCATGAATAATAAACATTTATCATGAAATAAGGAAATAAATAATAACTTTATTATTGCCTCTAGGGCATATTTCCTTCAGTCTCCCACTTGCACTAGAGTCAATAATCTAGTTCACATTGCCATGTGATTTAACACCAATATTCATATTTGTATATGATTAACATCCATAGTTCACATCGTCATGTGACCAACACCCAAAGGGTTTACTAGAGTCAATAATCTAGTTCACATCGCTATGTGATTAACACCCAAAGAGTACTAAGGTGTGATCATGTTTTGCTCGTGAGAGAAGCTTAGTCAACGGGTCTGTTACATTCAGAGCCGTATGTATTTTGCAAATATTCTATGTCCACAATGCTCTGCACGGAGCTACTCTAGCTAATTGCTCCCACTTTCAATATGTATCCAGATTGAGACTTAGAGTCATCTGGATCGGTGTGAAAGCTTGCGCCGATGTAACTCTTTACGACGGGCTCTTTTATCACCTCCATAATCGAGAAATATTTCCTTAGTCCTCACTAAGGATATTCTTGACCAATGTCCAGTGATCTACTCTTAGATCACTATTATACTCCCTTGCCAAATTCAGAGCAAGGTATACAATAGGTCTGGTACATAACATAGCATACTTTATAGAACCTATGACTAAGGCATAGGGAATGACTTTCATTCTCTTTTCTATTTTCTGCTGTGGTCGGGATTTGAGTCTTACTCAATTTCACACCTTTGCAACACAGGCAAGAACTCTTTCTTTGACTGTTCCATCTTGAACTATTTCAAAATCTTGCCAAGGTATGTACTCATTGAAAATCTTATCAAGCGTCTTGATCTATCTCAATAGATCTTGATGCTCAATATGTAAGTAGCTTTTACTGAGGTCCTTCTTTTAAAGAACTCCTTTAAAACACTCCTTTATGCTTTGCAGAATAATTCTACATTATTTCCGATCAACAATATGTCATTCACATATACTTATCAGAAATGCTGTAGTGCTCCCACTCACTTTCTTGTAAATACAGGCCTTTCCAAAAGTCTGTATAAAACCATATGCTTTGATCAACTCATCAAAGCGTATATTCCAACTCCGAGATGCTTGCACCAGTCCATTGATGGATTGCTGGAGCTTGCACACTTTGTTAGCATCTTTAGGATTGAAAAAAACCTTCTGGTTCCATCATATACAACTCTTCTTTAATAAATCCATTAAGGAATGCAGTTTTGACATCCATTTGCCAGATTTCATAAAATCTGGCAATTGCTAACATGATTCAGACAGACTTAAGCTTTGATACAAGTGAGAAAATCTCATCGTATTCAACCTCTTGAACTTGTTGAAAACCTTTTGCAACAAGTCGAGCTTAGTGGATAGTAACACTACTATCAGTGTCCGTCTTCCTCTTGAAGATCCATTTATTTAACATGGCTTGCTGATCATCGAGCAAGTCAATCAAAGTCCATACTTTGTTCTCATACATGGATCATATCTCAGATTTTATGGCCTCAAGCCATTTCGCGGAATCTGGGCTCATCATCGCTTCCTCATAGTTCGTAGGTTCATCATGGTCTAGTAACATGACTTCCAGAACATGATAACCGTACCACTCTGGTGCGGATCTTACTCTGGAAGACCTACGAGGTTTTGTAGTAACTTGATCTGAAGTTTCATGATCATCATCATTAGCTTCCTCACTAATTGGTGTAGGAATCACTGGAACTGATTTCCGTGATGAACTACTTTCCAATTCGGGAGAAGGTACAAATTACCTTATCAAGCTCTACTTTCCTCCCACTCACTTCTTTCGAGAGAAACTCCTTCTCTAGAAAGGATCCATTTTTAGCAACGAATATCTTGCCTTCGGATCTATGATAGAAGGTGTACCCAACAATTTCCTTTGGCTATTCTATGAAGATGCACTTCTCCGATTTGGGTTTGAGCTTATCAGGATGAAACTTTTTCACATAAGCATCGCAGCCCCAAACTTTAAGAAACGACAACTTGGGTTTCTTGCTAAACCATAGTTCATATGTTGTCGTCTCAACGGATTTAGATGGTGCCCTTTTAAACGTGAATGCAGCTGTCTCTAATGCATAACCCCAAAACAATAATGGTAAATCAATAAGAGACATCATAGATCACACCATATCCAATAAAGTGCGGTTACGACGTTCGGACACACCATAATGTTGTGGTGTTCCAGGTGGCGTGAGCTGTGAAACTATTTCACATTGTTTTAATTGAAGACCAAACTCGTAACTCAAATATTCGTCTCCGCGATCAGATCGCAGAAACTTTATTTTCTTGTTACGATGATTTTTCCACTTCACTCTGAAATTCTTTGAACCTTTCAACTATTTCAGACTTATACTTCATCAAGTAGATATACCCATATCTGCTCAAATCATCTTGTGAAGGTCAGAAAATAACGATACTTGCCACAAGCGTCAATACTCATTGGATCGCATACATCTGTATGTATTATTTCCAACAAGTTAGTAGCTCGTTCCATTGTTTCGGAGAACGGAGTTTTAGTCATCTTGCCAAAAAGGCACGGTTCGCAAGCATCAAATGATTCATAACCAAGTGATTCCAAAAATCCATCTGTATGGAGTTTCTTCATGCGCTTTACACCGATATGACCCAAACGGCAGTGCCACAAATAAGTTGCACTATCATTATTAACTTTGCATCTTTTGGCATCAATATTATGAATATGTGTATCATCACGATCGAGATCCAACAAACTATTTTCATTGGGTGTATGACCATTGAAGGTTTTATTCATGTAAACAGAACAACAATTATTCTCTGATTTTAAATGAATAACCGTATTGCAATAAACATGATCAAATCATATTCATGCTCAACGCAAACGCTAAATAACATTTATTTAGGTTTAACACTTATCCCAAAAGTTTAGGGAGTGTGTGATGATGATCATATCAATCTTGGAACTACTTCCAACACTCATTGTCACTTCCCCTTCAACTAGTCTCTGTTTATTCTGTAACTCCTGTTTGGAGTTACTAATCTTAGCAACCGAACAAGTATCAAATACTCAGGGGCTACTATAAACACTAGTAAGGCACATATCAAGAACCTGTATATCAAATATACCTTTGTTCACTTTGCCATCCTTCTTATCCACCAAATATTCAGGGCATTTCTGCTTCCAGTGACTATTTCCTTTGCAGTGTAAGCACTTAGTTTCAGGCTATGGTTCAGCTTTGGGCTTCTTCGCAGGAGTGACAACTTGCTTGTCTTTCCACTTGAAGTTCCCTTTCTTTCCCTTTGCCCTTTTCTTGAAACTAGTGGTCTTGTCAATCATCAACACTTGATGCTCTTTCTTGATTTCTACCTTCGTTGATTTCAACATCACGAAGAGCTCGGGAATCATTTTCGTCATCCCTTGCATACTATAGTTCATCACGAAGTTTTACTAACTTGGTGATGGTAACTAGAGAATTCTGTCAATCACTATCTTATCTGGAAGATTAACTCCCACTTGATTCAAGCGATTGAAGTACCCAGACAATCTGAGCACATGCTCACTAGTTGAGCGATTCTCCTCCATCTTTTAGCTATAGAACTTGTTGGAGACTTCATATCTCTCAACTCGGGTATTTTCTTGAAATATCAACTTCAATTTCTGGAACATCTCATATGGTCCATGACGTTCAAAACGTCCTTGAAGTCCCGATTCTAAGCCGTTAAGCATGGTGCACTAAACTATCAAGTAGTCATCATATTGAGCTAGCCAAACGTTCATAACGTCTGCATCTGCTCCTGCAATAGGTTTGTCACCTAGCGGTGCATCAAGGACATAATTCTTCTGCGCAGCAATGAGGATAAACCTCAGATCACGGATCCAATCCGCATTATTGCTACTAACATCTTTCAACACAGTTTTCTCTAGGAACATATCAAAATAAACATATGAAAGCAACAACGCAAGCCATTGATCTACAACATAATTTGCAAAAATACTACCAGGACTAAGTTCATGATAAATTTAAGTTCAATTAATCATATTACTTAAGAACTCCCATTTAGACAGACATCTCTCTAGTCATCTAAGTGATCACGTGATCCAAATCAACCAAACCATGTCCGATCATCACGTGAGATGGAGTAGTTTCAATGGTGAACATCGCTATGTTGCTCATATCTACTATATGATTCACGCTCAACCTTTCGGTCTCTGTGTTCCGAGGCCATATCTGTATATGCTAGGCTCGTCAAGTATAACCTGAGTATTCCGCGTGTGCAACTGTTTTGCACCCGTTGTATTTGAACGTAGAGCCTATCACACCCGATCATCACGTGGTGTCTCAGCACGAAGAACTTTCGCAACGGTGCATACTCAGGGAGAACACTTCTTGATAATTAGTGAGAGATCATCTTAAAATGCTACCATCAATCAAAGCAAGATAAGATGTATAACAGATAAACATCATATGCAATCAAAATATGTGACATGATATGGCCATGATCATCTTGCGCCTTTGATCTCCATCTCCCAAGTACTATCATGATCTCTATCGTCACCGGCACGACACCATGATCTTCATCATCTTGATCTATATCAATGTGTTGTCACATGGTCGTCTCGCCAACTATTGCTCTTGCAACTATTGCTATTGCATAGCGGTAAAGTAAAGCAATTATTTGGCACTTGCATCTTATGCAACAAAGAGACAACCATAGGGCTTCTGCCAGTTGCCGATAACTTCAACAAAACATGATCATCTCATACAACAACTTATATCTCATCACGTCTTGACCATATCACATCACAACTTGCCCTGCAAAAACAAGTTAGACGTCCTCTACTTTGTTGTTGCAAATTTTACGTGGCTGCTACGGGCTTAGCAAGAACCGTTCTCACCTACGCATCAAAACCACAACGATAGTTTGTCAAATAGACTCCATTTTAACCTTCGCAAGGACCGGGCATAGCCACACTTGGTTCAACTAAAGTTGGAGAAACTGACACCCGCCAGCCACCTGTGTGCAAAGCACGTCGGTAGAACAAGTCTCGCGTAAGCGTACGCGTAATGTCGGTCCGGGCCGCTTCATCCAACAATACCGCTGAACCAAAGTATGACATGCTGGTAGGCAGTATGACTTATATCGTCCACAACTCACTTGTGTTCTACTCATGCATATAACATCAACGCATAAAACCTAGGTTCGGATGCCACTGTTGGGGAACGTAGTAATTTCAAAAATTTCCTACGCACACGCAAGATCATGGTGATGATATAGCAACGAGAGGGGAGAGTGTTCGTCCACGTACCCTCGTAGACCGTAAGCGGAAGCGTTAGCACAACGCGATTGATGTAGTCATACGTCTTCACGATCCGACCGATCCAAGTACCGAACGTACGGCACCTCCGAGTTCAGCACACGTTCAGCTCGATGACGATCTCCGGGCTCCGATCCAGCAAAGCTCCGGAGATGAGTTCCGTCAGCACGATGGCGTGGTGACGATGATGATGTTCTACCGGCGCAGGGCTTCGCCTAAACTCCGCGACGATATGACCGAGGTGGAATATGGTGGAGGGGGGCACCGCACACGGCTAAGGAACGATCCGTAGATCAACTTGTGTGTCATGGGGTGCCCCCTGCCCCCGTATATAAAGGAGCAAGGGGGGAGGAGGCCGGCCCTAGGAGGGGCGCGCCATGTGTGGACTCCTACTAGGACTCCCTAGTCCTAGTAGGATTCCACCTCCCTTGTTGGAGTAGGAGAAGGGGAAAGAGGGGGAGAGGGAGAAGGAAAGGGGGGCTGCGCCCCTTGTCCAATTCGGACCAGAGGGGGGGCGCAGGCCTCCTTCCATTTGGCCTCTCTCCTCTATTCCCGTATGGCCCAATAAGGCCCATATACTCCCCGGCGAATTTCCGTAACTCTCCGGTTCTTCGAAAAATACCCGAATCACTCGGAACCTTTCCGAACTCCGAATATAGTCGTCCAATATATCAATCTTTATGTATCGAGCATTTCGAGACTCCTCGTCATGTCCCCGATCTCATCCGGGACTCCGAACTCCTTCGGTACGTCAAAACTCATAAACTCATAATAAAACTGTCATCGAAACCTTAAGCGTGCGGACCCTACGGGTTCGAGAACTATGTAGACATGACCTAGAACTGTTCTTGGTCAATAACCAATAGCGGGACCTGGATGCCCATATTGGCTCCCACATATTCTACGAAGATCTTTATCGGTCAAACCGCATAACAACATACTTTGTTCCCTTTGTCATCGGTATGTTACTTGCCTGAGATTCGATCGTCGGTATCCAATACCTAGTTCAATATCGTTACCGGTAAGTCTCTTTACTCGTTACGTAATGCATCATTCTGTAACTAACTCATTAGCTACATTGCTTGCAAGGCTTATAGTGATGTGCATTACCGAGAGGGCCCAGAGATACCTCTCCGACAATTGGAGTGACAAAACCTAATCTCGAAATACGCCAACCCAACATGTACCTTTGGAGACACCTGTAGTGCTTCTTTATAATCACCCAGTTATGTTGTGACGTTTGGTAGCACCCAAAGTGTTCCTCCAGTAAACGGGAGTTGCATAATCTCATAGTTACAGGAACATGTATAAGTCATGAAGAAAGCAATAGCAACATACTAAACGATCAAGTGCTAAGCTAACGGAATGGGTCATGTCAATCACATCATTCTCCTAATGATGTGATCCCGTTAATCAAATGACAACTCTTTTGTCCATGGCTAGGAAACATAACCATCTTTGATAAACGAGCTAGTCAAGTAGAGGCATACTAGTGACACTATGTTTGTCTATGTATTCACACATGTATTATGTTTCCGGTTAATACAATTCTAGCATGAATAATAAACATTTATCATGAAATAAGGAAATAAATAATAACTTTATTATTGCCTCTAGGGCATATTTCCTTCAACTTACGCTCCTGATACTGAACCGTCTTCTCTGATCCATGAAGAGGCTGTCTTTCAAGCTTTAATGGGAATCGACTGGACCACTGTTGATTTCCAGCCAATGGATAGAGATGAGGAAACTGAAGCGGCGCGGGACGACCCACAACCATCAGACCGGGGAGATGAGCAGGCATGAACCAAAAGCCGGTTTAAGTAGCTTCTTTATTATGATCCGCCAGAAGAACAATGATCTTATTTGGGCACCGCGTTGCCTTGTAATAGAATATCCAATACTTTTGCTTTAAATATGCCTTCGTGCATAAGTACTGATGCTTTTTGCTTGAAATCCTCAATTCATATTTCCTGCAATCATAAAATCTTGAACTGCAATGATGGTTATACCACCAACCGGTTTATGACCTTTATATATATATCGTCAATGTATGTAAGACGTATAATCAAATAGGCGATACAAAATACCTGCCATCGCTGGACATGAAGTTTGGCTTAGCCAAGCTTGAAACGGAGGTTTTATAAACCATTACCGTCAAAGGGGAAAAAACAACTCCCGTGTGTTAAAATAATGGCTTACCATGTAAACCGTGCTGGGTCATTGTAAGCCCCCCTGCTACTCCATGATGTTAACAGGAAAGTTAAACCGGGCATATTTCTCCGGATTAAAAATGAACCGAATTCCCTCAGCTGAACCGGTTAAAAAGTGCTGTCGGTTTAAAGAAAACACAACAAAAATCGAAGAATAGTCATAAAAGAAATATGGAAGCAAAGGCAATGATAAAACCGTTTGCAAAAACATGCTTTACTGAGCTGATCAGATGGTGTTACCATGGTCGGACAGGACCAAGCCCCCCAATAGGTGTGGCGATGGTTCAAGTCAGCCAGGTCCCCAAATGAAACCGTGGCATTTATGCCGATCAAAAGGCATGGCAATGGTTCGGGTTCGACCAAGCCCCCAAGTGATTCTGTGGCCTTAGGCCGATCAAGAGGCGTGACTGGTTCAGACTTGACCATGTCCCCAAGTGATCTGGTGGCTTTCGCCTATCAAGAGGTGTTGCATTGGTTCGGACACGACCAAGCCCCCAAGCGATATCACAAAGCTTTTTTTGAAAAGCAAATTTCAAGGGGTAAACCGGAGGCCGCTTTAAGACAGAACAACTCCATGTAACCACACATGATATGAAAGGACAGAGACCCCGCTTTAGCTGAAGCTCCGGTTTTATTATATCAATGATATATATACACTATTATAATATGTACAAAGATAGAGTCAATGGCTCAAGTGTAGTAAGGCCGAAGATGAGCTATGTTCCACGGCCTGTTGGTCTCCTCCTCTGATGTGCGTGAGTCTTTATGCTCTCGAATATCAATCAGATAGTACGACCCATTGTGCAGATTCTTGCTGACCACGAAAGGTCCCTCCCATGGTGGGGATAACTTGTGCATATCCGTCTGGTCTTGGATGAGTCGAAGCACCAAATCTCCTTCTTGAAAAGCTCTGGTTCTGACTCGGCGACTGTGATAGCAATGAAGATCCTGTTGATAAATCGCCGAGCGGGCAGCTGCTATGTCACGCTCCTCATCCAATAGGTCCAAAGCATCTTGCCGTGCTGTCTCATTGTCCGCTTCAACATAAGCCGCTACACGAGGCGAATCATGCCGGATATCACTAGGGAGAACCGCCTCTACTCTGTAGACCATGAAAAACAGCGTGTATCCTGTAGATCGGTTGGGCGTAGTATTGATACTCCATAGCATAGACGGTAGCTCTTCAACCCAACAACCCGGTGTTCTTTGCAATGGAACCATAAGCCGGGGTCTGATGCCTCGCAAGATCTCTTGATTAGCTCATTCTGCCTGCCCATTGGACTGGGGGTGAGCCACTGACAATATGTCAAGTCGGATGTGCTCACGCTCACAGAATTCCTTCATAGCGCCCTTGGACAAATTGGTACCATTGTCAGTAATGATACTGTGTGGAAAGCCAAACCGGAAAATCACCTTTTTAATGAACTGCACCGCTGTAGCTGCATCACACTTGCTAACAGGCTCCGCTTCAACCCACTTGGTAAATTTGTCAACTGCCACTAAAAGGTGGGTTTTCTAATCCTTGGACCTTTTAAAAGGTCCGACCATATCCAGCCCCCATGTTGCAAACGGCCAAGTAATTGGAATCATCCTCAACTCTTGAGCCGGCACATGAGCACGCCGTGAAAATTTCTGACAGCCATCACACCGTTTAACCAAGTCCTCCGCATCAGCATGAGCTGTCAACCAGTAGAACCCGTGAAGAAACGCCTTAGCCACCAGAGACTTTGAACCGGCGTGGTGACCACAATCCCCTTCATGGATTTCGCGCAAAATTTCATAGCCTTCCTCAGGAGAGACGCAGCGTTGAAACGCCCCTGATACACTGCAATGATGCAATTCGCCATTGACAATGGTCATAGACTTGGATCGCCGGACTATCTGCCTGGCTAGAGTCTCATCCTCTAGCAACTCTCCCTAGTTCATGTACGCAAGATAAGGAACTGTCCAATCTGGTATAACATGCAGGGCTGCCACCAATTGAGCCTCCGGATCAGGAATAGCCAAATCCGCTTCACCCAGGAGCTTGACTGACGGGTTGTGCAACACATCAAGAAAGACATTAGGCGGGACCAGTTTACGCTGAGAGCCCAACCGGCTTAAAGCGTCCGCCGCTTCATTTTTTCGACGATCCACGTGATCCACCTGATAACCCTTGAAGTGACCCGCAACAATAGCCATCTCACGATGATATGCAGCCATAAGTGGGTCTTTAGAATCCCAAGTGCCAGACACCTGTTGAGCCACGAGGTCCGAGTCACCGAAGCACTTAACTCGACTTAGATTCATCTCTTTAGCCATCCGGAGACCACGGAGCAAAGCTTCATACTCAGCTGCATTATTAGTACAAGGGAACATTAAGCGGAGAACATAACAAAACTTATCACCTCGTGGGGAAGTTAATACGACTCCAGCCCCCGAGCCCGCCAATTGCCTGGATCCATCAAAATGGATAGTCCAATATGTGTGATCCGGCTTCTCCTCTGGTGCTTGCAACTCAGTCCAATCATTGATGAAATCAACAAGTGCTTGAGACTTCACCGCCGTCCGAGGTACGTACGTCAATCCGTCGGCCCAAGTTCTATAGCCCACTTGGCAATCTGGCCAGTCACCTCCCGGTTCTGTATGATATCGCCCAAGGGAGCCGAACTGACCACTGTGATGGGGTGCCCTTGGAAATACTGCTTCAACTTCCGGCTTGCCATGAAAACTCCATACACCAGCTTCTGCCAATGCGGATACCTTTGCTTGGATTCAATAAGCACCTCGCTGATATAGTAAACCGGCCGCTGAACCGGATACTCCTTGCCCGCCTCCTTGCGTTCTACCACAATAGCCACGCTAACTGCGCGAGCATTGGCCGCTACGTATAGCAATAACGGCTCCTTGTCGATCGGAGCTGCAAGAACGGGCGGATTGGCTAATTGCCGCTTCAAGTCCTCCAACGTTTCATCAGCAGCCGGACTCCAGATGAATTGATCTGCCTTTCTCAGCATCTGGTATAAAGGGATGGCTTTCTCTCCGAGGCGGCTGATAAACCGGCTCAGCGCGGCAATCCGACCCGCTAAACGCTGAACATCGTTGATACACTTCGGTTTAGCCAGGGAGGTGATAGCCGTAATCTTCTCCGGATTAGCCTCAATTCCTCTGTTGGACACAAGAAAGCCCAGTTACTTGCCTGCCGGAACACCAAAGACACATTTGGCCGGGTTAAGCATCATCTTGTAAACCCGCAAGTTGTCAAAGGTTTCCTTCAAATCATCAACCAGCGTCTCCTTCTGCCTTGACTTGACTACAATATCATCCACATAGGCATGCACATTACGGCTGATCTGTTTATGCAGGCAGTTCTGTACACACCGTTGATAAGTGGCTTGGGCGCTCTTGAGCCCAAAAGGCATAGATACATAGCAGAAGGCTCCAAAGGGAGTAATAAACGCCATCTTCTCCTGGTCCTTAACCGCCATTTTGATCTGATGATACCCATAATACGCATCCAAAAAACTCAAACGCTCACAACCCGCCGTGGCATCAATAATCTGGTCAATGCGGGGGAGGGCAAAACGAACTGCTGGACAAGCCTTGTTAAGATCCGTGTAATCCACACACATACGCCAAGTGCCATTTTTCTTAAGAACCAGCACCGGATTAGCAAGCCACTCTGGATGGAACACTTCAATGATAAAACCAGCTGCTAAGAGCCTGGCCACCTCTTCTCCAATAGCTTTGCGCCTTTCTTCGTTAAACCGGCGGAGAAACTGCTTTACCGGTTTATACTTCGGATCAACATTAAGAGTGTGCTCAGCGAGTTCCCTCGGTACACCTGGCATGTCAGAAGGCTTCCATGCAAAAATGTCCCGATTCTCACGGATGAACTCGATGAGCGTGCTTTCCTATTTAGGGTCCAAGTTGGCACTGACAGTGAACTGCTTGGACGAATCGCCGGGCACGAACTCAACAAGCTTGGTCTCAGCCGCTGATTTGAACTTCAGATCTGAATCATGCTCTGTAGTCGGCTTCTTCAAAGGGGTCATGTCCGCCGGATCAACATTGTCCCTATAATATTTCAACTCCTCCGTCGCACAAACTGACTCTGCATAGGCCGCATCACCTTCCTCACATTCCAAAGCAATCTTGCGGCTCCCATGAACCGTTATTGTCCCTTTGTGACCCGACATCTTGAGCTGCAAATAGATATAACAAGGCCGTGCCATGAATTTGGCATAAGTCGGCCGCCCAAATAAGGCGTGATACGGGCTCCAGATTTTCCCCACCTCAAAGGTTAGTGTTTCGGATCGGGAATCATGCTCGTCCCCAAAAGCCACCTCCAGGGATATCTTACCAACATGATATGCTGATTTGCTAGGCACCACACCATGGAACACCGTATTAGACGGTCTGAGACTTTTGTCTGTGAGCCCCATGCGGCAGAATGTCTCGTAGTACAGGATGTTAATACTGCTCCCTCCATCCATGAGCACCTTGGTGAATTTATAACCTCCCACCTGAGGGTCTACCACTAATACCAACTGGCCCGGATTGTCAACCCGGGGTGGGTGATCCTCCCTGCTCCACACGATAGGTTGTTCCGACCAGTGTAAGTAACGTGGTACGGCCGGTTCAACAGAGTTCATCGCTCGCTTGTGAAGTTTCCGGTCACGCTTATCGAAGCTAGTTGTGAAAACGTGATACTGCCCGTTGTTCAACTGTTTTGGATGGCTCTGATAACCCGACTGCTGATGCTGCTGTTGCTGGTTGTAACCTCCTTGACTGCTCTGATTATTCTGGTTATTATGACCGCCCTAATTGAAACCTGAACCGGAAGCTCCATCGTGACTCGGCCCATGGAAACCGGATCCTGAGCCACCACCTGACCCATGGTCATACCGGAAGGCATTAGAGTTTTTAAATTCTTGCATAATGTAACAGTCCTTCCAAAGGTGGTTAGCCGGCACCTCCTTTGTCCCGTGTTTTGGACAAGGCTGATTCAACAAATAGTTTAAGCAATCCGGGTTACGATTCGGAGCCCCACTATGATTCGCTGTTTTACCTCTGCGCCGCTGACCCTTGTCCTGCGCATTGGTGTTAGCCACAAAGTCCATGCTGCCACCCGCTTTACGCTAGCCTCCGTTCCCATGGCCCGCTGGTTTGTGTTGATGCCCCTTGGAGTTGCTGTTCTTCTTTCCCTTCCCTGCTTCATCATCGTCAGTCTCGGGATCCTTGGTACTATCAGAATCAGCATACTTCACTAAAGCGGCCATGAGAGTTCCCATGTCGTTACAGAACCGCTTCATACGCCCCAACTTCAACTTTAGAGGCTTAAACCGGCAGTTGCCCTCCAGGGTTAAGATCGCAGAGTCAGCATTGATCCTGTCAGACGAGTGCAAGAGTTCCGAAACGCGGCGTACCCAATGGGTTGTTGACTATCCGTCCTCCTGAACACAAGCCGCCAAGTCTACTATGGACTTAGGCTGCTTACACGTATCTTTGAAATTCTGGATAAACTGGGTCCGCAACTGGGCCCATGAACTGATAGAATTAGGCAGCAGGCTCTTCAACCAAGTACGGGCCGTGCCTTCAAGCATTATGGTGAAGTACTTTGCACACATGGTCTCATCCACATCCAGCATCTCCATGGCCATCTCATAACTCTCTACCCACGCTTTTGGAGATAAATCAGCGGTGTAATTCGGCACCTTGTGCGGACCCTTGAAGTCTTTGGGCAGGCGTACATTGCGTTAAGCGGGGACTAAACAGGGCACTCCCAAGCTAGAGGCGACCCCTGGCCCGGCGGAGGTGGTAGGGCGAACCGGTGTAAGCTGACCCACCTTGTTCTGTGCTGCTAACTCGGCCTCCCTTCGTGCCCGGGCCCGGTCCACTACATCCTGAGCGTCGCGAACACCACCTGCCGGGTTATTGCCACGGGCCGCTTCACGGCTCCGCGCATTGCTTGATACGGCCGGTTCATCCATGCGCCTACTGTAGCTCCGGCTTGGACGAGGTGTGGAATGAATCCGATCGCGGCTGTATGAATATGCCTCCTGCTGAATCAAAGCGGTTCGGAGAAGTTCCTTAACCCAGCGCGTTTCTATTGCTTGCGGAGAGTCTCCTTCGATCGGGATGGCTTCTAATCGCGAAGCAGCTGCGACAAGATTGTCCATAGGATTAGAGTAATTACCCGGAGGTGTCTGGACCGGCGGAGGAATCACAACGTTCTGCCGAGGAGGTTCCATCAGGCGGGGTTGGACCGTCGCTCCGGGCCCTGGTGCCTCGACCCGGTTTACCTCCCGGTGCCACGGCGGATTACTGGTTCCAGCTTCCGGAGTGTGAAAGAGATTTCTAGGGTCGAACCCTAACGGCAGGCGTGATCTGTGCTTCCGCTTCAAGACCTCATGTGATGCGTTCTGGTCGAGCATGAGCCTATAGGCCTGGGCGTCCAAAGCGGCCCGCTCTGCGGCCATCCTGTCCTTCTCCGCTGCCAGGTCGGCTTTGGCCTGTATGATCTGCTCTCTCACCTTTGCAACCTCTGCATCATGGGCCTCTTGATCCGCCGGGTTGGCCTCTACCATAAGTACAGCTAGTGCATCAAACAGGTCAGACAGAACTTGAACCGGTGGGCGCACAAGGCCTCCTTCCCCTGCTGCCGCAGCCACTGCTGATCCGGAGAACATTGCTGCTGCGGTCGAAGAGTGATTCGCCGCCTGCGTGCCGGCCATGAATATTCCAACCCGGTTGATCTGATCAGGGGGGTCCGGAATACTGTCGCCATCGGAACAGCCCCTAATCTGGTCGTCTTGCAACTGGTACAATGATTCGGTCTCCCCGGTTGAGGACTCGTTGCCAGAATAGACGACGGTCTTGCTACCGTATTCTGACTCGTCCTCATGTTCTCCTCCGTGGATGACTCCCACGAAGGCACGCTTCACGGCCGGTTTAACCTGGGTAGATCTCGCACGCTAAGCCGTCTCGACGAGGTCGGTGCAGATGTCCGGCTCAGGACCGGGCTCACCAATCTTGCCAATAAAAATGTGTATGCCACCAAAGGAGACCCGGTACCCGTACTCGATCGAGCCGGCTTCGGGACCCCATCCTGCATCGTCGATGTAGAGCTTGCCACGACGACTCTTGGTCTTCCGGCCCACAACATAGCCTTCGAGTCCTTCGAATTTTCCCTCCAAGATCATCAAACCATCATGCGATAGCCCCACGGTGGGCGCCAACTGTCGTGGTATTGTCACGGCAGATGTCCTTGTGAAAGGACTTAGTCGTGGAGCCATCGTTACGGGTTAACTTGAAGGGGTTAAAGCGGACGCAAAGACACAAGGATTTATACTAGTTCGGCCCCTTCAATGAAGGTAAAAGCCTACATCTAGTTGTGATGGAATTGATGTGATCTCGATGACTAGGGAGCAAATAAGCTTCGCCTAGGCCTCGAGATGTTGTTGTCTGTCCCTGAACCGCCGCCGGGTCATCCCCTTATAAACACGGGTGACGCCCGTCGGTCCATAGAGTCCCAACATCGGTTCATATTCGTATCCCGGTTGGTCTCTCTCTATTACTAACTTACAATACAAGTTTACATATCAAGCCGGTTTACGGCTACAGGTTCTAAACCGACTACAGGCCTTTGGGCCTTCATCTGCCAGCTTGGCTTAATCACCTTTACACTACTAATGAAGTTAACCTGGCCCAGGTAGGCCGGTTCACGCCCAGTAGTAATATCCCCAACAGAGGTAGTATTGGTTTTTCTTCACTGCATTGTGTGTTGAGGTCATGTTGTAAAGAATTGAACCAAACTGACACTTGACCCATTTATGATTGTGATCAACTTTCTGATGAAGACTGAGGAGTAACTCACGATCAGTCATCACCCTGGGTGTTGTTGCTTGAGGAATTTGCTTGGCAGAGGTGTTGGCGGCAGAGTCATGTGTGGCAGAGTCATCATTGGTGGAGTAGGATGCATGTCACGCCCAATATGCGACCCTATCCAAAAGGAACTCGAAGGTCCCACCAAGGATAGACCCGCATATTGGAACGCTTTTGCAAGGTGGATATCATTACATCAACATTACATAATAGATGGGGATACATGCAAGAGGCATACAATGTCACACGAATACAACATCACAATACATGAGAGCATCATCCGACTATGGATGAAACACAAACAGAAGCTCAAACGACATCCACCCTGCTAGCCCAGGCTGCCGACCTGGAACCTATCCCCTGATCGAAGAAGCAGAAGAAGAACTCAACACAAGCAAGCATCGCTCTCGCGTCATGATCATCGCATAACCTGTACCTGCAACTGTTGTTGTAGTAATCTGTGAGCCACGAGGACTCAGCAATCCCATTACCATGGGTATCAAGACTAGCAAAGCTTAATGGGAAGGAAGGGGTAAAGTGGTGAGGTTGCAGCAGCGACTAAGCATGATATGGTGGCTAACATACGCAAATGAGAGCGAGAAGAGAAACAAAGGAACGATCGTGAAGCTAGCAATGATCAAGAGGTGATCCTGAACACCTACTTACATCAATCATAACCCAGAAACCGTGTTCACTTGCCGGACTCTGCCGAGAAGAGACCATCACGGCTACACACGCGGTTGATGCATTTTAATTCGGATCAGGTGTCAAGTTATCTACAACCGGACATTAACAAATTCCCATCTGCCACATAATCGCGGGCACGGCTCTCGAAAGTTTATACCCTGCAGGGGTGTCCCAACTTAGCCCATGACAAGCTCTCGCGGTCAACGAAGGAATAAACCTTCTCCCAGGAAGACCCGATCAGTCTCGGAATCCCGGTTTACAAGACATTTCAACAATGGTAAAACAAGACCAGCAAGACCGCCCGATGCGTCGACAATCCCGATAGGAGCTGCACATATCTCGTTCTCAGGGCAACACCGGATAAGCTAAGCGTACAGGTACCGACGAATCCAAGTTGCCAAGGAATGGTCCCGCACGGTGCTCTAGTTTGGACCAACACTTAGACAAGCATTGGCCCGGGGGGGCTATAATAAAGATGACCCTTGGGTTAATTACTCCCAAGGGAAAAGGTAGGTGGTGGTGAGGCAAATGGTAAAACCAAGGTTGGGCCTTGCTGGAGGAGTTTTATTCAAACCAAACTGTCAAGGGGGTCCCATAAATCACCCGACCGCGTTAGGAACGCAAAATCCAGGAACATAACACCAGTATGACAGAAACTAGGGCGACAAGAGTGGAACAAAACACCAGGCATAAGGCCGAGCCTCCACCCTTTACCAAGTATATAGATGCATTAATAATATAAGAGATATTGTGATATCCCAACATAACCCTGTCCACCATGGAGAAATCTTCAACTTCACCTACAACTAGCAACACTATAAGAGGGGCTGAGCAAAACGGTAACATAGCCAAACAAAGGTTTGCTAGGAATGGTGTCAAAGGTTAGGGGTTCATGGCAATATGGGATGGCTTGATAAACAGGTAATAGGTAGCGCAGCATAGCGATAGAACGAAGCAACTAGCATAGCAATGATAGTAGTGAGATCCAGGGTAGCGGTCATCTTGCCTGAAATCCCGCAAGGAAGAAGAACGAGTCAATGAAGAAGACGAACGGATGAAGCCGAACCAACCGTAGACGAACGAATCCTCACGATCGCAACGAAACAGGAACTAACAAGAAGAAGCACACAACATAGGTAAACACACCACACATGAACAAGGCATGATGCACAACAAGCATGATGCATGACCAAGCTACATGAAGCTACTCATGGCAAGAGATGATGCAAACAAGAACAACACATCAAGGCAAGTTTAAATGAGGCCGGGAACAACATATAACAATCCGGTAAGTCCTCATATGCATATTTCGAAATTGGTCCAGAACTGAATAAACCTTATGTTCAAGTTGTTAAACAGCAAGTTACGATGCACCAAGATGATCTACACGATATTCTAGTCAAGTTACATATAAAGTTCATTAGATTCGGAGCTACGGCCTAGAAGATATGAGCAAAACAAGTTAGGCATGGCATTGATGCAAAATGCATACAAACATCAAGCAAACACACCAAAACAAGGATGCAAAATGATAATATGAAGCTACATGCAAAATCAAGCAAGTTTCATATAGAGCACACTCAAAACGAAGCAACGGTTCAACACACACACACTATACAAGTCATAGCAACAATCTGTCCAAAACAGCAACTAGGCATATTGCAAGCATCAAAACAATATGCTACAGCACCCCAACATAAAAACAAAAGGCATGGGCATGAAGTACAGGTAAAGCATAACAAAACATGAACACTGAGCTATCTCCAGAAACTACTAGAAGATGCTCAAAATGACATTGGGATATTGCAAATAATAACAGTTTCAGACTTTAGCAGAAATAACATCAGGTTGCAATGTTTAGAGCTATCAAACAACATGTTACAGGAACTTATCATGGCAAACAAAGGCATGGAATGAATCTCCTAAAAGCATAGATCAAAACTCCCTTACTGACCATAAGCCAAAAGGGCACGGAAAATATGATGGCACCCATGTAAACATGGCAAGTTATATTACAGATTCAAACATGGCAGGAACAACAATAAGTAGGCATGTTGGTGAGCTTGAACCACTCACCACAGAGCAACACATGGCATGGCAATGCAACCAGCAGTAAGAAGACATGTTTATGAAGCTAAGCATGGCAATAGCAAGGTCATAGGGTGCATGGAACACTAGCAAAACACATGGGAACAAGTGAACTTAATGTTAACAGACTGACAGCAACATTATGAAGCAACTTTGGAGCAAGATATGAACATGTTCCAGCAGGCTATAATTGCAACCAAGGGCACGAATGGATAGAGCAAGACATGTAGATGAAAACATGTTTATAGAACATCTCCAGATTATGCATAGAATGATCAGTAGAAGCATGTTTACATAGCAACAAAATATAACAGAATCTGCCTAGCAAAACAGTAACAGCAAGTACCCTCCTTAACAAGCTTGATGCATTCAGCACACAACTCACAAAAATACATGGTTGGCACCCCTGGAAAGATGGCATGGCATAGATCAACATACATGTAGACATCAACCTCATAGGATGCACACATCAATCATGGCAAAAATGACAAATGAGCAAGTTATAACAATTTCAGCAGGTTAACATCAACATGCACTCTTCCAACAGCATTTCGGGCATCAAGATGAGCTCAAATAAAAATGATGCAATGAGATGAAATGAAGAACTCGTTGACACGAACAATTTGACATATTACACGCACAAAACGGAGCTACGGGTACAGAGATACAATGCGATGAACATGGCATGATTATGACAAAATATCTCGGGACTTAGTCATTTTTAGGAAAAAAAAATAGGTGAGCGGGATGGACTAAATGACGCTCGGGCGGAGGATAGGGGGGAAGCTCACCTAGTGGGCTCAGCCCAGGTTGCGGGGAGGAGGCCGGCTAGGGCCGGTCGGAGCTGGGCTGGGCCGGCGGGGACTGGGCCCACGTGGCCCACGCGGGCGAGCAGGCGCGCCGGGAGGCGAGGACGTCGTCCTCCGCCCGACGAGGACGAGCGGCGGCGGCGCCGGTCGGCAGGGCGCCAGGAGGAGGCCGGGGCAGGTCCGGCGAGCTACGGAACAGGCCGATCCGGCCATGGGGGACCGGATCCGGCTGCCGGAGGGGTCGGCGCGCGGCGGCGCCATGGCAGGCGGCGGCGGGCGCGGAGCTCGGGGCGAGCGGAGGCGGAGTTGCCGGAGGCGGCGGCGGCGCTCCGCGGCCGGAGGCGAGAAGGCGGCGACCGGCAAGGGACGGGGCGGAGCCCGGCGGGGCACGCCGGCGCCCGGGGCGGTGGCGCGCACGAGGCGCGGCGGCGGCGCGGGATCCGACCGGGGAGGCTCGGGCGGAGGCGCGCGGGGCGGCGCGCGGGCCTGGGCGGGCCCGACCCGGGCCCGGCGGGCTGCGGCGGCGGGGCGCGGTGGCTGGCGGCGGAGAGGCCACGTGGCGCGTGGGGAGTGGTGGAGGGCGGTGGCGCGGGCTTCGTCCGGTCCGGGACGGACATGTCCGGTGGCGAGAGAGGAAAAGATCTAGGGTTTCGGGGGAAAGCATCCGCGAATTTGGACGGGAGGCACATATTTATAGGTAGAGGGAGCTAGGAGTGTCCAAATGAGGAGCGGTTTTCGGCCACGCGATCGTGATCGAACGACCGAGAGCATGGAAGGGAGTTAGATGGGTTTTGGGCCACTTTGGAAGGGGTGTTGGGCTGCAACAAAAGAGGCCTTTACGGTTACCCGGTTAACCGTTGGAGTATCAAACGACCTCCGAATGGCACGAAACTTGACAGGCGGTCTACCGGTGCTATACCAAGGCCGCTTGGCAAACCTCAGGCCATTCCAAGAAAGTTTAACACCCGCACATGAAAAGAGGCAAAAGGGGGCGCCGGGGGACATGGGAGTGCCGGATTGCAAAACGGACAACGGGGAAAATGCTCAGATGCATGAGACGAACACGTATGCAAAATGAGATGCACATGATGACATGGCAAAATGCAACACGCAAGAAAATGACATGGCAACAACGACGAATAACTGGCAGACACCTGGCGCATCGAATCCGGGGCGTTACAATGCAGCCTTGCGAACTTGACCATCCAATGGACGAATGCCTTCATCTATCATAGCAGTTGCCTTGCCTTTGTAATCAGCTGAGGTAAATGTCCGTTTGAGGACTTCAATTGGGGGCAAGTAGCTGGCGTGGTTCGGAGTATCAGCCTTGTAATTGAGTGAAGAACTTGTCCTGATGAACCTCATAATCCATGGTGCATAAGGCTTCAGCTCAAATGGTGACATAGCAATATTTGCTAGAGTCCTCATGAAGAAATCATGGAAGTTGACGGGAACGCCATGAATGATATTGAAAAGCATATTCTTCATGATGCCAACGACTTCTTCATCATTTGAGTCGTGGCCTTTGATAAGACTCATTGTCTTCATCAGAATGCGATAGGTAGTCTGAGGCACATACAGTAATTCCTTAACGAGGAATTTGGTTCATGGGCCTGCCCTGTCTTCAAAGGCTTCATCAGCACTTGCATGTAATGATTCGTGAGCTCAGGTTCATTGTAGATGCAACGGGCACCATCAAGGGGAGGACTGAGTGGGAGGGCATGAAGCAATTCATTTGCTGGTGCCTTGTAGTGAGTATTTTCTGACATCCTGTCCAGCACCCAAGTGTTCACATCTTCAGAATTTCCTGTGATGTGCAGCATTGCAAAGAATTGAAGAATGAGTTCTTCATTCCAATCACAGATGTCAGTGCAGAAATTCAGCAATCCAGCATCGTGAAGAACACTGAGGACTGGATCGAAGCACGGCAGAGATTCCATGTCCACGTGAGGAATGTGTGCATGATCGAAGACTTTGTCTTTGTCGAATAGCACAGAGGAATAAAAATTTGCTTGACTAGCAGTCCAGAAATGCCTCTTCCTTATGCGAGCAGAATCATAGGGATTGTAGTCAGTGAAGAACACATGCTCGTTGAAGAAATCAGCAGCCTTGAACTTTTGCTTCTTTGAGAATGGATCCTTTGGCTTGGGCACAGGAGTGTCAGTGAGTTGCATCACAACCTTAGGAATCGCAATCTCCGGTTCTTCAGGCTGAGGAATTTCTGGTTCCTCTTCAGCGGCAGTCTGTTGTTCAAAGGATTAGCAGTAGCAGTTTCTTCAGCACTAGTGGCTGGAATTTCTTCATGCACAGACAAGGTAGGATGAGTTTCCTCAGAGCCTATTTGAACGGTTGGTGCAGGGGACTGAGGTATTTGTTGTAGTGGGGTGAAGTGTGGAGAATTGGGATGCTGACTTTCCCAAAAGTCATCATTCATCACAGGCGTAGTACATCCAATATCCACGTCTTCATCTTCAATTTCTTCAATATCCAGCTGTGAACTGAGGCATTGGCGAGGAAGCAACAGGCATTGAAGGGATCGCATCCACTTCAATTTCTTCATCAATCTGCTCTGACGAAGTAGCAGAATGATTTTCTTCATTAGATCCGCTACGGATCACATATTCTTCACAAACGGAACAAGGTCCTTTGATGGCATGGAGGAAATTGGAACAACATCAATTGGATTCTCAAGTGAGCTGGTCATGGTCTTCATTTTCTTCGGAGCTGAAGAATCTGAAGCAGATGATGCTTTCCTTTTCTTCACTGCAGCTCTCTATGCAGCCTTGGTCTTCCTCACATCTGATGCAAATGGAAGGGTAGGAGTTGGTGTAGGTGCAGGAGGAGCTGAGGAATCTGTTCGAATTTCCTCAGGCGCAACTGATGCAGTTGCCCTGACTTCTTCATTTTCTTCAGGCGCACCACTAGTGGATGCCCTGGCAATGTCTTCAGCGGCTGGAATGGAGTCATCATCCCTAGAACTAGCATTTTCATCAGCAGCTTGAAAGTCATCAGTGGTGTTGGCATGTTCTTCAGTTTGCTGAGTAGAAGCTTCAGCTTGAGGAATTTCTTGTTGCGATGGGGCTGCAACATTGGTGAACTTCTTAGTCAGTTTAACGAACCTGACTTTGGCTCCTTGCCAATCAGCATAATAAGCATTGAAATCATCGCTGAGGGCTTTGATTTCAGACTGGATCTTGAGGAGTTCATCAGTTGTCATTGTGACAACGTTGTTCCTTAGGAACTTCTCTTTCCTGAACTGAGCCTTCTTGATTTGTCTGGCCTTCTCAAATTTCCATTTCTCTTCAGTGATGAAATGGGTCAGCATGTGACTTTGGCCAGGAGTCAAATGAAAATCAGGCATAGGAGTGTTGGGGAACGTAGTAATTTCAAAAATTTCCTACGCACACGCAAGATCATGGTGATGGCATAGCAACGAGAGGGGAGAGTATTGTCCACGTACCCTCGTAGACCGTAAGCGGAAGCGTTATGACAACGCGGTTGATGTAGTCGTACGTCTTCACGATCCGACCGATCCAAGTACCGAACGTACGACACCTCCGAGTTCAGCACATGTTCAGCTCGATGACGATCCCCGGGCACCGATCCAGCAAAGCGTCGGGGATGAGTTCCGTCAGCACGACGGCATGGTGACGATGATGATGTTCTACCGGCGCAGGACTTCGCCTAAACTCCGCGACGATATGACCGAGGTGGAATATGGTGGAGGGGGCACCGCACACGGCTAAGGAACGATCCGTAGATCAACTTGTGTGTCTCTAGGGTGCCCCCCTGTCCCCGTATATAAAGGAGCAAGGGGGGCGGCGGCCCTAGGGGGCGCGCCAAGGAGGGGGGAGTCCTCCTCCTAGTGGGAGTAGGACTCCCCTTTCCTAGTCCCACTAGGAAGGAGGAAGGGGGAAGGAAAGAGAGGGAGAGGGAGAGGGAAAGGGGGGGCCGCGCCCCCTCCCCTAGTCCAATTCGGACTCCTCATGGGGGGGCGTGCCACCCCCTGGGCTGCTGCCCTCTCTCTCACCTCAGGCCCACTAAGGCCCAATACTACCCCGGGGGGTTCCGGTAACCCCTCCGGCACTCCGGTTTTCTCCGAAATCACCCGGAACACTTCCAGTGTCCGAATATAGTCGTCCAATATATCAATCTTTATGTCTCGGCCATTTCGAGACTCCTCATCATGTCCATGATCACATCCGGGACTCCGAACAAACTTTGGTACATCAAAACTTATAGACTCATAATAAAACTGTCATCGTAACGTTAAGCGTGCGGACCCTACGGGTTCGAGAACTATGTAGACATGACCTAGAACTATTCTCGGTCAATAACCAATAGCGGGACCTGGATGCCCATATTGGCTCCTACATATTCTACGAAGATCTTTATCGGTCAAACCGCATAACAATATACGTTGTTCCCCTTGTCATCGGTATGTTACTTGCCCGAGATTCGATCGTCGGTATCCAATACCTAGTTCAATCTCGTTACCGGCAAGTCTCTTTACTCGTTACGTAATGCATCATTCCGTAACTAACTCATTAGCTACATTGCTTGCAAGGCTTATAGTGATGTGCATTACCGAGAGGGCCCAGAGATACCTCTCTGACAATCGGAGTGACAAAACCTAATCTTGAAATACGCCAACCCAACATGTACCTTTGGAGACACCTGTAGTACTCCTTTATAATCACCCAGTTACGTTGTGATGTTTGGTAGCACCCAAAGTGTTCCTCCGGTAAATGGGAGTTGCATAATCTCATAGTTACAGGAACATGTATAAGTCATGAAGAAAGCAATAGCAATATACTAAACGATCAAGTGCTAGGCTAACGGAATGGGTCATGTCAATCACATCATTCTCCTAATGATGTGGTCCCATTAATCAAATGACAACACATGTCTATGGTTAGGAAACATAACCATCTTTTATTAATAAGCTAGTCAAGTAGAGGCATACTAGTGACGTTGTGTTTGTCTATGTATTCACACATGTATTATGTTTCCGGTTAATACAATTCTAGCATGAATAATAAACATTTATCATGAAATAAGGAAGTAAATAATAACTTTATTATTGCCTATAGGGCATATTTCCTTCAAGGAGTGTTTGGGTCCTTGTGCCAGAGATCAATGTAGTCGAGGATCACCTTTGGATCCAAAAGTAGTGGCACATTTGTGCCTTTGGCTCTAGCGGCCCTTTCTTGCCTGTCTCTGATGATTTCTGCAAGTTCATCATCATCAGCTTCATCGTCAGAGGGCACTTGGAAGGCAACTTGTTTCTTCTTCGGACTAGGCCGAGGACCTCGTCCAGCAGTGGCCATGGTCTTCAGCAGAGTGGGGCCTGATGAAGAATTTGGTGAGCTGAGGAACTTGCTGAGACACCAGAGGCAATAGAGATGCCTGCAGTCCTTTGGTATATGGCCAAATGTACAGATGTTGAGGAATTTGCCGGAGCAACTAAGGACTTTGGAGGAGGAGCTGAGGACTTTGGAGGAGCAGGAGCAGCATGAGGAATTGGCCTTGAGGGCTTTGAAGAATTTGGCCGTGAGGGCTTTGAAGATTCTGGCCGTGAGGGCATAGCTGAGGAACTTGGTGTAGGACCTTGAGAAGAAGTGTCTAGAGGGGGGGGGATTAGACACTAAGTACCAAAGTTGCAGCTTTTAAGATCTTTAAGTTTAAGTGGAGTTTAGGCACAAGTTTAACATTCACAAAACATAGCAAGCAAGCATGCAAAGAGTATATGAGCAGCAGAAAGTAAAGCATGCAACTTGCAAGAATGTAAAGGGAAGGGTTTTGGAGGATTCAAACGCAATTGGAGACACAGATGTTTTTGGCATGGTTCCGATAGGTGGTGCTATCGTACATCCATGTTGATGGAGACTTCAACCCACGAAGGGTAACGGTTGTGCGAGTCCATGGAGGGCTCCACCCAGAAACGGTCCACGAAGAAGCAACCTTGTCTATCCCACCATGGCCGTCGCCCACGAAGGACTTGCCTCACTAGCTGTAGATCTTCACGAAGTAGGCGATCTCCTTGCCGTTACAAACTCCTTGGTTCAACTCCACAATCTTGTCGGAGGCTCCCAAGTGACACCTAGCCAATCTAGGAGACACCACTCTCCAAGAAGTAACAAATGGTGCGTTGATGATGAACTCATTGCTCTTGTGCTTCAAATGATAGTCTCCCCAACACTCAACTCTCTCTCATAGGATATGGATCTGGTGGAAAGAAGATTTGAGTGGAAAGCAACTTGGGGAAGGCTAGAGATCAAGATTCATATGGTAGGAATGGAATATCTTGGCCTCAACACATGAGTAGGTAGTTCTCTCTCAGAAAATGTATGCTGGAAGTGTAGGTTCAGTCTGATGGCTCTCTCCATGAATGAAGAGGAGGTGGAGGGGTACATATAGCTCCACACAAAATCTAACCGTTACACACAATTTACCAAACTCGGTGGGACCGATTCAACAGACTCGGTCAGACTGATTTAGTAAACCTAGTGACCGTTAGGATTTTCGGTGGGACTGACATGCAACTCAGTAAGACCGATTCGGTTAGGGTTAGGGCATAACGTAATCTTGGCAAGACCGATTACACAAACTCGGTGAGACCGATTTTGGTAATAAGCTTTCCAGAGAGTTGGTCAGGTAAACTCGGTGGGACCGATTTGCTCACAAAAGGGAAACAGAGAATTTACATTGCAATCTCGGTGGGACTGATCGCTCACTTCGGTTAGACCGAAACATTGCGAAGGGAAACAGAGAGATTACAATCCCATCTTGGTGATACCGAGATCCCTATCGGTAAGACCGATTTGCCTAGGGTTTGTGGCAGTGGCTTTGACATCCAAACTCGGTGGCGCCGGATAGAAAGAATCGGTGTGACCGATTTTGGCTTTAGGTTCATTTGTGGATGTGAGAAAGTAACTGAGGGTTTTTGGAGCATATCACTAAGCACATGTGGAGCAAGAAACTCATTAAGCAACACCTCATCCCTCCTTGATAGTATTGGCTTTTCCTATAGACTCAATGTGATCTTGGATCACTAAACTGTAAAATGAAGAGTCTTGAGCTTGAAGCTTGAGCCAATCCTTTGTCCTTAGCATCTTGAAGGAGTTCCCACATCCTTTAGTCCATGCCACTCCAATGTTGAACTTATCTGAAACATACTGGATAAAGGTGTTAGTCCAACAAGAGATATGTTGACATTAATTACCAAAACCACCTAGGGAGCACTTGTGCTTTCAAGCTCCCCCTTTTTGGTAATTGATGACAACATACATCAAAGCTTTAGATAAAGATATAGAGAATAGCAAGTAAAGCTTTGGAAAGACATGTAACAAGCATAGGCTCCTCCTACATGTATGCAATCATGTGAATATGGAATATAGAATCATGTGAGAGCATAACCATGATAGAGTAGGCAATGTGTTACATGTATCTTGGCCATATGCATCAAAGCAAAGGATATTAAAGAAAATACCTTCATGCTCATGAGTCCTTCTTGCAAACAGTATGTACATCAGCAAGAATTCCTCATACACATGATTGTGATGCATGTACTTACCTTGTAGTCTTGAGTTGGCTTAGGATGGAATGAACCTGCGTAAACAAGGTTAGATAACATAGATGCACCTACTAGCCAGAGCAAACAAAAGTAACTACAAGAATACCAAGTCTGGGATGACATGTAGAGAGTGAGTACTAAGTACCACATTGGATTAGACATGTCCCCAAGAGTAAAGATATGCAATGAATTTAAATGATTTCTTTCCCTTGAATGTCTTGCTCCCCCTGAATCTAGCATGGGATACTGGGAGAAGATAGGGAATAGAAAATCAGAGCTGAAAGATATAAATGATGAACAGAGCTAATGCAAGTTAATGCAAATAAGCACATATGGACATGTCTTTCCCCTCAGTAAGACATGTGGCATCTCTCCTCTTGAACACCAAACATCTGGGATCCTTGAGAAATACTTTCTACTTAAGTTTTCTCTCCCCCTGGAGATCTCCCTCTCCCCCTAAGGATCTCCCTCTCCCCCTGAGGATCTCTCTCTCCCTCTAAGGAGGTGATATGCTCTTTTTCTAATGTGATCTCTCTCTAAATGATAAGCTTTGATGTGATCTCTCTGATCTCTCTCTCCCCCTTTGACATCAATTTCCAAGAAGGGTCTTCTGGAATCTGTCGAATGGGTTTGGTCCTTGAGACACAGCACAAAGCAAAAAAAATGTGATGCTTGTAGAGGACAAGATTCATTGAGTGGAGCTGGATCAGAAGAAACACAGAATAAGTGGCAAACTGTTTTTCCTGTTGTGAAATCGGTGGCACCGAGTGGTATGCTTCGGTTGTACCGAAAGAATTCGGTTGGACCGAAGACAACAAATCGGTGAAACCGAGTTCATCGCAGAGAAAACACTTGTCACCTCAGCTCACTAGACTAGTTAGATCTCACAAGGATTTGCAAGGAATTTTGCTGAAAGATATGCAATGAATTAGATGCAGAAAATGCAGAGCAAACAGAAAGAAATCTAGATGAAGTTTTTTTTGAAAGGGGAAACAAATATGCATGAGACAAATGCAAAAACACAGAAAACAACAAAAGAGAACTTCATCTAGAGATGGTCGGCGACAAAGTCACCTATGTTAGAGTATATTGACTTAGGAGTCAAGTGAGATCACTTGATCATAGGTCATACTCATCGTTTAAGCTCAAAATGGGGTTGCCATTTTTCGTTTAAGCATCTTGATGTATTCACATCTTGTCGAGTTGCTTTAGCTCATGACTTGGAGTAAAGCTTCTCTAAGATGGAATAACATACCTTGGTTGGTGGTGTTGTCCATGTAGTTGAACTTGTGTGGGTTGCTCAAGGTTGATGAAGCTCATCAAGAATTGGGAGCACCACTTGGAATTTGAGTCCATCTACCTACATGGGTTTGTTCTTGCAAGGAAGAGCACTTGTGTATCCAAAAATGACAACCATGAAGCTCAACATAGAATTTGGCAAAGGATATGTTTGAATGGTTTCGTGCTTCCTTGGCTTCAACCACCTTAGTGTAGAGACTTGGTGATGTAGAGATTGCTCAAGATATGAGTAGGTTATAACCTCATGGAATTAGATTCATCCAAGTACCTACATGGGTTAGATAACATGCAAGTTGCGAATATATCCAAGACATAAGATTTTCATCATAAGAGAAATATCAAGGATTAGTCATAAGCTCATGTCTTGCATGTATCCAATGGAGTTTCTACTCCAAGTTTGAAGCATCAATGATGTTCAATTCTCCTCTTAACCTGCAAAACACTTTCTCATCAAGAGGTTTAGTGAATATATCCGCTAATTGCTTTTCGGTGCGAACATGCTTAAGATTAATGTCACCCTTAGCAACATGATCTCGAATGAAATGATGACGAACTTCAATATGCTTAGTACGAGAATGTTGCATGGGATTATGACCAATTTTGATAGAACTTTCATTGTCACAAAGCAATGGAACATGTCTCACATATATCCCATAATCTTTAAGAGTTTGGGTCATCCAAAGTAATTGAGCACAACATGAACCAGCGGCAATGTATTCCGCTTCGGCGGTGGATAAGGATACCGAGTTTTGTTTCTTAGAGGACCAAGACACAAGAGATCTACCAAGAAATTGACAAGTACCTGAAGTGGACTTTTTATCAACCTTGTCTCCGGCATAGTCCGAGTCGGAGTAGCCAACAGGATCGAAAGAGGCCCTCTTAGGATACGAAATGCCAAAATTTGGTGTATAGATTACGTATCTCACTATCCTTTTCACGGCCTTAAGATGACATTCCTTAGGAGCAGCTTGATATCGTGCACACATGCACACACTTAGCATGATATCGGGATGTGAAGCACATAGATATAACAATGAACCAATCATAGAGCGATAAACCTTTTGATCAACCGGTTCACTATCTTTGGTCAAGTCAAGATGTCCACTAGTAGGCATGGGTGTAGTCATACCTTTGCATTCTTGCATATTGAACTTCTTGAATAAGTCCTTGGTGTACTTTGTTTGAGAAACAAAGGTACCTTCTTAGTTTGCTTGATTTGCAATCCAAGAAAGAATTTGAGTTCACTCATCATAGACATCTCAAACTTCTCCGACATTAGCTTCCCAAACTTTTCACTAAAATGAGGGTTAGTTGAACCAAATATAATATCATCAACATAGATTTGGCACACAAATAGTTCTCCATTAACCCTTTTAGTAAAAAGTGTGGAATCAATTTTCCCAATTTCAAACCCTTTTTTAATAAGGAACTTGGTCAAGCATTTATACCACGCTCTAGGAGCTTGTTTAAGACCATAAAGAGCTTTGTGAAGTTTGTAAACATGATTGGGTTTCTTAGGATTGACAAAGCCGGGAGGTTTTTTAACATAAACTTCCTCCTCTATTTCACCATTTAGAAAAGCACTTTTAATGACCATTTGGTACAAGGTGATATCATGATGATTAGCATAGGCAAGTAAGATGCGAATGGACTCAAGTCTAGCAACAGGAGCGTAAGTCTCACCGTAGTCCATACCTTCGACTTGTGTGTAGCCTTGGGCGACGAGACGTGCTTTGTTGCGAACTACTTGTCCATATTCATCTTGCTTGTTGCGAAACACCCATTTGGTACCGATGATGTTGTGGTTGTTGTCGGGCTTCTCAACTAATGTCCAAACTTGGTTCCTCTCAAAGTTGTGTAGCTCTTCATGCATAGCATTTATCCAATCCGGATCTTCCAATGCTTCTTCAACCTTCATAGGTTCAATGCTAGAGATGAAAGAATAGTTTTCACAAAAGTTAGCTAAACGTGTTTTAGAGTGAGTGATTCTCCCGGTTTGAATATCATTGTAGATTTGCTCGACGAGATGGTCTTTAGCAATTCTTGCTCGAACTCGTGAAAGCTTTTGCTTGTTCTTTGGTTGAACTTCTTCTTCATCTTGTTCTTCTTCTTGGCCTTCTTCATTGTTGGCATTGTCGTTCTCTTGTCGTGGTGGAGAAGGAGGTTGTTGACGTTCATCTTGATGCACTTCCTTGTTTTCATCATCTTGGTGCGTCCCACTTATGGATGCTTCCATATCAACTCTTGGTTCACCCTGTCGTGAAGTAGAAGCTTCCACTTGGACGGACGAGGTACTCTCCTTCACCTCCGTTGGACGGACCTTGCCAATAGACAAGTCTTGGATTTCTTCCGAAGGATCTTTGTCTCCTACATCAATTGGCAATTGCTCTACTTGCGAGTCGTTAGATTCATCAAACATCACATCTACCATCTCTTCAACTTTTCGGGTGAAATTGTTGTAGACATGGTAAGTGTGAGAGTTTCAGCCATAACCTAGTAGGAAACCTTCATGAGACTTAGGAGCAAATTTAGAACGACGATGCTTATCAAGAATGTAGCACTTTGAGCCAAATACTCGAAAGTATCCGACTTGGGGTTTGTTACTGGTAAGGAGCTCGTATGCCATCTTGCCGAGTAGCTTGTGAAGATACAAGCGATTTGTTGCATGACAAGCTATATCAACCGCTTCTGCCCAAAAGTGCTTCGGCGTCTTGTACTCATCAAGCATCGTTCTCGCCATTTCGATGAGTGTCCGGTTCTTCCTCTCAACAACTCCATTTTGTTGAGGTGTGTACGTAGACGAGAACTCGTGTGAAATCCCTTCTTCGTTAAGAAAGGTGTCCACATTTGCGTTCTTGAACTCCATTCCGTTGTCGCTGCGAACCTTCTTGATCTTCACTTCAAATTGATTTTGGGCCTTCCTAGCGAAGTTTTTGAAGACCTTTTGGACCTGTGATTTATCGTCGAGAAAGAACACCCATATAAATCTTGAAAAACCATCAACTATAACTAGACCAAAAGAATTTCCACCGAGACTCTTGTAAGAGTTGGGACCAAAAAGATCGATGTGAAGTAGCTCGAGTGGCCTCCTTGTGGTCATGATGTTCTTCACGGGATGCCTTCCTCCAACCTGTTTACCTGCCTGACAAGCACTGCAAAGTCTATCCTTATCAAATATGACATCGTTAACTCCAAGGATATGATTTCCTTTAATAAGCTTGTCAAGGTTTCGCATGCCAGCATGACCTAGTCGTCTATGCCATAACCAACCTTTTGAGGATTTAGCAATGAAGCAAGCTTTAGGTTGAGCCTTTTTAGTGAAATCAACAATGTATAGATCACCTCTATGCACACCGGTAAAGACCATTTTATGATTGTCTCGACGAAACACTTGGCAATCTACTTCAATAAATAGGACATTGAAACCGAAATCAGCAAGTCTAGATATTCAAAGTAAGTTGTATCCAAGAGATTCAACGAGCATGACATTTTGTATGGAGCTATCATGTGATATGGCCACCTTACCGAGGCCAACCACCTTACCCTTTGAGTTGCACCGAAAGTGACATACTTTCGAGGACTATCATTTTCAGCAAGCTCACGAAACATGTCTTTATCTCCGGTCATGTGATCGGTACATCAACTATCAAGAACCCATTCCTTTCCTCCTGACATATATCCCCGAAGATTTGCCATAAGACCAAAATGTCTCATTGCATCATCAAGATCGAAGTCACTATCATCATCCTCATCATAGTATCCATGTTCAACATCGTCATGTGGTGGATCAAATCCTAGAGAGGGTGATTCATTAGAATGAGTTTGACAATGATCTTGCTTATGAATTTTTATGGCTTCGGAAATAATATCACTAATAATTCCAACATCTCCTTTGGCACGCATAAGGTTTGTAAGCTCAAATAGACGATCACCAAACATAGGATCACTAGTATTCATCTTACTCAAAGCAATGGACTTATGGAGAATTTCATCTAGATTTTTCAAGGAATAATTTGGAAAGCGTTCCTCAAGAAATTTCCATATAGTGTAGGCACACTTAAGAGTAGGCAAACATCCAATCAAGTTTCTAGGCAATCCTCGAATGATATGTTCGGCAGTGCTAAGGTTCCTAATCATGTAAATTGACTCATCATGGGTAGGATGCATAGGAACAACATGAGGTGCACAAGGGCTAGCAATGTACTTGTTCAAATGATATTGATTGAAAATTACAAGCATCTCATTTTTCCACTCATGAAAATACTCTCTATCAAGAATAGGCACTCTATGTCTAAGACTCCCCCAAGTAGACTCATCCATGTTCCTCCAATGGTGATTAAACCAAGGCAATGGAGACCAATGCTCTGATACCACTTGTAGGACCTTGAGAAGAGGTGTCTAGAGGGGGGGGGTTAGACACTAAGTACCAAAGTTGCAGTTTTTAAGATCTTTAAGTTTAAGTGGAGTTTAGGCACAAGTTTAACATTCACAATACATAGCAAGCAAGCATGAAAAGAGTATATGAGCAGCGGAAAGTAAAGCAGGCAACTTGCAAGAATGTAAAGGGAAGGGTTTTGGAGGATTCAAACGCAATTGGAGACACGGATGTTTTTGGCGTGGTTCCGATAGGTGGTGCTATCGTACATCCACGTTGATGGAGACTTCAACCCATGAAGGGTACCGGTTGCGCGAGTCCACGGAGGGCTCCACCCACAAAGGGTCCACGAAGAAGCAACCTTGTCTATCCCACCATGGCCGTCGCCCACGAAGGACTTGCCTCACTAGCGGTAGATCTTCACGAAGTAGGCGATCTCCTTGCCCTTACAAACTCCTTGGTTCAACTCCACAATCTTGTCGGAGGCTCCCAAGTGACACCTAGCCAATCTAGGAGACACCACTCTCCAAGAAGTAACAAATGGTGCGTTGATGATGAACTCCTTGCTCTTGTGCTTCAAATGATAGTCTCCCCAACACTCAACTCTCTCTCATAGGATATGGATCTGGTGGAAAGAAGATTTGAGTGGAAAGCAACTTGGGGAAGGCTAGAGATCAAGATTCATATGGTAGGAATGGAATATCTTAGCCTCAACACATGAGTAGGTAGTTCTCTCTCAGAAAATGTATGCTGGAAGTGTAGGTTCAGTCTGATGGCTCTCTCCACGAATGAAGAGGAGGTGGAGGGGTATATATAGCCTCCACACAAAATCTAACCGTTACACACAATTTACCAAACTCGGTGGGACCGATTCAACAGACTCGGTCAGACCGATTTAGTAAACCTAGTGACCGTTAGGATTTTTGGTGGGACTGACATGCAACTCGGTAAGACTGATTTGGTTAGGGTTAGGGCATAACGTATTCTCGGTAAGACCGATTACACAAACTCGGTGAGACCGATTTTGGTAATAAGCTTTCCAGAGAGTTGTTCAGGTAAACTCGGTGGGACCGATTTGCTCTTTTCGGTGAGACCGAAATGTTACAAAAGGGAAACAGAGAATTTACATTGCAATCTCGGTGGGACCGATCGCTCACTTCGGTTAGACCGAAACGTTATGAAGGGAAACAGAGAGATTACAATCCCATCTCGGTGAGACCGAGATCCCTATCGGTAAGACCGATTTGCCTAGGGTTTGTGGCAGTGGCTATGACATCCAAACTCGGTGGCACCGGATAGAAAGAATCGGTGTGACCGATTTTGGCTTTAGGTTTAGGTCATTTGTGGATGTGAGAAAGTAACTGAGGGTTTTTGGAGCATATCACTAAGCACATGTGGAGCAAGAAACTCATTAAGCAACACCTCATCCCTCCTTGATAGTATTGGCTTTTCCTATAGACTCAATGTGATCTTGGATCACTAAAATGTAAAATGAAGAGTCTTGAGCTTGAAGCTTGAGCCAATCCTTTGTCCTTAGCATCTTGAAGGAGTTCCCACATCCTTTAGTCCATGCCACTCCAATGTTGAACTTATCTGAAACATACTGGATAAAGGTGTTAGTCAACAAGAGATATGTTGACATTAATTACCAAAACCACCTAGGGAGCACTTGTGCTTTCACTTGGTCGTGAGGGCACAGTTGGTGAAGCACTTGGCTTGTGAGCGGGTTTCTTTTCCATTGATTTTCTAGGCTTGTCAGAGGCCTTTGTGGCAGCAGCAGCAGCAGAGTCTTCATTAAATTTCCTCACTGCTTCTTTGGCTTGTCTAGCCAACCTGGCTTGGAGCTTGGCCCATTCTTCAGGAAAATCCTCACCACGCTTGATGCTGGTGGGGTCAACTTCTTGGCCAGGTGCCAATGGAGCTCTTGGGCAGGGAGGATTTAGAGCGAATTTCTTCATATACTTTGGAGTTACATATCTGTACTCCCTCCATTCTCTTGCCCATCTCCTTTCAATCCTCTGTATGCGCACCTTGCGCTGATTTTTGTTCTCCTTTCCGAACTTAGCCTCATCAGGTGTGCAATAGTCTGCATAGATGTTCTCGGGTATTTCAAATGCAGTCATGACCTCAGGCTTCTTTCCTCCTTTCTGTGGTTCCTTACCGTCTGCCAGATTCTTCAGTTGAGGAATTTGAACAATCGAATTCTCTGAAGAAGTATGCAACTTTTCTTCAAGGAACGTTGCAAATGAGTTAAGTTGATGAGAACCTAGTGATTCAGCAGCGGACATGAGTACCTGTGAACAGAGTATAGTTGCGAGGAATTTGAAGAGGTCATATGCGTTCTCAGAAGGTTTTCAAAATGAACAAGTTTGAGGAATTTGACCAGATGAGTCTTGAAGAATTTCACTAAGCGTTCTTTGTCTTAGCTTCCAGAGTTGTATAGATTGAGGATCCACACAATTGAGGAATCTTGAAGATAAATGATGCTTAGAGAAACGAATCAAGAACAGATGACTAGTGAGGTGTTTTGTGTGTGAGGATTTGAAGAATAAAACACCTTTGAAGATTTTGTAGAGAAAATTTGAATCAAAGAGGGCAGTAAAAGTAACTTTTAATTACCCTTGATGAAGAACACGACGAACTGAGAAGTGTAGATTTGAAGCTCGTCAGTTCAGATCTTCCACGCCCTAACTTGGCGGAGGAAGACAGCTACGGCGGCGGCGGAGTGAAGATTTCCGCGGTCGGTGCGAGTACGACGGCGACGAGGTCGAGGCAGTGAAGCTCTTCCTCACTGGAGACGATGGAGTAGCGGCGGCGCTAGGGTTTGAGAATCTCGAGCGAGAGAGAGAGAGCGGTCGAGCGGAGTAAAGGAAGTGAGGAAGGGGTGAGGGGGTATTTGTAGTCGCAGTGAAAAACTCTTCGCCCGAAGATTTGGGACGAACGTGCCCCTGGCCCTTCTCATTCGCTTGAGAAGTGTCACCCACGTACTGAAAGGTGGAGATCGTGTTAGATCGCGGGTGAATAGATAAGTCTATCGTGGGATACGGGACGGTTTGAGCGGCCAAACCGAAAATTTGGATAAGATTAGTTTTAAAGTTTTGTTCGCAACTTCTTCAGCTGACAAGGACACAGTGAAGATTTTGAACGAGTTTCAAGTAGAACGCACATGAAGAATTTGTGAATAGATTGGGTTGAGTATAGCATAGAGGGGGAAGGGTCCGATCACATTCACTTAGCAGAAAATGCAACTTGAAGAAATAGCCATAAGTGAATGTTGTAGAGGACATAAACTCATATATATATATATATATATATATATATATATATATATATATATATATATACATAGCCAATGAAGAAAGGCGACAAAAACAGTGAAGATTTTGAAAAATGAAGAATTTGAACAACTGAGGAATTTCAACACTGAGGAAAAACTCAAATTGAAGATTTTCAACTTTTTGTGGTGGCGTGACCCACCGTATAAGAATGATGATTTCAGACACCGCGTACAATTGTCGTAGGGTTCTGAGAATCAAGTTCTTCATTAATTTCTTCACACTTAGAGTGTTATTCTTCATTGATTGAAGAAAAACGTTTCTTCATGTATTGCACATCTAAGTCATCAATTTTGCATAAGTGTTAGGATGTGTGTCCTTTTCAAAGAACATTCGAAGATTCTAAGATATTTAGCTCACACCGCAACTTGCTAAATCTCTTCTCATCCAAGGGCTTTGTGAAGATATCGGCTAGCTGCTCTTCAGTCTTCACATGCTCAATAGAAATGTCGCCCTTCAACACATGATCACGAAGAAAATGATGACGAATCTGAATGTGCTTTGTCTTCGAGTGCTGAACTGGGTTGTGAGCAATCTTGATGGCACTCTCATTGTCACAGTAGAGAGGCACATTCTTCATGTTGATGCCGTAGTCCTTGAGAGTTTGCTTCATCCACAGCAATTGAGCACAGCAAGAACCAGCAGCAATGTACTCACCTTCAGCAGTAGACAGTGATACGCAGTTCTGTTTCTTCGAGGACCAACAGACCAAAGATCGTCCGAGGAAATGAAAAGTACCAGATGTTGACTTGCGGTCCACACGATCACCAGCATAGTCAGAGTCAGAATATCCAATGAGATCAAAAGTAGAGCCCTTGGGGTACCATAGTCCTAGTGTTGGTGTGTGAGCTAGATATCGAAGAATATGCTTCACAGCCTTATGGTGTGATTCCTTCGGTGTAGCTTGAAATCGGGCACACATGCAAACACTAAGCATAATATCTGGCCTAGATGCACACAAGTACAATAAAGAACCAATCATGGAGCAGTATACCTTGTGATCGAAGTCAATACCATTTTCATCAGTGCATAGATGGCCATTTATGGGCATAGGAATTTTGACGCCTTTGTAATCTTGCATGCCGAATTTCCTCAAAACATCCTTGAGGTATTTCTCCTAAGATATGCATATGCCATTGTTGACGAATTTGAAGACCTAAGAAGAATTCAACTCTCCCATCATAGACATTTGATATTCTTCACTCATCATATAGGCAAATTCATCACTATAATGTTGGTCAGTACAGCCAAAGATAATATCATCAACGTATATTTGGCACACAAACAGTTCACCATCATAAGATTTAGTAAAGAGAGTAGGGTCGAGTGAACCAGGTGTGAAGCCATTCTTCACGAAGAATTCCTTCAAAGTATCATACCACGCCCGAGGGGCCTGCTTGAGGCCATAGAGGGCCTTGTTGAGTCTGAAGACTTTGTCAGGATTCTTTGGATCTTCAAAACCTGGGGGTTGAGCAACATATACTTCTTCCTCAAGCTTACCATTGAGGAATGCACTTTTCACATCCATTTGATATAAAGTGATATTATGATGGTTAGCATAAGCAAGTAATATGCGAATAGCCTCAAGTCTAGCAACATGTGCAAAAGTTTCATTGAAATCAATTCCTTCAACCTGTGTGTAGCCTTGAGCTACCAGTCGTGCCTTATTCCTCACCACAAGGCCACTTTCATCTTGCTTGTTGCGGTAGATCCACTTTGTGCCAATGATATTGTGCTTGCGAGGATCTGGATGTTTGACCAGTTCCCAGACATTGTTGAGCTCGAACTGATGTAATTCTTCTTGCATCGCCTGAATCCACTCAGGCTCCAGAAATGTTTCATCTACCTTAGTGGGCTCTGTGATAGAGACAAAAGCATAGTGCCCACAAAAGTTAGATAAATGTGAAGCTTTTGAGCGTGTGAGAGGACCTGGTGCTTCAATGTCATTGATGATCTTTTCAACTTGCACTTCTTTTGCAACGTGAGGATGAGCTGGTTGTCGTCGAGGAATTTGATCAGCATTTTCTTCAGCACCATTTTCTTTAGCATTTTCCTCAGGTACATTAGCTTGTCGATCTTCGCGTTCTGGTATGAATTCTTCAGTAGATTCTTCGGTAGGAATGACATCCTCAGTAGCCTTGAACTTGATAGAATCCTCAGGTGCTGGTTCATCTATCACAGAAGGTAGGTGCTCTCTTTGCGAGCCATTAGTTTCATCGAACTGCACATCTACAGTTTCAACCATCTTCTGAAGAGCGATGTTGAAGACTCTATAGGTGTGCGAGTCCTTTCCGTAACCAAGCATAAGACCTTCATGTGCTTTCGGTGCAAATTTAGCATTGTGATGAGGATCTCTAATCCAACATTTAGCACCGAAGACTTTGAAATAACTCACATTGGGTTTCTTGTCAGTGAGGAGTTCATTGGCAGTCTTCTTGAAGAATTTGTGAAGATATACTCTGTTGATGATGTGGCACGCGGTATCAATTGCATCAATCCAAAAACGATGAGGCGCTTTGTATTCATCAAGCATAGTGCGAGCCATCTCAACAAGAGTTCTGTTCTTGCGCTCCACGACGCCATTTTTCTGAGGAGTATAAGGAGTAGATAACTCATGAGTAATACCAAGTTCATCAAGATAGTCATTAAGACCGGAATTCTTGAACTCAGTTCCATTGTCACTCCTGATGTGCTTGATCTTCACAACAAAGTTGGTTGAAGCCCTCGAGGAAAATCGTTTGAAGACTTCCTGCACTTCATGTTTGTAAGTAACAATGTGTACCCATGTGTAACGAGAGTAATCATCAACAATAACAAAGCCATATAGAGATGCATCATTAGTCATAGGAGAATAATGATTAGGACCGAAGAGATCCATGTGAAGCAATTCAAATGGTCGAGTGGTGGTCATGATAGTCTTCGCTGGATGCTTGGCCTTAGTCATCTTCCCAGCTTCACAGGCTCCGCATAAGTGATCCTTGAGGAATTTGACATTCTCATTGCCAATGACATGCTTCTTCTTCGCGAGCGTGTGCAGATTCCTCATACCAGCATGACCAAGTCGTCGATGCCATAGCCAGCCTTCTGAAGCTTTTGCAAGTAAGCACATGGCAGGTTGTGGTCCTGTAGAGAAATCAACAATGTACAAGTCTTCTCTCCTAAAGCCTTCGAAGACTTTGGAATTGTCAGCTTCCATGATCACAACACAACGATACTTGCCAAAGACAACAACCATATCAAGATCACAAAGCATTGAGACAGACATGAGGTTGTATCCTAAGGACTCGACAAGCATGACTTTGTCCATGTGTATGTCCTTAGAGATTGCAACCTTACCTAGACCCAATACCTGACTTTTGCCTTTGTCAGCGAAGATGATATGCTTCAGATGTGACGGTGATAAGGGAGCATCCATCAATAGATTCTTGTCACCAGTCATGCGATTTGTACATCCACTATCGAGGACCCACTCATTTGCTTTGGGATGATCATCCTGCAGATGAATTAGTGCAGCTTACAAACTCATATACTTCATCGGTGAAGAATATGACATCAGTATCATCAGTTCAATTTCATCAAGCAATAGCACAGATAAGCAGTGTGAGGACGTGTGAAATGAAGGTTCATTTCATCATGATTAGCCTGCGTCCTATCAGGCACTGTCCAGGTCTCTAGCAAATTCTTTAGCGTTTTGAGCACGACTGGAGACCTGACCCTACATAAGAGATTAGTTCTTTTTCTTCACCACCCACATCTGGAGGGGTGGCAAAGAATTCATCACTCCGCGAGCACCATATGAGAAAGGTGGCATGGACGCCAGTCCACTTTGTTTCACATAAGAGGGGTTAGGGTAAGCATATGAATAAGCAGAGAAATTCTTCAAGGACTTATGAGCATAATGATTTGAAGAATAATGCACATATTCATAGCCCTTAGCTCTACCCTACAAAACAGAAGGGTTAGCACGATGATGTTCATATGAGGATTTTGATCCTTTTGAGGAATTTGATCCATGTGAGGAATTTGGTCCGTATGAGGACTTGGATCCATATGAAGAATGTGGTCCATATGAAGAGTTTGATCTGGGGTTCCTATTCTTCACTGGTGGTGTCATGAGGACATTCACCTGAAGACTTTCAGCATAACTTTTGGGAACCCAGATTTTCTTCATAGGGGAACCGTTCCTGCAGTTAGTGCCAACATATCTAGCAAATACTTCACCATTCTGATCTTTGAACAGTTTATAGTTGGAGTCAAAAGACTCATCAGAAGAATGAGGAGATTCACATGTAAAGCCAGATAAGTTAGATGGATCAACTAGAGGTCCCTTTGCAGCAACCCATGAGGTTTTGGGGTACTGCTCACGCTTCCAATATGTTCCATCAGCATTGAGTTTCCTCTCAAAGGCAATACCCTCTTTCCTAGGGTTCCTATTGAGGATCTGCTTCTTAAGCACATCACAAAGAGTCTGATGCCCTTTGAGGCTTTTGTACATGCCTTTCATATACAATTCCTTCAGCCCTGCATCGTCAGTGATAATAGCAATGTCCTCATATGAGGAGTTAGTGATAGCAGAGGCAGGTAAAGAATTTGTAACATTTGAAGCATTTGAACATTCAGGTGAAGAATTAGCAGATTCACGTTCAATGCACTTTAAGCATGGAGGATCAAATTCTTCCTGAGTAGCGCTGATTTGTTGAGCAAGTAATGAATCGTGCTCCTTCTGAAGATCTTCATAACTCACTCTTAGCTTCTCAAGATCATGCTTTCTTTGAAGAAATTCATAAGAAAGCTTCTCGTGATCAGATAAGAGAGTTTTATGATGACTTTGAAGGTTGTCAAACATAGACTGAAGTCTCTGAAGATTTTCAATTAAGTCTTTAGTGCGGTCCATTTCATCACCCAACATATCATCACTTTTGTCTAGCATGTTTTGAAGTTTTTCAATAGCCTTTTGTTGTTTCACAGCAATCTTAGCAAGTTTAGAGTAGCTAGGCTTAAGATTTTCATCAGATTCATCCTCACTTGACTCAGAGGAGGGGTATTTAGTTACCTTAGCAGCCTTTGCCATGAAGCAATAGGTGGAAGCGTAGTCGTCATTGCCTTCATCAGCGTTGTTGGTGTTTCCTTTTTCTTCAGACTTGAAGATAGACTTGCTGACAAATGCGGTAGCAAGATCTAGACTTGCCACACCTGACTCAGACTCCTCGGATGCCTCCTCTTCCTCATTATCCTCAGATTCAGCCTCAGAATCCATTTCCTTGCCAATGAATGCCTGAGCCTTCTTGGAGCTGCTCTTCTTGTGGGATGAAGACTTCGAGGATTTTGATGATGAAGACTTTGAAGATTTCTTCTTCTTCTTGGCATCATCAGAACTGTAATCCTTGTATTTCTTCTTCTTTAGTTCCTTGTCCCACTGAGGACAATCTTGAATGTAGTGACCAGGCTTCTTGCATTTGTGGCATAGCCTTCTCTTATAGTCACTTGATGAGGAATCACTGCTCCTTGAAGATTTTCCAAAGCGACCACGTCTTGAGAATTTCTGGAGCTTCTTCACGAGCAGTGCTAGCTCCTGGCTCAATTCTTCAGGCTCACCAAGGCTACTACCAGAATCTTCACATTCAGATTCAGACACTGCCTTGGCCTTCAAGGCATGTGTTCTGCCATAGCTTGAACCATAGAGATCTCTCTTCTTAGCAAGCTGGAACTCATGAGTATTTAGCCTCTCGAGGATATCAGCGGGATCTAGTGACTTGTAATCAGCACACTCTTGAATCATCAGTGCCAGAGTGTCAAATGACGAATCGAGTGATCTCAGCAATTTCTTCACCACCTCATGATCGGTGATGTCAGTGGCACCGAGCACTTGAAGCTCATTTGAGATATCAGTGAGGCGATCGAAGGTTTGCTGAACATTTTCATTGTCAAGTCTTTTGAAGCGGTTGAAGAGATTGCAAAGAACTTCAACACGAGAGTCACGTTGAGTTGCGACTCCTTCGTTTACTTTGGAGAGCCTATCCCAGATAAGCTTAGCAGTTTCCAAAGCACTCACTCTACCATACTGCCCTTTACTCAGATGACCACATATGATATTCTTCGCTTGAGAATTGAGTTGCTTGAATCTCTTCACATCAGCAGCATTCAGGGAAGGTGTGACTGAGGGAACACCATTTTCCACAATGTACCAGAGATCGTTGTCAATTGCTTCAATATGCATTCGCATCTTATTCTTCCAGTAGGGGTAGTCCGTGCCATCGAAAGTAGGACACCCAGCAGAGATTTTGATCATACCTGCAGTCGACATAACTAGAACTCCAGGTGGTTAAACCAAAATCACACAGAATAAGGGAGTACCTTGCTCTGATACCAATTGAAAGTGCATTATATCGACTAGAGGGGGGGTGAATAGGCGATTTTTATGAATTCTTCATTGAGGAATTTGCCGGTGAGGAAATTCCTTAGTGAAGAACTACTTGCAGCGGAATAAGTAATCAGAAGTAAGCATGACTGAATACACACATAGTCATCATGATGAAATGAAGACAAACATAGAGTACAGAAAGCATAAACGCAGGATAACACAAGATGAAGACAAATAGACTGAAGAAATTGAACTGAGGAAATTGAGAAAGTCTTCAGTCAAAGTCTTCAAACACAGATATGAACAATCACTCAACACAGTAATGAGGAAATGAAAGAGTTGAGGAAATAGAACCAGTAAGGTTGGTGAAGACAATGATTTGGTAGACCAGTTCCAACTGCTATCTCAGTTGTACGTATGGTTGGAGCGGCTGAGTATTTAAACTCGAGGACACACAGTCCCGGACACCCAGTCACTGAGCACGCAGCTTAGGACACCAAGTCCTCACCGTATTCTCCTTGAACTAAGGTCACACAGACCTCGTCCAATCACTCGTGGTAAGTCTTCAGGTGACTTCCAAACCTTCACAGACTTCGGTCACTCGGCGATCCACAATTCCTCTTGGATGCTCTAGACCATGACGCCTAACCGTCTGGAAGAAGCACAGTCTTCAAAGGTAACAAGCATCGGATCCACGCAGGATCAATCTCTTCAGTGATGCTCAATCACTTTGGGTTTGTAGGTGTTTGGGGTTTGGGATTTTCCTCACTCGATGATTTTCACTCAAAGTCCTCGGAGGATGGGTTGGTCTCAAATGACAAGTGTCAGTTTCTCTCGGAGCAACCAACCAGCTAGTGGTTGTAGGGGGCGGCTATTTATAGCCTAGGGAGCAGCCCGACATGATAAGACATAAATGCCCTTCAATGATATGACCGTTAGGTGGATAAGATATTTTGGGATAGCTGGCGCGCAGCACAACAACGGTCGGAAATTTGACTCTCAAATTCCTCAGGGCTATCATGTTCCTCACTGTGTAGGCAATCCGCACTGGCGAATTCCTAACTCCTCAGTCAGAACAAATTCCTCAGCGACTAGAAGAACTTCGTCTCTGTCACTGAAGAAATTGACTGAACTGTATGAGATTTCCAATGGCTTCACACGAAGGGATTGGTAGGTGTAGGATTTTGAGTTGAGCATCACATGGAAATTTTCCCTTAGTATTTCCTCGACCCCCTTTAATAGTACGGTGTTTCCTATGACTCAAGAAAGAGAAAAACAAAACTATGAAAACGAAAGTCTTCAAGCTTCATATTCCTTGCATGAATATCAAGTCTTCACGGACACACCAATTTCTTCACTTTCAAAGTCTTCGGGAATATCAAACTCCTCATAGACTTCTAGACATGTGTACACTCATAAACACATTAGTCCCTTAACCTATAAGTCTTCAATACACCAAAATCACTAAGGGGCACTAGATGCACTTACATGTATATAGGCATTGCGTCCACAACAAGTAGATCGAAACGATTCTACATCTACTACTATTACTCCACACATCGACCGACTCCTGCCTGCATCTAGAGTATTAAGTTCATAAGAACAGAGTAATGCATTAAGCAAGATGACATGATGTAGAGGGATAAACTCAAGCAATATGATATAAACCCCATCTTTTTATCCTCGATGGCAACAATACAATATGTGCCTTGCTGCCCCTGCTGTCACTGGGAAAGGACACCGCAAGATTGAACCCAAAGCTAAGCACTTCTCCCATTGCAAGAAAGATCAATCTAGTAGGCCGAACCAAACTGATAATTCGAAGAGACTTGCAAAGATAACCAATCACACATAAAAGAATTCAGAGGATATTCAATTATTTCTCATAGATAAACTTGATCATAAACCCACAATTCATCGGATCTCGACAAACACACCGCAAAAAGAGTTCCATCGAATAGATCTCCAAGAAGATCGAGGAGAACTTTGTATTGAGATTTAAAGAGAGAGAAGAAGCCATCTAGCTAATAACTATGGACCCGAAGGTCTATGGTAAACTACTCACAACTCATAGGAGAGGCCTTGGAGATGATGTAGAGGCCCTCCGTGGTCGATCCCCCCCTTCGGCGGAGCACCGACAAAGGCTCCAAGATGGGATCTTGCGGATACAGAAGGTTGCGGCGGTGGAAATATTTTTTCGTGGTGCTCCTGAATGTTTTCAGGGTACGTGGATATATATATATATATATATATATATATATATATATATATATATATATATATATATATATAGGCGAAGGAGGTAGGTCAAGGGAGCCACGAGGGGCCTGTCCGTGTCAAAACCGGCGGATCTCGGGTAGGGGGTCCCGATCTGTGCGTCTAAGGCTGATGGTAACAGGAGGCAAGGGACACAATGTTTACCCAGGTTCGGGCCCTCTTGATGGAGGTAAAACCCTACTTCCTGCTTGATTGATATTGATGATATGAGTGTTACAAGGGTTGATCTACCATGAGATCGTAGAGGCTAAACCCTAGAAGCTAGCCTATAATGATTATGATTGTGATCGTCCCTCTAAGGACTAAACCCTCCGGTTTATATAGACACCAGAGGGGGCTAGGGTTTACATGGAGTCGGTTACAAAGAAGGAAATATAATATCCGGATCGCCAAGCTTGTCTTCCACGCAAAGGAGAGACCCATCCGGACACGGGGCGGAGTCTTGAGTCTTGTATCTTCATGCTCCAACAGTCCGGCCAAAGTATATAGTCCGGCTGTCCGGATACCCCCTAATCCAGGACTCCCTCAGTAGCTCCTGAACCAAGCTTCAATGACGATGAGTCCGGCGCGCAGTTTTGTCTTCGGCATTTCAAGGCAGGTTCCATCTCCGAATACTCCAAAATAATTACCGAAGACTTGGATCGTGTCCGGATCTGCAAGATGATCTTCATACACCACCGTAGAGAGAATGATATTTCACAAACGTGACCTGCTGACAACTTTCGACAACGTGACATGACACTACGGCCGGATCATTATTCGAACCGTCTTCCTATGACCAGCCAAAGCGCATATTGCGAGGCGGTTTCCTCTCCACGTCTTGCCGAAGTGGAGGTCGTGTCCCCTTATCACGGGATTATCATCAATACGGGTGCGGGTAGCCCAACCGTACCGCTGATTGTGGCAAGTGGGAGACGAGCGGGTTCCACCAGGCAAGTGGGGAGGCGCAAAAGCTTTTACCGCCTCTATAAAGAGATAAGGTCTCTTCCTTTTTACCCACGCCTTTTCCCTCCGCTAGTCCATTCCCCTCTGCTCGAGCGCTAGTGCCCAAGCACTCTTCTTCTCCACCGAAGAGAGGTTCTCTGAAGATGTCCGGATCTGGAGCAGGAGGCAAATGGATGGCCTCTACCGTCCAGGAGAAGGATATCAAGAGGCTCCGAGAGGCCGGGTACCTGGCCAAAAAGATCGGCCACCGTCTTCCGCCGGTGGGACAGATCACCCCTACTCCGGAGCCCCACAAGAGGGTCGTGTTTCTTCCTCATTTTGCCCGCGGGCTCGGGTTTCCCCTTCACCCATTCGTTCGTGGTATCATGTATTATTATGGGATTGACTTTCATGATCTGTCCCCCAATTCTTTCCTTAATATCTCGACGTTCATCGTCGTGTGTGAGGCTTTTCTCCGAATTTCGCCTCACTTTGACCTATGGCTGAAGATTTTCAATGTGAAGCCCAAGGTGGTGAGTGGAGAGCTTGTCGAGTGCGGCAACGCCATGGTGAGCAAGATGCCCAATGTTGTATGGCCGACGGGTGCCTTCAATGACTCCATCAAGGAGTGGCAGCAGCAGTGGTTCTATATCACCGAACCGCGCGGTAAAAAGTGGGCTGTGGCTCCTGAGTTCAGACCCGGAGCCCCACTGCGGCTCACGTCCTGGCCCGAGAAGGGCCTGAACTGGTCCTCGTCTGATGAGCCGTCACTGCTCCAGACGCGCGTCCAGAGTGTCGTCGACAAGGATGTCAAACTCGTCGACGTAGTCCAGGTGATGTTAGTTCGCCTGGTTCTCCCTTGCCAGCGTCGAGCCTGCAATTTGTGGCAATACGACCCAACCGAGCACCAGACCCGATGGGAGCTCTATGGTTCCTCCCACAAGGATATCTGGAAGGTGCTCTTTAAGTCCGGCAAATCATGGCCGGGCTCCGCCGAGGACCGTGGGTATCAACTATCCCACTCTGCAAGTCCGGTAAGTCATTGTTTTGCTCTGTCCATCCATGCTTCAGTTGACATGTCCCAAGGGAGACGCTTTTATCATGCTTTATCATGACCTGAGGGATGGATTAAAAAGGTGGAGCGGATACACTGTCCTACCCCGCTGTCGGAGGAACCGGCCGGACCTCTTCTGACGAAGATGCTGGTCCCAGTGCCTTATGAGGCGCCGAACAAAGAGGCTTCCAAGAAGGTCAAGAAGAACTGGAGTGGCCTCCATCATTGCCATGCTTTGGACGAAAAATCCAAAGACTCCAACGACCATCCCTCCTCCAAAGACAAAGAGGAGGAGGAGGAAGACGAGTATCCCGCAGGGGGTGGGAAGAAAAGGACGGCTTCCACATCCCTGGAGGCCGAATCGCCAAAGAGGGGGAAAGGTTCCCTCCCAGAGGCGTCCACCACGGCTGCTGATAGCAGCCCGGAGTGGAATCCTAGGGTCCAGCCCCTGGAAAAGTCGTAAGTATATGAAATCCGAACACGTATATGTGCCCGGGGTTGTTAGGATGTGGTAGTTTTAACCGTCGCCATATTTTGTGCAGCCCGGCGAGGTCCCATGCCGGACAATCCTCATCGGAGGTTTCACTGAGCTCTGATGCCCTGGCGAGTGAGACGCCTCCAGAGGCCCCTTCCCCGAAGCCTAGGCACGACACCGAGGTGTTGTCTCAGCGGGACCCGGTCTAGGGGGGCATATCCCTGGGGCCGGACACACAGGAGGAGCGGCTCCCAGGCGTGTCGACGGCGGGAGCAATCTTGGGTTCGAACCGCAGCCAGATGCCGTCCTGGAGAGCTTTAAAGCTCCAGGATCGGGCGAGCAGCCACCTTTGATCGGGGGAGGCTTGCCTACTCCGCCAGCAACCTCTGTCCAAGCAGAGCTGTCGGGTGGCCTATCGACAGCGCTAAGGAGCGCGTCTATCATGGATGAACATCGGACACTCATGGGTGCGGTGATTGAAAAGATTCAGTCCGCCGAGCGCGGACTAAATGAGTCCTGCCTTGGCCTTATAAAGGGCTTTGAGGTATGTTTTTAGGAACCTTTTGGAGATTGTCACAATGTGAGTAGTAGCCCCTGATGCACTATCTGGCGAAAGAGAGAGAAAGCCGGACAGGGGATCAAATCATCCGCGTTGCAGGAGACTCAGTTAAGACGTGTATCCCTTTGTTTGAAAACAGGCGTCTACAGGGACGACCACCACTCATAGTGCAGAGGTGTCCGAACTAAAGCAGCGTATGGAACGGGCTGAAGAGGAACTTGGCCGCATGAAGAAGCAGTTTGAGGACAAGCAAGGTGTGTCGGAACCTTGTGCTAAGTTGAGCACGAATTAGAAGTTTTGCCTTATTAAATATTTGCATTGTATGCTCTAGGGGTGAGTGCCGAAATTGAGGCACTGAAGAAGGCTGTGGCCGAAGCCGATAGTAAGGCCGCCGCCGAACAGGATCTTCGTGAGAAGCACGAGGCCAGGTTCATTGAAGCTGAGCGAGAGCTCCTGGAGGCCGTGAAGAAAAGCGAGGGCTTGGAGCAGAGTCTAGTAGGGAAAGAATCCGAACTCACCCAAGCTCTCTAAGCCGCAGAGGATGCTCGGGAAGAAGCCCGAGGTGCTCTGAGGGACATTCAGGAGGCCCGGAAGGTTGCGGCTGGTAAGGCCTTTTGTGTTCAAGGCCATTTTTACATGATAATGGGAGGAACTCTAAGCGATAAGCTGAATTCTTATTTCTCCAGGGGCGTTTGTGGATCTGCCTCGCAGCATATCAGATGCTGCCCAATTCTACCAGACTGAGGAGAAGAAGTCTGCGGAGAGGGATTTGTGGTCGCAGTATTTGGCGCTGAATTATCCGGTGCCCTTTATCGATCAGCTGAAGCAGCTGGTCGAACTGCATCAGGCGGCCAAACTAGCCATGAAGGACTTGGTTGTCCGGTTGTGGCCTGCGGAGCCAATTCCAAGCAGTTACTTCGGACTCGTGAAGCGGATTGTTGGCGCTTGCCCTCGGCTTGATGTCATTAAGCGATCGGTCTGCATAGAGGGTGCATGCATGGCGTTTGCCCGTGCGAAGGTGCATTGGGGGAAGCTTGATGCTGAGAAGCTGATGACTGAGGGACCGCCGGAGGGTAAGGAGCATCGCAAGCCCGAATTATACTATGAAGGTGTACTGAAAGGAGCCCGCCTTGTGGCGGATAAGTGTACCAAAGACACTATATTTCCCTGAAGGCAGTCTTGCCATTCTTTGTAATACGGGATAATGGCACTTTTATTATTTATTGCCTATTTATTTGAACGTTTGTTCTTCCTGCGTGGATGTTTAGTGTATATAAATCTTGAGAGTTGGCCAGTCGTCGGCTTCTGCCCCCACGTAAAAGTACGGGGGTGTTCGGGACATACATGAACACTCTTTATCCCATTGTTGGGTCCTTTGAAGGAGGTGTTCCTCACCACGAACCAGGCAATCAGACTATAGGGCTTTATCACTCTCACTTAGCCATAGGAATTCGAGTATGGTTGGCGCAGCCCCTGGTGTTCGGAAGGCCGAACTAGGGGCTCTATCGGCGCCTGATCGGAAGACCGATCCGTCGCACTTTGCATTTATAATGGCGTTATGCGGAATAAATCTTTAAAGATTTTACAACCTCTCGAACAGCTGACTAGCTCTCGCTGTATCATGACAGCCAGTTTTCGGCTTTCTCTACTGAGGTGCTCGTCCGGAAGAACCGGGACACAATCGCAGTAGTTCTCCCAGCGCTACCTTAGCCGATGGAGCGGAACGTAAGGTACCAAAACATGGGAGCCGGGCAAACCCAACTAATGACCCAAGACATGATTCGGAGCTGATGCATATAGTGTTATAAATTCGGGGTGCCGAGCAACCGAAAAGGTGGTCGGACTTTATTGCCGTACTATGAAGCCCCTGGCATAATCGGGCATAACACAAGGCATGGGTGCCCTTTGTACAAAAAGGCGTCAATGAAAAACGACGGCCGGTAAGTGTTATTTAAGTCTACGCATTGTAGTAGAATGACATGTCTATGCATATGAGTGCGGTTTATGCTTATGAAAAGGAGTGTTTTTGGCGGAACCTGTCGTGGCCGGACTGGAGGAGGCTGTGTGTGGATCTGAGGTGTATCCGGACTGCCTTATGAGTTCCTGCCTTGTGCGTCCGAGCTGATTCCGCGTCGCCAGTCCTGTTCTGCACCAAAGTTAGTCTGTAAAGACAAATACTTGAACGCAGCTGCATGTACTATTGTGGTTGAACCGCGGGTGCTTGATTGGAGCCTGGCTGGACCAGGCTATCGTGCCCTAAATAGCCCAGACTCCTCAATTGGAGTCCGGGTAGTTGGCTGCCGAATCAAAATTTGATAAATAGGCACGACTCGCTATTCCAGCAGCGGTATGATTTCCACTCTAAGGGTGGGGTTCGACCTTGCCCATAATTGTGGCTATGTTACGCGGGACTGGCCTGATGTTGAACCCCGTTGAGTCTAGCCAACGTGGTTCATCCCGGTAGTATGTGGTAATTACTGTATAAGGGGACAATGCCGAAGACTTATTCTTTGGCGTGGTATTTGTTTGGTGATCCGAAGACAACCATTAGTATGGTGGGCCAGTTAAAACTTGGCCTTTGCACCTTGCATCTTTGAGGAGATGTTATTGATAGTTTTATGCCTATGGGGGCTTGTGTAAAATGGAGCCCCCAAGCTACTGGGTAGATAGTGAGTGCAATAAAATTGCTATGTCTGATGTTGTCCGGACGGTCGATGTGATTAGAGATGATCGGCCGTATTTTTGTACTGTGAGGGGATCTTCCTCACCATGTTGGCTGGTCTTTTGTTGTTTGAGACCTCCCTTCATTGTTTACGGCGCGCGATCGCCCGTTTTGTTTGGAAGATCCGGCATTCTCTATTGGTATGCTTGGCCGCCCTTCTGGGGGTACCATGAATTTCACATGGTTGATCGAGTATGCTGCTTGGGACGGATGGGCTTGAGCTGTTCTTTTTCCGCTGACCGGACTAGGGGCCGTTGAATTCGGCACCAACTTCCCCGACTTGACGTTTATGATGATTGCACCGAGGCTTGAGGATACCACCTCGTGTTTCCTGCGTATTTCCTTGGACCGTGGTGGTATGTTGGCGTCGCGGTATGTGACTTAGGTTCTCCTTCTTAGGTTGAGGTAGCGAATTATGCCGTGTGTGCCCTTTGTCGGCGCGGTCGAGTCCGTATTCCTCGGTGGCCAGGACCTTGGTCCATCTGTCAGCGAGCAAATCTTGGTCAGCTTTGAGCTGCTGTTGCTTCCTTTGCAGGCTCCTCACAGTGGCCATGAGCCGTTGCTTGAAGCGAACTTGTTCCACGGGATCCTCAGGCACGCCGAATTCATCATCGCCGAGGCTCACCTCGTCTTCGAAGGGGGGCATATAGTTGTCCCTCTCCAAGTATCCGACCATGGCCAGTCCGGCCTGCTTGAAGGCAGGCTGATCAGGATTGTATTCATCTTCGGCACCATCCAGATTCTTTTCGTCTCCTGTGCCGGTATTGTTGTGGCGGGGCTTGGAGCGGCGTTGACGACGCCCATGCTTAGCTTTCTTCCCTGAGGGGTCATCCTCCATTGCCTCATCGCCATTGGTTTCCTTTGGAGTGTCCACCATATATATATCATATGAGGAGGTGGCTGTCCACCGCCCCGTGGGCGGTGGTTCCTGTTCTTCTCCCACATCGTCGTCCATACCATCGATGTCTTAAGAGTCGAAGTCAAGCACGTCGGTTAAATCATCGACCGTGGCAATGAAATGGGTGGTGGGTGGGCAACGAATTCCTTCGTCGCCCACTTCCCACTCGAGCCGGACATAGTTCGGCAAATAATCTCTTGACAAAGAGAGAGATTTTAACGAGTTCAGTATGTCACCAAAGGGCGAGTACTGAAAGATATCCGTAGCGGTAAACTCCATTATCGGAGCCCAACCAGATTCGACGGGCTCGGAGGTGCACGGACCGGAACCTACAGCCGGATACGAGTCTGGGGGTCCGGAGTCACAGGCTTCTTTGGGGGTGAGGCCTGTGTTCGGCTCTACCGCCGATGGGTGTGTGGCCTGTGGGGCGGGGTCCATCCACCCGTCCTCGGGCAACGCAATCTGCTCCGGATTTAGGTCCGGGGCTCCTGTAGGGGCGATATCCCGAGCATTGTCCGACAGCAAGTCTAAGCCGTGCTCATCGTGATTGTCCGGCGCTCCTGGCGCAGGCCCGAACCCGTCGAAGATCAAGTCTCCGCGGATATCGGCCGTGTAGTTCAGGTTTCTGAACCTGACCTGGTGGCCAGGGGCGTAGCTGTCGATCTGCTCCAGTTGGCCAAGCGAATTGGCCCGCAGTGCGAAGCCGCCGAACACGAAGATCTGTCCGGGGAGAAAAGTCTCACCCTGGACCGTGTTGTTGACGATTGAAGGAACCATCAAGCCTTGCAATGACGACACAGAGGAACTCTCAATGAAAGCACCAATCTCGGTGTCAAAACCGGCGGATCTCGGGTAGGGGTCCCGATCTGTGCGACTAAGGCTGATGGTAACAGGAGGCAAGGGGCACAGTGTTTACCCCGGTTCGGGCCCTCTCGATGGAGGTAAAACCCTACTTCCTGCTTGATTGATATTGATGATATGAGTGTTACAAGAGTTGATCTACCACGAGATCGTAGAGGCTAAACCCTAGAAGCTAGCCTATGATGATTATGATTGTGATCGTCCCTCTCGGGACTAAACCCTCCGGTTTATATAGACACCGGAGGGGGCTAGGGTTTACATGGAGTCGGTTACAAAGAAGGAAATATAATATCCGGATCACCAAGCTTGTCTTCCACGCAAAGGAGAGTCCCATCCGGACACGCGACAGAGTCTTGAGTCTTGTATCTTCACGCTCCAACAGTCCGGCCAAAGTATATAGTCCGGCTGTCCGGATACCCCCTAATCCAGGACTCCCTCAGGGCCCACGAGGGTTGGGGGCGCACCCACCCCTAGGGCGCGCCCTCCTGCCTTGTGGCCGCCTCGGCTGCTTCTTGACGTCCACTCCAAGTCTCCTAGATTGCCTTTGTTCCAAAAAAATCGCTCCCGAAGGTTTCATTCTGTTTGTACTCCGTTCGATATCCCTTTTCTTCGAAACACTGAAATAGGCAAAAAACAACAATTTGGGCTGGGCCTCCGGTTAGTAGGTTAGTCCCAAAAAATGATATAGAAGTGTAAAGTAAAAGCCCATAAACATCCAAAATGGGTAATATAATAGCATAGAACAATAAAAAATTATAGATACGTTGGAGACGTATCAAACATCCCCAAGCTTAATTCCTGCTCATCCTAGCATAATTCTCAATGTATCTTTTGATGTGGAATGCTACCTAGCATAATTCTCAATGTAATTTTATTTATTGTGGCATGATTGTTCAGATCCAAATGATTCAATATAAAAGTTCATAAAACATAAAAATAGTAATACTTCAAGCATACTAACAAGTAATCATGTCTTATCAAAATAGCATAGCCAAAGAAAGCTCATCCCTACAAAATCATATAGTTAGGCCATGCTTCATTTTCATTACACAAAATATTCCCATCATGCACAACCCCGGTTTCATCCAAGCAATTGGTTCATACTTTTTAACGCGCTTCAGCTTTTTCAACTCTTACGCAATACATGAGCGCAAGCCATGGACATAGCACTATATGTGTAATAGGGTGGTGGTTGTGAAGACAAAAAGGGAGAAGATCGTCTAACATCAACTAGGCGTATCAACGGGCTATGGAGATGCCCATTAATAGATATCAATATGAGCGAGTAGGGATTGCCATGCAACGGATGCACTAGAGCTATAAATATATGAAAGCTCAACAAAAGAAACTAAGTGGGTGTGCATCCAACTCGCTTGCTCATGAAGACCTAGGGCATTTTGAGGAAGCCCATCATTGGAATATACAAGCCAAGTTCTATAATGAAAAATTCCCACTAGTATATGAAAGTGACAACATAGGAGACTCTCTATCAAGAAGATCATGGTACCACTTTGAAGCACAAGTGTGGAAAAGAGATAGTAGCATTGTCCCTTCTCTCTTTTTCTCTCATTTTATTTTTTTTCATTTTTTTAAATTTTGGTGGGCTTCTTTGGCCTTTTTTTCTTTTTTTATTTGTTTGGGCTTCTTTGGCCTCTTTTATTTTTATAAAGTCCGAAGTCTCATCCCGACTTGTGGGGGAATCATAGTCTTCATCATCCTTTCCTCACTTGGGACAATGCTCTAATAATGGAGATCATCACACTTTTATTGATTTCCAACTCAAGAATACAACTCAATGCTTAGAACAAAATATGACTCTACGTGAATGCCTTCAGTGGTGTACTGGGATATGCAATAAATCAAGAGTGACATGTACGAAAAATTATGAAGGTGGCCTTGCCACAAATACGATGTCAACTACATGATCATGCAAAGAGCAATATGACAATGATGAGGCATGTCATAATAAATGGAACAATGGAAAGCTGCATGGCAATATATCTCGGAATGGCTATGGGAATGCCATAATAGGTAGGTATGGTGTCTACTTTGAGGAAGGTGAATGATGGGTGCATGAAACCGGCGAAAGTTGTGCGGTATAATAGAGGCTAGCAATGGTGGAAGGGTTAGAGTGCGTATAATCCATGGAGTCGCATTAGTCATAAAGAACACATATACTTATTGCAAAAGTCTACTTGCCCTCGAAGCAAAGTACTACTACGCATGCTCCTAGGGGAAGGGTTGGTAGGAGTTAACCATCGCGCGATCCTGACCTCCACTCATAAGGAAGACAATTAAAAGAGCACCCCATGCAACAAATTTGTCACACAACTTTTACCATACGTGCATGCTATGGGACTTGCCAACTCCAACACAAGTATTTCTCAATTTCATAATTACCCAACTAGCATGACTCTAACATTACCACCTTTATATCTCAAAACAATTATCAAGCATCAAATTGATCATAGTGTTTAATGCACTTTCTATGATAGTTTTTATTATACCCAACTTGGATGCTCATCATTCTAGGACCAATTTTATAACCATAGCAAATACCATGCTGTTCTACAAGACTCTCAAAATGATATAAGTGAAGCATGAGAGATCAACAATTTCTACAAAATAAAGCCACCATTGTGCTCTAAAAGATATAAGTGAAGTGATACGTCCATTTTGCATCATGCTTTTATATCGATATTTATTGCATTATGGGTTGTTATTACACATTATGTCACAATACTTATGGCTATTCTCTCTTATTTTACAAGGTTTATCATGAAGAGGGAGAATGCCGGCAGCTGGAATTCTGGGCTGGAAAAGGAGAAAATATTGGAAACCTATTCTGTACAGCTCCAAAAATCCTGAAACTCCATGAAAGTCATTTTTGGAATTAATAAGAATTATTGAGTGAAGAAAGTACCAGAGGGGGCCCACACCCTGGCCACGAGGGTGGGGGGCGCGCCCACCCCTACTGGGCGCGCCCCCTGCCTCGTGGGGCCCCTGGTGGCCCTCCGGTGCCCATCTTCTGCTATATGAAGTCTCTTACCCTGGAAAAAATCATAAGCAAGCTTACGAGACGAAACTCCGCCGCCACGAGGCGGAACCTTGGCAGAACCAATCTAGGGCTCCGGCGGAGCTGTTCTGCCGGGGAAACTTCCCTCCGGGAGGGGGAAATCATCACCATCGTCATCACCAACGATCCTCTCATCGGGAGGGGGTCAATATCCATAAATATCTTCACCAACACCATCTCCTCTCAAACCCTAGTTCATCTCTTGTATCCAATCTTTGTACCCAAACCTCAGATTGGTACCTGTGGGTTGCTAGTAGTGTTGATTACTCCTTGTAGTTGATGCTAATTTGTTTATTTGGTGGAAGATCATATGTTCAGATCCTTAATGCATATTAATACCCCTCTGATTATGAACATGAATATTCTTTGTCAGTAGTTACGTTTGTTCTTGAGGACATGGGTGAAGTCTTGCTATTAGTAGTCATGTGAATTTGGTATTCGTTTGATATTTTGATGAGATGTATGTTGTCTCTCCTCTAGTGGTGTTATGTGAATGTCGAATACATGACACTTCACCATTATTTGGGCCTAGAGTAAGGCATTGGGAAGTAATAAGTAGATGATGGGTTGCTAGAGTGACAGAAGCTTAAACCCTAGTTTATGCGTTGCTTCGTAAGGGGCTGATTTGGATCCACTAGTTTCATGCTATGGTTAGGTTTACCATAATACTTCTTTTGTAGTTGTGGATGCTTGTAATAGGGGTTAATCATAAGTGGGATGCTTGTCCAAAAAAGGGCAGTACCCAGGCACCGGTCCACCCACATATCAAATTATCAGAGTAACGAACGCGAATCATATGAGCGTGATGAAACTAGCTTAACGATAATTCCCACGTGTCCACAGGAGCGCTTTTCTCATTATAAGAAATTGTCCAGGCTTGTCGTTTGCTACAAAAAGGATTGGGCCACCTTGCTGCACTTTATTTACTTTCATTGCTTGTTACTCGTTATAAATTATCTTATCACAAAACTATATGTTACCTACAATTTCAGTGCTTGCAGAGAATACCTTACAAAAAACCGCTTATCATTTCCTTCTGCTCCTCGTTGGGTTCTTCACTCTTACTTATCGAAAGGACTACGATAGATCCCCTATAATTGTCGGTCATTGTCGGTGTCAAAACCGGTGGATCTCGGGTAGGGGGTCCCGATCTGTGCGTCTTAGGTTGATGGTAACAGGAAGCAAGGGACACAATGTTTACCCAGGTTCGGGCCCTCTAAATGGAGGTAAAACCCTACTTTCTGCTTGATTAATATTGATGATATGAGTAGTACAAGAGTATATCTACCACGAGATCGTAGAGGCTAAACCCTAGAAGCTAGACTATGATGGTTATGATCGTGGCCGTGATCGTGATTGTGATCGCCCTTCTGAGGACCAACCTCTCCGGTTCATATAGACACTGGAGAGGGCTAGGGTTTACACGGAGTCGGTTACAAGGAAGGAAATATAATATCCGGATCGCCAAGCTTGTCTTCCACGCAAAGGAGAGTCCCATCCGGACACGGGATGGAGTCTTGAGTCTTGTATCTTCACGCTCCAATAGTCCGGACGAAGTATATAGTCCGGCCGTCCGGATACCCCCTAATCCAGGACTCCCTCAGTAGCCCCTAAACCAGGCTTCAATGACGATGAGTCCGGCGCGCAGTCTTGTCTTCGGCATTGCAAGGCGGGTTCCATCTCCGAATACTCCAAAGTAATTATCAAACACTTAGACCGTGTCCGGATCTGCGAGATGATCCTCACATACCATCATAGGGAACATAGCATAAATCTGATCTGCTGGCAATCTTCGTACATCGTGCCCTTGCATCGTGGCCCGGCCTAACATGAACCGGTGTTTCTTGGCCCACCTCGACTCGCGTTGCGAGGTGGTTTTATTGGCACGCCCTGCCTAAGCAGAGTTCGTGTTCCTCTTATTACGGGATCTTCCATCAATACGGGCGTGCGCCACCCCATGACGACTGTTGGTATGACTCCGTGTTTTCAGATAAGTCTCGAGCGGTCACGTTGAGGACTCTTGATATTCACCCCCTTTATAAAGGGGTCGAGGCCTACACCTCTTTTCCACCACCCTTGCGCCCCTTTGCATCTCGAGCTCTAACACCCGAGACTCAAACTCAAACACCCAAGATCCTCCAATATGTCCGGATCCAACCTTCAAGGCTGGTGGGTGGACTCCTCGATCAAAGAGGAGGACATTGTGAGGCTTAGGGAGGTCGGATATCTGACTGCCGACATCCAGCATAGGCTTCCTGCTCCAGGGCAGGTCATCCCTACACCTGAGCCCAATGAGAGCGTCGTATTTGTTCCTCACTCTCCGCGGCTTGGGCCTCACCCTTGATCCCTTTGTGAGGGGGCTCATGTTCTATTACGGGTTAGATTATCATGATCTAGCTCCAGACGCTATCCTCCATATCTCGTCGTTCATCATTGTGTGTGAGGCTTTTCTCCACGTCACTCAACACTTCGGCTTATGGCTCAAGACTTTCAATGTGAAGCCGAAGATGATCGAGGGGCGACATGCAAAGTGCGGAGGTGCCATAATAAGCAGGAATGCCGATGCCCCATGGCCAAAGGGTTCTTTCCCAGAAGTATCCGGTGTATGGCAACGGAGGTGGTTTTACGTCACGGCTCCCAGAGGCACAAAGTGGGTGGCCGCCCCTGAGTTCCGCTCGGGCCCTCCATCACAACTGGCATCTTGGACCGATGCAGGACAGAATTAGGGGCCCGCTAGTGATGTACCAATACTGCAGGGCCGTATCCGGGAGCTTCTTGAGAGGGGCATTAGCCTTGTCAGCATAATTCAAGTAATGCTAATCCGTCGGATGTTGCCGTGCAAACGCCGGCCTCTCCGAATGTGGGAGTTCAATCCAGAGGGTTCGCGGACTATTAAGCACTTCTTCGGCCTGAAGCTCGAAGGGATGTGTAAATTATTCTTCGGACCACAAGTAAAGTGTCCGGACACCACCGAGGATGCGGGCCTAAGCTGCAATTGCCTAGATACCCAAGTAAGTAACCTTGAAACCGGACACTTCGTTCATATTTGTCATAGTCATTATTCTGAAAATCCTCCATGGCCAGGAATGGCTCAGCAAGGCGGAGAGAATCAGGTGTCCGGCGCCACTTCCCGAAGGCTCGCCTAGTCCAACCATTGCCAAGATGCTTGGCCGGGTGCTCAGCAAAATGCCCTCAGGGAAAGACAAAGGGAAGAACAGAGAAGCCGAACTTCACACACTGCGCATCCAAACCAGGGTAATTGCTACCTCCCTTAAGGAGGATAGTCGGGAAGGGGAGTCCAAAGCCTCCTCCCCGTGCGGGAAGAAGAGGGCCGCCTCCGAAGACTTGGAGATGGAGGTGCCCAAGCAGGGGACGAAAGCATCACCAGCGAGCCCTGCCCCGAAGGGCGTCCTTACCGCGTCATGCCCGCCAACGAGCCAGCCCTCCACCGAGCTATAAGTTGACCGTAAATTCGAAGGTACTACTTTTCTCCGAGTACACTAACCAGGATCCATTCTTTGCAGTCCGGCTAGCAGCTCTTCTCAACAGAGTTCGTCTTCGGGGGATCTTCCTCCGGAGATGATGGAGAGTGAGACCCCACCAGCCTCTCTGCCTCATGAGGCGGGCGACACCGAGGTGTCGTCACGGAGGAGTCCGGATCTGCCGAAGCCAGAAGCTAATCCTTCAGTCGCCCTGAGCCCGTAGCATTCGACTCCCACGAGGGGCGATGTGAAGGGTACGACACTGTTCGGTGCACCGCTCATTAATGAGCACGGTGCTCAAGAAGATTTCATCCGCCACAAGCGGTTTGAATGAAGCATTTACGAGCCTGCTCAGAGGCTTTGAGGTATGTAGTAAAAATACACAATTTTTGGCTATGAGGTACGCGCTAGGTGTGCTCCATATGGATAGTAGCCCTGAGACTCTGGTTGCCCGCCCTAGGCAGCAAACGGAGGATCATCTCGTATAAGTAATGATTGCGATGTACATATGCGCAGGTATCTAAGGACCCGGCAGCCGACCAGTCCGTTGAAGTTGCCGAACTAAGGAGGCAGATTGGATCTATTGATGCCGATATCACGCTGGTGAACGAGCGGCTGAACGAGTCACAAAGTATGTGCTCTGCTTTCCTATTTATGTTGTATAGGAAAATATGAGAGGGGCATAATATTAATGCGACATGCTTGGACTGCAGACGGTGTTGCTGCCGTGGAAGCCCTGAGGGCGGAACTTGCCCAGGCCAAGGAACAAGCTTGGGCTAGCAATGCGGCTGCCCAAAAGGCGGCCGAAGAGTTGAGAGCCAAACAAGCTGCTCATCGCCGAAGCGAAGACAAGATAGCCGAAATGGCTGTGGAGTTGAAAAATGCCGCCGACCGGTATGAGCTCCTTGAAAAGGAGAATCAAGTTAATTTGGCTGACCTGAACCAGGCACTGAACGCGGCCAAGGAGATGCGGACCGAAATCAGGGATGTGCGGGAGGAGCTTCGACAGGCCGGCAAAATCGCGGCCGGGAGCCCCTACTTGTTGAGGATGAAGTTTTTGGATCCGAAGTATGCTCTCCTGGATCGACGCTGGAGTCTAGTAGATGCTTATGCGGACTTGGCAAAGAGTACAGCTGATGCCGCCAAGTTTTTCGAGGATCAAGGTGATAAAGAAGTGGAGAAGCTGTTTTGGTCCCAATTCAATGCTCCTGCGCGTCCATTGCCCTTGAGTGAGAAGATGGCTGCTTTGGCGGAGCTTCATAGGTTGTCCGGGCTTGCCATGCGGTCTGTAATAGACCATCTTTGGCCGAAGGGGCCTAAGCCGGACAGTTATTTTGGTTTGGTGCAACAATTCCTCGGTGCCGTATCTCAAATCGATGCCATGAGGAGGTCGGCGTGTATAGAGGGTGCATGGATGGCACTTGCCCGCGTTAAAGCATATTTGACAGATATGGAGGCCACCCTCATTACGACCCAGAATCCGGCGGGAGGCAGGGATCCGGCCGAGCACTACTTGGAGCAGGTAACAGAAGGTGCTCGCTTAATAGAGGCCTAGTGCTCGAAGAATGTCATGTTCGAGTGACAAATCGTGTCATTGTAAAAACAATGTTATTTTGATTATGAGTCTATATTTATACTTTGTGCCCGAAAGTATTATTTGTGCCTCCTGTGCGGCCATTTTTATGTATATGTGTAATTCTGAAAGTTAGCAGTCATTGGCTTCGGCCCCCACACATACAATGCGGGGGTGTTCGTGAAAAATATGCATCACACTTGATCCAACGTCTTGGTCCATTAAGGAGGTGATCGCACAATAGGCAACCGGACTATATAGCTGTAACACTTTCACTTGGCCATAGGAGTTTGATGGTGGGGCTACTATGTATCCCCTAGTACCTTTGTGTGCATCCGAATACAGGCGCGTGTGTACATGACCGGGAAACGGTCCTTCGTTAATGCGGAGGAATCCTAAATATTTCGGTAAGTCTTCGAGTGGTTGAACAGTCTCTCGCTATATCATGATAGTCAGTTTTCGGCTTTCTCTAATGAGGTGCTCATCCGGAATAACCAGGGCACAATCGCAGTAGTTCTCCTTTGGCCACCTTAGCCGATAAGAACAGAACGTAAGGCAGCAAACCCAGGAGCCGGGCAAACCCAACATTTGACCAAAGACATGATTCGAAGCTGATGCATATAAGGCCAAACTCGTGATGCCGAACACTCCCGAAGGTATTCAGACTTTGTAACAGAAAATGGGCTGAAGAATGCCCTTTCATTATAAACTTGTATTTCCAGGTACGTGCATTAGTCTGTCGTGGCGAAATGCCAATAACGGCAGCACCCTCTGTGGGTATAGTACCCATGGGATGTGTAAACAACAAGAGGCAATAGAAAAGGTTTAGACAGGGGCTTAATCTAAAGAGAAACCTTTGAGCGGGGCCCTACTACACGTCTGCGCCTTTGTGTCCGTTGTGCCGTTTCCTGGAAGGGTATCGCACGCATTGTGTCAGTAAAAAAGAAAAACTCGTGTAGAAGAGTACAACATAAGCATGCGATGGATGGTAAAAGTGTAAGGCATTGGCCTGTAAATAAGGTCAGGCCAACGGTGGGGTTTTATTAAATATTTATAGCCCCTGGTGTCCTCTATGGGATTACATATATGGCACCCTGGCTCAATTTTATCCGGGCTGCCGGACTCGCCTAACCGTGTCCGTGGTCTTAACGACCAGTCATGCTTTCTGGTATCGGAGGCCGCCTAGAGTCCGGCCGCTAGAGCCGTCACGTATTCCTCCGCGCGTGAAGAGCGCTTTGTGTTTCTGTTAATGGTGATGACGCCACGTGGACTGGGCATCTTGAGTATAAGGTAGGCATAGTGCAGTACTGCATTGAAGCGGGCGAAGTCCGTTCTTCCAAGCAATGCGTGATAGCCCCTTTGGAAGGGTGCGATGGTTAAGAGTAGTTCTTTGCTTCTAGAGTTGCCTGGGGAGCCGAATGTTACCTCCAGTATGACGGAGCCCTGTCGTAGGCTTCAACGCCTGGTATCACCCCTTTGAAGGTGGTGTTGCTTCGGCTAATTCTGGATGGGTCTATCCCCATCCTTCGGACATTGTCCTGGTATATTAAATTGAGACTACTGCCGCCGTCCATGAGGACGTGGTTAGGATGGTATCCGTCGATTATTGGGTCAAGCACCAAGGCCTCTGATCCTCCACGCCGAATACTAGTTAGGCAGTCCGTGTGATCGAAGGTGATCGGACAAGCCAACCAGTAGTTAGGTGTGGGTACGATGGGCTTTATAGCGTACGTGTCTCTGAGCGTGCGTTCGTGCCTTCTCGTGGATGTGTGAGTCGCGTGGATCATGTTTACCGTTTTAACCTCTGGTGGGAATTTTTTCTGTCCCCCAGTGTTCGGCTGGCGAGGTTCGTCGTCGTCTTCACTTGGTGTTTCCCTTCCCTTGTGTTCGGCATTTAATTTGCCGGTCTGCTTGAAGACCCAGCACTCTCTGTGAGTGTGGTTCGCAGGTTTGTCGGGGGTGCCATGAATTTAGCACAGTCTGTCCAGGACTCTGTTCAGACCGGACGGTCCCTCTTTACTGCCTTTAAATGGCTTCTTTTGCTGATCGGGTCGAGAGCCCCTAAATCCGGTGTTGACCGTTGTGTTGTCCGGGCTCTCTTCCTTGTTTTGACGTTTGTTTTTATTACGCCGTGGCTTCCCGTTGCCATCCTTTATTTCGGATGTGCTTGGGTTGCTGGTGCCTTTACGGGCCAACCAACTATCTTCACCCGCGCAAAAGCGGGTCATAAGGCTTGTTAAGGCTGCCATTATCCTTGGCTTTTCTTGGCCGAGGTGTCTGGCGAGCCACTCGTCACGGATGCTGTGTTTGAATGCCGCTAAGGCTTCGGCATCCGGACAATCGACAATTTGATTCTTCTTAGTGAGGAATATGTTCCAAAGCTTGCGGGCGGACTCTCCGGGCTGTTGGATTATGTGACTTAAATCGTCCGCATCCGAAGGCCGAACATAAGTCCCTTGAAAATTGGACCTAAAAGCGTCCTCGAGTTCCTCCCAACTCCCAATTGAATTTTTGGGGAGGCCTTTCAACCAGCGTCAAGCTAGTCCCTTCAACTTGAGGGGAAGGTATTTGATGGCGTGGAGGTCATCCCCACGAGCCATGTGTATATGCAGGATAAAATCCTCGATCCAGACCCCTGGGTCTATTGTTCCGTCGTATGCCTCTATGTTCACAGGTTTAAAACCCTGTGGAAATTCATGGTCCAGTACTTCTTCGGTGAAGCACAGGGGGTGAGTAGCCCCTCTATATCTGGACGTGTTGTGGCATGCCATCGGCTGTTGTTGTGTCCGGTGTTTATTCCGAACTGGTGTCCGATTGGTATGATCGTTTTGGTGACCATAGTCCCGCACCGGGGTGTGTCCTTTAGATCCGTAGATGGACCTAGCCGCGCCGGCTTTCTTATCGAGGTGCTCACGTAAATCGAGCGCGGCGTCGGTAGCTGCTCTGTTGCGGTTATGAAGCGGTTCGTCCGGCCTCCTGGTCATGTTATTCTTTGGTGGAACGGCCTCGTCGTCGAATGCTGGCAGTAGCTTGCGTTTTGGATAGCTCTTTGTATGGCGATCGTCGACGTATATTTCTTCAGTGTCTAGCACTTTATTCCATCTGCGATTGAGCGTTTCCTATGCGGCCTTTAGCCATTGCTTCTTCTTCTTTAGACTTCTCGCGGTGTCGATAAGCCTTCTGTGGAGGTTATTTTGTTCCACGCATGTTTCCGGGATGATAAATGCATCGTCATCCAGACTGTGTTCTTGTCCTGGGGCGGTTTGATGAACTCGTCCCTCAAGATCATTGTGATCGGGCGTCTGCTCCGAACTGTGTTCGGCGTGACCTGGCTCGTCCTGCTCCATCACTGGGTCCGTATGGTCGTTGTTGCCTTTGGAGTTGACTGGGGTGTCGATTTTTCTGGCGCTCTTGTCGCTATTTTTACTGTTGCTGGACTTGGAGCAGCGTCTGCGTCGTCACTTTGGTTTTTGCCCGGGGGTTTTATCTTCTGAATTGTCGCCGTCGTCCTCCTTAGGCGTGTCCACCATGTATATATCATACAACTGGGTGGCTATCCACCGCCCTGTGAGCGGTGGTTCCTGTTGTGCTCCTGCATCGTCATCCATACCGTCGATGTCTTCAGAGTCGAAGTCAAGCACGTCGGTTAATTCATCAACCGTGGCAATGAAATGGGTGGTGGGTGGGCAACGAATTCCTTCGTTGCCTGCTTCCCACTTGAGCCGGACATAGTTCGGCCAAGAGTCTCCTGTCAGAGAGAGAGAGACTTTAACGAGTTCAGCATGTCGCCAAAGGGCGAGTGTTGGAAGATATCCGCAGCGGTAAACTCCATTACCAGAGCCCAACCAGGCTCGGCGGGCTCGGGAGCGCGCGGACTGGAACCTACAGCCGGATACGAATCCGGGGGTCCGGTGTCACCGGCTTCCTTAAAGGTAAGATCTGTGTTCGGCTCTACCGCCGATGAGTGTGCGGCCTGCAGGGCGGGGTCCATCCACCCGTTCTTGTACAACGCAGTCTGCTCCGGATTTAGGTCCGAGGCTACCGCAGGGGTGGTATCCCGAGCATTGTCCGACAGCAGGTCTAAGCCGTGCTCATCGTGACTGTCCGGTGCTCCTGGCACAGGCCAATTCCGTCGAAGATCGAGTCTCCGCGGATATCGGCCGTGTAGTTCAGGTTTCCGAACCTGACCTGGTGGCCAGGGGCGTAGCTGTCTATCTGCTCCAGTTGGCCAAACGAATTGGCCCGCAGCGCGAAGCCGCCGAACACGAAGATTTGTCCGGGGATAAAAGTCTCACCCTGGACCGTGTTGTTGACGATTGAAGGAGCCATCAAGCCTTGCGGTGACGACACAGTGGAACTCTCAATGAAAGCACCAATGTCGGTGTCAAAACCGGCGGATCTCGGGTAGGGGGTCCCGATCTGTGCGTCTTAGGCTAATGGTAACAGGAAGTAAGGGACACAATGTTTACCCAGGTTCGGGCCCTCTCGATGGAGGTAAAACCCTACTTCCTGCTTGATTAATATTGATGATATGAGTAGTACAAGAGTAGATCTACCACAAGATCGTAGAGGCTAAACCCTAGAAGCTAGCCTATGATGGTTATGATTGTGGTCGTGATCGTGATCGTGATCGTCCTTCTAAGGACCAACCTCTCCGGTTTATATAGACACCGGAGAGGGCTAGGGTTTACATGGAGTCGGTTACAAGGAAGGAGATATAATATCCGGATCGCCAAGCTTGTCTTCCACGCAAAGGAGATTCCCATCCGGACACGGGACGGAGTCTTGAGTCTTGTATCTTCACGCTCCAATAGTCCGGACGAAGTATATAGTCCGGCCGTCCGGATACCCCCTAATCCAGGACCCCCTCAGTCATCATGAAGCACTAGAGCAAAACTTGTCTAGCTCAAAAGATATAAGTGAAGCACATAGAATATTCTAATAAATTCCAAATCAAGTGTGTCTCTCCCAAAAGGTGTGTACATCAAGGATGATTGTGGTAATCTAAAAAGCAAAGACTCATATCATACAAGACGCTCCAAGCAAAAGACATATCATGTGGCGAATAAAAATATAGCTCCAAGTAAAGTTACCGATAGACGAAGACGAAAGAGGGGATGCCTTCCGGGGCATCCCCAAGCTTAGGCTTTTGGTTATCCTTGAATATCTTGGGGTGCCATGGGCATCCCCAAGCTTAGGCACTTGCCACTCCTTATTCCATAGTCCATCAAATCTTTACCCAAAACATGAAAACTTCACAACACAAAACTCAATAGAAAATCTCATAAGCTCCGTTAGTGCAAGAAAGAAAAACCACCACATAAGGTACTGTAATGAACTCATTCTTTATTTATATTGGTGTTAAACCTACTGTATTCCAACTTCTATATGGTTCATACCCCCCGATACTAGCCATATATGCATCAAAATAAGCAAACAACACACGAAAAACAGAATCTGTCAAAAACAAAACAGTCTGTAGCAATCTGTAACTTTCGAATACTTCTGGAACTCTAAAACTCCTACCAAAATAGGAAGTCCTGGGAAATTTTTCTATTAATCCACTTCAAAAAGAATCAACACAAAATCACATTTCTGTGATTTATTAAAATCATTCTCGTGCGCGCAAAAGTTTCTGTTTTTCAGCAGAATCAAATTAACTATCACCGTAGGTTATCCTATAGGTTCTACTTGGCAAAAACACTAATTAAAACATAAAACCACATCTAAACATAGGCTAGATGAAATATTTACTACTAAACATAAGCAAAAAGCAAGAAACAAAAATAAAATTGGGTTGCCTCCCAACAAGCGCTATCGTTTAACGCCCCTAGCTAGGCATAAAAAGCGAGAATAGATCTAAGCAGTGCCATCTTTGGCATTCAATTCATAAGTAGCTCGCATGATAGATTCATAAGGAAATTTAACTTTCTTTCTTGGAAAGTGTTCCATGCCTTTCGTTAATGGAAATTGGAATCTAATATTCCCTTCCTTCATATCAATAATTGCACCAATCGTTCTAAGGAAATGTCTACCAAGAATAATAGGACATGAAAGATTGCAATCTATATCAAGAACGATAAAATATACGGGCACATAATTCCTATTTGCAACAATAAGAACATCATTGATCCTTCCCATAGGTTTCTTAATGGTGGAATCCGCAAGGTGCAAGTTTAAAGAGCAATCATCAAAATCATGGAAACCTAGCATATCACATAAAGTTTTCGGAATCGTGGAAACACTAGCACCCAAATCACACAAAGCATAGCATTCATGATCTTTAATTTTAATTTTTATAGTAGGTTCCCACTCATCATAAAGTTTTCTAGGTATAGAAACTTCCAACTCAAGTTTTTCCTCATAAGATTGCATCAAGGCATCAACAATATGTTTGGTAAAAGCTTTATTTTGACTATAAGCATGAGGAGAATTCAACACGGATTGCAGCAAGGAAATATAATCTATTAAAGAACAATTACCATAATTAAATTCCTTGAAATCCATAATAGTGGATTCAATGCTATGTAAAGTTTTGACCTCTCCAATCCCACTTTTTCCAAATTTAGCATCAAGATCTAAAAACTCCGAATCATTGGGACGCCTTTTAACTAAAGTTGACTCATCTCCAGTCCCATCATTATCAAGATTCATATTGCAAAACAAAGATTTAATAGGTGACACATCAATAACTTTTAGATCTTCATCATTATTTTCAAACTAGAAGAACACGCTTTTACAAAGCAATCTTTCTTAGCACGCATCCTAGCGGTTCTTTCTTTGCACTCATCAATGGAAATTCTCATGGCTTTAAGAGACTCATTGATATCATGCTTAGGTGGAATAGATCTAAGTTTCAAAGAATCAACATCAAGCGAAAGTCTATCAACGTTCCTAGCCAATTCATCAACTTTAAGCAATTTTTCTTCAAGCAAGGCATTGAAATTCTTTTGAGAGGTCATAAATTCTTTAACACTATTCTCAAAATCAGAGGGCATCTTATTAAAATTTCCATAAGATTTGTTGTAGGAATTACCATAATTATTAGAGGAATTATTAGGAAACGGTCTAGGATTAAAGTTTCCTCTATAAGCATTATTACCAAAATTATTCCTACCAACAAAATTCACATCCATAGATTCATTATTATTCTCAATCAAAGTAGACAAAGGCATATCATTGGGATCAATAGGAGCACTCTTAGTAGCAAACAATTTCATAAGTTCATCTATCTTTCCACTCAAAACATTAATTTTTTCTATAGCATGCACTTTTTTAATAGTAGATCTTTTGGTGTGCCATTGAGAATAATTAACCATAATGTTATCAAGGAGTTTAGTAGCTTCTCCTAAGGTGATTTCTGTAAAAGTGCCTCCCGCGGCCGAATCTAAAAGATTTCTAGAGGCAAAATTCAATCCGGCATAAAAAATTTGTATGATCATCCACAAGTTCAAACCATGAGTAGGGCAATTGCAAATCATTAATTTCATTATTTCCCAAGATTGGGCAACATGCTCATGATAAAGTTGTTTAAAATTCATAATATCGTTTCTTAGAGAGATGATCTTAGCGGGAGGAAAATACTTAGAGATAAAAGCATCTTTGCACTTATTCTACGAATCAATACTATTCATGGCAAAGACGAAAACCAAGTTTTAGCACGATCTCTAAGTGAAAACGGAAATAACTTCAATTTAACAATATCGTTATCCGTATCTTTCTTCTTTTGCATATCACAAAAATCAACAAAATTGTTTAGATGAATAGCGGCATCTTCACTAGGAAGGCCGGAGAATTGATCTTTCATAACAGGATTCAACAAAGCAGCATTGATTTCACAAGATTCAACATCATTAAGAGGAGCAATCGGAGTGCTAAGGAAATCATTATTATTGGTATTGGAAAAGTCACACAATTTGGTATTATCTTGAGCCATCATGACAAGCAATCCAACACACAAGCAAACAAAAGGGCAAGCGAAAGAGAGAGGAGATTGGGAAAGTGAGGGCGAATAAAACGGCAAGGGTGAAGTGGGGGAGAGGAAAACGAGAGGCAAATGGCAAATAATGTAATGCGAGGGAGATGAGTTTGTGATGGGTACTTGGTATGTCTTGACTTGAGGGAAGACCTCCCCGGCAACGGCGCCAGAAATCCTTCTTGCTACCTCTTGAGCACTGCGTTGGTTTTCCCTTGAAGAGGAAAGGGTGATGCAGCAAAGTAGCGTAAGTATTTCCCTCAGTTTTTGAGAACCAAGGTATCAATCCAGTAGGAGGCTCCTAAAAAGTCCCACGCACCTACACAAACAAACAAGGACCTCGCAACCAACACAATAAAGGGGTTGTCAATCCCTTCACCGAAACTTGCAAAAGTGAGATCTGATAGAGATAATAAGATAAGATAAATATTTTTGGTATTTTCATGATATAGATTGGAAAGTAAAAGATGCAAATAAAAGATAGATGGAAAACTTATATGATAAAAGATAGACCCGGGGCCATAGGTTTCACTAGTGGCTTTTCTCAAGATAGCATAAGTATTACGGTGGGTGGACAAATTACTGTCGAGCAATTGATAGAAAAGTGCATAGTTATGAGAATATCTAGGCATGATCATGTATATAGGCATCACGGCAACAACTAGTAGATCGAAACGATTCTGCATCTACTACCATTACTCCACACATCTGTTGACTCCTGCCTGCATCTAGAGTATTAAGTTCATAAGAACTGAGTAATGCATTAAGCAAGATGACATGATGTAGAGGGATAAACTCAAGCAATATGATATAAACCCCATCTTTTTATCCTCGATGGCAACAATACAATACGTGCCTTGCTGCCCCTGCTGTCACTGGGAAAGGACACCGCAAGATTGAACCCAAAGCCAAGCACTTCTCCCGTTGCAAGAAAGATCAATCTAGTAGGCCAAACCAAACTAATAATTCGAAGAGACTTGCAAAGATTACAAATCACACATAAAATAATTCAGAGGAGATTCAATTATTTCTCATAGATAAACTTGATCATAAACCCACAATTCATCGCATCTCGACAAACACACCGCAAAAAGAGTTACATCGAATAGATTTCCAAGAAGATCGAGGAGAACTTTGTATTGAGATTCAAAGAGAGAGAAGAAGCCATGTAGCTAATAACTATGGACCCGAAGGTCTGTGGTAAACTACTCACAACTCATAGGAGAGGCCTTGGAGATGATGTAGAGGCCCTCCATGGTCGATTCCCCCTCCGGCGGAAAGCCGGCGAAGGCTCCAAGATGGGATCTCGCGGATACAGAAGGTTGCGGCGGTGGAAATAGTTTTTCGTGGTGCTCCTGGATGTTCTCAGGGTACGTGGATATATATAGGCGAAGGAGGTAGGTCAGGGGAGCCACGAGGGGCCCACGAGGGTGGAGGGCGCGCCCACCCCCCTAGGGAGCGCTCTCCTGCCTCGTGGCCGCCTCAGCTGTTTCTTGACAACGTCCACTCCAAGTCTCCTGGATTGCGTTTGTTCCAAAAAGATCGCTCCCAAAGGTTTCATTCCGTTTGGACTCCGTTTGATAATCCTTTTCTTCGAAACACTGAAATAGGCAAAAAAACAGCAATTTGGGCTGGGCCTCCGGTCAGTAGGTTAGTCCCAAAAATGATATAAAAGTTTAAAGTAAAAGCCCATAAACATCCAAAACGGGTAATATAATAGCATGGAACAATCAAAAATTATAGATACATTGGAGATGTATCACAAATGGATTTGGAAGATCTCCCAAGGGGCGACTGGCTTGTGGGTCGAGCTGTTGCGGGCCAAATACTTCCCAAACGGGAACTTTTTTGAAGGTGCAGCAAGGGGCTCTCCTTTTTGGAACGACCTACAAGCGATCCGCTCGGCTTTCGCCATGGGGCCAAGTTCATTATCGGCGATGGTCATTTGGCCGGATTCTGGCTTGATTACTGGGTCGGTTCCAAACCTCTCTGGTTGGAATTCCAGGATCTATACTCCTTGGCCGTCAACACGAACCAATTAGTGGCGGCGGCCCTTGCGTCGACCCACCAGCGATCCACTTCCGTTGCGAACTTAATGGGCAGGAACAAGGACAGCTAGCGGCGCTGCTCGCGTTGATCAGCCCGGTGGTGTTGTCCACGTCCGCGGACTCGGTGACTTGGGCTCTCACCTCTTCTGGCAAGTTCTTGGTCAAGTCTCTTTACCGAGCACTTTGCCAGGCTTCGCCCTTTCGGGTGCCCAACAGGCTGCTAGAAGAGCTCCTTGACAGACATGACATCCCTCTGGAAACCACCACTTTGAAGGCTAGGTTTGCAGAAAACACTACGTTACATTCTTTTGGTAAAAAATACCACGTCTTGTGTAGTCTTTTTGCAAAAGCCACTGATCGGCGGATTAGACCCATTTAAGTCTGTTTATGACAGATGAGGCCCATTTTCTGCTCATGTGGCACAATAGTTTAGGTTTAATGCAAAAACAACCCCAACTTTCTCCCCCCGCTTCCCATGCCCTCCAACCATGCCACAACCCTCACCTCGCTCCCAAACTCACTTCATCTGCAGCCAGCAAGCCTGCACACGAGCTCAGCGCCACCCTCCTCCCCGGGCCGCCGTCGTTGTGCTCCCCCCCACCGGATCCGGCCACATCGGCCTCCATCGTCCCCTCCCGGCACCGGATCCGGCCACATCGGCCTCCACCGTCCCCGCCCGACACCGGATCCGGCGGGAATGCCCCGGGCAACTCGGCGTGCTGAGCGCGTGGGGCTACAACGTCCACGGTCCCGTTGACCATTGTGCAGCGCCGGCATGAAGAAGAAAAGGCCAGGGGCGGCGCCAGAGCCCGTCACCGGCAGGAAAGCCGCCACATGGAGTTGTCGTTGCCATCCAGGGTGCTGCGACTGGGGCAGCCATGGCAGTGACCAAAGCAGCAGGGGTGGCCTGGGGAAGAAGAGGGCGGGAGGGCGACGGCCTGGGAAAGAAGAGCGCCGGTGGACGACGAATGGAGCAGCTGGGGCAGTCTACCATTCCTCGACACTCCGGCGGCCGCCGATGCATCGGGACGTGCGTGTGAAACTGGCAGGCGGCAGGCCAGCAGCGCCCATCACGGCGTATTGTAGCAGCCCGCACGTGAGCCGCGCCTCCTATCGCCCAGCGTGGCCCCATCGACCATAGAACGAGGCATTGGGGAGGACTCCCCCGATCCAGATCCTACTCAGGAGGAGCAGTTCCACCGCGGAGGAGTGCTGGGGCTAATTGCGTTTTCATTTTTGATTTCGGGGTGTCTCTGCAAAATTCTTGGGTCTAGTTTGTAATTTCAGATTAAAACCCATAAATTGCAAAAAGTTACGCCACGTAAGCAGAAAACGGGCCCCATTTGTCATAAACGCGTTCAAGAGAGCCAAATCCACCGATCAGTGGTTTTTGCAAAAAGATTACACAAGACGTGGTGTTTTTTGCCAAAAAAAATGTAACGTAGTGTTTTCTGCAAATCGAGCCTTCAAAGTGGTGGTTTCTTGCAATTTACTCCCCTCTGATGGTAAGACGGCAGCCATGGCATCATCACTGATGAAACATATGAATTAGGTGCAGAAGAAAATTTGGGTGATGGAAGGGTGGTGGCCTGGTTCTGAATACCAGATGTAAGGTACCAGATATCTCTTGCCTAGATTTTTGTTCTCATACACTCATGATCTGGTACAGAGATTGGATTACAGATGAATTAGGGATATTACAGAGAGGAGCAGAGGTAGGAGAAGAGAGCCGCCGTCGCCGAGACGTGCTCCAGAACAAGCACCGCGCCACGGAGTACGACAACCATCAGCCGTGGCCACATACGATCGAAGCTTGTTTATCCTAGCAGCCGTGGCTTGGAGATATCCATGACGGCGTCCCAGGTTCTCAATTCTGCCGCCGTTTATTGTGATGTTCCTTGAGCATGGAGTACGAGGGTCCATTATTCTGCTGTAGGCATGAAGTGCTAACAAGCTTGTCAATTTTTCAGATCTATGAGCTAAGTTTTAGTACAACTATGGGAATTCGCATGTACTCCCTCCGTTCCAAATGACCCAACTTTGTACCTAACTTTGTACTAAAGTTAGTACAAAGTTGGGTCATTAATTTTGAAACAGAAGGAGTATATGCCATTGTGTCGGTGGAGTCCATAGGTAAAACCATGCGAATTCCCATAACGCTTCGTTTGGATGTCTCCATTGGGGAGCTCCGTATTGTATTGGTCTGAATTCCAAATCAGTGAGGAAACTGAAATGGCACGAATACGAATTCACCTGTTTGGTTGTCCAGTGAATTGGCCCTTGAAATGCCTATGAGATTTTAATACCAAATAATGTTTGGATGACAAACTTTGGAATTGCATATCCATGGAGGGGTTTGACAAGAAGATCTAGGCCATGGCCATGGATCCATGGTGGAGCAGTGTTGTGGCTGCACAAAAAGAGGAGCAGCTCGTACATCCGTAATGGTGTGGAGTGTTGTATAGAAGGAGTTGCAGCTCGTGGAGAAGGGAGGGTTTGAGACAGGCAACGATAGGCAAGGACGACGACCACACGTGGCTAGAAGGGCGGAGCCGACGGTGGGGCGCGCCAGTCCTGGGCCGCCGTCGACCTCCATGGCGGGGCGCAGCACAGGGCGACGGGAGATGGCGAGGGGGCGACGGGAAAAGGGGTGGGGAAGAGGGAGGGACGGACCTGCGCCGCTGCAGGTCGCCGTTGTGGTCGCCGCCGCCACCTGCTGCTAGGTCGCCGCCGCTACAACCTAGGTCAGCGCTCGAGTTCGCCCCTCCCGTTCCCCTTCGCTGCCTTCTGTTTCTGTTTCGTGGGCTGAGGCGGTACGTTTTGTGGGAGAGAGCGATTTCGGGCCAATTCGGAGCACCACACCTCCATAATGTGGGAGGGAGATTTTCACGGGAGCGAAAACGGGCCTGAATTGTTCTTTCATTTCCAATACGAATTCAGTGTCCAACCAAACGTCCGTATTGACCATTTCCTTGGGCTCCAACGGAGACATCCAAACGCAATGTAAGTTGATGTTCTACGTGTACTCCACTTTCTAAGTTTTAGTACAACCACAATCATAGCAGAATAACTTGTATAGAAATGCACTTAATCAGACTAGATTTAATAATATAGAAGTAAATTCAGTCTGCACAGTAAGCTCCAGAGCAAACCATCACAAGCAATGCAAACATTACTTTAGGGATTTTGTGGGCTTTTGAGCTCGAGAGGGATAATCCTCTAAAAGCCCTTCGAGCCGGACGTGAATTTTTGAGACATGGTGCCACGCGAGGATAAAATCTGGGCAGTCCATGCATGCTGTGAGATTGACACTTAATATAACGAATTAATGAGTACCAAAATGATACTGTGGGTTAATTTGGCAAATACATGTATGTGATAGACATCTTAAATGGGATGATGGGCTGGCTAGCCACTGGACGGCGTTTAAATGTGTCTGGCTCGAACCTGTACGCCTTGAATGGCCCTTAGCAAATGTGAGTCTCCCCTTTTGTTGTGATTTGTTTTGCCCATGCTCATTTTATGTATAATCGCGTCGTACTAGTGTATCAATTCATTAGAGCCCTGCGTTCACATTAATTCTGCATTATTACCCATGCGTTCATCTAGGATATCATGTGGAGGAGTAGAAGATAGGAAAAATGTCTTCAACAGACATAAAATTATAGAGGTTAGGAGTTAAAAATCGATTAGATCATATGTTTTTTTTTTGGTATGGACGTACTTGCTTGACTCATTTAGCTTTGTGATTTTTGTTTGCTCTTTGTTATTAGCATGTCCAGGGTTTGGGTAGAGACTCACAGCTCCCCTCTTGAGCAGCATGGAGTGATGAATTGAGTTTTAGTTCCATCCTGGGTGGCTTGAATGCACGCATTCTCATTTAGTACAATGACCCTGGCGACCAACTAATAGAATGGTGGCATCATGTGGGTGATTTATGGCTGTTGTTTTGTGTTGGGACACCCGTCACTTACACCGTGCTTGTTGTTTGGTGTGAGAAGAGAATGATCTTTATCATGAGACTCACATGGTTCCCAGTTGGGAAAACACAATATTAACACTAATGCTGACGGATAACAACAACACATCAATCTTAATTATTGCTAGATGATACGTGTGACCCATAACACCACATACTAGAAGATGACTTGAGATGGAAGTGGCGTAGGGCTGCCTAGGACATGGATGAACACACGTGCAAGAGAGAGTGAGAACAAACGTGCAGGAGAAGAATTGGGCAACCAAAACAAAAAAAGCTGATTGTTTAATTTTTAAGAGAAGAAAAGGAGCGTGTTGGAAGTTAGCCATTATGACCGAAGCACCAATCAATGCGCGTTGATTGGAGTCTCATTTTCTTGCATGTGACTGCCCTGCGGGACACGTGTTTGAGACGTCAGAGAGAATACACAACCTATACAACAATGAATAGATGCAGAGGTTTCAATCTACGTGCTTGTTGTATTAAAACTACACGAATCATGTAGGAGTGGACGGCCGTGATTACATCCTCATGTGGCACCATGTCTATTCGGGCAAATTTGACAAATTTGACCTGTGAATGAAATCATTTCACAAAATAAACTGCCTCTAAAATTTTTTCACTCAGCTGACCTTTTTGAGTGGCGCCCGACACGAAGGCGCCACACTACACTGTGCAACGCCTCACTGACAGACGCTACACGCCTAGCCAGCTTCGCATCCCGGACTGCCTAAAAATTACTAAGTCAATGTGCAGCGTCTAAGAGCTAGGCGCCACACTACAAAATGAAGCAATCACTAGTGCAACGCCTAGACGCTAGGCGCTACACTGTATAGTGTGGCGCCTAGCTCTCGGGCGCTGCACACTGACTTAGTAATTTTCGGATCACCCGGGTGCGACGCTGGCTAGGCGTGCAACACCTGTCAGTCAGACGCTGCACAGTGTAGTGTGGCGCCTTCGTGTCGGGCACCACTTAAAAAGGTTAGCCGAGTGAAATTTTTTTAGGTGCAGTTTATTTTGTGAAATGATTTCATTCACAGATCAAAATTGTTAAAGTTGCCGTCTATTCGCGATTTATCGCCTCCGAGCCCTGCTAACCAAGTAAGGCAGGAAAGAATGAGCGCCCGACGGATTCAGAAACTTTTGAACATCTACCACCCAACTGATTATTGCTCTGACGATTCTCAACAAAAGAAAATATATTGCTCTGACAATACTTGCCTATCTCCCACCCACCCCCCTCTGCTGCTTCCATGGCTACTAGATCGGCAACGCGCCTTGGCGCGAGGGTGCCGGTCCTAACCTTTTGTCAAGCAGGTAATGCTAAATCGGTAAGAAGCACACCCTGAAATATGTAATCAATGCACGGTTCAACACCAAAAGCAATGCAAATCTTTAACCTCGTGAATTTTTCAATCAAAGTACATATCACAGATTACAATTTAGGCACATCAAACTTGGCACAAAATAAACTTCAGAACACACTATTCCACTTTCCAGTGAAGTGGTGTTAACCGCTTGAGGCCCTTCGTCCCGTTTCATAAATTAACCTTCTGAAATAAACTGTATAATATGACTAACATTGTTGTGACTTTACTGTTACCAGATATACACAGAGTATTCTATCAATGTCGGTTATCCTTAATCCCAGGCAATCTGCATATGTACATGCCTCTCCAGAGTCCAGACAAACAACTACAGGAATAGCAAAATCCTGAAGGATTGCCAAGGAACCCCATATGGTACTTACACCCAAAAAAGGATTCTGAACATGCCCTGACATCTAACCACAGAAATATCATCTATTACCATTAGAACAGGGCATCTCCAATATAAGAAACAAACAAAGTTGAAGGCGCCTTACCTCGGGTCGTCTCCTTCCCAGAGGTGCACAGACGCAAGGATGAAGGTCCAGTGCTTCCTCGGCGTGGTCGAACTTAGAATCAGTGTCGCGAGCTTAGCCGATGCTGCTTCAGGAAGGCAGCCCAGTGCTACCAGAAGGGGTACTGGAGCCTCGAGCTTCCGGTGCCGCTGCCATAAAACAACAGTCTAAAATAACTGCTTGATTTTATAACATATCACCTGCCATAAAACAACAGTACCCAAGTGCAGACACCTCATAGCCATCACCAATCACACTTGCTAGCATACATATCTATAGACGTTCTGCATTTTTCGTCCTAAATCCAAACATATACAACAGTTGTACATTTACTTAATTTTTTAGCCATGGTCATCTATCATGTGAATACCCATCCATCATCTTAAAATCATCACAATTCAGTTTGATTCTAAGCCATACACCTAAACCATCCAACTATGCAAAGTGAACACTCCAGTACTTCAGGAGGTACCTAGTGTACTATCAATATAGCGATGCATCAAATAAAATGTATACATGCTAGCAGGTAGTATTCCCATGGAGAAAATAAACAATCTCCTACTGAATCATTCTAATACAGGCAGCCATGAATATCTATACAATAACCCGGTTCAAAGCAAACAATCACCAATCTAGCAAGCAGCCAGGCGTTCATATGAAAGCAGACAGTCAAACATTTACAAATAAAACATCATACTTAAATCTGGCAATATTAGCACAGAGCCCGGACTAAAAAAGGGTGCGCTAATATTAGCAGAGACGGAATGTTTTATCTTTTTCCTAGGATAAAGAAAGGAGGAAACAGAAAACATTGCGCGTGGTGCCTGGCTAGACTTGTTATCCCAGCATTTAAACAAAGCACAGTATCGTTGGTACATGGTATGGGATCATTTGTCAAAGTCATGGCATAAGGCAAGGCAATCACATTTACCAAACGCAAAGAAAACATGAGGAATTCTATCAGTAGAACCATTCGTCTCGAAGTTCATAGGAAATGGGAAATATATACTTGTGCCAAAAGTGAGCGAGCTTGATCAATCTACATCAAATTCGATACATATAGCGTACTTTTCATACAGCAAAAGCAAGCCACAGCGGCAATGTGAGGCAAAACCTACATAGTTCCACAGAAGCATATTTTTTGATAGATCCACCTGATCGTCTTGACGTTCGACCTTTCATACGCCACATCACATGAACCTGCCATGAGTAGTTTGTTCAGTCACTTGAAACAGGTAAAACTTTCCCCATTGACAACAGAGATATGGACCTAGGTGCACCAATTATGTCGATACCCAGCCAAGATACTTGGGCTTGTGACGACGACGGTCATGGAGGAGAGAACGACTGCACCAACAAAAGGACACGCTCCAAATTTAGATTGCAGCTCGACCATCAACCTAGATCAGCAATAGGAGATCATAAACTGGAACATGGAAACAGAAAGGAAACCAAGGTAGCAAGCTCACCGGTGAAATACCAATCCTACCATAAGCCTCTCTCATCCCTCGATCTCTCACAACTTACTACCTCCCAATCTCTCTCTCAGCCTTAGTAGGTAGTTCTGGATGGAAACTGACAACGGACACATTGTGTGCATGTCCTTCAAGTGTTTGAACCCAGCTCTTGGTTTGGTAATCCCAAACCTAATCCAAACAATTAAGTAATAAGTCAGATCAATCCCATACCCTCACAATAGCACAATTCATCGCAGAAGACCTGCCTTTGCAGTCTGATCATCAGATCCAGTAATTAAAAATGCACCACTGATGAAGTAATCAGCACAATTCACGCCTTTTGAGTGGCCATCTAATGTGAAGTTAGGATCAGGAGAACCAATACTTCATATCTGAAGTTCACGTTCAATATTAGGATATCAAGCAGGGTACAGACCAAGATACAAAACATGACTCAGTTTAACCAGCATCTTTCTGAGGAACAATTACCAATGCATACATACAAAATATTTTATTTCCCTAAACCAGTCCAAATTCATCTCCTTGTGAAACCAATTGATCATGTTCTTTATAGCATTCAACAGCACAGGCTCCCTTCAGGATTAAAAAAGAATGACATCATACTAATCCACTGTCTCCCCGATACTACAACCACTACAAATTATTAATGAGGAAATTAGAAAAGGCAATGATGGGAATCTGCTATACCTGGGGCGTGCAGAGGCAGCAGAGGCGGAGCTCCTTGTGTGTGTGCCGAATCTCCTCGTCCAAGGCCGACGGCAGCGAGCTCGCCAATCAAACCCTGGGTCAGGGCCACGGGAGGTGGAGGCGAGGCATGCCAGCCGGGATTTTTAAAAGGGAACATAGAGCAGCATGAGCATGAGGCATAGAAAAAATGGGGTCACCTTAAGATCAAGAATCAATGGCCCTCTCTCAGTTCAAATCAGAAGGAAAGAACCACTATTATTGATTAGAGTTATTCTTAATTAGGCAAAGCACTACAACACGGGATCCTAAGCTACAGTTGAGGCATGCAAAACTATAAGTGTCTGTTCTTTTCATATATAAACAACCTTTAGTATCTCAACCAGAACCAAAGCAAAAAAAGTCATGGTTAAGTAACCAGCAAAGGAAGAATGAACCTTTTGGAATTTTAAAGTAGCAAGACATGAAAAGTTCTTTTTTGCCTTCAATATCACACACAGTAGGGGAGGTAGCTGCAGTTTTATTGCACAGTGGGCTCAGATTCGCCTTTCGTCGATCATATAACCTACCCCCATCATCTCTTATCACCAGATCAATCTGTTTATACAGTAGAGCTGCCCTGGTTATCACTCAACAAGAATGACCATCCAAGGACAACAACAAGTATCACAGGATCAAAAAGGATTCTAGAGACAAGGGGGAGGATCCAACTTGATACCCACAGGTGCCTCGACTGCTCAAAGGCACACTTATTTCAGCAACGGCTAATCATCATCGCCCATATGTGTGCGAGGAGCAACGCGTAGGTCACACCCATATGCCGTGGCTGGATATTTTTTCGCCCATGTGAAATGACCAAAATGCCCTCGGCGGCCACCCAGTTTTACGCACGGTGGCACGACCGGGAGGTAACTCCTCATTCGACCCATGCTACAGGGGGGCGGGATCAGATCGGACGGACGAGGTCACCCAGCGGCTCGATCCGACGGCCGAAACTCCATCAAGCAAAACGATCGGACGACTACCGTGCGCTAATCGCTGAGAACGCTCAGGTTTTGCCGGGTCTCGTTTTTCTGGATGATCATCATAGCCCTGGCCATGTCCCATATAGTAGCCGAAGCAGAGCAGAGGAAGATGGAGCTTACCGAGGGAGGTTGTAACCAAGGCATTACTCAGTGGGCACCGGGGTTGCACCTGAATGCCGTCCAACCGGCGAGGAACCACATCGGAGTTGCGCCTTGCACCATCCTGCCGACAAGCACGAACGCCACTGGCACCGAAGCGGCCAAGCACGTCTAGGAGCACCATCAGGGGTGGAGATGACCGGCGCCTAGTCAGTTCTTTTTTAGCTGCAATCAAGGATAAGATTTGTTAGAACATTCTTGTGGTGCATAGGTCAACTCCACCAGAGGAGAGGAGTTCAGGTGCAAACAAGGTACAAATATTTTGATCTCACTTAACAAATTGACAATGCGTGCCACAGTAGAGCAATATGGATCCCTGCTAGTTAACCTGGACTAATACTATGTATATGATTATGACAAAAGTTGCAAATCACATGATCCTACAGTTAGCTTTCTAATCGCTAGACTATCACAAATCACTGTTCCATTTGTACCAGAATCCCGGTCAAAAAACCAATTTAAAGTTGCCAAGCCACAGTCAGTGTATTAATCCTCTATCTCTTTTGTTCATAGAACTGAACATATATGCATATATAATACGATAGGGGAGTAATTAATTATGAAAGCTGTTGAAATACCACAGAAAATATGAAGGCCGTTGCACAGGTGGTTGTGATCGAGACTATGCAAGAGATTCATGTGGAAACACTAAAATAAGGACATGGTCGCAGAGAAAAGCATGCTTTGTCGTTCAGCTGGCAGCTGTTGCAATATTGTTTCCACATCTTCTTCAAATCCAACTGCAAGCATCTAGTCAGCCTCATCAAGGACCAGATACCTAACTTCTCCCAACTGAAGACTTCCACCGTTTATCAAATCAATTAGGCGACCTGGAGTTCCTATGACAACATCAACACCATGGGAGAGTGCATTCTGCTGGGTATTATACGAGACACCACCATAAACACACACTGTACTAAGCTTTGGTGCTGATTTCATAATTTCTTTCTCAACTTGTTTAGCCAGCTCTCTCTAGTGGGTGCAAGGACCAAAGCTCGAGGAATACGACCTCGCCTGCCAAAAGAGAAAAAGCATAGTTAGGCGATATAAATTAGCAACTGATTTTAATGCTGCACATCGTGAAGTTACAAAACAAGATAAATGTGTACCGAGGAGTCCGCCCTTCGTCCTGCTCGATTATTTGCTTGATCATTGGTATACCAAAGGCTAGCGTCTTTCTAGTTCCAGTCTTTGCTCTTGCAATCAGGTCACGGCCCTCAAGAGCTGGAATCAATACAGCCCTCTGGAGGAAACAAGACACATCAGTAAACAACCAGGCAAATAAGCACCTCATATAGAGTAAAACAAGCACAGTGAAAACATGTGTTACATAGTACAGAATAGTTTGAAGGAAAACTAATTCATACAACTAACATCTAGACAATGTGTTATCATAGCTTCCTTAGACTTGGAAATACAAATGGAACCGGCTAATTCTGTTCAAGAAAAAAGGGAATAAATGGCACGGCTGCCTCACACTACGGTGCCATCTGACAATTGCCCACATTCAGTGCTATTTGTGAGAACAGGACAGTTTGGCAATTTGATTTACAATGGAATGCTACTACATAGGCGTTGTCAAATCTCACTACAAAGTGCTTGGGTAGTGTTGAATCAATTATGGGTTCATGGAAAATATTTATTAGGTTCAAGTGTTGGCACTTAGCAACTTTGCTATGACACCACTACCATCTGTTTTCCCCACTAAAACTTACGACAGTACCAACTTAATTCACCGAATGCTGCACTGACAGACACCACTCCCGTCCTAACAGCCAGCTAACCTATGTATGCACCAGGAATTACAAGACGAACTGAATTCACCGAATTCTACACTATCAGACACCACTTCCCTCCCAACAGTGAACAGCCTCAGACCCTGAAATTGAGCGTCAACACAATTAAGCTGCTCGAAACATGGCACAGGTTCAGCTCACCTGGATGGGGAAGAGGTGGGTAATTCCGCGCTTCTCGAGGGTGGCGACGAGCTGGGCGGGGAGGCCGAGCCTGGAAATGGCGAGCTCATCCGCGTCCCCCTGTTGCAACCCCTCCACGGCGGCCCCCTCCTGGTCGCTCCCGTACCCCTCCTCGTCCTCGTCGTTGCTGCCGCCGCCGAGCCCGAGGCGAGCGGCAGAGAGAGGCGAACGACGGGAAGGGGGACGAACGGTGGTGAGAGCAGGAGCGGTGAGGCTGGTGGCTAGGGTTAGGGTTTGGAGAAGAGGGAGAGAGAGGGAGGGAGAGAGGAGGCGGGAGGAAGAGGAGAGGGGCGGCGCGAGGAGGCCGGGCGCCAGCGGGGAAGGAGGAAGCAGCGGCGGCGGGCTCGGGCAGAGCAGCGACGGCGGGCTCGGGCCTAGGGTTTGGAAGGAGAGAGAGGTGAGGCGGGAGGAAGAGGAAGGGGACGGCGCGAGTGCGGCTGTGCGGGAGGAGCGACGGCTAGGTTTCCTCTCCACAGGAGCGGCCCTTTTTATACCGCAGGACGCGAAATGACGAAAATGCCCTCGTGGGGGCCCTGGAATTACGCGCGGTGGCACGACCGGGGCGCACTGAATTTTATCTAACGGCTCACAACGATCCGGTAAATATCTGACGGCCCACGACGACCTACTCCGAGATCCAACGGCCAGAACGCAATCAAGAAAATGATCGGACGGCCGAGAAGCTCTAATCGCTGAGGAGGCTACTGCATCCCTCCGGTTCATATCTCTTGATGAATGCAGCTTGCATTGCTATACAGAAGTCTTGCACTAGTCTCCCCCCTTTGAACCTTGTTCCCCTTTCTCTCTGAATCCTGAATCCAAACTACCTAATTTGGCCCTTTACTTGTGAGATCCCAAGCTAGAGTGCGTTCGTGTGGCTGATTCCATGTGATCTATCCCAACATTTTCCACCCAACCTTCCATTCCAGCTGCTACTTGCTGGATATGGTCCGGGTGGCCACGGGGGGCCGCAAGAATGCCCGGAGGGGGGCTCCGCGGGCGGCCGAGGTTGACGTCGTTCTGGACGAGCTTCTCGACCTGGTGTTCTTGCGCCTCCCCTCGTATCTCGACCTCGTCCGCGCCGCGTGCGTGTGCAGGCGCTGGCGCCGTGTAATCGCGGGCGACGGCGGCGGCTTCCTCCGTCGGTTCGGCTCTCTCCGCGGCGCGTCGTCCCCCCACGTCGTCGGCCGCTACCGCGTCGACGCGCGCCACCAGCAACCGCGTCCGCCTGGCCGTAACCCCGTCTTCGTCCCCTCCTCGCGGCAGAGGGGTACCGTGGCCCAACGGAACCTGGCGCTTGACTTCCTCCCGCGGGGGGAATATGGGGGTCGTCGCTGGGAGCTCGTGGACAGCCGGGGCGGCCTCCTCCTCCTCCTCGCCGACGAGGGGATTTACACGGTGCTCCTCGTCTGCGACCCCCTGGCGCGGCGCTACAAGGAGATCCCTAACTCGGCGTGGTTCCGCGACTGCGATTTCCTAGGCGCCTTCCTTCTTGATGGCGAGGACGCCGGCACGCGCTTCAGCATGTCAAATTTCAGGGTGACGTGCGCCGTCTATCGCTGCGGGCATCGTATCGTCAGGGCCTGCGCCTTCTCGTCCGTTCGCGGCGGCCGCTGGACCTCCGGCGCCGGACGCAGCAGCACTGCAGACTGCGGATTGGGTATCATCCACTTCGCGGGGAGCGACGACGGGTTCGCGTACTGGACGGCCTGGGACAACATTGTTCTTACTCTGGACAAGGACGCCGCCGAGTTCACCTCTTCCGTCTTGCACGACGACGGGGAGTACGACGCGCTCCAGAACAAGCACCACGCCACGGAGTACGCCTACCATCAGCCGTGGCCACCTACCATCGAAGCTTGTTTGTCCTAGGCTCCTAGCTGCCGTGGCTTGGAGATATCCACGGCGGCGTCCCAGGTTCTCAATTCTGCCGTTTATTGTGATGTTCCTTGAGCATGGAGTACCAGGGTCCGTCATTCTTCTGTAGGCATAAAGTGGTAACCAGCTTGTCAATTTTTCAGATCTTTAATTGTGTTTGTTCGTAATCGTTTACTGCTCGGCTCATTGGATTGTATCAGTGCTAGTTTGAACATTTTCCGGGTCTGGAGATTCCTTTCGTAAAAGTGAAATTGTTTAGTGTTGTTTGTTTTGGATTGAAGAAGTTTGGGCTGACTGTGAAGCAGTAGTAGTATATAAAGAATATTTTACTCGTGCTGAAGGGGGTTTACCAATGAAATATTTGGATATTTCTATTCAAAACACTAAGCTTAGGAACAGAGTTTAGAGAAAAAGAGAGGATAAAGTAGAAAACAAGTTGGGTATTTGGCCTGCAGGTTGTAAATTAGTTTTATAGAGGTCTGGCTTAAGCAACAACGCATAATATATGATGACTTTCTTCGATATTTCTAAAGAACCATTTAATAAAATAGATTGAACAAGGCTATAACTCATACAGTAGATATCATCCTGTTAATTGCTGCGAACCCATATGCCACGGTGGCCTATGGTCTATAGATTTGGAGGTCACTTGCTTGCTCAGTACTGATGGATGGGTATGCAAAACTAAAAATTAAGATGGTTTGTGCAAAGAATGATACCATGCTTTCAATTGTATCGTTAGAGCAAATGACACATCAATGGTTATTTATAGCTAGAATGTTTGGGATTGCCTTTGAGGCAAAACAATTGCCAGGGGAATTGACAGCAGGGTGTCACCAATGTACTCCCTCCGTTTGGAATTACTCGTCCAAAAAATAAATGTATCTAGATGTATTTTTATTGTGGATACATCCATCTTTATTCATTTTTGTGACAAGTAATTCCAAACGGAGGGAGTACTAGGTTATGAGCAATTTGATGTTTGGGATTGTGAGGGGGGCTTGAGCAACTTCGATTGATAGGCTTTATTAGCAACACATGGGAGGAGGTAGGCAGTGACAAAGAGGAGATGTGAGAGTGTTACCTTATCTGATCCCACGAAGACAATGAATTTCTTTCTAGGGACATCATTAAGAAGTACTCGAAAACATGTACTGGTGGAAAGGATGGAGTTATGCCCATCAAAGCCCAGATGCTCCAAAACCCCTGTGATACGGTTGTGATCAATGTGTATGAGGTCTTTCCAAAATCAAATGTAAGCAAGATAGTTTACTGGGTTTTTTTTTTTTTGCTGAATACTACCTCCGTCCTGGTTTATAGGTCCCTTTTGTAGTTTGTGCCAAATTTTGACTAAAGATTTAACTAACAAAATGTTAATGCATGTCAAGAAAAATTATCTCATTGGATTCGTATTTGAACATAGGTTTCAAAAATATAATGTTTGGTGACATGCGTGAACATTTTGTAAGTTTAATCTATGATCAAAATTTGACACGAAATACAATGAGGACCAATAAACCCGGACGAAGATAGTACAAACGAGGCAATCTTGGATGGTCCTACCACTGATGAAAGCCCTTTTTTTGCGGGGTGAACCATACTGGTTTTTGTGAACGAGGTTAATGAACCCTGCAATCTGCTGGCAAGGAGTTTAGTGACAAGTTTTAGGCTAGAATTTAAGGGCGAAATGAACATCTAATCATTGGTTGCCCTAAAAAACATCTAATCGCTGATGATTTCTGGGGAGAACCTTAGGGATTTCGACATTGTAGGTTGATTAAGACCTGATGGAAGTCGTCACAAACAACAAGTCCCATTTTATTCTGATTCGGCACTTCTTTAGGAATAGGCAGTTGAAGCCATCATGCCCAGGATACAATCAATGGGGATATTATGGACATTTATTTTTCCAAAAAAAAATCTCTGGTGAAAAGGCGCAGGTAAAACAGAGAGACACTCATGGGCCATGGCGATTGAGGAGTGATTGAGGTTAAAATGCATGGTATGTTTCTTTAGGAACTTGCTATGCTTTATTGAGCAAACGGAATGTTCATCGAAATATAACGATGGAAGGTGTTCCAGATGACCATTTGACGATCATACTTTACGGCCAAGAAGATGCCTTCAAGATAATCCGCACCACAAATAAAAAATAGTCCACACCATGGCCCATGAGAGTCTCTCTATTTATTTTATTTGACACTACTAGGAAAAAGGTTACTAACAGCGCGGGTACCCGCGCTACTAGTATCGCGCTACAGCTAAAAGTTAGTAATAGCACGGGGTAAACCCACGCTACTACTAACATTTTACTAGTAGCACGGATGTCACCCGCGTTGCTACTATTTCGCACCCACGCTACTACTAATGAAATAGTAGTTGCGCGCCTATAGTACTACATGCTAGTAGTATCCTAAATACTAGTAGCGCTCTGTTTCCCCCCACGCTACTACTAACTAATTAAGAATTAAAAAAATTCATCAATTTCATTTTATGCATACAATTCTAAATACTAAAACAAGGCCAGATTTGTAATAAACCAGCAACATTACACATCATTACAAATCGAAGATTTATAGTAACCAGGAGCATTAGAGCATATCCATACATCTACACTTCTTGCCTAGTCACTTATTCCCAGCTAGTGCAAACACAGTCGAAAGCAAACAAAAATGCATAAAAACACCAAACAGTGGCATTCTATCCCTCAAATGATGTGCTCCCTCTCCATCCTTGCAATCATCTTCTTCTCCCTTATGTGCTTCTCCCATTTATGACTCCAATATTTCTGTACAGAGCAAAGAACAAATAAAATTAAATTTCAGCAGACATATATTTCCTTGCATGTTGTGCAGTAGCTACGGGAATAAATATACGAAAACAAAAAAGTGAGTGATCTCTATTAACAAGAGATCGCCTATGTAATAGCTACAAACAAATGAACCTGTTACGTTCGGCGCCGGCGTCGCCTCGGCCGAGACGAGGAGTGGAGGAGGCAGATGCGCTAGCCCCCCGCGGCGGCGGCGCCTCGGTCGCTGGTCCGAGAGACCGGGACGAGGAGTGGCGGAGGCGGAGGCGCTGGCCCTACGCAGCGGCGAAGGCGACGGGGAAGCGGCGGCGCGGCGAGGAGGAGGCCCGAGCCCCCGGAGCTCGCAGAGGTGTGGGCCGCCATAAGGTGGAGCGACTGGAGGGACAGCCGCGATGGCATGGCGAGGCGGAGTGGCGGCTAGGGCTCCGGGGCACGGGGCATGGGTCAGGCGAGACGGAGGGGAATTTGGGCTTTGGCCTCCGCGAGCTATGTGTGTATACATGTGTTTGTGGTTCTATAGTAGTAGCGCTGGGTTTATACCCCACGCTGCTACTACGGCCTGTCGCGGGAGCCACGATGGAGACAACTTAGTACTAGCATGGGGTTTATACACCGCGCTACTACTATCAACTTAGTAGTAGCGTGGGTTTATAACCCGCACTACTACTACTGCTTGTCTCGGAGGGCACGGTGAAGAACACTTAGTAGAAGCGCAGGTTTATACCCCTCGCTACTACTATCAACTTAGTAGTAGCGCGAGTTTTATACCCCTCACTACTAGTAATTAGCAGTAGCACCTCTTTTTAGACCGCGCTACTGATAAACTTCTGCGTATAAGGTTTTCCCTAGTAGTGTGATATATGCAATAAATATCGTCCAAATGCCATCATCAGAAACACCTTAAAAAATGCATATTTTTTTAAGGGAAAAATGGCAATAATTATGCAAGAATTTGCATTTTATTTAACAGATCACAAATGTGTGTATTTTGTCTCTATTTTTCTTCTTCGGTGCTCTTACATGTTTACAATATAAACATATATGAAAAGAGCCAATTTTTTGATTCACACCGCAGGCATGCACATCACCACTTGTTTATCTTTTTGAAGAACCAGCAGTTTCAGAGAATACAAGCATTGGCAATGCATGAAAATACATGGTTTTATTTATCCAGGCTTAAGAGATTATTGTGTATGTACACATAGACAATGGCTGAATTATTACATCTTGGTACCAGTTACCATAAGTACCTCCCTAAAAGGAATGCATCCCAAAACTATCTCTCTAAAAGGAATGAGCCCCAAACTATCAAAAAAGGAAAGAAAAATGGCAAAAAGAAAAACTGAGAAAGGGGCTAAAGGTATGTATTTGTGTGCTGTGAAGAGTGGTCTACCTAGGCATGACTGACTGTAATGTGTTGAGACATTATTTACACAGAAAAAAAATGATGATGCAACTAAAAAATGTTTGATTTTTGTGTACATGCACTGTCTATATGCAAAAGGAATATGCAAAAAAGGGAAAAGAAAGAAAAAGGATCGATCAGATCTAATCAACCGTGAAATTATGCTGCATCTGGGTGTAGTACGTGTTGGTGTTCATTGGTAGCCTTGGCGAATCTGCCCTTGACTCGCTTTCGCGTGTCCGCCCTTGCTTTTCGGGATGCGTACATGATCTGCTTGCAGAACCTGCAAAATTGTTTCAAATTCAAATTCACATCAATTGCTTTTTTGTCCGTATATAGAAGAGTTGTCAAATGATAAATTAATTCAGACTTACTTCCTGTTCTTCTTCTTCTCGTTGTACCTTTGCTTGGCCCTGTCCCTTTCCTCTCTCTTCTTACTAATGGTGCTCGGATCTTGCTGATGATGAGCCACCGCTGCTTGCTCATCCGCGGTCAGCATCTGTGATGGCTGGTTGGCATCATGACAGTCAGTGCCATTCCCCGGTGGTGGTGGCGGCGATATTAGGGGCAAGCTAGGGTAGAAAGTAGGGAAGTCATCAAGGAGCAGCGATGGATGATGATCGTTGCCCATGGATTGCAGAAGAGTAGTCGATGTCATGGCCGGTTGGCATGATAATGTTGATGGGTTGTAAGATGATGAGATGTGGCAGATTGACGGTGGCAGCTGCTGCTGTTGCTGCCAAGAAATTAAACCAAGCAATGTTATTTGTCATTGCCAAATAACTGGGATGCAAATTAATCCTGAAATCTAAAAAGCGGCCGGCCACTAAATAGACAGAACGAGCGGCCGAACGCTCGCCGCTCGATCGACTCAGATCGTGCGGCCCGCAACGCCAGGTGTTACCTGGTCGGCGAGGCAGTCGCGAGCACCGCGCTACACGACAGACGTCCAATCTCTCCTCCTCCACCTTCTCCTCTTCAGCCACGCCCATCTTCCCCCGTCGTTCCCCTTCTCCATTCACCTGCCCCCGAGCAGCAGGGAGCATCGGCGCCTGCGCTGCGTCGCCATGGATGGCCCGCCCCGAGTAGCAGCCAGCAGCCAACGACGTGAGGCTGGGAGTTCCTCTCCTCCCCGGATCCCGGTGACGGCGAGATCCAGCAGATGTAGACCAACCGGCGGTTGTCGTCGCCACGGCACGCGGCCCTCCATGGGCTTGTGCTTCCGCTCGCTAGGCGACGTGGTTCCCAGTGACTTACCACACGGCTGCTTCGATCTGTGCCCCGATGACATGCCTAGTGCCCCAAGAAGGTCGTATCTTCTCCTCATCCACTCCTTTTGCTCTCTTTCTCTCTCTTCTTCCCTGGCCTGATGCGATGATTTGCCCCCAAAAAATCCATCAATTTTTCATGTTTCCTTGCCGGGAATGAATAGATTGGATGTGTTGGTTCGTTGCTGCAGGGACGTGCTGGAGTCCTCGTCCACTGCATCTAGTAATTACAGGCCGCAGCATGGGAAGATAGAGAATCTCTGCCAACATTTCTGCTCAGACTGCGTACAACTACAAAGTGTTGCAGTACCCAGATCAGAAGCCTCTGCATCCTGAAACGGCACCTCCGCCACTTGCAGATCCAAAACAAGTATTTACAGGGTAGTTTTAGTTGGCATCTATAGTAGTTTTAGTTGCACACATAGTTGTTTTTCGTTGGACATGATTATTGGAAAGTTGCACATACGGTGATCATTTTTGTTGGCATCTATAGTAGTTTTAATTTAATTGCACATATATTTGTTCTCAGTTGGATACGATCATTGGGAAGTTGCACACACAGCGATCATTTTTTGTTGGCATCTACAGTACTTCTAGATATTACGCACATAATTGTTCTCAGTTAGATACGGTCATTCGGAAGTTACATACACAGTGATTATTTTTTGTTGGCATCTATAATAGTTCCAGTTGCACACATAGTTGTTTTCAGTTGGACACAATCATTGAAAAGTTGCACACACAAGGATTATTTTTGGTTGGCATCTATAGTAGTTCTAGTTGCACACATAGTTGTTTTCAGTTGGACACGGTCATTGGAAAGTTGCACACACGACGATCATTTTTTGTTGGCATCTATAGTACTTCTACTTGCACATATAGTTGTTTTCAGTTGGACACGGTCATTGGAAGTAGTTGGCAGGGGCAATAGAAGTAGTTGCACAGAATCTGCTAGGCAGTTGGCCAGGGCAACAGATAAAGTTGCACATCTCACTGACATGAATTTGTTGAATGGTGAAAAAATGCATATCCATAGACCATGAGGGTGCAGAAAAGTTGTATACAGGTGAGATCTTTGAAACTAGATACCGCATGGGTATATTTTGACGAATTTTTTTCGATGCCAACTTTGGAGCTATATAGTGCAACTCTATTACTGCATTGTGCAACTTTATTACTACATCATGCAACTTTTTTCCAAAACTAATGTTTGGAGCTGCGCCTTCGTATGAGGTTACAACCTAGCAACTACAACAACTTTGATGTGCGACTAGTCTATTGCCTCGACGAAAGTCGATGTGCAACCTCCTCTTGTAATGTAGTCTAGTCGCACACACATTGATATTTAGTTGGCTTGTAATGTAGTCTAGTTGCACATACATTGATATTTTAGTTGGCTTGTAATGTAGTCTAGTTGCACACACATTGATGTTTAGTTGGCAGGAAGACTAATTGCACACGCATATGCTTAGTTGGCTTGTAATTTAGTCTAGTTGCACACACACTGATGTTTAGTTGGCAGGACACTAGTTGCACACACATATGCTCAGTTGGCGTGGCAATCTAGTCTAGTTGCACACACATTGATGTTTAGTTGGCAGGACTTTTTTGGCACACACACATATGCTCAGTTGGCGCGGCAATCTAGTCTAGTTGCACACACATTGATGTTTAGTTGGCAGGACTTTTTTGGCACACACATATGCTCAGTTGGCGCGGCAATCTAGTCTATTTGCACACACATTGATGTTTAGTTTGCAGGAAGACTAGTTCGTCGAAACATCCCCATGCGGGATATAGTTTTGAAGAGCACGTCGCGAGGATTCCAACGGTGAAAACGGATCTTAATTCCGACGCGCGGTTTGGAAGATATAGCTTTTTGAAAATTTGAAAACTGAAACAAATGCATATGTGATCTGTTTTTTTCCAACTGATTGTGACCGGTGTGAATGTATTAAATGCTAAAAGATACATGCGCTAGCGGACAAAAATTACACACATGCATGTCTATGCAGAGCAGACGCTAGCGGATAAAAAGTTTCTATTTTAGGCCAGCCGCTCGCGCATGTATGGTTGGCCGCTCCATCGCGCTAGTGGGCAGCCGGCCGCCCACTAGACGCTCCCCAAATTAATTTTGTTAATTAGCAGTGTGAGTGAGCGAATGAGTGGTATGTTGTATGTATGTACCTCAAAAGTGAGTGAAGGCCCAGCTAAGTGATGACCAACAAGTACTCCATTAGTATTCTCAAGCACAGAACATTGTGGAGCACAGGTAGTTGAGCAGCCATTGTTCCAATCATCACAGACGAAGCTACTGCTGCTGGGGCCTCTTTGATCTCCTGCTATTGTTGTAGTGCCACTCGCATCGCAGATCTGAGATCCATCCTCCATGAATGTAGTGAGAGCACCACAAATTAACACAATGAGTACTCATGCGCCATCCTAGTTAAGAGGTAAGAGAGATATTCAATCGTAATTAGCCGTCGATTCATCGAGGCGGCGGAAACCATCTTGGCACTTGTAGCTTGCATTTGTTGGCTTTATGTGCTAAAAATGAAGGTTTTTAGACGATTCATTTACCTCTGTACAATTCGCTCAACTAGAGAAAGACATCCTTTCTTTTACCATATACTCCATTACCAAATCAAAGTTATTTTTCAGATTTCTAACTTGGAAGATCGATGCTTAGTCTCGATCCATATTTAACAGTCCCCTGTTTTCCTTGAAAAAGCAAGATTGCAATTGCACATTTTTCATACTCAAGTTAGTACATTTTGTTAAGAAAAAAACCCTTCAGGTGTGCCTTTTGTTTCTTGAGGGTTCACTGGTTCTGTAGTATCTGTCTAATTTTTCTAGAACTCATTTTTGCTTTTTATGTGATGTATACAGTCAAACTAACTAACATGCGTTCAATGGTGATTAGAAGGTACTGTCAGTCAGTTAGTTGGATATAAAGATCAAGCTTGGCACCACAAAAATTGAGAGGAGAACAGAACATTCATGGTAACCTTCATTAATCATTTCATCTGATCCCACAATTACATGTTATCCTTGATTAATCATTCATATGATCCTTAGATCATCGATCCACCATTACATGTATCAGGAAAGAAATCTTCATTTTTTACATCACAGATAGCACACTCCCCACTTCCTTTTGTTACAATACAATGTAGGTAGTAGCGCCAAGCCTATATCATTCCCTTGATCATTAATCACTCACACTCTCTCACTCACTTTGTATTGTCATCATTCTCTCTTCTACATATCATTCTTTTGATCGATACATAGAAGCACTAATCACTGAATTTAGTTGCTGGATCACACACAATGTATCACACAATCAAACTGTCCAAGGAAGATTTGGCACACAAGAAACAAGACGATCAAGAAGAGTCTCCCACAATTGCACATACTGGCGCAAAAAAGAAGTGAAATTTGGAAATAAACCCAGTAGATGTTGTACCTGAACATCCTGTAGGATTTGGGGGAGGTTGTCGGCGAGCCAGGCGTCGAAGTCCTGCTGCGACGATGACGGCGCGTCGACGGAGAGGGTGCGGAGGACCTCGGCGGGCGCGGGGCAGCCGGTGTAAACCTCCACGAGGGAGGCGCCGCCGCGGCCGTCCGCGCGGCCGTCGGCGCAGTCGGTGCAGAGCGTGGCCCGCTGGGCGCCGATTTGGCAGCGGAGCGCGGCGGGCGCGGCGCAGCAGCCGTCGCAGAGCGGGGCGCGCGAATGGAGGCCCGCGAGCTCGCTGGCGCCGTGCACGGCGCCGTCGCACTCGAGGCAGAGCCTGGCGCCGTCGGCGAAGCAGAAGACGACGGCGCGCTCCGTGACGCAGTTGCTGCACATGGACGACGACGATGGGAGCAGCTGCTGGTGGTCCGCCATTATGATGGCGCGTGCGCAGAGTGATGGCACTCCTCATTCATCTACCAGCGCATCAGCACTGCACGTGCCAAGGGCGGCGATGGCGGGTGGACGACGAACGGATGGGGCGGCGGCGCCGGCGAGGTGGGGGTCTAGAGGTGAAGAAATAGGCGGCGGGGGCTGGGGGGAGGAGAGGCCGGGAGGGGTCTTGGCGGTTGGTTTGCGGTTGACGGGCGTGCCAAGTCCCGACGTAATGCGGGCCACGGCGGTTAGTTTGCGGGCACCGACTCGCGTGGGGGTCCTCGGCAGGCGGCGGATCTGGCGAGGCCCTCTGCTGGTTGGCGTCAGCGCGGTCTCGTGGCAGCAGCGTGAGGCCACGGCGGTGCTCCTCCCCTTTCCGCAGGCACATTGGACTCGAGCATGCGGCTATCCACGGCGACCGTCGGCTGGGGCTTTTTTTTTTTTTTTTTTTTTTTGAGGATCAGGCTGGCTGGGGCTACCATGTAGCGGGGCTTTGGAGGTGGTCATGGCCGGTACTGTGAAGGTTGCGTGCGGCTGGAGTTGCTGGTGCCTATGTTGAAAAAAAATTGGGATCATGCAGAAATAGCCCTTCAAGGCATATTTTTACGAGCACTCGTACACAACAGATATCTGTTTATCCATACTCGTGTCAAAGTGCAGCAGACGGCTGGATTGCCATTGTCCAGCTGTCGTGAAGACAGTCATCGTCCGCACAACGGTTTCGTATTTTTATAGAAGAAACTCTAAGCATCACGAGTCACGCTCAAGTCTCAAACCTGGATGAGCTAGCATGCTCCTTGCGGGCCTAGCCAACAGGGTGATATGTTCTCGTGCCTCCGTTGAGAGCTCGAGACCATATCTGACGGGGCGCTAGCTGTTGCTCCATAGGAATGGGTGCAGGATGGGGCGTTGCACCTCTGGCCGTGACAGACTGTCCCCGTACGCCGCCCAGTGTGTATTCTCTGGGCAGTCATAGCAGATCGCTATCTTGGTCGGCGGAGCTGTCCGGCTAATCACTATGGCCTTTCTAAGTCCGTTTCGTGGTGGTCACAACGGCGATGCAGTTAATTTCCCTTCAATGGTTGGCGTATGTGAGAGGTTCAAAGATTGATGTCGAAGTGGCTACCTCCGTTGGCTCTTCAATGGGCCTCGTGGTGGCGATTGTGGCTACGCTTCTTGCTGATGTGTAGTGGCGGGTGACCCAGCCTTATCCTTTGTTGGAGGCTGTGGCGGCGCCCAAATATGGTTATGGAGACCTCTACTTGGTGTGGCGAGCCTTTTTTGGGTCAGGCATGCTGACGTGCATACCTCGTCGTGGCGTGGATGAACTACCGAGTGAAAGCTCTGTGCTTTGGCGTCTCCCGCGGTGTTGTTTTTCTCATGAGGACGTCCGCACGTTCCTCTTCATGCCAGGACTCCGGATGAAAACCCTTTCCCGTTCCTTTAGACTCGATGGCGGCGATGCTATGCATCGTTACCCTCTTGAGGGCGCTATCGTGGAGCTCAGATGCCTTAGGTCATATGGAGTGGCACTGGCTTGAGGCCCTCATATGTATGCTCGGCTGCTTAGTCATATTATTTTGTGCACTTAAGCATTGTTTTTGGGTAATATTTTTAATTGTTTATTCCTTGATTTGCTTTGTAAAGGGACAATGGGGCAAAACCTTTATAGTTTTCGGAATCTATAAAGTAGAAAAAGCGAAGATAAAGAAGAAAACAAGTTGGATACTTGGCAGGGTAAATATATTTCTTAGTTGGTAAATTAGTTTTATTAAGGTTCAGCTTAAGCAACATCCATAATATATGATGTCTTTGTTTGTGATTTCTAAAGAACCTTTTAATACTAAAACAGATTGAACAAGGCTAACACTCACAGATATCATCTTGCTAATTGGCTGCCAGCCCATATACCATGGTGACCTGGGGTCTATATATTTGAAGGTCACATATTTATGCTTGCTCAGTACCAGATGGATGGGTATGGAAAATTGAAAATTAAGATGGTTTGTTCAAAGAATGATAGTATCAGATCTGCGGGCCTATGTTATTTCATCCAATTTTGGTGGTGATGGGGGTGTGTGGGGAGGGGGGGTACAAAGAACTGTGCATTTATCTTTTGAATTGAGAAGGATACATGGTTCTTGGCTTTGCTGACCAAGAGGGAGGCAAGGTATGTAAAGGGGAAACTGCCCACCGCCAGACAAAAAGATTAGTAAGATTAAGTGTTTTTTCATAAAAGACGTTGATGAAAAGGAGGCATGCACTATTGGAATCGCCCTATAAGCCGAGTGCTACGGACACTCGGCAAAGGGTCAATAACCATCGGCAACACCTTTGCCGAGAGCTGCACTATACGCATTCTTAATAATGAAGACCGAAGATTAATGCGGTTGGACTATTGAACTATTTAAACAGGTCTTTTTGCTTGTCGGTAGGCGAGGTGGGACTAAATCTTTGCCCAGAGTCACTCTCGGTAAAGAGTTGTAACCGTGACCGTGTCGTTAGTCTCCGCCAGATGTGCCACGTGGCAAATCTTTGCCGTGTGGTGGCCAGATGGCCCTTGGTAAATAGTGTCTTTGCCGAGTAGAGCCTATTTGCCGAGGCCTACTCTCGGCATTATCATGTGTTTGCCGAGATACTCCCTTTGCCGACTGCTGCTCTCGACGTTCATTACTTTGCCGAGTGCCTGTGGTTTGGCTCTCGGCGAAGACCCTAATACCCGGCGTCTACGAAAATTCCAGTAGTGATGACTTTTGAAAGTTCGCTCTGAGAACAGTGGATTGACCATAGTAGGATTGTGGAATTTCTTTGGGGCAAAACAATTGCCGGGGGCAAGCTTTCAACATGAGCAGATTGTCATCAATGTACAGATCACGGGGATTTCAATGTTTGGGATTGTGAAAGGGAGGTTGAGCAAGTTCCATTGATAAGCTTTATTAGCAATGGGTTGGAGGTCAGTCAGTGACAAAGAGGATATGTGAGAGGGTTTTACCTTGTATGATCCCATGATGACAATGAAATTTCTTTCCAAGGACACTATTAAGAAGCGGAAAAGATGTATACCCATGGAAAGGATGGAGTTATGCCCACCAAAGCCCAGATGTTCTAAAACCCCGACAATAGTGTTGTGCTCAATGTGTCATGAGGCCTTTCCAGAATCAAGTTTAAGCACGATAGTTTCCTTTTTTTTCGTTGCTGGATACAAACGAGGGATGGTCCTGCCATCTGCCGGCAAGGAGTGTAGTGACGAGCTTAAGGCTGGAATTCATGAGGGAAATGGAGATGTTATAATTGGTGACTTCTGGGGAGAGAACAACATAGATTTCTCTCGCAAAAAAAAAACAACATATATTTCGTGATATGGTCAATTTTTTATAGAAAAAGACAAACCCTAAACGTTCGGGTTTTACCCATGGCAAATCGAATGTTTTTTATGGCAATTTTAGTTGACGCGAGGATGACAAGCTTAGCTGGCTCGCATGAAATATTTTCTTGAAAAAAGGAAACTGCGAGCGGAATTGAAATGCTTACCAACTAAACTTGCATCCCCGCGTCAACTAAAGTTGCCTTAGAATACGTTTGATTTGCCATGGGCAAAATCTGAACTTTCAGGACTTATCGCAGTCCCTTTTTATTTGGTATACGCCATAAATATCATCCAAATGTCATCTTCAGAAACACCTTTAAAAATTCATATTATTTTGAGGGGGAAAGGGGAATAATTATACATGAATTTGCTTTTTTGAACAGACAACAAATTCGTATCTAGTGCTCTTACATGTTTACAATATAAACATTTGGGGGGCGGCCGGGGGGGGGGGGGGGGGGGATTGTTTTGTTGACATCGTAAGCAAGCAACCTTAGCTTGTTCATGTTTTTGAAGAACCAGTAGTATCGATGACGGCGGCGCGCCTTCGGCTCGCTTCAATGCTTGTAGTTGTCGCTAGGTGGTCTACGAATCTGGATGTAATTTTTATTTCTGGTATTCGTTGTACTGCCATGATTGAAGATGAATAGATTGGAAATTTTTCTGCAAAAAAAAAAAGATAATACAAGCATTGGTAATGCATGAAAATCCATGGTTTTAGTTTTCCGGGCCAAAAAATATTATTACATCTTGGTACCAGCTACCATAAGTACATCCCTAAATAGAATGTGTCCCGAAACTATCTCTCTAAAAAGAGTGAGCCCCAAACTATCAAAAAGGTTAAGAAAAAATAACAGAAAATGAGAAAATGGTTAAGAGGTACGTATTTGTGTGCTGTGTACAAGAGTGTTCTACCTAGGCATGACCCACTGTAATGTGTTGAGGCATTATTTACAGCGAAGAAAATGATGTAACTAAAAAATGTTTGATTTTTGTGTATATGCACTGTCTATATGCAAAAGGAATATTATAAAAAAGAGAAAAATTAAGAAAAAGATCTATCTGATCTATTCAATCGTGAATTTATGCTGCATCTGGGTGTAGTATGTGTTGGCGTTCATTGGTAGCCTTGGCGAATCTGCCCTTAATTCGCTTTCGCGCGTCCGTCCTCGCTTTTCAGGATGCGTACATGATCTGCTTGCAGAACCTGCAAAATTGTTTCAAATTCAAATTCAAACTCGCATACTTTTTTGTCTGTATAAAAGAGTTGTCAAATGAAAAATTAATTCAGACTTACTTTCTGTTTTTCTTCTTCTCGTAGTACCTTTGCTTGGCTCTGTCCCTTTCCTCTCTCTTCTTACTAACGGTGCTCGGATCTTGCTGATGAGGATTCGCCGCTGCTTTCTCATCTGCGGCCAGCATCTGCGATGGCTGGTTGGCATCATGACAGCCAGGCCCGTTCTCCGGTGGTGGTGGCAGTGATATTAGGGGCAAGGCAGGGCAGAAAGTAGGGAAGCCATCGAGGAGCAGCGATGGATGATAATCGTTGCCCATGGATTGCAGAAGGGTAGTCGATGTCATGACCGGCTGGCACGACGATGTGGATGGGTTATAAGATGAGTATGATGATGATAAGATGTGGAAGGTCGATGGTGGCAGCTGCTGTTGCCGCCAATGTTATTGTCTCATTACGCGGCCGGATTCACTGTGCGCCCTCAAGGCAAGGTACTACCCTAATGGTAATTTTGAAGATACTGTGTTGTAATGCCTCGCCGACTTGGCACGCTATCCACTATGGCCTCAAACTTCTCAAGAAGGGCTTGATTTTTAGGGTAGGAAACGGGGAACACATTCGCATTTAGAGGGACCCTTGGCTCCTCCGCCCTTTCTCCTTCAAGCCAGTGTCACCGAGAGGTACATGCCCCTTGAGACGCGTGGCAGAGCTACTGGATGATGCCGGGAGATGGTATGGAGATCTCCTACGACGCCACTTCCTTCCCGTGGATGTTGCGGTTATCACGAAGATCAAGTTGTCGACAAGGGGCTTTGAGGATGTCCTCGCCTGGGCACCTGATCCCACGGGCGTCTTCACTGTACGGAGTACCTACCGCCTTGCCCTCGACGAGAGGAACCGCAGGTCATCGTGCGCCACGAGCAGGGCGCCGGACGGCACACGTGCTGTCGGGGAAGCATTGTGGGGGTGCCCTGCCCCTCCAAAGGTACGCATGTTTTCTTGGCGGCTTGTCACAAACTCTCTGGCTACAACGGAAAATAAGGCAAAGAGAAAGATCGAGACTTCTGACATTTGCACGATCTGTGGCATGGAATGCGAGGATACTTTCCATGCATTTTGCAGATGTCCCATGGCTCGAGGATTCTGGCGTGCGATGAGTAAGCATTGGAGGATGCCCCGGCTGGAAAACATCGAGCATACATGACGGGAGTGGTTGCTGCATCTTCTCAACAAGAGCAGTGAGGAGGAACGACTTTCTATATTGAGACACTATGGAGAACTTGGCATATTGAGACAGGTAATTATGATTGAAGCTGCTGGTGCTGGTGCCTCTTTGATCTCCTACTATTGTTGTTGTCCCATTTGCATCGCAGATTTGAGATCCATCCTCCATGAATGTATTGAGAGCAGCACAAATCAACTGAATGAGTACTCATGTGCCATCCTAGTTAAGAGGTACTCCTTCCGTCCCAAAATTCTTGTCTTAAATTTGTCTAAACACAGATGTATCAAGTCACATTATAGTATTAAATACATCCGTATCTTGACAAATCTAAGACAAGAATTTTGGTACGGAGGAAGTACGTAAGGGAGATATTCAATCATAATTACCTGTCGATTCGTCGAGGCAGTGAAACCTATCTTGGCACTTGTAAGCTAGCATTCTTGGCTTTGTGTGCCAGAAAGGAAGGAAGGTTTTTAGTTGATTCAGTTATATATTACTCCCTCCGTTCCTAAATATTTGTCTTTCTAGAGATTTCAACAAGTGACTACATACGGATGTATATAGACATATTTTAGAGTGTAGATTCACTCATTTTGCTCCGTATGTAGTCATTTGTTGAAATTTCTAGAAAGACAAAAATTTAGGAACGGAGAGAGTACTAAATGAAAGTTATTTTCAGTTTTTTTACTTGAAAGTCGATAATTAGCCTCCGATCCATATTGAGTTGTAGCAGTCCCCTATTTTCATTGAAAAAGCAAGATTGCAATTGCACATTTCTCATACCCAAATAGTCAAATTACTACATTTTGTTAAGGAAAAATCCTTCAGGTGTGCCTTTTGTTTCTTGAGGGTTCACTGGTTCTGTAGTATCTGTCTAATTTTTCTTTTTGCTTTCTGTGTGGTGTATACAGTCAAACTAACTAACATATGCGTTCAATAGTGATTAGAAGGTACTGTCAATCAGTTAATCAGTTAGTTGGATAAAGATCAAGCTTGGCACCACAAAAATTGAGATGAGAACTGAATATGCATGCTATTCTTCATTAATCATTCATATGATCCTTAGATCATCGATCCACCATTACATGTATCAGGAAATAAATCTTCCTTTTTTACATCAAAGATAGCACACTCCCCACTTCCTTGTTTGTCACACTCTCTCTCACTCACTTGTATTGTCATCATTCTCTCTTCTCTATATCATTCCCTTGATCGATACATAGCCGGAGCAGCACTACCCACTGAAATCAGTCACTGGATCACACACAATGTATCACTGTCCATGTAAGATTTGGCACACAAGATCATCCAGAAGAGTCTCCGTCAATTGCATATACTGGCGCAAAAAGGGTGTGAAATTTAGAAATTAACCAAGTAGATGTGGTACCTGAATCTCCTGTAGATATTGTGGGAGGACGTCGGCGAGCCAGGCGTCGAAGCCATCCTGCGAGGACGGCGCTTCGACGGAGAGGATGCGGAGGATCTCGGCGGGCGTGGGGCAGCCGGTGAACTCTTGCACGAGGGAGACGCCGCCGTCCAGCGGGGCGAGGCGGTCGGCGCAGGCGGCGCAGAGCGTGGCCCGGTGGGCGCCGACTTGGCAGCGGAGCGCGGCGGGCACGACGACGCAGGCGTCGCAGAGCGGGGCGCGCCGGTGGAGGCTGGCGAGCGCGCTGGCGCCGTGCAGGGCGCCGTCGCAATGGAGGCAGAGCCTGGCGCCGTGGGCGGAGCAGAAGACGATGGCGCGCTCGGTGACGCAGTTGCTGCACGCGGACGGCGGGAGCGGCTGGTGGCGGCCCGCCATTATGATGGCGTGCGCAGAGTGATGGCACACTGCATTCATCAACCAGCACATCCGTACTGCACTGCACGTGCCAAGGGCGGCGATGGCGGGTGGACAACTGATAGATGGGACGGCTGCGCCGGCGAGGTGGGGGCCTAGTGGCGAATAAATAGGCGGCGGGGACTGCGGGAGGAGAGGTCGGGAGGGGTGAAGAAATAGGTCGCGGTTGGTTTGCCGTTAGACGAGCGCGCCGAGTCCCAAGGCAATGCGGGCGACGGCGAGCGTGCTGCTCGCGCGGTTAGTTTGCGTTGCGGGCCTTCGGTGGGCGGCGAATCTGGCGAGGCCCTCTGCTGGTTGGCGTCAGCGCGGTTTCGTGGCAGCGGCGTGAGGCCCTCCCTCTACTACAGTGTGCCTTCCTCCTTAGACGGCGCGGACGCGGACGCGCGCTCGGCGCTTCAGCATGTCAAAGTTCAGGTTGACGTGACTCTGTCGCAGCGAGGTTCGTCTCGTTTTTTTATAGGGAGGCAAAAGATTTGCCTCGATGATTAATTAAGCAGAAAAGAATCATCGAGTTCGGCCTCGTTCGGGGATTCGCCAGCTCCTAGAATCTGCGGAGCGGCGGTTTGCTCGCTCCAGATTTCGTACTACAGCTCCGTCCGCTCCGCTCCGGGAGCGTGGAGTGGAGTATTCTCGAACATGGCCTTAATTAACGGAAAATCAAGAGAAAATTGGTACAAACCAATCTCATGCGAACTACTGAGAGAGCATGCAACTTCAGAAGCGCACGGTTAACCCTACAAACATACCCAACACGGAACGACCATCGACCTCCAAACTACTATTTCGCAAAGAAACACCTAACGAGAGCATCTCCACCGAAGTCCACGAACACCGTCAAATCCGTAGAGACAAGCCCAAGCCAGGCCATATGGACCATCCAATAGACCGATGATCGTCCGTCAAGCAGCTACACACGCCTTTCTATGAGGCCACCCTTCTTAGTTTTACCCCTGAGAGCCTTTTAAGACCCATCGATAGTAAATTAAATATAAAAGGCTGCTAACTATTATTACATGCTTTTATTATTAATTTAACATCTTTGAAAACAATTTTCACATATATATTATTTATCGGTAATACCCGGTGTTGCCCGATAAACCCGGAAACCCTTCCATTGACCACAAAACGCTTCTATTTCCTTTCAAAACTATTTCACAAATATTTCCTCATTATTCATGTCCTACTAACACTCAACACATCGTGATTTCCTTAAGCTTGTGACCCTGTCGGTTCGGTAAACCATATACATGAACAAACCCTCTTTCATTCAATGACCGATAGCGGAACTGTGGACATCCATATCGATCCCTATGAGTACATGAATGACATTTGAGTGAGCCTTTGGTTATCATGTGTTATTCCCTTTGCTTCGTGATATTATACAAAACCCGAGGCGGGAGAAATTGGTATCCTCTTGAGAACAAATGCTCACTATATCGGTCCCCTCGTTACCAGTTTTGTTCTTCTTCCTCGTTGATATGTTCTGCCATCCCCGTGACATAGTCACCTATGTCTGCCCAAATGATGGCAGATGACGTCACACCGAGAGGGTCCTATGAGTATCTCTTCATCGTCGGAGGAGTAAATCCCCCTCTCGAGCTATCTAGTCCCTTGTCAAACTCTCCGATGAACCTGCAACTTGTCGTTATGATCACCGTGTTATAGATGACGTTTGAGCAACCCAAAAGTGCATCGTACGGTAAGAAGAGACTACGATACTCTCATGGTCTAAGGAACTATAAATCACACGTTAACTCCCCATGTTATAAGATTTGACTTCTGACGATTATATCTCAAAGTATAACAAACAAGTTTGGGTCGATTCAACATGATCGTTCTTCCAATGTCATATTCCCAATGTTGTGTTAGGACTATCCTTACACTTAACGATATCCTAATATCCGAAAAAACATGATCATCAACAACACTTAAGCTAGTCTTAGAGGCGAGACTAGGAATCTTATTTTATCATTTATCATTCCACACGTACATATAATTTTTCCACTGAATCACATATTCCATGATCATAGCAGTTATAGCATAGAATATACACTCTTAATTATGAACATAGAAATATAATGATACAATATTATTGCCTCTAGGGCATATTTTCAGCAGGATAGGGATAGGCGCTGAGAATCTTATTCCATCTTCAGGGAGCCACCCCTGTCTCGTCTTCCCAAGCAGAATAAAAACCCTAACAAAAATCAAAAGAACATCTAAAAATAGAGCCCTCCCGCCGGCAAAGGCCAAGATCCACCACGCTGCCATGGCCCTAAAACCACTAGAGAGGAGGTGGACCAGCGGCGGCGCCGGCAGGAGGCAGAGGAACTCCAACCTTTTCTTAGACATCATCTTGTTAATTGGTTAATTGGCTGCCAACTCATATACCAGGGTGGCCTGGGGCTATAGATCTGAAGGTCACTGAATTATGCTTGCTTAATGAACGGGTATGGAAAACTGAAAATTAAGATGGTTGGTGGGAAAGCATGGTATCAGATAGATATTGCAAGAGAGAAAATGTAGCTAATGCTAAAACTAGACCTAATCATTCACATTTTTCTTGCATATTGTTGTTTTACAAGTTTTCGTAGAGAAAAGATTGAAAATTGTCATAGTATAACCTTACATTTCAGAGAGTGAACTGCAAAAAATCACCACATTTGAAGTTCTCATCCGGAATTGCCACCATATTTCTTGCGCGCCTAAAAATCTACCGTTTTTCTTACTAATTTTTTCAATAAACACTAATGACCAATTTGAACCGTTCTAATCCGAGTCCCGACATGTCGGGTCCACCTGTAAGCTCTGACGTGGCACAAAAACATCAACACCGTTTGTTTACTCGTAAGTTGGATGAAGGGGGCGAACCAACCTGTGGTTGGATGGTTAGAGGGACTGTGGTATCCCTAGCCCATCAGGGTTCAAATCCTGGTGCTCACACTTATTCCTGGATTTATTTCAGGATTTCCGGCGAAGCGCATTCGGTGGGAGGAGACATTCCCGTCGGCGACGAGGCGCCTACGGTGAATTCGTAAATCTCAAGATGATATGTCGGTTCAGTCTTTCGGAGGTGCTGATAGAGGTAGGGCGTGCGTGTGTGCGTTCATAGGGGTGAGTGTATGCGCGTGTATATGAGCGCTTGTGTCTGTACTGATGTTCAAAAAAAGTTGGAAGAAGGGTCCACCCGTCAGCAGACTTGTCTCTCCCAAATATTCTTCTTCTCTTTGAAGGCATTCCATCGAACAGGTGCAGCATACGTGGTCACGGATGAGCAGGTCGCAGGGAAGCAGCTGTTGGGCTCGTGGCGAAGCTCGTCGGAGGGTGTACTGTCGGGCGAGGCCGGCCTCAGTAGAGGAAGAAGAGAAAGGCATGGGTTGTAACGTCGGGCGAGGCCGCGCCCCTGGGAAGAGTCATGCGGAGACGTCAGCTGTGGCCTCCAACACGTAGCAGGACAGGAGCAGCAGCAATCCACGCCTGGGAAGTGTCGTGTGGAGCCACCGGCCGAGCCATCCGGCACGGAGCAGCAGCAGGACACGCGGAGCCGGCTGCCATGGCGCGCGTGACGCGTCAGATGGCCTAGTGGTCGAGGCCACGGCTCACGCTGAGGCGGTGGTGGCATGAGATTGTGGCCGGAGGCCATGGCAGGAGGCTACAATGTTCCTCGACGCCGGCGACGCTCCGTTCAACCCCCAGTGACTCCAACCCCACAAACCACCTCACCTCCATCCCTAGGCCACAACACAGTCCGCCGGCGAGAACCAACACGAGCTCCAAGAACCGCCGCCGCTCTGTGAGCAAGTTGTTCGATGAAATGGCACAAAGATAAATATGGTGACAAATTTGACGGGTGGCTCCCATGTCCAACTTAAGAGCATCTCCAGCCGCTGGCCCCTCAGATGGTGCGTAAAATCGTCGACTAGGGCGAGCCGGCGCAAAAGATCGGCCTGGGGTCGAGTGAGTTCCCAGTCGCCGACCCCAGGGCCGCCCCGAGACGCCGTCTAAGTTAAAAAAAACATTCGGCAAAGTTCGGCTAAATTCGGCTAAAATTCGGCAAACTTGGCATATATTAGACATGTTCGACATTTTACATAGCAAATATATCTAAAAAAATGGCCGAAACTACAACTAAGGGACGAAGAAGTCGCTGAACGCGGCATAGTCGCCACTGTCGCCCCCATCCTCGCTGTCGCCGTCGGCGGCCTTCTCCTCCTTGACGCGGCCGCCCCTGCTGGACCCCTGCCCGGCGTCGCCATGGTGGACCGTTGGTGGTGGCGGCGCGTCGTCGTCGTCGCTGTCATCGAGGACGACGACGCCTCCTTCATCGCGGCCCCGACGGTGCTGTTCGTAGTGCTGCAGGACGGCACACTGGCGCTCCATCTCCATCTTGAGCCAGTCGTCGTGCGCCCATTTCAGGGCCGCCTCCTCGTCGAGCTACACGTCGCCGTGCTCCGTCTTCACGACGGGGAGCCCCGGCTCCGTTTTCACGGCCGCGAGCCCCGGCTCCGTCTTTTGTTTGACGAAGCGCGGAGGAGCCGACGAGGAGGCGCGCTGGCCGCCCTCGTTTATGACGATACCGGCGCTGCGAGACGTCTTTGCTGCGGGCTCGGTCTTGACGCCGAGCAACGCCGATGAGCCGGAGGAGTGGGAATAAGAACGGGAGGAGGAGTGCGAGGAGGAAGTCGAGGAGGAACGAACCTCCTGGGCATCCATTGCCCGGTACGCTGGCGGTGGACCGGGGCGACCGCCGTGGTAGGGTATGCCAGCGGCGGTTCGTTGCCGCCCTCGAGGTACGACAGCACGCCGTCGAGCGTGCGGCCGGGGGCGCCCCACCACACGTGGCGCCCCTCGCTGTTCTTGACGCCGCCCACCACCGGCGCCCCGTTGGTGGATGCCAGCCTCTGCTCCTAGCGGCGCTGGAAGTACGCCGCCCACGACGCGTGGTTTGTCGGCGTCGTACTGGGGGAGGGCGAGCTGCTCCTCTGTGAGGGAGGCTCGCACGCGGTGAAGAAGGCGGGGCGCGCCTCGACTTCGGGTACCGGGGGAATGGGCACTCCCCCGTTGCCGAGTCTCCACCCCGTCTACCCGGCGCGCATGTCCGGTGGCGCCAGGATGTTCGCCTCGAACAGGAGCCACGCCTCCCACTCGTGAAGCGAGCGGCGGCCAAAGCTGTTGGCCGCGGCCGCGTCACCGGGGAAACGCGCGGCCATCGGGCTTGGGAGTGAGGGAGAGGGAGGGAAGAAGCGTCGGTGGCTGCGCACGGGGGAGGGAGAGCTCGGCGGCGGTCGATGGGCGACTAGGGTGGACTGGTGTTGCAAGAGGCGAGGGAGGCCACCGGCTTATATAGCCGCGCCCGTGTGTACGTGTGGCGGGAGGGGAGGCGTCGCCGCGCTGCCCGTGATGAGGAATCAATGGCAAGGCTGGCCGGCGGCGGTAGCGCGAAAGCCTTGGCATTGATTCCCGCGGGGACCGAGGCGATTAGGGCGACGAAGCGGCCGTCTCGCTGACTCGGCGGGCCCGCGGCTCTTTCGCGCCAAAACCACTCGCCCTGGCGCCCCAGCGCGCCGGGTTCGGCTTGGGTCCGCCGGTGCTGATTTCGGCCCAAGCCGGCGAAAAACGGCTCCTGGGGTGCGACTGTGTCGTTTTTTCGGCGCCGATGTGAAAAAAAATCGCCTGGAGAGGTTGTGTTGGGGGCGCGGCTGGAGATGGTCTAACTGTCATTTGCCGCTTGTGTGGCTGTTTTGTGCCACGTCTGCGCTTATAGGTTGACCCGACATGTCAGAAATCCGATTAAAACAGTTCAAATCTGTCATCAGTGTTTATTGAGAAAAATAGTAAGAAAACCGATAGACTTTTGGGGCACGCAAAAAATGTGGTGGCAATTCCGGATGAGAACGTCAAATATGGTGGTTTTTCGCAATTCACTGCATTTTAGGAGTGACATTGTAGTTTCAACAGTTTTTGAGAAAGATTGGGGCAGTATTTGATTTAGGATAATACTTTGGGGTGAATGTGATGATATGTGCCAGCAGCTCCAGGAAATGTGTAGTCAGTTCATTTCGACAGAGGAGCCTGATAAGTGGCAGTGATTGTTCATCAAGTTTGGTGTTTTCCATTTGTAGACAGTCATGTGTACTTTGACTTTAGATTGCTAAAATCATTCACGGACGATTATCGGAGACATATTCAACTCGCAAAATCATCCACAATTCCACATACATCAGCGTTGTGTTTTGTTGTGCGCTGCAATATATAATGTGCATCATAAGTATTTTTCTTGATGGACTTTCTGAATGACAAACAATATCCAGTGCATATAGCACATCACAGCACAGGCGAACAGAGCAGACCGATTAAACTAACCTGACAAATCTAATAATGCTGATGAGTACACTCACTCACTAAGCCCCCTTCGTCTAAGCTAATTAACCCTCGCCTTACCGGCTCCTCTTATACTATCCGGACCTCTCTCTTATGTACACATGAGAGCAGACGAAATAGGAACTAGGTAGCCAAATCCTCTGCTCGATCGCCTGTTACTCTTAGTTACCACCCCAAGATTCGTTGAGGTCGAACAGCAGGTGGCCCTTCTCGTCCCGGTAATCCTCCTTGATCTTGTGCTCCTGCACAGCATCAGTCAAAACGATGTTTAGCTCCATGAAGCAACAACATTGCAAAACTCAATTGGTGCAAGATGCACGCAACGGGGAATTTAAAAACAAAAGGCACTGCTTATTCAAACACTATATAGGATGACAACAAACAACATGGGATCGAGCCAGCTGCAGCTGTCACTCTTAGTGGCAACCAAATAAGCAAACACGCTTACTGCTAGATTTTTTTTTCTTTCAGAAAACAGTTACTACTGATGGATTGTTTTTTTTACATTTATTTTTACTACTGGTGGATTGTTTTTTTACAATATAGACAGTTACTAGTAGAGTTGATCTTGATTGGAGTAAGTAAAAAATTCGAACGAAAGGACCGGCAGCCATGGTGGGCCCGGCGGCACGATACCTCCAGCCGCGGCCCACGAGCCCTTGCCGGCCGGCAGGCATCCGATGGGTCTACAACAACCCCCTACATTAAGCAGAGCCAGGAAAAATTACTTGTCTTGCAAAGCAAGTCAGAACGAAGCAAAAAAATTATCGTACGAATTACCTAGAGATTTATTCTCTGGGACTGGGAAGAAGAAAAAAAAGGAAAAAGGAGGAGCAGACCCGTGAAGATTAAACCCAAACCCCAGCGGAAAATGCATGTCCGACGTGCAAATCCATCGAAGAACACCACGTCGCACGTGGGAACGCATCAGCGACGGGAAAAAATGCAGCGAAATCATTTTTTCTGGTAAAAATGCAGCGAAATCATTTTTTCTGGTAAAAATGCAACGAAATCATTTTTCCGCTAGTTTCGTGGGCAAAAGTGAGCGGCACACGCGAGATGGATAACCGACGAAGAAAATATTCACGCGAAAAGCAACCGTCAAGGATCGGAGAGAGAGAGTCAGAAGCCGGACAGGGACGCCGCGAGGAACTGGAAAACGAAAACGGGGATAAGAGAGCTCACCTCCACTTTAGCCGCGGCCGCCGCAGCTTCGCCGGCGGCGAGGTCAGTCCGCGAGCGCTTCGCCGGTGAGCCGTGCACCGGGTGGCTGCTCGAGGGCCCTTCGCATCCGGCCGACCCCTGCGTCGCCGTCGGCCGCGCGGCTTCGTCGCCGCTCGAGGACGCTCCCGATCCGGCGGCGTTGGCGAAGTCGAAGGGCGTCTCCGGGCTCGACTCCGCCCTGGCGGCAGTCGCCTTCTCGCTCACGCGCGCCCGTCGCCGCGACCGCGCCCGGTCGGCGCCGCTCGGGGAAGGGCCGGATCCGACTGCCAAGCAGGAGCCGTAGTGCGGCGGTACCTCCGGCCTCCGCGCGGTGAAAGACACGCGCTTCGCCTTCGGGGCAGACCACGCCCTCTCCTCCTCCTCCCCCTCCTCGCCGGAACACGCGCCGGATCCGCCAAGAACGGGGCGCCCCGGCCGCGCGGAGGGGCTCTTCAGCGACGGCAGGCACGCGGTTCCTTCAGCCCGCGCACGCAGCCGCGACCGCGGCCGCTTCGGCCATCCCTCCGGGATCGGCGGCAGCTCGGCCTCCTCTGGCTGCTGGAGACCGTCGTACGGCCGGGCGATCCACTCCGGCCACCGCACGAGGTTCCTGCTCCGGAGGCTGAGCAGAATCTTGGCGGCCGCGACGGCCAGGTCCTCCTCTCCGAACTCTGCCATGGGGAAAGGAAAGCCGCGAGAAACCATGTCCCGCACGCCGCCGTTCCGCGGAAATAAAGAGGGAGGCCACGGGAGGGAGGTGGTGGCCGTTTTATAGGTGATGACGAATTCGGCTTGGAGAAGGAGACGGACTGCGGTGGCCGCGGCCTAGACCCTACAAACCTGCACGCCTGGTTAAATCGTCCGTAGGTGTAGCTTTGTCCAGCAGGCTGATTTTCCTTTGGAAAAAATATAAAAATGTTTATTCTCTGAACAAATTAGGACGCGTTTTTGGCGAGGGAGTACTCCCTCGGCGAAGACTATAAGCCCTGTTTGGTTACACGGACTGACTAAAGTTTCTTTTAGTCCCTGTGTAACCAAACAGAAGGGAGATTTTTAAGGGACTAGAAAAAAACTCTATCGAAAGGGTTTTTTTTTTAGTCTCCGAGACTAAAAAAAGTCTAGTCTCTTGCAACCAAACACCCCCTAAGACTGAGGAGTACTACCTTTATTTCATAATATAAAAACGTTTTTAACACTACACTAGTGTAAAAAGCGTTTCTTATATGGGAAAATTTTGTTTTTGCCATTCCAGATTTCGCCAATTTTCCTTATGCCACTTTAGATTTTGACATTTCACTTTTGTCACACTTAGCTTTTGACAATTGTCACAATTTCCATTCCATTGCAAAAGCAGAATAATTTCATTTCATTTTTGCCACTCTTAACTTTTGAAATGTATCACAATTGCCACTCTGAAAATTTTGCTTTTGCCACGGGAATGGCAATTGTGATAATTGTCAAAAACTAAGAGTGGCGAAAGTGAAATGTCAAAATCTAGAGTGACATAAGGAAAATTGGCAAAATCTAGAGTGGCAAAAACAAAATTTTCCCTTCTTATATTACGAAACGGAGGAAGTATTACTTTCTTTATCTCATAATATAAGATATTTTTATTTAGTGTTGGTTATATGCACAACTTTCCAATCATTTGGCTTGCAGACGCTAATTACTCCATCATTCCCACAATGTAAAAGCATTCTTTGTATTATTAAATGTTAAGATAGCTTATGTTTCTTTCTTTTTCCATAGTAGTAGGCTACTTGCAAAATATATTCATCACAATCAGGGGCATGTACAACTATATTTATGTTGCAGATACACTCGAGCAGAACCAACCTAGTTAAGAAGAAGCTGAATGATCTCGTTTATGTGATGTTCAACAAGATACTGGACTCGGAAGTACTCGGACGTCTAATAGTCTATAATTTATTGTTGGGCCAAAATTATGTCATGGTTTATATACATGCATCAATTCTTCAAGTAGCTCACTGCTTGATTCGGTTATGAGAATAACAACTACGAATAGAGTAATTAATCTTGCTTCTTTGCTGGTTGAGTAACTTCATTATGGGTTGTGTTGTCCGAGGTAAATTGATACCTTATGTTTGTTGGAATGGTCAATTAACTACATAAACTGAGACACCATAAAACAAGTTTGACAGATCAACTGAAATATGAACAGTATTGGCCCAAAGTTACAACAGTGCACGTATCAGTTGTAATGATAATCATTTTACCATGCATTTTTCTTTTGCTAGCTTTCTATCGAAGACATCAATTGTAGTTATATGCATATCTTCGTCATTTAGTGTGATTATGTCCTACAAAATATGTCCACATCACTCCAATTTTCCATGATATTGATCGTTGTTCTTTGACCATTTAAATGAACATTCTCTAATGTTTCGTTCTCAGTTAAATTTGGTTGTCTTTGTGGAATTTATATAATACCACCACCCAAACTGTTTTTACTGCAATGCATACTAACCTGGAGCTAGCATCTCATGGATGACCTATTTAGCATTTTATCCTATGACTTCCATGTCAGGGAAATGTTATTATGATCATGTATCAATAGGAATGACCTCATTTATTATTTGAGAGTTCAGGTATCTTCTTCTTGCATGTTGGTATTGCTCTTTTTATTTGGATTGAAGCATGGTTGTGATGCTATATCCTGGAGAGAAGATAAGCAAGTGCAGTTGGTGAACCAAATGTAATTCCTATGGGGAACACTAATTTGTGACCTTAGCTCAGCCGTATTAAACGGATAGGAGTTAGCTCATAATATTAATGCCACTCCAATAATGGAAGAAGAGTTTAATTAAGCTGAGAAATTAACTTGATGAAAGGAGCAACTTTCTTCAAAATTTGCAAAATAACATCTCCAAGATCTCAGACGAGGAGCAATACTGTGAACTTAGCAGTGGCAGAAGAAAGTGAAGCAATTGCTACGCCGGACGGCAAAATGTTCATCTACCTGCTTGATTAATGTGTTCCGCACCTAATAGTGCTTACATTTTTCTTCTTTTAGAACCCTTCTGTGGTACTCCTACGGATAGCAGATGAAAGGAAGTCGAGAGGTCAAGAGGAGCTCAAAACTACTGTGTGCAGTTTTCTTCAGTTTGAGTGAATTTTGTGGCCTAACTGTTGTAACTTTTCATTTTCCATGCATTCTGAATGTTCGTGTAGAATAGAGAACCATGTTAGTGCAAAACTCCTGTTGTTATCATGCATTATGATAACTACATTTTCCCAAATTTTTGTGCATAAACATACATATCTGGACTAAACTATTTCCCTTATTTTTTGTTATTTTCTAAGCCAATGCATGTATATGCCAATATAATTATGGGTGTTATGCTATTGGTTGAGTCAACTATACCATGTACAATATTCAAATAGATTTTGAGTTTTGCATATGAAAAATGTTCACAACCTATTAACATCTAAGTGATAACTGATAAAAAATTGATGTGTCATAGATTCATCCATCTATGGTAAGTATCATCTGTTTTTGAAATTTTGAAACATTTTTCTTGAGAATGGTACTTCTTATCTCAAATATGATATATTAATATATTTTCATTTGATATATTTCCAATCCCTGAAAACACAAAACAAATCATAATTTCTTTTTTTTTGAAACTGGACAGCAGGAGAACCTCCTACAGTAAATGAATCAATATAATTAGAGTTTAAATGTACATGAGATAATTACAACTGGGGGGGGGGGGTACTACTAAGTCAAAGAGGCAAGCAAAGGGGGATGAGGTGTTTCTGTTCTCCTCGGCCATATCACTGTAGGAATCAGGAACTTTGCCTTCCGCCACGGCTGACGGCAAAGGCACACATAGCGGACGGCAAAGAACTTTGCCGTCAGCCAGCAGACGGCAACACATCCGGCTGAACAGGCTACGCCAAAGGCTTCTTTGCCATCTGCTGGCGGACGGCAAAGATGCAAAGTTCATTGCCATCCTCCAGCAGACGGCAAAGAGCCTGGACAACACACGTGTCAGCTTAGGTCCGTTAAGGGGTTAACGGTGTGCTTTGTCGTTTGCTGGCGGACGGCAAAGAACATTGATTATTTGCCGTCTGCGAGCGGACGACATAGCATTGCCACGTGGCAGCACCTAGGGGGATGGCCTATTTGGTATCTTTGTCGTCAGCTGCCTGACGGTGAAAATTCAACGGATTTGCCGTCAGCTAGCGGACGGCAAAGCTACTAAATAGCCAGCCCACTGCCCCAGGTTGCACAGGTGGCATGTTTGCCGTCCGCTTGCTGATGGCAAAACTCTTTGCCGTCTGCCAGCTGACGGCAAAGAGTCTATACAACCCCTGTTTTTTTATTTTTTCTTGATTTCATTCAATTTGACAGAATTTCACACACACACACACACACACACACACACACACACACACACACACACACACACACACACACACACACACATATATATATATATATATATATATATATATACTAGGAAAAGGGCCCGTGCGTTGCAACGGGAGAAACATATTAATAATAATTTTACTTTTTAGAAAAATCATGAACATATTTTTGATTTCCCAAACATTTGTTTGCGAACATTTTTTGACTATGTGGACTATTTTAAAAAATCACCAATAGTTTTTGAATCCACAAACATTTTATGATTTATGGCATTTTTTAGAACTTTTTTGAAGTACCATATTATTTAAAGGAGAAAAAAGTAAAATATAAAAAGGAAAAGAAAAAATAAATTTCAAAACAGGCCACCCGCACATGGGCCGGCCCAAACGGACGCGCTGCGTCTTCTCCCAGCATGCAGAGCACAGTATAGAAGGTCTCTACTCCGTGGGCCGACACAGGCGGAGGATTCCCCTGTGTGAAACGTTTCTTGTCACTCATATGTGACGTTAATATTTTGCAACGGTAAATTATAATCTCACTTTGATAAATCATGGAAATATTTTAATTTCCCAAATTTTTGTGTTTTTTCAAAATTGTGAACATTTTTTGAATATGCGAATATTTTTCTAAAAATACAAAAAAAATTGAATACACAAAGATTTTATGATTTATTGAACAATTTATTTTAAAAAATGTCTCTTTTTTTAATGTTTGGAATTTTTTGAAGTACCAAATTATTTAAAGGAGAAAAAAAAATAAAAAACGAAATTTAAAAACATGTTCTAGTCTTTTGTGCTATGCGCGATTGATGCACATTTCTTGCTGTAGGAAAGAATTTTTTGCATGCCTTAGGAATGGTAGCTTCCGCTGTTTAAAGATCAATATTGACCTTTTGGGGGGTGGGGGTGGGGGGCAAACACACATTTCTATACACCATCAATGTATATTCCATTGCACTTGTTTGGCTCTTCACCTAGAGATATTGGCTCCAATATATGTAATATACAACAGAGTACTAACAAACATTGGGATTCCAACTAAGCTCGCGCTTGAGGACAGGAGGTGTCTCTGCATCAGCTCACGCCTAAGGACAGAAGTTGTCACTGTTCTTCATCCCAGTGGTCTCTTCTGCTGTCCACCACCACCAGGGACGAGTCCCTGCTAGACGCTTTGATCGCTTCAGCGACCATCACACAGACGGGAGCCTTGTGCACCGGGCAATGGCCCTCCGTCATGGGATTGACATGCCAGGTTTTAACAGAAACAAGAAACTCTGCCAGGAAAAAAAGCATGAGCTAATGATTTGACTACAAAACATACATTTTGTACCATCTTAGTAAAAGCCATCCATCTCTCTTCAGAAAGCTATATAACCGAAACTTATGTGATCTCTCCTTCGGTCCGTTAGATGGTATCTGAAGCTTGAGTCCATGAGGTTCAAAATAGAAGGCAAACAATGCAGGTTTTGTGGGTAGCCTTTTTCTTGTTACCCATTTGATGAACCCTGCATTCTGTTTACCGCTGATTCCCATTCATGTAGCTGCCATGTATAAATCTTCTACATAACAGGCTGAAAATGATAGGAAGTAAAATCAGATGGAGTATGAACTCCAGTATCAACATTCTTTGTTGGGTTGAAATGATACCATTTGGTAACATATGAGCATCATAGCTCAAAAGTGCCATTGTCAATCATTTCCCCGAAAGCATGAGCTTAATAATGCTTCTATAAATTCAACATATAGAAACCTACACAATATTAAGAACAAAAGTACCTGGCATGACCATGCACTTGCTTGGCTGCAACTTAATAGAGCCCTATTGAAACAGGAACTCCATGTATAGTTACGCCACACAAAAGAAGCTGCCGCCTAAACTATTTGAAGTAAGACGACACAATGATGCTTTGTTTTACTCGATTGTTAACAAAGAACATAAGATTGTTTCCCTTTTGGGACCTTATGTTAAGCGCAACCCTCCACCAGTTGCAGAGTTGGAATAATTTCAAAGAAATTCACTTTGATTATCAAGAAAAAATATGACAGGACAGCGTCTGGATAATGAGATTCTGAGCGAAATTGAGGGTCCCAAATATCAAACAGTAAACTCTTTTAACAGGAAATGCAGTCAGTAGTAAGTTCACTTAGTATATATATGGCTGTTGACCTAGATTTTCACCACAAATTGCTTTGAACTGATGCATTCAATTATCAGTAAAACTATGCAGACAGAAGATTAAACTTCAAAGATTAAATAATAGTTTTTTTCTGGAAAAGGAGGGGTTCAACAAGAGATCAGTTAAATTGCATAATAAAGACCACCATTTTGACATATCATGTAATTCCATCCTATGGACACAAACCTCCTGACCAGTCTGTATTGCATTCCTAAAACAGTATGCCGTTCCAGCGATCACAGGTGCACGGCTGGGACTTTCCCCGAGCGTTTTGTCTGCAAGAGATGGTCATATTACTTGATCTGTGAATAAACGACATGCCCAGTTGGTATTTAACAACAAAACAACAAAATGCCGTCGAATTCCCATCATGTTGAAGAAGGCACTGCCACCATGAAACCTGCAATGACAAGAGCATGTAAGTTTATTCGGCATGGTACATGTAATCCACATGCCCTAAGTTAGCTAACTACCAAATTCTCAACTAAGAATATATATAATACCGCCACCTTATAATATCACTGCTGCTATTTATAGATCCTAGTTGGTACACAAAGAGTCAAAGATGATCTGAAATGGCTTATGTCAGACGAAAGAGCAGAGGGTACCTTTATTGTGTTTGTAACAGTGAAACTTCGATCTCTACAAAGTTTTTCCCTCTGTTTCGACTACATGTCGTGGCACAAATATTGTTGCTGCCACACAAGCTTCTGAAAATAGTGTGTACAGAACCTGCGGACCAAGTTGCTCCATGAGTAAGTAGAAGCGCTACTTGAGGACAAAAAATACATATAGTACAACTGGTTCTTCTATCTGTATGTAACCATGCGTCATTAATCTCAATATACCTCATTTTTCGCCGAAGTCAAGATCTATTGTGGATCAATGCAAGCAGCTTCAATGTTGAATAACCATGGAAGATGATTCAGGTCTCAATGAGATATAATCAACTGTAGTGTGGTCAACAACAAGAGGGACATTTAGACATTCAATTTGCCCATTGCAGGTGCTCCAATAAATGCAATAAGCAGAATTCAAATAAAGCAACATCTCTAGGACTGTCTTTTGAAAAATATAAATGAAAGATCAGGTAAACTTTTCAACAGTCACTATACCTTTTACGAAGAATCAATCGGCTGTCATATTTTTCTGACGGGCTACGACTATCATATTCAGCAACCAGAATGAAATAATATATATCATAGAAAAAGCAACCTACTAAGTGCAGGTTGCAAGAAAAAGAGAGATATGAGTGGTCAAACTCTCCTGGAAGCAAAGAGAACTTGTCTTACAAACTCAAGGCACATAGCAGCATACCCAAATTTCTAGCTAGTTGTACTTGCAGGTAGTGAAAATTAAGCAGACAATGTTAGGAGACTTGAAAGAAGGCTTTGGCTAGCCTGTGATCCGTACATTATATGATCATGTGCAGGTTCGTATTTTACTGTTTAAATCCTTGAGGGTTTCCTCATCTTGTTTCGAAATAGCTCCCTACTAAGACTTCTTCTATACATAGTTTGTTAGTTGCTTGAGAACAATAGCTAGCAGAGAAACAGCTTGGGGAAAATAAGCATACTATAATTAGAACAAGCTTCTCTGGTTACAGGCTGCACATTCAAAAAGCAAGATAAACTTGCGATTTCCCGAGCTGTTTCTCTGCTAGTTTTTTTCCTTCATGGCAGGAACTCCGTGCTAATGGCTTTTTTTAGGGCTTCGGCATTCTCACTCCAGAGAGCTACCATAGTTATATTACACCACAAAATAGGCCATCTTCACTATACAAGAAAGCAAATAGTATCTCACTCCAGTTGTGCAACTGTCAAATAGTCTATCTCCGTTAACTACTTTCCTGCTTGGTACCCATACTAAACAAAGCCTTTCCATTTTGCCAGTTTATTGTCGTGTTATTCATCCATAGAGCAATGTGATGCCGATACGGTAATAACTATTCATTATATACTATTGCTCGCTAGATTATTTTCAGTTCAGCAGGTGTCATTCTCAAATTTCATATTCCATGGCAAACCATTAAATTTTAGTAAACTCAAAGAAGTCTAATTGATATCAATTCTGTTATTATTGTAGAACTACACGAGTAAATGGGAGTAAACTCTAAAAGACAAACCAGAGCAGCTTCATGGGCAAATATTCATATTTATATTTTTGTGTTTTCTCACCAAGAAAATCCTGGAGCAGGAAGTACCTAAAAGAAGGTTAACACCATTAAGTGGAAAAGCAGAAAAAACATACGCAACAATCTTATAGTGACAAATAAGTAGAAGTACCTTGGTGATCCGGAACGCCGGCGAGGCTTGGTGAGGGAACCCTCGTTGCAGCCATGGTGGCCGGCCGCTAGTGGGTGGACCTCGGTGCAGCCATGGTCCACTCCTCCCCGTCCTTGTCCGAATAGTTGCAGGTGAATGTCGCCATGGCTTGTAGGAACTGTATAGTTTGAGAGGGAGAATACAGGTGTGTAGGCATTGGATTTTTTTCTCGTTAAGCAAGGGATGATCGCAACAGGGGATGTAGGAGAGGTGTTCAGATCAGAGGAGATGGGCGTGGCGATCCGTGACAGGGCGGTGGCGAGACTGGCAGCGGCCGCGCCCTCGCTGCACGCTGGATCAGAGAAGTCGTGTGCGATGGGGCAGGCGCTGACGAGCACGGGGCCCTGGGTCGAGGAGATCGAGTCGGCCAGCCCAGCATCGCGTGCAATCGCCAAGCAGGCAGCCACCAGGGGCCCCGATCCCCTCGCCCACTCGCTCGATCCTGAGCGCCTCCAGCCGCGAGGGAGGAGAGCTCCCTCGATCCCCAACGCGTCCGCGCACCCGCGCACCCAAGGGCGAGGACCGCCGTGCCACCACCAGCGCCCGCGGTGAGCGCACGCTTTTGGAGGAGGTGGAGGACGAAGGCGGCCCTGGTGCACAGCGTACCCACCCTGCCTTCTTGCCTTCCCGTCCTCTTCTGCTCCACCTCGACGCGCGGCAGAAGCCGTCTCCGCCGCACACGCCCCGGCGAGCGTCGTCCATCCTCCCGCGCGAGGCACGACGGCCGGTCAACCAACGCCACTGCCCGGCCTTGCCGCGCCTTCTCCGCCGCACACGCCACCACCACTGCCCCGCTTCGCCGCGCCGTTCTCCATCCTCCCGGCGAGCGCCCTCCGTCCTCCCGCGCGAGGCACGGCGGCGGCCGTCGCCGGCGCATGACGGAATGGGCGAAGCCGCCGTCGCTGTCGCAGGAGCAATGGATAAGACGACGGGAGGACAGCGGGTGGAATTCAAAGGAGTATAGGGTTTTTTTGCAAAATTGAAACGTTATATAGAGACCCACTAAAACCAGGACTGCGGGTTATTTTCTTATAAACCGAGGGGCTTTAATGCAAAATCGCGCGCGACGACGTACGACAGAAACCTAATTCTCTTTATTATTAGGTAAAGATATATATATATATATATATATATATATATATATATATATATATATGAAAATACTTTCGACAAGCATACCAACACATATACATAGCAAATTATATCTCTGCCATATGGATATGATCATCCAACACATATACATAGCAAATGGTTTCATCCAACACATATACATAGCCAACATATCCAACAACAAGCATACAATGGTTTCATCCATCCATACATATATAAGTAGCAAACTTCCTCATCTAAAGCAAATCAAAACAAGATGGAAGCATAAACAGAAGAGTAGACTCCGTCAACGCAAGCTTCCTCATCTAAAGCAAATCTGCAAATTGGGAAAGAAGCAAATTAGAAGAAGAAGAGGAGGAGGAAGAAGAAGACTAGCTAGAAAAAGAAGAAGAAGAAGAAGAAGAAGAGGAAGAAAAGGAAGAAAAGGAAGAAGAAGAAGAGAAGGATATTTTTCTTCTTCTCTTTCTTTTTCTCCTCTCCTCTTTTTTATCTTCTTCTTCTTCTAACTAAGGTAGGTAAAAATGCCATTTGTTTGCTAAGCTAGGTAAAACAATGCTAAGTGTAGGTCATTTTAGAGCTAAGCTAGGTAAATAGGTCATTTTGGAGCTTACTAAGGTTATCATGACATTTTTGAGGAAAGTAAGGTAAGTATAGCTCATTTTTTGTCTAACTTAGGTAGTTATGCCATTTAGGAGGAAAGTACCTAAGTATGCATTTGTTAAGCAAAATACTAGAGGAAACTTACCCTCATCACAACAAATGCGATGAAGATCGCAACTAAGGTAACAATTGATCCAATGGCATAATGATACCAAGCCTCATTATCAATGGCATATTTTCTAATCTTCTTAATATTCAAGCGCATTGCATCCATCTTCAAGCGCATTGCATTCATCTTCATCTTGTGATCATCGACCTCATCGGCAACATACAACTCCAATGTCATCTTCTCTTCTTCAATTCTTTTAATTTTTATTTCAAATACTCATTTTCTTTTTCAACTAAATTTAACTTCTCGACCAGAGGGTCGGTTGCAAATTCCGGTTCACATACCTCCTAGATTAAAATATCTCTATGTCAACTTGATGGTCATAATTGTCATAAATGCGAAAGGCAACAAATAGTTATAAAAGAGGATTTACCACATCAGAATCATAAAGCGGGCGAGGACCCACAGGGACGAATATCAAGACCATGGCACTATGTATAACAAACAATCATAGAAAGTAAGAAAATTATACAAGTAACTATATAAATCATACAAGTAACTATATAAATCAAGTACAACATAAAAATTTAATACCTAGTAATAATCTAGTTCAATAAATGCTTCGGGATCAATAAATGCATCATCATCATCACTATTAGTAACGATGTGCTCATCATCATCATTAATAAATGCATCATCATGTGGAAGGCCACCTCTACGTAATCTGTCAAGCATTGACAGGTCATCCGCAGCAGTAACCTCTTCTAGTTCAGGCTCTTCTCGTTCCGGCTGAGGGATGAAGTCGGGTTCATTGTCGCTGTCTACTTCAATGTTCTGGGGTGAAGTAGAGCGGTTCTTGAAACATTTTTTGGAAAGACGTGTTTCTTGGAAGAATTTTCCTTCATATGTGTCTGGGTTAATGTGAGGTTCATAATCATCTTCATTGGGGGGAGGTGGTCTAACATGTGGCGGCACTTCATAAATGACATCCCAACCTTTGAGATTAGGATCACTTTGACAGGCCCATGATAGATCGAAAACTTGGGTTGCCTGTTGAGCCATAATATAGACATTAGGAACATCCAAATGGGTGCTTTGATTGATTTCCACTAGCCCTATATGTTCATGAGTCCTTCTAGTCTCCTTCGGCTAGAACGAATAACATTTGAAGACTATGATGTTTAGTGGGTTTGCACCATAGAATTGAAGTTCATAAATTGCTTCAACTCTTCCATAATACTTGGTATCTCCTTCGCTGATAGCAGAGACACAATAATTTGTAGACTTCCGGTCGGCCATAGATAGCTCTTTGCCATAGGTACAAAAGAGATACCCATTGATGTCGTATTTATCAAATGAACGGACCTTATACTCAAAACCATTAGCGACTTGTCTCAATTCGGTGTCCATAAGCTCTGAATTAGCCTACAAGTTTAATATGAAAGGGATTGTTGCATTATCCACAAACTAGACGAAGAAATGAAATGGTCTAATGGAAATTACCGTTTGTTTGAACCAAGAGATGAAACCAGGATAGCCGCCTCCATGCTTTGCCAGAAGCTCGTACTCTTCGACGGAATCCTTTTGGATCACCGCTCCATACGAGAATTTGGCGACGTATCGACTGTATCAAATTTATTCAGGAATAAGAGCAGTTCAAAGGAATTAGAAGTTGCGAAACAATGTACCGAGAACTTACTCGATGTACGGCCGCACTTCTGTTTGGTTGTTGAATATATACAACAAAATGGTCTGCTATTCTTCAAAATCCAACGTTAAGGAATTAGAAGCACCGGTTGGTGCCAGATCCCCTTTGAATAGGCTTAGGTTGGATCGACCCTTTTTACGGTCGCCGACATTGTACTGAGGCTTCAGATTATGCAAATGACGATTTTTGGCTTCGTAGTGTGCTGTCACGAAGTTTGCCGCCTCCTCAGTAATGAATGCCTCGGCCATCAATGCTTCAATTCTATGTTTATTTTTACATTTTGCTCGAAGCGTCTTCTGCATCCTCTCAGTTGCGTAGCACCAATAATTCTGCACAGGCCCCTCAATCTTGCCTCGATCGGGAGAGGCAAAATCAAGTGTTGCATTGGATTAAAGAAACCCGATGGAAATATCTTCTCTAACTTGCAGATCAACTCCGGCGCCAACTCTTCCATTTCTTCTACCAGGTCAGGCAATAGTTCTTTAGCACAAAGAACATGGAAGAAATAGCTCAGCTCTGCCAGTACTAGCCATTCATCCTCAGGGATGAATCCACGCAACATCACCAGCATTACCCGCTCAATCCATATGTGCCAATCATGACTGTTGAGACCAAATATCTTCAATTTTTCAGGACTCGCTCCCATCTTTAGATTCGCTGCATACCCATCAGGGAACATCAACTGCATTTTCACCCACAAGATAATTTCCCTCATAGTTGTCCTTCCAAGATTGAACCATGCCTTTGGCTTTGTCCAGTTCTTCTTTCCTTTTGGTGGTTGCATGTTTTGTAATGGTCTATGACATAGAGCCTCCTGGTCAACTCTTGCCTTAGGATTATCCTTTGACTTCCCATCTATGCCAAACAATGTACCAAAAAGTGCCTCGGCGATATTCTTCTCAATGTGCATCACATCGATGTTGTGTGGGCAAAGGAGGTCTTTGAAGTAAGGCAGATCCCACAAGCATGTCTTGTGAGTCCAGGCGTATTGCAAATTATACCCCTTGGAATACCCTGGACGCTCTAGATCTGGCTCAAGAGCATTTAACTAATCCAGGATCTCTTGGCCTGTCAACGAAGGTGGTGCAGATTCTTTCACAACTCTACCTTTTATGAAGTTTTGCTTGTCTTTCCTGAACTTATGGCGAGGATGCAGGAACGGTCTATGCATGTCGAAGCAAGAAAACTTGCGACCAGCCTCAAGCCAACAACACTGAAGATCTCCCTTGTATATGGGGCATGGGAACCTTCCATGCACACACCAGCCAACGAATAGCGCATACGCTGGCAAGTCATGCGTCGAGTACATGTACCACACACGCATTATGAAGTTCTTTTTGCTAAAGGCGTCGTATGTCTTGAACCCATTATCCCAGGTTTCTTGCAATTTGTCCTTCAGTGGCTGCATGTACACATTCATATTCTTCCCCGGATAGTTCGACCTAGGAATTATCAACGTCAGGAAAATGTTCTTTCTCTGCATAATCTGTCCGGGGGGGGAGATTGAGTGGAATGACAAATACGGGCCAGTAACTGTATTGGGTTGCCGTCATACCAAACACACTGAACCCATCCATGCTGATGGTGACTCGAGGATGCCTCAGATCTGCCGCTTTGTCGTCATGTAATGCATCGAAGCGCTTCCACGCTTCATCGTCTGATGTGTGCACCATCATCAACTTCCCATCTACATCTAGTTGGGTTCTTTTGCCCATTTTGTACCATGTCATCTGTCTTGCCGTCTCTTTGACCATGAAAAGATGTTGAAGTCTTGGTACGATTGGCATATACCGAAGAACATTGACAGGGATTTTGGTCTGCTCTTCTCACCCATACCGTTATCTACCACAATATACCTGGATGACTTGCAAATAGGACAATAGTACAAGTCCACATATTGAAGCCTAAATAAGGCACATCCACTATCACAGGCATGTATCTTCTCATAGGGCACCTGAAGAGCACGGAGGATTTTTTCTGACTGGTACTGGTTTGCAGGTAGTACATGGCCTTTGGGTAAAAAACGTCCAAATACTGTCATCATCATGTCATAGCATTCTCTGCCCAAGTTGAATTGAGCCTTCAGAGCCATTATTTGTGAGATGGCATCCAACTGATAAAGCTCAGTGTGCTCGTGGAGAGGACGTTTTGAAGACTCCAACATTTCATTGAAGGCCTTTGCAGATTCCTCCATCTCATCGTCCAAGTCTCGAGCGTCATCAAAGTCTTGCACCATGTCTTGCATCCCGGTATCATGCTCATCGGTCCGACGACGAAGCACCTCAGCTCTGGCACGTTGGCCGGACTCGCCATGAAATGTCCACACCATATAATCTAGCGTAAAACCCCTCTTCTGCAAGTGTTTGCCCATTTCATCCTCTGTCATCTTGTGCCAATTGTTGCACCCTGCATAGGGGCCCCAGGTTATCATCTCGCCATTTGCAAATGCAGTTCTCAGAAACCCCTTGGTTTTTGTTAACCATTCAGTTGTCATGTTTTTCTGACTAGTGTGGCCAGTGTACATCCACGGACGATCACTCATCTTGCCTAGCTACTGGACACATAACAAATATATATATATATATATATATATATATATAAATTAATCAGCATGTATATATTCATCAGTTAATGGAGTTTGTCACTTTTATTACGTCCATGCAACCTAGACACTAATAGGTAAAGATAGGTCCTATTCCCACCCGAGTATGAGTAGCTTGTTTTCGTTTTCCCATGCTCTGCTCCGGATCCGACGCAAAATTTCGGCAGCACCTCCCCGCTGTTCTCCTGATACACGTCTCGGCAATAAGCAGAGAGGATGTGTACCCGGAGAACAACAGGGAGGCACTGACGAAATTCTGCATCAGATCTGAAGTAGAGCATATGGGAAAACGAACCCAAGCTACACATACTCGGCCTGTCCATGGGTAACGTTGGACAATTTGAAAGAATCACGGTTATAAATATGCAAATGCATGCATATTTATAAATGTAACCCTTTCGAATGGGAGACGCATAGTGGTCACGCATACCGATGATTGAAGACACCTATAGCTAGCAAATTTCATTGGCACGAAGACCGGAGCAGAGCAAATCAAGGGGGAGGAGATGTCATTTTTGCTAACCCACGAACGCAGGGGCGGAGCTCGTCGAACACTAGACCCTCACAGAGACGAAAAAACTGCACATTTAAATCGAAAGATGAGTTTCATAGCAATATTGTCTTTTCCGTCAACCTAACTAAATATTTACAACAGGACGAGCGGGTTAGGGGTTCCTGGGTGTCGATAGAACCCTAAATAGCAAGTATCATCGGTGCAAGATACATGAGGCGCTCGGTGTTGAACACTAGATCCACGTCCCACAAGTGACCCCGGCGCCCGGCGTCCCGCAACAATAGTTCTGGTGGCCGATGACGGTCAAACACCTTAGCAAATTTGTCTGGTAGCCTTTGCAATGAGGATTAAAGCCAATTTTTGAAAGTTGAAACAACCAAACCGAGTTGAGTCAGTTTGGGTGTTTCAAGTTTCAACACTTAGCTTTCAATCATCATCTCAGAGGCTGCCAGACAAATTCGCGATGGTGTTCGATCGCCATCGATGTCGATCGCTGTTGCTGCAGATGCAGGACCCCTGTGTCACTTGTGGGACGTGGATATAGTATTTGACACCGATGGCCACATGTATCTCGCACTGACGATACTTGCTATTTAGGGTACCATTGACACCAGGGAACCCCCAAACCCGCTCGTCCCCGGGTAAACTAAATTAGCATGCATTCAATAAGCAAAACTACATCATCTCTTGTGTCCGTACATCGTCGAATATTATCACTAATACATCTCGAATAGTATCATACTTATAGCATCGCTAATACAGCTAGAACCATAGCGAACGATGGGTATCGACATGGGCGGTGGACACCCAAAGAGAAGGAACCATCACAGGATCATAAGTCTAGTGAGGTCCCTGAAGAACCTGCCAGGTATTGTCGAACCTGCCCTCCAATGCAACCATGTAGCGACGGACGTGCTCGTCCTCCTCGCTGACATGGTGATACCACCTCTGCGGTGTCCGAAAGCCTCGGCACCATCACTGGCCCACGCGACTGCCACCAAACAATGTTCGGGTCAATTGCGGGCTGGCTCCTCACCAAACTGCGCCCCCTAGAAGGTAGAACCTCCCAGTACTAGCCCGGCGGAGCCTAGTCTCGGACATGGCCCTTCTGATTGAGCAGGCCTCCTTCGCCGAGTCGACGACGAGGATGCGGGATAGGCATTGTCGACGTTGATGTGGGAATAAATGCTTTAACTAAAAGAATAACAACAAAATTCACATGTTCAAAATAAACCTGAAACTTAACCTAAACTAAACTAATCTAAACCTAAACTAAAGTAACTATACGAAACATAAACTAAACTAACTAAAGTAAACCTAAACTAAACCAAAAACTTAACCTAAACTAAACCTAAACTAAACTAAACTAACTAAACTAAACAAAACTTGAACGGGGCAGGGCGGGCTGGTGAGGAGAGGCGGGGCGGCTAGGGCCGACGCGGACGGAGCAGGGCAGCCGGGGCGGCGCCGCAGGGCGGCGAGTGTTGGGGAACGTTGCAGAAAATAATAAAAATTCTACGCTTTCACCAAGATCAATACATGAGTTCATCTAGCAACGAGAGAAAGGAGTGCATCTACATACCCTTGTAGATCGCGAGCAGAAGCGTTCAAGAGAACGGGGTTGAGGGAGTCATACTTGTTGTGATCCAAATCACTGACGATCCTAGTGCTGAACGGACAGCACCTCCGCGTTGAACACACATATGGTTGAGGAAGACGTCTCCTCCTTCTTGATCCAGCAAGGGGAAGGAGAGGTTGATGGAGATCCAGTAGCACGACGGCGTGGTGGTGGATGCAGCAGCGATCTCGGCAGGACTTCGCCAAGCTTCTACGAGAGGGAGAGGTGTAGCAATGGGAGAGGGAGGCGCCAAGAGCATGGGTGCGGCTGCCCTCCCTCCCCCTCTTTATATAGGCCCCCTGGGGGGCGCCGGCCCTAGGAGATGGGATCTCCAAGGGGGGGGCGGCGGCCAAGGGGGTGGCTTGCCCCCCAAGGCAAGTGGAGGCGCCCCCACCCCTTCCAATCCTAGGCGCAGGGGGGGCCCAAGGGGGGCGCACCAGCCCACCAGGGGCTGGTTCCCCTCCCACTTCAGCCCATGGGGCCCTTTGGGATAGGTGGCCACACCCGGTGGACCCCCAGGACCCTTCCGGTGGTCCCGGTACAATATCGGTGACCCCCGAAACTTTCCCGATGGCCGAAACTACACTTCCTATATATAATTCTTCACCTCCGGACCATTCCGGAACTCCTCGTGACGTCCGGGATCTCATCCGGGACTCCGAACAACTTTCGGGTTACTGCATACTCATATCTCTACAACCCTAGCGTCACCGAACCTTAAGTGTGTAGACCCTACGGATTCGAGAGACATGCAGACATGACCGAGACGCCTCTCCGGTCAATAACCAACAGCGGGATCTGGATAACCATGTTGGCTCCCACATGATCCTTAATGATCTCATCGGATGAACCACGATGTCGAGGATTCAATCAATCCCGTATACAATTTCCTTTGTCAATCGGTACGTTACTTGCCCGAGACTTGATCGTCGGTATCCCAATACCTCGTTTAATCTCATTACCGGCAAGTCACTTTACTCGTACCGTAATGCATGATCCCGTGACCAGACACTTGGTCACATTGAGCTCATTATGATGATGCATTACCGAGTGGGCCCATAGATACCTCTTCGTCATACGGAGTGACAAATCCCAGTCTCGATTCGTGCCAACCAAACAGACACTTTCAGAGATACCAGTAGTGCACCTTTATAGTAACCCAGTTACGTTGTGACGTTTGGCACACCCAAAGCACTCCTACGGTATCCGGGAGTTGCACAATCTCATGGTCTAAGGAAATGATACTTGACATTTGTAAAAGCTCTAGCTAAACGAACTACACGATCTTTGAGCTATGCTTAGGATTGGGTCTTGTCCATCACATCATTCTCCTAATGATGTGATCCCGTTATCAATGACATCCAGTGCCCATAGTTAGGAAACCATGACTATCTGTTGATCAACGAGCTAGTCAACTAGAGGCTTACTAGGGACATGTTGTGGTCTATGTATTCACAAGTGTATTACGATTTCCGGATAACACAGTCATAGCATGAATAACAAACAATTATCATGAACAAAGAAATATAATAATAACCATTTTATTATTGCATCTAGGGCATATTTCCAACAGTCTCCCACTTGCACTAGAGTCAATATTCTAGTTGCATTGTGATGAATCGAACACCCATAGCGTTCTGGTGTTGATCATGTTTTGCTCTAGGGAGAGGTTTAGTCAACGGATCTGCTATATTCAGGTCCGTATGCACTTTACAAATATCAATGTCTCCATCTTGAACATTTTCACGTATGGAGTTGAAGCGACGCTTGATGTTCCTGGTCTTCTTGTGAAACCTGGGCTCCTTGGCAAGTGCAATAGCTCCAGTGTTGTCACCGAAGAGTGTGATCGGCCCTGACGCATTGGGTATGACTCCTAGGTCAGTGATGAACTCCTTCACCCAGATTGCTTCATGCGCCGCCTCCGAGGCTGCCATGTACTCTGCTTCACATGTAGATCCCGCCACGACGCTTTGCTTGCAACTGCACCAGCTTGCTGCCCCACCATTCAAAATATACACGTATCCGGTTTGTGACTTAGAGTCATCCAGATCTGTGTTGAAACTAGCATCGACGTAACCCTTTACGACAAGCTCTTCATCACCTCCATAAACGAGAAACATATCCTTAGTCCTTTTCAGGTACTTTAGGATGTTCTTGACCGCTGTCCAGTGTTCCATGCCGGGATTACTTTGGTACCTTCCTACCAAACTTACGGCAACGTTTACATCAGGTCTGGTACACAACATAGCATACATGATAGACCCTATGGCCGAGGCATAGGGGACGACACTCATCTTTTCTCTATCTTCTGCCATGGTCGGACATTGAACCGAGCTCAATTTCACACCTTGCAAAACAGGCAAGAACCCCTTCTTGGACTGATCCATATTGAACTTCTTCAATATCTTATCAAGGTATGTGCTTTGTGAAAGACCTATGAGGCGTCTCGATCTATCCCTATAGATCTTGATGCCTAGTATGTAAGCAGCTTCTCCAAGGTCCTTCATTGAAAAACACTTATTCAAGTAGGCCTTAATGCTGTCCAAAAGTTCTATATCATTTCCCATCAAAAGTATGTCATCTACATATAATATGAGAAATGCTACAGAGCTCCTACTCACTTTCTTGTAAACGCAGGCTTCTCCATAAGTCTGCATAAACCCAAACGCCTTGATCATCTCATCAAAGCGAATGTTCCAACTCCGAGATGCTTGCACCAGCCCATAAATGGATCACTGGAGTTTGCATACCTTGTTAGCATTCTCAGGGTCGACAAAACCTTCCGGCTGCATCATATACAGTTCTTCCTTAAGATGGCCGTTAAGGAATGCTGTTTTGACGTCCATTTGCCATATCTCATAATCATAGTATGCGACAATTGCTAACATGATTCGTATGGATTTCAGCTTCGCTACGGGAGAGAAAGTCTCATCGTAGTCAACCCCTTGAACTTGTCGATAACCCTTAGCGATGAGTCGAGCTTTATAGATGGTAACATTACCATCCGCGTCCGTCTTCTTCTTAAAGATCCATTTGTTTTATATCGCTCGCTGATCACCGGGCAAGTCTGTCAGAGTCCATACTTTGTTTTCATACATGGATCCTATCTCGGATTGCATGGCTTCAAGCCATTTGTTGGAATCTGGGCCCGCCATCGCTTCTTCATAGTTCGAAGGTTCACCGTTGTCTAACAACATGATTTCCAGGACAGGGTTGCCATACCACTCTGGTGTGGAACGTGTCCTCGTGGACCTACGAAGTTCAGTAGTAACTTGATCTGAAGTACCTTGATCATCATCATTAACTTCCTCTTCAGTTGGTGCTGGCACCACAGGAACATCTTCCTGAGCTGCGCTACTCACCGGTTCAAGAGGTAGTACTTCATCAAGTTCCACCTTCCTCCCACTTACTTCTCTCGAGAGAAACTCTTTCTCCAGAAAGGACCCATTCTTGGCAACAAAGATCTTGCCTTCGGATCTGAGGTAGAAGGTATACCCAATGGTTTCCTTAGGATATCCTATGAAGACGCATTTTTCTGACTTGGGTTCGAGCTTTTCAGGTTGAAGTTTCTTGACATAAGCATCGCATCCCCAAACTTTTAGAAACGACAACTTAGGTTTCTTCCCAAACCATAATTCATACGGTGTCGTCTCAACGGATTTAGACGGTGCCCTATTTAAAGTGAATGTATCTGTCTCTAGAGCGTATCCCCAAAATGATAACGGTAAATCGGTAAGAGACATCATAGATCGCACCATATCCAATAAAGTGCGATTACGACGTTCGGACACACCGTTACGCTGAGGTGTTCCAGGCGGTGTGAGTTGTGAAACGATTCCACATTTCCTTAAGTGCGTACCAAATTCGTGACTTAAATATTCTCCTCCACGATCTGATCGTAAGAACTTTATCTTTCGGTCACGTTGATTCTCTACCTCATGCTGAAATTCCTTGAACTTTTCAAAGGTCTCAGACTTGTGTTTCATCAAGTAGACATACCCATATCTACTCAAGTCATCAGTGAGAGTGAGAACATCACGATATCCTCCGCGAGCCTCAACGCTCATTGGACCGCACACATCAGTATGTATGATTTCCAATAGGTTGGTTGCTCGCTCCATTGTTCCAGAGAATGGGGTCTTGGTCATTTTGCCCATGAGGCATGGTTCGCATGTGTCAAATGATTCATAATTGAGAGACTCTAAAAGTCCATCAGCATGGAGCTTCTTCATGCGCTTGACACCAATGTGACCAAGGCGGCAGTGCCACAAGTATGTGGGACTATCGTTATCAACTTTACATCTTTTGGTATTCACACTATGAATATGTGTAACATCACATTCGAGATTCATTAAGAATAAACCATTGACCATCGGGGCATGACCATAAAACATATCTTTCATATAAATAGAACAACCATTATTCTCGGATTTAAATGAGTAGCCATCTCGTACTAAACAAGATCCAGATACTATGTTCATGCTCAAAGCTGGCACTAAATAACAATTATTGAGGTTTAAAACTAATCCCGTAGGTAAACACAGAGGTAGCGTGCCGACGGCGATCACATCGACCTTGGAACCATTCCCGAGGCGCATCGTCACCTCGTCCTTCGCCAGTCTTCGCTTATTCCGCAGCTCCTGCTTTGAGTTACAAATGTGAGCAACTACACCGGTATCAAATACCCAGGAGGTACTACGAGTACTGGTAAGGTACACAACAATTACATGTATATCACATATACCTTTAGTGTTGCTGGCCTTCTTGTCCGCTAAGTACTTGGGGCAGTTCCGCTTCCAGTGACCACTTCCCTTGCAATAAAAGCACTCAGTCTCAGGCTTGAGTCCATTCCTTGGCTTCTTCCCGGCAACTGGCTTACCGGGCACGGAAACTCCCTTGCCGTCCTTCTTGAAGTTCTTCTTACCCTTGCCTTTCTTGAACTTAGTGGTTTTACTCACCATCAACACTTGATGTTCCTTTTTGATCCCTACCTCCGTTGATTTCAGCATTGAATATACCTCTGGAATGGTCTTTTCCATCCCCATCATATTGAAGTTCATCACAAAGCTCTTGTAGCTGGGTGGAAGCGACTGAAGGATTCTGTCAATAACCGCGTCATCCGGGAGATTAACTCCCAGCTGAGTCAAGCGGTTGTGCAACCCAGACATTTTGAGTATGTGCTCACTGACAGAACTATTTTCCTCCATATTACAACTGAAGAACTTGTCGGATACTTCATATCTATCGACCCGGGCATGAGCTTGGAAAACCATTTTCAGCTCTTCGAACATCTCATATGCTCTGTGTTGCTCAAAACGCTCTTGGAGCCTCGGTTCTAAGCTGTAAAGCATGCCGCACTGAACGAGGGAGTAATCATCAGCACGAGACTGCCAAGCGTTCATAATGTCTTGGTTCTCTGGGATGGGTGCTTCACCTAGCGGTGCTTCTAGGACATAATCTTTCTTGGCAGCCATGAGGATGATCCTCAGGTTCCGGACCCAGTCCGTATAGTTGCTGCCATCATCTTTCAGTTTCTCTAGGAACGCGTTGAAGTTGAGGGTAACGTGGGCCATTTGATCTACAAGACATATTGTAAAGATTTTATACTAAGTTCATGATAATTAGGTTCATCTAATCAAATTATTCAATGAACTCCCACTCAGATTAGACATCCCTCTAGTCATCTAAGAGAAACATGATTCGAGTCAACTAGGCCGTGTCCAATCATCACGTGAGACGGACTAGTCGACATCGGTGAACATCACCATGTTGATCGTATCTTCTATACGACTCATGCTCAACCTTTCGGTCCTCCATGTTCCGAGGCCATGTATGTACATGCTAGGCTCGTCAAGTCAACCTAAGTGTATTGCGTGTGTAAATCTGGCTTACACCTATTGTATTCGAATGTTAGGATCTATCACACCCGATCATCACGTGGTGCTTCGAAACAACGAACCTTCGCAACGGTGCACAGTTAGGGGGAAAACTTTCTTGAAATTATTGCGAGGGATCATCTTATTTAAGCTACCGTCGTTCTAAGCAAATAAGATGTAAAACATGATAAACATCACATGCAATCAAATAGTGACATGATATGGCCAATATCATATAGCTCCTTTGATCTCCATCTTTGGGGCTCCATGATCATCTTCGTCACCGGCATGACACCATGATCTCCATCATCATGATGTCCATCATCGTGTCTCCATGAAGTTGCTCGCCAACTATTACTTCTACTACTATGGCTAACGTGTTTAGCAAAAAAGTAAAGTAATTTACATGGCGTTATTTAATGACACACAGGTCATACAAAAAATAAAGACAACTCCTATGGCTCCTGCCGGTTGTCATACTCATCGACATGCAAGTCGTGATTCCAATTACAAGAACATGATCTTATACATCACATATATATCATTCATCACAACTTTTGGCCATATCACATCACATAACACATGCTGCAAAAACAAGTTAGACGTCCTCTAATTGTTGTTGCATGTTTTTACGTGGCTGCAAAAGGGTTCTAGCAAGAACGTTTTCTTACCTACGTGAAAGCCACAACGTGATATGCCAACTTCTATTTACCCTTCATAAGGACCCTTTTCATCGAATCCGCTCCAACTAAAGTGGGAGAGATAGACACCCGCTAGCCACCTTATGCAACTAGTGCATGTCAGTCGGTGGAACCTGTCTCATGTAAGCGTACGTGTAAGGTCGGTCCGGGCTGCTTCATCCCATGATGCCGCCGAAGCAAAATAATACTAGTAGTGGCAAGAAAGTTGACAACATCTACGCCCACAACAAATTGTGTTCTACTCGTGCAAAGAGAACTACGCATAGACCTAGCTCTGATACCACTGTTGGGGAACGTTGCAGAAAATAAATTTTTTTCTACGCTTTCACCAAGATCAATCTATGAGTTCATCTAGCAACGAGAGAAAGGAGTGAATCTACATACCCTTGTAGATCGCGAGCAGAAGCATTCAAGAGAACAGGGTTGAGGGAGTCGTACTCATCGTGATCCAAATCACCGATGATCCTAGTGCTGAATGGACAGCACCTCCGCGTTCAACACACGTATGGTTGAGGAAGACGTCTCCTCCTTCTTGATCCAGCAAGGGGAAGGAGAGGTTGATGGAGATCCAGCAGCACAACGGCGTGGTGGTGGATGCAGCAGCGATCTCGGCAGGGCTTCGCCAAGCTTCTACGAGAGGGAGAGGTGTAGCAATGGGAGAGGGAGGCACCAAGAGCATGGGTGCGGCTGCCCTCCCTCCCCACTCTTTATATAGGCCCCTGGGGGGCGCCGGCCCTAGGAGATGGGATCTCCAAGGGGGGCGGTGGCCAAGGGGGTGACTTGCCCCCCAAGGCAAGTGGAAGCGCCCCCACCCCTAGGGTTTCCAACCCTAGGCGCAGGGGGGCCAAAGGGGGGGCGCACCAGCCCACCAGGGGCTGGTTCCCCTCCCACTTCAGCCCATGGGCCCCTCCGGGATAGGTGGCCCCACCCCGTGGACCCCCGGGACCCTTCCGGTGGTCCCGGTACAATACCGGTGACCCCCGAAACTTTCCCGATGGCCGAAACTGCACTTCCTATATATAATTCTTCACCTCCGGACCATTCGGGAACTCCTCGTGACGTCCGGGATCTCATCCGGGACTCCGAACAACTTTCGGGTTAGTGCATACTCATATCTCTACAACCCTAGCGTCACCGAACCTTAAGTGTGTAGACCCTACCGGTTCGGGAGACATGCAGACATGACTGAGACGCCTCTCCGGTCAATAACCAACAGCAGGATCTAGATACCCATGTTGGATCCCACATGCTCCTCGATGATCTCATTGGATGAACCACGATGTCAAGGATTCAATAAATCCCGTATACAATTCCCTTTGTCAATCGGTACGTTACTTGCCTGAGACTCGATCGTCGGTATCCCAATACCTCGTTTAATCTCGTTACCGGCAAGTCACTTTACTCGTACCGTAATGCATGATCCCGTGACCAGACACTTGGTCACATTGAGCTCATTATGATGATGCATTACCGAGTGGGCCCATAGATACCTCTCCGTCATACGGAGTGACAAATCCCAGTCTCGATTCGTGCCAACCCAACAGACACTTTCGGATATACCCGTAGTGCACCTTTATAGTCACCCAGTTACGTTGTGACATTTGGCACACCCAAAGCACTCCTACGGTATCCGGGAGTTGCACAATCTCATGGTCTAAGGAAATGATACTTGACATTTGTAAAAGCTCTAGCTAAACGAACTACACGATCTTTGAGCTATGCTTAGGATTGAGTCTTGTCCATCACATCATTCTCCTAATGATGTGATCCCGTTATCAATGACATCCAATGCCCATAGTCAGGAAACCATGACTATCTGTTGATCAACGAGCTAGTCAACTAGAGGCTTACTAGGGACATGTTGTGGTCTATGTATTCACACGTGTATTACGATTTCCGGATAACACAGTCATAGCATGAATAACAGACAATTACCATGAACAAAGAAATATAATAATAACCATTTTATTGTTGCCTCGAGGGCATATTTCCAACAGCGAGGTGGGCCGGGGCGGCGCCGCGGGGCGGAGCGGCCCAACGTGGCAAGGTGGGGTGACCGGGGCGGTGAGGTGGCCCGGGATGGCGTGATCGGGGCGGGGTGGCGATGCGGGGTAATTGGGATGGGTAGGGAGAGAGGTGGAGAGAGGGCAAGGGCGACGACGTTTTGTTAGATAGGACACAGATCTTTGCCGTCCGCTAGCAGATGACAAAGAGCCTAGCTAACGGACATTAGTTTGGCCACTTTCTTTGCCGTCTGCTAGCAGACGGCAAATATTCTTTGCCATCAGTTAGCGGACGACAAAGAAAGTGGCCGTTAGGTGGCTCTCTCCAGCGGCCCACTCTGCCTCTTTGCTGTCAGCTAGTTGACGGCAAAGATAAGGCAGACGGCAAACAAATTCTTTGCCGTCAGCTGCTTCTTTGTCGTTCTTTTTCTTCAAGCTAATGGCAAAGACCCTCTTTGCCATCAGCTAGCTGACGGCAAAGAATAGGCTGACGGCAAAGTTCCTGATTTCAGGAGGGAAAGTCTACTTCCAATCTAGCCAACCAAGATTGTTTTGATGGTGCACTCCCTCTGAAGTATTTGTTGTTATGCTCCTTCAAAATGCTTCAAGCAGCCAACAAGAATACCTCCATGAATTGAGGCTGACCCCAAACGTCCTTGGCTAAGGTTATGTTTTGAAGTCGAGATCAAGTAGAAGGCCATGATAAACAAATGCTGTCCCAGCAAAGGAAACGGAATTGGCATTCAAAAAATAGATGTTCCACAGTCTCTTGAATTTGTAAACCAAAAAGGATGGAATCATGGTCATCACCGATATTGTAGTGCTAGTGCCTGTGTTTGAGCATGTTCCTTGTGTTTAATCGGTCGAATAGAAAGAATAGGGCCAGCCTTTTACTTCATTAAACATGTTATGACCTGAACACAATGGATCCTCCTTGAAAGACATATTAGCATTGACCATGAATTACTTTCACTAAGAAAAGAGCCTAATTTTTGGGGATTTATTTTTACCGTTTCAACGCACAGGCCCTTTTGCTAGAGATAGTGAGATGGGGAGTGTGAATAGAGATAGTGTGTGTAGTTCATCTCCCAACAACAATGTCTTCTTGTTTGTGTAGGCACAGTCCTTATGTTTGGGCCAAGCCCAAATAGCGCAAAGAAAAACTGCAAATAAATTGTTTTTTTCAAAAAAAACATCCAAAAAAATATATTCTTCAGAGAAATGGTCTTACCCCTCAAAAAGAAAAAAGAAAACATTCCTACCCCTAAAAAACGTTCTTTTAAGAAAAACATCTCTTAAAAAATGTTCTTTTTCAGAGAAATGTTCCAATTTCATAAAAACATTAACTCTTTTTGAGAAAGTGTTCCAATTTTTATGTAAGTGTTAACTTTTATTAAAAATTAGAAATTTTCACATTCAATCTTATCATCGACATTTATTAAAATTGGATATAAAAATCTTGCACAATGATATATGAAGTAGGTGGTGCCCCTATTTTCGCCCGGTGCAACGCACGAGCATTTGTACTAGTGTAACCAAATAGGAGGGACTTTTTCTTAAGGGACTAGAAAAAAGACTCTATCGAAGGGTCTTTTTTCTTTAGTCTTTGGGACTAGAAAATTCTAGTCCCTCGCAACCAAACACCCCCTAAGACTGAGGAGTACTACCTCTATTCCATAATATAAAAATGTTTTTAACACTACACTAGTGTAAAAAGCGTTTCTTATATTATGGAACGGAGGAAGTATTATTTTCTTTGTCTCATAATGTAAGACATTTTTATTTAGTGTTGGTTATATGCATGATAGTATGGCTAACCAAGCTTTTCAACCTCATTTTTCGGGCAAATAAGATGCCAGAAGAATGGAGACGGAGTATATTAGTACCAATCTTCAAGAACAAGGGGGTTGTTCAGAGTTGTACTAATTACCGTGGAATTAAGCTGACGAGCCATACAATGAAGCTATGGGAGAGAGTCATTGAGCACCGCTTAAGAAGAATGACAAGCATGACCAAAAATCAGTTTGGTTTCATGCCTGGGAGGTCGACCATAGAAGCCATTTTCTTGGTACGACAACTTATGGAGAGATATAGGGAGCAAAAGAAAGACTTGCATATGGTGTTCATTGACTTGGAGAAGGCCTATGATAAGATACCATGGAATGTCATGTCGTGGGCCTTGGAGAAACACAAAGTCCCAGCAAAGTACATTACCCTCATCAAGGACATGTACAATAATGTTGTGACAAGTGTTCGAACAAGTGATGTCGACACCGATGACTTCCCGATTAAGATAGGACTGCATCAGGGGTCAGCTTTGAGCCCTTATCTTTTTGCATTGGTGATGGATGAGGTCACAAGGGGTATACAAGGAGATATCCCATGGTGTATGCTCTTTGCGGATGATGTGGTGCTAGTTGATGATAGTCGGACGGGGGTAAATAGGAAGTTAGAGTTATGGAGACAAACCTTGGAATCGAAAGGGTTTAGGCTTAGTAGAACTAAAATCGAGTACATGATGTGCGGTTTCAGTACTACTAGGTGTGAGGAGGAGGAGATTAGCCTTGATGGCCAGGTGGTACCTCAGAAGGACACCTTTCGGTATTTGGGGTCAATGTTGCAGGAGGATGGGGGTATTGATGAAGATGTGAACCATCGAATCAAAGCCGGATGGATGAAGTGGCGCCAAGCTTCTGGCATTCTCTGTGACAAGAGAGTGCCACAAAAGCTAAAAGGCAAGTTCTACAGGATGGCGGTTCGACCTGCAATGTTGTATGGCGCGGAGTGTTGGCCGACTAAAAGGCGACATGTTCAACAGTTAGGTGTGGCGGAGATGCGTATGTTGAGATGGATGTGTGGCCACACGAGGAAGGATCGAGTCCGGAATGATGATATACGAGATAGAGTTGGGGTAGCACCAATTGAGGAGAAGCTTGTCCAACATCGTTTGAGATGGTTTGGGCATATTCAGCGCAGGCCTCCAGAAGCTCCAGTGCATAGCGGCCGGCTAAAGCGTGCGGAGAATTTCAAGAGAGGGCGGGGTCGACCGAATTTGACATGGGAGGAGTCCGTTAAGAGAGACCTGAAGGATTGGAGTATCGACAAAGAGCTAGCTATGGACAACGGTGCGTGGAAGCTTGCTATCCATGTGCCAGAGCCATAGTTGGTTGCGAGATCTTATGGGTTTCACCTCTAGCCTACCCCAACTTGTTTGGGACTAAAGGCTTTGTTGTTGTTGTTGTTGTTGTTGTTGGTTATATGCACAACTTTCCAATCATTTGGCTTGCAGACGCTAATTACTCCATCATTCCCACAATGTAAAAGCATTCTTTGTATTATTATAATGTTAACTTTTGCAAGGTGATGACCCACAAGTATAGGGGATCTATCGTAGTCCTTTCGATAAGTAAGAGTGTCGAACCCAACAAGGAGCAGAAGGAAATGACAAGCGGTTTTCAATAAGGTATTCTCTACAAGCACTGAAATAATCGGTAACACATAGTTTTGTGATAAGGTAATTTGTAATGGGTAACAAGTAAAAAAAGTAACTAGGGTGTAGCAAAGTGGCCCAATCCTTTTTGTAGCAAAGGACAAGCTTGGACAAACTCTTATGTAAAGCAAAGCGCTCCTGAGGACACATGGGAATTATCGTCAAGCTAGTTTTCATCATGCTCATATGGTTCGCGTTAGTTACTTCGATAATTTGATATGTGGGTGGATCGATGCTTGGGTACTTCCCTTCCTTGTACAAGCATCCCACTTATGATTAACCCCTCTCGCAAGCATCTGCAGCTACTAAAGAAGAATTAAGGTAAACCTAACCATAGCATGAAACATACGACCCAAATCAGCCCCTTACGAAGCAACACATAAACTAGGGTTTAATCTTCTCTCACTCTAGCAACCCATCATCTACTTATTACTTCCCAATGCCTTCCCCTAGGCCCAAATCATGGTGAAGTGTCATGTAGTCGATGTTCATATTACACCACTAGAGGAGAGACAACATACATCTCGTCAAAATATCGGACGTATACCAAATTCACATGATTACTTATAACAAGACTTCTCCCATGTCCTCAGGAACAAACGTTACTACTCACAAAGCATATTAATGTTCATAATCAGAGGGGTATTAATAAGCATTAAGGATCTGAACATATGATCTTTCACTGAATAAACCAACTAGCACCCACAGGTACCAATCTGAGGTTTTGTGACAAAGATCGGATACAGGAGATGAATTAGGGTTTGAGAGGAGATGGTGCTAGTGAAGATGTTGATGGAGATTGACCCCTCTTCATGAGAGGATTGATGGTGATGACGATGGCGACAATTTCCCCCTTCCGGAGGGATGTTTCCCCGGTAGAACGGCTCCGTCGGAGCCCTAGATTGGTCCTGCCAGGTTCCGCCTCGAGACAGTGGCGCTTCATCCCGAAAGCTTCCTTATGATTTTTTCCGGGGAAAAAGACACCATATAGCAGAAGATGGACATTGGGGGCCTGCCAGGGGGCCCACGAGGCAGGGGGCGCGCCCAGGGGGTAGGGCGCGCCCTGCACCCTCATGGATGACTGGTGGCCCCCCTCTCGTGCTTTCTTCGCCCAATATTTTTAATATATTCCAAAACCGATCTTCATGGAGTTTGATGACTTTTGGAGTTGTGCAGAATAGGTCTCTAATATGTGCTCCTTTTCCAGTCCAGAATTCCAGCTGCCGACACTCTCCCTCTTCATGTAAACCTTATAAAATAAGAGAGAAAAGGCATAAGTATTGTGACATAACGTGTAATAACATCCCATAATGCAATAAATATTGATATAAAAGCATGATTCAAAATGGACGTATCAACTCCCGCGAGCTTAGACCTCGCTTGTCCTCAAGCGGAAGCCGATATCGAAAAATATGTCCACATGTTTAGAGATAGAGGTGTCGATAAAATAAACTACGGACATGAGGACATCATGATCATCTTTAGAACAACACATATATTGTCATATGAACTCATTACGTTGTCTTCCTTCTCCAACATCAACCTTTTAGCATGTCATATTTTAATGAGTGCTCACAATCATAAAATATGTCCAAGATAGTGTATTTATATGTGAAAACTTCTCTTTCTTTATTACTTCCTATTAATTGCAACGATGACCAAAACTATGTTTGTCAACTCTCAACAACTTCTATTCATCATAATCTTTATATGCGAAGTCATTACTCTCCATAAGATCAATATGATCTTTTTATTCTTTCTTTCATTCCCTCAAGATCATAGCAAGATAGAAAAGCTCTCAACTCAAAACTACTCTTTATTTTATATAACTCACGGACTTTATTACATAGATAGAGATCAAAACAAAACTCAAAGCTAGATCATACTAAAACTTTATTCTACTAGATAAAGATATAACCAAAAGGATCGAACTAAGAAAAAAGGGTAAAGATAGAAGTGTGATGGTGATACAATACTGGGCACCTCCCCCAAGCTTGGCAGTTGCCAAGGGGAGTGCCCATACCCATATATTTATGTCTATTTCTTCGGAGCCGGTGATGATGGAGTTGTTGATGATGTAGGCTTCTTCCTTAGCTTGCACTTGAGGATAGAATTTTGCTCCCTTAAGTCATCGATCTCCTGCTCAAGGCTTAGTATATTTTTGCATAATTCCTGTTTGTTTTCCTGCAAGAGACGAAAAGGGATAAACTCGATCTTAGGTTCCTTTGCTCTATCACGGAGACTTGAGTTTTTAAAATCCACATGCATGTCCCCAGGTTGAGGTAGTGGGACTTCATCTTCATCTGAACTTGTCTCCCCCTTTTCCTTAGGGTCATAGTCTTCTTCTTCCTCCATGGTCCAACCACAATGCTCCAAATCCCCGTAGACTTTGGGGTCTGCGAGGTAATTAACCACATAGCTTTCTCCTTCCGAATCCTGGGACGAGATATTGCTCTAAATCTGTGGCAGAAACAACTCAAAACAAAAACAGAGGATTTCGTCGTGGTACGGTGGTCAAAACCTTCGGGAGATTATATAATAAATTTTTACCGACCAAAAGAAGTATAGTGCAAGAACACGGAGTCCAGAGGGCACACGAGGTGTCCACGAAGCAGGGGGGCGCGCCCTCCACCCTCATGGATGCCTCACGTCTCTTTCTGACTACTTTTAATTTTCCTAATTTTTAAAATATTCCAAAAGGGAGAAAAAAATGCTATTTGAACAGTTTTGGAGTCGGTTTACTTACCGTACCACATACTTATTCCTTTTTGGAGTTTGAAACATTCTGGAAAGTGTCCCTTATGTACTCCACCGGGGTTACAGTGTCAATAACATTGGTTTCAACATTTATGGGATTACCTGAGATATAATGTTTGATTCTTTGACCGTTTACCACCTTCAGATTTGTGCCTTCGGCGTTGTTGATTTTGATGGCACCGGAACAATAGACCTCCTCGATAATGTAAGAAACTTCCCATTTAGAGAGAAGTTTTATTGTAAAAAATCTTAAACCAGAGTTGTATAGCAAAACATAATCACCTACATTAAACTCATGCTTTTGTATCCTTTTGTCATGCCATCTTTTAACCTTTTCTTTAAACAATTTGGCATTCTCATAGGCGTGGGTTCTCCATTCATCAAGCGAGCTAATGTCAAATAACCTCTTCTCACCGGCAAGTTTGAAATCATAATTGAGCTCTTTAATAGCCCAATATGCCTAATGTTCTAGTTCGAGAGGTAAGTCACATGCTTTTCCATAAACCATTTTATATAGAGACATACCCATATGATTTTTATAAGCAGTTCTATAGGCCCATAATGCATCATCAAGTTTCTTGGACCAATTCTTTCTGGATCTATTAACAGTCTTTTGCAAAATCAATTTAATTTCTCTATTGCTCAATTCTACTTGACCACTAGACTGAGGGTGGTATGGAGATGCAATTCTATGATTAAAATCATACTTAGCAAGCATTTTACGAAAAGCACCATGAATAAAATGTGAACCACCATCAGTCATTAAATATCTGGGGACTCCAAAACTCAGAAAATAACTTCTTTAAGCATCTTAATAGAAGTGTTATGATCAGCACTACTAGTTGGAGTAGCTTCTATCCACTTAGTAACGTAATCAACAACAACTAAAATATGTGTACACCCATTAGAGGAAGGAAAAGGTCCCAAATAATCAAAGCCCCAAACATCAAATGGTTCAATAACAAGTGAATAATTCATAGGCATTTATTGACGTATACTAATATTACCAATTCTTTGACATTCATCACAAGACAATACAAACTTACGAGCATCTTTGAAGAGAGTGGGCCAATAAAAAACGGATTGCAATACCTTATGTGCAGTTCTATCTCCAGCGTGATGCCCTCCATAGGCCTCGGAGTGACACTTGCATAGGATCTATTCCTGTTCATGCTCAGGTACACAACGTCTAATAACACCATCTACTCCTTCTTTATAAAGGTGTGGATCATCCAAAAAGTAATGTCTTAAATCATAGAAAAACTTTTTCTTTTGCTGGTATGTGAAACTAGGTGGTATAAATTTAGCAACAATGTAATGAGCATAATCAGCATTCCATGGAGCAGTACGAGAAGCATTTATGACAACTAGTTGTTCATCAGCAAAGCTATCATCAATAGGTAGTGGGTCATCAAGAACATTTTCTAACCTAGACAAGTTGTCTACAATGGGGTTCTCAGCCCCCTTTCTATCAATAATATGCAAATCAAATTCTTGTAGCAAGAGAACCCATCTAACAAGTCTAGGTTTAGCATATTTCTTCTCCATAAGATATTTAATTGCAGCATGATCAGTGTGAATAGTTACTTTGGAATCAACAATATAAGATATTAACTTATCACAAGCAAAAACAACTGCTAAGAATTCTTTTTCAGTAGTAGCATAATTTCTCTGGGCACTGTCTAGAGTTTTACTAGCATAATGAATAACATTCAATTTCTTCTCAACTCTTTGTCCTAGAACAGCATCAACTGCATAATAATTAGCATCACACATAATTTCAAAGGGTAAATTCATCAAGTGGCTGAACAATAGGTGCAGAAATGAAGGCCTTCTTAAGTATTTCAAATGCTTCTACACAATCATCATCAAAAACATAAGGAACATCTTTTTGCAAGAGGTTAGTGAGAGGCCTAGAAATTTTAGAGAAGTCTTTAATAAACCTCCTATAGAAACTAGCATGACCAATGAAACTTCTTATACCTTTGATATCTTTAGGACACGACATTTTTTCAATAGCATCTACGTTAGCTTTATCAACTTCAATACCTCTTTCAGAAATTTTATGCCCCAAGAGAATACCTTCATTACTCATAAAGTAGCACTTCTCCCAATTCAGGACAATGTTAGTTTCTTCGCATCTCTACAAAACTCGATCAAGGTTGTTTAAGCAATCATCAAAAGAAGTTCTGTAAACGGAGAAACCATCCATGAAAACCTCAACAGTGTTTTCACAGAAGTCAAAGAATATATCAGCCATACAACTTTGAAAGGTAGCAGGTGCATTACATAAACCAAAAGGCATACGTCTATTAGCAAAGGTACCGAAAGGGCAAGTAAAAGTGGTCTTTTCCTAATCCTCTTTTGACACACGTATTTGAGAGAAACCAAAATAACCATCTAGAAAAGCAAAATTGTGTATGTTTGGATAGTCTTTCTAGCATTTGGTCAATAAAAGGTAGAGGGTAATGATCTTTTCTAGTAGCTTTATTTAATTTTCGGAAATCAATTACCATTCTATAACCTGTAACAATTCTTTGTGGGATCAATTCATCCTTATCATTAGGAACAACAGTAATACCTCCCTTCTTAGGGACACAATGAACGGGACTTACCCACTGACTATCAGCAACATGATAAATTATACCTGCCTCCAGAAGCTTTAGTATTTCATTTCTTACCACTTCTTTCATCTTAGGATTTAACCGTCGTTGATGATCAACAACTGGTTTAGCATCTTTCTCCAATTTTATTTTGTGTTGGCATAGAGTGGGACTAATGCCCTTAAGACCATCAAGAGTATATCCAATAGCAGTACGGTGCTTCTTCAGAGTTTTCAATAGTTTCTCTTCATGCTCTAAAAGGTTAGCACTAATAATAACATGATGTATCTTCTTTTCATCGAGATAAACATATTTAAGAGTATCGGGTAATTGTTTAAGCTCAAACATGGGATCTCCCTTGGGTGGAGGAGGATCCCCAAGGATTTCAACTGGCAAGCTGTGTTTCAAAATGGGCCCTTGCTTAAAGAATACTTCATCTATTTCCCTTCTTTCATTCATAAACATATCATTTTCATGGTCGAGCAAATATTGTTCTAAAGGATCATCAGGAGGCATGGCAATAGAAGCCAGACCAATAATTTCATCTTTACAAGGCAATTTTTTATCATGGGGTTGTCTATGAAATTTATCAAAATTAAAATCATGAGACGTATCCCCTAAACCAACAGTAACAATATCCTTTTCGTAGTCTATCTTAGCATTAACAGTATTCAAGAAGGGTCTACCAAATATAATGGGACAAAATTCATCTTGTGGGGAACGAAGAACAAGACAATCAGAAGGGTATTTCATTTCCCACACAAGATTTCAACATCTTTAACAATCCCAATTTGTGAAACAGTGTCTCTATTGGCAAGCTTAATAGTAACATCAATACCTTCTATCTCAGCAGGTGCAGTATCATGCATAAATTCTTTGTATAAGGAATGAGGTATTGCACTCACACTAGCACCCATATCACATAAGCCATGATAATAATGATATCCTATTTTAACAGAAACAACAGGCATGCCAACAACAGGTCTATGTTTATTTTTAGTATTGGGTCTAGCAATTCTAGCAACTTCATCACAGAAATAAATAACATGCCAATCAATATTATCGACCATGAGATCTTTAACCATAGCAATACTAGGTTCAACTTTAATTTGCTCAAGAGGTGTAGGTGTTCTAGCATTACTCTTAGGAACCACAGTTGAAGCTTTAGCATGATCCTTTATTCTAACAGGAAAAAGGTGGTTTCTCAATATAAGCGGTAGGAACAAAAGGATCAACATTATAAGTAATAGTTTTTTCTTCAACTTTAATAGGTTCTACTACCTTTACTTCAAGGGGAGGATGATATTTAAACCACTTCTCCTTAGGTAGATCAACATGAGTAGCAAATGATTCACAGAAAGAAGCTACTATCTCAGAGTCAAGTCCATACTTAGTGCTAAATTCATGAAAAGCATTGGTATCCAAAAAAGATTTAACACAATCAAACTTAGGGGTTATACCTGACTCTTTACCTTCGTCGAGTTCCCAATCTTCAGAGTTGCATCTAATTATTTCCAATAAATCCCATTTGAATTCAATAGTCTTCATCATAAAAGAACTAGTACAAGAAGTATCGAGCATGGAGCGATCATTATGAGAAAGCCGAGCATAAATTTTTTGAATAATAATTTCTCTTGAGAGCTCATGATTGGGGCATGAATATAACATTGACTTAAGCCTCCTCCAAGCTTGAGAGATACTTTGTCCTTCACGAGGCCAAATAATTCCGATCACGATGAACCAGATGCATAGGATAAAACTTCTGATGAATTCCAATTTCAATCGGTTGTAGTTCCATGATCAAATATCATCACATAGCCTATACAATGTCAATTACTTTCCCTTCAAAGATAAAAGGGAAGAGCTTCTTCTTGACAACATCCTCAGGCATACCTGCAAGCTTAAATAATTCACAAACTTCATCCACATAGATCAGGTGCATATCGGGATGTAATGTTCCATCTCCTGTATAGGGATTAGCTAGCAGTTTCTCTATCATAGCCGAAGGAATTTCAAAGGAAATATTTTTAGTAGGTTCATTAGGTTGAGGAGCAACTCTTTACACTTCTGGTCGGGGTGAAGATACCCCGAACAGGCCCCTCAAAGGATTATTTTCCATAATAACAAGTGACAGTAAATTTCAGCACACTATGTAAATGTTTCCTTACCAAAGGCGCTTCGCTCCCCGGAAATGGCGCCAGAAAAGAGTCTTGATGACCCACAAGTATAGGGGCTCTATTGTAGTCCTTTCGATAAGTAAGAGTGTCGAACCCAACAAAGAGCAGAAGAAAATGACAAGCGGTTTTTAGAAAGGTATTCTTTGCAAGCACTGAAATTATCGGTAACAGATAGTTTTGTGATAAGGTAATTTGTAACGGGTAACAAGTAAAAGAGTAACTAAGGTGCATCAAGGTGGACCAATCCTTTTTGTAGCAAAGGACAAGCCTGGACAAACTCTTATGTAAAGCAAAACACTCCCGAGGACACATGGGAATTATCGTCAAGCTAGTTTTCATCATGCTCATATGATTTGCGTTCGTTACTTTGATAATTTGATATGTGGGTGGACCGGTTCTTGGGTACTTCCATTCCTTGGAAAAGCATCCCACATATGATTAACCCCTCTCGCAAGCATCTGCAACAACGAAAGAACAATTAAGGTAAACCTAACCATATCATGAAACATATGATCCAAATCAACCCCTTACGAAGCAATACATAAACTAGGGTTTAAGCTTCTGTCACTCTAGCAACCCATCATCTACTTATTACTTCCAATGCTTCCCCTAGGCCAAAATCATGGTGAAGTGTCATGTAGTCGACGTTCATATAACACCTCTAGAGGAGAGACAACATACATCTCATCAAAATATCGAACGAATACCAAATTTACATGATTACTTATAAAGCATATTCATGTTCATAATCACAAAGCATATTCATGTTCATAATCAGAGGGGTATTAATAAGCATTAAGGATCTTAACATATGATCTTCCACCGAATAAACCAACTAGCATCAACTACAAGGAGTAATCAACACTACTAGCAACCCACAGGTACCAATATGAGATTTTGAGACGAAGATCAGATACAAGAGATGAACTAGCGTTTTATAGGAGATGGTTGTCAGGACCCCGACTCAATGCCACATCGATCTAGCATGCAACACCTCATATCACTTTGCGGCCTCACGCACGGTATTCCCACGGGTGTCGCCTTACCCTTTGCCCGGGACCGTTTGCGCCTTTTGGCACACGTATATGATAGTGTCGCTAGCATCCATGTGATAAGGAGCCCGGGCTGACATGGCTAGTCATAAACCCAAAGTGGCACAGACTTACAGGGACAGGCATTCATGACCCAGCATCGAACGTGTCGGTCATCAGCGAGTGAGTTCTGGGCTGTAGCACTGGGCTAGCAGAACTCCGGTAAACCGGGCTGTAGCGGGCTAACAGGACTCCGGTACTCAACGCGTGACATTTCCCCGAAGGGACAGACACAGGAACGAAGAAGGACACATGCCGGCCAGCCTAAGCGTTCCGGAGCAGTAGCAAGCTACCATGGCTCAGTGGAAACACTAGGAGTCATTTCCCGGTAAGTGAGGCTACTAAAGATAAACAACTAGATAGTCAGATCCCACACATACCAAGCATTTCAATAACATACACACAATATGCTCGATATGTGCAAATACAACATGGCATCACAACATGACCCTACGACTCAAGTATTATTCATCAGGCTCCGAGGAGCGAGATATTACAGACGTGGGTCACATGACCCAACATTCAGAGCATACCAGTCAAAGCACAAGCGGAAGCTTAACATGTCTGAGTACAGACATCTATAAATGAAAAAGGCTTAGAAGCCTGACTATCTACCAGATCCTGCCGAGGGCACAAGGTCGTAGCTGAGGTATCAAGCTAAACGTCGAAGTCCACGCGAAACTACTAGCGAGACCGAGGTCTCTCTGCAAAACATAAAATAGGCAAACGTGAGTACAAATGTACCCAGCAAGACTTACATCAGAACTAACTACATATGCATCATTTTCAACAAGGGGATGGTGGAGTTTAATTGCAGCAAGCCAGCTTGACTCGGTGGCTATCCTGAACTACGACTGCAAGTAACTCTTTTGAGGTGGCGCACACGAGTCCACATATTCACCATATCAATACACCACTATGGATCCGCTCCCGTCTCCCTACGAGAACGCCATCCATAGCACTCACGCTTATCTTGCGTATTTTAGAGTATCCACTTTCACTTGTCTATGAACTGATATAGGCAACCCAGAAGTCCTTTACCGCGGACACGGCTATTCGAATAGATGATGTTAACCCTGCAGGGGTGTACTTCTTCACACACGCTCTCACCACTTACCGCCGTTTACACGACATGTACTCGGCAACCTTCAAGCGGAAGCCCAACGAGGGTGTCGGCCACGGCCTACCTAAACACTCAAGTCCCTAGTCCAGGTTTATCGCCTATTCGGGTTCCATCCATGAGGAGATCCGGCCGGGGTTTCGCTCACAGCCCCAAACGATGTGAACAGGGTTCCGTGACACCAAACGGGCGCCCGGTTTACCCGGCCACGTGCCTACCGCATCACAGCCCACCCCTACGGTCAGCGCTGTCCACGGCCTCCAGCATACTACAAACACCAGAAACTACTTGCAACTCCTAGACAGAGGACAAGGGTGATTAAGAAGCCGAGAGGGTCCATTGGTTTCGGGCCCAATGCGTGGTAGTAACCGTATCATGGATCACAAACACAGAACTCAGTTCCTGAGGACGGCTGCAATGAGACAACCCACCATGTACTCCTACATGGCCTCTCACCGCTACCTTTACCAAATCGTGTTCACACACTTAGCTCACACATAGTAGGACATGTTCACACACCTCTGATTCATTCCCGATGAATCAGACCTGACTCAACTCTAAGCAATAGCAGGCATGACAAACAAACATGAATGAGTAGGCACAACAGGGCTCAAGCAACTCCTACTCATGCTAGTGGGTTTCATCTATTTACTGTGGCAATGACAGGTCATGCAAAGGATAAAGGGGTTCAGCTACCGCAGCAAGTAACAGTTGAATCGTTGTTGTCCTAATGCAGTAAAAGAGAGAAGGAGCGAGAGAGTGGGATTGTATCGGAATGAACAAGGGGGTTTTGCTTGCCTGGAACTTCTGAAGATAACATTGAGTCTTCATCAGTGTCAACGATCACATCGTCGGTACAACGTCTACCGAGGGGGAACAACACCGGCAAAACACAGAGGAAACACGATCAATGCAATGCACAATATGATGCATGCTATGACATGGCAATATGCATGTGTTTTGGGCTAATGCACCTAGCAACAAGTTAAATGAAGTTGGTTTGAATCCAAGATTCAAATTCAAACTCCATATATGATTATTTAAATGCCCTTTATTTGTTTTGTCCAAAACAGAGGACAAACATTGTTCAAACATGCATGAAAATGATACAGATGGATTCCTTGAATTTTTCTGATAATTTTTCATATATAATTTATTTAATTTGGAGTTACGGTTGAATTTCTATGAATTTTTGAAGTTTTAGCTATTTTCTGGAATTTCCTGAATTATAATAAATCCAGAAAATACTTATTGCGTCAGCATTGCGTCACTATGACGTCAGCGGGTCAACGGGCTGGTCCAGGTCAATCCTGACCTGTGGGTCCCATCCGTCAGTGACTAACCTAACTAATCTAATTTAGTTAGTGGCCTGGGGCCCATTGTCAGTGTCTATTAAACTAACTAAGTTTAATTAGTGTTAAACTAATACTAACCTAGCTAGTTAATTAGTGCTAACTAGAGTAGTTAGTCGGGCGGGGCCCGCAAGTCAGTGAGAGAGAGGGGGGGAAGTCAAACCGGGTAGTGGGGTCAACCACGCCGGTCAACGGGTCAGCGGTCGCCGGCGTTTAGTCGCCGGAGACGAGCAGAGGCGGCGGCGAGGCTCGGGTTTCGCCTACAGAGTGCGGTTAGAGCCGCGGTTGGTCTCTACGGCTAGCTAGAGCTCGTGCGCATCCATTGGTGGCAGTGGGAGGGCGCGAGGTGGCCGGAGTTGAGCACGGCGTCGACCTCGGCGGCGGCCGGAGTTCGGGTGGGTGCGGGGTTGGCGCTGCGGCTTGCAAACGAGCCGGCTGTCACGCTAGTTCTGCTCTACGGAACGTCGCGAGCGCAACGGGCGCACGCACGGGACCAAAAGGTCACCGAGGCTTCGCCGGCGACGAGCGCGGGCGGCGGCGGGTTTCGGTCGTTGGCAAGGCGGCAACTACAGCGTGCAAACGAGAGAACGGAGAGGGGGAGAAGGAAGAGGAGCTCACGGGGAGTTGGCCGGTGCAGACGACGGGGCCGGGGAAGCGTCGGAGCGAGAGGGACGGCGAGGCGGATCTCCGGCGGCCGAGGAGGGGGAAAACATCGGGGGCGGCACTCCGGGGCTCTTCTGGTCGCGTGAGACGACGAGGAGGACGAGGGAGGACCGGCGGAGCTCGAGGGCGTGTCGGAGAGGCTTCGGGATGGCTGCGGCCGCGCGAGCGCTGGTCGGCGGCGACGGCTCCGTTCGGTCGCGGGAGGGAGAGAGAGCAGAGGGGGATAGGGACGGAGGGAGAGACACGGGAGAGTGAGAGAGGGTCGAGGGGGCCGCGTGGCGTCTCCAGGGAGTAGCGGAGGCAAGCAGGGAGGCAGGAGGTGGCCGGGGCGCGTGGCCGCGCGCGCCGGGCGCGTGCCCGTCCTCCTGGCAGGGAGGAAGACGACAGGGGAGGGGCCAGTGGGCTGGGCCGGCGCTGGCTGCTGCTGGGCTGCACAGGGAGGAGGCCCAGGTAAGTTTCTGCTCTGTTTTTATTTATTGTTTTCTATTTTGTTCTGTTTTGTTTTGGTTTAGTAAAAATACTAAACCATTTTATAAAATCCTGAAAATAATTATGTGGCTAGAACTAAAATATACCAGACCACATAAAATGTTCCAGAATTATTGGACATATATGAATTATATATAATATATATATCCAATGCAAATATTTATGCATTAATTCCAAATGCCCAAAATAAATACTTATGGGCTCCTAAAAATATTGGTTTGATTTTTATCTCTGTCCAATATTTTCAGAGAGCAACATGAGCATTTTCTTGGACCTTTTTGGAGCAATTTTTTTTTGGGTCATTTCCAAAATGATTCTGAGGGTTTCACAAATCCCCATTTCAAATTTAAATGGAATTTAAACATGATGCACACATGACTAGCTAGCATAGGTCAGGCCAGAACTAGAGATGTGACAATGGTGCTGGTGAAGATGTTGATGGAGATTGATCCCCTATCGATGAGAGGATCGATGGTGATGATGATGGCTTGAATTTCCCCCTCCCGGAGGGATGTTTCCCCGGCAGAACAGCTCCACCGAAGTCCTAGATTGGTCTTGCCTAGGTTCCGCCTTGAGACGGCGGCGCTTTGTCCCAAAAGCTTCCTTATGATTTTTCTAGGGCAAAAGACACCATATAGTAGAAGATGGACGCCAGGGACCTGCCAGGGGGCCCACGAGGTAGGGGGCGCGCCTAGGGGGGTAGGGCGCGCCCTCCACCCCCGTGGATGACTGGTGGCCCCCCTCTGGTGCTTTCTTCGCCCAATATTTTTAATATATTCCAAAACTGATCTTCGTGGAGTTTCAGGACTTTTGGAGTTGTGCAGAATAGGTCTCTAATATTTGCTCCTTTTCCAGTCCAGAATTCAAGCTGCCGGCATTCTACCTCTTCATGTAAACCTTATAAAATAAGAGATAAAAGGCATATGTATTGTGACATAACGTGTAATAACAGCCCATAATGCAATAAATGTTGATATAAAAGCATGATACAAAATGGACGTATCAAGGATCCATGACAATATAACTTCTATTCGGATATAAGAAAGCATAAACCATCATGTTGTCTTCCTTGTCCAACATCAAATTTTCGTATGTCAAATTGTAATGAGTGCTCACAATTACAAAAGATGTCCAAGATAGTATATTTATATGTGAAGCCTCTCTTTCTTTATTATTTCCTATTAATTGCAACAATGACCAAAACTATGTTTGTCAACTCTCGACGACTTTTATTCATCATATTCTTTATATGTGAAGTCATTACTATCCATAAGATCATTATATAATATTTTTATTCTTTCTTTTATTATATTCCCTCAAGATCATAGCGAGAAGGCAAAGCCCTCAACTCAAAACTACTTTATTATATATAACTCACAGACTCGATTACATAGATAGATCACGAAACAAAACTCAAAGCTAGCTCATACTAAAAACTTTATTATACTAGATCAAGATATAACCAAAAGTATCGAACTAACAAAAACAATAAAAGTAAAGGTAAAGGTGTGATGGTGATACGATACCGAGGCACCTCCCCCAAGCTTGGCGATAGCCAAGGGGAGTGCCCATACCCATGTATTTATGTCTCTTTCTTCGGAGGTGGTGATGATGGAGTTGTTGATGTAGTAGGCTTGTCCTTCTTCCTCAGCTTACGCTTGAGAATGGAATTTTCCTCCTTCAGGTCATCGACCTCCTGCTCTAGTATTAATACCCTTTTGCATAATACTTGTTTGTTCTCCTGCAAAAGATGAAAAGGGATAAACTCTATCTTAGGTTTCTTTGCTTTAGTGGGGAGACTTGAATTTTTGAACTCCACATCCATGTCCCCAGGTTGGGGTAGTGGGACTTCCTCTTCATCGGAACTTGTCTCTTCTTTTCCTTTCGAGTCATAGTCTTCTTCTTCCTCTGTGGTCCAACCATAATGCTCCAAGTCCCCGTAAACTTTGGGATCGGCAATAGAAACAACTCAAAATCTTGGGATGACATCTTGCTCCCACTGAGGGAGTCTTGGGTTAGGGGGTCCTTGGACAGCCGGACTATATACTTTGGCCGGATTATTGGACTATAAAAATACAAGACTGAAGACTTCGTCTCGTGTCCGGATGGGACTCTCTTTGGCGTGGAAGGCAAGCTTGGCAATCCGGATATGTAGATCTCCTTCTCTGTAACCGACTCTGTGTAACCCTAGCCCCCTACGTGTCTATATAAACCAGAGGGTTTAGTCCGTAGGACAACAACAATCATACCTTAGGCTAGCTTCTATGGTTTAGCCTCTACGATCTCGTGGTAGATCAACTCTTGTAATACTCATATCATCAAGATCAATCGAGCAGGAAGTAGGGTATTACCTCCATCAAGAGGGTCCGAACCTGGGTAAACATCGTGTCCCCAGCCTCCTGTTACCATTAGTCTCAGACGCACAGTTCGGGACCCCCTACCCGAGATCCGCCGGTTTTGACACCGACATTGGTGCTTTCATTGAGAGTTCCACTGTGCCGTCATGGTAAGGCTTGATGGCTCGCCTTGTTATCAAGGACAATATCACCTCTGGGGGAGCCCTGGCTTTAGGCCAAACTCTCCGACTAGGCGGTTTCGTCATGACCGCCCGATCGGCCGTCACGCCGATGATGACTTCTCAGGTCATCAAAAACAGCATCCACATCAGCTCGGAACTTACCGAACAGATGGATCCAATGGAGCTCTACTCCCTGAACGAGCTCTTGGATCGCATTGCCGCTCTGGGAGTCGCTATGGACTATGATCGGATCGGGCTTAAATCCGACCAAAGGGTGATTAACTCTCCACCGGTCACCCATCAGATTGTTGTAGTGGAGGAGCAATGCATCGACTCTTCCTCTATTTTGAGGACGAACTATGTCCGGATTCCCAAGCTCTCCGAACAGGATACCCTTCTACGGGAGGACATGGCCCAAGCTCCAAACATAGAATCGGACAGCGGGCCAGAAAAATTGGGCAACATCCCGGAGCCCAAGCCAAGCTCGGAAGCTCCTCTACCCCTGGGTCTCAGTTCGGGTCAGGGTCTGGACCTAAATCTACCCACCCACCCAGATACAAGCGATCTTTCCCACATTATACAAGAGCCCCAAGAGACAGTACATCACTTCTGGGCCAGATTACTCCTTGTAATGAGCAAGGTTAAGGTCTATCGCGTGGAAGACGCAATCTCATTCTTTTGCAAAAATTGCACGGACAGGGGAATACTCAATGCTATAAGTCATCGTGACATAGTACACTTTGTTGACTTGGCGGCCATAGTACAAACGTACTGTGCTATGGAAAGCGCCTGGAAAACCCAAACAAAATTCTGGGATCCTCCGGCTCTCACTAAACCCCCCATCCGAACTAAAAGGGTGCACTCTGATACGTCTCCAACGTATCTATAATTTTTGATTGTTCCATGCTACTCCCTCCGTTCGGAATTACTTGTCGCAAAAATGGATGCATCTAGATGTATTTTAGTTCTAGATACATCCATTTCCGAGACAAGTAATTCCCAACGGAGGGAGTATTATATTACCCCTTTTGGATGTTTATGGGATTTCTTTTACACATTTATATTATTTAAATGCCCTTTATTTGTTTTGTCCAAAACAGAGGACAAACATTGTTCAAACATGCATGAAAATGATACAGATGGATTCCTTGAATTTTTCTGATAATTTTTCATATATAATTTATTTAATTTGGAGTTACGGTTGAATTTCTATGAATTTTTGAAGTTTTAGCTATTTTCTGGAATTTCCTGAATTATAATAAATCCAGAAAATACTTATTGCGTCAGCATTGCGTCACTATGACGTCAGCGGGTCAACGGGCTGGTCCAGGTCAATCCTGACCTGTGGGTCCCATCCGTCAGTGACTAACCTAACTAATCTAATTTAGTTAGTGGCCTGGGGCCCATTGTCAGTGTCTATTAAACTAACTAAGTTTAATTAGTGTTAAACTAATACTAACCTAGCTAGTTAATTAGTGCTAACTAGAGTAGTTAGTCGGGCGGGGCCCGCAAGTCAGTGAGAGAGAGGGGGGGAAGTCAAACCGGGTAGTGGGGTCAACCACGCCGGTCAACGGGTCAGCTGTCGCCGGCGTTTAGTCGCCGGAGACGAGCAGAGGCGGCGGCGAGGCTCGGGTTTCGCCTACAGAGTGCGGTTAGAGCCGCGGTTGGTCTCTACGGCTAGCTAGAGCTCGTGCGCATCCATTGGTGGCAGTGGGAGGGCGCGAGGTGGCCGGAGTTGAGCACGGCGTCGACCTCGGCGGCGGCCGGAGTTCGGGTGGGTGCGGGGTTGGCGCTGCGGCTTGCAAACGAGCCGGCTGTCACGCTAGTTCTGCTCTACGGAACGTCGCGAGCGCAATGGGCGCACGCACGGGACCAAAAGGTCACCGAGGCTTCGCCGGCGACGAGCGCGGGCGGCGGCGGGTTTCGGTCGTTGGCAAGGCGGCAACTACAGCGTGCAAACGAGAGAACGGAGAGGGGGAGAAGGAAGAGGAGCTCACGGGGAGTTGGCCGGTGCAGACGACGGGGCCGGGGAAGCGTCGGAGCGAGCGGGACGGCGAGGCGGATCTCCGGCGGCCGAGGAGGGGGAAAACGTCGGGGGCGGCACTCCGGGGCTCTTCTGGTCGCGTGAGACGACGAGGAGGACGAGGGAGGACCGGCGGAGCTCGAGGGCGTGTCGGAGAGGCTTCGGGATGGCTGCGGCCGCGCGAGCGCTGGTCGGCGGCGACGGCTCCGTTCGGTCGCGGGAGGGAGAGAGAGCAGAGGGGGATAGGGACGGAGGGAGAGACACGGGAGAGTGAGAGAGGGTCGAGGGGGCCGCGTGGCGTCTCCAGGGAGTAGCGGAGGCAAGCAGGGAGGCAGGAGGTGGACGGGGCGCGTGGCCGCGCGCGCCGGGCGCGTGCCCGTCCTCCTGGCAGGGAGGAAGACGACAGGGGAGGGGCCAGTGGGCTGGGCCGGCGCTGGCTGCTGCTGGGCTGCACAGGGAGGAGGCCCAGGTAAGTTTCTGCTCTGTTTTTATTTATTGTTTTCTATTTTGTTCTGTTTTGTTTTGGTTTAGTAAAAATACTAAACCATTTTTATAAAATCCTGAAAATAATTATGTGGCTAGAACTAAAATATACCAGACCACATAAAATGTTCCAGAATTATTGGACATATATGAATTATATATAATATATATATCCAATGCAAATATTTATGCATTAATTCCAAATGCCCAAAATAAATACTTATGGGCTCCTAAAAATATTGGTTTGATTTTTATCTCTGTCCAATATTTTCAGAGAGCAACATGAGCATTTTCTTGGACCTTTTTGGAGCAATTTTTTTTGGGTCATTTCCAAAATGATTCTGAGGGTTTCACAAATCCCCATTTCAAATTTAAATGGAATTTAAACATGATGCACACATGACTAGCTAGCATAGGTCAGGCCAGAACTAGGGATGTGACAACTCGCCCCCACTAAACAAGAATCTCGCCCCGAGATTCAAGACGTGAGGTAAGAGGAAAAGGGGGGTCACGAAACTATCACAATCTTCACGATTCAGGATGCACTTCATAGGAACGTTGTTTCGATCACCAACCTTGTCTCGACGTCTTGTTCTGAGAACTCCCGTTATTATGACAATAAGAGGAGAAGGAGACTCTAGAAGGACTGATCTTTTCGAAGATCGAACAACTCAGGATTAACTCACGGAATGAGACATAGAAACATCTCACGAGCTGAGGTGCGAAGCACACATCCATAGGAAGGGTGGAAGAAACAATTTGACGAGGGTTTCAAGGTTGCGAGGAAAATAGTTGCCATGATACCTTAATGAGACATCTTAGGAAAGGTGACTCGTAGAGATATCCCCTTAAGTGGCAAAAAGAATTACCTTTGATTCAGAGATCATTGAAACTCTCTGTACCAGCCTAAGGCAATTCTCGAGCGATCGTTTGGAGGGGTCGGTAGAATGGCATACTCGGACTTGGATGATGTGGATTACCTTGTTGAAGATAATGTAATGGATGAATTTGCTTACCACCGGAAGTGGAAGAGACCCATGGTAGAATGGCACATTGGCGGTGCAAGCTGGGAACAAAATGCAAATAATGGGAATGATTCTAGTAACTGGGGAGAAGCTCAGTCATAGAATAATTCCACTGTTTGAAAAATTATAGCGTAACCGAGGGAACTGAGAGCAATCCCAGTTAGTGCCGATGATCAAACCTAACACTTGCGCGTGCTCTCAAGAACTTGAGCATTTCCACAATCATCAAGGTTTTATCAACATCCGAGTCAAGGATCCTGGCAACACAGCGTACTACCACGATGAATACTGATGGAAGATGCAGGTGCAAAGGAAGATAACACCTTCTCAAATTTCACCTTAGCGAGACCAAGGGGACAAAATCTGGATGATCGACCGAGAGACATTTAGTACTCCGCTTCTAATGTTCTCCTTGATGTGCTGGTGCAACCCATTAATTAAAAAGGTTTGGTACCCAGAACATCAAGTAAGAGGTCGGACTTCGGGAGCACAGGAATCCATAAGGAATAACTATGGAGTAAATCCTACGAAATCCTTATGGGGAGGTGGCCAACTTCTTCTATCAAGATACTACAATAATAGGTCTTCTGGCTGGGTGTGTTGGCCACGACATCCACCTTATCGGTTATCGAGGGACCAATATTATAGTTCTTGGGAAATGTTCCAACCATCATATCTGCCTGAGATTCAGATCTTGTTGGTGTCAGAATAATCCAGACTCATCGAGTCTAGGAAGAAAAATGAAAGTTTGCAACACAAACCGACGAGATGACGTTGCGAGATTCTCGGGAAATGAACTGCGATAGCAAGCTCCAAAACATGAGCTGATCCTGCTACACACGTGTGATCATGCTGTCCCAGACAAACAAGATCACATGGTAGTCTTACAATAAAATGCTACCGAGTTCCGGTGGGGAACCATCAACGAGGATATCGAAGTCCTTGCATAAGTCTTGCTCTTAAGAAGGAACTTCTTCTCCTTGAACAAATCAATCAGTGGCTTGGTGAGCTAGGATATACATATGGAATGAAGATGATCAGTCTATCAAACCACAGAATTACTTCGCCCGTGCATGACTGACTTGGGATGGTACCAGAGGAAACAAAAACAATCTTTCTCGAACTCACGGCGGCAACTTGCACCAAATGCACGTGAACCAGAAGAAGTCACTTCTTTCATCCCACATATACTTCATGAACGGGGTATGAAGATAATGCTTACACAAGTTTCCAACACTAGCTTAATGTTCGACAAAATTATGGACAAGATAAAAATGTTGCTGATGGACTCAACAACAATTCATCTAGGTTTCCATATATAAGGAATTCCATAGTTAAGTGAACACGGTGATAGCATTGGTCAGACCCAAAAGACATAACGGTGTATGCTCGAGGAAAATCCACGAGTAAGACAACATTACGAACATCGTTGGTTCTAATTTGATTTGAGGATAGCCCATACTCAAATCAAAGTTTTGGCAAGACAATAGCTCCAACAACTAGTTTCGAGGATCAATTGATGAAGATATCATCTTTCTTCATCACACGCACACAAAAAGATATCCCCTAACACGAGCTAAGTCGGACAAGCTTTTATCTTCCAACTCTCCAAGTTGTTGTTTAGCTTAACCAACTAGCTCAGGGGTATGCAACACAGATTCTTGGAGAAGGGGTGGTTTATATGAAACCAACTTGATCACGAACTCAACATAGCGGTCAGGTGACAACCTGGTGATACTTCCGAGAAGATATTCGGAAAATCACGAACCACCGATATGTTACTAAGCTCGAGAACAATCTTGCTTTTCAGGGCAAGATGATATGATCAATAGAGCAAGGGTTTTACAAAATCCTAACTCATTGATCGAAAAGTGCACCAGAAATAGAGACTAGGTAGCACGATCAATCTTAGGATGATGATTAGATAACCAACACGCTAAGAATGAGAATATTGTCCATTAACTATCAAGCAACGGAGTTACTAGCAGTATTGATTTCACACATCACGATTCACTTGTCGGTATTCCGGTCGTGACGACACGGAACCGAGGAATGAGTAATGATGGCGAGAAGTATCACTGCATCAAGAGTTCATAAGAGGGTGTGCAATTCCCATGGCATTCTTGATATAAAGATGGTATTACTTCAAGGTAAAACAGAGCAAAAGCTGGATTAGTATTTGATCTGTGGAGTACGACTACTTTGACCCAATCCTGGAAATGGACAAGGTACTGGTGTTCGTTTCTCCTAGTCATCCTGGAATAGAATGGCTTGACGGACCACAAGAATAATAAGCATCGATGAGCTCGAGTGCACAACTACTCTTGACTATCAATCGATAGATGAAGGTCAGTATACAACTAAAGGGGGACAACTCCAAGAACATATAATTTTTTTTTGGGTTGTGGATGCATAGATTAGTACGTCGAACCAAGTTCAACATGTTTCTTCCGGATAACCCATGCAGAGAGGTAGGACTGGCAGAGTCACAATATAGGATGGAGAACTCATCAAGAGCACTCTTGTTGTGATCCTTTGGATCCAACAAACTTCTGCCATAAGTGGCTCATAGTATTTGGAAGAAGGAAAAACCACGGACCTCGAGGACTATCGCAAGGTTACTAATACCCTAAAGGAACTAGCAAACACTATCAACATGAAGTAAGTAGGGGGAATCTCGGGTTCAAAACCCAGGAATAGAATGACTACTAACTAAATGGCATCACGGGATGCTTTCGAGAATGATGGCCAGACTCATCACACGGGGAACACAAAACATGGCTAGATTACTAGGTGACTCCCTAAAACACCTAGGGTCATAATATTAACTCCAACATATATGTCGAGGTAATAGGATACCTCAACTCAGCAATTAGTGTGATTAACCTGGCCCAAAGGATCATCAAAACCAGAGGGAAAAGGATTTGCAAGTGCATCAGATTGTTTAGAAACCTGGGATGACTCGGACAGCATAACGGCTGTAAATGCTCAGAAAAGATTGGAGACATGCTACAAAAATGGTGGCATAGCCACTCCGAAGCACAATATCAAGGTTTCGAGATCAACAGTTATGAACATACGGAAGTAGTAAAACTGAGCTGAGATTTGAAACTAACAATTCTATAAATCTATGGATTAGTAACACGTCATCCTGATAGATAGATGAGAAGGCCTAGTTCTTAAACCCCGTAGAAGAGAAGAGGTTGACTCAGATCAGAAGGCCATGAGGTATAAGGAGTAAAAAGAGCCTTACGTTCCAACCCACAATCAATTCCCTTACATAACTAAAGCATGTCTAGACTCAACTTCGACCAGTTTGGCTTGGTAATCCTACAGGCAGTCAAGCTCTGATACCAAAAGCTGTCAGGACCCCGACTCAATGCCACATCGATCTAGCATGCAACACCTCATATCACTTTGCGGCCTCACGCACGGTATTCCCACGGGTGTCGCCTTACCCTTTGCCCGGGACCGTTTGCGCCTTTTGGCACACGTATATGATAGTGTCGCTAGCATCCATGTGATAAGGAGCCCGGGCTGACATGGCTAGTCGTAAACCCAAAGTGGCACAGACTTACAGGGACAGGCATTCATGACCCAGCATCGAACGTGTCGGTCATCAGCGAGTGAGTTCCGGGCTGTAGCACTGGGCTAGCAGAACTCCGGTAAACCGGGCTGTAGCGGGCTAACAGGACTCCGGTACTCAACGCGTGACATTTCCCCGAAGGGACAGACACAGGAACGAAGAAGGACACATGCCGGCCAGCCTAAGCGTTCCAGAGCAGTAGCAAGCTACCATGGCTCAGTGGAAACACTAGGAGTCATTTCCCGGTAAGTGAGGCTACTAAAGATAAACAACTAGATAGTCAGATCCCACACATACCAAGCATTTCAATAACATACACACAATATGCTCGATATGTGCAAATACAACATGGCATCACAACATGACCCTACGACTCAAGTATTATTCATCAGGCTCCGAGGAGCGAGATATTACAGACGTGGGTCACATGACCCAACATTCAGAGCATACCAGTCAAAGCACAAGCGGAAGCTTAACATGTCTGAGTACAGACATCTATAAATGAAAAAGGCTTAGAAGCCTGACTATCTACCAGATCCTGCCGAGGGCACAAGGTCGTAGCTGAGGTATCAAGCTAAACGTCGAAGTCCACGCGAAACTACTAGCGAGACCGAGGTCTCTCTGCAAAACATAAAATAGGCAAACGTGAGTACAAATGTACCCAGCAAGACATACATCAGAACTAACTACATATGCATCATTTTCAACAAGGGGATGGTGGAGTTTAACTGCAGCAAGCCAGCTTGACTCGGTGGCTATCCTGAACTACGACTGCAAGTAACTCTTTTGAGGTGGCGCACACGAATCCACATATTCACCATATCAATACACCACTATGGATCCGCTCCCGTCTCCCTACGAGAACGCCATCCATAGCACTCACGCTTATCTTGCGTATTTTAGAGTATCCACTTTCACTTGTCTATGAACTGATATAGGCAACCCAGAAGTCCTTTACCGCGGACACGGCTATTCGAATAGATGATGTTAACCCTGCAGGGGTGTACTTCTTCACACACGCTCTCACCACTTACCGCCGTTTACACGACATGTACTCGGCAACCTTCAAGCGGAAGCCCAACGAGGGTGTCGGCCACGGCCTACCTAAACACTCAAGTCCCTAGTCCAGGTTTATCGCCTATTCGGGTTCCATCCATGAGGAGATCCGGCCGGGGTTTCGCTCACAGCCCCAAACGATGTGAACAGGGTTCCGTGACACCAAACGGGCGCCCGGTTTACCCGGCCACGTGCCTACCGCATCACAGCCCACCCCTACGGTCAGCGCTGTCCACGGCCTCCAGCATACTACAAACACCAGAAACTACTTGCAACTCCTGGACAGAGGACAAGGGTGATTAAGAAGCCGAGAGGGTCCATTGGTTTCGGGCCCAATGCGTGGTAGTAACTGTATCATGGATCACAAACACAGAACTCAGTTCCTGAGGACGGCTGCAATGAGACAACCCACCATGTACTCCTACATGGCCTCTCACCGCTACCTTTACCAAATCGTGTTCACACACTTAGCTCACACATAGTAGGACATGTTCACACACCTCTGATTCATTCCCGATGAATCAGACCTGACTCAACTCTAAGCAATAGCAGGCATGACAAACAAACATGAATGAGTAGGCACAACAGGGCTCAAGCAACTCCTACTCATGCTAGTGGGTTTCATCTATTTACTGTGGCAATGACAGGTCATGCAAAGGATAAAGGGGTTCAGCTACCGCAGCAAGTAACAGTTGAATCGTTGTTGTCCTAATGCAGTAAAAGAGAGAAGGAGCGAGAGAGTGGGATTGTATCGGAATGAACAAGGGGGTTTTGCTTGCCTGGAACTTCTGAAGATAACATTGAGTCTTCATCAGTGTCAACGATCACATCGTCGGTACAACGTCTACCGAGGGGGAACAACACCGGCAAAACACAGAGGAAACACGATCAATGCAATGCACAATATGATGCATGCTATGACATGGCAATATGCATGTGTTTTGGGCTAATGCACCTAGCAACAAGTTAAATGAAGTTGGTTTGAATCCAAGATTCAAATTCAAACTCCATATATGATTATTTAAATGCCCTTTATTTGTTTTGTCCAAAACAGAGGACAAACATTGTTCAAACATGCATGAAAATGATACAGATGGATTCCTTGAATTTTTTTGATAATTTTTCATATATAATTTATTTAATTTGGAGTTACGGTTGAATTTCTATGAATTTTTGAAGTTTTAGCTATTTTCTGGAATTTCCTGAATTATAATAAATCCAGAAAATACTTATTGCGTCAGCATTGCGTCACTATGACGTCAGCGGGTCAACGGGCTGGTCCAGGTCAATCCTGACCTGTGGGTCCCATCCGTCAGTGACTAACCTAACTAATCTAATTTAGTTAGTGGCCTGGGGCCCATTGTCAGTGTCTATTAAACTAACTAAGTTTAATTAGTGTTAAACTAATACTAACCTAGCTAGTTAATTAGTGCTAACTAGAGTAGTTAGTCGGGCGGGGCCCGCAAGTCAGTGAGAGAGAGGGGGGGAAGTCAAACCGGGTAGTGGGGTCAACCACGCCGGTCAACGGGTCAGCGGTCGCCGGCGTTTAGTCGCCGGAGACGAGCAGAGGCGGCGGCGAGGCTCGGGTTTCGCCTACAGAGTGCGGTTAGAGCCGCGGTTGGTCTCTACGGCTAGCTAGAGCTCGTGCGCATCCATTGGTGGCAGTGGGAGGGCACGAGGTGGCCGGAGTTGAGCACGGCGTCGACCTCGGCGGCGGCCGGAGTTCGGGTGGGTGCGGGGTTGGCGCTGCGGCTTGCAAACGAGCCGGCTAGTTCTGCTCTACGGAACGTCGCGAGCGCAACGGGCGCACGCACGGGACCAAAAGGTCACCGAGGCTTCGCCGGCGACGAGCGCGGGCGGCGGCGGGTTTCGGTCGTTGGCAAGGCGGCAACTACAGCGTGCAAACGAGAGAACGGAGAGGGGGAGAAGGAAGAGGAGCTCACGGGGAGTTGGCCGGTGCAGACGACGGGGCCGGGGAAGCGTCGGAGCGAGCGGGACGGCGAGGCGGATCTCCGGCGGCCGAGGAGGGGGAAAACGTCGGGGGCGGCACTCCGGGGCTCTTCTGGTCGCGTGAGACGACGAGGAGGACGAGGGAGGACCGGCGGAGCTCGAGGGCGTGTCGGAGAGGCTTCGGGATGGCTGCGGCCGCGCGAGCGCTGGTCGGCGGCGACGGCTCCGTTCGGTCGCGGGAGGGAGAGAGAGCAGAGGGGGATAGGGACGGAGGGAGAGACACGGGAGAGTGAGAGAGGGTCGAGGGGGCCGCGTGGCGTCTCCAGGGAGTAGCGGAGGCAAGCAGGGAGGCAGGAGGTGGCCGGGGCGCGTGGCCGCGCGCGCCGGGCGCGTGCCCGTCCTCCTGGCAGGGAGGAAGACGACAGGGGAGGGGCCAGTGGGCTGGGCCGGCGCTGGCTGCTGCTGGGCTGCACAGGGAGGAGGCCCAGGTAAGTTTCTGCTCTGTTTTTATTTATTGTTTTCTATTTTGTTCTGTTTTGTTTTGGTTTAGTAAAAATACTAAACCATTTTATAAAATCCTGAAAATAATTATGTGGCTAGAACTAAAATATACCAGACCACATAAAATGTTCCAGAATTATTGGACATATATGAATTATATATAATATATATATCCAATGCAAATATTTATGCATTAATTCCAAATGCCCAAAATAAATACTTATGGGCTCCTAAAAATATTGGTTTGATTTTTATCTCTGTCCAATATTTTCAGAGAGCAACATGAGCATTTTCTTGGACCTTTTTGGAGCAATTTTTTTTTGGGTCATTTCCAAAATGATTCTGAGGGTTTCACAAATCCCCATTTCAAATTTAAATGGAATTTAAACATGATGCACACATGACTAGCTAGCATAGGTCAGGCCAGAACTAGAGATGTGACAATGGTGCTGGTGAAGATGTTGATGGAGATTGATCCCCTATCGATGAGAGGATCGATGGTGATGATGATGGCTTGAATTTCCCCCTCCCGGAGGGATGTTTCCCCGGCAGAACAGCTCCACCGAAGTCCTAGATTGGTCTTGCCTAGGTTCCGCCTTGAGACGGCGGCGCTTTGTCCCAAAAGCTTCCTTATGATTTTTCTAGGGCAAAAGACACCATATAGTAGAAGATGGACGCCAGGGACCTGCCAGGGGGCCCACGAGGTAGGGGGCGCGCCTAGGGGGGTAGGGCGCGCCCTCCACCCCCGTGGATGACTGGTGGCCCCCCTCTGGTGCTTTCTTCGCCCAATATTTTTAATATATTCCAAAACTGATCTTCGTGGAGTTTCAGGACTTTTGGAGTTGTGCAGAATAGGTCTCTAATATTTGCTCCTTTTCCGGTCCAGAATTCAAGCTGCCGGCATTCTACCTCTTCATGTAAACCTTATAAAATAAGAGATAAAAGGCATATGTATTGTGACATAACGTGTAATAACAGCCCATAATGCAATAAATGTTGATATAAAAGCATGATACAAAATGGACGTATCAAGGATCCATGACAATATAACTTCTATTCGGATATAAGAAAGCATAAACCATCATGTTGTCTTCCTTGTCCAACATCAAATTTTCGTATGTCAAATTGTAATGAGTGCTCACAATTACAAAAGATGTCCAAGATAGTATATTTATATGTGAAGCCTCTCTTTCTTTATTATTTCCTATTAATTGCAACAATGACCAAAACTATGTTTGTCAACTCTCGACGACTTTTATTCATCATATTCTTTATATGTGAAGTCATTACTATCCATAAGATCATTATATAATATTTTTATTCTTTCTTTTATTATATTCCCTCAAGATCATAGCGAGAAGGCAAAGCCCTCAACTCAAAACTACTTTATTATATATAACTCACAGACTCGATTACATAGATAGATCACGAAACAAAACTCAAAGCTAGCTCATACTAAAAACTTTATTATACTAGATCAAGATATAACCAAAAGTATCGAACTAACAAAAACAATAAAAGTAAAGGTAAAGGTGTGATGGTGATACGATACCGAGGCACCTCCCCCAAGCTTGGCGATAGCCAAGGGGAGTGCCCATACCCATGTATTTATGTCTCTTTCTTCGGAGGTGGTGATGATGGAGTTGTTGATGTAGTAGGCTTGTCCTTCTTCCTCAGCTTACGCTTGAGAATGGAATTTTCCTCCTTCAGGTCATCGACCTCCTGCTCTAGTATTAATACCCTTTTGCATAATACTTGTTTGTTCTCCTGCAAAAGATGAAAAGGGATAAACTCTATCTTAGGTTTCTTTGCTTTAGTGGGGAGACTTGAATTTTTGAACTCCACATCCATGTCCCCAGGTTGGGGTAGTGGGACTTCCTCTTCATCGGAACTTGTCTCTTCTTTTCCTTTCGAGTCATAGTCTTCTTCTTCCTCTGTGGTCCAACCATAATGCTCCAAGTCCCCGTAAACTTTGGGATCGGCAATAGAAACAACTCAAAATCTTGGGACGACATCTTGCTCCCACTGAGGGAGTCTTGGGTTAGGGGGTCCTTGGACAGCCGGACTATATACTTTGGCCGGATTATTGGACTATAAAAATACAAGACTGAAGACTTCGTCTCGTGTCCGGATGGGACTCTCTTTGGCGTGGAAGGCAAGCTTGGCAATCCGGATATGTAGATCTCCTTCTCTGTAACCGACTCTGTGTAACCCTAGCCCCCTACGTGTCTATATAAACCAGAGGGTTTAGTCCGTAGGACAACAACAATCATACCTTAGGCTAGCTTCTATGGTTTAGCCTCTACGATCTCGTGGTAGATCAACTCTTGTAATACTCATATCATCAAGATCAATCGAGCAGGAAGTAGGGTATTACCTCCATCAAGAGGGTCCGAACCTGGGTAAACATCGTGTCCCCAGCCTCCTGTTACCATTAGTCTCAGACGCACAGTTCGGGACCCCCTACCCGAGATCCGCCGGTTTTGACACCGACATTGGTGCTTTCATTGAGAGTTCCACTGTGCCGTCACGGTAAGGCTTGATGGCTCGCCTTGTTATCAAGGACAATATCACCTCTGGGGGAGCCCTGGCTTTAGGCCAAACTCTCCGACTAGGCGGTTTCGTCATGACCGCCCGATCGGCCGTCACGCCGACGATGACTTCTCAGGTCATCAAAAACAGCATCCACATCAGCTCGGAACTTACCGAACAGATGGATCCAATGGAGCTCTACTCCCTGAACGAGCTCTTGGATCGCATTGCCGCTCTGGGAGTCGCTATGGACTATGATCGGATCGGGCTTAAATCCGACCAAAGGGAGATTAACTCTCCACCGGTCACCCATCAGATTGTTGTAGTGGAGGAGCAATGCATCGACTCTTCCTCTATTTTGAGGACGAACTATGTCCGGATTCCCAAGCTCTCCGAACAGGATACCCTTCTACGGGAGGACATGGCCCAAGCTCCAAACATAGAATCGGACAGCGGGCCAGAAAAATTGGGCAACATCCCGGAGCCCAAGCCAAGCTCGGAAGCTCCTCTACCCCTGGGTCTCAGTTCGGGTCAGGGTCTGGACCTAAATCTACCCACCCACCCAGATACAAGCGATCTTTCCCACATTATACAAGAGCCCCAAGAGACAGTACATCACTTCTGGGCCAGATTACTCCTTGTAATGAGCAAGGTTAAGGTCTATCGCGTGGAAGACGCAATCTCATTCTTTTGCAAAAATTGCACGGACAGGGGAATACTCAATGCCATAAGTCATCGTGACATAGTACACTTTGTTGACTTGGCGGCCATAGTACAAACGTACTGTGCTATGGAAAGCGCCTGGAAAACCCAAACAAAATTCTGGGATCCTCCGGCTCTCACTAAACCCCCCATCCGAACTAAAAGGGTGCACTCTGATACGTCTCCAACGTATCTATAATTTTTGATTGTTCCATGCTACTCCCTCCGTTCGGAATTACTTGTCGCAAAAATGGATGTATCTAGATGTATTTTAGTTCTAGATACATCCATTTCCGAGACAAGTAATTCCCAACGGAGGGAGTATTATATTACCCCTTTTGGATGTTTATGGGATTTCTTTTACACATTTATATCATTTTTGGAACTAACCTACTAACCGGAGGCCCAGCCCGTATTGCTTTTTTTTGCCTATTTCAGTATTTTGAAGAAAAGGAATATCAAACGGAGTCCAAACAGAATGAAACCTTCGGGAGCGTGATTTTTAGAACGAACGTGATCTAGAGGACTTGGAGTGCAAGCCAAGAAGCAGCCGAGGCAGCCACGAGATAGGAGGGCGCCCCCCTGTAGGGCGTGCCCCTGTCTCGTGGGCCCCTCGGGCGGCCACCGACGTACTTCTTCCTCCTATATATACCTATGTACCCCGAAAACATCCAGGGAGCACCCGAAACACAATTTCCACCGCCGTAACCTTCTGTATCCACGAGATCCCATCTTGGAGCCTTCGCCGGCGTTCTGCCGGAGGGGGAATCGACCATGGAGGGCCTCTACACCAACATCCTTGCCCCTGGGTCCCCGGGTCCATCTCCTATCATATTTGCTTCCAATCTACTTTTGTTTGCATCTTTACTTTTTGCATCTATATTATAAAATACCAAAAATATATTTATCTTATCAAACTATCTCTATCAGATCTCACTTTTGCAAGTGGTCGTGAAGGGATTGACAACCCCTTTATTGCGTTGGTTGCGAGTTCTCAGTTTGTTTGTGTAGGTGCATGGGACTTTTGAGGAGCCTCCTACAGGATTGATACCTTGGTTCTCAAAATTGAGGGAAATACTTATGCTACACTTGCTGCATCACCCTCTCCTCTTCGGGGAAAACCAACGCAAGCTCAAGACGTAGCAAGAAGGATTTCTGGCACCGTTGCAGGGGAGGTCTTCGCTCAAGTCAAGACATACCAAGTACCCATCACAAACCCATCTCCCTCGCATTTACATTATTTGCCATTTGTCTCTCGTTTTCCTCTCCCCCACTTCACCCTTGCCATTTTATTCGCCCTCTCTTTCCCAATCTCCTACTCTCTTTTTGCTTGCCTCTTTCCGTTTGCTTGTGTGTGGATTACTTGTTGCCATGGCGCAAGATAATACCCAATTGTGTGATTTCTTGAATACCAATAATAATGATTTCCTTAGTACTCCGATTGCTCCTCTTAATGATGTTGAGTCTTGTGAAATAAATGCTGCGTTGCTGAATCTTGTTATGAAAGATCAATTTGTTGGCCTTCCTAGTGAAGATGTCGCTACTCATCTAAACAACTTTGTTGATTTGTGTGATATGCAAAAGAAGAAAGATACGGATAACAATATTGTCAAATTGAAGTTATTTCTGTTTTCTCTTAGAGATCATGCTAAAGTTTGGTTTTCATCTTTGCCTAAAAATAGTATTGATTCCTGGAACAAGTGCAAAGATGCTTTTATCTCTAAGTATTTTCCTCCCCTAAGATTATCACTCTTAGGAACTATATTATGAATTTTAAACAACTTGATCATGAGCATGTTACCCAATCTTGGGAAAGAATGAAATTGATGCTTCGTAATTGCCCTACTCATGGCTTGAATTTATGGATGATCATACAAAAATTTTATGCCGGTTTGAACTTTGCTTCTAGAAATCTCCTAGATTCGGTCACGGGAGGCACATTTATGGAAATCACGTTAGGATATGCTACAAAACTTCTTGATGATATTATGGCTAATTATTCTCAATGGCACACCGAAAGATCTTCTAGTAAAAAAGTGCATGCTATAGAAGAAATCAATGTTTTGAGTGGAAAGATGGATGAACTCATGAAATTGTTTGCTACTAAAAATACTCCTCTTGATCCCAATGATATGCCTTTGTCTTCTTTGATTGAGAATAATAATGAATCTATGGATGTGAATTTTGTTGGTAGGAATAATTTTGGAAACAATGCCTATAGAGGAAATTTTAATGCTAGACCGTTCCCTAGTAATTCCTCTAATAATAATGGAAATTTCTACAGTAATTCTCATGATAATTTTAATAAGATGCCCTCTAATTTTTGAATAGTGTGAAAGAATTTATGATTTCTCAAAAGAATTTTAATGCTTTGCTTGAAGAAAAATTGCTCAAAGTTGATGATTTGGCTAGGAACGTTGATAGACTTTCGCTTGATGTGGATTCTCTTAAACTTAGATCTTCTTCTCCTAAGCATGATATCAATGAGTCTCTCAAAGTAATGATAATTTCCATTGATGAGTGTAAGGAAAGAACCTCTAGATTGCATGCTAAGAAAGATAGCTTTATAAAAGCGTGTTCTTCTAGTTTCCATGAAAATAATGATGAAGCTCTTAAAGTTATTGATACGTCTCCTATTAGATCTATGTTTTGCAATATGAATTTTGATGATTATGGGACTGATGATGAATCAACTTTGCCTAGAAGGCGTCCCAAGAATTCGGAGTCTTTAGATCTTGATGCTAAATTTGGTAAAAGTGCGATTGGAGAGGTCACAACTTCAAATAACTTTGAACCTACTATCTCGGATTTCAAGGAATTTAATTATGATAATTGTTCTTTAAATGGTTGTATTTCCTTGTTGCAATCCGTTGTTAATTCTCCTCATGCTTATAGTCTAAATAAAGCTTTTACCAAACATATCATTGATGCTTTGTTGCAATCTTATGATGAAAAACTTAATTTGGAAGTCTCTATACCTAGAAAACTTAATGATGAGTGGGAACCTACTATAAAGATTAGAATTAAATATTATGAGTGTTTTGCTTTGTGTGATTTGGGTGCTAGTGTTTCCACGATTCCGAAAACTTTATGTGATATTCTAGATTTCCATGATCTTGATGATTGCTCGTTAAATTTGCACCTTGCGGATTCCACCATTAAAAAGCCTATGGGAAGGATCAATGATGTTCTTATTGTTGCAAATAGAAATTTGGTGCCTGTAGATTTTATCGTTCTTGATATAGATTGCAATCTTTCTTGCCCTATTATTCTTGGTAGACCTTTCCTTAGAACGATTGGTGCGATTATTGATATGAAGGAAGGGAATATTAGATTCCAATTTCCATTAAATAAATTCATGGAGCATTTTCCAAGAAAGAAAGTCAAATTACCTTATGAATCAATCATGCAGGATAATTATGAATTTAGTGCTAAAGAAGGCACTCGTTAGATCTATCTTGGCATTTATGCCTAGCTAGGGGCGTTAAACGATAGCGCTAGTTGGGAGGCAACCCAATTTTTCCTTATGTTTTTTTGTTTTTGATCCTGTTTAGTAATAAATCTTGCATCTACTCTCTGTTTAGATGTGTTTTTATCTTTTAATTAGTGTTTGTGCCAAGTAGAACCTCTAGGATAAACTATGATGATAGTTGATTTGATTCTGCTGAAAAACAGAAACTTTGCGCTCACGAGAAAAAAATCAATAAATCACAGAAACGTGATTTTGCAATGATTCGTTTTTCTGATGATCAATAGACAAATTTTCCAGTACGTCCTATTTTGGTAGGATTTTTAGAGTCCAAAAGTTTGTGTTAGTTACAGATTTCTACAGACTGTTCTATTTTTGACAGATTCTGTTTTCCGTTTGTTGTTTGCTTATTTTGATGCATCTATGGCTAGTAAAATAGTTTATAAACCATGGAGAAGTTGGAATACAGTATGTTTAATACCAAAATAAATAAATAATGAGTTCATTGCAGTACCTTATGTGGTGGTTTTGTTTTCTTTCACTAACGGAGCTTATAAGATTTCCTGTTGAGTTTTGTGTTGTGAAGTTTTCAAGTTTCGGGTAAAGCTTTTATGGACTATGGAATAAGGAGTGGCAAGAGCCTAAGCTTGGGGATGCCCACGGCACCCCAAGATATTCAAGGATAGCCAAAAGCCTAAGCTTGGGGATGCCCCGGGAAGGCATCCCCTCTTTCATCTTTGTTCATTGGTAACTTTACTTGGAGCTATATTTTTATTCACCACATGATATATGTTTTGCTTGGAGCATCGTGTATTATATTAGTCTTTGCTTTTTAGTTTACGACAATCATCCTTGCTGTACACACCTTTTGGGAGAAGCCTATTTGATTAGAATTTGCTAGAATACTCTATGTGCTTCACTTATATCTTTTGAGCTTGATAGTTTTTGCTCTAGTGCTTCACTTATATCTTTTAGAGCACGGTGGTGTCTTAATTTTGAAGAAATTTCTAGTCTCTCATGCTTCACTTATATTATTTTGAGAGTCTCTTAGAAAAGCATGGTATTTGCTATGGTTACAAAGTTGGTCTTAGAATGATGAGAATCCAAGTTGGGTATAATAAAAACTATCATAGAAAAAGAATTGGATGCTATGATCAACTTGATGCTTGATAATTGTTTTGAGATATAAAGGTAGTAATGTTAGGGTTATGCTAGTGGGTAATTATTAAATTGAGAAATACTTTTGTTGAAGTTGGCAAGTCCCGTAGCATGCATGTATGGTAAAAGTTGTGTGACAAATTTGTTGCATGAGGTGCTCTTTTGATTGTCTTCCTTACGAGTGGCAGTCAGGGACGAGCGATGGTCTTTTCCTACCAATCTATCCCTCTTGGGGCATGCGTTGTAGTACTTTGCTTTGAGGGCGAAGTAGAATTTTGCAATAAGTATATGAGTTCTTTTTTGACTAATGTGTGTCCATGGACATATGCACACTCATCCTTTTACTTTGCTAGCCTTTATTATTACCGCGCAACTTTCACCGGTAGCATAAACCCTGTATTTACCTTCCTCAAAACAGCCACCATACCTACCTATTATGGTATTTCCATAGCCATTCCGAGATATATTGCCATGCAACTTTCCACCGTTCCGTTTATTATGACATATTCCATCATTGTCATATTGCTCTTTTGCATGATCATGTAGTTGACATCGTATTTGTGGCAAGGCCACCTTCATAATTTTCATACATGTCGCTCTTGATTCATTGCATATCCCGGTACACCGCCGGAGCCATTCATATAGAGTCATATCTTGTTCTAGCTTTGAGTTGTAATTCTTGAGTTGTAAATTCATATAAGTGTGATGATCTTCATTATTAGAGCATTGTCCTAGTGAGGAAAGGATGTTGAAGGCTATGATTCCCCCACAAGTCGGGATGAGACTTCGGACTTTACAAAAAGAAAAAAAAGAGAGAAAAAAAGAGAGATGCCAAAAAGAAAAAAAAAGAGGCCAAAGGAAAAAAAGAAAAAAAATGAGAGAAAAAGAGAGAAGGGACAATGCTACTATCTCTTTTTACACACTTGTGCTTCAAAGTAGCACCATGATCTTCATGATAGAGAGTCTCATATGTTGTCATTTTTCATATACTAAGTGGGAATTTTTCATTATAGAACTTGGCTTGTATATTTCAATGATGGGCATCCTCAAAATGCCTTAGGTCTTCGTGAGCAAGCAAGTTGGATGCACACCCACTTAGTTTCCTTTGTTGAGTTTTCATATATTTATAGCTCTAGTGCATCCGTTGCATGGCAATCTCTACTCACTCACATTGATATCTATTAATGGGCATCTCCATATAGCCCGTTAATACGCCTAGTTGATGTGAGACTATCTTCTACCTTTTTGTCCTCACAACCACCATATACCACCATAGTGCTATGTCCATGGCTTACGCTCATGTATTGCGTAAGAGTTGAAAAAACTGAAGCGCGTTAAAAAGTATGAAACAATTGCTCGGCTCATCATCGGGGTTGTGCATGATGGGAGTATTTTGTGTAACGAAAATGAAGCATGGCCTAACTATATGATTTTGTAGGGATAAGCTTTCTTTGGCTATGCTATTTTGATAGGACATGATTATTTGTTAGTATGCTTTGAAGCATTATTATTTTTATGTTTTATAAGCTTTTATTTTGAATCATTTGGATCTGAACATTCATGCCACAATAAATAAAATTACTTTGAGAATTATGCTAGGTAGAATTCCACATAAAAAAATTCTTTTTTTATCATTTACCTACTCAAGGACGAGCAGGAATTAAGCTTGGGGATGCTTGATACGTCTCCAACGTATCTATAATTTTTGATTGTTCCATGCTATTATATTACCCCTTTTGGATGTTTATGGGCTTTATTTTACACATTTATATCATTTTTGGGACTAACCTACTAACCGGAGGCCCAGCCCGTATTGCTGTTTTTTTGCCTATTTCAGTATTTCGAAGAAAAGGAATATCAAACGGAGTCCAAACGGAATGAAACCTTTGGGAGCATGATTGGACTTGAAGTGCAAGCCAAGAAGCAGCCGAAGCGGCCACGAGATAGGAGGGCGCGCCCCCCTGTAGGGCGCGCCCCCTGTCTTGTGGGCCCCTCGGGCGGCCACCGACGTACTTCTTCCTCCTATATATACCTACGTACCCCGAAAACATCCAGGGAGCACCCGAAACAGAATTTCCACCGCCGTAACCTTCTGTATCTACGAGATCCCATCTTGGAGCCTTCGCCGGCGTTCTGCCGGAGGGGGAATCGACCATGGAGGGCCTCTAAATCAACATCCTTGCCCCTCCGATGAGTTGTGAGTAGTTTACCACAGACCTACGAGTCCATAGTTATTAGCTAGATGGCTTCTTCTCTCTTTTTGGATCTCAATAAAATGTTCTCCCCCTCTCTTGTGGAGATCTATTCGATGTAATCTCTTTTTGCGGTGTGTTTGTCGAGATCCGATGAATTGTGGGTTTATGATGAAGTTTATCTATGGATAATAATTGAATCTTCTCTGAATTCTTTTATGTGATTGAGTTATTTTTGCAAGTCTCTTCGAATTATCGGTTTGGTTTGCCCTACTAGATTGATCTTTCTTGCCATGGGAGAAGTGCTTAGCTTTGGGTTCAATCTTGCGGTGTTCTTACCCAGTGACAGAAAGGGTTGCAAGACACGTATTGTATTGTTTCCATTGAGGATAAAAAGATGGGGTTTATATCATATTGCATGAGTTTATCCCTCTACATCATGTCATCTTGCTTAAGGCGTTACTCTATTCTGATGAACTTAATACTCTAGATGCAGGCAGGTGTCGGTCGATGTGTGGAGTAATAGTAGTAGATGCAGGCAGGAGTCAATCTACTTGTTATGGACGTGATGCCTAGATACATGATCATGCCTAGATAATCTCATAATTATTCGCTTTTCTATCAGTTGCTCGACAGTAATTTGTTCACCCATTGTAATACTTATGCTATCTCGAGAGAAGCCTCTAGTGAAACTTATGGCCCCCGGGTCCATCTCCTATCATATTTGCTTCCAATCTACTTTTGTTTGCATCTTTACTTTTTGCATCTATATTATAAAATACCAAAAATATATTTATCTTATCAAACTATCTCTATCATATCTCACTTTCGCAAGTGGCCGTGAAGGGATTGACAACCCCTTTATTGCATTGGTTGCGAGTTCTCAGTTTGTTTGTGTAGGTGCGTGGGACTTTTGAGGACCTCCTACTGGATTGATACCTTGGTTCTCAAAACTGAGGGAAATACTTACGCTACACTTGCTACATCACCCTCTCCTCTTCGGGGAAAACCAACGCAAGCTCAATACATAGCACACTCTCGCAAGTAACCCGGTCCAATTACAAAAAAACCAAGGCCCGCTACAGGGCGTGGACCCATATTGGAGGGATGGCTCAATGGGCCATGAAAAATTCATAGTACACTGGATACCATACCAACACACAGCCTTAGAGCATGTTGGATACTCTGGCAGGTGGCCAAGAGCGGCGAGGATCTCCTCATCAACCATACCATAGAGAACCATCCCACCGAAAATAACAATATAGTACTGACAGTCTTTGAGACTTTCGCCTCAAATAATAGGTGCAAGCGAGCACTCCGCAGCCTCGCCAAAGTCTGCCACGTTGCAGCAATAAATCCATGGAACGACATGGCTATAACCTTCAAGGCCAGTGACGAACCTCAATTCCGAACAGTTCGGGCACCAGCCGCTTTAGTCCTTAGTCCAATTGTGGACGGCTTCCGGCTTACTAAAGTGCTCATGGACGACGGCAGCGGATTAAACCTCATCTACGAGGAGACTCTTAACAAGATGGAAATAGACAAGAGCCGCATTAAGCAAAGAAACACGACCTTCAGGGAATCATCCCTAGTCGGGAGGCACGATGTGCGGGAAAAATCACACTAGATGTGGTATTTGACACGCCGGAGAATTATAGGTCCGAAGAAATCATATTCCAAGTGGCCCCATTCAGTAGCGGATACCATGCCCTTTTAGGGTGGGATGCATTCACGAGCTTTCAAGCTATACCCCATTACCGGTACATGAAGCTCAAGATGCCCGGGCCCAATGGAATCATCACTCTAGCTAGTGATCGGGACGTAGCACTCCGCGCCGAAAATAAAATCGCCGCACTGGCCCTTGAGGCATTATCCGAAGCCCTCGCAGCTGAAGAACTAACCATGCTGCGCTCCACAGTGGAAAGGGACGATGTGATACTCGACAAATGACCCAATTCCACATCTTTCAAACCAGCAGACGAAATAGTCAAATTCCAGGTCCACGCAACGGACCCTTCAAAAACAGCATCGATTGGGGCACAACTAAACCCCATAATAGACGCCGCACTACAAGAATTCTTGCAAGAGAATTGGGACATCTTCGCCTGGCATCCTTCAGACATGCCAGGTATCCCACGCAGGCTGGATGAACATAGCCTAAATATACTGAAGGGATACAAGCCGGTCAAGCAGACTCTTCGGCGCTTTTTAGAACCTAAGCGGCAAGCTATGGGAGAGGAGCTAGCCAAGTTACTCGAAGCTGTATTCATCAGAGAAATAAAACACCCGAACTGGCTAGCAAATCTGGTGATGGTACCAAACAAGGACAAATCCTGACGCCTATGTGTCGATTTCAAGGACCTCAATAAGGCTTGCCCCAAGGATCCTTTCCCCCTCCCCCACATTGATCAAATCATTGATGCTACCACCGGACACGACTCATTGTGCTTCCTCGATGCATACTCCGGATACCATCAAATCAAGATGGCAGAGTCCGATCAAGCCGCAACGACATTCATCACACCATACGGCCCATTCTATTTTAATAGCATGCCTTTCAGGCTCAAAAATGCCGGCGCAACCTATCAACGTATGATTCAGACATGCCTGAAGAAACAAATCGGCAAAACAATGGAGGCATACGTAGACGATGTGGTCATCAAAACCAGACATGTCAAATCTTTAATAGACGACTTGAGGCTTACGTTCGACAATCTACGAACATATGACATCAAGCTCAATCTGGAAAAATGCATTTTCGGCATACCTGCCGGAAAGCTGATAGGCTTCATCGTTTCCAATAGAGAAATTGAAGCAAATCCGGAAAAATTTGAGTTATGTCAAAGTTGGCTACCCCAACAGACCTCAAGCAAATCCAGAAATTAACTGGATGCGTGGCTGCTCTAAGCCGCTTTATCTCCCGATTGGGAGAAAAGGCACTACCTCTTTATCGCCTTCTTCGATGCACCGAACACTTCGAGTGGTTGGGTGCAGCCACGGCCGGACTGGAAGAAATAAAGGCCCTCTTGGCCAACAATCCAATCCTGGCCGCACCAAATACTGGCGAACCCATGCTGTTATATATAGCTGCAACACACCAGGTTGTAAGCGCAGTGCTCGTTGTCGAATGAGAAACGGACGGACATAAGTTCCCGCTTCAAAAGCCGGCATACTAAGTATCCACTGTCCTCACTCCATGCAAATCCCGGTACCCACATTATCAAAAGATAGCATACGCGGTCTTCATGGCATCCCGTAAACTACACTACTCTCAAGAGTGTTCAATCACGGTGGCCTCCGAAGTACCACTCAACGATATAATAAATAACCGCGATGCCATGGGCCGAATTGCTAAATGGGCTATCGAGCTCCTCCCGTTTGACATAACATAAAAACCATGGCGAGCCATTAAGTCGCAAGTACTAGCTGACTTTGTGGCCGAATGGACAGAAGGCGAACTCCCAAAAGAATACGGCGCGTACTCCAATTGGATCATGCACTTTGACGGCTCTAAAATGCTAGCTGGTCTGGGGGCAGGCGTTGTCCTGACATCCCCCACCGAAGATACAGTCCAATACGTATTCCAAATATTATATACAGACTCCAACAACACAGCCGGATATGAGGCTCTGTTGCATGGTCTTCGGATGGCCGTTTCCATGGGCAATCAACGCCTGGAAGTGCGTGGGGACTCGAACCTCACAATATCTCAAATAAATGGAGACTTTGATGCCAAGGACCCAAAAATGGCGGCTTACCGAAATACCGTCCTCAAAATGTCAGCTCGGTTCAAGGGGCTCGAATTCCACCATGTGATCCAAGAAAATAATCAAGCGGTGGATATCCTCACCCGCATCGGTGCTAAGCGCGACCCCGTCTCACCTAACATCTTCTTGGAAAGGTTGTTCTAGCCATCCGTGGTATGGGAAGGGGAGACCAGCAATATCAGTCCGGATCCGAACACAACCCCAGATCTCGAACAATCTAACATAATCGGAGGCTCCGCAACCGAAATAACACCATCGGCCCACATGATTATGGCTGTCATTGCCCCGTGGATGGACCCTTCTTAGCCTACTTAAATAGGCAAGAACTCCCCGAGGACCAAAATGAAGCACATTGTATTGTGCAGCGCTCTAAAGCCTACAAGGTTCACAAGGGAGAGCTTTATAAGAAAAGCACGACCGGAGTTCTTCAAAGATGCATCTCCGAAGAGGAGGGATGGCAGCTACTGGCCAAAATTCACGCTGGACTCGGCGGCCATCACGCCACAGCACGGGCCCTTGTAAGCAAGGCCTTCCATACAGGCTTCTACTGGCCGACAGCCTGAGCAGACGCACAGGACCTCGTCCAACATTGCGTCGGTTGCCAACTTTTCGCAAATCAAAGCCATATGCCACCCACCTCCCTCCAAACAATCCCCATAACTTGGCCCTTTGCAGTCTGGGGGCTCGATATGGTCAGACCCCTTAAAGGAGGAAGCCATAAGAAAAAAATACTTTTTGGTCATGGTAGATAAATTCACAAAATGGATAGAGGCCAAACTAGTAAAAACGGCCAAATCAGGACCAGTGATAGACTTCATATCCAGGGTCGTACACCATTACGGTGTCCCCCACAGCATCATCACTGATAACGGCTCCAACTTCACAGCCGACAAAGTGAAAACTTGGTGCGGCAAAATGGGCATTAAGCTAGATTATGCCTCTGTCTATCACCCCCAAACAAACGGTCAAGTCGAACGAGCAAATGGTCTTATTATGAGCGGCATCAAACCCAGACTAGTGCGATCCTTGAAGGAATCAGACACGCACTAGGTCGAGGAGCTCGACTTCGTACTATGGGGGCTGCGGACCACGCCAAATCCAACCACTGGACACACACCATTTTTTATGGTGTACGGCATAGAGGCAGTACTACCCTGCGATATCATTCATGACTCACCTCGAGTGCGCATGTACAAAGAGAGAGAAGCTGAGCTAGATCGACAGGACAATTTAGATGCCCTGGAGGAGGAGCATGACGTCACAAAGGCCCGTTCCACATTCTATCTGCAGCAGGCTCGAAGGTATGAAAGCAAAGAAGTACGGGCCAAAACTTATAATGTTGGCGAACTCGTTCTACGCCTACCAGAGAAGAAAAAGGACAAGCTCAAGCCCAAGTGGGAGGGTCCCTTCATCATTGATAAAGTTCTCACCGGAGGAGCGTACCGTCTGCGTGATGCATCAGATAATCGACTCGAGCCGAACCCATGGAACGCGGCCAGACTACGAAGATTCTACACCTAGTGCCTAACTCTGTGTTCATCTCCTTACCTCTGCCTTCCTTTTTTAAGTTATACCATCTTTCATTCTCTCTTTCTTCCTTTTTTACATAGCCTTAAAAGCTCCAAGTGCTCTTAGACCGCACACTCCTGCCGCACTATGCGTGCTCAATATACCTGGGGGCTTCTTACACAGAAGCTTAATATAATTATCTTCGGGGCTTTGTGACCACCACATATGCGTCACTTCTCCATATGTGCCTTTTTTCACCATTATATGCACCAATATGACTTAAGTTTTGGCCAAGCTGGGTTGCCTAGCTCTTGTGTTCATGCCCTATGTTCTCGTTAATTCGGCTAGGGCATAAGGGGAGCACCTCTGCGATTGTTACTGCTGGGTCAGCCGGATGTGTACCTTAGACTGGGTGAAGCCAAAAGCTAGTGTTCTTAAGGGAATATTCGATCGGTGAACAATAGATGTTTCTTGCCTATTTTAACACATGCCCCCAAATGTTTTATATCCTGCGTAGCATTTCGCAGTTCGGACATGCACATTAATGCATGCGTACCCAGGGAAAGGAACCCTTAACGGAACTATTCTCCCTGGAAGATGTTTCTTACTATCCATGTAATATAACATAGCTTGTTGGGTACTTGTCTATTCAAGCACTTATGACCCCTACGCCTGGTTTCCACGCATACCCCGGTTTTACATAACCGAGCGGGTATTCGGATACACTCCGGACTATCAGGTCTGGAGGCTGAAGCGAAAAGGTCTGCCATGACAAATGATTTACAATCCGGCTAGGGACAATATATGTCATTTGAAGTACAGAGTCACTTAGACTGACTAAATTCTTCTTCTATACAATTCAACAGGCTGTCTAGCCTACAATCCTGTTGGGAATATTTTGTGGCTAATCCTACTTGGTCATACACCAGACTAACGGGAATCTATTCCCCATGTCCGACCTCGGCCATGTGGTTCGGGTCAGCCTTGGTGTATCGCGTCTTCACCATGGCCCAGGCTTCCGTTGCACCTTGTCGGTAGGCCGATATCTTCCATAATCGGAAGCGCCGCCGCGCTCCCTTGAGCATCTCCATGAGCTCTCCCATGCCTCTGGGCAGGGACGCGGAGGGCCACAAGGCCTGGGCAATACCCCACATCACCTGTTGAACTCGTTCGTGCAGTTGCGAGAGCTCCGGCAGTAGATCACCTGTGGATCCGGGCATCTCCTCTTCGGGGCGACCTGTCAGCATACCTACAGACATAATTTTCTGTTTAGCCCGCTTCTTCGCCGAACTATTTAAAGGTTCGTTCGAGAACTTACTAAAAATGCTTCATCGCTCCTATTCTCCTTTACGGAGTCCGCAAGCTGGGCCCGAACATCTCCCAGTTCAACGCCTAGCCGGGTATGGGCATCCTGAAGCTCATTTTTCTCCCGAATAACCCGTGTAAGGACTCGCTCGCCAGCCTCTCGCTGTTGTTTAGCACATTGCTCATCCTCTTGTAATATCTCCGGATTCACTCCGAGATTTTCTGCGGAATCTATTGTTAGATTAGCATTCATGCTGAATACTGACTGGTACACGTCATTACATTTGTTCCCATCAAGACAAGTATTACCAGATGGGGCCTTCTTGGACTCCTCCATTCCGGCAACTGCGGCCCGCAGCTAGGCCTTGCACTCCTCTAGGTCTTTCGACAGCTGGGTATTCTTCTTTGTAAGAACCTATGCATACAATGATCCTTAAATCAGTTGTGCCAACTGTTTCAAGTCTTAGGGGCTAGTGACATACATAATTATCAGATTTTCTTACCCGAATATCCTTTGTGTATTGGTCCGTGGCTCTGGCAAGTCCATCTTCAGAAGTTCGGATGTACGCGTCCCCCAAGTTGAAGGCATTGAACGCCTCTTCAGAGAAATGAGGGTCACATAATGTGGCCCGTCGGCGCCTGTGATTCATGGCGCTCTCCACTTTGGAGTTTGTAGCAAATAATCTATCCGCATCCTCTGTAGGAGGACCGTCCGACATTGTCCCTGTGTTAATCTCTGCCCTTGAGTCCGGCCCTAGAGTTCGGCTGGTGGAGGCATGACCGGCAGGCTCTCCGGATATAGTTCGATGAGCGCTCTTTTTGCCAGGGAACCATGGACATTGTTATATTTTAAGGACGATAATCACGTAGCAGGTTGTTAATCATACCTCTGCGACGGCGTCTCAGTCCTGGCCGCCTTCCTCTTAAGCCGACCCGGCTTCGGTGCTCCTTGTTGATGAGTCACTGCGGGTTCGGCACGGTGCCCCGATAGCCTTCCCTGTAAGACGCAATATGTGTGCAGTGGGTAAGGTGCAAGGAAGGGATCCTTCTTTGAAGTTGGGACTCCGGTTTTACTTACATGCGATTTAGGGAGTAGGCCTGGGTAATCGGCTATGATAGCCACCAAGGCACCATCACAGCTTGATTGATAAAATGTCCTGTCGACGAGCTCCACAAATATGTCCGGATCTTCTTCAAGTCCGGGGTCAAGGGTCCGTTCAGGGTCCTCTGGCTGTGGAGATGGGCTGTGGATATCCCTCATGGATTTTCGCAGTTCCTGCTATGAATTAGCAAGGTAAATATTTATGATGAAGAATGAGGGAAGGACTGGAGTAAAGGATAGCAGCTCACCCACCTTGGGGGGTTGTACATGGAGAATCCATCCCGTTGGTTAATACGGATGAACTCCTCTTCTTCTCCTTTGTACAAATTGTACAGTATCTTTGCTAGAGCAGCGGCGGAGTCCGGACCTTTACGACCGCAGCGGGTGGCGTCGTATTCTCCATTGAAGTGCCACATGGGTTTTACCCGATACTGAAGTGGCTATACCCCCCGCATTATGCATGTTGACATAACCTCAATTTTTGTCAATCATGATTTGGCCAGCGTTTTTATCCTGTCCATCAAGAAAAGGACCTCTTTATTATCTTCCTCCTGGGGGCTCCAAGGGCGCCAGCTGTGGCGTTTCTTCAATGGGGCATTTGCAAACTCATGAAGGCCCATCCGAATAGGGTCCGGAAGGGGGACGTCCTCCATATAAAACCACTCCGAAGGCTAGTCTTCGGATGTCTTCTTCGGAGTACTAGACAAGTATCCTGTCTCGGTGATGCACCATATTTCGGCTCCACCCACTTGATATATTGACCCCTCCCGAATACAGGGAATGAGGCAGAATAGCCTCTTCCATAGCTCAAAATGAGCTTTGCATCCCAGAAACAGCTCGCAAAAGGCAACATAGCCGGCGATGTGTAAAATGGAAGCGGGAGTGAAGTTATGCAGCTGGAGGCCATAGAACTCCAGGAGCCCGTGGAGGAATGGATGGGTTGGAAATCCGAGTCCCCTCAGAAAGAAAGGGACAAGGCATACCCGCTCCCCCTTGGATGGGTTGAGAAAACTCTCTGCTTGCTCCCTGCCATTATAAGTGGCTAATCCGGCTCGGACAGGGACCATGTACGCAGGTGGGAGAAACCCCCGGGTCTGCAACTCTACCAATCGGCTATGGGTGACGGAACACTTCTCCCAATCGCCTGGCTTAGTGCTACGGGAGCGAGAAGAGGAGCCACAGCGAAGGACCATGATGGAATGGATTTTTTCGGGAGCGCTCCGTTGGATACTCGCTGGGGGAATATGGTGTGATTTGGATATGAGGATCCCCATCTATTTAAATAGATGATTTACTACATGGTCAGAGTGGCAAATGTAAAAATGCCCCGACTTCTCGCATTCGCTCGACATGTGGAGATAGCCATTATTAAAATCACAGAAGTCGAGGAATAATGCGTTAATGGGAAGCCGGACACTACTCGTTACAACAGGTACTCTGGATTTGGCGAAGAACCCGCCTTGCAATGTCAAAGACAATATACGCATCGGACTCATCGTCATTGAAGCCTGGTTCAGTGGCTACTAAGGGAGTCCTGGATTAGGGGGTCATCGGACAGCCGTACTATATACTTTGGCTGGACTGTTGGACTATGAAGATACAAGACTGAAGACTTTGTCCCGTGTCCGGATGGGACTCTCCTTGGCGTGGAAGGCAAGCTTGGCAATCCGGATATGTAGATCTCCTTCTCTGTAACCAACTCTATGTAACCCTAGACCCCTCCGGTGTCTATATAAACCGGAGGGTTTAGTCCGTAGGACAACAAAAATCATACCATAGACTAGCTTCTAGGGTTTAGCCTCTACGATCTCGTGGTAGATTAACTCTTGTAATACTCATATCATCAAGATCAATCAAGCAGGAAGTAGGGGATTACCTCCTTCAAGAGGGCCTGAACCTGGGTAAACATCGTGTCCCCAGCCTCCTGTTACCATTAGCCTCAGACGCACAATTCGGGACCCCCTACCCAAGATCCGCCGGTTTTGACACCGACACCCACTACAAAAAAAAGACACATCCGTGACATTTTGGGCCGAACGAAAAAAATTATGTCATACTTATGAAACTTCTATGATGATAATTGTGACAAAACCCGGTATCATCATAGATGTGGTGGGCTCCTACTTCTATGAAAAAAATCATGACAGAAAATGGGCTTTTCATCCTGGGCGGGCCGGAGACGCAGCTACACGACATTCTTTAGGCCGTCCATGACGGAAAAAACTGTGGTAGAAGCAAGGGCGAGGAAAATATTGGGGAGTTCCCGGTTACGGTGGGTGGTCGGGGGCCGAGCGATGCGCGTTTCTCTCGTACATGTACGCGTGAGTGTGTGCGAGGCATTAGGCTCCAACTTAACCCGAGCGAGGTGTCGCCTAACTGAACCCGAACGATTGCACTGCAGGCTACGCGTTACTGAACCTGAGTGATCGAGTGATTCCTTCGCTACTGCTGCTTGATACGTCCATTCTGCATCATGCTTTTATAGTGATATTTATTGCATTATGGGCTATTATTACACATTATGTCACAATACGTATGCCTATTTTCTCTTATTTTACAAGGTTTACATGAAGAGGGAGAATGCCGACAGCTGGGATTCTGGGCTGAAAAAGGAGCAAATATTAGAGACCTATTCTGCACAGCTCCAAAAGTCCTGAAACTCCACGAAAGTCATGTTGGGAATTAATAAAAAATATTAGCGAAAGAATCAACATCAGGCGGGGCACACCCTATCCACGAGGGTGGGGGTGCCCCCCTAGGGCACTCCCCCTGCCTCGTGGGCCCCCTGGCAGCCTTCCGGTGACCATCTTCTGCTATATGAAGTCTTTTGCCCAGGAAAAAAATCATAAGCAAGTTTTCGGGACGAAACACAGCCGCCACGAGGCAGAACCTTGGCGGAACCAATCAAGAGCTCCGGCGGAGCTGTTCTGCCGGGGAAACATCCCTCCTGGAGGGGGAAATCATCACCATCGATCCTCTCATCAGGAGGTGGTCAATCTCCATCAACATCTTCACCAGCACCATCTCCTCTCAAACCCTAGTTCATCTCTTGTATTCAATCTTTGTCTCAAAACCTTAGATTGGTACGTGTGGGTCACTAGTAGTGTTGATTACTCCTTGTAGTTGATGCTAGTTGGTTTATTTGGTGGAAGATCATATGTTCAGATCCTATATGCATATTAATACTCCTCTGATTATGAACATGAATATGATTGATGATTAGGTATGTTTGTTCCTAAGGACATGGGTGAAGTCTTGCTATAAGTAGTCATGTGAATTTGGTATTCGTTCGATATTTTGATGAGATGTATGTTGTCTCTCCTCTAGTGGTGTTATGTGAACGTCGACTACATGACACTTCACCATTATTTGGTCCTAGAGGAAGGCATTGGGAAGTAATTAGTAGATGATGGGTTGCTAGAGTGACAAAAGCTTAAACCCTAGTTTATGAGTTGCTTCGTAAGGGGCTGATTTGGATCCACATGTTTCGTGCTATGGTTAGGTTTACCTTAATACTTCTTTTGTAGTTGTGGATGCTTGCAATAGGGGTTAATCATAAGTGGGATGCTTGTCCAAGAAAGGGCAGTACCCAAGCACCGGTCCACCCACATATCAAATTATCAAAGTAACGAACGTCAATCATCTGAGCGTGATGAAAACTAGCTTGACGATAATTCCCATGTGTCCTCGGGAGCGCTTTTCTCTATATAAGAACTTGTCTAGGCTTGTCCTTTGCTACAAATAGTATTGGGCCACCTTGCTTCACCTTATTTACTTTCATTGCTTGTTACCCATTACAAATTACTTTATCACAAAACTATCTGTAACCAATAATTTCAGTGCTTGCAAAGTAAACCTTACTAAAAACCGCTTGTCATTTCCTTCTGCTCCTCATTGGGTTCGACACTCTTACTTATCGAAAGGACTACGATAGATCCCTGCTACGTATTGAGCTTGCGTTGGTTTTCCTCGAAGAGGAGAGGGTGATGCATCAAGTGTAGCGTAAGTATTTCCCTCAGTTTTTGAGAACCAAGGTATCAATCCAGTAGGAGGCTCCTCAAAAGTCCCACACACCTACACAAAGAAAGTGAGAACTCGCAACCAACGCAATAAAGGGGTTGTCAATCCCTTCGCGGCCACTTGCGAAAGTGAGATCTCATAGAGATATTATGATAAGATAAATATATTTTTGGTATTTTATAATATAGATGCAAAAAGTAAAGATGGAAATAAAAGTAAATTGGAAGCAAATATGATAAGAGATAGACCCGGGGGCCATAGGTTTCACTAGAGGCTTCTCTCGAGATAGCATAAGTATTACGGTGGGTGAACAAATTACTATCGAGCAATTGATAGAAAAGCGAATAATTATGAGATTATCTAGGCATGATCATGTATATAGGCATCACGTCCATAACAAGTAGACCGACTCCTGCCTGCATCTACTACTATTACTCCACACATCGACCGACTCCTGCCTACATCTAGAGTATTAAGTTCACAAACAACAGAGTAACTCCTTAGGCAAGATGACATGATGTAGAGGGATAAACTCATGCAATATGATATAAACCCCACCTTTTTATCCGCGATGGCAACAATACAATACGTGTCTTGCAACCCTTTCTGTCACTGGGTAAGAACACCGCAAGATTGAACCCAAAGCTAAGCACTTCTCCCATGGCAAGAAAGATCAATCTAGTAGGCCAAACCAAACCGATAATTCGAAGAGACTTGCAAAGATAACTCAATCGTACATAAAGGAATTCAGAGGAGAATCAAATATTATTCATAGATAAACTTAATCATAAACCCACAATTCATCGGATCTCGACAAACACACCGCAAAAAGAGATTACATCGAAAAGATCTCCACAAGAGAGGGGGAGAACATTGTATTGAGATCCAAAAAGAGAGAAGAAGCCATCTAGCTAATAACTATGGACCCGTAGGTCTGTGGTAAACTACTCACAACTCATCGGAGGGCAAGGATGTTGATGTAAAGGCCCTCCATGGTCGATTCCCCCTCAGGCAGAACGCCGGCGAAGGCTCCAAGATGGGATCTCATGCATACAGAAGGTTACGGCGGTGGAAATTGTGTTTCGGGTGCTCCCTGGATGTTTTCGGGGTACGTAGGTATATATAGGAGGAAGAAGTACATAGGTGGCCGCCCGAGGGGCCTACAAGACAGGGGGCGCGCCCAATAGGGGGGGGCGCCCTCCTATCTCGTGGGAGCCTTGGCTGCTTCTTGGCTTGCACTCCAAGTCCTCTGGATCACGTTTGTTCCAAAAATCACGCTCCCGAAGGCTTCATTCCGTTTGGACTCCGTTTGATATTCCTTTTCTTCGAAATACTGAAATAGGCAAAAAAACAGCAATACGGGCTGGGCCTCCGGTTAGTAGGTTAGTCCCAAAAATGATATAAATGTGTAAAATAAAGTCCATAAACATCCAAAAGGGGTAATATAATAGCATGGGACAATCAAAAATTATAGATACGTTGGAGACGTATCAATCCCCTACATTTGTGGGTCATCAAGACTCTTTTCTAGTGTCGTTGCCGGGGAGTGAAGCGCCTTTGGTAAGTGGAACTTGGTAAGAAAAAATTTATATAGTGTGCTGAAATTTACTCTGACTTGTTACTATGGAACATAATCCTTTGAGGGGCTTGTTCGGGGTATCTTCACCCCGACCAGTAGAGCAAATAGTTTCTCCTCAACCTACTGAACCTACTGAAAATGTTTACTTTGAAATTCCTTCGGGTATGATAGAGAAACTGCTAGCTAATCCTTTTACAGGAGATGGAACATTGCATCCCGATTTACACCTAATCTATGTGGATGAAGTTTGTGGATTATTTAAGCTTGCAGGTATGCCCGATGACGTTTTCAAGAAGAAGGTCGTCCCTTTATCTTTGAAGGGATATGAAATTACATGGTTTAGGCTATGTGATGATATGGGATCATGGAACTACAAATGATTGAAATTGGAATTTCATCAGAAGTTTTATCCTATGCATCTTGTTCATCGTGATCGTAATTATATATATTTTTTTTGGCCTCGCGAAGGAGAAAGCATCTCTCAAGCTTGGGGAGGCTTAAGTCAATGTTATATTCATGCCCCAATCATGAGCTCTCAAATTAATGATTATCCAAAAAAAATATGCTCGGCTTTCTCTCAACAATCGCTCCATGCTCGATACTTCTTGTGTTGGGTCTTTTATGATAAAGACTATTGAATTCAAATGGGATTTATTGGAAATAATTAAACGTAACTATGAAGATTGGGATCTCGACGAAGGTAAGGAGTCAGTATGACACCTAAGTTTGATTGTGTTAAACCTTTTATGGATACCGATGTCTTTCGTGAATTTAGCACTAAATATGGACTTGACTCTGAGATAGTAGCTTCCTTCTGTGAATCATTTGCTACTCATGTTGATCTCCCTAAGGAGAAGTGGTTTAAATATAATCCTCCCACTGAAGTAAAAGTAGTTGCACCTATTAAAGTTGTAGAAAGGACTATCACTTATAATGATCGTATTGTTCCTACTACTTATATTGAGAAACCACCTTTCCCTGTTAGGATAAAGGATCATGCTAAAGCTTCAACTATGGTTCGTAAGAGTAATACTAAAACTCCTACACCACCTGAGCAAATTAAAGTTGAACCTAGTATTGCTATGGTTAATGATCTCTTGGCTGATAATATTGATGGGCATGTTATTTACTTCTCGGATGAAGCTGCTAGAATTGCTAGACCTGATGCTAAAAATAAACATAGACCTATCGTAGGCATGCCTATTATTTCTGTTAAAATAGGAGATCATTGTTATCATGGCTTATGTGAATGGGTTCTAGTGCGAGTGCAATGCCTCATTCTTTATATAAAGAAATTATGCATGATATTGCACCTACCGAGATAGAAGAAATGGATGTTACAATTAAGCTTGCCAATAGAGATACTATTTCACCAGTTGGGATTGTTAGAGATGTTGAAGTCTTGTGTGGGAAATTTAAATATCCTGCTGATTTTCTAGTTCTTGGTTCCCCCCAAGATAGCTTTTGTCCCATTATATTTGGTAGACCCTTCTTGAATACTGTTAATGCTAAGATAGATTGTGAAAAAGATGTTGTTACTATTGGCTTGGGGGATACGACACATGAGTTTAATTTTGCTAAATTTTGTAGACAACCCCATGATAAAGAATTGCCTAGTAAGGATGAAATAATTGGTCTTGCTTCTATTGCCGTGCCTTCTACTGATCCTTTAGAACAATATTTGCTAGACCATGAAAATTATATGTTTATGAATGAAAGAAGGGATATAGATGAAATATTCTTTAAACTGGGACCTATTTTGAAACACAACTTGCCTGTTGAAATTCTAGGGGATCCTCCTCCACCCAAGGGTGATCCCGTGTTTGAGCTTAAACCATTACCTGATACTCTTAAATATGCTTATCTTGATGAAAAGAAGATATATCCTGTTATTATTAGTGCTAACCTTTCAGAGCAGGAAGAGGAGAGATTATTGAAAACTCTGAAGAAGCACCATGCTGCTATTGGATATACTCTTGATGATCTTAAGGGCATTAGTCCCACTCTATGTCAACACAAAATAAAATTGGAGGATGACACTAAACCAGTTATTGATCACCAACGACGGTTAAATCCTAAGATGAAAGAAGTGGTAAGAAAGGAAATACTAAAGCTTCTAGAGGCAGGTATAATTTATCCCGTTGCTGATAGTAAGTGGGTAAGTCCTGTCCATTGTGTCCCTAAGAAGGGAGGTATTACTGTCGTTCCTAATGATAAAGATGAATTGATCCCACAAAGAATTGTTATAGGTTATAGGATGGTAATTGATTTCCGCAAATTAAATAAAGCTACTAAAAAGGATCATTACCCTTTACCGTTTATTGATCAAATGCTAGAAAGATTATCCAAACATACACATTTTTGCTTTCTAGATGGTTATTCTGGTTTCTCTCAAATACCCGTGTCAGCAGAGGATCAAGAAAATACCACTTTTACTTGTCCTTTCGGTACTTTTGCTTATAGACGTATGCCTTTTGGTTTATGTAATGCACCTGCTACCTTTCAAATATGCATGATGGCTATATTCTCTGACTTTTGTGAAAAGATTTGTGAGGTTTTCATGGATGATTTCTCCGTTTATGGGTCTTCTTTTGATGATTGCTTGAGCAACCTTGATCGAGTTTGGCAGAGATGTGAAGATACCAGTCTTGTCTTGAATTGGGAGAAGTGCCACTTTATGGTTAATGAAGGTATTGTCTTGGCGCATAACATTTCTGAAAGAGGTATAGAAGTTGATAAAGCTAAGGTTGATGCTATTGAAAAGATTCCATATCCCAAGGACATTAAAGGTATAAGAAGTTTCCTTGGTCATGCCGGTTTTTATAGGAGGTTCATTAAAGACTTCTCTAAAATCTCTAGGCCTCTGACTAATCTATTACAAAAAGATATTCTGTTTGTCTTCGATGATGATTGTGTAGAAGCATTTGAAGTACTTAAGAAAGCATTGATTTCTACACCTATTGTTCAGCCACCTGATTGGAATTTACCCTTTGAAATTATGTGTGATGGTAGTGATTATGTTGTAGGTGATGTTCTAGGACAAAGAGTTGATAAGAAACTAAATGTTATTCAATATGCTAGTAAAACTCTAGACAGTGCCTAGAGAAATTATGCTACTACTGAAAAAGAATTTTTAGGAGTTGTAATTGCTTGTGATAAGTTTAGACCTTATATTGTTGATTCTAAAGTAACTATTCACACTGATCATGCTGCTATTAAATTTCTTATGGAAAATAAAGATGCTAAACCTAGACTTATTAGATGGGTTCTCTTGCTACAAGAACTTGATTTGCATATTATTGATAGAAAGGGAGCTGAGAACCACGGTGCAGACAACTTGTCTAGGTTAGAGAATATTCTTGATGACCCAATACCTATTGATGATAGCTTTCCTGATGAACAATTAGCTGTCATAATGCTTCTCAAACTGCTCCATGGTATGTTGATTATGCCAATTACATTGTTGCTAAATTCATACCACCTAGTTTCACAAAACAACAAAAGAAAAAAAAATCTATGATTTAAGACATTACTTCTGGGATGACCCACACCTTTATAAAGAAGGAGTAGATGGTGTCATTAGACTTTGTATACCTGAGCATGAACAGGAACAGATCCTACGCAAGTGTCACTCCAAGTTGTATGGAGGACACCACGCTGGAGATAGAACTGCACATAAGGTATTGTAATCTGGTTTTTATTGGCCTACTCTCTTCAAGGATGCCCGTAAGTTTGTCTTGTCTTGTGATGAATCTCAAAGAATTGGTAATATTAGTAGACGTCAAGAAATGCCTATGAATTATTCTCTTGTTATTGAACCATTCGATGTTTTTGGGGCTTTGATTATATGGGACCTTTTCCTTCCTCTAATGGGTATACACATATTTTAGTTGATGTTGATTACATTACTAAGTGGGTAGAAGCTATTCCAACTAGTAGTGCTGATCATAACACCTATATTAAGATGCTTAAAGAAGTTATTTTTCCAAGGTTTGGAGTCCCTAGATACCTAATGACTGACATTGGTTCACATTTTATTCATGGTGCTTTCCGTAAAATGCTTGTTGAAGATGATGTTAATCATAGAATTGCATCTCCATATCACCCACGGTCTAGTGGTCAAGTAGAATTGAGTAATAGAGAGCTTAAACTAATTTTGCAAAAGACTATTAATAGATCTAGAAAGAATTGGTCCAAGAAACTTGATGATGCATTATGGGCTTATAGAACTGCATATAAAAATCCTATGGGTATTGTTGGTGTCAAAACCGGCGGATCTCGGGTAGGGGGTCCCAAACTGTGCGTCTAAGGCTAATGGTAGCAAGAGACTGGGGACATGATGTTTTACCCAGGTTCGAGCCCTCTCGATGGAGGTAATACCCTACTTCCTGCTTGATTGATCTTGATGATATGAGTATTACAAGAGTTGATCTACCACAAGATTGTAGAGGCTAAACCCTAGAAGCTAGCCTATGGTATGATTGTTGTTGTCCTATGGACTAAACCCTCCGGTTTATATAGACACCGGAGGGGGCTAGGGTTACACAGAGTCCAGTTTATATAGATACCGGCAAAGGTAGCACTGGGAGAACTACGGCAATTGTGCCCCGGTTGAGCTAGGTTAAGCACCTCAGTAGAGAAAGCTAAAACTGACCGTCATGATAGGGCAAGAGCCGGTCGCTGTTCGAGAGGTTTCGAGTCCCTAAAGACTTATGCCGCTTAGAGCGAGGAGCTGGGTTTGTCCGGCCTAGGCGTGGATAGTGCCCCGAACTCGGTCTTCCGAATACTAGGGGCTTCGCCAAAATTTAAAATTATAGAATTCTATGGCTAAGTGAGAGTGATAAAGCATTATAGTCCGAGTGCCTTGTTCGTTGTGCTGAGCGCCTCCCTCGAAGGACCCAAGAATGGGAACAAGAGCGCTCAGGTTTATCCTGAACACCCCAGAACTTGTGGCATGGGGGTAGAAGCCGACGACTCGCCAACTCTTAGATTGAATAAATGATCACACAGAAGGTAATATTTTAAATTCAAAAAGCGTTGCTTAGCGCATATGAACAAGTTTTCAGCGCACAGGATAACACGAGCGAGTTTACTCAAAAATTACATCCTTGGAACACTCATCCGCCACAAGGCAGGCACCCTTCAGGATGCCCTCATAATACATCTCGGGCTTGCGATGCTCCTTCCCCTCCGGTGGCCCATCTGTCACCAGCTTCTCAGCATCCATCTTGCCCGAGTGTACTTTAACACGGGCAAGGGCCCTACGGGCGCCTTCGATGCATACGGAGTGCTTGATGACTTCAAGCCATGGACAGGCATCCGCCAGCCACCTCACCAGCCCAAAGTAGCTCCCAGGCATGACCTCCCCAGGCCATAGCCGGACTATAAGGCCCTTCATGGCCTGATCGGCTACCTTATGGAGCTCGACCAGCTGCTTCGGCTGGTCGCTCAAGGGCACCGGGTGTCTGGCCTGAACATACTAGGACCAGAACACCTTCTCCGTCGAGATCCCTTCCTCGGCTCGGTAGAATGCGCAGCGTCGGACACACTGCGGGGCAGATCTGTGAATGCTCCTGGAGACCTCCGGACTCAGGTAAGTAACAAGTAATTCACTTTCACGTGCTTGCTTTGCATAAAGAATGCCTTACCCGCCGCTATCTTCTTCATCGCCTCAATTTCCTAGAGGGCTTTTTGGGCTTTGGCCTTGGCAGATTTGGCGCTCTTAAGGGCCGAGGCAAGCTCGGACTCTCGAGACTTTGAGTCAAGCTCCAAACTCTCGTGTTTTTTCACGAGAGCGTGGAGCTCTTGCCGCACCTCCGCCACCCGCGCCTCCTGCTTTTCTCGCTCGGTGCGCTCCACGGCCACATTGTCTTTGGCCTCGGACAGCGCTTCTTCAGGGTCGCCACCTCGGTTGTGGCCCCTGTAATACTCACGTTAGTCCTGTCATTATTTGCAACAAGATCTTTTTATATACTTACATAAGGTATTACTTACTTTCCTTGCCGTCAAGCTGCTTCTTGGCAAGGCCGAGCTCGTTCTTGGACCGCTTGAGGCTCTGCTTCAATGCATCGACCTCCACAGTCAGTGCGGCAGAGGTCAGCAGTGCAGCCTGCATTCCCATATTGACATACTTATGTTAGACTCCGGCGTATATCTTTTAGATCCTCAGTCTGGCTTTTCTTTCCGAACGCCAAACTGAGCATCAGGGGCTACTGTCTATGCGGTAATATCTTTACATATCTTAAATACATACCTCAAAGCCTGTTAGAAGGCTGGCACAGGCTTCCGTCAGCCCCTCTTGGCGGACTGAACCTTCTGGATCACTGCACTCATAATAGTGTGGTGCTCCTCGTTGATGGAGGCGCTGTTAAGCACCTCCAGCAAATTATCCGGTGCCTCCGGTTGGACAGAGGTCACCGGCGTCGTAGGCATGCCCTTCTTACTAGGGGGCGCCTGCCGGACTCCAGAACCACTGATGGTTTCGGTGCGGTGTCCGGCCCAGGGCCGGACTTAGAGCCCTTTGGGGTTTTATCCCCTTTGCGCCTGGAGTCTGGGAGGTCGCCTTGCGGCGCCTCCAAGACCACCTCCTCCTGGCTTGGCCCCTTTTGGGACTCCACCTCGGCATCGTTCGTAGGGCGAGGGGAGGTAACAGTCGGGAGTGAAAGACTGTTCACATCCGACGAATCTAGGGAGCCGCTCGACAAAGCGTCGAGACGGGCCTTGGGCGGACTGCATGATTATATTCGGCGTCAGAGGATACTGTGCAATAAAGGAACACCATGAGTTATTCTGGTATCCGGATACTTACGATTTTGCCAGGGGCTTGGCCCTGGATGGCCACTCCTCATGGTCGTCGTTGTTGTTGGTGGAGTAGTCTGGAGGAAGGGTCCTTCCCTTCTCGGACCCTCCGGCCCCTAGTTGGGGTGGCCTTCCTTTTCTTTCCTCCCCCCGCTGGAGGGGGAGAGGCCTCTTCTTCCTCCTCCTCGTCTTCATGGGAGGAGTGCACTTTGGAGTCATCGGATGATGAATCCGACACCACCGGGCGCCGGGAACTCTTTCGAGTTCCCGTGGCCTTCTTCTTGGCCTTCTTCTCCGCCACCACGTAAGGTGCCGGGACCAGCAGCTTCGCCAAGCGGGCATCGGCTAGGCCTTCGGGCAAAGGAGCCGGACAGTCGATCTGTCCGGCCGTCTTCTGCCAGTCCTGTCAAAGGAATGGGAGCTTAGATCCCGCATAGAGTCAAACTATGAAAAACAATTATCCCGTAAAGGGTAAAACAAGCTTACTATGCTGGCTTGGCGCTTCGCGCATAATCCGCGATCCTCGGTAATGGGAGAGGGAACCTCGGCACCCTTAAATAGCACCCTCCAAGAATCTTCGTGCGTTGTGTCAAAGAGCCTGGTCAAAGTTTGGTGCTGGGCCGGGTCGAACTCCCACAAGTTAAAAGCCCGTCGTTGACACGGGAGGATTCGGCGGAGGAGCATGACCTGGACTACATTGACAAGTTTAACCTTCTTGTCCACCAGGTTTTGGACGTAGGATTGGAGTCTGGTCAGCTCTCCCGAATTACCCCACGACGGTCCCTTCTCTTTCCAAGAGGTGAGCCATGTGGGGATGCCAGATTGGAATTCGGGGGCCGCTGCCCATTCAGGGTCACGCGGCTCGGTGATGTAGAACCACCCCGATTGCCACCCTTTGATGGTTTCCACGAAGGAGCCCTCGAGCCATATAACATTGGGCATCTTGCTGGCCGCCCACTACCTTCGGCTAGAAATTTAAGGTCTTCAGCCATAAGCCGAAGTGGGGTTTGATGCGGAGGAAGGCCTCGCACACGACGATAAATGCCGAGATGTTGAGGATGAAGTTCGGGGCCAGATCATGGAAATCCAGGCCGTAGTAGAACATGAGCCCCCCGACAAATGGGTGGAGTGGGAAACCCAGTCCGCCGAGGAAATGGGGGAGGAACACCACCCTCTCATGGGGCCTGGGGGTGGGGACCAGCTGCCCCTCGTCTGGAAGCCGGTGCGCAATGTCGTTGGACAAGTATCCGGCTTTCCTCAACTTTTTGATGTGCCCCTCCGTGACGAAGGAGGCCATCCACCTTCCTCCCGCTCTGAACATGGCTGGAGAAGGTTGAGGTGGGAAGTGCGGACTTGGGCGCTGGAGCTCGAGTGTGCAGAAATGGATAAGCGAAGGAGGAAGAATGCGTAGATGAAGAAGATGGATCCTTATCCTCTTATATGGGCGGACGAAACTATGTGCCCCCACCAGCCTGGTAAAACTCGCTTATCTCCAAAGCACCATAATTAATGGCACGGTTGGGTTACCCACGCCCTTGTTGATGAGAATCCCGGAATAAGGGGACACAATCTTTGCTTCGACAAGACGTGGCAAGGAAACCACCTCGCTAAACGCGCTAAGGTGGGGCAGTAAAACAATTCGAATAAAGGTTTGGCCGTGGCGTGATGTCACGCTGCGGAATACGTCAGCAGATTAGATTTGTGAAAATATTAGTCTCTCTATGGTGGTATGTGGAACTTATTTTGCAGAGCCGGACACTATTCTTGTGTTCAAAATCTTCTATGAAGTATTCGGAGGAGGAACCCACCTTGCAATGCCGAAGACAATCTGCGTGTCGGACTCGTCGTCATTGAAGCCTGGTTTAGGGGCTACTGAGGGAGTCCTGGATTAGGGGGTGTCCGGATGGCAGGACTATAACCTTTGGCCGGACTCCTGGACTATGAAGATACAAGATTGAAGACTTCGTCCCGTGTCCGGATGGGACTTTCCTTGGCGTGGAAGGCAAGCTTGGCGATACGGATATGTGGATCTCCTCACATTGTAACCGACTCTGTGTAACCCTAGCCCTCTCCGGTGTCTATATAAACCGGAGGGTTTTAGTCCGTAGGACGAACAACAATCATACCATAGGCTAGCTTCTAGGGTTTAGGCTCTCTGATCTCGTGGTAGATCTACTCTTGTACTACCCATATCATCAATATTAATCAAGCAGGAGTAGGGTTTTACCTCCATCGAGAGGGCCCGAACCTGGGTAAAAACATCGTGTCTCCTGTCTCCTATTACCATCCGCCTAGACGCACAGTTCGGGACCCCCTACCCGAGATCCGCCGGTTCTGACACCGACAGGGATCCTCAGATCCAAATCACACCATCTTCCTCCCAGCAAGCATTCAACAGAGCGTGCCCGGGAAAAGCCATTCCATCATGGCTGGCCGCCGAAGCTCCTCCTCTCGCACCCTTAGCTCTAAGCCAGGCAATTGGGAAAAGTGTTCTATCCCTCATAGCCGATTAGTGGAGTTGCAGACCCAGGGGTTCCTCCCACCTAGATACATGGTCCCCGTCCGAGCCGGACTAGCCACCTATAATGGCGGGGAGCAGGCGGAGAACTTTCCGAACCCATCTAGAGGGGAGCGGATATGCCTTGTCCCGTATTTGCTGAGGGGGCTAGGGTTTCCAATCCACCCATTCCTCCGTGGGCTCTTGGAGTTCTACGGTCTCTAGTTGTACAACTTCACTCCTGCCTCCATACTGCACATCACAGGGTATATTGCCTTCTGCGAGCTCTTCCTGGGCTGCGAAGCTCATTTTGAGCTATGGAAGATGCTATTCTGCCTTGTCCCTCGCAGTCAGGAGGGATCTATATATCAAGTGGGCGGAGCCGAAATATGGCGCATCGCCCAGGCCGTATACCTGTCCGGCACTCCAAAGAAGGCATCCAAAGATTGGCCCTTGGAGTGGTTTTATGTAGATGATGATCGCCCAGGCCTGGACGGGCCTTCCCGAGTTTATCAATTACCCGCTGAAGAAACGCCAAAATTGGCGCCCGTGGAGCCCCCAGGAGGAAGATGATAGAGAGGTACTCTATCTAATGGGAAGGATAAAAATTCTGGCCAAATCAGGATTGACAATGATAGAGGTTATGTCAATATGCATAATGCAGGGGGTGCAGCCACTTCAATATCGGGGGAAACCCATGTGGCACTACAACGGAGAAGACGACGCCAGCCGTTGCGGTCATAAAGGTCCGGACTCCGCCACCGCACTGGCAAAAATATTGTCCGATTTGTACAAAGGGGAAGAAGAGGAGTTCCTCCGCATTAAGCCGCAGGATGGATTTTCCATGTACAACCCCCCAAGCTGGGTAAGCTGTCATTCCTTACTCGACTCTATTCATACATGTGTCCTTTGTCACCAATCATTTTATCTTGCTATTTTCAAAGCAGGAACTGAGAAGGGCCGTGGAAGAGTTTAACAGCCCACCTCCGCCGCCAGAGGATCCTGGCCGGGCTCTCGACCCCGGACTTGAAGAAGATCCGGATATATCTGTGGAGCTTGTAGACGGGACATTTTATCAAGCAAGCCGCAACGGCACTTTAGTGGCCATCCTTGCTGATTATCCCGGGCTGCCCCCGGTGTCGAACGTAAGTAAAGCCAGAGCCCTATATTCTAAATTATGTTGTGCCTTAAGCGCACATGTTGTATTTTTGCAGGAACGGCCATTAGGACGCCATGCCGAGCCCACGGGGGCTCAACAGCAAGGGGCATCCGGTTCGGGCAGGCGTAAGAGGAAGGCGGTTAGAACTAAGACGCCGGGACAGAGGTACAAATTGGACTTGCTCTGTGATTATCTTTGCCGAATTGTGACAGTTTGCACTGCGTCCTAGCAGGAAAAAGATCCACCGGACTACATCCGGATCCCCTGCCGGCCACGCCTCAAGCAGCCGGATTCCTGAAGCAGACTCACGGGTGGAGGCTGATGTGGGGGCAACGCCGGATTTCCCTCCCACAGAGGATGCGGACATGCTTTTCGCTTCAAACTCTGAAGTGAGGAGTGCCATGAATCACCGGTGCAGACGGGCCGTACTCCGCAATGGTATTTTCTCCGAGGAGGCTTTCGATGCCTTCAACTTCGGAGACGCATATATTCGCACCGCTCAAGATGGACTTGCCAGAGCAACGGACCAGTATGCGTACGATATACGGGTAAGAAAATCTGATAAGTATGTGTAGTAGTAGCCCCTGAGAATTGAAACAGTTGGCACAACTGATTTAAGGATCATTGTATGCATAGGTTCTTATAGAGAAGAATACCCATTTATCTCAAGAACTGGAGGAATGTAAGACCTAGCTGAAGGCCACTATTGCCAAACAAGAGGGATCAAAAAGGGCCTCTTCTGGTAAGACTAACCTTGTGCCAGTTATTTATATGGCATGGTTTATAAATCTAACATGAGATGTTGCAGACAATCCCGGGGAGAATCCGAAGATTGTGGAAGATAATGAGCCACATCTGCAAAGTCAGCTGAAGGCGGACGAGCGTGTGCTGACGAAGGCTATTCGAGAGAGAAACAATCTCCAAGATGCTAATATCCGACTGAGCGTCGAGTTAAAAGATGTGCGGGCTCAGCTTGCTGACTCCAAGAAGGAGAACAGGAGGCTTCGACGTGGTATTTATAGTAAGTGCTTAAACAAACTGTAGTATAGTTCGGCGAGGAAGCGTATTGACAGAGTTATGTATGCAGGTATGCTGACGGGCCTTCTTGAAGAGGAGATGCCCGGATCCGTGGGCGATATGCTGCAAGATCTTTCACAACTGCACGAACGAGCGCGGCAGGTGATGCAGGGTATTGCCCAGGCCTTGTGGCCATCCGCTTCCCTGCCAGGAGGCATGCGCGAGCTTGTGGAGGTGCTCAAAGGAGCACGACGACGCTTCCGGTTATGGAAGATATTAGCCTGCCGACAAGGTGCGAGGGAAGCATGGGCCATGGTGAAGACGCGATATGCCAAGGCTGACCCGAACCATATGGCCGAAGTCGGACTGGTGGGGGCAGATGGGCAAGAGATACCTGTAAGTCTGGTATACGACCAGGTAGCATTAGCAGCAAAGTATTCCCAATGGGATCGTAAGCTAGACAGCCTGTTGGATGGTATAGAGGAAGAATATAGCCAATCTAAGTGACTATGTAATTTAAATGGACCTATGTAGTCCCTAGCCGGATTGAAAATCATTTTTCATGGCGGACCTTTTCGCTTTAGCCCCCAGACCCGATAGTCTGGAGTGTATCCGAATACCCTGCACAGTTATGAAAAACCGGGGTATGCATGGAAACAAGGCGTAGGGGTCATAAGTGCTTGAACAGACAAGTACCCAACTAGTTATGTTATATTACATGGATAGTAAGAAACATCTTCCAGAGAGAATAGTTCCGTTAGGGGTTCCTTTCTCTGGGTGCGCATGCATCGATGTGCATGTCCGAACTGCGAACAAAAGCGCAAGAAACAAAAAGTCTGGGGATTCACGTTGTAATAAACGAAAACATCTTTTGTTCACCGACTGAATATTCCCTTAAGAATGCTAGCTTTCGGCTTCACCCAGTCTGAGGTACACATCTGGCTGAACCGGCAGTAACAATCGCAGAGGTGCTCCCCTTATGCCCTAGCTGAATTAACGGGAACGTAGGGCATGAACACAAGAGCCAGGCAACCCAGTATGGCCAAAACTTAAGTCATATCGATGCATATAATGGTGAAAAAAGGGCACATATGGAAAGAAACACATATGTGGCTGGCAGGGAGCTATTGAAGTTGTGATATTTAGCCTCCGTATAGGAAGCCCCCAGGTATAGTGTGCACGCGTAGTGCGGCCGGAGTGATCGAAGCATCCGTACAGTTTTGTAAGGTTGTGTGTGGAAAGGAAAAGAAGGCGAGAAAGGAAGGAAGAGAACATAATTGAAGAGGCGAAGGTGAGGAGACGAACACTGAGTTCGGCACAAGGCGTAGAATCTTCGGAGTCTGGCCGCGTTCCATGGGTTCGGCTCGAGTCTGTTATCAGATGCACTGCACAGAAGGTACGCTCCTCCGGTGAGAACTTTATCAATGATGAAGGGACCCTCCCACTTGGGTTTGAGCTTGTCCTTCTTCTTCTCGGGGAGGCGTAGAACTAGTTCGCCAATGTTATAAGTTTTGGCCCGTACTTCTCTGTTTTGTTACCTTCGAGCCTGTTGCTGATAGAATGCGGAACGGGCTTTTGCTACGTCACGCTCCTCCTCTAGAGCATCTAAGTTGTCCTGCCGATGTAGCTCGGCTTCCTTCTCTTCATACATGCGCACGCGAGGTGAGTCATGGATTATGTCGCAGGGTGGCACTGCTTCTGCGTCGTACACCATAAAAAATGGTGTGTATCCGGTGGTACGATTCGGCGTGGTCCGCAGCCCCCAGAGTACGGAGTCGAGCTCCTCGACCCAATGCGTGTCTGATTTTTTCAAGGATCGCACTAGTCTAGGTTTGATGCCGCTGATGATGAGACCATTTGCATGTTCGACTTTACCGTTTGTTTGAGGGTGATAGACAGAGGCGTAATCAAGCTTAATGCCCAAGTTGCCGCACCAAGTTTTCACCTCTTCAGCCGTGAAATTTGAGCCATTGTCAGTGATGATGCTGTGGGGGACACCGTAACGGTGTACGACCCTTGATATGAAGTCTATAACTGGTCCGGATTCGGCCATTTTAACTGGTTTGGCTTCTATCCATTTGGTGAACTTGTTCGCCATGACCAATAAGTATTTTTTTCTTATGGCTTCCCCCTTTGAGAGGTTCGACCATATCCAGCCCCCAGACCGTGAAGGGCCAAGTTATGGGGATTGTTTGGAGAGCGGTAGGGGGCATATGGCTCTGATTGGCGAAGAGTTGGCAACCAACACAATGTTGGACAAGGTCCTGTGCATCTTCTCGGGCTATCAGGGCTAGGAAAAACCTGTACGGAAGGCCTTGCTTACAAGTGCCCGAGCTGCAGCGTGGTGCCCGCCGAGTCCAGAATGGATTTCGGATAAGAGCTACCGCCCTTCCTCTTCGGAGATGCATCTTTGGATCACTCCAGTAGTACTTTTCTTGTAGAGCTCTCCTTCATGGACTTTGTAGGCCTTAGAGCATCGCACAATACAACGTGCCTCATTTTGGTCCTCAAGAAGCTCTTGCCTATTTAGGTAGGCTAAGAAGGGCTCGGTCCACAGGGCGATTACAACCATGATTTCGTGGGCCGAAGGTGTTATTTCGGTGGCGGAGCCTCTGATTACGTCAGATGGTTCGGAATCTGGGATTGTATACGGAGCCGGACTAATGTTGCCGGACTCCTCTTCCCATACCACGAATGGCTTGAACAGCCTTTCCAAGAATATATTGGGTGGGACGGGGTCGCGCTTAGCATTGATGCGGGTGAGGACATCCGCGGCTTGATTATTTTCTCTGGCCACATGGTGGAATTCGAGCCCCTCGAACGGAGCTGACATCTTGAGAACGACGTTACGATAAGCCGCCATTTTCGGATCTTTGGCATCGAAGTCTCCATTTATCTGAGATATTGCGAGGTTCAAGTCCCCACGCACTTCGAGGTGTTGGATGCCCATGGAGACTGCCGTCCGAAGACCATGCAACAGAGCCTTGTATTCGGCTACATTGTTGGAGTCTGTGTATAGTATTTGGAGTACGTATTGAACTATGTCTCCGGTGGGGGATGTCAGGACAACACCTGCTCCCAATCCGGCCATCATTTTAGAGTCGTCGAAGTGCATGATCCAATTGGAGTATGCGCCGTACTCTTTAGGGAGTTTGGCTTCTGTCCATTTGGCGACAAAGTCAACTAGAACTTGCGACTTAATGGCCCGCCGTGGTTTGTATGTTATGTCGAACGGAAGGAGCTCGATAGCCCATTTAGCAATTCGGCCCGTTGCGTCGCGGTTGTTTATTATATCGTTCAGTGGTACTTCGGAGGCCACCGTAATCGAACAGTCTTGAAAGTAGTGTCGTAGCTTCCGGGATGCCATGAAGACCGCGTATGCTATATTTTGATAGTGTGGGTAACGAGATTTGCATGAGTGAGGACAGTGGACAGGTAATATACCGGCTTTTGGAGCGGGAACTTGTGTCGGTCTGCTTCTCGCTCGACGACGAGCACTGCGCTTACAACTTGGTGTGTTGCAGCTATGTATAATAGCATGGGCTCGCCAGTATTTGGTGCGGTCAAGACTTGATTGGTGGCCAAGAGGGCCTTTATTTCTTACAGTCCTGCCGTGGCCGCATCCGTCCACTCGAAGTGTTCGGTGCATCGAAGAAGGCGATAAAGAGGTAGTGCCTTTTCTCCTAATCGGGAGATAAAGCGGCTTAAGGCAGCCACACATCCAGTTAGTTTCTGGATCTGCTTGAGGTCCGTTGGGATAGCTGATGTCTACTACACAACCTTCTTCTTGTAGACGTTGTTGGGCCTGCAAGTGCACAGGTTTGTAGGACAGTAGAAAATTTCCCTCAAGTGGATGACCTAAGGTTTGTCAATCCGTGGGAGGCGTAGGATGAAGATGGTCTCTCTCAAACAACCCTGCAACCAAATAACAAAGAGTCTCTTGTGTCCCCAACACACCCAATACAATGGTAAATTGTATAGGTGCACTAGTTCGGTGAAGAGATGGTGATACAAGTGCAATATGGATGGTAGATATAGGTTTTTGTAATCTGAAATAATAAAAACAGCAAGGTAACTAATGATAAACGTGAGCATAAACGGTATTGCAATGATAGGAAACAAGGCATAGGGTTCATACTTTCACTAGTGCAAGTTCTCTCAACAATAATAACATAGATAGATCATATGACAAGCCCTCAACATGCAACAAAGAGTCACTCCAAAGCCACTAATAGCGGAGAACAAACGTAGAGATTATGGTAGGGTACGAAACCACCTCAAAGTTATTCTTTCGGATCAATCTATTAAAGAGTTCATACTAGAATAACACCTTAAGACACAAATCAACCAAAACCCTAATGTCACCTAGATACTCCATTGTCACCTCAAGTATCCGTGGGCATGATTATACGATATGCATCACACAATCTCAGATTCATCCAACCAACACAAAGTACTTCAAAGAGTGCCCCAAAGTTTCTACCGGAGAGTCAAGAACGTGTGCCAACCCCTATGCATAGGTTCATGGGCGGAACCCGCAATTTGGTCACTAAAACATACATCAAGTGGCACATGATATCCCATTGTCACCACAGATAAGCACGGCAAGACATACATCAAGTGTTCTCATAAAAGACTCAATCCAATAAGATAACTTCAAAGGGGAAACTCAATTCATCACAAGAGAGTAGAGGGGGAGAAACATCATAAGATCCAACTACAATAGCAAAGCTTGGGATACATCAAGATCATGCCATAGAGGGAACACGAGAGAGAACACGAGAGAGAACACGAGAGAGAGAGAGAGAGAGAGAGAGAGAGAGAGAGAGAGATCAAACACATAGCTACTGGTACATACCCTCAGCCTCGAGGGTGAACTACTCCCTCCTCGTCATTGATAGTGCCGGGATGACGAAGATGGCCACCGGTGAAGGATTCCCCCTCCGGCAGGGTGCCGAGAAGGGCTCCCGAGAGGTTTTTGGTGGCTACAGTTGCGGCAGCGGAACTCCCAATCTATCTTGATATTCAATGGTTTTAGGGTACATTGGCTTATATAGGCGAAAGAAGTCGGTCGGGGGGTGCTCGAGGGGTCCACGAGACAGGGGGGCGCGCCCAGTAGGGGGGCCCTCCTATCTCATGGCCTCCTCGAGGCTCTTCTAACGTGAACTCCAAGTCTCCTAGGTGATATTCTTCCCAAAAATCATGCTGCCGAAGGTTTCATTCCATTTGGACTCCGTTTGATATTCCTTTTCTTTGAAATACTGAAACAGGCAGTAAAACAGCAATATGGGCTCGGCCTCCGGTTAATAGGTTAGTCCCAAAAGTAATATAAAAGTGTATAATAAAGCCCATAATCATTCAAAACAGATAATAAAATAGCATGGAACAATAAAAAATTATAGATACATTGAAGACGTATCAATAGCCAACTGTGACAGAGCTCAGATTTTTGCCGGATTTGCTTTGATTCCTCTATTGGAGACGATGAAGCCAAGCAATTTCCCGGAGGGTACACCGAAGATACATTTCTCCGGGTTGAGCTTGATTTCGTATGTTCGGAGGTTGTCGAACGTGAGCCTCAAGTCATCAATTAAAGTTTCAACGTGTCTTGTTTTAATGACCACGTCGTCTACGTAAGCCTCTACTATTTTGCCGATTTGTTTTTCCAGGCATGTCTAAATCTTGCGTTGATAGGTTGCGCCGGCGTTTTTGAGCCCGAAAGGCATTGTATTGAAACAGAAGGGGTCGTATGGCGTAATGAAGGCCATTGCAGCTTGGTCAGACTCTGCCATCTTGATCTGATGGTATCCGGAGTATACGTCGAGGAAACACAATGAGTCGTGTCCTGCGGTGGCGTCGATGATTTGATCAATGCGGGGGAGGGGGAAGGGATCCTTGGGACAAGACTTATTAAGGTCCTTGAAATCGACGCATAGGCGCCAGGATTTGTCCTTCTTTGGTACCATTACCAAGTTTGCTAGCCAATCCGGATGTTTTATATCTCTGATGAATCCAGCCTCGAGTAGCTTGGCTAGCTCTTCTCCCATGGCTTGCCGCTTGGGCTCTGAGAAGCGCCTAAGAGTCTACTTGATTGACTTGTATCCTTTCAGAATATTGAGGCTGTGTTCGGCCAGCCTACGTGGGATGCCCGGCATGTCTGAAGGATGCCAGGAGAAAATATCCCAATTCTCCCGCAGGAAATCTCGTAGTGCAGCTTCGATTGTGGGGTTCAACTGTGTCCCAATGGAAGCTGTCTTTGAAGGGTCCGTTGGTTGGACCAGGAATTTGACTATCTCGTCCGCGGTCTTGAAAGAGGTGGACTTGGGTCGCTTGTCGAGTATCACATCGTCTCTGTCCACTGTGGCTCGCAGCGTTGTCAGTTCTTCAACCACGAGGGCCTCTGATAATGCCTCTAGGGCTAGTGCGGCAATTTTATGTTTGGCACGGAGTGCGACGTCCGGATCACTAGCTAGAGTGATTATTCCATTGGGCCCAGGCATTTTGAGCTTCATGTACCCGTAATGGGGTATAACTTGGAAGCTTGTGAATGCATCCCGCCCTAAGAGGGCGTGGTATCCGCTGCTGAACAGGGCCACTTGGAATGTAATTTCTTCGGACCTGTAATTCTCCGGCATGCCGAATACCACAGCCAGTGTGATTTTTCCTGCACGTCGCGCCTCCCGACTAGGGATGATTCCCCTGAAGGTTGTGCTACTTTGCTCAATGTGGTTCTTGTCAATTTCCATCTTGTTGAGGGTTTCCTCATAGATGAGGTTTAGTCCTCTCCCGCCGTCCATGAGCACTTTAGTGAGTCGGAAGCCGTCCACGATTGGACTAAGGACCAAAGCGGCTGGTGCCCGGACTGTTCGGAATTGAGGTTCGTCACTGGCATTATAAGTTATAGCCGTGTTGTTCCATGGATTTATTGTTGCCATGTGGAAAACTTCGGCGAGACTGCGTTGAGCTTGCTTGCGTTTATTATTTGAGGCGAAAGTCTCGAAGACTGTCAATACCGTATTGTTATTTCCGACGGGATGTTGTTCTGCTGTATGGTTTATGAGGAGATCCTCGCTGCTCTTCGCTACCTGCCGGAGTATCCAACATGCTCTAAGGCTATAAGTTGGCATGGCGTCTGGTGTGTTGTGAAGTTTGCAAGGCCCATTGAGCCATTCCTCCAATATGGTTCCATGCCTTGTATCGGGCTTTGGTTTTTTGGTAATTGAATCGCGTGACTTACGAGAGTTTACCCTTTTAGTTCGGACAAAGGGCTTAGTGACAGCCGGATTGTCCCAGAAGTTTGTTTGGGTTTTCCAAGCGCGTTCCATTGCACAGTATTTCTGCACTATGGCCGCTAAGTCAGCAAAGTGTACTATGTAACGGCGACTCATAGCATTGAGGATCCCTTTGTCCGTGCAATTTTTTCAAAAGAGGGAGATTGCGTCTTCCTCGCGACAGTCCTTGGCCCAGTAATGATGTACTGTCTCCTGGGGCTCTTGTCTGATATGCGAAAGATTGAATAAATCTAGGTGGGTGGGTGGCTTTAAATTCGAATCCTGACCCAATCCAAGACCCAGGGGCCAAGACGCTTCCAAGTTTAACAGCTCGGGCTCCGGGATGTTGCCCAATTTCTTTGGCCCGCCGCCCGACTCTGAATTTGGGGTTTGGGCCATGTCCTCCCGCGAGCGGGTGTCCAGCTCAGAGAGCTCGGAAATCCGGACATAGTTCGTCCTCAAAATAGAGGGGGAATTCGTATGATGCTCTTCCACTACCGCTATCTCATGGGTGCCAGTGGAGAGTAAATCTCCCTTTGGTCGGGTTTGAGTCTGATCCGGTCATAGTCCGTAGCGACGCCCAGGGCGGCGATGCGATCCAAGAGCTCATTAAGGAAGGAGAGCTCCATCGGGTCCATCTGTTCGGCAAATTCTGAATCGACGTGGAGGCTGTTTTTGACGACCTAAGAAGTCATCGTCGGCGCGACAGTCGATCGGGCGGTCATGACGAAGCCGCCCAACTAGAGAGTTTGGCCTAGGGCCATGGCTCCCCCTATGGTGATGTTTTCATTAACAACGAGGCGAGCCATCGAGCCTTATAGCGACGACACAGAGGAACTCTCAATGAAAGCACCAATGTCGGTGTCAAAACCGGTGGATCTCGGGTAGGGGGTCCCAAACTATGCATCTAAGGCTAATGGTAACAGGAGACTGGGGACACAATGTTTTACCCAGGTTCGGGCCCTCTCGATGGAGGTAATACCCTACTTCCTGCTTGATTGATCTTGATGATATGAGTATTACAAGAGTTGATCTACCACGAGATCGTAGAGGCTAAAGCCTAGAAGCTAGCCTATGGTATGATTGTTGTTGTCCTACAGACTAAACCCTCCGATTTATATAGACACCGGAGGGGGCTAGGGTTACACAGAGTCGGTTTACAGAGAAGGAGATCTACATATGAATCGCCAAGCTTGCCTTCCATGCAAAGGAAAGTCCCATCCGGACATGGGACGAAGTCTTCAATCTTCTATCTTCATAGTCCAACAGTCCGGCCAAAGTAGATAGTTCGGCTGTCCGGATACCCCCTTATCCAGGACTCCCTCAGGTATGTCTCCATATAAAATGGTTTATGGGAAAGCATGTCACTTACCTCTCGAACTAGAACATAAGGCATATTGGGCCATTAAAGAGATCAATTATTATTTCAAACTTGCCAGTGAGAAGAGGTTATTTGACATTACCTCACTTGATGAATGGAGGACCCAAGCCTATGAAAATGCCAAGCTGTTCAAAGAAAAGGTTAAAAGATGGCATGACAAAAGGATACAAAAGCATGAGTTTAATGTAGGTGATTATGTGTTGCTCTTCAACTCTTTTTAAAGATTTTTTGCAGGAAAACTTCTCTCTAAATGGGAAGGACCTTACGTTATCGAGGAGGTCTATCGTTCTGGTGCCATAAAAATCAACAACTTCGAAGGCACAAATGCGAAGGTGGTGAACGGTCAAAGGATCAAACATTATATCTCAGGTAATCCAATAAATGTTGAAACTAATGTTATTGAAACCGTAACCCCGGAGGAATACATAAGGGACCCTTTCCAGAATGTTTCATACTCCGAAAAGGAATAGTATGTGGTACGGTAATTAAACCGACTCCAAAACAGTTCCAATAGCAATTTTTCTCTGTTTTCAAATATTTAAGAAAATAGGAAAAATAAGAAGTAGTCTGGGAAGGACACAAGGCATCCACGAGGGTGGAGGGCACGCCCTACCCCCCTCGGCGTGCCCCCTGCCTCGTGGGCACCTCGTGTGCTCTCCGGACTCCGTCTTCTTGCACGATACTTCTTTTGGTCGGTAAAAATTCATTATATAATCTCTCGAAGGTTTTGACCACCGTATCACGCAAATATCCTATGTCTTTGTTTCGAGCTGTTTTTTTGAGAGATCTAGATCACCATGACGTCTTCAAGCGCCCCGAAGGACAAGTTTTTTGAGAAGGTCATCAACCCCTACCTCGCGGAGGTGCTGCAACACCCTCAAACCTGAGATGCGTGAGGGGGTGCTGCACATCCGCGATGTTGAGGGACCAAGGAGGACCAGAAGCGTGGAGACAATACTCGAAGCAATGGAACAACAAGTTTTCAAGTGCCAAGGGATGGTGGATCGCGGACTCAACTCCAACCACATGATGATCGCGGAATTCACCAACAACCACAAGCTGGACGCCAAGAACATTGGGGAAAACATCTTCAAGGTTCATGAGAAAATTGAGCACCTCCAAGCTCAGATCTATGACCTGCAGAACCAAAACTGTGAGCATGAATATAGATCCAAGAGGATGAGTTTGGCTGCAGATTTGAGGATTCCGGAGACTCGATCATCCTTCTATGATGGGGATCCTATGCCTTGGAAGGTGGACGACAAGCCTACATCATCAACAACTCCATCGTCACCGCCTCCGAACAAGGGGACATAATCACATGGGTATGGACACTCCCCTTGGCAACTGCCAAGCTTGGGGGAGGTGCCCCGGTATCGTATCACCATCACACTCCTATCTTTACTGTTTTTCTTAGTTCGATCCTTTTGGTAATATCTTGATCTAGTAGAATAAAGCTTTGGTATGATTTGGTTTTGAGTTTTTCCTTATGACCCTTCTATGTAATCGAGTCCGTGAGCTATATATAATAAAGATTAGTGTTGAATCAAGGGCCTTGCTATCTTGCTATGATCTTGAAAGAATGAAAAGAAATAAATAGATCATATTGATGTTATGGAGAGTAATGACTTCACTTATAAAGAGTATGATGAATAAAAGTTGTTGAGAAGTTGACAAACATAGTTTTGGTCATCGTTGCAATTAATAGGAAGTAATAAAGAAAGAGAGGTTTTCACATATAAATATACTATCTTGGACATTTTTTATGATTGTGAGCACTCATTAAAATATGACATTCTAAAGAGTTGATGTTGGACAAGGAAGACAATGTAATGGGTTATGTTTTCTTACATCCGAAATAAAGTATATTGTCATGGATCATCCAACATGTTGAGCTTGCCTTTTCCCCTCATGCTAGCCAAATTCTTTGCACCAAGTAGAGATACTACTTGTGCTTCCGAATATCCTTAAACCCAGTTTTGCGATGAGAGTCCACCATATCTACCTATGGATTGAGTAAGATCCTTCAAGTAAGTTGTCATGTTGCATGCAAAAACAATTGCTTTCTAAATATGTATGACTTATTAGTGTGGAGAAAATAAGCTTTATACGATCTTGTGATATGGAAGCAATAAAAGCAACGAACTGCATAATAAAGGTCCATAAAACAAGTGGCAATATAAAGTGACGTTCTTTTCCATTAAGATTTTGTGCATCCGACCATAAAAGCACATGACAACCGCTGCTTCCCTCTGCGAAGGGCCTATCTTTTACCTTTGTCTTATACCTTATGCAAGAGTCATGGTGATCTTCACCTTTCCTTTTTATATTTTATCCTTTGGCAAGCACCTTGTGTTGGAAAGATCCTGATATATATATCCAATTGGATGTAAGTTAGCATGAACTATTATTGTTGACATTACCCTTGAGGTAAAAGGTTGGGAGACAACACTATAAGCCCCTATCTTTCTCTATGTCCGATTAAGACTCCATACCCATAAGTGCATGAGTGTTAGCAATTGTGAAAGACTAAATGATAGTTGAGTATGTGGACTTGCTGAAAAGCTCTTATATTGACTCTTTCCGATTTTATGATAAATTGCAATTGCTTCAATGACGGATATCATGGTTGTTGGTTCTCAATGAAGTTTCTGATTCATACTTGACATTGTGAATAGATTGTTACTTTAGCATAAGAAATCGTGTGACAAACTATATATATGTTGTTGTTATAAGAATGATCATGATGCCCTCATGTCTGTATTTTATTTTTATCGACACCTCTATCTCTAAACATGTGGACATATTTTTCGATATCGGCTTCCGCTTGAGGACAAGCGAGGTCTAAGCTTGGGGAGTTGATACGTCCATTTTGCATCATGCTTTCATATTGATATTTATTGCATTATGGGTTGTTATTACACATTATGTCACAATACTTATGCCTATTCTCTCTTATTTTACATGGTTTACATGAAGAGGGAGAATGCCGACAGGTGGGATTCTGGGCTGGAAAAGGAGCAAATATTAGAGACCTATTCTGCACAGCTCCAAAAGTCCTGAAACTCCACGAAAGTCATTTCGTGAATTAATAAAAAATACTGGCGAAAGAATCAACGTCTGGGGGCCACACCCTATCCACGAGGGTGGGGGCGCGCCCCTGCCTCGTGGGCCCCCTGGCAGCCTTTCGGTGACCATCTTCTGCAATATGAAGTCTTTTACCCTGGAAAAAATCATAAGCAAGCTTTCGGGACGAAACACTGCCGCCACGAGGCGGAACCTTGGCGAAACCAATCTAGGACTCTGGGGGAGCTGTTCTGCCGGGGAAACATCCCTTCGGGAGGGGGAAATCATCACCATCGTCATCACCATCGATCCTCTCATTGGGAGGGGGTGAATCTCCATCAACATCTTCACCAGCACCATCTCCTCTCAAATCATAGTTCATCTCTTGTATTCAATCTTTTTCTCAAAACCTCAGATTGGTACCTGTGGGTCACTAGTAGTGTTGGTTACTCCTTGTAGTTGAGTCTAGTTGGTTTATTTGGTGGAAGATCATATGTTCAGATCCTATATACATATTAATAATCCTCTGATTATGAACATGAATATGATTTGTGAGTATTTAAGTTTGTTCCTGAGGACATGGGTGAAGTCTTGCTATAAGTAGTCATGTGAATTTGGTATTCGTTTGATATTTTGATGAGATGTATGTTGTCTCTCCTCTAGTGGTGTTATGTGAACGTCGACAACATGACACTTCACCATTATTTGGACCTAGAGGAAGGCATTGGGAAGTAATAAGTAGATGATGGGTTGCTACAGTGACAGAAGCTTAAACCCTAGTTTATGCGTTGCTTCGAAAGGGGCTGATTTGGATCCACATGTTTCATGCTATGGTTAGGTTTACCTTAATACTTCTTTTGTAGTTGCGGATGCTTGCAATAGGGGTTAATCATAAGTGGGATGCTTGTCCAAGAAAGGGCAGTACCCAAGCACTGGTCCACCCACATATCAAATTATCAAAGTAACGAACGTGAATCATATGAGCGTGATGAAAACTAGCTTGACAATAGTTCCCATGTGTCGGGAGCGCTTTTCTCTATATAAGAACTTGTCCAGGATTGTCCTTTGCTACAAAAAGGATTGGGCCAGCTTGCTGCACCTTATTTACTTTCATTGCTTGTTACCCGTTACAAATTACTTTATCACAAAACTCTCTGTTACCGATAATTTAAGTGCTTGCAGAGAAAACATTTCTGAAAACCGCTTGTCATTTCCTTCTGCTCCTCGTTGGGTTCGACACTCTTACTTCTCGAAAAAACTATGATAGATACCCTACACTTGTGGGTCATCACTGTTAACTAAAGTCGATCGATGCTGCCTCTGGATGAACAGTGAGCATTACTGGGGGTTGGATGAATAGTTACTAGTGGGGGTTGGATTGAACAGGACCCTGTGGTGTTACCGCTGGATGAACAGGACCCCGATCGATCGAGCCGGTTGGGCGTGGATGAACAGGATCCCATGTAGGGCTGCATGAACATGACCCCGTGGAGGGCTGGTTGAACAGTAGCCGGTGGAGGGCTGGTTGAACAGTAGCCCATGGAGGGGTGGTTGAACAGGAGCCCGTGGAGAGGGCTGGTTGAACAGTAGTCAGTGGAGTAGCGCGCAGTGGAGGCTAGATGAATAGGAGCCTGTGGATGAACAGTCGCAGGTGGAGGCTGGAGGATGTCGATGGTGGATGAACAGTAGCCCGTGGAGGCTGGAGGAGGTCGACAATGGAGATGAAAAATATCCCGTGGAGTCCCGTTTTGCGGTATGCCACACCCCTCCCAATGAACAGGACCCTCGTTTCGACCATAACACTCCAGCACAAGTCCTTTCCTCCGTTTTGCGGTACGCCACACCCCTCCCGATCAACAGGACCATGTTTCGACCGTAGGAGGTCCAACAGAAGTCTCTTTCCTCTGTTTTGCAGTATGCCAGAACCCTCCTGATGAACAGGATCCCATTTCGACCGTGGCCGGTCGAACACAAGGACATTTCATCCGTTGTGCGGTATGTCTGGCCTCATTTGCATCGGCTGTTCCGTCCATGCCCTCCCGATGAACATGACGATGCATTCCGTTCCGACCCAGCTGGTTGGCTCCCCATGAACACGACGACGACGTAGTTTCTTCGTTCCGACCTAGCCATGTAAACGAGCCCTAGCCATACGTATGCGCGAGTAGGAGTTCAAGACCCCGCACGTATGTACGTATGTGGTCGTATTTTCTTTCTTGCACATTGGCCGTTGTACGTACGTGTACATGCTACGTGCACGCCTCTACTAAGACATGTGCTCGCCTCTACATCGACCAGTATGTACATACACGTTCGCGACCAGAATGACAATGCTACGTAGGCTTCGACCAGGTGGGTCCCGACTGTCAGGCACTTCCTTGCGTGCGAAGATGTAGCTGGTGGGTCCCAGCAGTCAGGGGGGTGAATCGTTTTTTTGCCCGTAATATGGACGCACTTCCTTGCGTGCAAAGATGTAGCTGGTGGGTCCCAGCAGTCAGGGGGAAACATTTTTTCACGAAATTCAATGGCCCATCCGGTGGGTCCCTGTTGTCAGGTGGAGGAATAATTATTTTGCACGTAATAAGGAGCCAATTCCTTGCCGCTACCGTGGACCCAGCTGTCAGCCTATCAACGTACAATACTCTTTCGATGGAAGTAATTCCTTGACCATGTTGACCACGCCGCGCCGAGAGCACCAGGGCTGTGGGCGACGGCGAGGCCTAGGAAGGGGACGACGCGGAGCCGGGAAAGACGTGGCAGTGGATGCCCACGCGTAGAGGAGTATGAGGGTTCACTGGTTCGGCTGCGGTGTGAGGCTACCGTCGCCGCAGAATAATAGGGGGTGTGGGTGAGTAGAGGGATGACCTAGCCAGCGGTGGGAGTAGTAGGGGCGGTGAGGCCTCTGCGGCATCACAACCGGCCACGGGACGCGGGAGCACGCGACACGACCGGCGCTGGTTTGGGCGGCTGGAGCAAGAAGACCAGAGGTTGAATAAGCACTACAGCCATTGGATGGACATCGTACGGTCACTAGAGCTAGAATCGTTCATATTGACTCAGTTGACAAAGCCCTCCGTCCCCGTTAACTTAGTTGGCCCACCAGTCAGCCTCCCACTATGGTGGGTCCCAGCTAGCCGGGGGGTATTCATTTTTTTGTGCGTAATAAGGAGGCACTTCCTTGTGTGCAAAAATATAGCTCGTGGGTCCGACCTGTCAGTGGGGGGAACGTTTTTTCGCGAAATACAGAGGCCCTTCCGGTGGGTCCCAGTTGTCAGGTGGAGGAATCATTATTTGTGCGTAATAAGGAGGCATTTCCTTGCGTGCGGCCATTGACCCAGCTGTCATCCTCTCACGCACAGTCTACTTCCGATGGTGTCGTTCGTTGACCACATTGACCACTCCGCGCCGAGCGCATCCAAGGTGGTGGACGACGGCGAGGCCCCGGACAGCAACGATCCGGAGATGGGAAGACGCGGAAGTAGATTCGCAGACGGAGAGGTGTACGAGGGTTAACTAGTTCTGGTACGGTGTGGTTCGGCAGTCGATGGATAAGAACAGGAGGTGTGGAGGGGTGGAGGGATGGCCTGGCCAATGGTGGAGTAGCGCCTCACAGCGAAGCAGAGCTGCTAGCAGCAGGAGGCAGGAGCAGGTGGTCCCGACAGCGCTGGAGGAAGAAGATGAGAGATTGAAGATGGATGCCGGTCGTTGGATGTAAATCCAATGGCTAACGATGTCAGAATCATTTGTTGACTAAGTTGACAACGACTTGCGTTGGCTTCAACCTATTGGCCCACATTTCAGCCTTCAAAAATGTGGCACGTATTCAACCCATTTTTTTGAGAATTTACAGTCTTTTTTGCGGGGTAGAACTTATAGTCAATTTGATGTTTTTTTTTGAATTACAATCCATTAGTTGGGCTGGGTGAACAAAATGTAAGGTATATGCGGCCCATTTATTTTTTTCCTAAAAAATTACAGGCCATTTCCACTTTCTCGAAATACATGATTTTGCTGGGCTGATTCTAATTATAATGTTGGGTTGGGCCAGCAATGTTATCACAAAATAAACAGGGGTTGAGCATTTTCTTATAAATATATTTAAATAATAAGTGATTTATTATTACATTGGTCCTTAAATCTTACCAAGCTTTTGTACACAATCACCAGGAATTTCGTTGCCAAAAAAATCCAGGATTTTATTGTTAAGAAATTATTTCTATAAGTTAATAAGATGTGGGATATTGTTTTCTTACATATGTAAGTATCTGTTAAATATATGATGAAAATAACAATAATATGTAATAACATATAAAATAATTTAAATATATATAATATAGTTAGAAGGGAAACATAAGTTGGACCAGGCGTTCCTATTCTTATATAGAAAAATAGAACAGACCCCTGTGTTTTCTTCAAAAAAATACATAAATTGGGCTGTCGATGTTTCGGGAAAAATAAAACCTTGGATGGGAGGTCCATAGGCCGGTCGATACATGACAGCCCTCAAGAAAATACAAACTGGCATGTCGTGGGTTGTGCATGTTAAAAAACAAAGCCTAGACGGGGCAGCCCAAAACCCAGCTGATAGTTGCTGCCCTAGTGATAATAAATGATACCTGCCAGCTCGCCGACTTCGTTGTGAATTTATCTCCTATAGTAACTACATTGAAGCGCCTAAAAAATGAAATTATGTTGACAAACCGCGGGCCCCAACGTCAGTATAGCATTAGGAGGAAGTATTTTTTTTCAATGAGGCACTTGCTTGCGTACGGGCATAGACCTGGTGGGTCCCGACTGTACGCCTCTCCACGTACAGTTCTCTCCAGATTCCTCTTGTTTGTTCAGCATGTTCACAATGGTAGACAGCGGCGTCGCAGCGAGCGCACAAAGGCGGTGGAGGAGATCCAACCACCTAAGGAAGTGCCTTATTAGTAACGAAACTACTAAACTAGCCTAGTGGCCAAGTGACACTAACCGACAGCTGTTCCGGCCGGGTTCAATTCCACCTGTGCAGGGAAAATATCTCCAAATTTTTGACTCTGCCTTTATTGACATGTGGGTCCCCATTGTCATCTATGCACACCACGTCCAACACTTGCCAAAACTTCGTCCCTCGTTTTCTCTGTTTTTCGCACACTCGACATTGTGTGGGCATCTTGAAAATAGCATATCTTTTTGACTGTGCATCATATGAAGATGTACTATGCATGAATGTTGATCAGCATGATCTTAACTTGCTGGTAGTTCCATTTTCGACCATGAATAAAACTTCCAACATGATGTTAACCTTGTTTGAAAAGGCCGTGTTAATATAAATGTTCTGCCTCTGAAAGTTGCAGTTTCTTATCTGAAACTGAACTTGCAGTTTCTTATCTAAAACTTAAACTTGCAGTGTCTTCTCTGAGAATCACATTGTCTGCACTTTTATACTCCAATGAAACTACATTTTTAAGTGCTAAAAATAGATCTCTAGAATTCATAAAATACTTCATATGCTCAATACTGCAAATCTGAAATTCAAAAGACATTCATATCTGAAAGTACTGTCAAAATACATAACAAAAAACACAATTCACAACCTGCAAATACTGACAACCCTGGATTTGGATTGGAACGGGAGAGGAGCAGCGCTGGTTTTGGATTAGAATGGGAGAGGAGCGACACAGGTTGTGGATTGGAACATGAGAGGAGGGGCGGTGGTTTTGAAATGGAAGAGGAGAGGAGCGGCGCTGGTTTTAGATTGGAACAGGAGAGGAGCGGCAGTGGTTTAAGAGGAGAAGAGCGGAAGAGTGGCGCTGGTCTTGGAAGTATTTTTTTGTGTTGCATATTTTGGGTCAAAGTTTGACCACGTACTGTATTTGACAAGCAAAATGTGAATGCATGTCACCAAAAATTATATCGTTTGGTTCGTATCTGAATGTACTTTCAAATTATATTATTTTTGCAATGTATAACATATATTTTATTTGCGAAAATCATGGTAAATTATGACCCAGAATAAAAGGGAGACTAGTTAATGCGGGGTCGCTTTCTTAACTGAAGGGTAAATTGATTTTGATTTTGATCCAGTCACAGCGCGCCGGCCCTCTCGTCCAATCCTAAATCACGGCTGCACGCTCCTCTCCCTCTTCTCCATTGCAAAACCACCTTCTCTCCTCTCCATCATCTCCATTCCAAAACCACCATCTCGCCTCTCCCTCTTCTCCATTGCAAAACCACCTCCTCTCCTCTCCATCATCTCCATTCCAAAATCACCATCTCGCCTCTCCCTCTTCTCTATTGCAAGACCACCGTCTCTCCTCCCATCTTCCAAAGCTAGCACTGGACCACTCAGAAGGACATCTATGGAGAGGATGCAGCAGCCAATCAGGCTGATCGCTGGCGGCGACCAGGCAAAGTTAGCCAGGTTGAAGGAGTTCCTTACTTGGTTTGACAATGAGTGGGAGATTTAGAGGACGATGAGGGCCATGTGGCAATGTATGCAAAAGAGCGAGACGGCGGCGATGAGGGTGGCAATGTACATGTACTCCTCGGCGGCAGTCACGCCGCAGTCCTTCGAGTTCATCAAGTATCTCCTCTGGGTGGTGGAGCAGACAGATTCGCCCGAGGAGAAAGTCAGGCGGAGGTGGTAGGCGTACAGGTCAAAGGTCGAGCACCCAGAGGATAACGAATTGATCGAGTACCGTGTGTCGTTCGTGAGGGTGCAGAGCCAGCCGGAGCCACATGAGTATTCATTCTCCCACCACAAGAGGAGGCCGGATGGCGCGATGTCGCTTCCCCGCCGTTCTCCATGGTTCCCTTGATGCTCGCCTCATTCCAACGGCGGCGGTAGGGTTTAAGGTAAGCTTCGCACTAACCTAATCTTCCACCTGCTCATGCTTACAATCAGTGTGACAGCTAATGAAAATCATGCTTACAATCAATCTCTGAGTACTATGCCAATCACCCTAAAATAGCTCTAGACCTTTGGGTCAAAGTTGTGACATTGTGTACAAATAAAGAAAAATAGATTGGTGCTTCTTTCAGAAAAGATTACTCCCTAGAAAACTGCTAATATAAGCTACTAGTATTTTGTTAGAGGATTTGCTACCGAGAAAGATCCGTCCACAGAGAGCGCCACACATCCCACTGGTGGCGATGGATGCCAATGCATGCATGGAGCATGGTTGGTGTCGGTAATTTTTACTTGGCACACCTCGCACTCTGCATATATGTCGGTTCCATCCGTACATTTGTGTAGTTCCACCAAAATGCAGCTGAATAACCCTGTTTGCACAGATAATGAAAAAGCGTGATTACATTATAGTGGCACTAGTTGATGAAATGCACAAAATCAATAGAATGAAATATTGCGATTGTATCATAGTATGCCATGCTGTGAGGGTGAGATGGGCCCTGCGACGCCTCATACTGTATGCCTCATACTATAAATCATCCCAAGTCTCCTAGATACACCTTCTGCCAGTGATGAACATCAACGTAGAGGGATAGTACAAGGAGGGGCCTTGAGACATTCAAATCTCTATTTTTGTGCAGATCAACTAAAATTAAGCACCCCAGTTTGCAGAAACGCTTAAACAATAACAATGGGACTAGTTGATGAAACATACATTAACAAAGAGAAGCACTTTCTTTATCTACATTGGAAATGAAATGATAGAGAGGACACACGCTCTATTTTAACTGTATTATTACTTCATTTTATTAGTGACACTAGGGTCGAGCAGGTGGCAAACAAGGTGTACCGTGCGTCGCAAGGATGAAGGCCGGGGGTGCTTAGACTGGGATGCTGAAGCTGGCTCTTTTAGTCCCTATCTTCCCCCTAATGTTTTTGTGGTAGCATTTGGGTTGTAGTCCAAACTTGGTCGAGCTGGTGCTGCGTCCCCCTACCTGCCTAGCTTATGTGGCGAACTTGTTTCCTACTAGTACTCAGTCCGCTCTAGTAGTAGTTGCATAACTGCCCATTTACATTGAGATGTTGTCGGATAATGGTTCTCTATGGTTGGATTTCTTTAATGAAATCGGAGGGAACCCCCTCTTTTGATATATAAAAAAACAGTGGCACTAGCGGTGCCAAAATATTGTCTCAAATTAATAGTACCACTAGATTAAGCTGCAAAATAATAACATTACTGCTTTATCATGGCAGTGCCAAAACAGTAGCACAAGAGCAGGATCAACATGCAGGATCTTTGGCAAACGGTCAGACCAAAAAGGAACATACCTCGTGATGGGAACCATATCTACAGTCAACGCCATCATAGAAGGGATGACACCAGTCACCAACATTAATGATTCAATTCATGGGACCTTTTGGTGCAGTTCACCTAAAATGAAGCAATGTCCCATGAGCTAGCAGCTTCTTCTCCTTTTTTTTAAGAAAAGGGCTCCAGCCCCGGTTCCATTTCCATTAGAAAATGAAACCCACAGAGCTTCTTCTTCAATAGTTGCAATAAAATTGAGCAACATCAAGGTTGGTTGTGAAGCTCCTGGGATGTTCAACTATAATTTGGATATCATTTGTGCAGTTCAACTAAGATCGAGCATGAAATGTATATCTTTGTTTGCACAAAAAAGGTGGGAAGGAGGGTGACTAACAAGTGATGAAACATGCATCAAATGAAAAGAAGCATGTTCCTTATCTGAATGGCAATCCTACAAGGACAGTAGCAATTTCTAAAGAAGCAGCATTGCTAGATATTAGTGTGGGCATTAGGATTAACTATGACAACTGTTAAATACGACATTACTTTAATGGTGCCATTGCTTCACTTTACCAGCAACATTACATTAACAGCTTCTACAGAGTCGCTATTTGGGCACAGGAGAGTAGACGGACCAGGATAGTTGCATTTCTAACGAAAAGAAGCAACTTATCCTGTGTGAGGCTAGCAAATCTAGTGCTGGACTTACTCTGTTGACTTGTCCCCCAGTCCCCACTTTCTTTCCTTTTTCAACCAATAGATCGGGTTTATATTGAGTTTGTACTGCGTTTCCCTTTATTTCCCTATTAGACCTAGAGACCAGTTGGATAGCCAGTCTCTGCTACTTTTTGCCCCCATTATTTCCTCTTTCGACCAAGTCCTAGATTCAGGTAACAAATCTTCCCCCACCCCCCACCCCCTTTCTTCCTTGTTTGAACCAAGTAGTACTAGATACAAGTGCATGAACTAGTTTTACCTCTTAACAGTAAAAATTTAGGTGGTTTTCGAACAGCCGGTCGATCCTATCTACGAGGGGGGCTGAGAAATAGTAAAATATACAAATGCAGCGACATCAGGAGCTCGGGAAGTAGAGCAAGGCCAGTTTCGAAGGAAGTTATACCTGAAGGTCGCCAGGATGTCGCTAGGTGGGCGGCAGGAGGCCGGATCTGCCCACACTACGGTAGCAAGGAAGAAGGGGTCGGAGGCCCTCCCTCGCCAGCAGTGCTTGGGAGAGAACGGCAAGGCCCGCTGATCAGGACGCACTGGCAGTGGGTAAGAGCCGTCGCCAAGGACGACCGCGTGAACATTGCACCTTCTCACCTTTCCCGGCGAAGAGGATCCGGCTGGATCTGTGACCAGTGGTGAGCAGAGAGAGTGTGGCCACCACTGTCGTGTTTAGATCTGGAGAGGATGAGACAGTGTGAAGAGAGCAACACTAGCAAGCAAGCATGGAGGCTCCTGCCTATATAGTGGAGTACTAGTTTTCTTTTGTCTACCGGAGCCGGCTTGACCTCGTCAATGACTGTCGAGAAGTCTTCATGCACATGCCCCGGAGGCGCAGTTGTCGTCATTTCGATCTGAAGCACCGGATTATAACATATAACACGAAAAAATGCCACATGACAAGAAATCATAACCTCACTGCCCAAAGGAGACAACATGAATCCCGACGGACAAACTAGACGAGGATCACAGCTCAAATTAAAAATAAACTCGTAGAAAAGGGGTCTATCGATAGATGTCCTAATTAACATAGCCGACTTGACCTAGATGGCAGCCGAGTAGTCTTCGTGCATGTGCCCCCAATGACTAGCCCAACTCAGTTGTCGCTGTTTAACCCTCGCAGTGATCCGAAGCACAAGACACCTAATTTTGCGAGATGACAAGAAACTTTTTTTTTAGATTTCTCACCGGAACTGCGGCCCTGTACAACACAGCCTGCACGATATGTACACGATAGCCAATCCAGGCGTGTCTGCTGGAGTCTGGTCACATGCATGGACGAACTGATCTTCCATGTCTTGCAGGGATCGTCCAGGCACGAACGTATGTACAACACTTCTCTAGTACTATCACTCGTCTCTCTCTTCTATTAACTCACCCGACTTGCAAGACCGGGGAGTGTGCCTATGGTCGGTTCTCAATTGCGGTCCCACATGTGTGTGCAAACGCAATATGACATGCATTCCATTCAGAGAGTGGCATGCCAGACCGACCGACCGTCTGGGGTGTGACGCGAACGCGACGGGCATGTTGTATACTCCGTACATGTGTATCGTCGTTTTCTTGATGCTTTGCTCTATGGAGCAATCCATGGATACAAAGTATACTATACTATTTAAAAGTCGAGGGTGGGGCTTTTCCTGCATGGTAGGCAGGGCAGTTCCGCCTAGTCAGTTCGACAAAGATGCGAGAAGATGAGGGAGTAGGTTGCTGCAAACGTAGGGCTGTGTGATTTGACAGCGAGTTATTGCTGGACAGGTGGGGCCCCATGATTTGACTTGCCATTATCATTTTAACTGCGGCGCTATGACCGGCGTGAGTCTCCTGATTCTTGACCACCTCCATACAGGTGCCTCTCCCAATGCTCCACCATGTAGAGGCTGGCTCTTGCATGAGAGCTCACTCCACTTTTTCCTTGCCTCTTTCCTCCACATATGCAAAAATGCCATGTAAAGCGGGCTTATAGCCCACTATTGTACTTACTTGCTCCTACAGGTGATAAGCTTGCCGCATAGGCATAAAATCTGATGTGGCAAGTTAATTAAGAAGAGAGAGACTAGTTTGGTGACCCAAGGAGGAAACAGTGCTAAGCACGTGTACCTAGGTGAAAAGACAATTTTGAGCCTATAGCTAATTAAATGAAGCATACTTAGCAACAAAAAACTAAGCACCTATGCGTTGGGGACTTGATTGCTAAGCCATTTAATGCCCTTAGCACCTCATCTAAGCAACATTTCATTGGAAGAGGTCACTCCTTGGCAAATGCAATAAATACTACGAAGAAAGTGATAGAGAGAAGTAAAAAAAATACTCTTATAGCTAACCTTATAGCTAACCTTGTTGTAGTATGAGTGACTAAATGATGACCATGTATGACATGCCAACATCAGATAGCCTAACACACTGTGTTAAATCTCCAAGGGCGTGACCACGCGAGCAAGGCGACTGTCGTGGTAGGCGCAACCATGATACGGTCTGTTGGCACCCCTTGGATCTGAGATCGAACGGTGGCATGCTAAGTTGCTGAAAATTTGCAGAATAACCCTCCAGGATAAGATATTCATATGTCTAGAATCACGCCATGCAACCGTTCAATCTTAGATCCAAGGGCTCTCGGAAGCCCGTATCACGGGAGAATGGAAACCTTTGTATCACCTGTAATTTTCCTGACGCTTGACATGACATCGAAAGCCATTTAATTGGGCATCGAGTAGACATGACATCTAATTGGACCCCCATAGTACTGTGCATGAATCCATTTATCCACAGGCAAGCCACTACCTTACCGTTCGCACGCCCCACTCAGCAATTTTACAATCGAAAAACCGCTGGCAGTTCGCACCTACTCGTCACCGGACGTCCTTTAACATTATGGCAGTTCGCTCCTAGTCGTCCTGTCCTTTCACATTACGGTAGTTCCACTAATCCTAACCCTCCTCCCAAATCCATGGTGTCCCAAATCTCCATGATCGGCGGTGAGTACAAGGTTAGAACCATCACCGGCGATGAGTTCGACGTCATCTACTCCCGTTCTTCCGCGATGGTGAAAGGATGCCTTGCTCGCTTCAGACGCATGTTCGAAAACTCAAATGATGAGTGGGTCGCTGGGCTAGATGTTGAATACACCACAGTCCTGGGATAAGAGAAGGATCTATAGGAGGAAGAGAAGAAGAAGCCCGCCGTGATCCAAGTTTGTGTGCATGACTTATGCTTGGTCTACCACATATGCCATGCCGACATTGAGTGCCAGGATTTTAAGAACTTCCTCAAGGACAAAAGAGTGAAATTCATTACTGTAGACTTTAGGAACGACAAGGATGTCCTGGGTCGGATAGGACTCATTGTAGGCAACCCCGTCGACCCCCAGAAGAATCGGCTGCTGCCCTCTCGTGGTCAGCCTTCAATGCTGACCCTGGCAGGAGCCATGGTTCATCCTTCATACGGTAAATTGGAGAAACCTCTGCACATGTTTCATCATCATGCATGGCAATGGAATGTACTAGATATAGACCACATCCACTATGCTGCAATGGACGGCTACCTTTGTTTCAATATCTACAAGGGTTGGATGAAGAGCAAGAGCCAAGTGTGCGGTTCAAGCAAAGAAGTATCAGCCAAGAGGAAGAGGGACAAGGACGAATTCGAGGACGTGGACAAGGACTCCGAGTAAGGTGGCAGTGTCGTTGCTCATGGTGGTTCTAATGTAGTGTCTACCAGATTAGTTGCCTAGTTTAATTTCAGGAGTACTTAGTTTAATTTGAGGGGTGTGTTGTGTTGAGCCCCCAGCAGAACTATGTTATATTTCTTCTCATTACTTTAACTCTTCAGTACGTACATACTAGTATTTCTTACATTTCATCTTTTAGTTGGTATAGTACTACCACTCGCTTCTTCACATTATATACGTACAATATATATGGCCAACATCATATAGCCAGCAGTTTAGTTGTCAAAGAATTTCAGGGTGCTTAGTTTTGCCAAAGAATTCCAAGGCGCTTAGTTTTATTTGAGGGGTCTGTTGTGCTGGACACCATTATTATGACTCAAATCTCTTTTGCCACGTTATAATGACATAAATACCGATGGACCAACATGCCAGCTCTCCCTCTATCTCACTACAGTAAAATAAAGTGTGGGGCCTACTTGATCCCAACAACATTCTTATTTTCCTATAAAATTATTCGCTTGTTTACTCCTGACAAGAGGGGCCACACTTATCATTGTGAGAATCGGCTTATTTTTGTCATGTAACATGGTCAACGGGTTTGACATGAAAATAACAATGTCTAATGGCATTTTTGAGCAAACATGTAACTTAACGATGGCATTTTTGAGATATCTAGTTGCATTTTTTAGCAGGTATCTCACGGATCGATGGCATTGTTGAGTAGTTGTAACTTCTAATGGCAAAACTGAGTAGTGATACACAACTAGTGCCATAAATAATAAGAACCCAAGAATTAAATAGGTATGCTAATTTCTTTATTTCTTTAATAGTACTATATGCATAATTTGGCGACGAGCGCTCTCTATATGTACCACCTTTTTTATTTAATTTCATCTTGTTAGTTTCTCTCCATGGTGCAATCCATCGATACTACTACTGTACAAAAGTATACATTTTTTAAAAGGCTAGAGGGCGGGGCAGTCTAGCTTGGTCGTTTTCACAAGAGGCAAGGGCCTATGTGATTTGACGGCTCATTACTACTGGAAGGCGGGGCCTTCTGATTTGACTGCTCGTATAAATGTGCCGACGACCTAAGGAGGAGCAAAGAACCGTGCGGTATACTCAAGTTTTTCCATTGGAGTAGTACTATGACGGAGGAGCACGAAACACGGCAGCCCAGTGCCATATGGCGATAAAAAATGATCTAATTTGGTAGTCCTCTCATTGTTAGCATTGTTCTATTCATGCCTCACAAAGAATGTGACACGTGCGGCGAAACACCCAAAGCAAAAGAAGAAACATAGGAGCAAAAGAAGAAGGAATATTATCACCCCAGATGATCTAATTCACCGTGGAGTCGTAACTGCTTCTTCTTCGCCTCCACGACCTCCATCTCCTTGCGTGTCTCCTCCGCCAGCTTCTTCATTCTGTCCATTACACAGGATTTATCGACGCGAGCCTTCATCATCTGTTCCACGGCCGCATTGCGTACCTTGACAGCAACCGGGTGCTCGATGTGGAGCTTCGCCAACTCCTCCTTCTGTTCCATGACGAGGGCCTGCAGCATCTTCATCGAGGAACTACTATTCTCATGCAGCTTCTTCCAGCCGGTATTCTTCTCCTTCAGCAGGCCGAGCTCATGGCAGAGCTTCGTCGTGTCCTCCTGAAGTTGCAGGATTTTGCCGGTTGCCTTCTTCTCTGAGGCAACACAGACGACTGCGACTACATAGCGCTGGTCCTCATGGACACGTGCACGAAGACTTCTCGGCTATCATCACAGGGACAAGCCGGCTCCGGTAGGGTAGTGGGGACAGTGGATCATCGGCAGCTCGTTCTGGTGGCGATAGTAGTCATTCGATGGTCTCAAAATTTAAAAATATTTTTCATTATGTTGGAGGTGCTTCGTATTTCCAGTGAACTTTTTTGCAAAAGGGTATAGTTGTGCAGTAGAGAGCAGAAAAATGTTTAGAAAATACAACATAGATGAAGAATTATCTACGGGGTGATTTTCATAGTTATGGAAATAACGGAGAACCATCTTGGTCACCATAATATTCTGACTGGAAAACTCTTTGATGATGTTCGGATTGATAGTTATGACACCAAAGTTGTTTCGTTGGATACTTTATATAAAATATATCTTTGTAATGTGTGTTTCATATTACTGTTTTTAGCAAAAAAAGAAGGACTTGGTCAGACTTAAACAAGTTTGACTAGGCCAAATCTACTCATGACCTTGTTGCGTATTCCTGTGTTGATTTTTGTCCGATGTCCGATATTGCAAGCCTACCTCTCGGAACAAGGAACATCATCGACGAACTTCAAATTTCTTCACTGAATACAAAATTCTAGTGAGAAATTTGGTCAACCACCTTGAAGACATCCACGGTGGTCTAGACATCGGCGCCAGGCTGGACGCGGCAGGCGGCGATGGTCGGGGCAACCGACTGATGGCCTGAAAGTGCACATGGTTTAGTTGTAGCCTTTTCAAGGTAATAGTATCGATCCCACATGAAGCACGGGAATTAAGTGTTGCCTCTTGTAGCGAGTTATCGATTTGTGTCTACCAGTAATTGTAGACTACGGACAAAGTGAGGGCAGAAGTAAATAGTGATTTCGATGCAAAGCAAACAAGGTAAATAGCATAAAAGTAAACAGAAAATAACAGAATAAGTGACAAGTGGAAATGACAGAGGAGTAAAGCATTCTCAGGGAGTTAGGAATCCCAATGGGTATATTTATAGTGTAACTTATGCATTTGCATTGTATGGTCTGGAAGATCCACTCTTGATGATTATGCTGGGCGAAGCCAGGTACAGTACACGTTCTACTCTATGTAGACTTCGTGTCATGGACACCACCACTATAGTCTCCCTTGCAGGTTATGACTAAGGTAATTAAGGGTTACCCCGTGGACGCAGCCTCTCTAAGGGTTCTTCGCAAATCCCCTATCAATTATAAAGGCTAGAAGCAAAGGCTTTTACTGTCACCTCGAATTACCTTCACAACGAAAGTGATACACTTCATGGCTTTTTAGTGGTAATGTTGAGTGGGGTCCCTTCATAACATTCATGAGGTTTATTAAACTAAGCAATCAACAGAGGATCTCATATACAATATAACGTTTCAGATCCTATACACACCAAGGTTCATCCATATCCCTGAGAACTAGGGGTGTACTCACACATGGAGACAACGAACATCATGAGGATGGTAATGGTAAACACGAATGGCTCCCACACGTAACACATAAGACGATCCACTAGGGTTCGTGAGGTTACGATTATATGGATGTGGATGATGATGATGATAACAGTGGTGATGATGTTAATGACAATGGTGATGATGTTGACGTGCCCTTGCGCGTGGTGGTGAAGATGGCTCCCCCTTTTGAATCATTCCAGAGGCTAGGGTTCTGCCTTCTGGATGAGTTTCTGTCCTCTCCACGTGTCTGGTCCCCGATCCGATTGCATGGAGTGGAGTAGTGGACGAGGCGGCAACACTGACACCTCATATGACTGCCCATATGAGCGGACGCGCTTGTATGGTACGCCGTCTTTGGCTCTGGAGGCGCCGTATGGACTCCTCCTTTGATCCCTTTGCTCCATTCTTTTACGGTAGTTGATTATCACATTAAATACGCGATTTCACCACCATTTCCTGGCATTCCTTTCATAAAATATTATTTGCTCCAAGAGGCAGTACATGTGGAATACCGACAGAAAGAAGTGCGCAAACGTGATAAAATACCATAAAGCCTACCATTTAGGCATAAAATAACTATTAAAATCATCACATAAATATGGACTCATCAACTTACCCAAGCTTAAGTCTTGCTCGTTCCTGAGAAAGTACTGTAACTTGTAAAGAACAAGTCAACTTGGCATTTATGGGGTACGAATATTTGTAGAGGTATGAGTCCATCATCACTTACCAGAAGGAGTAAGGATAAGAAGTACCATGACAAGTGATAGCTCATCTTCACCATGAGGATGATCATGAAGGATTCCACACAATGCAACTTTGTTCTCTAGTGGACAAGCCAGGGATAGATTTATATCCTAGTTCATAATTGTTTCAACTGGGAAAGCAGAAGGGATCGTTATTCTCCTCTTTTTCATAAAGTTGTTACTTTAATTGTTTTGTCCCATGTCATCAGAATATGTCTAATTGCTCATCGCACACATTTGTTTCATGTGACATGTTAGCTAGACACAATCCTCATGAGAAGTTTTTGAAAAGCATTTTTAATTACAGAGGACTATTATTTCTTCATTCTGCTTGAACTTCTTAATTTATTAGCTGAACCTTTAATGAACTAGCATATAAAGTTATACTTCTCCCTCCAAAAACCGGGTAGTAATAATCTAAAGTACTTATGATTATCGTTGTAGTGATTATGTCCTACTACTTAGATCATGATTATCATCATGTGCGTTCTCTTAAAGCAATAATGGTACCACACATCAAAACATCCAAACACTCATTGGAAAGATCATTCCTTGCTCAAAGAGGAAAATGATAGTTCAACCTTATTGATATAAAAACTACAAGCTAATCTCGACTTGCTGAAAGAAATGCATAAAAGTAAAGATACAAAGTACACTAGAATCTCCCTCTAGCTTATAATCAAGCCAGAGATATCCAGGTACTTGGTGTTTTATGCTAACTCCTGGGTACCCTTGCAGGCGGTGTAGATGTTCTTGAAACATCCTTTGATCTTCTCAATCACCGTCTGCTGATCATCCACTATCTGGGTAAAAAACTCAAGTTGTGCAGTATTTTGATTAAGAGTTTTAACCACGAGTCTGAATTGTGGAAGAGACCATCAACCCATGCTTCCAGGTCCTTTTTCATCAACCAATAAGAATCAATCCCTTCACCAGTAGTGTTCGCACAGGCTTTAGAAACTTGCTCCAGATTCTTGATCTTTTCCTTTATCTCCTCTGGCGTCAGTCCTTTCCCCACTCTTTTTGAGGAAGCCCAAGAGGAAATAACGGAATAAATCCAAACATTCAGCTGGTAAGAGTTTGGAGGACTGGAGTTGATTCATCACCCCCTCTTGTTCTCGTTCCTCTTCCTGGATCTCCAACACCTTCATCTTGCTCCTGGTCTACTCCTTTGGAATTTCGATTGTGATGAACCTTACCTCTTCTACCTCTTGTTCTTCCTTCTATTCATCAGCAAGGTATGTCTTGAAGCGTTGACCGTTTATGATCCACATGGCATCTTTTCCTCATTTTAATCAAACGACTCCGGAATTGTAAACTTCTTCAATATCATAGGGGCCTGATTTTTGGTACTTCAGGAGTAGACATAGTTGCAACACAAGTAGAAACACACAACAAGATATGTTTTTGGTGTTTTAGAATTTCTTTCGCACGCAAAGAAAAAGGCAAATAGAAACCAGGCAAGAAAACAAAAACAAGCAAAAGATAAACGGTTTGTGTGTAGGTACCTGATTTTTTAGATACAAACTCCTCGAGAACGGCGCCAGGAATTCTTCTGCTACTCTCGTAGGAGTTGTAGAAAGGTGTTGTAGCACAACAGCAGAAAGTATTTCCTTTGGTTAAGAATCAAGGTTTATCGAACCAGTAGGATTTGACAAGATAACAATGTTAACATCACAACACACAAACAAATAAAAATATCTTGCATCCAACTTGGCAAGGGGTTGATGGGCCCTTTTCTTGCTAGCTACTCCCTCCGTCCGAAAATACTTGTCATCAAAATGGATAAAAGGGGATGTATCTAGACGTATTTTAGTTCTAGATACGTCTCTTTTTATCCATTTTGATGACAAGTATTTTCGGACAGAGGGAGTACAAGACTAAAAGCAAATAGATAGCAGTATAGGTAAAACAACAAAAAAGGTAAAGGAAAGTAAAAGGACAATTTTTGTAGAAGTTTTGTATTTAATGAGAGTAGACTTGGGGGCCATAGGTGCACCAGTGGCATCTCCATCGAAAGCAAGTAGTGGCATGGTAGACAAATTACTGTTGGACAATTGACATAAAAGTAGCAGTTTGTAACTATGATTATTCATGGCATAAACTCACATAGGCATTACGTCCATGATAAGTAGACCGTTAAACTTACTCATGTCTATTACTATTACTCCACCCCAAGACAGCTATCCAGCATGCATCTTAAAGTATTAAGCTATCCATGGTGTCGCCAATGGTAGACACCGGAAGAAACTTATTCATTCCCTACAACAGGAGGAGGGCATGATTGAAGGGCATGAGCAACTTAAGTCTTATATCACTAGTTATTATAAAAATCTATACAGGACTCCTCAGGAAGGTAACTTCTCGATGGATGAGTCTCGAACAGATGACATCCCCCAGGTTTCTGATGCGGAAAATAGCCTTCTAACAGCTCCATTTTCTGAGGAGGAAGTTAGAAAGGCAGTTTTCCTAATGGAGCATAACAAAGCACCGGGTCCAGATGGTTTCCCCGCTGAGTTCTACCAAAACTTTTGGGAGGTTATCAAACATGATCTCCTACTCATGATCTCTTATTCTTGTTTGGATGCCTTCATGCTGGTCAACTAGAGTTGTTTCGCTTAAACTTCGGTGAAAATATTTTAATACCTAAGGTTAATGAGGCTGAAAGGATACAACAATATCGTCCAATATGCCTCCTTAATGTTAGCTTTAAAATCTTCACTAAGGTAGCGACCATTAGGCTAAATTCGGTTGCTGAACATGTGGTACGTCCTTCTCAAACTGCTTTTATGCAAGGTAGGAACATCCTAGATGGGGTTGTTGTCCTTCACGAAACAGTTCATGAATTGCATCAGAAAAAACTGAATGGGGTGGTTCTTAAAATTGACTTTGAAAAGGCTTATGACAAAGTCAAGTGGTCTTTTCTTCAATAGACTCTCAGAATGAAAGGATTTTCTGCAGAGTGGCGCGCAATGATACATAGTTTTGTGGCTGGAGGTAGTGTTGCCATTAAAGTCAAGGATGCCGTTGGCAACTATTTCCAACCAAAGAAAGGATTGCGACAAGGTGACTCAATATCGCCCATGCTATTCAATATAGTGGCGGATATGTTAGCGGTCATGATTGAGCATGCCAAGGTTGATGGCCAAATTGATGGGGTGTTGAATCATCTCGTGGATGGTGGTCTCTCTATCCTTCAATATGCCGATGATACGATTCTCTTTATGGATCATGACCTCGAGAAAGCAAGAAATATGAAATTAATTTTATCAGCATTCGAGCAACTCTCAAGGCTTAAGATAAATTTCCATAAAAGTGAATTGTTTTGTTTTGGCGAGGCTCAAGACGAGGCCCATCTGTATGCCGACCTGTTCGGATGCGGGTTGAGCCAGTTTCCGATCACTTTTTGGGGTATACCGATACATTATCAGAGACTCACTAATGTTGAATGGAAACACGTCGAGGAGAGACTACAAAAAAGGCTTAGCAGTTGGAAAGGTAAACTGCTATCTCTAGGTGGGAGGTTGGTCCTCATAAATTCAGTACTAAGTAACATGGTACTGTATATGATTTCCTTCTTCCAATTGCCAAAAGGAGTTTTACATAGATTGGATTATTTCCGATCAAGATTCTTTTGGCAAGGAGATAGCGAGAGAAAGAAATATCGGCTGGCTAAATGGAGTGTGGTTTGTTGTCCCAAGGACCAAGGCAGGTTGGGAATTCATGACCTTGAGGTTAAGAATAGGGCCCTCCTTGGCAAATGGTTATTTAAGTTGTTGACCGAAGATGGTGTATGGAAAACCCTCCTTAGGAGAAAATATGTGGGTTCAAAGGCGATATCCTAGGTATAATGGAAGCCTGGGGACTCTCATTTTTGGGCAAGATTAATGGAAATGAAGAAATATTTCTTCCGCTATGGGTCCTTCTCAATTAAGAATGGCTCGGAAATTAGATTCTGAGAGGATAAGTGGTTAGGTAATGCTACTCTCCGGGAACAATATCCAACTCTATACAATATTGTATGTCACAAGGGTGATACTATTGCCAAGGTTTTGGAATCATTTCCGCCCAATGTGATGTTCAGAAGGGATTTAATTGGACCTAGACTCCAATCATGGAACATATTACTTCAACGATTAACCACAGTACAGTTGTCATAGGGGTCCGATTTATTTCGTTGGAACCTACATGGGAATGGGCAATTCTCAGTGGAGTCTATGTATAGAGCTTTGATCCAGTCTGACGTGCCAGTTGATAATCATAAGAAGATCTGGAAGATGAAGATACCTCTTAAGAATAAAATCTTTGCATGGTATCTTCGTCGCGGAGTCATTCTTACTAAAGATAACCTTATTAAGAGGAATTGGCATGGAAGTACGCAACGTGTATTTTTTTCCGCATGATGAGACAATAAAACATTTGTTCTTCCAATGTAAATTGGCTCGTTCTATATGGTCACTTATCCAAATAGCTTTTGGCTTGTACCCTCCTTGTAGTGTTGCTAATATATTTGGCAACTGGTTACATGGGATTGATCACAGGTTCAGAATTCTACTTAGGGTGGGAGCGCTTGCCGTGATTTGGTCGCTTTGGCGATGTAGAAATGATAAGATTTTTAACGATAAAAGTACTTCGCTTATGCAGGTTATCTACAGATGTACTGGGACGCTTCGTTTATGGTCCTCTCTACAATGAGTGGAGAATCGAGACCTATTTATGGAGGTGTGTACACGATTGGAGGCTACGGCGAGGGATACATTTACCGAACATGGGTGGCAGCATGATCTTAGGATTGGGCCACCAACGGTTTAGGCACTATACAAATATACCTTTTTCTTTGTATTTCACCTTCCTATTTTATTTTCGCTTGCCGTGAGGACTTTGTTGGCTGTGTGCATCTTAGTTATGCAGAGTCCGGGTGTAATACTTAAACCTTTTAAGTAATAAAGCGCCCCTTTTCGGGGAAAAAAGTAACAGAGTATCACAATAAGCAAAAGATGACATAACATAGACAGAAAGAAGTTTAGCAATAAGATTAAACCCCGTTATTTTATCCTTAGTGCCAACAATACAATATGTGTCTTCGTCCATAGTGTCACTGGATTTAAGCACCGCAAGATTGAGCCCACTACTATGCAGCAATCCTTATGATGGACTACTGTCGGATTTCGGGTTCTGGCAGACCCTTGACGTTCGAACACTGGGGTGCACGCAGAGATCACACCCCCAGCCTACTCATGTCTCACCACCTCGCTAGGATCTACTACATGAAGAACAACACAAAGGATACGAGATTTATACTGGTTTAGGCCACCATTGTGGTGTAATTCCCTACTCAGTGTGTGGTGTGTGGATTGCCTCTGGGGCTGATGATGAACAGTACAAAGGAAGAATAGCCCCTCGAGGGTCTGTTCCTATGGTGGTGTTGCCCAAGGTTCTTCTCTCTGGTTGGTCTCCAGATCAGATGCCGATGCCCTACCCTGGGGGTAGCTAGTCCTATTTATAGGCGGAGGCCCTGGGCCTCTTCCCAAATATTGAGCGGGAAGGGCGCCAACAATTGGCCATTTTGAAGGGGAACATCTAGTACACTTATCCTGACCAAAGTTGGTCCTCGCCTACCAAAGACCCTGACGATGACACTGGCTTGGGCTCCACGATGACCTCCGTTCTTCCTTCCCGCTGGTCTTGGTCTTGTTGCACCGAAATGGTTGCCTTTGCTTGATACCCTTGCCTGCTCTTGGCCCCTTTGCACCAAAGGGGAAACAAGGACTCTGCGCAGGCCGGCGCCCGCCTGGCGCCCGCCTGGACTTGGTCGTCATGGCTTGTGTCATGGGCACCTCGTGAGGTACCCCACCTTGATCTCTCCGCCTCCTCGCGAGCCAGCCTGACGAGGCCGTGCCTAAGGAAGCCTCCTGTCGTCCTTCCCCGTGAGGCTTGGCCCCTCGTGAGGGTCTTGAGCATGTGTTGATGAAGATGGGCCGTACTGGGCCACTCCTTGAGCCACGCCACAGGCCACAGGCAGGCAAGTCTGGGTACCCCCATTCCCAGAACGCCGACAGTAGCCCCCGGGCCCAAGGCGCGCTTGGACTTGGCTTAGCAGAGAAGCGAAGAGGCAAGTGTGAAGCGCCGCGGGCTCCAATAGCCTGCGGCCTTGGGTGCCACGTGGCGATTGATTGGACTTGGGCGTCCCTGTTCCCCCACACCTCCTTATTTTGCGCCCAGCTAGGCGGACCCGTGGGTGTACACAATCTCCCCTCTTCTCGCCGATTGCGCGCCTCCTGCTCTTCCTTCTCTCGAGCTCCAGCCTTCGCCTCCAATCCAATCTCGAATCCTCCCCCTTCCCGGCGCCATGGCTCCGACGAAGAAGGGGAAAGGGCAAAAGTTGGTGCCTTCGTCCGGCCCGTCGCCGTCGATGGCTCCCGCTGTTGATAAGTCGATCATACTCAACCTGGAAGGCTTGGACAAGGTCAGTTCCACCATTGCCACCATCTTCAACGAGTGTGGGAGGACGACGGTCTGGCCCGCGTCTCACTTCTCCATTGATAGGATAGCCACCGAGATTCAGTACTTCGCTGACGCCCTGTGGGCGGGATTGGTTCCCCCCTTTTCCGATTTCTTCAATGTCGTTCTTTCCCACTACCAGATCCACATGATGCATTTGGGTCCCGAATCCATTGCTCTTCTTACTATTTTCGATTTTGTTTGCAAGGCGATGATGGGCATCCCTCCTTCAGTTGCTTTGCTGCGCCATTTCTTCTCTTTGCGCCTCAGTGACCCCTCCCAACGCTCGGGGTGTGTGAGCTTCTTTGCCGCGCCAGAAACAGAGGCCTCGGGAATTGACTTCAGACTCCCTCCTCCCGCGACTAGGTTCCGAGAGCGGTGGTTGTACGTAGATGTCGGAGTACTCAGCCCCCTGCTCTCGGAGCCCACCTTGCCTGCCATCCCCAATTCGGGCTGGGGCCAGGAGACACTCACAAGCCCCCGGCTCGTCTTCGTCTGGCGTCGCTTCGCGTACTTGAGGGCGCTCGGTGTGACGGCGTCCAAGGTGGTGAAAGAGTTCCTCCTACGCCTCATTGCCCCTCTCCAGCGCCATTCCCGCCGGATGTGGTCTTTCTGGGGGGCGTGAAGTCCGCATGAGGCTCCAAGAGGAAGATCTGACGCCTGAAGTGCTGAGGAAGGTTCTCATGATCCTAACTGGCGACCCTTATCCTGGCAGCATTCGGCATGGTGGCGCCTTGCTGTACCTCTGCTCGAGCAGGGGTGACTTCGTGAAGCAGATGCCCAGCTTCGACGAATGGGGGCTGCGCCCCGCAGGCCTCAGGGGGCCTCGCGAGAACCCAGTCGTGGTGGTCACCCTTTCGGTTGCCCACGACGGTCCCTCCTCGAGTGGTGGAGCTGGGAGGCAGGGGCCGTTGGGGGCTGAGGCGGCCGCTATCGGGACGACGACGCCAAGCAGGGCTCCGAGGCGGTAGCTCCTGAGGTCCATCCTGCGGCGATAGAGGGGGCTGAGCCGTAGCCTGCAGTCCTAGTGGCAGAGGCCTCTGATGCCCCAGCCACCCTCCATGGTGCGGCGTCTGGCAGCAGGCGCCAAGGCGATGCCCCCGACGTTGACCTCATCGGCGCTTCTTCCTCATTGCAGGCTGACCCTTGCGCCGAGCTCCTGGGCCGCTTTCGAGTGGACTTCGAGGCCCTCCGAAAGAGGAGGGAGGCCTTGGGTGATGATTACCCTTGCCGCCTATTGAAGCACAGGAAGTACTTCGCCACCGATAAGTAAGCCTTTCCCTTTCTCTGTCCCTTACTTTCCTGCTGCTTCAACTGATTATCGCCCCTGCAGGGCCCTTCCTGTCGAGTTCGCGGAGATGGTTGAGGAGCCATCCCTCCAGGCCCCGCTCTCTCCACCTTCCCCAAGCGCCCCGGGATCCAGCACTGCCCTTGTGGTGAGGCCGGTTGGAGAGGCAGGCCATCCTGTGGTGCGTCCCGATTCTGCGCACCTCGCGACCATCCTCCGCGAGCCCTCCCGGGGCATAGCCAGCCTGCCCTGGGCTCTTCGACTGGTTGTGGACGACGTCGGGCTGGGGTCGGCCATGCGGTCTTCCTTGGAGGGCGAACTGGTCCCGGGCCAGGCTTCTGGTGAGGCACGTCCGGTCATCGCGAGAGCGCCAGCCCCCAGCCCCCTGCCCGGAGGGGGCGTGCTGGTCCGTGGCCCTCCCCGCGCGCCCCAGGTGGAAGGCGATGCGGAAGACGTGCTCGAGCGTGTTTGGGAGCGCCGCGCCCTCCGTCAAAGGTTCCTTCAGAGGGCGGCGGACGTGGTGAGCCAGCTTGGTGTAGAGCTCGCTGACGAGGACACACGTCTTGAGACCAACAGCCTGCGCCTAGCTGAGGAGAGGCACAAGCTGAAGGTGGCCGTTGCCCTTGCGCGCCACCAGCGTGACCTCGACAATGAGAAGGCCGAGGTGTCGTTCGCAGCTTCTCGGGAGGCCTGCTCCCGGCCCGTCTTGGAGGCTCAGGAGGCTGACCGTCGGTACAAGGTCGCAGAAGAGCGGGCGTGGGAGCTTCGGGCCTAGAGTGGCTCCCTGGAGGAGCAGGTGGAGTTGCGTGAGGCGACCCTTGTGTCGATGAAGGGGGCTTCGGCTGACCGGGCGGAGCTCCAGAGACGCGAGGAGGCGCTGGCGATGGAGGCCACCGAACGCACCCTGGACCTCGAGCGGTTGGAGACAAGGGAGCACATGGTGATGCGGGCGGAGGATGACGTTGCTGAGAGGGAAGCCCGAGCCGCAGAAGAGGTTGATCGCCGGGTGGCGGCGGCCCGCTTGAACCTTGAGCGCGAGTTCGAGGAGAGGCTAGAGTTGATCAAGTTTGAAGCAGAAGGGAGGACCGCCGCCCTGAAGGACAAGCTAGATGAAGTGACGCGGCGCGGGGACGCTGCCCGAGCCGCTCTTGGCGCGGCACAGGCGGAACTGGCTTCCTCTCGCGCCGAGGTGCTTCTTCTCCACCAAAGGGTGGACATGGCCGAGGCCGTTGCGCGGCGGAACGAGGACGAGATACGCCAGCGGCAGACCTTGGAGCACGTGCACAGCCCCATGCTCCGTGAGCTCCGGGAAAGAGCCAACACGGCCTTGGGTATCATCTGTGAGGCAGCCGTTGGGGAACCTCGTGTGGTCAACTATGCTGGTAACCTTCAGTTCTTCACCGACATGGTGACGCAGCTGGAGGCTCGGGCGGGCAGAGCTGACAGGTTGGTGGAGGAGAGGAGCCGTGCCCTACTGGGGCGTGCTTTTTCTCGCGTCTTCAGTCATCTCCAGAACATGGATCACCATTCGACTTTGACGCCGCCATCGCACCGGTACCCCTAGCAATCCGGGACAATCTGGCGCGTTGGGTGGAAGACAACGTGGACGCCCTTGTCAGGGCTTTCACCTCTGATGATGACGGCGTGGTCATGGCCGCTGATGAGGGCGGAGTGGTGAACGGCCCATGTGCTGTCGGCGGCGGCGCGGAAGGTGATGGCGAGGCCAGTGATGCCAGTGGCGACTCCGGAGGTGTCCCTGAGGATGCATTGGGGGATTTATCTGATTGACCGCGTGCTGTTCCTGCTTTTATCCTGCGCAGATAGAGTTCGGGCTTTGCCCAGAGGATTGTAAGAGCATTTTGGGAGGGGGAGCCCCTCATGTAAAAACTTGCGGTTAGCGTATTTGTAGACATGATATCACCCGCGTGCCTGCGCCAGTCGACCGGTCTCGTGGCGAGTCGACTGGCCTGTTACCTTTAACCCGTACGGGCCCCTAGCCTTGGGGGGGGGGGGCGTGGTGTCATGAATGTCTCCTGAACGAGCCTGTTCAACCTGCAAGGAGAACCTCCTGAGAGGGCACGGCGACGGCAGCCTGGGCTGCGTGCATGCTGGGCCTAACCCGGCTCGCGAGGGGCTCACGAGGGGAGGCGACTGAGGCCGGATGGACGCAAAGCGGTGACCAGAATGTGAGAGATTGCTCGAACGAGACTAAACACCCCTTCCCCGAACACACGCAAGTCTCAAGCTCAAATCCAACTTAAATCCGAACAGGGAAAAGCAACAACCAAGGGGAAAAGCAAGGAAAGCAGAAAAAGCCGCGTCCGGCACCTAGTCTAGTCTTCGACGTCTTCTCACCAGTGCGGAGCTAAGTGCTGCCACTGGGCATGGGCGGGAGCCCCCGAGGCCCGAGGGCGGCTCTCCGGAGACTCCGGGGCATGTACAGCCCCACTCATTATTACGTGAGAGTCTCACGGGGCGGCGAGCTTCACAGGCACTAGGCCTTCTTCACATGTACCAGCCTTGCTTCATATTGCCAGACGAGGCCCCGCCTTGCACCACACTCTAGTGTCATCGACGAGGCCGGAGACCGAGGATGCCGCCGATGGGGTAGAGCGGTCGCCAGCGGTTCCCCCGATGACCACGGGTCCTCTGCCGGGGGTAGGCCCTGAGGCACCTCCCTGGTAGAGGGCCTACCTCCTGAGGACGCCTTGCTCCGAATGCCGCGGTGGTGATGCCGGATCCCAGCCCCTCTCCTGCAGCCCCCGGCGCCCTCCTTCTGAGGGGTAGGAAACTGCTGGATTGGGGCAGCCATCCGCCGCGACGACCTGTACCTCTTGCGACCCACGGTTAGCGTATGCTTGCTCCTGAGGAATTAGCGGTACCCGATAATTGCTGCCTCTAGCGCGGTCGACGGGGCTTTCCCGGGGCTCCTGAAAGAGCTCAGCTTCCGGTGTCTCTTCCCCCCAGCTTGGGCCGAGGAACAAGCTGTGATCTTCCTCCTGCGCGTGCCCTTGATCCATCATGTGGGGCACGTACTCCTTCGGGGCCGCCATCCCGAACGCTTCGATGTAGTGCCCCGTGTGCCATGCAGCCCTGCTTGAGGCGCCCACCTGGGGGGGTGGCGCGACGGCCCGCTGGGACCATGGGCGGTGGCGAGTTCTCCTTCGCTGGCCGGGGGCGGAGGCAGCACCGTTGGTGACCAGGCGCTGACGGCCAGGGTGGTGTTGGAGTGGCCCTGGAACCCGCTCGGGGTTGTGCGGGCGCGCGTGGGGCCTCCGTGCGATCCGCCTTGGGCCTGAGGGGGCAGCTGGGTGCAGAAGGGGTGAGCCCCTGAGGGCGGAGCCCAGAAGCTCTGCCGCCCGCTCTAGTAGCATGTCGCAGCCGCCCTCTTGCAGCCTGCATTGCAGCAGCTCTCGCGCTACTGTGAGTGCAGCCCTTGAGTTCGCCTGCTCTCGCCGCGAGTACGGCGCCGCGGCCGCGGCGTGGCTCAAGGCTCTGGCTACCGACCGCACCTACCGCGGTGTGAGAGCTGGTGTCGCTTGACCGCGTCGCTCGCGGCCCGCAGCGCTCTGCGGACCGCAGGCTGCCTGGGGCGCAGGGTTGAGGTCGCCCTGGGCAGGCGGCTGTGAGCGGGCGAGCCATGCCGCCCAGGGATCGGGGTTGCCCGTTTCGTCGCCATACATGTTGATGATGGTGCGACGGGCGGCGAAACACGAGGCGACGGAAGGCGGATTCCGGTGCACCCCTACCTGGCGCGCCAAATGTCGGATTTCGGGTTCCGGCAGACCCTTGAGGTTCGAACACTGGGGTGCACGCGGAGATCACACCCCCAACCTACTCATGTCTCACCACCTCGCTAGGATCTAAACTACACAAAGAACAACACGAAGGACACGAGATTTATACTGGTTCAGGCCACCATTATGGTGTAATACCCTACTCCAATGTGTGGTGTGTGGATTGCCTCTGGGGCTGATAATGAATAGTACAAAGGAAGAACAGCCCCTCGAGGGTCTGTTCCTATGGTGGTGTTGCCCGAGGTTCTTCTCTCTGGTTGGTCTCCAGATCAGATGCCGATGCCCTACCCTGGGGGTGGCTAGTCCTATTTATAGGCGGAGGCCCTGGGCCTCTTCCCAAATATTGAGCGGGAAGGGCGCCAACAATTGGCCATTTTGAAGGGGAACATCTAGTACACTTATCCTGACTAAAGTTGGTCATCGCCTGCCAAAGACCCTGACGATGACGCTGGCTTGGGCTCAACGATGACCTCCGTTCTTCCGTCCCGCTGGTCTTGGTCTTGTTGCACCGAAATGGTTGCCTTTGCTTGATACCCTTGCCTGCGCTTGCCCCCTTTGCACCAAAGGGGAAACAAGGACTCTGCGCAGGCCGGCGCCCGCCTGGCCTTGGTCGGCATGGCTTGCGTCATGGGCACCTCGTGAGGTACCCCGGCTTGATCTCTCCGCCTCCTCGCGAGCCAGCCTGACGAGGCCGTGCCTGAGGAAGCCTCCTGTCGTCCTTCCCCGCGAGGCTTGGCCCCTCGCGAGGGTCTTGAGCATGTGTTGATGAAGATGGGCCGTACTGGGCCACTCCTTGAGCCACGCCGCAGGCCGCAGGGAGGCAAGTCTGGGTACCCCCGTTCCCAGAACGCCGACAACTACCAATCTATCTTGGCCAGAGAAGACAGATAGATCGGAAAGCATACATAGATATTTAATTAGGCAACAAAAAACTTCAAGAGATTCAATATAAATCAATGAACAATCTGGTTATAAATCTATAATTCATCGGATCCCAACAATCACACCACAAGAATTACATCGGAATGATCTCAGAAGAGGACATGATATTGAAGATCCGAGAGAGAGAGAGAGAGAGAGAGAGAGAGAGAGAGAGAGAGAGATCTAGCTACTACTATGGACCCATAGGTCCTGAAGAAACTACTCACACACCATCATGGAGTTAGCAAGGTTGATAGATGAAGATGGCCACCCCAATGGTTTTCCTCTACGGCAGAACTCCAGAACAAGCCTCCATATGGGATCGCTTCGGAACAGAGGCTTGCGTCGGTAATAAAATTGTTTCGGGTCCCGCTTCGAGGGTTTGGAATTTATGTGAATTTGTAGGTCAGGAATTGGATCAAATGGAGGCTCACGGGGTCCACAAGCCTGGGTGGTGCGGCCACCCCCGGTCGCGCCACCTGCCCTTGTGTTGCCCTCGAGCATCCCCTCGACGACTCCCGAAGCTTCCTGTGTTTCTTTTGGTCTAGAAAAAATTGTCATCGTGTTTGGACCTCCGTAGGTATTGATTTTCTGTAAAACCAAAAAACAACCAGAAAACATAAACTGACACTCACACTAAATTAATATGTTAGTCCAGAATAATAATATAAAATAATGTAGAATGATAAGAAAAGTATGTGGCAATAATAATATAATAGCATGAACAATAAAAAATATAGATACATTAGAGACGTATCACACACCGGCCGAGAGGGCCGCCACGTCGTGTCCCGGTCTTCGCATCTGTTCAATATCGGAGCGACGTGACTGGATGGGGCGGATATATACCGCAATCAAATGGGTTGCCCGTTCATCCTCCTGCCGTCATTAAACAGGCACACCGGCAGAGAACCCACTCCCACGTCCGCAATGACACCATGCTGCTTGGTCTGGCCGACATATGCACGGAGGAGGAGGTCCATGAAATTAGAAGATACATCTTTGCAGAGGCGATCTGTGCAAAATAATGCCTACATGGCGGTGGTCAAATCATCATGCTAGCCGGTCAACACAGGTCAGAGGTCCATAGGACCTCCAATGAACCATTTACAAAAATTTAAGACTGTGATATGCATATCCCAAAGATTTGAAACTCACTTGACATTTTCGTAAAATAATTAGGACCGCGCATGTATTTTACTCTCATTTGTTCCGGGTCCTCTTTGGAAGATGTAATGACTGGTTTGTAATTTCTTTCTTTTTGGGTCCTTCGAGACCCTTGCCCGTTAAGAAAAACGTGTTCGGAGTGATCCGTCCTCGTGGGCGAAACCCAGATCCCACAGATCCGGGCAGCCATGGGGGACGGCCGCCGCCGCCGCCGCAAGAATTCCCGGCGGGTACCCGCGCGGGAGGGAGATATTGACGACGTTCCGGGCGAGCTTCTCGAGGTGGTGTTCCTGCGCCTCCCCTCGCCTGCCCACCTCATCCGTGCCGCGTGCACCTGCAGGCGATGGCGCAACGTAATCGCGGGCGACGGCGGCGGCTTCCTCCGCCGGTTCGGCTCTCTCCACGGCGCGTCGGCCGACCACGTTGTCGGCCACTACCGCGTCAACGAGCGCCATGGCCACCCGCGTCCGCCTGGCCTTAACCCCGTATTCGTCCCGTCCTCCTCCTCTTCCTCGCCGTGGGCGGACGCCGTCGCCGCTCGGAACCTCGCGCTCGACTTCCTCCCGCGGGGCGAGTTTGGCGATTGCGGCTGGGAGCTCGCCGACATCCGGGGCGGCCTTCTGCTCCTCTTCCACTCGGAGCTGGCGCCAGGCCTCCTCATCTGCGATCCCCTGAGGCGATGCTACAGGGAAATCCCTCGCTCGGCGTGGTTCCACGGCTGCCACATGCTGGGCGCTTTCCTCCTCGACGGCGAGGACAAGGACGCGGCCGCGGGCATCAGCATGTCAAACTTCAGGGTGACGTGCGCGCTCTTTCGCTTTGGGGACCGCAACGCCAGGGCCTGCGCCTTCTCGTCTGCCGCCGGCGGCTGGACCTCCGGGGCCGCACGTAGCAGCACATCAGTCTGCCGCGACAGGGAGTTGGCCCCCATCTATTTCGCAGGAAGTAGCAAGGGGAAGAGGTTCGCCTCTTGGACGGTCGGAGACAACGTTGTTCTTGCTCTGGACAAGGACACCGCCGAGCTCTTATCTGGTGTGGTGCCGGACGACGCACAGTACGCCGTGCTCCGGGACAAGCGGCACGCCGCGGAGTACGCGTACCAGCTGCCATGGCCACCCACGATCGAAGCTTGCGTAACCTAGCTGCATTGGTGGGCTGTGGATAGGCCATGGCGTCGTCCCAGGTTCTCAATTCCTCAATTTGCCGTTTATCGTGATGATCCTAGAGGACCATGTGTGTCTGTATATAGGCATCAAGTGGCAAACAATTTCAGATGTTTACAAGTTCAGTTCGTTGGATTGTTTCTTGTTGCTGTTTTGAGCATTTATCTGTTCTAAAGATTACTTTCATAAACTTCAAACTGTTTGTATCTGTTTTGAACATTAATCTGGTCTTCAGTTTACTTTCATGAAAGTGAAATTGCTTGTTTTGGAGAAGCTTAGTTTGACTATGAAGCATATACTTGCGCTGAGGTGGGTTTATGGATGAAGTTTTGTGTAGGAGAGAATAGAAAACAATTGTATGATCTCTCTCTGTTGAAATTCCTAAGGCACCTTGAACAAAATATGTTTATTTTAGAGAAAGGCTACTGCACAAGATGTCAAAAACCATCTCATACGTAATTGGCCGTCTGTGTGCCAGCCTATATATATAGGCAGGGTGTCCTAGGGTTATAGATGGTCGTAGAATGTATGCTTGCTAAGCAAAATTGGATTTGGAAAATGTAGAAATGAAGATGGTTTGCGCTAAATATGGATATTAGATAAATACTGCAGGAAACAAATGACAGCTAATGTTAAAGTTAGGCCTGATCCATCACATTTTATGCATATAGCATTTTAAAAGCTACAGGTTTAACTTACAAGTGTTGTAGGAAGAAGATTGAAAAATGCCAAAGGACCAATTCTTGGAAGGGTTTTTTTTTTGAAGAATATTCTCGGAAGGTTTGTTGGTCGTGTTTGTAGAAACTTTCATGGTCTTTATAACGACCTGACTCTCAGTAGTGACATTTAGGTTTTAACAGTTTTCGATGTAGGTTTAGGGCAGAGCATTAGATTTGGGCGAACAGTTTGTGATGAAAGTGATGATATGTGGCAGCAGCTCCAGTCTCCACTCTCTGTATAGCGAGGTCACGTGGCCACAGCCCAGAGGAGAATGGTAAATGTCTCTCTTTTTTTTAACATGCAAAGGCGCCTATGGCGCCAATCCATTCATTCATACTGCAAACAGTTTACATTGAGAAATACAATTCCCTGTAATTGTATGCCTAAACACAACAGTTTTAAAGGGCAACTGTCCTCAAGATGATCTGCATTACTACAAGAGAAATGAACTTGCTGATCTGTTATGTGGGTGAGTGCTAGCTGGGCTAAATCATGTGCCTCCATGTTATGAAGTCTTGAGATGTGAAAAAACTGAACTGAAGATGCATTTGTTACTGCACAAAATTCTGCAAGTAAGCCTCTAGCCTCCCAATGTCCTGGATCTGTTCTAGGCGATCTTGCAGCAGCTGCTTTCGCTAGCGATAAATTGTCTGTGAGGAAGATCGCATCTTTTATTTGCAACCTGGCAAGAATGTTGGTTGCAATTACTAGAGCTTGTGCTTCTGCTTGTATGGCTGATTCTGCATGATTGCCTATAGCATAGATTTGGACCTTCAGTCTTCTGCTTCCTTGATGTATGTGCATATAAACTCCCAGTCCAGCTCTTGTGTTGCTGGCATGTTGAACCTGATTCTTCCATGCCGCATCTGTGAAATCCTATTTGTTGTTTTTAGCTTTAATAAATCTACTATTGTCCCTTGTGCATATATACCTGCTATTTGCAATTCCTGGTTCTCCTTCTTCTGTGATTGCTCCTATACCCCCATTTCCTGGTATATACAATTAGCTATGGCCTGAGCTGCATAAAAAATTTGTAGAGGAGAGCTCTCTTTTCTTTGAAACAATTTGTCGTTCCTTTCCACATACACCACATGAAGGTAAATATATTGCTCAAAGTGGCATGTGGATGAGTTGAGTTAAGAATGCCTAAAATATTTGTCATCAAAATGAATAAAAGGAGATGTATCTAGACGTTTTTTAGTTCTAGATACATCCCGTTTTATCCATTTTGATGACAAGTATTTTCGAACGGAGGAAGTACTTGTTATTGAATTGTTATCCCATACAAGATCTTCTATTCTAATGTACCAGGGATGGACAAACCAGGCAGCCTTAGCAAATGGGCAAAGAAAAAGAATGTGCTTTTCATCTTCTTCCGCTCCACACCTGGAGCAAAATTTACTTATTTGGGCTGTGTATTTACCTGCTCTTATACCTGTTGGAAGGGCTTTTCTGATAAGTCTCCATGCAAATGTTTGTATCCTTGGAGCTATATCTTTTGTTTTCCAAATTTGTTTCAATAGCTCTCTTGAGTTGGCTGTAATGATTGTGGGTTGTGGTTCTCCTTCTTCCTGCAAAACCTGCAAACAGAGCTTGTATGCACTTTTAGTTGTAAATTTCCCTGACGGGGTGAGCTTCCAACAAAGAAGATCTTTCCCACCATCCTGAATTATTGGAACTTGTTTGATGATAGTAGATGTATCCGGATGAAAGAGACTATCAATGAGATTATTGTTCCATTTTTTCTGATTTGGGAGCAAAAGATCTTCAACAAGAGCTGGATATTCATATTCTCTAGGCTGGTTTATCAGATGGTCATAGATTGTATCCCAAGTATTATACTAAGGATTGCTCCAAAGAGAAATGTTTCCTTTTGTGAGTTGATAGAAGGAGTTTCTAATTAGCATGGGTCTAACTTTCAGAATTCCAGTCCAGAAAGCAGACTTGGGAACATTATGGTTGGCCTTCCAGAAGGATGTATCAGGGTAGTACTTGGATTTGAGGATTTTCGAAAGATTGTTATTTGGATCTTCAGCTATCCTCTAAGCTGCTGAAAGAATCAAACCTTTATTAGTGGCTTGCACATTTCGGATCCCAAGACCTCCTTCATTCTTTGGGGAACATGTATCTTTCCAAGCTCACAGAAAGAGAGATTTAGAATTGCATTCCTCTCTCACCCCTGTCCACCAAAAGTTTCTAATGATTGAAGTGAGTTTGGATAAGAACTTCTTGGGGAAAAGAATATTAGACATGTATTAAACAGGAATTGAAGCAAAGACGGATATTATGAGGGTGAGTCTGGTTGCATGAGAGAGCTTCTTGGCTTTGTAACCAGGTAGCTTAACTTTGAATTTGTCAATGACAAAATTATAGGTTGTAGGTTTGTCTTTGGCTTGGAGAATAAGGGGATGTCCCAAGTGGATAGTGTTGTTATCTATATCTAGAACTAGGAAGATACTTTTGATGGCTTGTTTAATGTTGCTATCCACGCCTTTACTAAAGATAATACCAGATTTATACCAATATGGAATTTGACATGACTTGTTGCAAAATACTTGAATGAGTTGACTGATGGTCGTTGCCTCTTGAGTAGTAGCTTGCCCACAAACTAAGAGATCATCTGCAAACATGAGTGAGTGGATAGGAGGGCAATTTGGACCAAGATAAATTCATGTGAGAGCTCATGTATGGCAAGTACAAAAAGGTATGGGGAAGGAGGACAACCTTGCCTAATGCCTTTGCTATTCCTGAATTTTGCATATGATTGGCCATTAATGATAATAGTGAAGGAGGCCGTAGAGATACATGCATAGATCAAATTAATGAAATGGCTATGCAACCCTTTTCGAGCTAGAGACAAACAATAAAATTCCATTCTAAACAATCGAAAGCCTTTGCAAGATCAATTTTAATCATGAAGGAAGGAGAATTCCATGTGGGTAGTTTCTTGAGCTATAATAATGTTATTGCTGATCCTTCTCCCTTGAATGAAAGCTTGTTGTGAAGGATGAATGTAATCATGGAGATGTGGTTTAAGCCTCTATGCTAAAGATTTTGCAATTATTTTATAAACAACATTACAGAAGCTAATGGGTCTAAAATCAGCAGGAGTAATGCAAGCTAATTTCTTCGGAATGAGAGCTATGTTAGTGTCATTGACATGATTTGGCATGATAGCAGTTTCACAGAACTTTCTGCTAAGAAAAAGGCCACATTTAACCCATCTGGTCCTGGAGAAGCCTCTTCATTTCCCAAAGAATCTGCCAAAGTTCCTGCTTATCTGGAATACTATTTGTATAATCGTGTTGATTTGTATTTATATGGGTGCTTACATGCGACATGCCTTGATTAATTGTATCAGAAGCAAAAAATCTATTTGAAATACTGAACAAAAGTATGAGCACTATTTTCAGTTTTAAATGAGTTATATTGCTATTATCTTTGATGGAAACAATTTGGTTCTTCCTTCTTCTTTTGAGTACATCCTGATGAAAATAAGAAATATTCATGTCCCATTTTGTTGCCCAATGCTTTTTCGCCCTTTGAATATAATATTCAGTGAGTTTGGTCATGTTCTCTTCATACCTATTTATTAAATAGGCCTCCAACTTGTGGTCATGTTCCTGTATTGGCTTCATCTGAACATTTTTTATTTGTTCCTCAAGGTAGTTGAGCTCCTGATTGATTGGCCTTTTCTTTTTGCACCATCTTTTGAGAGAACCTACAAGATGATTAGTTCTAGCATAGAAAGGTTTATTAGTTGTACTAATCCAAATAGCCTTTGCATACGAGTCAAAGTCCTTTTCCATAAGCCACCAATTTTCAAATTTAAAGCTTTGCAAAGGTCTCAAAACTGGCCATCAGTAGAGATAAGGATACGAGCATGATCACTTAAGGTACGTAATAGGCAGATTATAGACATTTGTATTCAGATAGATAGCACACCACTCAGTGTTAACCAAACATCTATCAAGCCTTTCATAAGTAGGATTTGTGGAAAAATGTTTATTCGTCTAGGTGTAAGAAGGACCACTATATCCAAGATCTATCAAACCACAAGACTTGACTAGATTCCGAAAAGCATACATTTGAGTAGTTTTAACAAAGGTACTCCCTCCGTCCGGAAATACTTGTCCTCGAAATGGATAAAATGGACGTATCTATAACTAAAATAAGTCTAGATACAACCATTTTGAGGACAAGTATTTCCGGGCAGAGGGAGTAGTAGTTTTGTCCATATCATACAAGATGTCATTCATGTCTCCCATACAAACTACCGGTTTGCTAGCATTATCATACACAAAAGATGAAATAAGCTTCCAGATCTGATTTGTGTGGCGATGGTAAGGATCCCCATATATACAAACTAGAGCAAACTCCTCCTTACTAGCTATGCCAAGAACAGTAGCTAGGATAACATGGGAGTTAGAAATATGTACATTAACTTGCAATCATCACTCCACATCAGCCAGAGTCCCCCAGATCATCTCTTGGAAGGAACTACAACACTATTAGCCATGTCAAAGCGAGTATTCAAATCACTGGGCTTTATTTTACAGGTTTTGATTTCGGAAACGGAAGTTACCTTGGCTTTTGTGGCGTGGATCAGTCTTGCCAGGTAACACATCTTTTCACTGTCGAGCCCCAGGCCCATGCCTCGGCAGTTCCAGGCTATCATCTTCATGGCGCCCGTGGCGCCTTAAGGGCTGGCGCCATTGCCCCATCAACATGCATCTCATCTTCACAATTGGTTTCAAGAAGATGGAGTGCGTCACCACTAGAATTGTTGTTGTCCTGATTTTGGCTTTTAGTTTGGGTTGCCATTCCGGCACCACCGTAACTAGAATCAGTAACCAGACCGACCTCCCATTTTTTCTGAATAGATATAGTGTTTCCTAAGACCATCTCCAGCCGCGCCCCCAGGACGGCCTCCCCCGGCGATTTATTTGCGCCGGCGCCGAAAAAAGGCCCAGTCGCGCCCCCAGGACGCCGAATTTCGCCGACTCGGCCCGTTTTTGCGCCCGGCGCTCGCAGGCCGAACCCGACGCACTGGGGGGCGCTCAGGGGCTCCGACGCAAGGGAAAAGTGTTTCTGGGGCCACATTGACAGGCGAAAAGTCAATCCACCCGCCCAGATTCGCCCTCCTGCCCCCCGCGCTCGGCCGCCACCCTGCGCCACCCCTGCCGATCCCGGCGCCGACCACTGCCCGCCGCAGCTAGGTAGACCGTCTCTAGCCGGGAAAAAGAAGGACCATCGCCGAGGCAGCCTCTTCGCCGCCACCCCGGTACCTTTTCCGGCGCTCCGGCCGCGCAGGGCCTATACGCCGGCGGGCCTGCGCCCACCACACCCACAAGGTGTTCGGTGAATTGTCCGGCCCGGCAATGGACTCCGAAGATAAGGAGGCGCTTGCGGCGTTGCTGGATAAGGAAGCCGAAGTCGATGTCCAGGAGCAGGAGCATCTCATGGTGCTCGCCGCCCTCGTCGGCCTGCTCGCGAGAAGTGAGAAGCCGCGGCGAGGCGGCTCGGCGCTTGGGCGGGTGAAAGCAAAGAACCGGCATCGTCTGGAAGGCTACTGCATGCTCTACTCGGACTAGTTCGCCGACGCTCCATTGCACGGTGACAAAACCTTTCGTCACCGTTATCGGATGAACCGAATGCTTTTCTTCCTGATTGTGAATTCCATCCGGGAGTTCGACAGCTACTTCAAGTGCAAGAAGGATTGCACTGGCACACTTGGATTCACCTCGATCCAGAAGTGCACGACAGCTATGAGGATGCTTGCATACGGAGCTCCCGGTGATTCACTCGACGACTATGGGCGCATGGCCGAGTCCACCACCATTGAGTGTTTCTACAAGTTCTGCAGGGCAGTGGTGGTAGTGTTTGGACCGCAGTACTTGCAAACAGCCAATGTGGAAGACACTGCTCGGATCCTAGCACAAAATGAAGCAAGAGGATTTCCTGGGATGCTTGGAAGCATCGACTGCATGCATTGGAAATGGAAGAACTGTCCATTTGCTTGGCAGGGGTTGTACAAAGGCGCCAAAAGCGATTGCAATGTGTTGCTTGAAGCAGTGGCCACACAGGACCTCTGGATTTGGCACTCTTTCTTTGGGATGCCAGGAACTCACAATGACATCAACGTCCTGCGGTGCTCCCCAGTCTTTGCCAAGCTTGTTGAAGGTCATTCTCCTCCGATGAACTTTGAGGTCAATGGACGGCAGTACAACAAGGGGTACTATCTAGCTGATGGCATCTATCCGAGATGGTCAACATTTGTGAAGACCATCTCAAACCCTGTGCCAGGAGGCAAGAACGCCTGGTTTGCGAAGATTCGGGAGGCTTGCAGGAAGGATGTTGAGCGGGCATTTGGTGTGCTCCAATCTCGATTTGCTGTTGTCCGGTACCCCGCTCAGACCTGGTCGTAAGATCAAATGTGGGAGATCATGACTTGTTGTGTCATCTTGCGCAACATGATCATTGAGAGAGAGCAGGAAGAGCCAGTGTTTGACACTGAACCATATTACGCGAGGGTCCTTTTGCCCAAGTTGATCACCAGCTACCGGCAAACCGGACTGACTGCCTCAATATGCGTCAGGAGATCCGAGACCCACAGGTGCATCAAGAACTGCAACACGATCTGGTGGAGCACCTATGGAGGCTCAAGGGCGAGGCCGGGAATGACATGTGATGAAACTTGAGTTTTTATTTGTTAAACGATATAGTTTGTAGTGAACTATTTGATTTATGTGATAAAACACGCCGAACTATGTGAGTTGCTAATTGAATCCTATTTGTTTGCAAAAATACACATCGAAACCCGCCGAACCGTGCCGAATATGGGCCGATTCACGCAGTTATCGGGCTGTTTTTTGAACATATTTGGGCCGAAAGCTAGGCTGAATTCGGCGCCTGGGGGCGACGGCTGGGTGCCGAACCACCCCCAGCGCCAAGTTTATCGCCGGCGCACCCCTAGGACGCTCTTTTTCGGCGCCCTGGGGGGCCGAACGGCTGGAGATGCTCTAATGGGAGAACCAGATCCAAAGTTATGAATTAATGGACCATCTGCATGTATACCAAATTCAGTAGATGGGAGAACATCCTCTCCCCGAGCAGTTTGAATTCCTTCTCCAATGTTTCTTGTAGCTCCTCTATCACCAGTAGCAGTGGTTCCCCTATCTTCTCCGTAGACTTGATTGGGTATTCCTCCTTTTGTCAGAAGAGCAGTAACTGAAGATGCTTCTGTCTGTTGCACAACGCTTGTTGAATGTTGGACTTGCATTGGTGCATCGTAGGCACTTGCTTCTTCACCTTCAATTATGAATTGGAACGGTGCATCTCTTGTTCCTCTGTCCTGAGCAATTATTTTTGTTGGTGGCAGCTGGGAGAGATTTAATAAAATCAAGGATCTCTTGGTGAAAGAAAAATATTAAGGAACGGAGGGAGTATTTCTTATGCATGCATCCCTCCTGTCTGGCTGTACCCTCATCCACTTGGGCGACTTCAAACTCGCCCAGCGCGTTGGCCATGTCGAATCCAACAGCTGGATTTGCATCGCCTTCCACTGCTTCCTCCTTCGGCTTCGCGTCCTTCATGGTCGCGTCCAGCGCCTGCAGCATTGCCCCCTCCCCTGCCTCCTCCTCTGGCTTCTCTAGAGGCAGGCCGGCTGCAATCCGAGCGGCTTGTGGGGCCCGGATATCCTCCAGGATATGCAACCAACGCTTCGAGGTGAGCATCGCTTAGGTGACATGACTACAGGCGGACAAAAGAGTTCCGAGCTGCAAGCGGATGTGGGGTTGGTGGCGCGGAGAGGATGGTAATGGGACCGAATAGGGTTAGGGGTCATCGTCCGACTTAAATAGCTGAATTTGGCCCCTCAACCGATGCGCGAGAGCGGTGTCCTCACCAAACCGGAGGGCAACAATGGGTGTCCGCAGGAGTCCCGCACATTTGTCCGACCCCTCCTCATATCCGTCATCGATATGGGATGTATACGAGGGGTGCCATCATATCCGTCATCGATATGGGATGTATACAAGGGGTGCTGTCGCGGCCCAGCTGAAAGCCGCGCAAGTTGTAGTCGTGGTTGGTAGGAGGACGAGGGCGAGGCCCTCGCTTGCCTATGGTTGGAGAAGGGGGTGAGGAGGGGCGCCGTGGCGCAGGAGCAAGGGAGGAGAGGTTATAGGATATTCTACTTCCGTTTATTGATCCAAGGGCTGGCTATATATAGCCTAATTACAAGACCAAACTAAGACTCCTATTACAATTGGGTGTTGGCAGGGTAACCTTCTTCGGGACTAAACCTTTCCAACTAATACCCAGACTCCTAATCTAAAAAGACTGTAATTAAACTAGGACATATCTTTAGGCAGGTGCAGGGCCGGCCCGTGCAGGTCCCCTACGCCTATAGGGCTGGCCCCACATGACATCTCCCCCTCCATTCTGAAACAGCTCGTCCTCGAGCTGGAAGCTTGGATAATGTTCGTGGAAGGTTGTAACATCCTCCCATGAAGCAGCAGACACCGGCTGGCCCTCCCAGTGAATGAGCACATGTTGGATGCCACGGGCAATACGAGCACGCAATGCTTGGACAGGGGTTGGATGTACTCGACCCTGAAACAGAGGTGGAAGCATCGGCGGAACTTCCGGCGATGGGCCATGGTACTTCTTCAGGACCCCAACATGGAAAACATTGTGAATGCGGGCGCGTGGGGGCAGCTCCAAACGGTAAGAAACCGTATTGATTTTAGCAAGGACTTTGAAAGGCCCAAAATATTTGGGAGCCAATTTTCCTTTGGCGCCTACTCCAAGAAATGCCGCCGGCCGGTGCTGAAGACAGAGCCAACCCCACTCTCCAACATCAAAAGAAAGGGCCCGATGCTTATCATCATAGTAATGCTTGTACTGTTGTGCTGCCTGAAGGAGACGCTCACGGATGTCGTGTAAGAACTGATCGCGGTCGACAATCAGCCATTCCATCGCCTGATTGCGAATCTCGCCCGGCGTATAGTCCCAGAATGAGGGGGGATCCCGTCCATAAACCACCCTGAAAGGTGTGTCCTTCAACACTGAGTGGTACGAAGTGTTGTAGCAGTACTCCGCCCAAGGCAACCATTGGAGCCACTACCGTGGGCGATCCCCAGTTATGCAACGGAGGTACATGGTGATGACATGATTGACGGCCTGAGATTGCCCATCAGACTGCGGATGGAAGGCCGAACTCATGTGCAAGCATGTCCTTGCGGCGGCAAACAGAGCCTTCCAAAAGCCCGAAGTGAAAACCACATCCCTGTCCGAAACGATGGATGTGGGAAACCCATGAAGTCAGACAATGTTGGAGAAGAAGGCTTTAGCAACAGACTCCGCAGTGTACGGATGCGCCAAGGGGATGAAATGCGCATACTTGGAGAAACGGTCCACAACAGTCAGTATCACACTTTTGCCGCCCACCTTCGGAAGTGCCTCAATGAAATCCATGGAGATGACTTCCCAGACACGAGAGGGCACTATCAAGGGCTGCAATAAGCCGGCTGGATGAAGCTGCTCCGTCTTGTTGCGTTGACAAACCTGACAAGCACGAATATACTGCTGAAGTGCTGCCCTTGCTTGCGGCAGATGGAAATCCCAGCGAAGACGATGAAGTGACTTCTGGATACCTTCATGGCCCACATCATGGGCTGCAGCCAGGACCTCCCCGAGCAGCGGCGACGCGGGTGGCACATAAGCCCGCTGTTGGAAGGTAACAACACCATAAACGAGAGCCCAAGGCTGTCCTAACTCACCAGATTCTAGTTGTTCCCGGAAAGTGACAAGCGTCGGGTCCGTGTGTGCAGCCTGACGGAGAGCTTCAAACAGATCAAAAGAAGGCCCGGATATGGCGAGTGCCTGGCCGGCAGGAGCATCACGGCGAGAAAGAGCATCGGCGATGATGTTTTGGCGACCCGGTTTATATTCCACAGTGAAGTCGAACCCCAACAGTTTGCCCACCCAATGATGATGTGGAATGGTAGCGAGGCGTTGGTCCAGCAAAAACTTTAGGTTGTAGTGGTCAGTTTTGATGACGAACGCACGTCCCCAAAGATAGGGCCGCCAGTGGCGCACGGCGTGCACCAGACCAATGAGCTCCCGCTCATAAGCGGCGAGAGAAGCATGACGCGGAGCGATGGTTTTGCTGAATAGGCAATGGGGCCGCCACCTTGATGCAGGACTGCCCGGAAACCAGATCCAGATGCATCACACTCCACAATGAATGAAACAGTAAAATCCGGTAGTTGAAGCACAGGGGCTGTGGTAAGAGCTTTCTTGAGGGCTTCAAAGGCAATAGTTGCTGCAGGCGTCCAAAGAAATCTGTCTTTCTTGAGGAGTGCCGTGAGGGGAGCTGCAATGGTGCCAAAATCCCGGATGAACTTGCGGTAGTATCCTGCCAGTCCTAAGAAACCACGCACAGCGCGGACGGTGCGCGGAACCGGCCAGTCTACCACGGCAAGAACCTTACCGCTGTCCATGGCAACACCTGCAGCGGAGATGACGTGTCCCAGATAAGCCATGGTTTCCTCCCTAAAGGAACACTTGGAGCGCTTGAGAAACAGTTGATGTGTGCACATAGCCTCCAAAACGAGCTTGACATGACGTAGGTGATCCGACCAAGACGAGCTGTAGATCAAGATATCATCGAAGAACACAAGCACAAACTGACGAAGGTAGGGACGGAGGACGTCGTTCATGAGTGCTTGGAACGTCGCTGGGGCATTTGTCAAACCAAAGGCCATTACTACAAACTCAAAGAGGCCCTCATGTGTGCGGAAGGTCGTCTTGTGGATATCCTCAGGGGCCATCCGAACCTGGTGGTAACCCGACCGAAGATCCAGTTTGGTGAAAAAGCGGGCGCCCTTGAGTTCATCCAGAAGTTCATCGACAACAGGAATTGGAAACTTGTCCTTGATGGTGACAAGGTTGAGACCACGGTAGTCGATACAGAAACGCCAAGTCCCGTCAGCCTTTCTGACAAGTAGAACGGGGGATGAAAATGCAGAAGAACTAGGACGGATCAGACCGCGAGCCAGCATCTCTGAACATTGGCGCTCTAGTTCATCTTTTTGAATCGTTGGGTAGCGGTAGGGACGGACAGCAACCGGCGGTGTCCCGGGAATAAGATGAATATGATGGTCATGTGCGCGCTGTGGCGACAGGCCATGTGGGTCGGCGAAAACATCGGTGGAAGTGGCCAGCAGGCTGTCCAGAAGTTCCTTGCCTTCGCACGCGTGTAGGTGGGCAGGACGTCCGAGGGAGGAGAGGTTATAGGATATTCTGCTTCCGTTTATTGATCCAAAGGCTGGCTATATATAGCCTAATTACAAGACCAGACTAAGACTCCTACTACAATTGGGTGTTGGCAGGGTAACCTTCTTTGGGACTAAACCTTTCCAACTAATACCCAGACTCCTAATCTAAAAAGACTGTAATTAAAGTAGGACATATCTTTAGGCAGGTGCAGGGCCGGCCCATGCAGGTTCCTTAGGGCATGTACAATGATGCTATCTTAGGAGTGACACATAGGATAAATGATGAGGTGGAGGAGAGAGAACTCGTAAGAAAAGGCTTGCCTTCTCTTATTTAAGAGAAGACAAGAGATGATCTCTTAGCACAATATATCTCGTCACGTTTTTAGGAATAACTAATTATTGAAGATAAGGCTAAAAAATGACCCATTGTAGACATTTTTTTTTGTCATCTCTTAATTACTCCCTCCGTTCCTAAATATAAGTCTTTGGAGAGATTCCACTATGAACCACATACGGAGCAAAATGAGTGAATCTATACTCTAAAATGCATCTAGATACATCCGTATGTGGTCCATAGTAAAATCTCTACAAAGACTTACATTTAGGAACGGAGGGAGTACATGCAAGATTTAAGATAATACTATCTTATCGACCATTGTACATGCCCTTACGCCTATAGGGCTGGCCCCACATGACAGGTGCTGATCAGTCCGGACATATTGGGCCGGTTTGAGGACCCCGGCCAGGTCATATGATTTGTTCACCGGGGTCATGGACCGGGCCGTCCGTCCGGGCGTTCGAGGAGCCCGGCCGGCTGTAGATGCCTGGTTCCTGGTGAAGTCTACGCACCGTCTAGTCCAACGACAGCCGCATCAGTGCATCTCCGATCCGATGCTGAGGCCCTACAGTTCACAGGGTCCTCGTGTCGTTCCCCAGCTGCCTGCGCGCGCGTGACACTGCTGCGGCCGGCCGGCCGTCGTTACGCAGCAACAAACACTACACTGCTGCTGCTGCTACAGAGCACCGCAGCAACAGCTCTGTGGAGTGAACAGAAACCATCAATGGCGGGCAGCAACAGGAGCCGCAGCGGGGCAGAGCGAATCCTCACTTGATTCATATCAGGCTAACAGAATAATTACAAGCAACAGACGCAGACGCAGATGCATGCCCGCAAGCAAGAATGGCGACCCCTACCACCCCCCCAACAACGACGACCAGTCAAGCCAAGCCACCATACACACACGGTGCTGCTACTCTACAGCCTAATTGTAATCAGCGTCAGACAAACATTCTAGGGGTCCAAAACCCTGGGGCAATGCAAGATGCAACACAACTCACTCAATGACCTAACTGAAACGGAGAACACTGGTCACTCAACTTGATACCGACGGCCATGTCATGTCATGTCGCCTCAACCGCCGCCGGGTGCGGCTGCTGCTGCTGCTGCTGCTCGATGGCGGCAGCCTTCTCGGCACGCTCCTTGGGACCGGCGCGCGCCAGGAGGTCCTCGTAGAGCGCGACGGAGTCCCTGGAGAACTCGGCCAATGCCTCGAACATGCTCGCGAGCCCGATCTTGAAGCCGTTGAGGGTGACGTCGTGGGTGTCGCGCATGCAGTGGTGGTGCCGCGCCTTCTCTGCCTCCACCCGCCGCCGCAGCGCGCTCAGCGCCTCCTTGCGCTCCGACAGCTGCTCCATCCGCTGCCTCGCGTCCTGCTCCGGCCGGTGCTCCAGCAGCTTCGTCTCGATCACCTTGTTCTCCGCCCGCTTGTACGCCGTCGCCTTCTTGTCCAGCTCCTTGGCCAGCCCGTCCACCTTCCGCTTCTGCTGCTGCTCCTCCCCCTGCTTCAGCCACAGCACCCTCACGCTCCGGTTGAAGTTTCGCATGGTGAAGGGCACCCGCTTGTACGGGAACCTCGACAGCATCGTGTGCCACTCGTGGCAGATCACGACCAGGGGCGGCGCGCCGGCCCTGTCAGGCGCGATCGACGAGATCCCTCGGGAGTAACGGATGGTGTCCGTCAGGATGAACTTGGACAGCCAGCCGTCAAGGGCTTCAATGTATGCTTTCTGAGCACTAACATAGCTCACAAAGCAGGACCTCCAATTCCTCAGTTCAACCTCCAGCCTGAGAGTGGCGTGCCGCTGGGCATCGTTGCAGAATTTCCCATAAGCAGGGCAGGTGAAGGAATTCACCTCAAACATTATCTGTCGCTGTGCTTCATGAGATTCCACCATTACTTTCCAAGTTCTCGCAAAGCTGTCACGGAGAAAGGAAAAGGCATCAGTATTCTGATTCACTGAAGCCACATCACAAATCCTACACACAAAACATGACATCAGCTTACCCGTGCAACAGCTCAACAAGCTGCGGTTGCAGTTCCTCATCCCGTAATTTTTGTATTCTATCGGATATAGATTCTGCTGCTCGTAGAGAAACCCAGATCCTTGTGTACAAGTCTCTCACATTTGTCCGAGTCTTTTCAGCACAGCGCAGCTCTGAACCTTTGGCATCTTGGTTCCTCAGCTGGACACATTTCTTCTCGTATGTTTGTCGAATTTGATCTATGGCCTGTACACAACCATCGTTTTCAATATAAACAGAAAATAGACAATACAACAGAGACATGCTGTTTTAACATGCCAGAACACACAAATGCTTGTGTGCAAGAAACTACACAAAATGATCATAATGCATGGAAAACTAAGCACATTGCTTTTCATCAGTTCAAAAATCACAGATGGCACTATCAGTAGTATGACCTTGTCAAGACCTTCAACTTAGCCTCATTTACTAAAGACACACGAACCCAAAGACAAGATACATTTTAATTTCAAGGTGGCGCCAGTCTTTTTCAATTAATTACTCCCTCCGTCCCATAATATAAGACATTTTCTGACACTACACTAGTGTCAAAAAACGTCTTATATTATGGGACGGAGGGAGTAGTTGCCTTAACGATAGATAGATCAATAGCAACTTGCAAAGAAAGATATGAGGTGTTCTTTGTATATATATGCAATCACAGGTAAGATCAAATGACTCCAGCAGATATATAACCCACCTTAACTTCTTCATACAGCTTCTTCTCCCAGGCATACAATCTCCCTAATGTCTGCGAGTGACTTCCTGACTTCATCCCACCGTAGTCATCGAATATATCGCTCTTATTAGTCTCACTCTTCTCTGTCCACGACAAGCTGTTCGAGCTTGCTCCCAGCTCGCTCCTATAGGATGAAGATGACACAGACGAGGGAGACCGATGCCACGCGATGGCATGAATTATCTTCGACGGGCTCTCTGCACCAAGACAGAGATATCATTGTCAATACCATCAACCAAAGACACACCTAATCTGCAGTCTGTACTCTGCAGTGTATGGATATATCAATCAAAAGCCAGTCCTTGTACTGTGCTGTTCTAAGTTCTACCAGAACTGAAAAGTGCAGATTCATGGTGTTCATCATGAAGCAGGAGCCTTTAGTCATTTGCACCCCAAAAGGACCACTTTGGCAATCAAGAAGCACAAGTGGTAGCATCAAAAGGGCTAAAAAATTGGCCCAGGACATGACTGCAAAGTTAGAAAAGGTGATAACAAATTGACTGTGGGCGGATATTACATCAGCCGAGAATATTCAAAGCCACTTTTTTTAAGAGATTATGCTCTGCTTAATCTCCAGGGGCACATGCGAGCCCTAAACAAAGAACAGCACCATCTAAAAATTCCATGCCACCATGTGTATTAAAAGAGTAGTGTATCCAAACCAAATCCATGTAATGACGCAGGGACTTTCGCTGATGGAGATTTGTGAAATCCACTCATGTCTCGCACCAGCTTTACGCCCAAATCTTGCGGGTTTTCCACAAACAGAAAAAAGGGATTCGGCCGCATTTGGGGCGAAAGATCGAGCAGGTTGCGGTGGCAGAGAGAAATGGAGGCAAGAAAAGTTGGGGGAAGGCGATAAAGGCCGGACCTTTGAGCTCGGGGGCACGGGCGGCGGCCTCGAGCATGCCGGAGACCTCCTTCCCTGCCTCCGCGGCGCGGGACAGGAGCTCCTCCACCTCTTTCAGCGCTGCCAGGAGCTCGCGCCCCGGCTGCACCATGCCGACCTCCAGCCCGCCGCCGCCGCTGTTACTCGTCGTCACCTCGCCCACCTCTTTCGCATCTTCCTGCTTGGCCACTCCGAGGGAAGCCTCTGTTTTAGGGTTTTTTGTCGCCGCCGCCGCCGCCTTCTCCCCTTCGTCGTCCTCGTCGTCGTCTTCCTCTTCCGCCTCCTCCAGGTCCGGGATCCCCTCCCGCTCCCTGACGGCGCGCATCTCCTCGTCGCTGATGGCCGCGGACGCCGCCGCCACCTCCTCCGTCCCGTAGAACGGGTTGAAGAAGTCCCACCCGCCGACGGCCGACGCCGCGGGGGGCGGTGGTGGCGGCGTCGCCGGGGGCGTGTAGTAGTACGGGCGGCCCATCTCGGGCGTCCCCATTTCCGGCGTGCGCGCGCCGCAGTCGTCCTGCTCCTCCCCGGCCGGCGGCGCCTCCGTCTGCCGCTGCGGCGGCGGGGGCGGGGGCGAGGGCGTGGGCGAGGGGGCCGAGGGCATCAGCGCCTGCGCCGGCTTGGGCGACCCGGGGGGCGAGGGCGTGGGGGTGGGGAGCGTGATGAGTATCGGCGCCGGCGCGGTGTGGCGGGCGACGAAGACGTCGAGCGCGCCGGCGACGGCGCGCAGGGCGGCCGCGTAGCCGGCGTGCGCCGCGGCCAGCGCGAACCTCCGGTCGGCCGCCGCCTTGATGAGGCGCTTCCGGTCGCGGCACACCGCCACGGGGTCCCCGCCCGCGCCCGCGCCGCCGCCGCCGCCGGCGAGCCGGGAGGCGGCGCAGTTCCCCATCGGAGCCTACCCCACCCTACCGAGGGTTTATTAGAGCAGGGTTTAGCGCAGGGCGCAGGGGAGGGAGTGAGGGCGGGGGGTCAAAGTCAAAGTGGGAGAGTGTGAGGCTGTGACAGTGAGAGTGAGGGAGAGGGAGAGGGAGGGGTGCGGTGGGGTGGGGGGAGGCGGTGTTGGTTCTTGTCAGGTGGTGGAGAGGGGTGAAATTTTGTTGGTTGCGGGAGGGGGAGTGGGCTGGTGGGGAGAAAGGTAGGGGAGGACCTCCTAAATTCTGATGATGATGGCAGAGAATCTTTGGGTGATTTGTTTATGTGGGGCTCAGGATTTGGGTCCTGTGTAGGTTTTGGGACTTGGGGAGGAGTGACTGATGACAGTTGGTGAACAGTCTTTATGGGAGATCAAAACAACTTTGTTAATGACAAGAGGGTAGCAGTGCTTAACAAACCACATTTTCCTGTACTATTTTATTTATTTAGTCCTCTTTGGTCTGCAAGAATTTCGTAGGAATTTTAGGATATGATTTTTAAAGAAAAAATGCATATCAATGACTTTGGTTCGCAGAAATGAATTTATATTTTTTGTAGGATTGGTTCATATCCTTCACATTTCAAAAAGTAAAAAAACATTACTTGAGACCTAATGGAAAAATCCCTACCCTTATACTATAATTTGTGTATGTGCATTACTTTAGACTATGTATCTGCAGTATATGTTTTATACAACATATAACGTACTGAGATATGCACTCGCATATGTCACTCGACGAAAAGGCGTACAAGATAAGCAACCACGAAAATGGTCCCTCGGAACATTAATAATACGGTTGAATTGAAATGGGAAGAAAATCCATATTTAAATGATGATATTTAGTTGATGCCAAAGATATAATATTAGTCGCACAATTTATGTGCAACATGATATTATTTGGGTAGTTGGGGGAGATTGATGGCGGAGTGGGACATTTTTTATGGTCACGGCTAATCGTATGTAACAAAACTCATGTTTTGTTCGTATAGACAATTTCTGTGTGTCTCAATATACTTTGCCTATTAGATGTGTTCCTTTCATATTTTCTTACAATGTGACCGTGATGAAGGTGGACCAAAGCCTAAGTCCTCGTGAGGGTGGCAAGAGAGGTATGTAGACACAAAAAGTTGAGGTTCCAAGGTTCGGATGCTCATGTGTCACAAAAAATGGAACCCACTCATGCTCCTTGATGTTCAAAGAAATGACCAACAAAGAAGAGGGTAGACCAGCCATGAGTAGACCTGGCCATGGGCATCCCGGCCAGGTCGGCCCGACCCGACCCGACCCGGCCCGGTCCAATCTTGTCCACGGGCCAGGCTTGGGCCTAGATTTTGAGCCCTAAGCTTGGGCCTGGGCCCGCCATAGTAGCACTTTAACGAAGAGGCCCGACCCAAGGCCAGAGGCCCGGCAGGCTTTTACACTGGCGGGCTAGGCTTGGGCCTGATTTTTAGGCCCGACGCCCTGGCCTGGATTTTTTGCATCGGGCTTGGTTAGGCCCAGCCCGAGGGATGGCCAGCTATAGCCATGAGTTGAAGCAAAGTGTGTGAACCTAACTACCTAAGGAGATCTATGTTACTTTCTTTGAAACATGGTTCTAAGGAGATCTATGTTACTTTCTTTGAAACATGGTTCTAAGGAGATCTATGTTACTTTCTTTGAAACATGGTTCCTATGCACTATGATAGAATACATGTTAGTTGCCCACTCAAGGCCTATGTGGACCAAAAAATCGAGAGCCAGATAGACAAGAAAAAGCGTGAATATAATGGCATGCATGTGCAATCCCATGATGACTGGAAAATAAAAAAATCGGTAATTGAAAAAATGTGGGTTCATCAAATGAGAAAGAAATCAAGATTAGGAGTATGGCATAGCTATCATAACACAGTTCTAGAAGCAGTGCATGGAGCTTCGTGGGGGCTAACCTGGGCCATGCCCCCACAACTCACAAGAAAACATGTATATATTCCTTTGTATTAGGCCTATTGTTCACTAAAAATCAGCTAAAATAGTTATGTTTGCCCCCTCTCCAGCTCATGGCCCCCATCATAATTTCGGTTCAAGCTCCCACACTATCTAGAAGGTCTAACCTCTTGTTGTAGCAACCTAGGGAAGTAGGATAAGCGTCGACTTCCAAGAAAGAGTCATCCTCTCTTCTCCTCCTCCTCCCCCTCCTTCCTTGAGAGTCACAAGTGATGATGATATAGACCTGGGGTAGGGTCATAGGCCTAACCTATACGCCCTACCCAAGGTCACTACCCTAGAAGCAAAGAAGCCCAAGAGACAACAAGGAGTACCCAGTGAAGGCGTCGAGTGCAATCCACTCGACCAGTCATATCACTCGGGTACCCATCCTTCCAGATGTCACTCGACCATACAAGAAACCACTCGACCTACTGAAGACCGAAAGTCACTCAGAACTGCAACGGTCAGGCGTTCACTCTGTAATCTTTAAGATCATTAATAGCACTTATGGCTGGCGTTATCAGTAATGCCCCATCTTTATGTACATTGAACTCCTTGTCACGGGGGATGGCTGGGGTCCTGGCGCACTCTATATAAGCCACCCCCCTTCTCTGGTACAGGGGTTCACACCCCCCTGTAACACACACTCTCATAATCCAGTCGACCGCCTCCAAGCACCGAGACGTAGGGCTTCTACCTCCTACGAGAGAGGCCTGAACTCGTAAACGCTTGCGTACAATCTCACCGTAGCTAGGACCTTGCCTCTCCATTTGTACCCCCTATACATACTGTCAGACTTAGAACCACGACAACCAGCTTACCTCCTCTCCCCTCCTCCTTCCGTGACATCATTGGAAAGGGAGAGGAGGTCGAAGCTCCACTATACATAGTAGTTTTAGATGGAAGGACTTGTCTTAAGGGTGTAAGGTGTCATGATGTATGGTGATGAACTTCGGTGCCAGTGAGTGATAACGGATGGCAGCGGGGAGCTTTTGACGGGCGTCCATGTGGTCTGCGATGCAGTGAAGATGAAACATGTTCCTTTGTTGTTGGAAGAGCTGCAAAAGTGTGTTAATCTAAGGAGGTTTACGTTCTTTTCTTCGAACATGGTTGACATGCGCTATGTTAGAATACATGTGTTGGTTGTCCACTCAAGGTCTGTATGGACCAAAGAATTTGAGAGTCATAGAGACAAGAACGCTGCTCCGAGCAGCAGGAGACCAGAACTCCGTTGTGTCCCAGTCGTGGAACAACATCCACAGCAGATCAGTAAGAGCAGACACCGTTCACTCGGCGCATAGTCCTAGGTCGCCTTTGCAGCATGGAGGTCGTGATCACCGCCAGGATCGGTACCTGGGAAGAGCTCATGGAGAATATGATCGTGAATACGCCCGCGACAACTACCGTCGAGCGCCTTCGCCCCTTCCGAGGGACGGGTCATATGCGCCCCGGCGCAATGATGACAGGCGTCCGTATGGTAATGATCACAGAGTTCCAGTCGACCCTAAAGAGCCCGGCTTCAACGCAAGGTCCGTCCTTGTGCAGGGTTTGGTCGACCGGAACAGAGCACACAGAGAAGGGTTGGATCAAGACAGACCCAGTGGAAGAGAGTCCATGTTTCTGGCCCAGGGTGTTTCGGAAGAGCCATCAGAGCCGCTGAGATTCCTCATAACTTCCGACTGGCGACTGGCATCAGTAAGTTCACAGGAGAGTCAAAGCCCGATACTTGGCTTGAAGATTACCGAGTGGTTGTGCACATTGGTGGCGGCAGCGATGAGGTAGCCATGAAGCACCTTCCTCTGATGCTTGAAGGTTCTGCCAGAGCTTGGCTTAATCAGTTGGCCCCTGGGAGCATTTTGAGTTGGGATGAGTTAGCCCGAGTGTTCACCAGAACGTTTGAGGGCACCTGTAAGAGACCTGCTGGTCTACCGGAGTTGCAGCATTGTGTGTAGAAACCGAATGAAACCTTGAGAGACTATATCCAGAGATGGATCACTCTGCACCACACAGTGGAGAATTGTCTGATCACCAAGCAGTATGTGCCTTCAAGGAAGGCATTCGCTACAGAGAGCTCAATCTGAAGTTCGGTCGGACTGGAGATATGTCTTTGACTCGGGTGACGGAGATTGCCACCAAATATGCTAACGGCGAAGAGGAGGACCAACTCCGGAGCGGCAAACACAGAACAGTCGCCCATGACACTGGAGGAGGAAATTCCGGTCGAAAGCAGAAGCGAAAGGCTGAGGCAGCAGGTCCTGTCGAGGCAGCAGTGTTGAATCAAGGAAAGTTCAAAGGGAAGCCCAAAGGACCTTGGAACCCTAAGAAAGTGAAGGACCAGGAAGGAAATGATGTGATGGTTTTGTTGTGTCATATTCACACCAATAAGGATGAGGAGGGGAACCTGATTCTCCCCAAGCATACCACTCAACAATGTCGACTCTTAATCCAGAACTTCCGAGAGAATAAACCCAGTGATAAGGACAAAGAGTCTGAGAAGGAAGAAGAAGATAAGGATGATGATGGTGGTTACCCCAATGTCAATGCCACCTTAGTGATTTTTGTCGTTATCGAGAGCAAAAGTCGACTGAAGGTCATTAACAAAGAGGTAAACATGGTTGCTCCGGCAACACCAAGGTATTTGAAGTGGTCAAAAAAAACCATTACATTCGACCAGTCCGACCACCCGGCACGCGTAGCTACCCCTGGGCGGCAAGCACTGGTGGTCGAACCAGTCGTGGGAGGCACCCGACTGACCAAAGTTCTGATGGATGGTGGCAGTGGTCTAAATATTCTGTATGCTGAGGCCCTCAAAGGAATGGGCATTCCAATGTCCAAACTCAGCGAGAGCAACATGAGGTTCCATGGAATCATCCCAGGAAAGAAAGCCGAATCACTCAGCCAGATAACCCTTGATGTGGTTTTCGGCGATGAGAAGAATTTCCACAAAGAGAAGTTGACGTTTGAGGTTGTGGATCTCCAGAGTGCCTATCATGCCATTCTGGGCAGACCTGCCTATGCCAGCTTTATGGCTCGACCGTGTTATGTATATCTCAAGATGAAGATGCCTGGCCCAGAGGTGTGATAATGGTTTCCGGTAACCGTCAAAGAGCAGAAGACTGTCTTTAGGACGGAGCAAAGATAGCAGATGAGAAGATGGCAGCAGTAGAGTTTCAAGAGTACCAGAAAGCCGCAGATCCGAGTGATCTGCTGCGTGGTAAGAGACCCGCCTCGGAGTCCGTATTTCAGTCGGCCGGCGAGACCAAGCCAGTCCATGTTCACCCGACCAACCTCAATGCTGCTCTGACCCACATATCATCAACACTCGACAGCAAATAGGAAGAAGCGCTCATCCAGTTCCTCCGTGAGAACTGGGACATCTTTGCATGGAAGCCATCCGACATGCCATGTGTACCCAGGGAGCTGGCTGATCACCGTTTGCGAGTCAACTCAAAAGTAAAACCCGTTAAAGAGCATCTCCGTCGGTCCGCCACAGAGAAGAGAAAGGCCATTGGCAAGGAGGTGGCTCGACTCCTGGCTGCTGAGTTCATCCGCGAGATATACCACTCCGAGTGGCTCGCCAATGTTGTTATGGTTCCCAAGAAAGATAAATCACTTCGAATGTGTATTGACTTCAAGCACATCAATCGGGCCTGCCCAAAAGATCATTTTCCTCTGCCCCGCATCGACCAGATAGTCGACTCAACTGCGGGATGTGAACGACTGTCCTTCCTGGATGCTTATTTCGGGTACCATCAGATCTGACTGTATGGGCCCTATGAGATAAAGACGGCTTTGATCACCCCGTTCGGGTGTTTTTGTTATGTTACTATGCCCTTTGGCCTCAAGAATGCTAGTGCCACATTCATGCGCATGATTCAGAAGTGCCTGCTCACTCAAATCAGTCGGAATGTGGAAGCATACATGGATGATATAGTGGTTAAGTCACGCAAAGGTTCCGACCTGCTGGCTGACCTTGCTGAAACCTTTGCCAACCTAAGAATGTATGATATCAAGCTCAATCCATCAAAATGCACATTCGGAGTCCCAGGCGGAAAGTTACTCGGTTTTCTCGTTTCCGAACGAGGGATCGACGCAAATCTAGAGAAGATTGGCACAATCCTCCGAATGAAACGGCCAGTGCGTGTGCATGATGTTCAGAAGCTTACTGGTTGTGTGGCTGCATTGAGCCGATTCATCTCACACCTCGATGAAAAGGCACTGCCTCTTTACCGACTGATGAAGAAGTCAGACAAGTTCAAGTGGAATGACGAAGCTGAAGAAGCGTTTGAGGAGCTCAAAGCCCTGCTTTCCACCCAGCCGGTGCTTGCTGCCCCAGTTAGCAAATAGCCTCTACTGCTTTACATCGCAGCCACGGGACAAGTTGTCAGCACAGTGCTCACAGTCGAGCGGGAAGAAGAAGGCTTCAAAGTTCAGCGTCCCGTGTACTACATTTCAGAAGTCTTAACCCCATCCAAGCAGAGATATCCTCACTATCAGAAGCTTGTTTATGGGATTTATCTGACCACGAAGAAGGTTGCACACTATTTCTCTGATCACTCAATTTCAGTCGTCCGCGACGCTCCATTATCAGAGATTCTGAATAACAGAGATGCAACTGGTCGAGTGGCAAAGTGGGCGATTGAACTCCTTCCTTTAGATATCAAATTTGAGGCAAAGAAGGCCATTAAGTCTCAAGCAATTGCAGATTTCCTCGCAGAGTGGACAGAACAACAACAACCGACTCAAATTCAGTCGGATCATTGGACCATGTTCTTTGATGGATCCAAGATGTTAAATGGCTCTAGTGCAGGGGTGGTCTTAGTGTCCCCACGAGGAGACAAGCTCAGTTATGTCCTCCAAATTCACTTTGATTCTTCGAACAAGGACGCTGAGTATAAGGCACTATTGTATGGGTTGCGTATGGCCATTTCACTTGGCGTCTGGCGCTTGATGGTTTATGGCGACTTAGACTTAGTGGTTAACCAAGTAATAAAGGAATGGGACGTCAGGAGTCCCGCAATGACAGGTTATTGCAATGCAGTGAGGAAGCTAGAGAAGAAGTTTGAGGGTTAGAGCTCCACCACATACCACGAATCAAGAATCAAGCTGCTGATGATCTGGCGAAGATAGGTTCCACTCGGAAGTCTATCCCCAGCAATGTGTTCTTGGAGCATCTCCATACCCCGTCAGTACAAGAAGATCCCTTCAAGGAAGAGGCCCCACAACCGATAAGTCCAACCGACCCGACTGAGATAGAGGTTCCACTCGTGGCCGACCTGATCATGGAAGTCTTGGTGGTCACGCCCAATTGGACAGTACCGTACATCGTGTACATTCTCAGAAAAGAGCTCCCAGAGGATGAAGACGAGGCTCGTCAGATAGTCCGTCGATCAAAAGCTTTCACCGTGATGAAAGGACAGCTTTACAGATAAAGTGTCATAGGAGTGGCTCAATGATCCTAAATGATATCCACTCGGGGACCTGTGGTCACCATGCGCCCTCTTGGACCATTGTGGGAAAAGCATATCGAGCGGGATTCTATTGGTCTCGAGCAAACGAGATGACGAAAGATATAGTGGACAAGTGCGCAGGTTGCCAGTTCTACTCCAACATGTCCCACAAGCCTGCATCTGCCCTGAAGACTATTCCACTCGCCTGGTCGTTTGTAGTCTAGGGATTGGATATGGTTGGACCTTTCAAGACAGGCGCGAGTGGTTTCACCCATTTACTCGTAGCAGTCGACAAGTTCACCAAGTGGATGGCAGCCAAGCCCATCAAAAACCTTGGAGCAGGCACTGCCGTCAGTTTCATCAAGGAGTTGATATTCAGATATGGAGTTCCTCACAATATTATCACAGATAACGACTCCAACTTTGATTCTGATGAGTTCAAGGCGTTCTGCGCATCCCAAGGCACTCGGGTCAACTATGCGTCCGTCGCACACCCGCAGTCGAATGGACAGGAAGAAAGGGCGAATGGTTTGATCCTTTAAGGGTTAAAGCCTCGATTGATGTGTGACCTTAAGCATGCTGCTGGAGCTTGGGTGACCGAATTGTCGTCGGTCCTATGGGGGCTGAGAACAACACCCAACCGGTCGACTGATCGAACCCCTTTCTTCCTGGTGTATGGCACTGAGGCTGTGCTTCTGAGTGACTTGCTGCACAATGCTCCCCGAGTGGAACTGTTCTTAGAAACTGAAGCAGAGCAAGCACGTGAAGACGCAGTTGATCTCCTGGAGGAAGAGCACGAGATGGCTTTGGTTTGGTCGACTATCTGTTAGCAAGATCTGCGTCGATTCCACGCCTGCAACGTCAGAGGTCGAGCATCTCAAGAAGGAGACCTTGTGCTCCGAGTGGTTTAGAAACGACCTCACAAGCTCGCTCCGGCCTAGGAAGGTCCCTTCATCATCACCAAGGTGCTTCACAATGGAGCGTACCACATCTACAACATAGCCAATAAAATGGACGAGCCACGTGCATGGAACACAGTGTTGGTTCATCCTTTCTATACCTAAAGTCACTCGACCCGAAGAGTTGTAAAAGCACTTCAGGTTTTTTTCCAACGACAAGATTTTTACAATATCTTAATGACTAGTTCCTCGTAATCACTTGTGTCCAAATCCCCCAGTGGGTGGCTAGCCATGAACCTGATTCCCTAAGTTAAAAACATTCTGAGTGGAGAGCAATCCTCCCACTCGAGGGCTTAGCTGCGACCCCGAAATCACCTAAGTTAAAAACATTTCGAGTGGAGAGAAATCCTCCCACTCGGGGGCTTAGCTGCGACCCCGAAACCTCCTAAGTTAAAAACATTTCGAGTGGAGAGCAATCCTCTCACTCGGGGGCTTAGCTGCGACCCGAAATCGCCTAAGTTAAAAAGATTCTGAGTGGAGAGCAATCCTCCCACTCGGAGGCTTAGCTGCGACCCTGAAATCGCCTAAGTTCAAAAATATTCCGAGTGGAGAGCAATCCTCCCACTCAGGGGCTTAGCTGCGACCCTGAAATCACCTAAGTTAAGAATATTCCGAGTGGAGAGCAATCCTCCCACTCGGGGGCTTAGCTGCGACCCCGAAATCGCCTAAGTTAAAAACATTCCGAGTGGAGAGCAATCCTCCCACTCAGGGGCTTAGCTGGGACCCCGAAATCACCTAAGTTAAAAATATTCCAAGTGGAGAGCAATCCTCCCACTCGGGGGCTTAGCTGCGACCTCGAATCGCCTAAGTTAAAAACATTCCAAGTGGAGAGCAATCCTCCCACTCGGGGGCTTAGCTGCGACCCCAAAATCGCCTAAGTTAAAAATATTCCGAGTGGAGAGCAATCCTCCCACTCGGGAGCTTAGTTGCGACCCCGAAATCACCTAAGTTAAAAACATTCCAAGTGGAGAGCAATCTCCCACTTGGGGGCTTAGCTGCGACCCTGAAATCGCCTAAGTTAAAAACATTCCGAGTGGAGAGCAATCCTCCCACTCGAGGCCTTAGCTGCGACCCTGTACTCGCCTAGGTCACGAATATCCTCTGAGCTACGCCACAAATACAACATGCGCTCCATCCCTATTTGCAAGGACAATGAGGTGTCGATTGAACGCCACATCTGAGCTATGCCACAAATACAACGTACGCTCCATCCATATCCGCAAGGACGACGAGGTGTCGATTGAACACCACGTCTGAGCTACGTCACAAGTACAATGTACCATCCCGATCCGCAAGGACGACGAGGTGTCGGCTGAATACCACGTCTGAGCTGCGTCACAAGTACAATGTACACTCCACTCGACAAAAGATGAAAAGATCAAGTTCACCCGAGATCGAAAGACAGCCAGAAATTGTTCAAAACCAGAACAAAAGCCATGATATTCGAAGAAATTTAAGTTCAGATAAATCCCGCAAAAGTTCGGGACCACAGCAGGCAGAAATACTCAAGCACCAAGCCTGAAAGAGTTTAACGGTTACATAATCACTCGGCATTCCGAGGCAAATAAAGGTGGGGCATAATGTTTTGATCGCTCGTCAGGAGAAGGACTTGCTGGATCGCAGAAACTGTCAAGGTCAATGTTGTCTGCGATGCGAGTGGCGGCGTCAAGGAAAGTGTCCATGAAGGACTGGAAAGTGTGCTTTTTGGTGTTCACAACCTTGAGTTCCGCCAGCTTGTCTTCTCTGATGTCCTTGCAGTGCACTCGGACCAATGACAGGGCACAGCGGCGGAGGACGAAAAAAATTTAAGGTGGGGCAAACTCTAAGCCTAATAAATGATGTGATGAAATATCAAAATAGCTTTTACGCAATAATAGTCCACTCATAATTTTACATAATTTTAAACTAATTCAAATACAACGGAAATGCAATCATATTTAAATAAATCTGAAAATATATGGATAATGAATATTTTTTTTTGAAAAAGGAGGCTTGCCCCCGGCCTCTGCATCTGAACGATGCATGCAGCCATCTTATTAAAAAGTCTCAAAGTATCACAGAGTCATAAAAGTATTACAGCTCGCAAGCGGAGCAAAGAGAAAAATAAAAAGGCTCAATATCACAACCGGTATGACAACAAGGGACAAACTCCCTAGACTCATATCCTGTTATGCGTTCGTCATCCAAACCGGTTGAATATAGCCCGTGCTACCATCTCCCTCTGGTTGCACCCAGTAATCATTGGCTCTCTGGAGTCCGTAGGAGTGAGTCAGGACCACGTAAAATGGACAAACATTGCAAAGCTATTCTCAGCAAATTTACATCATAAATTCGCAACATGAAAATGTAGAAATTTATAGCTCTCCATGTGACGGCGTTGTGTACGGTTTTTTTTCTGAGAGAGAAAGTGTGGTTATTTTAGAAAAAAACATAGCATTTTTTTATTTTGAGAAAGAGTGACAGCGTGTTGTTTTTCAGTGTAAGAGAGATAGCATGGTGTGTACTGGTGCGTGCGAACGGTGCCCAGCAGCAGGAACTCATGGGCCTAAATAACGTGGAGAGAATCTGACGACCGACTAGGCCTACTCGTTTTTCTTGGTTCTCTTCTTTTTCTAGCGACAGTGACTCCAGAACCAGACAGCGACAGCGTATGCGTACATGTAGAAATCGTTTTGCCCAAAATCAAGGTAGGGCAGGCGCCCTGCCTCGCCCTATCGGGAGCTCCGCCTGTGACAGGGCAACGTCAGCGCCACAGCGAGCATATGATTTCTTCCATTCTTGCACTCGGTCAGGTATTTGATTCAGTCGAGCCATCAGAGACTCGAGATCATGTGAGAGTTCCGCCTGAGGCCAGAGTTCGGCATCAACCCGAGTCATCGCCTCCTTCAGTCGGGCAAGATAAGAAACAATGTTGTCCATGCGTGATTCCAACCGCAGCATATTCATTGCAACATCATCTTTGACGGGGCAATTTATGGGGTCGAGACCTGTCTTGACCCGCCTAGTCTTTGCTTCAAAGTCTTGACAAAGTTCTGCACAGTCAAAAAAAAACACAGTGAGTCGACAGTTTGACAAAACATGTCAGTCGACGGCAACAAATCAATCGAACAAGAATACCTTCAAGCTTCAAGACCAGTTTCGTAGCAAGCTGTCCCAGATAAGACTCTAGCTCACCCTTCTTGGCCTTGAGGCTTCCAACTTCATCGGTCAAGTTGTCCTTGTCTTTATTCAGTTGCTCGACCTCCCGATTGGCCTCAGAGACGGCAGTCTTAAGCTTAGAGTTCTGCTCTTCTAACTTGCTGACTGAAGCCAGCTTCTTGTCTGCAAGCGCTGTTTTCTCTCGCGCCTCCTTCTAGGCCGCAGCAAGATCCTGATCGTTCTTCTCGAGAGCCTGCTTCATTTTCTCTAAAGAAATAACATTCTTTAGACGAGCTTGAAGTTGATGGTTTTCACTACGCACATCTGTTCGAGTGAAATCACTCAGTTCAAAGAGATTAAAAGGAAAAACATGGGGAAGAGCGAGTGATAAGGTGGACAGCCGACGATTGGTTACCTCCCATGATAGCTGCTTCGTCCTGAGTAGTCTTGAGGTTATTCTTGGCCAGTTCCAGGTCAAGGTTGAGGCTGATTTGCTTCTTGTTCAGTTCAGAAAGTTGAGCCCCAAGATCACAAGACCTCTATAGTCAGCAAATAAGAAAAGTCAGTCACGGTGAAAGTTGCTCTAAGACTACCGCTGAATCAAACATTCAACAGTAGTCTCGGGGACTACACCCAGTGGGTGCACTTAGCATGCCCCCACTGGTTTAATTTTACACTCGGCATGGTCTGCCCAACATGAGTAAAAAAAGAGAAGGGAAATTCTCAGACCCCAGCCGACTACCAACAGTCGACTGCGGTCTCGGGGACTACACCCAGTGGATGCACTCTGCGTGCCCCCACTGGTTCGAAAAAACACTCGACTCAACCTAGTCAACTCAAGTGGAAGAACTATACAGCTCTATGACAGAAACACCACAATGGGTGATTGGATGTGAAACACAGACCCATGATAGATGCACATAATAGGTTCCAAAATGCTCATCCAAGAGCACCATATGGGCAACAAGACAACAGTAGCAACTATCATTTTTCAAGAGACCAGTCGGGAATCAACTAACCTTGACGTTGGTTTGCAGAGTGGTTCTGGCATCATAAGCTACCTGACTGGCCTCATGCACCACCTTCATCTGCTCCATCACGAGATTTACTTGGAGAAGGGCCTCCTTGGCGGCACTCGGTGAGTCGTCCAGAGTCTGGTATGCAGTAAAGAGGGATGAGGGCAATGCAGTCAGAGCAGCCACAGGGTCAGATGCATGGAGTTGTACTAGAGCGGCAGAGGTCTGAGCAGTTGACCCTGATGGACGGTCAGCCGACAGTGGATTGGCAAAGGTAACATTGGTCCGAGCCAGATCTCCGGATCGCTGGACCACTGTCTCAAGCACCGGTGCCGATTGAAGGACCTGACCTTCGGGCGCTTTCCCGCTTGACGCCCTGCCTCTCCTCCTCCTCTCTATCAGAGGCACTTCTTCTTCATCATCCGGAAGATCAATGACGTCCCGTGGAGCTGCAACAAAAAGTAACCTCAGAAATTCAATCAGCCAACAGTTCAATCGACAGAATAAATTCGAGTCGAGTGGAACTCACTAGCTTTGGAGGTGGCCGCATCATCGGTTTCCTCGTCACCTTGGGCCTTGTCAATGTCCATGTCAGTCGCGGCGAAGGCTGGCCTGGAAAAATTTACAATCCATTCGGTTAGAACAGAAGTATCAGTCGGTGGAACAAAACACAGAAAGAAAGAACACTCACCCAGAGGCAACAGGAACATCCATCTTGATCATGGGCAAAGTCTTCCGAGCCTTAGAGGGGACGACCTTGGGCTGCTTGGTGACCTTCTCCGTCGGCTCTGGAGTCGAAGTCTGAGTGTGCTTCTGTGCTTGAGTGCTTGGAGCCACGGTCTTGCCACGCCCGCCCACTGGATCATGGAGTAGCGTGGATCGACGTTCCGTACGAGGTGGTGAGTCGACTATCTTATCATTGTCTGACTCATCGCTTTCCTCCTTGTCCTCGTCTTCTAGAGATTGCCATTCACCGCTTTCCTCCATGCTGTCCTCTCCCTCCTGGTCTTGCTCCAGAGCTTGTTCACCATTGGGCATCGAGAACATCTCAGTGTAAACCTACAAGACATCAAGTAAATATCAATCGGATTCAACTACAGTCGCAAAACGTATCGAAATACAGTCGGTGGGAGAGACCAAACCTTATATGGCTAGTTGCTGTCGCTGAATGGGTCGACTCTCCTGGCGCCCCTGGGGTTGTCCTTGTTTCCTGTGATACCCTTCAGCCACAGGGCCACTGTCTTGGCTGACACTTCCTCTGGATGAACCCGAGCGGTGCCGTTGGCTCCAGAGTACATCCTCAGCGAGTGATCACGAGCCTGGAGCGGCTGAATGCTACCTCTTGAGCACTGCGTTGGTTTTCCCTTGAAGAGGAAAGAGTGATGCAGCAAAGTAGCATAAGTATTTCCCTCAGTTTTTGAGAACCAAGGTATCAATCCAGCGGGAGGCTCCAAACAAGTCCCTCATACCTACACAAACAAACAAGAACCTCGCAACCAACGGAATAAAGGGGTTGTCAATCCCTTCACGGTAACTTGCGAAAGTGAGATCTGATAGAGATAAAAAGATAAGATAAATATTTTTGGTATTTTTATGATATAGATTGGAAAGTAAAGATGCAAAATAAAAGTAGATCCAAAACTTATAAGATAAAAGAAAGACCCGGGGGCCATAGGTTTCACTAGTGGCTTCTCTCAAGATAGCATAAGTATTACGGTGGGTGAACAAATTACTATCAAGCAATTGATAGAAAAGTGCATAGTTATGAGAATATCTAGGCATGATCATGTATATAGGCATCACGTTCGCGACAAGTAGACCCACTCCTGCCTGCATCTACTACTATTACTCCACACATCGACCGACTCCTGCCTGCATCTAGAGTATTAAGTTCATGAAGAACAAAGTCACGCATTAAGAAAGATGACATGATGTAGAGGGATAAACTCAAGCAATATGATATAAACCCCATCTTTTTATCCTCGATGGCAACAATACAATACGTGCCTTGCTGCCCCTGCTGTCACTGGGAAGGACACCGCAAGATTGAACCCAAAGCTAAGCACTTCTCCCTTTGCAAGAAAGATCAATCTAGTAGGCAAAACCAAATTGATAATTCGAAGAGACGTGCGAAGATAACCAATCATACATAAAAGAATTCAGAGAAGATTCAAATATTTCTCATAGATAAACTTGATCATAAACCCACAATTCATCAGATCTCGACAAACACACCACAAAAAGAGATACATCAAATAGATCTCCAAGAAGATCGAGGAGAATTTTGTATTGAGATTCAAAGAGAGAGAGAAGAAGCCATCGAAGGTCTGTGGTAAACTACTCACAACTGAGCGGAGAGGCTATGGTGTTGATGTAGAAGCCCTCCATGGTCGATTCCCCTCCGGCGGAGCACCGACGAAGGCTCCAAGATGGGATCTTGCGGATACAGAAGGTTGCGGCGGTGGAAATAATTTTTCGTGGTGCTCCCGGATATTTTCAGGGTACGTAGATATATATAGGCGAAGGAAGTAGGTCAGGGGAGCCACAAGGGGCCCACGAGGGTGGGGGGCGCGCCTACCCCCTGATACGTCTCCAACGTATCTATAATTTTTTATTGCTCCATGCTACTTTATCGATTGTTTTGGACTATATTGGGCTTTATTTTCCACTTTTATATTATTTTTGGGACTAACCTATTAACTGGAGGCCCAGCCCAGAATTACTGTTTTTTGCCTATTTCAGTGTTTCGAAGAAACAGAATATCAAACGGAGTCCAAACGGAATGAAACCTTCGGGAACCTATTTTTCTCACCGAACATGATCCAGGAGACTTGGACCCTACTCCAAGAAGTGCCAGAGGCGGTCACGAGGGTGGAGGGCGCGCCCCCGTACCTTGTGGGCCCCCTGACGCTCCACCAACGTACTCCTTCCTCCTATATATACCTACGTACACCCAAACGATCAGAACAGGAGCCAAAAACCTAATTCCACCGCCGCAACCTTCTGTATCCACGAGATCCCATCTTGGGGCCTGTTCTAGAGCTTCGCCGGAGGGGGCATCCACCACGGAGGGCTTCTACATCAACACCATAGCCCTCCGATGAAGTGTGAGTAGTTTACTTCAGACCTTCGGGTCCATAGCTAGTAGCTAGATGGCTTCTTCTCTCTTTTTGGATCTCAATACAATGTTCTCCCCCTCTCTTGTGGAGATCTATTTGATGTAATCTTCTTTTTGCGGTGTGTTTGTTGAGACCGATGAATTGTGGGTTTATGATCCAGTATTATCTATGAAAAATATTTGATTCTTCTCTGAATTCTTTTATGTATGATTGAGTTATCTTTGCAAGTCTCTTCGAATTATCCTTTTTGGTTTGGACAACTAGATTGGTAGTTCTTGCAATGGAGAAGTGCTTAGCTTTGGGTTCAATCTTGCGGTGTCCTTACCCAGTGACAGAAAGGGTTGCAAGGCACGTATTGTATTGTTGCCATCGAGGATAACAAGATGGATTTTTTTATCATATTGCATGAATTTATCCCTCTACAGCATGTCATCTTGGTTAAGGCGTTACTCTATTTTTAACTTAATACTCTAGATGCATGCTGGATAGCGGTCGATGAGTGGATAATAGTAGTAGATGTAGAATCGTTTCAATCTACTTGTCTCGGACGTGATGCCTATATACATGATCATTGCCTAGATATGCTCATAACTATGCTTAGTTCTGTCAATTGCTCAAAAGTAATTTGTTCACCCACCGTAGAATATCTATGCTCTTGAGAGAAGCCACTAGTGAAACCTATGGCCCCCGGGTCTATTCTCATCATATCAATCTCTATCACTTTATTTACTTGCTTTGTTTTTACTTTACATTTTACTTTTTACTTTGCATCTATCTATCAAAAATACCAAAAATATTATTTATCATCTCTATCAGATCTCACCCTCGTAAGTGACCGTGAAGGGATTGACTACCCCTAATCGCGTTGGTTGCGAGTAGCTATCGTTTTGTGTAGGTACGAGGGACTTGTGCGTGGTCTCCTACTGGATTGATACCTTGGTTCTCAAAAACTGAGGGAAATACTTATGCTACTTTGCTGCATCATCCTCTCCTCTTCGAGGAAATCCAATGCAGTGCTCAAGAGGTAGCAAGAAGAATTTCTGGCGCCGTTGCCGGGGAGGCTCACGCAAGCAAGTCAACTATACCAAGTACCCATCGCAATCCCTATCTCTCGCATTACATTATTTGCCATTTTCCTCTCGTTTTCCTCTCCCCCACTTCACCCTTGCCGTTTTATTTGCCCTCTCTTTCCCAATCTCCTCCTCTCTTTCCCGTTTGCCTTTTTCCCGTTGCCTTTCTGTTTGCTTGTGTGTTGGATTACTTGTTGCCATGGCGCAAGATAATACCAAATTGTGTGATTTCTCGAATACCAATAATAATGATTTCCTTAGTACTCCGATTGCTCCTCTTAATAATGATGAGTCTTGTGAAATCAATACCGCTTTGCTGAATCTTGTTATGAAAGATCAATTCGCCGGCCTTCCTAGTGAAGATGCCGCTACTCATCTAAACAATTTTGTTGATTTGTGTGATATGCAAAAGAAGAAAGATACGGATAACAATATTGTCAAATTTTAGTTATTTCCGTTTTCACTTAGAGATCGTGCTAAAGTTTGGTTTTCATTTTTGCCTAAAAATAGTATTGATTCTTGGAACAAGTGCAAAGATGCTTTTATCTCTAAGTATTTTCCTCCCGCTAAGATCATCACTCTTACGAACGATATCATGAATTTTAAACAACTTGATCATGAGCATGTTGCCCAATCTTGGGAAAGAATGAAATTAATGCTTCGCAATTGCCCTACTCATGGTTTGAATTTATGGATGATCATGCAAAAATTTTATGCCGGATTGAATTTTGCTTCTAGAAATCTTTTAGATTCGGCCGCGGGAGGCATGTTTATGGAAATTACATTAGGAGATGCTACCAAATTGCTTGATAACATTATGGCTAATTATTCTCAATGGCATACCGAAAGATCTTCTAGTAAAAAAGTGCATGCTATAGAAGAAATCAATGTTTTGAGTAAAAAGATGGATGAACTTATGAAGATGTTTGCTTCTAAAAATACTCCTCTTGATCCCAATGATATGCCTTTATCTACTTTGCTTGAGAATAATAATGAATCTATGGATGTGAATTTTGTTGGTAGGAATAGTTTTGGAAACAATGCTTATAGAGGGAATTTTAATCCTAGGCCTTATCCTAGTAATCCTTCTAATAATTATGCAAATTCCTACAACAACTCTTATGGAAATTTTAATAAGATGCCCTCTGAATTTGAGAGTAGTGTTAAAGAGTTTATGAATTCACAAAAGAATTCTAATGCTTTACTTGAAGAGAAATTGCTTAAAGTTGATGATTTGGCTAGGAACGTTGATAGAATTTCTCTTGAAATTGATTCTTTAAAGCTTAGATCTATTCCTCCTAAGCATGATATCAATGAGTCTCTCAAAGCCATGAGAATTTCCATTGATGAGTGCAAGGAAAGAACCGCTAGGATGCGTCCTTCCAAAGATGCCTTTATTAAAGCATGTTCTTCCAATTCCTATGAAAATCAAGATGAAGATCTAAAAGTTATTGATGTGTCCCCCATTAAATCTTTGTTTTGCAATATGAATCTTCATGAAACTGAATATGATCTTCCTTTACCTAGAAGGCGTTCTAAGAATTCAGAGTTTCTAGATCTTGATGATGAAATTGATGAAACTAGGATTGAAATAAATAAAAACCGAGATGTTGCTAAACCCACTATTTTGGATCTCAAAGAATTTAATTATGAAAATTGCTCTTTGATTGGTTGTATTTACTTGTTGCAATCGGTGCTAGATTCTCCTCATGCTTATAGTCAAAATAAGGCCTTTATCGAACACATTGTTGATGCCTTGATGCAATCTTATGAAGAAAAACTTGAGTTGAAAGTTTCTATCTCTAGAAAACTCTATGATGAGTGGGAAACTACTATTAAAATTAAAATTAAAGATTATGAGTTTCATGCTTTGTGTGATTTGGGTGCTAGTGTCTCTACTATTCCCAAAACTTTATGTGATTTGTTAGATTTCCGTGATTTTGATGATTGCTCTCTAAACTTGCATCTTGCGGATTCCACTATTAAAAAACCTATGGGAAGAATTAATGATGTTCTTATTGTTGCAAATAGGAATTATGTGCCCGCAGATTTTATCGTTCTTGATATAGATTGCAATCCTTCATGTCCTATTATTCTTGGTAGACCTTTCCTTAGAACGATTGGTGCAATTATTGATATGAAGGAAGGGAATATTAGATTCCAATTTCCCTTAAAGAAGGGCATGGAACACTTACCTAGAAAGAAAATAAAATTACCATATGAATCTATCATGAGAGCCACTTATGGATTGCCTACCAAAGATGGCAATACCTAGATATATCCTTGCTTTTATGCCTAGCTAGGGGCGTTAAACGATAGCGCTTGTTGGGTGGCAACCCAATTTTATTTTGTGTTTTTTTTTGCTTATGTTTAGGAATAAATAATACATCTAGCCTCTGTTTGGATGTGGTTTTATCTTTTAATTAGTGTTTGTGCCAAGTAGAACCTATAGGATAACCTACGATGATAGTTGATTTGATTCTGCTGAAAAACAGAAACTTTACACGCACGAATATAATTTTGTTAAATCACAGGAACGTTCTTTTGCGTTGATTCTTTTTGCTGCTGTTCAATAAACAAAATTTCCAGGACTTCCTATTTTGGTAGAATTTTTAGAGTTCCACAAGTTTGTGTTAGTTACAGATTGCTACAGACTGTTCTGTTTTTGACAGATTCTGTTTTACGTGTGTTGTTTGCTTATTTTGATGAATCTATGGCTAATAAAATAGTTTATAAACCATAGAGAAGTTGTAATACAATAGGTTTAACAAAAATATAAATAAATAATGAGTTCATTACAGTACCTTGAAGTGGTCTTTTGTTTTCTTTCTCTAACGGAGCTCACGAGATTTCTGTTGAGTTTTGTGTTGTGAAGTTTTCAAGTTTTGGGTGAATCCTTTTGATGGGTTATGGAACAAGGAGTGGCAAGAGCCTAAGCTAGGGGATGCCATGGAACCCCCAAGATAATCCAAGGACACCAAAAAGTCAAAGCTTGGGGATGCCCCGGAAGGCATCCCCTCTTTCGTCCACTTCCATCGGTAATTTACTTGGAGCTATATTTTTATTCACCACATGATATGTGTTTTGCTTGGAGCGTCTTGTATTATTTGCGTCTTTGCTTGTTAGTCTACCACAATCATACTTGCTGTACACACCTTTTGAGAGATCCATATATGAATTGGAATTTGTTAGAATACTCTATGTGCTTCACTTATATCTTTTGAGCTTGATAGTTTTGCTCATAGTACTTCACTTATATCTTTTGAGCGTGATAATTTTTGCTCTAGTGCTTCACTTATATCTTTTAGAGCACGGTGGTGGATTTGTTTTAAAGAAACTATTGATCTCTCATGCTTCACTTAGATTATTCTGAGAGTCGTTAATAGCATGGTAATTTGCTTAATGTTAATATACTTGGTATTCAAGATATGTGAAACTTTCTTTTGAGTGAATTGAATACTAAGATAAGTTTGATGCTTGATAATTGTTTTGAGATATGGAGGTGATAATATCAAAGTCGTGCTAGTTGGGTGATTATGAATTTGAGAAATACTTGTGTTGAAGTTTGCAAGTCCCGTAGCATGCACATATGGTTAAAGTTGTGTAACAAATTTGAAACATGAAGTGTACCTGGCTTGTGCATCCTTATGAGTGGCGGTCGGGGACGAGCGATGGTCTTTTCCTACCAATCTATCCCCCTAGGAGCATGCGCGTTGTGCTTGATTTTTGATGACTTCTAAATTTTTGCAATAAGTATATGAGTTCTTTTGACTAATGTTGAGTCCATGGATTATACGCACTCTCACCTTTCCGCCTTTGCTAGCCTCTTCGGTACTGTGCATTGCCCTTTCTCACCTTGAGAGTTGGTGCAAACTTCGTCGGTGCATCCAAACCCCGTGATACGATACGCTCTATCACACATAAACCTCCTTATATCTTCCTCAAAACAGCCACATACCTACCTATTATGGCATTTCCATAGCCATTCCGAGATATATTGCCATCCAACTTCCACCATCATCATCATGACATACATTACTTTTGTCATATTGCCATTGCATGATCATGTAGTTGACATCGTATTTGTGGCAAGGCCACCATGCATTATTCTTCATACATGTCACTCTTGATTCATTGCACCATCCCGGTACACCGCCGGAGGCATTCATATAGAGTCATATCTTGTTCTAATCTTCGAGTTGTAATCCTTATGTTGTAATCAATAGAAGTGTGATGATCATCATTATTAGAGCATTGCCCAAACAAAAAAAAAAGAAAGGCCAAAAGAAAAAAAAAGAAGGCCCAAAAAAAAGAAAATAAATAAAATGGGCAATGCTACTATCTCTTTTTCCACACTTGTGCTTCAAAGTAGCACCTTGTTCTTCATGTAGTGAGTCTCATATATTGTGCTTCAAAGTAGCACCTTGTTCCTCATGTAGTGAGTCTCATAAAGTTGTCCTTTTCATACTAGTGGAAATTTTTCATTATAGAACTTGGCTTGTATATTCCTACGATGGGCTTCCTCAAATGCCCTAGGTCTTCATGAGCAAGCGAGTTGGATGCACGCCCACTAGTTTTCTTTTGTTGAGCATTCATAGCTCTAGTGCATTCGTTGCATGGCAATCCCTACTCCTCATGTTGACATCAATTGATGGGCATCTCCATAGTCCGTTGATTAGCCTCGTCAATATGAGACTTTCTCCTTTTTTTGTCTTCTCCACACAATCCCCATCATCATATTCTATTCCACCCATAGTGCTATATCCATGGCTCACGCTCATGTATTGCGTGAAGCTTGAAATTTTTTGAGATTATTTAAGTATGAAACAATTGCTTGTCTTGTCATCGGGGGTATAGAAGTTGGGAACATCTTTGTGTGACGAAAATGAAGCATAGCCTAACTATATGATTTTGTAGGGATGAACTTTCTTTTGCCGTGTTATTTTGAGAAGACATGATTGCTTTGATTAGTATGCTTGAAGTATTATTATTTTTGTGTCAATATGAACTTTTGTCTTGAATCTTTCGGATCTGAATATTCATATCACAATTAAGAAGATTTACATTGAAATTATGCCAAAGTATCACTCCACATCAAAAATTCTTTTTTGTCATCTACCTACTCGAGGACGAGCGGGAATTAAGCTTGGGGATGCCTGATACGTCTCCAACGTATCTATAATTTTTTATTGCTCCATGCTACTTTATCTATTGTTTTGGACTATATTGGGCTTTATTTTCCACTTTTATATTATTTTTGGGACTAACCTATTAACCGGAGGCCCAGCCCAGAATTGCTGTTTTTTGCCTATTTCAGTGTTTCGAAGAAACGGAATATCAAACGGAGTCCAAACGGAATGAAACCTTCGGGAACGTGATTTTCTCACCGAATCTGATCCAGGAGACTTGGACCCTACTCCAAGAAGTGCCAGAGGCGGTCACGAGGGTGGAGGGCGCCCCCTACCTCGTGGGCCCCCTGACGCTCCACCGACATACTCCTTCCTCCTATATATACCTACGTACCCCCAAACGATCAGAACAGGAGCCAAAAACCTAATTCCACCGCCGCAACCTTCTGTATCCACGAGATCCCATCTTGGGGCCTGTTCCGGAGCTCCGCCGGAGGGGGCATCCACCACGGAGGGCTTCTACATCAACACCATAGCCCCTCCGATGAAGTGTGAGTAGTTTACTTCAGACCTTCGGGTCCATAGCTAGTAGCTAGATGGCTTCTTCTCTCTTTTTGGATCTCAATACAATGTTCTCCCCCTCTCTTGTGGAGATCTATTTGATGTAATCTTCTTTTTGCGGTGTGTTTGTTGAGACCGATGAATTGTGGGTTTATGATCCAGTATTATCTATGGAAAATATTTGATTTTTCTCTAAATTCTTTTATGTATGATTGAGTTATCTTTGCAAGTCTCTTCGAATTATCCTTTTTGGTTTGGCCAACTAGATTGGTAGTGCTTCCAATGAGAGAAGTGCTTAGCTTTGGGTTCAATCTTGTGGTGTCCTTACCCAGTGACAGAAAGGGTTGCAAGGCACGTATTGTATTGTTGCCATCGAGGATAACAAGATGGGGTTTTTACCATATTGCATGAATTTATCCCTCTACATCATGTCATCTTACTTAAGGCGTTAATCTGTTTTTAACTTAATACTCTAGATGCATGCTGGATAGCGGTCGATGAGTGGAGTAATAGTAGTAGATGCAGAATCGTTTCGATCTACTTGTCTCGGACGTGATGCCTATATACATGATCATTGCCTAGATATGCTCATAACTATGCTCAGTTCTGTCAATTGCTCAACAGTAATTTGTTCACCCACCGTAGAATATCTATGCTTTTGAGAGAAGCCACTAGTGAAACTATGGCCCCCGATTCTATTCTCATCATATCAATCTCTATCACTTTATTTACTTGCTTTGTTTTTACTTTACCTTTTACTTTTTACTTTGCATCTATCTATAAAAAATACCAAAAATATTATTTATCATTTTTATCAGATCTCACCCTCGTAAGTGACCGTGAAGGGATTGACAACCCCTAATCGTGTTGGTTGCGAGTAGCTATCGTTTTGTGTAGGTACGAGAGACTTGTGCGTGGTCTCCTACTGGATTGATACCTTGGTTCTCAAAAACTAAGGGAAATACTTATGCTACTTCGATGCATCATCCTCTCCTCTCCGGAGAAATCCAACGCAGTATTCAAGAGGTAGCACCCCCCTAGGGCGCGCCCTCTTGCCTTGTGGCCGCCTCGGCTGCTTCTTGACGTCCACTCCAAGTCTCCTGGATTGCGTTTGTTCCAAAAAGATCGCTCCCGGAGGTTTCATTCCGTTTGGACTCCGTTTGATATTCCTTTTCTTCGAAACACTGAAATAGGCAAAAAAACAGCAATTCGGGCTGGGCCTCTGGTTAGTAGGTTAGTCCCAAAAATGATATAAAAGTGTAAAGTAAAGCCCATAAACATTCAAAACGGGTAATATAATAGCATGGAACAATCAAAAATTATAGATACGTTGGAGACGTATCACTGGATGCGTCGACTGAGAAACACCTCCAGCAAATCCATGTCGGTGACATCCTGATTGATCAACTGGACTACCCTCTCGACCAAAATGTTTGTTTCCACCCTCTCCGCAGCGGTCACTTTCAGTGAAAAAGGGGGAAGTCCAGTCGACTGGCCTGGAGTCGCAATGTCCTGGCAGTAGAACCAGGTCGACTGCCAGCCCCTGACCGACTCAGGAAGTGTCATGGAAGGGAAAGAACTCCTTTTCCTCTTCTGGATACCCAAACCCCCACACATTTGGATAACGTGTGTTCTCTCGTCACTCGTATTCGCTTTCTTCACCGACTGGGATCGGATTGTGAAGATGTGCTTGAAAAGAACCCAGTGCGGTCAACAACCCAGGAAATTTTCGCACATGGACACAAACGCAGCAAGGTATGTGATGGTGTTGGGAGAGAAGTGATGGAGTTGGGCTACGAAAAAGTTCAAGAAACCCCGAAAAAAGGGTGCGGGGGAAGGGAGAAACCGCGATCGACATGGGTGGCGAGCAGAACACACTCACCCGGTCGCGGCTGTGGTTCTGTCTCCCCCTCCGACAACCGCGCAGCCCCATCGGCGGTCAGTCCAGACTCAACCAGCTCCTCCAAATCTTCCGGCCGGAGCGAGGATCGGATCCAATCACCTTGGTTCCAACCCGGCGGCAGCGCCGACCACGACGACGACCCACGATTTGTCTTCTTGCCTTTCACCGCCCCCGTCGCCTTCCCCGAGCGTTCAGCGCCGCCGTCTTGTCCTTCACCATGGTGGCGGAGCGGAGGCGTCGAGAGCGGAGGAGCTGGATGCGGTGGAGAAGCAGAGGAGAAAGAAGGAGAATGGACGCGCACAATGCAGGCGCGTCGGCCCCGTCGCCTTTCAAGGACTGGTACGTCTCCAATGTATCTATAATTTTTGATTATTCCATGTTATTATATTACCCCTTTTGGATGTTTATGGGCTTTATTTTACACATTTATATCATTTTTGGGACTAACCTACTAACCGAAGGCCCAGCCCATATTGCTGTTTTTTTGCCTATTTCAGTATTTCGAAGAAAAGGAATATCAAACAGAGTCCAAACGAAATGAAACCTTCGGGAGCGTGATTTTTGGAACGAACGTGATCCGGAGAGCTTGGAGTGCAAGTCAAGAAGCTTCCGAGGAAGCCACGAGATAGGAGCCCCCCCCCCCCCTTGTAGGGCGCGCCCCTGTCTCGTGGGCCCCTCGGGCAGACACCGACGTACTTCTTCCTCCTATATATACCTATGTACCCCAAAAACATCCAGGGGCACCACAAAACACAATTTCCACCGCCGTAACCTTCTATATCCGCGAGATCTCATCTTGGAGCCTTCGCCGGCAATCTGCCGGAGGGGGAATTGGCCATGGAGGGCCTCTACATCAACATCCTTGCCCCTCCGATGAGTTGTGAGTAGTTTACCACAGACCTACGGGTCCATAGTTATTAGCTAGATGGCTTGTTCTCTCTTTTTGGATCTCAATACAATGTTCTCCCCCTCTCTTGTGGAGATCTATTTGATGTAAACTCTTTTTGTGGTGTGTTTGTCGAGATCCGATGAATTGTGGGCTTATGATCAAGTTTATCTATGAATAATATTTGAATCTTCTCTGAATTCTTTTATGTATGATTGAGTTATCTTTGCAAGTCTCTTCGAATTATCAGTTTGGTTTGGCCTACTAGATTGGTATTTCTTGCCATGGGAGAAGTGCTTAGCCTTGGGTTCAATCTTGCGGTGTCCTTACCCAGTGACAAAAAGGGTTGCAAGGCATGTATTGTATTGTTGCCATCGAGGATAATAAGATGGGGTTTATATCATATTGCTTGAGTTTATCCCTCTACATCATGTCATCGTGCTTAATGCGTTACTCAATTCTTATGAACTTAATACTCTAGATGCAGGCAGGAGTCGGGTGATGTGTGGAGTAATAGTAGTAGATGCAGGCAGGAGTCGGTCTAGTTGTTATGGACGTGATGCCTATATACATGATCATGCCTAGATAATCTCATAACTATGCGCTTTTCTATCAATTGCTCGACAGTAATTTGTTCACCCACCGTAATACTTATGCTATCTTGAGAGAAGCCACTAGTGAAACCTATGGCCCCCGGGTCTATCTCTTATCATATTTGCTTTCAATCTACTTTTATTTGCATGTTTACTTTTTGCATCTATATTATAAAATACCAAAAATATATTTATCTTATCTTACTATCTTTATTAGATCTCACTTGCGCAAGTGGCCGTGAAGGGATTGACAACCCCTTTATTGCGTTGGTTACGAGTTCTCAGTTTGTTTGTGTAGGTGCATGGGACTTTTGAGGAGCCTCCTACTGGATTGATACCTTGGTTCTCAAAACTGAGGGAAATACTTACGCTACACTTGCTGCATCACCCTCTCCTCTTCGCGGAAAACCAAGGCAAGCTCAAGACGTAGCAAGAAGGATTTCTGGCGTCGTTGCCGGGGAGGTCTCCGCTCAAGTCAAGACATACCAAGTACCCATCACAAACCCATCTCCCTCGCATTTACATTATTTGCCATTTGCCTCTCGTTTTCCTCTCCCCCACTTCACCCTTGTCGTTTTATTCGCCCTCTCTTTCCCAATCTCCTCCACTCTTTTTTGCTTGCCGTTTTTCTGTTTGCTAGTGTGTTGGATTACTTGTTGCCATGGCGCAAGATAATACCAAATTGTGTGATTTCTCGAATACCAATAATAATGATTTCCTTATTACTCCGATTGCTCCTCTTAATGATGTTGAGTCTTGTGAAATCAATACTGCTTTGCTGAATCTTGTTATGAAAGATCAATTTGCCGGCCTTCCTAGTGAAGATGCCGCTACTCATCTAAACAATTTTGTCGATTTGTGTGATATGCAAAAGAAGAAAGATACGAATAACAATATTGTCAAATTGAAGTTATTTCCGTTTTCACTTAGAGATCATGCTAAAGTTTGGTTTTTGTCTTTGCCTAAAAATAGTATTGATTCTTGGAACAAGTGCAAAGATGCTTTTATCTCTAAGTATTTTCCTCCCGCTAAGATCATCACTCTTAGGAACGATATTATGAATTTTAAACAACTTGATCATGAGCATGTTGCCCAATATTGTGAAAGAATGAAATTGATGCTTCGCAATTGCCCTACTCATGGTTTGAATTTATGGATGATCATACATATTTTTTATGCCGGTTTGAACTTTGCTTCTAGAAATCTCTTAGATTCGGCCGCGGGAGGCACGTTTATGGAAATTACGTTAGGAGATGCTACAAAATTGCTTGATAATATTATGGTAATTATTCTCAATGGCACACCGAAAGATCTTCTAGTAAAAAAGTGCATGCTATAGAAGAAATCAATGTTTTGAGTGAAAAGATGGATGAACTCATGAAGATGTTTTCTACTAAAAATACTCCTCTTGATCCCAATTATATGCCTTTGTCTTCCTTGATTGAGAATAATAATGAATCTATGGATGTGAATTTTGTTGGTAGGAATAGTTTTGGAAACAATGCTTATAGAGGAAATTTTAATGCTAGACCGTTCCCTAGTAATTCCTCTAATAAATATGGAAATTCCTACAATAATTCTTATGGTAATTTTAATAAGATGCCCTCTGATTTTCTGAATAGTGTGAAAGAATTTATGATTTCTCAAAAGAATTTTAATGCTTTGCTTGAAGAAAAATTGCTCAAAGTTGATGATTTGGCTACGAACGTTCATAGACTTTCGCTTGACGTTGATTCTCTTAAAATTAGATCTTCCCCTCCTAAGCATGATATCAATGAGTCTCTCAAAGTAATGAGAATTTCCATTGACGAGTGCAAGGAAAGAACCGCTAGATTGTGTGCTAAAAAAGAAAGCTTTATAAAAGCGTGTTCTTCTAGTTTCCGTGAAAATAATGATGAGGATCTTAAAGTTATTGATGCGTCTACGATTAGATCTATGTTTTGAAATATGAATTTTGATGATTATGGGACTGATGATGAATCAACTTTGCCTAAAAGGCGTCCAAGAATTCGGAGTCTTTAGATCTTATTGCTAAATTTGGTAAAAGTGAAATAGGAGAATCCTCAACTTCTAATAATATTGAACCTTCTATCTCGGATTTCAAGGAATTTGATTATGATAATTGCTATTTAAAAGATTGTATTTCCTTGTCGCAATCCGTTGTTAATTCTCCTCATGCTTATAATCAAAACAAAGCTTTTACCAAACATATTGTTGATGCCTTGATGCAATCTTATGATGAAAAACTTAATTTGGAAGTTTCTATACCTAGAAAACTTAATGATGCGTGGGAACCTACTATAAAGATTAGAATTAAAGATTATGAGTGTTTTGCTTTGTGTGATTTGGGTGCTAGTGTTTCCACGATTCCGAAAACTTTATGTGATATTCTAGGTTTCCATGATCTTGATGATTTCTCTTTAAATTTGCACCTTGCAGATTCCACCATTAAAAAGCCTATGGGAAGGATCAATGATGTTCTTATTGTTGCAAATAGAAATTTGGTGCCCGTAGATTTTATCGTTCTTGATATAGATTGCAATCTTTCTTGCCCTATTATTCTTGGTGGACCTTTCCTTAGAACGATTGGTGCGATTATTGATATGAAGGAAGGGAACATTAGATTCCAATTTCCCTTAAAGAAAGGCATGGAGCACTTTCCAAGAAAGAAAGTCAAATTACCTTATGAATCTATCATGCGTGCTACTTATGAATTTTGTGCCAAAGATGGCACTCGTTAGATCTATCCTTGCTTTTATGCCTAGCTAGGGGCATTAAACGATAGCGCTAGTTGGGAGGCAACCCAATTTTCTCTATGTTTTTTGTTTTTTCTCCTGTTTAGTAATACACCTTGCATCTACCTTTTGTTTAGATGTGTTTCTATCTTTTATTTAGTGTTTGTGCCAAGTAGAACCTATAGGATAACCTACGATGATAGTTGATTTGATTCTGCTGAAAAACAGAAACTTTGCACGCACAAATATAATTTTGTTAAATCACAGGAACGTGCTTTTGTGTTGATTCTTTTTGCTGCTGTTCAATAAACAAAATTTTCCAGGACTTCCTATTTTGGTAGGATTTTTAGAGTTCCAGAAGTTTGCGTTAGTTACAGATTGCTACAGACTATTCTGTTTTTGACAGATTCTGTTTTTCGTGTGTTGTTTGCTTATTTCAATGCATCTATGGCTAGTAAATTAGCTTATGAACCATAAAGAAGTTGGAATACAGTAGGCTTAACACCAAAATAAATAAAAAATGAGTTCATTGCAGTACCTTATGTGGTGGTTTTGTTTTCTTTCACTAACGGAGCTTATAAGATTTCCTGTTGAGTTTTGTGTTGTGAAGTTTTCAAGTTTTGGGTAAAGCTTTTATGGACTATGGAATAAAGGGTGGCAAGAGCCTAAGCTTGGGGATGCCCATGGCACCCCAAGATATTCAATAATAGCCAAAAACCTAAGCTTGGGGATGCCCCGGGAAGGCATCCCCTCTTTCGTCTTCGTTCAATGGTAACTTTACTTGGAGCTATATTTTTATTCGCCACATGATATGTGTTTTGCTTGGAGCGTCGTGTATTATATTAATCTTTGCTTTTTAGTTTACCACAATCATCCTTGCTGTACACACCTTTTGGGAGAAGCCTATTTGATTAGAATTTGCTAGAATACTCTATGTGCTTCACTTATATCTTTTGAGCTTGATAGTTTTTGCTCTAGTGCTTCACTTATATCTTTTAGAGCACGGTGGTGTCTTAATTTTGAAGAAATTGCTAGTCTCTCATGCTTCACTTATATTATTTTGAGAGTCTTTTAGAACATTATGGTATTTGCTATGATCATAAAGTTGGTCCTAGAATGATGAGCATCCAAGTTGGGTATAATAAAAACTATCATAGAAAGTGAATTGGATGCTATGATCAATTTCATGCTTGATAATTGTTTTGAGATATGGAGGTAGTGATATTAAAGTCATGCTAGTTGTGTGATTATGAATTTAAAGAAAGCTTGTGTTGAAATTTGTGATTCCCGTAGCATGCACGTATGGTGAACCGCTTTGTGATGAAGTTGGAGCACAATTTTATTTATTGATTTTCTTCCTTATGAGTGGCGGTCGGGGACGAGCGATGGTCTTTTCCTACCAATCTATCCCCCTAGGAGCATGCACGTAGTGCTTTGGTTTTTGATGACTTCTAAATTTTTGCAATAAGTGCATGAGTTCTTTTGATTAATGTTGAGTCAATGGATTATACGCACCCTTTCACCCTTCCACCATTGCTAGCCTCTCTTGTACCGTGCAACTTTCGCCGGTACCATATACCCACCATTTACCTTCCTCAAAACAGCCACCATACCTACCTATTATGGCATTTCCATAGCCATTCCAAGATATATTTCCATGCAACTTTCCACCGTTCCGTTCATATGACACACATTACTTTTGTCATATTGCTTTTGGCATGATCATGTAGTTGACATTGTATTTGTGGCAAGGCCACCTTCATAATTTTCATACATGTCGCTCTTGATTCATTTCATATCCCGGTATACCGCCGGAGGCATTCATATAGAGTCATATCTTGTTCTAGCTTTGAGTTGTAAACTCGTAAAAGTGTGATGATCTTCATTATTAGAGAATTGTCCTAGTGAGGAAAGGATGATGAAGACTATGATTCCCCCACAAGTCGGGATGAGACTTCAGACTTTACAAAAAAAAGAGAAATGCCAAGAGAAGGGACAATGCTACTATCTCTTTTTCCACACTTGTGCTTCAAAATAGCACCATGATCTTCATGATAGAGAGTCTCATATGTTGTCACTTTCATATACTAGTGGGAATTCTTCATTATAGAACTTGGCTTGTATATTCCAATGATGGGCTTCCTCAAAAGTGCCCTAGGTATTCGTGAGCAAGCAAGTTGGATGCACCCCACTTAGTTTCTTTTGTTGAGCTTTCATATATTTATAGCTCTAGTGCATCCGTTGCATGGCAATCCCTACTCACTCGCGTTGATATCTATTAATGGGCATCTCCATAGCCCGTTGATACGCCTAGTTGATGTGAGACTATCTTCTCCTTTTTTGTCTTCTCCACAACCACCATTCTATTCCACACATAGTGCTATGTCCATGGCTCACGCTCATATATTGCGTGAAAGTTGAAAAAGTTTGAGATTATTAAAGTATGAAATAATTGCTTGGCTTGTCATCGGGGTTGTGCATGATTAAATACTTTGTGTGATGAAGATAGAGCAACAGCCAGACTATATGATTTTGTAGGGATAACTTTTCTTTAGCCATGTTATTTTGAGAAGACGTGATTACTTTGATTAGTATGCTTGAAGTATTACTATTTCTTATGTCAATATGATCTTTTATTTTGTATTCATTTGGATCTGAACATTCATGCCACAATAAAGAAAATTACATTATGAAATATGCTAGTTAGCATTCCACATCAAAAATATCTTTTTTTTATCATTTACCTACTCGAGGACGAGCAGGAATTAAGTTTGGGGATGCTTGATACGTCTCCAACGTATCTATAATTTTTGATTGTTCCATGCTATTATATTACCCCTTTTGGATGTTTATGGGCTTTATTTTACACATTTATATCATTTTTGGGACTAACCTACTAACCGGAGGCCCAGCCCATATTGATGTTTTTTTGCCTATTTCAGTATTTCAAAGAAAAGGAATATCAAACGGAGTCCAAACGGAATGAAACCTTCGGGAGCGTGATTTTTGGAACGAACGTGATCCGGAGAGCTTGGAGTGCAAGTCAAGAAGCTTTCGAGTAAGCCACGTGATAGGAGGCCGCCCCCCTGTAGGGCGCCCCCCCTGTCTCGTGGGCCCCTCGGGCGGCCACCGACGTACTTCTTCCTCCTATATATACCTAAGTACCCCAAAAACATCCAGGGGCACCATGAAACACAATTTCCACCGTTGTAACCTTCTGTATCCGCGAGATCTCATCTTGGAGCCTTCTCCGGCACTCTGCCGGAGGGGGAATCGACCATGGAGGGCCTCTACATCAACATCCTTGCCCCTCCGATGAGTTGTGAGTAGTTTACCACAGATGTACGGGTCCATAGTTATTAGCTAGATGGCTTCTTCTCTCTTTTTGGATCTCAATACAATGTTCTCCCCATTTCTTGTGGAGATCTATTCGATGTAAACTCTTTTTGTGGTGTGTTTATCGAGATCCGATGAATTGTGGGTTTATGATCAAGTTTATCTATGAATAATATTTGAATCTTCTCTGAATTCTTTTATGTATGATTGAGTTATCTTTGCAAGTCTCTTCGAATTATCAGTTTGGTTTGGCCTACTAGATTGGTCTTTCTTGCCATGGGAGAAGTGCTTAGCCTTGGGTTCAATCTTGCGGTGTCCTTACCCAGTGACAAAAAGGGTTGCAAGGCACGTATTGTATTGTTGCCATCGAGGATAACAAGATGGGGTTTATATCATATTGCTTGAGTTTATCCCTCTACATCATGTGATCTTGCTTAATGCGTTACTCTGTTCTTATGAACTTAATAATCTAGATGCAGGTTGGAGTCGGTCGATGTGTGGAGTAATAGTAGTAGATGCAGGCAGGAGTCGGTCTACTTGTTATGGACGTGATGCCTATATACATGATGATGCCTAGATAATCTCATAACTATGCGCTTTTCTATCAATTTCTCGACAGTAATTTGTTCACCCACCGTAATACTTATGCTATCTTGAGAGAAGCCACTAGTGAAAACTATGGCCCCCGGGTCTATCTCTTATCATATTTGCTTTCAATCTACTTTTATTTGCATCTTTACTTTTTGCATCTATATTATAAAATACTAAAAATATATTTATCTTATCTTACTATCTTTATTAGATTTCACTTTCGCAAGTGGCCGTGAAGGGATTGACAACCCCTTTATTGCGTTGGTTGCGAGTTCTCAGTTTGTTTGTGTAGGTGCGTGGGACTTTTGAGGAGCCTCCTACTGGATTGATACCTTGGTTCTCAAAACTGAGGGAAATACTTGCGCTACACTTGCTGCATCACCCTCTCCTCTTCGGGGAAAACCAACGCAAGCTCAAGGCGTAGCAAGGACCCACTTCCGAGTGGCTGACGCGCAGGCCCGGGCGATCCTGTCAAATCCCGCAACAGTCGCGCGCTGAGTATGTGGTGAAAAAGGTGGCACGGAGATCGAGGCGCTCCTGTCTATCCATCCCGCTTACCACGGCACACTCCGCCCCGCACGCTTCCCTGAAATTTCGAATCCCGTGAAATCTGGGATACGCCATAACCAATCGCGCCAAAGATTTCGCGTAAAAAATAACACTCGACGAGTGATGGTACAAATCCACCCGGCAACTTCTGAATCGGTCAAGGCGACTGAAACGAAGCCGGAGTTCCAACATGGGCCTCCCGTTCAACATGAGTACTTATGAAACACAAGAGTCGAAGCAAGATCAACTTCAACCTTCCTTTCACTCGGACCTCAATCCATTCGGGGGCTAATGATGATGATATAGACCTGGGGTAGGGTCATAGGCCTGACCTATATGCCCTACCCAAGGTCACTACCCAAGAAGCAAAGAATCCCAAGAGACAACAAGGAGTACCCAGTGAAGGCATCGAGTGCAATCCACTCGACCAGTCATATCACTTGGGTACCCCTCCTTCCTGATGTCACTCGACCATACAAGAAACCACTCGACCTACTGAAGACCAGAAGTCACTCAGAACTGCAACGGTCAGGCGTTCACTCTGTAGTCTTTAAGATCATCAATAGCACTTATGGTTGGCGTTATCAGTAATGCCCCGTCTTTATGTGCATTGAACTCCTTGTAATGGGGGATGGCTGGGATCCTGGCGCACTCTATATAAGCCAGCCCCCTCCTCTGGCACAGGGGTTCGCATCCCCCTGTAACACACAGTCTCATAATCCAGTCGACCACCTCCGGGCACCGAGACATAGGGTTTTTACCTCCTCCGAGAGGAGCCTAAACTCGTAAGCGCTTGCGTACAATCTCACCGTAGCTAGGACCTTGCCTCTCCATTTGTACCCCCTATACTTATGTCAGACTTAGAACCACGACAACCAGCTTACCTCCTCTCCCCTCCTCCTTCCGCGACATCATTGGAAAGGGAGAGGAGGTCGAAGCTCCACTATACATAGTAGTTTTAGATGGAAGGACTTGTCTTAAGGGTGTAAGGTGTCATGATGTATGGTGATGAACTTCGGTGCCAGTGAGTGATAACGGATGGCAGTGGGGAGCTTTTGATGGGCGTCCATGTGGTCTGCGATGCAGTGAAGATGAAACATGTTCCTTTGTTGTTGGAAGAGCTGCAAAAGTGTGTTAATCTAAGGAGGTTTACGTTCTTTTCTTCGAACATGGTTGACATGCGCTATGTTAGAATACATGTGTTGGTTGTCCACTCAAGGTCTATATGGACCAAAGAATTTGAGAGTCATAGAGACAAGAAAAGTTGTGCATATAATGTCATGCATGTGCAATCCACAGTGACTAAAATAAATAAATTAGTAACTGAAATTACGAGTTCCATCAAATGAGAAGAAAAAACAAGATTTTGTGCATGGCATAGCTATCATGACATAGTTCTAGAAGTTCTAACCTCTTATTGTAGCAACCAACGGAAGTAGGAAAAGTGTCGACTTCCAAGAAAGAATTATCCTTTCTCCTCCTTGATACGTCTCCAACGTATCTACAATTTTTGATTGTTCCATGCTATTATATTATCTGTTTTGGATATTTAATGGACTTTAATATGCTTTTTTTATATTATTTTTGGGACTAACCTATTAACCGAGGGCCCAGTGCCAGTTTTTGTTTTTTGTGCCTATTTTAGAGTTTTGCAGAAAAGGAATACCAAACCGAGTCCAAACGGAATGAAACCTTCACGATGATCTTTCTTGGACCGAAAGCAAACCAGAAGACTTGGAGATGAAGTCGGAGATGCAACAAGAGGCCACGAGGTAGGAGGGCGCGCCCAGCGGGTAGGGCGTGCCCCCACCCTTATGGGCCCCTCGTAGCACCCCTGACCTAGTTCCTTCGCCTATATATACTCTTATACCCTAAGAACATCAAGGGGAGCCACGAAACCACTTTTCCACCGTCGCAACCTTCTGTACCCGTGAGATCCCATCTAGGGTCCTGTTCCGGTGTCCTGCTGGAGGGGGATTCTATCATGGAGGGCTTCTACATCAACACCATTACCTCTTGGATGAAGCGTGAGTAGTTTACCATAGACCTTCGGGTCCATAGTTATTAGCTAGATGGCTTCTTCTCTCTCTTTGATTCTCAATACCATGTTCTCCTCGATGCTCTTGGAGATCTATTCGATGTAATATTATTTTGCGGTGTGTTTGCCGAGATCCGGTGAATTGTGGATTTATGATTAAGATTATCTACGAATATTATTTGGTTCTTCTCTGAATTCTTGTATTCATGATTTGATATCTTTGCAAATCTCTTTGAATTATCAGTTTAGTTTGGCCTACTAGATTGATCTTTCTTGCAATGGGAGAAGTGCTTAGCTTTGGGTTCAATCTTGTGGTGTCCTTTCCCAGTGACAGTAGGGGCAGCAAGGCACGTATTGTACTGTTGCCATCGAGGATAACAAGATGGGGTTTTCATCATATTGCTTGAGTTAATTCCTCTACATCATGTAATCTTGCTTAATGCGTTACTCTGTTCTTTATGAACTTAATACTCTAGATGCATGATGGATAGCGGTCGATGTGTGGAGTAATAGTAGTAGATGCAGGCAGGAGTCGGTCTACTTGACACGACGTGATGCCTATGTTCATGATCATTGCCTTAGATGTCGTCATAACTATGCGCTTTTCTATCAATTGCTCGGCAGTAATTCGTTCACCCACCGTAATATTTGCTATCTTGAGAGAAGCCACTAGTGAAACCTATGCCCCCGGCGAGGGAGTCCTGGACTAGGGAGTGTCCGGACAGCCGGACTATCATCGTCCGCCGGACTCCAAGACTACGAAGATACAAGATTGAAGACTCCGTCCCGTGTCCGGATGGGACTTTCCTTGGCGTGGAAGGCAATCTTGGCAATACGGATATGTAGATCTCCTACCATTGTAACCGACTCTGTGTAACCCTAGCCTTCTCCGGTGTCTATATAAATTGGAGGGCTTTAGTCCGTAGGACACAACGTACATTACAACAATCATACCATAGGCTAGCTTTAGGGTTTAGCCTCCTTGATCTCGTGGTAGATCCACTCTTGTACTACCCATATCATCAATATTAATCAAGCAGGACATAGGGTTTTACCTCCATCAAGAGGGCCCGAACCTGGGTAAAACATCGTGTCCCTTGTCTCCTGTTACCATCCGCCTAGACGCACAGTTCGGGACCCCCTACCCGAGATCCGCCGGTTTTGACACCGACATTGGTGCTTTCATTGAGAGTTCCTCTGTGTCGTCACCGATAGGCTCGATGGCTTCTTCAATCAACAACGCTGTCCAGGGTGAGACTTTTCTCCCCGGACAGATCTTCGTATTCGGCGGCTTCACGTTGCGGGCTAATTCACTTGGCCATCTGGAGCAGATCGAAAGCTACCCCCCTAGCCATCAGGTCAGATTCGGAAGCCTAAACTTCACGGCCGACATCCACGGGGACTTGATCTCCGACGGGCTCGAGCCACAGCCAAGCGCGCCGCACTGTTATGATGGGCATGATCTAGCTCTGCCGCTGAACAGTGCCTTGGTGGCCGCATAAGAATCCGCTCCGGCCCTTAGACCAGAGCCGATCGCCCAGATCGAGGACCGGTGGTTGGACACCGCCTCGGGGGCTTCAACTTCCACGGCGATGGAGCCGAACACTAACCTTGTCCCTCGCAAAGCTCGTGACTACGAGGTGCCGGACTCCTTGCCGGACTCCGGACCTCCCACGCCCCTGCCAATCGAATCTGATTGGGCGCCGGTTATGGAATTCACCGCTGCAGACATCTTCCAACACTCGCCCTTTGGCGACATCCTAAATTCGCTAAAGCATCTCTCGCTATCCGGAGAGTCCTGGCCGGATTATGGTCAGGATGGTTGGGATACGGACGACAAAGAAATTCAGAGCCCACCCACCACCCACTTTGTAGCCACTGTCGACGATCTAATCGACATGCTAGACTACGACTCCGAAGACATCGACGCTATGGACGACGATGCCGGAGACGAACAGGAACCAGCGCCTATAGGGCACTGGAAGACCACCTCGTCATACGACATATACATGATGGACACCCCAAAAGATGGGGACGGCGAAGAAGCAGCGGAGGCAGATTCCTTAAAGAAATAGCCCAAGCGCCGGCGTCAGCGGCGCCACTCTAAATCCCGCCACAGCAAGAATGGAGATTCCGGCACAGGAGATAATAATACCCCAGAGAGTGCCGAAGACAATCCCCTCCAGCAAGACTCGGCGCAGGAGGATGCAGAAGCAAGCCCTCACGAGAGGGCGGCAGACGAAGAGGTCGAGGAATATAACTATATACCTCCCTCCGAAGACGAGGCAAGCCTCAACAACGACGAATTCGTCGTGCCCGAGGATCCCGTCGAACAAGAGTGTTTCAAATGCAGGCTCATTGCCACGGCAAATAGCCTAAAGAAAAAGCAGCAGCAGCTTCAAGCTGATCAGGACCTGCTGGCCGATCGATGGACCGAGGTCCTCGCGGCCGAAGAGTATAAACTCGAACGCCCCTCCAAAAGCTACCCAAGACGCAAGTTGCTCCCCCGATTAGAGGAGGAAGCATACATACCTTCATCACCAACGCACGATACGGCAGACCGACCACCCCGTGGTCGCGACAGAGAGGCATCCAGGCCCTCCACAAAGACCGTACCCCGGTATCGCTCCAAAAGTGCGAAGCCAAGAGGGAACGCGCCGGACTTGCGAGATATATTGGAGGACAAAGCAAGGCAATCCAGATCCATCTACGGATCACGAGGGCGCCCCACGACCCACGACGAATACCGTTGCGCCAGATACAATAACTCCGGCCGGGCCGAACACAGCAGACAATGCTCTCTCGAGCTACGTCGTGATATTGCCCAATATAGAGGCGCCGCACACCCGCTATGCTTCACCGACGAAGTAATGGATCATCAAATCCCTGAAGGGTTTAAACCCGTAAACATCGAATCCTACGATGGCACAACAGACCCCGCGGTTTGGATCGAAGATTATCTCCTTCACATCCATATGGCCCGCGGCGACGATCTCCATGCCATCAAGTATCTCCCACTCAAGCTTAAAGGACCAGCTCAGCATTGGCTTAACAGCTTGCCCGCAGAGTCAATTGGGTGTTGGGAAGACCTGGAAGCCGCATTCCTCGACAACTTCCAGGGCACGTATGTGCGGCCACCAGACGCCGATGACCTAAGCCACATAATTCAGTAGCCAGACGAATCGGCCAGACAATTCTGGACACGGTTCTTGACAAAGAAAAACCAAATCGTCGACTGTCCGGATGCAGAGGCCCTCGCAGCCTTCAAACATAACATCCGTGACGAGTGGCTAGCCCAGCACCTGGGACAGGAAAAGCAGAAATCTATGGCAGCCCTCACATCATTAATGACCCACTTCTGCGCGGGAGAGGATAGCTGGCTAGCTTGCAGCAACAACCTCAGTAAAAACTCTGGCAGTCCGGATACTAAGGACCACAATGGCAGGTCGCGTCGAAGCAAAAATAAATGCCGCATTAACGGCGACGATAAGGAGGATACGGCAGTCAACGCCGGATTCCGAGGCTCTAAACCCGGTCAGCGGAAGAAGCAATTCAAAAGAACCACTCCGGCTCCATCCAATTTGGACCGAATACTCGACCGCTTATGCCAGATACACGTCACCCCTAAAAAGCCAGCTAATCACACCAACAGAGATTGCTGGGTGTTCAAGCAGGCAGGCAAGTTAATTGCCGAAAACAATGACAAGGGGCTAAACAGCGACGACGAGGAAGAGACCCGACCGCCAAACAATAGAGGACAGAAGGGTTTCCCCCCACAAGTCCGGACGGTGAACATGATTTACGCAACCCATATACCCAAGAGGGAGCGGAAGCATGCACTAAGGAACGTATACACGATGGAGCTAGTCGCCCCGAAGTTCAATCCATGGTCGTCTTGTCCGATCACTTTCGATCGAAGAGACCATCCGACCAGCATCCGCCATGGCAGATTCGCCGCATTGGTTTTAGACCCAATCGTCGATGGATTTCACCTCACGAGAGTCCTGATGGACGGCGGCAGTAGCCTGAACCTGCTTTATCAGGATACAGTGCGCAAGATGGGCATAGACCCCTCAAGGATTAAACCTACAAAGACAACCTTTAAAGGCGTCATACCAGGTGTGGAGGCCAATTGCACAGGCTCAGTCACACTGGAAGTGGTCTTCGGATCCCCAGATAATTTCCGGAGCGAGGAGTTAATCTTCGACATAGTCCCATTTCGCATCAGCTATCACGCTCTGCTCGGACGAACCGCGTTTACAAAGTTCAACGCGGTGCCGCATTATGCATACCTCAAGCTCAAGATGCCAGGCCCTTGTGGAGTCATCACGGTCAACGGAAATACGGAACGCTCCCTCCGAACGGAGGAACATACAGCGGCTCTCGCGGCAGAAGTACAGAGCAGCCTTTTAAGGCAATTTCCGAGTCCGGCCGTTAAACGGCCGGATACAGCCAAACGCGCCCAAAGCAACACCAACCAAGACCACCTGGCACGATCCGGGCACGCGTAGCAATGCGGCCCTAACCCCCGCCCTCGCACGATTGCAAGAATAACCCTCCGCGTACATCATTACGCTTTGGAGATACCATGGGCATAGGGGAAGGGGCACGACCACAATAGACCCTGAGTGCGGCTCGACCGCACCAGGGGCTCACAAGTGTGCGGCTCTTTCTTATTATTATTTTCCTTCTTTGTATACACAGGACTCCGTTAGCCAGAGGCCCTGTCCGGCGGTGAACCTGCCGAACTCATGATGCAACAGCCGGGGAAGCAAGAATGCGGCGACGAACACTCAGGTGGTCTCAATTACGAGCATTAAATTTGATTATATACACCAAGTCCGCAGCCCATCCCTGGAGGGGGACATGTTTAACTAGTCCAAAACCCTTGCTTACCACACTATTTGTATCAGTCCGCACTCATAGCAGACTTTCTTTAATAAATAACGCAGTACTTTTTTGCCTGTTATTACATATATATATGTTCATTACATGACATCTTGCACCTGTATATTCTGGTACGGCCTAATACACCAGGGGCTTAAGTTCCCTACATTATGGTGTGATAAGTCCGAACACTTTCACAAGTGCGGCACCCCGAACTTATAACATTATATGAATCGGCTCCGAATCATGTCTTGGGTCAATAGTTGGGTTTGCCCGGCTCCCACGTTTTGGTGCCTTACGTTCCGTTCCGTCGGCTAAGGTGGCACTGGGAGAACCACTGCGATTGCGCCCCGGTTGAGCCGGGCGAGCGCCTCAGTGGAGAAAGCTAAAACTGACCGGCATGATAAGGCGAGAGACTGGTCGCTGTTCGAGAGGTCTTTTCGGGTCCTTAAAGACTCACGCCGCTTCGAGCGAAGTTCCGGATAATGTCCAACGAAGGCGTGGATAGCGCCCCGAATTCGGTCTTCCGAATACTAGGGGCTTCGCTGAAATTTAAAATTATAGAATTCTATGGCTAAGTGAGAGTGTTCAAGCATTATAAGTCCGGTTGGCTAGTTTGTTGTGTCGAGCGCCTCCCTAGATGGACCCAAAAATGGGAACAAGAGTGCTCAAGTTATCCCGAACACCCCAGCACTTGCGGCTTGGGGGCCAAAGCCAACGACTTGCCATCTCTTAGATTTCATAAACGGCCGCACAGAAGGTAATATTTTAAATTAAACAAGCGTCGCTTAAAGCGCGCATGAACAAAGTTTCAGCGCACAGGATAATACATAGCGAGTTTACTCAAAAACTACATCTCTAGGGCATTCATCCGCAATATCGCGGGCTCCCTTTAGGACAGTTTTATAATACATTTCGGGCATACGATACTCCTTGCCCGGTGGCGGCGAATCAGTAAGAAGCTTCTCCGCATCCAGCCTGCCCCAGTGCACCTTTGTGCGGGCAAGGGCCCGACGAGCACCCTCAATATAGGCGGAGCGCTTGATAACCTCCACCCAGGGGCATGCATCCACCAGCCGCCGCACGAGGCCGAAGTAGCTACCAGGCATGGCCTGTCCAGGCCACAGCCGGACTATAAGGCCCTTCATAGCCTCCTCAGCTACCTTGTGGAGTTCGACCAGCTGCTTCAGCTGGTCGCTTGGGGGCACCGGATGGCCGGCCTCAGCGTACTGAGACCAGAAGACCTTCTCCGTTGAGCTCCCCTCCTCGCCACGGTAGAATGCGGTGGCACCAGACACACTACGCGGCAGATCTGCAAATGCCCCTGGAGAGCTCCGAATGCGGGTAAGTGTCAAGTAGTTTACATTAACATGCTTGCTTTGCATGAAAAATGCCTTACCCGCCGCTATCTTCTTCACATCTTCAACCTCCTGAAGGGCCTTACGGGCCTCGGCCTTGGCGGACTTGGCACTTTCGAGAGCCGAGGCGAGCTCGGACTCTCGGGTCTTGGAGTCGCGCTCCAAGCTCTCATGCTTTTCCATGAGAGCCTGGAGCTCTTGCCGCACTGCCGCCACCTGTGCCTCCTGTTTTTCTCGCTCTGCCCGTTCCGCGGCCGCACTGTGTTCGGCCGCGGACACAGCCTCCTTCAGGGATGCCACCTCATTTGTGGCCCCTGCAATACCCATATTATCCTTGTTAATTTTATTGCGACCAAAATCCTTTTCTGTAAGGTAAAAATTCAAAGTGGTGCTACTCACCTTCTTTGTCCTCGAGCTGCCTCTTGGCATGGCCGAGCTCTCGCTCGGACCGCTCGAGATCTTCCTTTAGTGTACCAACCTCCGCAGTCAATGCCGCAGAGGTCAGCAGCACAGCCTGCAAACCATATTGACATAATTTATTAGCAACCTGCGAATATCTTTTTAGATCCTCAGTCCGGCTTTTCTTTCCGAACACCAAACCGAGCATCAAGGGCTACTGTCTATGCGGTATTACATTACATAATTTTAACTTCTTACCTCAAAGCCTGATAGAAGGCTACTGCAGGCTTCGGTCAGCCCGCTCTTGGCGAGCTGAACCTTCTGAATCACCGCACTCATAACAGTGCGGTGTTCTTCCTTGATGGAAGCGCCTTTGAGCGCCTCCAGCAAGTTGTCCGGTGCCTCCGGTTGGATGGAGGCCGCCGGTGTCACGGTCTTGCCCTTCTTTCGAAGGGGCCACTTGCCGGACTCTGGAACCATTGCAGGTTCCGACGTAGAGTCCGGCGCAAAGTCCGGGAGGCTGCCTTGCGGCGCCTCCGGACCCTCCTCCTGATGGGTCCCTCTCTGGGATCCCACCTCGGCGTCCTCGTGGGCGCGGGGGGTAGAGGCGGGGTAGAGGCAGTCGGAAGTGAATCCACATCCGACGGGGCCAACGACCCGCTCGATGAAGCGGGGAAATCATCATTGGCCGGACTGCGGGCAGTATGCGGCATTAGTAGGACATTATGTGACACGAAAGAAATTGCATAATCAGGGATCCGGATACTTACGATCTCGCCGGAGACCTGGCCCTTGAAGGCCACTCCTCGTCGCCAACGTCGATGTTGGCGGAGCTGTCCGGGGGAATGGTTCTCCCCCTCTTGGACCCTTCGGCCTCCCCTATTGGGGAAGCCTTCCTCTTCCTCTCTCCCCCCTCCGGGAGAGAGTCTTCTTCCTCCTCCTCATCTTCGGGGGAGGAGTCCGCCTCGTCGTCGGACGCCTGATTACGGGAACTCTTTCGAGTGCCCGTGGCCACCTTCTTGGCCTTCTTCTCCGGCACCACGTGCGGTGCCGGGACCAGCAGCCCCGCTAGACGGGCGTCCACTGGGTCTTCGGGCATGGGAGCCAGGCAGATGAGCTGCTCGGCCTTCTTCATCCATTCCTGTTGTCGGTGTCAAAACCGGCGGATCTCGGGTAGGGGGTCCCGAACTGTGCGTCTAGGCGAATGGTAACAGGAGACAAGGGACACGATGTTTTACCCAGGTTCGGGCCCTCTCGATGGAGGTAAAACCCTACATCCTGCTTGATTAATATTGATGATATGGGTAGTACAAGAGTGGATCTACCACGAGATCAAGGAGGCTAAAACCCTAAAGCTAGCCTATGGTATGATTGTTGTAATGTATGTTGTGTCCTACGGACTAAAGCCCTCTGGTTTATATAGACACCGGAGAAGGCTAGGGTTACACAAAGTCGGTTACAATGGTAGGAGATCTACATATTCGTATCGCCAAGCTTGCCTTCCACGCCAAGGAAAGTCCCATCCGGACATGGGACGGAGTCTTCAATCTTGTATCTTCGTAGTCTTGGAGTCCGGCGGACGATGATAGTCCGGCTGTCCGGACACCCCCTAGTCCAGGACTCCCTCAGTAGCCCCTGAACCAGGCTTCAATGACGATAAGTCCGGCGCGCATAATGTTCGGCATTGCAAGGCGGGTTCCTCCCTTGAATAATCCAGAGAAGATCATGAACACCAGGATAGTGTCCGGCTCTGCAAAATAAATTCCACATTCCACCGTAGAGAGAATAAAATGTACACCAGTCCAATCTGCTGACGTATTATGCGGCATGACATCACACCACTACCAAGCCTTTATTTGAATCATTTTTTATTATACCACCTCAGCACGTTTAGCGAAGCGGTTTCCTTGGCACGTCATGTCGAAGCAGAGATCGTGTTCCCCTTATTCCGGGATTCTCATCAATACGGATGTGGGTAACCCAACCGCACCATTGATGGTGGCGCTTGGGAGATAAGCGAGTTTTACCAGGCTGGTGGGGGACGCATAGTCTCCGTCCGCCTATATATAAGGGATAAGGATTTACTTTCTCACCTACGCCTTCTTCCTCCTTTGCTTATCCATCTCCGCGCACTCAAGCTCCAACGCCCAAGCTCGCGCATCTCGCCTCGACCTTCTCCGACCATGTCCGGAGCGGGAGGCAAATGGTTGGCCTCCACCGTTAAGGAGGAGCACATCACCAAGCTGCGCAGCGCCGGATACCTTTCCGGCGACATCGCGCATCGGCTGCCTGACGAGGGGCAGCTCATCCCCACCCCCGGGCCCCATGAGAGGGTTGTTTTCCTCCCCCACTTCCTCCGCGGACTCGGTTTTCCTCTACACCCTTTTGTCCGGGGGCTCATGTTTTACTACGGCCTGGATTTCCACGATCTGGCGTCGAACTTCATCCTCAACATCTCGGCGTTTATCGTCGTGTGCGAGGCCTTCCTCTGCATCCGGCCCCACTTCGGCCTGTGGCTCAAGACCTTCAACGTCAAACCGAAGGTTGTGAAGGGCACGCAAGCGGAATGCGGAGGCGCCATGTTGGGCAAGTTGCCCAACGTCCTTTGGCTCGAAGGGGCCTTCGTGAACTCCGTCAAGGGGTGGCAATCGGGGTGGTTCTACATCACCGAGCCGCGCGAACCCACGCGGGCGGCGGCCCCCGAGTTTAGATCTGGCATCCCCACGCAGCTCACCTCCTCGAAAGAGAAGGGCTTGTTGTGGGGCAATCCGAAGGAGCCGACGGGACTCCGAGCCTGCATCCAGAAGCTGGTGAACAATAAGCTCAGGCTCGTCGACGTGGTCCAAGTCATGCTCATCCGCCGGATTCTCCCATGCCAAGAACGGGCATTCAATCTGTGGAAGTTCAATCCGGAACAGCACCGGGCGCTAAGCGGGCTCTTCGACATGACGTACGAAGGCGCCTGGAGGGTGCTGTTTAAGGGCGCCGAAGCCCCCGCATCCGCGACGGAAGATCGCGGATTTTGCTCGCAGCATCTAGCTGACGAGGTAAGTGATTCAACCCCTTTACGGGACACTTGTGGTAAATAGATTGATTCTAAGAGGGTTTCAATCTCTCTTTCCCTTTGGCAGGAATGGATGGAGAAGGCCGAGCAGCTCATCTGTCCGGCTCCCATGCCAGAAGACCCAGTGAATGCCCGTCTAGCGGGGCTGCTGGTTCCGGCACCGCACGTGGTGCCGGAGAAGAAGGCCAAGAAGGCAGCCACGGGGACTCGAAAGAGTTCCCGTAATCAGGCGTCCGACGACGAGGCGGACTCCTCCCCCGAAGATGAGGAGGAGGAAGAAGACTCTCTCCCGAAGGAGGGAGAGAGGAAAAGGAAGGCTTCCCCGATAGGGGAGGCCGAAGGGTCCAAGAGGGGGAGAACTATCCCCCCGGACAGCTCCGCCAACACCAACGTTGGCAAAGAGGAGTGGCCTTCAAGGGCCAGGCCTCCGGCGAGATCGTAAGTATCCGGATCCCAGTATAATCTGAAATTTCTTTCGTGTTTCATGGTGTCCTACTAATGCCGCATACTGTCCGCAGTCCGGCCGACGATGATCTCCCCGCTTCATCGAGCGGGTCGTTGGCCCCGTCGGATGTGGATTCACTTCCGACTGCCTCCACCCCCCGCGCTGATGAGGATGCTGAGGTGGGATCCCAGAGAGGGACCCATCAGGAGGAGGCTCCGGAGGCGCCGCACGGCAGCCTCCCGGAGTTTGCACCGGACTCTACGTCGGAACCTGCAATGGTTCCGGAGTCCGGCAGGCGGCCCCTTCGAAAGAAGGACAAGACCGTGACACCGGCGGCCTCCGTCCAACCGGAGGCGCCGGACAACTTGTTGGAGGCGCTCAAAGGCGCTTCTATCGAGGAAGAACACCGCACTATCATGAGTGCGGTGATTCAGAAGGTTCAGCTCGCCAAGAGCGGGCTGACCGAAGCCTGCAGCAGCCTTCTAACAGGCTTTGAGGTAAGAAGTTATAATTATGTAATGTAATACCGCATAGACAGTAGCCCCTGATGCTCATTTCGGTGTTCGGAAAGAAAAGCCGGACTGAGGATCTATGAAGATATACGCAGGGTTGCTTTAAATATGTCAATATGGGTTTGCAGGCTGCGCTGCTGACCTCTGCCGCACTGACTGCGGAGGTCGGTGCATTGAAGCAGGATCTCGAGCGGTCCGAGCAAGAGCTCGGCCATGCCAAGAAGCATCTCGAGGACAAAGAAGGTGAGTAACACCACTTTGAATAGTTACCTTACAGAAAAGGATTTTGGTTGCAATGAAATTAACAAGGATAATATGGGTATTGCAGGGGCCACGAACGAGGTGGCAGCCCTGAAGGAAGCTGTGTCCGCGGCCGAACGCAGTGCGGCCTCGGAACGGGTAGAGCGAGAAAAGCAGGAGGCACAGGTGGCGGAAGTACGGCAAGAGCTCCGGGCTCTCATGGAGAAGCATGAGAGCTTGGAGCGTGACTCCAAGACTCGAGAGTCCGAGCTTGCCTCGGCTCTCGAAAGTGCCAAGTCCGCCAAGGCCGAGGCCCGTAAGGCCCTTCAGGAGGTTGAAGATTTAAAGAAGATAGCGGCGGGTAAGGCATTTTTCATGCAAAGCAAGCATGTTAATGTAAACTACCTGACACTTACCCGCATTCGGAGCTCTCCAGGGGCGTTTGCAGATCTGCCGTGCAGTGTGTCCGATGCCGCCGCATTCTACCGTGGCGAGGAGGGGAGCTCAACGGAGAAGGTCTTCTGGTCTCAGTACGCTGAGGCCAGTCATCCGGTGCCCCCAAGCGACCAGTTGAAGCAGCTGGTCGAACTCCACAAGGTAGCTGAGGAGGCCATGAAGGGCCTTATAGTCTGGCTGTGGCCTGGACAGGCCATGCCTGGGAGCTACTTCGGCCTCATGCGGCGGCTGGTGGATGCGTGCCCCTGGGTGGAGGTCATCAAGCGCTCCGCTTGTATTGAAGGTGCTCGTCTGCCCGCACAAAGGTGCATTGGGGCAGGCTGGATGTGGAGAAGCTTCTCACTGACCCACCGCCACCGGGCAAGGATTATCGCACGCTCGAAATGTATTATAAAACTGTCCTGAAGGGAGCCCGCGATATTGCGGATGAATGCCCTAGAGATGTAATTTTTGAGTAAACTCGCTATGTATTATCCTGTGCGCTGAAAACTTCGTTCATATGCGCCTTGAGCAACGCTTGTTTAATTTAAAATATTACCTTCTGTGTGGCCGTTTATAAAATCTGAGAGATGGCAAGTCGTTGGCTTCAGCCCCCGAGCCGCGAGTGCTGGGGTGTTCGGGATAAACTTGAGCACTCTTGTTCCCATTTTTGGGTCCATCTAGGGAGGCGCTCAACACAACGAACAAGGCAACCGGACTTATAATGCTTGAACACTCTCACTTAGCCATAGAATTCTATAATTTTAAATTTCGGCGAAGCCCCTGGTATTCGGAAGACCGAATCCGGGGCGCTATCCACGCCTTCGTCGGACATTATCCGGAACTTCGCTCGAAGCGGCGTGAGTCTTTAAGGACCCGAAAAGACCTCTCGAACAGCGACCAGTCTCTCGCCTTATCATGCCGGTCAGTTTTAGCTTTCTCCACTGAGGCGCTCGCTCGGCTCAACCGGGGCGCAATCGCAGTGGTTCTCCCAGTGCCACCTTAGCCGACAGAACGGAACGTAAGGCACCAAAACGTGGGAGCCGGGCAAACCCAACTATTGACCCAAGACATGATTCGGAGCCGATTCATATAATGTTATAAGTTCGGGGTGCCGCACTTATGAAAGTGTTCGGACTTATCACACCATAATGTGGGGAACATAAGCCCCTGGTGTATTAGGCCGTACCAAAATATACGGGTGCAAGATGTCATGTAATGAAACATATATATATATATATATATATATATAAAGTAATGTAATTGCAGTCGAAAAGTGCTGCATTATTTATTAAAGGAAGTCTGCTGTGAGTGCGGACTGATACAAACAGTGCGGTAAGCAAGGGATTTGGACTAATTAAACATGTCCCCCTCCAGGGATGAGCTGCGGACTTTGTGTATATAATCGAATTTAATGCTCGTAATTAATGTTGGAAATATGCCCTAGAGGCAATAATAAAAGCATTATTATTATATTTCCTTGTTCATGATAATTGTCTTTATTCATGCTATAATTGTGTTATCCGGAAATCGTAATACATGTGTGAATAACAGACACCAACATGTCCCTTGTAAGCCTCTAGTTGACTAGCTCGTTGATCAATAGATAGTCATGGTTTCCTGACTATGGACATTGGATGTCATTGATAACGGGATCACATCATTAGGAGAATGATGTGATGGACAAGACCCAATCCTAAACATAGCACAAGATCGTATAGTTCGTTTGCTAGAGTTTTCCAATGTCAGAGTATCTTTTCCTTAGACCATGAGATCGTGTAACTCCCGGATATCGTAGGAGTGCTTTGGGTATACCAAACATCACAACGTAACTGGGTGACTATAAAGGTAGACTACGGGTATCTCCGAAAGTGTCTGTTGGGTTGACATGGATCAAGACTGGGATTTGTCACTCCGTATGACAGAGAGGTATCACTGGGCCCACTCGGTAATGCATCATCATAATGAGCTCAGAGTGACCAAGTGTCTGGTCACGGGATCATGCATTACGGTACGAGTAAAGTGACTTGCCGGTAACGAGATTGAACGAGGTATTGGGATACCGACGATCGAATCTTGGGCAAGTAACATATCGATTGACAAAGGGAATTGCATACGGGGTTGATTGAATCCTCGACATCGTGGTTCATCCGATGAGATCATCGTGGAGCATGTGGGAGCCAACATGGGTATCCAGATCCCGCTGTTGGTTATTGACCGGAGAGTCGTCTCAGTCATGTCTGCTTGTCTCCCGAACCCGTAGGGTCTACACACTTAAGGTTCGGTGACGCCAGGGTTGTGAAGATATGTATATGCAGTAACCCGAATGTTGTTCGGAGTCCCGGATGAGATCCCGGACGTCACGAGGAGTTCCGGAATGGTCCGGGGGTAAAGAATTATATATAGGAAGTGCAGTTTCGGGCATCGGGACAAGTTTCGGGGTTATCGATATTGTACCGGGACCACCGGAGGGGTCCCGTGGGCCCACCGGGTGGGGCCACCTGTCCCGGGGGGCCACATGGGCTGTAGGGGGTGCGCCTTGGCCTAGATGGGCCAAGGGCACCAGCCCCTATAGGCCCATGCGCCTAGGGTTTCCACCAAGGAAGAGTCCAAGTGGTGGAAGGCACCCCTAGGTGCCTTGGGGGGGAGGGAAACCTCCCCTTGGCCGCCGCCCCCCCTAGTAGATGCCATCTACTAGGGCCAGCGCCCCCCCTGGCACCCCTATATATAGTGGGGGAGAGGAGGGACTTGACACACCAGCCCCTGGCGCCTCCCTCTCTCCCCGTTACGTCTCTCCCTCGTAGTCTTGGCGAAGCCTTGCTACTGTGACGCCCTGCATCCATCACCACGCCGTCGTGCTGCTGGATCTTCATCAACCTCTCCTTCCCCCTTGCTGGATCAAGAAGGAGGAGACGTCTCCCGTCCCGTACGTGTGTTGAACGCGGAGGTGCCGTTCGTTCGGTGCTTGGTCATCGGTGATTTGGATCACGTCGAGTACGACTACATCATCACCGTTCTTTGAATGCTTCCGCTCGCGATCTACAAGGTACGTAGATGCATCCGATGGCTCGTTTCTAGATGAACTCCTAGATGATCTTGGTGAAACGAGTAGGAAAATTTTTGTTTTCTGCAACGTTCTCCAACAGTGGCATCATGAGCTAGGTCTATGCGTAGTTCTTCTTGCGCGAGTAGAACACAATTAGTTGTGGGCGTAGATTTGTCAACTTTCTTGCCGTTACTAGTCCTTTCTTGCTTCAGCGGTATTGTGGGATGAAGTGGCCCGGACCAACCTTACACGTACGCTTACGTGAGACCGGTTCCACCGACTAACATGCACTAGTTGCATAAGGTGGCTGGCGGGTGTCTGTCTCTCCCACTTTAGTTGGAGCGGATTCGATGAACAGGGTCCTTATGAAGGGTAAATAGAAGTTGACAAATCACGTTGTGGCTTTAACGTAGGTAAGAAGACGTTCTTGCTAGAACCCTAATTCAGCCACGTAAAACTTGCAACAACAATTATAGGACGTCTAACTTGTTTTTGCAGCAAGTGGTTTGTGATATGATATGGCCAAAGTTGTGATGAATGATGAATGATCTATATGTGATGTATGAGATGTTCATGCTATTGTAATAGGAATCACGATTTGCATGTCGATGAGTATGACAACCGGCAGGAGCCATAGGAGTTGTCTTTATTCTTTTATATGACCTGCGTGTCATTGAGAAACGCCATGTAAATTACTTTACTTTATTGCTAAACGCATTAGCCATAGTAGTAGAAGTAATAGTTGGCGAGCAACTTCATGGAGACACGATGATGGAGATCATGATGATGGAGATCATGGTGTCAAGCCGGTGACAAGATGGTCATGGAGCCCCAAGATGGAGATCAAAGGAGCTATGTGATATTGGCCATATCATGTCACGTTTATTATTTGATTGCATGTGATGTTTATCATGTTTTGCATCTTGTTTACTTAGAACGACGGTAGTAAATAAGATGATCCCACATACTAATTTCAAGAAGTGTTCCCCCTAACTGTGCACCGTTGCGACAGTTTGCTGTTTCAAAACACCACGTGATGATCAGGTGTTTTATTCAGACGTTCACATACAACGGGTGTAAGACAGATTTACACATGCAAACACTTAGGTTGACTTGACGAGCCTAGCATGTACAGACATGGCCTCGGAACACAGAAGACCGAAAGGTCGAGCATGAGTCGTATAGAAGATACGATCAACATGAAGATGTTCACCGATGTTGACTAGTCCGTCTCACGTGATGATCGGACACGGCCTAGTTAACTCGGATCATGTAATACTTAGATGACTAGAGGGATGTCTAATCTAAGTGGGAGTTCATTATAATTTGATTAGATGAACTTAATTATCATGAACTTAGTCTAAATATTTTACAATATGTCCTGTAGATCAAATGGCCAACGTAGTCCTCAACTTCAACGCGTTCCTAGAGAAAACTAAGCTGAAAGACGATGGCAGCAACTATACGGACTGGGTCCGGAACCTGAGGATCATCCTCATAGTTGCCAAGAAAGATTATGTCCTACAAGCACCGCTGGGTGACGCACATGTTCTCCCTGCAGAACAAGATGTTATGAACGCTTGGCAGGCACGTTCCGATGACTACTCCCTCGTTCAGTGCGGCATGCTTTACAGCCTAGAGCCGGGGCTCCAAAAGCGTTTTGAGAGACATGGATCATATGAGATGTTCGAAGAGCTGAAAATGGTTTTCCAAGCTCATGCCCGGGTCGAGAGATATGAAGTCTCCGACAAATTCTTCAGCTGTAAGATGGAGGAAAATAGTTCTGTCAGTGAGCACATACTCACTATGTCTGGGTTACATAACCGCTTGACTCAGCTGGGAGTTAATCTCCCGGATGATGCGGTCATTGACAGAATCCTCCAGTCGCTTCCACCAAGCTACAAGAGCTTTGTGATGAACTTCAATATGCAGGGGATGGAAAAGACCATTCCTGAAGTATTTGCTATGCTGAAATCAGCAGAGGTAGAAGTCAAGAAGGAACATCAAGTGTTGATGGTCAATAAAACCACTAAGTTCAAGAAAGGCAAGGGTAAAAAGAACTTCAAGAAGGACGGCAAGGAGGTTGCCGCGCCCAGCAAGCAAGCTGCCGGGAAGAAGCCAAAGAATGGACCCAAGCCTGAGACTGAGTGCTTTTATTGCAAGGGAAGCGGTCACTGGAACCGGAACTGCCCTAAATACTTAGCAGACAAGAAGGCCGGCAAAACAAAAGGTATATGTGATATACATGTAATTGATGTGTACCTTACTAGTGTCCGTAGTAGCTCCTGGGTATTTGATACCGGTGCAGTTGCTCACATTTGTAACTCAAAGCAGGGGCTGCGGAATAAGCGGAAACTGGCAAAGGACGAGGTGACGATGCGCGTCGGGAATGGTTCCAAGGTCAATGTGATCGCCGTCGGCACGCTGCCTCTGCATCTCCCTTCGGGATTAGTTTTAAACCTTAATAATTGTTATTTAGTGCCAGCTTTGAGCATGAACATTGTATCGGGATCTCATTTAATTCGAGATGGCTACTCATTTAAATCCGAGAATAATGGTTGTTCTATTTATATGAGAGATATGTTTTATGGTCATGCTCCTATGGTGAATGGTTTATTCTTTATGAATCTCGAACGTGATGCTACACATGTTCACAATGTGAGTACCAAAAGAAGTAAGGTTGATAATGATAGTCCCACATACTTGTGGCACTGCCGCCTTGGTCACATAGGTGTCAAACGCATGAAGAAACTCCATGCAGATGGACTTTTAGAGTCTCTTGATTATGAATCATTTGACACATGCGAACCATGCCTTATGGGAAAAAATGACCAAGACTCCGTTCTCAGGAACAATGGAGCGAGCAACCAACTTATTGGAAATCATACATACTGATGTGTGCGGTCCAATGAGTGTTGAGGCTCGCGGTGGCTATCGTTATGTTCTCACCCTCATTGATGATTTAAGTAGGTATGGGTATATCTACTTAATGAAACACAATTCTGAAACCTTTGAAAAGTTCAAGGAATTTCAAAGTGAGGTTGAAAATCAACGTGACAGGAAAATCAAGTTTCTACGATCAGATCATGGAGGAGAATACTTGAGTCATGAGTTTGGCACACACTTAAGAAAATGTGGAATAGTTTCACAACTCACGCCGCCTGGAACACCTCAGCGTAACGGTGTGTCCGAACGTCGTAATCGCACTCTGTTGGATATGGTGCGATCTATGATGTCTCTTACCGATTTACCGCTATCTTTTTGGGGCTATGCTTTAGAGACTGCTGCATTCACTTTAAATAGGGCTCCGTCGAAATCCGTTGAGACGACACCGTATGAATTATGGTTTGGGAAGAAACCTAAGCTGTCGTTTCTAAAAGTTTGGGGATGCGATGCTTATGTCAGGAAACTTCAACCTGAAAAGCTCGAACCCAAATCGGAAAAATGCGTCTTCATAGGGTACCCAAAGGAAACTATTGGGTACACCTTCTACCTCAGATCCGAAGGCAAGATCTTTGTTGCCAAGAATGGGTCCTTTCTGGAGAAAGAGTTTCTCTCGAAAGAAGTAAGTGGGAGGAAAGTAGAGCTTGATGAAGTATTACCTCTTGAACCGGAAAATGGCGCAACTCAAGAAAATGTTCCTGAGGTGCCTGCACCGACTAGAGAGGAAGTTAATGATGATCAAGATACTTCTGATCAAGCTCCTACTGAAATTCGAAGGTCCACAAGGACACGTTCCGCACCAGAGTGGTACGGCAACCCTGTCTTGGAAATCATGCTGTTAGACAATGGTGAACCTTCAAACTATGAAGAAGCGATGGCGGGCCCGGATTCCGACGAATGGCTAGAAGCCATGAAATCCGAGATAGGATCCATGTATGAAAACGAAGTATGGACTTTGACTGACTTGCCCGTAGAACGGCGAGCCATAGAAAATAAATGGATCTTTAAGAGGAAGACAGACGCGGATGGTAATGTGACCATCTATAAAGCTCGGCTTGTTGCTAAGGGTTATCGGCAAGTTCAAGGGGTTGACTACGATGAGACTTTCTCACCGGTAGCGAAGCTGAAGTCCGTCCGAATCATGTTAGCAATTGCCGCATTCTACGATTATGAAATATGGCAAATGGACGTCAAAACAACATTCCTTAATGGTTTCCTTAAGGAAGAATTGTATATGATGCAGCCCGAAGGTTTTGTCGATCCTAAGAATGCTGACAAAGTGTGCAAGCTCCAACGCTCGATTTATGGGCTGGTGCAAGCATCTCGGAGTTGGAACATTCGCTTTGATGAGATGATCAAAGCGTTTGGGTTTACACAGACTTATGGAGAAGCCTGTGTTTACAAGAAAGTGAGTGGGAGCTCTGTAGCATTTCTCATACTATATGTAGATGACATACTTTTGATGGGAAATGATACAGAACTCTTGGACAGCATCAAGACCTATTTGAATAAGAGTTTTTCAATGAAGGACCTTGGAGAAGCTGCTTATATATTAGGCATCAAGATCTATAGAGATAGATCAAGACGCCTCATAGGTCTTTCACAAAGCACATACCTTGATAAGATATTGAAGAAGTTCAATATGGATCAATCTAAAAGGGGGTTCTTGCCTGTATTACAAGGTATGAAATTGAGCTCAGCTCAATGTCCGACAACGGCAGAAGATATAGAAGAGATGAGCGTCATCCCCTATGCATCAGCCATAGGTTCTATTATGTATGCCATGCTGTGTACCAGACCTGATGTAAACCTTGCCGTAAGTTTGGTAGGAAGGTACCAAAGTAATCCCGGCAAGGAGCACTGGACAGCGGTCAAGAATATCCTGAAGTACCTGAAAAGGACTAAGGAAATGTTTCTCGTTTATGGAGGTGACGAAGAGCTCGTCGTAAAGGGTTACGTCGACGCTAGCTTCGACACAGATCTGGATGACTCTAAGTCACAAACCGGATATGTGTATATTTTGAATGGTGGGGCAGTAAGCTGGTGCAGTTGCAAGCAAAGCGTCGTGGCGGGATCTACATGTGAAGCGGAGTACATGGCGGCCTCGGAGGCAGCACATGAAGCAATATGGGTGAAGGAGTTCATCACCGACCTAGGAGTCATACCCAATGCGTCGGGGCCGATCAAGCTCTTCTGTGACAACACTGGAGCTATTGCACTTGCCAAGGAGCCCAGGTTTCACAAGAAGACTAGGCACATCAAGCGTCGCTTCAACTCCATTCGTGAAAATGTTCAAGATGGAGACATAGAGATTTATAAAATACATACGGACCTGAATGTAGCAGATCCGTTGACTAAACCTCTCCCTAGAGCAAAACATGATCAACACCAGAATTCCATGGGTGTTCGATTCATCACAATGTAACTAGATTATTAACTCTAGTGCAAGTGGGAGACTGTTGGAAATATGCCCTAGAGGAAATAATGAAAGCATTATTATTATATTTCCTTGTTCATGATAATTGTCTTTATTCATGCTATAATTGTGTTATCCGGAAATCGTAATACATGTGTGAATAACAGACACCAACATGTCCCTAGTAAGCCTCTAGTTGACTAGCTCGTTGATCAATAGATAGTCATGGTTTCTTGACTATGGACATTGGATGTCATTGATAACGAGATCACATCATTAGGAGAATGATGTGATGGACAAGACCCAATCCTAAACATAGCACAAGATCGTATAGTTCGTTTGCTAGAGTTTTCCAATGTCAGAGTATCTTTTCCTTAGACCATGAGATCGTGTAACTCCCGGATATCGTAGGAGTGCTTTGGGTATACCAAACGTCACAACGTAACTGGGTGACTATAAAGGTAGACTACGGGTATCTCCGAAAGTGTCTGTTGGGTTGACATGGATCAAGACTGGGATTTGTCACTCCGTATGACGGAGAGGTATCACTGGGCCCACTCGGTAATGCATCATCATAATGAGCTCAGAGTGACCAAGTGTCTGGTCATGGGATCATGCATTACGGTACGAGTAAAGTGACTTGCCGGTAACGAGATTGAACGAGGTATTGGGATACTGACGATCGAATCTCGGGCAAGTAACATATCGATTGACAAAGGGAATTGCATACGGGGTTGATTGAATCCTCGACATCATGGTTCATCCGATGAGATCATCGTGGAGCATGTGGGAGCCAACATGGGTATCCAGATCCCGCTGTTGGTTATTGACCAGAGAGTCGTCTCAGTCATGTCTGCTTGTCTCCCGAACCCGTAGGGTCTACACACTTAAGGTTCGGTGACGCTAGGGTTGTGAAGATATGTATATGCAGTAACCCGAATGTTGTTCGGAGTCCCGGATGAGATCCCGGACGTCACGAGGAGTTCCGGAATGGTCCGGAGGTAAAGAATTATATATAGGAAGTGCAGTTTCGGGCATCGGGACAAGTTTTTGGGATATCGGTATTGTACCGGGACCACCGGAGGGGTCCCGTGGGCCCACCGGGTGGGGCCACCTGTCCCGGGGGGCCACATGGGCTTTAGGGGGTGCGCCTTGGCCTAGATGGGCTGAGGGCACCAGCCCCTATAGGCCCATGTGCCTAGGGTTTCCACCAAGGAAGAGTCCAAGTGGTGGAAGGCACCCCTAGGTGCCTTGGGGGGGAGGGAAACCTCCCCTTGGCCGCCGCCCCCCCTAGTAGATGTTATCTACTAGGGCCGGCGCCCCCCCTGGCACCCCTATATATAGTGGGGGAGAGGAGGGACTTGACACACCAGCCCCTGGCGCCTCCCTCTCTCCCCGTTACGTCTCTCCCTCGTAGTCTTGGCGAAGCCCTGCTACTGTGACGCCCTGCATCCATCACCACGCCGTCGTGCTGCTGGATCTTCATCAACCTCTCCTTCCCCCTTGCTGGATCAAGAAGGAGGAGACGTCTCCCGTCCCGTACGTGTGTTGAACGCGGAGGTGCCGTTCGTTCGGCGCTTGGTCATCGGTGATTTGGATCACGTCGAGTACGACTACATCATCACCGTTCTTTGAATGCTTCCGCTCGCGATCTACAAGGTACGTAGATGCATCCGATGGCTCGTTGCTAGATGAACTCCTAGATGATCTTGGTGAAACGAGTAGGAAAATTTTTGTTTTCTGCAACGTTCTCCAACAATTAAGACCACCTGAGTGTTCGTCGCAGCCTTCTTTTTTCCCTGGCTGTTGCATCGTGAGTTCGGCAGGTTCACCGCCGGACAGGGCTTCTGGTTAACGGAGTCCTGTGTATATAAAGAAGAAAAATAAAAAAAGAGTGGCACACTTGCGAGCCCCTGGTGTGGTCGAGCCGCACTCTGGGTCCATTGTGGTCGTGCCCCTTCCCCTACGCCCATGGTATCTCCAAAGCATAATGATGTACGCGGAGGGTTGTTCTTGCAATCATGCGAGGGCAGGGGTTAGGGCCGCATTGCTACGCGTGCTCTGATCGTGCCAGGTGGTCTTGGTTGGTATTGCTTCGGGCGCATTTTGCTATATCCGGCCGTTTAACGGCTGGACTCGAAAATTGCCTTAAAAGGCTGTTCTGTACTTCTGCCGCGAGAGCCGCTGTATGTTCCTCCATTCGGAGGGAGCCTTCCGTATTTCCATTGACCGTGATGACTCCACGAGGGCCTGGCATCTTGTGCTTGAGGTATGCATAATGCGGCACCGCGTTGAACTTTGCAAACGCGGTTCGTCCGAGCAGAGCGTGATAGCCGCTGCGGAACGGGACTATGTCAAAGATTAACTCCACGCTCCGGAAATTGTGCGGGGATCCGAAGACCACTTCCAGTGTGACTGAGCCTGTACAATTAGCTTCCACACCTGGTATGACACCTTTAAAGGTTGTCTTTGTAGGTTTAATCCTTGAGGGGTCTATGCCCATCTTGCGCACTGTATCCTGATAAAGCAGGTTCAGGCTACTGTCGCCGTCCATCAGGACTCTCGTGAGGTGAAATCTGTCGACGATTGGGTCTAAAACCAATGCGGCAAATCCGCCATGGCGTATGCTGGTCGGATGGTCTCTTCGATCGAAAGTGATCGGACAAGAGGACCATGGATTGAACTTCGGGGCGACTGGCTCCATCGCATAGATGTCCCTTAGTGCACGCTTCCGCTCCCTCTTGGGTATATGGGTTGCGTAAATCATGTTCACCGTTCGCACTTGTGGGGGGAAACCCTTCTGTCCTCTATTGTTCGGCGGTCGGGTCTCTTCCTCGTCGTCGCTATTTAGCCCCTTGTCATTGTTTTCGGCAATTAACTTGCCTGCCTGCTTGAACACCCAGCAATCTCTGCTGGTGTGATTAGCTGGCTTTTCAGGGGTGCCATGTATCTGGCATAAGCGGTCGAGTATTCGGTCCAAATTGGACGGACCCGGGGTGGTTCTTTTGAATGGCTTCTTCCGTTGACCGGGTTTAGAGCCTCGGAATCCGGCATTGACTGCCGTATCCTCCTTGTCGTCGCCGTTAATGCGGCGTTTATTTTTACTTCGACGTGACCTGCCATTGTTGTCCTTAGTATCCGGACTGCCAGAATTTTTACTGAGGTTGTTGCTGCGAGCTAGTCAGCTATCCTCTCCCGCGCAAAAGCGGGTCATTAATGATGTGAGGGATGCCATGGATTTCGGCTTTTCCTGTCCCAGGTGCCGGGCTAGCCACTCGTCGCGGATGTTATGTTTGAAGGCTGCAAGGGCCTCTGCATCCGGATAGTCGACGATTTGGTTTTTCTTTGTCAAGAACCGTGTCCAGAATTGTCTGGCCGATTCGTCTGGCTGCTGAATTATGTGGCTGAGGTCATCGGCATCTAGTGGCCGTACATAGGTGCCCTGGAAGTTGTCGAGGAATGCGGCTTCTAGGTCTTCCCAACACCCAATTGACTCTGCGGGCAAGCTGTTGAGCCAATGCCGAGCTGGTCCTTTAAGCTTGAGTGGGAGATACTTGATGGCATGGAGATCGTCGCCGCGGGCCATATGGATGTGAAGAAGATAATCTTCAATCCAAACCGCGGGGTCTGTTGTGCCATCGTAGGATTCGATGTTTACGGGTTTAAACCCTTCAGGGATTTGATGATCCATTACTTCGTCAGTGAAGCATAGCGGGTGTGCGGCGCCTCTATATTGAGCAATATCACGACGCAGCTCGAGAGAGCGTTGTCTGCTGTGTTCGGCCCGGCCGGGGTTATTGTATCCGGCGCGACGGTATTCGTCGCGGGTCGTGGAGCGCCCTCGTGATCTGTAGATGGATCTGGATTGCCTTGCTTTGTCCTCCAATATGTCTCGCAAGTCCGGCGCGTTCCCTTTTGGCTTCGTACTTTTGGAGCGATGCCGGGGTACGGTCTTGGTTGAGGGCCTGGATGCCTCTCTGTCGCGACCACGTGGTGGTCGGTCTGCCGTATCGTGCGCTGGTGATGAAGGTATGTACGCTTCCTCCCCTAGTCGGGGGAGCAACTTGCGTCTTGGGTAGCTTTTGGAGGGGCGTTCGAGTTTATACTCTTCGGCCGCGAGGACCTCGGTCCATCGATCGGCCAGCGGGTCCTGATCAGCTTGAAGCTGCTGCTGCTTTTTCTTTAGGCTATTTGCCGTGGTGATAAGCCTACGTTTGAAACGCTCTTGTTCGACGGGATCCTCGGGCACGACGAATTCGTCGTCGTTGAGGCTTGCCTCGTCTTCGGAGGGAGGCATATAGTTATAATCCTCGACCTCTTCGTCTGCCGCCCTCTCGTGAGGGCTTGCTTCTGCATCCTCCTGCGCTGAGTCTTGCTGGAGGGGATTATCTTCGGCACTCTCTGGGGTATTATTATCTCCTGTGCCGGAATCTTCATTCTTGTTGTGGCGGGATTTAGAGCGGCGCCGCTGACGCCGGCGCTTGGGCTGCTTCTTTAAAGAATATGCCTCCACTGCTTCTTCGATGTCCCTGTCTTTTGGGGTGTCCACCATGTATATGTCGTATGACGAGGTGGTCTTCCAGTGCCCTGTAGGCGCTGGTTCCTGTTCGTCTCCGGCATCGTCATCCATAGCGTCGATGTCTTCGGAGTCGTAGTCTAGCATGTCGGTTAGATCATCGACAGTGGCTACAAAGTGGGTGGTGGGTGGGCTCTGAATTTCTTCGTCGTCCGTATCCCAACCATCCTGGCCATAATCCGGCCAGGACTCTCCAGATAGCGAGAGATGCTTTAGCGAATTTAGGATGTCGCCAAAGGGCGAGTGTTGGAAGATGTCCGTGGCGGTGAATTCCATAACCGGCACCCAATCAGATTCGATTGGCAGGGGCGCGGGAGGTCCGGAGTCCGGCAAGGAGTCCGGCACCTCGGAGTCACGGGCTTCGCGAGGGACAAGGGTAGTGTTTGGCTCCATCGCCATGGAAGTTGAACCCCCGAGGCGGTGTCCAACCACCGGTCCTTGATCTGGGCGGTCGGCTCCGGTATAAGGGCCGGAGTGGATTCTTGTGCGGCCACCAAGGCACTGTTCGGTGACAGAGCTAGATCATGCCCATCATAACAGTGCGGCACGCTTGGCTGTGGCTCGAGCCCGTCGGAGATCAAGTCCCCGCGGATGTCGGCCGTGAAGTTTAGGCTTCCGAATCTGACCTGACGGCCAGGGGCATAGCTTTCAATCTGCTCCAGATGGCCAAGCGAATTAGCCCGCAATGCGAAGCCGCCGAATACGAAGATCTGTCCGAGGAGAAAAGTCTCACCCTGGACAGCGTTGTTGGTTGAAGAGGACATCGAGCCTATCGGTGACGACACACAGGAACTCTCAATGAAAGCACCAATGTCGGTGTCAAAACCGGCGGATATCGGGTAGGGGGTCCCGAACTGTGCGTCTAGGCGGATGCTAACAGGAGACAAGGGACACGATGTTTTACCCAGGTTCAGGCCCTCTCGATGGAGGTAAAACCCTACGTCCTGCTTGATTAATATTGATGATATGGGTAGTACAAGAGTGGATCTACCACGAGATCAAGGAGGCTAAAACCCTAAAGCTAGCCTATGGTATGATTGTTGTAATGTATGTTGTGTCCTACGGACTAAAGCCCTCCGGTTTATATAGACACCGGAGAAGGCTAGGGTTACACAGAGTCGGTTACAATGGTAGGAGATCTACATATTCGTATCGCCAAGCTTGCCTTCCACGCCAAGGAAAGTCCCATCCGGACACGGGACGGAGTCTTCAATCTTGTATCTTCGTAGTCTTGGAGTCCGCCGGACGATGATAGTCCGGCTGTCCGGACACCCCCTAGTCCAGGACTCCCTCACCTGTCAAAGGAAAAGGGAGATTGAAACCCTCTTAGAATCAATCTATTTACCACAAGTGTCCCATAAAGGGGTAGAATCACTTACCTCGTCAGCCGGATGCTGCGAGTGAAATCCGCGATCTTCTGTCGCGGATGCGGGGGCTTCGGCGCCCTTAAACAGCACCCTCCAGGCGCCTTCGTACGTCGTGTCGAAGAGCCCGCTCAGCGCCTGGTGCTGTTCCGGATCGAACTCCCACAGATTGAAGGCCCGTTCTTGGCATGGGAGGATCCGGCGGACGAGCATGACTTGGACACCGTCGACGAGCCTGAGCTTCTTGTTCACCAGCTTCTGGATACAGGCTCGGAGTCCTGTCAGCTCCTTCGGGTTACCCCACAACAAGCCCTTCTCTTTCCAGGAGGTGAGCTGCGTAGGGATACCAGATCTAAACTCGGGGGGCCGCCGCCCACTCAGGGTCGCGCGGCTCAGTGATATAGAACCACCCCGATTGCCACCCCTTGAAGGAGTCCACGAAGGCCCCTTCGAACCAGAGGACGTTGGGCATCTTGCCCAACATGGCGCCTCCGCACTCCGCCTGCGTGCCCTTCACTACCTTCGGCTTGACATTGAAGGTCTTGAGCCACAAGCCGAAGTGGGGCCGGATGCAGAGGAGAGCCTCGCACACGACGATAAACGCCGAGATGTTGAGGATGAAGTTCGGCGCCAGATCGTGGAAATCCAGGCCGTAGTAGAACATGAGCCCCCGGACAAAGGGGTGAAGTGGAAAGCCCAGTCCGCGGAGGAAGTGGGGAAGGAAAACGACCCTCTCATGGGGCCCGGGGGTAGGGATGAGCTGCCCCTCGTCGGGCAACCGGTGCGCGATATCGCCGGAAAGGTATCCGGCGCTGTGCAGTTTGGTGATGTGCTCCACCTTAACGGTGGAAGCCAACCATTTGCCTCCCCCTCCGGACATGGTCGAGGAAGGTCTGGATGAGATGCACGAGCTCGGGCGTTGGAGCTTGAGTGCGCGGAAGTGGATAAGCAAAGGAGGAAGAAGGCATGGGTGAAAAGGTGAATCCTTATCCCTTATATATATGCGGGCGAAGACTATGCGTCCCCCACCAGCCTGGTAAAACTCGCTTATCTCCCAAGCGCCACCATCAATGGCGCGGTTGGGTTACCCACGTCCGTATTGATGAGAATCCCGGAATAAGGGGAACACGATCTCTGCTTCGACAAGACGTGCCAAGGAAACTGCTTCGCTAAATGTGATGAGGTGGTATAATAAAAAACGATTCAAGTAAAGGCTTGGTAATGGCGTGACGACATGCTGCAAAATACATCAGCAGATTGGACTTGTGGACATTTTATTCTCTCTGCGGTGGAATGTGGAATTTATTTTGCAGAGCCGGACACTATCCTGGTGTTCATGATCTTCTCTGGATTACTCAAAGGAGGAACCCGCCTTGCAATGCCGAACATTATGCGTGCTGGACTTATCGTCATTGAAGCCTGGTTCAGGGGCTACTGAGGGAGTCCTGGACTAGGGGGTGTCCGGACAGCCGGACTATCATCGTCCGCCGGACTCCAAGACTACGAAGATACAAGATTGAAGACTCCGTCCCGTGTCCGGATGGGACTTTCCTTGGCGTGGAAGGCAAGCTTGGCAATACGGATATGTAGATCTCCGACCATTGTAACCGACTCTGTGTAACCCTAGCCTTCTCCGGTGTCTATATAAACCGGAGGGCTTTAGTCCGTAGGACACAACGTACATTACAACAATCATACCATAGGCTAGCTTTAGGGTTTAGCCTCCTTGATCTCGTGGTAGATCCACTCTTGTACTACCCATATCATCAATATTAATCAAGCAGGACGTAGGGTTTTACCTCCATCAAGAGGGCCCGAACCTGGGTAAAACATCGTGTCCCTTGTCTCCTGTTACCATCCGCCTAGACGCATAGTTCGGGACCCCCTACCCGAGATCCGCCGGTTTTGACACCGACACCCGGGTCTCCTTTCCATATTATTGAATTCCGTTTACATCTGACTAGTTTCCGATCTACTATTTTGCAATGTTTACTTTCCAATCTATAAACCAAAAATATTTACTTCACCGTTAATCTATCTCTATCAGATCTCACATTTGCAAGTGACCGTGAAGGGTTTGACAACCCCTTTATCGCGTTGGGTGCAAGTTCTTGATTGTTTGTGCAGGTATTTGGTGACTTGTGCGTCGTCTCCTACTGGATTGATACCTTGGTTCTTAAAACCGAGGGAAATACTTGCGCTACTTTGCTGCATCATCCTTTCCTCTTCAAGGGAAAACCAACACAAGCTCAAGAGGTAGCACTCCTCCCCGCCCCCCTCCTCCTTCCTTGAGAGCCACCGGATCCATCTCGCCTCCTCTACCCTTCTCATTTGGCGACATTGTTTGTGTGTGTGGGGGGGGAGCTCCACTATACATGGTAGTAGATTTAGATAGAAGCTTAAGCTTGGACTTGTCTTAAGGACATATAGCGTCACGATGTACGGTGATGAACTTCGGTGCCAGCGAGCGATAGCGGATGACAACAAGGAGCTTTCTCTCAGCGTCCATGGTGGTCGACGGTGCAGTGAAGATGACCTTTCGCCCTCACCTTCAACAAAGAAGCTCGTACCAAAGCAGGGGACATTCTCCCTTCCCTATTTTCTGCATCGCTATGTAGGTGGAAGGAAGGAAGAGAGTGAATCGATGTGTCACCTACTTGGATCTAGTGTTCCGGGGGGTGGAAGTTGCTTTGGGTGTTCATCAGTCGATCAATATAGTGTTACATCGACCTCGAGCACAAAACAACACATCAAATGGACAAGTGGTTCCGGCGAGCCTTCTTCAACCTTGACGGTGATCGCCTCTGTCTATTGCCTGGTGATGGAGAGGATGTTGTCGAAGACGGCGGCAAAAGCGGCACTATAATCTAATTTTTATCTACCAGGTCTTGTCTTTAGAAGGATAGGACATGGTTGTAATTGTATTTTCTTTCGGGGTCCTTCTTGCAGTGTTGTATCACTTTTTTTGTGAATAGGCACACAGATCTATAAGTAAACACAGCAAGATACAAATAGCACCCCACAAAGATAAAAAAAATTACAACGACTTCCCTAAGGGGCCACTGAACTGCCTCATCCGGCAGAATGAGTCGAGGACGCGCCGCCGCCGTCGCAACTATGCATGATCGCAGGCGAATCTCCCTAGCAAACGGGAAGTCTCCAAATTTAGGTCTTGAGGACGAGCACCCCGACGAAATAGCCGTCTCTGGCAATGTGTCCAATAGATCTGAACGCCACGAGCTCATGTACGACCAGCAAGACCGGCCGTCGTAGACCACCGTAGCACTGCTGCACCGCCCCGGACACTCCTCGACGAGGGCGGAGCCCATCTCGCCGCGAATAAGAAAGAGACGGGGGAAAAAAGCATGAACAACGGGTCACCACCATCGCCGCGGTGATCATGCCCCAAACACCAATGCCCACCAGATCGAAATACCTGAGAGCAGATACCTCCAGTGACTCGCCGGCTCCACCCAAGGCCTCCACGGAAAGGGCAATGAGCGTCGGCATGATTATTACAAATGGGCACCATCTCTCCCAAGATGACGGCGCTACCTAGACAAACTACCCCTACTATCTACACACCGAGACACAGATCGGAGGTCCCCTCACTCTCGCGCCGCCGGAGCTGCTAACGGAGAGGGAGGGAACCATCGGCCTGGCCGGCGGCGAAACGAAGGAACGTGGGTCGCCTCTTTTTCCGCTCTGGGCAGTTAGGGAAGGAAGGAACCGTTCGCTGTTAACATAATGCAGCTACTCCGGAGTATAGAGTTATTTTAGATAAATTCATTTTTGTCGAACCAAGCATGCTTTGCAGCATAATAGCAACTCCAACACGCCGATCCAAATGGCGGCGATTTTGTCCGCTTTTTGTCCGTTTGGGTTGGCTCGGCGGTCACCCATGTCCGCTTCTGCATTTGGGTCAGTGCATGCGCCCAACGCTAGCTCGATCTTGCAGAGAGACGGTGGGGGAGAGGGGTGGCTAGGGTTGCCGCCGACCGGGGAGCGGAGGGTGGCGAGATGGGGATGGGGGGCTTCAGGAGCGGATGAGGACGCCCCCCCCCCCCCCCCACGCTCGGATTAAAAAAAGGCTGACCGCCGTCGCTGACGTGTGGGCCCGAGGTGGGCGATCGTCATAAATTAAGATGACCGCGGTAGTTGGACGGCGTCAGGTGGGGACGCGGCAGACACCGAGAAGGTGTGCGAGGCGACCGCTTCGCGTCCACGCCGACACATTTCTGACACAAATTTAGGCCGCAAATGGATCGGCGCGTCGGGCCTTCACTTTATCCACACCGACTCAAACGGACGAAATGGGTACCTGTGTTGGAGTTGCTCTAAACTGTCCTGGAAACTGTGGTCCTACGAAACGAAATTCCAAGAAATTTGTTTTAACCCAAAGAGACCAGGCGCTGCGACCAAAGAAAGGCCGGAAGAACGACCACGGTTGTGGTTGGTTTATCCATATAGCATATCCATGCACGTGACGCGATAGTGATTCGTACGATAAACCTTACGAATCAAATCAGTGGAGTAAAAAGCGAGATTTCGGGCAGAGCCAGGCGCTGCAGCCTGATTCGCGCGCGCAATGATGACGCCACTAGGCCATGATAATCTGCATGCAGTCGCCGTCGTTGCGGCTTGCGAGCACACAGCAGCGACCGGTCGACGTTGACTGACGCTAACTGTGTGTCGCCACCATCATTCGCCCCTCCTGCCCCTGCAGCCAACAGCAGCAGAGGGAGCGAACAATCCTCGCCGTCTTTGCAAAGCAATATATCCGGTGAGCTCCCGTCGTCTTGGATGGATGCCACACGTCGCCGTCGGCCGCCCCGTCGATCCTTGTCGACGGCAGCAAAGGCAGGCAAAGGGGATCATGAGGAAGAGAGCATCATTGCACCCTCGGCTCGTGTCCACCTGCTGTGTGTCACGGAGGAGCAGAGACGAACCGGCAGCGACTTTCCTGTGCGCTTGTGTGTTCTCCCCGTGCACATGACGGCACGGCTGCCCTATTGCGAAAAGAGGGTAATGCATCTCTTGCTTTGGTTTCCTTTGGTGCTTGGTGATGCTAGTCTAGTTTATGTTTCATGGCTTGGCCTGGATTGGACAGGTCGGGCATAAACAAGTGTACGGCATGGGTAGCCAGGTACTAGGCCGCTGATAGTTAATTCCGGCGAGCCCGAGTTACCAGGACATTGGGTGCATTGTTTTGTTGTTATCTAGGGAGCGAGGGAGACCCCGAGCGACGACACACCGGTGGTGGATTCGGCCGAGGAGAGGGACAGCACCCGCCCGGCCGGCCTGCCGGAAAATAAAGATTAAAGAAGAAGAAGAACCAGGTCCGGCTTTCCTGGATCTGAAGAAAAAATGGCACCCCATCTCTGTCACTGTCCAGCTCCTTTTTTTCAACTGGTTAGTAACGGAAGAAGAGAAGAGAAGAGAAGAGAAGGGTGGCCGGCCGGCATGGCGGGATATCAGCGGGAGCGAGAGAGGACGCGTCGGTACCGGGCGTGTGTTTTTATGTGTGCGCACAGGCACAGCACGCACACATGGTTTGAGAACCGACTGATTGGCACTGCCGCTGCGCTGAGTCCGGCCGGTGGCCACGGCCGGGCCGGAGTGGGCAGGGGCCGTAAAGAGAGCGCTCGTCGTACCGCTCCTTGTGTCCCTTTCTTTGGATCGGTCCTGCCTGCAGACAAATCTCGCGGAGTTAAATGAAGCACGGCCGTGAACGCTGATGCGCTGCCAACCTCGTTTACTCCACTGCTCCGTTCATTAAAAACCCTGGCTGAACTTGAAGCGGCATGGAGCTGTGCTCGTACGGTCGTACCACTACCACTGTACCCGTTGTGTGTTGTACCCTGCCCGGTTGAACTGAAACGGGAGAGGCCAAAGGATGGAGATCGGGAGGGAGGACGGGTGGATGGGTTGGGACAGCGAAATATGGGGATACGATGCGGCGGCGCAAAGGCCTTTCGGCATGCGGCGGCGAGGGAACCGAGGCTTCGAGCCACGCCGCAGCTGACACAGCGGAGGCGGAGGCGGAGGCGGGCAGTGTGGCAGTGCCATGCGCGGTTGCGTGTGCGTGCGTGCGTGCGCGCGCGCGTGATACTCCGCGAGACCGTGACCGCTGCCCGCCTCACGCCGCGTACTGTGGTATTGGATTACCGGGCCAAGCGGACACAGCTTCGGTGCCTTAAAGGCACCTGCCTTTGGGTCACTGACATGTGGGCCAGCTACCTGTTGAATCCACATGTCATAGACACAAAGGTAGGTGTCTTAAGGCACCGAAGCATTGTCCGGGCCAGGCCCCTCTGCCCGCACCCGGCGCGGCTACCAGCCTCTGAAAACTTGACTTGGGCTGTCGCCATACCTGGCCAAACGGGCCGGCCTGGCCCGGCACGGCCCGGCCCATCGTAATCGTGCCTGGCCCGCCAGGGCATGATTACTATACAGGCCGTGCCGTGCCGGCCCGCGTGCTGCGCCCCCAGGCCCAGGCACGGCCCAGTTAGTAAACGGGCCGGCACGTCGGCCCGTTTAGCACGGTGGGCCGCATATTTTCAGCCTGTTATTTGCCGCACTGAGCATTTTTTAGCCTATTTTTATATATTGGGCCATATATAGATGTATAAAAAAAATAAAAAAAACATAATCGGGCCGTGCTGTGCCGGCCCGCGTGCCCAGCCTCCAGGCCAAGGCACGGCCCAGGGCGTGCCGCGTGCCGGGCCCGGCCCGTTTAGACCGTGCCGTGCCTGGCCTAAGGCGGGCCGTGCCGCGCGTGCTCACGGGCCGGCCCGAAAAAAACGGCCCGTTTGGCCAGCTATAGCTGTCGCTGCTGTCCATATACTACCTCGGCTATTCGGCGGTGATAGCTGCTGATGCCCATAATAAGGAAGCTCAAGCTCTAGCGGATGATCTGCTGGTCAGACGTGTGATCATCGCTTCTAAGAGCATCTCTAGTGGGTGGTGTAAATTTGGACGTGTATAGATATACACGTCCATATACACCTTGCTAAATTATACACCTCCCAGTTTTTAAGTGGAACGTGTAAATTAGGACGTGTATATTTCAACGGCTATATTTTCAAACGGCTATATTTCCAACGGCCATATTTTCGATCTATATAAACCACCCCTGCCACCTCTTCCAGCACACTTCTACCTGTGACTTCTCTTCTCACCTAGATTTTTCTATCGTTTCTCACGCAACACAATGAACACATCCACTTGGGACATGAGTTCTTCGTCATCTTCATCTGGCGACGATGAATTCATACTTGCAGCATTCGCCGAGCGCGAGGAGGAAGAGAGGAAGAACGCTCGACGCCATGGCGGTTCCAAGCATGGACGTCAGTCAATCGATCGAGGAAGAGATGCCGGATTTCTTCTTCTGTGGGACGACTACTTCAAAGAAGTTCCTCGCTTTCCTGAACATTTGTTTCGACGAAGGTTCGTAATTAGTACACTTCTCTGCTTTGGTCCTTTTTTCATTTCCCTGTCTCATTTAATTTTTATGCACAGATTTAGGATGCCGCGTACTTTGTTCAACCGCATAGCTGATGGTATACTTGAGCATGACTATGACGATTATTTTACGCAAAAAAGAAGTGCTTCTGGATCTCTTGGGTTACATCCTTTGCAAAAGATGACCGCGGCGATGCGGATGCTAACATATGGAATAACAGCTGATGGTGTTGATGAGTACATCTGGTCCGCTGAGTCTACTAATTTAGAGTCTTGCAAGAAATTTGTGATCAAAGTTTGTGAAGTTTTTGGGGAAAAGTACCTGAGATCTCCAAATGAAGAAGACATTGCTAGGTTACTTGCAATAGGGGAGGAAAGAGGATTTCCCGGTATGTTAGGGAGCATAGATTGCATGCACTGGGGGTGGAAAAATTGCCCCAAAAAATGGCATGGCATGTTTAAAGGCCATGTGAGCGAGCCCACTATGATCTTGGAAGCAGTTGCTTCACAAGATCTTTGGATTTGGCATGCTTATTTTGGTTTACCAGGGTCTCTGAATGATATAAATGTTCTTCAACGTTCTCCTGTTTTTACAAAGCTACCCGAAGGCCAAACTCCTCCAGTGAATTATAGCATCAATGGCCATCAGTACACAATGGGGTATTACCTTGCTGATGGTATCTATCCACGGTGGGCAACATTTGTGAAGAGCATACCAGCTCCAACTAGCAGAAAGTATAAAACTTTTGCCAAGAAGCAAGAGGGGGATAGGAAAGATGTGGAATGAGCCTTTGGAGTTCTGCAATCCCGTTTTGCCATTGTTCGTGGACCTGCTAAAGGATGGAAACGTAAAGAAATCACTGATGTCAGGAAAGCTTGTGTCATAATGCACAATATGATAGTTGAAGAGGAGCGACAAACTGGTCGGCAAAGCTGCACTTTTGAGGCAATGGGAGAAAGAGTCACAGTGTCTCGTACTCATGCGGAAGAACTGAGCTCTTTTATTCAGATGACTCACCGGATTAGAAATTTCGATGAACATGATCAGCTTAAACTTGATCTAATTGACCATGTGTGGCAAAAGTTTGGAAACGAGTAATCCATGTCTTTGTAATGCAGCTATCAATAAAAATATTTATGCAATGAGTGATGTAATCCATGTCCTCAACTAGCAGAAAGCAGTAAATAGTTCTTACAACTACAACATATAGCTCACATTACCCTAGGCCGCGAGCAAGGATCTCCTTCTGCTTAGCTTGGTAGAACTGCTTTTGAACATCAGTCATACCACTTGTGTCGATGAGCATGACCCTCTCATCTAATTCAAACTGTCTCCGTGCATCCTCCCTCTCGTTTCGTGCATCCTCATTCTTTTTGAGTGCAATCTCCTCTTTTCGCAATTCCAATTGCTGTGCGTAGCGAGCATTTCTTGCCGCCTCTTTGATCTCATCCTTCTCTAGCTTTGTTGCCCACACAGTTTCTAATGACTGCTTGCAAGCACTGTCATCAGCTTTACCTCTCTTGTCCCTCTTCACACCATCAGGTCTTTTTTCATGTTCAAGAGCATCAGTGTGTATCGAGGTAGCATCAGTACGTACCGAGGATGCATCAGCCGGATCATTGGTGGCTGTGCCCGGACTTGCATCAATGGTCTTCTTTTGTTTCTTAAGAGAAGTTTCAACTTCTCTTGTCTGCCACTTTGGATACTTCGAAAACTCTACATAGCAATGCATCAGTGTGAAAGGCTTCTTTTTTTTTTAAGATCCATTTCCTTGAACAAAATGTGTGCATCGTTTGTCTGCACATATAAATATGTTGTTAAAATAAGCACAACACATATAGAATATTGCACATCACATATAGAATTACAAGAAAGGAGCATACCTTTTCTTCTATAGTCCTTCCACTTTCTTGCCTATTTAAAATCTGCTGAAGGCAACCACAAAATTTAGAGGTCTCTCTGTTAATCGTTGTGTAACGGCAATTGATTGCATTAGCATTACGCTCCGGCCATGATGATTCCTTGTGTGTGTTGTAGTACTATGAAATTCTATCCCAATAAGCATCCCGGTTTTGATCTGTCCCAACAATATCCAAACTTGTATTTGCCCATGCTGCTATGAGAACCTTGTCCTCATCACTAGACCAATTTTTGCCTTTGTTGGATTTTCCTTTCTCTGTTATTGCAGAACGGTGCTGAGTTGATGGAGTTGCCTGCTCTCCAATTGGACTATCTGGTTGTGTTTGTGTGTAACCAAAATCAATGGTGTCCAAGAAGCTTTGGTCACCATCCATCTGCAAACAACCAATGCACAGCTTCAGGGATTTAGAGAAAAGATTCAGTGGTTCATTTGCATGTCTCTCCCCTGCTTCCTCTCCCCTGCCTGTCGTTCAGAAACCAGCTTCATGGAGGAAGGATCTGCTGCCTCTCCCCTGCCCGTCGACCTCACTCCTCTCCCCAGGCCGAAGGCCGCCGGCCTCCCCAGCCCGTCGACCTCCTACCTCTCCCCAGGCCGCAGCTAGCACCGCCCGCACCCCGCACTCCGCCGCCCGCATCCCGCACCCCGCCGCCCGCATCTCGCACCACGCCGCCCGCAGCTAGCGTCGCCCGCATCCCCCACTCCGCTGCCCGCACGGCCTCCCCACGCGGCCGACCTCCCGCCGCCGCCAGATCTAGCTGCAGGGTGTGCGGCCTCCCGTCCCCGCCCTCCCGCTCGTGAGCTTGGCCGGAGAGGAAGAAGTTGTTACCTTGGGCGGCGGCCGGAGAAGAAACGCGGCGGCGGCCGGAGAAGAAACGCGGCGGCGACCTGGGGGCGAGCTCCTCCGATCCTTCCTCCAGGCGGGCGCGGGACAAAGCAGCGGTCTGCTTTTCGCGAGCTCACGAGCGTGGCTTGCTCGTGTTTATTTCCATGCCTCGTACCGTCGTGGCCTGGGCGTGGATGTTTACACGCCCTTTTACACGAGTCGTTGGGAGCAGTTTTTCAGCTCGCATCGTGTATGTTTGCTATACACGTCTATATAGATGATCCACTATAGATGCTCTAACTGTGTGACGGTGGTGCCCATGCAGGAGGGTTCGAGGAATGCCGATTTGTCTATGATGAAAGTCACAATGATAACCATGAAGATAGTTAAACTATTTTTTTCTTTATCTGTAGATAGATGTTGGCTGCCATGTCTGACTAGCAGCAAGCGTCACATGGCTGTAATAATCCCTTTGAATGCCGTTGAACAACGTGAGAGCTATGCCTTGCATTAAGCGAGACGGTAGCAGCTCTCGCTGAAGGATTTTTCTGTCTCCTGTAGCAACTAGACCCATTTTTCTTTTTGATCGCTGCCATGCGACGTTCGCTCGCGAGCGGTTGATCGGTTTCCTAGGTCAACTCTGTTTTACTTTCCCCCTTCATTTTTTGTTTCTTCCATGGCGTTTTTCGGTTTTCTCATGGGTATTTTTGTTTTCTTTTGTTTATTTTCTTTTTTTTCTTTTCTTATTTGGTTACTATTATTATTATTATTATTATTATTATTATTATTATTATTATTATTATTATTATTATTATTATTACTATCTTCATTCTGTTTGCATTTACCTTTCGGTTTTCTTTCCTTTCCATTGGTTTATTTTGTTCCTTTTTTGGTTTTTTAGTTTTCTTCATTTCTTTCGGTTTTCATTCTACATTTTTTGTATATGTGAAAAACTTTTTCTAGTACATGTTTAATATTTTCCAATAAAATTTTAACATCTTTTCAATACATGGTCAATATTTTCTAGAGGTGCGGTGTGGAAGGACTTGTTGAATGCGGGATATAGAGGGGCCCGTTCAACAGTAAAGTACGACATATTCCCTAAAGTTGTAAACTTAGGGTTTCACTAAATCAAAATAAAAAATAAATAAAAAGTTGCCTTCTTTTAGGAGGTGACCAAGACCGCCGAAATTGGGTAACCCGAAGATTACAGTCAAATCCATAACACTAGATATATCTTTGTGGGCAGTTCAATGAACACTAGAAATAATAAAAAAAATACAGTCAAATTCATAAACCACCCACCGACGACTACAAACACTGAAGTGAGCCGAGACACATCTGATACATCCATTTTATATCATGATTTCCTACTGTTATTTATAATATTTTATGCATAACAATGCTTTTTGGAGTATTTCTAATGCCTATTCTCTCGTAATATGCAAGGTTTACACAAAGAGGGAGAATACCGGCAGCTAGAATTCTGGACCTAAAAAAACACGTCAAAGCTACCTATTCTGCACATATCCAAATAAGCTTAAACTTCACGGAAATTTTTTATGGAATATTTAAGAATTATTTGAGCCAATAACTACCAGAGGAGGCCCACCAGGTGGGCACAACCCACCTTGTCGTGGATTTGTCACAGCAGATGTCCTTAGTGTCAGGACTTAGTCGCGATGCCAACGCATATATGTGGTAGCTTGAGAGGGGTTGAGTGGGACGAGAGACGCAGGGCGGATCAACACGCAAGACAAGGGTTTAGACAGCTTCGGGCCCCGGGAAACATCATCCGGTAATAGCCCTACATGCTGTTTGAGGCTAGGTCTCATTATGATCATGAGGGAGTCGCCGGTACACCGGCTCTCCTCTAGTTGTGTCTAGCCCTAGAGATTATTGCTTGTCGCTTGAAGCTTCTAGCTTCTAACTTGTCCCTCTTTGGGGAGCCCTGCCCCTCCTTATATATGTTGAAGGGGCGGTTTACATGTGGAGTCCTATTAGGATTAGGACTAGTCTATCTCTAATACAAACCGGATACAAGTCCTGGTCTTAACTCTTTGTAAGGTAAATATTCCTTTCCTCTTAAACCGGCCCACAATAGTTGAACCGGCCTTCTGGGCCTTGGGCCTTGTCATCCGTCTGATCCGCCCGCCGGGTTACCAGTGAGTCATAACGACCAAGCGGGTTGCTTGTAAACCGCCAAGGTCAGGGCGGGTCTTCAGACAAACCGCCAAGTCCGGCCGGGTTAACTTCCGGCTGGTTTACGCCGCGGGGTATATCCCCGACATTAGCCCCCAAGTTTAGCTTGGATTTATCCATGGTAAACTTATGCTGCAAAATAAACACAAGAACAAATTTGACAGGTTGCACTCCGGGTTAAGAATTCTTGAAAACCGGCACCTGATCATCCTTAAGTCCTTATCATTCCTCCTCCTAGAAAATCCAGGTCAATAACCAGCTTCATACTCAAATTGCTGATGTTGGCTTCTCATAGAAAAATATTGTGAAGAATAATCCTCTTGAACCGGCTTCCAAAGCGCTGGTTTAAGAAATATTGGTCTTGACATACTCATTTGTAGCCCCCAAGTCTTGAACAGAACAAAGTGATGATTTGAGACTTGTTTCCATATAATTACTGCCACTTTGAAGAAATCCATGTTGTTCATCTCAGTTACTAATAAAAACTGAATACTCCATATATGTAGCCCCCAAGTGCCGGGTTGTCATGCTTGCAGCAACCAGGGACTTGTAATTTCCTGATGCTCATAAAAACTTCAACCAGTGTAGCCCCCAAGGGCCGGGTTATTATGCAATAATGAGCAGGGACTTTGTAAATATAATCATGTAGATTTGAGCAATGATGTATAGCCCCCAAGGGCCGGCTCAGTAAGATAATATTGAGCTGGGACTTGATATATACTTCAATGAAAATAACATCATATGATGTAACCCCCATCATGGGCTTGAATCCACGTCCATAAGGTTAAGAGCCTTGTGCTTTACCAACTGAACAGTGGACCCTTCAATATAATGGATTTAACTTGTGTACCTTGAGTTGTTGACATGAGCAATTGGTAGCCCCCAAGGGCCGGCTCATTATAATGTGATGAGTCGGGTCTTCAATAATATGAGCAAAAAATGACTTTGCATTAGCCCCCAAGTGTCATGATGCATGCTTGCAGCGACATGAGACTTGCATATTTGATGTAATCTCAACTTAAATAATATAGCCCCCAAGTGTCGGGTTGTAAGCCTGCAGCAACTCGGGACTATTCCTTCAATTATAAAATAAGTCATATTCATTGATAAAATAATAACCGTTGCGCTAAAGCGACTTTCAAAACCTCAATCATAATACTGGTCATTGATAACCATAATAAAAATCCAGCCATGTTGGCTATTCAAGATAATATAATCCGGTATGAAAACCTTATTCAGTATCATAATGAAAATTCAGCCAAGTTTGGCTATTTGAATAATATAACCCAATGATTTATAAGCGCATGATTCCAATGGCGCAATCCAAATATATACTGGCGACGTATAGTCCAAAAGCCAGGCCGGTTTAATAAACACCGGATAATTTTCCATCATATACTGGCGACTTATCGTCTTAAAGCCAGGCCGGTTTAATAAACAACGGATAATTTATAATCATGCTTTATTCAACCTGTTTCTGCATACAACAAGTTAAAGTGTCCTGGCGGTTTATCGTCGGACGGGTCATAATGCCCAACATATAACCCAGGTTTATAACCAAGGCTGCACTTAAGAATAATCAAATATGAAATATATCATACCTGTGACATTGAATAACATCATTGGTTTACCAACTTTTTGTAGTAAAGGTGATAACCCCAATCTTGAGTAATGATAACTCCTTTCATACTGTGCCGGTTTATGATAAAACCGTACCGGGTTGTGATAAACACCGGTTTAACCATATATAATACTGGCGACTCATAGTCAAACCAGACCGGGCTGATAGTCTCCAGATTATAACTTGATTGTGTACTGACAACTTGTAGTTGAAAGCCGAGCCGGGTTGATAAACACCGGTTTACTCCATAATAGGATGGTAACAGAAAATCAAACCGGGCAGATAGCCTCCGGATTAAAAATGAACCCAATCCGTTAGCTGATCCGGTAAAAAGTGTTGTTGGTTTAAATGAAACACAACAAAAATTAAGAAATAGCCATAAAATAAATATGGAAGCAAAGGCAATGATAAAAACCGTTTGCAAAAAACATGCTATACTGAGCTGATCAGATGGTGTTACCATGGTCGGACAGGACCAAGCCCCCAATAGGAGTGACAATGATTCAAGTCAGCCAGGTCCCCAAATGATTCGTGGCATATATGCCAAATCAAGAGGCGTGGCAATGGTTCGGGTTCGACCAAGCCCCCAAGTGATTTTGTGGCCTTAGGCCGATCAAGAGGCGTGACTGGTTCAGACTTGACCATGTCCCCAAGTGATCTGGTGGCTGTCGCCTATCAAGAGGTGTCGCGTTGGTTCGGACACGACCAAGGCCCCAAGTGATATGAAAAGCAAATTTCAAGGGGTAAACCGGAGGCCGCCTTAAGACAGAACCTCCGTGTAACCACGCATGATGTAGAAAAGAACAGAGACCCCGCTTTATGAAGCAGAAGCCCCCATGTGATCAATAATATGTTAGGCCAATAAGGCGGGATACCCATGTTTGAACCGCGCATCATGGCAGCAAGTCCTCTTCGGTAATTTTTAACTTTTTGCAAGAGATAAATTCTTCTTGAACCGGGATCTTGAACCAGATATTGAGAGCTTCAAAGCTTTGTGGGAGACATCTTCCCCTTGAGCCGGATTTTAAACTGGAATCTTCATTTTCAGCCGGAAATTTTTTGACGGCCTTTAAACTCGAACTTGCGAGAAGTTAATCCCTTTTTGAACCGGAAATTCTTAAACCGGATTTGAGAGCTTCAGTGAGACAGGCTTCCCTTGAGCCAGATTTTAAACCGGAATCTTTTCTGATGACCCGGAACTTCTTCATTGAGCCGGGATTTTGTAATTGTCATATACTTTCCAAGCCGGAAATTTTCTGACGGCCTTCAAATAACAGTAGCCTCCGGGATCGGGTTATCTTTCCCTCCATTGTCCTGGGGTTTTTTAATTTGCTGAAACTGGCAAGACTTGTTGCGTCATATCATCGTAGCCCCCGAGTCTCAAGGTGACTCGAGGAGTTGGCTTAAGATTCTCCATATTTGACCGTCATATAAACCGGCATAACTTGTATATCATTGGTGTTGATAGCATGATGTGAATCCACAAAAGGTTGAGGTGACTGCGGTGGGTTATAAATGATCCCATGTGAGCCGTGTCAGCAACTCGGCCACTGGTTCCTTCCAACTAGCGATTTGAAGTTAACCAAACTGTAGTGGCGGCGACCTGTGCACCTGCCCATTGAGCCATCCAGTGCAGACAGCGGTTGATGATAATTTGCCTCCAATTTGAAAGAAAACCGGGCTATCCAAACTGTGACTTGCTTTATAGTCAATAAACAGCTCATGCAGATAGGTGCGGCCCGGTATGTTGATGTAGACCAGAACATGAGAGGCGGACGAAAAGATGACCTTGGCATCAGAGGTGGCTTAAACAGATGAACCGGCCGCGGTGTTGTAAACCAGTGCGGACGGGCGAGTTAACCACGTCGTTTTGATGTAGTGAACAATTGTCCTGCATCAACAGTATTGCAGACCAAGGCAAAGGTAAACTGCTCTTTTGACAAAATAATATGTGTCAATAAAATATATTTAAAATGGATATCACCTGATGTGTTAGGCCAGAAATAATCCGCCATGAAGTTGATGATCCCTAGGTGAAACTGAAATCCCTCACGGATGAATCGCTGCGGGAGCAGACAGATAAACCGGCCACGGAGTTTGTAAGCGGGTGCGGACAAGCAAGTTGTCCTCCGCGTTGTAAACCGGCGTGGATGCGTGAACCGGTTTCGCGGGTGGACGGGCGATCCGTCCGTGGCGTTGTAAAACAGCGTGGACGGGTGAGTCGGCCGCAGGGACCGTAATATAACACCTCATTAGTTATGAACAAATTGTCCTGCATCAAAAAGTATCGCAAGACAAAGTAATTGTTCATACAAAAATTAATATGTGCTGAAATAAACCGGACGGATATCACCTGGTTGTTTTTACTTGCGGCAACTTTGACCGGCCAACGGCGACTTGGGCTGCAGCGAGAGAGCCCGGCGAAGTAGAGCAGGAACAACTTGGAGCTAGGCACTGTCTTTGATCCGCCACCACTGCTGCCCGTGAGCCGCTCGTCGCCCGTGCAGGGACCGACCGCTGAGGACGTAGCCGGTTTAATGTTTTTTTCACGTGAACTAGCACGTTTGGCAAATTCACGTGAGGGATCCTTGGTGCATACATCTTTTCTCGGCTGGCGGATTGTCGATGGCCGCGTCCGTCATCCAAGTCAACCATCGGTCTCGACGAAAACGATCCGCTGGTCATATACTGTGGCGCAGAGACGCGCAGCCCTAACTCTCCTTCAACTTAAACCTTGCACTATCTGCTCCAAAGTCTAATTATGATTCTGATCATCCAACGATGAATTTTGCCAGCGCATTTTTTTATCTGATCAATCACGAGCTTCTCAATCCCCGGGAGGAATCCCTTCAAGAACTCAACACCACCGTGCGCAAGCCCCACGGTGGGCGCCAACTGTCGTGGATCTGTCACGGCAGATGTCCTTAGTGTCAGGACTTAGTCGCGAGGCCAACGCATATATGTGGTAGCTTGAGAGGGGTTGAGTGGGACGAGAGACGCAGGGCGGATCAACACGCAAGACAAGAGTTTAGACAGCTTCGGGCCCCGGGAAACATCATCCGGTAATAGCCCTACATGCTGTTTGAGGCTAGGTCTCATTATGATCAGGAGGGAGTCGCCGGTACACTGGCTCTCCTCTAGTTGTGTCTAGCCCTAGAGATCATTGCTTGTCGCTTGTAGCTTCTAGCTTCTAACTTGTCCCTCTTTGGGGAGCCCTGCCCCTCCTTATATATGTTGAAGGGGCGGTTTACATGTGGAGTCCTATTAGGATTAGGACTAGTCTATCTCTAATACAAACCGGATACAAGTCCTGGTCTTAACTCTTTGTAAGGTAAATATTCCTTTCCTCTTAAACCGGCCCACAATAGTTGAACCGGCCTTCTGGGCCTTGGGCCTTGTCATCCGTCTGATCCGCCCGCCGGGTTACCAGTGAGTCATAACGACCAAGCGGGTTGCTTGTAAACCGCCAAGGTCAGGGCGGGTCTTCAGACAAACCGCCAAGTCCGGCCGGGTTAACTTCCGGCCGGTTTACACCGCGGGGTATATCCCCGACACACCTAGGCGCACCAGGGCCCCCAGGCGCGCCCTGGTGGATTGTGTCCTCCTCGGCCCACCTCCGGTGCCCATCTTCTGATGTATAGGGCATTTTGACCTAGAAAAAAAATCAGGGGAGGACTTTCGGGACGAAGCGCCACTATCTCGAGGTGAAACTTGGGCAGAACCACTCTTGCCCTCCGGCGCAGCGATTCTGCCGGGGAAACTTCCCTTCCGGAGGGGGAAATCATCGTCATCGTCATCACCAACAACACTTCCATCTTTGGGACGACAATCTCCATCACATCGTCAACAACACCATCTCCTCTCAAACCCTAGTTCGTCTCTTGTGTTCAACTTTATACCGGAACATTAGATTGGTACTTGCGGGTGACTAGTAGTGTTGATTACATCTTGTAGTTGATTACTATATGGTTTATTTGGTGGAAGATTATATGTTCAGATCTGTTATGCTATTTAATACCCCTCTGGTCTTGGGCATGATTATCATTTGTGAGTAGCTACTTTTGTTCTTGAGGTCACTGGAGAAGTCATGTTGCAAGTAATCATGTAAACTTGATATGTGTTCGATATTTTGATGATATGTATGTTGTGATTCCCTTAGTGGCGTCGTGTGAATGTCGACTACATGGCACTTCATCTTATTAGGGCCTAAGGGAATGCATTGTGGAGTAGTTATTAGATGATGGGTTGCTAGAATGACAGAAGCTTAAACCCTAGTTTATGCGCTACTTCGTAATGGACCAATTTGGATCCAAAAGTTTAATGTTATGGTGATATTTTATCTTAATACTTTTCACGTAGTTGCGGATGCTTGCGAGGGTTTAATCATAAGTAGGAGGTTTGTTCAAGTAAGAACAACACCTAAGCACCGATCCTCCCACATACAATTATCAAAGTAGCAAACACGAATTAAGCCAACATGATGAAAGTGATATGATGAAATTCCCGTGTACCCTCAAGAGCACTTTGCTTATTATAATAGACCATTTTGGCTTGTCCTTTGCCTCAAAAGGACTGGGCTACCTTGCTGCACTTTATTTATCGTTACTTGCTTGTTACAAATTACCTTACTATCAAACAACTTGTTACCGACAATTTCAGCACCGCCGTCATCGGAAAATAATCCTATACGACCTGGTCTCACGCTTCATCTCATAAGACCTACTCTAGAGAATGCCACGTGTTCTTCACCAATCTTGATGCACCCCTTCTTCCTCAATCCTCCTTCTCGAACTTCACGCCTCTAGCGTCCAGCCCCACGAATCCCAATAGTCTCCTACATGGCCTCGCGCCCCTCGCCGACAGGCCCGACACCGAAGAAAAGCTAGCTGTCTAGTGCACTGATGGGCATGCCAGATTGTTTGGGCTTCATCAATTAAACATCAAATCTCGAAACAGCGGAGACAAAATACAGATCAGACATATACACATTGGAGACATTCGATTCAATAGCTATGGTGTATTAGTAGCGAATATGGAAGTGATTTCGCCAATCTCTTGCCCTGTAGTGGGCTGGCAGAGGTGAGACCGGCGGCTCAGAGTGAGGAGCAGCTGCACCTGCACCTAATGCGGCGACAATTAATCAGCTAGAGGCACAGCGACACGGCGAACAGATGATTTGAATACAAAACAGTAGAAGCTTGTCTCACAGGTTCGGTCGTCGTAGCAGTCATGGCGGGTGGATTTGCGTGTGCCTATTCAACTTGATGAGTGAGCTAGGAGCGGCTGTGAGCCGCCATGCCGCTAGACACAGGAAATAAATTACAAGGAGGATTGGCGAAGAAGGGGTGCATCAAGATTGGTGAAGTACACGTGGCATCCTCTACCGAGGCTCTGACGAGATGAAGCGTGAGACCAGGTCGTATAGGATTATTTTTCGCCGTCATCGCCCTCCCTCGTCGGAGCCGGACAAAACTTGTTGTAGTACGCAGTTGGTAGGTCGTCGTGCTAAGTGCAGTTCTGGATTTATGGATTTGTTGTAGAAGTTTCTTGGCATCATATTTTACTGATTTTTTAAAAAGTTTCTAGCCCAGTTCTGAACTTTTAAAATAAGGGGAGATGTGCTCCCTGAATACAAAATCCACACTCATATTCCATACGGTTGGGAATATCCAAATAGGGGCCCACATGTCATCCCAGCGAAACGCCCAGATTGAGAAAAATATCTCTCCTGGATCAAGTTAAGTTGGAGCGCGATGGCGACGACCGCATCGTGTCCTCCTCCTTCCGTTCTCCTCCCCGTTCGCACCACCACCGCCGGAGCGCGGTTGACTTCCGCGCACGGGAGCAGAGCCGGCCACGCGGTCACCACCAGCGGCGCCGCACCCGCACGACCACCGCTGCCAATGGGCATGGCGAGGGCCCTGCTGCCGCAGCGCGCGCCGCTGCTCCGGCGGCTCCTCATGGCCGGCGCGCTGGCCGCCTCCTGCACCTGCTTCCTCCTCGTCCTCCAGGCGCAGGCCTCCGTCCCGCCGCGCTACGACGGGTTCGCCTACGGGGTCGGGGCCGCCGCCTGGAAGGACGCCGTGCTCGTCGAGGCCTTCCTCGACCCGCTCTGCCCCGACAGCCGCGACGCCTGGCACCCGCTCCGGCTCGCCGTCGAGCGCTACTCCCCGATGGTCTCCCTCATCGTCCATCCCTTCCCTCTCCCGTAAGATCGCGCCGCGCACCCGCTCCTTTGGTTCCTCTCTTCCCCTCTGCTTCTAGCGGCTGCTGCTCTGATTCTCTGTGCTCCACACTATGTGTCTATGTGGACTGTATCTTAGTGAAAAAAATAGCGCATTTGAGCAGTTTCCCACTGCACGGTTACATGGGACTGTCCGAGATTGCGAATTCAGGCGATTGAAGTCTCATCTGAGTATGAGTAGCCTGGGTGAGCCAGCAAGTGATTCCATTAGTTATAACTTGGTAACTTTCGGGAATGGAAAATTTGTGGGATTGTCCTCGGGTGATGTGTACTCTGGCTATTGAGATTGATCCATGGGAGAAGGCTAGAGTTACAGTAAGATTGCAGAGGTATATTGCCACTGATTACATGTGGTAGAATGGATTATAAATGGTTGTCAGATTTTTCTGGATATGACGTATAGCCAATAGTCCTGGCATTAACACTCTAGAATTTGAGAATTGGACTGCATCGTACCTAGTATCTGCCCCTGTTTCATAGGCCCTTTATGGCTTTACGATTTGGATGTGTGCTATTTGGTTCAGATTTTGGTCCTGTTGGTCTCGCGATATTTATACTGAACTTGAACATGTAAAATTTCATTGGCTGGCGGCAGTCACAAAAAGTAGTGTGCTTGGCCTTGCATTTTCACTTGATAGAATCTGGCACTAATGTGATTCTTATAGCAGAAGGTGCTATACACCTCATTCTAACACCATTTTACTGTGCTGCAAAACTGCAGGTACCACACCTATTCATACCATGCCTGCCGTGCGCTTCATATAGCTAACAAGTTGAATTCGTCATCAACCTATCCGTTGCTGGAGTTGTTCTTCAAGAATCAGGTCCGTTGCATTCTTTAGTTTAACCCGTAACCTTTGTTATGATACTTCCATCATTGCAACTCCTATGTTGGTTTATCATTTTCCCATGCAAGTTATTTTTCCATAAATGGGTAATGTTTCTCAAGGGGTGTGTCATCAAATACTAAATGATTTCAAAATTTAAAGTTACATAACCAATTTGCAGCATTTCCTTTTATAATTTTTTGGTATCCAGCGTGTTATTTTATTTTATGATAGGCCATACTCTATTTCATCAAAGAATCATAGTCAAGTAATAAATAGGTATATAAGTGCATGCTTTACGTGGGTTTGCACATCCGTGTGCTCCAGGGTTTGCCAATATGTGTGCAGAACGCATATGAGAACCTTCAAAGCTTTTGCTCTGTTTGCTAATATCATGGAGTGTGGCCTTGCACATCTGTGTGCTGCAGGGTTTGCCAATATGTATGCAGAACACATATGAGAACCTCTAAAGTTTTTGCTCAGTTTGTCAATATAGCTTTTGCTCTATTTGCTAATATCATGGAGTGTGGCCTTGCACATCCGTGTGCTACAGGGTTTGCCAATATGTGTGCTGAACACATATGAGAACCTCTAAAGTTTTTGCTTAGTTTGACAATATCCTGGAGCGCCTGACCGATGATTTAGCATTGTCACGCTCGATTGGCAGATTCTGTCAGAACCGATTAGAACCTGGAAACCAGTTTTAGGATCTACGAAGTAGTCTTACAAAATCAAGGTTTAAGCCAAACTGGAACACCGCAAATAGCAAAAACACAAGCCAGCCAACATCCACCTTGCCTGTCCTGACAAGCAAGAAGGCAAGGAAACAGAATACTTCGCCGCCGCCCCTTCGCCGCCATCCTTTTCTTTCTCATACAACTCTTACTAACACGTCTTGAAATTGACACATATGCAGGGAAAATTCTCCAACCGCGCGACATCGTCAATATCGAGCACTGCCGTGACCGGTGAGATATCAAAGATGGCGGCCCAGGCGGTGGGCAATTCAGTGTCTGAGTTCCAGTCGGGCTTCAGCGACATGAGGTCGGACATGGCAGCGAGGGTTTCTTTCAAGGTCAGCTTTACTTGTCGCATCGAGCGCATTGTTAGAAATTCTAGCTTCAAGCATCTTTTCTTGAATCGTTTGTCGTTGCTACCATTGGATAAAACCTGTCTGAACCACGGATCCGTTGCTGCATTCTTATCAGTATGGGTGCACGCGAGGGGTGGCTGGCGCTCCGTTCTTCTTCGTGAACGGTTTCCTCCAGCCCGGAGGCGGGTCGCCCATCGACTTCAGCACGTGGACCAGCATCCTGGAGCCCCTCGTCGCGCATCACGGTCAGACCATCGAGATGTTCACTTCGGTGTAATGTAAGCGCCTTTTATATGTTGGAACCAAAGGATGGCTACCAGCGGCTGGCTATTGTACAGACAGCAGCCCTGTGTGTGTAAACCGGTCGACAGTAGTATCCTCTTTGTTCTTCTATATGGAACCCCGCGCCCAGATGAAAACATTATATACAATATACTCTTTTTACTGGTTAGTGATTTCGGAACTCATCTGATCGTTTGGCTTTTTTATTTTTTATAATCTAGTGCTTCAGTACCAGCATTATGACCTCAAAGTTTGAGGCGGAGTAAAGTGAGTGCATAGGTTACAGTTTTTAGTGCGACCTCAGGCTTATGGTTTGCTTCGGGGTCTTGTTCTCTTCCGTCAGTCTGTCGCGCGCTCATTCGATCGGCAGAGGGCAGGGCTGAGTTGTGATGGAACCTGAACCGAACCATCAAGAATGCTGTCTTTTTCATTTCAAAAAAAAGAATGCTGTCTTTTTGCCGTCGCCTCCGAGGATCTGGCCGTGGCTGGTGCCCGGTGACGTTGTGCCCTGCCTGTCCGTCCACGGGCACCGACCGGCGCTACCATATCGTACCAGCGCCGTCGACGGTTTTCACGATAGGACATCTGTAGCCGGCATGGCCGATAGGGCAACCATCGTTTCGCCTGGTTAGAATCCTCTGCAGTACCGCATCATGAAATACAATCACTGTCATGTGGACCCGGCCTCACATATCATCTGCACTACAGCATCATAGAGTACTGCAGAGGGTCTCAACCCCGTTTCGCCGGGGTTCATGTGTCGCGTTGAAGGAGACCAGTGCTGGTTAATTAGATGGTGGTTCTTTGGTCAAAATCCCGTTCGCCTCCTCCCCTCTCATCCTATCCAGCATCATCTTCCCGGTTCGCAAGATTTTGCTTTCGCTATATAAATGTTAAAGATCTTGCATCAAATTTTTAGCGATTCCCATTGAACGCCCACATTTGTCACGCGAAAACAGATAAATTTTCATACTTGTGTAAAAGGATTTGCCATGTTCTAAAGTGATAATTGTCATGTAGTGTACCTTGAATATAGATCAGAAACAAAGACATAGGGTATTATCTCTCTCAGAGGGGCTGAACCTGGGTAACTCCATCGTCTGAACCTACTTTCGGCCACGTTCGCCACCATACCGAGGACACTGACGATTCTATGTACCGTCACCCGTGTGCGCTCGACGCAACAAGGAGCACCGGCCGCCATGTACGTGCTCGTCGATGTGCGCTATCATGCAGGCCTTTTCCCCTGTTGTCACGTCGACAGGCGATGAGCGCCGTCAAGAGACCATGTTATACGTATTGACCTCGTGCAATTAGTTCATTGACATCGGTCGTTTGGAACGACATGCGCCGGCCGGCAGGCACAACCGCAGCCTACTCGCCTGGTGGTGGCAGCGCCACACCTGTCATAGTTGTCGACGGCCGCGTCTAGCATGTGGTCGTGACCATCATGAGTGAGTTGAGCGGCAGCATGCCCGATCTGAGGAATGCGAGAAGCGCAGGCAAGACAAGGTGGACCGATACTTCGGAGTGCTCCTGTGTGTGGCCGATGCGCTTGCGCAGTTCATCCATGGCTCCTCGACGCCTTGCCACCAGGTTCGCTCGTACTCACGCCGCCCCAGCTCTACTCTACACACCAATGATGGGCGTGTTTGGTTGCAGAGTGAACAGTACCCGCGTTGCATACACATTTCAATCCAGCCTGGCTCTGAAAAAACAGCTTCATATGTGACATCTGCAAGTTGTTTGGTTGCCTGCATATGGACTTCCTGCATTAGGGGATCAACTTTGGCATGTTGTTTGGTTGCCTGCATTGTCTCGGCGCATACAACTACATACTGTTTGGTTACCTGCATGGGGTATGATTAAGAGCTAGCACTTGCACTTAGCACACAAGGTTAAGAGCTAGCAGAGGAAGGGGGAGAAGAAATGCAGTGTGCGCTGGACCATGGCGACTGCGGTGGACAGCGTCGTGTCCGACGTGACGAGCACGGAGTCATGGGCGAGCGGCCCCTTCGGCGAACTAGTTGGAGTGCTCGCGCAAAGACAGTGGACAGAGGAGAAGAAATGCAATGCTCACGCCATGACATCGTCAGTGTAGTAGGACGAGAGAGAGCAACTGAGATGATCGACGCCCAAAATGACTCCAGTGTAGTAGGACGAGAAAGAGAAGGCCAAGATGATCGACCCCGTCGGTGGCAGAGAATAGAGGAGAAGAACCGCGTCAGTGTGTGCGCCATGGCGGCTTAACTGTAGTAGGATCATGGAGAGAAGGCCGAGATGAACGACGACGACGATGTTGCTACCACAACAAGACGCGAGAGAGGAGATCAAGAGAAACCACGCCGGCTAGAGGAATAATTAAGCAGTCTTAAATCATAGCACCCATATCCATATGTACTGCTGGAATTTTTGTCTATTTGAGCCTAGCCCAATAGCAGTTTCAGAAATTGCTAATAAATCCTAGAGGCCCACACAGCCCATTCGTGTAAGGCAAGAGGTGAAACTAAAGTTTAGTCCCACATTGCTAGTTTAGAGGGAGTTGGACCTCTTTATAAGGGAGGTTATTTCCCCACTTGTATGAGCATGAGAACAAGAGGGACATCCACGCGCGCTCCTCCTCCGTCGCCCTCCACGCCTCGTCACGACGCGACGCGGGTTGCGGGAATGAGCCGAGCCGATGTCTAAATTTTTGCCACGCACTACGGGTATAGAAAGGTCACTCGGGAGCTGAAAAGTTTTTGCTGTAGTGGATATTGAATACGAACACTGCACCCTTTGGCTGCTGCCTGTTCGTTTCGAATCCCTCGTTCCTTTTAGCTCCCAGCGCAGCCTCTCGCCTCCTTCTCTTGCGCCTATAAAAGGGAGGTCGCTCCTCTTAGAGAGATGCACCAGAACTCATTCTTTCTCTCGCCACCGGTTCCTGAACACTGCGCTGCTGCTACGATCTTCCTCATCCCGGCTTGCGGCATGCACCGCTAGTCGGGACAGTAGGCCTCCGAAACCGTACCTCTTTGAGTCCTGTACGGGAGAAGTGTGATAAGGTTTTTGGGCGCTCTGCGCGACTACTGACTTCTTCGTCACGGACGCCCCAGACTCCAACGACTACTTCCCCGACGTCGACAACCTCCTCGACGACATGGAGGACACCAGTCCCTAGTCCGGTGCTACTGTTGCTGCTGCTGTCCTGTATGTGTTCTGGTTTTTCCTGTTAGAGGTTCTGCCACAGTTCCTTGTTCTAGTCTTTCCCTAGACTTGATAGGTTCTAATTCATATATGCAACTTGGTCTATTGTCTGATCTAGAGATGTTCGGTTCTAGTTTATATTTGAAGATGTTATTTACCTTCTCTTTGTCAGATCGCATGACTTGCTTTATCTCTGCTATTTTATTCATGCTTTATCTAGTATTTTCGTTAATAAAATTGTATGGTAAATTGCTCATATTTCCAACAATCCAAAAACCTTATTATAGGTAATTTACCCCAAGTGGTTTTGCTGCTTCCATGAGACCTCCTATGTTTGAGGGTATCCACTGTAAGAGGTGGCACGTGAGAGTAGTCTTATGGTTTCAAACCATGAGTTGCTATGACGCCACTCTTGGCAAACCTGAAGGAGAGCAAGATGCTTAACAGGCACAAGCTTTTCAGAAAATGGATACCCTGTTTAAGGCTGCTCTGTTGAGTGTTCTTGGTGAGAACATAGTTGATGCTTATGCATCAATTGATAATAGAAAAGATATGTGGGACGCACTTGAGGCCAAGTTTGGGGTCTCGGATGCTGGCACTGAGCTGTACATCATGGAACAATTCTATGATTACAGGATGACTGAAGAGCGCTCCGTGGTTGAGCAAGCTCATGAGATACCGTCATTTGCTAGAGAACTTGAGCACTTCAATTGTATCCCACCGGACAAGTTTATTGCCGGAGGTATCATCACTAAGCTTCCTCCCACGTGGAGGAACTTTGCTACCTCACTGAAGCATAAGAGGCAGGAGTTTTCCGTTCCGGATCTCATTGGTACTCTTGATGTGGAAGAAAAGGTGAGAGCAAAGGACAACCGTGCTCGAGGTATTGAGGGAGGTTCTAGTACCAATCTGGTACAGAAGAAGAACTTCCAGCCCCACAAGTTCAAGAGCAAGGGCAAGTTTGATGGTAAAGCAAAGTTTGATGGGAAGAACAAGGTTGTGCAGCACACGAACTTCAAGAAGAAGAATGACAAGAAGAAAGGTGTTTGTCATGTGTGTGGGGATCCTGATTATTGGGCTCCTAGTTGCCCTAATCGCTATGACAAGTGTCATCCTGGGAAAGGCGGCAAGACCGCTAATGTTGTTATTGGAGACACTGACATGAAGGATGCTGGGTATGGTATATTTCCCACTATTCTTTCAGTATGTCATTCTCCTGATTGGTTGATTGACACGGGTGCTAATGTGCATGTATGCGGTGATATTTCCATGTTTTCGTCTTATCAGACCGCAGGGACTTCAACCATGCTGATGGGCAACGGTTCAAGTACTTCTGTTCGTGGTGTTGGCACGGTCGATCTGAAGTTTACTTCGAGGAAGATCGTGCAGCTGAAGAACGAGCATTATGTCCCCTCCGTCAATAAAAATCTTGTTAGCAGATCTCTTCTGTGTAGAGATGGCTACAAGCTTGTATTTGAGTCGAATAAATTTGTAATATCCAAGTATGGAACCTTTGTCGGTAATGGCTATGAGTCAGGAGGCATGTTTCGTTTATCCTTGTCAGATGTTTGCAATAAAGTTGTTAATCATGTTTGCAATAATAGTGAATCAAATGGGTGGTGTCGTGGTTCTAAGTCTGACAGTAGAGTGGGGGGTAGGTATGGAGAGGCAATGTCCTAGCTATGGAGAGGTTGTAAACACAAGCGATGTATGAGTTCAGGCCCTTCTCGGAGGAAGTAAAAGCCCTACGTCTCGGAGCCCTGAGGCGGTCGAGTGGATTATGTGTATAGGTGTTACAAGAGTGCGAACCCTTCTGCCTGTGGAGGGGGGTGGCTTATATAGAGTGTGCCAGGACCCCTGCCAGCCTACATAATTAAGGGATTTAAGTACATTAAGTCTGGGACGTTACTGGTAACGCCCCACATAAAGTGCCTTAACTATCATTAAGTCTATTCAATTACAGGCCGTTGCAGTGCAGAGTGCCTTCTGACCTTCTGGTGGTCGAGTGTATCTTCATGGTCGAGTGAGTCTCCATGGTCGAGTCCTTCTAGTCAGTCGAGTGGGTTCTTCGTTGGTCGACTGGAAGGTGATCTCTTCTAAGGGTGTCCTTGGTTGGGACATCTAGGTCAGGCCTATGACCCTACCCTAGGTACATGAATCCATCATTAGCCCCCGAATGGATTGAGGCTTGAATGAGGAAGGAGTTGATGCTGTTTCCGATTGATTTTTGGTATACTGGCTATGCGTCGTTCGTGACCAAGATCTTCTTTGTTGATAACGAGCAACTTTTCTTCAGTCGACTCGATCCATTCTTGTCTTTCGTCGAGTGATCTTTTAGACTTTGCCGGTTCCCGAGCGACGGATCGCAGGAAATCTCGCGTCTGACAGACCGATCTGCCGCTCGCGGATTCCACGGGATACGAAATTTGGGGAAGCGCACGAAGCGGAACGAACCGCGGCGCTCGGACGGGACATGACATAGACGCCTTGATCTCCGCGCCGCTTTTTCCGCCACGTATCGTGTCAATGCAACCGTTTCGGGATATGATTAGATTGACCGGGTCCACCTGTCATCCACTCGGAAGGGATGTTATAAATGTGACTAGTGAGGGTTTCTGAACAGTGCTCCATTCTTTCTCCTCTGCTCTCCTCGTCTCCGCCCAACGCACCCGCTTTTGCCTCCGCAAAGCTCTTCTTCGCGCACCTCGCCGGCAGCCATGGTCAAGGAGAAGATGGCGGTGCTGGAGCGCGCAAAGAAGGCGTCGGTGGCGGAGAAGGCGCCGGCGGCGGAGAAGGCGAAGGGGAGATCCACCAGCCGCAGCGGGTCTTCGTCGAGATCCCGCCTGCCGAAGGGCTGGGTCCAGGGAGATTGGATCCAGTCGACCATCAGGGAGAAGGATCTCCTCGACATGGCCGACGACGGGCTGATCCCCCACGGCGTCGCAAGACTTCCAGGAAAAGAGTGGCAACCCCAGCCGGAAGAGGGTGAGTGTGTGCTCCTGGCCACTCATGTCGATCGAGGATTTTCTCTGCCACCGAGCATTTTCTTTCGTGGTTTTTTGAACTTCTTTGGAGCCCAACTCCACCACTTTACTCCGAACTCCATCGCGTATCTTGCTGCGTTTGTATCCATGTGCGAGAGCTTCCTGGGCTGTCGACCGCACTGGGGCTTGTTCAAGCACATCTTCACGTGTCGTTCTCAGACTGTGAAGAAGGCGAGTCCAGGCGATGAGAAAACCCAAGTTGTCCAAATGTGCGGGGGCCTGGGAATTCAAGTGAGGAATAAGAGCACCTTCCCAGCTATGACGTTTCCCGAGTCGGTCAGGGGCTGACAGTCGACCTGGTTCTACTGCCAGAATGAGCCGACGCCAGGGCAGTCGAGTGGACTCCCTCCATTCACCATGAGCCGAGTGAACAAGCCCTCCTCTCTGAAGGTGGTTCCGGAGGAGAGAGCCGATGTGAAGATGTTGATGGATCGCGTGGTGCAGTTGGTTCGGGACGGCGTGACTGGCATGGACCTTCTGGAGGTTTTCCTTCGGCGGCGTATCCAGCCTCTTCAGTTCCGGAGCCATTGCATGTGGTTGTACTGCGGAACTGAAGACGAGACTCGAGTCCACTCGGAAGCAGTCGACGACGCCATGGTGGAAAGATGGATGGCCGCGGTCACTGGGAACAAGGATAATCCCCGTGGATCCAAGAGGATTCCTCCACTCGACCATCACAGCGTTCCAGATAAGGTATATTTGCTCTGCCTTCCATTGTATATTTGTCGAATTTGTTTCTGTATGTTCTGCAACTTGGTCGATTGATCTCTGTCTTGACGTCTTCCAGGCCCTTACCGAGCTGTATTCGATGCCCAATGGAGCTCAGGCTCCGACTGAGGAGGGAGAAGCCAACGGGGGCGAGAGCCAGGATGAGTGGGATTCAGATGCTGCCGAAGATGACGACGATGACGACGACGATGATGAGGACGAAGAAGAGGAGGAGGAGGAGGTTGCACCACCGCGCTTGGAAAGGCGGTCGAAACTTGTCCATGACCCCACGACTGAACGCGGTAAGGGGGTTGCGACTGCCCCGCAGTCGACCAAACGCCCTCGGACCGCTTCTTCGGTGCCGAGTGAAAAGGCACCGAAGCAGTCGAAGGTGGCCCCTTCAAAGCCAACCAAGCTCCTGCCGAAGATGAAGGTGTCCATCCCCACCATATCAGGGTAAACATGTTGCTTAAGTTCTCTTGTTTTGTATAAGCTTTATCTCTGGTTGATACTTGAGTTAGTCGACTGATTCTTTGGAACTTCAGTGCTGCAACTTCTGAGACCTCAGGCAAGGCTGACGACCATGAGATGGAGGACGCAGCAACCTCAAATCCTAGTACTATACTCTCAATTCTGTCCTTAGTCGACTGACTCATGATTTCTAACTTTGATTCTTTTTCTAAAGCTCCACCCAATGACATTATCACCCTTCCTGAAGATGATGATGATGAGGATGAAGAACCGCTGAGGCACAAGAGGAGCAGGAAGGCGTCTACTGGTAAGGCAACCCAGGATGCGACGGCGCCCGAGACTGTGGTCACGGAGGGGGAGAACCCCACTCGACACACCGTGTCTTTCGCGGTGCCGTTGACGAGTGCTCATCCCACTCCGTCGAGTGCTGCACAACCTTCGCTCTTCACAACACATCACGTCCCAGAGGACCAAGCCAGCGCTGCTAAGGAGGCGATACGCCAAGCGGGGATCATGATGGAGTAGGTGAAGATCATCCGGGATGCAAGCCAAGCAGCTTATGACGCTAGCTCCGCCCTTCAAAGCAATGTTCAGGTCAGTCGACCACCGCCTGTTCTGTTAGGATATGCTATCAAAACTTTTTCTTTCTGAAATCCATAGCAATCACCCAGTGGGTGTGTCGATAAAAAACTCCGTGTTAGCGGGGGCATGCTGAGTGCACCCGCTGGGTGTAGTCCCCAAGGCTAAGGTCGACTGCTGGCAGTCGGCCTTAGGCTTTATAAGTAAAGGCTTTTCGTCATTCGACTGGATCGAATGGATTTCTGAAACCGGTGGGGGCACGCTGAGTGCACCCACTGGGTGTAGTCCCCGAGACTGTGGTCGATTGCTTGCAGTCGACTACAGTCTGAAGAGCACGTCTTTTTTTTTGGGTCGACTGGTCGACTCTGTCTTGAACAGAATTAGTGGGGGCACGCTGAGTGCACCCACTGGGTGTAGTCCCCGAGACTACGGTCAAATGCTTGCCTTCGACTGTAGTCTTAGAAACGTGTGATTTTCTCTTATCCACTCGGAAGTGAATTATCTTTGATATTTTGTCGATTGGTTCTTCGTAGAAATCCTGTGACCTTGCAGCTCGCTATACCGAACTGGAGCAGAAGCACATCCAGCTCGAGCTGGATCTGAAGCTGGTGCAGGAGAATCTGACGAAGGCGAAGGAGGAGACCAAAGGTATGTTCGGTGAGACCTCAACGACTCCTTTTTCCTTCCATTTGTTTTAAAATCTGACTTTGCTGTAACTTGTAGGCAAGGTGAAGGAGGCCCAGAAGAAGAAGGACCTTGAGCTAGCTGAGAAGACCAAGCTTGCTGACGAGAAGTTAGCTTCAGTCACCAAGCTTGAACAGGAAAATACCAATCTGAAAGCTGCTCTGGCGATTGCCGCCAAGGATGTCGACCGACTGAAAACTGACAAGACTACCTTGACCGAGAAGATCAACCAGTTGATTGGGAAGAAGAATGACCTGGAAGGCTTCCTGGGTGGTCTTGCCAAGAAATTGTTCCTTATGCTCGAAGGTAATCCTTTACACTCGACCAACATTTTCAACTGTGATGCTTCCATTCGACCATTGTCTTGATTCGGCGTTTTGTCCTTGCAGAATTCTGTCGAAACTTTGAAGAAGAGACTAGCCAGTTGGAGCCGAACCTTGACCCCGTCAATTCTCCGGTGAATGATGAAGTTGCCATGAATGTCTTCCGACTGGAGTCCCGCGTTGCAGCTGTCGTGGACTATCTTGCAAGGCTGAAGGCCGCCATTTCTCGCATCGACTCGACGCTTTGGCCCAGGGCGACACTTCAGAATGACCTCGAGTCGTTGATGGCTCGACTAAACGCGGTCCCCGACCGTGTGCAAGAGTGGAAGAAGTCCTCGGCTCGGTGTGGCGCAGATGTTGCCTTATGTCTGGCCCGAGTCCACTGCAAGGACGCGCGAGAAGAGAAGCTGGCGGCTCTCTGAGTGGCCAACACCAAGAAACACGACTTCAGGTCCTTCATGGAAACTTTCATCGCTGCTGCTACCCGGATCGCAGACGGGATCGACCTCGACGAGTTCGTTGCTCCTTCCAGCCCTCCACAGGAGGGGTAAAAAACTTTCTTTAAGCCCGACACTTTAAATTTGCCTCGGTATGCCGAGTGGAATTGTAACCGATAAACCTTAACAGGCTTAGTGCCTGAGCACTCTCGGTTCCTTTAGGTATCGACCTAAACTTGGATTTGATGTTTGGATATGATTGCTCTTGGCTCGAATTGTCCTTTGCAGGTTCACAACAAGATGCCCACTGCAGTCGACTTATTCCTTAGGCGAGCACTGGGCTGCAGCTAAGCCCCCGAGTGAGAGGTTTGCTCTACACTCGGTAGGATTTTTTATAACTTAGGCGAGCGCTGTGCTGCAGCTAAGCCTCCGAGTGAGAGGTTTGCTCTTCACTCGGTAGGATTTTTTATAACTTAGGCGAGCGCTGGGCTGCAGCTAAGCCCCCGAGTGAGAGGTTTGCTCTTCACTCGGTAGGATTTTTTATAACTTAGGCGAGCGCTGGGCTGCAGCTAAGCCCCCGAGTGAGAGGTTTTCTCTTCACTCGGTAGGATTTTTTATAACTTAGGCGAGCGCTGGGCTGCAGCTAAGCCTCCGAGTGAGAGGTTTGCTCTTCACTCGGTAGGATTTTTTATAACTTAGGCGAGCGCTGGGCTGCAGCTAAGCCTCCGAGTGAGAGGTTTGGCTTATCACTCGGTAGGATTTTTTTTTATAACTTAGGCGAGCGCTGGGCTGCAGCTAAGCCCCCGAGTGAGAGGTTTGCTCTTCACTCGGTAGGATTTTTTATAACTTAGGCGAGCGCTGGGCTGCAGCTAAGCCTCCGAGCGGAAGTCTGGCTTACCACTCGGTAGGATTTTAATCACTTAGGCGAGCGTTGGGCTGCAGCTAAGCCCCCGAGTGGGAGGTTTGCTCTTCACTCGGTAGGATTTTTTTTTATAACTTAGGCGAGCGCTGGGCTGCAACTAAGCCCCCGAGTGAGATGTTTGCTCTTCACTCGGTAGGATTTTTTATAACTTAGGCGAGTACTTGGACTGCAGCTAAGCCTCCGAGCGGAAGTCTGGCTTACCACTCGGTAGGATTTTAATCACTTAGGCGAGCCCTGGGCTGCAGCTAAGCCCCCGAGTGGAAGTCTGGCTTGCCACTCGGTAGGATTTTTATAACTTAGGCGAAACGGATTCGCGGCTAAGCCTCCGAGTGGAAGTCTGGCTTACCACTCGGTAGGATTTGTACAAACTTAGGCGAAACGGATTCGCGGCTAAGCCACCCGCTGGGGGATAAAAAGTGACAAAAATTATGAAGGAATTATGGCACTATTATTTCGAAATCCATGAACTACAGAAGTATTTTATTACAACTCATCCGAGTGGAAAACTTTAAGTGTAAAACGGGCGGAGCAGATCCGCATTCCAAGCTCGGGGCTCTTCGATATTGTGTTCGACGTTGTAGAGATGATATGCCCCATTGTGGAGGACTTTGGTGACGATGAAGGGTCCTTCCCAAGAAGGAGCGAGCTTATGCTGTTTCTGCTGATCCACTCGGAGAACTAGATCTCTTTCTTGGAAGGCTCGACCCCTCACATTCCTGGCGTGAAAGCGACGCAAGTCCTGTTGATAGATGGTCGATCGGATCAGAGCCATCTCCCTTTCTTCCTCTAGAAGGTCGACTGCGTCCTGACGCGCTTGCTCAGCTTCTGCTTCGTTGTAGAGTTCAACTCGAGGAGCATTGTGAAGAAGATCACTCGGCAAGACTGCTTCAGCTCCATAGACCAAAAAGAATGGAGTTCTTCCGGTCGACCGATTGGGTGTGGTCCGCAAACCCCAAAGCACCGAAGGGAGTTCGTCGACCCATGCTCCAGCCGCGTGCTTGAGATCACGCATCAGTTGGGGTTTTAAACCCTTGAGGATTAAGCCATTGGCTCGCTCTGCTTGTCCATTCGACTGCGGATGAGCGACCGAAGCGTAGTCGACTCGTGTGCCTTGAGCGTTGCAGAAATCCTTGAATTCTTCCGAGTCAAAGTTCGACCCATTATCCGTAATGATGCTGTGCGGGACTCCATATCTGAACGTCAGCTCTCTGATGAAGGTAACCGCAGTACCGGCGTCAAGATTCTTGATTGGTTTAGCCTCAATCCACTTCGTGAACTTGTCGACTGCGACCAGTACGTGCATGAAACCACTTCGACCTGTTCTCAAGGGACCGACCATGTCCAACCCCCATACTGCGAACGGCCAGACGAGTGGAATGGTCTTCAGGGCTGACGCGGGCTTGTGTGACATATTGGAGTAGAACTGACATCCTTCGCACCTGTCCACTATTTCCTTTGCCATCTCATTCGCCCTTGGCCAGTAAAATCCAGCTCGGTATGCTTTGGCTACAATGGTCCGAGAGGACGCATGGTGACCACAGGTCCCCGAGTGGATATCATTGAGAATGATTCGACCTTCTTCTGGCGTTATGCATTTTTGACCAACCCCAGTCGGGCTTTCTCTATACAGCTGTCCTTTGATAACGGTAAAGGCTTTGGATCGACGGACGATCTGCCGAGCCTCTTCCTCATCCTCTGGGAGCTCTTTTCTCAGGATATACGCGATATAGGGAATTGTCTAGTCGGGAGTGACCACTAAAACCTCCATGACCAAGTCGACCACTGCTGGGACCTCAACCTCAGTCGGATCTGTGGCACTCTTGGGCTGTGGAGCTTCCTCTTTGAAGGGATCCTCTTTAACTGATGGAGTGTGTATATGCTCCAAAAACACGCCACTCGGAACGGCTTCTCTTTTGGAACCTAACTTTGCCAGATCATCTGCTGCTTGATTTTTCAGTCGGGGGATGTGATGGAGCTCCAACCCCTCGAACTTCTTCTCCAGCTTCCTCACTGCATTGCAGTATCCAGTCATGGCTGGGCTTCTCACGTCCCACTCCTTCATCACCTGGTTGACCACTAAATCTGAATCGCCATAAACCATCAGGCGACGGACGCCGAGTGAGATGGCCATGCGTAATCCATATAAAAGGGCCTCATACTCTGCCTCATTGTTGGAGGAATCAAAGTGAATCTGGAGCACATACCTAAGCTTATCTCCTCTGGGGGAAACTAGAACAACCCCAGCACCAGAACCATTCAGCATCTTAGAGCCATCGAAGAACATGGTCCAATGCTCCGAGTGAACGTCAGTCGGCTGCTGTTGTTCAATCCACTCGGCGAGGAAATCTGCTATTGCCTGGGACTTAATGGCTTTCTTTGCCTCGAACTTGATATCAAGGGGAAGAAGTTCAATCGCCCATTTCGCCACTCGACCAGTTGCATCTCTGTTGTGCAGAATCTCTGATAGTGGGGCGTCGCTGACGACTGTGATAGAATGATCAGAGAAATAATGAGCAACCTTCTTCGTGGTCATGTATATTCCATACACAAGCTTCTGATAATGAGGATATCTCTGCTTGGATGGAGTTAAGACTTCAGACAAATAATACACCGGGCGCTGAACTTTGAAGGCTTTTCCTTCTTCTTCCCGCTCGACCGTAAGTACTGTACTGACGACTTGTCCTGTGGCTGCAATATAAAGCAACAGAGGCTCTTTGCTGATTGGAGCAGCAAGCACCGGCTGGGTGGAGAGCAGAGCTTTTAGCTCGGCAAACGCTGCATCAGCTTCTGGAGTCCACTCGAACTTGTCTGCCTTCTTCATCAGTCGGTAAAGAGGCAATGCCTTTTCACCGAGTCGTGAGATGAATCGACTTAATGCGGCCAAGCATCCAGTAAGCTTCTGGACATCGTGCACTCGCACAGGGCGTTTCATTCGGAGAATAGTGCCGATCTTCTCTGGATTAGCGTCGATCCCTCGCTCGGAAACGAGAAAACCGAGTAACTTTCCACCAGGAACTCCGAATGTGCACTTCGATGGATTGAGCTTGATATCATACCTTCTGAGGTTGGCAAATGTTTCGGCGAGGTCAGCAAGCAGGTCGGAACCTTTTCGCGACTTAACGACAATATCATCCATATACGCTTCCACATTCCGACTGATTTGAGTGAGAAGACACATCTGAATCATTCGCATAAATGTGGCTCCGGCATTCTTGAGGCCGAATGGCATGGTGATATAGCAGAAGCACCCGAATGGAGTGATGAAAGCTGTTTTTATTTCGTCGGGTCCATACAGACGGATCTGATGATACCCGGAGTATGCGTCTAGAAAAGACAATCTCTCACATCCCGCGGTCGAGTCAACAATTTGATCTATGCAAGGGAGAGGAAAATGATCTTTCGGGCAGGCCCGATTGATGTGCTTGAAGTCAATGCACATGCGGAGTGAGTTGTCCTTCTTGGGAACCATGACGACATTAGCGAGCCACTCGGAGTGGTATATCTCTCGGATAAATCCTGCCGCCAACAGTCGAGCCACTTCCTCACCAATAGCTTTTCTCTTCTGGATGGCGGACCGCCGAAGATGCTCTTTGACTGGTTTTGCTGATTTGTCGACTCTGAGGCGATGCTCAGCCAGTCCCCTGGGAACACCTGGCATGTCAGCTGGCTTCCATGCAAAAATGTCCCAGTTCTCACGGAGGAACTGGATGAGCGCTTCTTCCTATTTCGGGTCGAGTGTCGTGGAGATGTGGGTCGGGGCTGCATTGAGGTCGGTCGGGTGAATGTGAACAGGCTTCGTCTCACCAGACGACTGAAATGCAGATTCTGTGGCTGGTTTCTTGGATCGCAACAAATCACTCGGATCTGCGTTTTGCTTGTATTCTTCGAACTCGACCGCTGTCACCTGGGAATCGGCAATCTTCGAGCCCTTCTGAAAGCACTCTTCTACCTTTTTCCGATCGTCAGTGACAGTGATCACTCCTTTGGGACCTGGCATTTTCAGTTTGAGGTACACGTAACATGGTCGAGCCATGAACCGTGCATAGGCGGGCCTCCCCAAAATGGCGTGGTACGCGCTCTGAAAATCCACAACCTCAAAGGTCAACTTTTCCTTGCGAAAATGCTTTGAGTCACCAAAAACCACGTCCAGAGCTATTTGGCCGAGTGAGTCGGCTTTCTTCCCTGGTATGACTCCGTGGAAACTCATGTTGCTGGTGCTCAGTCGGGACATCGGGATGCCCATTCCTTTTAGTATGTCTGCATACAACAAGTTCAGCCCACTACCACCGTCCATCAGCACTTTCGTCAGTCGAGTGCCTTCGACAACTGGATCGACCACCAAAGCTTGCCTCCCAGGGGTGGCAATATGAGTCGGATTATCAGATTGGTCGAATGTGATGGGTGTTTGGGACCATCTCAGATAACTTGGTTTTGCTGGGGAAACCATATTCACCTCACGGTTAATGACTTTCAGTCGACTCTTGCTTTCCACATCCGCGAAGATCATCAGAGTAGAGTTGACATGTGGATATTCTTCCTCACTGTCCTCTTTGTCTCCGGCCTTGTCTGACTCCTTCTCCTTGTCCTTAGACTGTTTTCCCTGAAACTGCTGGATCAGGAGTCGACACTGGCGAGTGGTGTGCTTTGGGTAAATGATGTTGCCCTCTTCATCTTTCTTCGTGTGGATGTGGCATGGCATATCCATCACGTCGTTTCCTTCTTTATCCTTTACTTTCTTAGGATTCCAGGATCCTTTTGGCTTCTCTTTGAACTTTTCCTGAGTCACGGCCAGGGCCTCTCCAGGAGCTGCTGGCTCGGCTTTCCGCTTCTGTTTCCGACTGGAATTTCCCTTCTCCGACTGACTTGGCTTATTCTTGCCGCTTCGGAGTCGGTCCTCTTCCTCGCCATTGGCGTACTTGGTAGCAATCTCCATCATTCGACTCAGGGTCATGTCCCCGGTTCGACCAAACTTCAGACTCAATTCCCTGTTCTTGACGCCATCTTTGAAGGCGCAAACTGCTTGATGATCAGACACATTTTCCACAGTATGGTGTAGAGTGATCCACCTCTGAATGTACTCTCTGAGAGTCTCATTGCTCTTATGCACACAAACTTGCAGCTCTGTCAAACCAGCTGGTCGCTTGCAAGTTCCTTCAAAAGTTCTGACGAACACTCGGGACAAATCTTCCCAAGTGTAAATACTGCTAGGAGGTAACTGATTCAACCACGCTCTGGCTGAACCTTCCAGCATGAGGAGCAAATGCTTCATGGCCACTTCGTCATTCCCACCACCAATCTGAATAGCCACTCGGTAGTCCTCAAGCCAAGTTTCAGGCTTGGACTCCCCAATGAATTTGTTGACTCCTGTCGCCAACCTGAAATTGGGGGAAATCACTGTGGCTCTGATAGCCCTGCTAAAACACTCTGGACCAGAAACATGCACTCGACTGCTCGTGGGTGCATCTCTCTCGGGTCCACCTCGATGGGCTCTGTTCCGGTCGACCAAGCCTTGCACGATAATGGATCGCGCGTTGAAGCCTGGTTCCCTGGGGTCGACTGGAACTCTTCGCCCCGCACTGAACTGACGCCTGTCATCCTGTCGCCGAGGAGCGTAAGACCCTTCCCTCGGAGGGGAAACGGGCACTCGACGCCTGTCATCTCGGTCGTGTCGGTCTCCATACTGATCTCGCTGGTTGTCGCGCCCTTCCCGCCGCGGAGGCGATCTGGGACTGTGAGCCGACTGAACCGTATTCGCAGCGACGGATCGACTGTGAATTCTGTTGCGCGACTGCGACACGGCTGAGTTCTGGTCCCCTGCTTCTCGGAGCAAATCTCTGATCTACATCAAGCCTCTCCCAGCTTCCGACTGTGAAGGCTGGATGGACTCTGCTATACGGGTTGCAGCTGCTAAATTCTGAATTGGCGTGCGGTATACCTGAGTCGGCGGGAAGAGTCGACGTCGACTGGCTTCAGGAACTCGTCGCCGCGCGCGCTCGTCGAGTGCTCGCTGAAGGTTCTCCAGACGAGCGCGTTCAGCCACATTGGCCAAACGTGCCTCCTCCAAGGCGCGAGCCTCGGGGATTTCTCCCGCAATGGGAGTATGCAGGGCATCCATGTTCCTGCGGCGAAGCTCTTCTCTCTGCAGAGAGTCGAGTGTCTCGGGCTGGTACTCTTCGTGGTCCTGTGCGGGGTCACCTCCACCGCCCGCTCCGCCACCATGGGCGAAGCCGGGAGGACTGCGGGGCCCGTCGACCATGAGAATTTCTGCCGCTGGCTCACTGCTATCGCATTCGGATGTAGTCTCGACGGAGCCAGTCGACAGATCGAACAGGCCGTAGAGAGATTCGTCGGGCTCGATTGCCGCAACTTGTGCGATGGCCGTCTGGCGAGCCACCGCGTGCTTCACCCACCGCTGAAGCCTCGACCGACCAGAGCGCTTGCGCTGGTGGGAGACCGGACGGGTGACCGATAAAGGAGTCGACCGATAGGGGGCCGACGGTTGCCGCAGCAGAACGCTGCAGACACATGCGCGAAAATGCGTCGCACCGCGGACGGGGAGCGCATCAACGTCGAGTGGAGCCTCCTGGAGCCATGCGGAGTCGTCGGCAACAAAGGTGAGAGCGCCAAGACGGATCTCGCGCCCCTCGACCAAAACCCCAGCAGTCATCATGATGAAAGTACTCGGAAATACTGCAACTTCTCCACAAAATCGCTAAAACACCTGCCCCACGGTGGGCGCCAACTGTCGTGGTTCTAAGTCTGACAGTAGAGTGGGGGGTAGGTATGGAGAGGCAAGGTCCTAGCTATGGAGAGGTTGTAAACACAAGCGATGTACGAGTTCAGGCCCTTCTTGGAGGAAGTAAAAGCCCTACGTCTCGGAGCCCTGAGGTGGTCGAGTGGATTATGTGTATAGGTGTTACAAGAGTGCGAACCCTTCTGCCTGTGGAGGGGGGTGGCTTATATAGAGTGTGCCAGGACCCCTGCCAGCCTACATAATGAAGGGATTTAAGTACATTAAGTCTGGGACGTTACTGGTAACGCCCCACATAAAGTGCCTTAACTATCATTAAGTCTATTCAATTACAGGTCGTTGCAGTGCAGAGTGCCTTCTGACCTTCTGGTGGTCGAGTGTATCTTCATGGTCGAGTGAGTCTCCATGGTCGAGTCCTTCTAGTCAGTCGAGTGGGTTCTTGGTTGGTCGACTGGAAGGTGATCTCTTCTAAGGGTGTCCTTGGGTAGGACATCTAGGTCAGGCCTATGACCCTACCCTAGGTACATGAATCCATCAGGTGGCATTCACGTCTTTGTCATGTTAACTTTGGTTGCATGACGCGGTTAGCAAAGTTGAACTTAATCCCTAGTTTCACCAATGTCAAGGGATCTAAGTGTCAAGTGTGTGTGCAAGCTAAGCAACCTCGTAAGTCTCATGTGACTGCGGAAACGAGAAATCTTGCACCATTAGAACTCATACATTCAGATCTATGTGAAATGAATGGTGTTTTGACAAAAGGTGGAAAGAAGTATTTTATGACGTTAATTGATGACTCCACTAGATACTGTCATGTGTATCTTCTGAAATCTAAGGATGAGGCTTTGAACTATTTCAAGATCTATAAAGCTGAAGTGGAAAACCAACTTGATCGAAAGATCAAGAGGCTTAGGTTCGATCGTGGTGGAGTGCTCCTGTTTGTGGCCGATGCGCTTGCACAGTTCGTCCATGGCTCCTCGACGCCTTGCCACCAGGTTCGCTCGTACTCACGCCGCCCCAGCTCTACTCTACACACCAAGGATGTGTTTGGGTCCCCTGCATCTATGGCTCAACTGGGCCTGGATGCGTACGGGGTAAATACCATGTTGTGCAACTCGTTTGGTCTCTTGTATTGCTATGAGCAGTTCTGTGCCTGGTGCCTGGACATCTGCATGTGTGCTTTTGGGATGATTAGATGCAACAGAAACGGTGAACTTACCACCAGTATGCACATCAGCAGAGACCATGATGAACATAGATGAGCCGAACATATAAACACGTCAGAGTAAAACAACAGATTAAGGTCGTCACTATCACATAGTATGCACAAATACAAAGGGGAGCTGAAGACAGCAGGGGCATCCAATGCCCCTCAGAACATCAACAAAATAGACAAATTTTAGACCAAAACACAGGGATGCCCCTGCGCAACATCAGCAAAATAGACAAGCGAAGTCGTGCTTGATGCATCTGTACCTGCAGATGGTGGAATTGAAGCATTGTAGATCTGGACCTTGAAGCCGAGGTTCGACAGCTTGAAGACAAGGAGGTCATAGAGCACTATCTTGTGCTTCAGGGTGAAGTACTGCCAGCCCCTCCCCAGTATGATATGCTCGTTGAACTCTTCGACCTGGACCCACCTGTTGCAGGCCGTGTTCACCGAGAGATTGACGACGCGTGGAAGCCTATTGTATATTGAAGTCTTCATTACCGGCAGAAAAGCCTTGGAGATAACGAGCATGGCTATATCATCAGTGTCCCGGATCATCATGTAGAACCGATGTGGCGTCGATTCTACTATCTCATACCCAATTCTGGGCATAGGCTTCGCCATCTCCTCCCTCCTTCCTGGCACGTCGAGCTTTGCCAACCACTTGCTCTTCGGGATGATGTCCTCGACGTCCTCTGCACCTTGGACGACCTGGACCCCATGACCGACTTGATCCCACCCCGTCTTTATCACTTTGTCAATTTATATAACAATAGTTAGACACATCGCTGCAGTGCAGAAATGATAACTGACGTATGCAATGTCCTTGATCATAACAAAGGGCAATGCCCATTGCCCATGATCAGTGCTATGTTCATGTGCAATGAATTTGCCAATGGGGCGTTGAACATCCCGAGTTCAACCTAGAGTGTACGCATGTCCAAGATCCATCCATGTTGTGCTACTTTCAAATCCTGATTCGTCCTTCTCTTCTTTTTCTTTCGGCGAACTAATTAGCATATTGTGATTGTAATGATGGGTATGTACAGGAAAGCGATACAACGGACAAAGAGAAGCAGAGTGTGGGAAGAAGTTGGAGATGGCCTGTGGGTCCGTGTGGGATCCCGTTCAGGATCATTCTTTTCACGGTGAGCTCTTAGTAGAAATCAACCGACATAGACCAGGATTAGAGAGTACGGGGTGTCAAGTTTAGGGATTTCGAGGTTGTGGTTTGATTCGGACCGACCATACGAATTCAAGGTTTATTTCATGTGTGGCAGGGTCCAAGTCCACGGGAACGTTTTATGGGGCAGGCAAAGGCACCACCGTGGTGTACCCGCACCTTGACCCCTCACCCCTGACCGTGCTTCTGCCGTGTGGAAAACCTACACCACGTTGGCCGCACGCCCTACACTGGAGACTGGACTCGACCACTATGCTCCTTGCTTCTTTTTCTTCCCTCCATCCTCCCCGTAATAAAGGCGCGAGCTTTTTAAGCCGTGGGGGGTGGAGACGTGGAGTCTGGCTTGCCTGCTCTGCTCTGCTGCCGGTATGGGCGCGGCGGCGCGGGCTCTGCTGCTTCTGGCCCTCGTGGCGGCCGGGGCAGAGGCGCTGAGCCTGGACGTCCACCACCGGTACTCGGCGACGGTGCGGGGGTGGGCGGGGCTGCGCACCGGGCCGGCGCCGGGCACGGCTGAGTACTACGCCGCGCTGGCGGGACACGACGACCTCCGCCGCCGCTCGCTCTCTCTCGCCGCCGCCCCCGCGCCAGGACCCGGCGGGCCGTTCGCCTTCGCCGACGGCAACGACACGTACCGCCTCAACGCCTTCGGATTGTAAGCCCGCCCCTCCCATCATCATAGTCTTCCTCAATTCATCGTCTCCATGATCCCCAAGAGAGGAGAGATTGGTAGCGATAATAAAGCACCGATCGATCGATCGATCGGAGGAACTAGGAGGAGGTTGCTGTCACCCATCCCAGACGGCCAGACTGTCTGGCCATCTTTTTCGCCTCTGCTTTTGTGCTAAAGAAGTTTGCGGTGGTGGTGGTGGTTGGCTTTGGCTGTGCAGCTTGCACTACGCGGTCGTGGCGCTGGGGACGCCGAACGTGACGTTCCTGGTGGCGCTCGACACCGGCAGCGACCTCTTCTGGGTGCCCTGCGACTGCCTCAAGTGCGCCCCCCTCTCCTCGCCCGAATACGGGGTACGTACCACCACTATCACCTCCATCTTCCTCCTCCAGCTTCGATTCGACGCCATTGCTCTGTTAATTTCTTACGATTCGACCTCGTGTCCGTTGCTCCAAGAGATATTTCCGGGGGCTAATTAGCTAACTACCAGAAGATCACGATAGTATTAGTTGTTGCACTTGCATGGTAGAGATGCAAAAAGTTGGTACTCCTACTGGTCGACATGCCTGTGAGATGGAGTTGTTGCGAGCATAATTCGGGGAAGAAAAGGGAAACAATCACGGAGGCACGACACGTGCCGTCCTGTTTTGGGGAGGCCTCTGCAGGAGCATGACAGCCTCAGCTGGGGCCTTCCTCGTGGAGCTTAGAAAACACTACTACTACTACTACTAACCCAGGGCTTTTGGCCCCTCTCTTTATGTTCTTGTACTGTAACCTTGTTGGAGGTTGAGATTGATGACCGTTGTGACAGTGAAAATTATTTACGCTTTACACACATTTGCTGAATCATGATATCCTAATTGATGACTCTTGACCCAAAAAATTATGCATGTCTCTTCTTCATGTTCTTGCTTAATGTGTTCCCTAAATGTGACCGTGTTGCTACGACGGTGAAATTTTGAGCAGAATTTGAAGTTCGACGTGTACAGCCCTCGAAAGTCGAGCACGAGCCGGAAGGTCCCCTGCAGCAGCAGCCTGTGCGATCTCCAGACCGAATGCAACAGCGCCGCAAGCAAGAGCTGCCCCTACAGCATCGAGTACCTGTCGGACAACACGTCGTCAAACGGGGTGCTCGTCGAGGACGTCCTATACCTTGCGACCGAGTCCGGCAAGTCCAAGATCACCCAAGCCCCCATAACATTCGGGTATGTCCCTTGTGATCTAGTAGTACATGGCAATGCGCAATTATGAGTCACTGACTCACTGCTCACTTTTCTGTGCTGAATTTGAATTTGAATTTGAATGTGTGTGCATTGTTAGCTGTGGACAGGTCCAGACGGGGTCGTTTCTAGGCAGCGCCGCGCCGAACGGCCTGCTCGGGCTCGGCATGGACAGCAAGTCGGTGCCGAGTCTGCTGGCGAGCCAAGGAGTCGCCGCCAATTCCTTCTCCATGTGCTTCGGGGAAGACGGTCATGGCAGGATCAACTTTGGGGACACCGGAGGCGCCGACCAGCTGGAAACTCCACTGAACATTTACAAACACAAGTATGTCTGTTTTCATTTCTAACAGTTTCAGAAGCAAACAATATAGGTCTCTGACCTTTCACGACGTCCGCGCGCTCTATTTCTGCAGTCCATACTACAACATTAGCATCATAGGAGCTATGGCGGGAGGTAAAACGTTCAGCACAAAATTCAGCGCAGTCGTGGACTCCGGTACCTCGTTCACGGCTCTCTCCGACCCAATGTATACCGAGATTACCAGCGCTGTAAGTAGATTTACCGCATTATACGAGTAGTTTCACCATTTTCACAGTGATTCTCATATATACTCATCGATGTTCTAATTCAGTTCGATAAACAAGTCAAAGAGAAGAGAAATCAGGCCGATTCTTCGTTGCCGTTTGAATATTGCTACACCATAAGGTAAGTTTGTCTAGCAGCAGTCCATGATATGTGAGGCACATTTTTACAAACTACTGCTTGTTTGTATCTGATGGATATGCTGCTGCTCTCTCCAGTGCCAAGGGAGCTCTTAGTCATCCAAACATAAGCCTGACGGCGAAAGGTGGCAGTATATTTCCTGTCAATGATCCAATAATCACCATAACGGATATTTCTTCGGTAAGAAAACATCGATGCATATAATTTCATCCAGCCATGTAAGCTAGCTGGTGAATTTAATCTTGATGCTCTTTTATATGGAACAGAGCCCTGTTGGCTATTGCTTGGCTATCATGAAGAGTGAAGGTGTTAACTTGATTGGGGGTGAGCTCCTGTACTCTACACTGTTGCACTATCTGAAGTTGCCTTGTGCTCTGTTTTTTAATTAGATTCAGCCTGAACCGTACTAGTGATATTTGAGGTGTGCAAAGAACCAAATTAGATTCTTTCTAACCCATCTAGCCTTGAGTTCCTGGATGGAGTTGGTAGCATGTGTTAGTTGCAAAGAACCAATGATTAATGAATAACTACTACTTTTCAGATGCCTTGCTCATTTTCAGACCTGCTTTTCTAGCTTTATTTGTCAGTTTTATGCCCTCTTATATGCTATAAAACCTCAGATATTTCAGCACTAACCATCCATGTGCAACATCTTTGTTAATAGCATTGTGCCCATAAAGGTTGTACGTACCTTTTTGCCTTGATGTGTCCTAAACCACCTCACCGTCGATAATCCACGTCATCGTTCTTACTGCTGTCTGCTCACTTCCGGTGCAGAGAACTTCATGTCCGGGCTCAAGGTGGTGTTCGACCGCGAGAGGCTGGTCTTGGGATGGAAATCTTTCAACTGTAAGTACCTCGACTCGACATCCCCTGAACCGGTTCTTCAGGTTCGGTTTTGGTTTCCGAGAAAAATGCCCTTACACACCGTGCTTGTTATCATCATCATGAACCAGGCTACAGCGTCGATCACTCAAGCAAGCTGCCGGTGAGCCCGAACCCCTCGGCCGTCCCCACGAAGCCCGCCTCCGGACCAGGCAGCTCAAACCCCGAAGCTGCGAAGCGCCCTTCGCCGAACATCACCCAGATCGACGTGGAAAAGCCTTCGTCCGGCACGTCGATCCACTTGCATTTCAGCAGGACCTTCTTCGCCGCCATCGCTCCACTGCTCCTGCTTGCCATTCTTTGATCCCACCATTGCCTTGTATTGGTTTGAAGTTGACATGGACATGGATACATGATCACACGCGCTCACACTCTCTTTTTTTGTAGTTGCCGTAGGAGTTGGTACAGTACAGGATAGAACACACAGGATGAGTTGAGTTGCGTAGGTAGACCTAGGCCAATTTTACTTTGGTTATTAATCTCACGTGTTGATATGTATACCCTCGTAATAACGCGCTCCGCCGAGGGGTTTGTGACAAGGTGGATGCGCATGTATATGTAGTGAAACCACAGAATAATCATACTTACTTCCGTGTACTTCTTTCATGCTGTTGTCTACTGTTCTCTTCAGCTACAAAATTGTTACCAGGTTTGAACTTAAGCGAACATCGGGTGGAATCGAGTATGAAATCCCCACGTAGTGGCATTATTCGCACGCGAACACGTCACGTGTACCCACAACGCCGGGGGTGATACACCGCAGCTCACGTCGAAGGAATCACACCGGAAGCATGATTCGCAAGTCGACCGGAGAGAACTTTTGAGGACCCGAAACCCTACACTCCCGGGAGGGACCCAGTCAGGGAGTGCGGCGGTTATGGGCTGCCCTAGGTCGGTCAAGCCGCCCCTAGAGTCTCGGGATTCGCAGCTCTCCAACACGAAGAACGACGAAGAATGAGGGAGGGGCAAGACGTAGATGAAAAAGTTGTAGATGCGTTTGCGATTGTGTGTTGTTATTTAATCGGCCGTCACCTCTTATAGGTATATAAGAGGCGGATAGACTTCCCGTGCAAGAAAAGATTAGAATTCACGTTCAAAACCCTAGTTTGGGTCCAACTCGGAATCCAAACTTTCCAAAATTGTTCAGTATACAACCTGGCTGCACCTTGCGGGTCACGTTTGAGGCAGTAAACGACTTCGGATGGAAACGAGTCCAAAAGCAATCTTTACTGTTTCGATGAGACGAACAACTTTCATGTTGAACGTTTTTTGATCAGAGGCCATCTTGAGGGGGTTTTCGGCTGTTTTCTGAAATCTGTTGCAGAAAAATCCAAAACCCGGACGAACATCCCCGGAGTGTCCGGCCATCCTCGAAGAAATCCAAAATCCGGATGATTATCCCCGGAGTGTCCGGCTATCCTGATGCAGCTATGCATTTTCGGCTCTAACTTGTGCATACGACCTTGGATTAAGACGATTTTTATATCAAAATCGACCGTTTCGACGAGATAAAGACAATTTGTGTAGAAACTTTTCTCATATGAGGCTGTCTTGAGAGCGTAATCAGAAAAATAGTGTTCTAGATACAAAATCTGAGTACTTTGAACACAACTTCGGCCTTAGAGATGAGATCGGATGGCTAAGGCCCAAATATCAAAGTTTCTCCTTCGATGACACGGAACTTTCTCATTTTGAGCACTTTTCATTTGAGGCCTTCTTAATTATGTTTTTGACCATGCCAAAATCTGGTGTCAACACATGCCCCCCTGTTTTTGGACAAAACTTGCGTGCCGAAAAATAATTTGCAATGTATTTGTTCTAAGGACGATGTCAACACTCTATCGGCCATTTATATTTCTCAGGGCAATAATTATGTACCGGTCATGTTTATGCTAAGGGCGATAGTTATATATCGGCCGTTGCCTATCTAGGCTTCTTGCCACACACTTGGGTGGTACTTCTTTAAATATTTGCCATTGAGAGCTCGAGGTAACAATGTGCCTTGTACGGATTCTACCAAATATGAGTTTTTGGGAATTACTCTTGTAATCTTAAAAGGACCTTCCTAACTTGGAGACCACTACCCGAACTTTTTATCTTTTGAACCAATTGATAGAATCACCTTCCACATGAGATCACCAACTTGGAATTCTTCAACTTGACCTTCTTATTGTAAGCTCTGGCCACCCTCAACTTATCTCTCTCTATGGCCTTCAAAGCAGCCAAACGTTTATCGGCGACTTCATCAATATTGTCCATCATCAAGTTACAAAAATCCATCGCTGATAAATCATTTTGTTTGGCTATTCTCAAAGTATTCAAATTCACTTCCATAGGTAAAACGGTCTCTTGACCATATATAAGCTCATATGGAGTTATCTTTGTAGCACCATGCTTTGAGATTCTGTGTGCCCACAAAGCTTCGGACAATAGCTCATGTCATCTCCTTGGATTATCCTCAATCTTCTTCTTGACGAGCTTGATCAATATTTTATAACTAGACTCAGCTTGTTCATTGGCTTGGGCATAACATGGTGAGAAATTGAGCAACTTTATCTTATATGATTCGGCAAATTCTCTAACTTGATGTGACATAAAGGATGAATCTTTATCCGTAGTTAATGTTTGAGGAATGCCGAATCTATGAATAATACGATCAGTTATAAATTGAATTACCTCTGTATGCGTCATATTTTTAAGTGGTATTGCTTCAGACCATTTAGTGAAATAATCTGTTTCCACCAACACGAACCGATGCCCCTTTGAATAAGAAGGATGAATCTCTCCAATAAAGTCTAATCCCCAACCTCTAAAAGGCCATGACTTGATAATAGGATGTAAGATAGCAGCGGGAGCCAACTGAATATCACCAAACTTTTGACAAGATTCACATCATTTATAATACCGGAAGCAATCATTAACCATCGCTGGCCAATAAAATCCAGCACGTCGTAATAACCATTTCATCTTGGAAGCCGCCTGATGAGAGCCACAAATTCCTCATGGACCTCTCCCATAGCAACTCTCGCTTGGTCCTCGTCCAAGCACTTTAAAAGAACATCATCAACCGTTCGGCGATAGAGACCATCATCTCTCATTGTGTAGTTACAAGCCATACGCCGAACAGTCTTGTTCACCCTTTTACTAGGATCACACAAATAATCAATAATGAGTTTCCTCCAGTCTTGACTTTCTCCTGCATTAAATATTTCATTAGTGGCCGAAACGGTGGGCTCCGGTTCGGCCTCCCCTATGTTGGCAAGACTAGACATCGGCGTTCGAGAAATATGAAACATGACATGACCAACATGATAGCCGGATGCTTATTGTGCCAACTCATTTGTTCTCCAATTGTCACGTCTAGATATATGAGCAATGCTAAAATAATTCAAAGTAAAAATTATATCTAGACATTTATCAAGATAAACATTAAGTGATTCGTCAAAACATTGAAAGACTTTGGATATTTGTTGCACTACTAATAAAGAATCACCAAAAGCCTCAATGTGTAGCACCTATGGCAAGCAACATCTCTAAGCCGAATAACAATGCTTCATATTCGTCTTGATTATTCGTGCAAAAGTATTCTAAGCGGCATGAGGCTTCAAAAACAGCACCATGAGGAGATATATAAACAATACCAACACCTTGGCCATTGCTATAAATTGAACCATCAAAATATAATCTCCATGGTACTAACGAGACAAGGTTTATATCAATATCATGCTTGTCATCAGTCCAATGCTCAACAATAAAATTAGCAACAATTTGGCCTTTCATGGATTTCAGAGATTCATAAGCCAAATCATATTCAATTAAAGCATAAGCTGATAACCCACAAGTATAGGGCATCGCAACAGTTTTCGATAAGTAAGAGTGTCGAACCCAACGAGGAGCTAAAGGTAGAACAAATATTCCCTAAAGTTCTATCGACCACCGATACAACTCTACGCACGCTTAATGTTTACTTTACCTAGAACAAGTATGAAACTAGAAGTACTTTGTAGGAGTTTTTGGGTAAGCTTGCAAGAAAGTAAAGAGCACGTAAATAAAAACTAGGGGCTGTTTAAGTAAAGACACAACTAAAGTAAATATGGCGAGTGTGGAAAAGTGGTGGTAGGAGTTGTGGAATTGTCCCTAGGCAACTGACTATATTACTAGACCGGTAATCACTATTGCAATTCTATTTGAGGGAGAGGCATAAGCTAACATACTTTCTCTACTTGGATCATATGCACTTATGATTGGAACTCTAGCAAGCATCCGCAACTACTAAAGATTCATTAAGGTAAGACCCAACCATAGCATTAAAGTATCAAGTCCCCTTTATCCCATACGTAAACAACCTACTTACTCGGGTTTGTGTTTCCGTCACTCACGCAACCCACTATAAGCAAATCATAAACATATTGCAAACTCTACAGCGGGAATCCCTCACGCTTGCGCGACACGGAGGGCACAATAGGACAACACCAATAAAATATGCAACTCAAACCAATCATAGCAATTCATCAATCACCGATAGGACAATAGAAATCTACTCAGACATCATAGGATGGCAACACATCATTGGATAATAATATGAAGCATAAAGCACCACGTTCAAGTAGAGGGTACAGCGGGTTGCGGAAGAGTGGACCGTTGTAGATAGAGGGGGGAAGGCGATGGAGATGTTGGTGAAGATGGCGGAGGTGTTGGTGAAGATCGCGGTGATGATGATGGCCCCCGGCGGCGTTCCGGCGCCACCGGAAGCAAGGGGGAGAGAGCCCCCCTCCTTCTTCTTCTTCCTTGACCTCCTCCCTAGATGGGAGGAGGGTTTCCCCTCTGTTCCTTGGCTCCCATGGCTTGGGAGGGGCGAGAGCCCCTCCGAGATTGGATCTATCTCTCTGTTTCTGCGTTCTCTTCGTTGGCAGATTCTACCCCTTCACCGTTTCCTTTATATCTGGAGATCCGTAATTCCGATTGGGGTGAATCTTTCGCCCAGATCTTTCTCATAAAATTATATTTCTTGCGCCAGAAGAAGAGCATCAACCGCCTTACGGGTGGACCACGAGGGTCAGGGGCGCGCCTAGGGGGGTAGGGCGCGCCCCCCACCTCGTGCCCACCTCAGATACTATTTCGCGTTGATTTTACTTCCAGAAAATCATAAATATTCCAAAAAATATCTCTGTCCATTTTTTTCCCATTTGGACTCCGTTTGATATTGGGTTTCTGCGAAACAAAAAACATGCAACAGACAGGAACTGGCACTGGGCACTGGATCAATATGTTAGTCCCAAAATAATATAAAAAGTTGCCAAAAAGTATATGAAAGTGAATAATATTGGCATGGAACAATCAAAAATTATAGATACGACGGAGACGTATCAGCATCCCCAAGCTTAATTCCTGCTCGTCCTCGAGTAGGTAAATGATAAAAAAGAATAATTTTTGATGTGGGATGCTACCTAGCATAATCTTGATCATATGTCTAATCATGGCATGAATATTAAGACACGAGTGATTCAAAGCAATAGTCTATCATTTGACATTAAAACAATAATACTTTGAGCGTACCAATAAAGCAATCATGTCTTTTCAAAACAACAAGGCAAAAGCAAGCTTATCCCTACAAAATCATACAGTTTGGCCATGCTTCATTTTCGTCACACAAAATGCCCCCATCATGCACAACCCCGATGATGAGCCAAGCAATTGGTTCATACTTTTTAACGCGCTTCAGCTTTTTCAACCCTCACGCAATACATGAGCGCAAACCATGGATATAGCACTATATAGGTGGAATAGAATATAATGATGGAGGTTATGTGGAGAAGACAAAAAAGGAGAAAGTCTCACATCAACTAGGCTTATCAACGGGCTATGGAGATGCCCATTAATAGATATCAATGTGAGGAGTAGGGATTGCCGTGTAACGGATGCACTAAGAGCTATAAGTGTATGAAAGCTCAACAAAAGAAACTAAGTGGGTGTGCATCTAACTTTCTTGCTCATGAAGACCTAGGGCGTTTGAGGAAGCCCATCGTTGGAATATACAAGCCAAGTTCTATAATGAAAATTCCCACTAGTATATGAAAGTGAATCATAGGAGACAATCTATATGAAGAACATGGTGCTACTTTGAAGCACAAGTGTGGTAAAAGGATAGTAACATTGCCCCTTCTCTCTTTTTCTCTCATTTTTTTATTTTCTTTTTTTTTATTTTTTTGGTGGGCTTCTTTGGCCTCTTTTTTTTATCTGGGCTTCTTTGGCCTCTTTTATTTTTTTGTAAAGTCCGGAGTCTCATCCCGATGGGGGGGAATCATAGTCTCCATCATCCTTTCCTCACTGGGGCAATGCTCTAATAATGATGATCATCACACTTTTATTTACTTACAACTCAATATTACAACTCGATATCTAGAACAAAGATATGACTCTATATGAATGCCTCCGGCGGTGTACCAGGATGTGCAATGATCTAGCGTAGCAATGACATCAAAAAACGGACAAGCCATGAAAACATCATGCTAGCTATCTTACGATCATGCAAAGCAATATGACAATGAATGCTCAAGTCATGAATATGATGATGATGGAAGTTGCATGGCAATATATCTCGGAATGGCTATGGAAATGCCATGATAGATAGGTATGGTGGCTTTTTTGAGGAAGATATAATGAGGCTTATGTGTGATAGAGCGTATCGTATCACGGGGTTTGGATTCACCGGCGAAGTTTGCACCAACTCTCGAGGTGAGGAAGGGCAATGCACGGTACCGAAGAGGCTAGCAATGACGGAAGGGTGAGAGTGCGTATAATCCATGGACTCACATTAGTCATAAAGAACTCATATACTTATTGCAAAAGTTTGCTAGCCCTCGAAGCAAAGTACTACTACGCATGCCCCTAGGGGGATAGATTGGTAGGAAAATACCATCGCTCGTCCCCGACTGCCACTCATAAGGAAGACAATCAAAGAAACACCCCATGCTTCAAATTGTCACACAACGGTTACCATACGTGCATGCTACGGGACTTGCAAACCTCAACACAAGTGTCTCTACAATCCACAACCACCCACTAGCATAACTCTAATATCTGTTGGAAATATGCCCTAGAGCAATAATAAAAGCATTATTATTATATTTCCTTGTTCATGATAATTGTCTTTATTCATGCTATAATTGTGTTATCCGGAAATCGTAATACATGTGTGAATAACAGACACCAACATGTCCCTAGTAAGCCTCTAGTTGACTAGCTCGTTGATCAATAGATAGTCATGGTTTCCTGACTATGGACATTGGATGCCATTGATGACGGGATCACATCATTAGGAGAATGATGTGATGTACAAGACCCAATCCTAAACATAGCACAAGATCGTATAGTTCGTTTGCTAGAGTTTTCCAATGTCAAAGTATCTTTTCCTTAGACCATGAGATCGTGTAACTCCCGGATACCGTAGGAGTGCTTTGGGTATACCAAACGTCACAACGTAACTGGGTGACTATAAAGGTAGACTACGAGTATCTCCGAAAGTGTCTGTTGGGTTGACATGGATCAAGACTGGGATTTGTCACTCCGTATGACGGAGAGGTATCACTGGGCCCACTCGGTAATGCATCATCATAATGAGCTCAAAGTGACCAAGTGTCTGGTCACGGGATCATGCATTACGGTACGAGTAAAGTGACTTGCCGGTAACGAGATTGAACGAGGTATTGGGATACCGACGATCGAATCTCGGGCAAGTAACATATCGATTGACAAAGGGAATTGAGTACGGGGTTGATTGAATCCTCGACATCGTGGTTCATCCGATGAGATCATCGTGGAGCATGTGGGAGCCAACATGGGTATCCAGATCCCGCTGTTGGTTATTGACCGGAGAGTCGTCTCGGTCATGTCTGCTTGTCTCCCGAACCCGTAGGGTCTACACACTTAAGGTTCGGTGACGCTAGGGTTATGAAGATATGTATATGCAGAAACCCGAATGTTGTTCGGAGTCCCGGATGAGATCCCGGACGTCACGAGGAGTTCCGGAATGGTCCGGAGGTAAAGAATTATATATAGGAAGTGCTGTTTCGGCCATCGGGACAAGTTTCGGGGTTATCGGTATTGTACCGGGACCACCGGAGGGGTCCCGGGGGCCCACCGGGTGGGGCCACCTATCCCGGGGGGCCACATGGGCTGTAGGGGGTGCGTCTTGGCCTTCATGGGCCAAGGGCACCAGCCCCTATAGGCCCATGCGCCTAGGGTTTCCACCTAGGAGGAGTCCTAGTGGTGGAAGGCACCCCTAGGTGCCTTGGGGGGGAGGGAAACCTCCCCTTGGCCGCCGCCCCCCTAGTAGATCTCATCTACTAGGGCCGGCGCCCCCCCCCATGGCACCCCTATATATAGTGGGGGGGGGAGAGGAGGGAAACACACCAGCCCCTGGCGCCTCCCTCTCTCCCCGTTACGTCTCTCTCTCATAGTCTTGGCGAAGCCCTGCTTCTGTGACGCCCTGCATCCACCACCACGCCGTCGTGCTGCTGGATCTTCATCAACCTCTCCTCCCCCCTTGCTGGATCAAGAAGGAGGAGACGTCTCCCGTCCCGTACGTGTGTTGAACGTGGAGGTGCCTTCCGTTCGGCGCTTGGTCATCGGTGATTTGGATCACGTCGAGTACGACTACATCATCACCGTTCTTTGAACGCTTCCGCTCGCGATCTACAAGGTACGTAGATGCATCCGATGACTCGTTGCTAGATGAACTCCTAGATGGATCTTGGTGAAACGAGTAGGAAATTTTTTTTGTTTTCTGCAACGTTCCCCAACAGTGGCATCATGAGCTAGGTCTATGCGTAGTTCCTCTTGCGCGAGTAGAACACAATTTGTTGTGGGCGTAGATTTGTCAACTTTCTTGCCGTTACTAGTCCTTTCTTGCTTCAGCGGTATTGTGGGATGAAGCGGCCCGGACCAACCTTACACGTACGCTTACGTGAGACCGGTTCCACCGACTAACATGCACTAGTTGCATAAGGTGGCTGGCGGGTGTCTATCTCTCCTACTTTAGTTGGAGCGGATTCGATGAACAGGGTCCTTATGAAGGGTAAATAGAAGTTGACAAATCACGTTGTGGCTTTAACGTAGGTAAGAAGACGTTCTTGCTAGAACCCTAATTCAGCCACGTAAAACTTGCAACAACAATTAGAGGACGTCTAACTTGTTTTTGCAGCAAGTTGTTTGTGATATGATATGGCCAAAGTTGTGATGAATGATGAATGATCTATATGTGATGTATGAGATGTTCATGCTATTGTAATAGGAATCACGACTTGCATGTCGATGAGTATGACAACCGGCAGGAGCCATAGGAGTTGTCTTTATTCTTTTATATGACCTGCGTGTCATTGAGAAACGCCATGTAAATTACTTTACTTTATTGCTAAACGCGTTAGCCATAGTAGTAGAAGTAATAGTTGGCGAGCAACTTCATGGAGACACGATGATGGAGATCATGGTGTCAAGCCGGTGACAAGATGATCATGGAGCCCCAAGATGGAGATCAAAGGAGCTATGTGATATTGGCCATATCATGTCACGTTTATTATTTGATTGCATGTGATGTTTATCATGTTTTGCATCTTGTTTACTTAGAACGACGGTAGTAAATAAGATGATCCCTCATACTAATTTCAAGAAGTGTTCCCCCTAACTGTGCACCGTTGCGACAGTTTGCTATTTCAAAACACCACGTGATGATCGGGTGTTTTATTCAGACGTTCACATACAACGGGTGTAAGACAGATTTACACATGCAAACACTTAGGTTGACTTGACGAGCCTAGCATGTACAGACATGGCCTCGGAACACAGAAGACCGAAAGGTCGAGCATGAGTCGTATAGAAGATACGATCAACATGAAGATGTTCACCGATGTTGACTAGTCCGTCTCACGTGATGATCGGACACGGTCTAGTTAAACTCGGATCATGTAATACTTAGATGACTAGAGGGATGTCTAATCTAAGTGGGAGTTCATTAATAATTTGATTAGTTGAACTTAATTATCATGAACTTAGTCTAAATATTTTACAATATGTCTTGTAGATCAAATGGCCAACGTAGTCCTCAACTTCAACGCGTTCCTAGAGAAAACTAAGCTGAAAGACGATGGCAGCAACTATACGGACTGGGTCCGGAACCTGAGGATCATCCTCATAGCTGCCAAGAAAGATTATGTCCTACAAGCACCGCTGGGTGACGCACCTGTTCTCCCTGCAGAACAAGATGTTATGAACGCTTGGCAGGCACGTTCCGATGACTACTCCCTCGTTCAATGCGGCATGCTTTACAGCCTAGAGCCGGGGCTCCAAAAGCGTTTTGAGAGACATGGAGCATATGAGATGTTCGAAGAGCTGAAAATGGTTTTCCAAGCTCATGCCCGGGTCGAGAGATATGAAGTCTCCGACAAATTCTTCAGCTGTAAGATGGAGGAAAATAGTTCTGTCAGTGAGCACATACTCACTATGTCTGGGTTACATAACCGCTTGACTCAGCTGGGAGTTAATCTCCCGGATGATGCGGTAATTGACAGAATCCTCCAGTCGCTTCCACCAAGCTACAAGAGCTTTGTGATGAACTTCAATATGCAGGGGATGGAAAAGACCATTCCTGAAGTATTTGCTATGCTGAAATCAGCAGAGGTAGAAGTCAAGAAGGAACATCAAGTGTTGATGGTCAATAAAACCACTAAGTTCAAGAAAGGCAAGGGTAAAAAGAACTTCAAGAAGGACGGCAAGGAGGTTTCCGCGCCCGGCAAGCAAGCTGCCGGGAAGAAGCCAAAGAATGGACCCAAGCCCGAGACTGAGTGCTTTTATTGCAAGGGAAGCGGTCACTGGAAGCGGAACTGCCCTAAGTACTTAGCGGATAAGAAGGCCGGCAAAACAAAAGGTATATGTGATATAAATGTAATTGATGTGTACCTTACTAGTGCCCGTAGTAGCTCCTGGGTATTTGATACCGGTGCAGTTGCTCACATTTGTAACTCAAAGCAGGGGCTGCGGAATAAGCGGAAACTGGCAAAGGACGAGGTGATGATGCGCGTCGGGAATGGTTCCAAGGTCAATGTGATCGCCGTCGGCACGCTGCCTCTGCATCTCCCTTCGGGATTAGTTTTAAACCTTAATAATTGTTATTTAGTGCCAGCTTTGAGCATGAACATTGTATCGGGATCTCGTTTAATTCGAGATGGCTACTCATTTAAATCCGAGAATAATGGTTGTTCTATTTATATGAGAGATATGTTTTATGGTCATGCTCCTATGGTGAATGGTTTATTCTTTATGAATCTCGAACGTGATGCTACACATGTTCACAATGTGAGTACCAAAAGAAGTAAGGTTGATAATGATAGTCCCACATACTTGTGGCACTGCCGCCTTGGTCACATAGGTGTCAAGCGCATGAAGAAACTCCATGCAGATGGACTTTTAGAGTCTCTTGATTATGAATCATTTGACACATGCGAACCATGCCTTATGGGAAAAATGACCAAGACTCCGTTCTCAGGAACAATGGAGCGAGCAACCAACTTATTGGAAATCATACATACTGATGTGTGCGGTCCAATGAGTGTTGAGGCTCGCGGTGGCTATCGTTATGTTCTCACCCTCACTGATGATTTAAGTAGGTATGGGTATATCTACTTAATGAAACACAAGTCTGAAACCTTTGAAAAGTTCAAGGAATTTCAGAGTGAGGTTGAAAATCAACGTGACAGGAAAATCAAGTTTCTACGATCAGATCGTGGAGGAGAATACTTGAGTCATGAGTTTGGCACACACTTAAGAAAATGTGGAATAGTTTCACAACTCACGCCGCCTGGAACACCTCAGCGTAATGGTGTGTCCGAACGTCGTAATCGCACTCTATTAGATATGGTGCGATCTATGATGTCTCTTACCGATTTACCGCTATCTTTTTGGGGCTATGCTTTAGAGACCGCAGCATTCACTTTAAATAGGGCTCCGTCAAAATCCGTTGAGACGACACCGTATGAATTATGGTTTGGGAAGAAACCTAAGCTGTCGTTTCTAAAAGTTTGGGGATGCGATGCTTATGTCAAGAAACTTCAACCTGAAAAGCTCGAACCCAAGTCAGAAAAATGCGTCTTCATAGGATACCCAAAGGAAACTATTGGGTACACCTTCTACCTCAGATCCAAAGGCAAGATCTTTGTTGCCAAGAATGGATCCTTTCTAGAGAAGGAGTTTCTCTCGAAAGAAGTAAGTGGGAGGAAAGTAGAGCTTGATGAAGTATTACCTCTTGAACCGGAAAATGGCGCAACTCAAGAAAATGTTCCTGAGGTGCCTGCACCGACTAGAGAGGAAGTTAATGATGATGATCAAGATACTTCTGATCAAGCTCCTACTGAAATTCGAAGGTCCACAAGGACACGTTCCGCGCCAGAGTGGTACGGCAACCCTATCTTGGAAATCATGTTGTTAGACAATGATGAACCTTCGAACTATGAACAAGCGATGGCGGGCCCGGATTCCGACAAATGGCTAGAAGCCATGAAATCCGAGATAAGATCCATGTATGAAAACGAAGTATGGACTTTGACTGACTTGCCCGTTGAACGGCGAGTCATAGAAAATAAATGGATCTTTAAGAGGAAGACAAACGCGGATGGTAATGTGACCATCTATAAAGCTCGGCTTGTCGCTAAGGGTTATCGACAAGTTCAAGGGGTTGACTACGATGAGACTTTCTCATCGGTAGTGAAGCTGAAGTCCGTCCGAATCATGTTAGCAATTGCCGCATTCTACGATTATGAAATATGGCAAATGGACGTCAAAACGGCATTCCTTAATGGTTTCCTTAAGGAAGAATTGTATATGATCCAGCCGGAAGGTTTTGTCGATCCTAAGAATGCTGACAAGGTGTGCAATCTCCAACGCTCGATTTATGGGCTGGTGCAAGCATCTCGGAGTTGGAACATTCGCTTTGATGAGATGATCAAAGCGTTTGGGTTTACGCAGACTTATGGAGAAGCCTGCGTTTACAAGAAAGTGAGTGGGAGCTCTGTAGCATTTCTCATACTATATGTAGATGACATACTTTTGATGGGAAATGATATAGAACTCTTGGACAGCATCAAGGCCTATTTGAATAAGAGTTTTTCAATGAAGGACCTTGGAGAAGCTGCTTATATATTAGCATCAAGATCTATAGAGATAGATCAAGACGCCTCATAGGTCTTTCACAAAGCACATACCTTGATAAGATATTGAAGAAGTTCAATATGGATCAATCCAAGAAGGGGTTCTTGCCTGTGTTACAAGGTATGAAATTGAGCTCAGCTCAATGTCCGACCACGGCAGAAGATATAGAAGAGATGAGCGTCATCCCCTATGCATCAGCCATAGGTTCTATTATGTATGCCATGCTGTGTACCAGACCTGATGTAAACCTTGCCGTAAGTTTGGTAGGAAGGTACCAAAGTAATCCCGGCAAGGAGCACTGGACAGCGGTCAAGAATATCCTGAAGTACCTGAAAAGGACTAAGGAAATGTTTCTCGTTTATGGAGGTGACGAAGAGCTCGTCGTAAAGGGTTACGTCGACGCTAGCTTCGACATAGATCTGGATGACTCTAAGTCACAGACCGGATACATGTATATTTTGAATGGTGGGGCAGTAAGCTGGTGCAGTTGCAAGCAGAGCGTCGTGGCGGGATCTACATGTGAAGCGGAGTACATGGCGGCCTCGGAGGCAGCACATGAAGCAATATGGGTGAAGGAGTTCATCACCGACCTAGGAGTCATACCCAATGCGTCGGGGCCGATCAAGCTCTTCTGTGACAACACTGGAGCTATTGCACTTGCCAAGGAGCCCAGGTTTCACAAGAAGACAAGGCACATCAAGCGTCGCTTCAACTCCATTCGTGAAAATGTTCAAGATGGAGACATAGAGATTTGTAAAATACATACGGACCTGAATGTAGCAGATCCGTTGACTAAACCTCTCCCTAGAGCAAAACATGATCAACACCAGAATTCCATGGGTGTTCGATTCATCACAATGTAACTAGATTATTGACTCTAGTGCAAGTGGGAGACTGTTGGAAATATGCCCTAGAGGCAATAATAAAAGCATTATTATTATATTTCCTTGTTCATGATAATTGTCTTTATTCATGCTATAATTGTGTTATCCGGAAATCGTAATACATGTGTGAATAACAGACACCAACATGTCCCTAGTAAGCCTCTAGTTGACTAGCTCGTTGATCAATAGATAGTCATGGTTTCCTGACTATGGACATTGGATGTAATTGATGACGGGATCACATCATTAGGAGAATGATGTGATGGACAAGACCCAATCCTAAACATAGCACAAGATCGTATAGTTCGTTTGCTAGAGTTTTCCAATGTCAAAGTATCTTTTCCTTAGACCATGAGATCGTGTAACTCCCGGATACCGTAGGAGTGCTTTGGGTATACCAAACGTCACAACGTAACTGGGTGACTATAAAGGTAGACTATGAGTATCTCCGAAAGTGTCTGTTGGGTTGACATGGATCAAGACTGGGATTTGTCACTCCGTATGACGGAGAGGTATCACTGGGCCCACTCGGTAATGCATCATCATAATGAGCTCAAAGTGACCAAGTGTCTGGTCACGGGATCATGCATTACGGTACGAGTAAAGTGACTTGCCGGTAACGAGATTGAACGAGGTATTGGGATACCGAAGATCGAATCTCGGGCAAGTAACATATCGATTGACAAAGGGAATTGAGTACGGGGTTGATTGAATCCTCGACATCGTGGTTCATCCAATGAGATCATCGTGGAGCATGTGGGAGCCAACATGGGTATCCAGATCCCGCTGTTGGTTATTGACCGGAGAGTCGTCTCGGTCATGTCTGCTTGTCTCCCGAACCCGTAGGGTCTACACACTTAAGGTTCGGTGACGCTAGGGTTATGAAGATATGTATATGCAGAAACCCGAATGTTGTTCGGAGTCCCGGATGAGATCCCGGACGTCACGAGGAGTTCCGGAATGGTCCGGAGGTAAAGAATTATATATAGGAAGTGCTGTTTCGGCCATCGGGACAAGTTTCGGGGTTATCGGTATTGTACCGGGACCACCGGAGGGGTCCCGGGGGCCCACCGGGTGGGGCCACCTGTCCCGGGGGGGCACATGGGCTGTAGGGGGTGCGCCTTGGCCTTCATGGGCCAAGGGCACCAGCCCCTATAGGCCCATGCGCCTAGGGTTTCCACCTAGGAGGAGTCCTAGTGGTGGAAGGCACCCCTAGGTGCCTTGGGGGGGAGGGAAACCTCCCCTTGGCCGCCGCCCCCCTAGTAGATCTCATCTACTAGGGCCGGCGCCCCCCCCATGGCACCCCTATATATAGTGGGGGGGGAGAGGAGGGAAACACACCAGCCCCTGGCGCCTCCCTCTCTCCCCGTTACGTCTCTCTCTCATAGTCTTGGCGAAGCCCTGCTTCTGTGACGCCCTGCATCCACCACCACGCCGTCGTGCTGCTGGATCTTCATCAACCTCTCCTCCCCCCTTGCTGGATCAAGAAGGAGGAGACGTCTCCCATCTCGTACGTGTGTTGAACGCGGAGGTGTCTTCCGTTCGGCGCTTGGTCATCGGTGATTTGGATCACGTCGAGTACGACTACATCATCACCGTTCTTTGAACGCTTCCGCTCGCGATCTACAAGGTACGTAGATGCATCCGATGACTCGTTGCTAGATGAACTCCTAGATGGATCTTGGTGAAACGAGTAGGAATTTTTTTTTTGTTTTCTGCAACGTTCCCCAACAATATCACCATCTTTATATCACAAAACTATTGCAAGGAATCAAACATATCATATTCAGCGATCTACAAGTTTATGTAGGATTTTATGACTAACCATGTGAATGACCAATTCCTGTCATCTCTCTAAATGGATATAAGTGAAGCAAGAGAGTATAATTCTTTCTACAAAAGATATGCCCATGCTCTAACAAGTATAAGTGAAGAAAAAGAGCATTCTACAAATGGCGGTCGTCTATGTGAAGAGAAACAGGCAATCCAGCTTCAAATGATATAAGTGAAGCACATGAAGCATTCTATAAAGCCATACTCAAAAGATTTAAGTGAAGTGCAATGAGTATTCTATAAATCAACCAAGTATTATCTCATACCAGCATGGTGCATAAAAGAAAAATAAAAACCTAATTGCAAAAGACGCTCCAAGACTTGCACATAATGCAAGAATGAAACGAATTCGAAAACATACCGATACTTGTTGAAGAAAGAGGGGATGCCTCCCCAGCATCCCCAAGCTTAGACGCTTGAGTCTCCTTGAATATTTACTTGGGGTGCCTCGGGCATCCCCAAGCTTGAGCTCTTGCCTTTCTTCCTTCTTCTCACATCGAAACATCCTCGATTAGGCACTACATCCACACAAAACTTTAGAAGAAAACTCGGTAAGATCCGTTAGTATAATAAAGCAAATCACCACTCTAAGTACTGTAGCAAACCAATTCATATTTTGTTTTTGCATTGTGTCTACTGTAATATAGCTTTTTCATGGCTTAATCCACTAGTATAAATTGATAGTTTCATCAAAACAAGCAAACTATGCATCAAAAACAGAATCTGTCAAAAACAGAACAGTATGTAGTAATTTGAACATCCACCATACTTCTCGTACCCCAAAAATTCTACCAAAATTAGGAAAAATAAACAAGTTGTATCAAGACAGTGCAAAAAGAATCCGAACCAATTGACGTTCCAGGTAAAACTGTAAAATCGTGCACTACAGCCAAAGTTTCTGTCCTGCACCGTACAAACCAACAAGCATTGTAAACATCCTAAAGGCAAATCTTGGCATATTATTTTTATAATACAATGGAATTGTACAAGGAAATAATTATTTTTGTTGAAAAGTTTCTGTAATCAAGATTCACAAAGTTTCCGTGAGCATGAACAAAGTCCAAGGCTAGCTCCCACTTCAACAATGCTTGTCTTTCTCACTTTCACTTTCCTTTTTGAAAAGTTTTGGGTTCCCCTCTTTATTTTTGTTGTTTTTAAACTATATGAAAGCACTCAACAAAAATAAATGACTCTCTAAAACTTTCGGGTTGTCTCCCTGGCAGCGCTTTCTTTAAAGCCATTAAGCTAGGCATATAGTGCTCAAGTAATGGATCCACCCGGATCCCAAGGTATATCAAAGCCAATTTTAATTAACAATGATTTGTAATTTATTAGTTAGCACAAAGTAACATATATCATGCAACAACGAAGTCTAACTCTCTTCCTATGCATCGGCATGTCATAAAAGAACAATTCATGCACACCAAGTAAAGGCCATTGCATAGTATAAACAGTTTCTTGCAATTTCATAGTATGGGAAACATAGAGAGGTGGAGAAAGAGTTCATCTCTCATAATAATTGCAAGTAGGAGCGGCAAGCACATGCATATTATATCTATCAAAATCATCATGTGCAACGGTAGAAGGCAACCCATCAATGTAATCCTTGATAAGCACAAACTTCTCCGATATAGTGTGGTAGGGAGAATTCAAAAAGATAATAGGACTATCATGCATGGGTGCAATAGCAACAATTTCATGTTTAACATAAGGAACTATAGCAAGTTCATCTCCACAAGCATCATTCATATTGGCATCTTGGCCACAAGCATAGCAAGCATCATCAAAAAGGGATATTTCAAAAGAATCATAGGGATCATAACAAGCATCATAGCAATCATCATGGCAATCATCATAGCAACCATCCTTCGGTAAGCATGAAGGGGAATTAAATAATATATGAGTTGGAGGGTTACTCTCATTAGAAGGTGGGCACGGGTAGCTAATCCGCTCCTCCTCCTTTTGTTCTTCGCTCTCCTCATCATCTTTTTCATCCAATGAGCTCACAGTTTCATCAATTTCTTCTTCCATATCTTCCTGCAAAATATTAGTCTCTTCTTGGACAGCAGAGACTTTCTTAATAAGTGCATCAATTTCATAATTGTATTTATAATTCTCATAGCAATATTTGAGGATAGCTTAATTTTCAGATCTATAAACAACATCATCAAAATCCTCAAACTCTTTACACATAGCTTCAATTTCATAAGCACCCATAAAAGCAACAAATTCTTCTATTTGTTCCACATCATAGTAATCATATATACCATTAGCATAAGAAGCTAAGGTTTCATTATCATTAAATTTGCATGAAAAGGGAAAGTGCGGAGAATTCATCCTAGAGCAACAAGTATAATCATATTCCACGCATAGTTTCCAAGCATACCACTTCAATAAATGAATTTGATCCCATAATAGTTTCCCTTTTTGTGTTAAGCGATAATCCCTAAAGTATTCATGTTAATCCAATGTTACTCCCATTATAAAGTTGAATGGGGTTTTCTCAGGATTATCAAAGTAGTATATAATATCTCTCGCATAATGAGAATCGAGGGTTTTAGGAGTTACCCCATCCTCATGAGTAGCAAGTACAACTAATTTTTTTGGTATTTTGCGTTCCATATCCATGACTAAAGATAGAGAACAACTTAGAACAGCAAATAAAAATTACTTAGTGATAAAGCAAACAAGCACACACGAGAATATTCACCCCACGCTATGACTCCCCGGCAACGGCGCCAGAAAAAGGTCTTGATAACCCACAAGTATAGGGGATCACAACAGTTTTCGATAAGTAAGAGTGTCGAACCCAACGAGGAGCTAAAGGTAGAACAAATATTCCCTAAAGTTCTATTGACCACCGATACAACTCTACGCACGCTTAATGTTTACTTTACCTAGAACAAGTATGAAACTAGAAGTACTTTGTAGGAGTTTTTGGGTAAGCTTGCAAGAAAGTAAAGAGCACGTAAATAAAAACTAGGGGCTGTTTAAGTAAAGACACAACTAAAGTAAATATGGCGAGTGTGGAAAACTGGTTGTAGGAGTTGTGGAATTGTCCCTAGGCAACTGACTATATTATTAGACCGGTAATCACTATTGCAATTCTATTTGAGGGAGAGGCATAAGCTAACATACTTTCTCTACTTGGATCATATGCACTTATGATTGGAACTCTAGCAAGCATCCGCAACTACTAAAGATTCATTAAGGTAAAGCCCAACCATAGCATTAAAGTATCAAGTCCCCTTTATCCCATACGTAAACAACCTACTTACTCGGGTTTGTGTTTCCGTCACTCACGCAACCCATTATAAGCAAATTATAAACATATTGCAAACCCTACAGCGGGAATCCCTCACGCTTGCGCGACACAGAGGGCACAATAGGACAGCACCAATAAAATATGCAACTCAAACCAATCATAGCAATTCATCAATCACCGATAGGACAATAGAAATCTACTCAGACATCATAGGATGGCAACACATCATTGGATAACAATATGAAGCATAAAGCACCACGTTCAAGTAGAGGGTACAGCGGGTTGCGGAAGAGTGGACCGTTGTAGATAGAGGGGGGAAGGCGATGGAGATGTTGGTGAAGATGGCGGAGGTGTTGGTGAAGATCGCGGTGATGATGATGGCCCCCGGCGGCGTTCCGGCGCCACCGGAAGCAAGGGGGAGAGAGCCCCCTCCTTCTTCTTCTTCCTTGACCTCCTCCCTAGATGGGAGGAGGGTTTCCCCTCTGTTCCTTGGCTCCCATGGCTTGGGAGGGGCGAGAGCCCCTCCGAGATTGGATCTATCTCTCTGTTTTTGCGTTCTCTTCGTTGGCAGATTCTATCCCTTCACAGTTTCCTTTATATCTGGAGATCCGTAACTCCGATTGGGGTGAATCTTTCGCCCAGATCTTTCTCATAAAATTATCTTTTTTGTGCCAGAAGAAGAGTATCAACCGCCTTACGGGTGGACCACGAGGGTCAGGGGCGCGCCTGGGGGGGTAGGGCGCGCCCCCTACCTCGTGCCCACCTCGGATACCGTTTCGCGTTGATTTTACTTCCAGAAAATCATAAATATTCCAAAAAAATCTCCATCCGTTTTTTTTCCGTTTGGACTCCGTTTGATATTGGGTTTATGCGAAACAAAAAACATGCAACAGACAGGAACTGGCACTGGGCACTGGATCAATATGTTAGTCCCAAAAATAATATAAAAAGTTGCCAAAAAGTATATGAAAGTGAATAATATTGGTACGGAACAATCAAAAATTATAGATACGACGGAGACGTATCATAAGCCAACTTGCCAATTCTACCACTAAGAATTGGCCTATGCAACATGTACTTAATGACGTCGGTTTGACAAGCTACTATGCAAGCACTAGACACTAGGTAATGTCTCAGTTTTGTGCAAGCATAATATAAACAAAGGCATAATTTTGCAATAAATGTGTACCTCGTATCAGTGTCCAATAAACGTCGGATCAAATAAGTAATAGCATGTTCCTTTCCTTCCGTCTCTTGAGTCAAAACAACACCAATAACACATTCTTCCGCTGCAATATAAAGACTAAAGGGCTCTTTATGTTTGGGAGCTTTCAACACCGGAGGAGTGCACAAATAATTTTTGATCATATCAAATGCTTCTTGCTATTTTGCCCCCCAAGTAAAATTAGTTTCATCCTTTAACCGAAGGATGGGAGTGAATGCGTCAACCTTCCCTGACAAGTTGGCTATGAATCTCCTCAAATAATTGAATTTGCCAAGGAATTTTTGCATATCTCTCTTGCATGTTGGAGCCTCCACCTTTTGTATAGCTTCTATCTTTTTGGGATCAATTTCTATGCCATCTTGATGAATAATGAAATCCAAAAACTTTCCAGCCGATACACCAAAAGCACACTTCAAAGGATTCATCTTTAGTCCATATTTTTTCATTCTCTCAAAGGCTAAGCGCAAATCGGCTAGATGAGATTCAAAAGCATCCGATTTGACAACAATATCATCAATATAAACCTCAAGTATGACACCAAGTAAATCATGAAAAATTAAATTCATAGCCCTTTGATACGTGGCACCGGCATTTTGAATCCAAAGGTCATCACTATCCACTCAAATAGACCAAGGAAACTGGGACATCGAAAAGCCGTTTTGTACGTATCCTCTTCGGCCATAAAAAGTTGATTATACCCCGCATTACCATCAAGAAAGCTAATGATCTTATTTCCAAAAGCATCATTAATAAGCATATCGGCTATTGGCATGGGATACTCATCTTTAGGTGTAGCTCTATTCAAATATCTGAAATCAATGCACACCCTCAACTTGCCGGAGCCTTTCTTTTCTACTGGTACAATGTTAGAAATCCACTCGGCATACCTGCAAGGTCTAATATTATTAGTTTTAAGCAAACGACCGATCTCTTCCTTGATCCGGTCATATGTTTTTGGATTAAACTTTCTGGTCGATTGCTTGTACGGTCTAAAACCGACCTTTATAGGTAACCGATGTTCCACTAGCTCTCGGCTTAAACCTGACATCTCATGATATTCCCATGCAAAGCAACAAACAGACTATTTCAACAGCTCGATCAACTTAGCTTTATGATCGGCTCTTAAATTTTCGTTTACAAATGTCGGCCTAGGAACTGAACCATCTCCAATATCCATCTCTTCTAATGGATCGGCCGATGTAAAACCTTGTCCTAATTTATCCATATCATCTAACTCTTCTATTGACTCATACATATCGTTCTGAGTTAGGATCCATTTAAATACATCATACCTTGGAGTCGATTATCGCCAACAGACTTCAAAGAAACGGGCATGAAGCCACTTTTTGTAGCGCTAAGAAAATCAAATTCTTATAAGTCACTCCCGGTCAAGCAAGTAGCATTGGTATGTTGCCAATCCACTGCTACCTCTTGAGTTTGCGTTGGTTTTCCCTTAAAGAGGAAAGGGTGATGCAGCAAAGTAGCATAAGTATTTCCCTCAGTTTTGAGAACCAAGGTATCAATCCAGTAGGAGACGACACAAGTCACCAAATACCTCCACAAACAATCAAGAACTTGCAACCAACGCGATAAAGGGGTTGTCAAATCCTTCACGTTCACTCACAAAAGTGAGATCTGATAGAGATAGATAAACGGTAAAGTAAGTATTTTTGGTATTTTTGGTTGTATAGATTGGAAAGTAAAGATTGCAAAATAATAGATCGGAAACTAGCAAGATGTAAACGAGATTCAATAATAAGGAAAAGAGACCCGGGGGGCATAGGTTTCACTAGTCGCTTCTCTCGAGATAGCATATATTACGGTGGGTGAACAAATTACTGCCGAGCAATTGATCGAAAAGCGCATAATTATGATGACATCTAAGGCAATGATCATGAGCATAGGCATCACGTCAGTATCAAGTAGATCGACTCCTGCCTGCATCTACTACTATTACTCCACACATCGACCGCTATCCAGCATGCATCTAAAGTATAAAGTTCATAAAGAACAGAGTAACACATTAAGAAAGATGACATGATGTAGAGGAATTAACTCAAGCAATATGATGAAAACCTCATCTTATTATCCTCGATGGCAACAATACAATACGTGCCTTGCTGTCCCTACTGTCACTGGGAAAGGACACCGCAAGATTGAACCCAAAGCTAAGCACTTCTCTCATGGCAAGAAAGATTAATATAGTAGGCCAAACTAAACCGACAATTCGAAGAGACTTGCAAAGATATCAAATCATGCATATAAGAATTCAGAGAAGAACCAAATAATACTCATAGATAATCTTGATCATAAATCCACAATTCATCGGATCTCGGCAAACACACCGCAAAAGAATATTACATCGAATAGATCTCCAAGAACATCGAGGAGAACTTTGTACTGAGAATCAAAGAGAGAGAAGAAACCATCTAGCTAATAACTATGGACCCGAAGGTCCGTGGTAAACTACTCACGCTTCATCGGAGAGGTAATGGTGTTGATGTAGAAGCCCTCCGTGATCGAATCCCCCTCCGGCAGATCGCCGGAAAAGGCCCCAAGATGGGATCTCATGGGTACAGAAGGTTGCGGCGGTGGAAAAGTGGTTTCGTGGCTACCCCTGATGTTTTTAGGGTATAAGAGTATATATATGCGAAGGAACTAGGTCAGGGGTGTCGTGGTTCTAAGTCTGACAGTAGAGTGGGGGGTAGGTATGGAGAGGCAAGGTCCTAGCTATGGAGAGGTTGTAAACACAAGCGATGTACGAGTTCAGGCCCTTCTCGGAGGAAGTAAAAGCCCTACGTCTCGGAGCCCTGAGGCGGTCGAGTGGATTATGTGTATAGGTGTTACAAGAGTGCGAACCCCTCTGCCTGTGGAGGGGAGTGGCTTATATAGAGTACGCCAGGACCCCTGCCAGCCCACGTAATGGAGGGTTTAAAGTACATTAAGTCTGGGGCGTTACTGGTAACGCCCCTCATAAAGTGCCTTAACTATCATTAAGTCTATTCAATTACAGGCCGTTGCAGTGCAGAGTGCCTTCTGACCTTCTGGTGGTCGAGTGTATCTTCATGGTCGAGTGAATCTCCATGGTCGAGTCCTTCTGGTCAGTCGAGTGGGTTCCTCGTTGGTCGACTGGAAGGTGATCTCTTCTGAGGCTGTCCCTGGGTAGGACATTCAGGTCAGGCCTATGACCCTACCCTAGGTACATGAATCCATGATTAGCCCCCGAATGGATTGAGGCTTGAATGAGGAAGGAGTTGATGTTGTTTCCGATTGACTTTTGCATGCTGGCTATGCGTCACTCTGGATTAAGATCTTCTCTGTTGATAACGAACAACTTTTCTTCAGTCGACTCGATCCATTCTTGTCTTTCGTCGAGTGATCTTTTAGACTTTGCTGGTTCCCGAGCAACGGATCGCAGGAAATCACGCGTCTGATAGACCGATCTGCCGTTCGCGGATTCCACGGGATACGGAATTTGGGGGAGCGCGCGAAGCGGAACGGACCGTGGCGCTCGGACGGGACGGGACATAGACGCCTCGATCTCCGTGCCGCTTTTTCCGCCATGTATCGTGTCGATGCAACTGTTTCGGGATATGATTAGGTTGCCTGGGTCCACCTGTCATCCACTCGGAAGGGATGTTATAAATGCAACCAGCGAGGGTTTTCTGAACAGTGCTCCATTCTTTCTCTTCTGCTCTCCTCGTCTCCGCCCAACGCGCTTGCTTTCGACCCCACAAAGCTCTTCCTCGCGCACCTCACCGGCAGCCATGGTCAAGGAGAAGACGGCGGCGCTGGAGCGCGCAAAGAAGGCGTCGGCGACGGAGAAGGCGTCGGCGGCGGAGAAGGCGAAGGGGAGATCCACCAGCCGCAGCGGGTCTTCGTCGAGATCCCGCCTGCCGAAGGGCTGGGTCCAGGGAGATTGGATCCAGTCGACCATCAGGGAGAAGGACCTCCTCGACATGGCCGACGACAGGCTGATCCCCCATGGCGCCGCAAGGCTTCCAGGGAAAGAGTGGCAACCTCAGCCAGAAGAGGGTGAGTGTGTGCTCCTGGCCACTCATATTGATTGAGGGTTTTCTTTGCCACCGAGCATTTTCTTTCATGGTTTTTTGAACTTCTTTGGAGCCCAACTCCACCACTTTACTCCGAACTCCATCGCGTACCTTGCTGCGTTCGTATCCATGTGCGAGAGTTTCCTGGGCTGTCGACCGCACTGGGGCTTGTTCAAGCACATCTTCACGTGTCGTTCTCAGACCGTGAAGAAGGCGAGTCCAGGCGATAAGAAGACCCAAGTTGTCCAAATGTGCGGGGGTCTGGGAATTCAAGTGAGGAACAAGAGCACCTTCCCAGCTATGACGTTTCCCGAGTCGGTCAGGGGCTGGCAGTCGACTTGGTTCTACTGCCAGAACGAGCTGACTCCGGGGAAGTCGAGTGGACTCCCCCCATTCACCATGAGTCGAGTGAACAAGCCCTCCTCTCTGAAGGTGGTTCCGGAGGAGAGGGCAGATGTGAAGATGTTGATGGATCGCGTGGTGCAGTTGGTTCGGGACGGCGTGACTGGCATGGACCTTCTGGAGGTTTTCCTTCGGCGGCGAATCCAGCCTCTTCAGTTCCGGAGCCATGGCATGTGGTTGTACTGCGGGACTGAAGACGATACCCGAGTCCACCCGGAAGCAGTCGACGACGCCACGGTGGAAAGATGGATGGCCGCGGTCACTGGGAATAAGGATAATCCCCGTGGATCCAGGAGGGTTCCTCCACTCGACCATCACACCGTTCCAGATAAGGTATATTTGCTCTGCCTTCCATTGTATATTTGTCAAGTTTGCTTTTGTATATTCTGCGACTTGGTCGACTGATCTCTGTCTTGACGTCTTCCAGGCCCTCACCGACCTGTATTCAATGCCCAATGGAGCTCAGGCTCCGACTGAGGAGGGAGAAGCCAGCGGGGGCGAGAGCCAGGAGGAGTGGGATTCAGACGCTGCCGAAGATGACGATGACGACGACGATGATGACGAGGACGAAGAGGAGGAGGAGGAGGAGGAGGTTGCACCACCGCGCTCGGAAAGGCGGTCGAAGCTCGTCCATGACCCCGCTTCTAAATGCGGTAAGGGGGTGGCGACTGCCTCGCAGTCGACCAAACGCCCTCGGACCGCTTCTCCGGTGCCGAGTGAAAGGGCTCCGAAGCAGTCGAAGGTGGCTCCGCCGAAACCCGCCAAGCTCCTGCCGAAGATGAAGGTGTCCATCCCCACCATATCCGGGTAAACACGCTGCTTGAGTTCTCTTGTTTTGCATAAGCTTTATCTCTGGTTGATACTTGAGTTGGTCGACTGATTCTTTGGAACTTCAGTGCTGCAACTTCTGAGACCTCAGGCAAGGCTGACGACCATGAGATGGAGGACGCAGCAACCTCAAATCCTGGTACTATACTCTCAATTATGTCCTTAGTCGACTGACTCATGATTTCTAATTTTGATTCTTTTTCTGAAGCCCCACCCCATGACATTATCACCCTTCCTGAAGATGATGATGAGGATGAAGAACCGCCGAGGCACAGGATGAGCAGGAAGACGTCTACTGGTAAGGCAACCCAGAGTGCGACGGCGCCCGAGACTGTGGTCACGGAAGGGGAGAACCTCACTCGACACACCGTGTCTTTCGCGGTGCCGTTGACGAGTGCTCGTCCCACTTCGTCGAGTGCTGCACAACCTTCGCTCTTCACAACACATCATGTCCCAGAGGACCAAGCCAGTGCTGCTAAGGAGGCGATACATCAAGCGGGGATCATGATGGAGCAGGTGAAGATCGTCCGGGATGCAAGCCAAGCAGCTTATGATGCTAGCTCCGCCCTTCAAAGCAATGTTCAGGTCAGTCGACCACCGCCTGTTCTGTTAGGATATGCTATCAAAACTTTTTCTTTCTGATTTCTGAAATCCATAGCAATCACCCAGTGGGTGTGTCGATGAAAAACTCCGTGTTAGCGGGGGCACGCTGAGTGCACCTGCTGGGTGTAGTCCCCAAGGCTAAGGTCGACTGCTGGCAGTCGGCCTTAGGCTTTATAAGTAAAGGTTGTTCATCATTCGACTGGATCGAATGGTTTTCGACTGGTCGATTCTGTCTTGAACAGAACTAGTGGGGGCATGCTGAGTGCACCCACTGGGTGTAGTCCCCGAGACTGTGGTCGACTGCTTGCAGTCGACTACAGTTTGAAGAGCACGTCTCCCCTTTTTTTTGGGTCGACTGGTCGACTCTGTCTTGAACGGGTCGACTGGTCGACTCTGTCTTGAACAGAACTAGTGGGGGCACGCTGAGTGCACCCACTAGGTGTAGTCCCCGAGACTACGGTTGAATGCTTGCATTCGACTGTAGTCTTAGAAACGTATGATTTTTCTCTATCCACTCGGAAGTGAACCATCTTTGATATTTTGTCAATTGGTTCTTCATAGAAATCCTGTGATCTTGCGGCTCGCTATACGGAACTGGAGTAGAAGCACATTCAGCTCGAGCTGGATCTGAAGCTAGTGCAGGAGAATCTGACGAAGGCGAAGGAGGAGACCAAAGGTATGTTCGGTGAGACCTCGCCGACTCCTTTTTCCTTCCATTTGCTTCAAAATCTGACTTTGCTGTAACTTGCAGACAAGGTGCGGGAGGCCCAGAAGAAGAAGGACCTTGAGCTAGCTGAGAAGACCAAGCTTGCTGACGAGAAGTTAGCTTCAGTCACCAAGCTTGAACAGGAAAATACCAATCTGAGAGCTGCTCTGGCGATTGCCTCCAAGGATGTCGACCGACTGAAAGCTGACAAGACTACCCTGACTGAGAAGATCAACCAATTGACTGGGAAGAAGAATGACCTGGAAGGCTTCTTGGGTGGTCTTGCCAAGAAATTGTTCCTTATGCTCGAAGGTAATCTTTTTTACTCGACCAACATTTTCAACTGTGACGCTTCCATTCGACCATTGTCTTGATTCGGCGTTTTGTCCTTGCAGAATTCTGTCGGAACTTTGAAGAAGAGACTAGCCAATTAGAGCCGAACCTTGACCCTGTCAATTCTCCGGTGAATGATGAAGTTGCTATGAATGTCTTCCGACTGGAGTCCCGCGTTGCAGCTGTTGTGGACTATCTTGCAAGGCTGAAGGCCGCCACTTCTCGCATCGACTCGACGCTTTGGCCCGGGGCAACACTTCAGAATGACCTCGAGTCGTTGATGGCTCGACTAAATGCGGTCCCCGACCGTGTGCAAGAGTGGAAGAAGTCCTCGGCTCGGTGCGGCGCAGATGTTGCCCTGTGTCTGGCCCGAGTCCACTGCAAGGACGCGCGAGAAGAGAAGCTGGCGGCTCTCCGAGTGGCCAACACCAAGAAACACGACTTCAGGTCCTTCATGGAAACTTTCATCGCTGCTGCTACCCGGATCGCAGACGGGATCGACCTCGACGAGTTCGTTGCTCCTTCCAGCCCTCCACAAGAGGGGTAAAATTTTTCTTTAAGCCCGACACTTTAAATTTGCCTCGGTATGCCGAGTGGAATTGTAACCGGTAAACCTTAACAGGCTTAGTGCCTGAGCACTCTCGGTTCCTTTAGATATCGACCTAAACTTGGATTTGATATTTGGATATGATTGCTCTTGGTTCGAATTCTCCTTTGCAGATTCACAGCAAGATGTCCACTGCAGTCGACTTATTCCTTAGGCGAGCACTGGGCTGCAGCTAAGCCTCCGAGTGAGAGGTTTGCTCTTCACTCGGTAGGATTTTTATACCTTAGGCGAGCGCTGGGCTGCAGCTAAGCCTCCGAGTGAGAGGTTTGCTCTTCACTCGGTAGGATTTTTTATAACTTAGGCGAGCGCTGGGCTGCAGCTAAGCCCCCGAGTGAGAGGTTTGCTCTTCACTCGGTAGGATTTTTTATAACTTAGGCGAGCGCTGGGCTGCAGCTAAGCCCCCGAGTGAGAGGTTTGCTCTTCACTCGGTAGGATTTTTTATAACTTAGGCGAGCGCTGGGCTGCAGCTAAGCCCCCGAGTGAGAGGTTTGCTCTTCACTCGGTAGGATTTTTTATAACTTAGGCGAGCGCTGGGCTACAGCTAAGCCCCCGAGTGAGAGGTTTGCTCTTCACTCGGTAGGATTTTTTATAACTTAGGCGAGCGCTGGGCTGCAGCTAAGCCTCCGAGTGAGAGGTTTGCTCTTCACTCGGTAGGATTTTTTATAACTTAGGCGAGCGCTGGGCTGCAGCTAAGCCCCCGAGTGAGAGGTTTGCTCTTCACTCGGTAGGATTTTCACGTTGTATTTGTGGCGAAGCTTGGAGGAGAGAGTCGCAGTCTATCTGCACCTCGTCCTCTTTGCGAGCCCACATTATACTTATGGCGTAGCTCAGAGGAGAGGGTCGCAGTCGACCTGCACCTCGTACTCCTTGCAAGCGTATGTGGTACTTAGGCGAGCATTGGGCTGCAGCTAAGCCTCCGAGTGAAAGTCTTGCTTACCACTCGGTAGGATTTTTATAACTTAGGCGAGCACTGGGCTGCAGCTAAGCCTCCGAGTGGAAGTCTGGCTTGACACTCGGTAGGATTTTTTATAACTTAGGCGAAACGGATTCGCGGCTAAGCCTCCGAGTGGAAGTCTGGCTTACCACTCGGTAGGATTTTTTATAACTTAGGCGAAACGGATTCGCGGCTAAGCCTCCGAGTGGAAGTCTGGCTTACCACTCGGTAGGTTTTTTATAACTTAGGCGAGCACTGGGCTGCAGCTAAGCCTCCGAGTGGAAGTCTGGCTTGACACTCGGTAGGATTTTTTATAACTTAGGCGAAACGGATTCGCGGCTAAGCCTCTGAGTGGAAGTCTGGCTTACCACTTGGTAGGATTTTTTATAACTTAGGCGAAACGGATTCGCGGCTAAGCCTCCGAGTGGAAGTCTGGCTTACCACTCGGTAGGATTTTTTATAACTTAGGCGAAATGGATTCGCGGCTAAGCCTCCGAGTGGAAGTCTGGCTTACCACTCGGTAGGATTTGTACAAACTTAGGCAAAACGGATTCGCGGCTAAGCCACCCGCTGGGGGAAAAAGTGACAAAAATTATGAAGGAATTATGGCACTATTATTTCGAGATCCATGAACTACAGAAGTATTTTATTACAACTCATCCGAGTGGAAAACTTTTAAGTGTAAAACGGGCGGAGCAGATCCGCATTCCAAGCTCGGGGCTCTTCGATGTTGTGTTCGACGTTGTAGAGACGATATGCCCCGTTGTGGAGAACTTTGGTGACGATGAAGGGTCCTTCCCAAGAAGGAGCGAGCTTATGCTGTTTCTGTTGATCCACTCGGAGAACTAGATCTCCTTCTTGGAAGGCTCGACCCCTCACATTCCTGGCGTGAAAGAGACGCAAGTCTTGTTGATAGATGGTCGATCGGATCAGAGCCATCTCCCTTTCTTCCTCTAGAAGGTCGACTGCGTCCTGACGCGCTTGCTCAGCTTCTGCTTCGTTGTAGAGTTCAACTCGAGGAGCATTGTGAAGAAGATCACTCGGCAAGACTGCTTCAGCTCCATAGACCAAAAAGAATGGAGTTCTTCCGGTTGACCGATTGGGTGTGGTCCGCAAACCCCAAAGCACCAAAGGGAGTTCGTCGACCCATGCTCCAGCCGCGTGTTTGAGATCACGCATCAGTCGGGGTTTTAAACCCTTGAGGATTATGCCATTGGCTCGCTCCGCTTGTCCATTCGACTGGGGGTGAGCGACTGAAGCGTAGTCGACTCGTGTGCCTTGAGCGTTGCAGAAATCCTTGAATTCTTCCGAGTCAAAGTTCGACCCATTATCCGTAATGATGCTGTGCGGGACTCCATATCTGAACGTCAACTCCCTGATGAAGGTAACTGCAGTACCAGCGTCAAGATTCTCGATTGGTTTGGCCTCGATCCACTTTGTGAACTTGTCGACTGCAACCAGTACGTGCGTGAAACCACTTCGACCTGTTCTCAAGGGACCGACCATGTCTAACCCCCATACTGCGAACGGCCAGACGAGTGGGATGGTCTTCAGAGCTGACGCGGGCTTGTGTGACATATTGGAGTAGAACTGACATCCTTTGCACTTGTCCACTATTTCCTTTGCCATCTCATTCGCCCTTGGCCAGTAAAATCCAGCTCGGTATGCTTTGGCTACAATGGTCCGAGAGGACGCATGGTGACCACAGGTCCCCGAGTGGATATCATTAAGAATGATTCGACCTTCTTCTGGCGTTATGCATTTTTGACCCACCCTAGTCGGGCTTTCTCTATACAGCTGTCCTTTGATAACGGTAAAGGCTTTGGATCGACGGACGATCTGCCGAGCCTCTTCCTCATCCTCCGGGAGCTCTTTTCTCAGGATATACGCGATATAGGGAATTGTCCAGTTGGGAGTGACCACTAAAACCTCCATGACCAAGTCGACCACTGCTGGGACCTCAACCTCAGTCGGATCTGTGGCACTCTTGGGTTGTGGAGCTTCCTCTGTGAAGGGATCTTCTTTAACTGGCGGAGTGTGTATATGCTCCAAAAACACACCACTCGGAATGGCTTCTCTTTTGGAACCTATCTTTGCCAGATCATCTGCTGCTTGATTTTTCAGTCGAGGGATGTGATGGAGCTCCAACCCCTCGAACTTCTTTTCCAGCTTCCTTACTGTATTGCAGTATCCAGTCATGGCTGGGCTTCTCACGTCCCACTCCTTCATCACCTGGTTGACCACTAAATCTGAATCGCCATAAACCATCAGGCGACGGACGCCGAGTGAGATGGCCATGCGCAATCCATATAAAAGGGCTTCATACTCTGCCTCATTGTTGGAGGAATCAAAGTGAATCTGTAGCACATACCTAAGCTTATCCCCTCTGGGGGAAACCAGAACAACCCCAGCACCAGAACCATTCAGCATCTTAGAGCCATCGAAGAACATGGTCCAATGCTCCGAGTGAACTTCAGTCGGCTGCTGTTGTTCAATCCACTCGGCGAGGAAATCTGCTATTGCCTGGGACTTAATGGCTTTCTTTGCCTCAAACTTGATATCAAGGGGAAGAAGTTCGATCGCCCATTTCGCCACTCGACCAGTTGCATCTCTGTTGTGCAGAATCTCTGATAGTGGGGCGTCGCTGACGACTGTGATAGAATGATCAGAGAAATAATGAGCAACTTTCTTCGTGGTCATGTATATTCCATACACAAGCTTCTGATAATGAGGATATCTCTGCTTGGATGGAGTCAAGACTTCAGACAAATAATACACCGGGCGCTGAACTTTGAAGGCTTTTCCTTCTTCTTCCCGCTCGACCGTAAGTACTGTACTGACGACTTGTCCTGTGGCTGCAATATAAAGCAACAAAGGCTCTTTGCTGATTGGAGCAGCAAGCACCGACTGGGTGGAGAGCAGAGCTTTTAGCTCGGCAAACGCTGCATCAGCTTCTGGAGTCCACTCGAAGTTGTCTGCCTTCTTCATCAGTCGGTAAAGAGGCAATGCCTTTTCACCGAGTCGTGAGATGAATCGACTTAATGCGGCCAAGCATCCAGTAAGCTTCTGGACATCGTGCACACGCACAGGGCGTTTCATTCGGAGAATAGTGCCGATCTTCTCTGGATTAGCGTCGATCCCTCGCTCGGAAACGAGAAAACCGAGTAACTTTCCACCAGGAACTCCGAATGTGCACTTTGATGGATTGAGCTTGATATCGTACCTTCTGAGGTTGGCAAATGTTTCAGCGAGGTCAGCAAGCAGGTCGGAACCTTTTCGCGACTTAACGACGATATCATCCATATACGCTTCCACATTCCGACTGATTTGAGTGAGAAGACACTTCTGAATCATACGCATAAATGTGGCTCCGGCATTCTTGAGGCCGAATGGCATGGTGATATAGCAGAAGCACCCGAATGGAGTGATGAAAGCTGTTTTTACTTCGTCGGGTCCATACAAACGGATCTGATGATACCCGGAATATGCGTCTAGAAAAGACAATCTCTCACATCCCGCGGTCGAGTCAACAATTTGATCTATGCGAGGGAGAGGAAAATGATCTTTCGGGCAGGCCCGATTGATGTGCTTGAAGTCAATGCACATGCGGAGTGATTTGTCCTTCTTGGGAACCATGACGACATTAGCGAGCCACTCGGAGTGGTATATCTCTCGGATAAATCCTGCCGCCAACAGTCGAGCCACTTCCTCACCAATAGCTTTTCTCTTCTGGACGGCGGACCGCCGAAGATGCTCTTTGACTGGTTTTGCTGATTTGTCGACTCTGAGGCGATGCTCAGCCAGTCCCCTGGGAACACCTGGCATGTCAGCTGGCTTCCATGCAAAAATGTCCCAGTTCTCACGGAGGAACTGGATGAGCGCTTCTTCCTATTTCGGGTCGAGTGTCATGGAGATGTGGGTCGGGGCTGCATTGGGGTCGGTCAGGTGAATGTGAACAGGCTTTGTCTCCCCAGACGACTGAAATGCAGACTCTGTGGCTGGTTTCTTGGATCGCAACAAATCACTCGGATCTGCGTTTTGCTTGTATTCTTCGAACTCGACCGCTGTCACCTGGGAATCGGCAATCTTGGAGCCCTTCTGAAAGCACTCTTCTGCCTTTTTCCGATCGCCAGTGACAGCGATCACCCCTTTGGGACCTGGCATTTTCAGTTTGAGGTACACGTAACATGGTCGAGCCATGAACCGTGCGTAGGCGGGCCTCCCCAAAATGGCGTGGTACGCGCTCTGAAAATCCACAACCTCAAAGGTCAACTTTTCCTTGCGAAAATGTTTTGAGTCGCCAAAAACCACGTCCAGGGCTATTTGGCCGAGTGAGTTAGCTTTCTTCCCTGGTATGACTCCGTGGAAACTCATGTTGCTGGTGCTCAGTCGGGACATCGGGATGCCCATTCCTTTCAGTGTGTCTGCATACAACAAGTTCAGCCCACTGCCACCGTCCATCAGCACTTTCGTTAGTCGAGTGCCTTCGACAACTGGATCGACCACCAACGCTTGCCTCCCAGGGGTGGCAATATGAGTCGGGTGATCAGATTGGTCGAATGTGATGGGCGTTTGGGACCATTTCAGATAACTTGGTTTTGCTGGGGCAACCATATTCACCTCACGATTAATGACTTTTAGTCGACTCTTGCTTTCCACATCCGCGAAGATCATCAGAGTGGAGTTGATATGCGGATATTCTTCCTCACTGTCCTCTTTGTCTCCGGCCTTGTCTGACTCTTTCTCCTTGTCCTTAGACTGTTTTCCCTGAAACTGCTGGATCAGGAGTCGACACTGGCGAGTGGTGTGCTTTGGGTAAATAATGTTGCCCTCTTCATCTTTCTTCGTGTGGATGTGGCACGGCATATCCATCACGTCGTTTCCTTCTTTATCCTTTACTTTCTTAGGATTCCAGGATCCTTTTGGCTTCCCTTTGAACTTTCCCTGAGTCACGGCCAGGGCCTCTCCAGGAGCTGCTGGCTCGGCTTTCCGCTTCTGTTTCCGACTGGAATTTCCCTTCTCCGACTGACTTGGCTTATACTTGCCGCTTCGGAGTCGGTCCTCTTCCTCGCCATTGGCATACTTGGTAGCAATCTCCATCATCCGACTCAGGGTCATGTCCCCGGTTCGACCAAACTTCAGACTCAATTCTCTGTTCTTGACGCCATCTTTGAAGGCGCCGACCGCTTGATGATTAGACACATTTTCCACAGTATGGTGCAGAGTGATCCACCTCTGAATGTACTCTCGGAGAGTCTCATTGGGCTTCTGCACACACACTTACAGCTCTGTCAAACCAACTGGTCGCTTGCAGGTTCCTTCAAAAGTTCTGATGAACACTCGGAACAAATCTTCCCAAGTGTAAATACTGCTAGGAGGTAACTGATTCAACCACGCTCTGGCTGAACCTTCCAGCATGAGGGGCAAATGCTTCATGGCCACCTCGTCATTCCCACCGCCAATCTGAACAGCCACTCGGTAGTCCTCAAGCCAAGTTTCAGGCTTGGACTCCCCAGTGAACTTGCTGACTCCTGTCGCCAACCTGAAATTGGGGGGAATCACTGCGGCTCTGATAGCCCTACTAAAACACTCTGGACCAGAAACATGCACTCGGCTGCTCGTGGGTGCATCTCTCTCGGGTCCACCTCGATGGGCTCTGTTCCGGTCGACCAAGCCTTGCACGATAATGGATCGCGCGTCGAAGCCCGGTTCCCTGGGGTCGACTGGAACTCTTCGCCCTGCACTGAACTGACGCCTGTCCTCCTGTCGCCGAGGAGCGTAAGATCCTTCCCTCGGAGGGGAAACGGGCACTCGACGCCTGTCATCCTGGTCGAGTCGGTCTCCATACTGATCACGCTGGTTGTCGCGCCCTTCCCGCCGCGGAGGCGATCTGGGACTGTGAGCCGACTGAACCGTATTCGCAGCGACGGATCAACTGTGAATTCTGTTGCGCGACTGCGACACGGCTGAGTTCTGGTCCCCTGCTTCTCGGAGCAAATCTCTGATCTGCATCAAGCCTCTCCCAGCTTCCGACTGTGAAGGCTGGATGGACTCTGCTATACGGGTTGCAGCTGCTAAATTCTGAATTGGCGTGCGGTATACCTGAGTCGGCGGGAAGAGTCGACGTCGACTGGCTTCGGGGACTCGTTGCCGCGCGCGCTCGTCGAGTGCTCGCTGAAGGTTCTCCAGACGAACGCGTTCAGCCACATTGGCCAAACGTGCCTCCTCCAAGGCGCGAGCCTCGGGGGTTTCTCCCACAATGGGAGTATGCAGGGCATCCATGTTCCTGCGGCGAAGCTCTTCTCTTTGTAGAGAGTCGAGCGTCTCGGGCTGGTACTCCTCGTGGTCCTGAGCGGGGCCACCTCCACCGCCCGCTCCACCACCATGGGCGAAGCCGGGAGGACTGCGGGGTCCGTCGACCATGAGAATTTCCGCCGCTGGATCACTGCTATCGCATTCAGATGCAGTCTCTACGGAGCCGGTCGACAGATCGAACAGGCCGTAGAGAGATTCGTCGGGCTCGATTGCCGCAACTTGTGCGATGGCCGCCTGGCGAGCCACCGCGTGTTTCACCCACCGCTGAAGCCTCGACCGACCAGAGCGCTTGCGCTGGTGGGAGACCGGACGGGCGACCGATAAAGGAGTCGACCGATAGGGGGCCGACGGTTGCCGCAGCAGAATGCCGCGGACACATGCGCGAAAATGCGTCGCACCGCGGACGGGGAGCGCATCAACGTCGAGTGGAGCCTCCTGGAGCCACGCGGAGTCGTCGGCGACGAAGGTGAGAGCGCCAAGACGGATCTCGCGCCCCTCGACCAAAACTCCAGCAGTCATCATGATGAAAGTACTCGGAAATACTGCAACTTCTCCACAAAATCGCTAAAACACCTGCCCCACGGTGGGCGCCAACTGTCGTGGTTCTAAGTCTGACAGTAGAGTGGGGGGTAGGTATGGAGAGGCAAGGTCCTAGCTATGGATAGGTTGTAAACACAAGCGATGTACGAGTTCAGACCCTTCTCGGAGGAAGTAAAAGCCCTACGTCTCGGAGCCCTGAGGCGGTCGAGTGGATTATGTGTATAGGTGTTACAAGAGTGCGAACCCCTCTGCCTGTGGAGGGGGGTGGCTTATATAGAGTACGCCAGGACCCCTGCCAGCCCACGTAATGGAGGGTTTAAAGTACACTAAGTCTGGGGCGTTACTGGTAACGCCCCACATAAAGTGCCTTAACTATCATTAAGTCTATTCAATTACAGGCCGTTGCAGTGCAGAGTGCCTTCTGACCTTCTGGTGGTCGAGTGTATCTTCATGGTCGAGTGAATCTCCATGGTCGAGTCCTTCTGGTCAGTCGAGTGGGTTCCTCGTTGGTCGACTGGAAGGTGATCTCTTCTGAGGCTGTCCCTGGGTAGGACATTCAGGTCAGGCCTATGACCCTACCCTAGGTACATGAATCCATCAAGGGGAGCTACAAGGGGCCCACGAGGGTGGGGGCGCGCCTACCCCCTGAGCGCACCCTCCTGCCACGTGGCCTTCTAGTTACGTCTCTAACTTCATATCCAAGTCTTCTGGTTTGCTTTCGGTCCAAGAAAGATCAGCGCGAAGGTTTCATTCTGTTTGGACTTCGTTTGGTATTCCTTTTCTGTAAAACTCTAAAATAGGAAAAAAAACCAGAAACTGGCATCGGGCCCTCGGTTAATAGGTTAGTCGCAAAAATAATATAAAAGAGCATATTAAATCCCATTAAACATCCAAAACAGATAATATAATAACATGGAACAATAAAAAATTATAGATACGTTGGAAACGTATCATCCACCCATGCATCGACCAAAGCAACACAAGCCGAATTATCCGCATGAATGACTTCCACTTCATCATCAACCCATTGAATTAAAAACTTGTGCATAGTAGATGGCACGCATTGGTTTGCATGAACCATGTCATGGCCTAATTTACTCAAGTCACTACGCAGCCAAATGACTCGTCCTTCTAGAAGAACTTGATGGCGACAAGTGATGTGTTCTTTAATAGAGGTGTTTTAATGTGGGAGATGGTCGTACCATTCATTTTTGGAAGGATACTTGGCTAGAGAATATGCCCTTGGGTTGGCCTTGCAATACACATCTTTTTATAATATTGTGCAACGAAAAGAAGCATTCACCGGCACAATATTAGGGACAATTCTCGTGAGTATCTTACTCAAGATAGCTTTGAGCGGGGATAAATGGCAGCTTAGCTACATCTATATGTAGGTAGCTAGCTAGCGGCCAACTTAACCGATGAACTCTTTCAATTGGGGGTTGACATTTTTTAGAGTTTTCTTAGTTAAATGTGTGTATACATACCTTATAAACACGTGGCCTGTATTTCGTTCAAAACATATATGAAAAAAGAAAAACAGAAGCGCCACTTAAAATTATTGTTTTATGTGGTTTATGTATAGGGGTTATTCTCATGAAGGATACTTTGACAAAGCGAATTTGGGAAGGGAATAAATGGTGTTGTCTCTGTGATTAGGATGAAATAGTTCACCATTTTTTTATCTCTTGCCCATTTGCCACCCTGTTATGTCGTATGCTCCACGTGACTACCTGCCTCCATCTACTAGAATCAGGGCCGAGCTAGCAAAATCTAAGACCCGATGGCAAACTCTAAAATGGGGCATACCATCCTAAGGAAAACTAAAATGAACCTACCATCCTAAGAACATAGAACTATAATAATTCATAGTGCATAGTGTTTTACACAACAATCGATGAGAGCCTCTAGCTACTTTACGACGACACATGAAATTTTGATCCTATGGTTTCCTAAAAGTTATGGTCGGGTCGGGTATACCAGGAGCACTAGTGTCAGATAACAAAAGGCGGTTTCTCGCCCGCACATCACAATTAGAAGAACTTTTTTTGATTGCAAGTCAATAACAATCGCATCAGAAGATTTATGTGGCAGGAGGGGCGAACCATTGTTCCTAGCACGTATGGACAATCATGAAAAGGAGAAGGAAATACGTGAGATATAAGGATTTGATTCAATTAAAATTTTGAAAGAGTAAAAGACACGGTTTGTGTGTGTTTATGGCTAATTTTGAGTAAATTATACCAAACTAGCATTGATTTAGAAGTGGGAGAAGAAAAAACAAAAAATAGGGTCTTGTGGTCCATGAGTCGATGTGGCACAACTTAGTTCAGTTAGAACATCTACAGCAGCCGGGCGCCGCAACCCCCCCCCCCCCCCCCCCTCATGCCTGGGCAGACGGCCCGGTCGTTGATCGGTAAACCAAACGACCCAGACAGGCTCCTCATATCGGCCCCATACGCCCGGGCTGATCGGCACCCCTCATATCCAACCCATATTTGGGCGGATATGGGGAGGACCGAGTGTGTCAGCCACGTCGGACTGCCCGCATGGACCCACGCAGAAACACTCGAAAACCATCAGCCCGACGGGCGTCTCCTGCGATTTTGATGAGGGCGGTGAGGACACATTCATGACACCGTGTGGCGCTGCTCTGACGCGCCACCCGAGGACCAAAGATCGGCTATTTAAGCTGGATGGCGACCACTAACCCTAGCTGCGTCCGATTCCCCTACCTCTCCCTTCCCTCTGCACCGCTAACCACCCATCCGCTCGCCGTCCGCCGCTAGCCATGGCCCAAGAAAAGGTCATGACATCTGCCATGTTGCCTATAGCTGCTTGAGGAGATCCGGGCTAGTCGCGAAGCCCGGATCGCAGCCGGCCTACCTCCGGACTCACCGGAGCCAGAGTAGGAGGAGGAGGAGGAGGTGGTGGAGGCGGAGCAGGAGCAAGACGCAACCATGGAGGAGGAGGAAGGCAATGGGTGTGAGGCAAATCTTGTGCCTCCAACTGCGGGCTTCGCCATGGCTGACACCTTGGCGGAGTTTGAGGTGGCGCAAGTGAATGAGGCGGCGGAGCAGCAGGCCATCCCTGACTTCCTCCAGTCGGAGGCGGAGGCCAACCACTGTTTCCTCCACCAAGCGGCCACGGAGCGCGGCGAACTCTTCGTGGCCGTGGATGAGGTAGACGACGAGTAGAAGGACGATGCGGCCAACGAGCAGGAAGCCGGACCGTCAGGCACCGCCGGCACGGACGCCGTCTACATCTCCGACGACGATTAATACTAGTAGGTAGTTCATATGTACGTAGCATGTGCGTTATTTTGTGTCTGCGTGGGTAGTATGGAATTGGCTATTTTTTTAAAATAATAGATTTTTTTAATTAATTTTCATAAATATTACGCTGGATAAAAAAAATTTCAAAAATAATACACCGTCGGCCCACTGCAGGCCGACTGGGCCTAGTCGGCCTACAGCTGGTCGATTGGCCCCTGTCGGCCCACTGTGGGCTGATTGCGTCCTGTCGGCCCACTGTGGGCCGACTGGAGTTAATTGGCTATTGTTTTTGCAAAAAAAGTAGGCATAAAAAATATATGTTTAAAAAAATGTTAATCATGTAATTAAAAATGTTAAACGTGTATAAAAAATGTTCCTGATGTATACAAAAAATATACAATATATATGCAAAAAAGTTGACATAAAAAATATGTTTTGAAAAGCGTTAAGCATGTATTTAAAAATTGTTAAATGTGTGTATAAAAAATGTTCCTTATTTATACAAAAAATATAGAATGTGTATGAAAAAAAGTTGACACCGAAAAATTATGTTTGAAAAATATGTTTGAAAAGTTGACATTTTTTCAAATACATGATTAAAAATTGTTAAATGTGTGTATAAAAAATGTTCCTTATATATTAAAAAAATATAGAATGTGTATGAAAAAAAGTTGACACCAAAAAAATATGTTTGAAAAAAAATGTTTCAGTTCCATACAAAAAGAGCAACCAATCATACTTAGGTCTGTGATGCTCCCATACCAGATCCGGAGCTGGAACATTTTTTTATACACGTTTAACCTTTCATTCCAATACATGAAACATTTTTGTGTACTCGTTGAACATTTTTTCAAATACATGATTAACATTTTTTTCAAACATTTTTTTTGGTGTCAACTTTTTTTCATACACATTCTATATTTTTTGTATAGATAAGGAACATTTTTTCAAATACATGATTAATATTTTTTCAAACATATTTTTTTGGTGTCAACTTTTTTTCATACACATTATATATTTTTTGTATAGATAAGGAACATTTTTTATACACACATTTAACAATTTTTAAATACATGATTAACACTTTTTAAGACATATTTTTTAGTCAACTTTTTACATATATATTGTATATTTTTTGTATACATCAGGAACGTTTTTTTATACATGTTTAACATTTTTAATTGCATGATTAACATTTTTTTTAAACATATATTTTTTAGGCCTACTTTTTTTGCAAAAACAATTAGCCCACAGCGAGCCAATTAGCTCCACTCGGCCCACAGCGGGCCGACAGGACCCAATCAGCCCACAGTGGGCCGACAGGGGCCAGTCGGCCAGCTGTAGGCCGACTGGAATCCAATCGGCCTGCTGTGGGCCGACTAGGCCCAGTCGGCCTGTAGCGGACCGACGGTGTATTATTTTTGAAAAAAAATTACCCAGCGTAATATTTATGTAAATTAATAAAAAAATGTATTATTTTAAAAAAATTAGCATGGAATTGAAGGTGCTACATTTAAGGTATGTGTCGGTGGAAGAGAAAATATGAACATTGACCGATCATTGTCCGCGAACGTATAAGGGGATGGATTTGGTATGTCTGACCCTAATGCTCTTAGGGCTCTCATTCCTCCATTCCCCATCTTCAAGGGTCTCTTGTTTTTTCCTTTTTACGTTTGGGGTTGTGAGCTGCGTTCCTCAACATGGGCTGCTAATTAAGGATGGCAATGGGTAGGGTATAGGGCGGGCAGAGCAATATTGTACCCATACCGATGTAGTCAATGGATACAAAATTCTACCCGTACACATACCCATGGTTATGAAACTTTACCCAGACCCATACCCGACGACTACCATAACCATTGGGTACCCAATGGGTAGATCAAACAGTACACAAATTATTCGTAATTTTACATTCATCCATAGTACATTTGACAAAAAAACATTGATCTCAACTCAATAGCAAATAGATGCGTACATGACAATTATGTCAATTCAAATTGATAATTGGTGACAACTTTAACATAGGTTTATAAGCTCACGACACAACTTTAACATAGGTACACTTGTGAATCATGGAAAAGGTTCGCATATCAGTATAAACGGGTAGGGTATGGGCATATCCATGGATAAAAGGCTATACACATGTCCTATCCATGACTTAACGGGTAGGATATGGGTACTACCCACGTGTATAAAATTATGCCCATACCCTGCCCATACGGGTAAGGTATCCGCAGGTACCCGTACTCATGGGTAAAATTGTCATCCTTACTGCTAATTCTCCTTTTTAGCTCAACATGATGCACGCCTTTGCCCACTGCAATGCTAATTCTCATCTTTCTTCCCAGCTGGTTGAAGTTTGTGCTTTGCTTATGAAATTTTCGGTATGACCATGATGGTCACACGGGTTACTTACAATCGGTTTGATGGGCAGTTCAATAATAGCTATGTGTGTAGACATATATTCATATTTTCGCTTGCTATGTCTTTTTTTATTAGTGATTTGTGTGTATTGAACATTCATACTTGTCATGTAACAAATGTGTCTGCATGCACCGCAATGATGTAGAGGCCAGGGACTCCTTTGCAAAAATAAATCTAGTCATATTCACTTGTATAATGGCTGTCCAATAGCTCCTCCATGGACACCAACTTACATTCTTGGCTATTTTATGTCTTTTTTTAAAGGAGGATAACCTTCAACTCTGCATCGAGCGATGCTAACAACCATCTTTATTGTATTATTCAATCTCATAAAAACAAATACATGGATGAACGCAATGGGTATTAAATATCATATGTATGCATTATTTCTCCTTATGTGCCTCAAGCCCCTATCACCTCTTTAGCGATGCTATTAGTGTAAAACTGTAAATAGAAACCATTGACGATTTAATAGACGGTGCATATGTTAAAAAGCCTCACAATAATAAGATGCATCATATATCCAGTAGCTAAGCACTCTTTACACCTTGCCCTTCAGGTAGGTTACAAGATCAACACAGATGCAGAACACACGGAGCTATATTTATAGGAAAACATTGTGACAACGAGTACATCTTACAAATTCAGTCAGTCTTAACAGAAAGTTCACAAGCCAGCAGAATACACATCAACAACTTTCAGAACACCGGTTCTACGCAAGCACATGATTATGATTTAGTGGTGGCGCCGGTGGATCCTTGCCAACGCAGCCCAACCAAAGGTAGCTATGAAGGGCCAAAGTGCAGTGGCCATTTTGGACAGGTACAACTTTAGTAATTGTATCATCCCTGGAAATAGCCCTTTCCTAATACACAAGGGACGTGCAAGAATAACCGATTTAAAAATAGCCTCCATATTTGCGCTTAGCACTACGGCAGGAGTAATAACACAAACCGCAACAGCGGTATTGTGAGCAACTGGAGCTAACACCATATACACACCCAGTGCAAAAGCAATTGACAAGCATGTGACTGAACTCACCATGAAGAGCAAAGATAAGCTAAAATTGACTTTGCGGGTGCCCAAGTTAACCATGGGAGTTGCAGCAAACGCGAAGCCGATGGTAGCTAGTGCGGAGCAGATGAATGCTAATGTGGTGGCCATCATGAATGCGTCAAAAGCATAACTCCCAGCAAGTGTTGGTGTGCCTCCATTTGTATGATCATCGGCTCTGTAACCTCCGGGAAGGGCAAAGGTTGCACTGAAAGCCACGGTTACTATTAGGACTGAAGCAACGACAAGAGTTTGTGTTGCATCTTTCAGCCTATTTGATTCTTTGTCTTTGTCCTTGTCCTTTGGTTTTAGAAGCCGACCATACGTTTCCTTGGTCTTATCCCAACGAAGGGCACCATGGTTGGCTCCAACAGACCACAAGGCGTCGTATATTTTATTCTCGGAGTTCTGAAATACAAAGGGGCAAGAACATATGAGTACCAAATGAAGCAATGTGCCATGAATGATTCACAAAACAGAGAGTTACCTACCTGTCTATAACTCATTCCGCATGGAAGCAAGCTTCTGGATAGATCACGGGGAGTTTCGCCATGGATATTTGTTAGATTAAAATTCACCTCTCGATTTCCAAGCAGAGCACAGAACATCCTAAAGCTTCGAGCCTGGATAGCTAAGTGCAGCGCAGTGTTCCCACCATTGTCATGCATATTGAGAATCCAAGCTAAAGCTGGAGTTCGACATACATAGGAAACTATGTTCAGCCTTCCTTTCTCGACAGCAACATGAAGGAACGTCCTCCCTTTGGCGTCGCGCAATCCGGCACTATCTGGACACTCGTCATGGAAGAATTGAATGGCATTTCTGGCACCTACAGAGGCAGCCACATGTATGGGAAAAGATCCATTCTTGTCTGCTTGATACAGGGATGTGGGGTTCGCTTTGAATACTTTCTTGAGCGTATGTGTAGATCTCCAGGAAAATGGTACAAAACGACACCAAGGGGGTCTGCAGAGGAGCTCAAAATGCATATATGAACCCGTCCGGAAATACACCGATGAAGCAAAGTGAAGCGGTGTGCTTCCATCTTTGTCCGGTTGCGTAGTAAGACTCTTGTTCCAACGCACTAGGAATTCTACCATCACTGTGAAGAATATGCCTTTTATGTTAGTGAATTAAAAAGGCCTCAATGTGTGTATTCAATCATGTACTGGTAATTATGTTAATCTCAGATACTAATCCATAGAAATGTATTCAGTCATGAAGTAATTATCTTAATCTCAAAAAATAAATTGAAACGGTCATGGATCCCACTTGATTATATTTCAAAAGAAATTAATCAAGATTATAAGGGAAACCAGATCGAAAGCCTAAACATAGTGGAGGAAAACCAGACCGTGCATAGTTGTGATGCATGTTTTTTAAGGTCCCGGGTCCCCAACTGAACAACTTTTGATTAAGCTGCAAAGCGGCAGGACGGTAACAGATAACAATTAAGGGCAGAGCAGCGGCGAACACCTGTACGCACAGGCACAACAATGGCTGTAGCTTGTTGGTATATTTGGTGCAGTCATTTAGGGCGTGTTTGGTATTATGTACTCCCTCCGTCCAGAAATACTTGTATAAAGAATGACTGTATCTAGACATATTATAGTTCTAGATACATTTATTTTTATCAATTTCTGTGACAAGTAATTCCGGACGGAGGGAGTACCTTTTTTGCCCCTCTTGCATATGTGATTTAGTTCACCTGACTGAGCAGATGCATGCTGAAAACCATGTTGTGTATGTTATTTGGTTGCATGCATACTGCTTGCCTGCATGATATCGTCGATTCCAATCCCGTGTTTAGTTGTCTGCTTACAATTGTTGTCATGTATTGCACGCTGTTTGGTTGTATACATTCGTCCAGGTCTGGTTACCTTGTACTCTATGTGATGATCTTATCGTCAACACCTTGCATACGATCACGGATCACATCAATAAAACAACACTACAATCACAACAAACTAGACGACGATGATGTTTTTCATCTTGCACAGCCCAAACTGACGAGGAGGCTTTGCCTACTTCAACATTGCTCTACGGCTTGAGCACGAACTCGGGGTAAGCATCCTCTGCCTCCTGCCTACTCTTAAACCCTTCGAAGAAGTTGTCTGTGTAATGGGTCATTTGTTCTTGACATGTTTGTCATCCCCTTCTCTAACGCCAGTTAGAGAATCGGTTAGAGATGCTCTCACCTCGCGTCCGATTCTCCTCGACGCATAGACCGGTCTCGATCCTCCCTCGACCCGAGTAATGGGCAACCTTCACACCATATGTGCTTGCCTCTACCATTGGCTTCACGCTTGCACCGGAAGTAAATCTGTTCATGGACAACCCGGCCTGGCGGCCCGAATCCGAAGCCCGACATTCGGGCCGGGCTCGGGCTCCAATTTCTCGCCCGAAGCCCGGCCCGAAAGCCCGAAATGCCTATATATAGGTAGCAGTTTTGAATTTGGATTTACCACTTGCCTCTCAGTTTCCCGCCAAAACGACGTTGGACCGATTCGAGCCGTTGATTTCTCACAGTATGCTCAAATCTACCGTTCATCAGTCATCTGCGCTACGAATCCAATGGCTAGAATGCGCTGGATTCGCCTCTCTGCCGTAAGTAGCAGGTATGTCCCAAACATAACCAACTGTGCGGAGCATCTAGAAGCTAGGCGATTTTCCTATACGAAGTAGTATTCCACTGCAACCCCACTCTCCAGAGTAAAATAAAGAGAAGCTAGACGACTTTTCCAGAAACGTATGCACTCCAACCCCACCCTTCCCAAGGGATTTTGGCCGGTCCCACTGAATGTGTTCTTTTTAGCTGGACCAAGCCAGTACTTGGAGTCGTGTTAGGGCATGTACAATGGTGGCATATGAATACATATGCCTCATGACAAAAAGTAATTTGATGAATCTACATCTATTTTTTCTCCCCAATGCAAGCTATCACTAGTGGGCCTAATTAAGGAGTAGAAAGTAAAGACTCTAGTACACATGTATCTCTACTTTTCACTCCAACCTTTTCAGCTTTTGTCACCGGACCACACTTTTTCTCTTGAAGCACCCGCCTCCTGAAGAGGATCCCGCTTCCCTATCCGAACCTACTTTACGTCATATCCGATCCTACATGGCATGCGAGGCATCACCTTGAGGCTATGCATTGTACATGCCCTTATAATTTTTTTTGTTTAAAAATTAAAAGGGGTCACATAACCTGGAGTACGATTTAACCGTTGTAAAAAGAAGAAATGACGCACCCTCTCCAGGATATTTTGCAGGCAGTTGGCCCATGTAGGTAGCGGTACCAGTCACATTCACATTTTTCTAAGTTAAGACAGAGATTCTACTAATACCAGAAACATAGAAGAAACTAAAGGCATGCTTCACGTTCTAATGCTCACTGTCTAAGATTTTAGATGATACATATTAGGCCATGGAAGTGGACGTGCCATTTGTTGGATCGGACCTCACACATAAAACTAAGGGAATAAAAAATGTGCAATGAATACAACACTTCATATTTGAGATGTTAATTTACGAAAATTATATACCATCAAATGAACAATCATCAACATGAGTAAATTAAATATTTGTACCCCACATGAACGTATTAAAATATATTTTTATTATAATATTAGAAATATTTGGCTACAACTCTGAAATTCATATTTGAAAATCGCTAGAATTAATTTATTTGGCGACAAATTCAATAAAGAGTTTGTACGGTTAAAACTACTCTTAACATTTATTTGAAATGTTATAACAGCCACATCTTGATACTGAGTTGTCCACGATAAAATTAAGTTGTGTCATCTTATTTACATTCACCTAAACACGTTTTTGTATAACTCATAAAACTCTATTACGCTATTATAACCCAAAATTTCTTCCATCATATATCTCTTGATGGTGTCGGAACATTTACTGTATTCTGAAGGTATTCAAGTTATGTAATATGTATTTATTCCAAAAATTCCAAAATAGTTCATATTGATATGTAAAAATGTAAAATACAACCAATGTCCTAAAATTATTTAAGGTTCAACTGGGTCCTACAAGAATGAAAATGTACATCTAAATTATAAAAGTTGGTAAGTGGTCATTGCAGGCCCTAACTTGGTCTGATTCGTCCACGTGCATGTTGAGATAGGTGCCATCGTCAGATGTATTATGCAAAAAATACGCATTGCACCTCGCCTGTATTTCGACCATTAGGCATGAATGGTGAGCAATATAGAAAACAATGTATGTCAAACGAAATGTCTCTATGCACGCACATAACTAATATGTAACATTCATTGGGGTGCAATACTGGAGCGTCACGCTTGAGGGCCAATGAACCAGAGCACCTAGCGAGGGAAATTTGACATTAGAATGTGGATTTCTCAAAATTGCAATGCGGCACTAGACTTCTAGACGTGTTGAGTATTTTAAGATAAGCATTACAAATAAAAATGATGGATTACTAGGGTGTTGTCATTATATGTTAGCGACTAGCGTGCAAAGCACGTGCAACTTACTAGTGTGTGTGTGTGTGTGTTCTGGGTATATAACTCAAAATATAGGTATAATAAATTAATATAATGCCCCGAATATGATTAATTTAATTTGAAAACTCCACTGTTCATGTGTTCTGGGCCGGGCTCGGGCTTGTGATTTTTTCATCGGGCTTTGCCAAGCCCGGCCCGAACCCGACCCGGCCAGGTGAATGATCAGGTTTAGCCGGAAGAGGTGATTCATGCAGGTCCCCAACACATTAACATTGGACTATTGATAATTTTCCTCTCCAAGTATGTAATGATTGGTTCATCTTCTTCCCCATCAGTAGTTGCGCTGGATTTTTTTGTAGTGCGTAGATTGTTCCGAGCTAATGGGGGAATACCCTGGAATTCGCTCGTGCCTTGTGCGCCCAGAGGACTTCCATTCAGATTATGCAATTGAACATGGTACAGGCAATATCAACTTCACACCAGCCCTTTACAACCTCGAATTAATGAAATTGTGTTCTTTAAATGGTGTTGTCCCCTTGCATACTTATATTGCTATCACCCGGAATGCGTGTTGTTTCTGGAAGCAAGTTTGACCGCTTGGTTCCTTCTCCTGTGTAGTGTAGTGAGCATTTTTATTCATCATACAGAAACAACCAAAACATGCTTGAGACCTTAGGGCATCTCTAGTCGGTCCCTTAAAAATAGAGAAGTAAACCACCAAGTAAATTTTAGTAGAGTAAATTTACTCCACTAAGTTTTGACCGCACCTAGTTAATCTCCTAAATTTAGTGGAGTAAACAAATATGTCAAATTCATTTCATTTTCAGCCACCGAAATAAACTTCACTACTTTCTTATTTTATTGAACGACATCTTGATGCTGGATCAAGCTCGTGTCGTGGCGGGGCCATGTGCGGTATGCACATTTAGCAACACCAAAATGTTGAATCAAAAATACTTGGTATCTAATTTTGAAGATCTCGACGCCAGTATTGCAACAGTGAAGATGGTTTGTAATTTTTACGCACGATTTACAAGGTACTTCATTTTGAAAAAAACATATCTAAAAAACAAGTCCACCCATTCCACCCATGCGTGGAAAGAAAATTCATCAAAATTATCTGTTTGCGACAAATGGCATGCATGCAATGCGTCTCTTGTCACCACGAGAAATGAAAGTGATATTTGCAAAGACTTCCACTTAATTAGTGATTTCGTGGCATGAGATCTCCTATTCGATGCTTGTTGCATCCAATAGGGGTGCGACACATACAGAATAGTCCTACTGGGTCGGCCCATTGGCAGGAATGAAAACGAAGCGAGTAGCAATGTAGCAGCGCAAGGTACTTTAGTGGGTCAGTGTAGCGAGTAGATTACACAAGCATTGAGCTAAAACCACGACACTTATTATGATACGGAGGGAGTAGCTTATATGTTCAAAAAATTGTGAACATTTTTCTCAAAAGTGAACCTTTTTGACAACACAAATTATTTTTAAGTTAATGAACATCTTTTGGCAACACAAACAATATATTAAAAAATAAAAATATTCTGAAAATACAAACAAGATTTGAATTTCAACTTTTTAAAATAATTTGAGCAAAAATAATCCCGAGAAATTTGATCGTTTCTTAAAACATGAACAATTTTTTGAAATTTTGAAATTTTGGATTTTTTAATTTTGAAATTATCGTTTTTCAAATATTTTAAATATTCTCTTAAAAGTGAACAGTTTTTGAATTTCCAAAATATTTTAAACATGAACCTTTTTCTAAAATAGGTGAACAAAATTTTGAAATTTCTTTTTCTTTTTCAAAATGCAAACTAAATTGTGTAATCTTGAACTTTTTTTCATGATTTTAAACATTTTTGGAAATTTATGAAATATGTAAGAAACAAAATAAAAAGAACACCGAAAAAAGAAACATGAAAGTAGAAAAGCAAAAGAAACCGTTGACACACATACAAATACAGCAGGATAAAACAAGTAAATAGATACACAAAATCTTTCAGAAGGTTCCCAAAACCGATTTAGTATGCTACCATTAAATGGGCTAACCACTTTGCTCGGTCGTTCGCTCGTGCTTGTGTTGTGCGGTCAATTTGACGCATGTGGGTCCTATTGGCGCGTAGGTCCCTAGATATCGACTAAACGCATACCCCACCCCTCTCTATACTTCGGCCGGCTCAACTAGCTCCATTCCAGTTTTGGGAAGGTTCTAGACCTCTGGAGACCGATTTTCATCTTTGTTCTTTCTTTTCTTTTATCATTTTTGTTTTTATTTTTCTCTTTCAATTTCACTTTTTTCATCTTTTCCTTTTTACATTTTGATATTCAAATTCATGATTATTTTTTAATCTAGGAACATTTATTCCAATTGGTGATTTGTTTTAGATTTGAACAATCATTTTCAAAATAGTGAATGATTTTATGAATTTGCAAATATTTTTTGAAATTCATGAACATTTTTATGAATTGGCAAACACTTTCTGAAATACGTGATTGTTTCTCAAAGCCGAGAGCACATTTTTATTTGTGAAATTTTTTGAAACCAAAGAATTTTTCTTCAAATTCATGATTTTACAAAAATGATGAAGATTTTTTCAAAAATTTATCGACATTTTTGAATTAACGTTAACGACTTTTTCAAATTCATCAATATTTTTGAATTTGAAACATTATATAAAATTCACGAACATTATTTTTAAAATTTATGAAATCCCAAACATTTGTTTTTTGAATTAAGGATTCGTGAAAAAAAAGTGGAAAAAGGATAACCGTCGGGGTTGCTCCGCCCTACATACGGGCCAGACCAAAGCATGTGCGGTGCACGTGGATAGTTCTCCAGCGCGTACCGCGCTAAATAGGAGCTCCCTTTGATGCAGGCGCTCCTGGGAGTGAAATGCATCACTAGTTCATTAACTCAAACTAATTACACGCTTTAGGCCATAAACTCGAGAATTTATCTATTTAGGCCCTAAACTTGTTAGATGATCAAATAAAGCCAAAACCGACCCTGGAGAAGAAAAGCGTACACATGATTGCCACATTAGTGTTTCCATCACCACTCAAATTAACTATTTTTACGGATATCTATTTACAAAATGGCTAGTTTTTTCCACAAAAAACATGCTGACAGTGTATGGAGGTAAAAGATATAACAAATTTTGCATCGCCTAGGATTTGTGTTGAATTATGGGGTTTTTAGGCCCATTCAACAATTTCAGAAAAAAAACTCTAAGGGCCCATGTAGGTGCGATGATAAGCAAAGTGGTGTAAGTTTAGTACCGCCCCGAATTTGGAGAAAGAGCTGGACCTCTTTATAAGGGTTCTTCTTCTACATATCATTGAAGATTGAGAAGAGAAGTGGTTCCCGCGCTCCTCCGCCGCATGCGTCATGTTTCGTGAATGAGCAAAGCCGAGCTCAGACATATGGCACTCGTGTGCTTGCGCTTAATTTTGCCGGTCAGAAACAGAGAGTCCTTAAAGAAACCACGATAGTGAAAAACTCATATGCATGTGTGGAATGATAAACGGTAAAATCTGATTCCTAGTTTCACCTCTAAGACTAGCCCAAGTGTTGTTTGTTATCATGTTTTCCGGATCTTGATATATTGTTAAGTGTAACAAATAGTATCAAAACAACATTGAAAATATGACGTTAGAAGAAAGATCATATTGAATTAACCCAAACTTGATTGTTATACTTTGAGATGCTACCATCACAAGTCAATCATTATAACACAGAGGGTTAACATATGCTTTAGTTTCTTAGACCATATGACGTTAGAAGAAAGATCATATTGAATATGAGAAATGTGCTCCAAACGAGCTCCCAGGCTAGGGTAAATAGCCCATTTATAATCAAGTTTTTTTTGGACCTGCTCTAAATGAGCCAAATGTTTTTTATTAACACATATTCACTATCCATAGTGTAGATTCGAAATCTCACTATTTTTGAATTAATCTTCATATTTTTACATTTTCTTTTGAAAACATATGCTTTGATATAAAAAACTATTAAAAACACATTTGAAATATGAAAATGGAAAACTAAGTTCAGATCCTTCTTATTCACTTTGAAATAAAGCTTTTTTGATTTTTTTTTGATTTTTTAAAAAAAATTAAAAACAGGAGGTAACCCTACCTCCTCTCCTTGAACTCTATGAAATCATGTACGTGATAGCTCATATGTGTGAAGGTTTTCTCATGAAAATGAACATAGACCAAGTTTATGATTTTTGGTTGGTATGTCACATAAGACAACATTGTGCACAGGTTTTATATTTTTTGATTTTTTAAAAAATTAATAGTGCTCATTTGACCTCAATCGTGCCAGCTAGGGTTTTTTCATGAAAATGACCATAGACCAAGTTTAGTATTTTTCCTCGTTAGTTTGTCTTATAAAATGACGAACGGCGAAGGTTTCATATTTTTTCGATTTTTTTTAAATTAGTTATGTTGAGTCAAAGCCTTCGAAACCCTGTTGACCAGCTCAAAACCCCTCTAAACCCCGCGGGGTTTCGCCTAACCCTAGCTCCCAACGTTAGTCGTCCGATCATACCCTCGAGCCAAGCGACAACCCTCAGATCTGGTCTTCTAGAAGGAATTAGGTGGGCTGGCTGCATGCAGGCTCCGCGTTGTTGGATCACAAGGATGGCTCCGCAATCGTTGGATCGTGGGGCGATCCGCGAGAGGCAATCCTATTGGTTGTGCTCGGCTGCTCGCCCACCACTGACTCCACGAAAAAACGTTGTTATTGGGCCCAAAAGGAAACCAAGCTCTGGTTGGACCGTCGAATTGCATCGTTTTTTTTTTCATCGTTTGCTCTGTTTTTTGTGAACGTGTTGGCTCTGTATTTTTGCATCGTTTGAAATCAATTGACATGGCGTAGCAAAATATAGTTCTTTTTTCTATACAAATGCAAAATGGCCAAATTTTTAAAGGCCAAATTTATTTTTATCATGCAAAATGGCCACAAGCTATTCAAAAATTGTCTCTTTTTGTTCATATAATATATATGACCACGGATTCCCACACGTGCAATTAGCTTCTTTTTCTTCTTCTTTTTCAAACCATCGTTTCCCACGCGTGTACTCTCCCGATGCTGCGGTGGGTTTGAAAACGGGCTATTCACATTTGACCCTGTTATTGCTACGGCCAAATAACACGTAACACTACGGCTATTTAAGCCACCCTCTACCTCTGCCATCCCTCATCCATCTCCCATCCTCTCTGCCATCTACCCTTCTTGCTCTTCGACCACTTCTCCTTCTTCTAGCGCATCCTCAGCCATGCAGTACACCGGACCAATCTACCACTTCCCACCCACCGTGCCGGAGAGGCTCTACCCTCCTGGCATGTACGTTGAGCGCACACTACGTGTGTGGGCGATATCAAGGTGGAGGACCGCAAGGAATTTCACCGAGTTCTTCCTTGCGTCCGGCTACCACCACCTCCCGCGGGGATCTCCAAGGATGTTCCGTGTCGAGGAGGTCATCCAAAACGGGGTGGTGGTTGCTCTCCTTGCCCACTTCACCAACACATTCGACGCCTTCTACCTCCTCGGTCGGGTGTTTTGGTGTGGCTGCGAGTTCATCGCTTTCACCACCCACAACATGTTCACGGAGTACACCAACATCTTCCCCACCGCGTTGCGCATGCACACTCTTCCGTACCCCATCGACAATGCCCCGGAGGAGCAGTGAAGGGCACCCGGAGGAGGAGCGAGGTGGGGAAGGCGGCGTCTAGGGTTCTAAACCCTCCATCTATTTTTCTTTTTTTGAGTTTATGTTATGTTAAGTTGTAATTGAACTACGTTGGAGATGCTATGGGCTTGTTGGCCCTTTCATTAAGTTCTACTATTAAATTTTCTATCTATTCTATTATGAAGTTCTTCCTAGTTTCAACTATGTGATCGTGCTATGGACTTGTTGGCCCTATCTACATGTTTGTTGATTGTTTTCTTAGAGAGCTTGCTTTATTAGTAAGCACCTAGTGCATGCAGCCACAACAAACACTTCTTTTTTACACAAGCCACAAATATGTAGCCACCTAGCTAGTGCATGCAGCCACAACATATTTGTTCAATTTATTTGTCATAGCAAAATGGGTGCAGATACGAGTGGATCGAAAAGGCTGCAACTGATCGTAAAAAACGATGCTCTAAATCGAGGAGACAAGTGTGCGAGAAGAGAGGAACCAGCGGCAGCGACCGTCGCTACACCCGTGGCGGCTGGCATGCACGAAAGCGGCTCGGTCAGTGCATCGTGGCGGCACGCATCAGCGCATGCAGGCTTGGTCGGCGCATCGTGGCAGCGCGCGTCGATGCATGCAGGCAGGCTTGTTGGGTGCGTGCATAGCAGGCTTCTGTCATGGCGGCGCGCGTAGGCGTTTAATGCAAGGGACGACCCAATGGAACCACAGCCCAACGGTCGAACAGCGACACCGCCCAACGCGGCCCCACTCGTCAGAGTTAACGGTCAAAGCACTGACCCGACGACGACGTCCGTTGTGACCTCCTCTAAGGGTTTCGGGCAAGGGAGTGGGAAAACTGAGCAAAAGTTAAGAGTGTGGGGATGAATAAGTAGAGCTAAGGAACCAGGGGGCACAGATGTAAAAAAACCTTTATTTTATCGATGGAAGTGACGGATGTGCTAAAGAGGACCTCGAAGCAAGGTTTCTTCACAAGCGCCGGAGATCATGATGGTGGCTACGACATCACCTCGGAGTACTTTCATGAAGACCATGAAGGATCATGAAGACATCTCCGGCGCCATGGGCTATACCATAAAATAAAATGTGATAATTTCGTGTGTGATCTCGGTGAGATAATCTATAAAAAATTAATGGAGCCATCTTGGGTTCGTTTGCACCATCGCGTGGTCTTTGGCAAGGTGATCCATTATCCCCATATTTGTTCCTATTTGTTGCTAACGGTCTTTCTGCTCTTATCAACAAGGGTATTGAGTCAGGGGATTTATCCTTGCTGAAGTCACAAGGAGGGCCCCGGGAATTTCACACCTCTTATTCGCAGATGACACATTTTTGTTCTTTAAAGCATGTGACCAAGAAGCAAACGACATTAAAAGTATTTTGGAGGTTTATGTGAATGCCACTAGGCAGTTGATAAACCCCTCCAAATGTTCGATGTTGGTTGGGAGCTCGTGTCCAGAGGCAGCCATGCATAATGTGAAGAATGTATTGGAGGTCACTTCAGCGGGTTCTGAGGAGAGGTATTTGGGACTGTCCACTCCGGATGGAAGGATGTCAAAAGGAAAATTTCAGAACCTGCAAGTTAAATTGACAAAACGTTTGTTCGTTTTCGACAGCCACCCTACTCAAGCAGGTAAATAAGTGTTCATTAGAGCGATCACACAAGCTATTCCCACATATTTTATGAGTGTGTTCAAGATTCCTTTAGAAGTGTGTGATAATCTAAACCATGGTGAGAAATTATTATTAGGGAGCAGAAAAAGGATAAAGAAAGACGCATTGGTATACGATAAGGCCAAGGAATCAAGGTGGGCTCATCTTCAAGGAATTCCATCTTTTCAATCAAGCCATGTTGGCATGTCAAGCTTGACCGATCCTTGAGTACCCCACTAGTTTATGTGCAAGGTTGTTTAAAGCGAAGTACTTTCCCAATGGGTGTCTTCTGGATACGGTTTCACTGGAAATTTGTCGCCTACACGGCAGGCTATTGTTGATGGCTTAGAGCTCCTCAAGAAGGGCGTGGTGTGAAAAATTGATAATGGCCGAAACATTTGTATTTGGTGTGACCGTTGAATTGCACATGAGCCAACTGGAGGATTAATCACTCCTAAAGGGAGGTGTCGGCTGAAGTGGGTTTCAAAGCTCATAAACCACCGCAGAAATTTGGATTTGGAAAAAATCAATTAGTATTTCTTCTGGTGGATATAGTTAAAATTCAGAAAGTGCGATTGTCTACACAGCTTGATGATGACTTTGTTGCTTGGGCGCCGGAAAAAAAATGGTGTGTTGACAGTCAGAAGTGCATACAGGGTAGCTAGTGCTGAAATATCAAATGCTAGAGCGTCTTCGGCAAGCTCCTGACCTGCTGGAACTCGCGAAGGATGGAACTTTATATGGCGCAGTTTAGCTCCCCGAAAGTTCAATATTTTGCTTGGCGGTTGGCCACTGATTCACTAGCTAATTGGACAAATAAGGTCAAGAGAACTCTAGAGATCACCGCAGCGTGTCCTGTATGTGGAAGTGAAGAGGAAGACTCGTTCCATGTTTTCTGTAACTGCAACCATGTTGTGCTTCTGTGGAAGGCAATGTCAAAGGAATGGACTCTGCCGGTACGTTCACACGTAAAACTGGTCGGCCGTGACTGGTTTCTACATTTTTTGTGTGAGTTGCAGGGTGATGAACAAGTTCGTATTCTGATACTATTTTGGAGGATTTGGTATGTGCGAAATGAGATAGTACACTCTAAAGAAACCACCTCCAGTGGCTTTTTCTGTCAGATTCTTGGCTAGTAATTTGTCTTCCTTAATATCCCTTCAGTCTAATTCAAATGTGGATCCAATAAAAGGGAAGACGATAGTTGTTTTCAATCAAATGCATAAGCAGCCCACATGTAATATAAAGGAATCTGGTGTTATTTGTTCTTGGACTAGACCGATAGAGGGCAAAGTCAAGCTAAATAATGATGCCTTGGTCTTAGGTGATGTTGCTGGTGCAGGTATGATACTAAGAGACCATGAAGGATCCACATTATTTAGCTCTTGCAGACACATAAATCATGCAATGATGTTTTGGAAGCCGAGCTTCTCGCATTAAATGAAGGATTTTCGTTGGCATTACAATGGAGTAATGTACACATTGATGTGCAATCTGATTGCTTGGAGGCTGTAATGATGATCAAGGGAGTTACTGGGAATAAGTCTAAGTATGCTTTTATTATTAGAGAGATTATTAGTAGTATGGAAGAGAGGAGTTCTTACATTGATCATATTCGTCGGAGCTGTAATGATGTTAGTCATGCATTGGCTAATTTTGGTAGGGTGCAACGACGAATTATGATTTGGCTAAGTTCTGACCCAGAAGATGTCTTGGAACTTGTGGGACGAGATTGTAATACTTTATTTTGAGTAATGCGAGAATTTATTTCGCAGAAAAAGCACTCGCATTTGAGCTCTCTACCTGTATGGAAGGGTTGGCTGTGATGCTCGAGCCGACAACAATGGCAATGACCCAAGAATCCGATTATTCCACGGCACTGACCATTCCTTCCACGACGGGTAAATACACATACGAAGAATCTTCAAACCTAATCAAGAAGTGAAATCAATGTAGTACTATAGGAAGGGAAGAGGAGAGATAGAGACCGATCATTATCAAAATAGGGTTAGTAATTGGTTATTCATCAAGTTACTATATGACCGTAAAGTTTTTTTTCCTACATAACAAAACAAGTTGGCAAAGTCACACACAAAATGAAAACTATCTTTCCCAAAAAGTGAATTTCTTGAGACGAAAAAATTACTCCTCCAGTCCGGTCCTTTTTAATCTGCATGCATATAAGATTTGTCTCAAGTCAAACTTCGTAAAGTTTAACCAACTTTTTAAAAAACAAAAATACTTGCGAGAAAAAACTTCCTGTTGGGTCGAAAACCCAGTAAAGGCCCATCAGGCCGCAACGTAACCTTGTTATCGAGTCCTTGGAGGGCCCTTCCTCGGCCAAGCCTGCGCCGCAACGGAGAAATCCCAGCCGTACACGCGTCACCGTCCGCGAGGATCCGGCCGTCCAGAGGCCGTCCCAGAGCCGCAAAACCCCGGAACGTGGAGGGGCAGTTCCGTAACTTGCGCCCGCAAAACCCTAGACGCGCGCGCGGGGGCGAGGGCGAGTCCGACCCGGTCCCGCCTCCCCGGCCCGAACTGGGGCGGCCATATAAAAGCCCTCACTCCCACCCCCGCCAGGCGGTTACCGCATCGTCGCCAGGACAAGCCGCCAGCCAACACAAACCACCGGAGCCGCAGCCGACGCCTCACAACCGCCGCCGCGCAGGCAGGTACGGCCTCCTCGCCCTCTCCCTACCCGCTCGCCGCCGCCGCGTTTGTGTTCCGTGGATCTGAGACGGCGGTTGGTTTGGTCGCGCATTGCGGCGTCGCAGACGAGCCGGCCGGAGGAAGCCATGGATCGGTACCAGAGGGTGGAGAAGCCGCGGGAGGAGGTGCCCATCAAGGAGAACGAGATCCGCATCACCACCCAGGGCAGGATGCGCAACTACATCACCTACGCCACCACCCTCTTCCAGGTACCGCCGACGCTTTCAGCCCCTTTGAGTCGCCGGTTTAAGCGCCCCGTTGTGCGGCCCGTTTGGTGATGAGCAGTGGGGTTTAGTTTAGGGCTGTTTCTCGGAAGTTAGCCGAATGAATGATTGGGCCGTACGGATTGCTGTCCGCTAAGCGTGTGCTTTCAATGCGAACTGTTAATTCAAGGCTAGGATGAAATTGTTATCCTCTTAATCTGATGCCTTGTCTGACAGGATTGGTTCTGTTTTCGTCAATACTTGTGATGATAAAAAGTTAATGCTCGCAACACTGTAGGCAATGGCTTTTACTGTGTGTTTGCCAAAGCTGAAAACGCGGTGTGGCGAATTAGGCATAGTTTTTGGATAAGACCCAATCGTACAGATAGATGCTGTACTCTCAGGGGGTGTGATTTGTCACTTCAAAAAGCATTGAGCAATCTGATATCGTGTTGGGCCGCCAATGTGCCTGGTTGCCACTTTTTGTACGGCCAGTCGCCACTTTAGTTGATGAGTGTGGTGCACGGCACGCTACTTGATACTTATATTCTCTAATAATTGACGGTGACCGTTAGTCACATCCATGTTTTGATTATTTTGCTTGATGCGATTTATGAGTTTCCTTTGAATGATGGCTTTATTTATGGGTGTTCGATAAAACGCAAGTGCGCATTGCGTGCAGTTTTGTCTATGTTCTGTGGCTGATGCTTTTGCCATATATGCATACAGGATAAGGGTTGCGATGAAGTTGTATTCAAGGCGATGGGAAGGGCCATAAACAAAACTGTGATGATTGCAGAATTGATCAAGGTACTTTGGACGGTGGCTGTGCATGTGAATTATGCATTCGACTTTATTCTAAATAAATTGTTTATTGTTCTTTTGGTGCACAGAGGAGAATTGTGGGTCTCCATCAAAACACTGCCACTGAATCCACTGATATTACTGACACATGGGAGCCACTGGAGGAAGGCCTACTTCCGTAAGAATCGACTCGAAACATCTGAGCATATAGTAGTTGCTAGATATTTTTTCCTTACTTTCAGATGAACTCAGCGGTGCTGTTGTGATGACATGCAATCTTTTCTCCCTGCAGGCTTGAGACAACAAGGCATGTGTCTATGATTACTATAACTCTTTCAAAGAAGGAGCTGGACACGTCATCTGTCGGGTATGCTAGCTGTATATCTGATACTAGGAAAAGTATTTTAGTTTTAGACTAAGCAATCATCCCTGTGTTTTGTGGGCTACTTGGTTACATTGGAATACTTATTTGGGAATACCCTATTCAGTTGTCTCATGAATTGTTAGTTATTCAATTATGCAGTTCTTGTTATAGTTTTTTGGCACAACTATTAGCTATCTGGAAAAATAGGTTGTAAAATTGCAAATTGGATTATTCTTCTGCATGTAATTATTTATTGAGTTTATTGTATGTGCAGATATCAATCTCCTCTGCCTGCTGACAAGGTGAAGCCGTTTGTTGAATACGAGAATGAAGAAGGTATTGGCCACGTTTCACTTTGTTGTCCTTATTATCTCCGATTCTGTATGCTTTCTTATTTCACTGTAATTGTAGATGCGCACTCACCTCCTGGGCGAGGAAGAGGCCGTGGCCGAGGCCGTGGAAGGGGAATGGGAAGGGGTAGAGGTGCACGTGGTGAGGCTAATTTGCTACTTAGTAAATCATCATTTTCAGAGTATAAAAATGTGCAGCTGTTCATTACATAAGTTACTTTTCAGGGAATGGATACATGGAGTATGCTGATGGTGGATGGGAAAATGAGCATGCTCCTGCCTATGCAGGCAATGGGTATGCTGACCATGGTCCAGCTTATGAGGGTAATGGGTATGCGCGTGGTAGAGGCCGCGGTTTCAGGGGCCGTGGCAGGAGAGGTGGCTATGGTGGTCAGCCTGGTGGCTATGGTGGTCAGCCTGATTATCAGCATGATGGAGGGTATTATGATGAGGCACCAGCGCCACCCCGAGGTGGGGGGCGTGGTTTCAGGGGGCGTGGCAGGAGAGGCGGCTATGGTGGTGGCCAGCCTGATTATCAGCAAGACGGAGGTTATTATGAGGAGGCTCCTTTTCCTGCACCAGCTGGAGGTAGAGACAGCTTCCTTCTACCAAATTGGTTGTATGCATCTATGCCCCTTGTTAATAAACCGCTGCATCTGTGTTGCGTTGCAGGTCGTGGTCGAGGCCGTGGCCGTGGGAGAGGCGGCCCAGCTCGGGGCAGAGGGCGCGGTGGCAATGCCAATGGCAACATGGTGTATGCCGCTGCTTCGGGCGCATAAGCAGTCCTCAGCTCGCTGCTGTTGTTAGTTGGATGCCTGCTCCAAGCATGAATATGTATCATCTGTGTTGTTTATCTGTGATGACATATATACTTTGTATAAGCCTGCCATTCGTTGGGAATGAGGCCAGATTTTGATCTTTGACTAGATTTGTAGGGGTAGCGCCGTTATGATTGTGCTTTGTTTTTTCAAAGTAGATGTCAGACTAATTGTAGCTACCAGTTGGTAAAGGTTTAGAGCAGGGCATTCTTTCAATTTTTACATAAACGAAGTCTTGTTCTCTGTTACATTGTGCCAATTTCGTTTGGTGTCCTGTCTTTGAAATGTAAGTTCAATTTAGTGGTACTTACAATTTGATTTCTTTTTGCTGGGCGTCTGGTTGCAGGATTTTGAAAACCCTGGAATAGGGAAAACATAGCTTCTGTTATAAACGTTTTAGTTTCTACTCCCTCTGTTTGGAATTACTTGTCTCGAAAATGGATGTATCTAGAACTAAAATACGTCTAGATACGTCAATATATATTCCAATTATTTTTCTTTGAAGATTATAGTCTCATAGAGCATCTCCAGCAGATGATGTAAAAGTAAACTTAAGCATGATTCATTGCATATTTTGAAATTTTAAACTCTAATACAAAATGTTCAACATCATAGGGAGCCATCTCATTACCTTTCTGTAAATAAGAACTATGGGCCTGCCTTGTGGTAATCTATGAAGACAGTATAATAATCTGCTATGATGACAATGCTATGGTTATTAACTGATAAAAAGGGAATCCAAAATGAATTCGAGTTTTTGGCGCGATAGCTGAGGAAATGAGAATTGAATTTTACCAAAATAGTTTCATTAGCTCTTGAAGTACTGTAAATACTACTAGGCAAAATTTAGATCAAATAATTAATTTAGTAGATTGTGTTTCAATGTTTTTAAATCCAAAATTAAAAAAACATGTTGAACCTCGGCGCTGATACTGCGAGGTGATTCTTGTCTTCCTCTTGAGATTCTCGTCTTCCTTCCTCGTGCGCTCCTAGTCTTTCTCGATGAAGAGCTCCGCCGCCATGAGGTCTGAATTGGCCTCGGTGAGCTTCTGCATGTATAACGCTTTCCTGGCCTCGGCGGTGCATTGTACATTGGCTAGGGGGTTGCCTAAGTTGAGCTTGGAACGGGGTCGGTCGTACCTCCATGCTATCGCGTCATACGCTCACGCGGTGAGCTTTGATGTCTCGAAAATGCCAACCACTTCCGCTCGCCCTCGCACATGATCTCGACGGCGTAATGGCGTGACGGCCGAAGCGGATGTCGCGGTAGGGCATGATGGCATCCTCGACGCAATGGTGTTTGACGGACAATGTACGAATCCCCGCAGAGCGGCGGTCGAATGGGTGCCACACGGCTGAAATCAATAGATTGGGGGATGAGGGCGTGGATTCGACGACTGAGGGCGATGGGGCAGCCGAATTTGGACGACGACATATCGACGGTTGTTGCAGGTGGACTACGTCGATGCGGCGCGGATATCGACAATTGAGTGGATGTGGTGGCATGCGACAACGCGGGGCGGGGTGGCAGTGGCGGCCGAAATCGGCAGCGACTGCAAGCCCGAAGTGCCCTAAATGGTGAGTTTTTGGCAAGGTAGTGTTTTTACATCATCTATTGAAGATACTTTAATTATTCAAATTATTCGATGTTTTATTTAAAAAAATGATGTTTGAAATTTGCAACTATGATATTGGTTGCAAATACGTGAAGACACGAGCGCCAGTGCATTTATTCCATGGTTTTACGGCACTGCTTATTTTCACCTAGAGGCTGAACAGAAGTGCACCCTATGGCAGTCGCCGCAGGTGCTCCACGAGCTCGTCGACGTACTCCTCCTGCCTGGCCCTGTCGCAGAGCATCTCCTGGAACTCCCTGGCGTTGCGCGCGAGCGCCCTCCCTTCATCGTCCTCCCGCGCCATCACCCGCCGCACCGTGCTGGCGAGGTCGGCCCGGCCGAACGAGCCGTCGCGCCCGTCCCTGGGCACCTCCAGCCCGACCCCCCTCGCCGCCATGACGCGCGCCGTGAGGCCCTGGTCGGCGAACAGCGGGAGCATCACCAGCGGGTGCCCGAACAGGAAGCTCTCCATGAGCGAGCTCCACCCGGCGTGCGTCAGGAACGCGCCCACCGCGCCGTGCGCCAGCACGCGCACCTGCGGCACCCACCCGGCGCGCACGACGCCGCGCCCGGCCACGCGCTCCAGGAACCCGTCGTTCGGGAGCAGGGGAGCGCTGGCTTCCCGCAGCGCCCAGAGGAACCGCGCGCCAGACAGCTCCAGCCCGGCCGCCAGCTCGCGCACGTTGTGCGCGGTCAGCGGCGCCTCGCTCCCGAACGCGACGTAGAGCACCGACCTCGCCGGCTGCTCGTCCAGCCAGCGCATGAGGCTCGCGGTCTCCTCCTCGTCGTCCTCGCCGCCGGCTTCTTGGGCGGCGCGCGCGGCGTCGTACGGAGCGAGGAGGCCGGAAAGGGCGAGGGGCTTGCCGAAGAGGTTGGCGATGAGGGGGCAGAGCGCGCCGTCGACCTCGCGGCAGCTGCGCAGGATGAAGAGCGGGCATTGCCGCTCCGTCTCCCAGAAGCGGAAGGCGTCGCATACGCCGGAGGCGTTGGGCCGGAAAACGTAGACCATCTGCTCGGCCTCGTAGAGGCGGTGGGCGATGGGGGTCGGGAACGGGATCCACGGCGGCTGGGCCGTCAGGTCCTCCGCCGTCACCCGCGGGCGCGCCTCGTTCGCCGCCTTCGTGCCGGCGAAGGCGATGAACACCGCCGGGAAGATGGAGAAGAGCGCGCACGGTACCTGCAGGCAGCATGGAGCGTTGGAGCCACGCCATGACTGACCGGACGTACTACCTACTCGCCATGGCAGAGACGTACCTTGTGCTGCTTAGCTATGGGCGGGAGCCAGTGGTGCGCGAAGTCGACGAAGATCCAGTCGGGCTTCTTGCCGAACCCCGTCGCGCCCTCGCCCTCCCCGCCGCCGCCAGCACAGGCTCCCGCGAGAAAGCCGGCGAAAGGGGCGGCGAGGCCGTCGAACGCGGCCTTGAGGAGGTCGCCCTTCTCGGGCGGGACGTCGGCCGTGGACTCGGCGCCGTCCGGGAGGCCGTCGATGGTCGGCATTGACAGGGGGAGGAGGCGGATGCGGGGGCGGAGGCCCTCGGGGACGGGCCGCAGCCTGGCGAGGTTCCTCGGCGCGGAGACGAAGGTGACGGCGTGCCCGCGCCGCGCCAGCTGCTCCGAGAGCTCCATGTAGGGGATGATGTGGCCGAAGGCGAGCCACGGGAACACCACGACGTGGAGCGGCGAAGAAGACCGCGCGGTCGCGGCGGCGTCTCCGGTTTCCGCCATGGCTTCTGCTCTCGCTTCCTTGGAAGCAAGTGTGCTTCCGCTACAACTGAGCTACGTACATCATGGTAAGCGTGGAGTGATGAATCCCCGGTGCACAGACGGAAAACAGACCATATTTGGTAAAAAAAGAGCTTTCTCGCACCTGCACAGACTAAGAAAGTCGATCGCCGGCGAGTGACAGAGAAGAAATGTCGATCCAGATCTGGTGGAGAGATAGGAGTGGAATCGGGGAGAGATGGGACGTGTCCGGCTGATGAGACCGTGACCCGAGATATGTTTATTGTTTTTTTGAGATAGCGAACTGCTCATACCGCAGTCGTCACACGTGATATGAAAAGTATGATCGTGCCGTTATCTTTGGGAGTCGAACCTTCCTTTTCTAACGTCACTAACCAGTTAACCAGCGAACGCCAGTTTTTAAGAGCAACTCCAACAGGCCACCGGACGGCGAATTTGTCCGCTTTTTATCATTTGGATCGGCAGCCCGCCTGGCGTCCGCCCTGTTTTAGATTTGGATCGGCAGTGCATCCAAGGCGCCGACCCATTTCATGTCCACACTCAATTTTTTTTTAAAAAGGTCCGTGACCATAGATCATGTCAGCGGCCATGTCTCATGCCAGCACCATGCCAGCGCCGACATACAATGCCGGCTTCAAAAAATATCACCACAGTTCATGCTGATGCACTCGCCAACGGCCAACACACAAAAAAGGGGTGGGACTTGAGTTCAACCACGCTATCGCGGTCCCGTGGTCATGCCAGCGCACCTACCGGCATATAAAAAAGGATGGCGCTCGCCGCCATAGATCACTCGTCGTCGAACTTGAGCATGTCAGCCTGCATCTTCTCGAACCACGACCTCTTCCTTAGCTACGCGGTGTTGAGATCCACCTTCATGATCTCCATCCCGGTCATCATGCTCGCGAGAGCCACTTCTTTCGCCTTGGTCTTGGCGTTGGCGGCCTTGATCTCTAGCATCTTGGCTTGCTTCTCCGCCTTCATCTCAAGCATCTTGGCTTGCTTCTCCGCGTCCATCTCAAGCCTCCTCTTTTAAATCTCCATGAAGGCGTTCATTTGCTCTTCCTTGTCTTACCGGCGCTTCTCCTCCCTTGAGTCCTTCTTGGTCATCATGCCCTCCACGGTGCGATCAAGGCGATCGACGCCGCATCCCGCTTGCCCTCCCTTTTGGAGTTGGTCTTCCCCCGCGGCCGAGCCTTCTCGCCGTCCCCAACCTCCTCCACAACTTGCTTCCCCCCACGTGACTTGAGGGCGGATATCGCGCCTTGAACTTCTCCTCGTCTTCGATGACCCTAAAGCAATGGGAGAGGTTGAAGCACTTGCCATTGTGTTGGACCATGAATGCCTCAAAAGCTTGAAATGCCTACAAATGTATTTCATGCAAGCATATTGGCAAATGGTATGCAAATGAACACGCAAGCATAAATTTGATGACACAAAAGCGGGCGGCTTGCTAGCATACCATGTCTTCCATGCGGATGCCGCTCACGGGGCGGGCCTTGACGCTCTCAAGAGTGGCACAAAACTTGTTGCACTCTTGTTGGATCACCCTCCATCGCTTCGAAATGGACACCCACCCTCGCGTGCTTACTATTTGGTGCGGTGAAAACTTCTTGCGCTCATGGAACTCACGATGGACACGAATCCAAAAAGTTGAATGCTTTTGTTCGGCGCCAGTCTTGGGGTCTTGCCCAATGTCTCTCCAACACTCACAAAGAAGCTTGTCCTCGGCCGCCGTGTATGCCTTGGTCCGCTTGCTCTTGCGCTTCAGCTTCGCCTCGGCGGCTTCGTTGGCGAGCACGTCCTCAAACAAAGGCTCCCCTTCGATGCCGCACTCGTCATCTTCCTCTTGCCCGTAGTCCTCCAGAAACTCGTGGTCTAGAGGAAAGCCGTCTAGGTCCAGGCCGACCTGATCACGCATGAAGGTCGCCTGATCTTCATTGTAGCTAGCGGATGGCGTGAACGCCCCTCGACCGTCCTGGCTTTGTGTCTCGTTGGGATCGTAGCCAGCGGCCTACGCACCACCCTCGAAGATCATGTTCTGCATGTAGTCCTCGTCGTCTGTGGCCGACATTCCGTCGAACAGGTTGCGTGCGCCCAGTAGCACATCGGCCGGCATCTGCCGCGCGCGTTTCCTCGCGCCTCCGGATGACGATCCACCGGCCACTGGTGTGGCGTTGAGGTCGATGGGCGCGGGCGCGGGCGCGGAAGGCGCGACCAGGCTCACCTCAGACGAGCACTCCCTGGAGAGGCGGGAGGCTTGCGGGTAGACGTGGAAGCCGGGCATCGGGGTGCAAGCCGATGCGCGGGGCGAGTCAGGCAAGACCATCCGAGGAAACGCAGATGAGCCGGTGCTGGCGGCATTGACGAGGCCGTGCTAGCTAGGGTTTAACCCTAGCATATAGAGCGCCTCCCTCGTTGCCGCCGCGACGCGGGCGTTGGTGACCTCTTGCTGCGTGGCGGTGGCGACGGCGGCCGCCGCGATGGCTTCATCCCTTGCGTTTGCCGCGTGCCTCCGGTCCTTCCTCTTGGCCGACTCCCTTGCCCGCTATTCGGGCATCAGCGCCTTCTTCGGCTTGGGCATGACGGTCTTGCGGGGGGCGCGAGGCTTGCCTTAGCCGGAGGGGGCGGTCGGCAATGCCGAACGAGGTGAGGGAGGCGAGGCCGGCGGCGGCATCGAGGTCGAGGTCGTTGCCCATGGCGGGGCTGGCGCGGGAGCGCGCACGGGCGGGAAGGTTTTTGGAGGGGAATGGAGGGAAATGGTGTAGGCTGCCACGGACCAGCGGACCCAGGGGGGGAGAAGGCACGCGCGCGCGTCCGCCTCGTGTCCGCGCCGACGCAAATCAGGCTAAAAAATGGGCCGGGAATGGGTCGGCAGGCAGACGCCAAGCGGACGCATGTCCATTTGGGTCGGCGCGTTGGGCCAATTTTTGTGTCCGCGCCGACCCAAACGTACGCCAGCGAACGAAATGGGTTGCCCCGTTGGAGTTGCTCTAATCAATCCCAACGAACACCCTTAAGACCATCGGATCCCGATCGAACGCACGACAATTCTCTGCACAACGTGGCAGTTTTTCCGTCTTTTTTGTACTACATGGCAAAGAGCATGGAAAATCCCTTACAACAGTATGACAACTTTATCTGTTTTTGCACGACAATTCTGGGCTTTTGCTGGGAAATATTAAAAAAAAAGACGTTGGTTTTTTAACATCCCCGAAAGAGGAAAAACATACAAGCTCCATTTGTATAATATACTCACAGGGCCTCTTTGATTCGTAGGATTTTGAAAACATATGAATAGGAAAAGTATAGGGTTGAAGTGGCATGCCCACTTGAATCCTATAGGATTAGCAATGAGTGTTTGATGGCACGGGAAAAACAAAGGAATTGTAAAAAATATGTTAGAGTAGTTGTTATATTTCGTATGGAATGTAGTACAAAAGCTATCATAGGAAAAATTCCCATGGGATTCAATCATATGAATCAAAAGACCAACATAGAAAAAGATCCTAAGGATTTCAATCTTCCAGAAATCTTATTCCTTTGAATCAAAGGAGCCCCTGGTAGGCAATGCCGCACTGGTTTTCTTAAAAGTCAAACTTCACCAAGTCTACAGAGAGAATTATCTTTACCTTTAATACTACTTTCTTCGTACTTTAGTGATCTAAATACTCCTATATTTCTTTGTAGATTTTGGCGATATTGAGTTGATATTATATATTGATATATTTTCCTGTAAACTTGAACTAATTTTATTTATTTTGACTTTAACAAATGGACCACAAAGAAATTCTAAAGGCAACTAATATCATTGACCTACATATATATTAAAATATGTGCATACGATACAAAGTTCGTCGATGAGCATGCCATTATGATTGTGCTTTCTTTTTCGTTACATGTCAAATGAACAATTAGAGCATGTCATTCTTTCAAAAAAAAAGAAATCAATTGCAATTTCTTTTGGTGTTTGTCGGTGTACCAAGACATGGGTGTCTTAGTACCCTGACTTGTGCCCAGCCAGTTGTAGCCCTCCTGACGGCAGGGCTTGTCGGAGGGCAGCTCCACACAAGACACAAGACTTGGTTAACAAATTCATGAAGAAGACTTCAAGGCAGGTCATCGAGAAGTACTAAGACAAGTACTGAAGATCAAGTACTCCTATCAAACATTTTACATGAAACTCTCAGTTACAACTTTGCATGATATGATTTACATGTATTAGAGCTTTGCAGAGACAAGTGTAATGGACAACTTATTATTCTAGATAAAGATTTCACAACGAAAAAAGCACAAGGGAAATGTTCTACCAAATTATGACTTTTCACCATGAACTATTCAGAGAACAAGTGATCCTATATTTATCATGATATTAAAATGCACACTGTTGTAACCACAATACAATTGTATTGTAAAAATCACTAATAACATGCAAATATTGACTTGAACTAGTGGCAAAGAAAATGATAAAACCAAAAATGGGAAAATAAGAAGAAAAACCAAAATTAAGCTAGGACCACCATCCATGCTAAAGTCTGTTACTTAAAATAAATAATTAAATAATTAGGTACCAAAGCAACCCACTAGATAAAATACTCATCATCAACAAATAAAAAAGCAAAAAACAAATATGCACAAGAAGAGAAGAATTGGAGAGTAATAATAAAACCCGATTTGAAGCTGAAAAAGATGATTCAACTAATAAACTAATTCTAATATGATTAGAATGTCTTGTCCTCTTGACTCCTATATGATTAGGAAATTACATGAATTCAAAAGAAAGAGTGTCTAACCCTTGACGACTAGGGTAAACTCCCTCGTCCAGATTTCGTCGGTGAGCCCGTGGATTTGCCTATCCTCTGCGGCTGGTGGCAGAGAGGATAGTGTCGGTGCCTTCGCTACGGTTAGTAGTTTAAGTTAGGTTTTTTTAGTCATCGCAGGTGCGGCGCTCGAGCGGATGGCGACGCTTATTCTTCTTCGATTTTGTCTTCTGGGTGCCGACGTCCTCGAGTTCATCCATCTGGACACAGTCAATGGAGCTCCGACGTAGATTCTTGCCGTCTCCTTGGTGTCAGTTGTTCTAGATCTATTAAAGGGTTCAAAGGTGACGACTGCGGCTCCAGAGCATGTTCATTAGAGTCACGTGCACGAAGACTTGCCAAGTATCATCGACAACGTCAAGCCTCCTCCGGTAGGGAAGCAGTGACGGAAGCGCGTCGGCAACTCGTTCTGACTGCAGTACTAGTCGTTCGGTGGACTTGGAATATTGATGTAATTTTTATTATGTTTGAGGTGCTTTGTTCTTCTGGTGAACTTTAATAATAGATCTGAATTAGTTTTGCAAAAAAAAGAGAGAGTGTCTAACAGTACATGAAAGCAATAATTTTATCAAGAGACTCGAACAGATGAAAATTGCCCATACGAGCCTAAGAAAAACCCTTGAGGATTCTAATCCTCTAAATCAAATGACCAACATAGAAGAAAATAATCTGAATATCAGATACGAGCACATGGCAAACCGAACGTTTTTTATGGCAACTCAGTGACACGAGGATGACAACTTTAGCTGACAAGCATGACAAGTTCGTGCTTCAGTTTATCTTTTGACGGAAAATTGCCGCTTGGGTCAACTAACCTGCCATCCCTGTGGCTCTAAAATTGACGTAAAAAACGTTCGATTTGCCATGTGGCCGTACCTAAAGTTAGGTACTTATCATTTCTGAGAATAAAAGTATGGAGAATCCAAATCCTCAAAAAATCTTATAAAATTAATTTTGAATCAAAAGAGCCCTCGAGTTTGTTTATTTAGATTTGTGACCCTATTCGTTTCGTGTTGGCATCACCGGAGGAAGCACCACTCATCGATCTGTTTCTAATTTTACCCTGACAATACCCCCCTCCTCCGGCCTTCCCCGCACGCACTGCCCCTCTCTCCACCTCGACCTCGTCGCCGACGCCGCGATGCCAGAGGACGTTGAGATGAACGACTCGGCCCAGTCCGCCCCCACCTTGCGGCCGCTGACGCGCCCATGCCTGCGCTCGTTCTCTCCACCTTGCAGCGTGAGTAGCCCGTCCCTCTCGTCCCCTAGCGCCCCTGTCCCCCAAAACCCTAGCTCAGCTTTTGGCACCGGGCGCTCAGCGGGCGGTAGCTCACGTGTGTCTGCCTCGCCGTGCCTGCAGATCTGAAGGAGACCGCGTCGGTGGTCGAGGTCGGGTCGTTGACCAAGGAGGTCCGCCGGATCTCCCGCCCCGTCCGCCTCACCGTCGCCCTGCGCCGCCGCCTCGCCGCCCCCGATGTCGTAGCCTTCCTCGCCTTCGCGCTGTCCCTTCCTCCGAGGCCTTCACCCGCCTCTCCCTGCTCCTCCCCAAGGTATTTCTTTCGCCTGCAACTTCAGAGCTCTCGTGATTTGGAACAAACACGCAATTATGCCTGAATCTGATGACAACGTCAAGGACGTGAGCATCTAATGCTATGTTTGTTAATCTACATGTGTTACATGTGTCTTGGCTGCAGATTGACATGGTAGATCGTTCTAGATTTATTGGCCTTTTGGAAGTATAAATGGAAACTCATAATCTAGGACATTGTAGTAGAGTAACTGTTAGCCGGATACTGTATGCTGATGCAACGCGAACCTTTAGATTTTCCAATTCAGTTTCACTGTTGAAGTTCACGACAAAGCAGGTTCTTTATGTTCTGACGATTAATTGGTAATTGACAGTCTAGGGTATCTTGTGTTATGTATGACTTCAGACCATTCTCGATTGCTTGACTTAGTAGAAGTAAATTAGAACTCACAATCTAGATCATTGCTGCAACCACAAAGCAACTGTTAGTGTATGGTGATGCAGTACAAGCCTTGAGTAACTCCATATTTTGCAAGTGAGTTTCTGATACGGGGCTAACCCGGTGTAGGCCGATCTTTCACGATTGGAGTGGGATCCCTCGAAGAACACGATGAACATGGGGAAGAACGGGGAGAAATCACAAGGGGGAACACTCAAGAACAAGTCCAAATCACACATCCACTAGACAATCAAACACACAAGATCACAAGGTACATGAACAACAAAGGGAAAGATACAAGGTAAGGTTCGTCTACAAGAGGAGGTCTTGATGATATCCTAGATGGATCTTCCCACAAGGGGGTCTTGAGATATCCCGCATGATCTTCTCACATGGAGGTCTTGAACTCCATGGGAGTGGTAGTCTCTCTCTCTCAAGAGTAGAGGTAGGAGCAAAGCTCACCTAAGAATGAGCTATCATATTTGCTTACCCTAACTAGAGGAAGGGGATGGAGTATATGTCGGTGTACTAAAGTAGGGGGTACCTTAGTACCCCGAACTTGTGCACGGGCAGTTGCAGCGACCCGCGGCAGGGCTTGCCGGGCATCCGCCAAGATCCTCGACGGCTGCTTAGATGCCATTAAAGAACAGAGTACTAAAGCTGAAAGCCCCGGCAAGAGGAGCTTGCCGGGAAAGCCAACCAAGGCCCCGGCAAGAGGAGCTTGCCGGGAAGGACAAAGGCCCCGGCAAGAGGAGCTTGCCGGGAAGGCCAACCAAGGCCCCGGCAAGAGAAGCTGGCCGGGAAGAATACAAGGCCCCGGCAAGAGGAGCTTGCCGGGAAGGACAAAGGCCCCGGCAAGAGGAGCTTGCCGGGAAGGCCAGCCAAGGCACTTCAAGAAACTTGCCGCGACGCCCCGCGCGTCCCGGCAAGGCCCGGCGAGCGGCAAGCTTGCTGGTGCGACAAGACAAGGACCGCGGCAAGGCGCTTGCCGCGGCAAGGCTGCCACTCCGCGCCCACGCTCCAGCGCATTCGACGACGTGTCGCCACATGATCGCTCCTGGTGCACGTGGCGGGTAGCTGTGCAGCATGGCGGTGCGAGGTGGCAAGCGAAGCTGACAAGGAGGCCATCGTGGCGATCGGTGGCGCCTCTAACGGTCGTTTCCTTGCACTGTTGGGGCGACCGGACGGGCATTAAATGCCCTTGTCCCCTGCTGTCAGAGTTAGGTAGGGGACACTGTTGGTAGTAGTTGTACCAACCCGCATTTTTACCTTTCTACCCCTCTTTCTACGCTGCCACCTGTCGGTGACCCCTTTAGCCTATAAAAAGGAGGCCCACGCGCACGTAGAGGGGGTTCGGAATTTTGGTTCCACAGCCAGGGGGTTCGGCTGATTCGACGCCACGCCCGCTCTCTCGAGCAAGAACAAATACAACACACAAAGCAGCAGTAGGAGTTTTATCTCTCCGGAGAGCTCCGAAGCTGGGTAAAAATTCCCCGCCCCGCGCGCTCCCTCGCCTCGATCCGCTCTGCGTGCGCCCTCCACTCCCTTGCCGGACAAACAAAGGGGCCCTCCTGCCCCATAGGTGCTCGTGGCCCTCAGTTCCCCACGACATCTCTGGCGCGCCAGGTAGGGGGGCGTCGAGGTCGTGCGTATCTGATCCGGTGTCTGCGCGCGCTACATCAACATCTTCGTCGACATGCCTCCAAAGAAAAAGACTTCGAAAGTGGCCGCTCCGTCTGCGACTTCCCTACCGCCACCGGAGCAAACGGGCGATGGGGCGGACGCCGGCGGAGGAGCGGGCACCGGCGGGGGGACGCGCGTCGTCACCCAGTCCAAGGACAAGGCCCCGCAAGGTTCAGCTTCTGCATGTCCACCGCACCCCTCCTAGGAGGTGCAAGATCAACAACGCCACGGTGCTCCTAGCACCGTGCTCGCGTTGGAACAAGGCCAAGCTGGTGGGTCGCGGGACGCTCAAGGCCAGCATGCACGTCAACACGCTGGCACGAGCGCAGTGCGGTCGCCTGTGCGAGATTTTGCTCCCTCTAACACTGTTAGAAGTTTGAGCATGTCTCGCACCTCGCGCCGCTCGCCACCGCCACCCAAGACTCCAGAGGAAGCGCTGGCCCGAGCCCAGCTGCTTCTAGACTACCCTCCAGCGCCGGACAAGATCGACGACTGGAGGGTCGCCATTTATAGCCTCATTGGCTTCGCCAACGGTGACAAGCCCCGGCAACCGAGCACATCGAAGCCCCGGCAAGACGCCCAGGCGCGAGCTGATGCCGACAAGACCGCTGGGGGTGCCACCACTGCGCACCCCCCGCCCCGAAGGCCAAGATTGCCGACTCGCCGGGCCAACCTCGACACCGACTCCACCGCGTCGTCAGACCCGCGGGCTCGCCGCGATCAACGCCAAGTTCTCCAAGAACGACGACACGAAGACGCTCGCACTCGCATCGAGCATCGAAGAGAAGCGCGACGTCAATCTGACCGACGCGGTGGGCCCACTGTCGACATGCATGCGCCAGGGGAACCAGGCGACTTGCCGTACGCGGCAGGTTGCCCTGCGTTCACCCGTGAGCTGCGGCAAGTCCAGTGGCCCAGTACCAAGAACTTCAAGCCAGACGTGCCCGAGAAGTACGATGGCAGGATACATCCGTCGGAGTTCCTCAGCGTCTACACTATCGCGGTGCAGGCTGCCGGAGGGCGCGATGAGAAGATCCTCGCCAACTACTTCCCGCTGGTACTCAAGCCCAACGTCAGATCTTGGCTCATGCACTTGCCGGACAACTCCATCTCTTCGTGGGCGGACCTGTGCCATCAGTTTGTTGGCGCTTTCACAGGCGGCCACAAACCCCATGGCCAGGAGAGTGATCTTCACCTGCTCGCCCAGAAGGAGGAAGAACCCCTGCGCAAGTATATACAGAGATTCTGTCAGGTGCAGCGCAACATCCCAGACGTCCACCCTGCCGCGGTTATCAGCGCGTTTCATCAGAACGTGCGTAACCGCAGGATGAGGGAGGAGATGTCAATGTGCAAAATCAGGGATGTCAGCGAGCTATATGCCCTGGCCGACAAGTGTGCACGGGCTGAGGAGGGGAGGAGACTCCCCGGAGAGAATGCAGGAGCAGAAGGGTCTGACAGTGAGGACGCCCCTCCGGCAAAAAGGAACCAGAGGAGGAATAATAGAAAGAGAAAAGCTAAGGATGTGCTAGTTGTTGAGCAATCCGGCAGCGGAGGCGGTTCCGAGAAGGCCAGAGCTGGTAGCACCGGCAAGGCTGTGGTGGCCGTCGACAAGCAGGATGGCTCCGGCAAGCAGTATTGCAAGATCCACCGCACCAAGGGCCATGATCTCCAAGCCTGCAAGAAAGTTGAGCAGATGGCGGAGCTACAGAAAGCTGAATACGAGCGCCGCGACAAGGAGAAGGCCCGGCAAGGTGGCGGGGGATCCGGCAAGAAGTATCCCGCCCGGGGAGGGCGCCGCGGCGAGGCCAAGCCGCGGCAAGGAGACAGGCCTCCCCGCGGCCGCGACAAAGACGAAGACGAAGATAACGATGATGAGATGGAGGAAGATGAGACTGACGAGCAGGAGTTCCAGAAGGCAACAGAGGTGTTGTGCATCGACGGCGGTGCTTCTCTGCACACCTTGCACCGACAACTCAAACAGTGGGTCCGGGAAGTGAACGCAGCAGAACTGTCCATTGAGTCGCGCAAGCCCCTGAAGTGGTCCGGCACGCCCATCATCTTCGACATTGAAGATCACCCTGATCGCATCACTGCGGTCGGGTGCTTGCCGATGTTGGTTTCACCAACAATCCGCAACCTCAGGGTCACGAAGATGCTGGTTGACGGCGGGGCCGGCCTGAATCTGATCTCCAGATCCCCAACAGCGAGCTCGAAGAGACCGGTACCTTTCAAGGAATAAACCCGGGAAGGAGCAAGCCGAAGGGGAAGATCACACTGCCAGTGACATTTGGCAGCGAGCTGAATTTCAGGACAGAGAGAGAGTCACATTTGATGTTGCTGATTTCCCATTGCCCTACAATGGGATACTTGGCCATCCAGCGCTCGCCAAGTTCATGGCAGCCTCTCACTATGCCTACAATGTGCTCAAGATGCCTGGTCCGATAAGTGTCATTTCTGTCCAAGGTGACAAGAAGGATGCACTCATCTGTACCGACAAGATCTACCGGGAAGCAGCAGCCGCAGCAGAACGCAAACCACTTGCCGCTGAAGCTCCCCGGGGGAAGAAGAAGGCCAAGTCCGGCAAGAGTAGCTCCGATGCCTACTCCGGCAAGCGCACCTCTTCGGAGTGCTGCGCTACCATCGAGGACGCACCATCGAGCTCCACCGACAAGTGCAAGAAGGCAAAGATAGTTTCACCAGAGACCAAGAAAGTGGCCGCCAAGGAGGACGGCACTGGTGGCACCTTCACCATCAGTGCCACGCTCGATCCTAAATAGGAAAGCGCGCTCGTTGCTTTCCTGCGGGCGAATGTCGATGTGTTTGCATGGCAACCATCTGACATCCCCGGTGTTCCCAGGAAAGTAATTGAGCACCACCTTGCCATCTGTCCTCACGCGCGGCCCGTCAAGCAGAGAGTCAGAAAACAAGCAGTAGAGCGTCAAGAATTCATTGCAGAAGAGATCAGGAAGTTGGAAGCAGCGGGCCTGGTCCGAGGAGTACTCCATCCGACGTGGTTAGCCAATCCAGTAGTCGTGCGCAAAGCAAACGGGAAGTGGAGGCTTTGTATTGACTTCACTGATGTTAATAAAGCCTGCCCCAAGGATCCATTTCCCTTGCCGCGCATTGACCAGATTGTCGATTCCACGGCAGGATGTGATCTGCTTTCATTCCTTGATGCATATTCAGGATATCATCAGATCTTCATGGCAGAAGAGGATGAAGAGAAAACAGCTTTCATTACTCCATGTGGCACGTACTGCTTTGTACGAATGCCCTTCGGGTTAAAGAATGCTGGTTCAACATTTGCAAGAGTAGTCAGTCATGCTTTTGAGCCACAGTTGCACAGGAATGTAGAAGCTTACATGGATGACATAGTGGTCAAGAGCAAGGACAAAGAGACTTTGATCCAAGATTTGGACGAGACTTTTGCAAATCTGCGCAGGGTCAACCTCAAGTTGAATCCCGAGAAGTGTGTGTTTGGAGTCCCTTCAGGCAAGCTTCTCGGATTCTTTGTGTCCCAGAGGGGGATTGAAGCTAATCCCGACAAGATCAAGGCCATTGAGCAAATCGAAGCACCAAAGCGCGTCAAGGATGTGCGAAGGCTTGCCGGCTGTGTTGCTGCTCTGAGTAGGTTCATCTCTAAGTCTGCTGAGCGCGCCCTGCCATTTTTCAAAATTTTGAAAAAGGCAGGTCCAATGAAATGGACTCCGGAAGCGGAGGCTGCGCTGCAGGACCTGAAGAGATACCTATCCTCTACTCCAACACTTGTCGCACCTAAACCACAAGAGAAGTTGCTGCTATATCTGGCGGCAACCAATCAAGTGGTTAGTGCTGCATTAGTAGCGGAGAGGGAGGCAGATGGTGAGCCAGCGTCCGCGGCAAGCAAGTCCAACGACAAGCAGGGGGCTTCCCCGACAAGCTCTGGCCCGACAAGCCCCGATCCGGCAAGTTCTGGTTCCGGCAAGAACGGGTCCGTGCAGCCACAAGAAGAGAAACAGAAAAAGATGGTGCAGCGCCCAGTTTACTTCGTCAGCTCCCTTCTGCAGGGGGCTAGATCAAGGTACTCTGGTGTGCAGAAGTTGCTCTTCGGCCTCCTAATGGCCTCGAGGAAGCTGCGCCATTACTTCCAAGCACATGAGATCACAGTGGTCACTCGCTTTCCGTTGAAGAGGATATTGCAGAATCCAGAGGCAATAGGCAGGGTTGTCGAGTGGGCACTGGAATTGTCAAGCTTTGGCCTCAAGTTCGAGAGTACCTCAACTATCCAGAGCCGAGCCTTGGCAGAATTCATAGCAGAATGGACGCCAACGCCTGATGAAGAAACTTCGGAGAGGAGCATCCCCGTCAAGGAAGCTAGCAAGGAATGGATCATGTACTTCGATGGTGCCTTCTCGCTGCAAGGCGCCGGTGCGGGCGTACTACTTGTCGCACCCACCGGAGAGCACCTCAAGTACGTGTCGAAATGCACTTTCCCAAGGAGCAAGCAACAAATAACACTGCAGAGTATGAAGGCTTGCTTGCCGGACTCAGGATCGCGGCAGACCTTGGGATCAAGAAGCTTATTATCAGGGGTGATTCATAGCTTGTCGTCCGCCAAGTTAACAAAGATTATCAAAGTCCGTTGATGGAAGCATACATCGATGAAGTGAGGAGGCTAGAGGAGCATTTTGACGGCCTGCAAATGGAACATGTTCCAAGAGCTCAGAATGACATTGCAGATGGTCTGTCAAAGTGCGCCGCACTCAAGTTGCCTGTGGAACCAGGGATTTTCGTGCTCAAGCTGACTCAGCCATCTGTGACACCATCAACTGGACAGAGCAAGAAGAGAAAGTTGGTTACCGGCGATTACTTTCCGGCAGAGCTCCCCGGAGCCGCCGCCAAGAGGGTCCCCGGGGTCAACGCAGAGAGTGCTGAGGAGCGGACTGCTCCGACAAGCCCCAGGGCTTGTTTCGTTGAAGCAAACGCTCCCGACAAGCTGTGTCCCGACACGCTTGCCGGGGAACATCACGCTCCGGCAGGATCCCAGATTCTTGCCGTAGAAGTGGATGTTCCCGCAGCAGCATTCGCGCCTTTAGTCCTTGTTGTCGAGCCTCAGGCTCCGGCATGGGCACAGCGGATCGTCCATTTCCTTCAGACAGGAGAACTTCCCGAGGAACAAGAAGAAGCGGAGAAAGTAGCCCGGCAATCAAGTATGTACCAGTTTGTCGATGACATACTATACAGAAAAAGATTCAACGGAGTGAAATTGAAGTGCATTTCCCGGGAAGATGGACAGGAGCTGTTGGCGGAGATACATGGAGGCATATGTGGTCACCACATTGGCGCAAGAGCACTTGCCGGCAAAGCCTTCCGGCAAGGTTTCTTCTGGCCGACAGCCCTCCAGGATGCAACTGCACAAGTAACCAAGTGTGAAGCGTGCCAGTTCCACTCCAAACAGATTCATCAGCCAGCTCAAGCTCTCCAAACAATCCCTTTATCCTGGCCATTTTCGGTCTGGGGGCTCGATATACTCGGCCCCTTCCCTCGAGCTGTCGGGGGCTTTGAGTACTTGTACGTTGCAATCGACAAGTTCACAAAGTGGCCGGAAGTGGAGGCAGTGAGGAAGGTGACAGCACAGTCAGCAGTCAAGTTCTTCAGGTCAATTGTTTGCCGTTTCGGAATCCCTAACAGGATCATCACCGACAATGGCACACAATTCACGAGCCGCACCTTCACGCAGTACGTCCAAGATCTTGGCACCAAGATCTGCTTCGCTTCTGTTGCTCATCCGAGAAGCAACGGTCAAGCGGAGAGGGAAAATACTGAAGTGCTGCGCGGGCTCAAGACCAGAACTTTCGACAGGCTGCACAAGTGCGGAAAAAATTGGATCGAGGAGCTGCCGGTGGTTCTTTGGTCGATCAGGACGACGCCAAATCGAGCCACTGGCCAGACACCTTTTGCTCTTGTCTATGGAGCAGAAGCAGTTCTCCCCACGGAACTCGTATACGGGTCACCTCGAGTGCTCGCTTATGATGAGCTTGAGCAAGAGCAGCTGCGGCAAGATGACGCGCTGCTCCTCGAGGAAGATCGTCTTCAGGCTGCTGTGCGAGCTGCTCGCTACCAGCAAGCTTTGCGCCGCTATCATAGCCGCAAGGTTAATGCCAGAAGCTTCGAGGAAGGCGACCTTGTTCTTCGGCGTGTTCAATCCGCCAAGAATTCCAACAAGTTGACACCGAAGTGGGAAGGCCCTTATCGGGTGAAACGAGTCACTAGGCCCGGCGCTGTCCGCCTTGAGACCGAAGACGGCTTTCCGGTGAGCAATTCCTGGAACATAGAGCATCTTCGCAAGTTTTACCCATAAGGCGCGGTTGCCGGAATCCGTTCCGGCAACCAACTTTTGTACAAGCCTTGCCGCTGTTGCATGTAACCCTTCGTACAAAGCCGGGCGCAGATCCCGTGCATAAATAAAATTCATGTGCTCCGCACATCTTGTCAAATTTCATGCATTCTTTCTTTCTTGCATGCTTTACCTGACACTTTGTGCAGCACTTATCCCTGGTAAGAAATAGCGAGCATTAAGGCCCCATACCATTATTTTCTCTCCTTTCTTTTTCTCAAAAAGGAGGTCCCTTCGCCCACAAGTTCACGGGGGGGGGGGGGGGGGGGGGGGGGGGGGAGGAGAGGATGAAGGTGTGGATGAGCGTCGTTCAAAGAAGTGCAGTCTTGACGGGGCACAGACGACAGAAAAAGATAAGTTGCCAAAGTTTGAGCACGATCATTTTCTTAAAATTTTAAGCTACCCTCCTTGAACGATTCTGCTTTGTATGAAAAAACTGTGCGCGGAGGAACCTCCTCGTAGCTAGTTGCGCCCTTACTTCGTTTCGAGTCGGCTCAACAACTTAAGTGAGCTGCTAAGTGCCCTTACTTTGCTTCGAGTCCGCTCAGCAACTTAAGTGAGCCGCTAAGCGCCCTTACGTTGTTTTCGAGCCCGCTCAACAACTTAAGTGCGCTGCAACTAGTCGTGGCAAGGTTTCTTGCCGGAACCGGCACCGCCAGCAGGCTACTGATGTCCCGCACTCAGCGCCCGCGGCAAGCGTGCTCCGGCACCGCCGGCAAGCTGCTGACGTTCCGCACTCAGCACTCGCGGCAAGCATGCCCGTGCCGGCAAGTTCCCTCAAAGCGTAGGGTAAAAACATACAAAGAAAGGGTCAAGCAAAGGAGATAGCATAGCAAGCATTGCCCGGAATAAAGTTATATTACAAAAATAACTTGTTGCGGCACTGACTAAATTGTCCCATGACTCAGATAAACGGCGACAAGGAAAGAAGGAGGGAGATGGCCTAATCCACGCGCTCGCCATCAACCCTCTTGACCTCATTCACCTTGTCCACGATGGGTGCGACAACGGCTTTGAGTTCTTCAAGATCGGCACCCGCCGGCAGCTTCTTGAGGACGCGGGTGAGGTCGAGGCTCGGGTTGCGGAAGAGTATCTTCACCAACACCTTCTCCAAGACCTTGGCGCAGATCGCGCGCGACTCGTCCGCCAGCTTCTTCGGGATCCTTTCTCGGAGTTGCTGGAGGGCCGTCGCCACGCCCTTGAAGAAAAGAGTGAGCCTGGCGCTGGGCGGGAGATTTTCGTCGGTGGGGTACCCGAAGCTCGCCAAGTCTAGTTCCGCCAGCTCCTCGTCGATGGATGCAGCGATATTGATGAGGCCCTCCGTCCAGAGCTCCACCGTGACCTTGAAGGTGTTTTGAGCCTCGGCGGCCCTCGTCAGTAGCTCTTCGTTGCCCTTGAGGTCTTTCCTCAAGTCATCTTCTCGCTTCTTGCCGGCGTCCAGCGTCTCCGACAAGGTGGCTAATTTCAGCTCCAGGACAGCGTTCGAGTCCTTGGCGGCGTTCAGCTCCTTGATCTTCTCGGTGAGCTGAACTTGCAGATCGCCATGGGCACGCGCATCCTTCTCGCGTTCGCGCTGGAGTGCGGCAAGATCTTCGTTCTTCCTTTTCACGTCCGCCTCCAGCTGCGTCACCTTCACCTCCAATTCCTTCTTGGCGGCCTCAGCAGCCGCGGCGGCATCCTTTGCCTCCTTGAGTGCCCCGACAAGCGATTGCTCCCGGGCGGCGAGCTCCTCTTCGTGACTATCCAAGTTCACCTTCTTCTGTATCAGCTCGCCATCCCGCTTGGACAGCTCCTCGGCGGTGAGCCTCTGCTGCTCTTCGGCTTCAGCCTTCTCCAGGAGGAACGCCTTCTTCGCCTCCTCGAGCTGCGCCCTCTCCTCAGCAATGGACCGGAGGGCCTCCTGGTTGCGGCTCTTGAGCTCCTCCGCGTGATTTTCTATGTCAACTCCCGCCCGCGCGACAAGCGCTTCCCGGGACTCAAGCTTTGCTTGCCGGGCGCGATAGAGTGACACCAGCTTTCGGAGCAGCTGCTCCTCTTCGGACTCGTCGCTGCTGCTGCTTGGTTCGTCAACCACTGCCAGCCCAACGGAGGCGAGTACTTCTCCGTCAAACTCCTCTCCCTCCACCGGTGCCCTGGAGCTCGACGCCCAGGGAAGCTTGAAGTACACGCCCTCGCCGGCCTTCAAGTAAGCGCTTGGCTGGGGCTCCTCGGAGCCCAGCGCTGCATCAGTGGCGGAGGGGTCGGTGGACGGTGTAGCGCCTTGCGCTCCTGCGTCCTCCGGGTCGTCAGTGTGATCACCGGATCCCTCGCCGGCCCCTGCGCCAGCCACCCTGGCGGCCTCCTCGTCGGCGGGATCATCAGTACCGGCCCCTTCCTCGCCAGCAGCGGCATCTTCAGTGTCGCCGCGTGCGCCTTCCTCGCCGGCGGCCTCGGTTTCCATCGGGTCTACGAGAGGGGGATCTGAGGATAGGAAGAGGAAGGAAGAGTCAAGCAAATATCCAAAAAAAAGAAGATCAGAAGAAGGACCCAAGGGAAGATTTCCGACAAGGAAGGTTACCTGTGCTGGGCTCTGCGACTGTGGGCTCCACCACTAAAGGCTCGCTGGTCCCACCCCTCGCCGGGGAACTGCCCCTTGCCGGGGATCGCTCCCTTGCCGGAGAGCGCTCCCTTGTCGGAAAGTCGCCCCTTGGCGGCGTAGTTGAAGCAGACTGCACCTCCGGAGCGGCTTCTGGTTCCTCCTGACGGGCTTGCTCTGCTCCTACACGAGCAAATCAACAATCAAGATGCCAGCAAAAGAAGAAGCACCCATGCGCGCCCCACAACCGGAAGTAAACCAAACACTTACGCTGGGGGCTGTGCTGGGGGCTGCCGCGAGGAGAAGGAATCGGGTCCGTCAAGGTGGTCTCGGACGTGTCTTCTGCAGTCACGGCAGGATCGTCCTTGATGACAACCATAGGAATCCTAGCCCTTTTCGCCGCCCTCTCGGCCAGAGTCCTGAAATAGAGCAGGAATTAAGAGGGAAGCAAATTAGATACAAGACAAACAATAACAAAGATCAAGAACAGTGAGAAGAAAGCCTCACTCCTCCTCATCCTCCTCTTCATCATCATCGGAGCTCAGCGCAGAGAGGTCGAAGTCCGGTACCCTCTCTGCGCGGTGTGACGGAGGAGTAGGCTCCCTTCGGCGTTTGCCGAGTGCTGCAGTGGGATCAGGCGTGGCGGCCCGGGAAGACCCCGCCTCAGTTGCCGGCGCGGCCTGGGACCCTCCCGCGGCAGCGGTACTTGCCGCGGTGGAGCGTGTCCCACGGCGCCGCGGTTGCTGGCCGGCCTGCTCCTCTGCCGTGTCTCCAACTCGACGGAGGCGCCTCCTCGGTTGGAATTGAGGCTGTCCTGAGGGCTCCACCTGCGGCAAGCTGCTCGAAGACGGCTGGCCGCTCGCGCCCCTGGCGGGTTCACTCGCTTCGGCCTCGGGCTCCCCTTCGCCAGCGGCCTCTTCGACAAGCTCTTCCCGGTCGGCAAGACTTGCCGCCTCGGCCGCCTCCGCCTCCGCCAACGTGAAGCCATACTCGCCCGCGGCAGCGGCTGCCGCCGCCTCTTCGGCCCTAGTGGCGATGTACGCCATCTCATTTTCGGTGGTGGCGCGGGTGAGAAGCTTCTGCTCGTCGGGGTTGACCGCTACCTCCGTCAAATTATCGAAAAATCGCTGCACGTCCTCGGCGGCGGGCTCTATCCACGTTGCACTTATCCTGTGCGAGTCGCACTCTGGCATCATTGCGCAGATGCGATCACGCCGGGAGTTGTTGCACAAGGGGATGACGCCCTGCGGTAACTTGAACCATTCTGGATGGTTGGCGTCATGCTTAAACAGCTCCCTCAGCATCGCGTCGAGCTCCAGGACGGTGAAGTTGAAGTTAAGGCCTGGGCGCAGCCTCATGAAATCCCCCGGGCCGCCAAACAGCTAGGCGGGCCTCCCCCTCTTTTGCAGAGGGGCGATGCGACGGCGAAGAAAATCCGCGCCAACCGCCCCTGCTGTAAGCCCGGCCTGCCTGAGCCGGAGGATTCGGGTGGTGGCAATCTTCAGCTTGGCGTCGTCCGGCGACAGAGCGCTCCAGTCGCCGCCACGCACCACCCGGGTCTGGCGCAGCTTGGTGAATGGCTGCGGATCGGCATCACAGATCCAGCACCACTCCGCCCTCCACTCGTCCCACTTGCTGCGAAGCTCGCCCGTCAAGTACACCTCCTTCATGCCAATCCGGGAGGTCCAGGCGATTCCACCAGCCAGTGGCTCCCCTTTCTCAGCACGGGGGGAGAAATAATGGCGAAAAAGAGCGACATTGGGGAGGATGCCAACGAAGTTCTCGCAGAGGTGTGCGAAAACCGCCATTGTCAGAACGGCGTTGGGGGTGAAATCGAGAAGATGAAACCCGTAGGTGTTCATAATGTCGCAAAAAAAATCGGAAAAGGGCGGGCAGAGCCCGCAATAGAAGAACACAGGAAAGAAGTAGTAACCTCTGGGGCACTTTTTCGATTTGGAAGCCTCAGTGGAAAGCACCTGCGTGCGCGGATGTGCCCGCGTCTCCGTCGACCAGAAGAGGTAGAACTCCTCCCGCAGCGCCTGCCGGGTGAGCTCAGGGTGGAAAAGCACTCGCTTCTTGCGCAGCGCCTCAAGCTCCAGCGCCTCGGCCGACTTCGCAGCCTTCGCAGCCTTCCCGGTCTTCGGAGCCATGGCGGAGGCGGTGGGGGAAGGCGAGGACGGCGGCGGCGACGGCGGCGATGGGCGGCGGAGCGCTGCTCTCTTTCGGCTTGGGAAGCGAAGGGGAGCGGCGGAGCTTTCGAAGGAAGGAACTGCAAGTGGCGAAGGTGGGGGAATGGCCCTGTTTCCTCTACTTATAAACAGGGGATGCGGACGTTACGCATTCCCTGAGTTAAAAAATTGCCCATGATCTCTCCCACGACGCCGCGTTTGACGCGTGCCGTTGCGGGGGGAGGGCGTGGTGGGCGCAGAGCCAGATTTAGTGTGGACCCAGGTCGCGCGTGCCCGTGCACTGTTTTGGGCCTGGCCCAACTGCGCTCGGCACCGTGTATGGCCCAGGCCCGGGGGCTCCTGTCGGTGTACTAAAGTAGGGGGTACCTTAGTACCCCGAACTTGTGCACGGGCAGTTGCAGCGACCCGCAGCAGGGCTTGCCGGGCATCCGCCAAGATCCTCGACGGCTGCTTAGATGCCATTCAAGAATAGAGTACTAAAGCTGAAAGCCCCAGCAAGAGGAGCTTGCCGGGAAAGCCAACCAAGGCCCCGGCAAGAGGAGCTTGCCGGGAAGGACAAAGGCCCCGGCAAGAGGAGCTTGCCGGGAAGGCCAACCAAGGCCCCGGCAAGAGAAGCTGGCCGGGAAGAATACAAGGCCCCGGCAAGAGGAGCTTGCCGGGAAGGACAAAGGCCCCGGCAAGAGGAGCTTGCCGGGAAGGCCAGCCAAGGCACTTCAAGAAACTTGCCGCGACGCCCCGCGCGTCCCGGCAAGGCCCGGCGAGCGGCAAGCTTGCTGGTGCGACAAGACAAGGACCGCGGCAAGGCGCTTGCCGCGGCAAGGCTGCCACTCCGCGCCCACGCTCCAGCGCATCCGACGACGTGTCGCCACAGGATCGCTCCTGGTGCACGTGGCGGGTAGCTGTTCAGCATGGCGGTGCGAGGTGGCAAGCGAAGCTGACAAGGAGGCCATCGTGGCGATCGGTGGTGCCTCTAACGGTCGTTTCCTTGCACTGTTGGGGCGACCGGATGGGCATTAAATGCCCTTGTCCCCTGCTGTCAGAGTTAGGTAGGGGACACTGTTGGTAGTAGTTGTACCAACCCGCATTTTTACCTTTCTACCCCTCTTTCTACGCTGCCACCTGTCGGTGACCCCTTTAGCCTATAAAAAGGAGGCCCACGCGCACGTAGAGGGGGTTCGGATTTTTGGTTCCATAGCCAGGGGGTTCGGCTGATTCGACGCCACACCCGCTCTCTCGAGCAAGAACAAATACAACACACAAAGCAGCAGTAGGAGTTTTATCTCTCCGGAGAGCTCCGAAGCTGGGTAAAAATCCCCCGCCCCGCGCGCTCCCTCGCCTCGATCTGCTCTGCGTGCGCCCTCCGCTCCCTTGCCGGACAAACAAAGGGGCCCTCCTGCCCCATAGGTGCTCGTGGCCCTCAATTCCCCACGACAGTATATATAGGCTAGTCCACGAAGGGGTAAGTGAGGAGGGGATACATGGGCCTTTGGCCCGACTCTGCGCGCAGGCAGGCGCCGGATGTCCGGGCTGGGGGCCGGATGTCCGGGCGTTCGCGGGAGGCCGGATGTCCGCGGCATGGGCCGGATGTCCGGGCTAGTGAGGTCGGCCTCGGTGCTCTCTGGATAGGGGCGCCGGATTTCCGGGGTTATGGCCGGATGTCCGGGCTGTCGGGAGGCACCGGATGTCCGGGCTTGCGGGCCGGATGTCCGGGGCCTGTAGGTACTTGGCGGCTGGGCGGCTGCTATGGGTGATGCTCCAGGGGCCGGATGTCCGGGGTCCTGGCCGGATGTCTGGGTCCTGGGGTTGTCTCCATCTTCTTTCGTTGTCGCTTCCAGGCTTCCCTCGCGGATGGTGTAGTTGTTCCTTGGCACTTGCACTCCTCCTCAACATCCGTGAAGCTCCGACAATACCTATGCATGCACACGGGAGAATTGTCAAGTAGTATACCATCCTCGAAGGGGTCAAGTGAGCACGTATAAAGGAGAAGATTCACCTTTGAGTATGTGAATTAGAGGTCGCACGTGTCACTTGCCAAACGGATTCTTGACATGGTGATGACCGTAGGATGCTCCGCATCATCCCCTCCCCCTTGGAAAAGATCTGACCTCGGATCGAAAACCAAATCACCATGGGAAAGAGATGGCGGTGCCGTGTCGAAGTGGTCGATCACCAAGAACTCATCATCTAGAAGCTCGAAATGGGCACTCTCCAATGTCGCACCGTCTAGTGATTCCTTCAAAATGGTCAAAGACAACAAACACTTGGAAAAACAAATGTGGTTGACATTAGTGCAAAACCAAGCATTCAAGAGGTGATTCACCAAACAAGTGTTGTCATCAAGCATAGCATAGGGTGTGACAAAGGATTGTGACATGACATGTAAGCACATAAATTGAGCACAAGCAAGGATATCATGGGGACAAGTATGCAAATGTGAGGTAGTCATGCAAATATGTTTAACAAGAGAATAAGCATCTACCTCAAGGTCACAGCAAGCATTCACAAATTGCTCAATGAAAGGTCTATGGTAGGCATAAGAATCATTCACTACACCAAATAAAATGAAGTGTCTAAACACATGGGACAAGTGCGAGACAATCCAAGCATAACGTGCATGGGGTGTAGCGAATATAGTGAGGCACTCAACACAATAGAAAGAGCAATTGTTCATCATGTGTGAGGCAATCAAGTCAAGCATGTGACAAGCAAAGGGACATGGCATATGTGAAGAAATGATATTGGTGCAAACGATCATATGATAGTAGCAAGTAGACCAATAATTGGATGCAACACACAAGGTATATATATCATGAAGCATGGGAATGTGGCAATCATGGTTGAAAGCAATATCTCGAACATGCGTGCAAATGGTGCAAGCAACACATGAAGTATGATCAATATCCAAGCTCAAGAAGGATGTCACCTTGAAAGAATTTCCTTGTGTATTCTTCACAATGCCGAAGTGGAAGCAAATATGGTGTAGAAGCGAGTCGTGGTAGAATGTATGAGGCTCGCTCTCAAGAGCTCGAATGGTCAACTCACGTGAAGTGGAAGTCGACACAAAGTCCAAGTATCTTACACATGCACAAAACAAAACAAAGAACGTATGCGCATGGTAGATAAACACATCATCCATCATGATGGTTCTCATCTTTTGCACAAAACCATTAGAAGCACAAGTGCATGAATAATATGATACAGCAATGGCTAAATTCATGGCACTAGGTATATGGTGCAAAGAAGTAAGACAAGCATGCTTCACAAGAAATATGTCAAAATCTCCAAACATATGTGAGAATGCTATGGGGGCAATCTCATGAGCAAGACTATAAGCATTGTTGCACTCAATACATGGCAAGTCTAGCATGAGAGAGGCAACACATGGAGATATATGACAAGAAGCAATATGATTCATGTGCAAAGCATATAGATGGTTGTCATCAACCGTATGAAATGAGCAAGTATGAATCATTGGTGATGCAACATAAGCAAGCATTGTAATCAAGTCGTGCAAACTAGTGGAGCGAAGATGCAACACACTAGAGTAAATCATGGCAATCATGTCATGTGAGCAAATAATAGGCAAAGAAAATGCACATGACATATCGCAAGCACGAGCACAAAGCAAGATGAAAGTATCATCATAGGAATGGTGCACAAAAGAAACATGGCAATAACAAGCAATATCTCCACCAAGCTTGCAAATACACATACAAGTACTAGAATCAATCATCACGTGTAATGCAAAGCATGGGTCACAAATGCATGGCAAAGGCATAGTAAATAGCATATCATGCAAAGTGAACATGGCAAGATGGGCAAATGATATATAATGGACAATAAGCCATAACCATGTGAGGGCCATGTAGAAGAAATGCGCCAAGTCTTTGCGCGAAGAGAGCGGTGGGAAAGACAATCCATGGGATCCCAAATCATCGTTGCTCTCTAGAGCTCGTTTTGTCAACTCGTGGGATTGCGAGGTTGACAAGTATTCATGGGTACCTACACAAAAAGGACACAAACCAAAGAAATTGTGCGCGTGGTAAATGTACACATCATCCATCATGATGTGTATGTGCACATGTGAGTTAGCACAAGATAAGCATCACTCAAAGAAATTTGATGCATGGTATATGAACATGTCATCCATCATGAAAGAATAGTTATTGTGTATGACACGATGGGGACACAAATTGAGAATGCAAGTATATGACACATCAATATCATGTTTAATCATGGGGAGCATATGGTGCACACAAGTATTGGGATCATGCAATGAATGGGATGGGTCAAAATCTCCTAAAATGCATGAGGAAACTATGGGGGTCTCCTCATGAGCAATATCAGAAACATCATATGGAGAAAATGGACAACATCCAAAACAATGCATATCCGAAGCTAGGTGGTCATGGCATGGCATATGAGATAAATGATGCAAAGGTAGCATATCAATATCATCACAAGAAAAACAAATGCCAATAACCATGGGCTTGTCATCTATGCCATATGTGCAAATTGGGTTCATTTTAATGGCATATACATAGTCACTATGAAGAGATTGCAAATAAGACATATGGTTGATCTCTTGCATAGCATATGACAAGTCAAGCGGATTATCAAACATGATGTGACCTAAAGAATTGTCACAAGAAATCCTATGTAACATGGCATCACTACTAATAGACTCCACATGAGAATCATCATATTCATCATAAATGGGCAAATCATCACATGGGGAAATCATACTAGCATGAAGCATGGTACTAGGTGGATCAACATCATGCAAGCAATCAATCTCAAGAATGTCCACTAGTGGGACTAGAGCATCACCCTCACCTATGTTACCTTGTTCATTCCACTCAAGTGGTGTAGGTGAGGTGGGAAAGACCAAATGGTGGTCATCTTCGTCTTGATGGAACCATGTGGGGGGTGCATCATATTCCACCATGGCCATCGTCTTGTCCAATGGGAGGACGAAGTCGTCGAGTATCGGCGCGTCATCATAAATGGGACCTAGCACCAAATGAGAAGACACAACAGAGGTAGAGGTCAAGTTGTTAGAAATGAAAATGGCCTCACGAGACCTATCAACTATCTCACTCTCTCTATGTGGTGGTTCACTCACTCCCTCAAAGTAGGTGCACTCAAAGTCACATATGGTGGAGTCACTCATCTCACTCAAGTGGTGGGGGTTGTGGCTCTCCTCACATGGGATTTGTGGCAACACATCATATATGGGGCTAGTGGTGAAGTCACTCTCACTCTCAATATGGTGGCACAAGTCACTCAAGTCATCATACGTCGCCGTGGTCGAAGGGAAAATCCCATGCTCAACCATCTCGTTGTCGTCACCGTGGATGAAGGCCGAAGATGGCACATCATCACTCTCCTCCATGACCGAAGGGAAAATCCCATGCTCGATCATCTCGTCACCGTCGCCGTTGATGAAGGGCGAAGATGGCACATCATCACTCTCGCCTCCTAAGATGGAAGCATCATCCTTGCTCGCCACCTTGTCGCTCGCCTCCAAAGCTTGGTCCTTGAGGGTCTCCGTAGTCGTACTTGTCGCCGCACCATCTTGAAAAAGAGTCGAAGTAGACTCGGCACCATCAATGCCACAAAGAGGGATGGCGGTGAAGTCAAACTTGGGAGCATCGTCTTGGAGCTCGTCGGGCTTGGACATCTTGGTGGTATTATCCTCATGCTCATTCTCATGGAGCTTGGTCGCCACGAAGTTTGCTTGGGGTGGAGAAGCCTTGGCCTTCATGAGTTCTTGTTCCGCCTTGAGAGCACCAATGTAGTAGTCGTCAATGGACTTGTAGTTCTCGAGGAAGATGGCCTTGGAGATGTCGTTGTGCAATCCCATCATGAAGTGGAACTTCATCGAAATGGGGTCATCCACGCCGGCTCGTCACAAGGCAATCTTCATCTCCTTGTAGTACTTGTCGATGGACTTGGATCCTTGGGTGGTGTTCTCCAATTGGCGTTGAAGTTGTTCCGTGTAAACCCTCGCCGCAAAGCTCTCTTCGCCTTGGGCCAACTCATGTCGTAGTACTCCGAAGGTGTGTGAAGCCACCATGTCAAGGCGTAGTCGTGGAAGTTTCTTGTGGCGCACTTCACTTGATCTTCAGGAGGAACTTGATGTAGCTTGAGGTAGTCGTCCATTAAGCGTTCCCACTCGAGATACTCCTCGGGTTCGTGAGTCCCATAGAAAGGAATCGCGTGGTCGATGTCGAGGTCGTAGTAGCTCGTGGAAGTCGCGGACTTGAGCTTGGGGAGCTTCTCTTGAGCGTAGCCTTGAGGTTCTTGTTGGCGAAGATGCCGTATGTCCGTAGGCGAAGATGCCTTGAAGTCGCTTGGCGAAGATGCCAAGGGAGATGGTGAAGTCATTGAGCGGTTGTTGATGTAGAGCTCTTGAACTTCATGTTCTTGTTGGTGATGGTGTTGATGCCGATGTGATCTTGCCGGAGATGGTAGCTCGGAAGCATGTGCTCTTGAGTGTCTTCTCGAAGATGAGGAAGATCGCTTGTAGGACTTGATGAGGGCTTTGATCTCCTCCATTTGAGCTTGCATCTTGGCGTCGGAGTTGTTGTTCGTGGCATCGAACTCGTCGTTGTTGTTGTAGACTGAAGGTGAAATGCCTTGCCTATCCATCACAAGACTCGAGTAGAGGTGAGTAGGAAATGAGATAAACAATACCAAGTTACCTTTTCCCAAAGTTGAGGATGTATCCCGTTTCACTCAATGTGAGATGAAAGAATAGTGGAATTGGTACCGGACTTGTTCACTCACACCTATCAAGTAAAGCTTATGGTAGAGCTCGGTGAGGATAGTGGCACAAAAATTTGATGCAAAATGTTAGCAAGAGTCAATAATGTTGAAAGGGATTCACAAATTCGCAAGCGAAACAAGTAGACCAATAGCAAAGAATGGCACACGGAAACGCACACACGGATAGATAAATGGGGTCGTGCAACCAAGGAATGAGCACAAAATGTGGAATCCACGGAAAACGCTCATGTTGCACAACTCAAGAGAGACACTAGCACGATTGCTCAATAGGCGGATACGACACTTGTGCACAACCTATGATATGCAAAATGGATAAACTTTCTATCCCAAGTATGCTATGTATGTATGGTTCCCGGTGTTTCTCACACAATGATCCAAGATGATCAAATATGACACCATATGATATATTGTGATGCTATGGCTATTGCTTACAAGCTCTTTGCTTACTCTTTTTCTTTGCTTAAAAGCTTTATTCTCTCTTTTTTTTGTATGGCCAATTTTGCACAATGCACAAACCAAGATAGCAATTGTGTATATGCGGGAACAAACTTGAGACACAATGGATGATATGATACCAATATGATATGGTATGGTATGTAATGGAAGGTATGATCACTAATGTGCACAAGTCACGTTGCCGGCAATACTCAAATGGCTAGTCTCGATAGGCAAGTAACGCAAAATGGGCTAAGGGGTTATCAATGCAATTTCAAGGGTAATATACAATGGTGTCGTCGAGGTTACCGTCCTTGGTGATGATGAGAGGCGGTGTTCTTGATGTAGATACCAAGATGATGGAGACTCGTCCCTAAGTAGCCGAAACACCTTAGGAAACGGAAAAACCGCGAACTCAAAATCTCAAACTTCAAATGTCAAAGTGGTGGTAGCGGAAAGCGGTGGTGGTTTGCACTTGGCAATGCGGAAGTGGAATGATGGCTATACACGTGTCCGAGTTGAAGTTGCCGTCCCTAAGTAGCCGAAACACCTTAGGAGACACAAGCCACAACTCAAACAAAATTGGGTTAAGTTGCGGTGGCGGAAGTGTATGGTGGTCACGCCTATGCGGAAGAGGAGGTGGTGGTTGATGAAGAAGCAATTGCCCCTAAGTAGCCTAAACACCTTAGGAGACTCTAATCACTACTCAAGCAACCACTAATGCTATGGGGAACAAAATGGGTTAGGTTGCGGAAGTCGGTGGTGGCTATGCGGATGATATGGTGGAGGGCCTAGGCAAACTTGCCAAATTTTGGAAAATTTGATGGAGTCAAATTGTGTTGGTGGTATTTTTGTGGGATGGGGGATCTCAATAGCTTCAAAACGAGCTAAAGAACGTCAAAATCGGACTCCGGATAAATTAGTTATGGCCGAAACGGTGAAACGAAAAAAACTGAAATCCCAGGGGCCGGACATCCGGGGGTCGGGCCGGATTTCTGGGACCTGATGTCCAGAAACTTGTGCGAAAATGCACTCCAGGAGCCGGATGTCCGGGCTAATGGCCGGATTTCCGGGATGGCCGGATGTTCGGGGGTCGGGCCGGATGTCCGGGCTCCAAATCCGAGGATGGACTCGAGGAACTCGATTTTGGGGTGGAAATTGATGATTTCAGGGGCAAAATTAGAGAGATTTCGTGGATGGAAGATGGGGAAACTTGGGGAGATGCTAGATCCACTTGAAACCAAGCAAATCCATGGATCAAAATCAACAAAATATCATCAAACCAACAAATCACAAAAAAAATTGGGGCTATTTTTGGTGGGGATTTTTGAAATTTAGGACGAAATCAAGCAAAAGAAGGCTAGAAAACGGTGGGAGGGACTCCAAATACGTGATAAACGTGGCTCATGATACCATATGATACGGGTGTTGACGCTGGAACGCGTCACACGAACACGTCGATGTGTACCCGCGGCGCTGAGGGAGATGCTCCGTAACTCACACCGCGGGAGGCCGACTTCCAGCGCGATACACAAGAATGCAAGCCAGCGCTTTTGGGACCCGAAACCCCACACGCCTGGGAGGGACCCCGTCTAGGCGCGCGGCGGATATGGGCTGCCCTAGGTCGACCTGATCGCCCCTAGGGCCTCGAGGTTCGCCGCCCTGCAATGAAGAAGAACGAACGAAGAACGAGGAAGAAGAAGAACTAGGGTTAAGGAGAAAAGATAAAAGATAAAAAGTGGTAGATTGATTGATCGATTGTGCGTTGTTCAATCGGCCATCACCCCTCAGGTATATAAGAGGCGGCTGGACTTCCCGTGCAAGGAAAAGGCTTGGATTCACGTCCAAAACCCTAGTCAAATTCGGATTGGTTTTGTCCGAACTTTCCAAAACTGTTCGGTTTAAACTGGCTGCACCTTGCGGGTAACTTTTGAGGTGGTAAACGACCTCGGATGGAAACGATCCCAAAAGCAATCTTGACTGTTCCGACGAGACGAACAACTTTTATGTTGAACGTTTTTTGATTAGAGCTCATCTTGAGGGTCAAATCGCTCGTGCAACACATGCTGTTATTCGCGCTACCCATTAGACAGGGTGTCTGGTGGGGCGCGCCACTTTTGGCTCTTGATAGTGCTGTATTCGGATGGCTCTAACTTTTGCATACGAACTCAGATTGGAACGATTCTTATATCAAAATCGATTGTTTCGACGAGGCGAAGACAATCCATGTAGATCATTTTTCCATACGAGGCAGTCTTGGGGGCGTAATGTGCCGAATAGTGTTCTGAATACAAAATCTCAGTATTTCGAACACAACTTCGGCCTTCGAGATGAGATCAGATGGCGATGGCCTAAACTTCAAAGATCTTCGTATCGACAATACAAAATTTATTCATGTAGAACACTTCTCCATTTGAGGCCATTTTAAATAAGTTCTTGACCGTGCCAAAATCTGGTGTCAACACATGTCCCCCTGTTTTTCGGCAAAACTTGTGTGCCGAAAAATAACTTGCACATAGCTTGCTCTAAGGACGATGTCAAAAATTCATCAGCCATTTTTCATATGCTTAGGACGATAAGTTTATATCGGCCATTGCTTTTGTGAATATTTTGATGCAAGTTTGGGTGAAACTTTCCCAACTTCAATAACAATCCAGTGATAGGGTTCCAAAGATTAAAACTATCCTCTGAACCATATTGTTCACCCTTTCGCTAGGACTTTACAGATAATCAATAATGAACTTCCTCCAATCCTTACTTCGCGTGCATAAAAGTTTCATTAGTGGCCAAAGCGGTCGGCTTCGGTTCGGCCTTACCTATGTTGACAAAACCTAGCATCGGCTATTGATAGAAATACAATACACCATAGTTAACATAGTAGCCATATGCTTGCTGTGCCAACTCTTTCAAATTGTCATGTCTAGATATATGAACAATTTTAAAGCAACCCAAGGTAAATCTTGCATCTAGTCATATCAAAAGATAAACTATAAGTGATTCGTCAAAACATTGATAACCCTTGGACATTTGTTGCACTACTAATAACGAATCACCGGAAGCCTCAATATGTATAGCACCTATAACAAGGCAAAGCTCCAATTCGAATAACAATGCATATTCGGCTTTGATCATTGTGCAAAAATATCTTAAGCGACATGAGGCTTCACAAACTAGCTCCATATGGAGATAAATAAACAACACCAACACTTTGGCCATTGCTACAAATTGAACCATCAAAATATAATCTCCATAGTACTTAGAGAGACAAAGCTAATATCACTTAACATGTACCTTGTCTCGGTTCCAATTGAACTAAGGACGGTGTAGAATTCCACACCGGCCATGATCAGATAGTTTCTTAGGACGATAGTTAAGTATCGGCCATTACCATGAGGTTCATGTAGAATTCATCCATTAAAACATGTATAGCCGAAATAAACAAATAAAATAGCAATAAAATATTTCGGCCCCTTTGTATTAGCAACAATGTAACTAACCAAATGTATGGTAATTTGGTAATACTCTCTCATGATATAGAAAATTATGTTGCATCCATGGATCAAAATAAATCAATGGAGGGTAATTGATCATACCTAGGGATGAATTCCATGGCAAAGGCATCAACGACATGGTTGAAGAAAATGGATGATGTGCTAACCGAAGATTTTGATGTTGTGATGCGCACCTTCGGCTTAATTGTTTGTTGCTTTAATTATTTTCCTTCTTCACTTTTATTGTACTTGTTGCAACAGAAGCATGCACATCATTTTTGTGTTGATTGATCTTCTTGGGAACCCATGCCATGTTCTTCTTTTTCAGCTCTTGTGCACTAAGATTTTGTAATTTTTTCTTTTGCCAATATGATAAACCGAGTGGGCATCTCGGCTGTGATTTTGTTTCAACCAATGGCAACTCTTTTTGGGCCTTGTGCACCCTCAACTTCTTTTCTTCAGATTTGGCACTCTGATTTTTATCAATTGATTGTTTTGTCTCATTGCCTTTAGTAACCAATGTCAACACTTTAATTGGCTCTTTTTCATTTGAGACCAAATCTGAAATTGCACTTTTACGACCATCTCTTTTAATGCGGTAAACCTGCTTGACCACCTATTTCTTCTTCCTTGAGCTCTGGACCGATTCCTTATGATTCAAACGGTCTTTGACCCGTGATTGTTCAAATGTTGATCTTCTTTGAGCTGCATAGTATTGGTGAGATGGTCTAGAATAAGATGTAGAATGTGCCCTTGTATCATACCTGTCCCATGATGTATATGTATCTATATGAGCATAGGGAGGCATCCACGGCATTGGCATTGACGGCCCAAAATAAGGATATGAATATGTTGCATTAAAATTATTACTTTGCCAATACCAATCCTCATATTTGCACCTTGGGGGTGATCTTGGTTTCTTTGCATGATTTGGCCGATAAGCATTCTTCTCTTCACTCTTCTTTTGATATTTTTCCAATATTTGTGCGAAAGTGACTTTCGGCTTTTTACGTTTGTGCTTATGTCGGCCTTTGTTTTCTTTGCTTGTGCTTGCACCGATCTTTGGATTTGCTTGCTGCCCCCCAGTACTTGGTATCTCCATTGTAGCTTCGATGGAATTGTCACCCTCAAGATTATGTTCATTATGCTCTTCAACAACTTCTTTACTTGAAAGCTTGATCCCATCACCTGTAGTTTTTACCTTCTCTTTAAATGTATCAGCTTGAAGCAGCCGATGCAAAAACTTTTTGCCATCAGGACCAATCGGAATAGACTGGTCATCTCTTGGTGTTTCAACAAACTTCAATCGTCCTTTTTCAATGGCCTATTTAACTATTTGATGGAACATGTTGCAATCCTCAAAATTATGCTTGAATGAATCATGCAACTTACAATACATTCATCCTTGGATAGATGGCTCAACATGGTGACCAAGAATTCTTATGTAATTATTTTTCAGCAATAAATCAAATATTTGGTCACATATGCTTGAATTGAAGGTAAACTTCTTGTTTTCTAGCCGATCTTGCCGTGTGAACGGCTTTGGAGATAAGCAAACGAATGGTTCAGATTTGGAATCTCCCCATTCGGCTATACATTGTGTTTTCCACTCTATCTTCGGTGTCTTTGGATAAGATATTATATTAGCATCGGATTTCTCAAAAGAAATTAACCTTGGCTTTGAACTTCTGAAACAAAAATATTTAGAACACACATGTCTCAATTGAGACCAAGTGCAAACCAAGTACGAAATAAGCAAAGCTACCCAACTAGATATGAACTTTAGATAAAGCAACGGGAAAAGCTTTGGCTGTAACAGTAAGTCATTATCGGTCTTTATAAATGGCGCAATGTGTTGACCGATATGTTCCATAACAATTTTATTGCTAACAAGTAAATTACCCTTCTTCATTGGTCTTTCAAAATTACTTATGAGAATATTTCTTATAGATGCATCAATAATGAAGTTGCCACCAAATCTGAAAATAGGTAAATTACTCGCTATGCATACCTCTTCAAATATGTTGGGAGAGCATGATAGTGGTGCAATTTGAAGAACATCTTGCTCCGTCTTTGGATGGCTCCCCAACACCTTGGCATCATCTTTTTCTTGAATCCATGCATCATTGCTTTGAAGATTTTTGTCGGCCGAACTTTGTTCGGCTACTTGTTCTTGTCCTTGAAGCTTGTCAATTTCTATGGCACGGAACTCATAGGCAAGGAAGTAGGTTCCATTAACTTCAGAAAAATCAAGCACCGTTGTTTTCCTATGCTTGCCATGCCCTTTCTCAATAATGCTTGCCTCGTTGGATTTGATGGATTCAGAATATATACTACTTGATTCGGCCTTTTCAACCGAAGCACTTTCATGTTCCGAATCATCCTTCTTTTCATTGATAGTACCAATTGGCAATGCTTCTTTTATCTGAGCCAATTCTTTTTCTATTTGTTTTTTACGGTGAGCGGCAAAATTAGCTTTAAGTTTTTTCTCAATTTCAGCCCACTCCGGATATGATTGCCCCCCAATGCTTTTAGATTCTTTCGGCAATGACACACGGGTGTTGCCGAAATTTTGCAATTGTGTAGGGGGTGTATAATATGATATAGTACTAGGTGAAGGCATATGCATTGTTGTAAGACCATCCTTTTGCTCGCCAATTTTATCAATTGGCAAAGATTCATCTTCTTGCAAAACTCTAGCTTTTATTGCGGCATAATCAGGAAATAGCCCCTTTTCATGTTGTTCAAGGCAAAGAGCACTAATTCTCTTATTTTTGGGCTAAACTCTTTAATGCAGCGACCACTACCTCATCTTCTACAATGTTGGGCACAACCGCTCCTGTAAAATTTACATTCATTCGGCTATAACCAGGAAGGTGTGAAGCCGAATTATGAGCATCTACAGTTGTGTATGGTGCCGAAGAATTACTAACATGAGGTGTAGCATATGCCGGTTGAGAGTAACTGGCCAAATAGCCATTAGTAGCATGGCCAATTCTCTCATTCATCGGCATGGTTGGATTACTATATTGCACATTAGCTGCCGATGAATAAAAGAGTGAAACACTTTCTTGTATGGCATTGGAAATTCTAACTTGGGGTGTTTCAAATTGATTAATCGAACTCATCATGTTGCTCATCGGCATATGAATTTGCTGGGTTGCCGATGCATGTGAGTTGGGATACATATGGTGCATGTTACTAATATCATAAGAAGTTGAAGTATATAAATTACTTTGAATCGGCCCTTGCACGTAGTTAGTTGCATGATTGAAAAAACTAGGGTTGGCCGATAGAGTATACTCATTGAACGATCTAGTAACACCATATGAATTATTTGCATCTACATAAAGGGATTGGGCATTCATATTACCTTTGTAGACTGCAAACCCTAGATGACGATCTCTTCGTAGCAAGAACGGGCCGGAGACCGTTCGAAGCTTCTTCCCCAGCGGAGTCACCAAAAAGTGTGTTGACGCTGGAACGCGTCACACGAACACGTCGATGTGTACCCGCGGCGCCGAGGGAGATGCTCCGTAACTCACACCGCGGGAGGCCGACTTCCAGCGCGATACGCAAGAATGCAAGCCGGCGCTTTTGGGACCCGAAACCCCACACGCCTGGGAGGGACCCCGTCTAGGCGCGCGGCGGATATGGGCTGCCCTAGGTCGACCTGATCGCCCCTAGGGCCTCGAGGTTCACCGCCCTGCAATGAAGAAGAACGAACGAAGAACGAGGAAGAGGAAGAACTAGGGTTAAGGAGAAAAGATAAAAGATAAAAAGTGGTAGATTGATTGATCGATTGTGTGTTGTTCAATCGGCCATCACCCCTCAGGTATATAAGAGGCGGCTGGACTTCCCGTGCAAGGAAAAGGCTTGGATTCACGTCCAAAACCCTAGTCAAATTCGGATTGGTTTTGTCCGAACTTTCCAAAACTGTTCGGTTTAAACTGGCTGCACCTTGCGGGTAACTTTTGAGGTGGTAAACGACCTCGGATGGAAATGAGCCCAAAAGCAATCTTGACCGTTTCGACGAGACGAACAACTTTTATGTTGAACGTTTTTTGATTAGAGCTCATCTTGAGGGTCAAATCGCTCGTGCAACACAGGCTGTTATTCGCGCTACCCATCAGACAGGGTGTCTGGTGGGGCGCGCCACTTTTGGCTCTTGATAGTGCTGTATTCGGATGGCTCTAACTTTTGCATACGAACTCGGATTGGAACGATTCTTATATCAAAATCGATCTTTTCGACGAGGCGAAGACAATCCATGTAGATCATTTTTCCATACAAGGCAGTCTTGGGGGCGTAATGTGCCGAATAGTGTTCTGAATACAAAATCTCAGTATTTCGAACACAACTTCGGCCTTCGAGATGAGATCAGATGGCGATGGCCTAAACTTCAAAGATCTTCGTATTGACAATACAAAACTTATTCATGTAGAACACTTCTCCATTTGAGGCCATTTTAAATAAGTTCTTGACCGTGCCAAAATCTGGTGTCAACAACGGGGCTAACCCGGTGTAGGCCGATCTTTCACGATTGGAGTGGGATCCCTCGAAGAACACGATGAACACGGGGAAGAACGGGGAGAAATCACAAGGGGAAACACTCAAGAACAAGTCCAAATCACACATCCACTAGACAATCAAACACACAAGATCACAAGGTACATGAACAACAATGGGAAAGATACAAGGTAAGGTTCATCTCCAAGAGGAGGTCTTGATGATATCCTAGATGTATCTTCCCACAAGGGGGTCTTGATGATATCCCGCAGGATCTTCTCACATGGAGGTCTTGAACTCCATGGGAGTGGTAGTCTCTCTCTATCTCTCAAGAGTAGAGGTAGGAGCAAAGCTCACCTAAGAATGAGCTATCATATTTGCTTACCCTAACTAGAGGAAGGGGATGGAGTATATTTAGGCTAGTCCACGAAGGGGTAAGTGAGGAGGGGATACATGGGCCTTTGGCCCGACTCTGCGCGCAGACAGGCGCTGGATGTCCGGGCTGGGGGCCGGATGTCCGGGCGTTCGCGGGAGGCCGGATGTCCGGGGCATGGGCCGGATGTCCAGGCTGGTGAGGTCGGCCTCGGTGCTCTCTGGATAGGGGCGCTGGATTTCTGGGGTTATGGCCGGATGTCCGGGCTGTCGGGAGGCGCCGGATGTCCGGGCTTGCGGGCCGGATGTCCGGGGCCTGTAGGTACTTGGCGGCTGGGCGGCTGCTATGGGTGATGCTCCAGGGGCCGGATGTCCGGGGTCCTGGCCGGATGTCCGGGTCCTGGGGTTGTCTCCATCTTCTTTCGTCGTCGCTTCCAAGCTTCCCTCGCGGATGGTGTAGTTGTTCCTTGGCACTTGCACTCCTCCTCAACATCCGTGAAGCTCCGACAATACCTATGCATGCACACGGGAGAAGTGTCAAGTAGTATACCATCCTCGAAGGGGTCAAGTGAGCACGTATAAAGGAGAAGATTCACCTTTGAGTATGTGAAGTAGAGGTCGCACGTGTCACTTGCCAAACGGACTCTTGACATGGTGATGATCGTAGGATGCTCCGCATCAGTTTCACTATTGAAGTTCATGTTGAACCAGGTTCCTTCTGTTATGATGTTTAATTGGTAAATGACAATCTCATGCCTGGTGCATAGGGGGTTAGAGCTTGCTTTAGTTTAATTCTGTACACATCAATTTTGAAACCGAAGTATTCTCTTTCTCAGAGGTGTTTGACGTTCATATGGTGTTACCTCTTTTTGGAAGATGGGAGTGAGATGGATGTTGATCCTGCAGCTCCAGCGGCTCAGGTTTCAATCAAGCATGGACTCCCAGAGATTGAAATAGACTGCTACCTGCTTGTGTTGATTTTCCTTATTCATCACAAGAAATATGATGAGGTACGTCTGAGAATTTCCTCCACTTTGTCATCATCAGTGATGAAACATACCAATTTGATGTTCCCTTCAGGCTAAAGCATGTGCGAACTCTAGCATTTCTCGTCTGAAGAATCTCAACATGAGGACTGTTGATGTTTTGGCTTCTAGGCTGTATTCGTATTACTCGTATGTCCATGAACTCACCAAAAGCCTTGCTGAAATTCGTGGGTGAGTTGTTACATCATGAATTCTTATTCTCAGTACACGGTATCCATACAGACCTTCCATTGTGTCTCTGAGTAACTAGTAAGCTCTTTTTTCTGTTCGGTCCTGCTTTCATTTGCTTCTCATACAATTATCTCTTTGCAGAACTCTCCTTGGGTGGATGGCAACTCTTCACCATGATGAGCTTGGGCAGGTTGTTCTAAGACCCTAGTTTTCAATATTTTAGACATACATCTTGACTGCTGTCAAATTATGGGGTTGAATTCTGGTTTCAATGGCAGGAAACTCTTCTTAACCTGCTTCTTCGCAGTTACCTGCACTACAACCTATATGACCGGGCAGAAAAACTTAGGTCAAAGGAACCACGTTTTGAAGCACATTCCAATCAACAGGTAATCATCATTCATCAAGTATTTTATTTGCTCTCCTGTTTTTATGCTGAGTTGTTGCAGTTGAAGTAGAAATGCAATATGTCTTTATTCTTTCTACTAAGGCTGGTTATCGACTTAATGATGAACACCCTACGAAATTGTCATTCTTTCATTTGATCATGTGAAGGTATGTTGTAGACAAGAATTAATCTCTCTATTTTTCTCACAGTTCTGCCGCTATCTGTTCTACTTGGGAAGAATTAGAACAATTCAGCTTGAATACACTGATGCTAAAGAGAGCCTCTTGCAAGCTGCACGGAAAGCACCCACTGCAGCTTGTGGATTCCACATCCAGTGCAACAAATGGGATATACTAGTAAGGCTACTTCTAGGGGAGATACCAGAGAGAACTGTTTTCATACAGAAAGGAATGAAGGCGGCTTTGACACCATATTTTGAGCTTACAAATGTAAGTTCACCTTCTTTGGAAAATATACATGTTACTGCTGCATGGTACACTCTTAATTGTTTTTCATGTATGATCTCCAGGCTGTTTGAGTTGGCGACCTAGAAGTGTTCAGAGCTGTTGCAAAGAAATTTGGGAGCACTTTTAGCGCCGACAGGACATCCAATTTGATCGTAAGGCTGCGCCACAATGTCATCCGGACTGGACTGCGCAACATTGGCACTTCCTACTCACGGATCTCCCTTGCTGACATTGCCAACAAACTGAGGCTAGATACTAAGAACGCTGTTGCTGATGGTGAGAGCATTGTAGCCAAGGCCATCAGAGATGGGGCAATTGATGCCACCATCGATCATGCCAATGGCTGTGTGGTGTCGAAAGAGACTGGCGGTGTTTACTCAACAAACGAGCCACAGTCTATGTTCAACTCTAGGATTGCGTTCTGCCTGAACATGCACAACAAGGCAGTCAATGCTCTGAGGTTACCCGCTAATTCTCAGTTTCTCACAAGGAAAAAGAGAGTGCCGAGAAGAGGTGAGAGAGACTCCAGCAGGAGGAAGAACTCGCAAAACACATGGCCGAGGAGGACGACGATGACTTCTAGATTCCCTCTCCATGCTTTCAGGTGGTGCCTATTCTTTATGATGAAGTTGGTACTACTCTGTCGATTTCAGGGGCCGCAGTCCAATATCCTTGCAGGGACAACCTAAATGATTACTCAGTGTGGTTTATTATGTTCGTAGGAAGCACCTTATTTTTCATTGCAAATTCTTATATCACTACAAATTGGTAGAAAGCTGATGACCCATAAGTATAGGGGATCTATCATAGTCCTTCCGATAAGTAAGAGTGTCGAACCCAACGAGGAGCAGAAGGAAATGACAAGTGGTTTTCAGTAAGGTATTCTCTGCAAGCACTGGAATTGTAGGTAACAGATAGTTTTGTGATAAGATAATTTGTAACGGGTAACAAGCAATGAAAGTAAATAAGGTGCAACAAGGTGGCCCAATCTTTTTTGTAGCAAAGGACAAGCCTGGACAAATTCTTATAATGAGAAAAGCGCTCCCGAGGACACATGGGAATTATCGTCAAGCTAGTTTTCATCACGTTCATATGATTCGTGTTCGTTACTTTGATAATTTGATATGTGGGTGGACCGGTGCTTGGGTGCTGCCCTTTCTTGGACAAGCATCCCACTTATGATTAACCCCTATTGCAAGCATCCGCAACTACAAAAGAAGTATTAAGGTAAACCTAACCATAGCATGAAACATATGGATCCAAATCAGCCCCTTACGAAGCAACTTATAAACTAGGGTTTAAGATTCTATCACTCTAGCAACCCATCATCTACTTATTACTTCCCAATGCCTTCCTCTAGGCCCAAATAATGGTGAAGTGTCATGTAGTCAATGTTCACATAACACCACTAGAGGAGAGACAACATACATCTCATCAAAATATCGAACGAATACCAAATTCACATGACTACTAATAGCAAGACTTCACCCATGTCCTCAGGAACAAACGTAACTACTCACAAAGCATATTCATGTTCATAATCAAAGGGGTATTAATATGCATTAAGGATCTGAACATATGATCTTCCACTGGGTAAACCAACTAGCATCAACTACAAGGAGTAACCAACACTACTAGCAACCCACAGGTACCAATCTGAGGTTTTGGTACAAAGATTTGATACAAGAGATGAACTAGGGTTTGAGAGGAGATGATGCTGGTGAAGATGTTGATGGAGATTGACCCCCTCCCGATGAGAGGATCGTTGGTGATGACGATGGTGATGATTTCCCCCTCCCGGAGGGAAGTTTCCCCAGCACAACAGCTCCACCGGAGCCCTAGATTGGTTCCGCCAAGGTTCCGCCCCGTGGCAGCGGAGTTTTGTCCCGTAAGTTTGCTTATGATTTTTTCCAGGGTAAAAGACTTCATATAGCAGAAGATGGGCACCAGAGGGCTGCCAAGTGGCCCACGAGGCAGGGGGGCGCGCCCTGTAAGGGTGGGCGCGCCCCCCACCCTCGTGGACGGTGGGTGCCCCCCTCATGTATTTCTTCTGCTCAATAATTATCTTTAATTCCAAAAATGACTTTCGTGGAGTTTCAGGACTTTTGGAGCTGTGCGGAATAGGTCTCCAATATTTGCTCCTTTTCCAGCCCAGAATCCTAGCTGCCGGCATTCTCCCTCTTCATGTTAAACCTTGTAAAATAAGAGAGAATAGCCATAAGTATTGTGACATAACGTGTAATATCAGCCCATAATGCAATAAATATCAATATAAAAGCATGATGCAAAATGGACGTATCAGAAGCGCCTTATTTTTCCATGAGATACTGTAATTGAGGAACTGAGAGAGCCATGTCGGAACATTGTTTGCGCTGCATCCTGTGTTTGCTTTGTGGGAAGCTGATTTGAGGACTAGTTTAGTGTGTTGCTTCATTTTTTATGTACGTGATTCATCATATGCCCGTAGCATTGCCTGTTTTCATAATCACTCTGGTAATGTTTTCGGGTGGATGAAACTTTTTTGCTACTGTTGACATTAGAGAGAATTTGTACCTTTTAACTCAGCCATCTTGTGGAGTTGCAGTAAGGTGCTGCTCTTTGCACTTGGCAGTATTACTATTGAATGACGAGAAGAATTAGAAGAGAAGTTGAGGTTGTAAGTACAATCTTTTTAGGGTTTTACCCTATTTAAGTGACATCTGCTTATTTCACTTGGGCAGTCAATGAAGTATTCATGTTTGGCACATGCCAGGCCTGAGCGAAATCTATTAGTGTTCAACAGTATATAGCAGTACTTAACTGGTTCACTTGGCATTCTATTTCTACCTGTCTTGCATATCACCAGAATACAATTATACATTGCAAGATTGTGACACTATATTCCAGCAGAAATAGCATTAATTATTTGTTTAGCAGGCCGTGGACAGCTAAGGCAGCTTAAGTTTTGTTCTGACAAAACAAGCCTAAGATGATACATCTGCAAGAGTTTAACATGTAAGTGTGCGATAGGCGGAAAGCATCTTACCCTCGTATGAGGGGGCGCAGTTCATGTTTATAGGCAGGGGCGCACATCCCTGATGACAGTGCATACAAAGTTGTTGAGATTATATTCTTGGAGAAGAAGGGATAAGAGAGAATTCGGTTACATGAGATAGAGTACATTGTAATCTACCTAGACCTGCCGAAGCTACCACTTAAACATATATCCCTATGTCACGTTACAATGCTGCGTTTAACACCCTTCCTTAATCACAACTTCATCAAGTTGAGATTATGCTTGAAGTCTTCAAAACTCCGTGTGGGCAAAGATTTGGTGAAGCCATCTGCAACTTGATCTCTAGAGTGCACAAAATGAATATCATGTTGCTTGTTAGCAACCCTTTCTCTGACAAAGTGGAAATCTATCTCTATGTGTTCTGTCCTGGCATGAAACACAGGATTAGCAGACAGATATGTAGCACAAAGATTATCACACCACAAACATGGAGCTTGAGTATTTTTCACACCAAGTTCCTTAATAATGGATTGAACCCATATAATTTCTGATGTTGCATTTGCGAATGCTTTGTACTCTGCCTTTTTACTGGATCTAGACACAGTTGCTTGTTTCCTTGCACTCCATGATACCAAGTTAGGACCAAAAAATACTGCAAATCCACCAGTGGAGCGCCTATCATCCAGGCTGCCTGCCCAATCAGAATCAGAGAAGGCACTAACCAAAGTAGATGGTGACTTGCTGAAATTAAGACCAATGCTCAAAGTATTTTTGACATATCTAACTATACATTTGGCAGCAGTCCAATGAACAGTGGTGGGTGCATGAAGAAACTGGCATACTTTGTTGACAGCAAAAGAAATATCAGGTCTTGTCAAAGTTAAGTACTGTAATGTACCTACCAAGCTCCAGTATTTAGTGATGTCCTCTTTGCTTAGAGGTGTACCTTCTGTAAGAGACAATTTCTCAGAACTTGACAAATGAGTGGGTGAGGGTTTACAACCTTGCAAGCCAGCCTTTTTTACCAAATCAGTGGTATATTTTTCCTGGGAGAGATGAAGTCCATCATCATGTTTCTTCACTTCAATCCCTAGGAAATAATGAAGATTTCCAAGATCCTTAAGAGCAAAATCTATACTCAAATCCTTCAACAATCCAGCTATTGCCTCATCATATGAACTTGTAACAATAATATCATCAACATAAATGAGAACAAATATGGATGTGTTCAATTTATTGTAAATGAAAAATGAGGTGTCAGACTTGGAAGGAACAAAACCAAGTGTTTGCATCTTATGGCAGAGACGTGAGTACCATGCCCTTGGTGCTTGCTTTAACCCATAAAGTGCTCTATCAAGTTTTCATACAAATGAGGGTGCATTTTCATTCTCAAACCCAGGAGGTTGTTTCATGTATACCTCCTCTTCCAGAACGCCATGCAGAAATGCATTCTGTACATCTAGCTGTCTGAGACTCCATCCCCTAGAAACATCAATGGACAAAACAAGGTGTATTTTTTTAGAAAAGGAGGATGACCCCCGGCCTCTGCATCTGGGAGATGCATACGGCCACTTTATTGATTATTCTCGAGGACCTTACAAAGTATTACAACAATGAGCATGAATCCACCATCTTGGCAACACATGCCGCTGCTCCTATCCAAAATGATGAAGGGGTGCTAGCTGGGCCACTACCCAAACCACTCACCTAAGCCTAACATCAAAAGCCGGAAACCAAAACATATTCGGAAGCCCCAGCCGAGCCACATACCGGGTCTGGGGCACAATCCGGTCAGACGCACTCGTGTGTCGTCGCCGCCATCTTCCACAGGTCCCTCTTCAGATCCTATTGAGGCTTCTACCTTGTCTGGCTACTCTGGCATCGACGTCACCATGACGCCATACAGCAACCTCCTCCTGCGCGAGTCCATCTCCGTGCATCGGGCGGCGAGCCTCCACAGCGCCATGCCACCGATCTTCGCCGCCATCAATGAGTGAGATGAAGTACCGCTCCACGATGACATGTACAAGGTGAGGAAGGGCGAGGTCCCCATCGGAGACACAGCCGAAAGAGAAGCACCGCAGCCCTGAGACACTGCCCGGAGCTGCTATGCAGAAGATCAGGCGGGCCGCTGTTGGGGAACGTGGTAATTTCAAAAAATTTCCTACGCACACGCAAGATCATGGTGATGCATAGCAACGAGAGGGGAGAGTGTTGTCCACGTACCCTCATAGACCGTAAGCAGAAGCGTTATGACAACGCGGTTGATGTAGTCGTACGTCTTCACGATCCGACCGATCTAAGTACCAAACGTACGGCACCTCCGAGTTCAGCACACGCTCAGCTCGATGACGAATCCCGGACTCCGATCCAGCAGGATGTCGGGGATGAGTTCCGTCAGCACGATGGCGTGGTGACGATGATGATGTTCTACCGACGCAGGGCTTCGCCTAAGCACCGCTACGATATGACCAAGGTGGAATATGGTGGAGGGGGGCACCGCACACGGCTAAGGAACGATCACGAAGATCAACTTGTGTATTTAGAGGTGCCCCCTGCCCCCGTATATAAAGGAGGGATGGGGGAGGTGCGGCCGGCCCCCTAGGGGTGCGCCTGGAGGAGTCCTACTCCCACCGGGAGTAGGACTCCCTCCTCTTGCCTTGGTGGAGAAGGAAAGGGGGGAGGGGAAAGAGGAAAGGGGGGCGCCGCCCCCCCTTCCTTGTCCTATTCGGACTAGGGGGGAGGGGGCGCGTGGCCTGCCCTGGCCGGCCCTCCTCTTCTCCCTCATGGCCCATGTAGGCCCATTAACCCTCGGGGGGGTTCCGGTTACCCCCCGGTACTCCGATAAAATCCCAATTTCACCTGGAACGTTTCCGATATCCAAATATAGGCTTCCAATATATCAATCTTTATGTCTCGACCATTTCGAGACTCCTCGTCATGTCCGTGATCACATCTGGGACTCCGAACAACCTTCGGTACATCAAAACTTATAAACTCATAATAAAACTGTCATCGTAACGTTAAGCGTGCGGACCCTACGGGTTCGAGAACTATGTAGAAATGACCTAGAACTATTCTCGGTCAATAACCAATAGTGGAACCTGGATGTTCATATTGGTTCCTACATATTCTACGAAGATCTTTATTGATCAAACCGCATAACAACATACGTTGTTCCCTTTGTCATCGGTATGTTACTTGCCCGAGATTCGATCGTTGGTATCCAATACCTAGTTCAATCTCGTTACCGGCAAGTCTCTTTACTCGTTCCGTAATACATCATTTCATAACTAACTCATTAGTTACAATGCTTGCAAGGCTTAGGTGATGAGTATTACCGAGAAGGCCCAGAGATACCTCTCCGACAATCGGAGTGACAAAACCTAATCTCGAATTATGCCAACTCAACATGTACCTTTGGAGACACCTGTAGAGCACCTTTATAATCACCCAGTTACGTTGTGACGTTTGGTAGCACACAAAGTGTTCCTCCAATAAACGGGAGTTGCACAATCTCATAGTTGCAGGAACTTTGTATAAGTCATGAAGAAAGCAATAGCAACATACTAAACGATCAAGTGCTAAGCTAACGGAATGGGTCAAGTCAATCATATCATTCTCCTAATGATGTGATCCCATTAATCAAATGACAACACATGCCTATGGTTAGGAAATTTAACCATCTTTGATTAATGAGCTAGTCAAGTAGAGGCATACTAGTGACATTATGTTTGTCTATGTATTCACACATGTATCATGTTTCCGGTTAATACAATTCTAGCATGAATAATAAACATTTATCATGATATGAGGAAATAAATAATAACTTTATTATTGCCTCTAGGGCATATTTCCTTCAGTCTCCCACTTGCACTAGAGTCAATAATCTAGATTACACAGTAATGATTCTAACACCCATGGAGTCTTGGTGCTGATCATGTTTTGCTCATGGAAGAGGCTTAGTCAACGGGTCTGCAACATTCACATCCGTATGTATCTTCCAAATCTCTATGTCTCCTACCTGGACTTGGTCCTGGATGGAATTGAAGCGTCTCTTGATGTGCTTGGTCCTCTTGTGAAATCTGGATTCCTTTGCCAAGGCAATTGCACCAGTATTGTCACAGAAGATCTTCATTGGTCCCGATGCACTATGTATGACACATAGATCGGAAATGAACTCCTTCATCCAGACTCCTTCATTTGCTGCTTCCGAAGTAGCTATGTACTCCGCTTCGCATGTATATCCCGCCACGACGCTTTGTTTAGAACTGCACCAACTTACAGCTCCACCGTTTAATAAAAACACGTATCCGGTTTGCGATTTAGAATCGTCCGGATCAGTGTCAAAGCTTGCATCGACATAACCATTTACGACTAGCTCTTTGTCACCTCCATAAACGAGAAACATATCCTTAGTCCTTTTCAGGTATTTCAGGATGTTCTTGACCACTGTCCAGTGATCCACTCATGGATTACTTTGGTACCTACCTGCCAAGCTTATTGCTAAGCATACGTCAGGTCTGGTACACAACATTGCATACATGATAGAGCCTATGGCTGAAGCATAGGGAACATCTTTCATTTTCTCTCTATCTTCTGCTGTGGTCGGGCATTGAGTCTGACTCAACTTCATACCTTGTAATACAGGTAAGAACCCTTTCTTTGCCTGATCCATTTTGAACTTTTTCAAAACTTTATCAAGGTATGTGCTTTGTGAAAGTCCAATTAAGCGTCTTGATCTATCTCTATAGATCTTGATGCCCAATATGTAAGCAGCTTCACCAAGGTCTTTCATTGAAAAACTTTTATTCAAGTATCCCTTTATGCTATCCAGAAAGTCTATATCATTTCCAATTAATAATATGTCATCTACATATAATATCAGAAATGCTACAGAGCTCCCACTCACTTTCTTGTAAATACAGGCTTCTCCAAAAGTCTGTATAAAACCATATGCTTTGATCACACTATCAAAGCATTTATTCCAACTCCGAGATGCTTGCACCAGTCCATAAATGGATCGCTGGAGCTTGCATACTTTGTTAGCACCTTTTGGATCGACAAAACCTTCTGGTTGCATCATATACAACTCTTCTTCCAGAAATCCATCCAGGAATGCAATTTTGACATCCATTTGCCAAATTTCATAATCATAAAATGCGGCAATTGCTAACATGATTCGGACAAACTTAAGCATCGCTACGGGTGAGAAAGTCTCATCGTAGTCAACCGCTTGAACCTGTCGAAAACCTTTCGCAACAAGTCGAGCTTTGTAGACAGTTACATTACCATCAGCGTCAGTCTTCTTCTTAAAAATCCATTTATTCTCAATGGCTTTCCGATCATCGAGCAAGCCAACCAAAGTCCATACTTTGTTCTCATACATGGATCCCATCTCAGATTTCATGGCTTCTAGCCATTTTGCGGAATCTGCGCTCATCATCGCTTCCTCATAGTTCGTAGGTTCGTCATGGTCAAGTAACATGACTTCCAAAATAGGATTACCTACCACTCTGGTGCGGATCTTACTCTGGTAGACCTACGAGGTTCAGTAGAAACTTGATCTGAAGTTTCATGATCAATATCATTAGCTTCCTCACTAATTGGTGTAGTTGTCACAGGAACCGGTTATTGTGATGGACTACTTTCCAATAAGGGAGCAGGTACAGTTACCTCATCAAGTTCTACTTTCCTCCCACTCACTTCTTTCGAGAGAAACTCCTTCTCTAGAAAGGATCCGAATTTAGCAACGAAAATCTTGCCCTCAGATCTGTGATAGAAGGTGTACCCAATAGTCTCTTTTGGGTATCCTATGAATACACATTTCTTCGATTTGGGTTCGAGCTTATCTGGTTGAAGTTTCTTCACATAAGCATCGCAGCCCCAAACTTTAAGAAACGACAACTTTGGTTTCTTGCCAAACCACAGTTCATAAGGCGTTGTCTCAACGGATTTTGATGGTGCCCTATTTAACGTGAATGCGACCGTCTCTAAAGCATAACCCCAAAACGATAGCGGTAAATCAGTAAGAGACATCATAGATCGCACCATATCTAGTAAAGTACGATTACGACGTTCGGACACACCATTTCGCTGTGGTGTTCTGGGTGGCGTGAGTTGCGAAACTATTCCGCAATTGCTTCAAATGTAAACCAAACTCATAACTCAAATATTCTCCTCCACGATCAGATCACAGAAATTTTATTTTCTTGTTACGATGATTTTCCACTTCACTCTGAAATTCTTTGAACTTTTCAAATGTTTCAGACTTGTGTTTCATTAAGTAGATATACCCATATCTGCTCAAATCATCTGTGAAGGTGAGAAAATAACGATACCTGCCGTGAGCCTCAATATTCATTGGACCACATACATCAGTATGTATGATTTCTAATAAATCAGTTACTCGCCCCATAGTTCCGGAGAACGGCGTTTTAGTCATCTTGCCCATGAGGTATGGTTCGCAAGTACCAAGTGATTCATAATCAAGTGATTCCAAAAGTCCATCAGTATGGAGTTTCTTCATGCGCTTTACACCGATATGACCTAAACGGCAGTGCCACAAATAAGTTGCACTATCATTATTAACTCTGCATCTTTTGGCTTCAACATTATGAATATGTGTATCACTACTATCGAGATTCAATAAAAATAGACCACTCTTCAAGGGTGCAAGACCATAAAAGATATTACTCATATAAATAGAACAACCATTATTCTCTGATTTAAATGAATAACCATCTTGCATCAAAAAAGATCCAGATATAATGTTCATGCTCAACGATGGCACCAAATAACAATTATTTAGGTCTAAAACTAATCCCGATGGTAGATGTAGAGGTAGCATGCCGACCGCGATCACATCGACTTTGGAACCATTTCTCACGCGCATCGTCACCTCGTCCTTAGCCAATCTTCGCTTAATCCGTAGTCCCTGCAAATATTAGCAACAGAACCAGTATCAAATACCCAGGTACTACTGCGAGCATTAGTAAGGTACACATCAATAACATGTATATCACATATACCTTTGTTCACTTTGCCATCCTTCTTATCCGCCAAATACTTGGGGCAGTTCCGCTTCCAGTGTCCAGTCTGCTTGTAGTAGAAGCACTCAGTCTCAGGCTTAGGTCCAGACTTGGGTTTCTTCTCCTGAGAAGCAACTTGTTTGTTGTTCTTCTTGAAGTTCCCCTTCTTCTTCCCTTTTCCCTTTTTCTTGAAACTGGTGGCCTTGTTAACCATCAACACTTGATGCTCCTTCTTGATTTCTACCTCCGCGGCTTTTAGCATTGCGAAGAGCTCGGGAATAGTCTTGTCCATCCCTTGCATATTATAGTTCATCATGAAGCTCTAGTAGCTTGGTGGCAGTGATTGAAGAATTCTGTCAATGACACTATCATCAGGAAGATTAACTCCCAGTTGAATCAAGTGATTATTGTACCCAGACATTTTGAGTATGTGTTCACTGACAGAACTATTCTCCTCCATCTTACAGCTATAGAACTTATTGGAGACTTCATATCTCTCAATCCGGGCATTTGCTTGAAATATTAACTTCAACTCCTGGAACATCTCATATGCTCCATGATGTTCAAAACGTCGTTGAAGACCCGGTTCCAAGCCGTAAAGCATGGCACACTAAACTATCGAGTAGTCATCAGCTTTGCTCTGCCAGACGTTCTTAACATCGTCATTTGCATCAGCAGCAAGCCTGGCACCCAGCGGTGCTTCCAGGACGTAATTCTTCTGTGCAGCAATGAGGATAGTCCTCAGGTTACGGACCCAGTCCGTGTAATTGCTACCATCATCTTTCAACTTAGCTTTCTCAAGGAACGCATTAAAATTCAACGGAACAACAGCACGATCCATCTATCTACAACAAACATAGACAAGCAAAATACTATCAGGTACTAAGTTCATGATAAATTTAAGTTTAATTAATCATATTACTTAAGAACTCCCACTTTAAACAGACATCTCTCTAGTCATCTAAGTGATCACGTGATCCAAATCAACCAAACCATGTCCGATCATCACGTGAGATGGAGTAGTTTCAATGGTGAACTTCTCTATGTTGATCATATCTACTATATGATTCACGTTCGACCTTTCGGTCTCCGTGTTCCGAGGCCATATCTGTATATGCTAGGCTCGTCAAGTTTAACCTGAGTATTCCGCGTGTGCAACTGTTTTGCACCCGTTGTATTTGAACGTAGAGCCTATCACACCCGATCATCATGTGGTGTCTTAGCACGAAGAACTTTCGCAACGGTGCATACTCAGGGAGAACACTTCTTGATAATTTAGTGAGAGATCATCTTAAAATGCTACCGTCAATCAAAGCAAGATAAGATGCATAAAGGATAAACATCATATGCAATCAATATAAGTGATATGATATGGCCATCATCATCTTGTGCTTGTGATCTCCATCTCCGAAGCACCGTCGTGATCACCATCGTCACCGGCGCGACACCTTGATCTCCATCGTAGCATCGTTGTCATTACGCCATCTATTGCTTCTACGACTATCGCTACCGCTTAGTGATAAAGTAAAGCAACTACAGGGCGTTTGCATTTCATACAATAAAGCGACAACGATATGGCTCCTGCCAGTTGCCGATAACTTCGGTTACAAAACATGATCATCTCATACAATAAAATATAGCATCACATCTTGACCATATCACATCACAACATGCCCTGCAAAAACAAGTTAGACGTCCTCTACTTTGTTGTTGCAAATTTTACATGGCTGCTACGGGCTGAGCAAGAACCGTTCTTACCTACGCATCAAAACCACAACGATAGTTTGTCAAGTTAGTGCCGTTTTAACCTTCGCAAGGACCGGGCATAGCCACACTCGGTTCAACTAAAGTTGGAGAAACAGACACCCGCTAGTCACCTGTGTGCAAAGCACGGCGGTAAAACCAGTCTCGCGTAAGCGTCCGCGTAATGTCAGTCGGGGCCGCTTCATCCAACAATACCGCTGAACCAAAGTATGACATGCTGGTAAGCAGTATGACTTGTATATAACATCAACGCATAAAACCTAGGCTCGGATGCCACTGTTGGGGAACGTAGTAATTTTAAAAAATTTCCTACGCACACGCAAGATCATGGTAATGCATAGCAATGAGAGGGGAGAGTGTTGTCCACGTACCCTCGTAGACTGTAAGCGGAAGCGTTATGACAACGCGGTTGATGTAGTCGTACATCTTCACGATCTGACCGATCTAAGTACCGAACGTACGACACCTCCGAGTTCAGCACACGTTCAGCTCGATGACGATCCCCGGACTCCGATCCAGTAGGGTGTCGGGGATGAGTTTCGTCAACACGATGGCGTGGTGACGATGATGATGTTCTACCGACGCAGGGCTTCGCCTAAGCACCGCTACGATATGACCGAGGTGGAATATGGTGGAGGGGGCACCGCACACGGCTAAGGAACGATCACAAAGATCAACTTGTGTATTTAGAGGTGCCCCCCTGCCCCCATATATAAAGGAGGGAGGGGGGAGGTGCGGCCGGCCCCCTAGGGGTGGCCTGGAGGAGTCCTACTCCCACCGGGAGTAGGACTCCCTCCTCTTGCCTTGGTGGAGAAGGAAAGGGGGGAGGGGAAAGAGGAAAGGGGGGCGCTGCCCCCCTTCCTTGTCCTATTCGGACTAGGGGGCATGCGGCCTGCCCTGGCCGGCCCTCCTCTTCTCCCTCATGGCCCATGTAGGCCCATTAACCCCCCCCCCCCCCCCCCCGGGGGGGGGGGTGGGTTCGGTAACCCCCCAGTACTCCGATAAAATCCCAATTTCACCCGGAACGTTTCTGATATCCAAATATAGGCTTCCAATATATCAATCTTTATGTCTCGACCATTTCGAGACTCCTCGTCATGTCCGTGATCACATCCGGGACTCCGAACAACCTTCGGTACATCAAAACTTATAAGCTCATAATAAAACTGTCATCGTAACGTTAAGCGTGCGGACCCTACAGGTTCGAGAACTATGTATACATGACCTAGAACTGTTCCCGGTCAATAACCAATAGTGGAACCTGGATGCTCATATTGGCTCCTACATATTCTATGAAGATCTTTATCGGTCAAACCGCATAACAACATACGTTGTTCCCTTTGTCATCGGTATGTTACTTGCCCGAGATTTGATCGTCGGTATCCAATACCTAGTTCAATCTCGTTACCGGCAAGTCTCTTTACTCGTTACGTAATGCATCATTCTGTAACTAACTTATTAGCTACATTTCTTGCAAGGCTTATAGTGATGTGCATTACCGAGAGGGCCCAGAGATACCTCTCCGAAAATTGGAGTGACAAAACCTAATCTCGAAATATGCCAACTCAACATGTACCTTTGGAGACACCTGTAGAGCTCCTTTATAATCACCCAGTTACGTTGTGACGTTTGGTAGCACACAAAGTGTTCCTCCGGTAAACGGGAGTTGCATAATCTCATAGTTGTAGGAACTTTGTATAAGTCATGAAGAAAGCAATAGCAACATACTAAACGATCAAGTGCTAGGCTAACAGAATGGGTCAAGTCAATCACATCATTCTCCTAATGATGTGATCCCATTAATCAAATGACAACACATGTCTATGGTTAGGAAACATAACCATCTTTGATTAATGAGCTAGTCAAGTAGAGGCATACTAGTGACATTATGTTTGTCTATGTATTCACACATGTATCATGTTTCCAGGTAATACAATTCTAGCATGAATAATAAACATTTATCATGATATGAGGAAATAAATAATAACTTTATTATTGCCTCTAGGGCATATTTCCTTCAGCCGCCACCAGGAACCAGACAAGCTCGCCATGCACACCCAGCATCCCCATGCCCAAGTCGGCGCCTTCAAGAAGGTGATGACGCTGTGGCGCCGCCACTGCTTAGCCACCGGGGCTAGGGTTTTCACCCGGGCGCAGGGGAAGGGGGGAGGCAGGGGAGGTTTAGCCTCGGCGCCGCCACCAAGGAGAGAATGGCGTCCGGGACGCCATTGACGCTGTGACCGCCACCGGCGGCCAAGGGTTTCCCCCGGCCAAGCAGCCTGCCGCCACCTCCAAACCAGCCACAACATCAGCAGGCGCGTGTACGCGGGAGATCCAGGCCGGCCGGAAGTCATGCATCACGAGCGGACCAAGATCGCCTCCGATCTAACGAGGGGAGCCCGGGGCCTTCCCGCGCCATGACCTGCGCCCACCGGGACCTCGCTGCCCGCGCAGCCAAGGGGAACCGGCCTACCTCACCGACGAGCACTTCCCACCGCCGGAGGAGCGCTGTCCGCACCAGCGAGGCCGCCGCCTCAGATCCGGATCCTCACCACCGAAAGGGAACGGTCAGATTGGGGGGGAGTGCTGGATCCAGCCAAGTCGCCCCACCACCACCATCCCGGGAGCCGGCCCCGGCTTCGCAGGCCATTCCTCCGGTGGCGGCGAGGTGGGGAGGGAGGTGGGAAGGGTGTAAGGCCGCCGGATCTGGGTTCCCCCGTCGCCGCCAGGGAGGGCGACGCGGAGGACGGGGGACGGGCACAAAACAAGGCGTATGGTTGCAAGTTTAACAACGAGACTAATGGTATGCTCATAGTCTATTCCATACCGTTGCTTGAAGCCCTTGGCAACAAGTCTTGTCTTGTACCGGTCAATGGTTCCATTAGATTTTCTTTTTATTATGAAGACCCGTTTGCAATCAATAAGATTTTTACCTTGTTGTGGAGGAACTAGATGCCACGTGTTATTTTTCTCTAGTGCCAAATATTCTTCCTTCATTGCCTTTTTCCATTTTTCATCACCAAGTGCTTCCTCAAGAGTACTTGGCTCACCTAGTTCACCTATAGAACAAACTAGGTCATATTTTGTTATATGCTTATAATCAACATGTTGGATCACACCTTGTGGTAGTCGTGTTCTTCATTGTGACGGTGCAGCAGGATCAGTTGAAGCAGAAGATCCCGAGCTAGGAACAGGAGTTCTGGGTGCTGTTGCTACCAAGGCAGATTCGCCTCGTGCTTCCCCCGGATCTTCTATGGCTTCAGCCCGTGACCCAGGCGCTGTAGGCGCCGCAGAAGATCCCGGCCTCCCGACTGGCTCATCATGGGCGCATGATTGCGCGGGCCCGCGCGGATCAGCACCGGATGCAGTGCTACCTCTTGAGCACTGCCTTGGTTTTCCCTTGAAGAGGAAAGGGTGATGCAGCAAAGTAGCGTAAGTATTTTCCTAAGTTTTTGAGAACCAAGATATAAATCTAGTAGGAGGCTCCACGCAAGTCCCTCATACCTACACAAACAAACAAGAACCTCACAACCAATGCGATAAAGGGGTTGTCAATCCCTTCACGACCACTTGAGAAAGTGAGATCTGATAGAGATAATAAGATAAGATAAATATTTTTGGTATTTTTATGATATAGATTGGAAAGTAAAGATTGCAATATAAAGTAGATTGAAAACTTATATGATGGAAAATAGACCCGGGGGCCATAGGTTTCACTAGTGGCTTCTCTCAAGATAGCATAAGTATTACGGTGGGTGAACAAATTACTGTCGAGCAATTGATAGAAAAGTGCATAGTTATGAGAATATCTAGGCATGATCATGTATATAGGCATCACGTCTGCAACAAGTAGACCGACTCCTGCCTGCATCTACTACTATTACTCCACACATCAACCGCTATCCAGCATGCATCTAGAGTATTAAGTTCATAAGAACAGAGTAACACATTAGGCAAGATGACATGATGTAGAGGGATAAACTCAAGCAATATGATATAAAACCCAACTTTTTATCCTCGATGGCAACAATACAATACGTGCCTTGCTGCCCCTGCTGTCACTGGGAAAGGACACCGCAAGATTGAACCCAAAGCTAAGCATTTCTCCTGTTGCAAGAAAGATCAATCTAGTAGGCCAAACCAAACTGATAATTCGAAGAGACTTGCAAAGATAACCAATCAGACATAAAAGAATTCAGAGGAGATTCAAATATTTCTCATAGATAAACTTGATCATAAACCCACAATTCATCGGATCTCGACAAACACACCGCAAAAAGAGTTACAGCAAATAGATCTCCAAGAAGATCGAAGAGAACTTTGTATTGAGATTCAAAGAGAGAGAAGAAGCCATCTAGCTAATAACTATGGACCCGAAGGTCTGTGGTAAACTACTCACAACTCATCAGAGAGGCTATGGTGTTGATGTAGAAGCCCTCTGTGATCGATTCCCCCTCCGACGGAGCGCCGGAAAAGGCCCCAAGATGGGATCTCACGGGTACAGAAGGTTGCAGCGGTGGAAATAGGGTTTCGTGGTGTGCTTGGATGTTTTCGGGGTACGCAAGTATATATAGGTGAAGGAAGTCGGTCAGGGGAGCCACGAGGGGCCCATGAGGGTGGGGGCGCGCTCTGGACCCTCATGGCCACCTCGTCTGCTTCTTGTCGTCCACTCCAAGTCTCCTGGATTGCGTTTGTTCCAAAAAGATCTCTCCCGAAGGTTTCACTCCGTTTGGACTCCATTTGATATTCCTTTTCTTCGAAACACTGAAATAGAAAAAAAAACAGCAATTTGGGCTGGGCCTCCGGTTAATAGGTTCGTCCTAAAAATGATATAAAATTGTATAGTAAAGCCCATAAACATCCAAAACAGGTAATGTAATAGCATGGAACAATCAAAAATTATAGCTACGTTGGAGACATATCAAGCATCCCCAAGCTTAATTCCTGCTCGTCCTCGAGTAGGTAAATGTTAAAAACAGAATTTTTGATGTGGAATGCTACCTAGCATATTTCTCAATGTAATTTTATTTATTGTGGCATGAACATTCAGATCCAAATGATTCAAGATAAAATTTCATATTAACATAAAAGTAATAATACTTTAAGCATACTAGCAAAGCAATCATGTCTTCTCAAAATAATATGGCTTAAGAAAGCTTATCCCTAGTAAATCATATAGTTAGGCTATGTTTCATTTTCGTCACACAAAATACTCCCATCATGCACAACCCCGGTTTCAGCCAAGCAATTGGTTCATTCTTTTTAACGCGCTTCAGCTTTTTTTTCCAACTCTCACGCAATACATGAGCATAAGCCATGGATATAGCACTATGGGTGGAATAGAATATGATGATGGAGGTTGTGTGGAGAAGACAAAAAAAGGAGAAAGTATCACATTGACGAGGCTAATCAACGGGCTATGGAGATGCCCATCAATTGATGTCAACATGAGGAGTAGGGATTGTCATGCAACGGATGCACTAGAGCTATAAATGTATGAAAGCTCAAAAAAAGAAACTAAGTGGGTGTGCATCCAACTTGCTTGCTCACGAAGACCTATGGCATTTTGAGGAAGCCCATCATCGGAATATACAACCCAAGTTCTGTAATGAAAAATTCTCACTAGTATATGAAAGTGACAAAATAAGAGACTCTCTGTCATAAAGGTCATGGTGCTACTTTGAAGCACAAGTGTGGAAAAGGATAGTAACATTGTCCCCTTTTTTTTGGGCCTTCCTTTTTTTATTTGGCCTTTCTATTTTTTTATTTGGCCTTTCTCTTTTTTTGGCCTTTCTTTTCAAGGGACAATGCTCTAATAATGATGATCATCACACTTCTATTTACTTACAACTCATGGATTACAACTCGATACTAGAACAAAACATGACTCTACATGAGTGCCTCCGGCGGTGTACCGGGATGGGCAATGAATCAAGAGTGACATGTATGAAAAATTATGCATGGTGGCTTTGCCACAAATACGATGTCAACTACATGATCATGCAAGGCAATATGACAATGATGAAACGTGTCATAATAAATGAAACGGTGGAAAGTTGCATGGCAATATATCTTTGGAATGGCTATGGAAATGCCATAATAGGTAGGAATGGTGGTTGTTTTGAGGAAGATATAAGGAGCTTTATGTGTGATAGAGCGTATCGTATCACGGGGTTTGGATGCACCGGCGAAGTTTGCACCAACTCTCAAGGTGAGAAAGGGCAATGCGCGGTACCGTAGAGGCTAGCAATGATGGAAGGGTAAGAGTGTGTATAATCCATGGACTCACATTAGTCATAAAGAACTCATATACTTATTGCAAAAGTTTATTAGCCCTCGAAGCAAAGTACTACTACGCATGCTCCTAGGGGAAGGGTTGGTAGGAGTTAACTATCGCGCGATCCCGACCTCCACTCATAAGGAAGGCAATCAAAAGAGCACACCATGCTACAAATTTGTTACACAACTTTTACCATACGTGCATGCTACGAGACTTGCCAACTTCGACACAATTATTTCTCAATTACATAATTACCCAACTATCATGACTCTAACATTACCACCTTTATATCTCAAAACAGTTATCAAGCATCAAATTGATCATAGTATTCAATGCACTCTCCCCAACTTGGATGCCCATCATTCTAGGACTAATTTTGTAACCATAGCAAATACCATGCTGTTCTAAAAGACTCTCAAAATAATATAAGTGAAGCATGAGAGATCAATAATTTCTACAAAATAAAACCACCGCCATGCTCTAAAAAGATATAAGTGAAGCACTAGAGCAAAATTGCCTAGCTCAAAAGATATAAGTGAAGCACATCGAGTATTCTAATAAATTTCGAATCATGTGTGTCTCTCCCAAAAGGTGTGTACAGCAAGGATGATTGAGGTAAACCAAAAAGCAAAGACTCATATAATACAAGATGCTCCAAGCAAAACACATATCACGTGGTGAATAAAAATATAGCTCCAAGTAAAGTTACCGATAGACGAAGACGAAAGAGGGGATGCCTTCCGGGGCATCCCCAAGCTTAGGCTTTTGGTTATACTTGAATTACCTTGAGGTGCCATGGGCATCCCCAAGCTTAGGCTCTTGCCACTTGAGGGAGTCCTGGACTAGGGGGTGTCCGGATAGCCGGACTATCATCGTCCGCCAGACTCCAAGACTACGAAGATACAAGATTGAAGACTCCGTCCCGTGTCCGGATGGGACTTTCCTTGGCGTGGAAGGCAAGCTTGGCGATACGGATATGTAGATCTCCTACCATTGTAACCGACTCTGTGTAACCCTAGCCCTCTCCGGTGTCTATATAAACTGGAGGGCTTTAGTCCGTAGGACACAGCATACATTACAACAATCATACCATAGCCTAGCTTCTAGGGTTTAGCCCCCTTGATCTCGTGGTAGATCTACTCTTGTACTACCCATATCATCAATATTAATCAAGCAGGACGTAGGGTTTTACCTCCATCGAGAGGGCCCGAACCTGGGTAAAACATCGTGTCCCTTGTCTCCTGTTACCATCTGCCTAGACGCACAGTTCGGGACCCCCTACCCGAGATCCGCCGGTTTTGACACCGACATTGGTGCCTTCATTGAGAGTTCCTCTGTGCCATCACCGATAGGAAGGATGCCTCCACCCGTCTTCAAGGATGGTATTTTCGCCAAAGGGGCCTTGGCCGCCGGCCAAACTATCCGGCTAGGTGGTTTTCTTATGACCGCCTGTCCGGCCACTGCTTCGACAATGACTTCTCAAGTCGTCAAAAGCAATCTTCACGTCAGCTCGGAACTCGCCGAGCAGCTAGATCCAATAGAGCTCTCATCTGTCAACGAGCTCTTGGATCGCATCGCTGCCCTGGGAGTCGCTACGGACTACAATCAGATTGGGCTTAAAACCAATCTGAGAGAGATTAACTCTCCCCAGGTCACCCACCACGCCGCAGTGGTAGAGGAACAATGCGGCGACTCTTCTGCTGTATTGAAAACTAGCCATGTTCGGGCTCCCGAACCCTCCATGCCGGATTTCCGCGAAGGGACGGACTTCGATCAAGCACTGAACTTAAAGTCAGGCATCGGACCGGACTCATTGGACAACGTCTAGCAATCCAAGCTTCCAAATTTGGAAACTTCACGGCCTTCAAGCCTTGAGATGGGTAGGGTTCCGGATTTTATTCCACCCACCCGCCCAGACATATGCGATCTATCTCTAATACGGCAAGAGCCCGCTGAAACAGTACATCACTACTGGGCCAGATTCCTCCTGGTTATGGATAGGATAAAGGACTGCCGAGAGGAAAACACAATCTCAATCTTTTGCAATAATTGCACGGACAAGGGAATATTGAACGCCATCAGCCGTCGTAAAATTACACGCTTCGCCGATCTGGCATCCATAGTACGAAAGTACTATGCGATGGAGAGTTTCCGGAAAACCGAAAACCAGTTTTGGGACAATCCGGCCACGAATACAACCCTAGTCCGCAACAAAAGGGTGCATCACACTCAGGCCCCAGATACAAAAACCAAAAAAAACTCCATAGAGGGCACGGAACCGTACTGGAGGGATGGGTCAGCGGACCCTGTAATGCAGAGGGCGCCGTCCCAACACATAGCCTTCGAGCATGTTGGATATTACGGCAGGTGGCCAAAAGTGGCGAGGAGCTTCTAGCCCCAGAAAACCACTCCAACAATACCGGTACGGTATCAACAGTCTTCGAGACCTTCGCATCAAATAATATGCGAAAACGAACAATCCGCGGCCTCGCCGAAGTCTACCAAGTAGCAACAACAAATCCATGGAGCGACATAGCCATCACCTTCAACACCAGCGACGAACCTAAATTCCAAACAGCCCGAGCACCAGCCGCACTGGTGCTTAGTCCCATAGTGGACGGCTTTCGGCTTACAAAGGTCCTCATGGATGGCGGCAGCAGACTAAACCTCATTTACGAGGAAACTCTTCAAAAAATGGAAATAGACTGGAGCCGTATTGAGCGAAGCAGCACAACCTTCAGAGGAATAATCCCTAGCCGGGAAGCGCGCTGCACCGGAAAAATCACACTCGATGTGGTGTTCGGCTCGCCGGACAATTATAGATTCGAAGAAGTCACGTTCCAAGTGGCCCCGTTCAACAGCGGATATCACGCTATATTAGGACGAGAGGCATTCACAATTTTTCAAGCCGTACCCCATTACGGGTACATGAAGCTCAAAATGCCTAGGCCCGGCGGAATAATCACTCTAGTTAGTGATCCGGACATAGCACTCCGCGCCGAAAACAAGACAGCCGCACTAGCCCTGGAGGCACTATCCGAAGTCCTAGCGACAGAAGAACTCACCGCGCTGCGCTCTACGGTGGATAGGGACGATGTGGTACTCGATAAAAGATCCAAGTCCACCTCCTTCAAACCAACAGATGAAATAGTAAAATTCCAGGTCCATCCAATGGACCCAACAAAGACGGCCTCCATTGGGGCACAATTGAACCCTGATGTAGATGCCGCACTGCGAGAATTCCTTCGGGAAAATTGGGACATTTTCACCTAGCACCCCTTGGATATGCCCGGAATCCCACGCAGATTGGCAGAACACAGCCTAAACATCCTAAAAGGATTCAAGCCAGTCAAATAGGCTCTTCGACGATTTTCCGAACCCAAAAGACAGGCAATGGGAGAAGAGCTAGCCAAACTATTGGAAGCCGGATTCATCAGAGATATCAAACATCCGGATTGGCTAGCAAATCTGGTAATGGTACCAAAGAAGGAAAATCCTGGCGCCTATGCGTCAACTTTAAAGACCTCAATAAGGCTTGCCCAAAGGATCCCTTCCCCCTCCCCCGCATCGACCAAATAATCGATGCTACTGCAGGGCACGATTCGTTGTGCTTCCCCGACGCATACTCTGGCTACCATCAAATCAAGATGGCGGAAGCAGACCAAGCCGCAACAGCATTCATTACTCCATATGGACCATTCTGCTTCAACACGATGCCCTTCGGACTTAAAAACGCCGGCGCAACATATCAGCGCATGATCCAAACATGTCTGGCTACCCAGATCGGCAAAACAGTAGAGGCATACGTAGACGACGTAGTTGTCAAAACCAAACACGTCGAAACTTTAGTAGACGACTTGAGGCTCACATTGGACAACCTCAGAGCATATGACATCAAGCTGAATCCGGAAAAATGCGTTTTCGGCGTACCAGCCGGAAAGCTGTTGGGCTTCCTCGTATCCGGTAGAGGAATTGAAGCAAACCCGTCCAAGATCCGAGCTCTGTCCCAGTTGGATATTCCAAAAGACCTCAAACAGATACAAAAATTGACGGGATGCGTGGTAGCTTTAAGCCGCTTTATCTCCCGCTTGGGAGAAAAGGCACTGCCCCTCTATCGCCTCCTTAGGCGCACCGAACACTTCGAGTGGACGGATGCTGCCACTGCCGGACTCGAAGAAATAAAGGCCATATTGGCAACAAATCCAGTCCTGGCTGTGCCCAACCTGAGCGAACCAATGTTGTTATACATCGCGGCAACACATCAAGTTGTAAGCGCGGTACTCGTCGTCGAACGAGAGACAGAAGGGCATAAATTCCCTCTTCAGAAACCAGTGTACTACGATTCCACTGTGTTAACCCCCTGCAAGTCCCATTACCCGCACTATCAAAAGATAGCGTATGCGGTGTTCATGGCATCCCGGAAGCTCTGACACTACTTTCAAGAGTGTTCGATAACGGTGGCCTCCGAAGTACCACTCAATGACATTATAAACAACCACGACGCAACGGGCAGGATTGCAAAATGGGCCATTGAGCTCCTACCATTCGATATAACCTACAAACCTCGGCAAACTATAAAGTCACAAGTTTTGGCTGACTTTGTCGCTGAATGGACCGAAGCCGAACTCCCTAAAGAGTACGGCGCATACTCCAATTGGACTATGCACTTCGACGGCTCCAAAATGTTGGCCGGACTGGGGGCTGGCGTCGTATTGACGTCCCCGACCGGGGACACAGTCCAATACATACTTCAAATAATGTACACGGACTCCAACAACGCAGCCGAATACGAGGCCCTTCTACATGGTCTCCGGATGGCAATCTCCATGGGCATTCAACGCCTAGAGGTGCGCGGGGATTCAAACCTTGCAATATCCCAAATAAACGGAGACTCTGACGCCAAGGATCCGAAAATGGCAGCATATCGCAATGTTGTCCTAAAAATGTCAGCTCGGTTTGAAGGACTTGAATTCCATCACGTAGCCCGAGATAATAACCAAGCAGCCGATGTACTGGCACGCATCGGCGCAAAACGTGACGCTGTCCCCCCAAATATCTTCCTGGAACTTCGGGGGTCCGGAAACGACAAACCGGAAAAAACCGCGCCAACCAGCGATTCAGCCGATGACATAACACCTTCAGCCCACGACATAATGGCAGTAATCGCCCCGTGGACAGAACCATTCCTAGCCTACTTACTTAGGCAGGAACTTCCCGAAGACCAAGGCCCGCTGCATAGTCCGGTGATCGAAAGCCTACAAGGTCCATGAGGGAGAACTTTATAAGAAAAGTACAACCGGAGTCCTTCAAAGGTGTATCACCGAAGAGGAAGGGCGAAACCTCCTGGCTGAAATTCATGCCGGACTAGGAAGACACCACGCAGCAGCCCGGGCCCTTGTAGGAAAGGCATTCCGTACAGGATTTTATTGGCCGACGGCCTGGGCAGATGCCCAGGACTTAGTCCAGAGATGCGTCGGTTGTCAGCTCTTTGCTAATCAGAGCCATATGCCACCCACCGCCCTCAAAACTATACCCATTACCTGGCTGTTCACGGTCTGGGGGCTTGATATGGTTGGACCCCTTAAAGGGGGAACCCACAAGCAAAGGTACCTATTGGTCATGGTGGATAAATTCACAAAATGGATAGAGGCCAAACCAGTCAAAACGGCAGAGTCCGGACCAGTGATAGACTTTATATCCGGGGTTGTACACCGTTACGGTGTCCCCCACAGCATCATCACCGACAACGGCATGAACTTCACGGCCGACGAGGTTAAGTCATGGTGCAAAAACATGGGCATTAAGCTCGATTACGCTTCAGTCTATCATCCTCAAACCAACGGTCAAGTGGAACGAGCAAATGGTCTAATAATGAGCGGCATTAAACCCAGACTAGTGCAGTCGCTTATGAAATCTGACACGCACTGGGTAGAGGAGCTCGACTCCGTACTCTAGGGGCTGCGGACAACGCCCAACCGTACTACCGGATTCACACCATTTTTTATGGTATACGGCGCAGAGGCAGTTTTGCCCTGCGACATCATTCATGACTCACCTCGAGTGCGCATGTACGAAGAACGAGAAGCAGAGCTGGATCGGCAGGACAGCTTGGACACATTGGAGGAAGAACGCGACGTCGCCAAGGCTCGTTCCGCATTTTATCAGCAGCAGGCTCGAAGATATCAAAGCAGAGAAGTACGGGCCAAGACTTAAAACATTGGCGAACTAGTTCTACGCCTGCCGGACAAGAAAAAGGACAAGCTTAAGCCCAAATGGGAGGGCCCCTTCATTATCGACCAAGTCCTGGCCGGCGGGGCGTACCGTCTACAAAATGCATCGGATAACCGACTCGAGCCAAACCCATGGAATGCAGCCCGCCTCCGAAGATTCTATGCCTAGCGCCGGACTAAGAGTTCGTCCCCTTCCCCCGTCCAAATTTTTACACTTCAGCTGCACTTTGTTTCTCTTTCTTCTCTTAACCCTTTTTCATAAAAAGCCCTTAAGGGCCTACTTGCGCATTGTTCACACATACTTGATGTGCCGTCCGCACTCATTATACCTGGGGGCTTCTTTTCAAGAAGCTCAATTATAAGGGCTTCATGCCTAGCACATGTGTCAAGCTTCCACATGTACCTTTTACTCACCATTATATGCATCGATATGACTTAAGTTTTGGCCAAGCTGGGTTGCCTGGCTCCTGTGCTTACCCCTACGTTCCCGATTGTTCGGCTAGGAGGTAAAGGGAGCACCTCTGCGATTGTTACTGTCGGGTCAGCCGGATGTGTACCTCAGACTGGGTGAAGCCGAAAGCTCGCATTCTTAAGGGAATGTTCGGTCGGTGACTTGAAAGATGATTTTTTACCTACCTATTTATCTGCCCCCAGATGTTTTTCTGCTTTTTTCGCAGTCCGGACATGCACTTTAGGGCATGCCTTCCAGGGAAAGGAACCCTTAACGGAACTATTCTCCCTGGAAGATGTTTCTTACTAACCATGTAATATAACATAACTAGTTGGGCACTTGTCTGATAAAGCACTAATGACCCCTACGCCTGGTCTCCATGCATACCCCGGTTGTTTCTTAACCGAAAAGGTATTCGGACACACTCCGGACTCTAGGGTCCCGAGGTCGAAGCGAAAAGGTCGGCAAAGACAAACGATCTACAATCCGGCTAGAAGGCATTTCACATGTCATTTTAAATACATTGTCAAATTTACTGATTGTATTCCTTCTCAATCCCGTCTAACAGGCTGTCTAACTTACAGTCCCGTTGGGAAAATTTAGCAGCCAACTCTACTTGGCTGTATACTAAACTCACAGGGATCTCCTTCCCATCGGGCCCCACCGGTCCGACCTCGGCCATGTGGTTGGGATCCGCCTTCTTGTACCGCGTCTTCACCATGGCCCAAGCCTCCCTGTCACCTTGGCGACAGGCCGAAATCTTCCATAAACGGAAGCGCTGCCACACTCCCTGAAGCTTCTCCGCAAGCTCCCCAAGGCCCTCTGGTAGGGAGAAGGCTGGCCATAAAGCCTGGACGACGCCGCTCATCGCCTGCCGAACTCGTTCGAGCAGTTGCAACAGCTCGGGAAGTTGATCACCCGTTGATACGGGCATCTCCTCCGCAGGGCGACCTGTGAGTATACCTACAAGACATATTTTGTCAATTGACTTCCTCGCCGAACTCTTCTTCTCAAAGGAGTTCGCTCAAGCACTTACTATAGATGCCGCGACGAAGCCGCTGATTCTCCTTAACGGAGCCGGACAGCTCGACCCGAACGCCTTTCAGCTCTTCTCCAAGCTGGGCGTGGGCATCTTGGATCTTGTTCCTTTCCTGCTGCACTCTATTTAGCACCCTCTCGCCGGCCTTCAGCTGGCGCAGCAGTTCCTGCCTGTCCGGATCTTGTCCGGCAGCACCTGCAATGTCATTATTAGACTTGCGCGCACGCCGCACAGCGCTTATATTTAAAAGCAAATGTGTTACCAGGAGGGGCCTCTGTGTTTCCTCCTGCGGCAGCAAGTGCGGCCTCAAGTTGGGCCTTGCACTCTTGCAGCTCCTGAGACAGCTGGATATTCTTCTCGGTAAGATCCTGCATTTCAAATGATCCTTAAATCAGTTAACATAACTACTTTAAGTCTCGGGGGCTACTGGCTTATATAACTATTAAATTCCCTTACCCGTATGTCTTTTACATACTGCTCCGTGGCTCTGGTAAAACCATCTTGAGCAGCACAGAGGTGCGCGTCCCCCGCGTTAAAGGCGTTCAACGCCTCAGGGGAGAAGCACGCTTCACGAAATACTGTCCGGCGGCGCCTGTGGTTCATGGCGCTCTCCACCTCAGACTTGGTGGCGGACAGTCTGTCGGCATCCTCCGTTGGAGTATTACCCGACCCGCGCCTTGCGCTTGCCTCCCCCTCCAGACCGGGCGCTGGAGCCTGGCTGGTATAGGTCGGATCGGCAACCTCTACGCCCGCAGTCCGGCGGGCGCTTTTTCTCCTACAAAGATCATGAGCACTCAAACACTTCCTAGGAACGTTGCTCTGAATAATTAAATGCGAGCTATACCTTTGCGGCGACATTTCAGTCCGTGCCGCGCTCCTTTTCCGCCTGCTGGTCCGGACTGGCCTTTGTTGGTCAGCCACCGCGGGCTCGGCTTCCCGCCTTGAAGGCGCTTCCTGCAAAACACCATCGTACGCGAAGGTCAGAAATGGGCAAGGAAGAGATAATGGTGTCCGGACCTTGGTCACAATCACCTGGAAAGCCGGATATAATCCGGGGTAGTCCGCCGTAATGGCGACTAAAGCATTATCCATGCTGAGCTGGTGGAACACCCCGTCAATTAGCTCCACCTTGATATCTGGATCCTCTTCAGAGGCCGGATCCTGGGATCTCTCTGGATCCTCGGGTTGCGGAGCTGGACTTACCATGTCCTCCACAATCCGGTGCAGTTCCTGCGCCGAAGACATAATGTAAGAAGCTTAAACTTTGAAAGCATGGGTCGGGCCCTTAAAAGTGTTCGCTTACCCAACGCCGAGGGTTATTCATGGAAAACCCATTCAAGGGGTTCGTCCGAAGGAAGTCCTCCTTCTCCCCCTTGTACAGGCCGGACAGGATCTGCACCAGATCCTCGGTCGAATCCGGCCCTTTGCGGCCATGGCGGGTGGCGTCGTCTTCCCCGTTGAAATCCCACATGGGGTGGCCCCTGTATTGCAGTGGCTGTACCCCCCGCATGATGCATGTTGCCGTGACTCTAATCATGGTCAACCCGGAATGGGCTAGTAATCTTATTCGGCCCATCAGGTAATGGACGCTCTTGTCTTCCTCCAGTTGGGGGCTTCGCGGGCGCCAACTAAGGCGTTTCTTCAGAGGAGCAGTACTGAACTCTAGGAGGCCGACCCGGACTGGGTCCGGCAGCGGAGCGTCTTCTATGTAAAACCATTCCGAAGGCCAGTCTTCAGACACCTTCTTAGGGGTTCCAGATGGATATCCGGTCCCGGCAATGCGCCATATTCCGGCACCGCCCACTTGATATATGGACCCCTCGTGAGAATAGGGTACGAGGCAAAACAACCTCTTCCACAGTGCAAAATGGGGCTCGATGCCCAGAAATAGCTCGCAAAGAGCTGTGTAACCCGCGATATGCAGGATAGAGGCGGGTGTAAGGTGATGGAGCTGGAGTCCGTAGAACTCCAGGAGCCCGCGGAGGAACGGATGTATAGGAAATCTGAGTCCCCTTATCAGATAGGGGACGAAGCATACCCGCTCCCCTTTGTTGGGACTTGGGGTAGCCTCCGCTTGATTCCCACCTTGGTAGGTGGCCAGCCCGGCTCGAACCGGAACCATGAAGGCCGGTGGGAGATATCCCCCCGCTTGGAGCTTCACCAGCTCGCTGTGCGGAACAGAGCATCTCCTCCAATCTCCTGGCAGAGGGCTGGGAGCGCGAGAAGAGGAGCCGCGTCGACGGTCCATGATGGAATGGATTCTTGGTCAAAGGCGCTCCGATGAGTATTCGCGGAAGGAAGATGGTGTGATTTGGATCTGGATTTTTGCCTCTCTTATAGGCAGATTATTTGCACGGCCGGGGGGTGAAACATAAAAGATACCCTGGCTTTTCGCATTCGTGCGACGCGTGGAAGAAGGCCATTATTGGGCGTGGAAGCCAAGAAGCACAACATTGATGAGGAAGCCGGACACTGTTCGGCAGGTACGTGGAACTTAAAAGGAGAACCCGCCTTGCAACGCCGAAGATTATATACGCGCTGGACTTATCGTCATTGAAGCCTGGTTCGGGGGCTACTGAGGGAGTCCTGGACTAGGGGGTGTCCGGACAGCCGGACTATCATCGTCCGCCAGACTCCAAGACTACGAAGATACAAGATTGAAGACTCTGTCCTGTGTCCGGATGGGACTTTCCTTGGCGTGGAAGGCAAGCTTGGAGATACGGATATGTAGATCGCCTACCATTGTAACCGACTCTGTGTAACCCTAGCCCTCTCCGGTGTCTATATAAACCGGAGGGCTTTAGTCCGTAGGACACAACATACATTACAACAATCATACCATAGGCTAGCTTCTAGGGTTTAGCCTCCTTGATCTCGCGGTAGATCTACTCTTGTACTACCCATATCATCAATATTAATCAAGCAGGACGTAGGGTTTTACCTCCATCGAGAGGGCCCGAACCTGGGTAAAACATCGTGTCTCTTGTCTCCTGTTACCATCTGCCTAGACGCACAGTTTGGGACCCCCTACCCGAGATCCGCTGGTTTTGACACCGACACCACTCCTTATTCCATAGTCCATCAAATCTTTACCCAAAACTTGAAAACTTCACAACACAAAACTCAACAGGAAATCTCATGAGCTCCGTTAGTGCAAGAAAAAAAACCCACCACTTAAGGCACTGTAATGAACTCATTCTTTATTTATATTGGTGTTAAACCTACTGTATTCCAACTTCTCTATGGTTCATACCCCCCGATACTAGCCATAGATTCATCAAAATAAGCAAGCAACATACGAAAAACAGAATCTGTCAAAAACAGAACAGTCTGTAGTAATCTGTAACTTTCGAATACTTATGGAACTCTAAACTCCTACCAAAATAGTGAGTCCTAGGAAATTTGTCTATTGATGTACTGCAAAAAGAATCAACTAAAAAGCACGTTTCTGTGATTTATTAAAATTATTCTCGTGCGTGCAAAAGTTTCTGTTTTTCAGCAAGATCAAATTAACTATCACACAAGATGATCCTATAGGTTCTACTTGGCACAAACATTAATTAAAACATAAAACCACATCTAAACAGAGTCTAGATGAATTATTTATTGAATAAAATCAAAGAAAAATATTGGGTTGTCTCCCAACAAGCGCTTTTCTTTAAAGCCTTTTAGCTAGGCATTGATAATTTTAATGATGCTCACATGAAAGACAAGAATTGAAGCGCAAAGAGAGCATCATGAAACACGTGACAAACACATCTAGGTCTAAAATACTTCCTATGCATAGGCATATTATAAGCAAACAAATTTGCAAGGCAAACAAAAAATAGCATATGCAAGGAAGAAGAAAGAGACAATATCAATCTCAACATGACGAGAGGTAATTTAGTAAGATAAAAATTTCTACGGCCATATTTTCCTCTCTCATAATAGTTACATGTAGGATCATAGGCAAATTCAACAAAATAGCTATCAAATAACATATTCTCAACACGATCCACATGTATGTGAAGTTGACACTCTTCCAAAATAGTGGGATTGTCATTAACTAAAGTCATGACCTCTCCAAACCCACTTTTATCAAAAATACCATACGATTGAACATTCTCCAAATATGTGGGATCTAAGTTGACACTCTTCCAAACCCACTTTCAGTATTATTGCAAACACTATTATCAATCTCATATTCATCATGGGGCTTAAATAAATTTTGAAGATCATAAGAAGAGTCACCCCAATCATGACCATTGCAACAAGTAGTAGACGTAGCAAAACTAGCATCCCCAAGCTTAGGGTTTTGGATATTATTAGCACAATTGACATCAAGAGAATTTAAAATAAAATAATTGCAATCATGCTTTTTATTCAAGGAGCTATCGTGAATCTCTTCATAAATTTCATTATCAAAATTTTCAGATTCACGAATCTCAAACAAAACCTCATAAAGATAATCTAGTGCACTCAAATCACTAGGATTTGGTTCATCATAATTGGATCTCTTAAAAAGATTGGTAAGCGGATGAGGATCCATAGATCTTAGGTTCTCTGTTTAGCAATAAATAAACAACTATCCAACCAAACGAGCAAACGAGCCAAGTAAGACATCAAAGCAAACGAAAAGACGAACATAAGAAGGGCGAATAAAACGGCAAGGGTGAAGTGGGGGAGAGGAAAACGAGAGGTGAATGGAAAATAATGTAATGCAAGGGAGAAGAGTTTGTGATGGGTACTTGGTATGTCTTGACTTGTGCGAAGACCTCCCCGGCAACGGCGCAGAAATCCTTCTTGCTACCTCTTGAGTACTGCGTTGGTTTTCCCTTGAGAAGGAAAGGGTGATGCAGCAAAGTAGCGTAAGTATTTCCCTCAGTTTTTGAGAACCAAGGTATCAATCCAGTAGGAGGCTCCACGCAAGTCCCTCGTACCTACACAAACAAACAAGAACCTCGCAACCAACGCGATAAAGGGGTTGTCAATCCCTTCACGGCCACTTACGAAAGTGAGATCTGATAGAGATAATAAGATAAGGTAAATATTTTTGGTATTTTTATGATATAGATTGGAAAGTAAAGATTGCAATATAAAGTAGATTGAAAACTTATATGATGGAAAATAGACCCGGGGGCCATAGGTTTCACTAGTGGCTTCTCTCAAGATAGCATAAGTATTACGGTGGGTGAACAAATTACTGTCGAGCAATTGATAGAAAAGTGCATAGTTATGAGAATATCTAGGCATGATCATGTATATAGGCATCACGTCCGCAACAAGTAGACCGACTCTTGCCTGCATCTACTACTATTACTCCACACATCGACCGCTATCCAGCATGCATCTAGAGTATTAAGTTCATAAGAATAGAGTAACACATTAGGCAAGATGACACGATGTAGAGGGATAAACTCAAGCAATATGATATAAACCCCATCTTTTTATCCTCGATGGCAACAATACAATACATGCCTTGCTGCCCCTGCTGTCACTGGGAAAGGACACCGCAAGATTGAACCCAAAGCTAAGAACTTCTCCCATTGTAAGAAAGATCAATCTAGTAGGCCAAACCAAACTAATAATTCGAAGAGACTTGCAAAGATAACCAATCATACATAAAAGATATCAGAGGAGATTCAAATATTTCTCATAGATAAACTTGATCATAAACCCACAATTCATCGGATCTCGACAAACACACCGCAACAAGAGTTACATCGAATAGATCTCCAAGAAGATCGAACAGAACTTTGTATTGAGATTCAAAGAGAGAGAAGAAGCCATCTAGCTAATAACTATGGACCCGAAGGTCTGTGGTAAACTACTCACGACTCATCAGAGAGGCTATGGTGTTGATGTAGAAGCCCTCCGTGATCGATTCCCCCTCCGGCGGAGCGCCGGAAAAGGCCCCAAGATGGGATCTCACGGGCACAGAAGGTTGCGGCAGTGGAGATAGGGTTTCGTGGTGCTCTTGGATGTTTTCGGGGTATGTAAGTATATATAGGCGAAGGAAGTCGGTCAGGGGAGCCACGAGGGGCCCACAAGGGTGGGGGGTGCGCCCACCCCCTAGGGCGTGCCCTGGACCCTCGTGGTTGCCTCGTCTGCTTCTTGACGTCCACTCCAAGTCTCATGGATTGCGTTTGTTCCAAAAAGATATCTCACAAAGGTTTCATTCCATTTGGACTCCGTTTGATATTCCTTTTCTTCGAAACACTGAAATAGGCAAAAAAACAACAACTTGGGCTGGTCCTCCGGTTAATAGGTTAGTCCTAAAAATGATATAAAAGTGTATAGTAAAGCTCATAAACATCCAAAATAGGTAATATAATAGCATGAAACAATCAAAAATTATAGATACGTTGGAGACGTATCATGCAGCGCCCGTCAGCCGCGGCTCAGCGCGCCACTTGTAGCAGCGCGATTCGTCCAAGAAGCACGCACCGCTTGGGCCACCCGGGGGCTGGCAGTTGTCAGGCGATGAGTGGGGCGGAGCGGGCGCGGGGCTGCCTCCAGCTGCGGACAAGCGCGTGGTGCGCGTGGAGTCATTGGCGATCGCACGGGCGGCGGATCTGCTGTCAGCTCTGACGCGTCAGCCCCCACTGATCCCGGTGCAGATTGCTTGCGCTGCTGCTGCAGTGATCCCGAGGCGGATTCGGCAGATTCCAAGGCAGATTTGCCCCCCACGCCATGTCACATGAAATATGGCACTTGGGGATTAATTTGTGCATCATTTTCTTCTCTGTTTGCACTTCTGTTTTCTCCTGCAACATCACAAAGCTCATGTGTATGGTTAAGACGGTTAGTCATCATTGGATCATCACAATTATTTTCTCCCCCGTGATCAAGGCCGGATAGATGAGGTGGCAAGAGAAGTATTTCTTGACGGAGTCTAGCGCCGACATTAGGATGAAGATCAGCAAAAGGAAATTTTGATTCGTCAAAGATCACATCACAAGAAATATAGACACGACTAGTGGAGATGTCAAGGCACTTAACACCTTTATGAAGGGGACTATATCGAAGAAAAGCACATTGCTTTGAGCGGAACATGAGTTTGCGATTATTGTATGGGCGAAGATTAGGCCAACATGCGCAACCAAACACACGAAGTGATTTGTAGTCAGGTTTGATGTGAAGTAGCCTCTCTACTAGAGTTTCATTATTGATAACACGACTGGGAAGCATGTTGATGATGTGGACAGCCGTGAGGAAAAGCCTCGTCCCAAAATTTAAGGGGCATGGAGGCGCCGGCTAAGGGAGCTAGTCCTACCTCAACAATGTGTTTGTGTTTACGTTCTGCAGAACCGTTTTGTTTGTGAGCGTGAGGGCAGGACACATGGTGAGAGATGCCAAGATTTTGGAAGAAAGAGTTTAACTTTTTGTTCCCCCTAGTCTAATTGGACAGCAATGATCTTGCTGTCAAACTTGCGCTCAACAAGGGCTTGAAAGTTTTGAAAAACTTGAAAGACATCGGATCTTTTCTTAAGGAGATAGATCCAGGAGTACTTGCTGTAGTCATCAATAAAACTCACGTAATATGCGTGTCTACCAACGGAGCTAGGGGCAGGAACCCAAACATCAAAAAACTTATTTGCAATGGTTTTGTAGACACACTAGTTGATATTGGATATGGTAATTGATGACTCTTAGCACATTGACATGAATCACAAACTATTTCAACATTGCGCTCACCAACAAACGGGAGCTTATTTTTCCTAAGCAATCTTTCAACTAAAGAAAAAGAGGCATGCCCTAATTGATCATGCCATCGTGTTAACGAAAGTTTGGCAACACCGTAGGCACGTTTATTGAATTTCGACGCTCCGGAATCAACGGGTAGAGCCCTCGAACGCATCTACCTCGATAAAGAACTTTTTTCATTGCCTGATCCTTGATCAAAAAGAAAAAAGGATGAAACTCGAGGAAGACGTGATTGTCAATGGCAATTCTATGAACGGAAAGAAGATTCATACTAGCACTAGGGACATGCAAAATGTTTCTAAGATGAAGTTTGCGATGGGGAGTTTTAACAATTGTATGACCAACGTGATGGATCCTCATACATGCACCACTAGCAGTGTGGATTTGATCCTTGCCGCGGTATTTCTCCCGCGTGGTCACCTTCTCGAGCTCGTTGGTGATGTGTTCGGTGGCACCACTGTCGACGTACCAGTTGGTGTCAACGCCATAGGAGCCATCCGCAGCAGCAGCCACCTTGTCCTCATCCTGGGAGGAGTCATCATCGTCATCGTAGCGATACCAGTAGTCCCAGGCGTTGTGCCCGAGCTTGCCGCAGATCTGGCAGCGCGGCGCATCAGGGCGGGCTCTGTTGGAGCCGCGGCTGCCACCGCCGCCGCGTCCCTTGGAGTTGGTGGAGGGGGAGCGTCCGACGCGAGGATTGATGTTGTTGGAGGAGTTGCCACCGCCGCCCGATCTGGCCTTGCCGCGTGGAGGTCCGCCGCAGCCACGAGAGGCTGCGTTCGCGGACGACTTGAAGCCGCCGAACCCTGGTAGAGTGCCATGCGCTGATAAAATTTACTTAGCATGGTGAACAGCTCATCCAGGGTGACGGGGGAGGTGCGGGCGTCGAGGGCCGACACCAGAGGCTGGTACTTCATGTCCAGCGCGTGGATGATGTAGGAGACGATCTCGTCGTCTTGCAGTGGCTTGCCGGCCGCGGCGAGTTCATCAGCGAGGCCATGCATGTGGGTGAAGAAGGTGGCGACCGACTGAGTTCCCTTCTGCGCATGAAGCAGAGCCGTGCGGATGTTGTTGATGCGGCTGAGCAACTACGAGGAGAACATGGCTGCCAGGGTTGTCTAGAGCACGTGCGTCGTGGTGATCGCGGTCACCTGCACCAACACCTCTTTGGAGAGATTGTTGAGCTGGTACCCGAGCACTTGTTGATCCTCCCGGACCCAGATTGGGTGGAGAGGGTTGGGCTCGGGGGAGTCCTTGCCATCCTTGTCCTTGCCAGGAAGGAAGCAGGCTGGCTCTGGCGTGCTACCATCGGCATAGCCGAAGACGCCAGCTCCCCTTAGCTGCGGCGTGATCTGAACGTGCCACAGTACATAGTTCATACAGGTAAGCTTCTCCATGACCTGGTTGTTGAGGCTGATCTGGGAGGAGCCGGAGGAAGACATTGCTAGGCACTAATGGAGATTGGAAAGCTAGATGTATTGGAAGATGAATGCTCTGATTACCATGTGCGATAGGCGGAAAGCATCTTACCCTCGTATGAGGGGGCGCAGTTCATGTTTATAGGCAGGGGCGCACATCCCTGATGACAGCGCATACAAAGTTGTTGAGATTACATTCTTGGAGGAGAAGGGATAAGAGAGAATTCGGTTACAGGAGATAGAGTACATTGTACTCTACCTAGACCTGTCGAAGCTACCACTTAAACATCTATCCCTATGTCACGTTACAATGCTACGTTTAACAGTAAGTTCAGATGGAAAGATCTCGATGAACTTTTTGCATAGTTGGCCTTTCTTTGGGTGAAGGAGTTAGGCAATCAAATGCCACAGAGATGCACTGCTTCACGTCGTTCGCCACGGTTTCGGCTCGTGGAAGTCGTTTATCCAAAATTTCTTCCAGAAGAAATTGGTCATTGAGTGAAGAATGAAAAGCTTGTATGTCTCCTGGATGTTTGCCCATCAACACCTCGAGCACCACCACACCAAAGCTATACACATCACACTTCTCTGTGACTAGAGAAGTGTAGGAACATTCTGCGTCCAAAACAGGAACATAAGAGTTAGGATTATGCATTAGTGCAGAGTGCTCCATCTAACAAAATTTAGATAGTATTGTATTGAATAAACATACCAGGTGCTATGTAGCCATAAGTCCCTGCTAGCGCACTCCAATTTGATGAATTGGGTTTTAAAATTCTTGCAATACCGAAATCCGAGAGAAATCCTTTGTAACCAGCATCTAGTAAGATGTTTCTGCTTGTGATGTCTCGATGAATTATGGGCGGCTGAACATCATGATGGAGGTAAGTGAGGGCTTGAGCAACATCTCTTACGAGAGCGGTCCTTCTTTGCCAGTTGAACTGGATTGCTAGTTCTTCATTGCTTAAGATAGAAGCAAGATTTCCTTTCTCTATAAACTGGCATACAAGGAACCTGTACCGTGGATGAGAGCAATACCCATATAGCTTGACGATGCTGCGTTGGCGAATTTTTGTTAACATTTCAATCTCATGCTGGAATCTTTCTTCATCATGCGCGTCTTCATCGCCTGGATATAGTTTCTTTACTGCAACCACTTGTTCATCTTGAAGTTCTGCTTTATAAACACTGCCATATGATCCCTGTCCAATGCAATGCTTCTCATCAAAATTATCAGTTGCATTGATAATATCCTCAAATGCCATTCTGCCATCAAAGCTCCATACAGAGAATACATCCCTTTTGCTTGCGTCATCAGTTTTTTGAGATGTTTTCTTGCGGCAAATCAAAAAGGCAATTACAGCTGTTGCTATCGAAATAGTAGCAACACACATAAGCAGAACGACTGATAGTACAGTATTTTCATGCCTTTTCCTATGATCCACCGGGGGCAAATTACAAGGGGGCATGCCAACAAGATCTCCGCAAAGACCTTTGTTGTGAAGAAACCATTGAGCTGATGCATTGTGGATCCCTCTTGGGACAGAGCCTTCTAGGAAGTTGTAGGATACATCAAAAACTGACAGGCTTTGCATGCTTGCAATCGAGGAAGGGATGGTACCGCTGAATTGATTGCGTGAGAAGTTCACACAGATCATCATCTCTAGTTTGCTGAGTTCTGGTGGTATTGGTCCACTGAGACTATTCATACTAAGATCAAACATGTTTTGCAGGGAAGCTAAATTGCCCACACTTCCAGGAATACTTCCACTAAGGCTGTTGTTATGCATATATAATGACCGCAGTTTCAAACAATTCCCAATCTCTTCTGGTATTTCACCACTTAACAGATTGCTCGACAAACCAAGAACTTCAAGATTACCCAGTCGGCCAATTTGCTTAGGGATTTGGCCAGATAGTCGATTGTTTCCTAAGTTCATCCAATACAGGTTGCTTAACTTGCCAATTTCTACCAGTATCTCACTATTCAACCTATTGAAACTGAGGTCGAGCCATCCAAGATTTTTTAGCTCCCCAAGCTCAGAAGGTATACTGCCTTCTATCATGTTGTGTGTAAAATCAATACTTGTCAAGTTGTGACATGAACCCCAATTTGGCGAGAGACGGCCTACAAATCTGTTTGAATATAAACCAATGCTTTTGAGATGTGGATACACCCCAAATGCTTCAGTTATGTCTCCCTCCATCTGATTGTTGCCGATTCCAAGGGATATTAGTGAACTGCAATCCCTCAAACCTTTTGGGACAGGACCATCCAATTTGTTATTAAAAACTTGGAAAACCTGTAGCTTTTTACTCTGGCACAAATCTGGCAAGTGTCCGGTCAGCTTGTTGTCATTCAGTAAAATGAGGACCAAACTGGTAAGGTTGGGGAGTGCTGAAGGCAAAGAGCCAGTGAGCTGATTGCTGAACAGTCTCATTTCTCTCATACTCACCAATTTCCCAAAACTTTGAGGGATTGGGCCGGATAACCGGTTTTCATAGGAATCAATTATTTCCAAATTTGCCAAATTCCCCAGCTCGGTCGGCAATTCCCCGGATATATTATTGGTATTTATTACTATTTGGCTGAGTGAAGACATGTTCCCAATACTTGACGGTATTGATCCAACTATGAAATTTTTCGAGAGTAGGAGTGCTTCGAGATTCACGAGATTTCCGAACTCATGAGGGATGAATCCAGTTATATTGTTGTCCGAAAGAGAAAAATAAACTAATGAAGTAAGATTTCCAGCAACACTAGAAGGAACTGAGCCGGTCAAATGGTTCTCTGACAAATCCAACTCAATCAAGCTGGAGAGCATCCCAAGCTCTACCGGGATCGGGCCGGTGTGCTGGTTCTGATATATGTACAGGAAGCTGAGCATTGTGAGGTTTCCGAGGGAGGGCGGAATAGCTGCGTTGAGGTTGTTTTGTGCCAAGGATAGTGCTTGCAGGGTTTTGACCTGGCCTAGCTCTTCAGGTATAGGTCCTGACAGACGATTACCGGAAAGGTCCAGATAGTTGAGGTTTGTCAGGTTTGCAAAGGAGGAAGGTATGTGGCCAGCAAGGACATTCCATCTCAAATCCATCTTTCTCATGTTTCCAAGCTGCCCGAGCTGCCATGGGATGCTGCCTGAGAGCCTATTCCCAGGTAGGTAAAGAAAGGCAAGTCTTGAGAGATTACCCAAGGCAGGAGGGATGTGGCCGGTGAGGTTGTTGATGGAGAGGTCCACGTGCGTGAGCCTCCCAAGGCTGCAGATGGACGGAGGTATGCTGCCGTCGAGCTGACCGCCGGAGAAGTTGAGGGTGGAAAGCATGGAAAGAGAACCGATGGCAGAAGGGATGGCACCGGAGAGCTGGTAGTTGCCGCTGAGGTCGAGGTTGACGAGGTAAGAGAGTGACCGGAAACTCAGGGCGTCCAGCCGCCCTGCAATGCCGGCACCGCCGAGGGAGATTCCTCTGATGACCTTCACCGTGGTTCCTCGGCGTGACCGAGTGTCGCTGCAGGTGATGCCGGTCCAGTTGCACGGGTGCATGCCGTCGTCCCTCCACGTCCCCAGCTGATGCTTGGAGGAGTAGTTGACTGATGATTTCCAGTGGAGAAGCGCTCCGGCCTGGGATCTCAGCGAAGTGCCGCGGCGTGGTGGTGGTGCTGCAGCTGGAGGCGAGGCGCGGCCCTCGGCTTGCGTGGAAGCAAGGAGAAGAAGCAGCAGCAGCAGGGCAAACGGGAGAAGCAGGCGATGTAGCCGTGGCAGGGGCACCGTGGAACTCGCCATGAGCTCACGACGTAGTATGATGATATGACTGCACGCGCCAACATTCCAACAGTAAAAATCAACCGGGATGCATATGCGAAAGGAAAAACATGATGATCAAGGGGCGATTGATAGCTAAGAAGAATACCTGCGGTGTCCGGAGCAGAAGGTTTTGGTTTCGCCGGCCGGGCCGGGTGGCGGGTGGTGTGTGAGTGTGAGCTGAGCTCGGGCTGTGAAGTGTGAGTGTGAGCTGAGCTCGGGCTGTGAAGTGTGAGTTGGCTGCTCAGCTGGCTCCTCGTCCAGGGGTTTATAAACAGATTCGCAGGCACAGCAGCCTCACATTTTTCTTCAGCTGCATGCAGCCAAGTCTTCGGTCGAAGACCTCGACTACGTCGTAAAGTGCGGCTATATGCCTTTCATACGGGACGGGACAGAGGTCTTCCGCGTAGATGTGCGACCTATCTCGACTGGTTTCAATGCTGACAAACACCAGCATGAGGTGGGGGTCACTGCTCTGAGATTCTCTATGACGATCGTGCTTTCAGTATGTTGAAAAACAAAGATATGGTGCTTACCGTGCCGACATTGATTCTTTGTTTTGGTCTCTCTCTTGGATGATGATTTCAAATGAAGTCGTATTTGTTCTGATATTGACAACAATAATGTTTGTGTGTGCAATTGCAGAGGAAGGGGCGGCGCTAGGGGTATTCTTGGGTCTTCATGTGAATACCCATGATTTTTACAAAACAATATTGATTTTGGCAAAAGTGTGACAATTTCCGAAAAACAACAATGATTTTGGCAAAATGAATACACACGAATACCCGGTTGCAAATTCCTGGAGCCGCCACTGAGAGGAAATGTATATTTGTGAAGTGGCGTCCATTGGAATACGGTAGATGATGTTAGACTACTTCTATGTATAGCATGTACACTACTAGATTTTTCATTATAACCGAGAGTCAAATTACCGTCGGATATTTCAGTTCACCGTCGGATTTCCATATAACTGACGGTACACCGTCGGCAATCTCCCGTCGGCTATGCTTGGTCGGCCATTACGCTCATAGCCGACGGTACTGCTGGGTAATACCTTCTCCGAGGGTAATTAGCTGACGGTGAGCCGTCGGGCATGTTTTGGTTGCCAGCCGGCTCACAGAAACTTGACGACACTTATAGCTAACGGTTCCCCGTCAGATATTTATTTTTCTGACTGTTATTAGTTCCCATCGGCTTTCGCAATAGATGATGGTATATTTGACCATTCGGGGTTTGTTATAACCGAGAGGAGAACGAAATCCTTCACGGATTGTTATAACCATGAGGAGAATGAAACTGAAGGCCATTATGATAGCCGACTGTGTATACACCCCTTCAGGGATTCCTATGGTTGAGAGCCCAAGAAAGACCATCAATATAGAGATTCACCGATACTGAAGTCTCTGTACTTGAGATGTTTGTTGTATGGCAGGCCATTAGTCACCACTCAAGGATTGCTTTCCACTTCAAATATACTCCCTCCATCCCAAAATCTAAGACGTTTTTTACACTATGATAGTGTCAAAAAACATCTTATATTTTGGGACGAAGAGGGAGTATATCTCATAATTGCACAACGACACATGACCAAGTAACATATATTATATTTAGCGCAACTTTCAAAATACCATAACCCAAATGACGTGCATCCAAATTACATTGTTCATCATGATCTATCTAGGAAGTTTGAAATGCAAAACAAAATAGTAACTAATATATAATGGTCTAAGCATTATGCCTAAGCTAAAATTGACCAAAACTTCAGAAGTTCACTTTGTTGCATCTCCTGAAGAAAGATCAATAGACTCATCACCCTTCATCACCATATGGATCATACCGCTCATCGCCATATATAGATCATGACAATCATCGCCATAGACATCATCACCCTTGCCATAGATCACGATTCCTCCAGTATTGTTCACATCCCTAAGAAATGATTAGACTAGTTGTAAGGAGATGAAAATGATGTAATGTAGTTGAAATTTAATTGAGCATACAGTGACAAAACTTAGATCTTCTAAGTGACTAGTTAGCTGCTATCTAGCAGTATGACTACATATTTACCTTTTGATCGTTCACATGCAATTTTCAGGGTAACATGAATCAGCAGGAACACATACTCAAAATAATAAAGATTGAGGACTACACGTTGCTCTGTATACTAAAGAAATAATTTACCAATAAACTGCAGTGATTTCAATTTTATAATAAGTTTGCAACAGTTTGGAACACATCATGCTTTTCGAGTTACTTGTAACATTCATATAATTCCAAGCACATGACAATTTTCTAATTAACTGTATTCATCATATCTCCAGAACCCACATGTGCTATAGTTAGACCAAGATAAGCCATGTGGTACAGGAAAAGAAATTCCTATATGAGTTCAACAAAATTTTACCCCTCGCACCTTAATTAAGATAGATTTAGTGTAAAGAAAACAGCTAGTCCATAGATAGATATCTCAGTTATGAGCCACAACTAGGAAAATAGGGCACAAGCAGGTGCATACATTATATATATAGTACAGTAGTACCACCTAGGCAATGTGGTAAGCTAGAAATCAGCTAAAATAAAAAAAGAGAAGGTCCCAAAGCAAGTTATCTGTATTATGGTCTTCAAAGGCATTGTACGCTGGCCAAGTGGTCAATGTGCCTCAGAGACAAGATCTCAAACAAAAAAGGAAGGTTGCAAAACAAGGAAGTCGATTGACAGGGCAGTGTTCTTATCAGAAGTTCAGAACTCAATGGTAGTAATGAAGATACATGTATTTCCGCATATATGTTTCTCCATGCGCATGTTGTCTAGAACTAAATTGGCGCATAACTAGATGTATGGCTAAGAGATGATGGACCAACCTTTTCAGTTTCGTGTTGACAAACATCATCTCATCCGCTTTTAAATACAACTTCATGTGCCTAAGCTCAAAAGCATTACATTATTGCCCTTCAGATAGGCCCAACTGCCACCTGCATGATAACATAGGAGATGATGTTAACATGCCAGTGGATGCATCAGCTTTAGGAACAGGAGCTAAATATTACAGAAATACTCCCTCCGTCCTAAAATAAGTGTCTCAAGGTTAGTATAACTTTGTACTAATGTTAGTACAAAGTTGAGACATTTATTTTGAGACGGAGAGAGTACAACATACTGAAAAGAAAAGCAAAAGCGAGATGAAAAAACTTACAAGTACATCTACAGAACAAAACTGAAGGAAAAAAGAACAAGGAATGTACGTACTACATGAATGGAGGACCTCTTCAATGTAAATTAGTTGTCTGACAGGGACTACTAGTTAAGTTATACAATAGTATGAAGTATACATCCCAATCCTGATTGCACATGCTGACACAGTGTCTCTTCTCTTATGTACTAGTACTAGTTCCAACTGCTGCAACTAGCTAGCGTTGATCAAACATGCATGCATCAACATAAGCTAGCTATCTCACCTCACTGGCGCCAAATGGCTACTTACTAGTTAATCGAACTATCTTTCAACACATAGGCTTGACTTTATTTTCCAAACTAAAAGGCTTGCCTTTGTTTTTCAGCAATCATAGAAACAAAAAATATACCTAAACAGACATGCAAACAACGATGGCCATGGCCTCACTGTAGAACGTGAACCTCACCACCATAGTAGCCCGCCATGGCACCATCTCCTAAATCTCCCCGGTATTCAACTTGAAAGACACGAGAAAATCCTGCACCCCAACCACCAGAAAACAAGCCATCCATTACAACAACACACATACGCCACACAGATGACCTGCTCGACGAATTGCGCAAAGGAAGTGGCGACCAAACCTGGTACTGGTGGGCGAAGGCGCGAGTGAGCGTGGTCCACTCGGCAACATCAGGTGGCCACTTGGATGAGGAGGAGCTTCAAGAAAGGGCAGATGGCCGATACATGGCGTAGGAGGTGGAGGGATATAGAGCTGACGAAGAAGACCGCTGCGTTCCTGAATCCTGAGGAGCGGCGTCGAGCACCTATTGGTTGGGGCGACGAGGCCAAGCCGACCAGATCCGACAGCGTCATGGCCGAGGGCTGCTAGATCTGAGGGCCATGAAGATCGAGACGGGAGTTGAAGGGAGCAGGTGACGTTGCTGGACCAGGGAGGGCAACGAGGGTGGAAGTGCGCAGCGCCGCAGCCGGATCGACGGGTGACGGCGGGGTTGGCGCATGGCAGCAGGGAAGCGAGAACAGAAGATGCGGCGTGGGAGGTTTCAGAGAGAAAAGGGATGAGGGATGGGAGGACGTGGGCACGTGGCCGATAGAAGATGGGTTGTAAAATTACCCCGTAAAATTTGGTAAGTGGCAAGAGGGAAATAATGGCGGGGGTGAAATGGTTCCTCTTTTTTTTGCTTAGAGGTGAAATGGTTCTTGATACTACCTGATAAAAGGATTTATATAAAAAATACTGTACATGCAACACATATTCAGTGGGAAAAAATCAAAAGTAATTATTTTCAGGTTTCTCATAAAATGTAATTGTGGCAACTAGACAATGCAACTCCAAACTTGACGAAGAACTATGAAGGACAAACCAGGCACACCACATGGACCCGCCGCCATAACTTCGACTTCACGGCGACAAACAAATCGAGGCAATCCCACGGACACGTCAAAGAAGTGCCGACTACCGCAAACATTGTTGCGTCGTTGACATCGCTCCCGCCATCATCATTGCCACAGAAGCCTGGAAGCCACAACATTGTCATCCACGATCCTCCTTGCCGATGCCGACCGGGAGGAATACGACACCAAAGTGTCGCCACAGTCACACAAGATCAAGGGTTTCGCCCAGAGTGGTCGTGATGGCCCGATCCGCGTGGGAGGGGTGTGACAGCAAAATAGTTATGCCTACAAGAAGGTCAATGATGGTCACAGCCGTCGCTATCACTCGGCACAACACAAAGCTAAGACGGGGTCTTCACCCAAGCTCCCACACCACCTCAGCCGCACATCATCCCGCATAGGCTCCGGCAAGCCAACCAACCACAACCACCACCATCGAAGCTGCCACCGACGAAGAAGTCTCGAGATCCGCAGCAGCCATCAGCACCGCTATGCCCTATCAAGCACCATGACGTCAAGGAACAAAGGAGCGCCGCCCGAGGCCAAGAACCAACATGGTTTCGAGCCGCAACCATGCGTCAGATGCGTCGACCGTGCTCTGTGGAGACCAGAACTGCTGCACCCGTAGCCATGGGTCTCCGCATGTCAGCCTACCACATGGTCCACCGCGCCACCACATCTGCACTCTGTGGCCACTGCTCTAGCTTTTGGGAAGCACGCAGGAGCACATCCGAGTGACAACTACTTAAGCACATGGCACCGGCCGACACAGTGTACGCAACATCCGCCATCGCAACCGTCAGATCCTGGTGCGAGGACCCAAATCCCCATTGAACTAGACCGCCCCATGGCCCGCTTCGCCCGAATAGCAGTCCCTCACTGTGCCATCGCATGACCTCATAGCGGCACATCCATGCTGTTGTGCCCCTTGTGCACCTGCACCGCCACACCACACTCCATCGTAGCACCATAAGCCACAAAGAAACACCGCGCCAGCCAGGACCAGAACCACGTGCATTGCATCAGATCTGCACCCCATGCATGGCACTAGTACCAACCACGACTACCGACCACCCAGTAGGGACCATCGTCTCGGCTTCCTCATACCCACGACAAGCCTCCTAGCTCTCCCCACTACGCCTTCGTGCCTCCTACATAGCCCCGCCAAAGCTGCAGGACCACCCCGCACCATCATGCGACCCACGTGCGGCGGGTTCGCGATGGCCGGGCCACCCCGGATGCCCGCGACTTAGCTCCTAGCGTCGGCCCCGGGCGCCACCTCAGCACATAAGCGTGAGCAGTGGCCGCCCAGCACCGCCCAACCCCGAGCAAGATGAGGAAACGGCCATGCTGCCACTGCCGCACGACCTTTGCTCGGTGATGCCTGCCGGTAGAGGCGACTGCAACATGGGCGGTGGGTGTGACCTAACCGATTCCAGACATGTTTCGATGCGGGGCCATAATTTTTGGAAAAAAAATTATACGGGAATTATCTAGAATATAACATCGGTCATTCCACATGTTTAACGACGTCATCCATTGAAACATATCACCGAGAGTAAAGGTTAACCGTCGGTTATTGCTATCCCCCGTCGGGTATTTTCTCAAATAACCGAGAGTCACATGAGTACCGTCGGCCATTTCCACTCATAGGTGAGAGTTTTGTTTTCACCTTCGGCTATTAAATTCCACCGTCGGGCATTACATGTATTCCCCGAGGGTGTAGCAAGAACCGTCGGGCATTACACTGAACCGTCGGACATTAAATTGGATACCCGAGTGTGGGATTTTCACCGTCGGGCAATCTAGTATATCGTCGGCTATTAGTAGTAATACTTGTGAGTTGGAAATAACCGTCGGCGATTGAAACTACTGTTGGCTATTACTGAAATAACCGACGGCCCGTCGGCTATTAGATTTCACCATCGAAAATATGGGGATTTCTAGTAGTGGTACACCTTTGTATTTCCTAGATTATAGGATCTGAAACCGAATGCCCTGGCCTGTGTGCCGACTCTTATGGGCTTCCCTTGTATATGATGTAATCTGTAACCGAGGCAATCTGTCAATCAATCGAGAGTAATTCACTCCAACTTGGTATCAGACACCAGGAGCACCCATGACCGGCCCTCCACCCTTCCCCTCCGCCGGCAGCTCCTCCAGCTCCGCCACCTCGCCGGGCTCCCTCTCCTCCTCCACGGCGCCCGCCGCCGACTCCTCCGCGGCCACCTCTCCTGCCACCTCCCCAGCGTTCTCCTTCGGCACCACTCCGTCCCTCTTTAACAGCTCCTCCGCCGCACCTAGCACCCAATTTGCGCCGTTGTTCACCGCCGGCACCACTCCCTCGCCCATGCCGCAGCCCCCTGTCCCTACTCCCTCCATCTTCCATGACCACATCACTAACCACATCAAGTCTCTTCTCAACCCAGCAGATCACAACTATCACAAGTGGAAAACCTTCTTCCTCATGGTTCTTCTCCGCTACGGCGTCACCTACCTCATCGAGCACCCACCTCCCCCCAACGCCACCTCTCAATACCTTGAGCTGGACGCCCACGTTGTCCTGTGGATCTACGCCACCCTCTCCGACACCATGTGCGACCATGTCGTCGGCGCCACAACCACCTTCGCCCTCTGGCACAAAATCAAGGACTACTTCCTCGCAAACCACGCCGCTCGCTACATGATCCTCAACCGCCAATACCGCAATCTCAAGCAGGGCGACCTCTCGATCTCCGAGTACGCGTGCCGTATGAAGCAGCTCACCGACGGCCTCGCCGACATCAACCACGCGGTCACCGAGGTGGATCTCACCATGCAGTTCCTTCATGGACTCGACAAGCGGCTTGAAACCATTCGAGTCGTCCTCGGCGATCAGACCCTCCCCTTCGACACCGTCCTCTCCAGGGTGGTCTTGGCCGAGGAATCTCAGGCGCAGCGCGCGGCCGAGGAGAGCGCGTCCGCCTTTGCTCTTCACGGCTCCAGCACCTCCGGCGGCACCCCCGGCGCGGGCGGTCGCACTGCTGGTGATCGTGGTGGTGACCGCTCCTCCGACCGCATCTCTGATCGGCTCCAGGGGCCGCCTCATCCACCGCCTCCATCCTCTGGTCGTGGTCGCGGTGATCGTGGCGGTGATGGTGGTGACCGCGGCCGTGGACGTGGCCGTGGTCGTGGCCGTGGACGCAACGACAGCGCGGGCCGCGGTCAGTCGCACCCACACTTCTCTCCGTTCACGGGCTACTTCGCTCCCTACGAGATGGCGCTCCCGTCCCCTCGCTCCGGCTGGATCCCTCCCAATGCCGCCGGCGTCCTCGGGCCTCGTCCTGGCTCCCATGCCCAGGCGTACCACGCCTACACACCGCCCCCGCCGGCCAGCCCGTACTACCCGCCACCGCCTCCGTCGTGGGATCACATTGCCATGCTCAAGGCCGCATACAACAACGAAGGCTACCCTTCCACGCCGGCGCCCGAATGGTTCCTTGACAGTGGCGCCTCTTCCCATGTGACGGGCAACCCAGGTAACTTGACCAAATCCAATTCTTCATTAAAGCATATACCATCTAGTATCCTTGTTGGCAATGGGCACCATCTTCCCGTCACCGCATCTGGCTCCACCACTCTTTCCCCGCATGATTTTCGACTTACTGATATTCTTGTTTCTCCTCATGTCGTCACTAGCCTTATCTCCGTTCGTCGTTTTACAAAAGATAATGCCTATTCAATTGAATTTTACCCATGTGGTTTTCTTGTGAAGGATCTTCGCACTCGGAGAGTACTCATGATCTCCGTTAGTCACGGCGACCTCTACCCCTTTGTTGGCACCACTCCATCCCCGGTGTCTGCTCTCTTCAGCGTCTCCACTTCGGACTTGTGGCATCGTCGACTTGGCCATCCCAGCGCCCACACGCTCGCTTCATTAGGACGTGATTTTCTTTCTCATTGTAATAAGGCGGCTCACTCTCCATGTACTGCTTGCCAACTAGGGCGCCAGCCACGTCTCTCTTTTCCCTCTTCATTTAGCAAAACTTATGCTCCTTTTGAGTTGATTCATTGTGATCTATGGACCTCTCCCGTTGTAAGTTTTTCCGGTTACCAATATTATTTGATTGTCTTGGATGATTATACCCATTACTCTTGGTCCTTCCCGCTTCGCAACAAATCCGACACATCTCCCACCCTCCAACGTTTCTTCTCGTTCGTGTACACTCAATTTCATGTCATCATCAAAGCTATGCAATGCGACAATGGCGGCGAATTCATCAACACCACTCTTCGTCACTTCTTCTCCTCCAACGGCATTGCCTATCGCTTTTCTTGCCCTCACACCTCTCCTCAAAACGGCAAGGCCGAACGGCTCATACGCACCACTAATGATATTGTCCGCACCCTTCTTCAACAAGCCACTCTTCCACCTCCGTTTTGGGTCGAAGCACTACACACTGCCACCTATCTCCTTAACCGACGTCCCTCCCGTGCCATTCACCCCCACACACCACACTATCTCTTATATGGCACTCAACCCACCTACGATCACTTGCGTGTTTTTGGTTGTATTTGTTTCCCCAACGTCTCCGCTACCATGCCTCACAAGCTTGCGCCCCGCTCCACTCGCTGCGTGTTCATTGGCTATCCTCTCGAGCACAAGGGCTATCGATGTTTTGATCTTGCGACTCGCCGTGTTATTGTTTCACGTCACGTTATCTTTGATGAGTCCATATTCCCTTACACACCACCCACACCGTGGCCACAAACCCTCACGTCCACAACCGATCCCATGCAGCCGCTCCTGCCCACCTCCGATTCCTCGGATCGCCCGCCTCCACCGAATCCCTTGGATCGCCCGCCTCGCCCGTCGCTATCGCCTCGCCAGCCTCCCTCTGGACCCCACCCACCCACTCCGCCTGCCGATTCCACGCGTTCCTCTCCTCCTGGCTCGCCAACCACCAGCCCCGTATCCCCCTCGACTGCTGCGCCCACTTCCACTGGCTCCACCAAATCCAGCTCCTCCCACCGCCATGCGCCAACAACCTCGGACCCACCTGCCACCGAATCCACCTCGCGATCCGTTCCTGCCGGCTCTGTCTCCCCCCCCCCCTGACTGGCCCACCGAATCTCCCTCGCAGGACGTGCCATCCACTCCCAGCCCGCCACATTTACCCCGCCATGCACTCCCGATCGTACCTCCACGTAATTCCCACAAAATGTCCACTCGCGCTAAACATGGCTACTGTATGCCTCGTCGTTTATTCCTCACCACCACTACACCTCCTCTCTCACCTATTCCGGCCACCTACAAATCCGCTCTCAAGGATCCTAGTTGGCAACAAGCGATGCGTGATGAATATCTTGCTTTAATGAATAACTCCACTTGGTCTTTGGTGCCTAAGCCTGCAGGTGTGAACGTGGTCACGGGCAAATGGATCTTTCGCCATAAGTTTCATGCGGATGGCTCTCTTGCTCGCTACAAGGCGCGGTATGTGGTCCGTGGCTTCACTCAACAAGAAGGTGTCGACTATGATGAGACATTCAGCCCTGTGGTCAAGCCTTCTACGATCCGAGTTGTTCTTAGTCTTGCCACATCTCACTCATGGCCTATCCACCAACTTGATGTGAAGAATGCATTTCTCCACGATGAGCTCAATGAAACAGTGTACTGTGCTCAACCCGCTGGCTTCGTCGACCCAGCCCGTCCGGATCATGTATGCTTACTCCGCAAGTCTCTCTGCGGCCTTAAACAGGCCCCCCGACAGTGGTTTCTTCGGTTCAAGCAATACTTGCTCTCCCTCGGCTTCTCTGCTTCCCGGAGTGATTCTTCCCTCTACATTCTCCATCGAGGTACATCCATTGCATATCTCCTTGTGTATGTTGACGATATTATTCTTACCGCCAACTCACCACACACACTCCACACCATCATCGCTTCTCTTAAGTCTGAATTCTCCATGAGTGACTTGGGTGATCTTCATCACTTCTTGGGCATCAATGTCACTCCCACCACCTCCGGTCTCTTTCTTTGTCAACAACAATACGCTCTGGAGATTCTTGACCGCGCTAAGATGCTCAATTGTAAACCCGTTTCCACACCAATTGACACTAGCTCCAAACTCTCCTCCACCGACGGCACTCTCCTCTCTAACCCCACACATTACCGGAGTCTTGCTGGTACATTTCAATACCTTACCCTCACTCGGCCTGACATCTCCTACGCCGTTCAGCAAGTCTGCTTGTTCATGCATGCGCCTCGGGATAGCCACATGCAGCTGGTCAAGCGCATACTTTGGTACTTGAGGGGCACCACTCACTACGGGCTTCAGTTCTACTGATCCGATTCTCGTGATCTTGTGGCTTACACCGACGCAGATTGGGCTGGCTGTCCGGACACACGCAAGTCCACGTCAGGATTTTGTGTTTTCCTCGGCTCAAATTTGGTGTCCTGGTCCTCAAAACGACAACCAACTGTGAGCCGTTCGAGCGCCGAGGCTGAATACCATGGAGTTGCAAATTGTGTTGCTGAGTCATGCTGGCTACGACAACTTCTCCATGAGCTCAAGTGTCCTCCACGGCGTGCCACTGTGGTATATTGCGACAATGTCAGTGCCTCATATCTTGCCAGTAACCCCGTTCAACATCAGCGCACAAAACACATTGAGATCGACTTGCATTTCGTTCGTGATCGCGTCGCTCTTGGTGAAGCCCGCGTGTTGCATGTGCCGTCCAGTTCTCAGTTCGCCGACCTATTCACTAAGGGGCTGCCATCTCAGGTGTACCATGAATTTCGATCCAGCCTGAACGTTCATCCCAATGGCGTTCCGGCTGAGGGGGGGTGTTAGACTACTTCTATGTATAGCATGTACACCTTTGTATTTCCTAGATTATAGGATCTGAAACCGAATGCCCTGGCCTGCGTGCCGACTCTTATGGGCTTCCCTTGTATATGATGTAATCTGTAACCAAGGCAATCTGTCAATCAATCGAGAGTAATTCACTCCAACTGATGATAGCTCAATAGTATTAGTAATAAGATGGACCTCATATATTACTCCCTTCGTCCCATAATGTAAGACGTTTTTGGCAGTGTAGTGTCAAAAAGGTCTTACATTATGAGACGGAGGAAGCGAGTAGCTAGAATTTTTATCTTTCTGTTTTACCAACATGTATGATTTAAATTAACCATGTCATTGTATTAACTAGGTGAATGCCCATGCGTTGGCACCGTAAAAATACTTATGCATTGGTATTGAATAATGGTTAATTGGTCATTTAGCGTCCCTCTGCCTCCTGTCTCCCGACCTCTACAACGAGCAAGAAAGAGAATCAAATTGCCGCCGCCATGGGCCCTGAGGTCCTCCCTGCACGCTGCTCCCGCGGTCGCCCCTTCGGGCCATCGCGCTGCGACACGCGTTCTACGCCGCCACCCCGAGATACTCCCCACGGCTGCACCGACTCGTGCACTGCCGCTACATCGCCCTTTGGGCCGTAGCGATGCGGCACGCGGTCCACGTCGCCTCCCTGAGGTCTTCCCCGCCACCGTTCCGACATGCGCGCTGCCGCTGCGTCGTCCCTTTGGGTCGTGGCGCCGCTGCAAGCGGTCATTTTCGCCGTCCGCACGCACCCGACGTCCCCAACTCCCACTGCGCCGCCTCCCTCAGCGCGGGATCGCCACCGTCCGCGCATGGTCTTCGTCACATGTTGGGCTCTTCTGTGCCTACTTCGAGCATCGCCACCGCACTTCTATAGGCAATCTGCATGGCAGCTCCTCGCCGTCGCAGGTCTCGTCGACAACATCTTCACCACTCTAGGTGTCCAACATGACCACTTTAGGTCGCCGCTGGTTTCGTCTCCTTCGTCTTCGTCCACCACAACTTAATCGCCAATGTCATCACGTTCCCGACTACTTCGTCTACTCCAACAACAACGGACTGCACCGACACTTCTCTTTCTTCGCCGTTCTGCGCCTCGCAACCTTCACGGAGGCCTCCTATGCTAGTCCCTACGACAATGGCACATAGGTCATGATGGTCCCTGCCTTCGCACACCCGATACTAGAAACATCTGTATGTGCCTTCGTCCCCGATGCGTTCCCGAGTTTGGCAAGCTCGAATCGGCGCCTCGTCTTCATCGGCATCAACAACGTCTTGTTCGGCAGCGACACCCTTCTCTACGACTACCTCGACCGCGTTACCGCCGAGTTCTTCTTTGTGTACTCGGTTCTGGCAAAACCAGAGTATGCCTTCGTCCCCGTCGTGCGCCTAGTTCTGGCGAAACTATGGCCACACCTCGTCCTCGACGGCTCGGAGTGCCTCTCCTACGGCATCGGCTTCCTCAAAGACTGCCTCAACGCGTCTCGGTCACTCTCTTCACGCACTATGCGCCTGCGGTTTCTTGTGTGGCTACCCCGACACTGGCACCCGACCACGACATCGACCACGGCATTCCGCCAATCCTTCTCTCTCTATCTTTCTACAATAATGTTTGTGTGTGCAATTGCTAGAGTAAATGCATATCTGTGAAGTGATGTCTATTGGAATATTGTAGAAGATAACTCAATAGAATTATTAATAAGATGGTCCATATATTACGTACCAATATATAGATTTTCTCTCATTTTATTCTGCTTTTACCAATGTGTATTATTTAAATTAACCATGTCTTTGCATTAACTAGCTGAATGTGCATGCGTTGTCACGATAAAAATACTTGTGCATTGGTATTGAATAATGGTCAATTGGTCATTCAGCGTCCCTCATTTCTTCTGGCTCCCATCTCCCCACCTCTACTGCAACTGCAAGCAAGAAAGAGAATCAAAATGCTGTCGCCGTGGGCTCTATAGCTCCACTAGCATGTTGGTTCGCTCCCCTTTAGTTAATTCTTTTTTTTACAACCCTGCCGGTCCATTCCACTTTGCTCGCAATAGTCATGTGCGTGCTTTCTGCAACTATGAAGATCCTCACAGCGGTTCATGCCATATATGATGATAATAATTGGTATTCTGAATAATAATAAAAGGACATGGTAACTCGAAAATCCAACTCGATGCCCAGGCTCATCTGCTCCTGGTCAAAAAAAAATCAAAACAAATACTAGAAAATTCAAAAAAAATGTGTGGTAGGTAATTTGATGCGTGAAGTCCGCTCCAAATTTCAACTCATTTGGACATCTGAACAGCTCTTGGCAAAAGAAAAAACAAATCGGGTCAAAACAGTGCATGAACAGTAAACTTTTTTTACAGACCCCGATTTTTTCTTTTTTGCCGAGAGCTACTCAAATGTCCAAATGAGATGAAACTTGCAGCGGACCTCACGCATCAAATTAACTACCACACAATTTTTGTTTTGAATTTTTCTAGTATTTGTTTTGATTTTTCTGTCAACGCGGGTGCAGCTGAGCCCGGGAGCAGAAACGCCGTACTCCATGGTCACTCAACTATTCAACCCGGTGCATCTGGGTTAAAGCACATCTTTCTTTAACCGTGTAGCAAGGTCGACAACAATGGGTGAAAGTGCTGTACAGTGTCCTATCACATACACCCAGGAGGCGGGTTGTAGGCAGTCAAATGCCGGAAAGATACATTGTTTCAGGACCCTCTTAGCTGGTGAACATTCGCCGGGAGGATGGCATTTGCGAACAATTTCCATGAAAATTTTAGTTGTAGAGGCTTGGCAAATTCTTCAGACTATCATGGCAATGCCTTTCGAGAGAAGACAATTATTTTGAGAAATTGTCATCGTTTTGATCTCGATCAAACAGCTGCGAGCGCGTTTGCTAGGAGTTCCTTCGCATCAAACGTTCGTCGGTTAGCATTGCCGTTGTTTGTTGCCTCATCAGTTTTGGGCTGCGGTTGTGGAAGTTGTCCGTCCAAAATATCTTCCACAAGAAATTTGTCCTTGCATCAAGAATTAAAAGCATGCATATCTCCTGGATGTTCTCCCATCGTGCTCTCAGTCGGTTCAAAAACAATATCGTGCCAACGTGGATTTTGATTTGGTTTGGTTTTCGACTGAACCTGTATGTACATGTACGTATTCGGCATGGACAAAATTGATGTTTGTGTGTGCAATTTCCCTGTCTCCCACGGCACTGATGGTGAACACAACGAGTACATTTCAAAAGTAGAGGAAATGCTTATCTATTTATCAAGTGGCGTCCGCTGAACATGGTACAGGATGGTCTGAAATGTCTTTCAGAGGAAAGGTATTGGTGGTTAGCCCAGTTCAACAAAATTTCAAATCCAAATTGATGAACCTGGACTGCCCCAAAGAGCGGACAGCGCACACGCATAGACACAGCTGAGAAGGATATGGTCAATTGGCTCCTCGATCGGACTGGTCGCAGATCGGGCATGGCGCCAAACGCAGCAAAACCCCGCCGCGTCGCGCTTATCTGTCAAACGTCCAGCGTACATGTTCCTAATCGACAGTCATGCAAAGAAGCGACAGGATGGTGGAGCTCCTCCTCCGCAGGGGATGCCTCCATGCCCGCAGACAGGGCATTTGTACACAGACATAGCGGAGATAACAGAAGTTCAGAGAGTAGAATATATACGAGACAATTATCATCACTTCGGGCCTCCTCCCAAAATATTATCATAAGCATGATTCATGATCTGTATGATCATAGAAAGAACAATTATACTCTCTCTGTAAAGAAATGTAAGAGCGTTTAGATCACTACTCTATCGTGAGTTCGTGGCCCATATATTCTATGATGCCCAACAGAAATAGCCTTATTTATTCGGGTTGAAAATGCTTGGACAGCTAAGTTAGCCTAAGTTTTATTGAGAACAAAACAAGGCTAAGATGATACATCTGGAAGAATTTAACATGTGACTTCAGATGGAAAGATCTCGATGAACTTTCAGCATAGTTGGCCTTTCTTTGGGTGAAGGAGTTAGGCACTCAAATGCCACAGAGATGCACCGTCTCACTTCTTCCTCCCCAGCTTCGGGTTGTGGAAGTCGTTTGTCCAAAATTTCTTCCAGTAGAAACTGGTCCTCGAGTGAAGAATGAAACGCCTGCAAATCTCCAGGGTGTTTGCCCATCAACACCTCAAGCACCACAACACCAAAGCTATATACATCACATTTCTCTGTAACTAGGGAAGTGTAGGAACATTCTGCATCCAACACAGGAACATAAGAATCAAGATTATGCACATCAGTGCAGAGCATTCCATCTAACACAGTATACCAGAGAATATAGTATTGCATGGAATAAACATACCAGGTGCTATGTAGCCGTAGGTCCCTGCTAGTGCACTCCAGTTTGACGAATCAGGTTTTAACATTCTTGCAATACCAAAGTCCGAGACAAATGCTTTGAAATCAGTATCTAGTAAGATGTTTCTGCTTGTGATGTCTCGATGAATTATGGGTGGGTGAACATCATGATGGAGGTAAGCGATGGCTTGAGCCAGATCTCTTATTAAAGCTGTCCTCCTTTGCCAGTGGAACTGGATTGCTAGTTCTTCATTTCTTAAGGTTGAAGCTAGATTTCCTCTCTGTATAAACTGGCACACAAGGAACCGGAACCGCGGATGAGAACAATATCCATATAGCTTGACGATGCTGCGTTGGCGAATTGTTGTTAACATTTGAATCTCATGCCTGAATCTTTCTTCATCATGTGCCTCTTCATCGCCTGCATGGAGTTTCTTTACTGCGACCACTTGTTCATCTTGAAGTTCTGCTTTATAAACACTGCCGTACGATCCCTCTCCAATGCAATGTTTCTTATCGAAATTGTCAGTTGCATTGATAATATCTTCAAATGCTATTCTGCCATCAAAGCTCCATACAGAGAATACATCCCTTTTGCTCACATCATCAGTATTTTGAGGTACTTTCTTGCGGCAAATCATAAAGGCTATCACACCTGCTGTTATTGAAATAGTAGCGACAAACATAGTTAGACTGACTGGCAGTATAATCTTTTGGTGCTTTCGCCTATGATCTGCAGGGGGCAAATCACAAGGAGACAGTCCAACAAGGTCTCCACAAAGACCTTTGTTGTGGAGAAACCATTCAGCTGATGCATTCTGGATCCCATTTGGGACAGTGCCTTCAAGGAGGTTATATGCAACATCAAATATTGATAGGCTTTGCATGCTTGCAATGGAGGCAGGGATTGCACCACTGAATTGATTGTGTGAGAAGTTTACATACATCAGCATCTCTAGGTTGCTGAGTTCTGACGGTATTGGTCCGCTGAGACTATTCATGCTAAGATCAAGCATTCTTTGCAGGGAAGCTAAATGGCCCAAACTACCAGGAAGACTTCCACTAAGGCTGTTGTTATTCATATGTAATGACTGCAGTTTCAAACAATTTCCCATCTCTTCTGGCACTTTACCGCTCAACAGGTTGCTTGAGAAATCAAGAATCTCAAGATTGCTAAGTTGGCCGATTTGCTTAGGGATCTGGCCAGATAGTTGATTGTTTCTTAAATCCATCCAATAGAGGTTGCTTAACTTGCCAATTTCCGGTGGTATCTCACTGGTCAACCTATTGAAACTCAGTTTAAGCTTTCCAAGATTTTTCAGCACCCCAACCTCAGAAGGTATACTGCCTTCTATCATATTGTGTGCAAAATTAATACTTGTCAAGTTTTGACATGAGCCCCAATTCGGCGAGAGCTGCCCAACAAATCTATTTGAAGATAAATTGATCGTATCGAGGTGTGGATACACACCAAATGCTTCAGTTATGTTTCCCTCAATATGATTATTGGCGATCATGAGCGATGTTAATGAACTGCAATCCCTCAAGCCTTTTGGGACAGGACCATCTAGATTGTTGTTATGAACTTGTAAAACCTGTAGCTTTTTACTTTGGCACAAATCTGGCAAGTGTCCGATCAGCTGGTTGTCATCCAGTGCAATGACGACTAAATTGGTAAGGTTGGACAGTGCTGGAGGCACAGGGCCGGAGAGCTGGTTGTTGAACAGTCGCATTTGTGTCATCTTGACCAATTTTCCATAACTTGGAGGGATTGAGCCGGACAATTGGTTTTCATAGGACATAAGATACTCCAAATTTAGCAAATTTCCAAACTCGGTCGGCAATTCCCCGGAGATACTATTGTTATGTATTATTAATTGTTTGAGTGAAGACATGTTCCCAATACTTGATGGCACTGATCCAACTATCAAATTGTCCGAGAGGGCAAGGGTTTCCAGATTCACGAGATTCCCAAACTCATGAGGGATGGATCCGGTTATGTGGTTACCAAAAAGAGAAAAATAGGTCACTGAAGTAAGATTTCCAGCAACACTAGAAGGAACAGGGCCGGTCAAATGGTTATGTGACAAGTCCAACCCAATCAAGCTCGAGAGCATCCCAAACTCTGCCGGTATTGGACCAGTGTATTGGTTCCGATATGCTGTCAGGTATGTGAGCACTGTCAGGTTACCAAGGGAGGGCGGAATTGTGCCGCTCAGATTGTTTTTCTCCAAGTGTAGTTCTTGCAGGGTTTGGATGTGTCCTAGTTCTTTCGGTATGGGTCCTGACAGACGATTATCAGAAAGGTCCAGATAATCGAGGTTGGTCAGGTTTGCAAGGGCGGAAGGTACATGGCCAGAAATGTCATTAAGGCTCAGATCCATCTCTCTCATGTTCTGAAGCTGTCCGAGGTGCCAGGGGATGTTACCTGAGAGCCTATTCCCACGTAGATAAAGAAAACCAAGTCTTGAGAGATTACCTAAAGCAGGAGGGATTTGTCCGGTAAGATTGTTGCTGGAGAGGTCCATCCCTGTGAGCTGTCCAAGGTTGCAGAATGACGCAGGTATGTGCCCGCTGAGCTGATCACCAGAGAAGTTGAGGGTGGAAAGCATGGAAAGAGAGCCGATGCCTGGAGGGATGGCACCGGAGAGATGGTAGTTGTCGCTGAGATCGAGGTTGACAAGGTAAGGGAGCGACTGGAATCTCAGTTTGTCCAGTCGCCCTGCAATGCCGGCGCCATCAAGGGAAATTCCTGTGATGATCGTCACCATGGTTCCTCTGCGTGACAGAGTGTCCCCGCAGGTGATGCCGGTCCAGTTGCACGGGTACATGCCGTCGTCTCCCCAGGTTCCCAGCTGGTGCTTGGAGTACTTGATGGATGATTTCCAGTGGAGAAGTGCCCCAGCTTGGGATCTCAGCGAAGTGCCGCGGCGTGCTGCTGCTGCAGGCGTGGCGCGGCCCTCGGCTTGCCCGGAATTAAGGAGAGGCAGCAGCAGGAGGAGCAACGCGAGAACCAGGCGATGTAGCAGCGTTGGCACCATGGAATTCGCCATGATCTCAGGATATACTATGAATATGACTGCATAGGCCAAGTGATCATGTAAACTGAAGTTGTCCCACAAGTCTAGCAGCAAGACACACACAGGCGGAAAAATATGGTCAAGGAGATAGAGAGAATAAGCGCACCTCTTGTGTCTGAGAGCAGAACGCCGAAGCCCGGTGATGGTGGTGTGTGAGTTGGGTACTCATCTGGCTCGGTTCTCCAGGGGTTTATAAACGCACTCCTACGCACTTGCCTCTCACCTGCAGGCTGCAGCGAAGACCTTGGCTGAGTCCAATCTGGCTGGCATAATTTTCTCGATTGATGCGGTCTAAGATTTTCGGTTTCAGATCATTGTGACTGGTTCTCTGTGATGATTCCGCTCAAAAGAAGAATAGAATATTAACGCTTGTCATGTGGACGTTGATTATTGCTTGGTTTTCTATGCGTCAACAGGAAGTGAACTTAATTGCATTGTTGACTGTATTCGACATGGACAGCGTTGACGTTTCTGTGTGCAAATGACATATCTTCAACGGCCCGCTACGCTGACGGTGAATGCAATTAATGCAGTTCAAACAGAGGAAATGTATATCCAGAAATTACATTCGTTTGGAATATGGTAAGAGGATGGGATGAAATGACTTTCAGAGGCAGTGACTGCGGCTCCTCCTTTTTCAGCCTATAGCTTAGGGCATCTCCAACAATCTATTACTATGACCGTCACTACGGGGAGAGAGTAAGCAACCCCATTCGAAGTAACAGCTTCTCCAACTGTTGGTCTCTCTATCTTGTCAACCAACATTATTTTGTTGCTGCATATAGGATTGATTTGTGGGAACCTACAATGTACTTTAACTTTGTGGCCTATATTGTTTTGTTAGAACTCAATGCATTCCCATCCTATCAACAAGATTCCTCGTCTGACATCCACCTAAAATTTTCAGGAACTCTCCTGAATAGTTCTAATCTAGGCTTTGCCAAAGTACTACTCCGAATGTCCACGGACACTGACCACTGAACTTTCATTAAGCAAAACTGAAGAGACTCACCCAAATGGTCATAGATGAAATAGGCCGCTGGAATCTCTCGAACCTTCTGCGGCAACCAATCCGTGCGAGGAGAAGACCACCTAGCGGCGGAAGTGCAGCCACCAGTGCCGTCGATGAGCAGCGGCCGAGGAGCGCCCCCTCCTCCCACTGAGGCCGCGCCCCTTCTGTACCATCGCGACGCCTAGTCTCTCCTTGTGGCGAGACATCTCCAAACGTGCGGATCTTGGAGGCTGGTGGAGCGGGGCCAGGACGTCGTTGCAGCGGGGAAGACGGACGGCGACGGGCCGGAACATGGAGGAACAGGCGGCGGGATGGGGAAGGAGGTCAGGGGAAAGTGACCCGATAACAGCGGTTGGCGGGCCCTGTTGAGGATTTACTTTTATTTTTACTCCCTCCGTTTTTATTTACTCTAGGTTCATGGTTGCATATCAACTTGATATTCTTAAAAAATTATTTATGGGCATAATTTCAAATAATATGAAAACCAACATTAAATCATTAGCTACGTAAAGCTTGTATCAACAATTTAGTGTAGATGAGTAGATCATCGTATATAGGTTGGTTATTATGCACTTGGTGAAATAGAAAGGATGATTATGTGCATGTTGTGATCTTTGGCATATGGTAGGTGGTAGGAATGAAAATCCCCCATGATGAAATAATAGCTTTAATAAGAGCATCAATCTTGTCATTTAAAATGGGTAGGAAATACATATAATAGTCATTTTCAAAATACGCCATAGAAAGAAAATATTAGTTAAGTGTGCAACATAAACATAATTTTCAAAATGGTTAACATGCAAGATTAGGGTTTGAAAGATATATAACATAATAAATTTTGAATTAGGGTTTGAAAGATATAAATATTTTTAAAAAATACTTGAATAAGCAAAATATTTTTTTTTGAAAAAATAGCTGGGCCGACATTGCGCTGTGTAGCCCATCTGCTACGCTACACACGGCGAGGCAGCTCTATATTACGCCTATTGAAATTTGCGGAGAAAAGGCAGAAAAAGGGAGGAGGAACCTGGGATCGAACTCGGTCACCCAGGGCGCCAAGTGACACTCTAGCTAATCGGGCGCTTGAGCGCTTGTGATGTGTGAGGGCATAGCTCTAGATGAACCAAACGGGAGGGTCACCGACTTAAGGAAAAAATGAATCTTTTTTTGTTACTAGAACAATGCCCTGCGTTGCAACGGGATATAAATATTCTAGTACGTTAGCTTGTGATTTATCTGCGAAATCACTAGTTAAGGAGTACTCTGCGGAGATCACTCCAACTTTCCCAGGTTGCGACAACTGGCGTGCTGCATGTGCGCCACTTGACGCAATATGGGAGTTTTCCCTTTTTCCGTAGATCTGTTTATTCAAAACGTTTTATCTCTTAAACCGTGCGCCCAAATCTCGAACCGCTTTCGCCGTTGGATTCCTCGCGTCGAGATCTTCAAAACTAGGTCTCATGTTGATAGGTTTTGACGAACTTTTTTTCCAGAAAAAACCGGACAAAAAAACCGAACCGAGAACACGGTTTTTTTCCCTTTCTGCAGAGGTACGCCCGTGCCTCTGACAAAATCACAACTGTGCCTCTCGCGGAAGCAAAACCATGCCTCTCGTAAAATAAAAAAACAGAAAACGTGTTTTTCCCTTTTCGAAAGAGCTAGGCACGCCTGTGCCTCTCGCGAAAGTACAACCGTACCTCTCACGGAAGCAAAAACGTGCATCTCGCGAAAGAAAAAAAACAGAAAACGCGTTTTTTCCCTTTACGAAAGAGGCACGCACGTGCCTCTCGCGAAAGCACAACCATGCCTCTCACGAAAGAAGAAAAAAAAACAGAAAATGCGTTTTTTTCCCTTTACGAAAGAGGCACGCCCGTGCCTCTCGCGAAAGCGCAATCGTGTCTCTCGCGGAAGCAAAACCGTGCCTCTCACGAAAGAAAAAAAAAACAGAAAATACGTTTTTTTCGTTTTCAAGAGGCACGGCCGTGCCTCTCGCGAAAGCACAACCGTGCCTCTCGCGAAAATAAAACCGTGACTCTCGCAAAAAAATACGTTTTTTTGTGCGAAAAGATTATTTTTTTTCGAAAAAAAAATTGGTCGAAAAGCTAGGGTGTAGGAAACCAAAACGTATAAAAAAACCGAAAAAAACCCGTTTAAAAAGCCGAAAACGCGTGCGAAAAAAAACAAAATCCGGAGGGAGCGCCCACAGCGCGACACGTGGCAAATGGCTGAGAGCGCGCCAAGTGGCGTTGATCATTGCGAGGCTCCCGAAAGAGTGCTCGTTAATTAGTTGCTCTCATTTATCTGTCAATAATAATGTGATTGTGCAAATAAATGTTCATCAAATTCTGCCCGTGAATTACCTTATATTTTGATTAGAAGTTTGGTAAGTAAATTAAAGTGGAATTGGTTCAGAAGATAAGTAAATTAAGGTGGTTGATTGTCATATACATGAAAGATTGGACGAAGGGATGGTGGGAAGAAAGATGAAATGGAAACCTTACGTTCTTTTTAAGTAGTAGAAATTTTATTGGTGGCATTGGTGAGTAATTATTGCCAATTTTGAGGGTAATTTGGTGACAGATGGCCTGAAGAAATAGTCACTTTATTATTAGGTATAGATTTGCCCTGTTTTCTCTACTACTATAATACAACAATTTTCAAACTTGGACTAGCCACGCACAGCGCCGAAGCATTTGTTAGCTATTGATTTCTTCCACGGGGTGAATCGCTGCCATCTATCTATGTTGAACGCATCTGGTCCAATGGTCATGGTTCGTGGGATTCGCTCCGCATGGTGGCGCGCCAAAATAAGGCCGGGGGATCTTTCTAGAGTTAACCGCGCCTGGTATCTGACCAACCCTACTCGTGATCGAGAAATTTCACCTGAGAGCTACGTAGTTTTAAGTTGTGAACTGGCTTTATTAGACAAGGTACTGCTCCACTATAGGCTAGAAGCATCTCAACAAGTGTGCACGTAGAGGCTCGCCCCTCACAAGAATTAGTACACTGTAGAAAAATTGTACACATGTCGATATTGCTGTTTGTTGAGAGAAATATTCAAACAACCAGTAGAAAAATATTGATTAGATTTTACTTTATTTTTCTTAAATGGGACGCTAAGTTATTTAAAGCAATGTGCAGTCAATAACACAAATGTGAGACCGCAAAAAAAACACAAACAAAATAGAGTTTTTTTTCGGAAAACTTTCAATTTATTCATCTTCAATCATGGCAGTACAACAAATACCAAAAATAAAAATTACATCAAGATTCGTAGCCCACCTGGCGACGACTACAAGCACCAAAGCGAGCCGAAGGCGCGCCGCCGTCATCGCCCCTCCATCGCCGGAGCCGGGCACAACTTGTTGTAGTAGACAGTCGGGAAATCGTCGTGCTAAGGCCTCATAGGACCAGCACCCCAGAACAGCAATCACCGCCGATGAAAAATAACGTAGATCGGAAGGATCCAAACCGAAGACACACAAACGTAGACGAACAGCGACGAGTTCCGAGCAAATCCACCAAAGAAAGATCTGCCGGAGACACACCTCACACGCCCACCAACGATGCTAGATGCACCGCCGGAACCGGGGCTAGGCAGGGAGACCTTTATTCCATCTTCAGGGAGCCGCCGTCGTCTCGCCTTCCTGAGTAGGACACAAACCCTAACAAGATTCAAAAAAACGACTAAAAACAAAGCCCTCCCGCCGGTCCTTGCCAGGATCCACCGGGCCTCCATGGCCCTAGGGCCACCGGAGACGAGGCGGACCTGCGCCGACGCCAGCGAGAGGCACGAACCCTAGCTTTCTTTCTTGGAGGAGGATGAATAACAAAACATTGACTTGAAGGTTTGGAATGGTGCAAAATTATAACATCAAACTAATTTTATCTATAGTTCAACTCTGAATTTGAAAAAACTAAAAGGTTTTCACAAACACGACAATAACAAAGTATATGTTTTTTCTAATGCATTCTTCTTATATAATTCGTTGTGCTACCGTGACTTCATACAAATAGTAAAAAAACTACGAGTTCCACTAGAAAATACATATGTACTTTTGAAAATTACATGATAATATTATTATAAAACAGGATATTTACTTTTAACTTAAAGAGAAAAATATATTTTCATCCCTGGATTCTCTCGAAAGTATAGAAATGACTCTTATAACATTGAAATCAGCAAACATTAGTCCCTCAACTTTTCAAATCGGATTAGTTTAGTCTCTGGAACTCAACAAAAGCGGTTTTGTGCTGACTTGGCATGGTTTTGACCAGTCTTCGCCCACATGGCAATCTTCTTCCTCCTTCCCATTTTAATCCAGCTAGGCATTTCGTCGAGTGGTTGGCGCGTGCCGGGCAGTAGGAGGAGGTAGGTGTGGAGCCTGTGTGGCTTGGGCGTAGCACGCAGAGGGTGCAGGCGGTTGGGGCTGTGGCACGGCGACGGCGCGCTGAGTGAGCAAGAGTTCGCCGACTGCTTGTGCGTACCTGTGTGCTTGTTCACGAGGGAATGGATCCAGCAGGTCTGTACATGCGTATTGTCTTCGGCAGAGCTTGCGTTCACGTGCGATCGGGACCTTGTCGGAGATTGCAAGCATCCACAAGTACGCGCGCTTCGTCAGTGACGCTCCACATCTCCCCGCCGTTTCAGGCGCCCAGGTCATGTCCGTTGCCGTCGTCGACGAGCTCGACCGCCCCAGCATCATCCTCCTGGAGACCTTGAGTATGAGGCACTAAGAACATCTCTAGCAAACCTCCTAAAAAATCCCGACCCGTAAAATTCCGACGAGTATACGGTCTCAGCCTGATTTTTGGTCAGAACAGGGCCCGTATACTCGCTCGGCCCGCAAAAATATTTACCGCAGCCCGCAAACCGCCCGCCCCAATCAGTATATCTACGGGTTCGCGACGCGTTTGCGGGTCGAAACCCTATCTCCCCGCCGCCGCCGCCTCGTGCAATCCCCCACTCCCCACCGCACATTTCTCGCCGTCGGCGAGCCCTTCCGCCTCCATCCGCCATGTGGGGCCGCATGTGGAGCTCCGGACGCGGCTCCGGGAGCAGATCCGGCGACGGCATCGACCTCGAGCGCGAGCGGCGCGTTCGGTCAGACGGCGCGAGAAAGCGCGGGGCGAGGAAATGGACCAACCGCGGCCTCTCGCTGCCGCCGAGCTTCCGCGTCCAGGAGACGGACAAATACGACCGTCGGCACGGCCGTACGCCGTCCTCGGCCGGGGGCTCGTCCTCAGCGGCGAGATCTTCCTCGTACGTCGGGAGCTCCTCCTCTTCCGACGTGGACCTTCTCCCCGTGAAGAGGGAGTGGTCGAAGGAGCCGGAGGAGGCCCCCGTGAAGCAGGAGCCCGAGGAGCTCGGCAGCCGGGGAGTCATCGGGCTGCACGAATAACATAAACAATCTAAAAAAAAGAACGACAACGAAACACTGGATTTTGTACTGCATTTGTGCTTGCTTTGCATGAAGCTGATTTGAGGATAAGTTCTGTCTGTCGCCTCATTCGCTTTAACACGTAATTTGACGGTTGATTTTCAGTGGAGAAGCGCCCCGGCCTGAGATCTCAGCGAAGTGCCATCATCTAAGCACCCGTGCACTGGGGAGGCCTCAGTGAAGTGTCGCGGCATGCATCTGCTGCAGCGGGAGGCGAGGCGTGGACTTCGACTTGCGTGGACGTAAGGTGAACCATGCTTACTGTACATAATCTCGCTATAATCTGTCAACATTTGTGTTTCCTTGGAGTACGGAGGGCAACATGCACGTTGATTCGGCTATTCTTCTGGCTAGAACTCAACATGCTCGTTAACTCGGATTAGTTCTTAAGTATAGCCAGAGTCCCTATTCCGCTGCTGCAAATTCCATCCTTTAGGGAAATGCACGTCTAAAATTGCCTACAGGATTTGTTTGCAAGACCTACATGAGCCTCGGGCTAGACAGGCACGTACCTCTTTCAATTTTTCTTTAAGAAAAGAAGATGACTCATGACTCCCGGTCTTTGCATCTGGAGGATGCATGCATCCATTTCTATTAGTTATTCACAAAGACCTTATAAAGTGATACATTAAGTCTAAAACCACCTACTTGGCAACATCTGGTGCTGCTCCTATTCACTTGATGAAGGGGTGCCGAAAATCCAAACTGAGTACCAAACAGGGCTTGCATCAAAGCCTAACAGCTAAAGTCGGAGGCCCCAACCAAGCCGTTTCCGGGTGTGAGGCACACTGGTCTGGCGCACTCACAGAGGCCGCCTCCGCCGTCTTCCACCGATCCATCTTCAGAGCAGGACCTGACGCATCGACCTCGCCAGGCCTGCTGTCGACGCCACCACAACGCTAGACAACGCCACCTCCCTACGCGCGTCCATATCACGTATCCGTTGCCGAGACCCTGCTGCCCACGCCGCCAAGACTCCACATCGTTGATGCGTGACATAAAATGCCGCTCCATCGCTAAAACCGTCCACTAGTGCACACCTCCAAGATTGACGCTTCCAAGGGCGGAGCAACACAAGAGCGCCGCCGTCATCCGATCGACTGATCTAAAATTTCCACCGAAGGTAGCGAATAGAGGTCTTGAGCTTCTTCAAATCGATGCCTTTCACAAAAGAGATGACACAGAAAAGCGCCGCCATCGCCGGCATTGGCACTTAGCCTAGAGCAGGGCTTTCACCCGGATCAGCTCGACGAACAGCTCGACGAACCTTGATCCAGCGTCGTATGCATCTGATCTCGACTATCCCCATAACCTCAGCATCGCCGGTGCTCCAGCCACCACCACATGACCTCGCGCCTCCACGCCTGGCCAACCACCACATGACCTCGCGCCTCCACGCCCTGGCCAGATGCGTCTGGCTTCCCTGCCACACCGGACCGGCGAAGCCTGGCCAGCATTCGCAGCACCACCACCATCCCGCAGGGCCGCCGGCCACTCCCAAGTCAGCAGCCTCCATCCTCGATTAGATCTGAGAGCTCCCAGATCCGCCACCAGAAGACGGCGCCCATACCAGGAGCCACGCGGAGGCACCACCGATGGAGACCACGCCGTCGAATCGAGCTGGGCGTCAGGGGAAGGCGTCGGGCATGAGGGCGACCTGCTCCCCTACAGTGCTTACGAGGGGATGGAGCGGCGCTCCCCAACCCGCTCACCAGGCCACGAGCAGCCCCGCCGCCACCTAGGCCACAAGGGCTTTGCCCGGTGGCGCCCGTTGGTGGCGGCGAGGGGAAGGGCGGCGAGAGAGGGGAACCCTACGCGGTGGCGGCGGCTCACTCCCGAGTCGCCCGCAGGGGAGGCGACCCAGGCCAAAAAAACTCCTCCAAACAGACTTGGAGCGGCAAAAAAAAAATGGTACCTAGAGTCCATCCAAAATTTTGCTTAGAGGATGATTCTTCTTGCATTGAAAAACATTTCTCAAGATGTTATCCGGAAGAGACTGACCCGCACTTATTTTCTTTACTTGCACATTGGCCAAAAGCAGCTTGGTTCTCTGAACCTTGATATAGAATAAGAACAGGATATTAGCAAGGTTCTACGACCAAATCAGATTTTTTAATTGCAGGATGCAGGGTAATACTGGGATGCCACTTGACCTGGGGGAAAGAATACGAGCAACTCCACTCCAGATCCAAGCAGAATGGGCATGGGAGTACATATTCAGCTTGAAGGAGTAATCAGAATAGACATCCTCATCTCTGCAGCTTGTAGTGTTGCATCATCAGTTCATCACCATTGCAGGCAGAGGCCATGGCGGCTGGCGCTTCAAGTTGCTGCTGCAACTGCATCTCAGGTTACCAACAGGCCAATCACTTTCTTGGTGGACAATCTCACTCTGGCAAAAGCAGCCGTTTTCCTCTGCCCTGGACACTGGGAAATTACAAGCCAGTTAGCAAGTTTCTTTGCTACAACAACCACTCTGAAAACTCAGGTTCGTTCTTCACACATCGACCATTACAAAAAAAGAGAAAGGTTCTTCATATATCCAGAGATAGGAATACTGTATCTCACCAATGTGCTTCAGTTTCAAATAGACTAGTTCAGGATGCTTGTTGTAGCCCAGCACATAGTGGAGATCAATGCCTATTGCTTTTAAAGCTAGGCAATCTTGTCATAAAGGATTTCCAAATCAAGTGCTGGCGCCACCAACTGCTGCACTGCATCCTGTGTTTGCTTTGCGGCAAAGTTCAGTGATTCATTTTCTCTGTGCGTGATTCATCATCATATGCTGTAGTGTTGCTTTTGTTCATAGTCAATTTTTGGGTGGCTGAATTCTCAAACTATGATGCTATTAATGCCAGAGATTTGAAGAGTTATCAACGCCTCAGCCATCTCGCCGAGTTGCTTGCCGTACGCCCTCCCTCCACGGTTGCTCTTGGCAAGAGGGAAAGCGTACAGTGTGTTCTCCTCACATTTTTATTTTTTTAGAAAAGGAGGATACCCCATATGGATTTTCTCAGAGTATCTGATACATACTAGGGCAATAAGAGTTCAGGCTAGAAGTTAGTGATATTACCAGCATTTCAATGTTACCACTGAACAATACTAAGAAGGATTAACAGATACTGTAACATTCCAGTTTATTCAAGGAAGATTAAGTGACATCTCCACTGACCTCATCCTTGTCCACCATGCTGTCCACTCATTTGCCGTCCATCGATACATGTCTGCCTATCTTGAGGCACAGCACGATGTCAATATTCTTTGAAATTAATTGGTTCACTCCGCACTGATTTTCTTACATACCAAGTGCACCTTAGAATTTCCGACTCAATTTTTAAAGATCGCACATAGTTGGTAGTGGTAAAGATGAAGGAAGGTCAAATAAGGGGCTAACGGAGTTCAGAGAGAACATAAATGAGGCAACTATCATCAACACAAGCTTCCTTCCAAAATATCATCATAAGCTTGATCCAGGATCTGTACGATCACTGGAAGAGCAATAATACAGCGTAATATTGTGACCCATATTCTATGACGCCCAACAGAAATAGCACTATTTATTGTGTTTGCAGATAGATGCTTGGACAACTAAGGTAGTCCAAGTTTGTTCTGAACCGAACAAGACTAAAGTGATACATCTCCAAGCATCTAACAAGTAATAACTTCAGATGGAAAGATCTCGATAAACTTTCAGCATAGTTGGCCTTTCTTTGGGGGAAGGAGTTAGGCACTCAAACGCCACAGAGATACACCGCCTCAAGTCTTTTGTCTCCTCAGCTTCAGGTTTTGGAAGTTGTTTATCCAAAATTTCTTCCAGATGCAACTGGTCACCAAGTGAAGAAAGAAAATTTTGCATGTCTCCTGGATGTTTGCCCATCAACACCTCAAGCACCACAACACCAAAGCTATATACATCACATTTCTCCGTAACTAGAGAAGTGTACGAACATTCTGCATCCAACACAGTAGAATAGGATTAGTTAGGCGTATGCATCAGTGCATTCTATTGTACACAACTTACTAGAAAATATAGTATTGTACTGAATAAGCATACCAGGTGCGATGTAGCCATAGGTCCCCGCTAGTGTGCTCCAATTCGATGAATCGGGTTTTAACATTCTTGCAATACCAAAATCCGAGACAAATGCTTTGTAGTCAGCATCTAGTAAGATGTTTCTGCTTGTGATGTCCCTGTGAATTATGGGTGGCTGAACATCATGATGGAGGTAAGTGATGGCTTGAGCCACATCTCTTATCAGAGCTATTCTCCTTTCCCAGTTGAACTGGATTGCTAGTTCTTCATTGCTCAAGATAGAAGCTACATTTCCTCTCTCTATGAACTCACATAGAAGGAACCTGCACCGTGGATGAGTACAATAGCCATACAACTTGACGATGCTGCGTTGGCGAATTTTTGTTAACATTTCAATCTCATGCTGGAATCTTTCTTCATCATGTGCCTCTTCGTCGCCTGCATAGAGTTTCTTTACTGCAACCACTTGTCCATCTTGAAGTTCTGCCTTATAAACACTACCGTACGATCCCTCTCCAATACAATGTTTCTCATCAAAATTGTCGGTTGCATTGATAATATCCTCAAATACTATTCTACCATCAAAGCCCCATACAGAGAATACATCCCTTTTGCTCACAGCATCAGTTGTTAATGATACCTTCGTGCGGCAAATAAATATGAAAATTATACATATTGCTACTAAAATAGTAGCGGCGAACATAGAAAGAACGACTGATAGTACAATCTTTTGATGCTCTTGTGTATGATCTGCATTGGGTAAATTGCAAGGAGACATGCCAACAAGATCTCCACAAAGACCTTTGTTGTGGAGAAACCATTCAGCTGAGGCATTGTGGATCCCTTTTGGAACAGATCCTTCTAGGAAGTTGTATGATAGATCAAATATTGATAGGCTTTGCATGCTCGCAATCGATACAGGGATGGCACCACTGAATTGATTGTGTGAGAAATTTGCAGACATCAACATCTCTAGTCTGTTAAGTTCCGATGGCAGTGGTCCACTGAGACTGTTCATGCTAAGATCAAGCATGCTTTGCAGGGAAGTTAAATTGCCCAAACTACCAGGAATACTTCCATTAAGACTGTTGTTATTCATATGTAATGACTGCAGTCTCAGACAATTTCCGATCTCTTGTGGGATTTTACCAATTAAAAGGTTGCTTGAGAAATCAAGGATCTCAAGATTGCTAAGTTGCCCAATTTGCTTAGGGATCTGGCCAGATAGTTGATTGTTACTTAAATCCATCCAATACAAGTTACTTAACTTGCCAATTTCTGGCGGTATCTCACTATTCAGCCTATTGAAACTGAGTCCAAGCCATCCAAGATTTTTTAGCTCCCCAAGCTCAGATGGTATACTGCCTTCTATCATGTTCTTCATAAAATTAATACTTGTCAAGTTGTGACATGAACCCCAATTTGGAGAGAGACGGCCTACAAATCTGTTTGAAGATAAACTAATGTCATTGAGATGAGGATACACCCCAAATGATTCAGTTATGTCTCCCTCAATCTGATTATTATCAAGTCCAAGGGATGTTAGTGACGTGCAATCCTTCAATCCTTTTGGGACAGGACCATCCAGATTGTTATCTACAACTTCAAAAATTTGTAGTCCTTTACTTTGGCACAAATCTGGCAAGTATCCAGTCAGCTGATTGCCACCTAGTTCAATGGTGACCAAACTGGTAAGGTTGGGGAGTGCTGAAGGCAAAGGGCCGGTGAGCTGATTATAGAATAGTCGCATTTCTCTCATCCTCGCCAATTTCCCAAAACTTTGAGGAATTGGGCCAGATATTCTGTTTTCATAGGAATTAATTATTTCCAAACGTGCCAAGTTTCCAAGCTCGGCCGGAATTTTCCCAGAGAGATAATTGCTAGATATGTACATCTGGCTGAGTGAAGACATATTCCCAATACTTGACGGCACTGATCCAACTATGAAATTGAACGAGAGATCGAGGTATTCCAGATTCACGAGATTTCCAAACTCATGTGGGATGGAGCCAGTTATATTGTTATCCCAAAGAGAAAAATAGGCCGCTGATGTAAGATTTCTAGCAACACTAGAAGGAACTGAGCCTGTCAAATGGTTTTGTGACAAATCCAACTCAATCAAGCTGGAGAGCATCCCAAGCTCTGCTGGGATCGAGCCAGTGTGCTGGTTCATATATATGTACAGGAACCTGAGCATCGTGAGGTTTCCAAGCGAGGATGGAATTGTACCATTCAGGCTATTATTGTCCAAGTATAGTTTTCGCAGAGTTTGGACTTGTCCTAGCTCTTCAGGTATGGATCCTGACAGACGATTAGCAGAAAGGCCTAGAAAGTTGAGGTTCGTCAGGTTTGCGAGGGCGGAAGGTATTTGGCCAGAAAAGATATTCCAGCCCAAATGCATCTGCCTCATGTCCCCAAGCTGTCCGAGCTGCCATGAAATGCTACCTGAGAGGCTATTCCCAAATACGGAAAGAAAAGCAAGTCTTGAGAGATTACCCAAGGCAGGAGAGATTTGGCCGGTGAGATTGTTGTTGGAGAAATCCATGTGCGTGAGCCTCCCAAGGTTGCAGATCGACGGAGGTATGTTGCCGTCAAGCTGATCACCGGAGAAGTCGAGGGTGGAAAGTATGGAAAGAGAGCCGATGCGAGGAGGGATGGCACCAGAGAGATGGTAGTTGTTGCTGAGGTTGAGGTTGACGAGGTAAGGGAGTGAGTGGAAACTCAGGGCGTCCAGCCGCCCTGCAATGCCGGCACCGCCAAGGGAAATTCCTCTGATAACCTTCACCGTGGTCCCTCTTCGTGACCCGCAAGTGATGCCGGTCCAGTTGCACGGGTACATGCCGTCGTCTCTCCAGGTTCCCAGCTGGTGCTTCACGGAGTACTTGACGGATGATCTCCAGTGGAGAAGCGCCGCGGCTTGAGCCCTCAGCGAAGGGCCTCCGGATCCGGGCGTGGCGCGGCCCTGGGCTTGCCTGAGACTAAGGAGAAGCAGCAGCGGGAGCAGGGCAGACGAGAGGACCAGGCGACCCGCCAGCGGCGGTGGCGCCGCGGAGTTCGCCATGATCGACCTCACTAGTATGGACTATGGAGCAATTACTGCATGCATATGGAAAATGATCGTGTAAAACAAGGACGTACGCACACAAGGGGCAAGACGTGATTGTTGAAGGAGGGTAGATAATAAAGAGTAGCGCACCTCTGCAGGTAGCTAGCAGGGCTGTCCGGCCGGAGAGCAGACGTACCTTCTTCCGTTTGGTGTGTTTGCAGAGGTGTCCGTGTGTGAGCTCGAGCTGAGAGTGCGAGGTGAGAGGTGAGAGTTCAGGGGTTTAAAAACACTTGTAAAGCAGCCTCACCCACCTGCGCGCGCGTTTCTCGTGTGAAGCCAATATATACCTTGACTCGGACCAAGACACAGGCCGGTCTTCTGCGCCGGTGCGTGACGGCCTAACTCGACAGGTGCTCTTTAGTGGTCATATTAAACATCACAAAGCACGTAAAATGGTTGTGGCGGTCGTTCTCGGATCCAGAAATTAAACTTTGCCGGGACGAACATTTAAGGTCTCTTTTTTGGGCACAAATTCAAGTCTATATTCGACCAAAACTAACGGAATTCACCCGCAAAAAAACAAAAACAAAAAAAACTAACGGAATTCAACTACTAAAAACACGAAAATAGTCATGTCTTCTCTGAAACCAGCCTCCAGTTGGCAAGCCCAAGTATGGATCCACTTGATTCTTTTCGTTCGTTCTTGTTTCCTGCGGATTGTTTTCTTCGTTTTTCTTTTGTGGTTTTTTTATTCCGGGTTTTTCACTGTTTTGTCCAATCTCAGTGTTTTGTTCTATTTTGGTTCCTTTTTTCTTTTCTGAATTTTCTGTTATGTATCCATTACTAGGGAAAAGCCTAGCAGCAGCGCGGGTCAGCTAACGTATAGCAGTAGTGCGGGTGCCACCTGCGCTACAGCTAACGTATAGCAGTAGCGTGGGTAAAAACCCGCGCTACTACTAATCTCTAGCGCGGGTGATTTTTTTTTTGAATTTTTTTTGATTTTTCCTCCTAATTTTCAAATTTCTGAATTATTTTAACCTCCAATCTCTAATCACCTCTCATCGCTGCTCAATTTAATCTCTAATCACCCCTCATCATTTCAAATCATCTAACTTTTCGAACGGTCACCCATCCTCTCACTACTCCAACCTGAGCACGCTTAACTTTCGGGTTCTATTCTCCCTCGTTTCCAAGTCTGCACTTGTTGTTTTCCTGACAATAGTAAGATGTCAATCCTATTAACCTCAGGATTTAGCTTGAGCATGAAGTCACACATTTCACTGTTTGAGTTTGAAACTATTGTTCTAAAAAATTAGTAACACTAATATTTCTTTAATAATTAGTTTGACCATAGTTTGGCCAGATTTGACCATAGTTTGACCAGATTTGACCAAAATTTTAAAAAATAAAATAATTATTTAGTAACACTAATATTCTTGAATAATTAGTTTGACCATAGTTTGACCAGATTTAACAAAAATAAAAAAAACTGAAATTTGATGAATTTTTTTGCCTCTAGATCTTAAAAGCCCCGTAACTTTTTTTCTGTTAGGTTTTTGAGGATTTTGAAAATGTTTAACGAGGTCCCCCCCCCCCCCCCCCCCCGCCCGTTAAATTTGGATGTAACTTTTTGAGTAGATGATTTTTCATATAAATTTTTTTTTCATCCGAGTTAGTATGCAAAAGTTATGCCCATTTTTACAAATTCTCAAGAGATTTTGCAAATAAAGTCGAAATTCATATTTGCAAATTTTCCCAACAACTAGACCACATATCACATGGGAAACTTATTTTCTTTTATTTTTTTTGACATTTTCATCATTTTCTTTTATTTATTTTTAAAACTGAAAAGGCGATCCACCGGGGGGGGGGGGGGGGGGGGGGGTAGAGTTTGAAAATGGGACCTTTAGTAGTAGCGCGGGTTTTTACCCCTCGCTACTACTATGGCTAAAAACCAGTGCTACTGCTATCAACTTAGTAGTAGCGAGGGCTAAAAACCAGCGCTACTGCTATCAACTTAGTAGTAGCGAGGGTTAAAAACCCTCGCTACTACTATGGCATGTCCCGGGGGGCACGGTAGAGACCGCTTAGTAGTAGCGCGGGTTACTAGTAAGTAGCAGTAGCGAGGGTTTTTAACCCTCGCTACTAGTAAGATTCTGTGTATAGGCTTTTCCCTAGTAGTGATCGTTTTTGTTTATTTTTCTTCTTTTCTGAGTATTGTATAAAAAATTTCATTGCATATTACAAAAATGTTCATTATATACCAAGAATATGTTCACTGTATATTATGAAAATGTTCACCTTGCATTATAAAAATGCTCATCGTGTATTATAAAAATATTCATCATATATTAAGATTTTTTTTTTGAAATTCTGACTGATACACATTAGTATACGTCACAAGGTTACAATATAGGAGTCTACTGTCCTTTTTTCCCTGGCTAATAAGTGTTCATGTAGTTGTGCACTGCATCAGGTTGCTGCAAGACTAGAGTTATACAACCTTTTTCCTGTGTACTAACTTTTTCCCTTGCTAGTAAGTGTTCATGCAGTTGTGCATTGAATAAGGAAAAAGGATCACATTACATTGTCGAGCAATTATCGGACATTTGCATATTGTTTTCCCTATGAGACACCATTGATATATAATTCATGGTTAAAAGTTTCCTTCCAGTTGCTCAATCACATGTTACCTAATCATCGTGTCTCAGTTTGACCAGGAAATCTTGCAACCTCGCCTACCCATCGAGGATCTTGATGGAGTGGTTATGAACCAAACTATGAAGAGTCAATTCTCTAGGTGTTTCCAGTTATTTCCCCCCAATGTTTGCTTTTATTTCAATTTTTTCAAGCCAACATGAAGGAATGCTTGCATGTTAGTGCTAAATCTGTGTATGGTGGTGAACAATAAATTTATTCAATATTTTGAATGTAAAAAATGAATCCAAATCTGATCTTCAGTTTCACTTTTAATTCATATTATATGTGTTTTTCTTTGAAGCTGCATATAGAAGCCAGAAAGTCCCGCGCGATAAGTGGGGCATCATCTAGTTACCAAGTGAATTGCAGGAAACCACCACATTAGCGTCTAGGTTTGCAGAAAAAACTGATTTACGATTTTTTGTTAGAAACCACTGATTCTTGACCTAATCTTTTGCAAAAAAAAAACTCTAGCTAGAAGCTTTGGCCCATTTGATGGCGATTATGACAGTTGGAGCCCACCGGAGCCCACAATTTGCTGACATGGCGGACTGGTGCACAATAAACGACGTTAGATGGGGTCTTTTTGCCAAAAACCCCTCCTCTCCCTGAAAAAAATATCCCTATAAAAAAGTCAACCACCCAATCCCATCCCCGTCCACGCGCCGGCTGATCCCGTGCCGCGCGACCCCACCCCCCGCGCCTACCGATCCCAAGCCGCGCGACCCCGTCCCCCACACCGGCTGGCCCCAAGCTACTACGACCCCAGCCACGGTGCTCGCCTGGTGAGCAAGAATGGGAGGCCGACCCAAGCCGCACGGCGATGCACCCGTGCATCCTGGCCAGTTGCCCCTTCTCTTTCCTCCCTCATCTCTTTCCCCAACAGGCAGCGCGGCCCCGGAGAAAGCAGCGGTGGTGGCGCACAGCCCCGGAGAAAGCAGCAGCATGGACCCGCGCTGCAAGGGCACGAGCAGTGTGATACGTCCATTTTGCATCATGCTTTTATATAAATATTTATTGCATTATGGGCTGTTATTACATGTTATATCACAATACTTATGCCTTTTCTCTCTTATTTTATAAGGTTTACATGAAGAGGAAGAATGCCGGTAGCTGGAATTCTGGACTGGAAAAGGAGCAAATATTAGAGACCTATTCTGCACAACTCCCAAAGTCCTGAAACTTCACAGAGATTAGTTTTGGAATAAATAAAAAATATTGGGTGAAGAAAGCACCAGAGGGGGCCCACCAGCCAGCCATGAGGGTGGAGGGCGCGCCCCCTACCTTGTGGGCCCCCGACAGGCCCCCGACGCCCATCTTCTGCTATATGGTGTCTTTTGCCCTGGAAAAAATCAAAGAAAAGCTTTTTAGGACAAAGCGCCGCCTTCTCGAGGCGGAACCTGGGCAGGACCAATCTAGGGCTCCGGTGGAGCTATTCTGCCGAGGAAGCATCCCTCCGGGAGGGGGAAATCAGCGCCATCGTCATCACCATCGATCCTCTCATCGAGAGGGGGTCAATCTCCATCAACATCTTCACCAGCACCATCTCCTCTCAGACCCTAGTTCATCTCTTGTATCCGATCTTTGTCTCAAAACCTCATATTGGTACATGTGGGTTGCTAGTAGTGTTGATTACTCCTTGTAGTTGATGCTAATTGGTTTACTTGGTGGAAGGTCATATGTTCAGATCCTTAATGCTTATTAATACTCCTCTGATTTTGAACATGAATATGCTTTGTGAGTAGTTATGTTTGTTCCTGAGGACATGGGAGAAGTATTGTTATAAGTAATCATGTGAATTTGGTATTCGTTCGATATTTTGATGAGATGTATGTTGTCTCTCCTCTAGTGGTGTTATGTGAACGTCGACTACATGACACTTCACCATGATTTGGGCCTAGGGGAAGGCATTGGGAAGTAATAAGTAGATGATGGGTTGCTAGAGTGACAAAATCTTAAACCCTAGTTTATGCGTTGCTTCGTAAGGGGCTGATTTGGATCCATATGTTTCATGCTATGGTTAGGTTTACCTTAATTCTTCTTTTGTATTTGCGAATGCTTTCGAGAGGGGTTAATCATAAGTGGGAGGTTTGTCCAAGGAAGGACATCACCCAAGCACCGGTCCACCCACATATCAAATTATCAAATTAACGAACGCGAATCATATGAGCATGATGAAAACTAGCTTGACAATAATTCCCATGTGTCCTCGGGAGCGCCTTGATTTATATAAGAGTTTGTCCAGGCTTGTCCTTTGCTACAAAAAGGATTGGGTTACCTTGCTGCACCTTGTTTACTTTTGTTACTTGTTACCCGTTACGAATTACCTTATCACAAAACTATCTGTTACCGATAATTTCAGTGCTTGCAGAGAATACCTTACTGAAAACCGCTTGTCATTTCCTTCTGCTCCTCATTGGGTTCGACACTCTTACTTATCGAAAGGACTATGATAGATCCCCTATACTTGTGGGTCATCAAGACTCTTTTCTGGCGTCGTTGCCGGGGAGTGAAGCGCTTTTGGTAAGTGGAATTTGGTAAGGAAACATTTATATAGTGTGCTGAAATTTACTGTCACTTGTTACTATGGAAAATAAACCTTTGAGGGGCTTGTTTGGGGTATCTTCACCTCGACTGGAAGAGCAAAGAGTTGCTCCTCAACCTACTGAACCTACTGAAAATATTTACTTTGAAATTCCTTTGGGTATGATACAGAAACTGCTAGCTAATCCCTATACAGGAGATGGAACATTACATCCCGATATGCACCTAATCTATGTGGATGAAGTTTGTTGATTATTTAAGCTTGCAGGTATGCCCAAGGATGTTGTCAAGAAGAAGGTCTTCCCTTTTCCTTTGAATGGAATGGCATTGACATGGTATAGGCTACGTGATGATATTGGATCATGGTACTACAACCGATTGAAATTAGAATTTCATCAGAAGTTTTACCTATGCATCTGGTTCATCGTGATCAAAATTATATATATAATTTTTGGCCTCGTGAAGGAGAACTCAAGCTTGGGGGAGGCTTAAGTCAATGTTATATTCATGCCCCAATCATGAGCTCTCAAGAGAAATTACTATTCAAAAAAATTATGCTCGGCTTTCTCATAATGATCACTCCATGCTCGATACTTCTTGTACTCGTTCTTTTATGATGAAGACTACTGAATTCAAATGGGATTTATTGGAAAGAATTAAACGCAAATCTGAAGATTGGTAACTCGATGAAGGTAAGGAGTCAGGTATAAACCTTAAGTTTGATTGTGTTAAATGTTTTATGGATACCGATGCTTTTCGTGATTTTAGCAACAAATATGGACTTGACTCTGAGATAATAGCATCTTTTTGTGAATCATTTGCTACTCATGTTGATCTCCCTAAGGAGAAGTGGTTTAAATATCATCCTCCCAGTGAAGTGAAAGTAGTAGAACCCATTAAAGTTGAAGAAGAAACTATTACTTATAATGTTGATCCTATTGTTCCCACTTATATTGAGAAACCACTTTTCCCTGTTAGAATAAAGGATCATGCGAAAGCTTCAACTGTGGTTAGTAAGAGTAATACTAGAACACCTACACCCCTTGAGCAAATTAAAGTTTAACCTAGTATTGCTATGGTTAAAGATCTCTTGGTCGATAATATAGATGGGCATGTTATTTATTTCTGTGATGAAGCCGCTAGGATTGCTAAACCCGATACTAAAGATAAACATATACCCGTTGTTGGCATGCCCGTTGTTTATGTTAAAATAGGAGATCATTGTTATCATGGCTTATGCGATATGGGTGCTAGTGTGAGTGTGATTCCTCATTCCTTATACAAAGAAATTATGCATGATATTGCACCTGCTGAGATAGAAGATATTGATGTTACTATTAAGCTTGTCAATAGAGATACTATTTCACCAGTTGGGATTGTTAGAGATGTTGAAGTCTTGCGTGGGAAATTAAAATACCCTACTGATTTTCTTGTTCTTGGTTCCCCACAAGATAACTTTTGTCCTATTATATTTGGTAGACCTTTCTTGAATACTGTTAATGCTAAGATAGACTGCGAAAAGGATATTGTTACTATTCTTTAGGGGATAAGTCTCATCATTTTAATTTCTCCAAATTCTGTAGACAACCTCATGATAAAGAATTGCCTAGTAAGGATGAAATTATTGGTCTTGTTTATATTGTCATGCCTCCTAATGATCCTTTAGAACAATACTTGCTAGACCATGAAAATGATATGTTTATGAATGAAAGAAGGGAAATGGATGAAGTATTCTTTAAGCAAGGACCTATTTTGAAACACAATTTTCCTGTTGAAATTCTCGGAGATCCTCCTCCACCCAAGGGTGATCTCGTGTTTGAGCTTGAACAATTACCTGATGCTCTTAAATATGCTTATCTCGATGAAAAGAAGATATATCCTGTTATTATTAGTGCTAACCTTTCAGAGCATGAAGAAGATAAATTATTGAAAACTCTGAAGAAGCACCGTGCCGCTATTGGATGTACTCTTGATGATCTTAAGGGCATTAGTCCCACTTTACGTCAGCACAAAATAAAACTAGAAAAGGATGCTAAACCAGTTGCTGATGACCAAAGACAGTTAAATCCTAAGATGAAAGAAGTGGTAAGAGATGAAATATTAAAGCTTCTGGAGGCAGGTATAATTTATCCTATTGTTGATAGTCAGTGGGTAAGTCCAGTTCATTGTGTCCCTAAAAAGGGAGGTATTACTGTTAATCCTAATGATAAGAATGAATTGATCCCACAAACACTACACCACAACACCAATGCAATGGCATGTAATCTGCCGGGAGAAACCCCGTAAGAGGGCAGATAAACTGCCGGTAGAGCAATCCTCCCGGCAGATAGAACTGCCACAAGAACGGCTGCCGGGAATTACTTCTCCTGGTAGATAAACTTCTCCCGGCAGTTTTACTGCCCCCACACATTTATTTGCCGGTAGTTTATTTTCTCCCGGCAAATTGGTCGTGGCATGTAAACTACAGTTACCGGCAACTTAACTGCCGGCACAAGCTTGTTTACCCGGCAGTAAATATGCCATCATGTTGATTTCACTAGCAAAAGCAAATTGATCTGGGCAAAAAATCGCTAATTTAATATGCATTCATTTTGTTCAGGCAATCAAGACAAATGACACTATTTCATAATTCACATATGGGCCTCATCGTAAAACTTAACTTCATTCAATAAAATTAACGACCAAAGACATATGTTTCTAGAAACGCCTATATATAAGGGTGTTGTGCAACAAAAGGAAAAATACATATATTTTTGGATGTGACACACGACCAAAATGAGCATATAGTGGCTTCTATGCTAAACTAGCAACTAAAATTAGCTTTCCCCATGGTTGTAATGTTCCCAACAACACAAGGCCCTAATCATTCAAAATGCTTATAGTGTATTACTTTAACTTCTGCTAGCCTCTTGCTCGTGTGCTTCGGCATTGTCTCATCTTCCTTTTTCCATTCTATATCCTGAAAAGAGAAATTTTTGGCACATTAGAATTTACACATCAGATGTAAGTAGATTGGTGTTTGTTTGCCTTCTCATCGTTGCCTTTTGTTTTCATTCCGACACATCATCTAAATGTTCCAAATAAAATTAGTCAGGTTCATAGTTTTACATGTTGAAGGGGGCAAACTAATAGAAAGTCATGACAGCATGGCAAAACTTGGAACCCAAATTTGCCCATATTCAATTTTATTTTTTGAAAATGCTTCACAAGCATGAATTGTAGATGCGCATGTGTGTACAGAATGTCACCCCCATTTGTCAAACCATCTTTTTGGACTCGGACTAGAACAAAATAAAAAAATGAGTAAATAAGTTCAGGTTGGATATATGACTTACCAAGTGTACTCTCTGCCTCCATTCAAACTTCTCCTCCTAGCATGTTGTAGCCTTTGCTCAGCTGATAATTACTTGCCCTAACATAATACATGGAACATATAAAAATCCATGCTTTATGTTATTCTTAAGAAATAGTAACTTATTGAGTAAAAACTAGATTGAAGAGTGCAACCTTATAAAAGTAGCATGTTATAACAATTAAACTCTAGAAGAGTACTCCACTTTCAGTCTGTCTTTGCAGCAAAACAAAAGGAGGCATAAATAAGTTCTCTAGCTAGTTATTTTTCTTCCATGTAACTGTATATGTGCGTGATGACAGTTGAACTAGATGATCTCACATCAATCGACCAGTGGGAATAAACAACACAATACAAAAATCTTTTTACCCAAAGCATGCTTGTAAAACTCTTACAGTGTTCTACTGATTTAGTATTGAGTTATAGCATCCACTTGTTTAGCACCAAAAGATTATTGAACTCCATATACTGATAAGACTTAATAAAACGTGTGTGCAGTCATTTAGAAGTATCCACTGCGGCACTGCCATAGTGCATAGATCATTTAGAAGTTTTGACTGGCAGAGAACATATCTATAGTCCTTTACGTACAATATAAATTGAAAATGCAAACATTCCCTAGTGCTTCCTATCAAGATGTCTGAAGATTAAAATGATAAAATGTTCTGAAGAACTGTTCTTACTTGATTAATTGGAGAAATATTTAAGTAGTGACTACCCTCAGTTCAAGCATTACAAAATACTAGATGTTTCCTTTCGCACAAACAACACACGTCCAAGCATAATATGTATATAAGTATGAAAGATAGATCACAGTATATAATTTGTTGTGACAATGTAGTTACTACAATGCTTATGACGTTGAAAAGTATACAGAGACTATTATCTATTAGATGGCATGAAAGTTTAAGCGTAATTTTTGGTACCGATGTGAACTTGTTCTTTATATAATATATGGGTATATCACATTCAGACAACAACCTTCACAAAACATAAATAATATACTTCATATCAGAGAACTAACACTTTTGCAAGTTCAAATCTTCAAACTCTAGAAGCAGTACTCCACTTTCAGTCTATATTTGTAGCAAACAGAGAAGAGACAGAAAAGAGATTCTCTATCTAATTGTTTTTCTTACATGTACAAGTATATGTGCGTAATAACGAATGAACTAAATGATCTCACATCAATCGATCAATGGAGATAAACAAGGGTACTTGTTCATTCCAACTACGTGTTCATTAGCCAAAGTTCATTTTCTTATAACATCCAGAATTAGCACAAAGAGCACTTAATCATAGTAAATGGAAGAATACCCATTGACACCAAGGATTAGAGTTGTGAAGAGCATCTTCATTGGTACATTCAAGCACAAGTTTGAGAGAAAAAAATGTTACCTCAGTATTGAACTCCTATGAAACAATTAGCTACATGGTAAATCAGGGCAGGAAAAGTAGCTACTTTTGTAGAGAAATTTTTAATATCAAATCCACACACATGTCTGTAAATTTAGCTCTTTCAGATGGAGGCACCAAAAACTTTATAGAGCGCTACATTTCTCTAATACTATAGTACACAATTTTTTGAAGTTGGATTAGCAGTCCACCAAGACTCCAGAGCAAATACAAGTCATTGATTTGTTCCATAAAATGAATATCCACCGTTCATCAGTACCTTGCCCAAGAGATCTAATGGTTGACATTTTTTGGACTCGCTATGTACAGGCAGGCGCCAAAATGACTCCAGGACCTTTCTGGAATCCTGACGGATCCAAACGGGACCACTCGTGAAACCCTGCTATTCAAGATCTTTTGTGGCTATGATCGGGAAACAACGATGACTAGAGTAACCTTCCTTCTACTCCGTAAACAAGTAGCTTGTACAGAACACTAATCATTTGTATCTACCAAGTTTCCAAGCAGCAACTTGCCTATCCTTTGGACGGGATTTAACACTCAACAACATACATACTACTCCCGTCTGAAAATAAATGTTGCTCAAATAAACGAATGAGTGAGTGAAGAACACGTGCATAGCTCGTGCCTTCGACTAGTATACGCAGTCTTCAGTTGCGCAATGTCTGAACCTGAATAAATAAAGACTGATCCATGTACCTAAAAAGGATGGATACAAGCAAATGAAATAGGCACATATACTTGCATAATTAAGATAACAAAATGAAATATAAACTAACCTGGCTGAAACCCTTTACAAATCACGAGCACCAGGAATTCCTCGAACAAACCAACCACTACTAGAACCAGTCCCCTATCCTTTCACTAATAACACCTGCATCAATTTGGTAGGAAAAGGAAAAGTACAATAAGGAAGACGCCCAGTAGTAACTCGGTGGAAGGGGAAATCTGCCACCATGAGTTCTGATCGAGCAGAGAAGAAAAGATTAACAACCTTGGTAAGGAAGATCTCACCTACATCGGGTTTCAACCAAGACGGATCTAAGGAAAGTACTGTACCAGCATAGTAGAGATGGGACACCACGCTCGCCGTTGGCGGGGAGGAAGCCGTGGTGGGGAGTCCGCCAATGCTCGTCAGCGTGATGGACCATCAAGAAGAGATGGAGGCGACCGACATCGTCGACCAGTTCTGGTGGTGATGTCGAAGGGAGGGAGGCGACGACGAGCTCGCACATCAGAGGCGTCTCGACGGAGGCGATGCCGAGATCCAAGCACCACCGCCATAGATCCCGGTGGGGTCGCACAGGTCAATCGAGGGGGTGGTGGTGGAGGGCGAGGTCAACGGCAGAGGGGGGCGGCGGCGGCAGTCGAGGAGGAGGTCTAGGGAGGCTTTGATTTGGGGGAGAACAAGTCGTGTGGTGGCTATAATTCTTTCTTTCTTTTTTTGAGGGGTGGTTGTAATTCTTTTGAGTGAAAAGTTTTAATATGTCGCACTCTCTCCCGCGTCAGCGCGCGTTTGGGCCCAATATTATTTTGGGCTCGCGCCACAGGCAGGCCCGGCAGATAGTGAGCCGTAATTCAGTTCTCTCGACAGTTTTTATGACCTAAGATGTGGACATTATTGCTGGCAGTGTGCATGCCCTTGCTGCTTAACTTCTACCGGCAGTTTCACCGCCGTTATGCACTTCTACTGGCAGTAACAAGATCCCCGGCAGGTGATTTGCCCTCATTCTTGTATTTCTCGCAGCAGTTAATTGCCCCCAATTCAGTGTTGTGGTGTAGTGAAAGAATTGTTACAGGGTATAGAATGGTAATTGATTTCCGCAAATTAAATAAAGCTACTAGAAAAGATCATTACCCTCTACCTTTCATGGATCAAATGCTAGAAAAACTATCCAAACATACACATTTTTGCTTACTAGATGGTTATTCTGGTTTCTCAAAAATACCTGTGTCGAAAGATGATCAAGAGAAGACCACTTTTACTTGCCCTTTTGGTACTTTTGCTTATAGACGTATGCCTTTTGATTTATGCAATGCACCTGCTACCTTTCAAAAATGTATAACTGCTATATTCTCTGACTTTTGTGAAAAGATTGTTGACGTTTTCATGGATGATTTCTCCGTTTACGGAACTTCTTTTGATAATTGCTTAAGCAACCTTGATCGAGTTTTGCAGAGATGCGAAGAAACTAATCTTGTCTTGAATTGGGAGAAGTGCCACTTTATGGTTAATGAAGGTATTGTCTTGGGGCATAAAATTTCTAAAAGAGGTATTGAAGTTGATAAAGCTAAAGTAGATGCTACTGAGAAGATGTCATGTCCTAAAGATATTGAAGGTATAAGAAGTTTCCTTTGTCATGCTGGTTTCTATAGGAGGTTTATTATAGACTTCTCTTAAATTTCAAGGCCTCTCACTAATCTCGTGCAAAAAGATGTTCCTTTTGTTTTTTGATGATGATTGTGTAGAAGCATTTGAAATACTTAAGAAAGCCTTGATTTCTACACCTATTGTTCAGCCACCTGATTGGAACTTACCCTTTGAAATTATGTGTGATGCTAGTGATTATGTTGTTGGTGCTGTTCTGGGACAAAGAGTTGATAAGAAATTAAATGTTATCCATTATGCTTGTAAAACTCTAGACAGGGCCCAGAGAAATTATGCTACTGCTGAAAAAGAATTTTTAGCAGTTGTATTTGCTTGTGATAAGTTCAGATCTTTTATTGTTGATTCCAAAGTGACTGTGCACATTGATCATGCTGCTATTAAATATGTTATGGAAAAGAAAGATGCTAAACCTAGACTTATTAGATGGGTTCTCTTGCTACAAGAATTTGATTTTCATATTATTGATAGAAAGCAAGCTGAGAACCCCGTTGCAGACAACTTGTCTAGGTTAGAACATGTTCTTGATGACCCACTGCCTATTGATGATAGCTTTCCCGATGAACAATTAGTTGTCATAAATGCTTCTCGTACTGCTCCATGGTATGCTGATTATGCTAATTACATTGTTGCTAAATTTATACCACCTAGTTTCACATACCAGCAAAAGAAAAAGTTTTCTATGATTTAAGACATTACTTTTGGGATGACCCGCACCTTTATAAAGAAGGAGTAAATGGTGTTATTAGACGTTGTGTACCTGAGCGTGAACAGGAACAAATCCTACGCAAGTGTCACTCCGAGGCTTACGGAGGACACCACGCTGGATATAGAACTGCTCTTAAGGTATTGCAAGCCAGTTTTTATCGGCCTACTCTTTTCAAAGATGCTCGTAAGTTTGTCTTGTCTTGTGATGAATGCCAAAGAATTGGTAATATTAGTAAACGTTGGGAAATTCCTATGAATTATTCACTTATTATTGAACCATTTGGTGTCTGGGGCTTTGATTATATGGGACCTTTTCCTTCCTCTAATGGGTGTACACATATTTTAGTTGCTATTGATTATGTTACTAAGTGGGTAGAAGCTATTCCAACTAGTAGTGCTGGTCATAACACTTCCATTAAGATGCTTAAAGAAGTTATTTTTACGAGGGTTGGAGTCCTTAGATATTTAATGAATGGTGGTGGTTTACATTTTATTCATGGTGCTTCTAGTAGAATGCTTGCTAAGTATGATGTTAATCATAGAACTGCATTCTCCATATCATCCTCAGTCTAGTGGTCAAGTAGAATTGAGTAATAGAGAGATTAAATTGATTTTTCAAAAGACTGTTAATAGATCTAGAAAGAATTGGTCCAAGAAACTTGATGATGCATTATGGGCTTATAGAACTGCTTATAAAAATCATATGGGTATGTCTCCGTATAAAATGGTTTATGGAAAGGCATGCCACTTACCTCTCGAACTAGAACATAAGGCATATTGGGCTATTAAAGAGCTCAATTACGACTTCAAACTTGCCGGTGAGAAGAGGTTATTTGACATTATCTCGCTTGATGAATGGAGAACCCAAGCCTATGAGAATGCCAAGTTATTTAAAGAAAAAGTTAAAAGATGTCATGACAAAAGGATACAAAAGCGCGAGTTTAATGTAGGTGATCATGTTTTGCTATACAACTCTCGTTTAAGATTTTTTGCAGAAAAACTTCTCTCTAAATGGGAAGGTCCTTACATTATCGAGGAGGTCTATCGTTTCGATGCCATCAAAATCAACAACGTTGAAGGCACAAATCCGAAGGTGGTAAACGGCCAAAGAATCAAACATTACATCTCAGGTACTCCCATAAATGTTGAAACCAATATAATTGACACCGTAACACGAGAGGAGTACATAAGGGACACTTTCCAGAATGTTTCAGACTCCGAAAAGGAATAGGTATGTGGTACGGTAAGTAAACCGACCCCAAAACTGTTCTAATAGCAATTTTTCTCTGTTTTGGAATATTTAAAAAATTAGGAGAATAAAAAGTAGTCCGAAAGAGACACGAGGCAGCCACGAGGGTGGAGGGCGCGCTCCCTGCCTTGTGGCCACCTCATGTGCTCTCCGGACTCCGTTTTCTTGCACAATACTTTTTTTGGTCGGTAAAAATTCATTATATAATCTCCCGAAGGTTTTGACCACCGTACCACGACAAAATCCTCTGTTTTTGTTTTGAGCTGTTTCTGCAATAGATTTAGAGCTATATGTGATCCCAGGACTCAGAGGAAGAAAGATACGTGGTTGATTACGTTGCAGACCGCAAAGTCTATGGTGTTTGGAGCATTGTGGTTGGACCACGGAGGGACAAGAAGACTATGATCCTAAGGGAAAGGAGCAGACAAGCTCAGATGAAGATGAAGTCCCACTACCTCAACCTGGGAACATGCACGTGGAGTTCAAAAAGTCAAGTCTCCCTGATAAAGCAAAGAAACCTAAGATCGAGTTTATCCCTTTTCGTCTCTTGTAGGAAAACAAATAGGAACCATGTAAAAACATACTAAGTCTTGAGCTGGAGATCGATGACTTAAGGGAGCAAAATTCTATCCTCAAGCGCAAGCTAAGTAAGAAGCCTACTACATCAACACCTCCATCATCACCACTTCCGAAGAAAGAGACATAAATACATGGGTATGGGCACTCCCCTTGGCAATTGCCAAGCTTGGGGGAGGTGCCTCGGTATCGTATCACCATCACACCTCTATTTTTATCGTTTTTCTTAGTTTGATCATTTTGGTTATATCTTGATCTAGTAGAATAAAGTTTTAGTATGATCTAGCTTTGAGTTTCTATTTTGATCTCTATCTATGTAATCGAGTCCATGAGTTATATATAATAAACAGTAGTTTTGAGTTGAGGACTTTGCTATCTTGCTATGATCTTGAGGGAATTAAAGAAAGAATAAAAAGAAATAAAAAGATCATATTGATCTTATGGAGAGTAACGACTTCACATATAAAGAGTATGATGAATAAAAGTTGTTGAGAGTTGAAAAACATAGTTTTGGTCATCGTTGCAATTAATAGGAAGTAATAAAGAAAGAGAGGTTTTCACATATAAATATACTATCTTGGACGTCTTTTGTGATTATGAGCACTCATTAAAATATGACATGCTAAAAAGTTGATGTTGGACAAGGAAGACAACGTAATGGGTTATGTTTCCTTATATCTGAAGAAGTTATATTGTCATGGATCATCCAACATGTTGAGCTTGCCTTTCCCCTCATGCTAGCCAAATTCTTTGCACCAAGTAGTATCTCTACTTGTGCTTCCAAACATCCCTAAACCCAATTTTGCCATGAGAGTCCACCATACCTACCTATGGATTGAGTAAGATCCTTCAAGTAAGTTGTCATTGGTGCAAGCAATAAAAATTGCTCTCTAAATATGTATGATCTATTAGTGTGAAGAAAATAAGCTTTATACGAACTTGTGATATGGAAGAAATAAAAGCGACAGACTGCATAATAAAGGTCCTTATCACAAGCGGCAATATAAAGTGGCGTTCTTTTGCATTAAGATTTTGTACATCCAACCATAAAAGCACATGACAACCTCTACTTCCCTCTGTGAAGGACCTATCTTTTATTTTTACCTTCTACCTGCATACAAAAGTTATGGTGATCATCACCTTTCCTTTTTACACTTTTATCCTTTGGCAAGCGCCATGTGTTGGAGAGATCCGTATGTATATATCCTCTCCGATGTAGGTTTTCATAAAGTATTATTGTTGACATTACCCTTGAGGTAAGAGGTTGGGAGGCGAAACTATAAGCCCCTATCTTTCTCTGTGTACGATTGAAACTTTGTACCCATAAGTATCGCGTGAGTGTTAGCAATTGTGAAAGACTAAATGATAGTTGAGTATGTGGACTTGATGGAAAGCTCTCATAATGACTCTTTCCGATGTTATGATAAATTGCAATTGCTTCGATGACTGAGATCATAGTTTGTTGGTGTTCAATGAAGTTTCTGATTCATACTTTACATTGTGAATAGGTTGTTACTTTACCATAAGAAATCATATGATAATATATGTTGTTGTTCTAAAGATGATCATGATGCCCTCATGTCCGTATTTTATTTTATCGACACCTCTATCTCTAAACATGTGGACATATTTTTTGATAGCAGTTTCCGCTTGAGGACAAGCGAGTTTATGCTTGGGGGAGTTGATACATACAATTTGCATCATGCCTTTATATCAATATTTATTGCATTATGGGTAGTTATTACACGTTATATCACAATACTTATGTGTTTTCTATCTTATTTTATAAGGTTTACATGAAGAGGGAGAATGCCGGCAGTTGGAATTTTGGACTGGAAAAGGAGCAAATATTAGAGACCTATTCTGCACAACTCCAAAAGTCCTGAAACTTCACAGAGATCAGATTTGAAATAAATAAAAAATATTGGGTGAAGAAAGCAACAGAGGGGGGCCACCAGCCAGCCACGAGGGTGGAGGGCGTGCCCCCTACCTCGTGGGCCCCCTGGCTGGCCCCCGACATCCATCTTCTGCTATATGGTGTCTTTTGCCATGGAAAAAATCGAAGAGAAGCTTTTCGAGACGAAGCACCGCCGTCTCGAGGCGGAACCTGGGCATGACCAATCTAGGGCTCAGGCGGAGCTGTTCTGCCAGGGAAACATCCCTCCGGGAAGGGGAAATCATCGCCATCATCATCACCATCGATCCTCTCATCGAGAGGGGGTCAATCCCCATCAATATCTTCACCAGCACCATATCCTCTCAAACCCTAGTTCATCTCTTGTATCCGATCTTTGTCACAAAACCTCAGATTGGTACCTGTGGGTTGCTAGTAGTGTTGATTACTCCTTGTAGTTGATGCTAGTTGGTTTATTCGGTGGAAGATCATATGTTCACATCCTTAATGCTTATTAATACTCCTCTGATTATGAACATGAATATGCTTGGTGATTAGTTACGTTTGTTCCTGAGGACATGAGAGAAGTCTTGTTATAAGTGATCATGTGAATTTGGTATTCGTTCGATATTTTGGTGAGATGTATGTTGTCTCTCCTCTAGTGGTGTTATGTGAACATCGACTACATGACACTACACCATGATTTGGGCCTAGGGGAAGGCATTGGGAAGTAATAAGTAGATTATGGGTTGCTAGAGTGACAGAAGCTTAAACCCTAGTTTATGCGTTGCTTCGTAAGGGGCTGATTTGGATCCATATGTTTCAAGCTATGGTTAGGTTTATCATAATTCTTCTTTTGTAGTTGCGGATGCTTGTGAGAGGGGTTAATTATAAGTGGGAGGCTTGTCCAAGGAAGGACAACACCCAAGCACCGGTCCACCCACATATCAAATTATCAAAGTAACAAACGCGAATCATATGAGCATGATGAAAACTAGCTTGACAATAATTCCAATGTGTCGTCGGGAGCGCCTTGCTTTATATAAGAGTTTGTCCAGGCTTGTCCTTTGGTACAAAAAGGATTGGGCCACCTTACTGCACCTTGTTTACTTTTGTTACTTGTTACCCGTTACGAATTACCTTATCACAAAACTATCTGTTACCGATAATTTTAGTGCTTATAGAGAATACCTTACTAAAAACCGCTTGTCATTTCCTTCTGCTCCTCATTGGGTTCGACACTCTTATTTGTCATAAGGACTACAATAGATCCCCTATACTTGTGGGTCATCACAGTGGCGCGGTGCCGCACATCGCAGGCACAAGCAACAATGTTGCCGCGCAACACGGGCACATCACCGGAGCAAGCAAGGACAGTGAGCTCCGCCACTGGCGGTGTATGGCATGGGCGGCAGCATGCGGTTGCCGGCGATAGAGTACGCCGTTCTGGGCATGGCAAGGGCTTGATTGCATTTTATTTTTTTAATTGAAGGGTGCCTATCTTTTCTAACGCTGCTTGGGATCAACAGTTATGCAACATCAGCTTTTGTGGGACCCACATGTCATAATCGAGGTTACAATGTCCAAAGAGGCTGATCAGTGTTTTTTTGCATAATATTAGGCTGAGAATCAGTGGTTTCTGGCTAAAATTCATAAACTAGTGTTTTCTGCAAACCTAGGCGTCAATGTGGTGGCTTTTTGCAATTCACTCTCTAGTTACCTAAAGAAGCTGAGTTCAGGGACACGGGAGAGGACTGGCTGTAGATGTTGTTGCTATCCAAGCTCCAGGTCATCCATAACAAAATCATGCTAATTCTTTGGTAGTCATGGATCTTGAGAAACAATGCTATCCATGGTGATGCAAAACAGAAGCGGGATCAGTGCAGTATCTGTTGCGCCCGTACTCTGAACTGATGTCTATTGCATATTCACCGAGCAAAGAGGGGGGTAAAAATAAGATTTCGCTGTTCCCAAATGGCCCTGGCCGACCGATGATTCCAGCACCTAATCTTTGAGTAAATGGCACGGGCGGTCAGAGAACTTGTGTTGCGGGTGCACTTTAGTCATGGTACTTGCAAAACGAAAAAACCCATCACAGAAGTTGTGTTGCAGGTCATACGGGCCATTTGAATTGGCCACTCGTGAATCATATGAGCAAGAAGAACGGAGAGAGTACTTATTAAAGTAGAACGGAAGAGGAACATGCTAAAGAAGATCAAGCAGATTTTGGATAATAAAATGTTCGTTGCGCAGTGCCCACACATGATGAACCAGAGTGCATTAAGAATGCAACTCTGTAACACCCCCAGTGTCATGCTATAGTAGCCCACTGTGATTAAGCTAACCATTTTTCCAAACAGTGCTTAATCACCTTTGTTCAATATCCCATTTGAAATTCCAGTCAATTCAAATTCAAGTGAAGTTTGAAGTTCCTCAAAAATTGCTGGAAAAATGTTCATCGGTTGTCAAAATTTCCATAACAATTATTTGTTAAGGAACACAACATCACTTTTGTGCAAAGATGAGCAGTAGCAATAATAACAGCACCAATTCAACATTTTTAAATGCTATCCTATTTATAAAAATACCAAATGAATTCTTCTGGTCTCCAAATTGTTTGTGGCACTGCCTAAGATCACCAGGGAAAAAAAGGGGCACTTCCCATATTTTTCCCAAGTAAATAGCATGCCCAACATTTTCTTACCCATATCTGTTTATTAAATAAAAGAAAAACAGGATAAGAAAAGAAAAAAGGCCGAAGTGCACTGTGCACTTAGGCCTGCTAACTACAGTGAGGCCCAGCCCACCTACCCCTCTCCTTCCTACTTTGTTCATAGAGGGGAGGTGGACGACGACCAGCCGCCCGTGGCCGCATTGGCCACGCGCCGGCCATCCCGCGCCTCCCCATCGTCTTCCCCGGCGGATAAGGCCACCCCACCCCTGCCAAACCCTAGCCAGACCCTGATCCGCCTCCTCACCCTCGCTCGTTCCCCTCTCCCTCACGCGCTCGCTCCTCCCGAGCGCCACCGTCACCGTGCATCGGTCGAGCCCGCGGCCACCGGGTCCCTCCGACCCTGCCGAACTGTCCGGGAGCTCTAGCGCCGTCGACCCCTTCGTCCGGTGCCGTTGGATCAAGTCAGGGAGAAGCACAGCAACGCCGGCAACCCGATCCCCTTCTTCGGCCATCGCGACGCCATCGTCATGATTCATCGCCACTGCGCTCCCGTTGCTTGCTAGGCCTTCGTGCGCCCCCCCCTGTGAGCTCCTCCCCCTCTCCCCTCTCTCAAGTAGGCTGCCTCCCTCTCTAGCTAGCTGTCGCCGCACCCGCGAGCTCGCCCTCGTCGCCCGCCTCGTCGTCACAGCTATAGTCGCTATGGCCTGCCACTGAGCACGTGTTCGTGCTTGGTGCATCGCCACAGAGCCACCCACGCTCGCTGACCGCCCCGTCGTGCACCGCAGCCCCGCGCCAGTGTTTGCCCGAAGCTGCCGTCACTTCTGCTCATCGCCGGCGATGCTCGGGACCTCCCCCGCTCCAGCCACTTGCACTGCTCGACGCGGCGACTTGTCCGCATCCGAACGCACCGCTCCGCGTGCCAAATGGGCACCTGCGACGCGAACACGACGTGCTTTGCCCCTTCTTTGGTCGCCGACGCGCCAACGCCAGCGCCGTCTCTGGACGCCCCCGGCCCGGCTACCGCCCCAGTTTGATGCGGCTCATCGCCCTCGACCGAACACACCCCCCGTGCATCAAAAGAACGACGGGGGACAAATCCCGATGGCCGCCCGAGCCCTCTGCCGCGAACAGGACTCGCTGGAGCTCACTCCGGTGCTGGTCTGACGTGGCCCTGCCACTGGGCCCTTTGTGTCACTGGCAGCTGGGTCCCACGGTCCCTGTTGACTGAGTCAATTTGCTGACTAGACTTGGTCCAGCCGATGACGAGTGGCCCCCACCGCAGTTTTAATTAACTAAATGAGTTAAAACTATTTAGTTAAGCTAATTAATCAATGACTGGTGGGCCCAGCCTGTTATTTAACTAATCTGATTAAGTTAGAACCCCCCTGTTAACCCTCTGCCCATGAGAGGTGGGTCCTAGGTGTCAGCTTGACCAGTCAAACTGGCTAGTTGACTGCTGATGTCTGGGTGACATCGTGCTGACGTAGTACCCCCTTTTTGAATTAAAGATATTTGCATAATATTGTTTAAATCTTCAGAAATTCATAGAAAATAAACCGTAACTCGGATGAAAATGTTTTCTACATGAAAGTTGCTCACAAAAATCCAACGAATCCGAATATGCGGTCCGTTTAGCTGTCAGATGCCTCTAACTATCTAAACATGGAACATTCCGCCTCCGGTCATCTGTCTGACACAGGTCCGGAACCGGGAAAACTTTCCCGGTTGAATTCCCCCTTCATCTTTATCATGTAGCCATACATTAGGTCACACATGGCGCATCATATTGACATGTTATTGTTTGTGATCCTATGTTTGCTTTATATTTACTGTTTCTTCCCCCTCTTCTCTCTGGTAGACCCCGAGACCGATGCTGCCCCTGTGATCGACTACGTCGATGATGACCCCTCCTTGCCAGAGCAACCAGGCAAGCCCCCCTTTGATCATCCCGATATCGCCCATTCCATTCTCTCATGCTTGCATTAGATTTTGCTATTGTTATTGTTTGCTCCTATTCTGATGCATAGCCTGCTTTTGTAACCTGCTTATTGTTACCTTACCTACTTATTCTAAACTGCTTAGTATAGGTTGGTTAGTGATCCATCAGTGACCCCCACCTTGTCCTTGTTGCCCCTGCTTCATCATCGAAGACCCAATCAACGGGATCGAAGACCAGGCCCCGGCACCGCAGATCACTTTCCCCTTAGTTGCTCGACACTGCTGGGTTACTATCGAGTGCCGAGGGTGAGACCTCTACAACACTTCTGATGTTAACCCTGTAGTGTAGCTATTAGGTCGTGGTCATCGAGGGTGATTCCGCCTTAACCACTTCCGATACGACTCTGTCGTGCAACCCCTCAAGTGTGAACCTCGGGGGTGATTCCTCTTACCATCATCTTGATGATTACATCGAGTGGAATTCACCAGGGGTGATTCCTTCAATTTTCCCCTTGATGTTTGGACACACGGATACTTGGACTTTACCACTGTTACTTGGAAAGGCGGGTCGACCCTGAGGGGTACCCGCGAGTGATGTGGAGACCGGTTGACCTAGAGGGTGCCCGCGAGATAATTACGAGGCGTGGTCGGGCATTCCTAGCCCTTGCCGCAAGTCCTCGAGACAGGGTAACGGGGTCACATCTTTCGTGAGTCTCTGCTTGTTACCGCATGCTCCTAATCCACTACGATTTGGATATTTGATCCGACGGGCCTCTGGCCTGATAGCACTAACCATCATGTGGGCATAGTATGGGCGTTCTGTGTCATATGCATCAGCCGAAGCTTAATAGATGTCAGCGATTGAGCGGCGCGCACCGGGTTGGACCGGTAAGCACTTGCCTTTTTTAAGGAGGTAGCTAGGTCTGCTCACCGGTCGCGTTCGCAACGTGCAGGAGTTCCTGAGGAGATGTCCCATGACCCCCGGGGGCATAGGTTTAGTCCAGCGTGCTGGCCTCTCTATTAAGTCTAGGTCGGGTTGCAGCGTATTATTTGGCCGAGGCCGGGCATGACCCAGGAAAATGTGTCCAGCCGAAGTTAATCGAGCGTGGTGGGTAAGTTGGTGCACCCCTGCAGGGAAGAAAACATCTATCGATAGCCTTGATACAACTAGAACTGGATACTTGTGATGAGGTGATAACTGGATAGTATGGCTCTGGGATTGCTTTCTCCCAGGGAGTCGAGAAAGGATCTCTGGCCGAGGTTGATAACACTACTACTACTTTACTTTATGCTACTCTACTCCCTCCTGTTTGCTACAAGATGGTGGTTTCCAGAAGATGCTAGTCTTCGATAGGACTAGGCCTTCTCTCTATTCTGGCATTTCTGCAGCCCAGTCCACATATACAACCTTTCTTTGATAATGTTGCATATATAGTGTAGATCCTTGCTTGCGAGTACTTTGGATGAGTACTCACGGTTACTTTGCTCCCCTTTTTCCACCTCCTTCCATTCTTCCCAGATGCTGCAACCAAATGGTGGAGCCCAGGATCCAGATGCCACCTTTGACGATGACTGCTACTACGCTGAGGGTGCATACTACTACGTGGAGGCCGCCGACGACCAGGAGTAGTTAGGAGGCTCCCAGGCAGGAGGCCTTGCCTTTTCGATCGTTGTTGCTTTTGTGCTAGCCTTCTTAAGGCAAAGTTGTCTAACCTATGTTTGTACTCAGATATTGTTGCTTCCGCTGACTCTTGTATATTCGAGCTTATATATTCGAGCCCTCGAGGCCCCTGGCTTGTAATATAAAGCTTGTATTATTTTAATTTGTGTCTAGAGTTGTGTTGTGATATCTTCCGTGAGTCCTTGATCTTGACCATACACATTTGCGTGTATGATTAGTGTACGATTGAATCAGGGGCGTCACAAGTTGGTATCAGAGCTGACTGCCTGTAGGATCCCCCTTTCCAACTCCTTGGCCGAAGTTGAGTCTAGAAACCAAAAACCGTTTTACTAACTTGGCTGTGTGGCTTACGGGCCCACGTCGCCATTGGGTGGTATTAGGATCTTTTATTCCTCTCTTTACTCTGGTATTCTAATCTCTCCTCTATTCGGGTTAAATTATTTTGCTAACTCTACTCTCGGATCTCGTAACCACTTCCACCCGGAGAGCCCCTTCATTTCTGATGATCGTCTACTTCACCAGAAGACTTCGAAGTTACTCTCTGATGTTCTCCCAAGAACATGTGCTCATCGCTTTTGCAATTCCCTTCCACCGTCAACCCCTATGAATAACTACATACACCTATCATTCTTACATCATATTCCAGTTGCTCTTGTTATTACAAGATGCTTCATAATACACTCCGATGTTTCAAGGATCCATTGTGCCTGCTGTGTTGCAGCTCCTTTTACGCATGAATACGGGCATGAATAATTCCTCACAATTACCGGGGATTCGTTCATCCTCAGTTGTTCATGTATTTCACCAAAGTCGTCGAAATACCATTCGATCTTCCGAAAATCCTCAGCAGCCTATTATTGTTGAAATTCTTGTTTGCTTGCATTATGGTTAATCCCATATTTCTAGCAATCTCTGTCGACATCCCATGTCACTATCATTCGAGTCCCTTGATCCAATATGTTGCGAATGCTTGTAATCCTCAATCAGATCCTAGCATTCATCCTCCCGGCTCAGACGTCACTCCAAACATGAACTTGTTCTTGTCAAATCAAACCTTGATTGATTGTCGATATGTATCGATTCAAATCAATTATATTTTGATCAGAGCCTCTGCTTCATATCTTCTGATTTGAAAATCGTAATTCCTTTGTATACAAGCTTTGAAGTTATCCAGTTATATCTATAATCCGATGCCTTTGCATTCTTTCTTCTTCTGGTTAAGTATCGATACTCACATCAGATCTTTTATGGACCGCCATATCCTTGGTGGATTATTATCCGACAATGACCTTCATATTCATTAAACTTGTGAGTTTTTCCCTGACACATAATGCCTTTGGTAAATTCTATCATCTGCTTTTGTCAACCATGCTCTACTTTCGAGCTGGTATATTTTAATCCTGAAGTTAGTGGTATATGTTCCTAAGATACCCCTACGGGTTGAACCTATGCCTTCCCTAATCCGTGTGAACTCGAAAGAGAGTGAGTCATACTCTTCTGGTGCTTCACCAGATAAATCTTTCGCACTACAAATTCTTCAAAAATGAGGAGTGAATGAAAGGTTATGCATTGAAGAAGTGGGAGTCGACCTTGAACCTTTGTGTTCATGCCCATGGAACCGATGTAGAACTTATCATGGAATCTTCTTGTGAAAATAATTATCCCTTTTTATAAGTTCATCTTGTATGGGTGGTTTGATCATTCATAATCGTGGTTCTGACCATAGTTTCTCCTTAATTCCATTTCTCGGACAAGTTGAAGTGTTTGTCTTCTGCTTACCAATACACATGTACAATCTCTAATATGATCTACCTTCGAGTATTACCCCTACTATCTCGAGGATATCATGCCATTGCACCAAATCTTATGAACTTTTGATGAACACTACCTTTCGCTGTCATTGTCACTTCATGAGTTCTGGGTTGTTTGTCAACCGATTCACACTGATAAGTGAATCGACCCCGCACTCCGATCCAATAACTCTAAGTAATTTTCGTTGCTTACGAGTTTAATAATCCTTCAAGTCATTCCTAGTATGATCGACTATATCATTATCGTGGTAAATTTTAACTATGCTACCTGGTCCTTCCCGGAGCACAATTTTTGACGATAAGCTAAGCTTACGTCGATCTTCCTCGTCATATCATTTCACCTTGAACAACAAGCTTGATTCCGAGATTGTGTCATATTCGTGGTTCCGATAACCTTCCGCCTCAAAATTCCTTTGACTTGATGTCATTGCCGATAGATTACATCTTCATGAAACCTCTCGACAAATTTGTCATGATCATCATCAACATTCTAAGCTCTTCCAGGATATCAATCGAATTCATGGTGAGAAATACCATCCTTGCCCCTCGATGATTTGTGTTATAACATTCTTGTCAGCCCCCAACACAAACTTGTTCATAAATTTTTGAAATAAATCCTTTTTGACTTGTCGTCGGATTGCTGCTAAATCCTCGGCCACATCCTCATCTTTTCCTTGCTGAAATTTTATGACTTATTTTATAAGTCGTTTCCGATGACCCTTTTTGTGTTTCCGAATTCCGACCTTTACCTGATGACCATGTCAATGCTACCCCGAAGCATGATTGTGGTACTCCGAACATCAATAAGAGCATTAAAAGCACAATGCTAAATGTTTCATGATCGATTATCCAAACACCATTATATGGGTAACGTCATGAATTTCCTTGCCCCTTTACTATAGTGGTTAACCGCATGTTGTCCTATCTTGTATATCTTGATCCGCTTGTTCTCGTGGAGGATATGCTCCTAATACTTGTGTTTAAACACATTTTCCTTTCCAATGTTCTGATTAATCTAATGATCACCTTTTCTTTACCATTGTTTTGTTTAACCTATCTTGTGGTTTATGAGATCTAAGCAGTAATAATTCCCTGCTTATGTAAACTCCTCAGTGTAAAATTTGTCAGTAAGATGTTGTTATTATTGTTGTCGACATTCCGGTAACCACCGATGGACGAGAACTTTGCCTATTTGTTCGCCTCGTCTTAACAAGCAGGAAAATGGTTCTCTTCATCCCTCGCCTGTGGTACCAATACTGTTGTCGACATAACTAACAGGCTACCCTCTGGCATGCCTTGCTATCATGACCGTGCAAGATGTCACCGCTCCTTCTTCTTTTAACCCACATGGTGGGCCCATAACCCACAGTTAAGATCGAAACCTAACTCTCCTTTACAACCTCAGGTTTTCAAAGTTATTCCTCGCGCGTGGCCTCGTATGTAATTCACAGGCCACCTTCCTAGTGATCTATTCTGGTAACAAACGCAATGCATAATCTCGTTGCTCTAGACCCCTTTCGCACTTTGTTTCAGACATCGAACGATTGCCTATCCGTTTGAAAATTCTCATGCTACCTTCTTATTTTGCTCTCAATGTTTTATTAAGTTTCAACTCGAGAGATACTTCCGCCTCATTCCCTGAATTGTTCACTAGATAATTAACCCTATAAGGGCCAGTTCTCCCGAAGTTACTCTTTACTTCCCAACTTAAATCTCGGGACGAGATTTCTTGTAGAGGAGGAGATTTGTAACACCCCCAGTGTCATGCTATAGTAGCCCACTGTGATTAAGCTAATCATTTTTTACAAACAATGCTTAATCACCTTTGTTCAATATCCCATTTGAAATTCCAGTCAATTCAAATTCAAGTGAAGTTTGAAGTTCCTCAAAAATTGCTAGAAAAATGTTCATCAGTTGTCAAAATTTCCATAACAATTATTTGTTAAGGAACACAACATCACTTTTGTGCAAAGATGGGCAGTAGCAATAATAACAGCACCAATTCAGCATTTTTAAATGTTATCCTATTTATGAAAAATACCAAATGAATTCTTCTGGTCTCCAAATTGTTTGTGGCACTACCTAAGATCACCACAGAATAAAAGGGGCACTTCCCATATTTTTCCCAAGTAAATAGCATGCCCAACATTTTCTTACCCATCTCCGTTTATTAAATAAAATAAAAACAGGATAAGAAAAGAAAAAAGGCCGAAGTGCACTGTGCACTTAGGCCCGCTAACTATAGTGAGGCCGAGCCCACCTACCCCTCTCCTTCCTACTCTGTTCACAGAGGGGAGGTGGACGACGGCCAGTCGACCGTGGCCGCGATGGCCATGCGCCAGCCATCCCGCGCCTCCCCACCACTTCCAAGCCCGCTTCTGACCGCCCTGGCCCACCAGAACCCCCCACCTTTCCGCACGCGCTCCCCCCTCAGACGCCAGCTGCCCGCATTCATAGCAAGTAGTACCAGTAAAATACTGGGCTATAAGCCTGCTTATGTGGAGGAGAGAGAGGCATTGACAAAGTCAAGGAGTGGGCTCTGTAAGAGCCCGTCTCTACACGTGCTCCTAGGTATAAAAAACTAATTCTGAAAAAAGAGGCATAAAAAAACAATTGTGTCTAAAAAAGAAAGGTAAAAAACATTCGAGAGGAAATAGATAGAGAGAAAGTGAGAAAAGGTTGTAACCTTATAGCTGATGACCCACAAGTGTAAGGGATATATCATTGTCCTTTCGATAAGTAGGAGTGTCAAACCCAACGACGAGCAGAAGGAAATGATAAGCGGTTAATGATACGTCTCCAATGTATCTATAATTTTTGATTGCTCCATGCTACTTTATCTACTGTTTTAGGCAATATTGGGCTTTATTATCCACTTTTATATTATTTTTGGGACTAACCTACTAACCGGAGGCCCAGCCCAGCTTTGCTGTTTTATGCCTATTTCAGTGTTTCGAGGAAAAGGAATAACAGACGGAGTCAAAACGGAACAAAATCAACTGGAGAAGTTATTTTTGGAAGGAAAGCAACCCAAGGAACTTGGAGTGCATGTCAGGGGAGATACGGGCTGCCCACGAGGGTGGGGGGCGCCCCCCCGGGCACGCCCCTTACCTTGTGGGGACCCCATAGCTCCTACGACGTACCCCCTGCACCCATATATACTCTTGTACCCTAAAACTTCCAGAACAGAAGATAGATCGGGAGTTCCGCCGCCGCAAGACTCTATAGCCACCAAAAACCTCTCGGGAGCCCGTTCCGGCACCCTGCCGGAGGGGGATCCCATCACTGCTGGCCATCTTCATGATCCCGGCGCTATCCATGACGAGGAGGGAGTAGTTCACCCTCGGGGCTGAGGGTATGTACCAGTAGCTATGTGTTTTATCTCTCTCTCTCGTGTTCCCTCTATGGCACGATCTTGATGTATCCCGAGCTTTGCTATTGTAGTTGGATCTTATGATGTTTCTCCCCCTCTACTCTCTTGTGATGAATTGAGTTTCCCCTTTGAAGTTATTTTATCGGATTGAGTCTTTTATGAGAACACTTGATGTATGTCTTGCCGTGATTATCTGTGGTGACAATGGGATATCATGTGCCACTTGATGTATGTTTTGGTGATCAACTTGCGGGTTTCGTGACATTGGGAACCTATGCATAGGGGTTGGCACACGTTCTTGACTCTCCGATAGAAACTTTGGGGCACTCTTTGAAGTACTTTGTGTTGGTTGGATGAATCTGAGATTGTGTGATGCATATCGTATAATCATGCCCATGTATACTTGACGTGACAATGGAGTATCTAGGTGACATTAGGGTTTTGGTTGATTTGTGTCTTAAGGTGTTATTATAGTACGAACTCTTTTATAGATTGATCCGAAAGAATAACTTTGAGGTGGTTTCGTACCCTACCATAATCTCTACGTTTGTTCTCTGCTATTAGTGGCTTCGGAGTGACTCTTTGATGCATGTTGAGGGCTTGTTATATGATCTATCTATGTTATTATTGTTGAGAGAACTTGCACTAGTGAAAGTATGAACCCTAGGCCTTGTTTCCTATCATTGCAATACTGTTTATGCTCACTTTTACCACTTGTTACCTTGCTGTTTTTATTATTTCAGATTACAAAAACCTATATGTACTATCTGTTTTGCACTTGTATTACCATCTCTTCGTCGAACTAGTGCACCTATACAATTTACCATTGTATTGGGTGTGTTGGGGACACAAGAGACTCTTTGTTATTTGGTTGCAGGGTTGCTTGAGAGAGACCATCTTCATCCTACGCCTCCCACGGATTGATAAACCTTAGATCATCAACTTGAGGGAAATTTGCTATTGTCCTACAAACCTGTGCACTTGCAGGCCCAACAACGTCTACAAGAAGAAGGTTGTGTAGTAGACATCAAGCTCTTTTCTGGCGCCGCTGCCGGGGAGGCTAGGTAAGTGAAGGTATATCTTTAGATCTTGCAATTGAATCTTTTTGTTTCTTGTTTTAGCACTAGTTTAGTTTATAAAAGAAAACTACAAAAAAATGGAATTAAGGATGCCTCATATGCTTCACCTTTTTAATGTCTTTCGTGAAAATGATGGGAAGGAAAATTGTGCTCAAGTACTAGAAGAAGAATTACATAGAATGCTTGGCATAAAATATGTGAATGATGAGCATGATTGCAATGTTGTTAGTATGAATTCCTTGAATATCCATGATGCTAATGATATGCAAAGCCATAAGCTTGGGGAAGCTATGTTTGATGAAGATGATATTTTTTCCCCCAAGCTTTGATGTGCAAATTTACTATGATGAAAGCATGCCTCCTATCTATGATGATTATTGTGATGATACGTATGCCATAAAGAAGAAGTTTGCTTATGTGGAGAGTAGTAAATTTTCTATGCTTGTAGGTCATGAAAAGAATGCTTTAGGTGCTGGTTATATTGTTCAATTCATTCATGATGCTACTGAAAATTATTATGAGGGAGGAATATATGCTTGTATGAATTGCAATAATGTCAAGTTTCCTGTCTATGTGTTGAAAATCTTGAAGCTATGCTTGTTTTACCTTCCTATGCTAGTTGATTATTGTTCCCATAAGTTATTTTCTCACAAAATCCCTATGCATAGGAAGTGGGTTAGACTTAAATGTGCTAGTCATATGCTTCATGATGCTCCTGTTATGTTTCAATTCTAATCTTTTATGTGAGCATCATTATCATCATCATGCCTAGCTAAAAGGCATTAAAGAAAAGCGCTTGTTGGGAGACAACCCAATATTTATCCTTACTGTTTTTGTGTGTCCACATGATTATGCTACTGTAGTAATCATGTTTTACAGCTTTTGTTTCAATGAAGTGCCAAGTAAGACCTTTAGGATAGCTTACGGTGATAGTTGTGTTGATCCTGCTGAAAATCAGAAACTTTTGCACCCAGTAAATTAGTTTTGTTAATTCACAGAAATGTGCTTCTGATCTGATTCTTCTTGATCTGGATTGGTAAACAAATTGCTTAGGACTTCCTAATTTGGTAGGATTTTTGGAGTTCCATAAGTAAATGTTTGATACAGATTACTACAGACTGTTCTGTTTTTGATAGATTCTGTTTTCTATGTGTTGTTTGCTTATGTTGATGAATCTATGAGTAGTATCTGAGGGTATGAACCATAGATAAGTCGGAGTACAGTAGATATTACACCAATATGAATTTAGAATGAGTTCATTGCAGTACCTAAGTGGTGATTTTATTTTCTTATACTAACGGAGCTTACGAGTTTTCTGTTGAGTTTTGTGTTGTGGAGTTTTCAAGTTTTGGGTAAAGATTCGATGGACTATGGAATAATGAGTGGCAAGAGCCTAAACTTGGGGATTCCCAAGGCACCCCAAGGTAATATTCAAGGACAACCAAGAGCCTAAGCTTGGGGATGCCCCGGATGGCATCCCCTCTTTCGTCTTCGTTCATCGGTAACTTTACTTAGAGCTATATTTTTATCACCACATGATATGTGTTTTTCTTGGAGCGTCATTTCCTTTTGTTTGTTTTTGCTTGCTGTTATTTAGATTAGTGTTTTTCATCTTTAGTTTCAATAAAAAAGTCAAGGATAGCCTTTGCGATGCTTATTTTGCTAGTATACATGTTGCTGTTTGAAAAACAGAAAGTTTACCGCTGTTGCAAAAATTCCCTAGAAAAGTCAGAGAGTGGTATAATGTTGAATCTTTTTGCATATTGAGATCTGATAAATTTATTACAGTGGGAATTTTAGTTCATAATTTTTGGAGCCTGGGAAGTATTGATACTCTTGCATTCTTTACAGACTGTACTGTTTTGGCAGATTGCTGTTATGGTTGCATTGTTTGCATATGTTTGCTTAATTAATGATTATATTTGAGGATAGGATTATTAAATATGCAGAGGCATTTAGTATTCAATGTTGAATAATAATTTAAGTGATTTGTTACAGTAGAAAATGATAAGGTTTTGCATTGGTTTATACTAACCTATCTCATGAGTTCTTGTTGACTTTTGTTGTGAATGAAGCTTTTGATAAAAAGAGAAACCATGATATGAGAGGAATTAAGGAGACACAAAAGCTCAAGCTTGGGGATGCCCAAGGCACCCCAAGATAATATTTCAAGAAGTCTCAAGCATCTAAGCTTGGGGATGCCCCGGTAGGCATCCCACCTTTCTTCTTCAACAACTATCGGTTAGTATCGGTTGAGCCTAAGTTTTTGCTTCTTCACATGAGTTGTACTATCCTTGCAATGTAGTTTTCTTTAGCTTTGCTTGCTGTTTGAATAAAGTATCAAGATATTAAATTATTAAATGAGAGAGAGTCTTCGCATAGTTGCATAATTATTTAGCTACTCATTGACCTTCACTTATATCTTTCGGAGTAGTTTGCCATTTGCTCTAGTGCATCACTTATACCTTTTAGAGCATGGTGGTAGTTTTATTTTTAAGAAATAGGTGAACTCTCATGCTTCACTTATATTATTTTGAGAGTCTTAAATATCATGGTAATTTGCTTAAATGATCCTAATATGCTAAGCATAAAAGAATTGTAAGAATTCTTATGAGTGTGTTGAATAGTAAAGAAAAGTTTGATGCTTGATAATTGTTTTGAGATATGAAGATGGTGATATTAGAGTCATGCTAGTTAAGTAGTTGTGAATTTAAAGAATATTTGTGTTGAAGTTTGTGATTCCCGTAGCATGCACGTAGGGTGAACCGTTATGTGATGAACTCGGAGCATGATTTATTTATTGATTGTCTTCCTTATGAGTGGCGGTCGGGGACGAGCGATGGTCTTTTCCTACCAATCTATCCCCCTAGGAGCATGCGCGTAATACTTTGCTTTTATAACTTCTAGATTTTTGCAATAAGTATATGAGTTCTTTATGACTAATGTTGAGTCCATGGATTATACACACTTTTTCCCATCCTTCCACCTTTGCTAGCCTTTCTAATACCACGCACTTTTCGCCGGTATCATACACCCACCATATACCTTCCTCAAAACAGCCACCATACCTACCTATCATGGCATTTCCATAGCCATTCCGAGATATATTGCCATGCAACTTTCCACTGTTCCGTTTATTATGACACGCTCCATCATTGTCATATTGCTAGCATGATCATGTAGTTGACATTGTATTTGTGGCAAAGCCACCGTTCATAATTCTTTCATACATGTCACTCATGATTCATTGCATATCCCGGTACACCGCCGGAGGCATTCAATAGAGTCATATTTTGTTCTAAGTATCGAGTTGTAATTGTTGAGTTGTAAGAAAAATAAAAGTGTGATGATCATCATTATTAGAGCATTGTCCCAAGTGAGGAAAGGATGATGGAGACCATGATTCCCCCACAAGTCGGGATGAGACTCCGGACGAAAAAATAAAAGAGGCCAAAGAAGCCCAAATAAAAAAAAGAGGCCATAAAAAAAGAGAAAAGGCCCAAATAAAAAAACAAAAAAATGAGAGAAAAAGAGAGAAGGGACAATGCTACTATCCTTTTACCACACTTGTGCTTCAAAGTAGCACCAAGATCTTCATGATAGAGAGTCTCTCATTTTGTCACTTTCATATACTAGTGGGAATTTTTCATTATAGAACTTGGCTTGTATATTCCAATGATGGGCTTCCTCAAAATTCCCTAGGTCTTCGTGAGCAAGCGAGTTGGATGCACACCCACTTAGTTTCTTTTGTAGAGCTTTCATATACTTATAGCTCTAGTGCATCCGTTGCATGGCAATCCCTACTCACTCACATTGATATCTATTGATGGGCATCTCCATAGCCCGTTGATACGCCTAGTTGATGTGAGACTATCTTCTCCCTTTTTATCTTCTCCACAACCACCATTCTATTCCACATATAGTGCTATATCCATGGCTCACGCTCATGTATTGCGTGAAGATTGAAAAAGTTTTGAGAATGTTAAAGTATGAAACAATTGCTTGGCTTGTCATCGGGGTTGTGCATGATTTAAGTACTTTGTGTGGTGAAGATAGAGCATAGCCAGACTATATGATTTTGTAGGGATAACTTTCTTTTGCCATGTTATTTTGAGAAGACATAATTGCTTAGTTTGTATGCTTGAAGTATTATTATTTTTATGTCAATATGAACTTTTGTCTTGAATCTTTCGGATCTGAATATTCATATCACAAGTAAGAAGAATTACATTGAAATTATGCCAAAGTATCACTCCGCATCAAAAACTCTTTTTTATCATTTACCTACTCGAGGACGAGCAGGAATTAAGCTTGGGGATGCTTGATACATCTCCAACGTATCTATAATTTTTGATTGCTCCATGCTACTTTATCTACTGTTTTAGGCAATATTGGGCTTTATTATCCACTTTTATATTATTTTTGGGACTAACCTATTAACCGGAGGCCCAACCCAGATTTGCTGTTTTATGCCTATTTCAGTGTTTTGAGGAAAAGGAATATCAGACGGAGTCAAAACGGAACGAAATCAATTGGAGAAGTTATTTTTGGAAGGAAAGCAACCCAGGGAACTTGGAGTGCACGTCAGGGGAGATACGGGCTGCCCACGAGGGTGGGGGGCGCCCCCCCCGGGCATGCCCCCTACCTCGTGGGGCCCCCGTAGCTCCTCCGACGTACCCCCTGCACCCATATATACTCTTGTACCCTAAAACTTCCAGAACAGAAGATAGATCGGGAGTTCCGCTGCCGCAAGCCTCTATAGCCACCAAAAACCTCTCGGGAGCCCATTCCGGCACCCTGCTGGAGGGGGATCCCATCACCGGTGGCCATCTTCATCATCCCGGCGCTATCCATGACGAGGAGGGAGTAGTTCACCCTCGGGGCTGAGGGTATGTACCGGTAGCTATATGTTTGATCTCTCTCTCTTGTGTTCTCTCTCGTGTTCCCTCTATGGCATGATCTTGATGTATCCCGAGCTTTGCTATTGTAGTTGGATCTTATGATGTTTCTCCCCCTCTACTCTCTTGTGATGAATTGATTTTCCCCTTTGAAGTTATCTTATCGGATTGAGTCTTTTATGAGAACACTTGATGTATGTCTTGCCGTGATTATCTGTGGTGACAATGGGATATCATGTGCCACTTGATGTATGCTTTGGTGATCAACTTGCGGGTTTCGTGACATTGGGAACCTATGCATAGGGGTTGGCACACGTTCTTGACTCTCCGATAGAAACTTTGGGGCACTCTTTGAAGTACTTTGTGTTGGTTGGATGAATCTGAGATTGTGTGATGCATATCGTATAATCATGCCCACGGATACTTGAGGTGACAATGGAGTATCTAGGTGACATTAGGGTTTTGGTTGATTTGTGTCTTAAGGTGTTATTCTAGTACGAACTCTTTTATAGATTGATTCCAAAGAATAACTTTGAGGTTGTTTCGTACCCTACCATAATCTCTACGTTTGTTCTCCGCTATTAGTGGCTTCGGAGTGACTCTTTGTTGCATGTTGAGGGCTTGTTATATGATCTATCTATGTTATTATTGTTGAGAGAACTTGCACTAGTGAAACTATGAACCCTAGGCCTTTTTTCATATCATTGCAATACCGTTTACGCTCACTTTTACCACTTGTTACCTTACTGTTTTTATTATTTCAGATTACAAAAACCTATATCTACTATCTATTTTGCACTTGTATTACCATCACTTCGCCGAACTAGTGCACCTATACAATTTACCATTGTATTGGGTGTGTTGGGGAGACAAGAGACTCTTTGTTATTTGGTTGCAGGGTTGCTTGAGAGAGACCATCTTCATCCTACGCCTCCCACGGATTGATAAACCTTAGGTCATCCACTTGAGGGAAATTTTCTACTATCCTACAAACCTGTGCACTTGCAGGACTAACAACGTCTACAAGAAAAAGGTTGTGTAGTAGACATCAGTTAACAATAAGGTTTTCTCTGCAAGCACTGAAATTGTTGGTAGTAGATAGTTTTGTGATGAGATAAATTGTAACGAGTAACAAGAAATGAAAGTAAATAAAGTGCAGCAATGTGGCCCAATCCTTTTTGTAGCAAAGGACAATCCTGGACAAGTTCTTATAATGAGAAAAGAGCTCCCGAGGACACATGGGAATTATCGTCAAGCTAGTTTTCATCACGCTCATATGATTCACGTTCGGTACTTTGATAATTTGATATGTGGGTGGACCGGTGCTTGGGTACTGCCCTTACTTGGACAAGCATCCCACTTATGATTAACCCCTATTGGAAGCATCCGCAACTACAAAAGAAGTATTAAGGTAAACTTAACCACAACATTAAACATATGGATCCAAATCAGCCCCTTACGAAGCAACACATAAACTAGGGTTTAAGCTTCTGTCACTCTAGCAACCCATAATCTACTTATTACTTCCCAATGCCTTCCTCTAGGCCCAAATAATGGTGAAGTGTCATGTAGTCGACGTTCACATAACACCACTAGAGGAAAAGACAACATACATCTCATCAAAATATCGAACGAATACCAAATTCACATGACTACTAATAGCAAGACTTCACCCATGTCCTGAGGAACAAAAGTAACTACTCACAAAGCATATTCATGTTCATAATCAGAGGAGTAATAATATGCATTAAGGATCTGAACATATGATCTTCCACTAAGTAAACCAATTAGCATCAACTACAAGGAGTAATCAACACTACTAGCAACCCACAAGTACCAATTTGTGGTTTGGATACAAGATTGGATACAAGAGATGAACTAGGGTTTTGAGAGGAGATGGTGCTGGTGAAGATGTTGATGGAGATTGACCCCCTCCCGATGAGAGGATCGTTGGTGATGATGATGGTGATGATTTCACCCTCCCGGAGGGAAGTTTCCCTGGCAGAACAGCTCTGCCGGAGCTCTAGATTGGTTCCGCCAAGGTTCCGCCTCATGGCAGCGGAGTTTCGTCCCGTAAGCTTGCCCACGATTTTTTCCAGGGTAAAAGCCTTCATATAGCAGAAGATGGACACCGGAGGGCCACCAGGGGGTCCAGGAGACAGGGGGCGTGCCCAGTAGGGGTGGGCGCGCCCCCACCCTCCTGGCCAGGGTGTGGGCCCCCTCAGGTGTTTCTTTCGCTCAATAATTCTTATAAATTCCAAAAATAAGTTCTGTGGAGTTTCAGGATTTTTGGAGCTGTGCAGAATAGGTTTCCAATGTTTGCTCCTTTTCCAGCCAGAATTCCAGCTGCCGGCATTCCCCCTCTTCATAGTAAACCTTGTAAAATAAGACAGAATAGCCATAAGTATTGAGATATAATGTGTAATAACAGCCCATAATGCAATAAATATTGATATAAAAGCATGATGCAAAATGGACGTATCAACTCCCCCAAGCTTAGACCTCGCTTGTCCTCAAGCGGAAGCCGATATCAAAAAATATGTCCACGTGTTTAGAGATAGAGGTGTCGATAAAAATAAAATACGGACATGAGGGCATCATGATCATTCTTATAACAGCAACAAATATAGATTTTGTCATATGATTTCTTAAGATCAAGTAATAATCAATTAACAATGTCAAGTATGGTTCAGAAACTTCATTGGGAACTAACAAACTATAATCTCAGTCATTGAAGCAATTGCAATTTATCATAACATCAGAAAGAGTCAAGAGTAGAGCTTTTCAGCAAGTCCACATACTCAACTATCATGTAGTCTTCTACAATTTCTAACACTCACAAGGTACTTGTGGTTATAGAGTTTCAACCGGACACTGAGAAAGATAGGGGCTTATTGTGTTGCCTCCCAATGTATTCACCTTTAGGTGATGTCAACAATAATAATGCATGCTAACTTACATCCAATTGGATATATATATATATATATCATGATCTTTCAAACACGAGGAGCTTGCCAAAGGATAAAATGAAAAAGGGAAAGGTGAAGATCACCTTGACTCAATCATAAAGTAAAAACATAAAGTAAAAGATAGGCCCTTTGCAGAGGGAAGCAGAGGTTGTCATGTGCTTTTAGGGTTGGATGCATGAAATCTTAACGCAAAAGAACGTCACTTTATATTGCCACTTGTATGTGGACCTTTATTATGCAGTCCGTCGCTTTTATTGCTTCCACAACAAGACCGTATAAAGCTTATTTTCTCTACACTAATAAGTCATACATATTTAGAGAGCAATTTTTATTTCCTGCAACATGACAACTTACTTGAAGGATCTTACTCAATCCATAGGTAGGTATGGTGGACTCTCATGGCAAAACTGGGTTTAAGGATATTTGGAAGCACAAGTAGTATCTCTACTTGGTGCAAGGAACTTGGATAGCATGAGGGGGAAAGGCAAGCTCAACATGTTTGGAAGGTCAATAACAATATACTTTAACTGAGATGTGAGAAAACATAAACCATTATGTTGTCTTCCTTGTCCAACATCAATTCTTTTAGCATGTCATACTTAATGAGTGCTTCACAATCATAAAAGATGTCCAAGATAATATATTTGCATGTGAAACCTCTCTTTCCTTATTACTTCGTATTAATTGCAACGATGATCAAAACTACGTTTGTCAACTCTCAACAACCTTTGTGCCTCACACTTTCTATGTGTGAAGTTATTACTATCCATAAGATCAATATGAACTCTTTTATTCTTTCCACTCTTTCTACTTCCTCAAGATCATAGCAAAATAGCAAAGCCCTTGACTCAACACTAATCTTTATTATAGATAACTCACGGACTCGATTACATAAAGCGATCACAAAGAAAAACTCAAAACTACTTGATACTAAAACTTCAATCCACTAGATCAAGATACTACTAAGAGGATCGAACTAAATAAAACGGTAAAGATAGGAGTGTGATGGTGATACGATACCGGGGCACCTCCCCCAAGCTTGGCAGTTGCCAAGGGGAGTGCCCATACCCAAGCGATTATGTCCTCGGAGCTGATGAAGGTGGTGATGATGATGGTCGATAATCGCACATCGAGCGTAAAAGCTCCTCCAACTTGCGGATGATGCCCTTGAGTCCGGCGATATGATCCTTCAACAAAATATTCTCCTGTATGAGATAGTTATTCTGTATACGGGCTAACTCAATCATCTTGAAAGCTTCAATCTCAGTTGGAGTAAAGAGGTTAGGTAAGGGTTGAGGGATGTCTTCTTCTTTCACCGCCGGAGCTTGAACCTCAATGGCCTTCTTGATCCCTTCATCCTTGTTGATCTCTTCTGGTTCTTCTCTTTTCAGCTCTATCTTCAATAGCCAAGCATCCTTGTCTTCATTGTTGAAGGAGGTCGACGTCATGGTGCTCTAGATCTGCGACAGAAACAGCTCGAAACGAAAACAGAGGATATTTGTGTGATACGGTGGTCAAAGCCTTCGGGAGATTATATAATGAATTTTTACCGACCAAAATACGTAACGTGCAAGAAAACGGAGTCCGGGAGGCACACGAGGTGTCCACGAGATAGGGGGGCGCACCCAGGAAGGGTGGGCACGCCCTCCACCCTCGTGGAGGCCTCGTGTCCTTCCCGGATTACTTCTTCTTTCTAAAATTCTTAAATATTCCAAAACTGATAAAAATTGACATTAGAATTGTTTTAGAGTCGGTTTACTTACCGTACCACATACCTATTCCTTTTCGGAGTCTGGAACATTCTGGAAAGTGTCCCTTGTGTATTCCTTTGGGGTTACGGTTTCAACAATATTAGTTTCAACATTGATAGGATTACCTGAGATCTAATGTTTAATTCTTTCTGTTCTTTCTATTCTTTCTACTTCCTCAAGATCATAGCAAAATAGCAAAGCCCTTGACTCAACACTAATCTTTATTATAGATAGCAAACGGACTCGATTACATAAAGAGATCACAAAGCAAAACTCAAAACTACTTGATACTAAAACTTCAATCTACTAGATCAAGATACTACTAAAAGGATCGAACTAAAAAAATGGTAAAGATAGGAGTGTGATGGTGATACGATACCGGGGCACCTCCCCCAAGCTTGGCAGTTGCCAAGGGGAGTGCCCATACCATGTGATTATGTCTCCTTGTTCATGGTTGGTGTTAGGATCTTCTTGGCGATGATGCCCCTCAGGATACAATTCTCCTCTTCGAGCTTATTGACTTGTTGTTTGAGGTCCATAATTTCTTTGCGGAGCTTGCCCGTAACGGTTAAAGCTCCCTTTACCCAAGGATGCTGCATAGCTTCTGGAGAACAAGTGACGCTCTTTTTCATATTTTCATAAGAAAGAAATTTAACATCGGAAGGGAGGACCGAATTTGGGAGAACCAAGCCATGCAGTTCCCCCATCATGAATCCTGTTGGAAGCGAGAAGTGACTTCTTGATCTTCCTCCATGGCATCTATCCTTTTCAAGTCGGCCTCCATCTCGTCCTCCGTCGATGGTCCAAAGTGATAAGCATCGCTATTTGCTCCTGGACCTGGTGTCAGTTGATACACCCGACTCTCCCCGACTGACTCTTGAGAAGACATCTTGCTCTTAATCTGCAACAGGAATAGCTCGAAAAAAAAACAGAGGATATTTGCATGATACGGTGGTCAAAGCCTTCGGGAGATTATATAATGAATTTTTATCGACCAAAATACATAACATGCAAGAAAGTGGAGTCCGGGAGGCACACGAGGTGGCCACGAGACAGGGGCGCGCAAAGGAAGGGTGGGCGCGCCCTCCACCCTCGTGGAGGCCTCGTGTCCTTCCCGGACTACTTCTTTCTTCCTAAAATTCTTAAATATTCCAAAACCGATAAAAATTGCCATTAGAATTGTTTTGGAGTCGGTTTACTTACCATAACACATACCTATTCCTTTTCGGAGTCTGGAACATTCTGGAAGGTGTCCCTTATGTATTCCTCCGGGGTTACGGTTTCAATAATATTAGTTTCAACATTGATAGGGTTACCTGAGATAAAATGTTTAATTCTTTGACCGTTCACCACCCTCGGACTTGTGCCTTCGAAGTTGTTGATTTTTATGGCACCGAAACAATAGACCTCCTCGATAATGTAAGGACCTTCCCATTTAGAAAGAAGTTTTACTGCAAAAAACTTAAACAAGAGTTGAATAATAACACATAATCACCTATGTTAAACTCACGCTTTTGTATCCTTTTGTCATGCTAGCGTTTGACCTTTTCTTTGAATAGCTTGGCATTCTCATAGGCTTGGGTTCTCCATTCATCAAGTGAGCTAATATCAAACAACCTCTTCTCACCGGCAAGTTTAAGGTCATAGTTGAGCTCTTTAATAGCCCAATATGCTTTATGTTCAAGTTCAAGAGGTAAATGACATGCTTTTCCATAAACCATCTTATATGGAGACATACCCATAGGATTTTTGTAAGCAGTTCTATAGGCCCATAATGCATCATCAAGTTTCTTGGACCAATTCTTTCTAGATCTACTCACAGTCTTTTGCAAAATTAATTAGAGCTCTCTATTTCTCAACTCTACTTGACCACTAGACTGCGGGTGATAAGGAGATGCGATTCTATGATTAACATCATACTTAGCAAGCATCTTACAGAAAGCACCATGAATAAAATGTGAACTGCCATCAGTCATAAGATATCTAGGGACTCCAAACCTCGGAAAATAACTTCTTTAAGCATTTTAATAGAAGTGTTATGATCACCACTACTAGTTGGAATAGCTTCTACCCACTTAGTAACGTAATCAACAACAACTAAAATATGTGTGTAACCATTAGGGGCTGGAAAAGGTCCCATATAATCAAAGCCCCAAACATCAAACGGTTCAATAACAAGAGAATAATTCATAGGCATTTCTTGACGTCTACTAATATTACCAATTCTTTGACATTCATCACAAGATAAGATAAACTTACGAGCATCTTTGAAGAGAGTAGGCCAATAAAAACTAGATTGAATACCTTATGTGCAGTTCTGTCTCTAGCGTGGTGTCCTCCATAGGATTCAGAGTGACACTTGCGTGGGATCTGTTCCTGCTCATGCTCAGGTACACAACATCTAATAACACCATCTACTCCTTCTTTATAAAGGTGTGGGTCATCCCAGAAGTAATGTCTTAAATCATAAAAGAACTTTTTCTTTTGCTGGTATGTGAAACTAGGTAGTATAAATTTAGCAACAATGTAATTAGCATAATCAGCATAATAGTACAAGAAGCATTAATGACTGCTAATTGTTCATCCGGAAAGCTATCATCTATAGGCAGTGGGTCATCAAGAACATTCTCTAACCTAGACAAGTTGTCTGCAATGGGGTTCTTAGCTCCCTTTCTATCAATAATATGCAAATCAAATTCTTGGAGCAAGAGAACCCATCTAATTAGTCTAGGCTTAGCATCTTTCTTTTCCATAAGATATTTAATAGCAGCATGATCAGTGTGAATAGTAACTTTGGAATCAACAATATAAGGTCTAAACTTATCACAAGCAAACATAACTGCTAAGAACTCTTTTTTAGTAGTAGCATAATTTCTCTAGGCAGTATCAAGAGTCTTACTAGCATACTGGATAACATTCAATTTCTTATCAACTCTTTGCCCTAGAACAACACCTACAGCATAATCACTAGCATCACACATAATTTCATAGGGTCAATTCCAATCAGGTGGCTGAACAATAGGTGCAGTGATCAAAGCTTTCTTAAGTATTTCAAATGCTTCTACACAATCATCATCAAAGACAAAAGGAATATCTTTTTGCAATAAATTAGTCAGAGGCCGAGAGATTTTAGAGAAGTCCTTAATGAACCTCCTATAAAAATTGGCATGACCAAGGAAACTTCTTATACCTTTATGTCCTTGGGACATGGCATCTTCTCAATAGCATCAACTTTGGCTTTATCAACTTCAATACCTCTCTCGGAAATCTTATGGCCCAAAACAATGCCTTCATTAACCATAAAGTGGCACTTTTCCCAATTCAAGATGAGACTAGTGTCTTCACATCTCTGCAAAACTCGATCAAGGTTTCTCAAGCAATCATCAAAAGAGGATCCATAAACGGAGAAATCATCCATGAATACCTCACAAATCTTTTCACAAAAGTCAGAGAATATAGCCATCATACATCTTTGAAAGGTAGCAGGTCATTACATAAACCAAAAGGCATATGTCTATAAGCAAAAGTGCCGAAAGGGCAAGTAAAAGTAGTTTTCGATTGATCCTTAGCTGACACAGGTATTTGAGAGAAACCAGAATAACCATCTAGAAAGCAGAAATGTGTGTGTTTGGATAGTATTTCTAGCATTTGATCAATAAAAGGTAAAGGGTATTGATCTTTCTTAGTAGCTTTATTTAATTTACGGAAATCAATTACCATCCTATAACCTGTAATAATTCTTTGCGGGATCAATTCATCTTTATCATTAGGAACGATAGTAATACCTCCCTTTTTAGGAACACAATGGATAGGGCTTACCCAATCACTATCAGCAACGGGATAGATTATACCTGCCTCAAGGAGCTTTAGTATCTCCTTTCTTACCACTTCTTTCATCTTAGGATTCAATCGTCGTTGAGGATCTCTAACTGGTTTGGCACCGTCCTCCAAATTAATTTTGTGTTGGCATAACGTGGGACTAATGCCCTTAAGATCATCCAGAGTATATCCAATAGCAGCGCGGTGCTTCTTCAGAGTTTTCAATAATCTTTCTTCTTCTTGCTTTGAAAGGTTAGCACTAATAATTACATGATATATTTTCTTTTCATCAAGATAAGCATACTTAAGATTATCAGGTAATGGTTTGAGTTCAAACACGGGATCACCCTTGGGTGGAGGGGGATCCCCTAGAATTTCAACGGGTAGGTTGTGTTTCAGCATAGGTTCCTGTTGAAGGAACACTTTATCTATTTCCCTTCTTTCCTTCATAAACATATCGTTTTCATGGTCTAGCAAATATTGTTCTAACGGATCAGTAGGAGGTACGGCAATAGAAGCAAGACCAATAATCTCATCCTTACTAGGTGATTCTCTATCACGAGGTTGTCTACGAAACTTAGCAAAATTAAACTCATGAGACATGCCCTCTAAGCCAATTGTAACAATATCCTTTTCACAATCAATCCTAGTATTAACTGTATTTAATAAGGGTCTACCAAAAATAATGGGACAAAAGTCATCTTGTGGGGAACTAAGAACAAGAAAATCAGCAGGATATTTAACCTTCTGCTACGTCTCGAGCTTGCGTTGGTTTTCCCCGAAGAGGAGGGGGTGATGCAGCACAGTAGCGTAAGTATTTCCCTCAGTTTTTGAGAACCAAGGTATCAATCCAGTAGGAGGTCACGCGCAAGTCCCTCGTACCTGCACAAAACGATAGAAACTCGCAACCAACGCTTAGGGGTTGTCAATCCCTTGACGGTCACTTACGAGAGTGAGATCTGATAGAGATAATATTTTTGGTATTTTTCGTATAAAGATGCAAAGTAAAAAGTAAAAGGCAAAGCAAGTAAATAAAGTGATGGAGATTGATATGATGAGAATAGACCCGGGGGCCATAGGTTTCACTAGTGGCTTCTCTCAAGAGCATAAGTATTCTACGGTGGGTGAACAAATTACTGTTGAGCAATTGATAGAATTGAGCATAGTTATGAGGTTATCTAGGTATGATCATGTATATAGGCATCACGTCCGAGACAAGTAGATCGAAACGATTCTGCATCTACTACTATTACTCCACTCATCGACCGCTATCCAGCATGCATCTAGAGTATTAAGTTAAAAACAGAGTAACGCCTTAAGCAAGATGACATGATGTAGAGGAATAAATTCATGCAATATGATAAATACCCCATCTTGTTATCCTCGATGGCAACAATACAATACGTGCCTTGCAACTCTTTCTGTCACTGAGTAAGGACACCGCAAGATTGAACCCAAAGCCATGCACTTCTCCCATTGCAAGAACTACCAATCTAGTTGGCCAAACCAAACGGATAATTCAAAGAGACTTGCAAAGATAACTCAATCATACATAAAAGAATTCAGAGAAGATTCGAATATTATTCATAGATAAGTTGGATCATAAACCCACTATTCATCGGTCTCAACAAACAAACCGCAAAAAGAAGATTACATCGAATAGATCTCCATGAGAGAGGGGGAGAACATTGTATTGAGATCCAAAAAGAGAGAAGAAGCCATCTAGCTACTAGCTATGGACCCGAAGGTCTGAAGTAAACTACTCACACTTCATCGGAGGGGCTATGGTGTTGATGTAGAAGCCCTCCATGGTGGATGCCCTCTCCAGCGGAGCTCCGGAACAGGCCCCAAGATGGGATGTCGTGGATACAGAAGGTTGCGGCAGTGGAATTAGGTTTTTAGCTCCGTGTCTGGTCTATTGGGGATACGTAGGTATATATAGGAGGAAGGAGTACGTTGGTGGAGCTCCGAGGGGCCCACGAGGTAGGGGGGCGCGCCCAGGGGGGCGCGCCCTCCACCCTCGTGACCTCCTCAGAAGCTTCTTGGAGTAGGGTCCAAGCCTCCTGGATCACGTTCGTGAGAAAATCACGTTCCCGAAGGTTTCATTCCGTTTGGACTCCGTTTGATATTCCGTTTCCTCGAAACACTGAAATAGGCAAAAAAACAGCAATTCTGGGCTGGGCGTCCGGTTAATAGGTTAGTCCCAAAAATAATATAAAAGTGGAAAAATAAAGCCCAATATAGTCCAAAATAGTAGATAAAGTAGCATGGAGCAATAAAAAATTATAGATACGTTGGATACGTATCACCTTCCCACACAAGACTTCAACGTCTCTAACGATCCCAATTGGTGAAATAGTATCTCTATTGGTAAGCTTGATAGTGACATCAATACCTTCCAATTCAACGGGTGCAATATCATGCATAATTTCTTTATATAAATCATAGGGTATTGCACTATCACTAGCACCCATATCACATAAACCATGATAACAATGATCTCCTATTTTAACAGAAATAACAGGCATGCCTACCACAGGTCTATGTATCTTAGTATCTGGTCTAACTATATTAGCAGTCTCACCACAGAAATAAATAACATGCCCATCTAAATCATCATCCAAGAGATCTTTAACCATAGCAATACTAGGTTCAACTTTGATTTGCTCAGGAGGTGTATAAGTCCTAGTATTACTCTTACGAACAACAGTCGAAGTTTTAGCATGATCCTTTATCCTAACAGGAAAAGGAGGTTTGTCAACATAAGTAGTAGGAACAATAGGATCACTATAAGTGACAGTCTTTTCTTCAACTATAATAGGTGCAACTACTTTTACTTCAATGGGAGGATTATATTTAAACCACTTCTCCTTAGGGAGATCAACGTGAGTAGCAAAAGATTCATAGAAAGAAGCTACTATCTCAGAGTCAAGTCCATACTTAGAGCTAAATCCACGAAAAGCATCGGTATCCATAAAAGATTTAACACAATCGAACTTAGGTGTCATACCTCGCTCCTTACCATCGTCGCAACCCCAATCTTTAGAGTTGCGTTTAATTCTTTCCAATAAGTCCCATTTGAATTCAATAGTCTTCAGCATATAAGAACCAGCACAGGAAGTATCGAGCATGTTGCGATCATTGAGAGAAAGCCGAGCATAAAAATTTTGAATAATCATTTCTCTAGAGAGCTCATGATTGGGGCATGAATATAACATTGATTTAAGCCTCCCCCAAGCTTGAGCGATGCTTTCTCCTTCGCGAGGCCAGAAATTATATATGTAATTATAATCACGATGAACAAGATGCATAGGATAGAACTTCTGGTGAAATTCCAACTTCAATCGTTTATAATTCCAAGATCCCGTATCATCACATAGCCTATACCATGTCAATGCATCTCCCTTAAAATATAAAGGGAAGACCTTCCTTTTAACAACATCATCGGGAATAGCTGCAAGCTTAAATAATCCACAAACTTCATCCACAAAGATAAGATGTAAATCGGGATGCAATGTTCCATCTCCTGCAAATGGATTAGCTAGCAATTTCTCTATCATACCCAAAGGAATCTCAAAGTAAATATTTTCAGTAGGTTCAGTAGGTTGAGGAGCAACTCTTTGCTCTTCTGGTCGGGGTGAAGATACCCCGCACAAGCCCCTTAAAGGAATAGTTTCCATAGTAACAAGTAACAGAACATTTCAGCACACTATATAAATGTTTCCTTACCAAGTTCCACTCACCAAAAGTGCTACACTCCCTGGCAATGGCACCAGAAAAGAGTCTTGATGACCCACAAGTGTAGGGGATCTATCGTAGTCCTTTTGATAAGTAAGAGTGTCGAACCCAACGAGGAGCAGAAGGAAATGATAAGCGGTTATCAGTAAAGTTTTCTCTGCAAGCACTGAAATTGTAGGTAATAGATAGTTTTGTGATAAGATAAATTGTAACGAGTAACAAGCAATGAAAGTAAATAAAGTGCAGCAAGGTGGCCCAATCCTTTTTGTAGCAAAGGACAAGCCTGGACAAGTTCTTATAATGAGAAAAGAGCTCCCGAGGACACATGGGAATTATCGTCAAGCTAGTTTTCATCACGCTCATATGATTCGTGTTCGGTACTTTGATACTTTGATATGTGGGTGGACCGGTGCTTGGGTACTGCCCTTACTTGGACAAGCATCCCACTTATGATTAACCTCTATTGCAAGCATCCACAACTACAAAAGAAGTATTAAGGTAAACCTAACCACAACATTAAACATATGGATCCAAATCAGCCCCTTACGAAGCAACGCATAAACTAGGGTTTAAGCTTCTGCCACTCTAGCAACCCATCATCTACTTATTACTTCCCAATGCCTTCCTCTAGGCCCAAAAAATGGTGAAGTGTCATGTAGTGGACGTTCACATAACACCACTAGAGGAAAACACAACATACATATCATCAAAATATCGAACGAATACCAAATTCACATGACTACTAATAGCAAGACTTCACCCATGTCCTCAGGAACAAACGTAACTACTCACAAAGCATATTCATGTTCATAATCAGAGGAGTAATAATATGCATTAAGGATCTGAACATATGATCTTCCACCAAGTAAACCAATTAACATCAACTACAAGGAGTAATCAACACTATTAGCAACCCACAAGTACCAATTTGTGGTTTGGATACAAGATTGGATACAAGAGATGAACTGGGGTTTTGAGAGGAGATGGTGCTGGTGAAGATGTTGATGGAGATTGACCCCCTCCCGATGAGAGGATCGTTGGTGATGATGATGGAGATGATTTCCCCCTCCCGGAGGGAAGTTTCCCCGGCAGAACAGCTCTGTCGGAGCTCTACATTGGTTCCTCCAAGGTTTCGCCTTGTGGCGGCGGAGTTTCATCCCGTTAGCTTGCCCATTATTTTTTCCAGGGTAAAAGCCTTCATATAGCAGAAGATGGACAATGGAGGGCCACCAGGGGGCCCACGAGATAGGGGGCGCGCCTAGTAGGGGTGGGCACGCCCCCACCCTCCTGGCCGGGGTGTGGGCCCTCTCAGGTGTTTCTTTCGCTCAATAATTCTTATAAATTCCAAAAATAAGTTTCGTGGAGTTTCAGGATTTTTGGAGCTGTGCAGAATAGGTTTCCAATGTTTACTCCTTTTCTAGCCAAAATTCCAGTTGCCAGCATTCCCCCTCTTCATGGTAAACCTTGTAAAATAAGAGAGAATAGCCATAAGTATTGAGATATAATGTGTAATAACAGCCCATAATGCAATAAATATTGATATAAAAGCATGATGCAAAATGGACGTATCAATAGCCAACCTTATAGTCAACACTATGGTAGTGTTACATGAGGAAGGAGGGAGTGTGGTGAACATGCCAAGTTCACTGGGCTGCCGTGTTTCACACAGCTCCGTCGTAACAGTGGGGACAATAGCTTTCATCAAAAATAAACAATGAATACTCATTGCTCATCCTTTATATCGGAAAGAATACTTTCATTCGCCGACATGTGGGACGTCGACCATCCTGGTCCACCTGCCATGCACAAAATTATCCTGGTCCACCCCGGTCGTAGCGCAAGCCCAACCTTTCCCCTTGTCAATTGGTCGGACGAAGGAACCATCATGACTTCGTTGAATTCCACTTCTTCAAGAAAACTTACTGTACCCGCAATACTGCTACCACACACGAAGACTGGACGGCACTGTACCACGTCATATCACTGAAACCCACTAGGCCAAACTAGCCCTCCTAGGTCATCTATTTTGGAACGGAGGGAGTACGTCTCTGTACTACTATGATTTTGTGTTGTACGTCTCTATACTTTTGCTATGATTTTCCTACCCTATGAACCAAATGAGGCCTTAATGTATCCATGTCGACTATTGTCTGATCGATCGCTAAGCCTACAATTTTAGGAGCTTGGGCTATTGGCCGGTCGACGACAGATAACTATAAGCATACCACGAGCTCATCAGCCCCAACGTTTCTCTTCGGTGGGTGTTTTTCAAGTACTATAGCTCGCACAGTAGCTAGCCTACTAACACCAAGAATCATCAAACAAGCCCTGCTGATATGATAAACAGTGCAAACTTACATCTAAGCATGCTATATATTACATCAAAAGCTGGTGAGGATACATCTGTTTCCATAACTCAGAGAGGGTTCGCATGATTCACTATCAAACAAAAGTATTCCTTCTGTAAAGAAATATAAGAGTGTTTAGATTACTACTTTAGTGATCTAAACGCTCTTATATTTCATTACGGAGGGAGTAGCAAGTACCACCCACACAAGACAGTGCACTAGCCCTAAGATGGTTTGATAACACACATTGTTCTGGTAATTAAACATAGGGCAATGCAAACTACCCTAAAGGATTAGTGTGACCAACTATTTCTTGTCATCGATCTCTCGGGCAATGACCACAGCACGGACAACGGCATGGGTGAAAGAACATGCGGTGCCCCCATGTTTGGTTTTGGTAATTGATGACAATCTATATGGACTAATGGTTGCCTTGAGTTATATTTGAAGATTTTGTCCATAGGCTTTTCTTGAAGTCCATGTGTTGGTTTCAAGGAGTTTATGAGTTCACCAAGGTGCTATTAAGGAAATATCCAAATATTGGTCATGTGAGTGTTGATCTTATTGCAAGCATGTCTTGAAGAAGAAGATTGTGTGATCATTCATGTTTACCTTCAAGACATCATCAAATGAAGAGAGTTGGAAAGATTCAAGGTTGATCAAGACTAAGTCAAGAGTGAATCAAGTTGATCAACTTACAAAGCGTAGAAGATGTACCGAGAGGGATCAAGTGATCCCATGGTATGGTAAGCATTGTCCATTGCACTTTGTGTACTAACCCATGGTCTATGTGAGAGTTCTATGTGGGGTTAGGTACGTGTCCATGGGCTTGCGTCAATAGGAAGATATCATACAACCCATGGAAAGGATGACATCAAGTGGTGATCGTCATCATGATTTCCGTGTGCAAGTTCAAGTGGAGCATCACAAAGAGATCAAGTGCTTGAATCTTGCCATCCTTTGTGGTGTCAATGGTCTTGTGAAGATGTGGCGAAGAGAGGCTCACCCATAGTGGACTATGGGGGAGCAATCATCTAGTCTTCATCGAGCCAACACAATCAAGAAAGGTGGTCCAACTTGAGGAAGTCAAGATCGTCATCATCTAGCTCAAGTGGACCATTTGCAAGGCAAAGGTTTGCCCTTGATAGGTTTTCTATTTTACCGGTCTCATGGTGGTAGTTGGGAGACCGGGTTATAGGAACGTTTGTCGTACTATCAAGGGGGCTCTCAAGTTGGTAGCTTGATCGTATCGTTAGTAGAGAGCTCAAACCATTGCATCCTTGCATCATGCTTCTTGGTTCTTGTTTGATTCTCTTTGTGAGTCTTAGAGCTTATGGTCATCTTGATGACAAGCTTGAGTTCATCGAAAACGGAGTTCGCATGCGTCTTCTATGATGTTTTTGGTGTTGGAGGTTTTACCGGTCTTATCCGAGGAAGGGTTCTCACCTTTTTCTTATGGGACTTTTCTAATTTGCTTCTTATTGATATTTCTTTAAATATTGTGTTAGCCCTCGTCACTAGCTTTCCAACAAACTTGGTTTCATCGAATTCGGAGTCCGTTTGCAAAAGTTGTGGCAGTTTTGGTGTTCTGAAAAGGCTGCAGCGGTACTACCGCGAATTGGAGCGGATGTAATTTTTTACTACCGCTCCAGAGCGGTACTACCGCGGCTCCTACAGCGGCAGTACCGCTCCGGACCAAAAACTCGTCCCAAGTCCTGCGGTGGTAGGCCCGAATGTAATTTTTTAGTACCGCTCGCAAGCAGTAGTACCGCTACCCTTAGCAGTAGTACCGCTACCCCTAGCGGTAGTACCATGAGGTCAAGCGGTACTACCACTCTGACGGTTCTTCTTGCCTTTTTGCCTCCTTGTTGTTGTGTTTCAAAGGGGTACTACCGCCCTAGCGGTAGTACCGCTCCTTGGAGCGGTAGTACCGCTCTGTGCGGGCTATGAGCATAACTGTTGGATTTTTTTCCCACCTATAGAAGGGGGTCTTCTTCCCCAATGAACTTTATTTCTTTAGCTCGTGTTCTTCCCCCATTGTTGACCTTCTTCGAGCTTGCTAACTCTCAATCCCTCCATGGATTCTTGCTAGTTTTTAAGGGAAAAGAGAGAGGAGATCTAGATCCACATTTCCACCAATCACTTTCTCCTCTATGTGAGGTCGGCCTGTGCAAAACCGAACTGAAACCATAAACCGAACCGAAAAAACCAAACCGAACTGAAACTTCGGTTTTTTCTGGTTTTGGTTTCAGTTTCAGTTTCCAAATTTGAAAACCATTTGAACTTTGTTTTTTTCAGTTTAAACCGAACTGTTTTCGGTTAAACTGAAAAAACCGAAGGTAGCTTCGGTGTGCAGAAAATACCCCAAGTTATGAGTGAAACCCTTCACCCGCCCTTCCCTTTATAGCTCTCCACCCACCACTTCCTGTCTCCGCTCGCCGATGTGGGACTAAACCACACTTCCTTCTCTCCTACCGACTGCATCAGTGCTTGTTTAGTGTTTGGGCCTCAAATATTCCAGCCCACGCTAGTGCTTGTTCAATTCTGTTGGGCCTATTGTTTGACTTGGGACTTAGTGCGGTTGGTCGCTCCTTTTTGCTCTACTAAAAAAGGCTATTCGTACTGCTTCTGTACCACCAAACCAACGCTACTTTTGTCTAAAATAAAAAAACCATTAACGCTACTTTTTTTTGAACTAAAACCAATGCTACTTAGTAGTACTTAGTACTTGCCCTCAAAGAAAAAAAAACTACGCAAGTGCACCACCGGCTGTACGTACATACATATGCCATGGACCAAATCATGTCTTCTGCCATCTAAATTCTAATGATATAATCTACATACACAGTTCTTAGTTCTCATACATCACAGAAACATCTAACCTACATACATAGACCGAATCATCTGACCAAAATATCATGTGTCATTCAAAAATTCGCGTAAACTTTGGTTATTTTGGTTATTACCGAAACCGAACCGAAAATAAATGGTAATTACCGAAACCGAACCGTATATATGTATAAAACCATATAAACTGAAGTATAAAAACCGTATAAACAAAAACCGTATAAATCGAACCGAATCAAACCGAAAAAACCGAATGCACACCCTGAATGTGAGGGGAACCCCTTGGATCTAGATCTTGGAGTTCTTGGTGTTCTTCTTCTTATTCTTCCTCTCATCTTCCTCCCTAGCATTAGTTGCTTCAGTGGGATTTGAGAGAGAAGGACTTGGGCACTCCGTGTGCCCTTGCCATTGCATTTGGTGGATCGGTTTGAGTTCTCCACGTGATACGTGGAAGTTACAAGTTGAGAAGCTTATTACTCTTGGGTGCTTGGCACCCTTGAGCTTGTTCCTCTTGGGTGCTTGGCACCCTTGAGCTTGTTCCTCTTGGGTGCTTGGGCGCCCTGGACGGTTGGTGGTGTTCGGAGCTCAGTCATTATGGTGTAAAGCTCCGGGCAAGCGTCGGGGTCTCCAATTAGGTTGTGGAGATCGCCCCGAGCAATTTGACGAGTACCGGTGACCGCCCCCAAGGGTTGACAAAGTGTACGGGTTCGGTAACCGCCCCCAAGGGATGCCATTTGTACGGGTTCGGTGACCACCCTCAAGGGTCCCTTAGTGGAATCACGACATCTTGCATTGTGCGAGGGCGTGAGGAGATTACGGTGGCCCTAGTGGCTTCTTGGGGAGCATTGTGCCTCCACACTGCTCCAAATGGATATTAGCATCCACAAGGGTGTGAACTTCGGGATACATCGTCGTCTCCGCATGCCTCGGTTATCTCCTACCCGAGCCCTTTACTTATGCACTTTACTTTGTGATAGCCATATTGTTTCTTGTCATATATCTTGCTATCACCTAAGTAGTTTTTCTTGCTTAGCATAAGTTGTCGGTGCACATAGGTGAGCCTAGTTGCTGTAGGTTTTGTGCTTGACAAATTAACCGCTAGGTTTATTCCGCATTTGTTCAAGCCTCAACCGTAATTATTTTAAAGCGCCTATTCACCCCCCTCTAGGCGACATCCACGATCTTTCAATTGGTATCAGAGCCTCATCTCTCTTTGTTGGGCTTAACTACCTAGAGAGTAAAGATGTCGACTAGGGGATTAGGATTCTCTAACACTCTTAGTTTCGATGGCACAAATTTTGATGTTTGGGTAATTCGCATGCTTAATCTCTTTAGGGTCATGGACCTAAATTTAGAGCGAATTGTAGATATGAGTTTTTCTCCTCCAAATGATCCCCAAATCTTATCTTTAGTGGATGAGAAAAACTCTTATCTCAATGCTCAAGCTTCTAATGTGCTTTTTGATGCTTTGAGCAATGTAGTTATATGTACTCATGCCGTTCCGGGATGCTCATGAGTTGTGGACAAAGATTCAAGATAAATATGGTGTGTCCAAGATTTGTAAGGATGATCGTTCTCCCTCCACCTTCGACCATGTTATGTTCTCAACTTCTTCTACTTCACCTACATGTGGTTTTCCACAAGGTAATGACATGGTGAGTAGTGGTGTTCATTGCAATGATGATAATGGGCTTATTGTTGATAATCCTTCATCACTTTCTTATTGCAATGCTTCATCTTTGGACTTTAGCACTTCGAGCACTCCAAATGTTTCACATGCTTGTGTTGATAGTCCTTGCATATCATGTATAATTTGCCTGACTAAATCTCATGATGATATGCTTGCTATGTTTTGTTGCCATGATAAAAATGCATCTATTTCCTCGAATTATTGGGCTAACAATGTAGAGGAAACCCAACACTCCATGGAACAAGATGTGGTGTTTAATGGTGCCCCAAGGGATCCTACATCATCATCTATAGCTTTTTGCCTTATGGATAAGGCGTCAAAGGTATCTCCTACTTTGAACCCCAATATGTCTCTTGATGATGATGTTGATGCTAATGATGATGATGATAATGATGAAGAGAATGGTAATGTTGCCTCCTTAAAAACTAAGGGGGAAATGATTTTTAAAGCTCTTCATAAAAATAAATTGCTCGTTCCAACTTCATGGAAATAATGTCCATTGCCATTGAAGGCAAGAAATACATTGAGGAGTTTGAAACTCATCTAGAGGAGCATGAGGTCACCATTGAGAAAATGGAAGCTCATGAGCGTGATTACGCAAATGAGATCGTGGAGCTATCTCAAGCTCTTGAACATGAACAAACCACCTCCGAATCTCTTGAGGAGACTTTTTCTCTAGAATTATCTAGAGTGAGGGAATCTCATGCTAGAAATCTTGAGGTGGCCAATGATTTCAAAACTAAAAATGCTAAGCTTGAAGTTGCTCATGCTAGACTCCTTGAGGATTTTGAGCACCTCGAAAATGGCTCAAGGGTCATCAAGGGTGAGCTCATCAAACTCACCGAGTCTCATGCTCAACTTGAAGCTTCTTTTTAAAAGAGCTTGCCAAGTTGCCCCCTCCTATTGTTGTTAATGATGATGCTTCTACTGCTAACTCTATTACTTGTGAAGCATCCATTTTGAAGGAGAATGTTGAGCTACAGGCTCAACTTGAATTGCTATCTAGCAATTATGGGAAATTGGAAGAAATCCATGAAAAGCTCTCAAGCTCTCATGATGATCTTATAGTATCCCATAATGTGCTAAAGATAGCTCATGAGGCCATGATTGCTAAGGTAACATCTAGTGAGCCTCATGTGGATACTAGCACCACTTCTAGTCAAAATACTATATTGTGATGTGCTAGTCCTTGTAATTCATCTACTCACAATGTTGGTACATCTTGTGATGAATTGATTTCCTTGCCTTGTTGCTCTAACGATGAATCTTATACTTCCTCTAGTACTTGTGTTGAGACTAACCATGTAGAGGAAATCAAAGAGCTCAAGGCCCAAGTCACTTCTTTGAAGAAAGACATGGAAAAGAGCCATGAAGGGAAATCCACACTCAACAATATCTTGAGTGTGCAAAAATCCCGCAATGACAAAGGAGGACTTGGATTCAACTCCAATAAGAAGAAGTCCAAGAGCAACAACAAGAAGGGCCAAAAACAAGTCAAGAATTCAGCCAAGATTATTTGCTTCAAGTGCAAAACTGAAGGGCATCATGTTAGATATTGCCCATTGAAGAAGAATGCCATTGGTGGCAAGCAACAAGGGAAGAGGCCACAAGTTCAATCTCATGCTCAACCTCAAGTTGAGGAAAGGCCACTTCCCAAGAAGACTCAATTTAATGCCTCTCTTGTTGAGAAATCAAGTGAGAAGGAAATGAAGAGTAGACGTTGCTACTTATGTCATGAGAAAGGTCACGTCACTTCTTCATGCACTAGTGGTAACTTATCCAACCCAATTATTATTGATAATATATATTCTCTTGGGAAGGATAAGGCTGGCAATGTGTTTGCCAAGTTTGTTGGTACTCAAAGTGGTGTCAAGCAAAGAACCATTTGGGTAGCCAAGCCTATTGTGACTAACCTCTTAGGACCCAACTTGGTTGGGGACCAACAAGCTCAAACTTGATAAATAGTTGTTTTTGGAGGGCATTGGAAACTTGGCTACATTATGAAGATTTGAGGGGTCTTCATCATTCATATTTTTTCAATCCAAGTCATTAGGACTCTCAAGTTATGTTATATCCAATGTTCTTCCTTGCGGTAACTCGTACTTAAATCATTTACATTGAAAGTTACTTGCCCTCTGCATGTTTTGGTTTGTTCCTTGCATGTGTTTGTATATGTTGTGCCTCCAATTGCTTATCTTGGGTAATCAAGTATGTGTGTGTTGGTTTGCACATCATGTACATGTGTGTCGTACGTTGAGCCTTTATGCATCTTGTTTGTATCTTAGTTGGCTCTTGTGAGAGATTAATGGAATATCCCATTATGGGGGAGTGATGTGCTTTGTGCACTTCGCAATCCTATAAAGGTGGGTACATGGGGAATACCACTTAGTATTGATATTACAAGATTATCTAGTCACTACGTGGTATGTCTTCTCATGAGAAATTCAAATTCTAAATAGTCCATTAATTATCTCTTGTTGGATCCTTTTTATTGCCTCTTGTTAAGTTTTTATTGGTATCACACTATGGGGGAGTAATATGCTATGTGCATATTACAAGCCTAGAAAATGTGTACATTTGAGATATTGTCACCTAGAATTGATATTGTAAATTATCTTGTTCCTAGGTGGCATGTTAGCTCTACAAGTTGCAATTTTCTGTTTGTTTGGTGTGAAGATGATGTCGGATATCCTTGCTATCTACCACCGAGAATTATTTCCATTTACTTCTTGTCTTTTTACAATTGGTACCCACTTGTGTGGTAGAATTTATTGATCATCTTTACATTGGCTTTTGTTTTTATTTGCCTTTTCTCTTGCCAAGGATTGTGTCAACTCCCATTGTTTTCCATACCACTTGTGGATCTTGTTATTTTCTTGATCTTGTTTAGTGTTTTCTAGATATTGTGAAAGTGGTGATTCCACCTTGTGCATTTTGTATTCAAATGCAAATTCTCTATAATGCACTAGTCTTGGGGGAGCTATCCTATTTTCTATAAAACACTCATATTGTGATCCATATTAAGTGTGTGTTGGTGGATGGCAAGTCGTTTCTTTTGGTACTTTGTGCCAACATGAAACTTTGTAGAGAGCTTGGTTTGTTTGGAACCATCCTCTCCTTTGGGAGTTTGACATCTTTTTTGTGTGTGTTCCAATGGATATCTCATTCCTTGATGTATCTTTTAATGATATCTTCCAAGTGATGATTTCTCCATTTGGTATCTTTTTCACTTGGTTTTTCCTTATATTTTGGTATCAGTTCTTGAAAGTCTTGAGCATGCATTTTAACTTCATGTAGTTCCTTTGGCATGTTTTCTTTCTTTGACCCAATATATAGGGGAGACTCCACTTAGTCTCATATTGGATGAGATGTGCATGAGATTCATTTTCATATCTATATGCACACATCTATGTGGAGTTTGTCCTATGTATTGTTGGTTCTCTAACTCTTTGGTCCCAATGAGTTTGGGTACCATTTTGTTTGTGTTGTTGTTCTAGGAACAATTTGAGATGAATTGGATACTCGGCTCATTCAAAAGGAAGGTGTTGTCACCATGTGCTTATTGGAGTCAAGCTAGGATGATCAATGAACTACTTTTTACCTTTAATTGGTTTCTTCTACATCCTTCCAATAATATCTCGGTAACAAGTATCTATTCATGCATTCTTTTCTTGCATTCAACCTTGTGTAGGTTGCATCTTGGCATGATAGTCATTCCATCTTGTGATACTTGTTTCCTTTCTCAGAGCATCTCAACGATGATCTCATGTTGCTAGTTGTGATGTCTTTGATAGTTGTGTGGTAGGAATTCATCTATATACAATAAGACCATATATAGCCATGTGCTATGCTTCAAAGCAAATATCTTATTGCTATATCTATGAATTCCTTTTGGATATCTTGTTCCTTCGTGTTGTAACTATTCCGGCTGTACATCCTTCTTCGTAGATATATATCATCATGATTTCGTCTACCTAGAATCTTATACACTTGAAAGAAGTTGCATATCTAGATGATATCCTTTCTTTCACGTCCACCTTGTCTTTCTTTTTTTTTCTTTGGTGGCTCCGTGAAATCTTTTGCCTTGAGTGTGTGTCTTATCTTGTTGCATCTTGATGCACTCTTGTGTGGTGAAGATTATTTTCCTCATGCTTATCTCTATGAGGTTGTTGCCATCTTAATTGGTATCCCTCGTCTTGATGAGGCTTTCATCTTCTATCTTCACCATGGGTTGTCACAAGTGTTGGTTCTTCATTTTGCATTTTTAGTGTGCTTGTGAACCCTTTTGCTTGGTGTGTGCGGGGAGGACATGTCATGCACCTTGTATCTCCACTATCCAAGACTATGTTGATGCTTAATGCTCATCCGTACATTAGTCTTCTCAAGTGCTTTGCCATGACTCACACACATCATTTTGGTTGAGCCTACTCTTAAGTTGCCTCTTTTATATGTTGCTCAACCATTTGTTTGTTGCAAGTGCTAGGTTTTGTTTCCTACATGCTCACTTGCACTTGTTGTAATCTTCTATTGATTTTGGGGGAGCTATGATCCTATTTTGTGCACTTTGTATCCAAATACAAATATTCTTATGTGTGCACAAATCATGGGGAGCTTCTCTAGCTTATTTAGAACACTCCTTTGCTCATATCATAATATCCTTCATTCATGTGGCTCATAGGATCTTTGGTCTAGTTGGTTCAATTGATATCATTTGATTGCTTGCTTCAATTGGTATCTTTTGATTGCTCGATTGCTTGTTTGTCTCTTTGTAATGTCTTTGTGGCATATCATTCTTTTGCAATCTTTGGGATTCAATATAGTTTGTCTTCCTACAAGTATTTACCATTGGATGTGTGTATTGCATTCCACTCTCTTTTGAGAGATACACAATTTATGGAGGAACACTCTTTATATTGGCCTTCTAAGCTTTTCACCCATTTTGGCAATCGATGCCAATGGGGGAGGAGTTTCAGAGAGTTTTGTGGAGAAGTCTTCAGAGTTTTCTCCTTGCTTTCGTTTTGATTCCTAAGCATTTGCATCCCATTCTCATGCATCATTGGTTGTTGCATTGCATGGTGATGCATAACTCCTTGTATAATCTCTCTTGAAAGTGATTGTCATCAATTACCAAAATGGGGGAGACTGAAAGAACATGCGGTGCCCCCATGTTTGGTTTTGGTAATTGATGACAATCTCTATGGACTAATGGTTGCCTTGAGTTATACTTGAAGGTTTTGTCCATAGGCTTTTCTTGAAGTCCATGTGTTGGTTTCAAGGAGTTTATGAGTTGACCAAGGTGCTATTAAGGAATTATCCAAAGATTGGTCATGTGAGTGTTGATCTTATTGCAAGCATGTCTTGAAGAAGAAGATTGTGTGATCATTCATGTTTACCTTCAAGACATCATCCAAATGAAGAGAGTTGGAAAGATTCAAGGTTGATCAAGACTAAGTCAAGAGTGAATCAAGTTGATCAACTCACAAAGCGTAGAAGATGTACCGAGAGGGATCAAGTGTTCCGATGGTATGGTAAGCATTGTCCATTTCACTTTGTGTACTAACCCATGGTCTATGTGAGAGTTCTATGTGGGGTTAGGTACGTGTCCATGGGCTTGCGTCAATAGGAAGATATCATACAACCCATGGAAAGGATGACATCAAGTGGTGATCGTCATCATGATTGCTGTGTGCAAGTTCAAGTGGAGAATCACAAAGAGATCAAGTGCTTGAATCTTTCCATCCTTTGTGGTGTCAATGGTCTTGTGCAGATGTGCCGAAGAGAGGCTCACCCATAGTGGACTATGGGGGAGCAATCATCTAGTCTTCATCGAGCCAACACAATCAAGAAAGATGGTCCAACTTGAGGGAGTCAAGATCGTCATCATCTAGCTCAAGTGGACCATGTGCAAGGAAAAGGTTTGCCCTTGATAGGTTTTCTATTTTACCGGTCTCATGGTGGTAGTTGGGAGACCGGGTTATAGGATCGTTTGTCGTACTATCAAGGGGGCTATCAAGTTGGTAGCTTGATCGTATCGTTAGTAGAGAGCTCAAACCATTGCATCCTTGCATCATGCTTCTTGGTTCTTGTTTGGTTCTCTTTGTGAGTCTTAGAGCTTATGGTCATCTTGATGACAAGCTTGAGTTCATCGAAAACGGAGTTCGCATGCGTCTTCTATGATGTTTTCGGTGTTGGAGGTTTTACCGGTCTTATCCAAGGAAGGGTTCTCACCTTTTTCTTATGGGCCTTTTCTAATTTTCTTCTTATTGATATTTCTTTAAATATTGTGTTAGCCCTTGTCGCTAGCTTTCCAACAAACTTGGTTTCATCGAATTCGGAGTCCGTTTGCAAAAGTTGTGGCAGTTTTGGTGTTCTGAAAAGGCTGCAGCGGTACTACCGCGAATTGGAGCGGATGTAATTTTTTACTACCGCTCCAGAGTGGTACTACCGCGGATCCTACAACGGTAGTACCGCTCCGGACCAAAAACTCGTCCCAAGTCCTGCGGTGGTAGGCCCGGATGTAATTTTTTAGTACCGCTCGCAAGCAGTAGTACCGCTACCCTTAGCAGTAGTACCGCTACCCCTAGCGGTAGTACCATGAGGTCAAGCGGTACTACCGCTCCGACGGTTCTTCTGGCCTTTTTGCCTCCTCGCTGTTGTGTTTCAAAGGGGTACCACCGCCCTAGCGGTAGTACATCTCCTTGGAGCGGTAGTACCGCTCTGTGCGGGCTGTGAGCATAACGGTTGGATTTTTTCCCACCTATAGAAGGGGGTCTTCTTCCCCAATGAACTTTATTTGTTTAGCTCGTGTTCTTCCCCCATTGTTGACCTTCTTAGAGCTTGCTAACTCTCAATCCCTCCATGGATTCTTGCTAGTTTTTGAGGGAAAAGAGAGAGGAGATCTAGATCCAAATTTTCACCAATCACTTTCTCCTCTATGTGAGGGGAACCCCTTGGATCTAGATCTTGGAGTTCTTGTTGTTTTCCTTCTTGTTCTTCCTCTCATCTTCCTCCCTAGCATTAGTTGCTTCGGTGGGATTTGAGAGAGAAGGACTTGGGCAATCCGTGTGCCCTTGCCATTGCATTTGGTGCATCGGTTTGAGTTCTCCACGTGATATGTGGAAGTTACAAGTTGAGAAGCTTATTACTCTTGGGTGCTTGGCACCCTTGAGCTTGTTCCTCTTGGGTGCTTGGGCGCCCTGGACGGTTGGTGGTGTTCGGAGCTCAATCATTGTGGTGTAAAGCTCCGGGCAAGCGTCGGGGTCTCCAATTAGGTTGTGGAGATCGCCCTGAGCAATTTGACGAGTACCGGTGACCGCCCCCAAGGGTTGCCAAAGTGTACGGGTTCGGTGACCGCCCCCAAGGGTTGCCATTTGTACGGGTTCGGTGACCGCCCTCAAGGGTCCCTTAGTGGAATCACGACATCTTGCATTGTGCGAGGGCATGAGGAGATTACGGTGGCCCTAGTGGCTTCTTGGGGAGCATTGTGCCTCCACACCGCTCCAAACAAAGATTAGCATCCACAAGGGTGTGAACTTCGGGATACATCGTCGTCTCCGCGTGCCTCGGTTATCTCTTACCCGAGCCCTTTACTTATGCACTTTACTTTGTGATAGCCATATTGTTTCTTGTCATATATCTTGCTATCACCTAAGTAGTTTTTCTTGCTTAGCATAAGTTGTCGGTGCACATAGGTGAGCCTAGTTGTTGTAGGTTTTGTGCTTGAAAAATTAACCGCTAGGTTTATTCCGCATTTGTTCAAGCCTCAACCGTAATTATTTTAAAGCGCCTATTCACCCCCCCTCTAGGCGACATCCACGATCTTTCAATGGGAATCGATCTCTGGGGCGATGTCCACAGGACTGACGCGACATCGATATCGATCTCTGGGACGATGTCCATAGGATGGACAGCGGCATCGGAATCGATCTCCGGGGCGATGTCAACAGGACGGACCGCGACATCAAAAACAATCTCTGAGACGTTGTCCATAGGACGGGCCACGACATCGGAATCATCAAGGACGTCCACCGGCACCTGCACAACCCTAACATATTAGCAAGCACATTGCAAATAATTAAAAACCACAACTATGGTAAGCCATTATTTTTTACCTTGTGCAGCTCACCGGGGGATCCCAGCCCTCCGGGGGCCATCTCCTCATCCTCGATGGGGGCCATCACCTTGCCAGGGGAATACTGCTTCTCAATAGCGACTATCTCCTCAAACTCGGCCTTGAGCCTCGCATAGGTGGCCATTAGAGTTTCTGGGGTAGGCACGGTGGGGCCCTTGCTGTTCTTCCAACTTTCTTTGCGGAGTTTGTCCGCCAACGTCGTCAACTCTTTGGCCAGTGCTTGTTTCTTGGAGTTCTTCGTCTCAATGGGTTGGACCGCCAACATGGTCAACTCGTTGGTCGGTGCTCGCTTCCTGGAGATCACTGTCTCCAGTGGGTTGTCCGCCGGCAACTCTTTGCCTAGTGCTCCAGGATCCATCAATGAACTGACAAACAAAAAGCAATCAAAAGGAAACCACAACCGCAATGAAAACGGGAAAAGAATAGGCTGTGAGAACCGGTCGGTGCTTCGCAAAAAGAAGATTCTTGGAACGAAAATATAGCAGCATCACTGATTCGCCCACCTTTCCTTCGTCGGTACAGAAGAAAAATGGCAGAAGTGAGTAGCCTGGAGTGAGGTTTTCTTCAAGAAAGGGGAGAAAGGGCTTCAACGAGCGTACCAGTGAAATGATGGTTACTTCGTCCAGTCCAACTTCGAGGCCACTTTACCACAGCTGGTAAAGGTGTGGGTTTTGTGATATGACTGGTCATGGCGGCCACACCGGGGTGACCAGTGAGTCTCGACTGTAGCACCTCGCTGTGATTTGGTGGATGCCACATGGGCCTGTATTCTTTAATGTCCCGCATGTAGATAGAGCGGCTAGTCATATAGGAGTGCTCAATATTGTGCACCGCGACCAAGGCGGAGAGGAAATGAGTGAACTATGTAATTAATGCATGAGTTTAATTAGGGTAGTTTTGTAAAGTATGAGATACATTACTCTAATCACAAAATGCCTTGCTTGATGAGATTTGAGATTTGAGCCCTATAAACCAGAAGGGAGGGAGTACTGCACGCGGTGTAGTCTAGTCACTTGTTAAAATCGCTAGAAAGGCAAATACTCCTTTCCGGTTTACAGGGCTATACTAGCAAGTACTAGTACTACAATAGTGGGCTCAAATAGCAATTTTGTCTCATGCAAGAGCCTGGCTATATGCGTGCTCCAAGGCACCACACCACGCCCCACCCCTACACAAAGACTGCCACATGAGTGTTCGCAACTGCCACGTTCGGGTTGCGCTTGGCTCTTCGCCTCTTCGAGAAGACGAACAATTATGTTACTACTACTTCTACAATATCGAATCTACTGCTGCATGTCCGTCGACCGCGTGCGGGAGGGATAGCGTGTAGCGAAAGCTTCTCCTAGTCCTGCCAATCACCACGCTCATGTGCGAGCGAGGGACGCAGCATCATTGACTTACTGCTCCTGCCATTGCGTCCATGACAGGTGGGTGGCCCACCTGTCATGCAGCCAAAGGCAGGTGCAGTTAAGGCATCAGAGCTCAGTCCGCGAGGGAGAGGGCGTTGTAGTAATCAAACTTCTCGGTCTTGTACGAGTTGAGGCGACACATCAAAGCACTGCACTCGATATATTTCAATAATTTGCGTCTATCGATGCATTAATTAATCCCTCCGTTCCTAAATATAAGTCTTTTTGGACATTTCAAATGGACTACAACATACCGATGTATATAGACATGTTTTAGAGTGTAGATTCAGTCATTTTGCTTCGTATGTAGTCACTTGTTGCAATCTCTAAAAAGACTTATATTTGGAAACGGAGGGAGTACAACGCATGCATGCATGTCGTGACTTTCCTTTTGATACTTGCATGTGTTGATTTGATGCACCTTGCCAAATTTTGACTATAAATTTAACTAACCAAATGTTCATGCATGTCACAAAAATTACGGGGCTATTTGGATTGTGACTGTCTTTGTCTTATGTTGCCACATTATTTTTGCCACACTTGCCTAACTTGAGTTGCTCAAATTGTTAGACACACTTTGGCTTGCCTAAGGGAATCTTGCCACACTTTTTGTGTTTATGACATGTGGGGTTCACTGCTAATAAAAAAATTCTTGTCTTAAAAAAGACTTATATTTAGAAATGGAGGGAGTAAAAAATATAAATAATAATGCATGTTGGGGCAGCCCACGTTTCCGATAATTTTAGCCGTGGGCTTGTTCACAATTTTTACGAGGGGGTGGTTGTTCATTTAATGGAGGGACTTGTACCAGACTTGAACGAGACAAAGTGCAACCTGGCACACCGTAACACCACTTGGAATAAGCGGGTAGCTATCTCAAAAACAATCAACAACTAAAAAAACGGTGACCTGGCACGTACACAATTTTAAACGATCGTTTTGATGGAGTGAAAAAGGAAAACTACCCCACTACGTATATATAGGCCGGAGCCTCCGCGCTTGCTTGCTATGGTTGCTCTATTCACACACTCTCATCCTCTCTAGGTCTAAACAAGATAGCGGTGGTAACACTGTCTTTCTCCATTCAAAAAACATTGTCTTTCTATCCTCACCATTGGTTACAGATTCGGACGTATCCCCCTCCGCCGGTGAAGGGGAGGAGGGGCAGCGTTTAGGCCGTCGTCGACAGTGAGGGAGAAGACCCACTGCCGGACGCACAGTTATCTCTGGCCGAGCGCCGGCGCGGGAGGTCCTTCGATCCCTTCGCCATTGCCCTAGTGTGGGCGGATCCGGCCTCCCGCCGCCCACCTATCCACATCCTGACGACCTTCAGGTATATCTTCCTTCGAAACCGCCTTAGCTCTACTTCCCCAGCTTGCTACGCCATTGCATGTGCAGCATTTTCTACCTCTCAGCCCCTCTCGGTCGGATGGTCCAACGTCACCTATTTTTTTCTATTGTTAGAGGTAAAGCTACTTCATGGAGTCGAATCTTGTACTTGGTTCAAACAAGAAATAAAGTGGGGGTGGGGGAATTTAGTATATACATTGGACTTGGTACAAACAGGAAGGAAAGGGGGTGAAAGTAGTACAGACTGGTCATCCAACCGGTCTCTTGGTCGAAAAGGGAAATATATGGGTAACGCTGTACACAGTGGTATGACCAGGACTAGATTTCCTATCCACACATAGGAATAGGTGGCTAGAGTGAACAAAAATGGGACCAACCCAGATATGTTTCTTGGATGTTTGTTTCTCGGGCAACAAACTATGAATCGCCACTTTATGCCCCTGTTTAGGTACATGGTGCTGGACTGCTGGTGCACCCACTGTCCCATGCCCTTATACCAAATATTTAGTTGTTCTTAATCAAATGCCCCTGGTAAAATGAAGCCATGCCGCTGTTATAAGCCATGACAAGTTTAGCCAAATGTTTTTGCCTGTAATTATTAGAGACTTTGACTGTTTCCTCTCTAGCTTTTTGTGCAAACAGGGATATCCATTTCACCTGGTTGCTGTTGTGACCTTTTGGTGCACTGCACAAAACACTTCTTAAAAGAAGTGACTTTTGTGCTGTTTAACTGGAATGTCAGAATGGAACAGTTGGTTCATTTCGGTGGAACTGCACAAAGGGAGATCTGTGTTCCAATCCTCATCATCCATATTGGCACCATAACCTTCCTTTAGGTAAGAATGATATTTAATGCATGTATTCATCTCTATTTTGCGACTGCCATGAGAAAATAATGCTATTTTTTACTAGTAAACTTGTACTCCCTCACTGACAAAACCAATTCTGAAATAGAAGGCCAATCATGTACTTGGTTTCACCAGCTGGTGAGGAGAAAGAGAAACAGAGCATGAAGAGGAGGAAGAAGAAGAATAAACAGTGCTAAGGTGATCTTGCTGAAGCCAGAGGCCTCAGTTGAGGCCATTCAAGGGCTCCGGCAATGTCTACCTTACATGTGATACCATCCTCCAGGGAGCCCTTCCACTTCTGTTGTCTCTCCTGCAAGGTTACTTAATTAATTAGGAGTACTTAAGTACCACTAATTTGTTGCTACCTAATTTTCCTATCGGAGTTAAAAAAATCTTTAGTATCACCCTATGCTGAATCATGTACGTGTATATGTTTGTCTATGGAGGTGAATCATGTGGTGGAGAAGGGAGGGAATATTATTAGTGTCATGACATAATAGTGCTATTTTTTGCATGTCAATTTATTGCCATTGGTTCAATGAGGCAATGTTTTGCGTATTATCCATCATGAATTTGATGCTACTGTTAGAGTAATGTGCTAATGTCTTTCTATCCTTTCTCACTAAGCTAATGAAGGTTTCACCTTGTTCCTACTTGTGCAAATAGGGATCGTGTTGTGCCAATCATACATTTTAGTGGAACTACACAAGACAATACAATGAATTGTATCCCAGCCAGTGCTTTAACTCTGCTGGAAGTTCTTGATAATCTTTCGATATAATCTCAGCACTGGTAAACAAGAGTGATTTTGACCATACATTTGAAGTGCACAAAAATATATACTATTGAGTGATTCCAGTGAGTGCTTTATCATCTCTTATGGGACTACATGAATAAGCTTTTTTACTCAGGTTGGTACGGACCTAAGGCCTTCATCCATATTAGTTTGTTGTCATCTCTATTTGTATCGTGCTACTGTCATGAAAAACTCCTTTATCTTTGCACGTCAAAGTTTTGCAACCTATGATACATGGCAATGCTTTGAGTGTTGAGCTAATTGGCATTGATTAAATAAACTAATACCTCTATTTAAGCAAGACTACTATGTTGCTAACTTTACCCATCAAGATAATGAGGGTGCTTCTATTTGTTAGTGTATGTTTCATCAACTAGTCCCACTATTATAGTAATCTCACTCTCTCAATATATGTGCCAACAGGGATACTCGATTTTGGTGGAACTGTACAAAAACTTTGGGTGCTTCATTGCCTTGACAGCTTCCGTCCTTTCCTGTCAGTCACTAATCTGGGCTTGCTTCCTTCCTTTGCTGTCAGTCGCTTCGCTTATCTCGGCTTCCAGTCAAAGGAAATAGTAATTGATATGCTACCTCACATAGATTGGTACTGGTCTTTATCCTGATTACTGTGCTTGTCATATGTATTGGTAATTTGGTATTGTGCTACTGTTTGCCGATTTTATAAAGGAGTAACTTGGAGCCTGAACTCACAGGAAAATCATTACATTGGGTGATTTCAGTAGAGCTGCACAAAAAGATCAGATAGACAGATACTTATGCTGCTGCTATGTACTCCAAAGTTCACTCAGACAAGCATCAATGTTGACAAGAATAAGTGCCTATATTCATTTGAGTATCAACCGGCATCAACCAGTTGTCAAACTCCAAGTATTAGGAGAGTGAACGCCAAAAATATTGCTTGGCACATAGCCCAGAAAAACACAGTCCAGTCTTTGGTCCCAACTTGTGCCTTTTGGTTATCGGCAGATATGGTAGCGAACTGTATGGCATGGAGTCTAAAGATTCCAGACAAGTTGGTTGACGCGTATATTCATTTGGCACTTAATCAGTCTGCACGCCTGGGATGCTCCATTTCAGTTGAACTACACAAAAAATTTGGGTGGTTCATTTTCTCAACCGCCTCCTTTCTTGTCTGCAATGTAGAATTTTGGCGAGCTACAGGACCAAGATGAGCCAGTAAACTAGTTGGATGAACATAGTGGCCAAGTTGCTCAAACCTCCCTCAGCACGAGGCCACTATTTGAGAATAAACCTACAAGGAAAGTTCAGATTGTCTGTGCTTCCTCTTATGTACTCAAAAGTTTACTCGTACAAGCATGAATTTTAGCAAGAAGTACCTCCGACTGAACACCATTTACCAGTCTATACCCTAGGTAATTAAAGTTCGTCCATGGGTGATATTGGCTATGATCTCAATCATTTGGATGCATAAACATACTGAACATGTGTATATTTGAATCTTTTTGTGAATTATCTATGAATATTGTTGTGTGATCTATCAATCATTTGGATGCATAGACATGCTGAACTTGTGTATATATGAATCTTTTGAGTTGTTGATTGTGAATGTTGGCTATGAATATGAACGTGTCCTGTGAACCTGAGTTTGATACGGATGTTTACCTTTTCTGTTGTACTTGTGTGTGAACTTGTTAGTATGCCTATTGTGGGATATGTGACGTGTGGGTGTCAACGGCACACCTTCTTCCCTAGAAGAATTGCACCTGCTTTGTTAGGGTAGCAATGGCGCATCAGCTCTTTTTAATCTTTTTGCTCTGTCTTCCCTCATCCCCCACTCAACCCCTGCCATAATGTTTTCGGCCTCAAAAAAACATAGTATTGCGTTGTTTTGGGGCCTTGATGAAAAATCGAGTGCTGGTTTCTGTAGGTTGGCCCGCCCAACAAATGTGATGCTGGTCCACCATGGACTGGGAGGCTAAAAATACAAGTTTTATGGTGCAGAGGCAAGTAAAAAAACACCATCGAGAGCCATCCACTGAAGAAAAAAATCGCTCCTGATGTGCTTCTTCAGTCACGCCGCCGGCCCCCTCTTTAATCCTGTTCGCTTGGGGATCTAGCTGGTATCTTTTTTTCCAGAGGGCGAACAAGTATCAGCTAGGCCTAGGTTTTGTTTTTTAACATGCGTAGCCCATGACATACGGAGACAGTGGTTTCAACTTATTTTTTGAGGTCCATACCGGTCTATGGGCTTTTTCTTAAAGATCGGCAGCCTAATGTATTTATTTTTAATAAAATGCAGATCTCTGTTCTATTTATCTATATATAAGAATAATAATGATGTGTTCAATTTATGTTTTCTCTTCTAACCACATTATATATAATTACATTATTACTATTATCGTATATTTTATAGAGACTTATATATACATTATAAAAACATCCCACATGTTATTAACTTATAAAAGTAAAAGTTTAACTGAAGTTGCAAGGAAAATCCTGGTTGTTTTTGACTCACAGGCAAGGAAAATCCTGGTGATTACGTACAAAAGCTTGCAAAGATTTTAAGGACCAGTGTAATAATAACATGCTCATTTTTATTTTGAGAAATAACTCGCTAATTTGTTAATTATATATATATATAATGTGTCTCTCCAGTTTATTTTTTGATATTAATTGCTTCTTCTAACCTAACATTATATATAGAACGAGCCCAGCTAATTTGTGTATTTCAAGAAAGTGCAAATGGGCTGGGATTTCTTAGAAAATATAAATGGGCCGCATTGACGTGAAATTATTTGTTCACCCAGCCCAGCAAATGAGTTGTACATTCTAGAAAACATGGATTAAATATATGCCACATTTTTGCAGGCTGACATGTGGGCCAATAGGTCGAAGCCTACGCAGGGCGTTGTCAACTTGGTCGACAAATGATTATGACATCCATAGTCATTGGATATAATTATATCCGACGGCCGGCATGCACCTTCAATCTCTCGTCTTCTTTCTCCAGCATCGCCGGGACCGCCTGGTCCGGCCTCTAGCGGCTAGCAGCTCTGCTTAGCACGCATCGCTGCGAAATGCTACCCCACCGCCGGCCAGGCTATCCCTCCTCCCCTCCACACCTCATGTTATTCTCCACCGACTGCAGCCCCACGCCGCACCAGAACCAGTTATAACCCTTCTCATCCTCTCAATCTGTGACTCCACTGCCGCGTCTTCCCATCTCCGGGTCGTTCCCGTCCAGGGCCTCGCCATCGTCCACCACGTCGCTGCGCTCGGTGCGGCGTGGTCAACAAATGAGAGTCATCGGAAGAGGACTGTATGTGGAGAGCCTGACGGCTGGGACCCATGAGGTCCATGGTCGCACGCAAGGAAAGTTCCTTCTTATTAAGCTGAAAAAAATGTTTCCTCCCCCTGACAGCTAGGATCCACCGGCTGTATCTTCACACGGAAGGAAGTGCCTCCTTGTTATGCGGAAAAAATATTCCTCCCGTTGACAGCTAGGACCCGTCAGATTTGGTGGCTAACTTGTGGGCCTACTAAGCGGACATGTACGCAGGGTTTGTCAACTTAATCAACTAATGATTTTAGAAACTGGACCGTTGGATGTTAATCCAACAGTCGTGCTCCTTCTTCAACCTCTGTTCTTGCTCCTGTCTCCCATGGGCGGCAGTGCTACCGCGAACCCGAACCAGTCAAGTTTCCCACTCCTCTCCATCTGTGACTCCACTGCCGCGTCTTCCCCATCTCCGGCTCATTCCAGTTTGGGGCCTCACCGCCGTCCACCAGCCTTGGTGCGCTCGGCACGGTGTGGTCAATGTGGTCAACAACCGAGAGTCACCGGAAGATGACTGTATGTGAGAGGCTGGCAGTGGGGACGCACCACGCCCATGGACGCATGCATGCAACTGCATCCTTTTTACCCTTTTACCCTGAAAAATAATCTTTTCTCCCCTTGACTGCTGGGACCCACCAACTACATCTTCGCACGCAACGAAGTGCGTCCATATTACGGGCAAAAAATGATTTGCCCCCTGACTGCTGGGACCCACCAGCTACATCTTCGCACGCAAGGAACTGCCTGATAGTCGGGACACACCTGGTCGAAGCGTACGTATGGCGTTGTCATTCTGGTCGCGAACGTGTACATACATACTGGTCGATGTAGAGGCGCACACGTGTCGTAGTAGAGGCACCCACGTGTCGTAGTAGAGGCGCGCACGTAGCATCTACACATACGTACGGCGGTTAGGGTGCAAGAAAGGAAATACGGCCACGTACGTACATACGGGCGGGGTCTCGAACGCCTACTCGCGGATATGTACGGCCAGGGCTCGTGTACATGGCTGGGTCGGAACGGAGAAACTGCGTCGCTGTCGTGTTCATGGGGAGCCAATGTAACGCGTCGTGTTCATCGGGAGGCAACGGAACGCGTCATGTTCATTGGGAGCCAACCGGCTTGGATGGAACAGCCGATGAAAACGAGGCCTGGCATACCACAGAACAGAGGAAACTGCCTTGTGTTCAACCGGTCACAGTCAAAACGGGATCATGTTCATCGGGAGGGGTCTGGCGTACCGCCAAAAGGAGGAAACGGACTATTGTTGGACCTCCTACGGTCGAAACAGGGTCATGTTGATCGGGAGGGGTGTGGCGTACCGCATAATGGAGGAAACGGACTTGTGTTGGAGCGCTACGGTTGAAACAGGGGTCCTATTCATCGGGAGGGATGTGGCGTACGGCAAAACGGGACTCCACGGGATATTGTTCATCTCCACCGTTGACCTCATCCAGCCTCCACGGGCTATTGTCCATCCACCGTCGACCTCCTCCAGCCTCCACCTACGACTGTTCATCCAGCCTCCACCGCGCGCTTCTCCACTGGCTAACCAGCCCTCTCCATGGGGTCCTGTTCAACCAGCCCTCCACCGGCTACTGTTCATTCAGCCCTCCACCGGCTACTGTTCAACCAGCCCTCCACCGGCTACTGTTCAACCTTCCCTCCACGGGGTCCTGTTCATCTAGCCCTCCACGGGGTCTTGTTCATCCACGCCCAACCGGCTCGATCGATCGGGGTCCTGTTCATCCAGCGGCAATACCACAGGGTCCTGTTCATCCAACCCCCACCGAGAACTGTACATACAGCCCCTCCCCCCCCAGCAATGCTCACTGTTCATCCAGAGGCAGCATCGATTGGCTTTAGTTAGCAGCAGTAGCGAAAGAATCGCTCGATCGCTCGGGTTCAGTAACGCGTAGCCTGCAGTGCAATCGCTCGGGTTCAGTTAGGTGACGCCTCGCTCGGGTTCAGTTAGAGCCCAACGCCTCGCACCCACGCGCGTACGTGTACGACATAAACATGCATCGCTCGGCCCCCGACCACCCACCGTAACCGGGAACTCCCTGAAATTTTCCTCACTCTCGCTTCTACCATGGTTTTTTTTGTCATGGACGGTCCAAAGAATGTCATGCAGCTGCGTCTTCAGCCCGCCCAGGACGAAAAGCCCATTTTCTCTCATGATTTTTTGTCATAGAAGTAGGTGCCCACCACATCTATGATGATACCGGGTTTTGTCACAATTATCGTCATAAAAGTGTCATAAGCATGACAGAAAAAAATTCGTTTGGCCAAAAATGTTGCGGATGTGTCTTTTTTTTGTAGTGCATGGGTAGAGCTCTCAGCTGCTACAGGATCTTCGCGTCTCTAATTTGAGCAAGCAAATTGAGTCGACGCAGGAGGATGACATCCGTGGATCCGCCACTGGCACCGGTTGGTTCCACAGTCACCGGTGGTGGCACAGAGACAAGAACAACACACCAACTCATCAAGATCCGCAACTCGCCAACATGTTTCCTCCTTTGCTAAAGACATCGGAGGAGCCCCCGGCGGCGCACACGTACATCACGGAACCGAACTCACCGGTAGAGCCAGGGAACAGTGACCAGGTACCTGAGCGGGAACAAGTTCAGGAGCAAACCCACCACCACATCAGGCTGCAATTCAGTCGTATGATTTTAGTCTTGAGCGACAGTTAAGGGGTTTTGTTGTAGCAATCAGCTGTCTTTTCATTGCTAAGATAAGTATAGCAAGGAGCATCAATGTAAGAAGCTGATGCAATTACTCACAATTCCAGGTGCGCGAATATGGTGAAGTGTTAACTGAAGATGTAGCGCAGGCTCTTGAATTATTAACTGAACCGGCTACAGCAGAGAGTTTTCAGTTATCCTTACATGCAGTGTCTGATGCTGATGAATGTGGTGAAACAACCAAAATACAATCATTAGTGGGGGATCAGATCATGCTCACACTGATCGACTCCGCTAGTAGTTACAGTTTTGTCGTTAGAATTTCACCTATCGTGCAACCTTGTCACTTCTCTCTATTCCATCAGTTAAAATCACTGTTGCAAATGGACATCATATGCAGTCTCAGCGGTGTGTGCAAGATCTCACTTGGTTGGCACAAGGATGCACATTCAAAACTTCAATCCGAGTGCTATGACATCGGGGCAATGACCATTGCCAATTTCACTACAGAAACAACCTGAACTGACTCAACTTCTGACATAGTTCAGTGATGTATTGAACAGCCCAATAGTCTGCCTCCTCATTGGGCGGCCATGCCCTGATCTTCGAACCGGGCACAAGCCACCTAACTCAAGTCCATATCATTAATCACCACACCAAAAATATGATCAATCATCAGTACGAACCCTCTTGGAATTTCGATAAAAGAAATCGTCTTTCAAACAATATTGTTGCTACACACAAAGTTGGTGAGGCCAATTCACCCTCTAGATGGTAATTTACTTTCCAGCTACTACCGAGATACTTCTCTAGTCTCTCTTATACAAAAACTTAAATTCAGTTAAACAGTAAAATCCAGTTAAACATAAACTTAAATTCAATTAAACAGCAAAATTCAGTAAAGTCTATCTTCTGTTTATCACTGTGTAGGCAACTCCAGCGTAGGCTGCCCCATTGTTGCCGCTGGTTCAATTGCCGTTGACGAGCTCGACATGGCAGCAACACCACCAGTCTAGCATGAAAGGACAGAGAGGAGAGAAGAGAGGTCAATACAGCATTACCTACGAAACCAGAGGCCTTTGTGCAAAAAATGAGGCTTGCGAAGGTCCTCAGGTGCGTGGCGCGTGACAATTTTTCGCGCCCAGCCGACATCACGCGTGCCGTGCGTGACCGCAAAACAGAGAAAAACTGGTCTGCTGGCCGGTTTAGATGGCCTATGTGACCAATCTGCACGCGCAACGCAAGTTCTATGACAGGTTTTTCCAGTTTGAAAGTACCTTGACTAATGTGCACCCGCATAGCAAGTTCTGTGACTGTCAATGCCATTTACTGGTCTGCACTAATTTCGGGCACAGCGAAGTTAAATTTTGATGCCTCTTTCATCAGGGAAACGGGAGATGCATGGGGAAGTGCAGTCGCTAGGGACCATAAGGAGCATGTGTTTCTATCAGTTGGTCCGCAGCTACCCCGATGCAGTTCAGTGGAAGAAGCGGAAGGAGCCGCTGCTCTGATGGACCTAACAGATTTTGCGACTTTGTTCCATGGCCAGTTGATTCTGGAGATAACCTGGGCGAGGCTTGGATGGGAGCTCCGGTCCAAGGAGACTTGCAAGACTACATGGCATGTTGTACTTAAGGACGTGAAAATGCAAGCTAGGGCGTTCAGGCACACGGATGTCAGCCTGATCAATAGGGTTAACAACAAATTGGCCCATGAGCTGGCAGCAGTTGCAAGAAGATCGGGCGACTCCAAACTAATTGCATGGTTCTAAAAAAAATCCAAGTTCGGGAAACAAAATCAACGTTTTTTATCTTTGTTTTGAACGCTTTACCTTATAACTTTTGCTTACGCTCTTTACTATTTTGTAGAAATGCATGTGCAGCGTATTCTTAGGCAACCTCTAGCTAAGCTTATATTTTACCAAGATTAAAATTGATTCAATTTCTAATTGATATTTTTTTAGTCTATTCACCCCCGATGTAGACTCCAAAATATGCTAAATATTTTGCAGGTTGACGACTGAAACAAACCCGCAGGACAAACACTAATAATTGGGATTACCTCCATGAGAAAGGGCAACGCTTATGAGAGCTTTCCACATGGCAATTAATGATCATCCCAAAGCAATTGATGACAATTAAGCTCCGTACTTCTTATTGTAAATATTCGATTTCCTTGAAAATCATCAGAAGAAGCTAAGCCAAAAAATAATAATTAATACCCCACATAATAAGATATTGTTATTCAATAGGTCCTCTTTGAAATGGATAGTTATTTCGTGATCATGCAACTGACCTTTTGGAATCAATAAAATACAATAATTGCATAGCTAGAATGTTGTCATCGCGAACAAAAAAGAAGCAGCTAGTGCTTATCGCGAGTTATCACCAGCAATATTGACGACAAATAAATGGCATCCTTATCATCTTGAGCGTTTCATATAACTATTTAATATACGCCTTGCACACTCTATATAATAGACCCAAGCATCATTTGCTAAATATTTTATCATACATCTGAGGATAAAACTTGTGTGCTAATGGTGTTATATTGTTACAACATGCAAACATGTGTTCCAGGTGGTAGCCGATGATGATAATTGTCAAGCCTAGCATGATCGAAAACCTATCGACATCTAAGGTCCTTCTCTTCTTCCACATGCTTTCACGTTTTTGTTGTTGTTGTTGTTGTTGTTGTTGTTGTTGTTGTTGTTGTTGTGCTTTTTTTTTGTGAGGGCTTCGATGTTGTTTATTATGATTTGCAAGATAGTGTAATGTTTGGGTAGTGCTGTGGATGGAAACCACCTGTTGGGTAAACCCAAACATAAATATGTGGGTCATATTTGCCTCGTAGGAGATGACATGGCTTATGTGAATTGTCTTTAACTATATTTGTGAGCAAGTTTAATTTTATATGTAGATCTAGACCCCTCATGTGTGAGTGACAAAGATCCATGAAAATGGGTAATTCCAGGGATAAAGTATATTGATTTGTGTGTTATAAGTTCATGCAAATTGTATATGTAGGTCTAGACTATCTCATGGATAAAGTATGTCCATAAAATTCATGTGAGGAAGACTAATTTTATATGAATGCTATTACGTATGTACACGCAATTTTGTGTGTGGAAAAGTATGTAGTCCATTTGTGTGTTGAAGAAACAAGAAGTGTCTAAAACAACATTTGGCATTTGTATATAGTTTTATACCAATGAAAATGGACATACTTTGTACAACAAAGTTCAACTCCCTTGAATTCAGCTTGTGCCAAACAACTTATACCAGCTTAATTTGCGGTTTAGGTCAAGAAACGATGCAGACCCTCTCCTGGAATCTGGCTAAAATTTCAAAGGTTTCATGAGATACTTCCTAATTGAAAAGAGCCCGGTGCCACCTTTTACATGTCCTAGCAAGGTAAGTGTTTTTTTTTGTGAAATATAGTTCTTTACATACATTGTATTTGCATAAACTAGTAAATTTCTGGGAAGATATTCACATGCCCTTTTTTACCAAAGCGTGAGCGCCTTATGTTGATACTCATATTTGCCTTATGCTTCCCTGAAGGAACGAACGTTCACTAATGTAATTAATACACCGAAACAACACATGCAACATTATTTGGCAATGTTTAATGGCATGACCATATCTAGAGGGCCTTAGCCTTGACTATAAAACAACAGTTACTTAAGAAAAGGAAAAAGGGGAAGGAAACCAATAGCATCACTTGATCTTTTTCGAGGATAAGGCAACAATTACTACCAGATATTAAGGAAAATAAAGTGGGGGTGTAGATATACCAAGGAAAAAGGTGATCTATATATCTCCTTGAATCACCACAAAGGAAGAAATCGTGCTAAAGAGCCATTTTGTAGATGTAAAAATCCAGGTAAAAAAATTATGTGCAGTTGTGGACATCCTTTTATCATGCGACTATACTATTTCCTTTGGTCTGTACACTAAGAAATCGACATGAAACTACTTCCTGAAATCAAGTGAAACTTCCACATTTCATTAGCATATTGTAAAGTGCTTAGTACCAACACCTCACGTCTTCTCACAAGCAACGATCAATGTGACATTTTTCTTTAATTAATATTTATTTTGTGCTAAAGAGATAAAGAATGAGAGAATAACCTGTTGGTCAAGCTCCCCTTGTAAATACACTTTATCACTCTTAAGGTTCTTGCAAAATAGAACAACAAGCCCTGACCTATTCAGTGATCATCGTGTAGTTGATATGGCTCGAGGAGATAACGAAGATAATTCGGTAACTAGGCACACAGAGAAATTCAATGCATGTGTAAATATCGCAAAAAATATTGATGTTTGTACTTTCCGTTACTAAGTGTGTCAGTGTTTAAAATATCTGTGTTTCACAAATATTGTTTGATCAAGGCATCACTTTTTTCTAGCTTAGAATCAGGAGGCATGATATATATTAAGTACATTTTAGTATAGATGTATCATATGTACTGCTTGATCATCATTCTTGTATATGACTAACATTGTTGATAGCTGGAACTAATGGAGTATGCTAAGCAAATCAAACATATGTTTAATAGTCAAATTGTAGCAACATTTAAGAAGGTAAGCCTTATGCAATTAGTTCCGTGAAACTTAATTTATTCCTTAAAAATGTACTTGTATATATGTGTGGATCCAATAATTTTCTCGAGTTTAAGCAATCCACTTCTGTTGTTGGGGGTACTCCTTGTAGTTTGCCACGTGGGACTGCCTGATACGGCTGGATGACTTTGTTTTCATTTTGAACCCCGACATAGGTGTGCTCCATATTCCCAAGCACATTAGTGGCATGCTACCACCTTGGTGAGGAACATAAGCATTTATGTGATATTGGATCAACCTACACGCATTGGTGCCGCAGATGTAGTATGTTTTGTAAGACGGCGTGGAGTATTGGTCCAGAGCCCCCAAGCACCACGAAGGTATGCTCACCTAGCGAGTTGAGGGTATTGGGAGGACGTAGTTAGTGTTCTTCGATGTCAGTGTCAGTGCATTGCCTCGAACGTAGATGCTTCCATCGATCGACCCCTACATCTGTTCAATTATTGGTTTTTTCTCAGATCGTTGGTTTACTTTCCGGTGTGGTTTGTCAATTGGTGTCACAGATGGAGAGCGGCAAGAAAGGCCAAGTGATTCCTACTTGGATTCATCTCTTCCTAAACAACCGCGTTGGAATAGTATCTGGAGCAAAGTAACCATGCGAACATATAAAGCTAGTGGTCATGTTAGGAACTCACGGCGCGAGGAGCTGCTCCAAAATGAGGTGGTAGTTGTGCGTGCGTTGGTGGCAGTGCTGCACAAGAAGAGCGTGCTTGCGGTCCCAGCCGTTTCAAAAATCCTTCCACGTTAATACATGCCAAGCTAGTACAAAACACAACTTATATATTTGAAAAATCGAACCCGCCTTTCGTCGTTTGACAAAACCAAGAACTCAGATTTTGCTCCGGGCTAACTTTTTACCTGACAATTAGAACAACTGAAGTTTAGATGCCTAACCGGTAGATAAAGATAATCAAGTTCCCAAAAGGTTAATTTAGTGAAGCAATATGTATCCTCCCTCCGTCCCAAATTTTTTGTCTTAGATTCATCTAGATGCGGATGTATCTAATACTAAAACGTGACTTGATACATCCGTATTTAGACAAATCTGAGACAAGAATTTTGGGACGGAGGGAGTATAACTTACTACCATCGTGGCAAACATAGCAACATGGACTCACAATTGGACGCCTCTCTGTTGCCATAAATATACAAGTTACATGGAATGAAATCCAAGGCCATACATGCATCATAGCCCCACATCATCAATATGCCGAAAAGGCAGCAACATGAATTCCAAACACCTCTTCATTATCACCTACTCGCAATTTTACATGAAATAAAACATATAAATAGCCACACAGATAATTTAGTCAAGCACCTGTCAGTACCTACATGTAGAACCAGGATGGATAATACACTTAATCACATACACTAGGAGGTCCTCCTCGGGGTTGCTACCGTCGTTCTTGTGGAACTTTAGCACGACACCCAATTGGACTTGGTGCGGTCCTCTTCTTTTTCTTTTTTGGGTTGTTGTGGCTGAAGCTACAAAAGTGGATTACTTAATCTTGAGAAACTTATTGGATCACACACACACACACACACACACACACACACACACACACACACACACACACACAGATTAAGTTTCTCAAGATTAAGTAAATTATGTTCAATAAACTAATTATATAAGGCTAACCTTCTTTAATGCCGCTACCATTTCACTGTGAAACATATCTTTATTTTGCTAAACATACACCATTAGTTCTTCTTCATTCATGGTCGCCAATTGCCACCAGTGTCGTTGTATATAGGAATAATGAGCAAGTACATATAATATAATTGTAGTAAACATTACTTCAATATATATCATGCCTCTTGATTATAGACATTGCGAGACAAATGATACAATTGATACAATTGTACTAAAAAGCGTTGGCTCGTTCAAATAAATTTGTGAAACACAGAGATTATAGACATTGCGACACTGCCCTAGTAACAGAAAGTGCAAAAAAACAATATTGATTGTGCCATTTACCCATGCATTTAATTCCTCGGTACGCCTTCTTACTGAATTATCTACATTATCACCTCGAACCATGTCAACTACAGGATGATCACTGAATAGGTGAGGGCTTGTTGTTCTGGTTCGCAAGCTTAAGAATGATAGTGTATTTATAGGGGAGCTTTCACCACTAGGTTAGTCTCTTATTCTTTATCTCTTTAGCACAAAATAAATATTAATTAGAGCAAAATGCCGCATTGACCGTTGCTTGTGACAAGACGTGAGGTTTTGCTACTGAACAGTTTACAGTATGCCAATGATATGTGGAAGTTTTTACTCAGGCAGATTCACATTGATTTCTTAGTGTACATCCCATAGGTAATAGTACAGCCGCGTGATACATGGATGTCCACAACCCCACATAGACTTTTTGACCTAAATCTTTACATCAACAAGTTGGCTCTTTAGCACCATGCATCCTTTGTGGTAAATTCATAGGCATATCTCGTATTTTCTTGGCGTATGTACATTTTCCTCCCCCCTTTTATTTTTCTTAATACTCAAAAAAGATCAGGTGGTGCTATTTGTTTCCTTCCCCAAATTGCTTTTCTTAAGTAACTGTTGTTTTATAGCCAAAGCTAAGGTTGTCTAGATAAGGTCATGCCATTGAACATGGCCAAAGATTATGCAGAAGTATATAATGATGTTGCATGTTGTTTTGGTGTATTAATTACATTTGCAAAAGCTTTTTTACGAGGAAGGAAAAGGTGAAATATGAGTATCAGCATAAGGTACTCACGCTTTGGTAACGAAGAGCATGTGAATATATTGCTAGAAATATACACATGCATGATAATACAATGTATATAAGAAACATATTTCACATAAAAACCCTTACTTTGCGAGGACATGTAAATAAGGTGGCACTGGGTTCTTTTCAATTTGCAAAGTATCTCCGGGAAACTTTTCAAATTTTAGCCAGATTCCGGGAAGAAGTGGTTTCTTGGCCTAGCTAAGCCCAAATTAGACAACAAGTTTTTTCTCAGATGTATGATTAATGTTTAGCAAATGAGGCTTGGGTCTATTATATAGAGTGCGCAATGCGGATATTAAAGAGTTATATGTAACATTCAAGATGATAAAAACGGGGGTTATTTGTTGCCAATAGTTCGGGTGATGCGTCACAACAAGCATTGGCTGCTTCTTTTCCGTTCTGGATGACAACATTCCAACTATGTAAACATTGCATTTTATTGATTCCAAAAGGTAAGTTGCATGATCACGAAAAAATTGGCCATTTCAAAGACCTATTGAATAACCTTATCTTATTAGTTGAGGTATTAATTTTTTGGCTTAGCTTGTTCTCCTGATTTCAAGGAAATCAAATATTTACAATCAGAAGTAGTAGGAGATTTGTTGCCATAAGTGGTTTTGGGATGATCGTTAATTGCATTGAGGAAAACTCTCATAAGTCGCCCTTTCTCAGGGAGGTAATTCCAACATTAGTAATTGTGATGTGGGCTCGTTTTCATGCATAAACTTGCAAAATATTGTAGGATTGTTTGGAGTCTACGAGGGGGTGGATCTAGACTAACCAAATTACCCCTTGGAGATTTGAATCAATTTTAATCTCGATAAACTTTAAGCTGGGCTAAAGGTTGCCTAAGTGCATGCTGCGCATACAAGTCTACAAAATAGTAAAGCACAGAAGAAAAAGTTTAAAGTAAGATTAAGAGATCGAGAATGTTGATTTATTTTTGAGCTTCGAATTGTTAGCGCTATCACTTCATACCAAAAAGGTAAAAGTCTCAGTAGCATCCCACCAAGGGCCAATGAAGAACTTACCAACATATCCCACCATGGCTTATAGTCCACCAAGGTCAAGTATCACTAGGTGTGGAACTTCAAGAAGTAGGCGATCTCTAAGCCGTCACAAACTTATTGGTTCGTTCTCATCCTAAAGGCTCCCAAGCACACCTAACCTATCTAGGAGGCTCATACCATCCATATGCAACAAATGTTTCTTGGTGACGAATCCATTGCTTGCACTTCAAAAGATAATCTCATCCTCACTCTAAATCTCATGAAATAGGGAGGTTGGGCGTTTCAAAGATGGGATTTCTGTATGCATGCCCCTGGTTCCTTAGTACTACTCAGTTTTTCCCTATTGTCTTAACGTTCCCCACTTTTCCCCTCATCCCTCCACCCCATCTTCACAAACGCCTAAATGAAGCATTCCATTGGGTCAAAGCCCATATACCGTTACTAGGATGTGTTCTTGACGAGTGGGACCAAGAAAAAGGCTGACATGTGGGGCCGATTCGCTTCATCCAGAGTCTCTAACTAGTGGGTCAAGTCAATAACTGATTGTGCCAAGTCAAACCTTATAGAAGGGCCAACATATCATGTTCTCATAGGCTAGTAGGGGTTAATTAACCCTAATAGCATCGTTAAGAGAGGAGGGCCCATATGTTGGTGACTCCAGGTGGTCTAAGCTAACTAACTACCTACCCAACCTGGGTCCACATGTCGGTGACACATCCCGGCGAGCTCAACATCTCCCACACTAGCCACAGCGGAGTTCGCTGGGGAGGGAATGAAAAGGGCATCAAATGTGGCTAGAGGCCAGTCGATTCACTACCACATCCAGCGCGACTTGTAGGGGCCCTAGGGATGGCCAAATTCTTCCATGGATGGTGGCGGTCATGGCTTTCTCTGACGTCAAATTGGCGTGGACACTAAGAGATATAGTTGTAGCAAGGAGGGGGTAAAGGACTAGGGGAAATAGGTGAGAGTCGGGAGGCTTTTACAGGAGCGTGGGGTGGTCGGGGTGAGTGGACGGTGGCTGAGTTACAATGGCAGTTTTTGGACGCGATAGCCAGCCACTACGCCACTTTAAAGGCACACTAGAGGAGGGGGAGGGGTTACGGGGAGCATGGGCAAACTTCTAGGTATTTCGCAGGTTAGGGGAGAGGGAAGGGAAGTGTAAGCGCTGAGGCATCGACGTTGTTCGCTGGAGGTGGAAGGCGACTCGGGCAGGGCCCACTCATCAGTGAGGGAAGGGGTTAAGAAAGAGAAAGGGAAAGGTATGCTAGGCTGACGTTGTTGTGTTGGGCCAAGCTGCTCGCCCTGGTGTTGGCGTTGCTGCGTTAGCTCGGAAAAAAAATGCATGTGGGCGAGAATGTTTTCTTGTCTTTTCAGTTTTGTCATGTCGGTCTTTACGTGACTTGTACTTTGACCTTTATGATTTGAATGAGACACGTTTTACCATGCAAAAAAACGACTTCAGAGTCGGCTGGGCCAACATTACTTTCTTCAAATTTATCTCAAGAATGTGGTAGAACTAATTAGTGTACTCTTAACTTGATCCCAACTTTTCTCCTTCAAACTTGGCAGGGAGTAAATGTACCAGTAAACTTTGCTGCCAATTTATAGGGAAAGCTGGCTAGAGACCATCAATTTGACTGGATCAATGTAGCCGTAAACTGGTCTAACTTTGTACAAGATCTGGTTCGAACATTTTTTTTTCAAAAATGATCCCGATCTATTATCAAAGTTCAGCAGAAGCAGATAACGTTAGTACAAAGTTGAGTCATCTATTTTGAAACGGAGGGAATACAATTTATACGAAAGTTGGCCTAACTCTCTGCGTTCATCTTCCCTACACGAAAGGAGGTCTCGTGGAAGCAGATCGCCGTTTGACAAGAGGATTTATGTGCTTTGAGGCTGCCGACAAGATTTCTCTGTCACAATTTCTAGTTGTATGAATAATTTTACGATGTACCGTAGTTTGTACTGTGGCATCTGTTGCAGTAATGCAAAAATAACTAATGACAATCCGAATAATTTACAAAAGGGGGATGTAGCTCAGATGGTAGAGCGCTCGCTTAGCATGCGAGAGGTACGGGGATCGATACCCCGCATCTCCACTTTTACTTCATTTTACATGTCAATTTGGCTGTTTCTTTGTAATACACTCCATTTTTTTTTACAGCAAAACCTTTATTTTATTATTACAAAAACAAGGCAGTATATGTATTTACATGACAGGATTATGCAACAGAACAGCAAATTTCACAAAGGAACCACTCTTATTGTTCTTATGAATATTCACATGACCACAAAACTACATATCCATGAAATAGCTAACCCAAAATGCATCATCATATCCATGAAATAGTGAGGAATTTCATCTGAAATGATAAAAGCCCCCCAAAAAGAAGCAGATGACATTATTAGAGGGGGAGCATCAGAATGGGGCAGGGGATGAATTCAGCTAGCAAATTCCCATCGACGTGCTTCGAGTGGATCGCTTCCATACTAAGGACGACCAGGTCTAACTCCAAATCATCTGCGACTTCTGCGATGATAGCTGTCGGCTTCTTTCCTTCTCCAAGGCGCTCCATCAGCCCAAACTCTGTAAATCCACCTGCACAGAAACACGAATATATCGGCATGGCATCACTCGGAAACAAGCGGCGATACGAAAATGCTGATAATCCTCGGTGATGTTATTTCTCCATATTGGGTCTGTAACATGTGGCTAGACTCTTTTCCTTTTTCTCAAAAGGGTATGCAATGTTTTTAATATTACAGTAAGAACCATACAACTTTGATGGATATCATAATGTTTTTCTAGATCTTCAGGGGGATAACTACAATCCCTTGGTTCCATTATCAAATGAACCCAGGTGTTACAACATCAAAGTTCTCTTACAAACGAAAAATAAGAAGCAAAAGCTTTTAACACCAACCACAACCCATACAAGTTCAGGAAGGCAATCAGAACGCAAAAGAAAATACAAGCTAATGGATTTTTTCATGTACTTAATGAAATTGAGGGGCACTCAAAATAAATAAATGAAATGGTTCTGACCTTCAGAAAGGTGCCATCTAATGCTTGACATTTGAGTATCATGCTCTGGAAATGACTCCTTTGGCTTATCATCAATAACTGAAATGAAGAGTAGAATTTTAATACAGCGGAACTTAAGCTATGTAAACGAATATGTGCAATAGCTTAAGCACAGAAAAGGTAATATTTTAAAGGAATTAAGATCATACCAACTACTGTGATGCTTGCTCCATACTTCTTTGCTAGAGAAGTGGTTGTGGCTGCAGCCTGGTACATCATCAGCCATTACGGGTAAGCCACTATTTCTAGTGTAGACAAACTCAAGTTAAAAAGAACAAATGCTGCACTCCATGAAGGAAAAAGGATCAGCTAAGGGTCCTTCCTTTGAAGATTATAAAACTATGGTGTAACTAATGGACATAATAAAACTGCCCTGGAAATTGGCCACAAATGTTTTGAGTCCTCTCATATCATCCTTTAGCAATGAAACGCAAGCTAACGAATATCTGACAAAGGACACAGACCTGTCTTGTGCCTTCTGAAAGGTAAGGGTTGCGGTCAGTGATCGGAAGTAGAACATGCTTAACTTGGGAGAGAGCATCGATCGCTACAGCACTTGCAGATTCATTCACTTCAGCCCTGACTGGTTACCAACAAAGTCACAAACAAACATGAAACGGTAGGCAAACATAAATAAAAAAATAAGCATGTTCCTTAAATTTTCTTTACAGGTGCTGTTAGTTTTCAATTTAATTACAATCACCACAACTTTCCCTGGTAAGAAGAAAGCCAAACATGGCGAGCAATCCACTAACTTGGGTGCAGCAAAAGAAGGCTACTACTACATTATCAGGATTCGCGAACCAGCAGAAGCATAAGTAGGCTTGGTAAGGCACAAACATTCTAACATCGAAGCAAAATCATCACTGGCAACCCGACTTCAAATCAGAGGGAAGGAACTAATCTTTTTTTAGGGGCGAAAGAACTAATCTTGAGCACACCTAGTGACAGCGCGAAGCCACGGCCTAGCAATTAGCGTATAAATCTCAGGCCGATTCCAGTGAGAGCAGTTTGAGCACGAGCTGGTTGAAGCGTAGACAGATACCTCCGTGCCGGGCTCCCCGGCGCCGCAGCGAGACGCCGCCCTTCCTGTTGACCGGCGGGAAGGCGAGCTCCGGGGCGTGGCTCGCGCGGACGCCGGAGGCCGGCGCGGGCAGGAGCGAGCTGGCGAAGGCCATGGGGGGTAGGTTGGATCGGAGCGGCAGCGGCAGGGTGGCTTCTGGAGGGGCGTGGAAAGGGGGAGAGACGACGGAGACGGCGACGAAGTGACGAGCGACTCCGCAGGTGGTGTTCTAAGTGGGCCCCGGCCCGCTCGGCGACGACGCTGGATGGATAACTTTCTCTTTATTTCTTTTTTTTCTTGCTAGCAACCTTTTCGTGTGTGTTGTTCTTCGCCAATCTTTTTGTGTGTCTTTAAAAAAAATATTTTTGTGTGTTTTCCTTTTGGTCTCTGTTGCATTTCTTTTCTATAAAGCTTGTATATTTTCATCAATCAAGGAGTGACAAAAATATCGCCCACAACATCACATTTGGTCTTTATCACCCTGTTGACCCAACATCTCGCGCAAGACACCTCAAAAAATTATTCAGGGTCTTTTTTGCAAAAATATGCCTAGTCAGCAGGACACCTTGGCTCCTCGAACCTGTAGTATGTCACCTGTTTGCTCATATGGAGTGCTTTGACCGGTTCATCACAATTTAGAAGAAGAGTGACCAAAGTGCTCATCTCCTGAGAGTTTTGTGACTTCTGGCACATATTGTGTAGTAAATTACATCGGCATAAAAACATAAGTGACTTTGCATACACGCATATTAATTTACCCAATTGAATTAGAATTGTAGAGAAACGAGGAATCGTCGTCCACTGGTTAGAGTTGATCGACGACAAGCATACCTCATGCCGGGAGGCACATGTCATAAATGTGGGGAAGTACCCCAAGCCTCCGTTGGAGCAATCAGAGAGCAATTAGAGAGGAGGGCGAGGGGCGGCCAAATGAGGAGAAGAGCAGAACGCGATGGTGCTTCTTGGAGGGGCACGACGATGGCTGTGGCGCCACAGATGGGATTGAGGTAGAAGAAAACATTATTGGAGTCATGATGCCCAGCAGGTCGAGAGGACGACGCGGTCGCCCCCCTTTGCGGTTGACTGAGCTGGATGATACATCTCCATCATATTTATAATTTTTGATTGTTTCATGCCAATATTCTACAACATTCATATAATTCTGACAACATTTTATATTATTTTTTGGGACCACCATATTGATCCAGTGCCCAGTGTCAGTTCCTGTTTGTTACATGGTTTTTGTTTCGTATAATATCCATATCAAACAAAGTCCAAACGCGATAAAAATTTATGGGGATTTATTTCGGAATATATGTGACTTTTGGGAAGAAGAATCAATGTATGACGGTGCTTGTGGGCCCACGAGGCACCAGGGCGTGCCCAGGGGGTAGGGTGCGCCATGGTGCCTTGTGAGCCCCTTGTAAGTCGGTTGCCCCCTTCTTTCACCGCGGGAAAGATAATATCCGGAAAAAAATCGTGTTAAAATTTCATCCCAATCGGTGTTACGGATCTCCGGGAATTTAAGAAACGGTGAAAGACCAGAAAACAGAAAATCGAAACAGAAGACAAAACAAAGAGATAGATCCAATCTTGGAGGGCTCCTAGCCTCCGGGAGCCATGTCGGCCATGGAAAAGAGGGGGGACTCTCCTCCCATCCAGGGGGAAGCCAAGCAAGAAGAAGGAGGAGGGAGCTCTCTCCCCTCTCACCCGGTGGCATCGGAACGCCGTCGGGGCAACCATCGTGACGGTGATCTACACGAGCAACATCGCCGCCGTCATCACCAACTCTCTCTCCCCCTCTATGTAGTGGTGTAACACCTCTTCTCCCAGCTGTAATCTCTACTTAAACATGGTGCTTAATGCTACATATTATTATCGAATGATGTGTTGCCATCCTATGATGTTTGAGTAGATCTGTTTTGTTCTATGGGTTGATTGATGATCTTGATTAGTTTGAGTTGTATGTTTTATTTTGGTGTTGTCCTATGGTTCCCTCTATGTCGCGCAAGCGTGTGGGATTGCCGTTGTAGGGTGTTGCAATATGTTCATGATTCGCTTATAGTAGGTGGATAGAGTGACAGAAGCTTACACTCGAGTAAGGGGGTTGTTGCGTATGGGAGTAAAGAGGACTGGATACTTAATGCTATAGTTGGATTTTACCTTAATGATCTTTGGTAGTTGCGGATGTTTGCTAGAGTTCCAATCATAAGTGCATATGATCCAAGTACGGGAAGTATGCTAGTTCATGCCTCTCCCTCATATAAAATTGCAATAATGATTACCAGTCTAGACAAATCTTTCTCTTGTGTTACAAAAAGCTCTCTACTAAAACTACCTTAATTGTTTCTTTATCTAATTAAACAGTCCCTAACTTTTATTTACGTGCTCTTTATTATCTTGCCAACATATCTCTTTACACCTATAAAGTACTTCTAGTTTTATGCTTGTTCTAGGTAAAACGAACATAAAGTGTGTGTAGAGTTGTATCGATAGTCGATAGAACTTGAAGGGAATATTGGTTCTACCTTTAGCACCTCATTGGGTTCGACACTCTTAATTATCGAAAAAGCTACAATTGATCCCCTATACTTGTGGGTTATCAAACCTTTTTCTGGCGCCATTGCCGGGAGCAATAACGTGGGGTTGATATTCTCGTGTGTGCTTTTTTGCTTTATCACTAAGTAATTTTTATTTTATGTTCTAAGTTGTTCTCTATCTTTAGTTCTGGACATGGAACCCAAAGTACCAAAAAAAGTTGTACTTGCTACTCATGGAGATGGGGAACCTCCTAAAACCCTCGATGCTCGTTATGTGGGAAATGTTAAACACTACTTTGATAATACTAAAAAAAAACATTCAACTTGATAATGGGAGACACGTTGGATCAACGTGAATACTTTAGAGATTATAGCTTGACTCAAAAAGGAAAACTCTTATGGGATCAAAATGATTGTTTGCAATGGTATGCTTGGAACTTATGCTTGAGATATGATTATCCTTGTTGCTCTAGGATGAAGGCTCCACACCTTCCCTTTCATGTGAATTTAATGATAATGAAACCTTAGCTTCTTATGCTAATGATATATATATATATATATATAATATGGTTACTATGATGTGGAAAGAATAGAAGAATTTTTTGCTTTTATGGGTGCTTATGAAATTGAATCTTTGTTTGAAAAGTGTGAAAATTGTGATGATGTTGTTTACATATCTGAAAATTATGCTATACTTAAATATTGCTATGAGAATTATAAATGCAATATGGATATAAATGAGTTTATTTAGAATGTCTCCGTTGTCCAAGAAGAGACTAATATAAATGAGTTTATTTATAGAATGCTTCATGCACTTCACTTGTATCATTTGAAGTTTGGATGCATGTTTCTCTACATATAGAAAACCGTTATTTGTAGAATGCTCTTTAGCTTCACTGACATTTATTAGAGCGTGGTCTTTTGTAAAAAGAATTAAACTCTCATGCTTCACTTATATCTATTTAGAGAGTCAACATGAATTGGTCATTTACATGGTTAGTCATAAAATCCTAATAAAACTTGCAGATCCCTGAATATGACATGTTTGATTCCTTGCAATAGTTTTGCGATATAGAGATGGTAATATGTGGGAAGTACTAGTGAATGATTGTTCTTTAGTAAGAATATTGGTGTTAAGGTTTGTGATTCCCGAAGCATGCACGTATAGTCTCTCATTATGCTAAGAAATTGGAGCATTATTTATTATTGATTGTCTTCCTTATGAGTGACGGTCAGGGACGAGCGATGATCTTTTCGTACCAATCTATCCCCCTAGGGGCATGCATAGTAGTATTTTGCTTCGAGGGCTAATAAAATTTCACAATAAGTATGTGAGTTCTTTATGAGTAATGTGAGTCCATGGATTATACGCACTCTCACATTTCCGCAATCTGCCAGCCTCTTCGGTAGCGCGTGCATTGCCCTTTCTCACCTCGAGAGTTGGTGCAAACTTCGCTGGTGCATCCAAACCCCGTGATATGATACGCTCTATCACACATAAGCCTCCTTATATCTTCCTCAAAACAGCCACCATACCTACCTATCATGGCATTTCCATAGTCATTCCGAGATATATTGCCATGCAACTTCCATCACCATCACATACATGACTTGAGCATTCATTGTCATATTGTTTTGCATGATCATATAGCTGACATAGTATTTGTGGCTCAGCCACCATTCATCATTTTTATACATGTTACGCTAGCATCATTGCACATCCTAGTACATTGCTAGAGGCATTCATATAGAGTCATATTTGTTCTAGTATTGTGTTGTAATGTTGACTTGTAAGTAAATAGAAGTGCGATGATCATCATTATTTGAGCATTGTCCTAGTGAGGAAACTAAAAAAGAAGAAAAAGGACAAAAAGAGCCCAACAAGAAAAGGCCAAAAAGAGCCCATAAAAACAAAAATAATGATGAGAGAAAAAGAGAGAAGGGGCAATGTTACTATCCTTTTACCACACTTGTGCTTCAGAGTAGCACCATGTTTTTCATATAGAGAGTCTCCTATGTTGTCACTTTCATATACCAGTGGGAATTTTTCATTATAGAACTTGGCTTGTATATTCCGATGATGGACTTCCTCAAATGCTCGAGGTCTTCTTGAGGAAGCAAGTTGGATGCACACCCACTTAGTTTTCATAATGAGCTTTCATACACTTATAGCTTTAGCTGCATCTGTTGCATGGGAATCCCTACTCCTCGCATTGACATCAATTGATGGGCATCTCCATAGCCCGTTGATTAGCCGCGTTGATGTGAGACTTTCTTCTTTTTTTGTCTTCTCCATATTATCTCTACCATCGTACTCTATTCCACCGATGGTTATATATCCATGGCTTCCGCTCATGTATTACGTGGGGGTTGAAAAAGCTGAAGCCCGTTAAAAAGTATGAGCCAATTGCTTGGCTTGTCATCCGGGTTGTGCATGATAAATACTTTATGTTGAGAAGATGGAGCATGACAATACTATATGATTTTGTATGGATAACATTTTTTAGCATTGATATTTTGAAGACATGATTTTTCTTGGGATGCCTTAGTATTGATGTCTTTATATCAAATTATTAACTATTGTGTTGAATCACTCATGTCTTAATATTCATGCCATGATTATATTACATGATCAATATTATGCTAGGTAGCATTCCACAACAAAAATTATCTTTTTTATCATTTACCCACTCGAGGACAAGCAGAAATTAAGCTTGGGGATGCTGATACATCTCCGTCATATCTATAATTTTTTATTGTTTCGTGTCAATATTCTACAACTTTCATATAATTTTGGTAACATTTTATATTATATTTGGGACTAACATATTGATCCAGTGCCCAGTGCCATTTCCTGTTTGTTGCATGTTTTTTTCGTGGAATATCGATATATAATGAAGTCCAAACGCGATAAAAATTTATGGAGATTTATTTTGGAATATATGTGATTTTTGGGAAGAAGAATCAACGCAAGATGGTGCTCATGGGCCCCACGAGGCACCAGGGCGCGCTGTGGTGCCTCGTGAGCCCCTCGTAAGTCGGTGTACCCGCTTCTTTTGCCACAAGAAAGATAATATCCAGAAAAAATTCGTGTTAAAATTTCAGCCCAATCGGAGTTACGGATCTCCGAGGATTTAAGAAACAGTGAAAGGCCAGAAAACAGAAACGCGAAACAGAAGATAAAAAGAGAGATAGATCCAATCTCGGAGGGCACTCCTGCCCTCCGAGAGCCATGGTGGCCATAGACCAAAGGGAGAACTTTCCTCCCATCTAGGAGGGAAGCCAAGCAAGAAGAAGAAGGAGGGAACTCTCTCCCCCTCTCACCCGATGGCGCCGGAACGCCGTCGGGGCAATCATCGTGACGGTGATTGCTACGTCTTGAGCTTGCTTTGGTTTTCCTTGAAGAGGAAAGGGTGATGCAGCAATAGTAGCGCAAGTATTTCCCTCAGTTTTTTAGAACCAAGGTATCAATCCAGTAGGAGGATCCTCAAAAGTCCCACGCACGTACACAAACAAACAAGAACTCGCAACCAACGCAATAAAGGGGTTGTCAATCCCTTCATGGCCACTTGCAAAAGTGAGATCTGATCGGGATAATATGATAAGATAAATATATTTTCAGTATTTTATAATATAGATAGGAAAAGTAAAGATGCAAATAAACGTAGATTGAAAGCTTATATGATAAAAGATAGACCCGGGGGCCATAGGTTTCACTAGTGGCTTCTCTCAAGATAGCATAAGTATTATGGTGGGTGAACAAATTACTGTCGAGCAATTGATAGAACAGCGAATAATTATGAGATTATCTAGGCATGATCATGTATATAGGCATCACGTCCGTGACAAGTAGACCGACTCCTGCCTGCATCTACTACTATTACTCCACACATCGACCGCTATCCAGCATGAATCTAGAGTATTAAGTTCATAAAGAACAGAGTAACGCATTAAGAAAGATGACATGATGTAGAGGGATAAACTCATGCAATATGATATAAACCCCATCTTTTTATCCTCGATGGCAACAATACAATACATGCCTTGCTGCCCCTGCTGTCACTGGGAAAGGACACCGCAAGATTGAACCCAAAGCTAAGCACTTCTCCCATTGCGAGAAATATCAATCTAGTAGGCCAAACCAAACTGATAATTCAAAGAGACTTGTAAAGATAACTTAATCACACATAAAAGAATTTAGAGGAGATTCAAATATTTCTCATAGATAAACTTGATCGTAAACCCACAATTCATCGGATCTCGACAAACACCGCAAAAAGAGTTACATCGAATAGATCTCCAAGAAGATCAAGGAGAACATGGTATTGAGAGCCAAAAAGAGAGAAGAAGTCATCTAGCTAATATCTATGGACCCGAAGGTCTGTGGTAAACTACTCACAACTCATCGGAGAGGCTATGGTGTTGATGTAGAAGCCCTCCATGGTCGATTCCCCCTTTGGCGGAGCACCGGCGAAGGCTCCAAGATGGGATCTCACGGATATAGAAGGTTATGGTGGTGGAAATAGTTTTTCGTGGTCGCCTTTGATGTTCTCGGGATACGTGGGTATATATAGGAGGAAGAAGTAGGTCGGTGGACGCTCGAGGGGCCCACGAGATAGGGGGCGCGCCCAGTAGGGGGGTGCGCCCTCCACCCTCGTGGCCGCCTTGATTGCTTCTTGACTTGCACTCCAAGTCCTCTGGATCATGTTCATTCCAAAAGTCATGCTCCCAAAGGTTTCATTCCGTTTGGACTCTATTTGATATTCCTTTTCTTCGAAATACTGAAATAGGCAAAAAACAACAATACGGGCTGGGCCTCCGGTTAGTAGGTTAGTCCCAAAAATGATATAAAAGTGTAAAGTAAAGCCCATAAACATCCAAAACGGGTAATATAATAGCATGGAACAATCAAAAATTATAGGTACGTTGGAGACGTATCAAGCATCCCCAAGCTTAATTCCTGCTCGTCCTCGAGTAGGTAAATGATAAAAATAGAATTTTTGATGTGGAATGCTACCTAGCATAATTCTCAATGTAATTTTATTTATTGTGGCATGAATGTTCAGATCCAAATGATTCAAAATAAAAGTTCATATAGACATAAGAAATAGTAATACTTCAAGCATACTAATCAAAGCAATCATGACTTCTCAAAATAACATGGCTAAAGAAAGTTCATCCCTACAAAATCATATAGTTAGGCTATGTTTCATTTTCATCACACAAAATACTCCCATCAAGAACAACCCCGGTTTCAGCCAAGCAATTGGTTCATACTTTTTAACGCGCTTCAGCCTTTTTCAACTCTCACGCAATACATGAGCGTGAGCCATGGCTATAGCACTATGGGTGGAATAGAATATGATGATGGAGGATGTCGGTGTCAAAACCGGCGGATCTCGGGTAGGGGGTCCCGAACTGTGCGTCTAGGCGGATGGTAACAGGAGACGAGGGACATGATGTTTTACCCAGGTTCGGGCCCTCTCGATGGAGGTAAAACCCTACGTCCTGCTTGATTAATATTGATGATATGGGTAGTACAAGAGTGGATCTACCACGAGATCAAGGAGGCTAAACCCTAAAGCTAGCCTATGGTATGATTGTTATAATGTATGTTGTCCTACGGACTAAAGCCCTCCGGTTTATATAGACACCGGAGGAGGCTAGGGTTACACAGAGTCGGTTACAATGGTAGGAGATCCACATATCCGTATCGCCAAGCTTGCCTTCCACGCCAAGGAAAGTCCCATCCGGACACGGGACGAAGTCTTCAATCTTGTATCTTCGTAGTCTTGGAGTTCGGCGGACGATGATAGTCCGGCTGTCCGGACACCCCCTAGTCCAGGACTCCCTCAGTAGCCCCTGAACCAGGCTTCAATGACGATAAGTCCGGCGTGCATAATGTTCGGCATTGCAAGGCGGGTTCCTCCCTTGAATAATCCAGAGAAGATCATGAACACCAGGATAGTGTCCGGCTCTGCAAAACAAATTCCACATTCCACCGTAGAGAGAATAAAATGTACACTAGTCCAATCTGCTGACGTATTATGCGGCGTGACATCACACCGCTACCAAGCCTTTGTTTGAATCGTTTTTTACTATACCACCTCAGCACGTTTAGCGAAGCGGTTTCCTTGGCACGTCTTGTCGAAGCAGAGATTGTGCTCCCCTTATTCTGGGATTCTCATCAATACGGACGTGGGTAACCCAACCGCGCCATTGATGGTGGCGCTTGGGAGATAAGCGAGTTTTATCAGGCCGGTGGGGACGCATAGTTTTCGTCCGCCTATATATAAGGGATAAGGATTTACCTTCTCACCTACGCCTTCTTCCTCCTTTGCTTATCCATCTCCGCGTACTCAAGCTCCAACGCCCAAGCTCGCGCATCTCGCCCCGACCTTCTCCGAATATGTCCGGAGCGGGAGGCAAATGGTTGGCCTCCACCGTTAAGGAGGAGCACATCACCAAACTGCGCAGCGCCGGATACCTTTCCGGTGATATCGCGCATCGGCTGCCCGACGAGGGGCAGCTCATCCCTACCCCTGGGCCCCATGAGAGGGTCGTCTTCCTTCCCCACTTCCTCCGCGGACTGGGCTTTCCACTGCACCCATTCGTCTGGGGGATAATGTTTTACTACGGCCTGGATTTCCACGATCTGGCGCCGAACTTCATCCTCAACATCTCGGCATTTATCGCCGTGTGCGAGGCCTTCCTCTGCATCCGGCCCCACTTCCGCCTGTGGCTCAAGACCTTCAACGTCAAGCCGAAGGTTGTGAAGGGCACGCAAGCGGAATGCGGAGGCGCCATGTTGGGTAAGTTGCCCAACGTCCTTTGGCTCGAAGGGGCCTTCGTGGACTCCTTCAAGGGGTGGAAATCGGGATGGTTCTACATCACCAAGCCGCGCAAGCCCACATGGGCGGCGGCCCCCGAGTTTAGATCTGGCGTCCCCACACAGCTCACCTCCTGGAAAGAGAAGGGATTGCTGTGGGGCAATCCGAAGGAGGTGACAGGACTCCGAGCCTGCATCCAGAAGCCGGTGAGCAATAAGCTCAGGCTCGTCGACGTGGTCCAACTCATGCTCATCCGCCGGATTCTCCCATGCCAAGAACGGGCATTCAATCTGTGGGAGTTCAATCCGGAACAGCACCAGGCGCTGAGCGGGCTCTTCGATACGACATACGAAGGCGCCTGGAGGGTGCTGTTTAAGGGCGCCGAAGCCCCCACATCCGCGACGGAAGATCGTGGATTTCGCTCGCAGCATCCAGCTGACGAGGTAAGTGATTCAACCCCATTACGGGACACTTGTGGTAATTAAACCGATTCTAAGAGGGTTTCAATCTCTCTTTTCCTTTGACAAGAATGGATGGAGAAGGCCAAGCAGCTCATCAGCCCGGCTCCCATGCCAGAAGACCCAGAGAACGCCCGTTTAGCAGGGCTGCTGGTTCCGGCACCGCACGTGGTGCCGGAGAAGAAGGCCAAGAATGTGGCTGCGGGGACTCGAAAGAGTTCCCGCAATCAGGCGTCCGACGACGAGGCGGACTCCTCCCCCGAAGATGAGGAGGAGGAGGAGGACTCTCTCCCGGAGGAGGGAGAGAAGAAGAGGAAGGCTTCCCCAATAGGGGAGGCCGAAGGGTCCAAGAGGGGGAGGACTATCCCCCCGGACAGTTTCGCCAACACCACCGTTGGCGAGGATGAGTGGCCTCCAAGGGCCAGGCGTCCGGCAAGATCGTAAGTATCCGGATCCTTGATGTGCAATTTCTTTCGTGTCGCGTAGTGTCCTTCTAATGTCGCGTTCTGTCCGTAGCCCAGCCGATGATGATCTCCCCGCTTCATCGAGCGGGTCGTTGGCCCCGTCGGATGTGGATTCACTTCCGACCACCTCTACCCCCCGCGCCAACGAGGATGCCGAGGTGGGATCCCAGAGAAGGACCCATCAGGAGGAGGCTCCGGAGGCGCCGTCAGGCTGCCTCCCGGACTTTGTGCCGGACTCTACATCGGAACCCGCAGTGGTTCCAGAGTCCGGCGGGCGGCCCCTTCGAAAGAAGGGCAAGACCGTGACACCGGCGACCTCCGTCCAACCGGAGGCGCCGGATAACTTGCTGGAGGCGCTTAAAGGCGCTTCCATCGAGGAAGAACACCGCACTATCATGAGTGCGGTGATTCAAAAGGTTCAGCTCGCCAAAAGCGGGCTGACAGAAGCCTGCAGCAGCCTTCTAATAGGCTTTGAGGTAAGAAGTTAAAATTATGTAATGTAATACCGCATAGACAGTAGCCCCTGATGCTTAGTTCGGTGTTCGGAAAGAAAAGCCGAACTGAGGATCTAACAAGATATACGCAGGGTTACTTAAAATATGTCAATATGGGTTTGCAGGCTGCGCTGCTGACCTCTGCCGCACTATCGGCGGAGGTCGATGTGTTGAAGAAGGATCTCGAGCGGTCCGAGCAAGAGCTCGGCCATGCCAAGAAGCAGCTCGAGGACAAAGAAGGTGAGTCACACCACTTTGAATAGTTACCTTACAGAAAAGGATTTTGGTTGCAATAAAATTAACAAGGATAATATGGGTATTGCAAGGGCCACGAACAAGGTGGCAGCCCTGAAGGAGGCTGTGTCCGCGGCCGAACGCAGTGCGTCCGCGGAGCGGGAAGAGCGAGAGAAGCAGGAGGCACGGGTGGCGGAAGTACGGCAAGAGCTCCAGGCTCTCATGGAGAAGCATGAGAGTTTGGAGCGTGACTCCAAGACTCGAGAGTCCGAGCTTGCCTCGGCTCTCGAAAGTGCCAAGTCCGCCAAGGCTGAGGCCCGTAAGGCCCTTCAGGAGGTTGAAGATGTGAAGAAGATAGCGGCAGGTAAGGCATTTTTCATGCAAAGCAAGCATGTTAATGTAAAATACCTGACACTTACCCGCATTCGGAGCTCTCCAGGGGCGTTTGCAGATCTGCCGCGTAGTGCGTCCGATGCCGCCGCATTCTATCGTGGCGAGGAGGGGAGCTCGACGGAGAAGGTCTTTTGGTCTCAGTACGCTGAGGCCGGCCATCCGGTGCCCCAAAGCGACCAGCTGAAGCAGCTGGTCGAACTCCACAAGGTAGCTGAGGAGGCCATGAAGGGCCTTATAGTCCGGCTGTGGCCTGGACAGGCCATGCCTGGGAGCTACTTCGGCCTCGTGCGGCGGCTGGTGGATGCGTGCCCCTGGGTGGAGGTCATCAAGCGCTCCGCCTGTATTGAAGGTGCTCGTCGGGCCCTTGCCCGCACAAAGGTGCACTGGGGCAGGCTGGATGCGGAGAAGCTTCTTACTGACCCGCCGCCACCGGGCAAGGAGTATCGTACGCCCGAGATGTATTATAAAACTATGCTGAAGGGAGCCCGCGATATTGCGAATGAATGCCCCAAAGATGTATTTTTTTAGTAAACTCGCTATGTATTATCCTGTGCGCTCAAAACTTTGTTCATATGCGCATTAAGCAACGCTTGTTTAATTTAAAATATTACCTTCTGTGCGGCCGTTTATAAAATCTGAGAGATGGCAAGTCGTTGGCTTCAGCCCCCGATCCGCGAGTGCTGGGGTGTTCGGGATAAACTTGAGCACTCTTGTTCCCATTTTTGGGTCCATCTAGGGAGGCGCTCAACACAATGAACAAGGCGACCGGACTTATAATGCTTGAACACTCTCACTTAGCCATAGAATTCTATAATTTTAAATTTCGGCGAAGCCCCTGGTATTCGGAAGGCCGAATCCGGGGCGCTATCCACGCCTTCGTCGGACATGGTTCAGAACTTCGCTCGAAGCGGCGTGAGTCTTTAAGGACCCGAAGAAACCTCTCGAACAGCGACCGGTCTCTCGCCTTATCATGCCGGTCAGTTTTAGCTTTCTCCACTGAGGCGCTCGCCCGGCTCAACCGGGGCGCAATCGCAGTGGTTCTCCCAGTGCCACCTTAGCCGACAAAATGGAACGTAAGGCACCAAAACGTGGGAGCCGGGCAAACCCAACTATTGACCCAAGACACGATTCGGAGCTGATTCATATAATGCTATAAGTTCGGGGTGCCGCACTTATGAAAGTGTTCGGACTTATCACACCACAATGTGGGGAACATAAGCCCCTGGTGTATTAGGCCGTACCAAAATATACGGGTGCAAGATGTCATGTAATGAACATATATATATAAAAGGTAATGTAATTGCAGTCGAAAAGTGCTGCATTATTTATTAAAGGAAGTCTGCTATGAGTGCGGACTGATACAAATAGTGCGGTAAGCAAGGGATTTGGACTAAGTAAACATGTCCCCCTCCAGGGGTGAGCTGCGGACTTGGTGTATATAATCGAATTTAATGTTCGTAATTGAGACCACCTGAGTGTTCGTCGCAGCCTTCTTTCGTCCTTGACTGTTGCATCACGAGTTTGGCAGGTTCGCCGCCGGACAGGGCCTCTGGTTACCGGAGTCCTGTGTACACAAAGAAGGAAAATAATAATAAAAAAAGGGGGGCACACTTGCGAGCCCCTGGTGTGGTCGAACCGCACTCTGGGTCCATTACGATCGTGCCCCTTCCCCTGCGCCCATGGTATCTCCAAAGCGTAATGATGTACGCGGAGTGTTATTCTTGCGATCATGCGCGGGCGGGGGTTGGGGCCGCATTGCTACGCGTGCTCTCATCGCGCCAGGTGGTCTTGGTTGGTATTGCTTCGGGCGCGTTTTGCTGTATCCGGCCGTTTAACGGCCGGACTCGAGAATTGCCTTAAGAGGCTGCTCTGTACTTTTGCCGCGAGAGCCGCTGTATGTTCCTCCGTTCGGAGGGAGCGTTCTGTATTCCCGTTGACTGTGATGACTCCACGAGGGCCTGGCATCTTGAGCTTGAGGTATGCATAATGCGGCACCGCGTTGAATTTCGCAAACGCGGTTCGTCCGAGCAGAGCGTGATAGCCGCTGCGAAACGGGACTATGTCGAAGATTAACTCCTCGCTCCGGAAATTGTCCGGGGATCCGAAGACCACTTCCAGTGTTACTGAGCCTGTACAGTTGGCTTCCACACCTGGTATGACACCTTTAAAGGTTGTCTTTGTAGGTTTAATCCTTGAGGGGTCTATGCCCATTTTGCGCACTGTATCCTGATAACGAGAGATGCTTTAGTGAATTCAGGATGTCGCCAAAAGGCGAGTATTGGAAGATGTCCGCGGCGGTGAATTCCCTAACCGGCGCCCAATCCGATTTGGTTGGTAGGGGCGTGGGAGGTTCAGAGTCCGGCAAGGAGTCCGGCACCTCAGAATCACGAGTTTTGCGAGGGACAAGATTAGTGTTCGGCTCCATCGCCGTGGAAGTTGAAGCCCCCGAGGCGGTGTCCATCCACCGATCCTCTATCTGGGCAATCGGCTCCGGACTAATGGCCGAAGCGGATTCGCGTGCGGCCACCAAGGCACTGTTCGGCGGCAGAGCTAGATCATGCGCATCGTCACAGTGCGGCGTGCTTGGCTGTGGCTCAAGTCCGTCGAAGATCAAGTCTCCGCGGACATCGGCCGTGAAGTTTAGGCTTCCGAATCTGACCTGACGGCCAGGGGTGTAGCTTTCAATCTGCTCCAGATGACCAAGCGAATTAGCCCGCAGTGCGAAGCCGCCGAATACGAAGATCTGTCCGGGGAGAAAAGTCTCACCCTGGACAGCGTCGTTGGTTGAAGATGCCATCGGGCCTATCGGTGACGACACAGAGGAAATCTCAATGAAAGCACCAATGTCGGTGTCAAAACCGGCGGATCTCGGGTAGGGGGTCCCGAACTGTGCGTCTAGGCGGATGGTAACAGGAGACGAGGGACACGATGTTTTACCCAGGTTCGGGCCCTCTCGATGGAGGTAAAAGCCTACGTCCTGCTTGATTAATATTGATGATATGGGTAGTACAAGAGTGGATCTACCACGAGATCAAGGAGGCTAAACCCTAAAGCTAGCCTATGGTATGATTGTTGTAATGTATGTTGTCCTACGGACTAAAGCCCTCCGGTTTATATAGACACCGGAGGAGGCTAGGGTTACACAAAGTCGGTTACAATGGTAGGAGATCCACATATCCGTATCGCCAAGCTTGCCTTCCACGCCAAGGAAAGTCCCATCCGGACACGGGACGGAGTCTTCAATCTTGTATCTTCGTAGTCTTGGAGTCCGGCGGACGATGATAGTCCGGCTGTCCGGACACCCCCTAGTCCAGGACTCCCTCAGAGGTTGTGTGGAGATGACAAAACAGCAGAAAGTCTCACATTGACGAGGCTAATCAACGGGATATGGAGATGCCCATCAATTGATGTCAACATGAGGAGTAGGGATTGCCATGCAACGGATGCACTAGAGCTATAAATGTATGAAAGCTCAACAAAAGAAACTAGTGGGTGTGCATCCAACTTGCTTGCTCACGAAGACCTAGGGCATTTGAGGAAGCCCATCGTAGGAATATACAAGCCAAGTTCTATAATGAAAAATTCCCACTAGTATATGAAAGTGACAACATATGAGACTCGCTGTCGGTGTCAAAACCGGCGGATCTCGGGTAGGGGGTCCCGAACTGTGCGTCTAGGCGGATGGTAACAGGAGACGAGGGACACGATGTTTTACCCAGGTTCGGGCCCTCTCGATGGAGGTAAAACCCTACGTCCTGCTTGATTAATATTGATGATATGGGTAGTACAAGAGTGGATCTACCACGAGATCAAGGAGGCTAAACCCTAAAGCTAGCCTATGGTATGATTGTTGTAATGTATGTTGTCCTACGGACTAAAGCCCTCCGGTTTATATAGACACCGGAGGAGGCTAGGGTTACACAGAGTCGGTTACAATGGTAGGAGATCCACATATCCGTATCGCCAAGCTTGCCTTCCACGCCAAGGAAAGTCCCATCCGAACACGGGACGGAGTCTTCAATCTTGTATCTTCGTAGTCTTGGAGTCCGGCGGACGATGATAGTCCGGCTGTCCGGACACCCCCTAGTCCAGGACTCCCTCAGAGGTTGTGTGGAGGAGACAAAACAGCAGAAAGTCTCACATTGACGAGGCTAATCAACGGGATATGGAGATGCCCATCAATTGATGTCAACATGAGGAGTAGGGATTGCCATGCAACGGATGCACTAGAGCTATAAATGTATGAAAGCTCAACAAAAGAAACTAGTGGGTGTGCATCCAACTTGCTTGCTCATGAAGACCTAGGGCATTTGAGGAAGCCCATCGTAGGAATATAAAAGCCAAGTTCTATAATGAAAAATTCCCACTAGTATATGAAAGTGACAACATATGAGACTCGCTGTCGGTGTCAAAACCGGCGGATCTCGGGTAGGAGGTCCCGAACTGTGTGTCTAGGCGGATGGTAACAGGAGACGAGGGACACGATGTTTTACCCAGGTTCGGGCCCTCTCTATGGAGGTAAAACCCTATGTCCTGCTTGATTAATATTGATGATATGGGTAGTACAAGAGTGGATCTACCACGAGATCAAGGAGGATAAACCCTAAAGCTAGCCTATGGTATGATTGTTGTAATGTATGTTGTCCTACGGACTAAAGCCCTCCGGTTTATATAGACACCGGAGGAGGCTAGGGTTACACAGAGTCAGTTACAATGGTAGGAGATCCACATATCCGTATCGCCAAGCTTGCCTTCCACGCCAAGGAAAGTCCCATCCGGACACGGGACGAAGTCTTCAATCTTGTATCTTCGTAGTCTTGGAGTTCGGCGGACGATGATAGTCCGGCTGTCCGGACACCCCCTAGTCCAGGACTCCCTCAGTAGCCCCTGAACCAGGCTTCAATGACGATAAGTCCGGCGTGCATAATGTTCGGCATTGCAAGGCGGGTTCCTCCCTTGAATAATCCAGAGAAGATCATGAACACCAGGATAGTGTCCGGCTCTGCAAAACAAATTCCACATTCCACCGTAGAGAGAATAAAATGTACACTAGTCCAATCTGCTGACGTATTATGCGGCGTGACATCACACCGCTACCAAGCCTTTGTTTGAATCGTTTTTTACTATACCACCTCAGCATGTTTAGCGAAGCGGTTTCCTTGGTACGTCTTGTCGAAGCAGAGATCGTGCTCCCCTTATTCCGGGATTCTCATCAATACGGATGTGGGTAACCCAACCGCGCCATTGATGGTGGCGCTTGGGAGATAAGCGAGTTTTATCAGGCCAGTGGGGACGCATAGTTTTCGTCCGCCTATATATAAGGGATAAGGATTTACCTTCTCACCTACGCCTTCTTCCTCCTTTGCTTATCCATCTCCGCGTACTCAAGGTCCAACGCCCAAGCTCGCGCATCTCGCCCCGACCTTCTCCGAATATGTCCGGAGCGGGAGGCAAATGGTTGGCCTCCACCGTTAAGGAGGAGCACATCACCAAACTGCGCAGCGCCGGATACCTTTCCGGCGATATCGCGCATCGGCTGCCCGACGAGGGGCAGCTCATCCCTACCCCTGGGCCCCATGAGAGGGTCGTCTTCCTTCCCCACTTCCTTCGCGGACTGGGCTTTCCACTGCACCCATTCGTCCGGGGGATCATGTTTTACTACGGCCTGGATTTCCACGATCTGGCGCCGAACTTCATCCTCAACATCTCGGCGTTTATCATCGTGTGCGAGGCCTTCCTCTTCATCCGGCCCCACTTCGGCCTGTGGCTGAAGACCTTCAACGTCAAGCCGAAGGTTGTGAAGGGCACGCAAGCGGAATGCGGAGGCGCCATGTTGGGTAAGTTTCCCAACGTCCTTTGGCTCGACGGGGCCTTCGTGGACTCCGTCAAGGGGTGGCAATCAGGGTGGTTCTACATCACCGAGCCGTGCAAGCCCACATGGGCGGCAGCCCTCGAGTTTAGATCTGGCGTCCCCACGCCGCTCACCTCCTGGAAAGAGAAGGGCTTGCTGTGGGGCAATCCGAAGGAGGTGACAGGACTCCGAGCCTGTATCCAGAAGCTGGTGAGCAATAAGCTCAGGCTCGTCGACGTGGTCCAAGTCATGCTCATCCGCCGGATTCTCCCATGCCAAGAAGGGGCATTCAATCTGTGGGAGTTCAATCCGGAACAGCACCAGGCGCTGAGCGGGCTCTTCGATACGACATACGAAGGCGCCTGGAGGGTGCTGTTTAAGGGCGCCGAAGCCCCCGCATCCGCGACGGAAGATCACGGATTTCGCTCGCAGCATCCAGCTGACGAGGTAAGTGATTCAACCCCGTTACGGGACACTTGTGGTAATTAAACCTATTCTAAGAGGGTTTCAATCTCTCTTTTCCTTTGACAGGAATGGATGGAGAAGGCCAAGCAGCTCATCAGCCCGGCTCCCATGCCAGAAGACCCAGAGAACGCCCGTTTAGCAGGGCTGCTGGTTCCGGCACCGCACGTGGTGCCGGAGAAGAAGGCCAAGAAGGTGGCCGGGGGGACTCGAAAGAGTTCCCACAATCAGGCGTCCGACGACGAGGCGGACTCCTCCCCCGAAGACGAGGAGGAGGAGGAGGACTCTCTCTCGGAGGAGGGGGAGAAGAAGAGGAAGGCTTCCCCAATAGGGGAGGCCGAAGGGTCCAAGAGGGGGAGGACTATCCCCCCGGACAGTTTCGCCAACACCACCGTTGGCGAGGATGAGTGGCCTCCAAGGGCCAGGCGTCCGGCAAGATCGTAAGTATCCGGATCCTTGATGTGCAATTTCTTTCGTGTCGCGTAGTGTCCTTCTAATGCCGCGTTCTGTCCGTAGCCCGGCCGATGATGATCTCGCCGCTTCATCAAGCGGGTCGTTGGCCCCGTCGGATGTGGATTCACTTCCGACCGCCTCTACCCCCCGCGCCAACGAGGACGCCGAGGTGGGATCCCAGAGAAGGACCCATCAGGAGGAGGCTCCGGAGGCGCCGTCAGGCTGCCTCCCGGACTTTGTGCCGGACTCTACATCGGAACCCGCAGTGGTTCCAGAGTCCGGCGGGCGGCCCCTTCAAAAGAAGGGCAAGACCGTGACACCGGCGACCTCCGTCCAACCGGAGGCGCCGGATAACTTGCTGGAGGCGCTTAAAGGCGCTTCCATCGAGGAAGAACACCACACTATCATGAGTGCGGTGATTCAAAAGGTTCAGCTCGCCAAAAGCGGGCTGACAGAAGCCTGCAGTAGCCTTCTAACAGGCTTTGAGGTAAGAAGTTAAAATTATGTAATGTAATACCGCATAGACAGTAGCCCCTGATGCTTAGTTCGGTGTTCCGAAAGAAAAGTCGAACTGAGGATCTAACAAGATATACGCAGGGTTGCTTAAAATATGTCAAAATGGGTTTGCAGGCTGCGCTGCTGACCTCTGCTGCACTATCGGCGGAGGTCGATGTGTTGAAGAAGGATCTCGAGCGGTCCGAGCAAGAGCTCGGCCATGCCAAGAAGCAGCTCGAGGACAAAGAAGGTGAGTCACACCACTTTGAATAGTTACCTTACAGAAAAGGATTTTGGTTGCAATAAAATTAACAAGGATAATATGGGTATTGCAGGGGCCACGAACGAGGTGGCAGCCCTGAAGGAGGCTGTGTCCGCGGCCGAACGCAGTGCGACCGCGGAGCGGGAAGAGCGAGAGAAGCAGGAGGCACGGGTGGTGGAAGTACGGCAAGAGCTCCAGGCTCTCATGGAGAAGCATGAGAGTTTGGAGCGTGACTCCAAGACTCGAGAGTCCAAGCTTGCCTCGGCTCTCGAAAGTGCCAAGTCCGCCAAGGCCGAGGCCCATAAGGCCCTTCAGGAGGTTGAAGATGTGAAGAAGATAGCGGCAGGTAAGGCATTTTTCATGCAAAGCAAGCATGTTAATGTAAAATACCTGACACTTACCCGCATTTGGAGCTCTCCAGGGGCGTTTGCAGATCTGCCGCATAGTGCGTCCGATGCCGCCGCATTCTATCGTGGCGAGGAGGGGAGCTCAACGGAGAAAGTCTTCTGGTCTCAGTACGCTGAGGCCGGACACCCGGTGCCCCCAAGCGACCAGCTGAAGTAGCTGGTCGAACTCCACAAGGTAGCTGAGGAGGCCATGAAGGGCCTTATAGTCCGGCTGTGACCTGGACAGGCCATGCCTGGGAGCTACTTTGGCCTCGTGCGGCGGCTGGTGGATGCATGCCCCTGGGTGGAGGTCATCAAGCGCTCCGCCTGTATTGAAGGTGCTCGTCGGGCCCTTGCCCGCACAAAGGTGCATTGGGGCAAGTTGGATGCGGAGAAGCTTCTCACGGACCCACCGCCACCGGGCAAGGAGTATCGCATGCCTGAAATGTATTATAAAACTGTCCTGAAGGGAGCCCGCGATATTGCAGATGAGTGCCCCAGAAATGTAATCTTTGAGTAAACTCGCTGTGTATTATCCTGTGCGCTGAAAACTACGTTCATATGCGCCTTGAGCAACACTTGTTTTAATTTAAAATATTACCTTCTGTTTGGCCGTTTATAAAATCTGAGAGATGGCAAGTTGTTGGCTTCAGCCCCCGAGCCGCGAGGGCTAGGGTGTTCGGGATAACCTTGAGCACTCTTGTTCCCATTTTTGGGTCCATCTAGGGAGGCGCTCAACACAACGAACAAGGCGACCAGACTTATAATGCTTGAACACTCTCACCTAGCCATAGAATTCTATAATTTTAAATTTCGGCGAAGCCCCTGATATTCGGAAGGCCGAATCTGGGGCGCTAGCCACGCCTTCGTCGGACATGGTCCGGAATTTCGCTCGAAACGGCGTGAGTCTTTAAGGACCCGAAGAAACCTCTCGAACAGCGACCAGTCTCTCGCCTTATCATGCCGGTCAGTTTTAGCTTTCTCCACTGAGGCGCTCGCCCGGCTCAACCGGGGCGCAATCGCAGTGGTTCTCCCAGTGCCACCTTAGCCGACAGAACGGAACGTAAGGCACCAAAACGTGGGAGCCGGGCAAACCCAACTATTGACCCAAGACATGATTCGGAGCTGATTCGTATAATGCTATAAGTTCGGGGTGCCGCACTTATGAAAGTGTTCGGACTTATCACACCACAATGTGGGGAACATAAGCCCCTGGTGTATTAGGCCGTACCAAAATATACGGGTGCAAGATGTCTTGTAATGAACATATATATATATAAAAGGTAATGTAATTGCAGTCGAAAAGTGCTGCATTATTTATTAAAGGAAGTCTGCTATGAGTGCGGACTGATACAAATAGTGCGGTAAGCAAGGGATTTGGACTAAGTAAACATGTCCCCCTCCAGGGGTGAGCTGCGGACTTGGTGTATATAATCGAATTTAATGTTCGTAATTGAGACCACCTGAGTGTTCGTCGCAGCCTTCTTTCGTCCCTGACTGTTGCATCACGAGTTCGGCAGGTTCGCCGCCGGACAGGGCCTCTGGTTACCGGAGTCCTGTGTACACACAGAAGGAAAATAATAATAAAAAAAGGGGGGCACACTTGCGAGCCCCTGGTGTGGTCGAACCGCACTCTGGGTCCATTGCGATCGTGCCCCTTCCCCTGCGCCCATGGTATCTCCAAAGCGTAATGATGTACGCGGAGTGTTATTCTTGCGATCATGCGCGGGCGGGGGTTGGGGCCGCATTGCTACGCGTGCTCTCATCGCGCCAGGTGGTCTTGGTTGGTATTGCTTCGGGCGCGTTTTGCTGTATCCGGCCGTTTAACGGCCGGACTCGAGAATTGCCTTAAGAGGCTGCTCTGTACTTTTGCCGCGAGAGCCGCTGTATGTTCCTCCGTTCGGAGGGAGCGTTCTGTATTCCCGTTGACTGTGATGACTCCATGAGGGCCTGGCATCTTGAGCTTGAGGTATGCATAATGCGGCACCGCGTTGAATTTCGCAAACGCGGTTCGTCCGAGCAGAGCGTGATAGCCGCTGCGAAACGGGACTATGTCGAAGATTAACTCCTCGCTCCGGAAATTGTCCGGGGATCCGAAGACCACTTCCAGTGTTACTGAGCCTGTACAGTTGGCTTCCACACCTGGTATGACACCTTTAAAGGTTGTCTTTGTAGGTTTAATCCTTGAGGGGTCTATGCCCATTTTGCGCACTGTATCCTGATAAAGCAGGTTCAGGCTACTACCGCCGTCCATCAGGACTCTCGTGAGGTGAAATCCATCGACGATTGGGTCTAAAACCAATGCGGCGAATCCGCCATGGCGTATGCTGGTCAGATGGTCTCTTCGATCGAAAGTGATCGGACAAGAGGACCATGGATTGAACTTCGGGGCGACTGGCTCCATCGCATAGACGTCCCTTAGTGCGCGCTTCCTCTCCCTCTTGGGTATATGGGTCGCCTAAATCATGTTCACCGTCCGCACTTGTGGGGGAAAACCCTTCTGTCCTCTATTGTTCGGCGGTCGGGTCTCCTCCTCGTCGTCGCTGTTTAGCCCCTTGTCGTTGTTTTCGGCAACTAACTTGCCTGCCTGCTTGAACATCCAGCAATATCTATTAGTGTGATTGGCTGGTTTTTCAGGGGTGCCATGTATCTGGCATAAGCGGTCGAGTATTCGGTCCAAATTGGACGGACCTGGAGTGGTTCTTTTGAATGGCTTCTTCCGTTGACCGGGTTTAGAGCCTCGGAATCCGGCGTTGACTGCCGTATCCTCCTTGTCGTCGCCGTTAATGCGGCGTTTGTTTTTGTTTCGACGTGACCTGCCGTTGTTGTCCTTAGTATCCGGACTGCCAGAATTTTTACGAAGATTGTTGCTGCGAGCTAGCCAGCTATCCTCTCCCGCGCAGAAGCGGGTCATTAATGATGTGAGGGCTGCCATAGATTTCGGCTTTTCCTGTCCCAGGTGCCAGGCTAGCCATTCGTCGCGGATGTTATGCTTGAAGGCTGCAAGGGCCTCTGCATCCGGACAGTCGACGATTTGATTTTTCTTCGTCAAGAACCGTGTCCAGAATTGTCTGGCCGATTCGTCTGGCTGCTGAATGATGTGGCTTAGATCATCGGCGTCTGGTGGTCGCACATACGTGCCCTGGAAGTTATCAAGGAATGCGGCTTCCAGGTCTTCCCAACACCCAATTGACTCTGCAGGCAAGTTGTCAAACCAATTCTGAGCTGGTCCTTTAAGCTTGAGTGGGAGATACTTGATGGCGTGGAGATCGTCGCTGCGGGCCATATGGATGTGGAGAAGATAATCTTCGATCCAAACCGCGGGGTCTGTTGTGCCATCGTAGGATTCAATGTTTACGGGTTTAAACCCTTCAGGGATTTGATGATCCATTACTTCGTCAGTGAAGCATAGCGGGTGTGCGGCGCCTCTGTATTGAGCAATATCACGACGCAGCTCGAGAGAGCGCTATCTGCCGTGTTCGGCCCGGCCGGGGTTATTATATCCGGTGCGACGGTATTCGTCATGGGTCGTGGGGCGCCCACGTGATCCGTAGATGGATCTGGATTGCCTTGCTTTGTCCTCCAATATATCTCGCAAGTCTGGCGCGTTCCCTCTTGGCTTTGTACTTTTGGAGCGATGCCGGGGTACGGTCTTGGTTGGGGGCCTGGATGCCTCCCTGTCACGACCGCGGGGTGGTCAGTCAGCCGTATCGTGCACTGGTGATGGAGGTATGTATGCTTCCTCCTCTAATCGGGGGAGTAGCTTGCGTCTTGGATAGATTTTGGAGGGGCGTTCGAGTTTATACTCTTCGGCCGCGAGGACCTTGGTCCATCGATCGGCCAGCAGGTCCTGATCAGCTTGAAGCTGCTGCTGCTTTTTCTTTAGGCTGTTTGCCGTGGCGATAAGCCTGCGTTTAAAACGCTCTTGTTCGACGGGATCCTCGGGCACGACGAATTCGTCATCGTTGAGGCTTGCCTCGTCTTCGGAGGAAGGCATATAGTTGTAATCCTCAACCTCTTCGTCTGCCGCCCTCTCGTGAGGGCTTGCTTCTGCATCCTCCTGCGCTGAGTCTTGCTGGAGGGGGTTGTCTTCGGCACTTTCTGGGGTATTATTATCTCCTGTGCCGGAATCTCCATTCTTGCTGTGGCGGGATTTAGAGCGGCGCCGCTGACGCCGGCGCTTGGGCTGTTTCTTTAAAGAATCTTCCTCCGCTGTTTCTTCGCCGTCCCTGTCTTTTGGGGTATCCACCATGTATATGTCATATGATGAGGTGGTCTTCCAGTGCCCTGTAGGCGCTGGTTCCTGTTCGTCTCCGGCATCGTCGTCCATAGCGTCGACGTCTTCGGAGTCATAGTCTAGCATGTCGGTTAAATCGTCGACAGTGGCTACAAAGTGGGTGGTGGGTGGGCTCTGAATTTCTTCGTCGTCCGTATCCCAACCATCCTGGCCATAGTCCGGCCAGGGCTCTCCTGATAACGAGAGATGCTTTAGTGAATTCAGGATGTCGCCAAAAGGCGAGTATTGGAAGATGTCCGCGGCGGTGAATTCCCTAACCGGCGCCCAATCCGATTTGGTTGGTAGGGGCGTGGGAGGTTCAGAGTCCGGCAAGGAGTCCGGCACCTCGGAATCACGAGTTTTGCGAGGGACAAGATTAGTGTTCGGCTCCATCGCCGTGGAAGTTGAAGCCCCCGAGGCGGTGTCCATCCACCGATCCTCTATCTGGGCAATCGGCTCCGGACTAATGGCCGAAGCGGATTCGCGTGCGACCACCAAGGCACTGTTTGGCGGCAGAGCTAGATCATGCCCATCGTCACAGTGCGGCGCGCTTGGCTGTGGCTCGAGTCCGTCGAAGATCAAGTCTCCACGGATATCGGCCGTGAAGTTTAGGCTTCCGAATCTGACCTGACGGCCAGGGGCGTAGCTTTCAATCTGCTCCAGATGACCAAGCGAATTAGCCCGTAGTGCGAAGCCGCCGAATACGAAGATCTGTCCGGGGAGAAAAGTCTCACCCTGGACAGCGTCGTTGGTTGAAGATGCCATCGGGCCTATCGGTGACGACACAGAGGAACTCTCAATGAAAGCACCAATGTCAGTGTCAAAACCGGCGGATCTCGGGTAGGGGGTCCCGAACTGTGCGTCTAGGCAGATGGTAACAGGAGACAAGGGACACGATGTTTTACCCAGGTTCGGGCCCTCTCGATGGAGGTAAAAGCCTACGTCCTGCTTGATTAATATTGATGATATGGGTAGTACAAGAGTGGATCTACCATGAGATCAAGGAGGCTAAACCCTAAAGCTAGCCTATGGTATGATTGTTGTAATGTATGTTGTCCTACGGACTAAAGCCCTCCGGTTTATATAGACACCGGAGGAGGCTAGGGTTACACAAAGTCGGTTACAATGGTAGGAGATCCACATATCCGTATCGCCAAGCTTGCCTTCCACGCCAAGGAAAGTCCCATCCGGACACGGGACGGAGTCTTCAATCTTGTATCTTCGTAGTCTTGGAGTCCGGCGGACGATGATAGTCCGGCTGTCCGGACACCCCCTAGTCCAGGACTCCCTCACTCGCTATATGAAGAACATGGTGCTACTTTGAAGCACAAGTGTGGAAAAAGAGATAGTAACATTGCCACCTTTTTATTTTCTTCTTTTTTTTCTTTTTTCTTTGGGCCTTTCTTTTTTTTTCTTTTTTTCTTTTTGGCCTTTCTTTTTTTTCTTTGGCCTTTCTTTTTTTTGGCCTTTCTTTTTTTTTCTTTGGGGACAATGCTCTAATAATGATGATCATCACACTTCTATTTATTTACATATCATGAATTACAACTCAAAACTAGAACAAGATATGACTCTATATGAATGCCTCCGACGGTGTACCGGGATGGGCAATGAATCAAGAGTGACATGTATGAAAATTTATGCATGGTGGCTTTGCCACAAATACGATGTCAACTACATAATCATGCAAGGCAATATGTCAATGATAATGTGTGTCATGATGATGAACGTAAGGTGGAAAGTTGCATGGCAATATATCTCGGAATGGCTATGGAAATGCCATGATAGGTAGGTATGGTGGCTGTTTTGAGGAAGATATAAGGAGGTTTACGTGTGATAGAGCATATCGTATCACGGGGTTTGGATGCACCGGCGAAGTTTGCACGAACTCTCAAGGTGAGAAAGGGCAATGCACGGTACCGAAGAGGCTAGCAATGATGGAAAGGTAAAAGTGCGTATAATCCATGGACTCACATTAGTCATAAAGAACTCATATACTTATTGCAAAAGTTTTATTAGCCCTCGAAGCAAACTACTACTATGCATGCTCCTAGGGGGGAGGTTGGTAGGATTTAACCATCGCGCGCCCCGGACCTTTACTCAAGGGAAGGCAATCAAAAGAGCACCCTCTGCAATAAATTTGTTACACAACTTTTACCATACGTGCATGCTACGGGACTTGCCAACTTCAACACGAGCATTCTTTAAATTCATAATCACCCAACTAGCATGACTCTAATATCACTACCTCCATATCTCAAAGCAATTATCAAGTATCAAATTGATCATAGTATCCAATTCACTTCCTATGATAGATTTTATTATACCCAACTTGGATGCTCATCATTCTATGACCAATTTTATAACCATAGCAAATACCATGCTGTTCTAAAAGACTCTCAAAATAATATAAGTGACACATGAGAGATCAACAATTTCTTCAAAATTAAGCCACCGCCATGCTCTAAAAGATATAAGTGAAGCACTAGAGCAAAAACTATCTAACTCAAAAGATATAAGTGAAGCACATAGAGTATTCTAATAAATTCTAATCAAGTGGACTTCTCCCAAAAGGTGTCTACAGAAAGGATGATTGTGGAAAACTAAAAAGCAAATACTAATATAATACAAGACGCTCCAAGCAAAACAAATATCATGTGGCGAATAAAAATATAGCTCCAAGTAAAGTTACCGATAAACGAAGACGAAAGAGGGGATGCCTTCCGGGGGCATCCCCAAGCTTAGGCTTTTGCCACTTCTTATTCCATAGTCCATCAAATCTTTACCCAAAACTTGAAAACTTCACAACACAAAACTCAACAGGAAATCTCATAAGCTCCATTAGTGCAAGAAAGAAAAACCACCACCTGAGGTACTGTAATGAACTCATTCATTATTTATATTGGTGTTAAACCTACTGCATTTCAAGTTCTCTATGGTTCATACCACTTAATACTAGCCATAGATGCATCAAAATAAGCAAACAACACATAAAAAACAGAATCTGTCAAAAACAGAATAGTCTGTAGCAATCTGTAACTCTCGAATACTTATGGAACTCTAAAAATCCTACCAAATATGAAGTCTTGGGAAATTTGTCTATTGATCTACAGAAAAAATAATCAACGCAAAATCACGTTTCTGTGAATTACTAAAATTATTTTCGTGCGCGCAAAGTTTCTGTTTTTCAGCAGAATCAAATTAACTATCACCATAGGTTATCCTATAGGTTCTACTTGGCACAAACACTAATTAAAACATAAAAACACATCAAAACAGAAGGTAGATGCAAAATTTATTACTAAACAGAAACAAAAACAAAAAAAATAAAATTGGGTTGCCTCCCAACTAGCGCTATCGTTTAACGCCCCTAGCTAGGCATAAAAGCGAGGATAGATCTAAGTAGTGCCATAATAATAAGATAGATCTTGAAAACTCATCTCAGATTCTCTACGCTCAGCAGCAAGTTTTCTTTGAGGCAAGCAAAAGTAATCAAAAGGGCTAAATTTAATGGGACAAAAGTCCCCAAGATCAATTTCAGGAGGTATGGGTTCCTCCTTTGGCCCTTCATATTGCACAACTAATTCATCATTATAAGCATTCTTTTGGCAGAACTTCGTGAGCCTATACTCAAGAGATTATCCTAGCTCATTGTTTCGAAGAGCAAAATCATTATTAAGTTCAGAAATCCTATCAACTAGGACATTGGTAGGAACCATTTTTCTAAGGTTTTCATTGAAAGCAACATAGTCCAAAGATTGAAAACGCCTAATTTCCTCTTGATCAAAGAGGATCGCCTCTATGGGAGGACAACCGGCGTTCACCCTATAGTGCGCAAAGATTTCTTTGGCCTCTTTTATTATAAATCTAAACTCATGAGCCAAAAGATAGTAACGACGCGCTTAACAGAAGAATGCTCAATATTAGAAAATTCCAGGAAAATTCTTTGTATGCAAGGATGCATATGCATAAATTGTCTTTCAAGCTCAACTACAAGCATAGCGATAGCATCCCCGAGACTACTAGTTCTATGAAGAATAGAACCACCCATAGATGGTAAAGCACCGGCACAAGTAAAGAAATCTTGAATTACCCCTTTTCCGATAATATTACCACTACCGATTCGAAACCTTTTAGTATGCAAGATAGGGGGTTCTTCAGCCGGAGCATCAGAATTTTCCATATTATCATTATTGTCCATATCGACGATAATCTCCCCAATTTCAGACATAATGGCAAACAAGAGCGAGGAAGAAGAGGGCAAGCGAAAGAGAGAGGAGATTGGGAAAGAGAGGGCAAATAAAACGGCAAGGGTGAAGTGGGGGAGAGGAAAACGAGAGGCAAATGGCAAATAATGTAAATGCGAGGGAGATGAGTTTGTGATGGGTACTTGGTATGTCTTGACTTGAGCGAAGACCTTCCCGGCAACGGCGCCAGAAATCCTTCTTGCTGCGTCTTGAGCTTGCGTTGGTTTTCCTTGAAAAGGAAAGGGTGATGCATCAATAGTAGCATAAGTATTTCCCTCAGTTTTTGAGAACCAAGGTATCAATCAAGTAGGAGGCTCCTCAAATGTCCCACGCACCTACACAAACAAACAAGAACTCGCAACCAACGCAATAAAGGGGTTGTCAATCCCTTCACGGCTACTTGCAAAAGTGAGATCTGATAGAGATAATATGACAAGATAAATATATTTTTTGGTATTTTATAATATAAATAGGAAAAGTAAAGATGCAAATAAAAGTAGATTGAAAGCTTATATGATAAAAGATAGACCCGGGGGCCATAGGTTTCACTAGTGGCTTCTCTCAAGATAACATAAGTATTACGGTGGGTGAACAAATTACTGTCGAGCAATTGATATAAAAGCGAATAATTATGAGATTATCTAGGCATGATCATGTATATAGGCATCACGTCCGTGACAAGTAGACCGACTCCTGCCTGCATCTACTACTATTACTCCACACATCGACCGCTGTCCAGCATGCATCTAGAGTATTAAGTTCATAAAGAACAGAGTAACACATTAAGAAAGATGACATGATGTAGAGGGATAAACTCATGCAATATGATATAAACCCCATCTTTTTATCCTCGATGGAAACAATACAATATGTGCCTTGCTGCCCCTGCTGTCACTGAGAAAGGACACCGCAAGATTGAACCCAAAGCTAAGCACTACTTCCATTGCAAGAAAGATCAATATAGTAGGCCAAACCAAACTGATAATTCGAAGAGACTTGCAAAGATAACTTAATCACACATAAAAGAATTTAGAGGAGATTCAAATATTTTTCATAGATAAACTTGATCATAAACCCACAATTCATAGGATCTCGACAAACACACCGCAAAAAGAGTTACATCGAGTAGATCTCCAAGAAGATCAAGGAGAACATGGTATTGAGATCCAAAAAGAGAGAAGAGTCATCTAGCTAATAACTATGGACCCGAAGGTCTGTGGTAAACTACTCACAACTCATCGGAGAGGCTATGGTGTTGATGTAGAAGCCCTCCGTGGTCGATTCCCCCTCCGGCGGAGCGCCGGCGAAGGCTCCAAGATGGGATCTCGCGGATACATAAGGTTACGGTGGTGGAAATAGTTTTTCGTGGTCGCCTTTGATGTTCTCGGGGTACGTGGGTATATATGGGAGGAAGAAGTAGGTCGGTGGACGCCAGAGGGGCCCATGAGATAGGGGGGCGCCCTCCACCCTCGTGGCCGCCTCGATTGCTTCTTGACTTGCACTCCAAGTCCTCTGGATCATGTTTGTTCCAAAAATCACGCTTCCGAAGGTTTCATTTCGTTTGGACTTCGTTTGATATTCCTTTTCTTCGAGATACTGAAATAGGAAAAAAACAGTAATACGGGCTGGGCCTCCGGCTAGTAGGTTAGTCCCAAAAATGATATAAAAGTGTAAAGTAAAGCCCATAAACATCCAAAACGGGTAATATAATAGCATGGAACAATAAAAAATTATAGATACGTTGGAGACGTATCAGTGATCTACACCAACAACTTTGCTGCCATCATCACCAACTCTATCCCCCCCCTCTTTGCAGCGGTGTAACACCTCTTCTCCCCGTTGTAATCTCTACTTAAACATGGTGTTTAATGCTACATATTATTATCCAATGTTATGTTGCCATCCTATGATGTTTGAGTAGATTCGTTTTGTCCTATGGGTTGATTGATGATTATGATTGTTTGACTTGTATGTTTTATTTTGGTGATGTCCTATGATCATGATTGTTTGACTTGTATGTTTGCAATAATGATTACCGGTCTAGTTATCGGTTGCCTATGGACAAATCTTTCTCTTGTGTTAAAAAAGATTTCTACTAAAACTAACTTAATTGTTTCTTTATCTAAATTGCCCCTAACTTTTATTTACGTACTTTTTATTATCTTGCAAACCTATCTATTTACACCTACAAAGTACTTTTAGTTTTATACTTGTTCTAGGTAAAGCGAACATTAAATGTGCGTAGAGTTTTATTGGTGGTAGATAGAACTTGAAGGGAATATTGATTCTACCTTTAGCTCCTCGTTGGGTTCGATACTCTTATTTATCAAAAAAGCTACAATTGATCTCCTATACTTGTGGGTTATCACTGGACAATAAGTTGGAGGGGAACGACGTCCGCGGCAGCAGACATAGACAATGCCGCGAGGCTAGGGCATGGGGTTGCAGCGAGAACGAGTAAAGGACGAGTGGGGACTGCAACCGCAGAAGCGGTCAGTCGGTGCGGTAGCTGTGGAGTCAGGCGAGGTAGTCCTAGGTTTTCTTGTGAGAAGACGGATATGCGGTGTAGACAAAAATAGTAGACACCTTAGGTTCTTCTGGCAAAAAGGCTCGACATTTTAGATATGAGGGAAGAGGGGCGACGAATTTTTTTTTGTGGAGATTGGACGTGGGGTGGAAGGATGGACGAAAGGCTCGGCAGGACGCGGTCCTTCTAGCAAAAAAGGAGCCTTAGGTTCTTTTTACATAGTAGATATAAAGACAACATCCTCTCCAATTTCATTTAAATGAAACCATAATTTCTTACAACCTACTGCCCAAAAGGAAAGCTAAAGCGGAAGCAGATTATCTAAAACCTGGACCAGCTTAGTTTTGGGCATTCACAGTTCGAACCCCCAAAAGCAAAGAGCTGAAACGCCCAGGCTAAGCAAAGGCAACAATTCAAAACTAAGCACCTATCAACACATATAAGCTTCTGACGACCGAAAAATCTAGAACAACACCAAAATACAGTAGGCTCGCGTCGCTCTCCCCCTGGGGCGACTCGGGCGACTCCCAGAAACCTAGTCGCCAACATCAAAAACTCCCTCCTCCTCTCCCTCCACCGCCGCTTGGCTAAGCCCGGGGCCGACGGCGGTAGTGGGGAATCTCCTCTCTCACGCGTCTCCGGGTTGGTGCGGGACCCTAGGCGTGTGGTGGTGCGGCTGATCTCGGTTCTGAGGCGCGACAGATGGGTGCGGCAGGTGGCGGGTGGCCGACCCGTCCTCAGACGGCGGCGGCTAGGCGCGGCGGGCGGCCCAGCCTCGAACGGCCGTGTGGCTACGGGCGCAGCTGCCGGCCTTTTCGGGCGGCGGCTGCGGTCGGCGGCGGCCAGCTAGACTGCGGTGGCGTGCAAACTGCCTTCAGATCAGCAGCGGCGGCATGGAGGGCCTGGTGGTCTCGTCGGTGGCATTTCCGGTCAGATCTGTTCTGACCGATGCGACCGGCGGTGGTGGTCATCTCTTCCGTCAGAGGTAGTCGGCCTGAGGCTGGGTGTCCGGAGCTCCGGATCCGCGATCCAGTACTGGCTGCGAGTCGAGGAGACATAGTTGCCGGTGAAAACCGAGCCGACGGTGGGCAATGGCGGTGATCTACGTTGTTATCTTGATGAAGGCATCGTTGTGTGACTTATGGCGACCCACTCGTACTACTCTAGGGGAAACCCTAGGATCTGGTCTTTCAGATCAAACGATGGTGACACTGCAGTGGCGTTTCTCTCTTGGGAGTATTGTTTGTGAAGCAGTGCTGGTGGTCAGAGACAGGAGGTGGTGCGGCTTCGTCTTGCACGAAGTTTCAATGGAGATGTCAAGTCATGCCTGACCGACAGGTGCTACACTTTGTGATGCCTGGTCGGCAGGTGCTCCTCACGACAGATCTTCCAGAGACTTCAAGCTGTGTCGGCTGGTTGTACTTCGCGACATGCTGCTGAGGTGTACCAGCGGCGACCGCGACGTGCTGAGCAGTTTGCGCGCAGGGTGTTGGTGCCGTTGGGCACCGTGGTGGCGTTGACGGTAGCTAGACCAGGCAAGGATGATGCGTTAGTATAGATCTGGAGATGGAGTGGTGGCAGTTGGCAGCGATGCATCTGAGAGCGCGCCGGACCGGTGTGTGCCCATGCCCGGCAAGTGGCTTGGTTGGGGCCTCAGATTTTAGATGTTAGGTTTGTCTGCGAGGTATGTGGTATTAGGCCCGGACTATCAGCATCCTTTCATCAGCTAGATAGGAGTAGCGACAGTTGTCGCATAGACGGTGGCTTCAGACTTATTGTTATATTTCTTTATAAGGTCTTTGGTGAATAATTAATAAAATGACCGCATGCATCGCCCAGATGGAGAGGCCGGGAGTGATCCTCCTTCTCTAAAAAAAATCTATCGTTGCTATTACATAACAATGGCGGTGCCCACGGGCATCGTGACCTTGTTGAGGGTGTTGGAGGTTCTTCCTTTTTCATGTTATCTTTTCTTAACTGATTGTCTTGTTAGCTTAATTCCTCTTGATGTTGCAGAAGCAGGACATAAACCTCGATTCTTCTGGATGCGATTTGACGCTCTTATATAGTTTCCGTGTTTTGGTTCTATACGAATTTATAGAAATGGATACCTAAACAGTTTTGCCAGAACTCATCTAGATGAGATATAATTTGGTCTCATTCACCTTTTATAGCCATTGGATGTGATGCTATAAGATGCGTGTGTGCTGACGTGGATTGTATCTGTTCTTGTTTTCAAAGTGAATGAGACCAAATTATATCTCATCTAGATGAGTTCTAGGTACTTAAAACCTAAGCCATCAGAGTTGACAGCTATGAAAGGCTCTACATATTTTCACATCCTCTTCAAGTTACACAAACATGAAAGAATCTCTGGGTTGCCCGTTTTGTTCTTGAGAACCTGTATCCAATGGGGGGCGACGTGTTTGTGGACAATTGTGCCCAAGTGACCGATTACTTTCTAGACAGCGTGCAACCACTCCGACAACGGTCTTTGGCGTGGGTGACAACAGCACCGACATGGACACCTCTGCTGCCTTCTCGACCAACACATGTTCAGCATCTCGTTATTTGTGTTTCATGTTTGCTTTGCTTTATGCAAACATGGCTAAAATGCTTCTAAAATTTGGGACCAAGATTGAACCAGAAAAGTAATTATAGAAAATATGCATGGTTCGTGATCAATGGCAGAATAGACATGCAAGTTTGCACCAAGTAATAACCTATAGTATTCTGAACGACTTCGGTTGGCAGCTGATCTTTGTTGTAGTCTTACTTATCCAAGCACATGCTATCATTTGGTTTCAATAAATAAAAACGACAATTTTATCCACTACAAAATGAGTTTTCATGCGAATATTGACTCAGCGGTGTCTGAATTTGTGTAAGATCTTCAAAACCAAAATAAAAAATGCACGTTAAAACAATATGTAATACTCCGTCCTATCCATATTAATTGTTACTGCTTTAGTACAACTTTAGTAGGGACTATTACAAGTTTACAACTAAGTGTTTCATCTTATGTTCTATCACATAATATCTTAAGTCAATAATGACAAACACTAGTAGAAAAACACCTAATAGTCCCGGTTCGTAAGGGCCTTTAGTCCCGGTTCATGAACCGGGACTAATGGGCCGTTACTAATACCTCCACCCATTAGTCCCGGTTCAAACACGAACCGGGACCAATGTGCCTCCACGTGGCCCTGTGCGCCGAGCCCAGTCAGGGGGCCTTTGGTCTCGATTGGTGGCTCCAACCGGGACCAAAAGTCCATGTTTTTTTTTTACAAAAGTGGCTGCTTTAGGGGTTTTGGGGGTTATTTTTAGGTTGTTATTAGCTAGCTAATAGAGAGAAGTGTCCTCTCTTATATCTTCGTCCTTGGTTTATCAATGCTGCTGCTATGTTCATTTCACCCGCTGATATATATAACATGCTCATGCATGCTCGCATCATACATCATCATATATAATAACAAGTCCTACTAATCATGCATCATCATACAACTTCTACTCGTTATTAATAATAAATCATACGATCATCATCCTCATAGTCATCGAACCCAACCCTACATAATTGTTCTTAGCACATGATCATCAGTATCAGGTAGGACCTAAACACCCTTAAGGTAAAATAGCATAAAACAGTATAGACCCTGACTCTCCATTATGAAGAATTGCGATCATCCTGTCTCCAATTCTTGCCCTTCGCTGCTTATTGCTTCCAAGAAGCTCCTTACGACTGTCCATACATTTTTACCATTCTTTGATTGTTATGTCTCCACTTCTTTTAGAAACCCGGTATGAACAGTTGAGATTCGTAGGACGACCTGGTTGTATGTTCAAAACATGAAGGCTATCATGCGTATACATCAGATGAGGCACACAATCATTCGGGATTATCTGTTGAAAACATAATAATAACTTCGTAGTTAGCATTGATGTACTATAGTTTTAGAAGTGTACAAAAAGATGCACGGATGTTGTAATAGTAAAAAATAATCTTACCAGGGTATCTTCATGGTAGTTACCGTAGTTCAATACGTGCACTAGTGGCACGTATTGACCATAATGTTGAGGAGTTTGATTGTAGATATTGTAATTCTCAAGTGCAGAGACGATGATGAAGAGGCTCAATGCTCCTGCATGTTGGTTAGCTTCAAGCCTTGAGGAATACGGTAGACTGCACAGAGCTATGTACAGTGTAGTTGACACTATTCCGAAAGGCTTGAAGCAAATTAACGAGCATTGCGCCTCTTTTTTATTTTTAATGACTTATTACAACTCAGAAATAAAAAGAAAAAAATAAATATAGCAGAAAAGAAAAAACTATATAAAAAACCACTCAGAAATAAATAGAAGAAAAAATAGTTTTGATTAATTTACTAAAAAAATGAGCATAGATGCTTATTTTTTAATGACTTATTACAACTCAGAAATAAAAAGAAAAAATAAATAGAAGAAAAAATATTTGTGATTAACTTTACTAAAAAGTGAGCATAGATGCTTATTTTTAATGACTTATTACAACTCAGAAATAAAAATAAATATAGCAGAAAAGAAAAAAAACTATATAAAAAACCACTCAGAAATAAATAGAAGAAAAAATAGTTTTGATTAACTTTACTAAAAAAATGAGCATAGATGCTTATTTTTTTAATGACTTATTACAACTCAGTAATAAAAAGAAAAAATATTTGTGATTAACTTTACTAAAAAGTGAGCATAGATGCTTATTTTTAATGACTTATTACAACTCAGAAATAAAAATAAATATAGCAGAAAAGAAAAAAACTATATAAAAAACCATTCAGAAATAAATAGAAGAAAAAATAGTTTTGATTAACTTTACTAAAAAAATGAGCATAGATGCTTATTTTTTAATGACTTATTACAACTCAGAAATAAAAAGAAAAAATAAATAGAAGAAAAAATATTTGTGATTAACTTTACTAAAAAGTGAGCATAGATGCTTATTTTTAATGACTTATTACAACTCAGAAATAAAAATAAATATAGTAGAAAAGAAAAAAACTATGTAAAAAACCATTCAGAAATAAATAGAAGAAAAAATAGTTTTGATTAACTTTACTAAAAAAATGAGCATAGATGCTTATTTTTTAATGACTTATTACAACTCAGAAATAAAAAGAAAAAATAAATAGAAGAAAAAATATTTGTGATTAACTTTACTAAAAAGTGAGCATAGATGCTTATTTTTAATGACTTATTACAACTCAGAAATAAAAAGAAAAAAATAAATATAGTAGAAAAGGAAAAAACTATATAAAAAACTACTCAGAAATAAATAGAAGAAAAAATAGTTGTGATTAACTTTAGTAAAAAGAAAAAAACTATATAAAAAACTACTCAGAAATGAGCATAGATGCGCTTATAGAGAAAATTCAACCTAAATTCATAATAAATTTCTACTAACTTCAGAGAAATTCAGTATGAATTTAGGTTAAATTTCCTGGGCATCTATTTTCATTTTGAGAGGAGCTCAATAAGGCAGAGAGGGAGGGGCTTATAAACTGGTCTGAGCCCCCTTCGGTTGGCGAGGTGGGACTAAACTCTGGCCGCAACGAGGACCAGCCCTTTAGTCCCGGTTGGCGGCACAAACCGGGACTAAAGGGCATCCTTTGGTCCCGGTTCAGGCCACCAACCGGGACCAATAGTGTTGGGCCAGGAGCGAGGCCCATTGGTCCCGGTTCGTCCCACCAACCGGGACCAATAGGTCCAGACGAACCGGGACCAATGGCCCACATGGCCCGGCCGGCCCCCGGGGCTCACGAACCGGGTCCGATGCCCCCATTGGTCCCGGTTCTGGATTGAACCGGGACTAATGGGCTGGGCCGGCCTGGACCATTGGCCCGCTTTCTACTAGTGAAAATGAAATGCATTGACTCTCATTAAAATGGTCATATTACATTTTCACAACACGTTCGCTTTGTTCGCTGTCAGAGATCTATAACTTAAAGTTAGATTCTGGAAAAATAAAAAATAAAAGCCTAAAGTTATATTATGAGTGTGAAAGTGAAGCAACCGATACCAACTCAACACTCAAATCACATGGTGGCTATTTCCTCGCATGCATGCATGTAATTATGTGAAGCTCCAACAGATCAACTTTACTTCACAGCCGGAAACGACGGGACAGTGACACACGTCGAGCCTATATAGTTAGCCACGATCCAAGAGTTGAATAAAACTCACCATTGACTAGAGGGAGTATATCCATGGAGGCGACCCTGGTAGAAATGGTACACACCCTTGCCGCCATCCTTATTCTCTGGCTGATCTCGAGGTCCCTGTGGCATCTGGTATGGAGGCCGTACGCCGTCGCCGGCTGGTTTGAACGGCAGGGGATACGAGGGCCACCTTACAGATTCGTCCTTGGGTCCTTGTGGGAGATGAAACAGATGTTGGTTGCCGAGAGGACAAAGGCGCCTCTGGATATCGGCAGCCACGACTACACCTCCCGCGTCAATCCTTTCTTTCACAAATGGGCCGCCGATTATGGTAAATGCATGAAATGTTTCTCACTTTTTATCATCTGAAAGACTGGTTGTTCATCATATAGTACTAGTATCATTTAATTAAGCCCTCATATAAAGGTGTGGGTATCTACTTAGGGAAAACATTTCTGTATTGGTTGGGACCAACACCGACAATATATTCTACCGACTTGGAGCTAGTCAAGCAAGTACTGGAAGACAAGACAGAGTTGTTCCAGAAGGACTACCTGAATCCAATCTTGGAACGCATCTTCGGCAAAGGACTTGTGACCACAAACGGCGATGACTGGAAACGGCATCGCAGAGTCGTATACCCGATCTTCAACCACGAGAGCCTCAAGGTTGTTGCCTAGTACTACAACGAATGAACGTGGTACCAAGTTTATTTTAGCCATCTGTTTTGTTGGACTAAATAGCCTACTTTTGGTGGTTTATCCTATGCGTAGTCTGTGTCAGCCATGACAAGGGAAGGCACACAAAAGATGATTGCGCAATGGTGCAACCAAATAGAAAAGGGTGACGGCCACCAAGCCGAGATAGACATGAGGTGCTACGCTGAAGAGTTGACTTTAGGAGTCATTGAACAGGTGATATTCGGCCAAAACAGCAAAGAATCCCGGGAGGTGTTTGTCGCGGGCAAGGAGGGCCAGAAGCTCGCGGTATATGCGTTTGCGGATCCTCAAATACCCGGATTTAGGTATAATATTTGTAGATTTATATAGTCGAGATGCTAGATTTAGCAAAACCACACATTAATAAGCATTGGACTGGCAGCCATATAACACTATATATCTTGCTAAATTTTGTTTTTATATGCAGATACCTGCCCACACCCCGTAACATTAGGGCATGGAAACTTGACAAGTCGGCGACGAGCAATATAACACAACTCATAAAGGAGCGGCTTGCCAGTGGTGTCGGCGGAGACGACCTACTCGGGTTGATGCTGCAGGCGTACAAGTTAAAAGAAGTTGAATCATTGAGCTACGATGAGATGATCGGTGAGTGCAAGACCATCTTCGCCGCTGGGCAGGACTCAGGTGCAACCCTCCTCACCTGGGCGATGTTCTTGCTCAGCATCTACCCAGAATGGCAAGAGAAGCTCAGGAAAGAAGTGCTGAGAGAATGCAGGGATGATGATGGCGACGCCCCCAATAGCAATAGCATCCAAGTCCTTGGCAAACTGAAGCTAGTATGTTCATATAAGACATAATACTTTGACTCATGTCTTATAAATTCTCTGATATCTTGGTGCATATATGTCAATGCAGCTTAGCATGTTCCTTCTTGAGACACTGAGGCTCTACAGTCCTGTGCCGTTCTTGCTGAGGAAGACCGCGTCTGACACAACATTAGCAAACATCAAATTTCGAAAAGGAACCATGATAACAATTCCGATCATGATGTTGCACCGGAGCAAGGAGATTTGGGGCCTCGATGCCGACGAGTTCAACCCCATGAGGTTTGAGAAAGGCGTCTTGGGGGCTACCAACAACACATATGCAATGTTGGCCTTCTCATGCGGGCCACGTGCGTGCCCTGGGAGGAACTATTCCATGATCGAGGTGCAGACCGTGATGACGTTGATCCTGAGAAGATTCTCCTTCTCCCTCTCTTCCCAGTATGTTCACATGCCCAGGAACCTCGTCACACTGGCACCTAGGTATGGGCTTCCCCTAATCGTGAGGAATTTGCTGGATGGACAAAAAAGTGACATTTAATATCTTAGTTTGTGTCGTTTGTAAGAAATAATATTTATGTTCTGCCTAGAAAAGAGGCAAGATGGATGTGCGGTGTGTGATGTGGTTTATGAACCTGTGATTTGAGAACCAGCGAAAAAAATTGTGATATGAGAAGATGGCACATAAGTGAATAAACTCGGTTCTTGGTTGTGTATGTAGTTCTATACTTGTATGTCTAGGTTCCGTTCTACATACTACGGTTGAAAATACAAGGTTTAGGGTTTTGCGTGGATAGTTGACATCCAGCCTCACGTCTCAATATATAGATGATTACAATTACAATTACATACGTATACAAATACGTGGGACAATATACTAGACCCTATTTTACATGCCCCCTCAATCTGAACTACATACAAGATTCAAATTGGTTCTAAAACGGTCTAGCATCTGTCTAGTAGCGGGTTTAGTAAATACATCCACTAATTGATCATCTGTAGAAATAAACCTGACTTCCAGTTCACAAGGAGCTACTCGTTCTCTCACAAAGTGGAAATCAATCTCAATGTGTTTAGTCCGAGCATGAAACACTGGATTCGCCGTCAGGTAAGTTGCCCCTAAGTTATCACACCACAATATAGGAGTGCGCTGCCGTGGGACTCCAAGTTCTGTGAGAACTGAGTCTATCCAAATGGCTTCAGCCGCGCCATTGGCCAATGCCTTATACTCTGCCTCGGTGCTTGATGTCGAAACTGTGGGTTGCTTCTTCGAGCTCCAAGATACAAGGTTAGGTCCAACAAATATAGCAAAACCACCAGTGGAGCACCTATCATCAACACAGCCTGCCCAGTCTGCATCGGTGAATATACTCACTCCAGTAAATCTGGACTTACGAATCCGTAGTCCCATGTCTAGGGTACCTTTGACATATCTCAGAATACGCTTGACTGCTTCCCAATGATCCTCCGTTGGCTGAGACAGGAACTGACACACTTGGTTCACTGCGAAGGATATATCAGGACGAGTGAGGGTCCAATACTGAAGTGCCCCAACCACACTGTGATACCGAAAGGAGTCATCTCTACCCAGTAGTGCACCACTATGACGTGAGAGACTCTCGGATGTAGCAAGCGGAGTGGAAGTGTCCTTGCAGTTCTCCATGTTGACGCGATGAAGAAGATCCAAAGCATAATTTTTCTGCGTCAAGGCCATGCCCCCTGAATGAAAGGACGCTTCCAAACCAAGAAAGTACTCGAGGCGACCCAAATCTTTGATGGGAAAGCTAGCAGACAACGACTGCACAAGACGATCCACCACGGCGGGGGTAGAGCCAGCAATCACAATATCATCAACGTACACCAGCATGTATATCTGTATAGTACCCTGGGAGAAGATGAACAGAGATGCATCTGATCTGGAAGCAACAAAACTGAGCTGCGAAAAGCGCTGACTCAAACGAGCATACCAGGCACGGGGCGACTGCTTGAGACCATAAATAGACCGCTGAAGTTTGCAGACATGAGAGGGATAAGTGGCATCCTTGAACCCAGGTGGCTGCTGCATGTACACATCTTCGGCCAAGAACCCATGTAAAAAGGCATTGCTCACATCAATCTGTCAGAGGCTCCAGCCATGAGACACGGCAAGAGACAAAACCAAGCGAACCGTGGCAGGCTTCACCACCGGGCTAAAAGTATCTCCGTAGTCAATCCCGTGCTATTGAGTGAAACCACGCGCAACAAGACAAGCTCTCATACCAAGTTGAAAATACAAGGTTTAGGGTTTTGCATGGGTGGTTGACATCCAGCCTCACGTCTCAATATATAGATGATCACAATTACATACGTATACAAATATGTGTACAAGGACAATATACTAGACCCTACTTTACAACTACAACATCTTATCTCATGGTGTCCTTCGAATTCATGGGTAGTTGGTATTTTTAGAAAGAGATGTATTTTTTCTATAACCTCCTACTGAAGGAAATATGCCCTAGAGGCAATAATAAAGTTATTATTTATTTCCTTATATCATGATAAATGTTTATTATTCATGCTAGAATTGTATTAACCGGAAACATAATACATGTGTGAATATATAGACAAACAGAGTGTCACTAGTATGCCTCTACTTGACTAGCTTGTTAATCAAAGATGGTTATGTTTCCTAACCATGAACAAGGAGTTGTTATTTGATTAACAAGATCACATCATTAGTTGAATGATCTGATTGACATGACCCATTCCGTTAGCTTAGCACCCGATCGTTTAGTATGTTGCTATTGCTTCCTTCATGACTTATACATGTTCCTATGACTATGAGATTATGCAACTCCCGTTTACCGGAGGAACACTTTGTGTGCTACCAAATGTCACAACGTAACTGGGTGATTATAAAGGTGCTCTACAGGTGTCTCCAAAGGTACTTGTTGAGTTGGCATATTTCGAGATTAGGATTTGTCACTCCGAATGTCGGAGAGGTATCTCTGGGCCCTCTCGGTAATGCACATCACTTAAGCCTTGCAAGCATTACAACTAATGAGTTAGTTGCAAGATGATGTATTACGGAACGAGTAAAGAGACTTTCCGGTAACGAGATTGAACTAGGTATTGGATACCGACGATCGAATCTCGGGCAAGTAACATACCGATGACAAAGGGAACAACGTATGTTGTTATGCGGTCTGACCGATAAAGATCTTCGTAGAATATGTAGGAACCAATATGGGCATCCAGGTCCCGCTATTGGTTATTGACCGGAGACGTGTCTCGGTGATGTCTACATTGTTCTCGAACCGTAGGGTCCGCACGCTTAAGGTTTCGATGACAGTTTTATTATGAGTTTATGTATTTTGATGTACCAAAGGTTGTTCGGAGTCCCGGATGTGATCACGGACATGACGAGGAGTCTCGAAATGGTTGAGACATAAAGATTGATATATTGGACGGATATATTTGGACACCGGAAAGGTTCCGGATGAGATTGGGATTATACCGGAGTTCCGGGAGGTTACCGGAACCCCCCGGTAAGTATATGGGCCTTATTGGGCCTTAGTGGAAGGGAGGAAGAAAGGAGCAAAGGAGGGGGCGCCCCCCCCCCCCAAGCCCAATCCGAATTGGGAGGGGGGCCGGCCCCCCCTTTCCTTCTTCCCTCCCCTCTCTTCCTTCCCTCTCCTACTCCTAATAGGAAAGGGGGGCCAAACCTACTTGGAGTAGGTTTGCCCCCCCAAGGCGCGCCTCCCCTCTTGGCCGGCCCCCTCCTCCTCTCCTCCTTTATATACGGGGGTAGGGGCACCCCATAGACACACAAGTTGATCATCGTGATCGTTCCTTAGCCGTGTGCGGTGCCCCCCTCACGATATTACACCTCGGTTATATTGTAGCGGTGCTTAGGCGAAGCCCTGCGACAGTTGAACATCAAGATAGTCACCATGCCGTCGTGCTGACGGAACTCCACCCCGTACCTCTGCTGGATCGGAGTTTGGGGTGCGTCATCGAGCTGTACGTGTGTCAAGAACTCGGAGGTGCCGGAGTAACGGTACTTGGATCGGTTGGACCGGGAAGACGTACGACTACTTCCTCTACGTTGCGTCAACGCTTCCGCTTCTGTCTACGAGGGTACGTAGACAACACTCTCCCCTCTCGTTGCTATATCATCACCATGATCTTGCGTGTGCGTAGGAATTTTTTTGAAATTACTACATTCCCCAACAGTGGCATCCGAGCCAGGTTTTATGGTTTGATGTTATATGCACGAGTAGAACACAAGTGAGTTGTGGGCGATATAAGTCATACTGCTTACCAGCATGTCATACTTTGGTTCGGCGGTATTGTTGGATGAAGCGGCCCGGACCGACATTACGCGTACGCTTATGCGAGACTGGTTTTACAGCCGTGCTTTGCACACAGGTGACTAGCGGGTGTCAGTTTCTCCAACTTTAGTTGAACCGAGTGTGGCTACGCCCGGTCCTTGCGAAGGTTAAAACAGCATCAACTTGACAAACTATCGTTGTGGTTTTGATGCGTAGGTGTGATTGGTTCTTGCTTAAGCCCGTAGCAGCCACGTAAAACTTGCAACAACAAAGTAGAGGACGTCTAACTTGTTTTTGCAGGGCATGTTGTGATGTGATATGGCCAAGACGTGATGCTATATTTTATTGTATGAGATGATCATGTTTTGTAACCAAAGTTATCGGCAACTGGCAGGAGCCATATGGTTGTCGCTTTATTGTATGAAATGCAAATGCCCTGTAATTGCTTTACTTTATCACTAAGCGGTAGCGATAGTCGTAGAAGCAATAGATGGCGTAAACGACAACGATGCTACGATGGAGATCAAGGTGTCGCGCCGGTGATGATGGTGATCATGATGGTGCTTAGGAGATGGAGATCACAAGCACAAGATGATGATGGCCATATCATATCACTTATATTGATTGCATGTGATGTTTATCCTTTATGCATCTTATCTTGCTTTGATTGACGGTAGCATTTTAAGATGATCTCTCACTAAAAATTATCAAGAAGTGTTCTCCCTGAGTATGCACCGTTGCCAAAGTTCGTCGTGCCCAGACACCACGTGATGATCGGGTGTGATAAGCTCTACGTCCATCTACAACGGGTGCAAGCCAGTTTTGCACACGCAGAATACTCAGGTTAAACTTGACGAGCCTAGCATATGCAGATATGGCCTCGGAACACGGAGACCGAAAGGTCGAGCGTGAATCATATAGTAGATATGATCAACATAAGATGTTCACCATTGAAAACTACTCCATCTCACGTGATGATCGGTTATGGTTTAGTTGATTTGGATCACGTGATCACTTAGATGACTAGAGAGATGTCTGTCTAAGTGGGAGTTCTTAAATAATATGATTAATTGAACTTAAAATTTATCATGAACTTAGTACCTGATAGTATCTTGCTTGTCTATGTTGATTGTAGATAGATGGCCCGTGCTGTTGTTCCGTTGAATTTTAATGCATTCCTTGAGAAAGCTAAGTTGAAAGATGATGGTAGCAACTACGCGGACTGGGTCCGTAACTTGAGGATTATCCTCATTGCTGCACAGAAAAATTACGTCCTGGAAGCACCGCTGAGTGCCAGGCCTGCTGCTGTTGCAACTGACGATGTTAAGAACGTCTGGCAGAGCAAAGCTGATGACTACTCGATAGTTCAATGTGCCATGCTTTACGGCTTAGAACCGGGACTTCAACGACGTTTTGAACGTCATGGAGCATATGAGATGTTCCAGGAGTTGAAGTTAATATTCCAGAAGAATGCCCGGATTGAGAGATAGAAGTCTCCAATAAGTTCTATAGCTGCAAGATGGAGGAGAATAGTTCTGTCAGTGAGCACATACTCAAGATGTCTGGGTATTGTAATCACTTGATTCAACTGGGAGTTACTCTTCCGGATGATAGCGTCATTGACAGAATTCTCCAATCACTTCCACCAAGCTACAAGAGCTTCGTGATGAGCTATAATATGCAAGGGATGGATAAGACGATTCCCGAGCTCTTCGCAATGCTAAAGGCTGCGGAGGTAGAAATCAAGAAGGAGCATCAAGTGTTGATGGTCAACAAGACCACTAGTTTCAAGAAAAAGGGCAAAGGGAAGAAGAAGGGGAACTTCAAGAAGAACAGCAAACAAGTTGCTGCTCAAGAGAAGAAACCCAAGTCTGGACCTAAGCCTGAAACTGAGTGCTTCTACTGCAAGCAGACTGGTCACTGGAAGCGGAACTGCCCCAAGTATTTGGCGGATAAGAAGGATGGCAAGGTGAACAAAGGTATATGTGATATACATGTTATTGATGTGTACCTTACTAGAGCTCGCAGTAGCACCTGGGTATTTGGTACTGGTTCTGTTGCTAATATTTGCAACTCGAAACAGGAACTACGGATTAAGCGAACACTGGCAAAGGACGAGGTGACGATGCGCGTGGGAAATGGTTCCAAAGTCGATGTGATCGCGGTCGGCACGCTACTCTACATCTACCTTCGGGATTAGTATTAGACCTAAATAATTGTTATTTGGTGCCAGCGTTGAGCACGAACATTATATCTGGATCTTGTTTGATGCGAGACGGTTATTCATTTAAATCAGAGAATAATGGTTGTTCTATTTATATGAGTAATATCTTTTATGGTCATGCACCCTTGAAGAGTGGTCTATTTTTGATGAATCTTGATAGTAGTGATACACATATTCATAATGTTGAAGCCAAAAGATGCAGAATTGATAATGATAGTGCAACTTATTTGTGTCACTGCCGTTTAGGTCATATCGGTGTAAAGCGCATGAAGAAACTCCATACTTATGGTCTTTTGGAACCACTTGATTATGAATCACTTGGTACTTGCGAACCGTGCCTCATGGGCAAGATGACCAAACACCGTTCTCCGGTACTATGGAGAGAGCAACAGATTTGTTAGAAATCATACATACAGATGTATGTGGTCCGATGAATGTTGAGGCTCGTGGCGGATATCGTTATTTTCTCACCTTCACAGATGATTTAAGCAGATATGGGTATATCTACTTAATGAAGCATAAGTCTGAAACATTTGAAAAGTTCAAAGAATTTCAGAGTGAAGTTGAAAATCATCATAACAAGAAAATAAAGTTTCTACGATCTGATCGTGGAGGAGAATATTTGAGTTACGAGTTTGGTCTACACTTAAAACAATGTGGAATAGTTTCGCAACTCACGCCACCCGGAACACCATAGCGTAATGGTGTGTCCGAATGTCGTAATCGTACTTTACTTGATATGGTGCGATCTATGATGTCTCTTATAGATTTACCGCTATCGTTTTGGGGTTATGCTTTAGAGACGGCCACATTCACGTTAAATAGGGCACCAACAAAATCCGTTGAGACGACACCTTATGAACTATGGTTTGGCAAGAAGCCAAAGTTGTCGTTTCTTAAAGTTTGGGGCTGCAATGCTTATGTGAAAAAGCTTCAACCTGATAAGCTCGAACCCAAATCGGAGAAATGTGTCTTCATAGGATACCCAAAGGAGACAGTTGGGTACACCTTCTATCACAGATCCGAAGGCAAGACATTCGTTGCTAAGAATGGATCCTTTCTAGAGAAGGAGTTTCTCTCGAAAGAAGTGAGTGGGAGGAAAGTAGAACTTGATGAGGTAACTATACCTACTCCCTTGTTGGAAAATAATACATCACAGGAACCGGTTTCTGTGACGTCAAAACCAACTAGTGAGGAAGTTGATGATGATGATCATAGAACTTCAGATCAAGTTAATACAGAACCTCGTAGGTCAAACAGAGTAAGATCCGCGCCAGAGTGGTACGGTAATCCTATTCTGAAAGTCATGCTACTAGATCATGATGAACCTATGAACTATGAAGAAGCGATGGTGAGCCCAGATTCCGCAAAATGGCTTGAAGCCATGAAATCTGAGATGGGATCCATGTATGAGAACAAAGTATGGACTTTGGTTGACTTGCCCGATGGTCAGCAAGCAATTGAGAATAAATGGATCTTCAAGAAGAAGACTGACGCTGACGGTAATATTACTGTCTACAAAGCTCGACTTGTTGCAAAAGGTTTTCGACAAGTTCAAGGGGTTGACTACGATGAGACCTTCTCACCCATAGCGATGCTTAAGTCTGTCCGAATCATGTTAGCAATTGCCGCATTTTATGATTATGAAATTTGGCAAATGGATGTAAAAACTGCATTCCTGAATGGATTTCTGGAGGAAGAGTTGTATATGATGCAACCAGAAGGTTTTATCGATCCAAAGGGAGCTAACAAAGTGTGCAAGCTCCAGCGATCCATTTATGGCTGGTGCAAGCCTCATGGAGTTGGAATAAACGTTTTGATAGTGTGATCAAAGCATTTGGGTTTATACAGACTTTTGGAGAAGCCTGTATTTACAAGAAAGTGAGTGGGAGCTCTGTAGCATTTCTAATATTATATGTGGATGACATATTATTGATTGGAAATGATATAGAATTTCTGGATAGCATAAAGGGATACTTGAATAAAAGTTTTTCAATGAAAGACCTCGGTGAAGCTGCTTACATATTGGGCATTAAGATCTATAGAGATAGATCAAAACGCTTAATTGGACTTTTACAAAGCACATACCTTGACAAAGTTTTGAAGAAGTTCAAAATGGATCAAGCAAAGAAAGGGTTCTTGCCTGTATTGCAAGGTGTGAAGTTGAGTAAGACTCAAAGCCCGACCAATGTAGAAGATAGAGAGAAAATGAAAAATGTTCCCTATGCTTCAGCCATAGGCTCTATCATGTATGCAATGCTGTGTACCAGACCTGATGTGTGCCTTGCTATAAGTCTAGCAGGGAGGTACCAAAGTAATCCAGGAGTGGATCACTGGACAGCGGTCAAGAACATCCTGAAGTACCTGAAAAGGACTAAGGATATGTTTCTCGTATATGGAGGTGACAAAGAGCTCATCGTAAATGGTTACGTTGATGCAAGCTTTGACACTGATCCGGATGATTCTAAATCACAAACCGAATACGTGTTTACATTAAACGGTGGAGCTGTCAGTTGGTGCAGTTCAAAGCAAAGCGTCGTGGCGGGATCTACGTGTGAAGTGGAATACATAGCTGCTTCGGAAGCAGCCAATGAAGGAGTCTGGATGAAGGAGTTCATATCCGATCTAGGTGTCATACCTAGTGCATCGGGTCCAATGAAAATCTTTTGTGACAATACTGGAGCGATTGCCTTAGCGAAGGAATCCAGATTTCACAAGAGAACCAAGCACATCAAGAGACGCTTCAATTCCATCCGAGATCTAGTACAGGTGGGAGACATAGAGATTTGCAAGATACATACGGATCTGAATGTTGCAGACCTGTTGACTAAGCCTCTTCCACGAGCAAAACATGATCAACACCAAGACTCCATGGGTGTTAGAATCATTACTATGTAATCTAGATTATTGACTCTAGTGCAAGTGGGAGACTGAAGGAAATATGCCCTAGAGGCAATAATAAAGTTATTATTTATTTCCTTATATCATGATAAATGTTTATTATTCATGCTAGAATTGTATTAACCGGAAACATAATACATGTGTGAATATATAGACAAAAAGAGTGTCACTAGTATGCCTCTACTTGACTAGCTTGTTAATCAAAGATGGTTATGTTTCCTAACCATGAACAAGGAGTTGTTATTTGATTAACAAGATCACATCATTAGTTGAATGATCTGATTGACATGACCCATTCCGTTAGCTTAGCACCCGATCGTTTAGTATGTTGCTATTGCTTACTTCATGACTTATACATGTTCCTATGACTATGAGATTATGCAACTCCCGTTTACCGGAGGAACACTTTGTGTGCTACCAAACGTCACAACGTAACTGGGTGATTATAAAGGTGCTCTACAGGTGTCTCCAAAGGTACTTGTTGAGTTGGCATATTTCGAGATTAGGATTTGTCACTCCGAATGTCGGAGAGGTATCTCTGGGCCCTCTCGGTAATGCACATCACTTAAGCCTTGCAAGCATTACAACTAATGAGTTAGTTGCAAGATGATGTATTACGGAACGAGTAAAGAGACTTGCCGGTAACGAGATTGAACTAGGTATTGGATACCGACGATCGAATCTCGGGCAAGTAACATACCGATGACAAAGGGAACAACGTATGTTGTTATGCGGTCTGACCGATAAAGATCTTCGTAGAATATGTAGGAACCAATATGGGCATCCAGGTCCCGCTATTGGTTATTGACCGGAGACGTGTCTCGGTCATGTCTACATTGTTCTCGAACCGTAGGGTCCGCACGCTTAAGGTTTCGATGACAGTTTTATTACGAGTTTATGTATTTTGATATACCGAAGGTTGTTCGGAGTCCCGGATGTGATCACGGACATGACGAGGAGTCTCGAAATGGTCGAGACATAAAGATTGATATATTGGACGGATATATTTGGACACCGGAAAGGTTCCGGATGAGATTGGGATTATACCGGAGTTCCGGGAGGTTACCGAAACCCCCCGGTAAGTATATGGGCCTTATTGGGCCTTAGTGGAAGGGAGGAAGAAAGGAGCAAAGGAGGGGGCACCCCCCCCAAGCCCAATCCGAATTGGGAGGGGGGCCGGCCCCCCCTTTCCTTCTTCCCTCCCCTCTCTTCCTTCCCTCTCCTACTCCTAATAGGAAAGGGGGCCAAACCTACTTGGAGTAGGTTTGCCCCCCCCTAGGGCGCGCCTCCCCTCTTGGCCGGCCCCCTCCTCCTCTCCTCCTTTATATACGGGGGTAGGGGCACCCCATAGACACACAAGTTGATCATCGTGATCGTTCCTTAGCCGTGTGCGGTGCCCCCCTCCACGATATTACACCTTGGTTATATTGTAGCGGTGCTTAGGCGAAGCCCTGCGACAGTTGAACATCAAGATCGTCACCACGCCGTCGTGCTGACGGAACTCCACCCCGTACCTCTGCTGGATCGGAGTTTGGGGTGCGTCATCGAGCTGTACGTGTGTCAAGAACTCGGAGGTGCCGGAGTAACGGTACTTGGATCGGTTGGACCGGGAAGACGTACGACTACTTCCTCTACGTTGCGTCAACGCTTCCGCTTCCGTCTACGAGGGTACGTAGACAACACTCTCCCCTCTTGTTGCTATATCATCACCATGATCTTGCGTGTGCGTAGGAATTTTTTTGAAATTACTACGTTCCCCAACACCTACAATGTAATTTGTTATACTGATATGGAGGTAGTCCAACAAGTGGTTAAAGACTTAGCAGACTTGTTCCAAAGGACCACCTGAATCCAATCACGGATCGCATCTTAGAAAACGTAATTGTACTCTCAAACAGATGATTTGAAGTGGCATTGCAAAGTCATATACCTGATCTTCAACAAGGAGAGTCTCAATTGAGGGTCTTTCATTTTTGAAGATGAGAAGATTTTTGGTCATCAAGATGCCCAAACTGCTAACAACAGAATTTCCATTGCAAAAAGACTTCGAAGAGCAGACTTGAGTTGTGAATTTCATCCAAATGGGAGATACATCTATGTCTCGACAGGCAGATTGACATCCAAACACTGTTCTACAAAAGGATAGTTCCGGCTAAATGGATCTTTGGTGTTTTCCTGGCAGACCACACAACTGTAACTTGGGACTTGGGAAAAGGTTTCGGATTCATGAACCAATAACCGGAAAAGAAAAAGAAGTATGCTTTAGTTGACAAAGACCATTCGATAGCCTATTAAAATGCACAAGAGCTTGCTAGAATCCCATGATTTGCTTGTAAAATTTCACGGAGCTGAAGGTGTTTCATTGCCAAATGCAGGACAAAGAGGACATCTGAATCAGATACATTGGCCTCTCATACGGTAAATTAATTTAGTTTATTATTATTTTTGAATATTAAATCTTGTTTTAGAAGGTGCTTCATTGCCAAATGCAGGACAAAGAGGACATCAAAATTAGATATATTGACCATGGAAGCCATTTTCTTGGTACGACAACTTATGGAGAGATACGGGAGCAAAAGAAGGACTTGCATATGGTGTTCATTGACGTGGAGAAGGCCTATGATAAGATACATCGGAATGCCATGTGGTGGGCCTTGGAGAAACACAAAGTCCCAGCAAAGTACATTACCCTCATCAAGGACATGTACGGTAATGCTGTGACAAGTGTTCGAACAAGTGATGTGGGCACTGATGACTTCCCGATTAAGATAGGACTGCATCAAGGGTCAGCTTTGAGCCCTTATCTTTTTGCCTTGGTGATGGATGAGGTCACAAGGGATATACAAGGAGATATCCCATGGTGTATGCTCTTTGCGGATGATGTGGTGATAGCTGACGAGAGTTGAACGGGGGTAAATAGGAGGTTAGAGTTATGGAGACAAACCTTAGAATCGAAAGGGTTTAGGCTTAGTAGAACTAAAACAAAATGTATGATGTGCGGTTTCAGTAGTACTAGGCACTGGTAGAAAACATGGCATTTGTCCCGGTTCGTAAGGGCCTTTAGTCCCGGTTCATGAACCGGGACTAATGGGTCGTTACTAATACCTCACCCCATTAGTCCCGGTTCAAACACGAACCGGGACAGATGGTCCTCCACATGGCCGGTGCGCCAAGCCCAGGCAGGGGGCCCTTTGGTCCCGGTTGGAGGCACCAACCGGGACCAAAAGGCATCCACGTGTCAGCATTCCAGTGGTTGGGTTTTTTGTTTTTTTTGAAAGGGGGGGGGTTGGGGGGTTTTGGGGGGTTAATTTAGGTGTTTCATATATTGTGTTAGCTAGCTAATTAATAGAGAGAAGTGTCCTCTCTTATGTCCGTGCTTGGTCGACGCTACATACTATATACATAAGTGATCGAGAGAACCATTGAGTACAGAAGTTCGTCATGCATACCGAGAGAAGTGATTGATCGACCTCTCCTTCTCCGAGAGATTGGTCGAACAACAAGTTTTCGTATCATCTATCCGACTCTACTGGCTACATACATGTACAATATGTAAGATCTCTTAATTACAATCCCCTAGCAATTGAAATCAACTTCCACATGGTATTCTCCGGCTTTATTGATGACATGGTCAAGAAAGAATCCCGCCAATTCCTCTTGAATTGCTTTCATGCGATCTGGTTCTAGGAGTTCATTCCGCATCTGCCACGTCTAATTTGAAGAAGGGGGTTAATTAATACATATATATGAATGAAACTCAACAGAAATGATGGTGTGATAAAATGAAATTGTGAATATTATTGCTTACGCACTTCATATTGTCTCTGAGAGTAGCCCCGCTTGTTTTTCAAAGTCGCGTTGTGGATGAACTCGCACACGTAGTACCCACAGAAATCATTCCCTTGTTCCTGCCACAAGCACTTTACGAGAAATAGAGGTCAATCAAACTGATAATGAAGCATTATAAATGGCATTGATGAAAGTATAGCTATAGAATCAATGGGAGATGCACGCAACTAGCTAGCTAGTAGTACTTACTTTCGGGTATGTATATCACAGCTCCTTCGGCAGTCCTAGAGCTTCTGCGTTGAACTGTTTCCAAACCCTGCAAGACAAAGAAAATAATTATTATTACTTGAGATATCAGGAAATGAACAAAAAGTTGCCGATATGGTGCGATAATGATCGATTGAACTTACTTGTTGAGCATTTCAGTCATGTCCACATAGGTTTTGGGATCTTTCCATCTCGAGTCTAAGACGGTTACTAGTCCCCGCTCAAGCTTAATCTCCAGAAGAACATAGTGGTACCTGCGCACGCATGCATAACTCATCAATTACATTACTATAACCTCGCTCGAGTAATAAGGGAAACCAAATATGCACACGACAGTAACACTCACTTGCCGTTGTAAGGAAAGAGTATGGTATCTTTTTTTTGATTTTTGATCAACGATCGTAGCAAATTGTCCTCAGCCTCTTTTTCGTGCTTTTTAACCAGAAATTCATCTATGATATTTGTGTCAATGAACCCAATATCATAAATTTCTTGTTTTTTGCACTCGATGATCTTCAATCTGCATAATATATTGAGGATAATTAATTATAAATACATGCAATGAAAGAGCCGAGCTATATATAGAGACTTAATGACAGAAATAGTACTTACAGGCAGTAGCAAAAGACCGTTAATTTATCGAGGGCCTTTTGATTGAAGAACGCAAAGAACTCCTCAAATGGAACACACAACAGATCAGTTCCAACGAGGTCGTGCTCCTCTTTAATGTTCAAATACAAACTATTCGTCCCCCCAGACTCTCTGCAGGTTTTCATGTACCAAGTATGGAATCTTCGCATCATCATTGTTAGAGATTTTTCATCTTTGACAAGAGGCTTCCCGTACTCGTATATGTGTTCGTCCACCTATGAAATCAGGAAGTGCATCATCAGGCATGTAATCTTGTAGATTGCCATAACCGGCCACCATCCCCGGAGCATTAGCGACGATGTGCCGCTGGACACATTGAGCGGGGGGCACGATTGGTTTGCTTGTTCGCCGGGCTGGTCAATTTTTTCGCAGCTGCTCGTTCTCTTGACCTTTGATGTCTGACAGTATTTCCCGACCGCTCCGCTTGGCGATATGTCTGTTCAGTAATGCGCTCATAGCTGGTTCTCGGCAGAGACTTTGCCGGTTTCCTCAGGCCATCGAGAGTGCACTTTGCTTTCACCGGATCTACCTTCTCCTCCGGAGGTGGATGTCTCTTTGCTTTCACCCCTTCAAAGAACTCCTTCACGTGGGTCCGCACGATTGTATTGTTTTCCTCCTCGGTCCTCTCGTACGGTAACTTCTCTAGAGGCTTGAGAGGTGGACTGTATCTGTATTGCCTCCCGCCTCTAGTTGTGCTGCTAGACGCCGGAGCAGACGGAGCAGCTGCGGCGTCTGTCTTCTTTCGTGCTTGCTTACGAGGCGGACGAGAAGGACTACGACGCGCCTGAGCAGCCGGGGCGGCGGCAGGTCTCTTCCGCCCTTGCTGGCGAGGCGGAGAAGGAGGAGGTTGCTGGCTGCTCGGGAGCGCCGGCGCAGGCGGAGAAGGAGGCTGTCAGGACCCCGACTCAATGCCACATCGATCTAGATGTAACACCTCATATCACTTTGCGGCCTCACGCACGGTATTCCCATGGGTGTCGCCTTACCTTTGCCCGGGACTGTTTGCGCCTTTTGGCACACGTATATGATAGTGTCGCTAGCATCCATATGATAAGGAGCCCGGGCTGACATGGCTAGTCGTAAACCCAAAGTGGCACAAACTTACAGGGACAGGCATCCATGACCCAGCATCGAACGTGTCGGTCATCAGCGAGTGAATCCAGGCTGTAGCACTGGGCTAGCAGGACTCCGGTGAACCGGGCTGTAGCGGGCTAACAGGACTCCGGTATTCTCGCGTGACATTTCCCCGAAGGGACAGACACGGGAACGAAGAAGGACACATGCCGGCCAGCCTAAGCGTTCCGGAGCAGTAGCAAGCTACCATGGCTCAGTGGAAACACTAGGAGACTTTTCCCGGTAAGAGAGGCTACTAAGGATAAACAACTAGATAGTCAGATCCCACACATACCAAGCATTTCAATAACATACACACAATATGCTCGATATGTGCAGATACAACATGGCATCACAACATGACTCTACGACTCGAGTATTTATTCATTAGGCTCCGAGGAGCGAGATATTACAAACATAGGTCTCATGACCCAACATTCAGAGCATACAAATCAAAGCACAAGCGGAAGCTAACATGTCTGAGTACAGACATCTACAAATGAAAAAGGCTTAGAAGCCTGACTATCTACCAGATCCTGCCGAGGGCACAAGATCGTAGCTAAGGTAACAAGCTAAACGTCGAAGTCCACGTGGAACTACTAGCGAGACTGAAGTCTCTCTGCAAAAACATAAAATAGGCAAACGTGAGTACAAATGTACCCAGCAAGACTTACATCAGAACTAACTACATATGCATCATTATCAATAAAGGGGGTGGTGGAGTTTAACAGCAGCAAGCCAGCTTTGACTCGGTGGCTATCCTGAACTACGACTGCAAGTAACTCTTTTGAGGTGGCGCACACGAGTCCACATATTCACCATATCAATACACCACTATGGATCCGCTCCCGTCTCCCTACGAGGACGCCATCCATAGCAGTCACGTTTATCTTGCGCATTTTAGAGTATCCACTTTCACTTGTCTATGAACTGTACAGGCAACCCAGAAGTCCTTTACCGCGGACACGGCTATTCGAATAGATAATGTTAACCCTGCAGGGGTGTACTTCTTCACACACGCTCTCACCACTTACCGTCGTTTACACGACATGTACTCGGCAACCTTCAAGCGGAAGCCCAACGTGGGTGTCGGCCACGACCTACCTAAACACTCAAGTCCCTAGTCCAGGTTTATCGCCTATTCGGGTTCCATCCATGAGGAGATCCAGCCGAAGTTTCGCTCACAGCCCCAAACGATGTGAGCAGGGTTCCCGAGACACCAAACGGGCGCCCGGTACACCGTGCCACGTGCCTACCGCATCACAGCCCACCCCTACGGTCAGCGTTGCGCACGGCCTCCAGCATACTACAAACACCAGAAACTACTTGCAACTCCTGGACAGAGGACAAGGGTGATTAAGAAGCCGAGAGGGTCCATTGGTTTCGGGCCCAATGCGTGGTAGTAGCTGAATCGTGGATCACAAACACAGAACTCAGTTCCTGAGGACGGCTGCAATGAGACAACCCACCATGTACTCCTACATGGCCTCTCACCGCTACCTTTACCAAATCGTGTTCACACACTTAGCTCACACACAGTAGGACATGTTCACACACCTCTGATTCACCCCCGATGAATCAGACCTGACTCAACTATAAGCAATAGCAGGCATGACAAACAAGCATGTATGAGTAGGCACATCAGGGCTCAAACAACTCCTACTCATGCTAGTGGGTTTCATCTATTTACTGTGGCAATGACAGGTCATGCAGAGGATAAAGGGGTTCAGCTACTGCAGCAAGTAACAGATGAATCGTTGTTGTCCTAATGCAGTAAAAGAGAGCAGGAGCGAGAGAGTAGGATTGTATTGGAATGAACAAGGGGGTTTTGCTTGCCTGGCACTTCCGAAGATAATATAGCTCTTCATCAGTGTCATCGATCTCATCGTCAAAACCACGTCTATCGAGAGGGGACAAATACCGGCAACAGAGAAGAAACTCAATCAATGCAATGCACAATATGATGCATGATCATGACATGGTAAAATGAGTGTGTTGGCCTAATGCAACTACAACCAGATGGGTTTGAGCTATTTTGAACCAAAGATTCAAAGTTCAAACACATTTGTGATCTTAAATAGTGCTTTATCATGTTTTGCACTAAACAGCAAGTTAACTTGTTTAAACATGCATGAAACTGGTACAGATGGATAGATTGGATTTTTCTGATCATTTTTCATATATAATTTATCTCATTTGGAGTTACGGTTAAATTTATATGAATTTTAGAAGTTTGCATTATTTTCTGGAATTTACTGTAAAAGAATAAATCCAGAAAACAGTTATTGCGTTAGCATGACATAGGTGTGACGTCAGCAGGTCAACTGGGTCAGCCAGGTCAAACCTGACCTGTGGGACCCATACGTCAGTGCCTCTGGCTTGTTTGGGTGTATGACAGGTAGGACCGGTCAGCGCTGACTTGGTCAAAGTCAGAGCTGACACGTGGGGTCCGTGACGTTAGCACTAATCTAAACAGAAATTAAACTAACCTAAACAGGCACAGGGGCCCACATGGCAGTGGCTCTGGGGGTGTTTAGCGTGGTCATTAGTGCTAACTAAAACAGCGCCACGTCAGCTGCCGGCGTTTAACCGCAGGCGACCTCAGATCGCGGTGGCGTCCGCGTCGGGTTTGCGCTACAGGGCACCGTTTTACTCGTGGTTTGCGGCTACGGCTAGCTGGCAATGCGGAGCATCTAATGGAGCGAACGGGAGGAGCTGGGGTGGCCTGAGTCGACGGCGGCGAGCTCCAAGGCGGCGGCCGGAGTTCGGGCACTTGCGGGTTTGGCGTTGTGGTGCTCGGGAGGGGAAGCTGGTGGGTTCTACGTGCTCCTGGTGAGGTTTGGAGCACGGTGCTGTGCCCGGCTTTGAGCCACGGTGGCTCTAGCCACGACGGTGACGAGGCACGGCGGCGGCGAGCTCTCGGGTCCGGCGGAAGCAACAGCTAGAGCGGCCAAACGGCATGGGAAGAAGAGGGGAACGGGTCAGCGGCTCACCGCGAGTCCAACGAGCGCGAGGGCGAGGCTGGGGACGCTCTGTGGGCGGCGAATCAAGCGACGGCGGCCGTCGGTGTAGAGGAAGAAGATGGCGTCGGTGACGGCGCTCCAGGGCGTCCGGCGTCTTGTGGCTCCGTGGTAGGGACGGGGACGTCACGGCGGAGCTCGGGGGCGCGTCGGAGAGGCGAGGGGGAGGCGGTGGCTGCGGTGGTGCTCGGCGGCGTGCTGCGGTGCGCTCGGGAGAGAGGAGCAGAGGTGGGGGAAAGCACGGGAGAACTCAGGGAGAGTGAGAGTGGTCGAGCGGTTCGGGGCGACGCCGGGCGTTCACCCACGCGTCCAGGGGCTCGGCGGCAAGCAGGAGGAGGCGTGGCGAGCTCGGGCGCGTCGCGGTGTCCCTCCTCTGCCTACTGGCAAAGGTAGGTGATGACTGGCACCAGGCCAGGTGGGCTGGGCCAGCGCAGGTGAGGCCCACGAGGGCTTGGTGGGCGCCAGGTAAGTGCCCAGGTGAGTCTCTCTCTCTCTCTCTTTTATTTTAGTTTTTCTATTTCTGTTATTTTGTTTTGGTTTAGTAATAAAGCTAAACCATTTCATAAAATCCTGGAAATAATTATGGGTGCTTTCTGAATTATTTCAGTGACCCTCAACAATTTCCAACATTTTTGGAGCATCTAAAATATTTATAGCATTTAAATAGCCCCAATTCAAATATGTTTGAATTAATTCAAAGTCCAAATATATCCTGCAAAAATGTGAACCATTTTTGGTAGATGCTTCCACCTTGATCCAGAAATGATGAACATTTTTAAAGGGCATTTTGAAATCATTGAAAATTATTGTGGTTGAACCTATTTGAATTCCTCTTTGATGCTAGGGTTTGAACAATCCCCATTTCAGGTTTAAAGGAAATTTAAACATGATGCAACACTCTAATGCATGCACTAGGCATTGTCAGAACTAGGGATGTGACAGCTCACCCCTACTAAACAAGAATCTCGTCCCAAGATTCAAGACGTGAGGTAAGAAGACAAAGAGGGTACAAGCTAACACAACTTCACGATCCAGATGTCTTTCTCGAGGATGCTGATTCAGTGCTCCAATTGATCTTGACGTCTTTGTTTTTGAGATCTTCATCCAACACGAGGACAGAAACACTCTACAAGGATGGATCATTTTAATGACCACAAGATCAACTCACGGGATGAGATGTAGAACATCTCTTGAGCTGAGAGGCAAAACACACATCATGAAGGACGGAGGAAACAATTTGATGAGGTTTCAAAGTAGCGAGGAAAATAGTTGCCATGATACCACAACGGGGCACCTTAGGGATGGTGACTCGTAGAAATATCCCCTTAAGTGGCAAAAAGAATTACCTTTGATTCAGAGATCATTGAAACTCTTTATACCAGCCTAAGGCAATTCATAATCGATCATTTGAAGGAGTCCGGAAGAATGACATACCCGGACTAGTATGGATGATGTGGATTACCTTGTTGAGGAAAACACAATGGATGATTTTAGTAACTGGGGAGAAGCTTAACAGTAGAGAGTGGATCCACTGTTGGATTGGTTATAGCATAACCGAGGAAACTGAGAGCAATCCCAGTTAGTGCCGATGGTAACACCTAGCGCTTGTGCGTGCTTTCAAGAGCTTGAGCATTTCCATATTCATCAAGGTTTTACCAATATCCATGTCAGGGATCCTGGCAACACAACATACTACCATGACGAATACCGGTGGAGGATGCAGATACAAAGGAAGACAACACTTTCTCAGATTTCACCTTAGCGAGGCCAAGGAAACAAAATCTGGATGATCGACCGAGAGACATTTAGCACTCCGCTTCTAATGTTCTCCTTGATGTGCTAGTGTATCCCATTCATTGAAATGGTCTGGTATCTAGAACATCAAGTAAAAGGTCAGACTTTGGAAGCTCAAGAATACATAAGGACCAACTACTAGGATAAATTCTACGAGGTCCTTATGGGGAGGTGGCCAACTTTCTCAATCAAGATACTACAATAATGGGTCTTCCGGCTGGGTGTGTTGGCCACGACATCCACTTTACCGGGTTACAGAGAGACCAATATTGTAGTTCTTGGGAAAACGTTCCAACCACCAATTCTGCCTGAGATTCAGATCTGGTTGGTGTCAGAATATTCCAGACTCATCAAGTCTAGAAAGAAGAATGAAAGTTTGCAACACAAATCGACGAGACGACGTTGCGAGATTCTCAGGAAATGGAACACGTTGTCCCAGACAAACATGGCCACATAGTAGTCTTATAATAAAACACTACCGAGTTCAGGTGGGGAATCATCATCGAGGATATCAAAGTCCTTGCATAAGGTATACTCTTAAGAAGGAGCTTCTTCTCCTTGAACAAGTCAATCAGTGGCTTGGTGTGCTAGGAACACATATAGAATGGAGGCGGCCAACCTATCAAACCATAGAATACTTCGCACATATGCGTGACCAACTTGGGATGATTCCAGAGGAAGCAAAAACTAACTTTCTCGAACCCACGGCGGCAGCTTGCATCAAATGCACATGAGTTAGAGAGAGTCACTTCTTTCATCCGGACATGTGCTTCATGAGTTAGCACGAAGAAATGCTTTCAAAAGTTTCCAATACTAGCTTAATGTTCAACAAGATTATGGAGAAGATGAAGATGTTGTCGATGGGCTCAACAACAGTTCATCCAGTTTCCATATAAATGGAATTCCACAGTTATGTGAACACGGTGATAGCATTGGTCAGAACAAAAGATATAATGGTGTATGCTCGAGGAAAATTCACGAGTAAGACAACATTACGAACATCGTTGGTTCTGATTTGATTTGAGAATAGCCCACACTCAAATCAAAGTTTGGGCAAGACAATAGATCCAACAACTGATCACGAGGACCAACCGATGGAGATAACATCTTTCTTCAACACACACACAAAAAGGTATCCCTTAACACGAACTAAGTCGGACAAGCTTTTATCTTCCAACTCTCCAAGTTGTTGTTTAGCTCAACCAACTAGCCCAGGGGTATCCAACACAGATTCTTGGAGAAAGGGTGGTTCACAAGAAACCAACTTGATCACGAGCTCAACATATCAGTCGGGGGACAACCTGGTAATACTTCCGAGAAGATATCCGGAAAATCATGAACCACCGATATATTACTAAGCTCGAGAACAATCTTGCTTTTCAGGGCAAGATGATACGATCAAAAGAGCGAGGGTTTGACACAATCCTAACTCATTGATCGAAGAGTGCACCAGAAATAAGGACTAGGTAGCACAATCAGTCTTAGGGTGACGATTCAATAATCAACACACTAAGAATGAGATTATCGTCCAATTAACTACCAAGCAACGGAGTTGCTAGCAGTATTGATTTCACACACCACGATTCAGTTGTCGGCATTCCGGTTACAATAGCACGGAAACCGAGGAATGAACAATGATGGCAAGAGGTATCACTGTACCAAGAGTACATAGGATGATGTGCAATTCCTATAATAATCCCGATATAAAAGATGGTAATACTCCAAAGTAGAACAAAACAAAAGCTGGGTTGGCATTTTGATCTGCGAGATACAACTACTTTGACCCAATCCTGGATATGGATGAGGTACTGGAGTTTGTTTCTCCTAGTCATACCAGAACAGGATGGCTTGACGGACCACAAGAATAATAAGCATCGATGAGCTCGAGTGCACAACTACTCTTGACTATCAATTGATAGACGAAGGTCAGTAGACAACAAAAGAGGGGCAACTCAAAGGAACATATGTTTTTTTTCTGAGTTGTGGATACATAGATTAGTATGTCGAACCAAGTTCAACATGTTTCTTCCGGATAACCCATGCAGAGAGGTAGGACTGGCAGGGTCACGATATAGCATGGAGAACTCTTCGAGAGCACTCTTGTTGTGATCTTTTGGTTCAACAAACTTCTGCCATAAATGGTTCATAGCATTTGGAAGAAGGAAATACCACGGACCTCGAGAACTAATGCAAAGGTTACTAATAACCTAAAGGAACGAGCAAAGACTATCAACATGAGGTAAGTAGGGTGAGTCTCAGGTTCAAAACCCAAGAGTAGAATACCTACTACTAAATGGCATCACGGGATGCTTTCGAGAATGGTGGCCAGAATCATCACACTGGGGACACTAAACATTGCTAGATTACTAGTGACTCCCTAAAACACCTAGGGTCATAATAATAATTCCAACATATATGTCGAGGCAGTAGAATACCTCAACTCAGCAATTAGTGTGATTAACCTGGCCCAAAGGAACATCAAAACCAGAGGGAAAGGATTTGCAAATGCATCAGACTATTTAGAGACCTGGAATGACTCGGACAGCATAACGGCTGTAAATGCTCAAAAGATTGGAGACATGCTACAAAAATGGTGGCATAACCACTCCGAAGCACAATATCAAGGTTTCGAGATCAACAGTTATGAACATACGGAAGTAGTAAAACTGAGCTGAGATTTGAAACTATCAATTCTATAAGTCTATGGATTAGTAACACGTCATCCTGATAGATAGATGAGAAGGCCTAGTTCTTAATCCCCGTAGAAGAGAAGAGGATGACTCAGATCAGACGGCCATGAGGTATAAGGAGTAAAAAGAGCCTTACGTTCCATCCCACAATCAATTCCCCTACATATAACTAAAGCATTTCTAGACTCAACTTCGACCAGTTTGGCTTGGTAATCCTACAGGCAGTCAAGCTCTAATACCAAAGCTGTCAGGACCCGGACTCAATGCCACATCGATCTAGCATGTAACACATCATATCACTTTGCGGCCTCACGCACGGTATTCCCACGGGTGTCGCCTTACCTTTGCCCGGGACCATTTGTGCCTTTTGGCACACGTATATGATAGTGTCGCTAGCATCCATATGATAAGGAGCCCGGGCTGACATGGCTAGTCGTAAACCCAAAGTGGCACAAACTTACAGGGACAGGCATCCATGACCTAGCATCGAACGTGTCGGTCATCAGCGAGTGAATCCAGGCTGTAGCACTGGGCTAGCAGGACTCCGGTGAACCGGGCTGTAGCGGGCTAACAGGACTCCGGTATTCATCGCGTGACATTTCCCCGAAGGGACAGACACAGGAACGAAGAAGGACACATGCCGGACAGCCTAAGCATTCCGGAGCAGTAGCAAGCTACCATGGCTCAGTGGAAACACTAGGAGACTTTTCCCGATAAGAGAGGCTACTAAGGATAAACAACTAGATAGTCAGATCCCACACATACCAAGCATTTCAATAACATACACACAATATGCTCGATATGTGCAAATACAACATGGCATCACAACATGACTCTACGACTCGAGTATTTATTCATTAGGCTCCGAGGAGCGAGATATTACAAACATAGGTCTCATGACCCAACATTCAGAGCATACAAATCAAAGCACAAGCGGAAGCTAACATGTCTGAGTACAGACATCTACAAATGAAAAAGGCTTAGAAGCCTGACTATCTACCAGATCCTGCCGAGGGCACAAGATCGTAGCTGAGGTAACAAGCTAAACGTCGAAGTCCACCTGGAACTACTAGCGAGACTGAAGTCTCTCTGCAAAAACATAAAATAGGCAAACGTGAGTACAAATGTACCCAGCAAAACTTACATCAGAACTAACTACATATGCATCATTATCAATAAAGGGGGTGGTGGAGTTTAACAGCAGCAAGCCAGCTTTGACTCGGTGGCTATCCTGAACTACGACTGCAAGTAACTCTTTTGAGGTGGCGCACACGAGTCCACATATTCACCATATCAATACACCACTATGGATCCGCTCCCGTCTCCCTACGAGAACGCCATCCATAGCACTCACGTTTATCTTGCGCATTTTAGAGTATCCACTTTCACTTGTCTATGAACTGTACAGGCAACCTAGAAGTCCTTTACCGCGGACACGGCTATTCGAATAGATAATGTTAACCCTGTAGGGGTGTACTTCTTCACACACGCTCTCACCACTTACCGTCGTTTACACGACATGTACTCGGCAACCTTCAAGCGGAAGCCCAACGTGGGTGTCGGCCACGACCTACCTAAACACTCAAGTCCCTAGTCCAGGTTTATCGCCTATTCGGGTTCCATCCATGAGGAGATCCGGCCGAAGTTTCGCTCACAGCCCCAAACGATGTGAGCAGGGTTCCCGAGACACCAAACGGGCGCCCGGTACACCGTGCCACATGCCTACCGCATCACAGCCCACCCCTACGGTCAGCGCTGCGCACGGCCTCCAGCATACTACAAACACCAGAAACTACTTGCAACTCCTGGACAGAGGACAAGGGTGATTAAGAAGCCGAGAGGGTCCATTGGTTTCGGGCCCAATGCGTGGTAGTAGCTGAATCATGGATCACAAACACAGAACTCAGTTCCTGAGGACGGCTGCAATGAGACAACCCACCATGTACTCCTACATGGCCTCTCACCGCTACCTTTACCAAATCGTGTTCACACACTTAGCTCACACACAGTAGGACATGTTCACACACCTCTGATTCACCCCCGATGAATCAGACCTGACTCAACTCTAAGCAATAGCAGGCATGACAGACAAGCATGTATGAGTAGGCACATCAGGGCTCAAACAACTCCTACTCATGCTAGTGGGTTTCATCTATTTACTGTGGCAATGACAGGTCATGCAGAGGATAAAGGGGTTCAGCTACCGCAGCAAGTAACAGATGAATCGTTGTTGTCCTAATGCAGTAAAAGAGAGCAGGAGCAAGAGAGTAGGATTGTATCAGAATGAACAAGGGGGTTTTGCTTGCCTGGCACTTCCGAAGATAATATAGCTCTTCATCAGTGTCATCGATCTCATCGTCGAAACCACGTCTATCGAGAGGGGACAAATACCGGCAACAGAGAAGAAACACAATCAATGCAATGCACAATATGATGCATGATCATGACATGGTAAAATGAGTGTGTTGGGCTAATGCAACTACAACCAGATGGGTTTGAGCTATTTTGAACCAAAGATTCAAAGCTCAAACACATTTGTGATCTTAAATAGTGCTTTATCATGTTTTGCACTAAACAGCAAGTTAACTTGTTTAAACATGCATGAAACTGGTACAGATGGATAGATTGGATTTTTCTGATCATTTTTCATATATAATTTATCTCATTTGGAGTTACGGTTGAATTTATATGAATTTTAGAAGTTTGCATTATTTTCTGGAATTTACTGTAAAAGAATAAATCCAGAAAAGAGTTATTGCATCAGCATGACATAGGTGTGATGTCAGCAGGTCAACTGGGTCGGCCAGGTCAAACCTGACCTGTGGGACCTATACGTCAGTGCCTCTGGCTTGTTTGGGTGTATGACAGGTGGGACCGGTCAGCGCTGACTTGGTCAAAGTCAGAGCTGACACATGGGGTCCGTGACGTTAGCACTAATCTAAACAGAAATTAAACTAACCTAAACAGGCACAGGGGCCCACATGGCAGTGGCTCTGGGGGTGTTTAGCGTGGTCATTAGTGCTAACTAAAACAGCGCCACGTCAGCTGCCGGCGTTTAACCGCCGGCGACCTCAGATCGCGGCGGCGTCCGCGTCGGGTTTGCGCTACAGGGCACCGTTTTACTTGTGGTTTGCGGCTACGGCTAGCTGGCAATGCGGCGCATCTAATGGAGCGAACGGGAGGAGCTGGGGTGGCCTGAGTCGACGGCGGCGAGCTCCAAGGCGGCGGCCGGAGTTCGGGCACCTGCGGGTTTGGCGTTGTGGTGCTCGGGAGGGGAAGCTGGTGGGTTCTATGTGCTCCTAGTGAGGTTTGGAGCACGGTGTTGTGCCCGGCTTTGAGCCACGGTGGCTCTGGCCACGACGGTGACGAGGCACGGCGGCGGCGAGCTCTCGGGTCCTGCGGAAGCAACGGCTAGAGCGGCCAAACGGCATGGGAAGAAGAGGGGAACGGGTCAGCGGTTCACCGTGAGTCCAACGAGCGCGAGGGCGAGGCCGGGGACGCTCTGTGGGCGGCGAATCAAGCGACGGCGGCCGTCGGTGCAGAGGAAGGAGATGGCGTCGGTGACGGTGCTCCAGGGCGTCCGGCATCTTGTGGCTCCGTGGTAGGGATGGGGACGTCACGGCGGAGCTCGGGGGCGCGTCGGAGAGGCAAGGGGGAGGCGGTGGCTGCGGTGGTGCTCAGCGGCGTGCTGCGGTGCGCTCGGGAGAGAGGATCAGAGGTGGGGGAAAGCACGGGAGAACTCAGGGAGAGTGAGAGGGGTCGAGCGGTTCGGGGCGACGTCGGGCGTTCACCCACGCATCCAGGGGCTCGGCGGCAAGCAGGAGGAGGCGTGGCGAGGTCGGGCACGTCGCGGTGTCCCTCCTCTGCCTACTGGCAAAGGTAGGTGACGACTGGCACTAGGCCAGGTGGGCTGGGCCAGCGCAGGTGAGGCCCAGGTGGGCTTGGTGGGCGCCAGGTAAGTGCCCAGGTGAGTCTCTCTCTCTCTCTCTCTTTTATTTTAGTTTTTCTATTTCTGTTATTTTGTTTTGGTTTAGTAATAAAGCTAAACCATTTCATAAAATCCTGGAAATAATTATGGGTGCTTTCTAAATTATTTCAGTGACCCTCGACAATTTCCAACATTTTTGGAGCATCTAAAATATTTATAGCATTTAAATAGCCCCAATTCAAATATGTTTGAATCAATTCGAAGTCCAAATATGTCCTGCAAAAATGTGAACCATTTTTGGTAGATGCTTCCACCTTGATCAAGAAATGATGAACATTTTTAAAGGGCATTTTGAAATCATTGAAAAATATTTTGGTTGAACCTATTTGAATTCCTCTTTGATGCTAGGGTTTGAACAATCCCCATTTCAGGTTTAAATGAAATTTAAACATGATGCAACACTCTAATGCATGCACTAGGCATTGTCAGAACTAGGGATGTGACAGAGGCGGAGTGCCGCCACGCGCCGGAGAAGGAGGCAGAGTGCCGCCACGCGTGCCCTGATCGTCACTCGCCGGAGGAGGAGGCGGTGGAGGAGGCGGAGTGCCCTGACTCGCCAGAGGAGGAGGAGGAGGCGGAGGCGTCCAGTTCGGAAGGTTGATGAGCTCCTTCCGCCATAGGCATGGAGTCTTCAGAGCAGAACCCAGCCTAGTCTCCCCTTCACCAGTAGGGTGGTCAAGCAGGAGGTCCTCAAATCCCTCCGTTATTTCATCCACCATCACCTTAGCATATCCTTCTGGAATCGGCTGGCAGTGATAAGTTGCGCCGGGTCCAGTAGGATACACAGTGCCAACAGCCGCTTGACCTTCAAATTCATCCATCGCGCCATAATGTGGCAATTTTGAGACTCCGTGATATCATCCACAGGATAGCTGGCAGGAGCCGTCAAGACATGCTCCGGCTGAAGCAGCTCGGTGGAAGCCATGCTGCTTCTCTGCTGAGATGGCGGGGTAGCTTCGGGGGAAGCTTCGGCAGGTCATTTGCTGCGATCTACTGCTTCTCGTTCCCCTTCTCGTTCCTCTAGCCCCATTACCCTTTCGTGCAGTGCCTGCAGTTGGCCCTGCTCCAGTTTCTTCCTCCTCTCGTCGGTTTTGTAACCCCCTGTGTCCGGAAAACCAACCTTCCACGGAATGGAGCCTGGTGTGCCTCGTTTCCGTCCAGGGTGCTCAGGATTCCCGAGGGCCATTGTGAGCTCGTCCTTCTCCCTGTCTGGAACGAACGTCCCTCGTTGCGCTGCATCGATATAGTGCCGAAGGTTCTTGACTAGTATTTTCAGTTGCTCGTCCGTCCAATGGCACTTCCCTGATACAGGGTCGAAGGTTCCGCCAGCCCCGAAGAACCAAGTCCGGCAACGGTCTGGCCAGTACATTGTCTCTGGTTCGATCCCTTTTTCAAGCAGATCATGCTTAGCCTTAGACCACTTAGGCCGGGCTTTGAGGTAGCCACCTGACCCCGTGCGATGGTGAAGCATCTTCTTCGCAGCATTTTGCTTGTTTGTCGCCGACATCTTCTTACTCTTTTCCGATGTCTTGTGGGCCACAAATGCGGGCCAGTGATCTTTGATCTTCTCATATTTGCCGATGAATTCTGGTGTCTTTTTTTTTTGTCGACAAACTTGTTCAGCTCTTTCCTCCACCTCCTGAATAGGGTTGCCATCTTCTTAAGAGCACAAGACTTGATTAATTGCTCTTTAACTGGCTTCTCCGGATCCTCCTCTGGCGGTAGGGTGAAATTTGCCTTCAGCTGAGTCCAAAGATCTTCTTTCTGCATATCATTGACATGAGACACCTCAGGGTCTTCCTCCTTAGGCTTATACCATTGTTGGATGCTGATCGAGATCTTGTCCCTAACAAGAACCCCGCGCTTTGTCCGGATGGGTTCAATCGGTTCGCCGTCGGGCGCGATTTCTATGATCTCAAACTTTTCATCCGAGCTCAACTTTTTCTTCGGGCCTCGTCTCCTTACCGAAGTTGTGCTCGATCCGGAGGGCTAGAAATTATAAGGAAGAAAGACGAGAGTAATTAATATGTGTACATATACCAAAACAATGGATACATCAATTAACTAGTCAGCACGGGCATAACTAATATATATATATATATATATATATATATATATATATATATATATATATATACCTGGCCGGACTCGGTTCGGTCACCGGAGCAGTCAGCACGGTCTCCTTCTTGTACCTCCATTGTTTCATCGGAGCCATCATGAACATAGTCCTCTTCTTGTACCGGCATTAATGGGCCGAAGCCATCATGAACATAGCCCTCTTCTTCACCCAGTCCTTCCTGACCATCGGTGTCGTTGAGAAATGACGCAACTTCATCACTTCCTTGTGCGATTATGTCCCCCAACATCGCTTCTGTTTCTTCGTCTCGGGAGTGCTCCATAGTTTCTGCAAATATTTACAACATGTCAATTATTATTCAAACATGGTACAGATGGATATATATATATATATATATATATATATATATATATATATATATATATATATTAGTGGCAAACGTAGAACTAGCTAGCTAATCACAATAAGGAATCGTGTTAGTGGCTGCTGTTTCTCTAGGGTTTGGGGTCGCCTCGATACAATGCTTCAAGGGTTTGGGGTGGCCTCGACGACAATGCTCTTTTAACTTGGTAAATTTGGGTGGCCTCGAGAGAGTTAATTTGTCGGGTAGGGGCGCGGCGGGAGGGGGTAGGAGACCAACATCGTTTTCTCTCTAGGGTTTGCGTGTCCCCGAGAGTTTTGGTCGAGCGACAGGGCCGAGGGGGGTGCTGCCATGGTATAAGTTATCACGGTCGAGAGGGGGTATATATATCGACCGCCCCTCATGTCGAAGTTATCTCGAGGGGGTTATATCGACAACGACGTGACATACATATACATGGGAAAATAATGTTATCGGGAAGGGGGTATCGATACCCCCCCCCCCTCGTGTTGAAGTTTCTTCTTTCTCCTCTATTCCTTTCTTCTTCTTCTCCTCTTCTTTTTCTTCTTCTCCTTCGAGAAAGGAAAATAAGGAAAAGGAAGAAAAGAGGAAGAAGGAAGAAGGAAGAAGAAGAAGAAGAAAAAAAGAAAAAAAAGAGGAGAAGAAGAAAGGAATAGAGGAGAAGAAGAAAAATAGAAAAATTCTATTTTTTTCTTCTTCTCCTCTATTCCTTTCTTCTTCTCATCTTCTTTTTCTTCTTTTTTCCTCTTCTTATTTATTTCTCCTCTTCTTCCTCTCCTCTTCTTCTCCTTTGTTCCTCTTCTTATTTTCCTTTTTCCTCTCATTCTTTTAGCATTGCTTGTTTTAAAAAAAATGTTCAAATAGAAAATTTCAAAAAAAAAAACAAAGGTTTTGCCTAATGCATTGTTCATATGAATATACAAACATTTGCATATTCTACAATAATTAATATCACCAAAAAAATCTATGAACAGAAAAAAATCCTAACTTTTCTAAAAATCTATCTTTTGCATATATGAAAACATTAATGCACATATGAACAAAAAATACATATATGAACAAAAACATGCTCTGAACCATTTTTTAATACATTTTGAACATCTACATACACATAGCCACATACATACACATATACATTATATATATATATGAAAAAAAAACTAATAAAAATGAAAAAAAACAGAGCCGCATAGCCACATACATACACATATACATTATATATATATATATATATATATATATATATATATATATATATATATATATATATATGAACAAAAAATTAAACTAATAAAAATGAAAAAAAAATAGAGCCGGGGCGGCGCGGCGGCTCGCAGCGGGGGCGGCTAGCGATGACGATGGCGACGGTGGGGGCGGCGAGGGCGCCGGCGCGCTGGGGCGGGACGGGGCAGGGGCTCGGGGCGGCACGCGGTGACGGGGACGGCGGTCTCAGGCGGCACACGGTGATAGGGACGAGGAGGGTGGGCTCGGGGAGGCACGCAGCGACGGGGACGAGGACGGCGCGGGCTCGGGGAGGCCGGCGACGAGGACGGCGCGGGCTCGGGGAGGCGACGGCCTTGGAGGCGGCGGCAACGACGGGGAGGTGGAGCAGCCTGGCGGCGTCGAGGAGGTCCGCGTCGTCGGGGGCAACTGGCGATGAAATTCTGAATTTTTGCAAAGTGTTTGCTTATATAGCAAAGCCATTGGTCCCGGTTCGTGAAACCAACCGGAACTAATGCACCCTTTAGTCCCGGTTGGTGCCACCAACCGGGACCAAAGGCCTCTTTTCGGCAGCCCAAAGGGCGGGAAGCGGCGGCCTTTGGTACCGGTTGGTGCCACCAACCGGGACCAATGCCCCCCTTTAGTCCCGGTTGGTGCCACCAACCGGGACCAAACGCCCCTGTGTTGCCCGCGTCGGGGCCAAAGTTTAGTCCCACCTCGCTAGTTGAGAGGGACGCGCAGTGGTTTATAAGCCCCACTGTCGCACCCCTCTCGAGCTCCTCTCCACCGCAGGCTTTCGGGCCTACTTGCTATTGCTTTGCCTGATGGGCCTTCTGGGCCTACTGCGGGCCTGAATCCTGGCCCATAGTAGGGTTTCTAGTCGTATTCAGGCCGTGGGGGCCCAGTAGGAGGCATTTTTTTATTTTTTTTTTGTTTTCTTTACTTATTGTTGCTATTTTTAATTTTTTTTTTCCAGTTTTTTGTTTTGTTTTCTGCATTATTTATTTTCTTTTGTTTTTTGCTTTATTTTTTAATTCTTTTTGCTTTTAGTTTTAGGAAAATTATAAACTTTCTATTAGTGCCATTAGTTTTCAAATTTGAAAACACTTTTTTGTTTTTTTGTTTTCTTTCTTGCTTTATTTATTTTGTTTTGTTTCTACTTACAACAAAATACTTATTGTTGCTATTTTTAATTATTACGAGGGCCGAACCATAAGACATTAAAGCACTTCAAATGAACTCTGAAAAAGTTGAAAGTTGGCATGGTATCATAAATTGACCCACGTAGCATCTGCATGTACAAAACGGACAATGGTATCATACTCGTCAGTTACAAAGTTGGCATGGTATCATCATAATAGTTGCGGGAGAAAGTCTTCACTTTTTCTTCGCTTCTGTCATTTGCTTATTGCACCGTAACCATGGATAATCTTCATCGTTTATCAGGATGCTGGGGTCAGCCTTGACTTTGAAGGGAGGAATTTCATGAAAGAACTATGTGGCGCTTTGGCTCATCGTATGATGTATTCGCTTCCTTATCTTTTCTCTTTCTCGGTCTGGTAGACATGTCCTTCACATAGATAACCTGTGCCACATCATTGGCTAGGACGAACGGTTCGTCAGTGTATCCAAGATTTTTTAGATCCACTGTTGTCATTCTCTACTGTGGGTCTACCTGTACCCCGCCTCCTGACAGATTGACCCATTTGCACTTAAACAAAGGGACCTTAAAATCATGTCCGTAGTCAAGTTCCCATATGTCCACTATGTAACCATAATATGTGTCCTTTCCCCTCTCGGTTGTTGCATCAAAGCGGACACCGCTGGTTTGGTTGGTGCTCTTTTGATCTTGGTCAATCGTGTAAAATGTATTCCCATTTATCTCGTATCCTTTCCAAATCAATACAGTCAAAGATGGTCCCCTGGACAACAAGTGCAGCTCATCACAAACAGTGTTGTCACCTCTGAGACGTGCTTCCAACCAACTGCTGAAAGTCCTGATATGTTCACATGTAATCCAGTCGTCGCACTGCTCCGGTTGTTTGGAGCGCAGACTGTTCTTGTGTTCATCAACATACGGGGTCACCAAGGTAGAGTTCTGTAGAACTGTGTAGTGTGCTTGAGACCAAGAATATCCGTCCCTGCATATTATTGAGTCCCTTTCAAGCGTGCCTTTTCCAGTCAGTCTCCCCTCATACCGCGATTTAGGGAGACCTATCTTCTTAAGGCCAGGAATGAAGTCAACACAAAACCCGATGACATCCTCTGTTTGATGGCCCATGGAGATGCTTCCTTCTGGCCTAGCGCGGTTACAGACATATTTCTTTAGGACTCCCATGAACCTCTCAAAGGGGTACATATTGTGTAGAAATACGGGGCCCAGAATGACAATCTCGTCAACTAGATGAACTAGGACGTGCGTCATGATATTGAAGAAGGATGGTGGGAACACCAGCTCGAAACTGACAAGACATTGCACCACATCACTCCTTAGCCTTGGTATGATTTCTGGATCGATCACCTTCTGAGAGATTGCATTGAGGAATGCACATAGCTTCACAATGGCTAATCGGACGTTTTCTGGTAGAAGCCCCCTCAATGCAACTGGAAGCAGTTGCGTCATAATCACGTGGCAGTCATGAGACTTTAGGTTCTGAAACTTTTTCTCTGCCATATTTATTATTCCTTTTATATTCGACGAGAAGCCAGTCGGGACCTTCATACTAAGCAGGCATTCAAAGAAGATTTCCTTCTCTTCTTTGGTAAGAGCATAGCTGGCAGGACCTTCATACTGCTTTGGAGGCATGCCGTCTTTTTCGTGCAAACGTTGCAGGTCCTCCCGTGCCTCAGCTGTATATTTTGTCTTCCCATACACGCCCAAGAAGCCTAGCAGGTTCACGCAAAGGTTCTTCGTCACGTGCATCACGTCGATCGAAGAGCGGACCTCTAGGTCTTTCCAGTAGGGTAGGTCCCAAAATATAGATTTCTTCTTCCACATGGGTGCGTGTCCCCCAGCGTCACTCGGAACGGCTTGTCCGCCGGGACCCTTTCCAAAGATTACGTGTAAATCATTGACCATAGCAAGTACGTGATCACAGGTACGCATGGCGGACTTCTTCCGGTGATCTGCCTCGCCTTTGAAATGCTTTCCTTTCTTTCGACATTGATGGTTGGTCGGAAGAAATCGACGATGGCCCAGGTACACATTCTTCCTGCAGCTTGCCAGGTATATACTATCGGTGTCAAGTAAATAGTGCGTGCATGCGTGGTATCCCTTGTTTGTCTGTCCTGAAAGGTTACTGAGAGCGGGCCAATCGTTGATGGTCACGAACAGCAACGCCTTTAGGTTAAATTCCTCCTGTTTGTGCTCATCCCACGTACGTACACCGTTTCCATTCCACAGCTGTAAAAGTTCTTCAACTAATGGCCTTAGGTACACATCAATGTCGTTGCCGGGTTGCTTAGGGCCTTGGATGAGAACTGGCATCATAATGAACTTCCACTTCATGCACATCCAAGGAGGAAGGTTATACATACATAGAGTCACGGGCCAGGTGCTGTGATTGCTGCTCTGCTCCCCGAAAGGATTAATGCCATCCGCGCTTAAAGCAAACCATACGTTCCTTGGCTCACTTGCAAACTCATCCCAGTATTTTCTCTCGATTTTTCTCCACTACGACCCGTCAGCAGGTGCTCTCAACTTCTCGTCTTTCTTACGGTCCTCACTGTGCCATCGCATCAACTTGGCATGCTCTCTGTTTCTGAACAGACATTTCAACCGTGGTATTATAGGAGCATAACACATCACCTTTGCAAGAACCCTCTTCCTGGGGGGCTCCCCGTCAACATCACCAGGGTCATCTCGTCTGATCTTATACCGTAATGCACCGCATACCGGGCATGCGTTCAGATCCTTGTACGCACCGCGGTAGAGGATGCAGTCATTAGGGCATGCATGTATCTTCTACACCTCCAATCCTAGAGGGCATACGACCTTCTTTGCTGCGTATGTACTGTCGGGCAATTCGTTATCCTTTGGGAGCTTCTTCTTCAATAGTTTCAGTAGCTTCTCAAATCTTTTGTCAGGCACAACATTCTCTGCCTTCCACTGCAGTAATTCCAGTACGGTACCTAGCTTTGTGTTGCCATCTTCGCAATTGGGGTACAACCCTTTTTTGTGGTCCTCTAACATGCGATCGAACTTCAGCTTCTCCTTTTGACTTTCGCATTGCGTCCTTGCATCGACAATGACCCGGCGGAGATCATCATCATCGAGCACATCGTCTGGTTCCTCTTGATCTTCAGCAGCTTCGCCCGTTGCAGCATCATCGTGCACATCGTCTGGTTCCTCTTAATGTTCAGTAGCATCACCGTATTCAGGGGGCACATAGTTGTCATCGTACTCTTCTTCTTCGTCGTCTTCCATCATAACCCCTATTTCTCCGTGCCTCGTCCAAACATTATAGTGTGGCATGAACCCTTGTAAAGCAGGTGGGTGTGAAGGATTTTCCGGTCAGAGTAAGACTTCGTATTCCCACATATAGGGCATGGACAACACATAAAACCATTCTACTTGTTTGCCTCAGCCACTTCGAGAAAATCATGCACGCCCTTAATGTACTCGGAGGTGTGTCTTAAACCGTACATCCATTGCCGGTTCATCTGCATGCATTATATATAACTAAGTGTGTCAAAAATCATTATAGAACATCATGAATAGATAATTAAGTGACCAAATTAATAGAAGTTCATCATCACATTAAAACCAAAGTACATACATAGTTCTCATCTAACAACATAAAGGTCTGCAGAGCATCTAAATTAATTAAACCATACACTGAAACTATGTAAAACATTTCAATGCGAAAACAAATGCGATCATAATCGCAACCAATATAACAACTGATCCAACGGCATAATGATACCAAGCCTCGGTATGAATGGCATATTTTCTAATCTTTCTAATCTTCAAGCGCATTGCATCCATCTTGATCTTGTGATGATCGACGACATCCGCAACATGCAACTCCAATATCATCTTCTCCTCCTCAATTTTTCTAATTTTTCCTTCAACAAATTGTTTTCTTCTTCAACTAAATTTAACCTCTCGACAATAGGGTCGGTTGGAATTTCCGGTTCAACAACCTCCTAGATAAATAAAATATATGTCACGTTGGTCGGCATAATTGTCATAAACAATAAATGAACCAATAGTTATGAAAAGATAATATATATACCACATCCGAATCATAGACAGGACGAGGTCCGACGGGGACGGATACCAAAACCATCTCACTATATAAGATGCAATAATAAAAGTAAGAAAATTATACAAGTATCTATATAAACATACTAGTAAGAATTTTTTTCCTTTCAGAAAGAAGATAGGAACAAGAGGCTCACCACGGTGGTGCCCGCGATGAGATCGGCGCAGGCGATCGACGGCGGTAAAGACGGGGACGGGACGTGACGGACCGCTAAACATAGACAAATATTGAGGAAAATGGAGCTTGGAGGTCGAGCTTGGAGAGGAGAAAGCTTAAGTAGTGTGGCTCGGGCATTCCATCGAACACCTCATGTGCATAGGAGGTGAGCTAGAGCACCACAAAGCTCTCCCCTCGCCGGCCATGAAAAACAGGAGCAGTGGGAGTGCTCTGCTCGCGGGCGAGGGGTATATATAGGCAACTAACTGGTCCCGGTTCGTGGCCAGAACCGGGACTAAAGGGCAGCCTTTGGTCCCGGTTCAAGCCACCAACCGGGACCAATGGTGGTGGGCCAGGAGCGAGGCCCATTGGTCCCGGTTCATCCCACCAACCGGGACCAATAGGTCCAGTCGAACCGGGACCAATGGCCCACGTGGCCCGGCCGGCCCCCGTGGCTCACGAACCGGGTCCAATGCCCCCATTGGTCCCGGTTCTGGATTGAACCGGGACTAATGGGCTGACCTGGCCTGGACCATTGCCCCCTTTTCTACTAGTGAGGTGTGAGGAGGAGGTTAGCCTTGATGGGCAGGTGGTGCCTCAAAAGGACACCTTTCGATATTTGGGGTCAATGCTGCAGGAGGATGGGGGTATTGATGAAGATGTGAACCATCAAATCAACGCCGGATGGATGAAGTGGCGCCAAGCTTCGGGCATTCTCTGTGACATGAGAGTGCCAAAAAATCTAAAAGGCAAGTTCTACAGGACGGTGGTTCGACCCGTGATGTTCTATGGCGCTGAGTGTTGGCCAACTAAAAGGCGACATGTTCAACAATTAGGTGTGGCAGAGATGCATATGTTGAGATGGATGTTGGTCACACGAGGCAGGATCGAGTCTGGAATGATGATATACGAGATAGAGTTAGGGTAGCACCAATTGAAGAGAAGCTTGTCCAACACCGTCTGAGATGGTTTGGACATATTCAGTGCAGGCCTCCAAAAGCACTGAATATGCCCAAACCGTATTCAGTGCATAGCAGACGGCTAAAGCGTGCGGAGAATGTCAAGAGAGGTTGGGGTAGACTGAATTTTACATGGGAGGAGTCCGTTAAGAGAGAACTGAAGGATTGGAGTATCACCAAAGAACTAGCTATGGACAGGGGTGCGTGGAAGCTTGCTATCCATGTGGCAGAGCCATGAGTTGGTTGCGAGATCTTATGGGTTTCACCTCTAGCCTACCCCAGTTTGTGTGGGACTAAAGGCTTTGTTGTTGTTGTAAATCTGGTGGGGGTGTTTATTTATCATAGTATGTTTTTTTATTTGGTTCAGGTTGTTTTTTCTGTCCAATCAGTTTTTGACACATGTACTTGTTGTAATTTCAGTCCATTCTCGGGCTTAAAAACATATGTTTTCATTCCACTTTCAGGTTGAATTCTAACTCTCCCTTTTGGACCTTTAAGCGATTATTTGCACTCAGCCTATCCCTAACAGGCCGCTTGCAAACCCATTACTGCCTCATAAAGACCAGAGAAAACACCAGAGATTCATCGAACACTAAACTCTGAACTCTGAAGGATATTGTGGAACTGAAGAAAATGACACCTATCACTAAAAAAACTGAAAATAGATAATTGAAAATGATGGTAAAGTGGATACTTATACACCAGTGCCACAAGTAGACTTCAAATTCCAGCGATGTTCAATGCACATGCAATTCCCTTTGTGATTCACTACAGGTCAGGAAAGCAAAAGGAAAAAGGAGCATGCCGCTGATCCTTTTTGCCACAATATTCATAACCATTATCGGAAAAAAACTGCTGCGGTGACCAGGCAAAAGAACATGGCTGAAGAGTAAAACAAAGATACACAAGGGAGGAAGTGACAAAGAAATAGAAGTAGACAAATACTTGTTGAAGACAAGCTTTATAAGTATTTTCTTGCCTAACCTGAGAGACTAAAGAAATGATGAAACATAGTGCAAAATTGAAGAAGACTAAATAAAGAACTGAGAGAGACTGGCGACCAGAAAGAAGGCAGTGGAAACACACTTAAGACTGAACGAAGAAACTGACGGAAAACTAATGAAAAATACTAATGAACTGTCGCGGCTGTAAAAGCTATGAATGAGAATGAGAAATATGACTAATAGATTGAAAAAGAGAAAGTCAAACAAAGAGAACGAAAGTGAGACCGAGGACTTAAGAAAGACAAAATGCTCAAAGAAAAACTGACTCGAGAAAATAACTAGACCAATGACAGAATTAGTAAAGACTAAGGACCGATAGAACATGAACTGAAGACATAAGAAAATAGAGTGAAATAGAGAATGGACAAAGGAAATGAGAATGAGCAACAAGACTGAGAAAATGAAAACATAAGTCAGAAAGGGAGAATGAAAAACTAAATAACTTAAGAACTAATAAATGCTGATAAAATATTAAATGCTTCAGAATCTGAAAAAAGAACAATGACAAGCCACAAAAATACTGAAAATCGTATATGCTAAAGACTTACGAATGACGAAGGGCGCTCAATGACTGAAACTAGAGACAAAACTAATGAACAAAGACACATAACACTAAAACTAGTGACCAAACTGAAGAAAATGAAACCTACATTTAAACTAACTAGAAAATTAAAGCTTTCTGACTATCTATTAATGCAAAACGACAACCACCAAAAATGGCACACTAAATGAAAATGGTGGACTAAGAACCATACCGGGAAGAACACTGAAACAAGACTTAATGATAAACTAAATGGTATTACATGACTGTAATAATTGACAACTGAACTACAAACAACAATTCTAAAATACAATAGGAGACTGAATAATGAACAATAGTGAATACTGACATACAACTAATTTCTCGAGACTGATAAACAAATATTGAATGATGCAAGAAAAAATTATGAATGGTAACTAACAAAACATGAACACTGATAATTGAAAAAAGACTGGTGAAGAAAATAAAAGAAATGAATATTGAAGGAAAAAATGATGAACCAATGAGTGAATGACAGGGCTGAAAAATGAACAAAAGAATCGAGAAACTAGTTGATCGATGAATTACTGAATACGATTCCTATTCCCCTCACCGCCTCAATATGGGGCTGAAGACAACAAGCACAGAAGACTAAGAAAGGCAAATGAATACCGAGAAATGACGAGTGGCAAGGAAAATTAAGTGAAGACTTCGCCATCCTTTATAGATGACCAGAGGAGAATAATAAGGAAGATCAATGAATAATGACAAGAAAATGGATAAATGATAAAAATAAAATAGCAAGCTTACAGAATGACAAACAAAGTATATACTTAAGAAAATAAAGGGGGTGAGACTGAAGAAGGATGAGAATGAGGATTCAGTAATAACCGGGCCTTTCTTGAGCCACTTAAGTAGGACACTCCTGATTATATACTGAAAAAGGAAAAAGAGTGAACGACCAAAATAGTTACCAAAAAGGATAGCTAGTTTTAAGTTTTAAGCCTGAAATTTAAAAGGTAGACACTTAAGTAGGACACTACAAAGTGATTTGTAAGAAGCCAACTGTTCATCTAAGAATAAGCAAAGAGAGAAAATGATTGAGACCGAGGGCAGATGGGCAAAAGATAGTAGGGTGAAGAAAATGAGCAAAAACCACTAGGTCGTGACCACGTACACCTCACCTCTAGCAGCTTGCCGATCTTCCTACACCGGTGATCCATAATTCCATCACCTCGCCTCTAGTGCATAATGACATACATAATTCCTTGCTCGTGCAACACTGGTGATCTTCCTACAAAAGATTGGCATATGAGAATGGGCCATAGCTCAACTAACTAGGAACCCAAAGAAAATTGAGAAACTTGACCACCTCAAGCAATCTGGTTGACACTAATTAGTAATTACTAAAAAAATCAGTGGGATTGCCACTTTTGCATAAGTATCAATGCATTCACAGAAAACAAATGCGTGTATGAATTGGTTGAGGGGAATGTGGATGTTTAACAAAACGCTAGAGACCAAAAAAAGATGGGATGCATTAGACCCCAACTTAAGCTATATAAAGCTGTAGTTAAACCTTCTGATTTTCTTTAAAAAGTTGTAAGCAACAAAACTGACATACATACTCGCTGTACAAGCTTAATGACCGAGAAACAGGGAATTGCGTGACAAAAAAAGCTTGGGAAAGATATAGAGAGACAATAAAATAAGAAGGGACACCTCAGACTATGTGATTCAGGGTGGTGCTTGTACCAAATTGCTGCAGATTTTTCATATGAGCATAATGTAATAGAAGACTACAATATTTCATGGACAACATGAATCAAACACTACAACATTTCATGGACACCATGAATCAAACAAACATCTGGTACCTAAATATATGTTGTATACTATTTTTACAAGATAGCATGACTTTCACAACATGAAAATTGAGCACATGGTAGCATTTCAGTTCCATCTAGATATAACAAAATCATTACAAAATGTCATATCACATAGCATTGGTGTTACCTTCTTTTTAATTGATTGCTGCAACTTGCAAAACTGAACTCCTATGAACCTGAAACAGAGGGAAAGGGAACCCAGATTAACCTGCTTGTGTTCTAGGGTTCACAAAGAGAAAGGGACAGACACCACAATACAGAGGAATGAGGCGCCATAGGAAGAAGGGAGGGAGAGGGAGGCGTGCCATGGGAAGGAAGGGAGGGGCGCCATGGGAGGGGAGGGATAGAGAGAGAAGGCGCCATGGTAGGGATGGCTGCTGGAGCAGAGGGGCAGCAAATGGAGAGTAAAGGGGGGGAGATATGCCACAAAGAAGAAAGGGATGCCGCCATGGCCACGAACTCGTTGCCTCCTGCGTGGATGAGGAGAAGAGAACAAAGCCTCCATTGGAGTGATGTGACCCCGTAAAAAACAGAGCGAATCGGGCGCCAAACCCAGGTAGAACATCTTCAGCAGACCCCGTAAAAGTCGAATCCGTATAATTCCGCCGGGTATACGGGTTCGATCAATTTTTCTTGCCAGAACAGACTCTGTATCTCAGGCTCGGCTCGTAAAAAGTTTACCGTCGCCCAAAAAAAGACCCTTTTCACCGCTATTGATGCAGTTTCACAGCTCGGATACGGGTCAAACCCTATCCGCCTCCGCCGTCGCTCCGCTGCGATTCCCCTCCCCCTCCGCCCCAATTTCTCTTCGCCAGCGAGCCCAAAAAATGCCCTAGCGACCCTTCCCGACCCATGGACGGCTACGGAAGTGGGGGCGGGGGGGATGACGCAAAGTGCCGCCGCCGCACGCAAGCGGGGGGCGCGGAAGTGGCTCAACTATGGGAGCCGGCCGCCGCCAGCATTCGAACGTCGCGAGCGTGAGCTCACGGTTCGCCGCCGCGCCTCCTCCGGCTCCTCTGCCGCGGGGAGCTCGTTTGCGGGTGCCTCGAGCTCATGGCTCACTCCGGTCAAGAGAGAGCCGGAGAAGCTCGAGCCGCTCGTCGTCAATCTTGAGGCCGACGCGGACCCGCCGCGTCGAGGCATCATCGGCCCCGAAGACTACCTCCCTCGGGGCAGGAGGACCACTCGAGCGTGCCATCATGGAGCACTTGGCGAGGAAGGAGGAGGAGGCCGCCGCGAGCTCGAGATCAAGGAGATCTTCCTCGAGCATGGCGTCGCACACGCGTCCAAGGAGGCGGACCTGCACGTCATGAAGGCCAAGCAGGCCAAGGTCTGGATCAACCTCGACTCCGACGAGGACTGAGCTCCTCCGGCTCCTCCGCTGCGTTGTCGGCGCCGCACCGGTCGATTTTTGTAGCCTAGGCTCCGGTACGCTGCACGGCCGGCAGATCCCCCCGCCCCCTCCACCATTGTAGTACTAGGATATAGTATGATGAACAACTATGTATGATGTAGTATGATGATCAACTATGTATGATGAATGTCGTTGCAAGTTTCTCTCGTGAATATATTTTTCTTCAAATTTTACAATTTCATATACGGTGTCTTATCTGCAGCGCACGAATTCGCCCCACAAATCTAATCTGCAGCGAATTGTAAACGCGTTTTCCGGGTCGGACTTTTACCGTCTGCTAGAGATGCTCTTAGACAAAGACAGCCCGAAAAGATCGCCCAGACTAGCGCGGATCTCCGAACAAAATAGGACGACAAAAAAAACGACCTGAAACCAAATTGAAAACACACGTCTGACTTTTAGTAAAAGTGATCTGGTTTTATATTAGATCAAGAAGACATCATATGCATCATTATACCTGTTAGAAGGGATAGAGGGATTGGTGGAATAGTTGTTGTATTGCTTGAGCCTCGTGGGCATATATATAGGAGTACAATGACCAACTTGGAGTACAAGACAAGCCGGAATAAATCCTAGTCTATCTCGTCTTTCCTAATACAATCACGTTACTCAACATCCCCCCGCAGTCACGACGGTAGCGACGCAGACGGTGAGACTGGAGAAGAATCCGAAGGCAAGCCGACGGACACCCTCCCACAGTCGTAACGGTCGACGCATCGCGGAGTCGTGGCTGGAGTGAAAACCAACGAGGTTGCTCAAGCAGGCGGTAGCCCTTTGTGCCGTTTGTCGATGTAGCCGAGAGCGTGTGTGGTGGAGCCGTGGTCGAGGTAGCCGTGCGAAGAATGCCGTGGTCGATGTCGAGTCAGGGTGGCCGGTGTCGAGGAAGTCGCCGTGGAGCCGCGGGCGCAAGGGGGCGCCGAGTTAGTCGTGGGCGCAGTGGTGTCGAAGTAGTGGTGCGCCAGGACGGAGATGATGTTGACGACGCGTCGCGCCGGGGTTGCCAACCCTGGGGACACATCATAGACGAAGGCACGCGTCGGTGTTGCCAGCACCGGGCATGCGTAGACGGACGAAGACGAAGTTGACGAAGCGCCCCGCCAGGCTTGCCAGGCCCGGGGATACGTCGTCGACGAAGGCACGCGGCGGTGTTGCCAACACCGGGCATGCGTAGACTGGGACCTGCACAAGCTGTACGCCATGTCGAAGAAGTCGGAGAGGCCAGCAGAGAAGGACTCGACGACGGTTGCAGCGCCAATCAGCGCGGGGCCAATGTCGCACGCGGTTGTCGGAGTAGATGAAGCGGTCGGGGTAGATGACGGCGATGCTGGCGACGGGCTGGTGCTGGATGAAGAAGAACGGGGTGGACGGGCGGCGGCAGCGGCTACGGGGGTAGCGGCGGCGGCGGCCGAAGAAGAGCAGCGGCAGCGGCCTGATGGCGGCGGCGGCGGCTAGGTTATGAGCGCGGTGGCGATGCTCGAAGTAGGCGAAGGACCCTGACGGCGTGACGAAGACCGGCGCGGACGGTGGCGTTCTCGCGCCAAGGGAGACGGCGCGGCGCATACCACGGGAGGTTGACGCGCGGTGACGGCGGAGTGGACCGCGGGCCGCGGCGCTACGGCCCGAAGGGGCGACGCAACGGCGGTAGGCGGGTCGGGGCGACGGCGGGAAGACCTCGGGGCGGCAGCAGGGACCGCGGACCGCGACGCTGCGGCCCGAAGGGGCGACACAAAGGCGATTCGCGAGTCGGTGCAACCGCGGGGACGGCCTCGGGACGGCGGCGTGGACCGCGTGCCACACTCGCTACGGCCCGACGGGGCGATGCAGCGGCGGCGCGAGGGTCGATGCAGCCACGGGACGGCCTAGAGCGGACGCCCTTGGGGCGGCGGGGGACCGCGGGCTGCGGCACTACGGCCCGAAGGGGCGACGCAGCGGTGACGCGGGTCGGTGCAGCCGGGAGAAGAACCACGGGGCGGCGGCGCTGCGACCCGACGGGGCGACGCAGCGGCAGCCCGATGCTCGATCGGTGGAGAGGCGCGCTGAACTCGGGGACGATCTTCACGGGACCTGCGGAGGCGCGTGCAACCGACGAGCCAGGTCGGTCGCGCGGCGTAGATGAGGCAGATCGCGGCGGCGAGCGGGTGATCAAGCCGATCGCGCGCGTGGTCGGGGACGCCACTCGGTGGAGGCGTGGTGGCGGCGGAGTCCGAGATGAAGCCGGCGGCGGCGGGCGGCAGGGCGGCTATGATTGGCCGCCGCATGGCGCGAGGCCGCCGGGTCGGGGTGATGCAGGAGTCCCGGTCGGAGCAGGGCGGTGACGGCCGGCGTAGATCGACGGGCGGGCCGTCACGCAAACGGCGGCGGTGAAGGGACGCCGCATGACGCGAGGCCGCCGGGTCGGGGCGACCGGCAGGCCGATGCGCGGACGACGCGCGAGGCCGCCGCGTCGGGGCGACCGACGGGTAGACGCGTGAACGACGCGCGAGGCCGCCGGGTCGGTGAAGAAGCTGGCCAATCGCGCCGGTGTTGGAGTAGAGGCGCACGGAGTCGACGGCGGCGGTGGGCGACGGAAACCGGATCACATAGACCGGAAAACCAAAAAGTAGACGCCGATCAAAGCGACCGGCGAGAGAGAGAAAAATCCGGATCAAAGGATCGGAAAAAAGACTCTCTAGGGCAGCCGGCCAACACGGCCGGCGGACGAACCCTAGGTACGGGCGGCGCGGCCCCCGGCGGCAGTCATGGAGGCAGACCACCCCGGGGGCGGCGCGCTGGTGCGGAAGCGACGGCTGCTAGGGTTTAGGATCGACTTGCGATAGATACCATGTTAGAAGGGATAGAGGGATTGGTGGAATAGTTTGTTGTATTGCCTGAGCCTCGTGGGCATATATATAGGAGTATAATGACAAACTTGAAGTACAAGACAAGCCGGAATAAATCCTAGTCTATCTCGTCTTTCCTAATACAATCACGTTACTCAACAATACCATCCATAAAATAGGGTAACTAAACCCACCGACGGATGAACAAAGTGCAATCTAATATTTGAGTATTTGAAAAGTTGAATCACAGTTCTAGCTAGCGACGCGCAACCAATTTAGAACAGAACCATTTTTCACTAAATTTTGAGTTTTTACTCAAATCACACAAATACAGCTTCACATTTGTCACCACTCACAAGCACATCATCATATAGCTAATATTAACACACAGGAAAAGAAAAACGCACGCGCACACATCCAAACTGCCACTGGTTCGTCTTCCCGATTAGAAACCCACGGCCATGGCGCTCACAAACACCGCAGCTCCGATCGCCGCGAGATGGCCCCCACGGCCGCCCTTGTAGGCTGCACTGTCGTAGGGGCTGTTGTCCACCAGCGGCTGGCTGCCGAACCCTGCCACTCCCGCGACACCGCCGGCCGCCGTCGCCGCTTCACCATGTCCGGCAACGTCCCCGACACCACCGAAGGCTCCTGTCTCGGCGCCCGGTGCGATCCCGTAGCCGTCGCCGAAGGGCCCTGCCCCCGCGGCAACACCTCCTACCGTCGGCGCAATGCCGTAGCCATCGCCCAAGCCACCTGCCCCCGGTCCAACTCCTCCGGCGCCTCCTGCCGCCGGTGCAATGCCGTAGCCGTCGCCCAAACCACCTCCCCCTGGGGCAACACCTCCGACTCCTCCTGCCGCCGGTGCAATGCCGTAGCCGTCGCCCGAGCCACCTGCTCCGGCCCCTGGAACAACTCCGTCCCCGAGCTCCGCCGCCTGCGGCAGCTCGGCCGCGTGGCCGTTGCCGCCCTGCACCTGGCCGAAGGGCAGGTTGCTGCTGTGCGCGCCGATGGGCTCGGCGAAGGACGGCAGCGCGGCCGCAAGGCCCGGTGACCCCGGCGCGCCGCAGTGTTGCGCGTGGCGCGGCTCGTCGCTGGCCCGCCACGCGAGCTCGCCGTCCTTGTCGCGGACGCGTATGTCGCCGTCGTCCACGAGCTCGAGCGTCTGCAGGAAGTTGGTCCCGTCGGTGTTGGTCTCGCCGTGCCACACCTCCTCGCTGCCGTCGAACACCTCCAGCCCGTGCCACGAGAAGAGCAGGGTGCACGTGTTCACCGTGCTCACCGGCCGGCACTCCGACTCCCACGCGCTCGCGCCCCCGGCAGCACCGCCCTCGGAAGCTTTGCCGCTACCGGCCATCACCTCGACGTAGCAAAAGTCGGCGCCGAGCCCGCCGGCGCCCGGCGTGGTGTGGGTGCGCACGAAGTAGGCGGCGTACTTGCCGGACGGAGACGTGAGGAACAGCACGGGCGGACCGGCGTGCCCTCCAGGCGGGATGCTCGCCAGGATCTGCTGCTTGGACACGCGCTCGATCGTGGCGGTCGGCACCGTGGCCGCCGCGAGGGAGCAGGAGAGGAGTAGGAGGACGGCTATGGACGGCAGGAACTTCATGGCTGGCTGGCTAGCGGCTTATGGTGTCTCTTACTTGTGTGCTTGCTGCAGCTCTGTGGTTGTCGACCTGTGTGGTTGTGCATGGTGTGGCATGATGAGCTGCGTACATATAGTTAGGGTGGCGATGGAGTAGGAGATGTCGAGTGGTTAGAGAGGACATGGATGGAGTTAGTAGTACATCACCCGTTCCAATACTAGGATGCAGAGCAGGGGAGTGGTGAGGCAGCTGGGTTTAGGTAGTTTGATGAATAGTTGGGGCACGGGAGCCACAAGCATCTGGCTCCACTTTGTGCCTGTGTCCTGCGAGTGGTTGGAGCATCTACCACGGACCACCGAAATCTTCCCCAAACGCATAAGTGGGATGTCCGGACTGTAAAACAGCACCCAACCCAACATGGTAAATCCGGCCCAAATGACCAGACTGACTGACAACCCCATATCTAGCTCATATGTGGGGCGGATATAGGGATACCCCCCCCCCCCCCCCCCCCCCCCGCGGTCTTCATCGATCTGGCGGAACCGTTTAGGTGGCGTCTCGTCCCCGTGGCCTCGCCGGCCGAAACGGAGGTCATATCCGCCTCCATGGTTCGTGGCCAAAACGAGAAGGAAACACGCCGCGCGAGGCTGTGGGCGGGCCTTGAAGCGGAGGCGGCTTCGATGTCCCGATAGCGGAGCCGGCGGAATCACACACCGGCATGAGCAGGAAGGAGGAAGCCATCCGTGTCTATATAGCTGAGAAGCGGCGAATTAGGATGGTCAAGGCGAATGCAAAAGAGCACAGCAGGGCGGGTCGTGCCATGGCCGGATTGCCCCCGAAGGAGGAGAAGGACGAGGACAGTGACAGACCGAACAGTCGAGCAGCTCCGGCAATGAGCAGATCCACCTCGTTCCATTTTGCGTCTTGAACCACTACTGCCGCAAGGAATATGACAAGGACAAGGGCGACAGTGGATGAACTTCTTCCATTGTCGTTTCTTTTGTAGTTAGTAGAGCATGTTGATTTTTTATAGTCTGATGACATATGTTTAACTACGTATATTTAACGTTGCTTGAGACTAGTATGGATTTGAGTATTTGGCTTGATGGATCCGGTTGTGAAGGCGCAATTTAATGTTTGCTCGGTCACTGTCCGTGGACGCGCCCATGTATAGGGATCCGGATTAGACAACTCCTATTGTAGATGATCTTAGTCTGACTGGATCAGACTTCAAATGGAGTGAATGCAGTACTTTCTTTTCTTTTCCAAAAGACACAAATTTATTATAGAAGTTCGTTGAAAGTACATAACACCCAAACATAATAAAAATTCAAGGTCCCTGAACCACCAAACGAACAACATCGTAGTCAGCACGATCCCCTATGAAGTTTTCGTGCACGTGCCCCTATGAACCAATGCCCTGGAGCTATAGTTGTTGTCATTGAAACCTTGAACCCGATATGAAGTGTCTGACACTAAATCTCGCCATCGCGCATGTAAGACACTAAACCCTAACCTCGCGCGATCTGAGGAGATGACACGAATCTACTCGGAGCTCCATCAAATCAATCCCGATGAACGAATTCGAGGAGGGTCAAAACCTAGAAGAACAACTCGAAGATGAAGCGCCACCATCTAACCGAGCATTGCCTCTAGGTGGACTAAAATAAACTAACCTAAACTACTAGCCGGATCCGAGAAACGGGATTCCTCTCCCCACCACTAGCCACGGGTTGGCCGATGGAGTTTTGAGGTAAGGAGATCTTTACCCTAGAGCCTACACGGTCGAGAAAAAGAAAAGATGCGAGTGGATGATGTACTTAGGAGGACATCTCTAATGGCCCCTTGGTTTCAAGATACATTACTTCCCCCGTTTGGAATGTAAGGTGTATTGTTTTGAAAAAAATCTAAAATTTATATGTTTGATTAAGTTAATAGCTAAATATATCAACATTAGTGTCAAATTAATGAAATATGATGTTATATTTCATTATGAATCTAACTATCAAATTTTAGCATTTTCCAATTTTAAGGATAGTGTGGATAAAGCAAGTTCTCTAGATACGCAATATAGGGCGAGAAGAACCTACATGGCAAGCAAACTAATATACTAGGTAAAAAGGCATCAAGCTAGCTAGCAATCAAATAAAGGTATAGAAAAATATTAACCACACAAGTTGGAGAAGCAGATCTATCCAGAAGTTCACACTCTTGGAGGGAGTGTTAATCTTTGTTGGGGAGGTGCAAAAGACAAAACTTCCGAACGCCACCAAGTGACTCGCCATTTTCTCCCTTTGAATCACCCATGACATATGAGCCTCACATCATTTTGTGGTTGGTCTTGAAGGCGACCACCAGACCTTTAAAAACTTCCTGAAGCACGCCACACACAAGGAAGCTTCCAGGCTTGACTCATAGCGCCTAGGAGTCCAAAATCTCCGAGAGTTATAAGTTTGGTGAAGAACAAGTATATGGATCACAATTTGGTTTGGTATAAGTGTAGAACAGCTGATTATCTTTCAACCCTCAAAGTTTGGCAGATTGAGTGGATGAATCAAGAAGAATCGACCTATCACTATTTGACAATGGTGGAGAAGCTCAAATGAAGGATTGAGTCGACAAGAAGAATAAAAAAGAGGATATAAATACGCCCTCACTGGTTATAGCCATTGCTGCCCATCATACCCCCGAGGCCCGAGGTAACCCGAGAGCAAAATTGTGCCTTGGGAACCCGGGGGTCAAGGACTCCGGGGACCTAGCCCATCAAGAGACTCCTGGCCAGGGGCGATAGTTTCCCCTAAACCTCGGGGACCCACCCTAGACCCTAGGGGCCCAAGGATCACATCAACAACATGAATTAGAGCGGGTCTTAACCCAGAATGTGTAGGAATGGTGGTGGCCATCTATATAAGATATCATCATGATCCTCAGACTTAAGCAATCACTTCATCCCGTTATAATAGTGCGGCTTTTCTACGGCTCACATAAAACAAACAAAAACTTCACGCCTTAAAAAACTGGGGCAATTTTGCTTTTTGAGAATGGGAGTCAACCATCTTCATCATGAATTCACTGAGGGACCAATGTTTGAGATACACTTAAAAACAACATTAGTCCCACTAATCACACAACCATAAATACCAAAATACATTAGGGTCTAGATGCACTTTCAATTTGTGTCACAAAGTAAGTTGAGGCTAGTATGCTTGAACGTATATTTGTTCTCTTTCCTACAAGGAAGTCATAGAGTAACTCTAGTAGGAGTCCACACATGATTAGGGTTTCTCGACCTGCCACTAGTGTCGTCACCGGTCCGTCTCGTCTCTAGTGACCTTATGGCTATGTAGGCGTGGTGGGACTTAGTCCTTGTCGGGAGGGTTCCTACTCCATTTTAAGCATTTTTAGACCGTTTAGGGTATGTGTCCTACTTGACGTTCAAACAGATGTATCTAGCACTAAAATACATCTAGATACATCCATTTTAGCATAAATTAATATGAGATGGAGGTAGTACTCATGAAGGCGTGGCGGCGACGACACCCTGAAGATGAAATAAGATTCTCCATGCCTAACACCCGTGCCCGCGTGGTGCGTCTGGCGTCACCGGATGACGTGTGGAGGTGTGTTTTTGGCAGAACTCGTGGGGTTCGGTCGGCATTAGTCTTCAATGGATCTCCATGTATTCAATTTTTGTTCATCTCTCTACATGTTGGATCCTTCTAATCTACGTCTATCTTCATCGACGACAGTTCCTGTTCTGGACTGCTGGTTCGTGGGTCCTTAACATGACGACTTTTCAACTGTCAAATACAATAAGTTTTGCCCGCTCCGCTCAGGGAGGGGTAGCGCCGGCGACGCACATTCGGCTCGCTCCAGTGCTTATAGTCGCCGCTAGGTGGTCCATAAATCTGGATGTACTAATATTTTGTTTTGAGTCTTGCTTGTACCGCCATGTCATTTGATGAATAGATCAGAAGTTTTCTCAAAAAGAAAAACATGCAGCTAAAATGAGCTTAAAAGGTAATCAATGGAAAATAAGGTCTTTTTTTGAGAAAATAAAATAAGGTCTTTTAAGATTGGAAAACATGTTCTAGCACAAGCTACCCGGAAGGCGTATTTCCTTGAGGTACACGCACGGCGTGCCGTGTCCGAGCATAGCCTCTTCCTCCAAGAAAGAAAGGGAGGCTCGCGGGTCGCCACGCACTCGGGTCCACGTCTCTTTTAGCCGCCGCCGTGCCGATCCGACGGACCGACCGACCGACCAGAAAACCCTAGCCCGTCGCGCCGCCGCCGCCGCCGCCGCCGCAAAATCTTAAACCCGCACGCACCTCCCCCTGCCCCGACCTCGCCGTCGGCGTCCTCAGCCATGGCGTTCACCGCCCGCATGAAGGACCTCATGAGGAAGTACGGCAAGGTGGCCCTCGGCGTCCACGTCTCCGTCTCCGTCGCCTCCGTCTCCGGCCTCTACGTCGCCATCAACAACAACGTCGACGTCGACGCCATCTTCCGCAAGATCGGCATCAGCGCCCCCGGCACCGCCGCCGGCGACGCGGCCCTGCCCGCCCCCGCCCCCGCTCCCGGCGCCGGCGACGGGGCCCTCCCCCTCCCCGCCCCCGCCGTCGTCGTCAGTCAGGAGGCGCCGCGGAACCGGACCGGGGAGCTCGCGGCGTCCAGCGGCGGCGCGCTCGCGCTCGCCATCCTGTGCAACAAGGCCCTGTTCCCCGTCAGGGTCCCCATCACCATCGCGCTCACGCCGCCCATCGCCAGGCTCCTCGCCCGCTGGAAGCTCGTCAAGAGCCTCAAGCAGACCTGAGCTGTGAGCCCAATGACCCCCCCTCTACGACTTCAGCATCGCCTAGTTGGAATCAAAATTAGATGCAAATTTTGCTACACTGTACGATTGGTTTAGCTGTGAGAGGATTTGTGAATTATGCCCGTCTTCTATCCTAACTATTGGGATTGGTAATTTTGCAATGTAATTGGTAGCTTCTTTTCTTTTCTGTAGTACTGTTCTTCATTTGTACTGCTTTGAACAAGTTGCAATATTAATACACTGCTCCGAATATCTAGCCAATCCTCTATTCTTGCAGTGTTCTGGATTCAGTTCCAACGACCTCGACAGTGTAGTTATCTGCATCTCTTTTGTGTGCAGACTAAAATACTCTGTTTTAAACAATTTAAATTCTTAACACTAGTGTGACTAGTGCCAATGCATGGCAAACTAGAAGAGAATTGTAATAGACTCGTAACTGTCTTCTGAGTAAAACCATTTGGAATGACTATTAATAAATTCTAAGCTCCTTGAGTGTATAAATATCTAGTGCCTATCAGGGGCAGCCTGACATATATGTCCCTTTGATTCATTTGTATCCTTTGTTTGAACATTGTTACTGAATAGTGTTCTCAAGCCTACTTCGCGTTGTGCAATAACTGTCATTTCAAGCTAGGCATAGTGTGCTCACTGCTCAGTAACCTATAGTATACAAGTGAAATATACGTTTTTTTTATCAAAGAAGCTGTGCGCTCCCAAAATTTTATTACTGAAACTGGAGCACATACAGAAACTCAATGAAAATGTACTCATGTTTGTGGCCCAGGCTTAGACACCCTTAGACTCACAGTCTCAGATCCAGACATTGTTCAGACGCCTGACAACCGGAGCCCAACCATGGCATGGAACAACCTGAAAATAGTCGGATCATACTTGTTTTAATGAATAGAACTATAAGGTCATGCACATGCACATCCTCTGTATAACATTCTATTCCACATGGACTGTCATATGCTGTTTATCGCAGTGTGGTTGCTTGCTAAATGCTGTAGGATACACATTCTCTGTATAACATTCTATTCCACTCGGACTGCCATGCTGTTTATCAGTGTGGTTGCTTGCTAAATGCAGTAGGATTGAAGAAATTTGTAGCTTTAATAGTTGCTGTCATCATAGTCAATTATCAAATTCAACTTCATTAAGATAACGCCTTGCAACAGATTGGGTATATGATGCCACAGAATAAAATTTGAGTATATATACTGCAACAGAATAGAATAAGGTGCCTGTACTCTGTCTTGTACTTATCATATCACTTGTTCTTATAGGTGCCTTATTGCAAGTGCTCTGGGAGATTGCCGCATCCAGTCCAGGATTCAAGGTCTACTTTCCAGGGCATCTGCAATGGAGCGACGCCGTAAATTACTCCACTCTGCCGTCTGGTGCCATTGCACTTGTTTGATTTTTTTCAGGTCATGGACGCATGCACTTGCAACAAAGTTTCACACCTAGGAACTCTTGTTATCCTCTGAACTCAGAGGCGGGAACTCATTCTCTGAATTTTGTAACTTCTACAGAAAAAGAAGGCTGAGAACAGAATAAGCACTATTATGATTAATCCAAGTAGATTTTTTTTCCGTGACTTTCAAGATTGGTGATATCACATTCTGTTATCGACATTTGGTCTGTGATGGCATGGTTGGAATTCATGCACAAATCTTTAATTTGTTCTGTATCTGTGATATGATTTCTTTTGCCATGTACAGCTGATTAATTTGTTGAATAGCTGTGGTATGATCTGTTGATTATTTTACATCATCTGGTGTTGAAACCTGTACTGAAATATGTTCATGGGACGTCTGAAGCACCGAACCTTAACAGTCTGCATCAAGATTGGTGCGACACCGAGCACCGGTAGACAGTGGCCCTCCGATCCACTAGTATAGGCCGCCTTGGTCTCCTCCCCGCGCGCACGGTCCAACAACCAGCAGAGAACAGCCTCCGTCGATCCCCCGCGCGCCTCCGTCTCGCTGTCGCCGCGTCAACTGCCGGCCGGCCGGCAGCGCTGCCTCCGACCAGCTCGCCCGGCGGAAACATGATCGTCTGCGTCGCCGTCGTCGGCCACCAGGTCAGGACCACCTCTCCCACCCAGCCCCCTCGCTCCAGATCCCGAAATCCCGATCTCGTCTCCTCGCCGGCGACGGCGGGAGTAAAGCTGATCTTCTTTACGGATGCTCTGGTACTGGTTGCAGAACAACCCGCTGTACCTGCAGAGCTTCACGGAGGCGGACGACGCCCTCAAGCTCCACCACGTCGTCCACTGCTCCCTCGACGTCATCGACGAGCGAGGTAGGCGCGTCACCCCTCGTGGCAATCTAGATCTAGGCATCTGTTCCTGTCAAATGCACCGTGATAGCTCAAATTCGATTCCATCTCCTGTCAAATCATCATTAGTTAAAGTCATCGGTATCTTGTTGTATCTGTCAATGGATGTTGATTATATATCAGAGTAGACAACTAACTCATCTCGAACCCCTACAGCCACGCCGAAAGCTTCGCAAAGCAAGAGCGCAGAAGTTAATTGCAATTTATTCATTCTAAACCATGGGACTGGTTCGAGATGAGTCCTGATAATTGTGGTGGTTGCATCCATCTCACTGTATTTCATTCAAATGAACTGGAGAGGGCTCAAATCTGACTCGTCTCCTGTCAAATCCTTGGTTAAATGCATCGAAATCTAGTTTGTAACTGTCAATGGACGTTGATTATATACAATTAATTTTGCCACTCGGCTATGCAAAGTTTTTGATGTGCATAGAGCTATAGAGTTTCCAGCTGAGTCCCCATGGTTGCATCCATCTCATTAGAGTTAGACTCAATTCACATGGGTCTTTGTCTAACTATTTAGATTGCAGCCATCAAAGTTTCATTGTAGTGGCATTGCAACTATTGTTTGTCGATCCCTTGTATCGTCTGTCTTACTTTTGTTTACATACATTCTGTTGACAGTGAACAATCCTAAAAAGAGTGCACCTACACTGAACGAGACGTTTTTGGGTCTTCTATATCCGACTGAGAACTACAAAGTGTAAGTCCTTTTACAGATTTGGTTATCACCTGTCCCAAGTCGCACTTCTTTAAGTCTTGACTAAGTATTTTGATTAATATGCTACTATCTAGAACAGCAAGTACATATAGTGTGAAAATATGTTTTATGACAGAACTAATGAAACTAATTTGGTGTTGTAGATGTTAATATATTTTTATATAATCTTTGTCAAACTTTAAGACAAAGCTAGAATTTAATGTGATTTGGAACGGAGGGAGTAGTTTTCATTTACAGATATTACTGAAGTTTCAAAATCCAGTTAATTGCCAACAGAGTCACATAAGTTATTTTATCTGAATTATTCAGAAAGAAGTAAAGACAATAGCTCAATTTCAGAAAGAGTATAATGTCAAGTGAGAAAAATAGAATCTAAGCTGTGCAAGTTGTTTTATAATATTTCTCTTCATTGCCAATTTATCATTGTTGCTGGATGCACTTACTGCTAACAATTCATGAACTATGGCAACCTATCATATGCAGGTATGGCTATTTGACAAACACAAAGGTCAAATTTTTAATGGTTACAACTGATCTTGATGTGAAAGATGCGGATGCCCGAAATGTAAGCTCTTAAACTGTTTATTTGCAGCATATTTTAGTAGAATTACAGAATAAGTATCCCCGGTATATCTCTCTTCTTTCATCCGATGGGAAAGCGCAAGTACCGAGATATTTGATTAGAATACTTCCGTTCTGTTTCTTGGCTGCTGTGATGAGTTTGCTGTTCATACCAAGTCATACCTGATAACGTGTAAAGTGTCAGGTTTTCTCAGTCCAGCTTCTGAATAAGTCAGAACCACAAGTTCCAGATGATATGTAAATTTTATAGTGATACTCCTAAAACTCCAGACTCTTTCTGGGTGTGTAGACAATATGAAGTGTAGCTCATGCTTGCTTTGCGATGCAAAAATTAGAGAGCCTTCTCACGGTCATCTTTCTTTTCTCAGTTTTTCAGGAAGTTCCACGCCGCATACGTGGATGCCGTCTCGAACCCTTTCCACGTCCCAGGGAAGAAGATCGCCTCGAGAAGCTTCGGCGCGAGAGTGAGCACGATAGTGAAATCCTTCGGCTCAGGGACTGTCGGTTAAAAACCACATCGGCCTGAGCACCCTCCGCAATCAATCGTCATGCGCGCTTTCCACCTTAACTGGCAACCTATCTTTACCTCCGTTGTGTATCACTACATGTATGTTGGACAAGAACTAGTTTGATACTCGAGGAAGAATATATATGGCTGTTATTGATTACTACAAAGCATTATGCCTTGGTTCCCTTCTCCAATTCAGTGCACCTGCAGTGCCCCGTTCAGTGCTGTCACTTCCATCGTCTGCTTGTGTGGGCTGTCTCCTGTCCCTCCTCTTAGCTGAAGGCAGCAATGGCTGTTTTTTCAAAGCATGGATGAGTAGGCGTGAGGCCAACTCCACCGCGCGCGACCCATCCTGTCCGGACACGTTCGTTTGGGGTAAAACGGACAAACGGGGTGGCCCAGCGCGCGGGAGCAAACGGACTTTTGTTCGTTTTGTGTCCGCTTTCGACCCATCCGCGGCACAACTTTGCGCCGCTTTTGGGCTGAAACAGACACCACGCGGACGCGCCGGCCGTCTGCGCGTGCCCCCCCCCCCCCCCCCCCCCCCCCCCGCCCGGCCGTCGGTGGCACCGGACAGGCCTTTTTCTATCCGCCCCCCTCCCTTCCTCCGGCCGCATCCACTCCACTCTTCCTCACTCTTCTCATCTCTTCCCCTCGCCGCCGCCGCCGTCCGCTGCCATTGCAGTCGTGCAACTCAGACGCACGCTTGCCCAACCCCTTCCTCTCGTCGCCCGGCTGTGGGAGGCCGGGCCGCGCCATGGACTGGCCGGGCACCTCGCCGGAAGGCCCTGGCAGGGCCGCAAGGCCACATGCAGGCAGTGGCTCGTCCTCTAACCGCTCGGATCTGCACCGTCGGTGGTCCGCCGACAGATACGCGAATGGCGGCCGGCCGGGCTCGGTGCTTGCCCAAAAGCTCGTCGGCGCACCGTTGCCCCTCATCAAGTGCGACCACTGCCCAAGGGTGGTCGTGCGCCGCGTGTCTACAACGCCGGAGCATCCCGGATGGGTGTTCATCAAGTGCTTAAACGATGGGGTATGTGCTTTTTTTAGCTTCGGTTTGTGCTCTCGGATTAGACTAGTGGTGCTAACTTTAAGTTTTATTGTGTAGAATGGATGCAAGTTTTGGTATTGGAAAGAAGAGTACATCGACATATTGATAGAGCGAAATGTAGTGCATGTTCTTTGGCCTTGCTTTACTAGTCAAAATGTAATGATGTATTGTCATGTACCAAAGATGAATGATAAAAAAAGTTTAAGGACTTGCAAAGAAATGTGCACACGGACAAGATGCGGCCGGGATGCGTCCGCGCGCTGGGCGCACGGCCACCGCATCTCGAAAACTGCCCGGACACGACCCCATTGCCCTACCCAAATGGACAGAATCCGGACAAAACGGACGTCCGTTTGGAGGGAATTGGCCTGAGTTCCAGTGAAACTTGAGCGGGTGGTTTGGCATCGCATGGCAGAAGCAGAGTTTCTCTGCATATGCACCAGCAGGTGAATGCTGCTGCTGATTCGCTGGCTCCTCTGCCATTCATCATTAGGTCAAGCCGACAGGTATTTGGATGCACCTACAACTCCCATAATCTTGGACCCAATTGATTCAAATCAAATCAAATAAATAAATGCTCCTTCCGTATCAAAAATATAAGAAATTTTTTGACACTCTCTTTGTATCAGAAAAAGTTTTATATTTTGATACAGGGGGAGTAAATCTTAGACCCACTACAAAAAAAGAAAAGATAATATTGGTGAGCCTGACTTAGACTTGACCTGATCTTGGTCAGATTAGTCAGCCAGCAAGACAACTCCACCACAACAATACTTTCTAAACGCAAAACCGGACGTGCAGAACATTATCCTAAAATGCTACCGAGCACATAATACCAAGCGAAAAAGAAAATCTCGATGCTTTCTCATCTCAGACTAGTAGAAGCATGATATATTAGTTCCCTCTCTCCCATTTTCTCCTCGGATTCGGACCGATTAAACTCAGAAGCATGCTTTCTTTTCAGCTGGCTGACTTTTTTTGTTGCTTTCAGTCGATTTTCTCAACCCATCTCATTGTTCAGGAGCCCTCCTCCTCAACCGGACAAGGTTCTTCCTCTCCTCCGGCGGCGATGTCCCGGCGAGTCCTCGCCGGCCGTGGCGTCCTGTTTTGTCTGACTTCGCCCATGGCATGACCAGAACTGCAGCAGATGCACCTTGACGTGACGGATGGCAGGGCGCATTCAGTGCTGTGACCCCGGGCTAACACTGTTGCTGCTGCACAGACCGGGGACAGATTGCCATCCCAGACTCGATTGAGGGACAGATGCCTTTGCCTTTCGTCGTGATCGTGACCAATAATGAGGCGACAGTTCACTGCCGACCCAGCTCCCGTCCTGCCGACACGGCGCCGGGCTGTAGCACGTAACCGTCGCCGGTCACTTGCTGCGTCTCCTGCATCTTTTTTTTAGGCGAGCGATCTGCGCCGGCGCACCGGCCCAAAGTTTGGGCCGGTCGCACCCTAGCCGCAGGATGCCATTTTTTCTGGCCGTTTGATATAGCGGAAAAAAAAGACGATTCGTCCCAGATCTTCTTCCTCCTCGCGCATCTCGCGCTCATGCAGATCCCTGCATCTCCGCCGTCTCGCGCAGCTTCCCTCCGGTGCCTCATCTCCCCTCCGGTGGCCTTCCTCGTCGCCGGTCCGCACCCTCGCCGGCCGTCCTCGTCGTTGGTTCCCACCCTCGTCGGTCGTCCTCGTCACTGCCTCGACCCATGCAACAGCTGCACCTGCGGTTGCAGCTCTCAGCGGCTCCGGTTGTAGCTCCGCCGCCATCCCTCGCCATTGATGCTTGCTGTACAGAATTGCGTCGACGACTCCCACCAGCCAATCACGCCATTGAACGGATGTAGCAAAAAACTTCGCCGGACATAGCAAAACCTGACTACGGTTGCAGCAAAAACGCCGTCACCGCCGTCGCGAGGTCACAGCTCCGACTTGATGGATGTAGCAAAACAGTTCGCCGGTAGTAGCAACAACCAATTACGGTTGCAGCAAAATCGTCGTCGCCGCCGTCGCGAGGTCGCGGCTTCTGCTTGGTGGATGTAGCAAAACACTTCGCCGGTAGTAGCAAAGAACGACTACGGTTGCAGCAAAATCGCCATCGCTGCCCAGCACGACGACATGGGTCGCAGCTAATCCGCAAATGGTTGTAGCAAATTTTTTTGCCGGTGGTAGCTCTGCCATAGCCGTCGTCGTACCTTCTCCACCATAGCCGCTTCTAGCACTGGAGGTCTCTGTTTCCCTTCCGCCGATGGAAACATCCAGCTTCCTTGTCCCCCCGCTGTCCTACTTTCAAAAAACAGCAGCATCGGAGTTGCAGGGGAGTGCGCCATGTTCGAGACCTCGCCGTCGATGGTGCGGAAGTAGGGAAGAAGAAGGGGTCATGGTGCTGCAGAAGAGGAGAAGGTCGTGGGAAGATGATGGTTGCCCGGATCCCCAGCCACTTGGCGCGTGTGGGCAGGACGAGTGGCCGCATGGGCCCATGAGTAGCGGTGCGTGCCGAAGCGTCCGGTGGAACGGTACGGCCGGCGCGCCGTTTATAAACACTTCCCTTTTTTACCAGCCCAGTTTTTTTGGATTTTCCATTCGTTGAGAGGAACCGGCAGGGCCGGGACATTTTTTTCAAAATGGAGGCAAAAGATTTGCCTCATCTATTAAATAAGAGAGAGTAGATTAGAGTTTTACAGCGACCACCTCAAACACGACATGCAAACTACTCACGAAATACAATAGGCCCTAGTTTCTTTGCACCAGCTGTAACCCAAAGCTTGGCCTCCTGAAGGATTGTGTTAAGAAGAATAGGCGGCGCAACACTTTTGTGTCGGAACACCCTAGCATTATGTTCATTCCAGATGGTCCAGGAGACGAGGAGGGTGAGAGAGGCCAAGGCACTCCTGTTGGGGACGTGGCTCCCAGTACCATCTTCCCACCAGTCCAGGACGGAGTCATGAAGATGCCATCCGGAGGTGTCAATGTGATGAAGGCCAAGCTTGGCCGTGAGAGACATCCAAAGCCGAATAGTGAAGCGACACTTGAAGAGAAGGTGAGCACCCGTTTCCTGCTCCCTAGAGCAAAGAGGGCACATACCGCAGTTGGCCCACCCGCGCCTCTCCAGGCGGTCCGCAGTCCAGATCCTATCTTGAATAGCCAACCAAGCAAAGAAATTTGATCTTCGGAGGAGCCCAAACTTTTCAAACCATGCGATCCATTGGGGACAAGGTTAACCCAAGAAACTGCGCTTTATAAGCACTGGTTGCCGAGTACATCCCATCATTGGAATGCTTCCTGGTGATGTCGTCCTCCCGATGCTCATCAAGATGGACGTCATCCAAAAGCATCCAAAGAGTGAAAAAACTCTCTAATGTGGTCTCCGGTGACGACGGTGTTGTAGCTGATTTTGAAGATCCAAGCGTTCCCTCTAACAGCCTCCCTAACCTTCCAATTCTTTCTCATGGAGGCCTCATAGATGTGCGGGGGCCGGGACATTATAAGGGAATGAAGAATGAGATGGTCACAGATCACACGTGAGAAGAAAGAAACAACATGGGAGGTATATTGATGGAAAGAACGCCCGTTTGCAATCACACATCTCGTCGACAAGCCAACACCGATAACGATTTCAGCTTCAAACTTCATCTGGCCAAGCAAGAGCTTGTCCAGTCTCGTTGCCACCCAACAACAACCTTGAAGAGGGCTAGGGGTCTCGGATAGGGAATGAGGCGATCGAACGTGGATTCCATGCTCGCTAACCCGGCTTCAGATGAGAACATCGGAATCTTCCGCAAACTTGGTCAAATGGTCGGATCAATGTGCACACCTTGGACAACCACCACCGTCGCCAACAACACGCACACACCTCATACGGCCAACTGCACTTCAATCAAGACATCATAGGTAACTCAAAGATGACACCTCCAAGAGGTTGTGCCATGGAGGGCGCTATCGTTATCTGATCTGAGGCTTTCGTCTACAGACCACCCGTGGTGGGCAAGGTGTTGAGTATCCACGACAACATCTCCAAGTTGGAAGACGACACCCTAAGGCGTCGGTCGGCACCCACAAAATCCGGCATAGGGCTTTCACCCACAACAACACACCTTATCGCCCACCTGAACCACAATGCAGATAAGTCTAGTAAGCACTGGAGCATATGACCTCACCAGCCACTGACCACCACGACGTCCCCGTGTGACAATCAAGCCCACCTGAAGAACGAGGGAAAGAAATCCCAACGTTGGATGAACATGCATCTCGCCCGAACCGGGAGGAATCCTGCCCACGCTTGGGCGGGCCAGATCTGCATGCCTCACATCTAGGAGGTTTCAAGAAACACAGGAGGGCTACTGACGCTTGAGCCGGCCGTAACCGAGGTCCGACCCATCACTGCCGGTCGGATGTGAGGACTTAACCACCCACTTGCAGCGGACCAGGGAATAGCTCCCGGAACCTTTGGTGCAGATCCGCTGCCATCGGGGTAGACGTTGGCGGCGGCGTTGGCTTAGTGGTACTCCAACGCATATCACCAAATCGCCCCCAAATGTTCGGACTGGATGGTCCGGACACTTTTGGCCATCCAACGGGGGTCATCATTTTTTTCTGGATCGGTCAGACATCTGAAATCCATGTCGGCCAGAGTGGATGCAAGTAGACGAGACGATAACCTACCCACATTCATGCCGGCTAACCAGTCGCCTGCCTAGCTGGGATTCATGTTGGAGAGGCAAACGAGAAGCCTACTCCAGCACCTGCATTCAACCCGCTACTCTGCCCGCCCGTTATATTTAAAGCCGGTCGGCAACACCCCCAAACCCTACCCATCCAAGCTCCTTCTCCCACTATTTGAGCCACCAGCCGACCACCCTACCCGTTCGCATCCTCGCCCGTGGCCAACCGTCGCAATGTCGGGACCTTCCGTGGGTGGTGAAGGCAACTGTCGCCACAACGCTACGCGGAATTCGCGGCTGAGGTCCCTGCTGCAGAGTCATGGTGCCAAGCCCACATTGCGATGGGACAACATCTGAGCTCTCTGGAGCAAAGCTCAGACGACTCGATGATGGAGGAGCAGGGCGACCCCATGGTGATGGTGGAGATTGTGATCGAGGAGGCCGAGGAGGACCAGGAGCAGGCGCCCCGCGACAATGCAGGAGCAGTTGGTTTCTGGGTTTATTATGCTACAGGTGGAGCAACACTAGAATTAGGTGTTGGCGGAGGCGGAGGAGGAGGAGCAGGCACCCATGCCGATGCAGGATCTGCCGATGTCTGTGTTCTGACTACTGCAGGAGGAGCTGCGGTACAACCTCTTGCTCCTGGAGGAGCATTGGCTGACGGAGGATCAGCTCTTGGCAGAGCGCACGTTCAAAGATGCCTTCTTGACCATGGCTATGGTGGACCTGGGTATCCATGCACAACCCTCACATCATCCACTACCATCGTTGGCAGCTCCGTGACAAGATCGAGTGCACTACTATTCAAAGGGGCTGGAGGCAAAGGACGACGACGCGTCAGACCAGCACGAGGACGATGCCAACCCTACAAGCTCTAACTAGTTCATGCTGGCCTGCAACGATGACGAGGCCGGACCGTCCTGCATGGGGATCGTCGACCTCACCTCCGGTGGCAATAGCGAAGTCTAGGATGACAGTGGCGAGGAGTATATTTAGTTTTTAGATGTTTTATTACTTGTTTTCAGGGCCTTTTACTATGTAAAATATTTTCCGAAAATCAGTGAAAAAACCAGTGTCTGTGGTCTTTTAAATGCCTATGGTTGGATGACCAGCTCCTTTTCTGCCGTCACATCCACCAACATTTGGTGATGTCCACTTGGGGAGACATGAGAGCATCTCCAGCCGCGTCCCCAGAACGGCCTCCCCAGGCGCTTTTTTCGCGCCGACGCCGAAAAAACGGCCCATTCGTGCCCCCAAAGGCCCATTTTTCGCCGGCTCGGTCCGAAATTGGCGCCGGCGGACCCAGGCCAAACCCGGCGCGCTGGGGGGCGCTTGGGGGCGCCGGCCGAAATGTTTTTGGCGCAAAAACCGGCGGGCCCTCCTTGGCAGCGACTCGGCTCCTCTCGCCGCTTCGTCGTCTTCATCGCCTCGGTTCCCGCAGCGAATCAATGCCAAAACTGCCGCGCGCTGCCGCGCCGGTCAGCCTCCTCCATTGATGCCTCACGGCGGCGCAGTGAAGACCGGACGATGCGCGTCCTACACGCGTACACACGGCGGCCACGCATACGCGCGGCGCCTCCGCCTATATAAGCCGCCCCCAGCGCACCGGTGAGGCACAGACACTGCACCGCCGATGCTCGCTCCTCCCCCGTTCCTCCCTCTCCCCACGCCGTCTCCAGAGCCATGTTCGAGCGTTTCCCAGGCGACGACGCGGCCGCGAATGGCTTCGGCGGCCGCCACCTCCACGAGGACGAAGCTCGGCTCCTCTTTGAGGCTGAGTACCTGGTCCCACCGGACATGCGGGTGCCCGGGGCGTGGAGGATCAGCGCCGGCGGGGTCTCGGTGCCACCACCGCCCACCGGGACGGCGCGGCATGCCGAGATCGCGCGTATCCGCGCTTCTCTGCCGCAGGCGGCGAGGGAAGGTCCATGGTACGTCCCCGACAGCCCGCTGTGGGAGCCCTACTTCCGTCGCCGCCACGCCGAGCAGCTCGAGGCCACAAATGGTATCGTGCCCTCCGGGAGGCTCAACTCCGAAGGCCGCCGCTGATGGTGGGGCGTGCCCGACCGCACGCTGGAGGCCGTCCTCGAGTACATCGAGGGCGACAACACGCCTAGGCTGGAGTACCCCGCTCTGCCGTCCTTCTCCCGCCGTCGTGGGAGCTCCTGTACACCGAGGCAGGGGGCGTCCTCCTCCTTATCCGGCCGCTCGACCGGCTCTCCCTGCCTCCCCCCGTCAAGCCGGAGCCCCAGGACACGCCGGTCAGCCAACGCACCCGCAGCTCCGGCGTCCGCATCGCCGCCCCCTCCCCCGCCTCTGGACACCTCGTCCTCGTCAGGCCGAAGCCGGAGCCCGGCCTCCCCACGGAGTACGAGGCCATAGCCTGGCGCGGCTTCTCCAACGAGGAGGCCCTAAAGACGGCGCGGGACGACTACCTCCGCGACGAGATGGTCCGGCAGCGCCGAGCCCTGGAGGAGACAGTCGCCCGCAGGCGTGGGCGCGAGGACGAGCACGGCGTCGTGATCCTCGACAGCGACGAGGACGAGGACGCCCCCGGACCATCCAACCCGCCGCGCCAACCTGTGGAGGGCTGCAGCAGGGACGGCGACCGCGGAGGAGGCGACGACAACGACGACGACGACGATGATGACGACGACGACGACGACGGCGACTACACGCAGTTCTACAGGCGCCTCGGCATGTAGAGCTTCAAGGGCGGCGGGCGGCGGGTGGCGAGGAGCGGCGAGGCGACGGCGGGCCTAGTAGCGTTTTTTTCTTTTGTGTAAAATATTTTAAATATGTATGAACTCGCCGAAGCTTGGTTGAATTTAGCCGTGTCTTAAACGAACTCGCCGAACGTTTTCTTTTTTTAAAAATAATTTGACGCGCCTGGGGGCGGCCCTGGGGCCGGCGACTGGGGGCCAACTCACCTCAGGCCGGTTTTTTGCGCCAGTTCGTCCCCGGGCGGTGATTTTAGCCGCCTCCTGAGGGGCCAACGGTTGGAGATGCTCTGAGCATGATGGTGACTTGAGTCTCTAGAGTCCCCCTAGGGAAGACACGTGAGTCAAAAAAAAGCAAGATATCCTCCAGCCCAGAAGATTACTATCTTATTTTTCGAACACAGTAGAATCGAAGTGTCTGTACCGATTCATAATATAGGAACCAAAACATGGGAAACTTTCCAAGCGTCGTTTGGATGCAAGACAATAAATGTATTGGATTTGTGGACACAAGGAGAACATGACGTAAGACCGTACGATTTTTTCCCGGAATTTCTATGGAATAGTCCACAATACATAGGAGTTTCAAAGAAATCTAAGGTATCATTTCCTTTGTCCTAAACTAGCAAAAGGGCCCGTGTGTTGCAATGTAAGAAAAAATACCACACGCTCTTACAAAAAATGGTCTATAACCTAAGTAGCTACGGCCCAAATAAAAATGGTCTTTGCCAACAAAAGCACAAGTAAGATTTCACATGTCTTCTATTTAAACACGGCTTGCATATAGATTTAATACGTACAAAGAAACGAGCAAGTGATCTTCAATTTCGTCTCTAATCTTGATTTTGCTGAGATTTTCATCGACAATCGGATCAGTACCGATATGAAAGAAAGACGGATAATGCAATCTCTACTCCTAATGTCTCAGTTGGTAGGTCGCGTTCCGGGTTTTATTTTTGTCTCACCTAACTCGGTCTATTTTGGTACTTCTTTGATACTACTTCCCACCTCCCTCCCAACCACGGAAAACCAAAAAAAAACCCGCTATGGAGTCCCGCACCCGCGCAACCTCCCGTTCTTATCATCTGAGATGAACGCAAAAAAAACTGAAAAACCGCAGGCCACAGACCGTCGAAGATTAACCAGCAAAAAAAAACGGCGTTGGTCTTGAACGAGTACGGACTCGCCTCCTCTCCCTCTCGCTCAAGTCCTCGCCGTCGCCACCACCACCCACGCCGGCAGCTTCTGGCGAGCTCCGGCGCCCCGCAGCACACCCCCGAACTCCCCACGGTCCGCTCCTCCCTACCCTCCGGCCAGATTCTCCGCTCCCGGTCTCTACCGCCCGCTCGAAACGCCACCCCCATGGCTAGGGTTTCGGGCAGGGCTTCACCGGCGCGTCTCCGGCGGCCCAGGTTCGTCCCTCCTTCCTTCTTGGCCGGGATCCACCACCCCTACACCTCACATTCTCTTCATGTCCTCTGCTGCAGATGCAGATGGAGCACGCCATGGGAGTTCCCCATCCACCATGGTCGCCGCCGTCAAGGGCTTCTTCACAGAGATGTGGAGGACGCCATGGACCTGCAGCTCCTCAAGGTTCTATCTTGTCCACATCCCCTCCCCTTCCCTCCCCTTCCCGTCCCTTCCTCATCTCGTTTCCTTCCCTTCCCACGCAGGTCAATAGGGAGGAACCCTAGCCAGCAGCACCTCCTCGGATGACGCCTCTGCTACACCAAGATAGGTCAAGCAACCCCTATCTACTCTCTGTCTCTCCCATTAGCACAAGTCCAGTTTTATTTTGAACAAAATTCTGCTACTACACAAACAAGTCCATTAACAGATCTATTTTTATTTAATTGATATCCTTCCAAACACAAACAGTGTATATATGATGTGCTATTTTCATTTTTGTGCTTTTATTTGTAAGCTCATAAAATAGTTACACTAAAAATGCCATGTAAGTTCTTAGTGAGCGAGTGGATTACACTTGTGTAAACCCAAAAGTGGTAGAGGCGAGTTTCCTCTTAAGCTTTGTAATATTCCTTATTTCTTCTTAACAGAGAGATATATGATATCTACATGGCTGCTATGCTACTTTTTTTGTGTGATGAATCATTGTGAGTTTCGAAGAAACTTCCAATGTTACCTCCGCCAAGTTTGCCGGCGGAAGAAGCGCATCCATCCATTGAGCCGTTCTATGTCGCCTGTGGTGGCTACACCAGAGGTATGTATCCCCTTGAAAGCTAATCAGTTGATAAAAATAGAAGCCCCTACTTCAGTTTATTGTTTCTGAATTGGTGCTACTTCTGATGGCTCTTGTTTCAGTTTATTGTTTCTGAATTTATACTCTGAATTCAGTAGATAGAAGCCCCTGAAATTTGAGCCATCTATGTTATGTCACATCCAACAAATAAAATCATATTTTTTGTGTGTTATGCACCAAGATGGCTTAGCATATGATGTTTCCTATGACAATTTATACTTTGTTTTGTGGAACAATTCATACAAGGGTGCACAATATGGCAAACGTATATACACAATTCTTGTAATTCTAAAATAATATGTTGCCCAAAATGAACAATTTATGTAGTTGCAAATTTTACTGGAGCGATTTCGACCGAAGGAAGTGATGTTCACAATCGTAGTTTTATGTTTTGATCTATTTTTCCATTTTATTTTTTTACAAGAGCGAACTTCTACATGATGCAAGCTAACTCCCAGAGCTTATACACACTAACTGCTACTGACTCCCAAAGTGAACACATTTTATTGGATAACCACTGGACATTTAGTGGCTAACTGAACAAAATCGATAATGTGTAAATTACTGAAACAAAAAGTGGACTGAGCACACAACGTTGTACTGGTGTGGTTTTTCAGTCAGCTAGCTTCTACAGTCATCCAAGAGTAACACTAATTACTGGAGCCAGGGTAGAAAGATAATGAATGAATTCTGATTTACAGAATGATCTTGTTAAAGGGTAGAAGGAGCTTTTGTTCAACTTTTCCCTTGGATGTTGGTTTTACTTGCTGATAGTTAATCCCAATGTAACCTATTTGTATTCATGTATGTAGGAGCTGATAGGCCTTCTTATTTGACTTGTAGATGCATACGAAGCGTTTTTCTTTTGATGTACTTTACGCACCTATTTGTTCTGGAGATGCTCCTTTTGTGCATTCATTTCAGACATTATTTTATAACTTCCGCCCATTGAGAAATTCTGATTTAGTTGATTTATCTATGCGCTTTGTGTTAAGTAAAGATAACCTTATGTGAAGAACTGAAGATAAGTCAGACAGGGTTACCGTAACTTTTGTCCATTCACACAAATGCTGATGGTCGGGTTGTGTCGATCTGATTAGTGTTGGCGGACGATGTAGTTTCCGATTGCTCTTGTTTCATTTTATTATTTCTGAATTGCCCAATAGATAGAAGCTCGCTAGATTATGGTGATTAGTCCAATGTTGTTGGATATTTCTTCAATCAACATCAATCTGTGTAACCTTTCAATGGATGTAGGCCACTGGTACCTGCTGCTTTTCTGATAATAGTAAACTCTAGGAGTTCTCAGTTTATACATACTTTCAGAGATTTGTACAGTTCAGACAAGTGATACTAAATTGCTATAATTTTTTGATTTGTGATAGTGACCACCTGTGCATCGTCTCTGTGGCAGCTGTGTGTCGTGGCATACATACTTAAACTCTGAACTCTTTTCAATGGTGTTGTAAAAACATTGGCTCATAGGTTTTGTTAGTAACTATTATTCAGAACATTTTCTTTTAAGTCAAAGTCATTTGTGATTCACATCGAGAGTGTGGAGGGTTTAAGTTCAGAAATACTAGCTGACTGACAATGAATTAATGATTAGACATTTTTTAATCCTATTTACTTGTCCTCTAGGGTAACCATAGTAGCATCTTGAGCCCAAGAATAGTGTTACTGCCATTTAACGCCGCGATGTTTTAGCTCCAGGAATTTGGACCCTCCTGCGATAAGAATCAGTTGAAAAGGTTGGTCTATGCTACTTCTCTAAGGATGATTAAATGTGCTTTGTTGTTAATTGTAGTGATAGTGACTATGATTGAATTGGTAAGGTGACAAATTGACAGTTATTGCTTGATGATCTTACTCTTTTTCGTCACATTGCATACTTCTTAGATGGGAATCATTGAATGTATACATATATGACAGTTATAACTTATAGGGGGGAAATAACTTATTCCCTATAGGCTGATTATTAAAAAATGTTGGACACTGTATTAACTGTATTTTATTCCTGATTGAGCAATCTTATGGTCTCTTGCCCTCGAGCGAGAAACAGTCGCCCAACTCTGTGCCCTCGTTCGCCGCCGCCGCCCTTCGTCCCCTCACCACCACTGCTAGATCCCTACGCCGCCGCTCGGTGCCGCCAGCCCCCGACCTCCTCCCCGACTCCCGGCGCCGCCCGCCCTCCATCTGCTCCCCCGATCCCGGCGTCGCCTGGCCCCCACCTTCTCTCTCACTCTCGGCGGCGGAGGAGAAGGATGGCGACGACGGGCGAAGACATCGTTGGCGGTGGCGGCGGCGGCGAATCTGGTAGAGCCCCTCTCTCTTCCCAAGCCTTCCCCTCTCACCCTCTTCCTCAAGCGGCAAGACCCCAGGGGGATGGAGGACTGACGACGCGGGCGTTGGTACGCTGGCGTGTCGGTCCGGCGGTGAGAGGAGGACGCCCATCCCAGCCCGAAGCAGCATAAGGCAACTGAAAAGCGGAGCAGATCAAGCACCTGGGGTCGCCTGAGGCGGCTCGGTGCACCTCCAAGTGCGTCAGTAGCCGCGTCCTCCGTGGAGCCGGCGCTCCCGGCATCATCAGGCCCTTCAACGTCGGAAGGTAATTAGACCAAGGGATGAGTCATGGATGGATGGTTTATGTCCAGCCATTCATTATCCCCATGCTTGTATATGTCAGCAATGCATCTGTTTTTGGTTTGCATTAGATTTGTATGAACTACTTAATTAGTATTGAGTCTCAATGGCATCTTCTCTTAGGAGCAGTTGATGGGGGAGATCCTAGCATTCTACATTTGGGGAGGTTTTAAATCTTTTTCTGTAGAGAAATTGATCCAGTCCTGAATATTAGATTAGTCTATTTTACAAGGTTGAGAGTAGCTCAAAAGATTCTCATAGATTCTCTACCTTTGCCCTCATGAAATAATTCTAAAACCAAATAGTGATGTCAGGTGTAAATTCCATGAACAATAGTTGGTTTCTGTAGTTATTTGTCAAAATTTTCATCATAGGGTTCTAGGATTGGTGACTAAGCAGGGTTGTTTTCTTTCTTTAATACATACAGGATTAGGTCATAACAATGTATTTTTAATGATCATACCTTTAAATGTCACATAACTCCGCCTATGTTGTCTCAACATAGCCGGTCCCAAGCCCGGGTAAAGGAGGAGGGTTGTGATAGGCTTGGCGAGCCAACGTAAAAACTCAGCCACTCTTATGGAGATGAAACCCAAAAGATTTTCGTTGGGGCGTAACCCTCTCAGCGACGCGCCACATCGGAACCCGGGTGTGGTGGAAAATGGGCAAGGGCCGGGCCGTCACCCCCCAGGTGGCGCGCCGTATCTTGATCCGGATACGGTGGCAAGTGAGCGAGGATCGGGTCGTCGCATCCTTAGTGGCGTGCTACATCGGCGCCCGGATGTAGTGGAAAATGAGCAAGGGTCTTCGCATTTGACTCGACGAGTGCGAAGGGTAAGGAAGCTAGTTGAGCCTAAGAGGATTCGCTTAGGTAGCTGGAACGTAGGGTCTCTGTTAGGGAAGCTTCGGGAGCTAGTTGATGCAGCGGTGAGGAGAGGTGTTGATATCCTTTGCGTCCAAGAAACCAAATGGAGAGGACAGAAGGCGAAGGAGGTGGAGGATACCGGCTTCAAGCTATGGTACACGGGGACGGCTGCAAACAGAAATGGCGTAGGCATCTTGATCAACAAGAGCCTCAAGTATGGAGTGGTAGATGTCAAGAGACGTGGGGACCGGATTATCCTGGTCAAGCTGGTAGTTGAGGACTTGGTTCTCAATGTTATCAGCGCGTATGCCCCGCAAGTAGGCCACAATGAGAACACCAAGAGGGAGTTCTGGGAAGGCCTAGAAGACATGGTTAGGAGTGTACCGATTGGTGAGAAGCTCTTCATAGGAGGAGACCTCAATGGCCACGTGGGTACATCTAACACAGGTTTTGAAGGGGCACATGGGGGCTTTGGCTATGGCATCAGGAATCAAGAAGGAGAAGATGTCTTAAGCTTTGCTCTAGCCTACAACATGATTGTAGCCAACACCCTCTTTAGAAAGAGAGAATCACATCTGGTGACTTTTAGTAGTGGCCAACACTCTAGCCAGATTGATTTCATCCTCTCGAGAAGGGAACATAGGCGTGCGTGCCTAGACTGTAAGGTGATACCTGGAGAGAGTGTTGTACCCCAGCATAAGCTGGTGGTTGCTGACTTCCGCTTTCGGATTCGTGTCCAGCGGGATAAGCGGGCTAAAGTCGCTAGAACAAAGTGGTGGAAGCTCAAGGGGGAGGTAGCTCAGGCGTTCAAGGAGAGGGTCATTAAGGAGGGCCCTTGGGAGGAAGGAGGGGATGCGGACAATGTGTGGATGAAGATGGCGACTTGCATTCGTAAGGTGGCCTCAGAGGAGTTTGGAGTGTCCAGGGGAAGGAGAAGCGAAGATAAGGATACCTGGTGGTGGGATGATGATGTCCAGAAGGCGATTAAAGAGAAGAAAGATTGCTTTAGACGCCTATACCTGGATAGGAGTGCACACAACATAGAGAAGTACAAGATGGCGAAGAAGGCCGCAAAGCGAGCTGTTGGTGAAGCAAGGGGTCGGGCGTATGAGGACCTCTACCAACGGTTAGGCACGAAGGAAGGCGAAAGGGACATCTATAAGATGGCCAAGATCCGAGAGAGGAAGACGAGGGATATTGGCCAAGTCAAATGCATCAAGGACGGAGCAGGCCAACTCTTGGTGAAGGACGAGGAGATTAAGCATAGATGGCGGGAGTACTTCGACAAGCTGTTCAATGGGGAGAATGAAAGCTCTACCACTGAACTGGACGACTCTTTTGATGAGACCAGCATGCGTTTTGTGCGTCGAATCCAGGAGTCTGAGGTCAAGGAGGCTTTAAAAAGGATGAAGGGAGGCAAGGCGATGGGCCCGGATTGTATCCCCATTGAGGTGTGGAAAGGTCTTGGGGACATAGCGATAGTATGGCTAACCAGGCTTTTCAATCTCATTTTTCGGGCAAACAAGATGCCAGAAGAATGGAGACGGAGTATATTAGTACCAATCTTCAAGAACAAGGGGGATGTTTAGAGTTGTACTAATTACCGTGGAATTAAGCTGATGAGCCATACAATGAAGCTATGGGAGAGAGTCATTGAGCACCGCTTAAGAAGAATGACAAGCGTGACCAAAAACCAGTTTGGTTTCATGCCTGGGAGGTCGACCATGGAAGCCATTTTCTTGGTACGACAGCTTATGGAGAGATATAGGGAGCAAAAGAAGGACTTGCATATGGTGTTCATTGACTTGGAGAAGGCCTATGATAAGATACCGCGGAATGTCATGTGGTGGGCCTTGGAGAAACACAAAGTCCCAGCAAAGTACATTACCCTCATCAAGGACATGTACGATAATGTTGTGACAAGTGTTCGAACAAGTGATGTCGACACTGATGACTTCCCGATTAAGATAGGACTGCATCAGGGGTCAGCTTTGAGCCCTTATCTTTTTGCATTGGTGATGGATGAGGTCACAAGGGATATACAAGGAGATATCCCATGGTGTATGCTCTTTGCGGATGATGTGGTGCTAGTTGACGATAGTCGGGCGGGGGTAAATAGGAAGTTAGAGTTATGGAGACAAACCTTGGAATCGAAAGGGTTTAGGCTTAGTAGGACTAAAACCGAGTACATGATGTGCGGTTTCAGTACTACTAGGTGTGAGGAGGAGGAGGTTAGCCTTGATGGTCAGGTGGTACCTCGGAAGGACACCTTTCGGTATTTGTGGTCAATGCTGCAGGAGGATGGGGGTATTGATGAAGATGTGAACCATCGGATCAAAGCCGGATGGATGAAGTGGCGCCAAGCTTCTGGCATTCTCTGTGACAAGAGAGTGCCACAAAAGCTAAAAGGCAAGTTCTACAGGACGGCGGTTCGACCCGCAATGTTGTATGGCGCTGAGTGTTGGCCGACTAAAAGGCGACATGTTCGACAGTTAGGTGTGGCGGAGATGCGTATGTTGAGATGGATGTGTGGCCACACGAGGAAGGATCGAGTCCGGAATGATGATATACGAGATAGAGTTGGGGTAGCACCAATTGAAGAGAAGCTTGTCCAACATCGTCTGAGATGGTTTGGGCATATCCAGCGCAGGCCTCCAGAAGCTCCAGTGCATAGCGGATGGCTAAAGCGTGCGGAGAATGTCAAGAGAGGGCGGGGTAGACCGAATTTGACATGGGAGGAGTCTGTTAAGAGAGACCTGAAGGATTGGGGTATCACCGAAGAGGTAGCTATGGACAGGGGTGCATGGAAGCTTGCTATCCATGTGCCAGAGCCATGAGTTGGTTGCGAGATCTTATGGGTTTCACCTCTAGCCTACCCCAACTTGCTTGGGACTAAAGGCTTTGTTGTTGTTGTTGTTGTTGTTGTATACCTTTAAATGTCACATGAAAATAGAACATATCCTAACTTTTCTAACCATTTTCTGGTATTTGCCTGAGGAACAAGCAACATGAATATTTGTATTCAAGCTCCCAACAAAGTTACTACTGTTGTCACAGAAATATAGTTCTGTTGTATGTATACTTAATTTCCCAAGATGTAGATTTTATTCTTATCTTACATGATATTTTTTTCTTTTTCTGCTTGTGAAAAAACTCAGTTTTAAAAAAAATAGGTCCTCATTCTAAAGGAGTAACTTCTTGAACCAGCAGTAGATATTGTGTCGGGAAGGACGAGGAGCAGGAGCATTGGTTCAGATTTTCTCTGTTGGCCTTGTGTTTGTTTACCGATTATTGGCTTGACATGAAGATTGATCAGGTGCGTGGATGTCATGTGCATGTTCTTCTTAGTTTGAATACACTTTAACTGGATTATACTTCAAGTACTCCGAGTACTTGCTCTTGTAAACTGACACTACGTTTTTGTTTGCATTTTAACCCTTGTTAGTATGTTTTCCAAGCTACATGGCATGTTGCAACGCTCTTCGGAGTCAAACCCTTGGGATGGTCCCTCAAACATGATGGTCTAGCTATTACAAATTAACCAAGATCAGCAGGACTAAGAAAATACATATTTGGCACTATTTGAGATGGTCCCTCAAACAGCCACGCCGCCACACCTGCCGACCCCTGTGCAGCACACCCACCCCTGCGCTCGGGCACCGTGGCGGCGGTGGCCCGGCTCGAGCGTGCCGGCGGCCGTGGCGGAGGCCCTGGAGGCGGTCGTCGGGGCGGGCGGCGCGAGGTGGGAGCCGATGGGCGCGTGGGAGTACTACGACTACCGGCGGGCCATCTACGGCGACATCACGCACAAGGCCATCCTCGTCGATGCCGCCGGCACCATCCTCGCCCCCACCGAGTCCATGGCCCAGGTCGGCCTACGCCCTTCCCCCATATACCGCAGCTCCAATTCATGTTCCTCTGTTTGTTCCACTCGATTCTGCTGGCCGTTCCCATGGTTGACGGAGGCTTGCATGTTTTCTATGCGGTGCACACGCTGAGACAATGCATGGCGTGTGGATCGACCTGATCCGTGCTCCCGTAGCCCGTTCCGTTCGTGTATGTTCGTAGATTCGGGTTGTGAGAACCTGGGCAGATTTGTTTCTGCTGTTCATTTCTGGGTTGTGTGGATTTGTTTCTCCATGCATAACGAATTACTGATAAAAATCTCCCTTTCCTCTGTTAATTGGGTATGCATATGGTGGTTTGATTAATATGGCTTGTGTTCTGAATGTTAATTCAGGTGTATAGAACAGTAGGCGAAAAGTATGGGGTGAAGTACTCGGAGGATGAGATCTTGTTGAGGACCTCGAGGCCTCGGAGAGCCCCTCCGAACAAGACGCGCACAGGAGCTCTGCCTTGACGGGGAAAGCAGCGGAGTTGGTGCAGTGGCGAATGTGGGCGGGGTCGGCCGTGGAGGGAGACTTGCTGGTCGGAGCAGCAGGAGCAAGAAGGTTGAGGCAGTTCAGGTTTGTCTCTATCATCCTCCCCCCTCTCTTTCCCCCCTTGTCTCATGGATGAGGTCGTTGGTGCACGCAAGGAGTGGGTCGAACACGAATCGTAGCAAGAGCAAGGAGCTGGACGTGGTTCATGGTTTGCCTTTAGTTCCTCTCTCTCTAGATCTCTAGACATGGGTCTTTTTGTCCATATACTGAACCATGAAATTGTAAGTACATGTTCTTTATATTTGTACAGATATTTAACTGCATTAGTGAATGTTCTGGGTCTGATACAACAGCTAAGCTTAGGTGATTCCTCATGTTCTATGTGGATCGCATAGAAAATAGAAATCCTAATTTCTGAAAATAGACTGAATCATGTATATATTTGCAGGGCAAGACAAGAACATTTAGGATCCAGAGTATTGAGATTGCAGAGGACTCAACAAAGGGTCTGCACTTATTCTATAAATTCAGTATCACGTTAGTGCCTCTGTTTAGTGATTATATAGAACTACCTTTTGAACTTGCAGAAATTGAATGCATATAAGGATCGAGTACCTTTACATTGGATGCATGATGATGATCATCCACCGAGCAGCACATCATCTTGGAAAAGCAGATGCGAATTTCTGCTAGGTTTGCTTCTCCGGTTGTCCCTCCCATCAACTCTCTCAGCTCCCAAACCATTAACCCCGTCCTGGTTGTTCCTATATTTTCTTTTTGTTTTGTTTTTACCAATGCACTTTTCTTGACATGTTTTAGTGTGTTCCTTCCTACGGCCAGCTCGACCATTTGCTCCGCAGGGAGTTTTTAGCTCAGAAGGAGCAAATAATTTGAGAATGCATTGGTCTTTTCTGCAATCTGTTGTTCCTAAGTCATAACTTGTTCCTTTTCTTTTTCTTAGCTGCATGTTTTCATCCAAGTCAGAATTTTTATGTGCACTTGAGAACTAACCATGCTTGTACAGAGACATATAATACAACACATTCGTTCCATAGGTAGGTGTAGGGTTAACCAATAATAATTGCCTCCTTTTTATTTTCTAAAACTTACATTCGAAATATGTCCCTTTAGGGGGTCCCCTAGAGTGTACAACATACCAGTATGCAAGGACTAATAAGTAGTCTTGTATGCTTTTTTTTGTGCTTACATGTCTAAAATTTGTTAAGGTGGATGTCAAGCATGCTTTAGTTGTAGATTCCCTAAGTTCACTGTTTGATTGTCGTAAAGCGTCCACGTATAATAACTTTTGTGTGGTATAACCCTTCAGCTTATTAGTTGACCGTTTACATGTTTGAATAACCTTACCTCATGCTAAAGCCGAAAAGGTGGTCAGGTAGAGAGTCTCAACTCACCATTGGATCAAAACTATTTAGTAAGCTATTGTTCTCTATTTTCTCAGCGAATGAGCACAAATTCAGAAGGGTACACAAAAGAACCCATGTACAAAGTCTCTACTCTTTTACCAGGCTATCCACCGTCTACACAGCAGGATTCACAAAGGATGCTAGCAAAGTGATAAAATTTGGATGTTTTTTGGAACTATAGCATCACAAGCCCAATAAGAGAAAAAGCAAACATCCTGAAGAATGCATTAGGATAATGATTTTACCTTGGGGTTATACTCTGCATTGCGTGCCTGGAGAGCTATTGCTTCCGGTTCCAATTTACAGTCCAGGTTGACCGTCGACACAATATTCTTGTCATCAAATCAGACACCCGAAAGCAGAGTATACCCAGGAGAAATCAGACCAGTAAATAGCTCTGCCCCATACTGTCAAGCAACCATATAAAATATCAGTTCCAAAACAAGGAAAGAGACAATTTCTTGGAAAGAAAGAAAAAATATCATACATGATAAAATAGTGCTGACAGAACAGATTTCAACTTAGTAACTTATAGAGTTACACTTCAGAAAGCGCCGTGAGAATATGTGAGGCCCTAAAGCCTGATAGCCAGTTTCAAATAACGTAAGATCTCAGTGCTCCAGTTTTAATGTGAAAAGGGTACTGATATGCTTTTATATACTAGAAAAGCTAGGTATGAGATGCCTCTGGTATCTACGTACCACTGTGTAACTCTGGAGTGAGGCAATTGTAATCATATAGTAGATCACTACATTTTAGGCTTAGGGTGTGTTTCAGAGAGCTCCACCCCACCCTCGACTTCAGTTAACTTCCAAACTCCACTCTACTTCTAAAGTTCTAAACTCTCAAGCTACGTAAGCTCCAGATTCACATTACATGGAACATTTTTGTTTTAGTACCAATTACCCTTCTTTTTAATTTTTTTTACAGGTGGTTGCTCTAGGGCCTTCACTACTGCTATTTTCTGTTCTCTAAGAGACAAATTACGAAGCAAATCAAACAGTACAAATATATTAGAGGTTGTATTCATTAGTTCATGTATATCCAAAAATTAATAATTATCACCCTAAGAGAAATTAGTAGTTATAGCTATCAGCAAGAATTCATGAAACCAACAGAAATCAAATATCATGTAGGAGTATATTGTTTTCAGTTTTCTTGTCGAACAACATTTATTAATAGTTCACCATGTATCACTCAGTTGATTTGGTACTACACACTGGACCGCTTGAACGTCTGAACAAGCACGAGGATAGCTTTTGAGTGTGGACCAATTGTCTGAATCAATTACTAAGTAATTGATGCTGCCTGAACTCTGAATAAAAATGCATAGACGCTCATGTAGCCTGAATTTTCATCAGGTAATTCCCTCATTCATTCATTTAGGCCTCCTTTGATTCAAAGGAATTCTATAGGATTTTTGGAGGACTGAAACCCTTTGGAATTTTTCCTATGTTTGTCCTTTGATTCATAGGATTGAGTCCCATAGGAATTTTTCCAATGGAATCTTTTGTACTACATTTCATAGGAAATCTAACATCCACTCCAACCTCTTTTTACAATTCCTTTGCTTTTCCCGTGAAATCAAACACTCCTTGCTAATCCTATAGGATTCAAGTGGGCATGACACTCCAATCCTATACTTTTCCTATTCCTGCATTTTCAAAATCCTGTGAATCAAAGAGGCCCTTAGATCCATTCAACATCAACCGAATTGAAGAACACAGATTATATACAACCTGAACGAACACCACAAAAAGCGAAGAAATAGACAACCAAACAATAATCAGGAATCCACCATGTCAGAATATGGAAACTCACCAGTAGTAGACTGCTTTGTAGCCTCACTGGAACAGCTCGAGCGGCATGAGGAAGGAGGCAGAGCTGTGGCTGGATGCAAATGAGAAGGGCGACCGGGGAGATGAGGCCACCACGCGACGAGCAGGAGAGTCAGCAGCGCCACAGCGGACCGCGGCGGCCGGGGAGTGGGGCATGCGGCCGGCGGGAGCAGCTGACCTGCGGCGGCGGCAGGCCGCAAGATGCGTGACAGCTTCTCCCACGACCAGCTCTAAGGGAGGTAGTGCCACCTAGATCCAGACAGCGAGCTCTTCCGCCCATCCAAGTCGAATCTGACTGCCGAGGATCGCGGATCTGCGGCGCGTGGGCTCGGTGCCTAGCAGTGGCGCGAGAGGTCGTACGGCGGCGGAGGGATCGAACCGTCGGGTGACGGCGCCGAGAGAGCGTTCGGCGAGATGAGAGAGGAAGAGAGTGAGGCAGTGACAGGAGTCTGCGTGAGTTTGCTTTTTCTTTTTCTAGAAACTTTTTTAACATACTGTGCAGCAGCGTCGTATCCGAACCATCCGGTGCATCGCACGGCAAACACACAAGCGGTCGTCAAACAAAGGGAAAAAAAATCTCTTCCACATGCTGTGCATTCTGATGTTCATTTTGCACCCCTCACTGCAGTCTACTACGACTATGCTTTGCAAGATTGTTGCGAGGCTTGCCTTTCTTTGCTCTCCTATGTACAGTATGTGACTGCCAATTAGCATCATCATGTTATCGGTAGTAGGCCATCAATTTGCTTATTTATGCCAGTCGGTCCTATAAGCATCCATCTTTGAACTGTTCTATATAACAGATAGGGGAGCCTGTGTATGTTTGCTATATTCCAGTTTCCTGCTGAAGCCCAAACTAAAGCATTGTAATATTTTTTTTAGAGGTCATCCCACGAGGTACTTAATTTCACTGTGGTTATGATCATTTCATTTTTATTGGTTGTAACTAATTTGACTCACGCGTGATAGATTATGCCTGCACCCTTGAAGCTACATTTATATGGTCACGTAAATCACTGGTTGGTATTCTAAAGATATTAACTTCGACATATAAATCATTGGTTGGTATTTCAACGAGCCAGGACAGTTGAATACTTGAAAATCATTACTTGTATTATTTCTTTGTAATAACATCAAAGATAATGATTAGTGATAGTGTACTCATCTACCTAATTGCTTCATCCATTTTGCATGGTGAGTATTTTATAATGCATATATATTCTTACATATTGCACATAATAGCCTCATGCTAACGACATATATTGCTCGTGTGGGATAGTTACAATCTTTGTACACTTGCTTAAATACCATGTGAATTACGCCAAAGACAACATATCTAAGTTATACATGAATTTCTTAAGCGTGTCAAAGTAGATATGTTACATTACTTAGCTGAATCATTGTTTTCTATACTTTATACAAGTACGGCCTGTTATAACATTTTGGCCATCGCGGGTGGCCCAAATTTTGGGGAGCCTGAGCTGGTTGCATGGTTAGATTTTGCGGAGTCTATTGGGCGCTGCTTGGATGTATGAGTGACAAACACCGTGGGAATGAAGCTAAAGATAACTTTCCTGATATTGTTAAAGAATTTCTTAAGTGCATCATCTAGATATTGATAATTTGTAATAGATGTTTAGATGAAACATCGCTCAGTTTGTTACATGGACATGTCGTTAGTCTTTCTTTTTGTTATCAATTTTCATTGCAAAATGGACTTCAATTGTTCAGTAATTGTGTTCATGTTATATTGTTTATGCATGTGAAATTTAACATGTAACTCTTGTAAACTTTGTCAAGAGCCCGTGGCAACGCACGGGCCCTCTACTAGTGTTGATTAAGATTGCACCCTAGATAGTATTTTTCTACCGAAAAAGGGTTCCCCGCTTTGTATTCCAAAGCAACTAACACCGATACAAGGATCGCTGGGGCGAACAACACATCAAGCCCAAAAGAAAAAGAAGAAGAAACAAATGCCAACAACGGCAGCTTGACAAAGCGCGGATGACCCGCCACCGCAACGCCCACCAGAAACAAACCACCACAACCCGATGCTTCGAACCACCGCGTACAAAGCAGCACCTCCAAGAAGGAAAGCGGCGCCGACGACGCTATTGCCCAGACATGTCCTAGGGTTTCCCCGGCACGCGGAGGGAGGTGGGGTATGGATATCACTAACATCCTCTAGGAAGGAATGGTGGCACCCGCAGGTGTCACCGCATCGGAGCCGAAGACCGGCAAGGATTTCTCCCGCACTCCAATCCCCACCGCCCAACGGACCGGAGCCGACCAGCCAGACCGCCGCCCACCACCAAGCGCCATCGCGGTTGCGCCGCCACCCACGCCGCCTCACTGCGAACACCAACACGAGGCCAAGAGGACCGGAGAGAGGCGCCCCGCGAAGGGAGAAGCAGCACCGAAGCCGAGCAGGAGGGAACCACCTGCACCGCAGTCGTGCGGGAGGCTAGAGCCTCCGACACCGTCGTGGTAGCCGTCCGGACGCGGCAGCAGGGCATGCCAGGCACCCCTGGCCCAGCCAGGCTCGAAACGGGCCCGCTAAGCCCCGCTCCCACGCTACAGCAAGACGGCGATGGCGCCGCCAGCACCCTGCCGCTCATCGCCTCTCCCCTGCCTCCCGAAAGCCACGAAGTAGACCCACCCCGCCGTCGGCCCGCCCAGGCCCAGATGGGGCTCGAAGGGCCCAGATCTGGGCCGAGCGGGCGCCGCCAGACCGCGCCGCCGCATCGCCCTGCCACCAAAGGCGACGCCGCCATACAGAACTCCGCCCGCCTCGCGCCAGGAACCCTGCCACCGCGCTAGACCGCCGCCGCCTAGAGACACCGCCCGGGGTCGCCCCGTCCCGCGCCGGCGGACGCCCGAGAGGGGAAAGGCCAGGAGGCCGCCGCCACCACCGTCGCTCGGGCCAGGCCCGTAGCGGGCGCCGGCGCCGGCGGCAGGGAGGAAGGGGAGGGAGAGGCGCGCGGGGGAGGAGGTGGGTCGCGACCGTCCGCCCGCGGGGGCGACGCGGTCGCGGGAGAGGAAGAGGAGGGGAATAGCAATCTCCTGCGTCTGTGGTGGCTCGATTGTATTTTTCTTAGATGGTTAACAGGTAAAATAACATCATATTCAGATTCTATATATTTTTCTAATCAAATTCCATATATAACATGTTAAATTTAGAGTTACGGTTTAGAAGATATGAGTATTTTAATAAACATTTGATATGTACTGCGGGTTTAATGTTAGAAACATCAGGCTTTTTTTTATATGAAATAGTATGACGGACAAAGAATACCTATTTTTTTTATTAGTAGGTAGTATAGATGGCAATGCAGTGTGGTTTTCCCTGTAGGAATCTTATCCTTCAGTATCCATATATTTTCCACTGTTCAAAACAGGGCTATTCCACATGACCATCTTCCTACTTGGAGAGGATGGCTAGGGCCTATTCATGTGAAAGGCACGCACACCATTATTTGAGCATTTTCCTACACTTTGCTATATACTCCCTCCATCTCAAAATAAGTGTCTCAACTTTGTACTAGCTTTAGTATAAATTTGTAATAAGCTCAAGACACTTATTTTGGGACGGAGGGAGTACTAGACATGCAGTTTTCGAGCTTTTTTCTACTCCCTCCATTCCTAAATATTTGTCCTTTTAGAGATTTCAAATGGACTACCACATACGGATGTATATAGACATATTTTAGAGTGTAGATTCACTCATTTTGCTTCCTATGTAGTCACTTGTTGAAATCTCTAGAAAGACAAATATTTAGGAACAGAGGGAGTACAAGATATCTTTAGGTCCTATTCTAAAGCCATGACTTTTCAAGGAGCACCTCGATGTGGCTACTCTAACAAGGAGAGGTGAAGCTTTAGGTTAGTCTGCTGCCAGCTTATGGTGTAACCTTCTTACTAATGAGCAATGACAAACACTAATCTAATAAAGGATATGACGAATTACATCCCGACTCTTCTATACCAGCTCTTCAATATAAGAGGATCTATAACCTCGAAGGAAACACATATCAGGATTGTCACGCGACCGTAAGGAAACAACATCCGCCACCAAACACTAAGCCACCGTGTACTATCACTGTATCCCTACATACCCTCACCGCTGCTAGAGACTACTCCCTCCGTCTCGTAATATAAGAACGTTTTTACTCTAGTGTAGTGTAAAAAATGCTTTTATATTATGGGACGGAGGAAGTAGTAGCTAGGCTAAGCCCTGATATGACAGCCTTTAGTGGCGACATGCGATCTACGGGGCAATGGCTAGAGGCAGAGGGTATAACTGTGCAACGATGTCAATGGCATTTCTGGCCTAGCCGATGGTCTCTGGCGGCAAGGTGCCGACGACAGCAATCATGCCTCAACTACGCGGGCAGCAACGGTATCCTTCTACGTCCCAACCTGGTGGGCATCTTCTCGGGCGCGCGGGTGGCGCCGGGGTCCTACGTTGTTAGGCGGTTATCGCGACTGTGGCTGGACGGTGGTCGTCGAAGAGCTGGAGGCTCTCAGACCTTCAGATCCGGGGTAATGGTGAGTATGTTAGCCGAGCGATTTCGTTGCCATAGGCGACGACGCTGAGCAAGAGGACAGAGTAGGGCTGTTGGAGCGCTCCAAATTGGGATTTGCGTAGTGTTGATGACTTCTGTCCATTGTTAATCTTCGTCGCATGTACGACGTCGACCTTTTGCTGTGAAGGCTCGACCACTTGCTTGTGCGGGCATGGTCTACACTTGGGTGGCATCTCACATTAAGACTGTGTTGACCATGCAGTTGCTGGTATCATGAAAAGTGGTGACGATAACCCATGATAACCTCGATTTGGTGGCACTTGTCGAGTACCCAGTCTCGAGCTCTAAGGTGAAGACCCTTGGTCTAATCTGAGTTGGTTATATATACTCCCTCCGTTCGGAATTACTTGTCGTGAAAATGGATGTATCTAGACGTATTTTAGTTCTAGATACATCTATTTCCGAGACAAGTAATTCCGAACGGAGGGAGTAGTTGGCAATGTCGGTGTTTTTGTGTTGTTGTTGAATACATTACTCGGACTTGATTTTCAAGGTGAAAATACATGATCTGGCCTTTGGTGGTAGAATTCGGCAAAGATGTCATTTGAGTGGCATTTCCTTTGTGAAGGCATTAGTGATGGAGATCCTTTCTAGTTGTCCTTGTGAAGTCAAGGGATGGTTGGTGTGGATGGTCATTGATTTAGTACGTCGATTGCTGGTTTGATATCGCTTTGGAGTTTTTTTTCTCTCAACTTAGGGATAACTTTGGTCTTGTACGGATTTGCTCTTTATCGGTGCGATTCTGTGTGTGTGTGTGTGTGTGTGTACATTGATGTTGACCGTGTGATCCTAATCATGCAGAGGCCGGATGTGTGTTTATTGTATTTGCATCCTACTGATGCTTCATTTTGAGTTAATAAAATCCACACTTTACCAAAAAAAGAAAATCATGCAAGGCAAATATCTTTTCTGTACTCTTAATCAGATTATCTCCGGTGGTCAATTTGTTAGAGAAAGTAGCCATGAAAAAGTGAACTCTAATAGGATAAGAAAGCTTCCATACATCATGAACAAATTAAGAAAGAAGCTACTGGAAAACACATCATAAAAAATAGTGGAAATTTATATCCAACAGTTTTGATAATATCACACTAAAATAACAGATGACGCTTCCCTAGTTCTAGCTTATATGAACAGGCAAGTCAAATTGCTTAATCTCTGACTCTTTGTGAGATTTCTAGTGTTCAATTTGTGTAGAGAAAGTAGCTACAAGAAAGCATGAACTACAATGGGATTAGAAATTTAAGCTTCAACATGAACATATTAAGAAATAATGCCACTAGAAATTGCAACATAAAAAGATTGCAGATGATAGACACATTATGATCCAAATTATGATTTCTTATTTATTGGTAAAGGCCAAAGACTGAGGAATTTCGACTATCATAACACATACGCATAACGATATCGATCTACAATACAATGACGTAACCTGCTGATTTTAAGCTCAACGGACATTAGAAATGACAACATTCAGTTAACAATATATACCACCCAATTTTTGTTATCTCACTTACCAAACTTCCAGATTCTCAACACATTTTGAGAAAGGCGAATCATAATCTATCTAGATTGCATAAATGAACACATATGACTTCTCTGTCACATTTACATTTGTGATAAAATTGCCATATTTAATCTAGCTAATCCTAACATCATCTAGAAAATACATATCTAAATCATCCAGAAGCCAGTAAACACATATATAGATTCAACACCTTATTTCAGCGACAATTATGGAACTATCGGAACTCTCTTACTCATTGTTATCCCAACCCGTTGCCAAAGCAAGCCGTGTCACCAAGCACGTATGGATGGCAGAAAGTTATTCTGTTTTCTTTCTTTCTTTTCTCCTGCGTTCCAGAGCATGTTAAACTAGTTATTGCCGCGTTGTGAACATCACAAATTAAATCCTCGGTAAGCATATATAACCTGTTAATTTCAGACAGCACATCGACCTCTCTGTATACTCCTATATCATTACACCGTCTGGTGGCGCTGAAAACATGCATGCATGCATCGTCGGTGCTAGCTCGATCTTAATGAACTTTCCGGTGCGTGTCAGCATGTCTGATGTCTCGCAGCAGCATCAGAGGAAAATTAACCAAGCTAGATCGGGTTCTACAAGGAAAAGTTGCGGGCCGCTTGTACCAACTCCGGCGAACACATTCTGAAATCGAACTGTTCTATTTGGAGGATCACATTTCCATACATCTGATCGGTGCAACAACCTGCAGCAGCCCGATCAGTCATCTCAGGTGATAAGCTCGATCGTGGTTTAATCGGAAAGGAAACCACGTACATGCGGGTGCAAGAAATGGAACTCTCGCACGACCGTCCTGCATGGAGGCGCTTCTAGAACATTCCATTCGCCTCCCGCCATTGTTTCTGATCCCAGCAGCCCGATCCTCATCCGTCCTGTGAAGTGCAACAGATTGGACTCGTCTAAATCAACCAAACCAGTATGAAGAGGCAGGAGTTGTATCGAACGCACGCGCCGCCGGAGCAAGAGACTGCGATCAGTGGCCAGCGGCTCCGGCCTCCAGCACCATATCTATTGATCTACAGACATGACCAAAGTTCTAGCACAGCCACACCCAGAACCAGCATTTCCGCTGGAAATTTGACTCGCACATCAGTGCACTGCATCTCGTAGTTGCCCGAATCAAACAAACACAACACCAAATTTCACGAATCGATCGATCTTTCAGCGAATCGCACCCGCACTCGCATATACTTAAATTGCGGAAATTGCTTGGACGCAGGCATCGATCGGCGGCGCTACCAAGCCGGATCCATGGCCGGAGCTATCATCCTTTTTTTTTTTTGGAAAAGGGGGGACTCCCCGGCCTCTGCATCAAGTGTGATGCATACAGCCATCTTATTAACGAAGCAACAAAATGTGCGTACAAAGTTCCATAGTCTCAAACTGAAAACAATAAAAAGCAGCCCACACAGAGCGCAGAAGGCTAGAAACACTAACTAGCCAATAAAAGAGCCACAACCGGCTGGCTAAAGAGATAGGAAAACTAATTGCCTATCCTATTACATGACCGCTATCCAAACCGGTTGAAGATATCCCGAGCAACCATCTCCCACCGGATAGACCCAGTAACCAAATGCTCCCTGGCCTCCATCGGAGTGAGTAATGACCATGAACGGATCAACGCCGTAGCTCGGAAGATAACCTGCAAAAAATGAATTCGTGATGATCTGTTAAAAACCAAATCATTTCTGCACAGCCAGATGGTCCACATTAAAGCACAGACTCCAACCCGAATATGTCTTGCTATTGTAGAGTCAATCCCATATAGCCAATTCCCAAATAAAGCATTAACAGTATTCGGTGGAGTGATATTAAAAGCAATGTGGACCGTTTGCCAAAGAACCTTGGCCAGCGGGCAATCAAAAAAGAGATGTTTAATTGTCTCATCTCGATCACAGAAACTACACCTAGTAGGTCCTGTCCAATTACGCTTTATTAAGTTGTCCTTTGTTAGAATAACTTGTTTATGAACAAACCACGTAAACACTTTTATTTTCAAAGGTACTTTGACATCGCAGACACTCTTGAAAGTTGGAATGGAGCTTGTATTAATAACATCAATGTACATTGACCTCACTGTAAATACTTCAGACGTAGTCAACTTCCAGCGTAATTTATCCGGTTGGTCAGAAAGTTAAACCTGTTGGAGAACGTTGCAGAAAACAAAAATTTTCCTACTCGTTTCACCAAGATCCATCTAGGAGTTCATCTAGCAACGAGTCATCGGATGCATCTACGTACCTTGTAGATCGCGAGCGGAAGCGTTCAAAGAACGGTGATGATGTAGTCGTACTCGACGTGATCCAAATCACCGATGACCAAGCGCCGAACGGACGACACCTCCGCGTTCAACACACGTACGGGACGGGAGACGTCTCCTCCTTCTTGATCCAGCAAGGGGGGAGGAGAGGTTGATGAAGATCCAGCAGCACGACGGCGTGGTGGTGGATGCAGGGCGTCACAGAAGCAGGGCTTCGCCAAGACTACGAGAGAGAGACGTAACGGGGAGAGAGGGAGGCGCCAGGGGCTGGTGTGTTTCTCTCCTCTCCCCCCCACTATATATAGGGGTGCCATGGGGGAGGGGGCGCCGGCCCTAGTAGATGAGATCTACTAGGGGGGGGGGGGCGGCGGCCAAGGGGAGGTTTCCCTCCCCCCCAAGGCACCTAGGGGTGCCTTCCACCACTAGGACTCCTCCTAGGTGGAAACCCTAGGCGCATGGGCCTATAGGGGCTGGTGCCCTTGGCCCATCTAGGCCAAGGCGCACCCCATACAGCCCATGTGGCCCCCCGGGACAGGTGGCCCCATCCGGTGGGCCCACGGGACCCCTCCGGTGGTTCCGGTACAATACCGATAACCCCGAAACTTGTCCCGATGCCCGAAACTGCACTTCCTATATATAATTCTTTACCTCCGGACCATTCCGGAACTCCTCGTGACATCCGAGATCTCATCCGGGACCCCGAAAAACATTCGGGTTTCTGCATATACATATCTTCATAACCCTAGCGTCACCGAACCTTAAGTGTGTAGACCCTACGGGTTCGGGAGACAGGCAGACATGACCGAGACGACTCTCATGTCAATAACCAACAGCGGGATCTGGATACCCATGTTGGCTCCCACATGCTCCACGATGATCTCATCGGATGAACCACGATGTCGAGGATTCAATCAACCCCGTACTTAATTCCCTTTGTCAATCGATATGTTACTTTCCCGAGATTCGATCGTCGGTATCCCAATACCTCGTTCAATCTCGTTACCGACAAGTCACTTTACTCATACCGTAATGCATGATCCCGTGACCAGACACTTGGTCACTCTGAGCTCATTATGATGATGCATTACCGAGTGGGCCCAGTGATACCTCTCCGTCATACGGAGTGACAAATCCCAGTCTTGATCCATGTCAACCCAACAGACACTTTCGGAGATACCCGTAGTCTACCTTTATAGTCACCAAGTTACGTTGTGACGTTTGGTATACCCAAAGCACTCCTACGGTATCCGGGAGTTACACGATCTCATGGTCTAAGGAAAAGATACTTTGACATTGGAAAACTCTAGCAAACGAACTATACGATCTTGTGCTATGTTTAGGATTGGGTCTTGTCCATCACATCATTCTCCTAATGATGTGATCTCGTTATCAATGACATCCAATGTCCATAGTCAGGAAACCATGACTATCTATTGATCAACGAGCTAGTTAACTAGAGGTTTACTAGGGACATGTTGGTGTCTGTTATTCACACATGTATTACGATTTCCGGATAACACAATTATAGCATGAATAAAGACAATTATCATGAACAAGGAAATATAATAATAATGCTTTTATTATTGCCTCTAGGGCATATTTCCAACAGTCTCCCACATGCACTAGAGTCAATAATCTAGTTACATTGTGATGAATCGAACACCCATGGAATTCTGGTGTTGATCATGTTTTGCTCTAGGGAGAGGTTTAGTCAACGGATCTGCTACATTCAGGTCCGTATGTATCTTACAAATCTCTATGTCTCCATCTTGAACATTTTCACGAATGGAGTTGAAGCGACGCTTGATGTGCCTTGTCTTCTTGTGAAACTTGGGCTCCTTGGCAAGTGCAATAGCTCCAGTGTTGTCACAGAAGAGCTTGATCGGCCCCGACGCATTGGGTATGACTCCTAGGTCGGTGATGAACTCCTTCACCCATATTGCTTCATGTGCTGCCTCCGAGGCCGCCATGTACTCCGCTTCACATGTAGATCCCGCCACGACGCTTTGCTTGCTACTGCACCAGCTTACTGCCCCACCATTCAAAATATACACGTATCCGGTTTGTGACTTAGAGTCATCCAGATCTGTGTCGAAGCTAGCGTCGACGTAACCCTTTACGACGAGCTCTTCGTCACCTCCATAAACGAGAAACATTTCCTTAGTCCTTTTCAGGTACTTCAGGATATTCTTGACCGCTGTCCAGTGCTCCTTGCCGGGATTACTTTGGTACCTTCCTACCAAACTAACGGCAAGGTTTACATCAGGTCTGGTACACAGCATGGCATACATAATAGAACCTATGGCTGATGCATAGGGGATGACGCTCATCTCTTCTATATCTTCTGCCGTGGTCGGACATTGAGCTGAGCTCAATTTCATACCTTGTAACACACGCAAGAACCCCTTCTTGGATTGATCCATATTGAACTTCTTCAATATCTTATCAAGGTATGTGCTTTGTGAAAGACCTATGAGGCGTCTCGATCTATCTCTATAAATTTTGATGCCTAATATATAAGCAGCTTCTCCAAGGTCCTTCATTGAAAAACTCTTATTCAAATAGGCCTTGATGCTGTCCAAAAGTTCTATATCATTTCCCATCAAAAGTATGTCATCCACATATAGTATGAGAAATGCTACAGAGCTCCCACTCACTTTCTTGTAAACGCAGGCTTCTCCATAAGTCTGTGTAAACCCAAATGCCTTGATCATCTCATCAAAGCGAATGTTCCAACTCCGAGATGCTTGCACCAGCCCATAAATCGAGCGTTGGAGCTTGCACATTTTGTCAGCATTCTTAGGATCGACAAAACCTTCCGGCTGCATCATATACAATTCTTCCTTAAGGAAACCATTAAGGAATGCCGTTTTGATGTCCATTTGCCAAATTTCATAATCATAAAATGCGGCAATTGCTAACATGATTCGGACGGACTTCAGCTTCGCTACCGGTGAGAAAGTCTCATCGTAGTCAACCCCTTGAACTTGTCGATAACCCTTAGCGACAAGCCGAGCTTTATAGATGGTCACATTACCATCCGCGTCTGTCTTCCTCTTAAAGATCCATTTATTTTCTATGGCTCGCCGTTCTACGGGCAAGTCAGTTAAAGTCCATACTTCGTTCTCATACATGGATCCTATCTCGGATTTCATGGCTTCTAGCCATTTGTCGGAATCCGGGCCCGCCATCGCTTCTTCATAGTTCGAAGGTTCACTGTTGTCTAACAACACGATTTCCAAGACAGGGTTACCGTACCACTCTGGTGCGGAATGTGTCCTTGTGGACCTTCGAATTTCAGTAGAAGCTTGATTAGAAGTATCTTGATCATTATCATTAACTTCCTCTCTAGTCGGTGCAGGCACCTCAGGAACATTTTCTTGAGTTGCGCCATTTTCCGGTTCAAGAGGTAATACTTCATCAAGCTCTACTTTCCTCCCACTTACTTCTTTCGAGAGAAACTCCTTCTCTAGAAAGGACCCATTCTTGGCAACAAAGATCTTGCCTTCGGATCTGAGGTAGAAGGTGTACCCAATAGTTTCCTTTGGGTACCCTATGAAGACGCATTTTTCCGACTTGGGTTCGAGCTTTTCAGGTTGAAGTTTCTTGACATAAGCATCGCATCCCCAAACTTTTAGAAACGACAGCTTAGGTTTCTTCCCAAACCACAATTCATACGGTGTCGTCTCAACGGATTTCGACGGAGCCCTATTTAAAGTGAATGCGGCAGTCTCTAAAGCATAGCCCCAAAAAGATAGTGGTAAATCGGCAAGAGACATCATAGATCGTACCATATCTAATAGAGTGCGATTACGACGTTCGGACACACCATTACGCTGAGGTGTTCCAGGCGGCGTGAGTTGTGAAACTATTCCACATTTTCTTAAGTGTGTACCAAACTCGTGACTCAAGTATTCTCCTCCACGATCTGATCGTAGAAACTTGATTTTCCTGTCACGTTGATTCTCAACTTCACTCTGAAATTCCTTGAACTTTTCAAAGGTCTCAGACTTGTGTTTTATTAAGTAGACATACCCATATCGACTCAAGTCATCAGTGAGGGTGAGAACATAACGATAGCCACCGCGAGCCTCAACACTCATTGGACCGCACACATCAGTATGTATGATTTCCAATAAGTTGGTTGCTCGCTCCATTGTTCCTGAGAATGGAGTCTTGGTCATCTTACCCATGAGGCATGGTTCGCACGTGTCAAATGATTCATAATCAAGAGACTCTAAAAGTCCATCTGCATGGAGTTTCTTCATGCGCTTGACACCTATGTGACCAAGGCGGCAGTGCCACAAGTATGTGGGACTATCATTATCAACCTTACTTCTTTTGGTACTCACATTGTGAACATGTGTAGCATCACGTTCGAGATTCATAAACCATTCACCATAGGAGCATGACCATAAAACATATCTCTCATATAAATAGAACAACCATTATTCTCGGATTTAAATGAGTAGCCATCTCGAATTAAACGAGATCCCGATACAATGTTCATGCTTAAAGCTGGCACTAAATAACAATTATTAAGGTTTAAAACTAATCCCGAAGGGAGATGCAGAGGCAGCGTGCCGACGGCGATCACATTGACCTTGGAACCATTCCCGACGCGCATCGTCACCTCGTCCTTTGCCAGTTTCCGCTTATTCCGCAGCCCCTGCTTTGAGTTACAAATGTGAGCAACTGCACCGGTATCAAATACCCAGGAGCTACTACGGGCACTAGTAAGGTACACATCAATTACATGTATATCACATATACCTTTTGTTTTGCTGGCCTTCTTGTCCGCTAAGTACTTAGGGCAGTTCCGCTTCCAGTGACCGCTTCCCTTGCAATAAAAGCACTCAGTCTCGGGCTTGGGTCCATTCTTTGGCTTCTTCCCGGCAGCTTGCTTGCCGGGCGCGGCAACCTCCTTGCCGTCCTTCTTGAAGTTCTTTTTACCCTTGCCTTTCTTGAACTTAGTGGTTTTATTGACCATCAACACTTGATGTTCCTTCTTGACTTCTACCTCTGCTGATTTCAGCATAGCAAATACTTCAGGAATGGTCTTTTCCATCCCCTGCATATTGAAGTTCATCACAAAGCTCTTGTAGCTTGGTGGAAGCGACTGGAGGATTCTGTCAATGACCGCATCATCCGGGAGATTAACTCCCAGCTGAGTCAAGCGGTTATGCAACCCAGACATAGTGAGTATGTGCTCACTGACAGAACTGTTTTCCTCCATCTTACAGCTGAAGAACTTGTCGGAGACTTGATATCTCTCGACCCGGGCATGAGCTTGGAAAACCATTTTCAGCTCTTCGAACATCTCATATGCTCCGTGTCTCTCAAAACGCTTTTGGAGCCCCGGCTCTAAACTGTAAAGCATGCCGCACTGAATGAGGGAGTAGTCATCGGAACGTGCCTACCAAGCGTTCATAACATCTTGTTCTGCAGGGAGAACGGGTGCGTCACCAAGCGGTGCTTGTAGGACATAATCTTTCTTGGCAGCTATGAGGATGATCCTCAGGTTCCGGACCCAGTCCGTATAGTTGCTGCCATCGTCTTTCAGCTTAGTTTTATCTAGGAACGCGTTGAAGTTGAGGACTACGTTGGCCATTTGATCTACAAGACATATTGTAAAACATTTAGACTAAGTTCATGATAATTAAGTTCAACTAATCAAATTATTAATGAACTCCCACTTAGATTAGACATCCCTCTAGTCATCTAAGTATTACATGATCCGAGCTAACTAGACCGTGTCCGATCATCACGTGAGACGGACTAGTCAACATCGGTGAACATTTTCATGTTGATCGTATCTTCTATACGACTCATGCTCGACCTTTCGGTCTTCTGTGTTCCGAGGCCATGTCTGTACATGCTAGGCTCGTCAAGTCAACCTAAGTGTTTGCATGTGTAAATCTGTCTTACACCCGTTGTATGTGAATGTCTGAATAAAACACCCGATCATCACGTGGTGTTTTGAAACAGCGAACTGTCGCAACGGTGCACAGTTAGGGGGAACACTTCTTGAAATTTGTATGAGGGATCATCTTATTTACTACCGTCGTTCTAAGTAAACGAGATGCAAAACATGATAAACATCACATGCAATCAAATAATAAACATGACATGATATGGCCAATATCACATAGCTCCTTTGATCTCCATCTTGGGGCTCCATGATCATCTTGTCACCGTCTTGACACCATGATCTCCATCATCATGATCTCCATCATCGTGTCTCCATGAAGTTGCTCGCCAACTATTACTTCTACTACTATGGCTAACGCGTTTAGCAGTAAAGTAATTTACATGGCGTTTCTCAATGACACGCAGGTCATATAAAAGAATAAAGACAACTCCTATGGCTCCTGCCGGTTGTCATACTCATCGACATGCAAGTCGTGACTCCTATTACAATAGCATGAACATCTCATACATCACATATAGATCATTCATCATTCATCACAACTTTGGCCATATCATATCACAAACCACTTGCTGCAAAAAACAAGTTAGACGTCCTCTAATTGTTGTTGCAAGTTTTACGTGGCTGAATTAGGGTTCTAGCAAGAACGTCTTCTTACCTACGTTAAAGCCACAACGTGATTTGTCAACTTCTATTTACCCTTCATAAGGACCCTGTTCATCGAATCCGCTCCAACTAAAGTAGGAGAGACAGACACCCGCCAGCCACCTTATGCAACTAGTGCATGTTAGTCGGTGGAACCGGTCTCACGTAAGCGTACGTGTAAGGTTGGTCCGGGCCGCTTCATCCCACAATACCGCTGAAGCAAGAAAGGACTAGTAACGGCAAGAAAGTTGACAAATCTAAGCCCACAACAAATTGTGTTCTACTCGCGCAAGAAGAACTACGCATAGACCTAGCTCATGATGCCACTGTTGGAGAACGTTGCAGAAAACAAAAATTTTCCTACTCGTTTCACCAAGATCCATCTAGGAGTTCATCTAGCAACGAGTCATCGGATGCATCTACGTACCTTGTAGATCGCGAGCGGAAGCGTTCAAAGAACGGTGATGATGTAGTCGTACTCGACGTGATCCAAATCACCGATGACCAAGCGCCGAACGGACGGCACCTCCGCGTTCAACACACGTACGGGACGGGAGACGTCTCCTCCTTCTTGATCCAGCAAGGGGGGAGGAGAGGTTGATGAAGATCCAGCAGCACGACGGCGTGGTGGTGGATGCAGGGCGTCACAGAAGCAGGGCTTCGCCAAGACTACGAGAGAGAGACGTAACGGGGAGAGAGGGAGGCGCCAGGGGCTGGTGTGTTTCTCTCCTCTCCCCCCCACTATATATAGGGGTGCCATGGGGGAGGGGGCGCCGGCCCTAGTAGATGAGATCTACTAGGGGGGGGGGGGGGGCGGCGGCCAAGGGGAGGTTTCCCTCCCCCCCAAGGCACCTAGGGGTGCCTTCCACCACTAGGACTCCTCCTAGGTGGAAACCCTAGGCGCATGGGCCTATAGGGGCTGGTGCCCTTGGCCCGTCTAGGCCAAGGCGCACCCCCATACAGCCCATGTGCCCCCCCGGGACAGGTGGCCCCACCCGGTGGGCCCATGGGACCCCTCCGGTGGTCCCGGTACAATACCGATAACCCCGAAACTTGTCCCGATGCCCGAAACTGCACTTCCTATATATAATTCTTTACCTCCGGACCATTCCGGAACTCCTCGTGACGTCCGAGATCTCATCCGGGACCCCGAACAACATTCGGGTTTCTGCATATACATATCTTCATAACCCTAGCGTCACCGAACCTTAAGTGTGTAGACCCTACGGGTTCGGGAGACAGGCAGACATGACCGAGACGACTCTCAGGTCAATAACCAGCAGCGGGATCTGGATACCCATGTTGGCTCCCACATGCTCCACGATGATCTCATCGGATGAACCACGATGTCGAGGATTCAATCAACCCCGTACTCAATTCCCTTTGTCAATCGATATGTTACTTGCCCGAGATTCGATCGTCGGTATCCCAATACCTCGTTCAATCTCGTTACCGACAAGTCACTTTACTCGTACCGTAATGCATGATCCCGTGACCAGACACTTGGTCACTCTGAGCTCATTATGATGATGCATTACCGAGTGGGCCCAGTGATACCTCTCCGTCATACGGAGTGACAAATCCCAGTCTTGATCCATGTCAACCCAACAGACACTTTCGGAGATACCCGTAGTCTACCTTTATAGTCACCAAGTTACGTTGTGACGTTTGGTATACCCAAAGCACTCCTACGGTATCCGGGAGTTACACGATCTCATGGTCTAAGGAAAAGATACTTTGACATTGGAAAACTCTAGCAAACGAACTATACGATCTTGTGCTATGTTTAGGATTGGGTCTTGTCCATCACATCATTCTCCTAATGATGTGATCTCGTTATCAATGACATCCAATGTCCATAGTCAGGAAACCATGACTATCTATTGATCAACGAGCTAGTTAACTAGAGGTTTACTAGGGACATGTTGGTGTCTGTTATTCACACATGTATTACGATTTCCGGATAACACAATTATAGCATGAATAAAGACAATTATCATGAACAAGGAAATATAATAATAATGCTTTTATTATTGCCTCTAGGGCATATTTCCAACAGAACCTCCATTAGTCTCCTAACTAACTGGAGCCAAACCTCCCAACGATTGCCCGCTAATGACCGTCTAAACTGAATATTAAGGGGGATAGATTGAAATACCGTTGCCACGAACACCTCACGTTGTTGAGCAATACGATATAAAGACGGATATTGAATGGCCAGGGGTGAGTCGCCTAGCCAAGCGTCCTCCCAGAAACGTGTAGTGGCCCCATTGCCAATGACAACTTTTGTCCTATTGAACATTAATTGTTTGACTTTCATGAGCCCTTTCCAGAAAGGCGAGTCCATCGGCCTAACTGTTACCTGGGATAACGTCCTAGTCTGGAGGTACTTGCTGCGAATGATTTGCGCCCACATAGCTTCCGAACCGCTAGCGAGCTTCCACAACCACTTACTAAGAAGGCATCTGTTCTTAACCTCAAGATTCTCAATGCCAAGCCCGCCTTGGTCTTTGGGTCGACAGATAATATCCCACTTAGCAAGCCGGTATTTTCTTTTAAGCTCATCACCCTGCCAAAAGAAACGTGATCGATAGAAGTCTAGTCTTTTCCTCACTCCCACTGGAACCTCAAAGAACGATAAGAGGAACATAGGCATACTCGTGAGCACCGAGTTTATCAAGACTAACCGGCCTCCATATGACATGAGCTTACCCTTCCAGCAGCTCAGTTTCTTTTCAAATCGATCCTCGATACACTTCCACTCTCTGTTTGTTAGCCTACGATGATGAATCAGAATGCCAAGGTAGGAGAAGGGCAGACCTCTCAACTCGCACCCAAACAATTGCCTATAGGAGTCCTGTTCGTCTTTGGCCCTACCAAAGCAGAACAACTCGCTCTTATGAAAATTAATCTTTAACCTCGATAATTGTTCAAAGAGGCATAACAACAACTTCATATTTCTCGCCTTGGCCAAATCATGCTCCATGAAGATGATTGTTCAAAGAGGAGCTATCATCCTTGTCTCCATGGAGACCATCGATCTGCAAAGGCAACCGAGTCGGCCGAGATCCAGCCTAGCCAGCTAGCACCACAGTGCGAGATGAAGCTTTTACTTTTACAGCGAGATCGATAGCGATAGCGACTCCTCCTCCCGGCGAGAGGAAGGAGAGGACTGCCGGCTCGAACAACGAGCTACCCCCTAGCAACCACGAGAATTACAAGAAGGTCCCTCTTCCCTCTCATCTCTCATTGTCTATTCCTTCTTCTTGTTCTTCGCGCTGCTGCCACTGCGACCCCCAATTTCCTCCGTCGCGGCATAGATCTCAGTGATCAAGCGGTAGCGCTTCACCCTGCGCTGGCTCCCGGCCACCACCTTCTCCTCTTCTTCCTCCCAGTCCACGCAACCACCAAGAATTACGGCGCCAGGAGACGGCGCCGCCGGCGGGGCGTTCACGGAGCGCAGGGAGGAGGAGAAGGAGCCGCCCGAGGGAGCCACGGAGGTGGCGACCGGGCGGGTGCGAGGGGCGCCCGAGGAGGCGCTGCTCCGGCGGAGGTGGAGGAGCTGCTCGGCCGCGGCGAACTCGCGCGCCGTGAAGGCCGCCGGCGCCGCCGCGTCGGCCCTCTTCGTCTTGGGCTCCCGCTCCATCTTCCCCTTCGCCGGTTCTGCCTCGCGCTGTAGGATTTTCATTGACGATTGGTGTGGCTGGGCTGCCATGGACGCGCGCGTTGGCTAATTTCGCCTCTTTCTAGTCTCGGCTTTCTTTGGGTGCTAGTTAATTTTCCTTGTCCTTTTCCTCTTTCTTTTGGGAAAGAGGCTTGGATTTTATTTCTCTGTTTTTCCTTTGATTTTTGATAAGTTTCAATTATTTGTCTAGGTAGCTTTGCATAAATGTCATTCTGGCCTCGAATCGATTTGGCCCAACACATGTAATTACAGTTGAGCCTTATTCCAGTGTGAAACGCATGACACGTCGTGAGCTGTCCGGTCGATTCAGCGCATAACCCGTCCAACCGGATTTGTCCAATACATCACTCGATCAGACACCCATTGGCGCATCGCGTTGGAGGTCCTCACACGCTGTATGTACGTACACACTGTACATTTCTCAATTACCATTGCTTTTTTGGCATGATCTATGATATGTATATGTAACTTGTTTTCGGTCTAGTTTCATGCTCGCTTTTACCATTGCATATCACACAAACGGTTATCAAAGACGGTGTTTAAAACAATGTTTTACATAATAATGATGTACTCTAAATTTTGTTCATCACATCACTGGTAGCTTCACACCAATAACAGGAACATCAGTTCAACGAAGACCTTAGTCCTGCACGTAAATGCTAACTATTCAAGGATTTTTTTATCTTTAGAAAATACATAATACACCAACATACATATAGTTTATTCAATACAATTTTTAAAATCCGCAATACATACTTGATGGTACAAATTATGATCGTATAATGTAATTAGACAAAGGGGACGGTGGAGGCGAGATCTTGTCGAGGTGGATATGCTCGCCACCGCGGAGCCATGGATGAGCACGAGGAGCCACCACCATCTCCATGGAACATAGGAGGTCGAAGCTCGAGGAGGCCATCATCAAGGATCTAAGACCAGTGCCGCGCTGTTGATTTTCTAATCCAGTAGCAGTTGTCATGGGTGTATGATGGATAGTTAAATTTGTTCCGAGCGGTTTGCAAGTAGCAAATCAGGATGGTTACACAAGAGAGACAAAGATTAGTGCAAGTATGCGCCCTCCCTGGAGAGGTGATACCCTACTACTACTGAGATGTATTGCAACATGTGTTGGCTGAAGATCAGAGAAATCTTGGCTAGGGTTCTTGATACAAGGTGTGCCGTCGTTGTCGGCAGAGGTGGAAGATGAAGGGTTAGGTGTGGAACCCTACATCTCAATGGTGTGTAGAATGATCCAAGAAGATTTTGTCCGGATCGAAAGGCCCCTAACATGCCTTATATACGTGGTTAAGTTCGAGCAACATGGCTCGGGTAAGTTTAGAAGTTGGAGCATGCTACAGGGTCGTGCCGGACCCTGACTAGTTGAGTGAGCTGGTTGTTTGCCATGTACCTCAAGATGATTGAGGCATCCCGTTTAGAAGGTTAGTCCAAGTCGCCAGTCTGACCCATGTTAAGGTTGTTGGGATAGCTTTCGGCCTTGCTGTCCATATCCATGCGTCGTGTCCTCCTGAGTAGCCCCTAGACCCATGTCAAGGTTGCTGGGCTGGCTTTTGGCCTTGCGATTCCCGCCCTAGCAAGCCGCCTTGGAGCTTGCAAAGAGATTGTGAAGGACCAACTAGTGTCACTCTAGGGGAGTATCCTACTACTCTTTCCACAACCAGAACCAAGGCTATAGTGCTTTGGTGTCTAGTGGTTCAGCATCCATCCAATGACCTGTTGAATAAGCAATTCAGTCACCCTTCACTTTGTGTATCTGAATGGTTTGGACCATGGAAGTTAACCATTCCATAACTGGTAGTACCAAAGTCCAAGAGCGGCTCGGTTCTTCGCTTGTGGCCCACTGGAGGCGTACTATGTTAGCACCGATCGAGGTGCATCTTGGTGAGCATGAAGCCACTTGAGGCCTGCTGCCGCCGAGTTCCTTGCAGGTGGGTGCTGGAAAGCAAAACGAGCATGCCATTCCATCGATTTTGGACAAACTATAGGAACGAAGTATGTCTACTAGAGGGGGGAGGGGTGTGAATGGGAGTTTTAAAATTTCTTCGGATACTTCAAAACTCTCGAAACCCAGCAACTGAGCGAATGAAAATAAACTATAGTTAGCGAATATAAACTAGGGAACATGAATTAAACACAAGCATCAAAAGGAATCACATGATAGAAACTTAAGACAGAACGAATGAAAGTAAGTGTAGAGATAACAAGTGATGCTCGATGGCGACAAAGAATTTGGTAGACCACTTCACCCTTCTGCAAAAGGACTACGTCTGGTTGGAGGGATTGTGACTTAACACGGAAGATAAACTCTATTCGCCCTGTTCTCCTCGACAATTGGTTCTTCAACCAATGTCGATCACTTGTGGTAGATACTTGAGGTGATCTCCGAACCTTTATGGACTTCTTCTTCGAGAATCGCAATCACTCTTGGTGTCTGAATAAATTGACACCTAACCATCTGGAGAGTTAACAGCTCTCAAGAGTAATAGGTGGATCGTATTGGACTTAGATTCGAGTGATGCTAAACCACTATATAATTTTTTGGCTTTGGGTTTTTCTCTCAATAGATTTTAAATTCAAATCAATTAGGAGAGAGGGTTGCTCGACAAACTTCTCGGAATCAACTGGACAAAGCCGGTGCGGGGTGGCTATTTATAGCCATAGCCTTCCCTGATGGGAAATGACCATTTTGGACACGCGGTCCAGCCAATGGCCAACCGAAACGTTCTTAATGGTTGGATTTTGGGAGCAATGGTAACATTACTGTTGGAAATATGAGCAATTTACCATATGATTTTATTAACAGAAATACTAAATAAAGCATGACTAAAAATAGCAGAGATAAAGCAAGTCATGCGATCTGACAAAGAGAAGGTAAATAGCATCTTCACATATGAACTGTAGGCAAACATATCTAGAACAAATAGCATGTATGAAGTAGAGCCTAACATATGTAGGGCAAACACTAGAACAAGGAACTGTGGCAGGACCTCTAACAGAAAGAGTAAGAACACGTACGGGACAGCAGAACCAACAGTAGCACTGGACTTGGGGTCGGTGTCCTCGGTAGCCATGTCGTCGAGGAGGTTGTTGACGTCGGGGAAGTAGTCGTCGTTGGGGAAGTAGTTGGGGCATCCGTGACGAAGAAGTCAGTAGTCGTGCTGAGCGTTCCCCAAAAACCTTATCACCCTTCTCCCATACATGACTCAAAGAGGTGGAGTTTTGGAGGCCTACTGTCCCGACCTGCGGTGCACGCCGCAAGCCGGGATGGGGAAGATCGTAGCAGCAACGCAGTGCTCAGGAACTTTGTGGTGAGAGGAAAAGGATCTTCTGATGTGTCTCTCTGGAGAGGAGTGACCTCTCTTATATAGGCATAGGAGAGAGAGGCGAACAGGCTGCGACGGGATGTGAAGCAACAAAGGGAGACGAAGCGAACAGGCAGCAGGCGAAGAGGTGCGCTGTTCGTATTCAATCTTCACTACAACAAAAACGTTTCAGCCCCCGTGTGACCGTTCGTATACCCATCGTGTGTGGCAAAAATTTAGACATCGGCTCGGCTCATTCCCGCAACCCGCGGCGCATCATGACGAGGCGAGGCATGGCGTGGCATGGCGAGGTGGGCGGCGGAGGAGGAGCGCGCGTGGATGTTCCTCTTGTTCTCATGCTCATACATGTGGGGAAAGAACCTCCCTTATAAAGAGGTCTAACTCCCTCTAAACTAGCAATGTGGGACTAAACTTTAGTTCCACCTCTTGCCTTGCACGAATGGGCTCGTGGGCATCTAGGATTTATTAGGAATTTCTGAAACTGCTATTGGGCTGGCCCAAAATAGACAAAAATTCCAGCAATCCTGTTGGGGAACGTAGCAATAATTCAAAAAATTTCCTACGTGTCACCAAGATCAATCTAGGAGATGCTAGCACCGAGAGAGAGAAGGGAGTGCATCTTCATACCTTGAAAATCGCTAAGCGGAAGCGTTACAAGAACGCGGTTGATGGAGTGGTACTCACGGTGATTCAAATCGCGGAAGATCCGATCTAGCACCGAACGGACGGCGCCTCCGCGTTCAACACACGTACAGCCCGGGGTGGTCTCCTCCTTCTTGATCCAGCAAGGGGAGAGGAGAAGTTGAGGGAGAGCTCTGGCAGCACGACGGCATGGTGGTGGAGCTTGTGCTGTTTCTGCAGGGCTTCGCCAAGCTCTACGGAGGAGGAGGAGGTGTTGGAGGAGGGAGGGGCTGCGCCAGGAGAAGGGTGTGCGGCTGCCCTCTCTCTTCCTCACTATATATAGGGGGAAGGGGGGAGGAGGAGGCGCCCTAGGGTTTCCCTAGGGGAGGGGCGGCCGCCACAGGGGAAACTCTAGATGGGTTTGGGCGCCCCCACCCCTAGGAAACTTGCCCCCCAAGCCGGGAGGGGTGGCTGCCCTAGGGGAGGCGCCCCCACATCTCCAGGTTACATGAGATGGGGTGGGAGGGGCGCTCAGCCCCCTAGTGGGCTGATGTGCCCCCTCCCCTTGGCCCATAAGGCCCCCCAACGCTTGCCGGGGGCCTCCGAAACCCCTTTCGGACACGCTGGTCGTCAACCAATACCCCCAGAACAATTCCGGACTCCAATACCCTTCGTCCAATATAATCTTCACCTCTGGACCATTCAAGTTCCTCGTCACGTCCGGGATCTCATCCGGGACTCTGAACAACCTTCAGTAACTACATACTATTTCCCATAACAACTCTAGCATCACCAAACCTTAAGTGTGTAGACCCTACGGGTGTGTTTGGTTCCTGTCACCAACCGGAATGTCATGGGTCGGACCCGCTCCTGGGCCTCGTTCCAGTGTTTAGTTCGTAACTGGGATGGAATCCACTCGTTCCCTACGACCGAATATTCGGCTGAGATCCGGAACCGAGCGATACCTCCAAATCAAAGGAATTACAAGGAACCAGTCGTTCTCTCCCTTTCCTCTCCCGTAACCCTATCTCCTCCCTCTTTGTGCGCCACGACTCCCTCGTTTCGCCCCTCTCTCCCAGGTGCGCCGCCGCTCTCTCGTCGGCGCGTCGCCCCTCCTTCTCCGGCGCGCCGCCACTCCCTCGTCGCTCCTCCCCCTCCGGTCCGCTGCCTGTCCGTCATCTCTTTTCCTCCCTTGAACTACACCACCAGTCGATCTGTGCTGCTGTCGACTAACTCATATCTCTTTGTCGATCTGCAGCAAAAAAAGGGAAGAGAATGGGGTGCTAGGAAGAAGAGGAGCACATGCAGCCGGCGAGCAGCTGCGTGGCTGCTGTTGCAGCTGGGCTACAGAATCGGTAGAGGCTACAACAGCGGCTGGGATCTTCCTCGTTGAGTATGCTTTGGCTGTACAGATTTTAGTGCCTGTAGCTACGAGAGAGATGGAGAGGATATTGAGATGACACCGTGGTTGCTTTTTGATTAAAGTTTGGTGTTCTATGCTGTTTAAACTAGTGCGTTAGTCTCTCTGGAGTAAAATAGGCACACTCAAATTGTTGTTGTCTGCTACTTCTACATCTTTGTAATAATTAGGGGAGACATTGTTTTTGGAAAGGATGTTGTTTTCCTTGCAAATATAAACAAAATGTTGCTGAAATTTTGTATTTTTGTTATTTCATTCTTCATTTCATGCTTACGAACCAAACACATGAGCGGGACCATTCCATTCTACTTTTTGCTCGTACCGAACATAGGAACGGAACTGACCCGTTCCTCTGGAATGGAACCATTCCATTCCATGACAGTTGGTTCCTGAACCAAACACACCCTACGGGTTCGGGAACCATGCAGACATGACTGAGACACCTCTCAGCCAATAACTAATAGCGGGATCTGGATACCCATACTGCCTCCCACATGTTCCATGATGATCTCATCGGATGAACCACGATGTCGGGGATTCAATGAATCCCGTATACAATTCCCTTTGTCTATCGGTATGTTACTTGCCCGAGATTCTATCGTGGTATCCCAATACCTCGTTCAATCTCGTTACCGACAAGTCTCTTTACTTCTTCTGTAACAAATGATCCCGTGACTAGCTCCATACTCACATTGAGCTCATTATGATGATGCATTTCCGAGTGGTCCCGGAGATACCTTTCCGTCATACGGAGTGACAAATCCCAGTCTCGATTCGTGCCAACCCAACAGACACTTTCGGAGATACCTATAGTGCACCTTTATAGCCACCCAGTTACTTGTGACGTTTGGTACACCCAAAGCATTCCTACGGTATCCGGGAGTTGCACAATCTCATGGTCTAAGGAAATGATACTTGACATTAGAAAAGCTCTTAGCAAACGAATTACACGATCTTGTTCTATGCTTAGGATTGGGTCTTGTCCATCACATCATTCTCCTAATGATGTGATCCGTTATCAATGACATCCAATGTCCATGGTCAGGAAACCATAACCATCTATTGATCAACGAGCTAGTCAACTAGAGGCTCACTAGGGACATGTTGTGGTCTATGTATTCACACATGTATTATGGTTTTAAGTTATTACAATTATAGCATGAACAATAGACAATTATTATGAACAAGGAAATATAATACTAACCATTTTATTATTGCCTCTAGGGCATATTTCCAAATAGTCTCCCACTTGCACTAGTCAATAATCTAGTTCACATCACTATGTGATTGTAATGAATCCAACACCCATGGGGTTTGATCATATCTCTCTTGTGAGAGAGGTTATTAGTCAACGGGTTTGAACCTTTCAGATCCGTGTGTGCTTTACAAATCTCTATATCATCTTGTAGATGCAGCTACCACGCACTATTTGGAGCTATTCCAAATAACTGTTCTACTATATGAATCCGTTTTACTATTCATAGTCATCCAGATTAGTATCAAAGTTTGCATCGACGTAACCCTTTACGATGAACTCTTTTACCACCTCCATAATCGAGGAAATTCCTTAGTCCACTAGTTACTAAGGATAACTTTGACCGCTGTCCTGTGATCCATTCCTGGATCACTGTTGTACCCCTTGATTGCCTCACGGCAAGGCACACTTCGGGTGCGGTACACATCATAGCATACTATAGAGCCTACGTCTAAAGCATAGGGGACGACTGTCGGTGTCAAAACCGGCGGATCTCGGGTAGGGGGTCCCGAACTGTGCGTCTAGGCGGATGGTAACAGGAGACAAGGGACACAATGTTTTACCCAGGTTCGGGCCCTCTCGATGGAGGTAAAACCCTACGTCCTGCTTGATTAATATTGATGATATGGGTAGTACAAGAGTAGATCTACCACGAGATCAAGGAGGCTAAACCCTAGAAGCTAGCCTATGGTATGATTGTTGTAATGTATGTTGTCCTACGGACTAAAGCCCTCCGGTTTATATAGACACCGGAGAAGGCTAGGGTTACACAGAGTCGGTTACAATGGTAGGAGATCTACATATCCGTATTGCCAAGCTTGCCTTCCACGCCAAGGAAAGTACCATCCGGACACGAGCCGGAGTCTTCAATCTTGTATCTTCGTAGTCTTGGAGTCCGGCGGATAATGATAGTCCGGCTGTCCGGACACCCCCTAGTCCAGGACTCCCTCAGTAGCCCCTGAACCAGTCTTCAATGACGATAAGTCCGGCGTGCATAATGTTTGGCATTGCAAGGCGGGTTCCTCTCTTGAATAATCCAGAGAAGATCATGAACACCAGGATAGTGTCCGGCTCTGCAAAATAAATTCCACATTCCACCGTAGAGAGAATAAAATGTACACTTAGTTCAATCTGCTGACGTATTATGCGGCGTGACATCACACCGCCACAAGGCCTTTGTTTGAATTACTATACCACCTCAGCATGTTTAGCAAAGCGGTTTCCTTGGCACGTCTTGTCGAAGCATAGATCGTGTTCCCCTTATTCCGGGATTCTCATCAATACGTGCGTGGGTAACCCAACCACGCCATTGATGGTGGCGCTTGGGAGATAAGCGAGTTTTACCAGGCTGGTGGGGGACGCATAGTTTTGTCCGCCTATATATAAGGGATAAGGATTCACCTTCTCACCTACGCCTTCTTCCTCCATTGCTTATCCATCCCCGCGAACTCAAGCTCCAACGCCCGAGCTCGCGCATCTCGCCTCGACCTTCTCCAAATATGTTCGGAGCGGGAGGTAAATGGTTAGCCTCCACCGTCAAGGAGGAGGACATCACCAAGCTGCGCAGCGCCGGATACCTTTCCGGCGATATCGCGCATCGGCCGCCCGACGAGGGACAGCTCATCCCTACCCCTGAGCCTCATGAGAGGGTCGTCTTCCTCCCCCACTTCCTCCGCGGACTGGGCTTTCCGCTCCATCCATTTGTCCGGGGGCTCATGTTTTACTACGGCCTAGATTTCCACGATCTGGCGCCGAACTTAATCCTCAACATCTCGGCGTTTATCGTCGTGTGCGAGGCCTTCCTCTGCATCCGGCCCCACTTCGTCCTGTGGCTCAAGACCTTCAACGTCAAGCCGAAGGTTGTGAAGGGTACGCAAGTGGAATGCGGAGGCGCCATGTTGGGCAAATTGCCCAACGTCCCTTGGCTGGAAGGGACCTTCGTGGACTCCGTCAAGGGGTGGCAATCGGGGTGGTTTTATATCACCGAGCCGCGCAAATCCACATGGGCGGCGGCCCCCGAGTTTAGATCTGGCATCCCCACGCAGCTCACCTCCTGGAAAGAGAAGGGCTTGCAGTGGGGGAATCCGGTGGAGGTGACGGGACTCCGAGCATGTATCAAGAAGATGGTGAGCAATAGGCTCAGGCTCGTCGACGTGGTCCAAGTCATGCTCATCCGGCGGATCCTCCCATGCCAAGAACGGGCATTTAATTTGTGGGAGTTCAATCCGGAACAGCACCAGGCGCTAAGCGGGCTCTTCGATACAACATACGAAGGCGCCTGGAGGGTGCTGTTCAAGGGCGCCGAAGCCCCCGCGTCCGCGACCGAAGACCGCGGATTCAGCTCGCAGTATCCAACTGACGAGGTAAGTGATTCAACCCCATTACGGGACACTTGTGATAATTAGATTGACTCTAGTGAGGTTTCATTCTGCCTCTTCCTTTGACAGGAATGGATGGAGAAGGCCAAGCTGCTCATCAGCCCGGCTCCCATGCCAGAAGACCCAGCGGACGCCCGCTTAACCGGGCTGCTGGTTCCGGCACCGCACGTGGTGCCGGAGAAGAAGGCCAAGAAGGTGGCCGCGGGGACTCGAAAGAGTTCCCGCAATCAGCCGTCTGATGACGACGAGGACTCCTCCCCCGAAGACGAGGAGGAGTACTCTCTCCCGGAGGAGGGAGAGAAGAAAAGGAAGGCTTCCCCCATCGGGGAGGCCGAAGGGTCCAAGAGGGGGAGAACTATCCCCCCGGGCAGTTTCGCCAACATCAGCGTTGGTGAGGATGAGTGGCCTCCAAGGGCCAGGCGTCCGGCAAGATCGTAAGTATCCGGATCCTTGATGTGTAATTTCTTTTATGTCGCGTAGTATCCTTCTAACGCCGCATTCTGCCCGTAGTCCGGCCAATGATGATCTCCCCGACTCATCGAGCGGGTCATTGGCCTCGTCGGATGTGAATTCCATCCCGACTGCCTCTACCCCACGCGCCGACGAGGACGTCGAGGTGGAATCCCAGAGAGGGACCCATCAGGAGGAGGCTCCGGAGGCGCCGTCAGGCAGCCTCCCGGACTTCGTGCCGGACTCTACATCGGAACCTGCAGTGGTTCCAGAGTCCGGCAAGCGGCCCCTTCGAAAGAAGGGCAGGACCGTGACGCCGGCGGCCTCTGTCCAACCGGAGGCGCCGGATAACCTGCTGGAGGTGCTTAAAGGCGCTTCCATCGAGGAAGAACACCGCACTATCATGAGTGCGGTGATTGAGAAGGTTCAGCTCGCTAAGAGCGGGCTGACCGAAGCCTACAGCAGCCTTTTAACAGGCTTTGAGGTAAGAAGTTAAAATTATGTAATGTAATACCGCATAGACAGTAGCCCCTGATGCTTAGTTCGGTGTTCGGAAAGAAAAGCCGGACTAAGGATCTTTAACAAGATATACGCAGGGTTGCCTAAAATATGTCAATATGGGTTTGCAGGCTGCGCTGCTGACCTCTGCCGCACTAACGGCGGAGGTTGACGTGCTGAAGAAGGATCTCGAGCGGTCCGAGCAAGAGCTCGGCCATGCAAAGAAGCAGCTCGAGGGAAAAGAAGGCGAGTAACACCTCTTTGAATAAGTACCTTACAGAAAAGGATTTTGGTTGCAAATAAAATTAACAAGGATAATATGTGTATTGCAGGGGCCACTAACGAGATGGCAGCCCTGAAGGATGCTGTGTCCGCGGCCGAACGCAGTGCGGCCGCGGAACGGGCTGAGCGAGAAAAGCAAGAGGCACGGGTGGAGGAAGTTCGGCAAGAGCTCCAGGCTCTCATGGAAAAACATGAGAGTTTGGAGCGTGACTCCAAGACTCGAGAGTCCGAGCTTGCCTCGGCTCTCGAAAGTGCCAAGTCCGCCAAGGCCGAGGCCCGTAAGGCCCTTCCGGAGGTTGAGGACATAAAGAAGATAGCGGCGGGTAAGGCGTTTTTCATGCAAAGCAGGCATGTTAATGTGAACTACCTGACACTTACCCGCATTCGGAGCTCTCCAGGGGCATTTGCAGATCTGCCGCGTAGTGTGTCTGATGCCGCCGCATTCTATCGTGGCGAGGAGGGGAGCTCGACGGAGAAGGTCTTCTGGTCTCAGTATACCGAGGCCGGCCATCCGGTGCCCCCAAGCGACCAGCTGAAGCAGCTGGTCGAACTCCACAAGGTAGCTGAGGAGGCCATGAAGGGCCTCATAGTCCGGCTGTGGCCTGGACAGGCCATGCTTGGTAGCTATTTTGGCCTCGTGCGGCGGCTGGTAGATGCATGCCCCAGGCTGGATGTAGTCAAGCGCTCCGCCTGTATCGAAGGCGCTCGTCGGGCCCTTGCCCGCATAAAGGTGCAATGGGGCAAATTGGATGCGGAGAAGCTTCTCACGGACCCACCGCCGCCAGGCAAGGAGTATCGCACGCCGGAGAAGTATTATAAAATTGTCCTGAAGGGAGCCTGCAATATTGCAGATGAGTGCTCCCGAAATGTAATCTTTGAGTGAACTCGCTGTTTATTTATCCTGTGCGCTGAAAACTTCGTTCATATGCGCCATGAGCAACGCTTGTTTAATTTAAAATATTACCTTCTGTGTGGCCGTTTGTAAAATCTGAGAGATGGCAAGTCGTTGGCTTCAGCCCCCAAGCCACAAGTGCTGGGGTGTTCGTGATAAACTTGAGCACTCTTGTTCCCATTTTTGGGTCCATCTAGGGAGGCGCTCAACACGACGAACAAGGCAACCTGACTTATAATGCTTGAACACTCTCACTTAGCCATAGAATTCTATAATTTTAAATTTCGGCGAAGCCCCTGGTATTCGAAAGACCGAATCCAGGGCGCTATCCACGCCTTCATCGGACATTATCCGGAACTTCGCTCGAATCGGCGTGAGTCTTTAAGGACCCGAAAAAACCTCTCGAACAGCGACCAATCTCTCGCCTTATCATGCCAGTCAGTTTTAGCTTTCTCCACTGAGGCGTTAGCCCGGCTCAACCGGGGTGCAATCGCAGTGGTTCTCCCAGTGCCACCTTAGCCGACAGAACGGAACGTAAGGCACCAAAACGTGGGAGCCGGGCAAACCCAACTATTGACCCAAGACATGATTCGGAGCCGATTCATATAATGCTATAAGTTCGGGGTGCCGCACTTGTGAAAGTGTTTGGACTTTATCACACCATGGAGTGGGGAACATAAGCCCCCGGTGTATTATGCCGTACCAAAATATACGGGTGCCAGATGTCATATAATGAGCATGTATATATAAAATGTGATGCAATTGCGATCATAAAGGTGCTGCATTATTAATGAAAGAAAAGTCTGCTAGTAGAGTGGACTGATACGAATAGTGCGGTAAGCAGGGGATTTGGACTAAATAAACATGTCCCCCTCCAGGGATGAGCTGCGGATTTGGTGTATATAATCGAATTTAATGCTCGTAATTGAGACCACCTGAGTGTTCGGCGCGGCCTTCTTTAGTCCCTGACTGTTGCATCATGAGTTCGGCAGGTTCACCGCCGGACAGGGCTTCTGGTTAACAGAGTCCTGTGTACAAAAAAGAGGAAAAATAATAAAAAAAGAGGGGCACATTTGCGAGGCCTCGGTGTGGTCGAACCGCACTCTGGGTCCGTTGTGATCGTGCCCCCTCCCCTGTGCCCATGGTATCTCCAAAGCGTAATGATGTACGCGGAGTGTTATTCTTGCGATCATACGCGGGTGAGGGTTGGGGCCGCATTGCTACGCGTGCTCTGATCGCGCCAGGTGGTCTTGGTTAGCATTGCTCCGGGCGCGCTTTGCTGTATCTGGCCGTTTAACGGCCGGACTCGAGAATTGCCTTAGAAGGCTGCTCTGTACTTCTGCCGCGAGAGCCGCTGTATGTTCCTCCGTTCGGAGGGAGCGTTCCATATTCCCATTGACCGTGATGACTCCACGAGGGCCTGGCATCTTGAGCTTTAGGTATGCATAGTGCGGCACCGCGTTGAATTTGGCAAACACGGTTCGCCCGAGCAGAGCGTGATAGCCGCTGCGAAACGGGACTATGTCGAAGATTAACTCTTCGCTCCGGAAATTATCCGGGGATCCGAAGACCACTTCCAGTGTGACTGAGCCTGTGCAGTTGGCTTCCACTCCTGGTATGACACCTTTAAAGGTTGTCTTTGTAGGTTTAATCCTTGATGGGTCTATGCCCATTTTGCGCACTGTATCCTGATAAAGCAGGTTCAGGCTACTGCCGCCGTCCATCAGGACTCTCGTGAGGTGGAACCCATCGACGATTGGGTCTAAGACCAATGCGGCGAATCCGCCATGGCGTATGCTGGTCGGATGGTCTCTTCGATCGAAAGTGATCGGACAAGAGGACCATGGGTTGAACTTTGGGGCGACTGGCTCCATCGCATAGATGTCCCTTAATGCGCGTTTCCTCTCCCTCTTGGGTATGTGGGTCGCGTATATCATATTCACCGTCCGTACTTGTGGGGGAAAACCCTTCTGTCCTCTGTTGTTCAGCGGCCGGGTCTCTTCCTCGTCGTCGCTATTTAGCCCCTTGTCATTGTTTTCGGCAATTAACTTGCCAGCCTGCTTGAACACCCAGCAATCTCTATTGGTGTGGTTATCTGGCTTTTCAGAGGTGCCATGTATCTGGCATAAGCGGTCGAGTATTCGGTCCAGATTGGACGAACCCAGAGTGGTTCTCTTAAATGGCTTCTTCCGCTGACCGGGTTTAGAGCCTCGGAATTCGGCATTGACTGCCGTATCCTCCTTATCGTCGCCGTTAATTCGGCGCTTGTTTTTGTTTCGACGTGACCTGCCGTTGTTGTCCTTAGTATCCGGACTGCCAGAATTTTTACGGAGATTGTTGCTGCGGGCTAGCCAGCTGTCCTCTCCCGCACAAAAGCGGGTCATTAACGATGTGAGGGCTGCCATGGATTTTGGCTTTTCCTGCCCCAGGTGCCGGGCTAGCCATTCGTCCCGGATGTTATGTTTGAAGGCTGCAAGGGCCTCTGCGTCCGGACAATCGACGATTTGATTTTTCTTTGTCAAGAACCGTGTCCAGAATTGTCTGGCCGATTCGTCTGGCTGCTGAATGATGTGGCTTAGGTCATCGGCGTCTGGTGGTCGCACATATGTGCCTTGGAAGTTATCAAGGAATGCGGCCTCCAGGTCTTCCCAACACCCAATTGACTCTGCGGGCAAGCTGTTAAGCCAATGCCGAGCTGGTCCTTTAAGCTTGAGTGGGAGGTACTTTATGGCGTGGAGATCGTCGCCGCGGGCCATATGGATGTGGATAAGATAGTCTTCGATCCACACCGCGGGGTCTGTTGTGCCATCGTAAGATTCGATGTTTACGGGTTTAAACCCTTCGGGGATCTGATGATCCATTACTTCATCAGTGAAGCATAACGGGTGTGCGGCGCCCCTGTATTGAGCAATATCGCGACGCAGCTTGAGAGAGCGCTGTCTGCTGTGTTCGGCCCGGCCGGGGTTATTGTATCCGGCACGATGGTATTCGTTGTGGGTCGTAGGGCGCCCACGTGATCCATAGATGGATCTGGATTGCCTTGCTTTGTCCTCCAATATGTCTCGCAAGTCCGGCGCGTTCCCTCTTGGCTTCGTACTTTTGGAGCGATGCCGGGGTATGGTCTTGGTTGGGGGCCTGGATGCCTCTCTGTCACGACCACGGGGTGGTCGGTCAGCCATATCGTGCGCTGGTGATGGAGGTACGTATGCTTCCTCCTCTAATCGGGGGAGCAGCTTGCGTTTTGGGTAACTTTTGGAGGGATGTTCGAGTTTATACTCTTCGGCCGCGAGGACCTCGGTCCATCGATCGGCCAGCAGGTCCTGATCAGCTTGAAGCTGCTGCTGCTTTTTCTTTAGGCTGTTTGCTGTGGCGATAAGCCTGCGCTTGAAGCGCTCTTGTTCGACGGGATCCTTGGGTACGACGAATTCGTCGTCGTTGAGGCTTGCTTCGTCTTCGGAGGGAGGCATATAATTATGATCCTCAACCTCTTCGTCTGCCGCCCCCTCATGAGGGCTTACTTCTACATCCTCCTGCGCTGAGTCTTGCTGGAGGGGATTGTCTTCGGCACTCTCTGGAGTATTATTATCTCCTGTGCCGGAATCTCCATTCTTGCTGTGGCGAGATTTAGAGCGGCGCCGCTGACGCCGGCGCTTGGGCTGTTTCTTTAAGGGATCTGCCTCCGCTGTTTCTTCGCCGTCCCCATCTTTTGGGGTATCCACCATGTATACGTCATATGACGAGGTGGCCTTCCAGTGCCCTGTGGGCGCTGATTCCTGTTCGTCTCCGGCATCGTCGTCCATAGCGTCGATGTCTTCAGAGTCGTAGTCTAGCATGTCGGTTAGATCGTCGACAGTGGCTACAAAGTGGGTGGTGGGTGGGCTCTGAATTTCTTCGTCGTCCGTATCCCAACCATCCTGGCCATAATCCGGCCAGGACTCTCCTGATAACGAGAGATGCTTTAGTGAATTCAAGATATCGCCAAAAGGCGAGCAATGGAAGATGTCCGCGGCGGTGAATTCCATAACTGGCGCCCAATCCGGATCGATTGGTAGGGGCGCGGGAGGTTCGGAGTCCGGCGAGGAGTCCGGCGCGTCAGAATCACGAGTTTCGCAGGGGACAAGATTAGTGTTCGGCTCCATCACCGTGGATGTTGAAGCCCCCAGGGCGGCGCCTATCCACCGACCCTCGATCTGGGCGATCGGCTCCGGGCTAATGGCCGAAGCGGATCCGTGTGCGGCCACCAAGGCACTGTTCGGTGGCAGAGCTAAATCATGTCCGTTGTCACAGTGCGGCGCTCTTGGCTATGGCTCGAGTCCGTCGAGGATCAAGTCTCCGCAGACATCGGCCGTGAAGTTTAAGCTTCCAAATCTGACCTGACGGCCAGGGGCGTAGCTTTCGATCTGCTCCAGATGGCCAAGTGAATTGGCCTGCAGGGCGAAGCCGCCGAATACGAAGATCTGTCCGGGGAGAAAAGTCTCACCCTGGACAGCGTTGCTGGTTGAAGATGCCATCAAGCCTATCGGTGACGACACAGAGGAACTCTCAATGAAAGCACCAATGTCGGTGTCAAAACCGGCGGATCTCGGGTAGGGGGTCCCGAACTGTGCGTCTAGGCGGATGGTAACAGGAGACAAGGGACACAATGTTTTACCCAGGTTCGGGCCCTCTCGATGGAGGTAAAACCCTACGTCCTGCTTGATTAATATTGATGATATGGGTAGTACAAGAGTAGATCTACCACGAGATCAAGGAGGCTAAACCCTAGAAGCTAGCCTATGGTATGATTGTTGTAATGTATGTTGTCCTACGGACTAAAGCCCTCCGGTTTATATAGACACCGGAGAAGGCTAGGGTTACACAGAGTCGGTTACAATGGTAGGAGATCTACATATCCGTATTGCCAAGCTTGCCTTCCACGCCAAGGAAAGTACCATCTGGACACGAGCCGGAGTCTTCAATCTTGTATCTTCGTAGTCTTGGAGTCCGGTGGATAATGATAGTCCGGCTGTCCGGACACCCCCTAGTCCAGGACTCCCTCAACGACCTTCGTCCTTTCTCTTTCTTCTGCCGTGGTCAGGTCTTGAGTCTTACTCAATACTCACACCTTATAACACAGCCAGGAACTCCTTCTTTGCCAATCTATTTTGAACTCCTTCAAAATCTTGTCACGGTATGTATTCATTTGAAAGTACTATTAAGCATTTTTGATCTATCCTTATAGATCTTGATGCTCAATGTTCAAGTAGCTTAATCCAGGTTTTTTTATTGAAAAACACCTTTCAAACAATCCTATATGCTTTCCAGAAATTCTACATCATTTCCGATCAACAATACGTCAACAACATATACTCATCAGAAATTCTATAGTGCTCCCACTCACTTCTTTGGAAATACATGTTTCTCATAAACTTTGTATAAACCCAAAATCTTTGATCATCTCATCAAAGTGTATATTCCAACTCCATGGTGCTTACTCCAGTACTTAGAAGGATTGCTGGAGCTTTGCATACTTGTTAGCATCTTTCAAGATTGACAAAACCTTCTGGTTGTATCACATACAACCTTTCTCAAGAAAATCGTCGAGGAAACAATATTTTTTTGACATCCTATCTGCAAGATTTCATAAATAATGCAGGAACTGCTAATATAATTCCAACAGACTCTTAGCATCGCTACAAGTGAGGAAGTCTCATCGTAGTCAACTCCTTTAACTTGTCAAAAAACATCTTAGCAACAAGTCAAGCTTTCTTAATGGTGACACTTACCATCATTGTCCATCTTCCTTTTAAAATCCATCTGTACCCAACAACCTTACGACCATAAAGTGGTTCTTCCAAAGTCTGTACTTTGTTTTCATACATGGATCCTCTCGGATTTTATGGCCTCAAGCCATTTGTCAAAATCTGGGCCCACCATCGCTTCTCCATAGCTCGTAGGTTCATTGTTGTCTAGCAACATGACTTCCAAGACAGGATTATCGTACCACTCTGAAGTAGTACGCATCCTTGTTGACCTACAAGGTTTGGTAGTGACTTGATACGAAGTTTCATGATCAATATCATCAGCTTCCACTTCAATTGGTGTAGGTGCCATATGAACAACTTCCTGTGCCCTGCTACACACTAGTTGAAGTGATGGTTCAATAACCTCATCAAGTATCACCATCCTCCTACTCAATTCTTTCGAGAGAAACTTTTCCCCGAGAAAGGACCTGTTTCTAGAAACAATCACTTTTGCTTCCGGATCTGAATTAGGAGATATACCCAACTGTTTTGGGTATCCTATGAAGATGCATTTATCCGCTTTGGGTTCGAGCTTATCAGGATAAAACTTTTTCACATAAGCGTCGCAGTCCCAAACTTTAAGAAACGACAACTTAGGTTTCTCTAAACCATAGTTCATACGCTGTCATCTCAACGGAATTACGTGGTGCCCTATTTAAAGTGAATGTGGTTGTCTCTAATGCCTAACCCATAAACGATAGTGGTAATTCGATAAGAGACATCATGGCATGCACCACATCTAATAGGGTGCAGCTCTGATTGTTCGGACACACTATCACACTATGGTGTTCCAGGCGGTATTAGTTGTGAAACAATTTCCACAATGTCTTAATTGTGTACCAAACACGTAACTCAGATATTCGTCTCTATGATCATATCATAGACATTTTATCCTCTTGTCACGATGATCTTCAACTTCACTCTGAAATTACTTGAACCTTTCAATAATTTATACTTGTGTTTCATCAAGTAAATATACTTAGAATCTACTCAAATCATCTGTGAAGTAAGAGCATAACGATATTCACTGCGTGCCTCAACACTCATTGGATTGCACACATCAAATGTATTACTTCCAACAAGTTTCTCTCTTGTTCCATCACACTGAAAACGAGACCTTTCAGTCATCTTGCCCATGTGGTATGATTTGCATGTCTCAAGTGAGTCAAAAACAAGTGAGTCCAAACGATCCATCTGCATGGAGTTTCTTCATGCATATATATACCAATAGACATGGTTCACATGTCTCAAACTTTTCAAAAAATGAGTGAGTCCAAAGATCCATCAACATGGAGCTTCTTCATGCGCTTTATACCAATATGACTCAAATGGCAGTGCCACAAGTATGTGGTACCATCATTACTATCTTATATCTTTTGGCATGAACATGTGTATCACTAAGATCGAGATTCAATAAACTATTCATTTTAGGTGCAAGACCATTGAAGGTATTATTCAAATAAATAGAGTAACCATCATTCTCCTTAACCGTATTGCGATAAACATAATCCAATCATGTCTATGCTCAACGCAAACACCAAATAACAATTATTTAGGTTTAACACCAATCCCGATGGTAGAGGAAGCATGCGATGTTTGATCACATCAACCTTGGAAACACTTCCAACACATATCATCATCTCACCTTTAGCTAGTTTATTCCATAGCTTTTATTTCGAGTTACTAACACTTAGCAACCGAACCGGTATCTAATACCCTGGTGCTACTAGGAGTACTAATAAAGTAGACATTAATATAATGTATATCCAATATACTTTTGTCGACCTTGCCAGCCTTCTCATCTACCAAGTATCTAGGGTAGTTCTGCTTCAGTGACCGTTCCCCTCATTACAGAAGCACTTAGTCCCGGGTTGGGGTTCAACCTTCGGTTTCTTCACTAGAGCAGCAACTGATTTGTCGTTTCATGAAGTATCCCTTCTTGCCCTTGCCCTTCTTGAAACTATAGGTTTTACTAACCATCAACAATTGATGCTCCTACTTGATTTCTACTTTCGCGGTGTCAAACATCGTGAACAGCTCAAGGATCATTATATCTATCCCTGATATGTTATAGTTCATCACGAAGCTCTAGTAGCTTGGTGGAAGACTCCTTACAGAACCATCACTATCTCATTTGGAAGATTAACTCCCACTCGATTCAAGCGATTGTAGTACTCAGACAATCTGAGCACATGCTCAACAATTGACCTTTTCTCCCTTAGTTTGCAGGCTAAGAAACTTGTCGGAGTTCTCATACCTCTTGACATGGGCACGAGCCCGAAATCCCAATTTCAGTCCTGGGAACATCTCATATGTTCTGGGACGTTTCAAAAACGTCTTTGGCACCTCAATTCTAAACTGTTTAGCATTACGCACCAAACTATCACGTAGTCATCAAAACATGTATGTCAGATGTTTGCAACATCCACAGATGATGCTCGAGGTTTAGCACACCGAGTGGTGCATTAAGGACATAATCCTTCTGTGCAGCAATGAGGACAATCCTCAGTATATGGACCTAGTCCACACAATTGCTACTGTCAACTTTCAACTAAAATTTTCTCTAGGAACATATCTAAAACAGTAGATTTAAAGCGCAAGCCACGACATAAGTTGCAAAGACCTTTTGACTATGTTCATGATAATTAAGTTCATCTAATCAATTATTTAGTGAAATCCCACTTAGATAGACATCCCTCTAGTCATCTAAGTGATACATGATCCGAGTCAACTAGGCCGTGTCCGATCATCACGTGAGGCGAACTAGTCATCATCGGTGAACATCTCCATGTTGATCGTATCTACTATACAACTCATGTTCGACCTTTCGGTCTCTCGTGTTTCGAGGCCATGTCTGTACATGCTAGGCTTGTCAAGTCAACCTAAGTGTTTTGCATGTGTAAATCTGGCTTACACTCGTTGTATGCGAACGTTAGAATCTATCACACCCGATCATCACGTGGTGCTTCAAAACAACGAACTTTCGCAATGGTGCACAGTTAGGGGGAACACTTTCTTGAATTTTTTTAGTGAGGGATCATCTTATTTATGCTATCGTCGTTCTAACCAAATAAGATGTAAACATGACAAACATCACATGCAAATCATAAAGTGACATGATATGGCTAATATCATCTTGCGCCTTTGATCTCCATCTTTGAGGCGCGACAGGATCACCTTCGTCACGAGCATGACACTATGATCTCCATCATCATGATCTCCATCATCGTGTCGCCAACTAGTACTTCTACTACTATGGCTAACGGTTAGCAATAAAGTAAAGTAATTACATGGCGTTCTCATTGACACGCATGTCATAGAATAAATAAGACAACTCCTATGGCTCCTGCTGGTTGTCATACTCATCGACATGCAAGTCGTGATTCCTATTACAAGATCATGATCAATTTCATACATCACATATATCATTCATCACATCCTTTTCGCCATATCACATCACATGGCATACCCTGCAAGAACAAGTTAGACGTCCTCTAATTGTTGTTGCATGTTTTACGTGGCTACTATGGGTTTCTAGCAAGAATGTTTCTTACCTACGCAAAAGCCACAACGGTGATATGCCAATTGCTATTTACCCTTCATAAGGACCTTTTTCATCGAATCCAATCCGACTAAAGTGGGAAAGACAGACACCCGCTAGCCACCTTATGCAACAAGTGCATGTTAGTCGGTGGAACCTGTCTCACGTAAGCGTACGTGGAAGGTCGGTCCGGGCCGCTTCATCCCACAATGCCGCCGAATCAAGATCACACTAGTAATGGTAAGCAAATTGAACAAATAATCGCCCATAACCTCTTTGTGTTCTACTCGTGCATAGAATCTACACATAGACCTAGCTCTGATACCACTATTGGGGAACGTAGCAATAATTCAAAATTTTCCTACGTGTCACCAAGATCAATCTAGGAGATGCTAACAACAAGAGAGAGAAGGGAGTGCATCTTCATACCCTTGAAGATCGCTAAGCGGAAGCGTTACAAGAACGCAGTTGATGGAGTCGTACTCACGGCAATTCAAATCACGAAAGATCTGATCTAGCACCGAATGGACGATGCCTCCGTGTTCAACACAAGTACAGCCCGGGGATGTCTCCTCCTTCTTGATCCAGCAAGGGGAGAGGAGAAGTTGAGGGAGAGCTCCAGCAGCACGACGGCATGGTGGTGGAGCTTGTGGTATTTCTGCATGGCTTCGCCAAGCTCTATGCAGGAGGAGGAGGTGTTGGAGGAGGGAGGGGCTGCGCTAGGGGAAGGGTGTGCGGCTGCCCTCTCTCTCCCTCACTATATATAGGGGAAGGGGGGAGGAGGAGGCACCCTAGGGTTTCCCAAGGGGAGGGGCGGCGGCCACAGAGGAAACCCTAGATGGGTTTGGGCGCCCCCACCCCTAGGAAACTTGCCCCCCAAGCCGGGAGGGGTGGATGCCCTAGGGGAGGCGCCCCCACATCTCCAGGTTAGGTGAGATGGGGTGGGAGGGGCGCTCAGCCCCTTGATGTGCCCCCTCCCCTTGGCCCATAAGGCCCCCAACGCTTGCCGGTGCCTCCAAAACCCCTTTCGGACACGCTGGTCGTCAACCGGTACCCCCGGAACAATTTCGGACTCCAATACCCTTCGTCCAATATATCGATCTTCTCCTCCGGACCATTCCGAAGTTCCTCATCACGTCCGGGATCTCATTCGGGACTCCGAACAACCTTCGGTAACCACATACTATTTCCCATAATAACTCTAGCGGCACCGAACCTTAAGTGTGTAGACCCTACGGGTTCCGGAACCATGCAAACATGACCAAGACACCACTCGACCAATAACCAAATAGCAGGATATGGATACCAATATTGCCTCCCACATGTTCCACGATGATCTCATCAGATGAACCACGATGTCGGGGATTCAATTAATCCCGTATACAATTCCCTTTATCTATCGGTATGTTACTTGCCCGAGATTCTATCATCGGTATCCCAATACCTCGTTCAATCTCGTTACCGTTAAGTCTCAATACCCCGTGACTAACTCCTTAGTCACATTGAGCTCATTATGATGATGCATTTTTGAGTGGGCCTAGAGATACCTCTGTTGGGGAACGTAGTAATTTCAAAAAATTTCCTACGCACACGCAAGATCATGGTGATGGCATAGCAACGAGAGGGGAGAGTATTGTCCACGTACCCTTGTAAACCGTAAGTGGAAGCGTTATGACAACGCGGTTGATGTAATCATACGTCTTCAGGATCTGACCGATCCAAGTACCGAACGTACGGCACCTCCGAGTTCAGCACACGTTCAGCTCGATGACGATCCCCGGGCTCCGATCCAGCAAAGCGTCGGGGATGAGTTCCGTCAGCACGACGGCATGGTGACGATGATGATGTTCTACCGGCGCAGGGCTTCGCCTAAACTCCGCGACGATATGACCGAGGTGGAATATGGTGGAGGGGGGTACCGCACACGGCTAAGGAACGATCCGTAGATCAACTTGTGTGTCTATGGGGTGCCCCCTGCCCCCGTATATAAAGGAGTGGAGGAGGGGAGGCCGGCCCTCTCTATGGCGCGCCCTAGGGGAGTCCTACTCCCACCGGGAGTAGGATTCCCCTTTTCCTAGTCCAACTAGGAGTCCTTCCAAGTAGTAGGAGTAGAAGACAAGGAAGGGGAAGAGGGAAGAGAAGGAAGGAGGGGGCGCCGCCCCTCCCCCTAGTCCAATTCGGACTAGTCAATGGGGGGGGGGGGCGCGGCCTGCCTCTCCCTTTCCCCTAAAGCCCAATAAGGCCCATATACTTCTTCCCCCGTATTCCCGTAACTCCCCGGTACGCCGAAAAATACCCGAATCACTCGGAACCTTTCCGAACTCCAAATATAGTTGTCCAATATATCGATCTTTTCGTCTCGACCATTTCGAGACTCCTCGTCATGTCCCCGATCTCATCCGGGACTCCGAACTCCTTCGGTACATCAAAACTCATAAACTCATAATAAAACTGTCATCGTAACGTTAAGCGTGCGGACCCTACGGGTTCGAGAACTATGTAGACATGACCTAGAACTGTTTCCGGTCAATAACCAATAGTGGAACCTGGATGTTCATATTGGCTCCTACATATTCTACGAAGATCTTTATCGGTTAAATCGCATAACAACATACGTTGTTCCCTTTGTCATCAGTATGTTACTTGCCCGAGATTCGATCGTCGGTATCCAATACCTAGTTCAATCTCGTTACTAGCAAGTCTCTTTACTCGTTCCATAATACATCATCCCGTAACTAACTCATTAGTTACAATGCTTGCAAGGCTTAAGTGATGTGTATTACCGAGAGGGCCCAGAGATACCTCTCTGACAATCAGAGTGACAAAACCTAATCTCGAAATACGCCAACCCAACATGTACCTTCGGAGACACCTGTAGAGCACCTTTATAATCACCCAGTTACGTTGTGATGTTTGGTAGCACACAAAGTGTTCCTCCAGTAAACGGGAGTTGCATAATCCCATAGTTGTAGGAACTTTGTATAAGTCATGAAGAAAGCAATAGCAACATACTAACCGATCAAGTGCTAGGCTAACGGAATGGGTCAAGTCAATCACATCATTCTTCTAATGATGTGATCCCGTTAATCAAATGACAACACATGTCTATGGTTAGGAAACATAACCATCTTTGATTAATGAGCTAGTCAAATAGAGGCATACTAGTGACATTAAGTTTGTCTATGTATTCACACATGTATCATGTTTCCAGTTAATACAATTCTAGCATGAATAATAAACATTTATCATGAAATAAGGAAATAAATAATAACTTTATTATTGCCTCTAGGGCATATTTCCTTCAGTCTCCCACTTGCACTAGAGTCAATAATCTAGTTCACATCACCATGTGATTAACACCCATAGTTCACAACAACATGTGATTAACACCCATAGTTCACATCGTCATGTGATCAACACCCAAAGGGTTTACTAGAGTCAATAATCTAGTTCACATCGCTATGTGATTAACACCCAAAGAGTACTAAGGTATGATCATGTTTTGCTTGTGAGAGAAGTTTAGTCAACGGGTCTGTCACATTCAGAGCCGTATGTATTTTGCAAATCTTCTATGTCTACAATGCTCTGCACGGAGCTACTCTAGCTAATTGCTCCCACTTTCAATATGTATCAAGATTAAGACTTAGAGTCATCTGGATCAGTGCCAAAACTTGTATCGACGTAACCCTTTACGACGAACCTTTTGTCACCTCCATAATCGAGAAACATATCCTTATTCCACTAAGGATAATTTTGACCAATGTCCAGTGATCTACTCCTAGATCACTATTGTACTCCCTTGCCAAACCAGGGCAGAGTATACAATAGGTCTGGTCCATAGCATGGCATACTTTTATAGAACCTATGAATGAAGCATAGGGAATGACTTTCATTCTCTTTCTGCTGTGGTCAGGATTTGAGTTTTACTCAATTTCACACCTTGTAACACAGGTAAGAAACTCTTTCTTTGACTGTTCCATTTTGAACTACTTCAAAATCTTGTCAAGGTATGTACTCATTGAAAAAACATTTCAAGCGTCTTGATCTATCTCTATAGATCTTGATGCTCAATATGTAAGCAGCTTCACCGAGGTCTTTCTTTGAAAAACTCCTTTAAACACTCCTTTATGCTTTGCAGAATAATTATACATTATTTCTAATCTACAATATGTCATTCACATATACTTATCAGAAATGCTATAGTGCCCCCACTCACTTTCTAGTAAATACAGGCTTCACCGCAAGTCTGTATAAAACTATATGCTTTGATCAACTTATCAAAGCGTATATTCCAACTCCGAGATCCTTGCACCAGTCCATAGATGGATCGCTGGAGCTTGCGTATTTTGTCAGCATCTTTAGGATTGACAAAACCTTCTGGTTGCATCATATACAACTCTTCTTTAAGAAAACCATTAAAGAATGCAGTTTTGACATCCATTTGCCAGATTTCATAAATTGTGGTAATTGCTAACATGATTCGGACAGATTTTTAAGCATCGATACAAGTGAGAAAATCTCATTGTAGTCAACACCTTGAACTTGTCGAAAACCTTTTTGCGACAAGTCGAGCTTTGTAGATAGTAACACTACTATCAATGTCCATCTTCCTCTTGAAGATCCATTTATTTAACATGGCTTGCTGATCATCGAGCAAGTCAATCAAAGTCCATACTTTGTTCTCATACATGGATCATATCTCAGATTTTATGGCCTCAAGCCATTTCGCGAAATCTGGGTTCATCATCGCTTCCTCATAGTTTGTAGGTTTGTCATGGTCAAGTAACATGACCTCCAGAATAGGATTACCGTATCACTCTGGTGCGGATCTCAGTCTGTTTTACCTACGAGGTTCGGTAGTAACTTGATCTGAAGTTACATGATCATCATCATTAGCTTCCTCACTAATTGGTGTAGCAGTCACAGGAACAGATTTCTGTGATGAACTACTTTCCAATTAGGGAGAAGGTACAAATTACCTTATCAAGCTCTACTTTCCTCCCACTCACTTCTTTTGAGAGAAACTCCTTCTCTAGAAAGGATGCATTATTAGCAACGAATGTTTTGCCTTCGGATCTGTGATAGAAGGTGTACCCAACAATTTCCTTTGGGTATTCTATGAAGACACACTTCTCCGATTTGGGTTTGAGCTTATCAGGTTGAAAACCTTTTTCATATAAGCATCGCAACTCCAAACTTTAAGAAACGACAACTTGGGTTTCTTGCTAAACCACAGTTCATATGGTGTCATCTCAACAGATTTAGATGGTGCCCTTTTAACGTGAATGCAGCTATCTCTAATGCATAACCCCAAAACAATAGTGGTAAATCAGTAAGAGACATCATAGATCGCACCATATCCAATAAAGTGCGGTTACGACGTTCGGACACACCATAATGTTGTGGTGTTCCAGGTGGCGTGAGCTATGAAACTATTCCACATTGTTTTATATGAAGGCCAAACTCATAACTCAAATATTCTCCTCCACAATCAGATCGTAGAAACTTTATTTTCTTGTTACAATGATTCTCCACTTCACTCTGAAATTCTTTGAACTTTTCAACTATTTCAGACTTATGTTTCATCAAGTAGATATACGCATATCTGCTCAAATCATCTGTGAAGGTTAGAAAATAATGATACTTGCCACGAGCCTTCATACTCATTGGTCTGCATACATCAGTATGTACTATTTCCAACAAGTCAGTAGCTCGTTCCATTGTTCCGAAGAACGGAGTTTTAGTCATCTTGCCCAAAAGACACGGTTCGCAAGCATCAAATGATTGATAACCAAGTGATTCTGAAAATCCATCTTTATGGAGTTTCTTCATGCGCTTTACACCGATATGACCCAAACGGCAGTGCCACAAATAAGTTGCACTATCATTATTAACTTTGCATCTTTTGACATCAATATTATGAATATGTGTATCACTACGATCGAGATCCAACAAACTATTTTCATTGGGTGTATAACCAACGAAGGTCTTATTCATGTAAACAGAATAACAGTTATTCTTTAACTTCAAATGAATAACCGTATCGCAATAAACATGATCAAATCATATTCATGCTCAACGCAAACGCTAAATAACATTTATTTAGTTTTAACACTAATCTCGAAAATATAGGGAGTGTGTGATGATGATCATATCAATATTGGAACTATTTCCAACACTCATCGTCACTTCCCCTAAACTAGTCTCTGTTTATTATGTAACTCCTGTTTCGAGTTACTAATCTTAGCAACCGAACAAGTATCAAATACTCAGGGGCCACTATAAACACTAGTAAGGCACACATCAAACACCTGTATATCAAATATACCCTTGTTCACTTTGCCATCCTTCTTATCCACCAAATATTCAGGGCATTTCCGCTTCCAGTGACCATTTCTTTTGCAGTGTAAGCACTCAGTTTCAGGCTTTGGTCCAGCTTTGATCTTCTTCATGGGAGTGACAACTTGTTTGCCATTCTACTTGAAGTTTCCCTCTCTTTCCCTTTGCCCTTTTCTTGAAACTAGTGATCTTTGTCAATCATCAACACTTGATGCTCTTTCTTGATTTCTACCTTCGTCGATTTCAACATCACGAAGAGCTCGGGAATCGTTTTCGTCATCCCTTGCATACTATAGTTCATCACAAAGTTCTAGTAACTTAGTAATGGTGACTAGAGAATTCTGACAATCACTATCTTATCTGGAAGATTAACTCCCACTTGATTCAAGCGATTGAAGTACCCAGACAATCTGAGCACTTGCTCACTAGTTGAGCGATTCTCCTCCATCTTTTAGCTATAGAACTTGTTGGAGACTTCATATCTCTCAACTCGGGTATTTGCTTGAAATATTAACTTCAATTCCTGGAACATCTCATATGGTCCATGACGTTCAAAACGTCTTTGAAGTCCCGATTCTAAGCCATTAAGCATGGTGCACTAAACTATCAAGTAGTCATCATATTGAGCTAGCCAAACATTCATAACGTCTGCATCTGCTCCTGCAATAGGTTTGTCACCTAGCGGTGCATCAAGGACATAATTCTTCTGCTCAGCAATGAGGATAAACCTCAGATCACGGATCCAATCCGCATCATTGCTACTAACATTTTTCAACACAGTTTCCTCTAGGAACATATCAAAATAAACATATGAAAGCAACAACGCGAGCTATTGATTAACATAATTTGCAAAATACTACCAGGACTAAGTTCATGATAAATTTAAGTTCAATTAATCATATTACTTAAGAACTCCCACTTAGACATACATCTCTCTAGTCATCTAAGTGATCACGTGATCCAAATCAACTAAACCATAACCGATCATCACATGAGATGGAGTAGTTTTCAATGGTGAACATCACTATGTTGATCATATCTACTATATGATTCACGCTCGACCTTTCGGTCTCTGTGTTCCGAGGCCATATCTGCATATGCTAGGCTCGTCAAGTTTAACCTGAGTATTCCGCGTGTGCAAAACTGGCTTGCACCCGTTGTAGATGGACGTAGAGCTTATCACACCCGATCATCACATGGTGTCTGGTCACGATGAACTTTGGCAACGGTGCATACTCAGGGAGAACACTTCTTGATAATTAGTGAGAGATCATCTTAAAATGCTACCGTCAATCAAAGCAAGATAAGATGCATAAAGGATAAACATCACATGCAATCAATATAAGTGATATGATATGGCCATCATCATCTTGTGCTTGTGATCTCCATCGAAGCACCGTCATGATCACCATCGTCACCGGCGCGACACCTTGATCTCCATCGTAGCATCGTTGTCGTTACGCCATCTATTGCTTCTACGACTATCGCTACCGCTTAGTGATAAAGTAAAGCAATTACAGGGCGTTTGCATTTCATACAATAAAGCGACAACCATATGGCTCCTGCCAGTTGCCGATAACTTCGGTTACAAAAACATGATCATCTCATACAATAAAATATAGCATCACGTCTTGACCATATCACATCACAACATGCCCTGCAAAAACAAGTTAGACGTCCTCTACTTTGTTGTTGCAAATTTTACGTGGCTGCTACGGGCTGAGCAAGAACCGTTCTTACCTACGCATCAAAACCACAACGATAGTTCGTCAAGTTAGTGCTGTTTTAACCTTCGCAAGGACCGGGCGTAGCCACACTCGGTTCAACTAAAGTTGGAGAAACAGACACCCGCTAGTCACCTGTGTGCAAAGCACGGCGGTAAAACCAGTCTCGCGTAAGGGTACGGGTAATGTCGGTTTGGGCCACTTCATCCAACAATACCGCTGAACCAAAGTATGACATGCTGGTAAGCAGTATGACTTGTATCGCCCATAACTCACTTGTGTTCTACTCGTGCATATAATATCAATGCATAAAACCTAGGCTCGGATGCCACTGTTGGGGAACGTAGTAATTTCAAAAAATTTCCTACACACACGCAAGATCATGGTGATGGCATAGCAACGAAAGGGGAGAGTATTGTCCACGTACCCTTGTAGACCGTAAGCGGAAGCATTATGACAACGCGGTTGATGTAATCGTACGTCTTCACGATCTGACCGATCCAAGTACCGAACGTACGGCACCTCCGAGTTCAACACACGTTCAGCTCGATGACGATCCCCGGGCTCCGATCCAGCAAAGCGTCGGGGAAGAGTTCCGTCAGCACGACGGCGTGGTGACGATGATGATGTTCTACCGGCGCAGGGCTTCGCCTAAACTCCGCGACGATATGACCGAGGTGGAATATGGTGGAGGGGGGCACCGCACACGGCTAAGGAACGATCCGTAGATCAACTTGTGTGTCTATGGGGTGCCCCCTGCCCCCGTATATAAAGGAGTGGAGGAGGGGAGGGCCGGCCCTCTCTATGGCGCGCCCTAGGGGAGTCCTACTCCCACCGGGAGTAGGATTCCCCTTTTCCTAGTCCAACTAGGAGTCCTTCCAAGTAGTAGGAGTAGGAGACAAGGAAGGGGAAGAAGGAAGAGAAGGAAGGAGGGGGCGCTGCCCCTCCCCTAGTCCAATTCGGACTAGTCAATGGGGGGGGGGCGCGGCCTGCCTCTCCCTTTCCCCTAAAGCCCAATAAGGCCCATATACTTCTTCCCCCGTATTCCCGTAACTCCCCGGTACTCCGAAAAATACCCGAATCACTCAGAACCTTTCCGAACTCCGAATATAGTCGTCCAATAAATCGATCTTTTCGTCTCGACCATTTCGAGACTCCTCGTCATGTCCCCGATCTCATCCGGGACTCCGAACTCCTTCGGTACATCAAAACTCATAAACTCATAATAAAACTGTCATCGTAACGTTAAGCGTGCGGACCCTACGGGTTCGAGAACTATGTAGACATGACCTAGAACTGTTTCCGGTCAATAACCAATAGTGGAACCTGGATGTTCATATTGGCTCCTACATATTCTACGAAGATCTTTATCGGTCAAACCGCATAACAACATACGTTGTTCCCTTTGTCATCGGTATGTTACTTGCCCAAGATTCGATCGTCGGTATCCAATACCTAGTTCAATCTCGTTACTGGCAAGTCTCTTTACTCGTTCCGTAATACATCATCCCGTAACTAACTCATTAATTACAATGCTTGCAAGGCTTAAGTGATGTGTATTACCAAGAGGGCCCAGAGATACCTCTCCGACAATCGGAGTGACAAAACCTAATCTCGAAATACGCCAACCCAACATGTACCTTCGGAGACACCTGTAGAGCACCTTTATAATCACCCAGTTACGTTGTGACGTTTGGTAGCACACAAAGTGTTCCTCCGGTAAATGGGAGTTGCATAATCTCATAGTTGTAGGAACTTTGTATAAGTCATGAAGAAAGCAATAACATCATACTAAATGATCAAGTGCTAGGCTAACGGAATGGGTCAAGTCAATCACATCATTCTTCTAATGATGTGATCCCGTTAATCAAATGACAACACATGTCTATGGTTAGGAAACATAACCATCTTTGATTAATGAGCTAGTCAAGTAGAGGCATACTAGTGACATTAAGTTTGTCTATGTATTCACACATGTATCATGTTTCCGGTTAATACAATTCTAGCATGAATAATAAACATTTATCATGAAATAAGGAAATAAATAATAACTTTATTATTGCCTCTAGGGCATATTTCCTTCAACCTCTCCGTCATACGGAGTGACAAATACCAGTCTCGATTCGTGCCAACCCAACAGACACTTTCGAAGATACCTGTAGTGCACCTTTATAGCCACCCAGCTACGTTGTGACATTTGGTACACCCAAAGCATTCCTACGGTATCCGGGAGTTGCACAATCTCATGGTCTAAGGAAATGATACTTGACATTAGGAAAGCTCTTAGCAAACGAACTACACGATCTTGTGATATGCTTAGGATTGGGTCTTGTCCATCACATCATTCTCCTAATGATGTGATCCCGTTATCAATGACATCCAATGTCCATGCTCAGGAAACCATAACCATCTATTGATCAATGAGCTAGTCAACTAGAGGCTCACTAGGGACATGTTGTGGTCTATGTATTCACACATGTATTCCGGTTTCCAGTTAATACAACTATAGCATGAACAATAGACAATTATCATAAACAAGGAAATATAATAATAACCATTTTATTATTGCCTCTAGGGCATATTTCCAACAAATTCCCCACCAGATCCCAGAGGCACACAAAATTTGCCTTTGGTTCCAAAACACTGTTTTATATACCAGTACTGCAGTGGAGACTGTTAAGTTGAACTTCCACCTAGAACTCTATGCTACACTAGTAAGCAACTTTTGAACAGTGGACTGGGCCTTGAACTGCAAGTTTTCTACGAATCTAGCTTCACACAAGCCTTGACCGATACGTGGCTACCGTGGGTCTTCCCTGCGGGTGGAGCTTATGCGTCATACTCCGAGACCTTTCATGAGTTTACCAGAGAGAACCCTACTCTCATAGATTGCGACGTTTAACAATCAGACTCCTATAGGTGCGTTCTTCAAAAGATGCTCTGCAGGACAACATCTCTGCTTCAATGAGCCTCTTAGAACACATTAAGATATATATCAACCTGCCATGCAGATTTAGGAGAGTATTACATCTTCATGGAGTGGTATTTTTAATAGTAAGGGTACTCTCCTCCCAGTTAACCAACAACTTGTCTTCCACATCTAATTCACGTGATCTCCCTTCACAAAGAATAGGTTACCATTGTGAACAACTCATATTGTGGGTCTCATACCCATCTCCCTCGATGCATTATCTATCACATTATGTGATAGACCCTTAGTAAAAGGATCTGCCAGATTTTTAGACGTTTGGATATAATCCAATGCAATAACTCTTTAGTTTCTCAATTTTCTGACATACGTTAACCTTCTCTGAACGTGTCGTGATGAATTCATGTTATCCTTTGAGCTGTTCACTTTCGTGATCATAGTTTGATTGTCGCAGTTCATAAGGATACCCGGTACAGGTTTCTCAACAACCGGCAAGTCATTCAAGAGCCGACGAAGCCAATCTGCTTCGATTGTAGCTGTATCTGGTGCTGTGAGTTCTGCTTCCATTGTTGACCTCGTTAAGATGGTCTGCTTGCAAGACTTCCAAGAAACAGCGCCACCTCCATGAGTGAATACATATCCGCTCGTGGCCTTTATCTCATCAGCATCTGAGATCCAATTTGAGTCACTATACCCTTCAAGCACCTTTGGGTGCCTAGTGTAGTGAATTCCATAATTCGCAGTGCCTTTCAAATAATGCAAAACTCTTTCTAGAGCTTTCCAATGCACATCTCCTGGTTTTGAGACAAACCGGCTCAGTTTGCTAACAGCAAAAGAGATGTCAGGTCTTGTAGCACTGGTTAAATGCATAAGCGAGCCAATAATTTGAGAATATTTCAATTGGTCTCTAGCAATTCTTCGATTCTTTCGAAGCAACACACTAGCATCATATGGTGTTGGAGAGGGCTTGCAGTCGCTATAACCAAAGCGACTCAAGATCTTCTCCACATAGTGAGATTGTAACAATGTAATCCCACCATCATCGTCTCTCAACAACTTGATGTTTAGAATGACATCAGCCACTCCTAAATCCTTCATCTCAAAGCAACGAGATAGGAAATCCTTGACCTCCTTAATAACCTTCAGATTTGTTCCGAAAATCAGAATGTCATCAACATACAAGCAAAGGATAACTCCCTCGCCCCACCATAGTGATAGTACACACATTTATCAGCTTCGTTCACAACAAAGCCTGCAGCTGTTAAAGTTCTTTCAAACTTGTCATGCCACTGTTTGGGTGCTTGCTTGAGTCCATACAAAGACTTCAGCAACTTGCACACTTTCCCTTCCTGACCATCTATTACAAATCCATCTGGTTGTTCCATATGAATTTCCTCGTCTAACTCTCCATTTAGGAAAGCAGTCTTAACATCCATTTGATGAACGAGAAGACCATGTGAGGCAACTAGTGAAAGTAGAACTTGAATAGTGGTCAGTCGAGCCACAGGTGAGTAAGTATCAAAGAAGTCTTCACCTTCCTTTTGGGTATAACCCTTAGCCACGAGCCGAGCCTTGCATACTTTTCAATAGTACCATCAGGCCTAAGCTTCTTCTTGAATACCCATTTGCATCCTATAGGTTTGCACCCATAAGGACGATCAGTTATCTCCCAAGTTTCATTCGCCAAGATGGAATCCATCTCGCTACGAACTGCTTCCTTCCAGTAGTCATCATCTTCAAATGCATAGGCCTCTGAAATAGAACTGGGAGTGTCATCTATGAGATACACAAGAAAATCATCACCAAAGGACTTTGCACTCCTCTGTCTCTTGTTCCTAGTAGGAACTTCATTGTTCTCCTCCACAGGACTTTCAAAGTGTTCCATCGAAATGGAAGGTTCGGTAGTTGTAACTGGTTCCTGATTCGATGAACTAGGCATCTCCTGATTAGATGAGGTAGCCATATCCTTCATGGGAAAGATATCTTCAAAGAAAGTCACATCATTCGACTCCATGATCGTACCAACATGCATGTCAGGTACCTTAGATTTTACAACCAAGAATCTATAACCAATGCTATGAAAAGCATATCCCAGAAAAACACAATCCATAGTTTTTGGTCCCAGCTTTTGCTTCTTTGGAATTGGCACATTGACTTTCGCCAAACAACCCCAGGTTCGTATATAAGAGAGCTTTAACCTTTTCTTCTCCCATTCCTTGAATGGAGTTATCTCTTTGTTCTTTGTGGGAACTCGGTTTAGGACATGACATGCCGTCAATATCGCCCCCCACCATGCCTTGGAGAGACCCGATGTGTCTAACATGGCGTTAACCAAATCAGTTAGAGTACGGTTCTTTCTTCTAGCCACCCCATTTGACTGAGGTGAATAGGGAGGCGTCCTCTCATGGATTATACCATGTTCCGCACAAAAGGAATCAAATTAATTTGAGACATACTCTCCACCACGATCGGACCTAAGCCTCTTGATCTTTCGATCAAGTTGGTTTTCCGCTTCAGCTTTATAGACCTTGAAATAGTTCAAAGCCTCATCCTTAGATTTCAGAAGATACACATGACAATATCTAGTGGAGTCATCAATTAACGTCATAAAATATTTCTTTCCACCTTTTGCCAAAACACCATTCATTTCACATAGATCTGAATGTATGAGTTCTAGTGGTGCAAGATTTCTCGTTTCCACAGTCACATGAGACTTACGAGGTTGCTTAGCTTGCACACACACTTGACACTTAGATCCCTTGACATTGGTGAAACTAGGGATTAAGTTCAACTTTGCTAACCGCGTCATGCAACCAAAGTTAACATGGCAAAGACGTGAATGCCACACATTTGATTCACTATTACTGCAAACATGATTAACAACTTTATTGCAAACATGCATCTGACAAGGATAAAGGAAATAGGCCTCCTGACTCATAGCCTTTACTGACAAAGGTTCCATACTTGGATATTACAAATTTATTCAACTCAAAGACAAGCTTGTAGCCATCTCTACACAGAAGAGATCCGCTAACAAGATTTTTATTGACGGAGGGGACAATGCACGTTCTTTAGCCGCGCGATCTTCCCTGAAGTAAACTTCAGATCGACTGTGCCAACACCATGAACAGAAGCACTTGAACCGTTGCCCATCAGCACGGTGGAAGTCCCTGCGGTCTGATAAGATGAAAACATGGAAATATCACCGCATACATGCACATTAGCACCCGTGTCAATCAACCAATTAGGAGAATGACATACTGAAAGAATAGTGGGAAATATACCATACCCAATATCCTTTATGTCAGTGTCTCCAATGATGACATTGGCGGTCTTGCCGCCTTTCCCAGGATGACACTTGTCATAGCGATTAGGGAAACTAGGAGCCCAATGATCAGGATCCCCACACACATGACAAACACCTTTCTTCTTGTCATTCTTCTTCTTGAATTTCGTGTGCTGCACAGCCTTGTTCTTCCCATCAAACTTTTCTTTACCACCAAACTTGCCCTTGTTCTTGAACTTGTGGGGCTGGAAGTTCTTCTTCTGTACCAAATTGGCACTAGAACCTCCCTCAATACCTCGAGCACGGTTGTCCTTTGCTCTCACCTTTTCTTCCACATCAAGAGTACCAATGAGATCCGGAATGGAAAGCTCCTGCCTCTTATGCTTCAGTAAGGTAGCAAAGTTCCTCCACGTGGGAGGAAGCTTAGTGATGATACCTCCGGCAATAAACTTGTCCGGTAGGATACAATTGAAGTGCTCAAGTTCTCTAGAAAATGACTATATCTCATGAGCTTGCGCAACCACGGAGCGTTCTTCAGTCATCCTGTAGTCATAGAATTGCTCCATGATGTACAACTCAGTGCTAGCATCCGAGACCCCAAACTTGGCCTCGAGTGCATCCCACATATATTTTAGATTATCAATTGACACATAAGCATCAACTATGTTCTCACCAAGAACACTCAAGAGAGCAGCCTTAAACAAGGTATCCATTTTCTGAAAAGCTTGTGCCTGTTGAGCATCATTCTCTCCTTCAGGTTTGCCAAGAGTGGCGTCATAGCAACTCATGGTTTGAAATCATAGAACGGCTCTCACGTGCCACCTCTTATAGTGGATACCCTCAAACATAGGAGGTCTCATGGAAGCAGCAAAACCACTTGGGGTAAATTGCATATAATAAGGTTTTTGGATTGTTGGAAATATGAGCAATTTACCATATGATTTTATTAATAGAAATACTAAATAAAGCATGACTAAAATAGCAGAGATAAAGCAAGTCATGCGATTTGACAAAGAGAAGGTAAATAGCATCTTCACATATGAACTGTAGGCAAACATATCTAGAGCAAACAACATATATGAAGTAGAGCCTAACATATGTAGGGCAAACACTAGAACAAGGAACTATGGCAGGACCTCTAACAGAAAGAGTAAGAACACGTACGAGACAACACCAGCAACAGTAGCACTAGACTTGGGGTTGGTGTCCTTGGTAGCCATGTCGTCGAGGTGGTTGTCAATGTCGAGGAAGTAGTCGTCGGAGTCTGAGGCGTCCGTGACGAAGAAGTCAGTAGTCGCGCTGAGCGCTCCCCAAAAACCTTATCACCCTTCTCCCGTACAGGACTCAAAGAGGTGGAGTTTTGGAGGCCTACTGTCCCGTCCTGTGGTGCACGCCGCAAGCCGGGATGGGGAAGATCATAGTAGTAGTGCAGTGCTCAAGAACTTTGTGGCGAGAGGAAAAGGATCTTCTGATGTGTCTCTCTGGAGAGGCGCGACCTCTCTTATATAGGCCAGGAGAGAGAGAGAGGCGAACAATCTGCGACGGGCGGTGAAGCAACAAAGGGAGACGAAGCGAACAGGCAGCAGGCGAAGAGGTGCGCCGTTCATATTCTCCCGTGTGACCGTTCGTATACCCATCGTGTGGCAAAAATTTAGACATCGGCTCGGCTCATTCCCGCAACCCGCGGTGCGGCGCGGCGTGGTGAGGCGGGCGACAGAGGAGGAGCGCGCGTGGATGTCCCTCTTGTTCTCATGCTCATACATGTGGGGGAAAGAATCTCCCTTATAAAGAGGTCTAACTCCCTCTAAACTAGCAATGTGGGACTAAACTTTAGTTCCACCTCTTGCCTTGCACGAATGGGCTGCGTGGGCCTCTAGGATTTATAAGGAATTTCTAAAACTGCTATTGGGCTGGCCCAAAATAGACAAAAATTCCAGCAATTACTTGAGGAACAAGTAGTGCTAACTCTTGGGTCAGAGAAATCTCTCACAGCGAAGAAGAACACAGTCTCTTGCTGGCAAGTATTTGCTTGGAACACAAAGATATTTCTCTCACAACTCACATAGGATTGGGTTTGGCACCAGAGAAGCAAAGTTTCGAACACTATATAACCCTCTTAATAGTATGGTGGTCCTACGACTCAATTAAGAGAAAGAAGAACAATGAAATAAGTGCTATGTCTTCACTTCGTCTTAAACTTAATTGCTTCGCATCAACAATTTTTTGGGGTCACTCTCGACAGGATAATCTTCAGTGATAATCCTCGCTGCATGCAGGAGATTATTTATCAGAGTTTGTACCAAAATCCTCTTGACTCCAGGTACCAGTTACTCTGTGTGCACTAGCAAACACATCAATCCCTTACTTTTTATGACAACAATCTCCAAGACATAAGGAGGCAAATTATTGCACCAACAATCTCCCCCTTTTGGACGATTGTTGACAATATAGATAATCATTGAAGTAAGGATAGATATGTGAAAAGAATTCAAACGAGAGTGAACAAGTGTTAGTTTGCTCGATGATGAAATAGACCCCCCTAAATGTATGCAGGGAAATAGACCCAAGACATAATCTCTTGCAAGTGTTGATGTATATGGAGGAAAATTTGAATCATACGAGACAAAAATTTGCACTGATGAAATAAAATCCAATAAAAGCGCAGTGCAATCATTCACAATTTCCGATAATAGTTCCACCTGCAAAACATATATTTTGAGGAAAATGGTGCAACAAGAGGGGTTATTAACATTATAGCACATAAGTTACCAAAAGTTTTACAACTTAGTACAGGTAAGCATAAAGCATAAGTTGCAAACTCGAGAGAAAACAAATCCAAATGAACAACAAAAGGCAAATATATCGAAACTCGATGTAATTCTCCCCCCTTTTGTTTAAAAGTGGCAAAAGGTGACGAATAACATGAGACTTTAAATGCATGACTTGGTTCACTCCGAGGCATCTCCAGATGAACTGTCAGAGGTGACTTCTTCTTCTTCAGAAGTAACTGGAGGCACGGGAATCTCCTCGTCGTTAGTAGCAGAAGATTTTCCTTCAGGTAACTTGGCTTGGGGCTGAGCAGAGGAACCAGTCATGTTGGGATCAGCAGATGGAGGAACATGTGTCAGAACCTTGCCTTCAGATGGTTCCACAGTCGGTGATGTGGCTTCAGACTCGTCGAGCATTTTGTGAAGCTTGAGATGAAGAAGATCAATCGTAGGTGCATGAGTAGGCAGATTTGGAGCACTGCCCTCTTGGAAATCTTCAACTGTAAAGCCTTTGTCGATGTAATCGTACAACTATTGGAGGTTCACACGCAAGAGTTGTTTCTTAGTGAAGAACATCCGAAGCAATTTCCAGAGCCTCTTGTTGTTTTCATCAGCGATTAGACGCATCAGCCCGGTGTGATTATTGATTGCATTTAGCTCGGAGATGATGCTCTATCTCTTGCCTATCTTCGGCGATATGTTTCAGAAGCAGTTGTTGCGTGCGCAAACTGACTTCAAGCTGTGATGGAGGCTGAGGAGAAGACATTCGATCGCGTTGAGGAAGTTGGGGACTAATACGTCCCAAACATATCTACTTTTTCAAACACTTTTGCTCTTTTTTGGACTCTAATTTGCATGATTTGAATCGGACTAACCCGGACTGATGCTGTTTTCAGCAGAATTTCCATGGTGTTAGTTTTTTGCAGAAATAGAAGTTCTTGGATGGAGCTGAAAATTTACGGAGAATTATTTCAGAATATATAAAAAGTACTGGCGAAGAGAAATACCAGAGGGGGGCCACCAGGGCGCCACAAGCCCAGGGGATGTGCCACCCCCGGGCACGCCTGGCAGACTTATGGGCCCTTGGCAGCTCTCGTAACCCTATCTCCAACTCCATAAGTACATATTCGTCCAGAAAAAAATCAGTGAGAAGGAATCATCACATTTTACGATATGGAGCCGCCACCACCTCCTATTCTTCATGGGGAGGGCTGATCTAGAGTTTGTTCCGGGTTCGGGAGAGGGCGATTCGATGCCTTCGTCGTCATCAACCTTGCTCCATCACCAATTTCATGATGCTGGCCACCGGGAGTGAGTAATTCCTTCGTAGGCTTGCTGCACGGTGATGGGTTGGATGATATTTATCATGTAATCGAGTTAGTTTTGTTAGAGCTTGATCCCTAGTATCCATTATGTTTTGAGATTGATGTTGCTATGACTTGCCATGCTTAATGCTTGTCACTAGGGCCAGAGTACCATGATTTCATATCTAAACCTGCTACTTGTGAGCTACGTTGGGATTTCCTCGAAGAGGAGAGGATGATGCAGTACAATAGAGATAAGTATTTCCCTCAGTTACGTAACCAAGGTTATCAATCCAGTAAGAGAATTTGTTGTCATCATGATAACCATGAAACTTGTCATCATGATTTTAATTTTCAATTACATGATAGTTATTTTGTTGAATTTGCTCCTACTATTATTCATGAGAATAAATTTGTTTGTGTGGAGAGTAATAAATTTTCTACGCTTATGGATCATGAAAATAATGCTTTATGTGATAGCTATATTTTTTAATTCATTCTTGATGCTAATGAAAATTATTATGAGAGAGGAACATATGCATTTACATATTGCAATAATATTAAGTTTCCTCTCTGTATTGAATGTTTTGAAGTGTTGGTTGTTTTGCCTTCCTATGCTAGTTGATTCTTGCTCCCATAAATTGTTTCCTCGCAAAATTCCTATGCATACGAAGTGGGTTAGACTTAAATGTGCTAGTCATATGTTTTATGATGCTCCCGTTATGTTTCAATCTTTACTTTTGTGTGAGCATTATTGAAATCATCATGCCTAGCTAAGTATGCATTAAAGAAAAGCGCTTGTTGGGAGACAATAGAACATTTAACCCTAATGTTTTTGTGTGTTCACATAATTAGTATATTGTAGTAATCATGTTTTATTGCTTTTTTCAATAAAGTGCCAAGTAAAGCCTTTGGGATAGTGTGGATGATAGTTAATTTGATTCTGTGCAAAAACAGAAACTTTTGCGCTTAGTTCTGAAATTTTGTAAATTCAAAGAAACATGATTTTACTCCGATTTTTTTTACAGATGATTGATATACAAATTCCCTGCGTTTTCCTAATTGTTCAGAAATTTTAGAGTTGCAGAAGTATGGTCTTTGTTCAGATTACTACAAACTATTCTATGTTTGATAGATTCTGTTTTCAATGCATAGTTTTCTTGTTTTCTAGTTTCTATGGCATATATTGGTCAATATAAATTGTAGAAATGATAGGGTACAGTAGGCATTGTGTGAGAACAATTATGAATCTTGTCTTGACAGTACCAAATTGAATGATTTGCTCTTTATCATACTAACGCATCTCACGAAGTTCCGTTAAGTTATGTGTGATTGAAGTTTTCAAATTTTGGGTGAGATATTGATATGAGGAGAATAAGGAGTGAAAAGAAACTAAGATTGGGGATGCCTAAGGCACTCCCAAGTTAATATTCAAGGAAGATCCAAGCAACTAAGCTTGGGGATGCCCAGGAAGGCATCCCCTCTTTCGTCTCCAACATTATCGGTAACCTTAATTGGGGCTATATTTTTATTCGTCACATGATATGAATTTTGCTTGGAGCGCCATTTTATTTTATTAGAATTTGCTTTCTATTGTTTAGAAAATGGTTTTCATCTTTTATTTCAATAAAAATGTCAACTATAGCCTTTGCCATGCTTATTTTGCGAGTCTATATGTGGCTATTTAAAAACATAAAGTTGCACGCTAGTGCGTGAATTCTTGAGAAAAGTCAAAATGTGATAAAATGTTGAATTTTTTTGCACAATAAGATATTATAAATTTTCTACAGTGTGGTAATTTTTTAGAATTTTTAGAGTTAGAGAAGTATGGATCTTCTTGCATTTTTTATCCTGTTTATGTAGTAGCTAGCTAACACAATATGAAACCCCTAAACCCTCCAAAACCCCTAAACCCCTCCTTTCAGAAAAAAAACAAGATCCTCGCAGCTGCTGACGTGTGGCTTCCATTTAGTCCCGGTCGGTGTTACCAACCGGGACTAAAGGTCCTCCTACTTGGGCGTCCTACAACGGCCATGTGGAGCCCCTTTAGCCTCGGTTCGTAAGATGACTGGGATTAAAAGTGGTGGGCATTGGTCCCGATCGTTTTGTCCCAGTTGCAGAACCGGGACAAAAGGCCCTTTGGAACCGGGACTGACGCCCTGTTTTCTACTAGTGTTTTTTTCCTTTTCTTTTTGTTTTGGTTTTGTTTTTATTTTTACCAATTTTTCTTTTTCAATTGTATTTTTCCCAATTTATTTTTGTTTTAAGAAATATACAAATAGCACCTAAATTAGTAATACTAATTATACCTCTACCACTATAATTTTTGCACCTCAATAAATAGTTTAATATTTTACAATTTATAAAAGGCATTTAATTAATTGTTTAAGCTAGTGTTTTATTTATTTTTGGGTATTAAAACACTTTACAAAAATGTTAGTTCACCACCAATATTAAGAAATGCTTATTTGCCCACAATTTGAACATTTTAGTTTTGACATTTATAAACTTTAATTATCTGGCTTTATTTTAAATTTGAATTTGAACAGGATTGAATCAAAGGGGGATTCAGCAACAGTGAAAATGATGACATGACATTATTAGTAGGGGATTACTGTAGCTTGATTATCTGGGCGTTACAATCGTACGGTAAGAAGTGACTACGTGGTCTATGGAACTAAATCATATGTTAACACTCCGTGTTATAACAATTGACTTCAGGCGATATAATCTTAAAGTATAACGAACAAGTTTGGGTCGATTCAATATGATCATTCTTCTAGTGTCATACTCTCAATGCTATTTTAGGGTTATCTTTACGCTTAATGATATCCTAAGAAATGGAAAATACTTGAGCTAGTCTTAGAGGCGAGACTAGTAATCTTATTTTACCGTTTATCATTCCAAACATGAATATGAGTTTTTCACTGAATAACATATTCCCGGATCATAGTTGTTATAGTATAAATTATACTCTTAATTATGAATATAGAAATATAATAATACAATATTATTTCCTCTAGGGCATATTTCCAACAATGTGATAGATAAATCATCGCACACAATCCTTACAAATTAATTGTCTGCTATTATCTAATTCATTACAGACAGTTGGCAACTCAAAACTATTTGCGTACAACCAAATCTTCAGGCACGCTTATTCCTACATAATTGTCTGCGTAGAACATTCTTTCACAAATGATTCTTTCCATAGTAGTGTTCCGAATATTGGAGGAATCCCACACGTAAACATTTTCCTATCCATTTGGGAACTCACGCGCACCGCATACCTTTTCTCCTTACGTTAGCGATGGATCCCCCTATCGCCAACCCACTCAAGCACATGGTTCGGGGTACTGTCTATGATTGGTGGTCAAAACCGTGTGAATAGCACTGCATTGTACTAGTGAGCCTAGTAGATGGAATTTGATAGTGCAGATGCTCTTAGAAAGGTTTCATTGAACTAGCTGCAACCTCGATGACCGAAGACGGCGGGCAATTCCTAGATGGCTGAGGTGCATCCAACCTTGAAGATTGATTCATGGGCTACTTATGATGTCCCGGCCCAGGGGCCTGCCACCACGTCGGTTCCCAACCCTTTGGGACGGACTGAGGACCCCTAGGTCGGTTCAATCCTAGGCCACATGGGTGTACCATGGCGTTTATATAGAAGACTTCAGAATACTTGCAATATAAGCCGAATATACTAGAGCCGTGGAGCACTCTATCTCCCTGAAGTAGCTGACTAGGATCTGTAACCCTAGGACCCCTGGAATGTTATATAAGCCAGCGGTATTTTTTCCATTTGGGTGTCCAAATCTTAGGCCTTGTTTGTTTCAGGTTCAATTGGCTTCGGATCACCCAGCTGAAGCCGAAATAAACAACCTTATACCATTGGCTCCATTCCTTCATAACATTACCCTCGGTTTGCCTAGTGACACTAATGGAATTATCCTTACCCTCATTGTCATAGTTATCCCATTCAATTTCCAAAGAAAGCCATGTCATCAAGCACATATGGATGATAGAAAACAACTCTGTTTCTTTCTTTCTTTTGTCCTGTTTGAAGAATCTGTGTTCCAAAGCATGTTAAAAACTTGTTCCTACGTTGGGAACACATAAGAGATCCAGTAAGCATATATAACAAGTTTCACACAGACAGTCGATCTCTGTCAATCTTTACAATATTGCACTGCAAACATGCATGCATCATCGGTGCTAGCTCGATCAATCTTGCAGTTGCAGAACGCTGATGGTTGCATTGTTTCTCTGTCCCAGTCTCTTTTGCTAGTAGCTGATTAGTAGTAGACGTTGCTTTTGATATGTTCCTGGCGCTTGGTCTAAAACTTGTATTGTGTTCTCTCTCGTTATGTTGGATATTGCTCTGTTTGGTGGCATTTCTCGGGGATGTATGAGAAAATGAACCTAGATGATGCTACTTTTTCTTTCCTTTTAGTTGTTCTGGTAGTAGTAGTTTAGTAGGCTGAACTGGCTTTTGTAGCTCGTTATTCTGGTTTCCCTTAATGGAAATCGGAGGGAGGAAGCCCCTCTTTGCATCAAAAAGTTGCAGAACGAACTTTGAGGTGCATGTCTCACGGTATCAACAGAAAAAATTGAGACTGCTAAAAAGAGGATTAGATTTCCACATATCTGATAAGTACAACAACCTGCATCAGAAAGCTCAGTGTCAATTTATCTGCTGCCTCATCATTCATCTCAGATGATAAGCTCCATCGTGGTATAATATAGGAAGGAATTAAACCACGTAGAGCAGGATGCAAGAGAAATTGAACTCTCGCATGACCGGCTTGGCCGCCACCTATAGGGTGGCATCGAAGCGCTGCTAGAACATTCCATTCGCTCTGGCCATTGTTTCTGATCCAGCAGCTCGATCCTCAGTCATCACCCCGCCATGTTGCTGCGCGCAAGAAATTGGACTCGCTTAAATGGACCAAACAAGTATGAGGAGAAGAGGCAGGTGTTATATCGAGCATTCGAACTAGAGTTGTACAACCACCGGAGAACAAGAGATTGCAACTGCCGGCGGCTCCGACGGTCCGGTCTGCAGGGCCATATCTACTGATCAACAGTTCTACCACACGCAGAGCAAGCATTTCTGGTAGAAATAGGACTCCCAAACCAGCGCAGACAACAGTGCACCGCGTCGCTGCCCAAATCCGGTAAAGAAAGCACCAAATTTCACGAATCGATCGATCGATCTTTCAGTGAATCGCAATTCGCCATGCGACAGGGAATAGTTAATTTGAAAAATTGCATGCAGGCAGGAATTGATCGACCGCAGGCGCGGAGTCGCGAGCTACCAATCCGAATCCCTGGCCGGAGCTGATCTGATCCTCTCCGCCGCGGAGACCATCCATTTGCAAAGGCCGTCCATCGGTCGATCGGCCGAGATCCAGCCAAGCCTGCTAGCAACAGTAGAACAAAATAAATTCAGTTAAGAATTCGGAAGCCGCCATGGATAGATTCAGCTCCAGCCAACAAGTCTTATTGCAAGGATGAAGCTTTTACAGCAAGATCGGTAGTGATAGCGATTCCTCCCGGCAATAGGAAGGAGAGGACTGCTAGCTCGAACTACAGGCTACCCCCTAGCAATCACTTGAATTACAACAAGGTTGGTCCCTCTCCCTTCTCATCTCTCCCCGTCTATTCCTTCTTCACAAAGTTTCTTTATAGCTCAGGCTACATGGAACCTCTTATCCTCAACCCTCCAACCTTGCTTTGAGATCCGTACTCTTCTTCCTTCTTCTTGATCTTCCGGCTGCTGCCGCTGCGCTCTCCAATTGGCTCCGTCGTGGCGTAGATCTCGCTTATTAGGCGGTAGCGCTTCACCCTGCGCTGCCTTCCGGCCACCTCGTCGTCCTCATCTTCCTCCCAGTCCACGCAACCGCCAGGAATTATGGCGCCCTTAGCCGGCGGCGCCGGAGGGGTGTCCTCGGAACGCAGGCAGGAGAAGGACCCGCCCGAGGACGCGCTGCTCTCGCTGAGGCGGATGAGCTGCTCGGCCACGTCGAGCTCGAGCGCCGTGAAGGCCTCCGCCCCCGCCGGCGCTGCCGCCCCGGCCTTCTTGGTCTTCTGCTCCGGCCCCATCTTCTGCTTCGCCGGCGGGGCCTCGCGCTGTAGGAATTTCTTGGACGATTGGTGTGGCTGGGTTGCCATGGACGTGCACGTTGGCTAATTTCGCCTCCTCTCTCTCGTCTACTCTTTCTTTGGTTGCTAGTTAATATTCCTTGTCCTTTCCTCTTGCTCTCGAGAGGAAGACTTGGGTTTTATTCTCTATTTCTCCCTTAGTTTTTTGGATATGTTTAATTATTTCCTTTGGTGGCTATGCATAAATGTTCGTATAGCCTGGAATTGATTTGGCCTGACCAAGTTTTGACATCTGTGTAATCTAGTGTAAATGTGCGCGTGGTCGTGTGGACGCGTCACGCGTGACACATCGTGAGCTTTGGGTGGATACACCGTGTAATGCGTCCAATCAGCTCTGTCTAGCACATCGCCAGATCAGACGACTATCAGCACGCTCGGCTGGAGGTCCTCACGTGCAGCTCTACAAATTTCGTGATTATCATCACATTTTGTCATAATCTAGGATTAACTTGTTTCTACTTAGTTTCATACACATTCTTATAGTTGGATATTCACACGAGTAGGTTGACATGGATTTAAAAATTCGGACCGGTGATCAAACCAATGAGGTTGGTCGATTCAGGTTTTTCAGCCCATAAAATATGTATGTAGGAACAAATACTCCAAGCAATATCTTAACCTAAATGTTAGAAATCTGATGTTAAATTTGTAAGGATTCTCAGTGAACGCCCTCATGCACGTCGGATTCCACGCCCGAATTCTGAAGTGTCAGTAGCGAACACAACCTTTGAGCGAACTATGAGATGACAGCAGTAATTGGTTAACTGATCACAATCTAAGCGAACACATTCTGGGATAGCAATTTCTGCTTTTAGGGCACGACAATTCTCACCCGTTTTTCGTTGATATAGCATGGCAATTTCGTGCGGCCAGCATGGCAATTTTCATAATTTTCTTTTCTAGGTTGGCAATTCTTCGTGCTGCAATCATGGAATATCCCCCAAAACGCATGGCAAATACTCTGCTACAATATAGCTTTTTTCTGCCATTTGTTTTATACAACATGACACTTTTTACTTTATAACATGGTAAATCTTTATGTAATCGTATGACAATTTTATCTTTTCACATGGCAATTCTGGAGCGTTCGCCAGGAGTGATGTTTTTTAGTGAACGAAATTGTAGTTCGTTCCTACCTCGCTAGGGGGATGATATTTCACGTAGGTGTCTTCCCTGCGGGGACGTCAACGCGTTATCGTGGTCTTATTTTAAAACTAGCAAATATGCCCGTGCGTTGCAACGGGAGAAAAAAAATTCACGCCTCATACACACACTTGACGACATCAGCAAATCCTTGAAATCTTTCATGATGCCACGCAACAAGCAACATGATAACTTTTCTAAAGAAAACAAGCAACATGATAAGTGGTGTTGTGCAAAAACATAAAGGTGTGATGATTTTTGAAATGTACTGAAGGTGTTTAGAATTCATTATACAACACAAATATCTACCTAGTTGCCAATATATGTTTACGCATTTATTGTTGTTTCTATTAGAATGAAATAGCAAAGAACATTTTAGTATTTAATGATAACATGTGCATAAGTGTTTTTATATACTCCCTTCATCCAAAATAACTTGTCCCAAGTTTGTCCCTCAAATGGATGTATCTAGCACCAAATTAGTGCTAGGTATATCTCTTTGAAGGACAAATTTTTTCGGACGGAGTGAATATACCTAGCGCATATATATGCGACGCGACGCGAATGTGTGTGTGTGTGTGTGTGTGTGTGTGTGTGTGTGTGTGTGTGTGTGTGTGTGTGTGTGTGTGTGCGCAATCATAATTCAGTTCAAGACTTAATTTGGTTGCAAACATATAGGATAGCTCCACAAAAACAACCAATCTGTAAGGACATATGTAATAGGCATTTCTAAAATATTTCATCATACAAAGAAGGTGTTATTTAAGCTTGCACCCTGAACATAATTTCAAAAATTAATGATAATAGCATATTTGAAATCTACACATTTTTCTGATGAATTTTCATATATGGCATGGCAGATTTGAAGTTAGAGTTTCAAAGATATGAAAATTTCAAAAAGTAATTGATTTTTGAAATGTACTGAAGGTGTTTAGAATTCATTATACAACACAAATATCTACCTAGTTGCCAATATATGTTTACGCATTTATTGTTGTTTCTATTAGAATGAAATAGCAAAGAACATTTTAGTATTTAATGATAACATGTGCATAAGTGTTTTTATATACTCCCTTCATCCAAAATAACTTGTCCCAAGTTTGTCCCTCAAATGGATGTATCTAGCACCAAATTAGTGCTAGGTATATCTCTTTGAAGGACAAATTTTTTCGGACGGAGTGAATATACCTAGCGCATATATATGTGACGCGACGCGAATGTGTGTGTGTGTGTGTGTGTGTGTGTGTGTGTGTGTGCGCGCGCGCAATCATAATTCAGTTCAAGACTTAATTTGGTTGCAAACATATAGGATAGCTCCACAAAAACAACCAATCTGTAAGAACATATGTAATAGGCATTTCTAAAATATTTCATCAGACAAAGAAGGTGTTATTTAAGCTTGCACCCTGAACATAATTTCAAAAATTAATGATAATAGCATATTTGAAATCTACACATTTTTCTGATGAATTTTCATATATGGCATGGCAGATTTGAAGTTAGGGTTTCAAAGATATGAAAATTTCAAAAAGTAATTGATTTTTTAAAGAAAAAGATTTCAAAAAGTAATTGATTTTTTAAAGAAAAAGGGTAGGTGTGGGAATCAAACCCACGACCTCTAGCGCAGTAGGTCATGGAACCAACCAGCGCGCTGCACGCGTCGTCGTTGTACGTAAGGGGATCTATCCTTATTGAGCTATGGGCGAGCGCGGAAAAAAAGAAACCAAACATTCTTCTCACTTATCGGTGGCATTGGTGGGTAATTATTTGCAACTTTAGGGGCAGTTTTAATGACGGACGACCAGAAACTCTATTTGCTTTATTATTAGGTAGAGGTATGTGCAAAAACATGGGAGAGCGGCCAGCTTTAGCATCTTAATGAAAAATATGGCTGAAAGTACTAACTAGACTATACTACCAGCAAGAAACGGTAGATTGTATCGCACATACTCACAAAGTCACAATTTCACCAATCATAACACACAAATCGAACATAGAAGCAGTAACCCCAATCCCATTCTGCAATCTCCAATTGTTGAATATATTGTATACGTGTATATTGTATTTTGGGCCCACCTCCTAGTTCCTCTGTATATTTGAGGTTGTGGTCCCCTTCTGTAGTCATATATACGTGTCTGGTGCACCGATCAATGCATTGTGTTGCACAACCTATTCTTTCCCTTCTACATGATATCAATTTCAGGGTACTAACCCTAGCCTTCCGCTGCAGCCGCGCGCCTCCTCCGCGCCGCCGCCACCACCTAGCCACCGCTGCCTGTGTGCCTCCCGCGCCGGCCGCTGCCGCCCTTCCCACCCCGCGCAGGCCGCCACTTCTCCTTGTCGCGCGCTAACCAGCCGCGCCCTCTTCCCATCACTACCCGCGCAGCCCGCCCGCCTCGCTCGCCTGCTCGCCTGCCTCATTTGCTTCCGCCTCTGTCTCTGATTGCATTGATCCGATTGAACCAGCGATGGCGTCCACCGGCCCATCCGCCGCCGCCTTTGCCGTCCCACCGCCGGCGCCCTACGGCACGGCCCCACTGCCATACGGGGCGGCCGCCACCTACGACGCGTCCGATGTCGCCCGCCAGCCGCCCCGACTTACCGCACAGCTCGGCTCCGCTGCCCCTACTGGCGTACGTCGCGCCCTCCGGCCAGTCCATCGCCGCCCCGCCGCCGGTGCTCCCCCACCGTACTGGACTCTGCCCATCGACCCCTTGTAGTCGCGCGGGGCGTATGACGCGCCCATTCCCACGTACGGGAATCGTTCGTATGGGGCATACGGGGCTCCGCCCGCATCCACTTACGGGGCTCCGCCCATTTACGGGTCTCCCGGGTACTGGTGGGGGTCGTCAGCAGGCCATCGCTCGCCTGCTAGGCAGCAGCCAGACGGCGCCCAGCACCAGCGACATCTGTTAGCGGGCCTTCAGGTTTTTTCGGCGGGCCATCCGGCCTACTTCGCCGTGCCGCAGCAGCCGGCCAGTGCTGGCTCTGCTTGCCATGCCGATGGCCGGCGGTCATACTCCGCCCGCCCCGGTTCAGCCCTACGGCGGCTTTGCCTCGCTGCCGGTCTCACCGTCATGGGACACTACTTCCTTGGCCGCCCAACACTCGGCCCCAACCCCGGCGGCGCTTGGTACATGGACTCGGGCGCCACCGCCCACATGACATCTCATCCCGGTACTCTAACCTCCTCCACTCCGGTTCATACTCCTACTTGCATCACCGTTGGCAACAGTTCCTCTTTACCTATCACACATGTTGGTCGTGCTTCGTTTCCTTCCACATCTACACCTATCATTATGTCTGATGTTCTTGTGTCTCCTGATTTAGTTACGAACCATGTATCTGTTTGTCGTCTTGCCCGTGAGAATCCCATTACCGTTGAATTTGATGATGTCGGTTTTTCTATGAAGGAGCCCGTACTCGGATGGTCCTTCACCGTTGCGATTGTCCTGACGAGCTCTATCCAGTGCACTCCTCCACAACCACCTCCACCATCCCAGTCGCCCTCACCGCAGGTGTCGACCTTTGGCATGCTCGTCTGGGACACCCGAACTCCACCGCTTTGCGTCAAATACTTAAGAGTTTTTCATTCTCATGCAATAAGATCGACGACCATACTTGTGAGGCTTGTCGTCTTGGCAAGCACGTTTGTCTTCCATTTAGCGCATCTACCACTATTTCCACTTTTTCGTTTCATTTATTGCATAGTGATGTTTGGACATCCCCGGTTGCAAAGCAACACGAGCTACCTATACTATTTGGTGATCTCAGATGATTTCTCTCATTATGTGTGGACATTTCCTCTTCGTCGCAATTCCGACGCTCTTGCCACACACAGTGCATTTTATTCCTACGTCACCGCACAGTTCGGTCGTGCTATCCTTGCTTTACAAACTGACAACGAAAAAGAGTTTGACAACGCCGCTGTTCGTAACCTTCTAGCCTCCCACGACACTATCTTCCGCCTCACTTGCCCCTGCACGTCCCAACAAAATGGTCATTTCGAGCATATCTTTCGCACTCTTAATGATTGCGTCCACATGTTACTCTTTCACTCTAACGTGCCTCCCCGATTTGGCCGGACGGTCTCGCCACCGCCACCCTCCTCATTAACATCCGCCCATGTCGCCTACGCTGGAACTATGCCCCTCACCATCTCCTCTTTGGTGTGCCTCCATCTTATGATGGCCTTTGCATCTTTGGTTGTCTCTGCTATCCTAGCCTCGCCGCCACTACGCCTCATAAGATCGCGCCTCGCTCAGTCGCTTGGATCTTCCTCGGCTACCCACCTAACACCAAAGGATACCGCTGCTATGATCTCGTCTCACATCGTGTATTCACCTCCCGGCATGTTTACTTTGATGAGACGGTGTTTCCATTTCAGCAGGTACCTCCCGCCGCCCCGTCTCCGCCGGCCACCGGCGGCCCTCCAGCGGCCCCGTCAGGTGGACGGCCCCGCTCGATTCTTGGACCACCTCTGTGTTGGGGAACGTAGTAATTTCAAAAAATTTCCTACGTACACACAAGATCATGGCGATGGCACAGCAACGAGAGGGGAGAGTATTGTCCACGTACCCTCGTAGACCGTAAGCGGAAGCGTTATGACAACGCGGTTGATGTAGTCGTACGTCTTCACAATCCGAACGATCCAAGTACCGAACGTACGACACCTCCGAGTTCAGCACACGTTCAGCTTGATGACGATCCCCGGACTCCGATCCAGCAAAGTGTCGGGGATGAGTTTCGTCAGCACGACGGCGTGGTGACGATGATGATGCTCTACCGGCGCAGGGCTTCATCTAAACTCCGCGACGATATGATCGAGGTGGAATATGGTGGAGGGGGCACCGCACACGGCTAAGGAACGATCCGTAGATCAACTTGTGTGTTCTAGGGTGCCACCTGCCCCCGTATATAAAGGAGCAAGGGGGGGGGGGTGCGGTCGGCCCTAGGAGGAGGCGCGCCGGAGGAGTCCTACTCCCACCAGGAGTAGGACTCCCCCCCTTCCCTAGTTGGACTAGGACTTGGGGGGAAGGAGGAGAGGGGGAAAGGAAAGGGGGGGCACCGCCCCCCTCCTTGTCCTATTCGAACTTTGGGGGGAGGGGCGCGCGGCTGCCCCTTGGCCCCTTCTCCTCTTCCTCTACTAGGCCCAATAAGGCCCATTAGGTCACCGGGGGGTTCCGGTAACCTCCCGGTACTCCGGTAAAATGCCGATTTCACCCAGAACACTTCCGATGTCCAAACATAGGCTTCCAATATATCAATCTTTATGTATCGACCATTTCGAGACTCCTCGTCATGTCCGTGATCACATCCGGGACTCCGAACAAACTTCGGTACATCAAAACTTATAAACTCATAATAAAACTGTCATCGTAACGTTAAGCGTGCGGACCCTACGGGTTCGAGAACTATGTAGACATGACCTAGAACTATTCTCGGTCAATAACCAATAGCGTAACCTGGATGCCCATATTGGCTCCTACATATTCTACGTAGATCTTTATCGGTCAAACCGCATAACAACATACGTTGTTCCATTTGTCATCGGTATGTTACTTGCCCGAGATTCGATCGTCGGTATCCAATACCTAGTTCAATCTTGTCACCGGCAAATCTCTTTATTCGTTACGTAATGCATCATTCCGTAACTAACTTATTTAGCTACATTGCTTGCAAGGCTTATTGTGATGTGCATTACCGAGAGGGCCCAGAGATACCTCTCCGACAATCGGAGTGACAAAACCTAATCTCGAAATACGCCAACCCAACATGTACCTTCGGAGACACCTGTAGTACTCCTTTATAATCACCCAGTTACGTTGTGACGTTTGGTAGCACCCAAAGTGTTCCTCCGGTAAACGGGAGTTGCATAATCTCATAGTTACAGGAACATGTATAAGTCATGAAGAAAGCAATAGCAATATACTAAACAATCAAGTGCTAGGCTAACGGAATGGGTCATGTCAATCACATCATTCTCCTAATGATGTGATCCCGTTAATCAAATGACAACACATGTCTATGGTTAGGAAACATAACCATCTTTGATTAATGAGCTAGTCAAGTAGAGGCATACTAGTGACGTTATGTTTGTCTATGTATTCACACATGTATTATGTTTCCGGTTAATACAATCCTAGCATGAATAATAAACATTTATCATGAAATAAGGAAATAAATAATAACTTTATTATTGCCTCTAGGGCATATTTCCTTCAGTCTCCCACTTGCACTAGAGTCAATAATCTAGTTCACATCGCCATGTGATTTAACACCAATATTCATATCTGTATATGATTAACACCCATAGTTCACATCGTCATGTGACTAACACCCAAAGGGTTTACTAGAGTCAATAATCTAGTTCACATCGCTATGTGATTAACACCCAAAGAGTACTAAGGTGTGATCATGTTTTGCTCGTGAGAGAAGCTTAGTCAATGGGTCTGTCACATTCAGAGCCATATGTCTTTTGCAAATATTCTATGTCTACAATGCTCTGCACGGAGATACTCTAGCTAATTGCTTCCACTTTCAATATGTATCCAGATTGAGACTTAGAGTCATCTGGATCGGTGTAAAAGCTTGCACCGATGTAACTCTTTATGACGGGCTCTTTTATCACCTCCATAATCGAGAAATATTTCCTTAGTCCTCACTAAGGATATTCTTGACCAATGTCCAGTGATCTACTCCTAGATCACTATTTTACTCCATTGCCCAATTCAGTGCAAGGTATACAATAGGTCTGTTTCATAGCATGGCATACTTTTATAAAACCTATGACTGAAGCATAGGGAATGACTTTCATTCTCTTTCTATTTTCTGCCGTGGTCGGGATTTGAGTCTTACTCAATTTCATACCTTTACAACACAGGCAAGAACTCTTTCTTTGACTGTTCCATTTTGAACTACTTCAAAATCTTGTCAAGGTATGTACTCATTGAAAATCTTATCAAGCATCTTGATCTATCTCAATAGATCTTGATGCTCAATATGTAAGTAGCTTTACTGAGGTCTTTCTTTTAAAGAACTCCTTTCAAACACTCCTTTATGCTTTGCAGAATAATTCGACATTATTTCCGATCAACAATATGTCATTCACATATACTTATCAGAAATGTTATAGTGCTCCCACTCACTTTCTTGTAAATACAGCCTTCACCGTAAGTCTATACAAAACTATATGCTTTGATCAACTTATCAAAGCGTATATTCCAACTCTGAGATGCTTGCACCAGTCCATAAATGGATCGCTGGAGCTTGCACACTTTGTTAGCACCTTTAGGATTGACAAAACCTTCTGGTTGCATCATATACAACTCTTCTTTAATAAATCCATTAATGAATGCAGTTTTGATATCCTTTTGCCAGATTTCATAAAATGTGGCAATTGCTAACATGATTCGGACAGACTTAAGCATCGCTACAGTTGAGAAAATCTCATTGTAGTCAACACTTTGAACTTGTCGAAAAACCTTTCACAACAAGTCTAGCTTTGTAGATAGTAACACTACTATCAGTGTCCGTCTTCCTCTTGAAGATCCAGTTATACAATATGGCTTGCCGATCATCGGGCAACTCCACCAAAGTCCACACTTTATTCTCATACATGGATCCTATCTCAGATTTCATGGCCTCAAGCCATTTTGCGGAATCTGGGCTCATCATCACTTCCTCATAGTTCGTAGGTTCATCATGGTCTAGTAACATGACTTCCAGAATAGGATTACCGTACCACTCTGGTGCAGACCGTACTCTGGAAGACCTACGAGGTTCTGTAGTAACTTGATCTGAAGTTTCATGATCATCATCATTAGCTTCCTCACTAATTGGTGTAGGAATCACAGGAACTGATTTCTGTGATGAACTACTTTCCAATTCGGGAGAAGGTACAAATTACCTTATCAAGCTCTACTTTCCACCGACTCACTTCTTTCGAGATAAACTCCTTCTCTAGAAAGGATCCGAATTTAGCTACGAAAATCTTGCCCTCATATCTGTGATAGAAGGTGTACCCAACAGTCTCTTTTGGGTATCCTATGAAGACACATTTTTCCGATTTGGGTTTGAGCTTATCAGGTTGAAAACCTTTTTCATATAAGCATTGCAACTCCAAACTTTAAGAAACAACAGCTTAGGTTTACTGCTAAACCATAGTTCATACGGTGTCGTCTCAACGGATTTAGATGGTGCCCTATTAAATGTGAATGCAGTTGTCTCTAATTCATAACCCCAAAACGATATTGGTAAATCGGTAAGAGACATCATTGATCGCACCATATCAAATAAAGTACGATTAAGACGTTCGGACACACCATTACATTGTGGTGTTCCAGGTGGCATGAGTTGCGAAACTATTTCACATTGTTTCAAATGAAGACCAAACTCGTAACTCAAATATTCGTCTCCACAATCAGATCGTAGAAACTTTATTTTTCTTGTTACGATGATTTTCCACTTCACTCTGAAATTCTTTGAACCTTTCAACTATTTCAGACTTATGTTTCATCAAGTAGATATACCCATATCTGCTCAAATCATCTTGTGAAGGTCAGAAAATAACGATACTTGCCTCGAGCATCAACACTCATTGGATCGCATACATAGGTATGTATTATTTCCAATAAGTTAGTAGCTCGTTCTATTGTTCCGGAGAACGGAGTTTTAGTCATCTTGCCCAAAAGGCACGGTTCGCAAGCATCAAATGATTCATAACCAAGTGATTCCAAAAATCCATCTTTTATGGAGTTTCTTCATGCGCTTTACACCGATATGACCCAAACGGCAGTGCCACAAATAAGTTGCACTATCATTATTAACTTTGCATCTTTTGGCATCAATATTATGAATATGTGTATCACTACGATCGAGATCCAACAAACTATTTTCATTGGGTGTATGACCATTGAAGGTTTTATTCATGTAAACAGAACAACAATTACTCTCTGATTTTAAATGAATAACCGTATTGCAATAAACATGATCAAATCATATTCATGCTCAACGCAAACGCCAAATAACATTTATTTAGGTTTAACACTAATCCCAAAAGTATAGGGAGTGTGCGATGATGATCATATCAATCTTGGAACTACTTCCAACACTCATCGTCACTTCCCCTTCCCCTTCAACTAGTCTCTTGTTTATTCTGTAACTCCTATTTCGAGTTACTAATCTTAGCAACCGAACAAGTATCGAATACTCAGGGGCTACTATAAACACTAGTAGGGCACATATCAATAACCTGTATATCAAATATACCCTTGTTCACTTTGCCATCCTTCTTATCCACCAAATACTCAGGGCATTTCCGCTTCTAGTGACCATTTCCTTTGCAGTGTAAGCACTCAGTTTCAGGCTTTGGTCTAGCTTTGAGCTTCTTCGCGGGAGTGACAACTTGTTTGCCATTCTACTTGAACTTTCCCTTTCTTTCCCTTTGCCTTTTTCTTGAAACTAGTGATCTTTGTTAATCATCAACACTTGATGCTCTTTCTTGATTTCTACCTTGTCGATTTCAACATCACGAAGAGTTCGAGAATCGTTTACGTCATCCCTTGCATACTATAGTTCATCACGAAGTTCTAGTAACTTAGTGATGGTGACTAGAGAATTCTGTCAATCACTATCTTATCTGGAAGATTAACTCCCACTTGATTCAAGCGATTGAAGTACATAGACAATCTGAGCACATGCTCATTAGTTCAGCAATTCTCCTCCATCTTTTAGCTATAGAACTTGTTGGAGACTTCATATCTCTCAACTCGGGTATTTGCTGGAAATATTAACTTCAACTCCTGGAACATCTCATATGGTCCATGACGTTCAAAACGTCTTTGAAGTCCCGATTCTAAGCCGTTAAGCATGGTGCACTAAACTATCAAGTAGTCATCATATTGAGCTAGCCAAACGTTCATAACGTCTGCATCTGCTCCTGCAATAGGTTTGTCACCTAGCGGTGCATCAAGGACATAATTCTTCTGCTCAGCAATGAGGATAAACCTCAGATCACGGATCCAATCCGCATCATTGCTACTAACATTTTTCAACACAGTTTTCTCTAGGAACATATCAAAATAAACATATGAAAGCAACAACGCAAGCTATTTATCTACAACATAATTTGCAAAATACTACCAGGACTAAGTTCATGATAAATTTAAGTTCAATTAGTCATATTACTTAAGAACTCCCACTTAGATAGACATCCCTCTAGTCCTCTAAGTGATTACGTGATCCATATCAACTACACCATGTCCGATCGTCACGTGAAATGGAGTAGTTTCAACGGTGAACATCAATATGTTGATCATATCTACTATATGATTCACGCTCGACCTTTCGGTCTCCGTGTTCCGAGGCCATATCTGTTATATGCTAGGCTCGTCCAGTTTAACCTGAGTATTCCGCGTGTGCAACTGTTTTGCACCCGTTGTATTTGAACGTAGAGCCTATCACACCCGATCATCACGTGGTGTCTTAGCACGAAGAACTTTCGCAACGGTGCATACTTAGGGAGAACACTTCTTGATAATTAGTGAGAGATCATCTTAAAATGCTACCGTCAAACTCAGCAAAATAAGATGTATAAAAGATAAACATCATATGCAATCAAAATATGTGACATGATATGGCCATGATCATCTTGCGCCTTTGATCTCCATCTCCAAAGTACTGTCATGATCTCTATCGTCACCGGCACGACACCATGATCTTCATCATCTTGATCTATATCAATGTGTCGTCACATGGTCGTCTCGCCAACTATTGCTCTTGCAACTATTGCTATCGTATAGCGATAAAGTAAAGCAATTATTTGGTACTTGCATCTTATGCAACAAAGAGACAACCATAGGGCTTCTGCCAGTTGCCGATAACTTCAACAAAACATGATCATCTCATACAACAACTTATATCTCATCACGTCTTGACCATATCACATCATAACGTGCCCTGCAAAAACAAGTTAGACGTCCTCTACTTAGTCATTGCAAGTTTTACGTGGCTGCTACGGGCTGAGCAAGAACCGTTCTTACCTACGCATCAAAACCAAAACGATAGTTCGTCAAGTTAGTGCTGTTTTAACCTTCGCAAGGACCGGGCGTAGCCATACTCGGTTCAACTAAAGTTGGAGAAACTGACACCCGTTAGTCACCTGTGTGCAAAGCACGGCTGTAAAACCAGTCTCGCGTAAGCGTACGCGTAATGTCGGTCCGGGCCGCTTCATCCAACAATACCGCTGAACCAAAGTATGACATGCTGGTAAGCAGTATGACTTGTATCGCCCACAACTCACTTGTGTTCTACTCGTGCATATGACATCTACGCATAAAACCTGGCTCGGATGCCACTGTTGGGGAACGTAGTAATTTCAAAAAATTTCCTACGTACACGCAAGATCATGGTGATGGCACAACAACGAGAGGGGAGAGTATTGTCCACGTATCCTCGTAGACCGTAAGCGGAAGCGTTATGACAACGCGGTTGATGTAGTCGTACGTCTTCACGATCCGACCGATCCAAGTACCGAATGTACGGCACCTCCGAGTTCAGCACACGTTCAGCTCGATGACGATCCCCGGACTCCGATCCAGCAAAGTGTCGGGGATAAGTTCCGTCAGCACGACGGCATGGTGACGATGATGATGCTCTACCGGCGTAGGGCTTCGCCTAAACTCCGCGACGATATGACCGAGGTGGAATATGGTGGAGGGGGCCACCGCACACGGCTAAGGAACGATCCGTAGATCAACTTGTGTGTTCTAGGGTGCCCCCTGCCCCCGTATATAAAGCAGCAAGGGGGGGTGCGGCCGGCCCTAGGAGGAGGCGCGCCGGAGGAGTCCTACTCCCACCGGGAGTAGGACTCCCCCCTTCCCTAGTTGGACTAGGACTTGGGGGGAAGGAGGAGAGGGGGGAAAGGAAAGGGGGGGCGCCGCCCCCCTCCTTGTCCTATTCGGACTTGGGGGGGGGGGGAGGGGCGTGCGGCTGCCCCTTGGCCCCTTCTCCTCTTCCTCCACTAGGCCCAATAAGGCCCATTAGGTCACCGGGGTGTTCCGGTAACCTCCCGGTACTCCGGTAAAATGCCGATTTCACCCGGAACACTTCTGATGTCCAAACATAGGCTTCCAATATATCAATCTTTATGTCTCGACCATTTCGAGACTCCTCGTCTTGTCCGTGATCACATCCGGGACTCCGAACAAACTTCGGTACATAAAAACTTATAAACTCATAATAAAACTGTCATCGTAACGTTAAGCGTGCGGACCCTACGGGTTCGAGAACTATGTAGACATGACCTAGAACTATTCTCGGTCAATAACCAATAGCAGAACCTGGATGCCCATATTGGCTCCTACATATTCTACGAAGATCTATCGGTCAAACCGCATAACAACATACGTTGTTCCATTTGTCATCGGTATGTTACTTGCCCGTGATTCGATCGTCGGTATCCAATACCTAGTTCAATCTCATCACCGGCAAGTCTCTTTACTCGTTACGTAATGCATCATTCCGTAACTAACTTATTTAGCTACATTGCTTGCAAGGCTTATTGTGATGTGCATTACCGAGAGGGCCCAGAGATACCTCTCCGACAATCGGAGTGACAAAACCTAATCTCGAAATTCGCCAACCCAACATGTACCTTCGGAGACACTTGTAGTACTCCTTTATAATCACCCAGTTACGTTGTGACATTTGGTAGCACCCAAAGTGTTCCTCCGGTAAACGGGAGTTGCATAATCTCATAGTTACAGGAACATGTATAAGTCATGAAGAAAGCAATAGCAATATACTAAACGATCAAGTGCTAGGCTAACGGAATGGGTCATGTCAATCACATCATTCTCCTAATGATGTGATCCCGTTAATCAAATGACAACACATGTCTATGGTTAGGAAACATAACCATCTTTGATTAATGAGCTAGTCAAGTAGAGGCATACTAGTGACGTTATGTTTGTCTATGTATTCACACATGTATTATGTTTCCGGTTAATACAATTCTAGCATGAATAATAAACATTTATCATGAAATAAGGAAATAAATAATAACTTTATTATTGCCTCTAGGGCATATTTCCTTCACTCTGGGGTTCGACGGTCCTCTCGCCGTGGGACGAGCTGTGACTCGCGCCCCCATGACGTCCTCGCCGACTCCGTTAGGGCCTCGACATCGCACGCCTCGCCGACATCTCCACCGGCAGTCGCTACTTCGCCGGCATCTTCGCCAGCCGCCCCGTCGCTAGTATCTTCACCGGCCACGTCAGGCGCCGCCCCTTCGCCGGCTGTCTCGGCCGGCCCCGCCTCCTCGGGTGCCTCGGCCGGTGCCCCCGCCTCGCCCGCCCCCTACGCCGCGGGCACGGGCGCTTCGGTGGCCGCGGGCACGGGCGCTTCGGCGGCCTCGGGTGCGGGCGCTTCGGAGGCCTCGGGCACCGCTTCTTCACCGTCCATCTTGCCGGCCGCCTCGCCGGCTGCTTCGCCGACCGCCCCGCCAGTCGCCGAGTTGCCATCTCGCCCCGTCATTCGGGCTCAAGCCGGCGTTCATCACCCGAGTCTACGATACTCCAGCGATGAGTATCTTCTCGCCGCCTCCAGCACTGAGCCGTCACTGATCCCTGCGTCTGCTCGCGCAGCCCTTCGTGATCCTCGCTAGCTTGCCGCGATGCAGGAAGAGTTTGACGCTCTTCGTCAGAACCGTACCTGGACCCTGGTTCCTCGGCCTTCTCGCACCAATGTCATAAGCGGCAAGTGGGTCTTTCGCCATAAGACCCACTCGGATGGTACACTTGAGCGCTACAAGGCTCGCTGGGTGGTCCGTGGTTTTCGGCAGCGTGCTGGAGTCGACTTCACCGAGACGTTTGCCCCGGTTGTCAAACCGGACACGATCCGCATAGTTCCGCAGCTGACAGTTTCCCGAGGCTGGCCGGTTCATCAGATGGATGTCTCCAACGCCATCCTTCACGGCCATCTTGAGGAGCAGGTTTACTGTGAGCAGCCGACCGGTTTCGTCGACGCATCTCTTCCTGGGGATGTGTGTTTGCTGTCCCGGTCTCTCTACGGGCTCAAGCAAGCACCTTGCACCTGGTACCAGCGTATCACTGGGTTCCTTCAAACACTGGGCTTCAATGTCACTCGCTCAGATGCTTCGTTGTTTGTCTATCACCACGGCGACACGACTGCATATTTGCTCCTCTACATCGACGACATCATCTTGACGGCCTCATCCGCAGCCCTTCTTCAACAGATTTCTCTTCGGCTGCGTGATGAGTTTGCCATCAAGGACCTGGGCGCTCTACATTATTTCCTTGGCATTGAGGTTGTTCGGCGACCTGACGACTTCTTTGTTCATCAGGAGAAGTATGCGCACGAGCTACTTGAGTGTGCCGGCATGCTCAACTATCACCCTGTTGCTACTCCTGTTGACACGAATGCCAAGGTTTCTGCTCTCGAGGGCTCTCCCGCGTCGCTTGCTCCGTTTTACCGGTCCATTGTTGGTGCTCTTCAATATCAGACTCTCACCCGGTCGGATTTACAGTATGTTGTTCAGCAGGTGTGTCTGCATATGCACGCCCCTCGTGACTCTCATTGGACCCTTGTGAAGCGGATTCTTCATTACATCCGCGACACAATGGATCTTGGGCTTACTCTCAAGGCGTGCACTTCTCTGGAGATGGTGGCCTACTCCGACGCGGACTGGGTCGACTGCCCCGACAGCCGTTGGTCCACCTCTGGCTACTGCTTTTACCTCAGTCCTTCACTCGTCTCGTGGTCGTCCAAGCGACAATCTACGGTTTCACGCTCTAGCGCAGAGGCCGAGTACCGAGCTATGTCTAACGCCGTCACCGAGTGCACCTGGCTATGACAGTTACTTCAGGAGTTGCATCATGACGTCTCCAGGGCTACGGTTTTCTACTGTGACAATGTTTCTGCGGTGTACCTTTCCGCCAACCCCGTGCATCATCGACAGAATAAGCACATTGAGCTGGACATTCACGTTGTGCGCGAGCAGGTGGCCCTTGGACGTATTTGGGTCCTCCATGTTTCGACTGCACAACAGTTCACCGATGTGATAACTAAGGGACTGCCGACTTCCACCTTCGAGGAGTCTCGTTCCAGTCTTTGCGTCTCCAGCGCCGCTTCGACTGCGTCGGGGGGGGGGGGTTGAATATATTTTGTACGTGTATATTGTGTCTTGGGCCCACCTCCTAGTTCCTTTGTATAGTTGAGGTTGTGGCCCCCTTCTGTACTCATATATACGTGTCTGGTGCACCGACCAATGCGTTGTGTTGCATAACCTATTTTTTCCCTTCTACACTAATTATCTATAAGATGACCACAGGACAAACAAAGACATACACCATTACACATTATAGTTTACACATGGAGGAGATAGTGAATGCACCTCGAGCATAATAGTGAAGAACATACCTCCTGCTTGCATCGGTGCTGAGTCGGTGCCAATCACATCCTTTAACATGGAGAGTATAGACTCAAGTTGTGTCAGTGGCGTCCTGGCCTAGAGAAGGTAGGAGCATGGACATCAGCTGTGTGTCAGTGTATGTGATGTGCGAGAGAAGAGAGCAAAGTGGTCAGCGACTCAGCTAGGTGCAGCTGGTGGCACTCCCGCTTGACCGCCCCTCCTCTTATTTGTCCACCGTCGAGCGATGGCCACATGTGGGTTACGCTTGTATTGGCTGCAATATAAAAATTTCCTATGCGTAGATCATCCAGGAACATGCTATAACATATGGATCATGGATCGTTACTACTATCGTGCAGTGTCGTGCAGTGACAGTAGAGTTGGGGCAGCGTGTCTGCAGAGTGGCCAATCAGGTCACACGAATAGGTACACGGGAGCAGCGAAAGCGCACTGCCTCTAACGATCACTACTAGGGCAAATTCTAGTAGTAGCGTGGGATCTAGGTCTAGCAATAGCGTGGGGTACCACGCTACTGCTACGGTGCTACGGCTAATTGTTAGCAGTAGCGCGTTTACAGACCATTGTACAACTTTTATACAATGGCAATGAAAAGGTTGTGGAAGAAACACAGATTCGATTAAAGTGGACGGATCCAAGTGAGAAAGTTGAATTTATGGAACGATATGATGTTGGGATGGCACACAAGATCCAAGTGAGCAAGTTGAATTAGTGGAACGATATGATGTGATGTGGATCCATCCACGTTAATATAATCCATATTTCTTCACATGGGAAGTAGTACGGCCGCTTCATCATGATCATCGTAGTCATATAACAATTCAATCATCATCCGTAGTCATAGAATAACTGACCATCAACATAGGACACATGACAAGTTAACCAACACTAGCTAAATAACTCATCATCATTGTACCCAGGACCTACTCCTCTCTCTTGGGTAAAATAGCATAAAACAAGTAAACCGGTCTGTATCCATAAGGAAAATAGAGATCCACATGTCTCCAACATGTGGCTTGCGCACATTCATGTTGTGTCGAATTGATTGCATGTGCACATTCATTACTTTGCTCCATTCTTTGATATCGAGCCTTTCATCTTTGAGAGAAATCGAGTACACTAGTAGAAAACATGGCTTTGGTTCTGACCAGATCAGAGCAACAGTCCGGGTCGTGTTACGAACCGGGACTAATGCGAGCATCAGTCCCGGTCCGAGCGGCCAGGACGCTGGCCGGGCCTCGGCAGGCATCAGTCCTGGTTCGGCTGGGACCTTTACTTCTGGTTCCAGACACCATTCTAGACTAAAGGGCCTCGCTCCTAGCGCAACCCCTTTAGTACCGGTTGGTGTCTGGAACTGGGACTAAAGGTCAGTCTTCAGTCCTGGTTCTAGACACCAACCAGGACTAAAAAATGCCTATATATATCCTCGCCCCTACTCGCCCTCTTCTTGTTTTTTGGCCGGCCGGTATGGGAAGTGTGTGCGCTACTCTGTTCTCACTTCTTATGCACACGAGGTGTTCTATGAAATGCCCGAGCCACACTGAAGCTTTCTCCTCCGTTCTTCCTCCAAGCTCGACCTCCAAGCTCCATTTTTCCCAAGATTTGTCTAGGTTTGGTGGTGCACCAACTATCCAAGTGTTCTAAAAGGTTAGCAACCTCATCCTTTCATCTCTCACTGCTAGTTTCACTCATTTCAAATGCTCTAGAAGTAGAGTGGTTTGTGGGTTTTAGTGGAGGAGTGTATGTGGGAGTTTAGTTGATTTAGATGCACAATTTGAGCTCAAATTAACTTGTTAGTTTTCACATGTGTAGGGTGTCGTCACGTCCCCGTCCCCATCCTCACCACCATCTACCTCCCACGCCGATCTCGGCGCCGGCACCACCATGGTGAGCGTCTTGGTCTTATATTTTTTTAAGAAAAAATTCTTACTTGTATGATTTATATAGCTACTTGTATAATTATCTTACTTGTATTATTGTTTGTTATTATATAGTGCCATGGTTTTGGTATCCGCCCCGTCGGCTCTCGCCTGGTCTATGATTCGGATGTGGTATATTATCTTATACAACTATTTGTTTCATTTAGTTCTTATGACAATTATGCTGACCAACTTGGCATAGATGTCTTTATCTAGGAGGTATGTGAACCAGAAATTCCAACCGACCCTCTTGTCAAGAGGTTAAATTTAATTGAAAAAGAAAACAATTATTTGAAAGAAAAATTGAAAAGAATTGAAGAAGAGAAGATGAAATTGGAGTTGCATGTTGCCGATGTCATCGATCTACACAAGATCCAGATGGATGTAATGAGCCTGAAGATTAGAAAATATACCTTTGATAAAGAGGCTTGGTATCATTATGTTGTTGGATCAATTGTTACCTTAGTTGCAATTTTGATCACATTTCTTGTTGCATTTAAATGTTTTAATTAGATGCTCTAGATAGTTGTATGTTTTTCTATGAGAACTATGTATGTAGTTCCAATTAGATGCTCTAGACATTTGATCACTACTGTACTTTGGTTTTAATGTGATGATGAACTTGCGTTAATTTGGTCATTTCTCTATTCTTTATGTTCTGTATTGGTTTTTGATATAATTAATTATATAATACATGCAAATGAACCGGCAAGGGACGTACGGTGACCGATGCACCTCCGAGTACATTATGGACCTGCATAATTTTCTCAATGTGGCTGCGGCAAATAGTCAGAATGGTTTTATGTATTGTCCATGTAATGTCTGTGGGAATACGAAGGATTACTCTTCCTCGAAAACCCTTCACTTCCACCTGCTTGAGAAGGTTTCATGCCACACTATAATGTTTAGACCAAGCAGGGAGAAAGAAGGGTTATGATGGAAGACAATGAAGAAGAAGAGGATGAGGACAACTATCCTATGTTCCCTGAATATTGTGATACTACAATGGGGGAAGCTGAAGATCAAGAGGCACCAGACGTGCCCGCTGATGATCTTCACTGGGTCATTGTTGATGCACAAAGAGAATGCAAAAGTGAAAGGTAGAAGTTGAAATTCGATTGCATGTTAGAGGATCACAAAAAGTGGTTGTACCCAAATTCCGAAGATGGCAACACAAAGCTCGGTACCACGCTGTAATTACTGTAATGGAAGGCAGAGAATGGTGTATCTAACAAGGGATTTGGTTCGCTACTAAAAATAATGAAGAATAAGCTTCCAAAGGATAATGAATTGCCTGACTGTACGTATGAAGCAAAAAAAGGTTCTTTGCCCTCGAGGATTAGATGTGCAGAAGATACATGCATGCCCTAATGACTGCATCCTCTACCGCGGTGAGTACAAGAATTTCAATGCATGCCCGGTATGTGGTGCATTGCGGTATAAGATCAGACGAGATGACCCTGGTGATGTAGAGGGCGAGCGCCCCAGGAAGAGGGTTCCTGCCAAGGTGATGTGGTATGCTCCTACAATACCACAGTTCAAACGTTTGTTCAAAAACAAAGAGCATGGCAAGTTGTTGCGTTGGCACAAAGAAGACCGTAGGAAAGACGGGATGTTGAGAGTACCCGCTGATCGGTCGCTGTGGAGAAACATCGAGAGAAAGTGACCAAACTTTGCAGGTGACGCAAGGAACTTATGGTTTGGTTTAAGTGCAGATGGCATTAATCCTTTTGGGGAGCAGAGCAGCAATCATAGCACCTGGCATGTGACTCTATGTATCTATGACCTTCCTCTCTTGTTGTGCATGAAGCAGAAGTTCATTATGATGCCAGTGCTCATCCAAGGCCCTAAGAAACCTGGCGTGTACCTAAGGCCATTAGTTGAAGAACTTTTACAGTTGTGGGATATCAAAGGTGTACGTGTGTGGGATGAGCACAAACATCAGGAATTTGACCTACGAGCATGTTGTTTGTAACCATCAATAATTGGCATGCTCTTAGTAACCTTTCAGGAAAAACAAACAAGGGATACCACGCATGCACGCACTATTTAGATGAGACTGAAAGTATATATTTGGACAAATGTAAGAAGAATGTGTACCTGGGACATTGTCAATTTCTTGCGACCGAGCATCCCTTAAGAAAGAAAGGCAAGAATTTCAAAGTTGAGGCAGATCACCAGAAGAAGCCTGTCCTCCGTACTGGTGATGATATATTTGATATGGTCAAGGATTTAAAAACAATATTTGGAAAGGGTCCTGGCGGACAATCTATTCCGAATGACACTGACGGACACACACCCATGTGGAAGAAGAAATCTATATTTTGGGACCTATCCTATTTGAAAGACCTAGAGGTCCACTCTTTAATCGACGTGATACACGTGACGAAGAATCTTTGTTTGAACTTGCTACGCTTCTTGGGCGTGTATGGGAAGACAAAATATACATTGGAGGCACGGGAGGACTAGCAACGTATGAACAAAAAAGATGGCATGAATCCAAAGCAGTATCAAGGTCTTGCCAGATACACTCTTACCAAAGCAGAGAAGAAAATCATTTTTGAATGCCTTCTTAGTATCAAGGTCCCGTCTGGCTTCTCGTCGAATATAAAGGGAATAATAAATATGGCGGAGAAAAAAAATTGAGAACCTAAAGTCTCATGACTATCACGTGATTATGATGCATCTGCTTCCGGTTGCATTGAGGGGGCTTCTACCAGAAAATGTTCGATTAGCCATTGTGAAGCTATGTGCATTCCACAATGCAATTTCTTAGAAGGTAATCGATCGAGAAATCTTACCAATGTTACAGAATTATTTGTTCCAATGTCTTATCAGTTTTGAGTTGGTGTTCCCACCATCCTTCTTCAATATTATGATGCATGTCCTAGTTCACCTAGTAGACGTGATTGCCATTCTGGGTCCTATATTTCTACACAATATGTTGCCCTTTGAGAGGTTTATGGGAGTCTTAAAGAAATATCTTTGTAACTGTGCTAGGACAGAAGGAAGCATCTCCACGGGCCATCAAAGAGAGGAGGTCACTGAGTTTTGTGTTGACTTTATTCCTGACCTAAACCAATTGGTGTTCCTCAATCATGCCATGAGGGGATACTGAGTGGAAAAGGCACGCTAGGAGCAGATTCAATAATATGTAGGGACGGGCATTTTTGGGCGCAAGCACACTACACAGTTCTACAGAGTTCTACCTTGGTGGCCCCATATATCAATCAACACAAGAATATTCTACGCTCCAAACACCCAGAGCAGTCTGTTGACTGGATTACACGTGAACACATGGGGACTTTCGGCGGTTGGTTGCAAACACTCATCGGTAACAGCATTGTTGGAGATGAGCTGTACTTGTTGGCTATGACACCATCTTCAACTGTATTGACTTTCCAAGGGTACGAGATAAATGGGAATACATTTTACACGACCGCCCATGATAAAAAGAGCACCAACCAAAATAGTGGTGTCTGCTTTGATGCGGCAAACACCAATAGGGAAAAGGACACATATTATGGTTACATAGAGGAGATATGGGAACTTGATTATGGACGCGATTTTAAGGTCCCTTTGTTTTGGTGCAAATGGGTCAATCTATTAGGAGGCGGGGTATAGGCAGACCCACGATACGGAATGACAACAGTGGATCTCAACAATCTTGGGTACACAAACGAACCGTTCGTCCTAGCCAATGATGTGGCGCAGGTTTTCTATGTGAAGGACATGTCTACCAAACTGAGAAAAAGAAAAGATAAGGAAGCGAATACATCAGACGACAAGCCAAAACGCCACATAGTTCTTTCAGGGAAAAGAAACATCGTGGGAGTGAAGGACAAGACATACATGTCAGGAGATTATGAAAAGTTGCATGAAATTCCTCACTTCATAGTGAAGATTCACCCAAGCATCCTGTTAAATGATGAATATTATCCATGGTTACGGTGCAATAAGCAAGGAAAAAGTGAAGACTTTCTATCTAGTGAGTTTCCAGATTTATAGATGGAAAGTCCCACTTGGGGCAAACCTGAGGGAATCTTTGTATGAGCTAGGGAATTTTGCCGTTTGAAAGATGATTTTTGAATAATTATTTATTAAGTTATGAATTTTCAATTATTCCTGTCCTTTTAGTATTATAATTATATAGAGGAGTTAATCAGTGCAATTATGTCTTCTGAGCATTTTCAATTATTCTTGTCCTTTGAGAAGTTCTGGTTGCTTTCTGGTGAAACTGAGGACAACATATCAGATGGTAGGATTGTTCAAGTAACTGTTCGTCCTATGAAAAGCATGCTCTCTTATCGCAAATTCAGGAAAGGGTGAAAAGGTTGAGCATACGAGATTAGTCCCGGTTGGTCGCTCAATATAAAATAACAAGGTTAATATATATATATATATATATATATATATATATATATATATATATATATATTGCTTAAACATCTTGACATAGATGAATACAAAAGAAGCATCGTAGATGATAAGAGAGAAATGTTGTATGACATCAAGTTGGAGGTACTATGTGGTTTCTCTGATCGGAGGACCCCTTATGCAGAGCCAAGTCTCCAGATGAGGAGTTCTCTGGTTGCTTTCTAGTGAAACTGAGGACAACATATTAGATGCCCAGTCTCGAGAAATAACCATGATCCAAGTTTACCTAACATGCAAGAAGAGTTGATGGTATGTTGAGGGCTGAGAAATCAGAGAATCCTATGAGAATAGTATATTGTTTTGGTAAATCTCATGAACATCTAGGCACCTTTATATTAACTTACATCAGTTGGGTAATACCCAAAGGGCTTTAGATTCTAGAAGAAAAATAACTTGATAGAACTATTTGTCACTCTATGATGAAAATCTATTTAATCAAACATTGCATTCATATAAACATTTACTCTAGCAAGCATTCTAGCAATCAAGATACAATCGATGAATAAAGAAAAAAAATACTAAAATAACAACTTAACCAAAAAGAAAATTTAACATTATTAGGTTAGCAAAAAGTACTTTATAATATTCTTCAATAGCAAAAAGAATCAACTAGAAAGCTTTTATAAAACTCTAGTTATGATCAAAATAATATTAACTTAAAATTATATAAAATTTATGCAACTAAAATTTTCATAAAGTATTTTTTGTTAAACACTTTAATGGCTAAAAGAATTAAATGAAAACTAGGTATGTATGCTGCTGTTTATGAATCTATTTTAAAAAAACTAAAACTTAAATATCCTAAAAAGGTTTAAAACCAAAGTAGGAAGAACAGCGGTCCTAGCCACAAACCGGGACTAAAGGCCCCCCTTTAGTCTCGGTCCGAGACACCAACCGGGACTAAAGGCCTGGCTTTCACGCCCTTTGGGCTGCTGAAATTTACCTTTGGTCCCATGTGACGCCCCCGATTCGACCGTACACTAATCATACACGCAAACATGTACGATCAAGATCAGGGGCTCACGGGAAGATATCACAACACAACTCTAGAAACAAATAAAATAAAACAAGCTTTATATTACATGCAAGGGGCCTCGAGGGCTCGAATACATATCTCGATACACAAGAGTCAGCGAAAGCAACAATATCTGAGTACAAACATAAGTTAAACAAGGATGCCTTAAGAAGGCAAGCACAAACATCAACGTCCGAAGAGGCAAGGCCTCCTGCCTGGGACCTCCTAACTACTCCTGGTCATCGGCAGTCTCCACGTAGAAGTACGCATCCTTGGGGTAGAAGTAGCCGTCAGCGGTGGCATCTGGCTCCAGGGATCCACCAACTGGTTGCAACAACCGGAAAGAAGAAAGAAGGGGAAAAAGGAATAACGAAGCAACCGTGAGTACTCATCCAAAGTATTCACAAGCATTAGATCTATACTAAGTATGCATTGGTATCAAATGGAAGGGTTGTATCTGTGGACTGAATTGCAGAATGCGAGAATAGGGGGAATGCCCATCCTATCAAAGACTAGCATCTTCAAGCAGCTCCAAGCATCTTGCAGCATTCAGAAGAGTATATAATAGCAGTTTATATTTGACAAACATGTTGTAGTATTAACGCCTAGAGATCCTTCCTCGACTCCTTGCCAGAAAGCAATTTCGGAGCCATATATCCATCTCATGTCTCAAGTAACCAATTCTAGTAGTAGTAGAAGATCCGGATACAACTTCGAGCGTCCGTTATCCTAGAGACGGCTATTCGAATAGATAAACTTCCCTGCAGCGGTGCACCACATTACCCAACACACTTGATTACTCTGGCCGGACACACTTTCCTGGGTCAATGCCCGGCCTCGGAAGATCAACACGTCGTAGCCCTACCTAGGCTCAGTGGAAAGGTCCCCGCTGGTCTACATCCTAAGCAGTCCAGGGTCTTGGGTCCATCATCGGTTGCACTCCGGGTTGTTGTGCGACGAGCCGGGACGAGCACCACGTCATCATGGATGGCACTGGCCCGACGGGCCCACAATACTGAAATGGACATCTGACAAAGCTTCGGCTGATACAACAAAGTCGAGTGCCCATAACTGTTCCCGCATGGTGGTTAGTGCGTATAGGCCAGTGGCCAACTCAGATTAAATACCCAAATCCTTAGTGTGTTAGGAGCTCGCTGAGACGAGCAGAGACTCACGATAATGTGACCCCGCCACCCCGTCTCGAGGAGATACGACAAGACCTAGCCCAGCCCACTCGGAGGCGGCCTGCCTGCCCGGCCGTGCCTCGTAATTATCTCACGGGTGCTCTCCGGGCCCGCCTGGCTTTCACATCAACTCGCGGGTACCCCTGATACGTCTCCAACGTATCTATAATTTATGAAGTATTCATGTCGTTATATTATCATTCTTGTATGTCTTACAATCATTTTATAGCAACTTTATATCATTTTTTGGGACTAACCTATTGACATAGTGCCCAATGCCAGTTGCAGTTTTTTGCTTTTTTTTTCATCGCAGAAAATCAATACCAAATGGAGTCCAAATGCAGCGAAACTTTTTGCAGATTTTTTCTAGACCAAAAGACACCCGGTGGGCCAAAGAAGTACCAGAGGGGAGCTCCAAGGAGAGCACACCCACCAGGGTGCGCCTGGGGGCCCAGCCATGCCCAGGTGGGTTGTGCCCACTTCGGTGGCCTCCCTCACCGCCTCTTTGCCCTATAAATCACCAAATATTCCAAAAACCCTCGAGAAAATCCTAGATCAGAATTTCCGCCGCCGCAAGCCTCTGTAGCCTTGAAAAACTAGTCTAGGCCCCATTCCGGCACCCTGCTGGAGGGAGAAAACATCACCGGTGGCCATCTTCATCATCCCTATGGCCACGATGATGAGGAGGGAGTAGTCCACCCTCAGGGCTGAGGGTTTGTACAAATAGCTATGTGTTTAATCTCTCTCTCTCGTGTTCCTGAGATTTCACGATCTTGATGTATCGCGGGCTTTGTTAATATAGTCGTATCATATGGTGTTTTCCCCTCTCTATCTTGTTGTGAATTGAGTTTTTCCCTTTGAGATTTCGTTTTATTGGATTGAATACTTTTATGGATTTGAGAGCACTTGATGTATGTATTGATGTGAATACCCATGATAACAATGGGGTGTCATATTGATTCAATTGATATATGTTTCGGCACTCAACTCAAGGATTCCCAAGGTGACATTGGGGTAATCTATGCATAGGGGTTGATGCACGTTCTTGTCTTTGTTTCTCTGGTAGAAATCTTGGGGCACTCTCTGAGGTTCTTTGTGTTGGATTGAGTATTATGAATCTGAAATTGTTTGATGCATATCGTATAATCAACTCACAGATACTCGCGGTGACATTGGAGGAGCTAGGTGACATTAGAGTTGGTTGATGTGTATCATATGGTGTTATTTTAGTGCAAACTCTTGGTTAGATCAATCGGAAAGATTAGCTTGGTGTTATTTTAGTACGAACTCTAGGATATATTGATCAGAAAGAATAGTCTTGAGGTGGTTTCGTACCCTGCAAACAATTTCTTCTTATGTTCTTCGTCAAACATTGAGGGATGGTTATATGATCCAATTATATTAGCATTGTTGAGAGACTGCACTAGCGAAAGTACAGACCCTAGGCCTCATTTTCAAGCATTGCAATACCGTTTGTGCTCACTTTTGTTACTTGCTACCTTGCTGTTTTTTATTGTTCCTATTACAAAAATCAATATCTACTATCATTACTACACTTGTATCACCATCTCTTCGGCGAACTAGTGCACCTATACAATTTACCATTGTATTGGGTGTGTTGGGAACACAAGAGAATTTTTATTATTTGGTTGCAGGGTTGCTTGAGAGAGACCATCTTCATCATACGCCTCTCGCATATTGATAAACCTTAGGTCATTTACTCGAGGGAAATTTGCTACTGTCCTATAAAACTATGCCTTGGAGGCCCAACACAAGTCTACAAGAAAAATTTGTGTATTAGACATCAAGCTCTTATGTGGCGCCGTTGCCGGGGAGGTGAGTGCATGGAGGTATATCTTTAGATCTTGCAACTTAATCTTTTAGTTTCTTGTTTTATCACTAGTTTGGTTTATAAAAAGAAAACTAAAAAAATGGAATTGAGGTTGCATCATATTATTCATCTTTATAATGTCTTTCATGAAAATGATGGAAAGGAAAATTGTGCTCAATTGATAGAAGAAGAATTCTATAAAATGTTTGACAAAAATATTTGAATGATGAGCATGATTGCAATATTTTTAGTATGAACTCTTTGAATATCTATGATGCTAATGGTATGCAAAGCCATAAGCTTGGGGATGCTATATTTGATGAAGATGATATTTTTAGTCCCCCAAGTTTTGATGATAAAATTTATTATGATGATTGCATGCCACCTATTTATGATGATTATATTGATGAAAGTGGTTTCGAGAGGTCATGACTTTATTTAATGATGAATCCACTATTTTGGAATAGGTTCCAATTGATTATGATAACATAGTTTCTATATATGATTATTATGGTGATGACATGTATGATATAAAGAATAATGATAACCATGAAACTTGTCATCATGATTTTAATTTTCAATCTCATGATAGTTATTTTGTTGAGTTTGCTCCCACTACTATTCATGAGAATAAATTTGCTTATGTGGAGAGTAATAAAATTTATATGCTTGTGAATCATGAAAAGAATGATGTATGTGATAGCTATATTGTTGAATTCATTCATCATACTACTGAAAATTATTATGAGAGAGGAACATATGCTTGTAGGTATTGCAATAATATCAAGTTTCCTCTCTATGTGTTGAAAATAATTAAGTTTTGCTTAGTTTGCCATCATATGCTAGTTGACTCTTGTTGCCATAAGTTGTTTGCTCAAAAATCCCGATGCATAGGAAGTGTGTTAGACTTAAATGTGCTTTTCATGTGTTTCATGATGCTCTTGTTGTGTTTCAATTCTTATCTTTTATGCGAGCATCATTGAACTCTTCATGCCTAGCTAAAAGGCATTATAGAAAAGCGTTTGTTGGGAGACAACCCAACATTTACCCCTACTATTTTTGTGTGTTCACATGATTAGGCTACTGTAGTTATCATGTTCTATAGCTTTTGTTTAAATAAAGTGCCAAGTAAAGCCTTTGGGATAGTGTGGATGATAGTTGACTTGATTCTGTGCAAAAACAGAAACTTGTACGCTTAGTCTAGGAATTTTGAAAATTCAAGGGAAAGTGCTTTTGATATGAATTTTTACAGAATATTTACATACAAATTACCTACATTGTCCTAATTTTTTCAGAATTTTTGGAGTAGCAGATGTATGGTTGGAGTACAAAATATTACAGACTGTTCTGTTTTTGATAGATTCTATTTTCAATGCATAGTTTGCTTGTTTTCTAGTTTCTATGTCTTATGTTGCTCAATATAAATTGTGGAAATTATGAGGTACAGTAGGCATTGTGTTATAACAATTATGAATCTTGTCTTTTACAATACAAAAGTGAATGATTTGTCTTTATCGTACTAACCCATCTCACGAAGTTCCGTTAAGTTTTGTGTGATTGAAGTTTTCAAGTTTTGGGTGATATATCGATATGAGGAGAGTAAGGAGTGACAAGAACCTAAGCTTGGGGATGACCAAGGCACCCCCAAGACAATATTCAAGGAAGATCCAAGCAACTAAGCTTGGGGATGTCCCGGAAGGCATCCCCTCTTTTGTCTCCAACATTATCGATAACCTCACTTGGAGCTATATTTTCATTCGGCACATGATATGTTTTTGGCTTGGAGCGTCATTCCATTTTGCTATGATTTGCTTGCTGTTATTTACAATAATGTTTTGTATATTTTATTTCAATAAAAGTGGCAAGGATAGCCTTTACCATGCTTATTTTGCAACTATATGAGTTGCTGTTTCAAAATAGAAAGTTTGTCGTTGTTGCTAAAATTCCCGAGAAAAGTCAGAATGTTATAAAATGTTGAAACTTTTTGCACAATAAGCTATGATAAATTTTCTACAGTGTGGTAAATTATCAAAACTTTTTGAGTTAAATAAATATGGATACTTCTTCGTCCATTACAGACTGTCCTGTTTTGGCAGATTGCCGTTATGTTTGTATTGTTTGCATATGTTTGCTTGTTTAATGATTATACTTGAGGATAGGAGTATTAAGTATGCAGAGGAATTTAGTATGCAATGTTGAATAATAATTTTAGTGATTTTCTACAGTGGATAATGATAAGGTTTTGCATTGATTTATACTAACTTATCTCACGAGTTCTTGTTTAGTTTTGTGTGGATGAAGTTTTTAAGTTTAGGGAAACCGTGATATAAAAAGAATTAAGGAGATGCAAAAGATCAAGCTTGGGGAGGCCCAAGGCATTCCAAGATAGTATTTAAAGAAGTCTCAAGAATCTAAGCTTGGGGATTCCCCCGGTAGGCATCCCACATTTCTTCATCAATAATTATCGATTAGTCTTGGTTGAGACTAAGTTTTTGCTTCTTCACATGATGTGTGCTATTCTTACAGTGTCATTTTTTTGCTTGCTGATTTAATAAAATACTTAGACCTGAAAGTTTTTAAATAAGAGAGAGTCCACAATTAGCTACCTATTTACTTAACTAACTCATTTGATCCGCACTTGTATCTTTTTGGAGTAGTTTGTCGTTTACTCTCATGCTTCACCTAGATTATTTTGAGAGTTGAAATTTTTGAAGAAATATTTATGCTCTCATGTTTCACTTAAATTTATTTGAGAGCTTGTTAGTGGCAATGGTAATACATAAATTTAGTCCCAAAATAATGGATATTCAAGAAGGATATAATAAAAACTTTCATGTAGATCACTGGATATGATAAGTTTGATTCCTTGCAATAGTTTTGAGATATGTAGATAATAATATGTGAGTCATGTTAATGAGTAATTATGCTCTAGTAAGAATATTGGTTTTTAAGATTTGTGATTCCCTATCCAAGCATGAAAGTCAATAGTTATGCAATGAAATTTCATCCCACTTGTGGTGCCTTATTCGGTGTTAGTTATGCTCAATGCTCGTTTATGAGAATTTTCGTTTCTTGGTTGGTTGCTTCTCAATCTATTTGCTAGCCTCCATTTGTACTAAGTGGGAATACTACTTGTGCATCCAAAATCCCTAAACCTAGTTTTGCCACATGAGTCCACCATACCTACATATATGTTGTATTCCCGTGCCGTTCTAAGAAAATTTGTATGTGCCATCTCTAATTTTCAAAATAAATTTCCTTTTTGTGTGCTCGTACCGCTCATTAAGCGGCACGGGGTGGCCAATATTTTCCATGCTAGATATGTTACTCTCAAGATGAGTGTTTATTCACTTGTCATTGCACGAGAGTGCAGCGGTAATAGGGATGCCCAGTCCCGAAATGATTTTTTACTTTATGTTGTTAAATAATAAATTCCTTGGAAAGTGTTGGTATGGAGGGCACCCGTTGAGGGAGTCCTGGATTAGGGGGTATCCGGACAGCCGGACTATATACTTTGGCTGGACAGATGGACCGTGAAGATACAAGACTCAAGACTTCGTCCCGTGTCCGGATGGGACTCTCCTTTGCGTGGAAGACAAGCTTGGCGATCCGGATATTAGATCTCCTTCTTTGTAACCAACTCTGTGTAAACCCTAGCCCCCTCCGGTGTCTATATAAATCGGAGGGTTTGGTCCATGTAGGGACAATCATAATCATCACAGGCTAGCTCCTAGAGTTTAGCCTCTATGATCTCGTGGTAGATCAACTCTTGTAATACTCATATCATCAAGATTAATCAAGCAGGAAGTAGGGTTTTACCTCCATCGAGAGGGCCCGAACCTGGGTAAAACATCGTGTCCCTTGCCTCCTGTTACCATTAGCCTTAGACGCACAGATCGGGACCCCCTACCCGAGATCCGCCGTTTTTGACACCGACATTGGTGCTTTCATTGAGAGTTCCTCTGTGTCGTCGCTGCAAGGCTCGATGGCTCCTTCAATCATCAACAACAATGTGGTCCAGGGTGAGACTTTTTTCCCCGGACAGATCTTCGTGTTCGGCGGCTTCGTGCTGCGGGCCAATTCACTTGGCCATCTGAAGCAGATCGATAGCCACGCCCCTGGCCATCAGGTCAGGTTCGAAAACTTGAACTACACGGCCGATATCCGCGGAGACTTGACCTTCGACGGATTTGGGCCTACGTCAGGAGCGCCGAACAGTCACGATGAGCACGCCTTAGATCTACTGTCGGACAATACTCGGGATATCGCACCTGCAGGAGCCCCGGACCTAAATCCGGGGCAGATTGCGTCGTCCGAGGACGGGTGGATGGACCCCGCCCTGGATTTAGCACACTCATTGGCGGTAGAGCCGAACACAGACCTCATCCCCAAGGAAGCCCGTGTCTCCAAACCCACGGACTTGTGTCCGGTTGTAGGTCCCAGACCGCGCGCCCCCGAGCCCGCCAATTCTGGCTGGGCTCCGGTAATGGAATTTTCTGCTGCGGATATCTTCTGATACTCGCCCTTTGGCGACATGCTGAACTCATTAAAGCCTCTCTCTTTGTCAGGAGACTCTTGGCCGAACTATGTCCAGCTCATGGGGGAAGAAGGCGACGAAGAAATTCGTTGCCCACCCACCACCCACTTCATTGCCACGATCAATGATCTGAACGACGTGCTTGACTTCGACTCTGAAGACATCGAAGGTGTGGACGACGATGTAGGAGAAGAACAGGAACCACCGCCCACGGGGCGCTGGACAGCCACATCCTCATATGATATATATATGGTGGACACTCCGAAGGAAACCAATGGCGATGAGGCAATGGAGGATAACCCCTCAAGGAAGAAGGCAAAGTATGAACGTCATTAGCGCCGCCACAAGCCCCGCCACAATAATACCAGCACAGGAGTCAAAAACAATCCAGATGGTGCCAAAGATGAATACAATCCCGATCATCCTGCCTTCGAACAGGCCGGACAGGAGACGGACTAATACTTGGAGGAGGACAACTACGTGCCCCCTCCGAAGAAGCGATGAGCCTCGACGACGATTAATTCGACGTGCCTGAGGATCCCCCGGAACAAGTTCGCTTCAAGCGACGGCTTATGGACACGGCGAAAAGCCTGCAAAAGAAGCAACAGCAGCTCAAAGCTGACCAAGATTTGCTCGCACACAGATGGACCAAGGCCTTGGCAATCGAGGAATACAGACTCGACCACCCCACCAAAAGGTACACAAAGCACAATTCGCTACCTCAACCCAAGAAGGAGGACCTAAAGCCCACACCCCGACGCCAATATACCACGGGAGGGGGGAATGCGCAGGAAACGCAAAGCAGCATCCGTAAACCTCGACGAAACAGACATAAGCGTCACAACAATAATGACGACAATCAAGACAAAGGAGTTGGTGCCGAATTCTGCGACCCCCAGTCCGGTCGGCGGAAACAGAATAGCTCAGGCCCACCCGGCCCAAGCAGCATACTCGACCAACCATGTCAAATTCATGGTACCCCTAGAGTGGCGGCCAAGCATACCAATAGAGAATGTCGGATCCTCAAAACAAAATGGCCGGTCGGGCGCCGGAAACAATGAAAGGAAGATCCCCCGCAGTACAAAAAGACCACCTTCGATCACATCGACCGTCCGAACAATACCAACCATAGCAATTTAATTGCACTTACTATCAACCATATAGTTTGTGGGTCCCATCCCACACAAGCCCCTATGGGCATAAACAGCAGCCCAAAATCGCTGCGCCAGGACAAAATTTGGCAGATAGGTATTGACCGCTCGAGGGTCAAACCCATTAATAACATCTTCTAAAAAGATGTCGTCCCAGGTGTAGAGGCCAAGTCTTACAGGCCCATCACTCTGGAGGTGGTCCTCGGATCACCAAACAAATACCATGCCGAAGAGTAAGTCTTTGGCATTGTCCCCCTATACAGTAACTACCATATACTATCGGGACGAACTGCGTTGGCTAGACTCCACGCGGTATAAACATCAGGCCAAATCCACGTGGCATGGTCACAATTATGGGCAAGGCTGCACTCCACCCTAAGAGTGGAAACCACACCGCCGCTGATATAGCAAGCTGTGCCCGTTTACCGAACTTCTATTCGGCAGCCAACCAACCGGACACCAATTGAGGAGTCCGAGCTATTTTACGGCATTATAACCTGGCTTGACCAGGCCCCGATTAGGAACCCGCTATTTAACCACCATATGGCATGCAACCGCCTCTAAGCACTTGTCTTTACAGACTGACTTTTGCGCAGAACAGGACTGGCGACGCGGAATCAGCTCGGACACGCAAGGCGGGAACACATAAGTAACCCCCCCAAGGAGATAGTCCAGACACACTTCAGATCCACACAAAACCTCCTCCAGCCCGACCACGACAGGTTCCGCCCACACACCTCTTTTCATAAGCATAAACCGTACTCATATGCATAGACATGTCATTCTACTACGATACATAGACTTAAGCGACACTTGCCGGCCGCCGTTCCTCATTGACGCCTTTTTCGTCATAAACGGCACCCGTACATCGTGTTGCGCCCCACTATGCCAGGGGGTTCATAATAGTCATGATATGGCAATAAAGTCCGGCCACCTTTCCGGTCGCTCGGCACCCCGAACTTATAGCAATATATGCATCAGCTCCGAATCATGTCTTGGGTCATTAGTTGGGTTTGCCCGGCTCCCATGTTTTGGTACCTTACGTTCCGCTTCATCGGCTAAGGTAGCGCTGGGAGAACTACTGCGATTGTGTCCCGGTTCTTCAGGACGAGCACCTCAGTAGAGAAAGCCAAAAACTGACTGTCATGATACGGCAAGAGCTGGTCAGCTGTTCGAGAGGTTGTAAAATCTTTAAAGATTTATTCCGCACAATGCCATAATAAATGCATAGTGCGACGGATCGGTTTTCTGACCAGGCGCCGTTAATTAGAGCCCCTCGTACGGTCTTCCGAACACCAGGGGCTGCGCCTACCATACTCGAAATTCCTATGGCTAAGTGAGAGTGATAAAGCCCTATAGTCCGATTGCCTGGTTCGTTGTGTTGAACACCTCCTTAAAGGACCCAACAAGGGGATAAAGAGTGTTCAGGTATGTCCCGAACACCCCCGTACTTTTACGTGGGGGCAGAAGCCGACGAATGGCCAACTCTCAGGATATATATACACTAAACAGCAGCACAGGAAGAAAAAACGTTCATATAACAGGAAATAAATAATAACAGTGCCATTATCCCGCATTACAAAAGAACGGCATGACTGCCTTCAGGGAAATATAGTGTCTTTGGTACACTATTCCGCCACAAGGCGAGCTCCTTTCAGGACACCCTCATAATACAACTCGGGCTTGCAATGCTCCTTACCCTCCGGTGGTCCCTCAGTCATCAACTTTTCAGCATCAAGCTTCCCCCAGTGCACCTTCGCACGGGCAAATGCCATGCGGGCACCTTCTATACAGACCGACCGCTTAATGACTTCGAGCCGAGGGCAAGCACCAACAATCCGCTTCACGAGTCCGAAGTAACTGCTTGGAATCGGCTCAGTAGGCCACAACCGGACAACTAAGTCCTTCATGGCTAGTTCGGCCCGGATAATTCGGCACCAAATACTGCGACCAGAAATGCTTCTCCACAGACTTCTTCTCCTCAGTCCGGTAGAATTGGGCAGCATCAGATATGCTGCGCGGCAGGTCCGCAAACTCCCCTGGAAAAACAAGAATTCAGTTCGTCGCTTAGAGCTCCTCCTATTACTATGCCAACAATGCTTTGAGTACCAAAAGCCTTACCAGCTGCAACCCTCCTTGCTTCCTGGATGTCCTTCAGAGCACCTCGGGCTTCTTCTCGAGCATCATCTGCGGCTTGGAGAGCTTGGGCGAGTTCAGACTCTTTCCCAGCTAGACTCTGCTCTAAGGTCTCGCTCTTCTTCACGACCTCCTGGAGCTTACGCTCAGCTTCAACGACCTTGGCCTCGTGCTTCTCGCGAAGAGCCTGCTCTGCGGCGGCCTTCTAGTCGGCTTCGGCCACAACCTTCTTCAATGCCTCAATTTCGGCACTAGCTCCTAAAGCATACAGTACAAATATTTTTCATCAGGCACAACTACTCATTCATGCTAAACTTACGACAAGGTTTCGACATACCTTGCTTGTCCTCCAACTGCTTCTTCACGCGGCCAAGTTCTTCTTCGGCCCGTTCCAGACTCTTCTTTAGTCCGGACACCTCTACATTATGAGAAGCGGTCGTCGCTATAGACGCCTGTTTTCAAACAAAAGGATATATGTCATTTACTGAGTCTCCTGCGAAGCGGAAATTTGATCCCCTGTCCGGCTCTCTCTTTCACCGGATAGTGCATCAGGGGCTACTACTCATACTATGACAGTCTTTAAAGGTTTCTAAAAACATACCTCAAATCCTTTTATAAGGCTAAGGCATGACTCGTTCAGTCCGCTCTCAGCGGACTGAATCTTTTCAATCATCGCACCCATGAGGGCGCGATGCTCATCGATGATGGACGCACTCTTTAGCGCTGTCGATAGGCCGCCCAGCAACTCTGCTTGGACAGAGGTGGCTGGCAGAGCGGGCAGGCCTCCCCCCATAAAAGGTGGCTGCTCGCCCGATCCTGAAGCCTTCAGGGTCTCCAGGACCGTGTCCGGCTGTGGGCTGAATCCACGATCGCCCCCGCCGTCGACAAGCGTGGGAACCGCTGCTCCCGTGTATCTGGCCCCAGAGATATGCCCTCCCTGGTCCGGGTCCCGCTGAGACGACACCTCGGTGTCACGCCTAAGCTTCGGGGAAGGGGCCTCTGGAGGCGTCTCGCTCTCCAGGGTGTCGGAGCTCAGCGAATCCTTCGATGAGGTCTGTCCGGAGCAGGACCTCGCTGGGCTGCACAAAGTATGGCGATAGTTAAACTACTACACCCTAATGACCTCGGGCACGTAGGCTGTTCGGATTTCGTGTACTCACGACTTTACCAGGGGCTGGGCCCTAGGGTCCTGCCCCGGGCTGCTATTAGTAGCCGTGGTGGACGCCTCTGGGAGGGAACCTTTCCCCCTTTTTGGTGATTCAGCCTCCAGGTATGAGGAAGCCGTCCTTCTCTTCCCTCCCCCTGTGGAGGACTCGTCTTCTTCCTCCTCATCTTCGTCTTTGGAGGAAGGATGGTCGTTGGAGTCTTCGGATTTTGCATCCAAAGCGTCGCGGCGACGGAGGCCGCTCCGGGTTTTCTTGACCTTCTTGGAGGCCTCTTTCTTCGGCGCCTCGTAAGGCGCTGGGACTAGCATCTTCGTCAGAAGAGGTCCTACCGGTTCCTCCGGCAGCAGGGCCGGACAGTGTATCCGCCCCACCTTTTTTGAACATTCCTGGGATTATTGGAGAAAGCATGATAAAAGCGTCTCCCTCAGGACATGCCAGCTAATACATGGATGCACAGAGCATAGCAATGACTTACCGGACTTGCGGAGCGGGATAGTTGATACCCGTGGTCCTCGGCGGAGCCCGGCCACGGTTTGCCGAACTTGAAGAGCACCTTCCAGATGTCCTTGTGGGAGGAGCCGTAGGGATCCCGTAGGGTCTGGTGCTCGGTTGGGTCGTATTCCCACAAATTGCAGGTTCAACGCTGGCAAGGGAGAACCAGGCGAACTAACATCACCTGGACTACATTGTCGAGTTTGACATCCTTATCGACCACGCTCTGGATGCGCGTTTGGAGCACTGACAGCTCATCGGATGAGGACCAGTTCAGGCCCTTCTCGGGCCAGGATGTGAGCCGCAGTGGGGATCCAAATATAAATTCAGGAGCAGCGGCCCACTTCTTACCGCGCGGTTCGGTGATATAGAACCATTGCTGCTGCCACTCCTTGACGGAATCATTGAAGGTGCTCGTCGGCCATGTGACCTTGGGCATCTTGCTCACCATGGCGCCGCCGCACTCGACGTGCTCGCCATTCACCACCTTCGGCTTCATGTTGAAGATCTTCAGCCATCAGCCGAAGTGGGGCGGAATACGGAGAAAAGCCTCACACACGACAATAAACGTCGAGATGTTAAGAAAAGAATTGGGGGACAGATCATGAAAATAAATCCCGTAATAATACATGATGCCACGAACAAATGTGTGAAGGGGAAACCCGAGCCCGCGGAAAAAATGAGGAAGAAACACGACCCTCTCGTGGGGCTCCGGAGTGGGGACGATCTGTCCCGCTGGTGGAAGACGGTGGCCGATTTTCTGGGCCAGGTACCCGGCTTCTCGGAGCTTTTTCATATCCCTCTCCCGGACGGTAGAGGCCATCCATTTGCCTCCTGCTCCGAATCTGGACATCTTCGGAGAACATCTCTTCGGTGGAGGAGAAGAGTGCTTGGGTGCTAGGGCTTGAGCAAATGGGAATGGACTAGCGGAAGGTAAAGGCGTGGGTAAAGAGGAAGAGACCTTATCTCTTTATAGAGACGGTAAAAGCTTTTGCGCCTCGCCACTTGCCTAGTGAAACCCGCTTGTTCCCCACTCATCGCGATTAGCGGTGCGGTTGGGCTACCCGTGCCCGCATTAATGAAAACCCTGCGATAAGGGGAATACGATCTCTGTCTCGACGAGACCGCCTTGCAAACATGTGCGGTGATTGGTAGTAGAGAGACGGTTCAATAATGATTCATCCATGGAGCTATGTCTATCGGCGTTCTGGGAACGGGGGTACCCAGACTTGCCTGCCTGCGGCCTGCGGCATGGCTCAAGGAGTGGCCCAGTACGGCCCATCTTCATCAACACATGCTCAAGACCCTCGCGAGGGGCCAAGCCTCGCGGGGCGGACGACAGGAGGCTTCCTTAGGCACGGCCTCGTCAGGCTGGCTCGCAAGGAGGTGGAGAGATCAAGGCGGGGTACCTCACGAGGTGCCCGTGACGCAAGCCATGATGACCAAGGCCAGGCGGGCGTCGGCCTGCGCAGAGTCCTTGTTTCCCCTTTGGTGCAAAGGGGGCAAGCGCAGGCAAGGGTATCAAGCAAAGGCAACCATTTGGTGCAACAAGACCAAGACCAGCAGGACGGCAGAGCGGAGGTCATCATGGAGCCCAAGCCGGTGTCATTGTCAGGGTCTTTGGCAGGCGAGGACCAACTTTAGTCAGGATAAGTGTACTAGATGTTCCCCTTCAAAATGGCCAATTGTTGGTGCCCTTCCCGCTCAATATTTGGGAAGAGGCCCGGGGCCTTCGCCTATAAATAGGACTAGCCACCCACAGGGTAGGGCATCTGACCGGATCCCCATCTGAGACACGGAGAGAAAGAGGGATCGAATCCGCATTTGAGAGAGAGAGAGGCGACTGAACTCCCCCTAGCAGTTCATCGCACCAGCCAAGAATATACCCTCGCGAGGCTGTTCTTCCCTTGTACTGTTCCTCATCAGCCCCAGAGGCAATCCACCACACCACAAACTGGAGTAGGGTATTACACCACAATGGTGGCCTGAACCATTATAAATCTCGTGTCCCTTGTGTTGTTCTTTGTGTAGTTTAGATCCTGGCGAGGCGGTGAGACATGGGTAGGTTGGGGGTGTGATCTCCGTGTGCACCCCAGTGTTCGAACCTCAAGGGTCTGCCGGAACCCGAAATTCGACATTTGGCGCGCCAGGTAGGGGTGTGCCGGAATCTGCCTTCCGTCGCCTCGTGTTTCACCGCCCGTCCCATCCATGTCAGACGCACGTCGCGCCCGCGCCGAGCGCTGCGCCGCTCTCGCCACTCGCGTCGCCCAGACGGCCCCCGTCAGCGGGCGCCCCCGCCGTTCCCCGTCGCCTGCCTTCAACGCCGCCACCAGCCCGGCGGGGAACGAGCAGCAGGTGTCGTCCCTGTATCCTTCAGTGCGGTGAGAAGGCCGCACCGCCACCTTGTCGCCGACTCCGGCCGGCTCCTCGTCCCACACCCGTTGCACTCCTACGGACATGCACGCTGCGCTGCTCCTGGTGCGGGAGCTCCTGCACTACCGTCCCATCGACGACCTCTACGACGAGTGGCTCGCCCGCATCACCGAGCTCGTCAGCGCCGCTGGGGGCTGCCCTGCACCATCCCTCTCATTGCACCGTGCCCCGCGCTGCGTGGGTAACAAAGCTCCAGGGGTGCCCCAGCCGCCTCCCCCTCAAGAAGGCGCCTTGGCCCCAAGGCGCGTGGCGCCTGGGCGGAACCCACTCCGTCCGGCGCCTGCACAGCAAGAGAAGCCGCCCATGTGCCCCCCGCACCGGCCCGGCATGAACGTGCACCTGCTCCAGCGCATCAAGACCCCGTGCTACACTTGGTTGCAGTGCACGGAGACCCGCAAGATCAAGCTCTCGATCACCAAAGGGCTCCCGCGGCCACTGCAGGTTGCCGTGCCTTCTCCGTCGAGCTGTGCTGCGTGGCCTGGCCGGGCAAGTTCAAGCCAGACCTGCCCCCGCGCTACGATGGCATGGCTAACCCTGATGAGTTCCTCCAGCTCTACGAGCTGGGCATCGAAGCCGCCAAAGGGGACGAGAAGGTCATGGTGAACTGGTTCCCCATGGCGCTCAAGGACGGCACCCGCACCTGGCTCTTGAATCTGGCTCGTGGCACGATATCCTCCTGGGACGAGATGCGCACCCGATTCATCGCCAACTTCCAAGGCACCCGCGACCGACCCCCAGCCATGAGCGACTTGCGCCGCATCAAGCAGCAGCCGGGAGAGATCCTGCGGAAGTTCATCCAGCGCTTCAATAGCGCTCGCCTTAAGATCCCCAAGGTGTCTTAGGAGGCCATCATCTCAGCCTTCTCCAATGGCGTGCGTGACGTCAAGATGAAGGAGGAGCTCGCGATCCATGAAGACCTGTGCACCTCCCTGGAGCTGTTCAATCTGGCGACCAAGTGCGCTAGGGCTGAGGAAGGGCGCCTTTCCCTCCTCGAGCTGCCAGCGGTTGACCCAGAAGAGAAGAAGCCCAAGGCCAAGGACGTGAAGCGCAAGGGGGCTGCCGTGCTTGCAGCAGAGCCAGACACCAAGCGAGGCAGGGATCAGCCTGAGTTATCCAAGGGCAGCCGGTACTGCGTGTACCACGACCTCCACACCCACAACACCAATGAATGCCAAGAGCTCAGGGCCGTGCGAGACGTGCATGCTGGCCGACGCCCCGAGCGCAGCGACAAGGGCTATGGCCGAGGAGGAGGAAGAGTGGAGGACGATGGGAGGATCGTGGCCCTTGCCAAGGGTGGCGTGAGTGACCTCACGAGGACCGCTGGCAGGACCAGCCTCGTGAGGGAGGTTGGAGGGAACCACCTCGCGAGGGGGGATGGAGGGATCAGCCTCGCAAGGATCGCCCACAAGGCAATGCGGGCCTCCCTCCTCTGCCAACACAGCCAAGAAGGAATAAAGACCATCACCAGGATGAGGGGGCTGGAGGCTTCCAGGAGCCGCGCGCAATCGCTTGCATCTTGGGCGGCGCACAAGCCCCGGCCTCTCAGTGCATCTTCAAGCAGTTTGCTCGCGAGGTGAATGTAGTCCTCCCCAAGCTTGAGTCCACACGCCCTCTCAGGTGGTCAGCATGCGCTATCACGTTCAGCTCAGCGGATCAGCTCAAGTGCGCGGCCACAGCAGGAGTCCTCCCGATGCTTTGTTCCCCAATCATCAACAATGTGCAAGTCACCAGGACCCTCATCAATGGGGGAGCAGGGCTCAATGTCCTATCCGTCGAGACGTTCAACAATCTCCAAGTGCCATACAATCAGCTGCAGCCAACCAAGCCTTCCTCAAGAGTCACTGATGGTTCCACGGTTCCGATAGGGCAGGTCCGCCTTCCTGTTACCTTCGGGAAGCGCGACAACTACCGCACCGATCTCATTGACATTGACGTCGCTCACATCCGCCTGCCGTACAATGCCATCCTCGGGTACCCAACCCTGGCCAAGTTCATGGCCATGACCCATCATGGCTACAATGTCCTCAAGATGCCTGGAAGCAGTGGAGTCATCACTGTGCCTTGGGAAGAGAGAGACGTTGTGTGTTCTCTGGAACGTGCTTTCCAAGCCGCATCGATTGAAGACCCAGATCACAGGAACGGGAGGCCTCCTGAGGCTTCCCCTAAGAAGAAGAAGACATCGCCTGGCCCGACCCCTCGGGAGGCAGGCCCCTCAGGGTCCGCGCCTGTTCAAGGGGCATCTCCTTCTATCGCATAGGAAGGCGCGCCCGGCACCCTCGTCAAGCAGGGCTCGGGGGCTCTCTTCTGGAGGGCCATCGACTTTGCTAAGATCATGAGGGAGGCGCTCGGGCACCACTTGGAGGCGTGCTTCAACGCACGATTCCCTCAGGAAGGAACAAAGCAAGGAGGGCCAAACACTCAGGAATTCGTCAGCGAGATCATTCAGGAGCTGTAGGAGTCAAGAGTCATGAGTCGCAGCCGCCGCTTGCCCGCCGTAGCTCCCCATCCAGGCGAGGATGATGGGCTGCGCGTCTGCATCGACATACCAGGACTCAACCGAGCTGCCTCTCAGGAGCGCCTCTAGCCCTCACACGTGGGGCGCTGCGAAGGCCCACCCCACAGCTAAGTTCGCATGCCTTACGGCCTGCCGAACGCGGCTGCTGTGCGTCAGCGCCTCATGAGGAGCATCTTGGAGGCTCAGGCGGTCAGGCATTCCTCAGTCCTAGCGGAGATGGAGATGGTCTGCGAGGAGACGCCAGCGCCTCCAGAGCCTCCCGAGGCCCCTGGGCCTGGGGGCTCGTGAAGATCGTCTCCCGCAGTGCACGCCGTCCGCTACTTCAGCATCCCTCCATCTTCAGTATCGTCAGGTGACATCCTTCGAGTTTCATTTTCAGCTGGGAGCGGCCCCCCAGGGCTGCATTATTCCCAGGCCGCGTGGGTCCGTCCCTGCGGCATGTATCCCTTTAGTTCATGTTTTCATCTTACTTTATCGGGGGCGCCCCTCAGGCTGCATTATCCAAGCTACCCGGGCCAGACCCGATGGCATGTATCCCTCTCGCATTTATTCAGGTCGTGTGTTTGACCCATCATGATCGTTGTTTGATGCCTTCCTATGGCACCCTTCTTTCTTCATGTCGGCTGCTTGCACGTTAAAGGGGGGGGGGTACCTGAGCATCGCGACTCATGGGCTCTTACTGGCTCTCCAGCCCTCACCCTCTGGCCTTGTCCACGGCATCGCGACCTGGCATACCAGCGACGGCTGAGCCCCCTCGAGGGCCGGGACCCGAGGACGTAGAGCACCGACATCTAACCAAATATGCAGGAACACATCACAAGTAAAGGCCCAGAGCCGGGCGCAACCCGCCTTGAGGTAGGGCCCCGTGAGTCCCGCGCTGGCTCACGGGTGCCCAGATACACCTCGCCAGGCCCTACCGTGCCGGCCACCTGTCAGGGCGGGGCTGTACATGCCCCAGGGGCTCCTCCCGGAGGGGAGCCCCCTCCCACGCACCAATGGAAGCACCATGCTCCGCGCTGGCTGACGACACTGCCGAGGAGCGGCTATGCCCGTACACATACGGAAGCGCTATGCTCCGTGCTGGTGATAAACAACTGAGGGTGGCCCCCAGCCGCATCAACCTTAGGGAGCCTAGAGCTCAATGTCTGGCCTCATCGTAACGCCTCCCCTCGAGAGTGCCGCGCGAGAGGGTTGGGCACGGGGGCTACGCCCGGGTCACGCCCAGGCGCACGCCACCCAGCCAGGCCCCTCGGGCCTGGTTCGTCGCACGCCTCTCCCCGAGCGGAGCCAAGGTACGAAGGCTATTTGAACGTCAAGGGGGACTCCTGAGCATCGCGACTCAGGAGCCTAACTAGTCATGTAGCCCCTCACCCCTTAGTTCCGAAAGGCTAACGGCGGTTGAGGTATGCGCGGGGCCGGGCTCTGCCGACGTAGAACGTTAAATTCGCCCATGCATCTCACCTCCCTACTTGCTGTTCGTGCATCAAGGGGGACTCCTAAGCATCACGACTCAAGAGCCTAACTTGTCACGTAGCCCCTCACTCCTTTGTCTCGTCCTGGTTTCCGGTCGGGGCTAACAGCGGCTGAGGTATGCGCGGGGCCGGGCTCTGCCGACGTAGAACACAAGCAAGTAGGAAGGAAAAACACAAGTCTCAAGAAATTCAAAAGCAAATATTACAGTCCATAGAGTACTTTGACAACGCCAAACGCAAGTTTAAACGCCTCCACGAGGTAGAATGCATGTTGCAGGAATTAAAAACAGGACAGGAGCCGTGAAGTGGTCACTTTTTGGTGGCGCCATCGCTGGTGACGGAGCTGCGCTGAGCGACTTCGCCTCATGGAGCCTCAAGACCGGCAGCGCCTCGCTTCGGCTTGGTTCTGAAGGCCCGAAACTTCGCCAGCAGAGCCTCTGCGCGGCCCTTCACGGCCTCAGTAGCGACGGCGGCAAGCTCACCGCTCACAGGCTCCAGCAGGCTGTCGAGGTCAATGCTGGGGTCGCGGAGGTAGACGTGGGTGAAGACGCGCGTCAGCGCTGCAGAAGAAAGGACACGTGCCTCAGCCTCAGCCGTGGGGCCAAGGCCGAGGGCGACATCTTCGAGTGCGCAGACTAGGAAGGGAAGCAGCTTGGCGGGGCCCTCCTTGGTGCCGGCCAGCGGGCTTTCCAGGCCGCTGTCATAGAGCGACTTCAGCAGGGTGCGAGCCTTCACCTCCAGCTTCGCAAAGGCCACGCGGTCTTCGGCCAGGACCCGCACCTTGCTGTCCAGTTTGATCTTCTTCGCCTCCAACGCCTGCTCTAGCGCACCCAAGCGGCCTTGGTGTTCGTCAAGCTTGGCATCCCGGTCCTTGGCGGCGGCCTCGCGAGCCTTCATTTCTTCCTACTTCTCCTGGCGGACACGGGCCTCCTTGGCAAGTTGGTCGCGCAGGCCTTGCAGTTCGATCTCCAGCACCTTGTAGCGACCCTGGACATCCGCAACCTCACCCAAGGCGGCGGCGCGAGCGGCCTTCGTCTCAAATACGACCTGCTTCTCCTCGTCGCAAGCTGTCGCGGCCTGAGCCAGTGCCGCTCGGACTGAAGCATCAGAGCGGACCCAGCCAGAGGCCAACTCTAGGCGCCCGGCCACCAAGCAAGGGTCGGCACCCAGAAGATCTTTCCGCAGCCGGTCCAGCTCAGCAACAGCATGATCCAGAATAGTAGAAGGAGTTAGAGAGACGGCAGTTGGCGGAGTAGGAGGAGAAGACGACAGCGTAATCACGGCACCATGGGTCAGGACCTCCTGCGCCCCGACGACTGCGGCAGTGGCCTCAGGCAATGAAACCTCAGAAGTCGCTTGGGCCATGGGGGCTGAGCTCGCTCCAGCTAGCCCCGCCAGGCCTCGCGAGGATGCCCGGGCAGGAGAGGCCCGCGTCTTACCGCCCCCTTCTCCCGCGGGTGGCGGTGCTGCCCCGGGCGAAGCCTCGGGAGCCCCCTTTAGCTTCTTCACCGCAGGCACCGGCCTAGCCACGGAATATGGATGTCAAGCCTCAACAACAAAGCAAGAAGCAAAACGAGAATCGAGCACTTACTCATCATCGCTCGCGGGCTCAAGCAACCTCTGGCCGAACTTGAAGCCCGAGAGCCGGATGCTAGGATCAACCTCAAGAGGCTCGGGAGCAGGAGGCACGTCTGCAGATCGCCTCGGAGCCGGAGCAGACCCGCGGGGAACCAACCCTGTCCTGTCCTTCTTCGGGATCAGGGGCGAGCTCTCGCCACCCTGCTCGTCGCCGTCCTCGTCGTCATCCGTCATATGACAAAGAGTGGGGGACCTACGCCGAGGGAGGGGCGCTCTCGACTCCCCGTCGGTCGCCTCTGAATCGGGCTCCTCCTCCTCCTCTTCTTCTTCCTCCTGTCTACTGGAGTTGCCGGAGGATATGTTCACCATCGCCAGGGCTTCCGGGTCCTTAGGAACCTCCGCGGGCACAGTCCCGCCCTCGTTGAAAGCGGACATGGAGTTCACCACCTGCTCCCAATCATCCCGAAGGAACAAGGGCACGGGAGCATCCTCCAACCTCGCCACGTTTCCCCCAACCAAGGATTGGAGGACCGCGGCCAGATCCTCATCGGCCAGGACTTCGGGTTCGAGCCAAGGGCGGCATCAGCCCCCCTGAGCCTCCACAGCGGAAGGGGGTGTTCCCAGAGCGGGGCCACCCGATGCTCCAGGAACTCCCTCAGGAGCGACGCACCAGTCAGTTTTGCCGTCGCCATGTTGTCCGGCCACAGGTCCGCGTCCATCTTCTCCAGCACCAGCCTCGCGCGGGGATCAACGAGCTCCATGCGGGACCAACCGTCAATGGACTTGGGCTGCCCCGTGGGCAGAATCAGCTGGGAGTGGGTGCGCCAGCATCCACCATGACCCACTTGCTCCTGAAGCCCTCAATCCTCTTCCCTGGCTTCGAGATGGCATTAGAGCTGCCATGCGCGATGAAGCTTGCGCACGCGGTGATGGGGCCGCGAGGGACCCGGAGGTAGAAGTAATGGCGCAGCAAGGCCACCGAAGGCCTCACCCCGACATGAGCCTCGCAGTAGTAGGCGAAAATCGCCAGGAGAAGAACAGATTTGGGATGGAGGTGCAGAGCTTGCAGATTGTAATGGTGGAGAATAGAAAGGAAGAATTCGGAAAAAGGGGGCACCAGACCAGCGGCGATGGCGCTCACGAAGAGCGGGTAGAAGGTGCTTCCTCTGCCCTCAGGAAGGGCGGAGCCGACCTTGAGCGCGGCCGCCCCGTCGTTGCCTTGCGCCGCCATCATCTGGCGCGTCCGAGCAAGATTCTTCTCCGACACATTCGGAGGATCCAAGGTGGGCGAGTACCATGCTCCGGCTGGGGTCCGACGAGGCGCCATGCCTTGCTAGGATGCAGGGTTGGAGTAGATCTGGGGATTTTGGAAGCAAGAGGGACAGGAGCAAGAAAGGGGATCTGGGCAGTGATGGAGAAGGCAAATAATGTAAGCCTAGACGGGTACCGCTCCCTTATCAATTTGTGCAGTTGCCGAGGTGTCGTGGGGGAGCCAGGACGCCCACGTCCAATCAATCGCCACGCGGCGCCCAAGGCCGCAGGCTATTGGGGCCCGCGGTGCTTCGCACTTGCCTCTTCGCGTCTCTGCTAAGCCAAGTCCAAGCACGCCTTGGGCCCGGGGGCTACTGTCGGTGTTCTGGGAATGGGGGTACCCTGACTTGCCTGCCTGCGGCCTACGGCGTGGCTCAAGGAGTGGCCCAGTACGGCCCATCTTCATCAACACATGCTCAAGACCCTCGCGAAGGGCCAAGCCTCGCGGGGCGGACGACAGGAGGCTTCCTCAGGCACGGCCTCGTCAGACTGGCTCGCGAGGAGGCGGAGAGATCAAGGCGGGGTACCTCACGAGGTGCCCGTGACGCAAGCCATGACGACCAAGGCCAGGCGGGCGTCGGCCTGCGTAGAGTCCTTGTTTCCCCTTTGGTGCAAAGGGGGCAAGCGCAGGCAAGGGTATCAAGCAAAGGCATCCATTTCGGTGCAACAAGACCAAGACCAGCAGGACGGCAGAGCGGATGTCATCGTGGAGCCCAAGCCGGCGTCATCATCGGGGTCTTTGGCAGGCGAGGACCAACTTTAGTCAGGATAAGTGTACTAGATGTTCCCCTTCAAAATGGCCAATTGTTGGCGCCCTTCCCGCTCAATATTTGGGAAGAGGCCCGGGGCCTTCGCCTATAAATAGGAATAGACACCCACAGGGTAGGGCATCTGATCGGATCCCCATCTGAGACACGGAGTGAAAGAGGGATCGAATCCGCATCTAAGAGAGAGAGGCGACTGAACTCCCCCTAGCAGTTCATCGCACCAGCCAAGAACAGACCCTCGCGAGGCTGTTCTTCCCTTGTACTATTCCTCATCAGCCCCAGAGGCAATCCACCACACCACAAACTGGAGTAGGGTATTACACCACAATGGTGGCCTGAACCAGTATAATCTCGTGTCCCCTGGGTTGTTCTTTGTGTAGTTTAGATTCTGGCAAGGCGGTGAGACATGGGTAGGCTGGGGGTGTGATCTCCACGTGCACCCCAGTGTTCAAACCTCAAGGGTCTGCCGGAACCCGAAATCTGACAATGTCATGCTACCCAAAGATATCAGCAGATTATGTTTGTGGAATATCGTTCTCTCCATGATGGCATGTGAAGATCATCTTGCAAATCCGGACACGATTTAAGTGTTCGGTAATTACTTTGGAGTATTTGGAGATGGAACCTGCCTTGCAATGCCGAAGACAAACTGTGTGTCGGACTCATCGTCATTGAAGCCTGGTTCAGGGGCTACTGAGGGAGTCCTGGATTAGGGGGTATCCAGACAGCCGGACTATATACTTTGGCCGAACTGATGGACCGTGAAGATACAAGACTCAAGACTTCGTCCCGTGTCCGTATGGGACTCTCCTTTGCATGGAAGACAAGCTTGGCGATCCGGATATTAGATCTCCTTCTTTGTAACCAACTCTGTGTAAACCCTAGCCCCCTCCGGTGTCTATATAAACCGGAGGGTTTGGTCCGTGTAGGGACAATCATAATCATCACAGGCTAGCTCCTAGGGTTTAGCCTCTACGATCTTGTGGTAGATCAACTCTTGTAATACTCATATCATCAAGATCAATCAAGCAGGAAGTAGGGTTTTACCATCGAGAGGGCCCGAACCTGGGTAAAACATCGTGTCCCTTGCCTCCTGTTACCATTAGCCTTAGACGCACAGATCAGGACCCCCTACCTGAGATCCGCCGGTTTTGACACCGACACCCGTGGATACGGCTAGCCATGTAAGTGAAAGAAATGGTGGAAAAAGGAATAAACTTTATTTTTTGTTTGGGAACCGCCTATGATATATGTAGCATGGAAAGTGTTGGGAATTACTTGGTCGTTTTCATTGACGAGAAAAGTATGCCTCTCAAAAATTTTATCTCTCAATTTAAGCTTTGAGCTCTGGCACCTCTGCAAATCCCTAGTTCCCTTTGTCAAGGGCCAATCTATTTACTTGATGCAATTTTTATTTTTATTTGAGTCACCATCTTCTCTTATAAAGCACCAACTAAGGGGCACTATGATTGTACTTGGGCATTGGATGTAGCTAATATGCGAGTGTGTTTTGCGAATGGATCAATGATTGAGCATGATGGGCTAGGGATAACTTTCTTTAGTGTTGATATTTTGAAAGACATGGTTGCTTGTTGATATGCTTGAGTATTGATATCTTCATGTCAAATTATAGACTGTTGCTTTGAATCATTCAAGTCCAAATGTCCATGCTACAAAAGAAAGAGTATATGATGAATATGATAGGTAGCTTCCACAAAAACTCTGTTTTCAATTGCTACTTTATCATGATAAGTTTTATAAGAAAGAGTTGTTGTTATAATGCTACAAAAAGTTATTGAAATTATCATTGATAAAACTTATGCACTTTGCTAGCATTCACACATCATAAATTATTTCTTTTATCATTTACCTACTTGAGGACGAGTAGGAATTAAGCTTGGGGATGCTGATACGTCTCCAATGTATCTATAATTTATGAAGTATTCATGCCGTTATATTATCATTCTTGGATGTTTCACAATCATTTTATAGAACTTTATATCATTTTTTGGGACTAACCTATTGACATAGTGCCCAGTGCCAGTTGCTGTTTTTTGCTTGTTTTTTTGCATTGCAGAAAATCAATACCAAAAAGAGTCCAAATGCATTGAAACTTTTTGGAGATTTTTGCTGGAGCAAAAGACACCCGGTGGGCCAAATAAGTACTAGAGGGGAGCTCCGAGGAGAGCATAACCCACCAGGGCGCGTTTGGGGGCCCAAGCACACCCAGGTGGGTTGTTCCCACCTCGGTGGCCTCCCGCACCGCCTCTTCGCCCTATAAACTCCCAAATATTCCAAAAACCCTCGAGATAACCCTAGATCAGAAGTTTCGCCACCGCAAGCCTTTGTAGGCATGACAAACCAATCTAGACCCTGTTCCGGCACCCTGCCGGAGGGGGAAATCATCACCGGTGGCCATCTTCATCATCCCTATGGCCACCATGATGAGGAGGGAGTAGTCCACCCTCAGGGCTGAGGGTTTAAATTGTACCAGTAGCTATTTGTTTAATCTCCCTCTCTCTCTCTTGTGTTCTTGAGATGTCACGATCTTGATGTATCGCGGGCTTTGTTAATATAGTTGGATCATATGGTGTTTTCCCCTCTCTATCTTGTTGTGAATTGAGTTTTCCCTTTGATATTTCGTTTTATCGGATTGAATAATTTTATGGATTTGAGAGCACTTGTTGTATGTCTTGCTATGAATACCCGTGGTGACAATGGGGTATCATATTCATTCACTTGATATATGTTTAGGCACTCAACTCGCGGATTCCCGAGGTGACATTGGGGTAATCCATGCATAGTGGTTGATTCACGTTCTTGTCTTTGTTTCTCCGGTAGAAATCTTGGGGCACTCTTTGAGGTTCTTTGTGTTGGATTGAGTATTATGAATCTGAAATTGTTTGATGCATATCGTATAATCAACTCATGGATACTCGCGGTGACATTGGAGTAGCTAGGTGACATTAGAGTTGGTTGATGTGTATCATATGGTGTTACTTCAGTAAGAACTCTTGGTTAGATCGATCGGAAAGAATAGCTTGGTGTTATTTTAGTACGAACTCTATGATAGCTTGATCGAAAAGAATAGCTTTCAGGTGGTTTCGTACCCTACAAACAATTTCTTCTTATGTTCTCTGCTAGATAAGAACTTTGGAGTGATTCTTCGTCGCACGTTGAGGGATGGTTAACATTGTTGAGAGACTGCACTAGCGAAAGTACGAACCCGAGGCCTCATTTTCAAGCATTGCAATACCTTTTGTGCTCACTTTTGTTACTTGCTACCTTGCTGTTTTTCATTCTTCATATTAGAGAAATCAATATCTACTATCATTACTACACTTGTATCACCATCTCTTCACCGAACTGGTGCACCTATACAATTTACCATTGAATTGGGTGTGTTGTGGACACAAGAGACTTTTTATTATTTGGTTGCAGGGTTGCTTGAGAGAGACCATCTTCATCCTACACCTCCCGTGGATTGATAAACCTTAGGTCATCCACTTGAGGGAAATTTGCTACTGTCCTACAAAACTCTGTGCTTGGAGGCCCAACACAAGTCTATAAGAACAAGTTGTGTAGTAGATATCAACCCCTCAGGGCCGACCCGACTTCAATAATGGTCCCAAGTAAATTTGAGGTAACCGTGTATCCATAACATCAAGGGGAAATCCGAGGAATCACCCATGATGGAATCCACTTGATGTAATCGTCAAGGTAAACTTGGGAGGAATCACCCTCGATATTCACACTGGAGGTGTTGCATGATAGAGTCGTATTGGGGGTGGTGAAGGAGGAATCACCCTCGTTGACCACGGCCGAATAGCTACACTATGGAGTTATCATCAGGAGTGCGTTACGAGGTATCACCCTCGGCACTCAATAGTAGCTCTGCAGAGTCAAGCAACAAAAGGGTCGTGATGTGATGTAAGGTGTTGGGCTCTGGTCATCGATGGTGAAGCAGGGGCAACAAGGAAAAGGTGGGGGTCACTGATGGATCACTATCTAACCTATACTAAGCAATTTAGCATAAGCAGTTAAGGTACAATAGCAGGTTACAAAAGCGAGCTATGCATCTGAATAGGAGTAAACAATAATACTAGCAAAATCTAATGCAAGCATGAGAGAGAATGGACTGGGCGATATCGGAATGAACAAGAGGGGGTTTCTTCCCTGGAAGCTGTCGGTGTACTAAAGTAGGTGAGGGAGTCCTGGACTAGGGGGTGTCTGGACAGCCGGACTATCAATGTCCGCTGGACTATCAAGACTACGAAGATACAAGATTGAAGACTCCGTCCCGTGTCCGGATGGGACTTTCCTTGGCGTGGAAGGCAAGCTTGGCAATACGGATATGTAGATCTCCTACCATTGTAACCGACTCTGTGTAACCCTAGCCCTCTCCGGTGTCTATATAAACCGGAGGGCTTTAGTTCGTAGGACAACACACATTACAACAATCATACCATAGGCTAGCTTCTAGGGTTTAGCCTCCTTGATCTCGTGGTAGATATACTCTTGTACTACCCATATCATCAATATTAATCAAGCAGGACGTAGGGTTTTACCTCCATCGAGAGGGCCCGAACCTGGGTAAAAACATCATGTCCCTCGTCTCCTGTTACCATCTGCCTAGACGCACAGTTCGGGACCCCCTACCCGAGATCCACCGGTTTTGACACCGACATTGGTGCTTTCATTGAGAGTTCCTCTGTGTCGTCACCGATAGAGCGGATGCCTCCTCCCGTCTTCAAAGATGGTGTTTTCGCCGGAGGGGCCTTGGCCGCCGGCCAAACTATCCGGCTTGGTGGTTTTCTCATGACTGCCTGTCCGGCCGCCGCTTCGGCAATGACTTCTCAAGTTGTCGAAAGCAATCTTCGCGTCAGCCCTAAAGCTGCCGAACAATTAGATCCAATAGAGCTCTCGTCTGTTAACGAGCTCTTGGATCGCATCGCCGCCCTGGGAGTCGCTACGGACTACAACCAGATTGGGCTTAAAACCGATCTGAGAGAGATTAACTCTCCCCAGGCCACCCACCACGCCGCAGTGGTGGAAGAGCAATACGGCAACTCTTTGCCAGTGTTGAAAAAAATTCATGTCCGGATTCCCGAACCCTCCATGCCGGATTCCCGCGGAGGGACGGACTTCGATCGAGCATCGAACTTAAAATCATGCATCGCCCCGGACTCGCTGGATTGTCCCCAGCAAACCACACTTCCGAATTCGGAAACCCCTTGGCCTTTGAGCCTCAAGATGGGCAGGGATCTGGATTTTATTCCACCCACCCGCCCAGACATATGCAATCTATCTCTAATACGGCAAGAGCCTACAGAGACAGTACATCACTACTGGGCCAGATTCCTCCTGGTTATGGACAGGATAAAGGACTGCCGAGAGGAAATCTCAATATCAATCTTCCGCAATAACTGCACAGACAAGGGAACACTAAACGCCATTGATCGTCGCAAAATTACGCGCTTTACCGATCTGGCGTCCATTGTATGAAAGTACTGTGCGATGGAGAGTTTCCGGAAAACCGAAAATATATTTTGGGATAATCCGGCCCCAAACCCAGTCCGCAGTAAGAGGGCGCCTTACACTCAGGCCCCAGATGCAAAAACGAAAAAAAAACCCAATCAGGGAAACGGAACCGTACTGGAGGGATGGCTCAATGGACCCTGTAAGCTTCATAATACAGAGGGAGCCGTCCCAACACATAGCCTTCGAGCATGTTGGATATTACGGCATGTGGCCAAAAGTGGCGAAGAGCTTCTAGCTCCGGAAAACCACTCCAACAATACCAGCACGGTATCAACAGTCTTCGAGACTTTTGCATCAAATAATATGCGAAAACGATCAATCCGCGAACTCGCCGAAGTCTACCAAGTAGCAACAGCAAATCCATGGAGCGACACAGCCATTACCTTCAATGGCAGCGACGAGCCCACATTCCGAACAACCAGAGCCCCAGCCGCACTGGTACTTAGTCCCATAGTGGACGGCTTTCGACTGACAAAAGTCCTCATGGACGGCGGCAGCGGACTAAACCTCATTTACGAGGAAACTCTGCGAAAAATGGAAATCGATTGGAGCCGTATTGAGCGAAGCAGCACAACCTTTAGAGGAATAATCCCTAGCCGGGAAGCGCGCTGCACCGGAAAAATCACACTCGATGTGGTGTTTGGCTCTCCGGACAATTACAGATCCAAAGAAGTCACGTTTCAGGTGGCCTCGTTCAGCAGTGGGTATCACGCCATATTAGGACGAGAGGCATTCACAATTTTTCAAGCAATACCTCATTATGGGTACATGAAGCTGAAAATGCCTGGGCCCAGCGGAATAATCACTCTCGTTAGTGATTCGGACATAGCACTCCGCGCCGAAAACAAGACAGCCGCACTAGCCCTCGAGGCACTATCCGAAGCCTTAGCGGCAGAGGAACTCACCGTGCTGCGCTCTACGGTGAACATGGACAATGTGATACTCGATAAAAGATCCAAGTCCACCTCCTTCAAACCAGCAGACGAGATAATAAAATTCCAGGTCCATCCAACGGACCCAACAAAGACGGCCTCCATTGGGGTACAGTTGAACCCCGAAGTAGACGCCACACTGCGCGAATTCCTTCGGGAAAATTGGGATATCTTCGCCTGGCATCCTTCAGACATGCCCGAAATCCCTCGCAGGTTGGCAGAACACAGCCTCAACATCCTAAAAGGATTCAAGCCAGTCAAACAGGCTCTTCGACGATTTTCCGAGCCCAAAAGACAGGCAATGGGAGAAGAGCTAGCCAAACCATTGGAAGCCGGATTCATTAGAGATATCAAACATCCGGACTGGCTAGCAAATTTGGTGATGGTACCAAAGAAGGATAAATCCTGGCGCCTCTGTGTCGATTTTAAAGACCTCAATAAAGCTTGCCCAAAGGATCCCTTCCCTCTCCCCCGCATCGATCAAATTATCGATGCCACAGCAGGGCACGATTCGTTGTGCTTCCTGGACGCATACTCTGGCTATCATCAAATCAAGATGGCGGAAGCAGGCCAAGCCGCAACGGCATTCATCACTCCATATGGACCATTCTGCTTCAACACGATGCCCTTCGGACTCAAAAACGCCGGCGCAACATATCAGCGCATGATTCAAACATGTCTGGCCACCCAGATCGGCAAAACAGTCCAGGCATACGTAGACGACGTAGTCGTCAAAACAAAACACGTCAAAACTTTAGTAGACGATTTGAGGATCACATTCGACAACCTCAGAGCATATGACATCAAGATGAATCCGGAAGAATGCGTTTTCGGCGTACCAGCTGGAAAGCTGCTGGGCTTCATCATATCCGGTAGAGGAATTGAAGCAAATCCGGCCAAAATCCGAGCTCTGTCACAGTTGGATATTCCAAAAGACCTCAAACAAATACAAAAATTAACAGGATGTGTGGCAGCCTTAAGCCGCTTTATCTCCCGTTTAGGAGAACAGGCGTTGCCCCTCTATCGCCTCCTCAGGCGCACCGAACACTTCGAGTGGACGGATGCTACCACTGCCGGACTCGAAGAAATAAAGGCCATACTGGCAACAAATCCGGTCCTGGCTGCGCCCACTCCGGGTGAACCAATGTTGTTATACATCGCAGCAACACACCAAGTTGTAAGCGCAGTCCTCGTCGTCGAACGAGTGACCGAAGGGCATAAGTTCCCTCTTCAAAAACTAGTGTATCATGTATCCACTGTGTTAACCCCCTGCAAATCCCGTTACCCGCACTATCAGAAGATAGCATATGCGGTGTTCATGGCGTCTCGAAAGCTCCGGCACTACTTTCAAGAGTGCTCGATTACAGTGGCCTCTGAAGTACCACTCAATGACATTATAAATAACCGCGATGCAACGGGCAGGATAGCAAAATGGGCCATTGAGCTCTTACCATTCGACATCACTTACAAACCTCGACGAGCTATAAAGTCACAAGTTTTGGCTGACTTCGTCGCTGAATGGACTGAAGCCGAACTCCCTAAAGAGTACGGCGCATACTCCAATTGGACTATGCATTTCGACGGCTCCAAAATGTTGGCCGGACTGGGGGCTGGCGTCGTACTGACGTCCCCCACCGGAGATACAGTCCGGTATGTACTTCAAATAATGTACACGGACTCCAACAATGCAGCCGAATACGAGGCCCTGTTACATGGTCTTCGGATGGCGGTCTCCATGGGCATTCAACGCCTAGAGGTGCGCGGGGACTCAAACCTTGCAATATCCTCGAGTGCGCATGTATGAGGAAAGAGAGGCCGAGCTTGATCGGCAGGACAGCTTGGACACATTGGAGGAAGAACGTGACGTCGCGAAGGCTCGTTCCGCATTCTATCAGCAGCAGGCCCGAAGATATCAAAGCAGAGAAGTACGGGCCAAGACTTACAACATTGGTGAACTAGTTCTACGCCTGCCGGACAAGAAAAAGGACAAGCTCAAGCCCAAATGGGAGGGTCCCTTCATCATCGATCAAGTACTGACCGGCAGAGCGTACCGTCTATGAAATGCGTCGGATCACCGACTCGAGCCGAACCCATGGAACGCAGCCCGCCTCCGACGATTCTATGCCTAGCGTCGGACTAAGAGTTCGTCCCCTTCCCCCGTCCAAACTTTTACACTTCGGCTGTCTTTTGTTTCTCTTTTTATCCTTTTTATTTAAAAGCCCTTCCGGGCCTATTTTTGCATTCTTTGCATACGCATGATGTGCCATTCGCACTCATTATTCCTGGTGGCTTCTTTTACAGAAGCTCAATTATACGCATGATGTGCCATCCGCACTCATTATTCCTGGGGGCTTCTTTTACAGAAGCTTAATTATACGGGTTTTATACCCATCACATGTGTCAAGCTTCCACATGTACCTTTTACTCGCCATTATATGCATCGATATGACTTAAGTTTTGGCCAAGCTGGGTTGCCTGGCTCCTGTGCTTACCCCTACGTTCCCGATTGTTCGGCTAGGAGGTAAAGGGAGCACCTCTGCGATTGTTACTGCCGGGTCAGCCGGATGTGTACCTCAGACTGGGTGAAGCCGAAAGCTAGCGTTCTTAAGGGAATATTCGGTCGGTGACTTAAAAGATGACTTTTTACCTATTTATCTATCTGCCCCCAGATGTTTTACTGCTTTCTTTGCAGTCCGGACATGCACTTTAGGGCATGCCTCCCAGCGAAAGGAACCCTTAACGGAACTATTCTCCCTGGAAGATGTTTCTTACTAACCATGTAATATAACATAACTAGTTGGGCACTTGTCTGATAAAGCACTAATGACCCCTACGCCTGGTCTCCATGCATACCACGGTTGTTTCTTAACCAAAAATGTATTCGGACACACTCCGGACTCTAGGGTCCCGAGGTCGAAGCGAAAAGGTCGGCAAAGACAAACGATCTACAATCTGGCTAGAAGGCATTTCACATGTCACTTTAAAGGATAACATACATTGTCAAATTTATTGATTGTATTCCTCCTCAATCCCGTCTAACAGGCTGTCTAGTTTACAGTCCTGTTGGGAAAATTTAGCAGCCAACTCTACTTGGCTATACACTAAACTCACAGGGATCTCGTTCCCATCGGGCCCCACCGGTCCAACTTCGGCCATGTGGTTGGGATCTGCCTTCTTGTACCGCGTCTTCACCATGGCCCAAGCCTCCCTCGCACCTTGACGGCAAGCCGAAATCTTCCACAAACGGAAGCGCTGCCGCACTCCCTGCAGCTTCTCCGAAAGCTCCCCGAGGCCCTCGGGTAGGGTGAGGGCTGGCCATAAATCCTGAACGACGCTGCTCATTGCCTGCCGAACTCGTTCGAGTAGCTGCAACAGTCCGGGAAGTTGATCATCCATTGATATGGGCATCTCCTCTGCAGGACGACCCGTGAGTATACCTACAAGACATATCATGTCAAAATGCTTCCTTGCCGAACTCTTCTTTTCAAAAGAGTTCGCTCAAGCACTTACTATAAATGCTGCGACGAAGCCGCTGATTCTCCTTAACGGAGCCGGACAGCTCGGCCTGAGCGCCTTTCAGCTCTTCTCCGAGCTTGGCGTTGGCATCTTGGAGCTTGTTCCTTTCCTGCTGAACCCTATTCAGCACACTCTCGCCGGCCTTTAGCTGGCGTAGCAATGCTTGCCTGCCCGGATCTTGTCCGGCGGTACCTGCAAATGTCATTATTAGACTCGCGCGCACGCCGCACATCGCTTATATTTATTAATAAAAATGTGTTACTAGGAGGGGTCATTCCATCTCCTCCTGCGGCAGCAAGTGCGGCCTCAAGTTGGGCCTTGCAATCTTGCAGCTCCCGAGACAGCTGGGCGTTCTTCTCGTTAAGTGCCTGAAATTTATAATGATCCTTAAATCAGTTATCATAACTAATTTAAGTCTCGGGGGCTACTAGTATATACAACCATTAAAATTCCCTTACCCGTATGTCTTTCACATACTGCTCCGTGGCTCTAGTAAAACCATTTTGAGCAGCACGGAGATGCGCGTCCCCTGCGTTAAAAGCATCCAATGCCTCAGGGGAAAAGCACGCTTCTCGAAATACTGTCCGGCGGCGCCTATGGTTCATCGCGCTCTCCACCTCAGACTTTGTGGCAGACAGTCTGTCGGTATCCTCCATTGGAGAAGGATCCGGCTCGCGTCTTGCGCTTGCCTCCCCCTCCACGCCGGGCGCTGGAGGCTGGCCGGTGTTGGTCGGATTGGCAATTCCTACGCTCGCAGTCCGGCGAGCACTTTTTCTCCTACAAAAATCATGGGCACTTAGACGTTTCCTCAGAACGTTGCTCTAAAAATTCAAATACGAGCTATACCTTTGCGGCAACGTTTCCGTCCGCACTGCGCTCCTTTTCCGCCTGCTGGTTCGGACTGACCTCTGGTGGTCGGCCGCCGCGGGCTCGGCTTCCTGCCGTAAAGGCGCTTCCTGCAAAATACCATCGTTCATGAAGGTCAGAAATGGGCAGGGATGAGTTAATGGTGTCCGGACTTCGGTCGCGGTCACCTAGGAAGCCGGACTTAGTCCGGGGTAGTCCGTCGTAATGGCGACCAAAGCATTGTCTATGCTGAGCTGGTGATACACCCCGTCGATCAGCTCCACCTCGTTATCCGGGTCCTCTTTGGAGGCCAGACCCAGGGATCCTTCTGGATCCTCGGGTTGCGGAGCAGGACTTACCATGTCCTCCACAATTCGGCGTAGACCCTGCGCCGAAGACATAATGTAAGAAGCTTAAACTTCGAAAGCATGGGCTGGGCCCTTCAAGGTGTTCACTTACCCATCCTCTGGGGTTGATCATGGAAAACCCATTCAAAGGGTTCGTTCGAAGGAAATCCTCCTTCTCCCCCTTGTACAGGCTGGACAGGATCTTCACCAGATCCTCGGTCGAATCCGGCCCTTTGCGGCCATGCCGGGTAGCATCGTCTTCCCCGTTGAAATCCCACATGGGGTGGCCTCTGTATTGCAGTCGTTGTACCCCTCGCTTGATGCATGTCGCCATGACTCCGATCATGGTCAAGCCGGAATGAGCCATTAATCTTATCCGGCCCATCAAGTAATGGACGCTCTTGTCTTCCTCCAATCGGGGGCTCCGCGGGCGCCAGCTGAGGCGTTTCTTCAAGGGAGCAGCACTAAACTCCGGGAGGCCGATCCGAACTGGGTCTGGCAGCGGAGCGTCTTCTATATAAAACCATTCCGAGGGCCAGTCTTCGGACGCCTTCTTGGGAGTGCCGGATAGGTATCCGGTCCCGGCGATGCGCCATATTTCGGCGCCGCCCACTTGATATATGGACCCCTGGTAAGAACGGGGCACGAGGCAAAACAACCTCTTCCACAATGCGAAATGGGGCTCAATGCCCAGGAATAGCTCGCAAAGAGCTACGTAGCCCGCGATATGCAGGACAGAGGCGGGCGTGAGGTGGGGGAGCTGGAGTCCGTAGAACTTCAGGAGCCCGCGGAGGAACGGATGTATTGGAAATCCACGTCCCCTTGTCAGATAAGGGACAAAACATACTCGCTCCCCCTTATTAGGGCTTGGAGTGTCCTCCGCCTGTCTCCCACCTTGATAAGTAACCAGTCTGGCCCGGACTGGGATCATAATGGCCGGAGGGAGGAATCCCCCCGTTTGGAGCTTCTCGAGCTCGTTGTGCGAAATAGAGCACCTCCTCCAATTCCCCGGCGGTGGGCTGGGAGCGCGTGAAGAAGAGCCGCGTTGATGATCCATGGTGGAATGGACTTCTAGGTCAAAGGCGCTTCGATGGAGTATTCGCGGGAGGAAGATGGTGTGGTTTGGATCTAGATTCTTGCCTCTTTTATAGGCGGGCAACTCGCACAATTGGGGGGTGAAATGCAAAAGACACCCTGGCTTTTCGCATTCGTGCGACGCGTGGAAGAGGGCCATTATTTGGCATAGAAGCCGAGGAACACAGTATTCAAGATGAAGCCGGACACTGTTCGGCAGGTACATGGAATTTGAAGGGAGAACCCGCCTTGCAACGCCGAAGACTATAAACGCGCTGGACATATCGTCATTGAAGCCTGGTTCGGGGGCTACTGAGGGAGTCCTGGACTAGGGGGTGTCCGGACAGCCGGACTATCAATGTCCGCCGGACTATCAAGACTACGAACATACAAGATTGAAGACTCCGTCCCGTGTCCGGATGGGACTTTCCTTGGCGTGGAAGGCAAGCTTGGCAATACGGATATGTAGATCTCCTACCATTGTAACCGACTCTGTGTAACCCTAGCCATCTCCGGTGTCTATATAAACCGGAGGGCTTTAGTCCGTAGGACAACATACATTACAACAATCATACCATAGGCTAGCTTCTAGGGTTTAGCCTCCTTGATCTCGTGGTAGATCTACTCTTGTACTACCCATATCATCAATATTAATCAAGCAGGATGTAGGGTTTTACCTCCATCGAGAGGGCCCGAACCTGGGTAAAAACATCGTGTCCCTCGTCTCCTGTTACCATCCGCCTAGATCCGCCGGTTTTGACACCGACAGTAGGGGTACCTTAGTATCCCGAACTTGTGCACGGGCAGTCGCAGCGCCCCGCGGCAAGGCTTGCCGGGTGCCCGCCAAGATCCTCCATAGTTCATATTGGAGCCATTCAAGAACAAAGTGTTTTAACTAAGAAGACAAGGCCCCGGCAAGAGGAGCTTGTCGGGAAGGTCAAGGCCCCGGCAAGAGGAGCTTGCCGGGAAGGCTAACTAAAGCATTTCAAGGAATTTGCCGCGACGCACCGCGCGCCCCGGCAAGACCCGGTGAGCGGCATGCTTCCGGGCGCGACAAGACAACGACTGCGGCAAGGCGCTTGCCGCGGCGAAGCCACCACTCTGTGCCCATGCTCCAGTGCATCCGTCAACGTGTCATCACAGGACCGTTCCAGGCGCACGTGGCGGGGAGCTGTGCAGCCAAGCGGTGCGAGGTGGCGAGTGGAGATGACGAGAAGGCCATTGTGGCAGGCAGTGGCGCACCTAACGGTCGCTTCTCTGCACTGTTTAGGCCACACAGACGGGCATTAAATGCTCTTGTCCCCTGCCGTCAGAGTTAGGTAGAGTGCACTATAGAAGCAGTTGTACCAACCACACTTTTTTACACTTTTACCCCTGCATGCGTTGCCACCTGTCGGTGACCCCTTAAGCCTATAAAAGGAGGCCCATGCGCAACGTAGAAAGGGTTCGACTCATTCGAAACTACGACACTCTCACGCTCTCGAGCAAGAACGTAATACAACCACAAAGCAGCAGTAGGAGTATTATCTCTCCGGAGAGCTCCGAAGCTGGGTAAAAATTGCCCACGCGCTTTGCCTCGATCCGCTCTTCGTGCGCTCTCCGCTCCCTTGCCGGACCGAAAGGGGCCCTGCCCCATAGGTGTTCGTTTCCCACGACATCTTTGGCGCGCCAGGTAGGGGGGCGTCGAGGTTGTGTGAACCCGATCCGGCGTTCGCGCGGGCCAGATTTTCATCATCTTCATCGACATGCCACCGAAGAAGAAGACTTCCGGGGTGGCTGCTCCGTCCACGTCGATCCCACCGCCACCGGAGCAAACGGGTGGTGGGGTGGACGCCGTCGGCGGAGCGGGCGCCGACGAAGGAACTCACGCTGCCGCCAGGTACAAGGACAAGGCCGCGCAAACTTCGGCGTCCGTGCACGCACCGCACCCGTCCCAGGAGGTGCGGGGCCAACAGCGTCATGGTACTCGCGGTACCATACGCTCGTTGGACCAAAATCGAGCTAGCGGATCTCGAGATGCTCAAGACCAGCACGCACGAGCAAGACACGGTCGCCTGGACGGGATCCTGCTCCTTCTAACATAGTTAGAAGTCCGAGCATATCCCGCTCCTCGCACCGTTCGCCACCGCCACCGAAGACTCCAGAAGAAGCGTTGTCTCGAGCCCAACTGCTCCTAGATTACCCTCCAGCGCCGGACAAGATCGACGGTTGGAGGGCCACCATTCAGAGCCTCATCGGCTTCGCCAACAGCGACACTCCACGGCAACCGAGCACATCGAAGCCGCGGCAAGACGCCCAGGCACGAGCCGATGGCGACAAGACCGGTGGGGGTGCAACCACCGTGCACTCCCCGCCCCGAAGGCCAAGATCACCGACTCGCCGGGTCAACCTCGACACTGACTCCACAGCATCGTCGGACCCGCGAGCCCGTCGTGATTAGCGCCAAGTTCTTCAAGAACGCCAACAAGAGGACGCTCGTACTCGCATCGAGCGTCGGAGAGAAGCGCGGCGTCAGTCAGACCAGCGTGCTGGGCCCACTGTTGACATGCATGCGCCAGGGGAACCAGGCGACTTGCCGTACGCAGTAGGTTGCCCTGCGTTCACCCGTGAGCTGCGGCAAGTCCAGTGGCCCAGTACAAAAAACTTCAAGCCAGATGTACCAGAGAAGTACGATGGCAGGTTGTATCCGTCAGAGTTCCTCAGCATCTACACCATCGTGGTGCAAGCTGCTGGGGGGCGCGACGAGAAGATCCTTGCCAACTACTTCCCACTGGTGCTCAAGCCCAATGTTAGATCCTGGCTCATGCACTTGCCGGACGACTCCATTTCTTCATGGGCGGATCTGTGCCATCAGTTTGTCGGTGCCTTCACAGGAGGCCACAAGCCCCATGGCCAGGAGAGCGATCTTCATCTGCTCGCCCAGAAGGAAGGAGAGCCCCTGCGCAAGTTCATTCAAAGGTTCAGCCAAGTGCAGCGCAACATCCCAGATGTCCACCCTGCCGCGCTCATCAGCGCGTTCCATTAGAACGTGCGTAACCGCAGGATGAGGGAGGAAATGGCGATGTCCAAGATTAGAGACGTCAGTGAGCTATATGCCCTGGCCGACAAGTGCGCACGTGCTGAGGAGGGGAGGAAACTCCCTGGAGAGAATGCAGAAGCAGGAGGATTTGACAGTGAGGATGCCGCCCCGGCAAAGAAAAACCGGCGGCGGAACAAAAGAAGAAGGAAAGGCAAAGATGTGGTAGCTGTCGAGCAGTCCGGCAATGGAGGTGGCGCCAAGGAAGCAGAACCTGTGGCGGCCGCCAACAAGCAGGGCAGCTCCGACAAGCAGTACTACAAGATCCACCGTACCAAGGGCCACGATCTCCATAGTTGCAAGAAAGTCGAGCAGCTTGTCGAGATGCAGAAAGCTAAGTACGAGCGACGCGACAAGGAGAAGGCCCAGGAAGGTACTGGCAGGTCCGGCAAGAAGCGTCCCGGCCGGGGGGGCGCCGCGGCAAGGCCAAGCAGCGGCAAGGAGACAGGCCTCCCCACGACCGCGACAAGGATGAAGACGAAGACGAAGATGAGGATATGGATGAAGATGAGGCCGACAAGCAGGAGTTTCAGAAAGCAACAGAGCTTCTGTGCGTTGACGGTGGTGCTTCTCTGCATACTTCGCACCGCCAGCTCAAGCAGTGGGTGCGGGAAGTTAATGCAGCAGAACCATCAGTTGAGTCATGCAAGCCTCTGAAGTGGTCCAGCACGCCCATCGTCTTTGACGTTGAGGATCACCATGATCGCATAACTGCGGTCGGGTGTTTGCCGATGTTGGTTTCACCAACTATCCGCAACCTCAAGGTCACAAAGATGCGGGTTGACGGCGGGGCCAGCTTGAATCTGATTTCCTCCGCGGTACTCAAGAAGCTCCAGATCCCCGATAGTGAGCTCGAAGAAACTAGTACATTCCAAGGAATCAACCCGGGAAGGAGCAAGCCAAAGGGGAAGATCACGTTGCCAGTGACATTTGGCAGCCAGCTGAATTTCAGGACAGAGAAAGTCACCTTTGACGTTGCTGATTTCCCACTGCCCTACAATGGGATACTCGACCGTCCAGCGCTCGCCAAGTTCATGGCAGCCTCTCACTATGCCTACAACGTGCTCAAGATGCCAGGTCCGATAAGCGTCATCTCTATCCCTGGCGACAAGAAAGATGCCCTTATCTGCACCGACAAGATCTACCGGGAAGCAGCAGCCGCAACAGATCACAAGACACTTGCCGCTGAAGCTCCCGGGGGAAAGAAGAAGACCAAGTCCGGCAAGAGCTCTGATGCCCACTTCGGCAAGCGCACCTCTTCGGAGTGCTGCGCTACCGGTAAGTGTAAGAAGGCGAAGGCAACTCCGCTAGAAACCAAGAAAGTGTCCGCCAAGGAGGACGGCACTGGTGGTACCTTCACCATCAGTGCCACGCTTGACCCTAAATAGGAAAGCGTGCTCGTTGCTTTCCTGCGGGCGAATGTCGATGTGTTTGCATGGCAACCATCTGACATCCCCGGTGTTCCCAGGAAAGTAATTAAGCACCACCTTGCCGTCTGTCCTCACGCGCGGCCCGTCAAGCAGAAAGTCAGAAAACAAGCAGTGGAGCGCCAAGAATTCATTGCTGAAGAAATCAAGAAGTTGGAAGCAGCAGGCCTTGTCAGAGGAGTGCTCCATCCTACGTGGTTGGCCAATCCTGTAGTCGTGCGCAAGGCAAACGGGAAATGGAGGCTTTGTATTGACTTCACTGATGTTAATAAAGCTTGTCCCAAAGATCCATTTCCCTTGCCGCGCATTGACCAGATTGTCGACTCCACGGCAGGATGTGATTTGCTTTCATTCCTTGATGCATACTCAGGATATCATCAGATCTTCATGGCAGAAGAGGATGAGGAGAAAACCGCATTCATTACTCCATGTGGCACGTACTGCTTTGTACGAATGCCTTTCGGACTAAAGAATGCTGGTTCAACATTTGCAAGGGTAGTTCATGAAGCTTTTGAGCCACAGTTGCACAGAAATGTAGAAGCTTACATGGATGACATAGTGGTCAAGAGCAAAGATAGAGCAACTCTGATCCAAGATTTGGACGAGACCTTTGCAAATCTGCGCAAGATCAACCTCAAGCTCAACCCCGAGGAGTGCGTGTTTGGAGTCCCCTCCGGCAAGCTTCTCGGGTTCTTTGTGTCTCAGCGGGGGATCGAAGCCAACCCCGACAAGATTAAGGCCATTGAGCAGATTGAAGCACCGAAGCGCGTCAAGGATGTATGAAAGCTTGTCGGCTGCGTGGCTGCTCTGAGCAGGTTTATCTCTAAGTCTGCTGAGCGCGCCCTGCCGTTTTCAAAATATTGAAAAAGGCAGGTCTAATGAAATGGACTCCGGAAGCGGAGGCTGCACTGCAGGACTTGAAGAGATACCTGTCCTCCACTCCAATACTTGTCGCACCTAAGCCTCAAGAGAAGTTGCTGCTATATCTAGCGGCAACCAATCAAGTGGTTAGTGCTGCGTTAGTAGCGGAGAGGGAGGCAGATGATGAGCCAGCGGCCGCGGCAAGCGCATCCAGCGACAAGCAGGGGGCTTCCCCGACAAGCTCTGGTCCCGACAAGAATGGATCTGCGCAGGAGGAGGTGCAGAAGAAAATGGTGCAGCGCCCAGTTTACTTTGTCAGTTCCCTTCTACAGGGGGCTAGGTCAAGGTACTCTGGTGTGCAAAAATTGCTTTTCGGCCTTCTCATGGCCTCGAGAAAAGCTGCGCCATTACTTCCAAGCACATGAGATCACAATTGTCACTCTCTTTCCGCTAAAGAGGACACTACAGAATCCAGAAGCAACAGGCAGGATCGTCGAGTGGGCACTGGAACTGTCGAGCTTTGGCCTCAAGTTTGAGAGTACCTCAACTATCCAAAGCCGAGCATTGGCAGAATTCATAGCAGAATGGACGCCAACGCCTGATGAAGAAATTCCAGAAAAGAGCATCCCCGTCAAGGAAGCAAGCAAAGAATGGGTAATGTACTTTGATGGTGCCTTCTCGCTGCAAGGCGCCGGTGCGGGCGTGTTACTTGTCGCACCCATCGGAGAGCACCTCAAGTACGTGGTCCAGATGCACTTTCCCAAGGAGCAAGCAACAAACAATACTGCAGAATATGAAGGTTTGCTTGCCGGACTCAGGATTGCAGCAGACCTTGGGATCAAGAAGCTTATTGTCAGGGGTGACTCGCAGCTTGTCGTCTGCCAAGTTAACAAAGATTATCAGAGTCCGTTGATGGAAGCCTACATTGATGAAGTGAGAAAGTTAGAAGAGCACTTTGACAGCCTACGGATGGAACATGTTCTGAGAGCTCAGAACGACATTGCAGATGGCCTGTCAAAGTGCGCCGCGCTCAAGTTACCTGTGGAACCAGGGATTTTTGTGCTCAAGCTGACTCAACCATCTGTAACACCATCAACTGGATAGAGCAAGAAGAGGAAGTTGGTTTCCGGTGACTACTTTCCGGCAGAGCTCCCCGAAGCCGCCGCCAAGAAAGTCCCCAAAATCAACACAAAGGGTGCTGAGGGGCAGTCTGCTCCGACAAGCTCTAGGGCTTGTTCCGTTGAAGCAGACGCTCCCGACAAGTTTTGCTCCGGCAAGCTTGCCGGGGAACATCAAGCTCCAGCAGAGCCTCAAGTTCTTGCCGTAGAAGCGGATGTTCCCACAGCAGCATATGCGCCTTTAGTTCTTGTTGTCGAGCCGCAAGCTCCAGCATGGGCACAGGAGATTGTCCATTTCCTTCAGACAGGAGAACTTCCCGAAGAGCAAGAAGAAGCGGAGAGAGTAGCCCGGCAATCAAGTATGTACCAGTTTGTCGACGACATTCTGTAGAGAAGAAGATTCTACGGAGTGAAATTGAAGTGTATTTCCCGGGAAGATGGACAGAAGTTGTTTGCGGAGATACATGGAGGCATATGTGGTCACCACATTGGCGCAAGAGCACTTGCCGGCAAAGCTTTCCGGCAAGGTTTCTTTTGGCCGACAACCCTCCAGGATGCAACTGCACAAGTAACAAAGTGTGAAGCGTGCCAGTTCCATTCCAAACAGATACACCAGCCAGCTCAAGCTCTCCAGACGATCCCTTTATCCTGGCCATTTTCGGTCTGGGGGCTCGACATCCTCGGCCCCTTTCCCCGAGCTGTCGGGGGCTTTGAGTACTTGTACATAGCAATCGACAAGTTCACAAAGTGGCCGGAAGTGGAAGCAGTGAGGAAGGTGACAGCACAGTCAGCAGTCAAGTTCTTCAGGTCGATTGTTTGCCGTTTCAGAGTCCCTAACAGGATCATCACCGACAACGGCACGCAATTCACGAGCCGCACCTTCATGCAGTACGTCCAAGATCTTGGCGCCAAGGTCTGCTTCGCTTCTGTTGCTCACCCGAGAAGCAACGGTCAAGCGGAGAGGACAAACGCTGAAGTGCTGCGCGGGCTCAAGACCAGGACTTTCGACAGGCTGCACAAATGCGGAAAGAACTGGATCGAGGAGTTGCCGGTGGTTCTTTGGTCGATCAGGACGATGCCAAATCGAGCCACTAGCCAGACACCTTTCGCTCTAGTCTATGGAGCAGAGGCAGTTCTCCCCATGGAACTCGTATACGGATCGCCTCGAGTGCTCGCTTATGATGAGCTTGAGCAAGAGCAGCTGCGGCAAGATGACGCGCTGGTCCTTGAGGAAGATCGTCTTCAGGCTACTGTACGAGCTGCTCGATACCAGCAAGCTTTGCGTCGCTACCATAGCCGCAAAGTTAATGCCAGAAGTCTCAAGGAAGGCGACCTTGTTCTTCGGCACGTTCAATCCGCCAAGAATTCCAACAAGTTGACGCCAAAGTGGGAAGGCCCTTATCGGGTGAAGCGAGTCACTAGGCCTGGCGCAGTCCGCCTTGAGACCGAAGATGGCTTTCCGATGAGCAACTCCTGGAACATAGAGCATCTTCGTAAGTTTTACCCATAAGGCACGGTTGCCGGAACCTGTTCCGGCTACCACCTTTTGTACAAGCCTTGCCGCTGCTGCATGTAACCCTTTGTACAAAGTCGAGCGCAGATCCCGTGCATAAATAAAGATCATATGCTCCGCACATCTTGTCAAATTTCATGCTTTCTCTTTTTTTGCATGCATTATCTGACACTTTGTGCAGCACTTGCCCCCGGTAAGCAATAACGAGCCTTAAGGCTCCATATCTTTATTTTCTCTTCTTTCTTTTTTCTCAAAAGGAAGGTTCCCTCGCCCACAAGTTTGCCGGGGGGGAAGGAGAGGATAATGGTGTGGACCAGGCGTCGTTCAAGAAAAGTATCGCCTTGCCGGGACGCGAACGACAGAAAAGCTAAGTTGCCAAAGTTTGAACAAAGTCAGTTTTAAAATTTTTTAAGTTATCTTCCTTGAACGACCGTGCTTTGTATGGAAAACCTGTGCGCGGAGGAACCAACCTGTAGCTAGTTGCGCCCTTACTTTGTTTCGAGTCTGCTCAACAACTTAAGTGTGCTGCGACTAGTTGCGGCAAGGTTTCTTGCCGGAAGCAACACCGCCAGCAGGCTGCTGATGTTCCGCACTCAGCGCTCGCGGCAAGGGTGCCTGCGCCGGCAAGTTCCCTGAAAGCGTAGGGTGAAAACATACAAGGGAAGGAATCGAGTAATAGAAGTAGCATAACAAATACTGCCCAAGATAAGTTATATTACAAAGGTAACTTGTCGCAGTACTAACTAAATTGTTCTTATAACATAAATGGCAGCGGCAAGGAAAGGAGAAAACACGCAGCCTAATCTATGCGGCCGCTGTCAAGCCTTCTGACTTCGTTCACCTTCTCCACAATGGGTGCGACAAGGGCCTTGAGCTCTTCAAGATCAGCACCCGCCGGCAGCTTCTTGAGGACGTTGGTGAGGTTGAGGCCTGGATTGCGGAAGACCACCTTCACCAACACCTTCTCCAGGACTTTGGCACAGATCGTGCGCGACTCGTCGACCAGCTGCTTTGGGATCCTTTCCCGGAGTTGCTGGAGAGCCGTCGCCACGCCCTTGAAGAACAGAGTGAGCTTGGCGCTGGGCTGGAGGTTCTCATCCGAAGAGTACCCGAAGCCCTCCAATTCTAGCTGCGCCAGCTCCTCGTCGATAACTGCGGCGATGTTGACGAGGCCTTCCGTCCAGAGCTCCACAGTAGCCCTGAAGGTGTTCTGGGTTTCGGCGGCCCTCGTCAGCAGCTCCTCGTTGGCCTTGATCTCCCTTTTCAAGTCCTCCTCCCGCTTCTTGGCGCCGTCCAGCGTCTCAGTCAGCGTGGCCAGCTTCAGCTCCAGATCAGCATTTGAGTCTCTGGCGGCGCTTAGCTCTTTGCCCCTCTCGAGGAGATGACCCTATAGCTCACCATGAGCAAGGGCGTCCTTCTCACGCTCGCGCTGGAGCACGGCAAGCTCTTCATTCTTATCCTTGAGAGTGGCTTCTAGCTGCATCACCCTCACCTCCAGCTCCTTCTTGGCGGCCTCAGCAGCTGCGGCGGCATCTTTTGCCTCCTTGAGAGCCCCGCCAAGTGCTTGCTCGTGCGCAGCCAGCTCCTCCTCATAGCTATCCAGATTGACTTTCCTCTGCGTCAGCTCGCCTTCTCGCGTGGATTGCTCCTCGGCGGCAAGCCGCTGTTGCTCTTCGGCTTCTGCCTTCTCGAGGACGAAAGCCTTCCGTGCCTCGACAAGCTGCGCCCTCTCCTCTGCGATGGACCGGAGGGCCTCTTGGTTGCGACTCTGAAGCTCCTCCGCATGCTTCTCAATGTCAACTCCCGCCTGTGCGACAAGCGCTTCCCGAGACTCCAGTTTGGCTTGTCGGGCGCGGTAGAGCGACAATAGCCTCTGTAGAAGCTGTTCCTCCTCAGGCTCGCCGCTGCTGCTGCTTGGCGCGTCGACCATTGTCAACCCAGCGGAGGCAAGCACTTCTCCGTCAAAGGTTTCTCCTTCGACCGGCGCCCTGGAGCTTGACGCCCAGCGAAGCTTGATGAAGATACCGTCCCCGGCCTTCAAATAGGCGCCGGGTTGGGGCTCTTCGGAGCCCGGTGCTGTGTCAGCAGCGGAGGGATCGGTGGTCGGCGTAGCGCCTTGCGCTCCTGCGGCCCCAGGGTCGTCAGTACGATCGCCGAACCCCTCGCCGGCTCCTGCACCGGCAGCCTTGGCGGCCTCTTCGTCGGCGAGATCATCAGCGCCGGCCTCCTCCTCGGTGGCGGCGGCATCATCAGTGTTGCTGCGCGCGTTCTCCTTGCCGGTGGCTTCGGTTTCCATTGGCTCCGGGGAAGGTGGGTCTGAAGACAGGAAGAGGGATAAAAAGTCAAGCAAGTATCCAAAAAAGAAGATCAGAAGAAGAAGAACCACAAGGGAAGTTTTCTGACAAGAAGGATTACCTGTGCTGGGCTCTGTGACCATAGGCTCCACCACCGGGGGATCACTGGTCCCGTCCCTTGTCGGAGAACTGCCCCTTGCCGGGGATCTCTCCCTTGCCGGAGAGTGCTCCCTTGTCGGAGAATCATTCCTCGGCGGCATAGTCGAAGCAGATAGCACCTCAGGGGCAGCTTCTGGTTGTTCCTGGTGAACCTGTTCTGCTCCTACACAAGCAAACCAACAATCAAGATATCAGCAAGGAAAGAGCACCCATGCGTGCCCCACAACAGGAAGTGAACAAATACTTACGCTGGGGGCTGCGCTGGGGGCTGCTTCGAGGAGTGGTTGCCGGGTCCGACAAGGTGGTCTCGGACATATCCTCTATCATCACAGCAGGATCGTCCGCGATGACAACCACGGGGACCTTGGCCCTCTTCGCCGCTCTTTGGGCTAGAGTCCTGGAAGGGAACAAGGTTCAGAAGGAAGCAGATCAGATACAAGACAAGAATCAACAAGAATTGAAGAAAAATAAGTACAACGGAAGAACTTACTCTTCTTCTTCCTCCTCGTCGGAGCTGAGCGCGGAGAGGTCGAAGTCCGGTACCCTTTCGGCGCGACGAGGCGGAGGAGTAGGCTCCCTTGGCCGCTTGGCGGGAGCTGCGGCAGGGTCAGAAGCGGCGGCCCGAGAGGACCCCGCTCCAGTTGCCGGCGCGGCGTGGGGCGCTCCCGCGGCAACGGTGCTTGCCGCAGTGGAGCGTGTTCCGCGGCGCTGCGGCTGTTGACCCGCTTGCCGCCCTGCTATGTCTCCGGTCCTGCGGAGGCACCTTCTTGGAGCTGGGGGCTGCACTGGGAGCTCCGCTTGCGGCAAGTTGCTTGAAGACGGCTGGCCGCATGCGCCCTCGGCGGGCTCGCTCGCTTCGGCTTCGGGCTCTCCCTCGCCGACGACCTCCCCGACAAGCTCCTCTTGGTCGGCAAGGCTTGCCGCCTCGGCCGCCTCTGCCTCCTCCAAAGTAAAACCAAACTCGCCCGCGGCGGCGGCTGCCGCCGCCTCCTCCGCCCTGGTGGCGATGCGCCGCATCTCATCATCAGTGGTGTCGCGGGTGAGGAGCCGCTGCTCGTCGGCGCGAACCGCCACCTCCACCAAGTCATCGAAGAACTGCTGCACGACGTCGTCGGCGGGCTCCTGCCAAGTTGGGATAATCCCATGCGAGTCGCACTCCGGCAACATTGCGCGGATGCGATCGAGCGCGGAGTTGTTGCACAATGGGACGACGCCCTGCGGCAGCCTGAACCACTCGGGATGGTTGGGGTCGTGCTTGAACAGCTCCTTCAGCGTCCCATCTAGCTCCATGATAGTAAAATTAAAGTTGAGGCCTGGGCGCATCCTCATGATATCCGCCGGGCCCCCGAACAGCCAGGCGGGTCTCCCCCTCTCTTGCAGAGGGGCGATGCGACGGCGAAGAAAGTCCGCGCCAACAGCCCCTACAGTGAGCCCGGCAAGCCTGAGCCGCAAGATCCGGTTGGTGGCGATCTTCAATCTAGCATCGTCCACCGCCAGGGCGCTCCAGTCGCCGCCGCGCACTACTCGGGTTTCGCGCAAGTTGGTGAATGGCTGCGGGTTCTCATCAACAATCCAACACCACTCCACTCTCCACTCCTCCCATTTGCTACGTAGCTCCCCCTCCAGATAAACCTCCTTCATACCGGCTCTCGAGATCCAGGCGATCCCGCCAGACAAGGGCTCTCCTTTCTCGACCCGGGGCATGAAGTAGTGGCGGAAAAGGGCTACATTTGGGTGGATTCCGACGAAGTTCTCGCAGAGGTGTGCAAAAACCGCCATGGTCAGAACGGCGTTGGGGGTGAAATCGAGGAGATGGAGCCCGTATGTGTTCATGATGTCACAGAAGAAATCGGAAAAGGGCGGGCAGAGCCCGCAATAGAAGAACAGTGCGAAGAAGTAGTGTCCTTTTGGACACTTTTTCAAAGTGCAAGCTTCGGCGGAGAGTACCTGTGTGCGCGGATGCGCCCGCGTCTCCGTCGACCAGAAGAGGTAGAACCATTCCCTCAGCTCCTTCACAGAGAGATCAGGAGGGAAGAGTGTCCGCTCCTTCCGCAGCGCCTCAAGCCGCAGCGCCTCGGCCGACTTCGCACCCTTCCCGGTCTTCGGGGCCATGGCGGAGGCGGTGGGGAGAGCGAGGGCGTTGACGGCGATGGCGGCGACGGGGGGCGGAGCGCTGCTCTCTTTCGGCTTTGGGAAGCGGAGGGGAGCGGCGGAGATTTCTGAGGAAGGAACCGCAAGTGGCGAAGGTGGGGAAACGGCCTCTGTTTCCCCTGCTTATAAAGAGGAGGAAGCGAACGTTACGCTTTTTCCGAATAAAGAATCACCCACGATCTCTCCCACGACGCCGCGTTCGACGCGTGCCGTTACGGGAGGGCGCGGTGGATACGGAGTTAGATACGGTGTGGACCCAGGCCGCGCGTGCCCGTGCCCTATTTTGGGCCTGGCCCAACAGCGCTCGGCACCGTGTATGGCCCAGGCCCGGGGGCTCCTGTCGGTGTACTAAAGTAGGGGTACCTTAGTATCCCGAACTTGTGCACGGGCAGTCGCAGCGCCCCGCGGCAAGGCTTGCCGGGTGCCCGCCAAGATCCTCCATAGTTCATATTGGAGCCATTGAAGAACAAAGTGTTTTAACTAAGACAAGGCCCCAGCAAGAGGAGCTTGTTGGGAAGGTCAAGGCCCCGGCAAGAGGAGCTTGCCGGGAAGGCTAACTAAAGCATTTCAAGGAATTTGCCGCGACGCACCGCGCGTCCCGGCAAGACCCGGTGAGCGCCAAGCTTCCGGGCGCGACAAGACAACGACCGCGGCAAGGCGCTTGCTGCGGCGAAGCCACCACTCTGTGCCCACGCTCCAGCGCATCCGTCAACGTGTCACCACAGGACCGTTCTAGGCGCACGTGGCGGGGAGCTGTGCAGCCAAGCGGTGCGAGGTGGTGAGTGGAGATGACGAGAAGGCCATTGTGGCAGGCGGTGGCGCACCTAACGGTCGCTTCTCTGCACTGTTTAGGCCACACAGATGGGCATTAAATGCTCTTGTCCCCTGCTGTCAGAGTTTGGTAGAGTGCACTGTAGAAGCAGTTGTACCAACCACACTTTTTTACACTTTTACCCCTGCATGCGTTGCCACCTGTCGGTGACCCCTTAATCCTATAAAAGGAGGCCCATGCGCAACGTAGAAAGGGTTCGACTCATTCGAAACTACGACACTCTCACGCTCTCGAGCAAGAACGTAATACAACCACAAAGCAGCAGTAGGAGTATTATCTCTCCGGAGAGCTCCGAAGCTGGGTAAAAATCGCCCACGCGCTTCGCCTCGATCCGCTCTTCGTGCGCTCTCCGCTCCCTTGCCGGACCGAAAGGGGCCCTGCCCCATAGGTGTTCGTTTCCCACGACAGAAGCTGTGCTAAAAGGGAAGTTCGTCATCAATGTAGTTGACCACAGAGGCATCGGCAGCGGTCTCGGGGTCTATCGGAGAGAAGAGGGGGAAGAAACAATAAATAAAGAGCAAAAAGTGCATTACTAAGCATGACAAGACGATAAGCGATGCTAGGGGTGTTCTAACGCAGAGTTACACGATACCGACGAAGGGGGAAAACATACAGGAAGATTTTCCCGAAGTTTGGCATTTTCGGACAGATGAAACGTAGGGGGGCGATTGCATTTTCGCTATGCTAGGGATGTGTGATAGACGAACGAAGAGCATAATCGGATTCGTTATATTTTTTTGAGCAACTTTCATGTATAAAACTTTTTCATCCGAGTTACGTAGTATTATTTTATATGATTTTTTGAAGTTTAAAATATTTTCAAAAAAAATACCAGATTTGCTTAAATCAAAAGGAAATATTGCGTTAGCATGACGTCAGCGGTAAACACTGACCATTGACTAGTCAAACAGGGCACTAGGGCCCATCTGTCATTGACCTAACTAAACTAGCAGTATTAATTAACTAAGTTTAGTTAATTAGGTTAAGTAACCTAACTAATTACATTAATTAAGTTTAATTAATTAATTAAATTATTTTTATTTTTATTTCTTTTTCAACTTTTTGATTTCTAAAGGTGGGTTGGGCCGCATGGTTAGTGGCCCAAAGGGCCAACCGGGTGTGCGGGGGTGTGGGTACTGAGCATATATGAATGCCTCCGGCGGTTTATCGGGATGTGCAATGATCAAGAGTGACATGTATAAAAAATATGAACTGTGGCCTTGCCACAAATACTATGCCAACTACATTATCATGCAAAGCAATATGACAATGATGGTATGTGTCATAATAAAATGGAACGATGGAAGTTGCATGGCAATATATCTCGAAATGACTATGGAAATGCCGTAATAGGTAGGTATGGTGGCTGTTTTGAGGAAGGTATATGGTGGGTTTAATGCACCAGCGAAAGTTGGGCGGTACTAGAGAGGCTAGCAATGGTGGAAGGGTGAGAGTGCGTATGATCCATGGACTCAACATTAGTCATAAATAACTCACATACTTATTTCAAAAATGTATTAGTCATCAAAACAAAGTACTACACACATGGTCCTAGTGGGATAGATTGGTAGGAAAAGACCATCGCCCGTCCCCGACCGCCACTCATAAGGAAGACAATCAAAAAATAAACCATGCTTCGACTTCATCACATAACGGTTCACCATACGTGCATGCTACGGGAATCACAAACTTTAACACAGGTATTTCTACCAATGCATAATACTCGCTAGCATGACTCTAATATCACCATCTTTATATGTCAAAACAAATGCAAGGAATCAAACTTCTCATAGTATTCAATGCTCTTTATATGAAAGTTTTTATTATATCCCTCTTGGATGCCCATCATATTAGGACTAAATTCATAACCTAAGCAAATTACCATGCTATTTAAAGACTCTCAAAATAATATAAGTGAAGCATGAGGGTTCAACAATTTCTATAAAATAAAGCTACTGCCATGCTCTAAAAAGATATAAGTGAAGCACTGTAGCAAACTGCCTAGCTCAAAAGATAGAAGTGAAGCACATAGAGTATTCTAATAAATTCATGATTCATGTGTGTCCCCCTCAAAAGGCGTGTACAGCAAGGATGATTGTGGCAAACTAAAAAGCAAAGACTCATATCATACAAGACGCTCCAAGTGAAACACATATCATGTGGTGAATAAAAATATAGCCTCAAGTAAATTTATCGATGGAACAAAAATGAAAGAGGGGATGCCATCTAGGTCATCCCCAAGCTTAGATGCTTGGTTGTCCTTGAATATCACATCTGACCTGCTCGGTTGCTAGCGGCCTTTAGCAAGGCGTGCCAATCGCAAAGTAGACAATGATGCCGGTTGGTGAACCTGTACAACGTGTCACACTTATGTTCCCTTTGCCACACACTATGTTGTCGGGCTCCAGGCGAGTCTGTCATCCTTGTGCTAGCCCGACCTCTTTCTTGTTCTAGTGATGCCGACCACAAACCAGATTATCACATAATCATTGTCGCCTGGCATGCTTATCTTGGTCGGGTCACATGAGGGGCCCAGAGTATATCTCTCCTCATTGGAGGGGCAAATCCCATCTTGCTAGACCATGTCTAGTCCAGAACCTACCTTTATAACTATCCAGTTACGGAGTAGCATTTGGTTGGTCCAAAGTAGGTCGATCACCATCCCGAGTACATGCACCAGCTTAGGTCTTAGGACGTAGAACTTATGTTGGACTAGAGACTCACAGATGACTTATCACTGTGTCTCATAGTCAGATATGTCTGACTTAGACCTTATTTGGACTCAGATCCGACTATGTCGAAACAGGCGACCAGATCTTTCCTAGTCCATATGATCAGGCTAGCATCCAATGCTACATGGCCAGTGAGAATGAGCCATCCATCATGCCATATGCTAGTCTAGTCATCTATGAGTCCACACAACCCTTTTGACTAGGGACCTTTTAGGACAGTCATCATACAATGTATAGTCACACAAAAAGTCATGTACTTGCTGATGCTTTATACGTCTCCAAGGTATCTATAATTTTTGATTGTTACATGCTATTATATTATTTGTTTTGGCTGTTTTATATGCATTAATATGCTATTTTATATTATTTTTGGGACTAGCTTATTAACCTAGAGCCCAGTGTCAGTTTCTGTTTTTTCCTTGTTTTTGATTTTCGCAGAAAAGGAATACCAAACGGAGTCCAAATGGAATAAAACCTCCATGATGATTTTTCTTGGACCAGAATACACCCAGGAGACTTGGAGTGCAAGTCAAGAGCCATGAGGCAGCCACAAGGGTGGAGGGCGCGCCCAGGAGGATAGGGCACGCCCCTGCTTTATGGGCCCCTCGGTGATCCCCTGAACTAGATCTTCCTCCTATATATTCACATATATTCCCAAACCACCAGAAGCATCCATGAAAATACTTCTCCACTGCCGGAACCTTCTATTCCCATGAGATCCCATCTAGGGGCCTTTTCTAGCATCCTGCCGGAGGGGGATTCGATCACAGAGGGCTTCTACATAAACTCTATTACCCTTCCGATGAAGCATGAGTAGTTTACCACAGACCTGCGGGTCCATAGCTAGTAGCTAGATGGTTTATTCTCTCTCTTTGATTCTCAATACCATGTTCTCCTCGATGTTCTTAGAGATCTATCCAATGTAATCTTCTTTTGCGGTGTGTTTGTTGAGATTCGATGAATTGTGGATTTATGATCAGCTTTTCTATGAATATTATTTGAATCTTCTCTGAATTATTTTATGCATGATTTGATATCTTTGTAATTCTCTTCGAACTATCGTTTGGTTTGGCCAACTAGATTGGTTTTTTTTACAATGGGTGAAGTACTTAGCTTTGGGTTCAATCTTGCAGTGTCCTCTCCCAGTGACAGAAGGGGCTGTGAGGCACGTGTTGAATTGTTGCCATCAAGGATAAAAAGATGGGGTTTACATCATATTGCTTGAGCTTATTCCTCTACATAATGTCATCTTACTTAAAGCATTACTCTATTCTTCATGAACGTAATACTCTAGATGCAGGCAGGAGTCGGTCGATGTGTGGAGTAATAGTAGTAGATGCAGGTAGGAGTTGGTCTACTTGACACATATGTGATGCCTATTAATGACCCACAAGTATAGGGGATCTATTGTAGTCCTTTCTATAAGTAAGAGTGTTGAACCCAACGAGGAGCAGAAGGAAATGACAAGCGATTTTCTGTAAGGTATTCTCTGCAAGCACTGAAATTGTAGGTAACAGATAGTTTTGTCATAAGATAATTTGTAACGGATAACAAGCAATGAAAGTAAATAAAGTGCAGCAAGGTGGCCCAATCCTTTTTGTAGCAAAGGACAAGCGAGGACAATTTCTTAGAATTATCGTCAAGCTAGTTTTCACCACGCTCATATGATTCGCGTTCAGTACTTTGATAATTTGATATGTGGGTGGACTGGTGCTTGGTTACTGCCCTTTCTTGGACAAGCATCCCACTTATGATTAACCCCTATTGCAAGCATCCGCAACTACAAAAGAAGTATTATGGTAAACCTAACCATAGCATGAAACTAATGGATCCAAATCAGCCCCTTACACTACAAAAAAAACACTTCCATGATGATACGTGTTTGTCATAGTAGGTCGCGTTTTTTGTCATGCATGTACATCCATGACGATTTTATGACAGAATCAAGATAGTCATACATGTGCCGTCGTAGAAGTGTTAAGTGACATTACCAAAATTATCATCACGGAAGTGTCCACTTCCATGAAGATACATCGCGCGTCACAGAAGTGCTTTCGTCAAGGGTGACCGACACGTGGCATCCACCGTAACGGAACGTCGTTAAGCTATCGGGTCGGGTTTTGGATCTGATAATTGATAACCCACAAGTATAGGGGATCGCAATAGCTTTCAAGGGTAGAGTACTCAACCCAAATTTATTGATTCGACACAAGGGGAGCCAAAGAATATTCTTGAGTATTAGCAGTTGAGTTGTCAATTCAACCACACCTGGATAACTTAGTATCTGCAGCAAAGTGTTTAGTAGCAAAAGTGGTATGATAATCATAGTAGCGGTAGAAAAAGTAAAGATAAATGTTTTTGGGTTTTTGTAGTAGTTGTAACAGCAGCAACGGAAAAGTAAATAAGCGAAGAACAATATATGAAAAGCTCGTAGGCAATGGATCAGTGATGGATAAATATGCCGGATGTGATTCCTCATGCAATAGTTATAACATAGGGTGATATAGAACTAGCTCCAATTCATCAATGTAATGTAGGCATGTATTCCGTAAATAGTCACACGTGCTTATGGAAAAGAACTTGCATGACATCTTTTGTCATACCCTCACGTTGCTGCGGGGTCCTTACGGAAACTAAGGGATATTAAAGCCTCCTTGAGGGAGTCCTGGACTAGGGGGTGTCCAGATAGCCAGACTATCACCGTCCGCCGGACTCCAAGACTACGAAGATACAAGATTGAAGACTCTGTCCCGTGTCCGGATGGGACCTTCCTTGGCGTGGAAGGCAAGCTTGGCGATACGGATATGTAGATCTCCTACCATTGTAACCGACTCTGTGTAACCCTAGCCTCCTCCGGTGTCTATATAAACCGGAGGGCTTTAGTCCGTAGGACACAACATACATTACAATAATCATACCATAGGCTAGCTTCTAGGGTTTAGCCTCCTTGATCTCGTGGTAGATCCACTCTTGTACTACCCATATCATCAATATTAATCAAGCAGGACGTAGGGTTTTACCTCCATCGAGAGGGCCCGAACCTGGGTAAAACATCATGTCCCTCGTCTCCTGTTACCATCCGCCTAGACGCACAGTTCGGGACCCCCTACCCGAGATCCGCCGGTTTTGACACCGACATTGGTGCTTTCATTGAGAGTTCCTCTGTGTCGTCACCGATAGGCTTGATGGCATCTTTAACCAACAACGCTGTCCAGGGTGAGACTTTTCTCCCCGAACAGATCTTCGTATTCGGCGGCTTCGCACTGCGGGCTAATTCGCTTGGCCATCTGGAGCAGATCGAAAGCTACGCCCCTGGCCGTCAGGTCAGATTCGGAAGCCTAAACTTCACCGCCGATGTCCATGGAGACTTGATCTTCGACGGACCCGAGCCACAGCCAAGCGTGCCGCACTGTTGCGATGGGCAAGATCTAGCTCTGCCGCCGAACAGTGCCTTGGTGGCCGCACACGAATCCACTCCGGCCATTAGTCCGGAGCCGATCGCCCGGATAGAGGATCGATGGATAGACACCGCCTCGGGGGCTTCAACTTCCACGGCGATGGAGCCGAACAATAATCTTGTCCCCCATGAAATTTGTGATTCCGAGGTGCCGGACTCCTTGCCGGACTCCGAACCGCCCGCGCCCCTACCAATCAAATCGGATTGGGCGCCGGTTATGGAATTCACCGCCGCGAACATCTTCCAATACTCGCCTTTTGGCGATATCCTGAATTCACTAAAGCATCTCTCATTATCAGGAGAGCCCTGGCCGGACTATGGCCAGGATGGTTGGGATGCGGACGACGAAGAAATTCAGAGCCCACCCACCACCTACTTTGTAGCCACTGTCGACGATCTAACCGACATGCTAGACTACGACTCCGAAGACATCGATGCTATGGACGATGATGCCGGAGACGAACAGGAACCAGCGCCCACAGGGCACTGGAAGACCACCTCGTCATATGACATATATATGGTGGACACCCCAAAAGACGGGCACGGCAAATAAGTAGCGGAGGCGGACTCTTTAAAGAAGCAGCCCAAACGCCGGCGTCAGCGGCGCCGCTCTAAATCCCGCCACAGCAAGAATGGAGATTCCGGCACAGGAGATAATAATACCCCAGAGAGTGCCGAAGACAATCCCCTCCAGCAAGACTCAGCGCAGGAGGATGCAGAAGCGAGCCCTCATGAGAGGGCGGCAGACGAAGAGGTTGAGGATCATAACTATATGCCTCCCTCCGAAGACGAGGCAAGCCTCAACGATGACGAATTCGTCGTACCTGAGGATCCCGTCGAACAAGAGCGCTTTAATCGCAGGCTTATCGCCACGGCAAACAGCCTAAAGAAAAAGCAGCAGCAGCTTCAAGCTGACCAGGACCTGCTGGCCGATCGATGGACCGAGGTCCTCACGGCCGAAGAGTATAAACTCGAACGCCCCTCCAAAAGCTATCCAAGACTCAAGCTGCTCCCCCAATTAGAGGAGGAAGCATACATACCTCCATCACCAGCGCACGATATGGCTGACCGACCACCCCGTGGTCGTGACAGAGAGGCATCCAGGCCCCCAGCCAAGACCGTACCCCGGCATCGCTCCAAAAGTACGAAGCCAAGAGGGAACGCGCCGGATACAATAACCCCGGCCGGGCCGAGCACAATGGACAACACTCTCTCTAGCTGCGTCGCGATATTGCTCAATACAGAGGCGCCACACACCCGCAATGCTTCACTAACGAAGTAATGGATCATCAAATCCCTGAAGGGTTTAAACCCGTAAACATTGAATCCTACGATGGCACAACAGACCCCGCGGTTTGGATAGAAGATTATCTTCTCCACATCCATATGGCCCGCGGCGATGATCTCCACGCCATCAAGTATCTCCCACTCAAGCTTAAAGGACCAGCTCGGCATTGGCTTAACAGCTTGCCCGCAGAGTCAATTGGGTGTTGGGAAGACCTAGAGGCCACATTCCTTGATAACTTCCAAGGCACGTATGTGCAACCACCAGACGCCGATGACCTAAGCCACATCATTCAGCAGCCAGACGAATCGGCCAGACAATTCTGGACACGGTTCTTGACGAAGAAAAATCAAATCGTCGATTGTCCGGATGCAGAGGCCCTTGCAGCCTTCAAACATAACATCCGGGACGAATGGCTAGCCCGGCACCTGGGGCAGGAAAAGCCGAAATCCATGGCAGCCCTCACATCGTTAATGACCCGCTTTTGCGCAGGAGAGGACAGCTGGCTAGCTCGCAGCAACAATCTCCATAAAAATTCTAGCAGTCCGGATGCTAAGGACAACAACGGTAGGTCACGTCGAAACAAAAACAAACACCGCATTAACGGCGACGATAAGGAGTATACGGCAGTCAACGCCAGATTCCGAGGCTCTAAACCCGGTCAGCAGAAGAAGCCTTTCAAAAGAACCACTCCGGGTCCGTCCAATCTGGACCGAATACTCGACCGCTTATGCCAGATACATGGCACCTCTGAAAAGCCAGCTAACCACACTAATAGAGATTGCTGGGTGTTCAAGCAGGCCGGCAAGTTAATTGTCGAAAACAATGACAAGGGGCTAAACAGCGACGACGAGGAAGAGACCCGACCGCCGAACAATAGAGGACAGAAGGGTTTTCCCCCACAAGTGCGGACGGTGAATATGATATACGCGACCCATATACCCAAGAGGGAGAGGAAACGCGCACTAAGGGACGTCTATGCGATGGAGCCAGTCGCCCCGAAGTTCAATCCATGGTCCTCTTGTCCGATCACTTTCGATCGAAGAGACCATCCGACCAGCATACGCCATGGCGGATTCGCCGCATTGGTTTTAGACCCAATCGTCGATGGATTTCACCTCACGAGAGTCCTGATGGACAGCGGCAGTAGCCTGAACCTGCTTTATCAGGATACAGTGCACAAAATGGGCATAGACCCCTCAAGGATTAAACCTACAAAGACAACCTTTAAAGGTGTCATACCAGGAGTGGAAGCCAACTGTACAGGCTCAGTCACACTGGAAGTGGTCTTCGGATCCCCAGATAATTTCCGGAGCGAAGAGTTAATCTTCGACATAGTCCCGTTTCGCAGCGGCTATCACGCTCTGCTCGGACGAACCGCGTTTGCAAAATTCAACGCGGTGCCGCATTATGCATACCTAAAGCTCAAGATGCCAGGCCCTCGTGGAGTCATCACGGTCAATGGGAATACGGAACGCTCCCTCCGAACGGAGGAACATACAGCGGCTCTTGCGGCAGAAGTACAGAGTAGCCTCTTAAGGCAATTCTCCAGTCCGACCGTTAAACAGCCGGATATAGCAAAACGCGCCCGAAGCAATACCAACCAAGACCACCTGGCGCGATCAGAGCATGCGTAGCAATGCGGCCCCAACCCTCGCCCGCGCATAATCGCAATAATAACACTCTGCGTACATCATTACGCTTTGGAGATACCATGGGCACAGGGGAGGGGGCACGATCGCAACGGACCCAGAGTGCGGTTCGACCACACCGGGGGCTCGCAAGTGTGCCCCCCTTTTTTTTATATTTTTTATTTTCCTTCTTTTATGTACACAGGATTCCGTTAACCAGAAGCCCTGTCCAGCGGCGAACCTGCCGAACTCATGATGCAACAGTCAGGGACTAAAGAAGGCTGCGACGAACACTCAGGTGGTCTCAATTACGAGCATTAAATTCGATTATATACACCAAGTCCGCAGCTCACCCCTGGAGGGGGACATGTTTACTTAGTCCAAATCCCTTGCTTACCGCACTATTTGTATCAGTCCGCTCTCCTAGCAGACTTTCTTTCATAAATAATGCAGCACCTTTTTGATTGCAATTGCATTACCTTTTATATATACGCTCGTTATACGACATCTTGCGCCCGTATATTTTGGTACGGCCTAATACGCCAGGGGCTTATGTTCCCCACTCTATGGTGTGATAAGTCCGAACAATTTCACAAGTGCGGCACCCCGAACTTATAGCATTATATGAATCGGCTCCGAATCATGTCTTGGGTCAATAGTTGGGTTTGCTCGGCTCCCATGTTTTGGTGCCTTACGTTCCGTTCTGTCGGCTAAGGTGGCACTGGGAGAACCACTGCGATTGCGCCCCGGTTGAGCCGGGCGAGCGCCTCAGTGGAGAAAGCTAAAACTGACCGGCATGATAAGGCGAGAGACTGGTCGCTGTTCGAGAGGTTTTTTCGGGTCCTTAAAGACTCACGCCGCTTCGAGCGAAGTTCCGGACAATGTCCGACGAAGGCGTGGATAGCGCCCCGGACTCGGTCTTCCGAATACCAGGGGCTTCGCCGAAATTTAAAATTATAGAATTCTATGGCTAAGTGAGAGTGTTCAAGCATTATAAGTCCGGTTGCCTTGTTCGTTGTGTTGAGCGCCTCCCTCGATGGACCCAACAATGGGAACAAGAGTGCTCAAGTTTATCCCGAACACCCCAGCACTTGTGGCTTGGGGGCTGAAGCCAACGACTTGCCATCTCTCAGATTTTATAAACGGCCACACAGAAGGTAATATTTTAAATTAAAAAAGAGTTTCTCAAAGCGCACATGAACAAAGTTTCAGCGCACAGGATAATACATAGCAAATTCACTCAAAGATTACATTTCTGGGGCAATCATCCGCAATATCGCGGGCTCCCTTCAGGACAGATTTATAATACATTTCGGGCGTGCGATACTCCTTGCCCGGTGGCGGTGGGTCCGTGAGAAGCTTCTCCCCATCCAACCTGCCCCATTGCACCTTTGTGCGGTCAAGGGCCCGGCGAGCGCCTTCAATACAGGCGGAGCACTTGATGACATCCACCCAGGGGCATGCATCCACCAGCCGCTGCACGAGGCCAAAGTAGCTCCCAGAAATGGCCTGTCCAGGCCACAGCCGGACTATAAGGCCCTTCATGGCCTCTTCAGCTACCTTGTGGAGTTCGATCAGCTGCTTCAGCTGGTCGCTTGGGGGCACCGGGTGTCCGGCCTCAGCATACTGAGACCAGAAGACTTTTTCCGTCGAGCTCCCCTCCTCGCCACGATAGAATGTGGCGGCATCGGACGCACTACGTGGCAGATCTGCAAACGCCCCTGGAGAGCTCCAAATGCGGGTAAGTATCAGGTATTTTGCATTAACATGCTTGCTTTGCATGAAAAATGCCTTACCCGCCGCTATTTTCTTTACATCTTCAACCTCCTGAAGGGCCTTATGGGATTCGGCCTTGGCGGACTTGGCACTTTCGAGAGCCGTGGCAAGCTCGGACTCACGAGTCTTGGAGTCACGCTCCAAACTCTCATGTTTCTCCATGAGAGCCTGGAGCTCTTGCCGTACCTCCGCCACCCGTGCCTCCTGCTTTTCTCTCTCTGCCCGTTCCGCGGCCGCACTGCGTTCGGCCGTGGACACAGCCTCCTTCAGGGCTGCCACCTCGTTAGTGGCCCCTGCAATACACATATTATCCTTGTTAATTTTATTGCAACCAAAATCCTTTTCTGTAACGTAACTATTCAAAGTGGTGTTACTCACCTTCTTTGTCCTTGAGCTGCTTCTTGGCATGGCCGAGCTCTTGCTCGGACCGCTCGAGATCCTTTTTTAGCACATCGACCTCCACCGTTAGTGCGGCAGAGGTCAGCAGCGCAGCCTGCAAACCCATATTGACATATTTTAAGCAACCCTGCGTATATCTTGTTAGATCCTCAGTCCGGCTTTTTCTTTCCGAACACCGAACTGAGCATCAGGGGCTACTGTCTATGCGGTATTACATTACATAATTTTAACTTCTTACCTCAAAGCCTATTAGAAGGCTGCTGCAGGCTTCGGTCAGCCCGCTTTTGGCGAGCTGAACCTTTTGAATCACCGCACTCATGATAGTACGGTGTTCTTCCTCGATGGAAGCGCCTTTAAGCGCCTCCAACAAGTTATCCGGCGCCTCCGGTTGGACGGAGGCCGCCGGTGTCACGGTCTTGCCCTTCTTTCGAAGGGGCCGATTGCCGGACTCTGGAACCACTGCGGGTTCCGATGTAGAGTCCGGCGCAAAGTCCGGGAGGCTGCCTGACGGCGCCTCCGGAGCCTCCTCCTGATGGGTCCCTCTCTGGGATCCCACCTCGGCGTCCTCATCGGCGCGTGGGGTAGAGGCAGTCGGAAGTGAATCCACATCCGACGGGGCCAACGACCCGCTCGATGAGTCGGGGAGATCATCATCGGCCGGACTATGGACAGAATGCGGCATTAAGGACACTAGGCGACACGAAAGAAATTGCATATAAAGGATCCGGATACTTACGATCTTGCCGGACGCCTGGCCCTTGGAGGCCATTCATCCTCGCCAACGGTGGTGTTTGCGAAACTATCCAGGGGGATAGTCCTCCCCCTCTTGGATCCTTCGGCCTCCCCTATTGGGGAAGCCTTCCTCTTCTTCTCTCCCTCTTCTGGGAGAGAAACCTCCTCGTCTTCGGGGGAGGAGTCCGCCTCGTCGTTGGACACCTGATTGCGGGAACTCTTTTGAGTCCCCGCGGCCACCTTCTTGGCCTTCTTCTCCGGCACTACATGCGGTGCCGGAACCAACAGCCCTGCCAAACGGGCGTCCACTGGGTCTTCTGGCATGGGAGCCGGGCTGATAAGCTGCTTGGCCTTCTCCATCCATTCCTTTCAAAGGAAAGGAAAGAATGAAACCCTCTTATAATCAATTCGATTACTACAAAGTGTCCCGTAATGGGGTTGAAACACTTACCTCGTCAGTTGGATGCTGCGAGCTGAATCCGCGATCTTCCGTCGCGGATGCGGGGGCTTCGGCGCCCTTAAACAGCACCCTCCAAGCGCCTTTGTATGTCGTATCGAAGAGCTCGCTCAGCACCTGGTGCTGTTCCGGATTGAACTCCCACAGATTGAATGCCCGTTCTTGGCATGGGAGAATCCGGCAGATGAGCATGACTTGGACCACGTCGACGAGCCTGAGCTTACCGCTCACCAGCTTCTGGATGCAGGCTTGGAGTCCCGTCAGCTCCTTCGAATTGCCCCACAACAAGCCCTTCTCTTTCCAGGAGGTGAGCTGCGTGGGGATGCCAGATCTAAACTCGGGGGCTGCCGCCCATGTGGGCTTGCGCGGCTCGGTGATGTAGAACCACCCCGATTGCCACCCCTTGATGGAGTCCACGAAGGCCCCTTCGAGCCAAAGGACGTTGGGTAATTTACCCAACATGGCGCCTCCGCATTCCGCTTGCGTGCCCAGCACAACCTTCATCTTGACGTTGAAGGTCTGAGCCACAGGCTGAAGTGGGGCCGGATGCAGAGGAAGGCCTCGCACACGACGATGAACGTCGAGATGTTGAGGATGAAGTTCGGCGCCAGATCGTGGAAATCCAGGCCGTAATAGAACATGAGCCCCCGGACAAATGGATGGAGCGGAAAGCTCAGTCCGCGGAGGAAGTGGGGAAGGAAGACGACCCTCTCGTGAGGCCCAGGGGTGGGGACGAGCTGCCCCTCGTCGGGCAGCCGATGCGCGATATCGCCGGAAAGATATCCGGCGCTGCGCGGTCTGGTGATGTGCTCCTCCTTAACGGTGGAGGCCAACCATTTGCCTCCCGCTCCGGACATATTCGGAGAAGGTCGAGGCGAGATGCGCGAGCTTGGGCGTTGGAGCTTGATTATGCGGAGGTGGATAAGCAAAGGAGGAAGAAGGCGTAGGTGAGAAGGTAAATCCTTATCCCTAATATGTAGGCGGATGAAAACTGTGCGTCCCGCTGGCCAGATAAAACTCGCTTATCTCCCAAGCGCCACCAGCAATGGCACGGTTGGGTTACCCACGTCCATATTTATGAGAATCCTGGAATAAGGGGAACACGATCTCTGCTTCTTGGTAGCGGTGTGATGTCACGCCGCATAATACGTCAGCAGATTGGACTGGTGTACATTTTATTCTCTCTACGGTGGAATGTGGAATTTATTTTGCAGAGCCGGACACTATCCTGGTGTTCATGATCTTCTCTGGATTATTCAAGGGAGGAACCCGCCTTGCAATGCCGAACATTATGCGCACCGGACTTATCGTCATTGAAGCCTGGTTCAGGGGCTACTAAGGGAGTCTTGGACTAGGGGGTGTCCGGACAGCCGGACTATCATCGTCCGCCGGACTCCAAGACTACGGAGATACAAGATTGAAGACTCCGTCCCGTGTCCGGATGGGACTTTCCTTGGCGTGGAAGGCAAGCTTGGCGATACGGATATGTAGATCTCCTACCATTGTAACCGACTCTGTGTAACCCTAGCCTCCTCCGGTGTCTATATAAACCGGAGGGCTTTAGTCCGTAGGACACAACATACATTACAACAATCATACCATAGGCTAGCTTCTAGGGTTTAGCCTCCTTGATCTCGTGGTAGATCCACTCTTGTACTACCCATATCATCAATATTAATCAAGCAGGACGTAGGGTTTTACCTCCATCTAGACGGCCCGAACCTGGGTAAAACATCGTGTCCCTCGTCTCCTGTTACCATCCGCCTAGACGCACAGTTCGGGACCCCCTACCCGAGATCCGCCGGTTTTGACACCGACACTCCTTTTAATAGAGAACCGGAACAAAGCATTAGCACATAGTGAATACATGAACTCCTCAAACTATGGTCATCACTGAGAAGTGTCCCGATTATTGTCACTTCGGGGTTGTCGGATCGTAACACATAATAGGTGACTATAGACTTGCAAGATAGAATCAAAAACACACATATATTCATGAAAACATAATAGGTTCAGATCTGAAATCATGGCACTCAAGCCCTAGTGACAAGCATTAAGCATAGCAAAGTCATGGCAGCATTAATCTCAGAACATAGTGGATACTAGGGATCAAACCCTAACAAAACTAACTTGATTACATGGTAAATCTCATCCAACCCATCACCGTCCAGCCAGCCTACGATGGAATTACTCACACACGGCGGTGAGCATCATGAAATTGGTGATGGAGGATGGTTGGTGATGACGACGGCGACGAATCCCCGTCTCCGGAGCCCCGAACGGACTCCAGATCAGCCCTCCCAAGAGAGATTAGGGCTTGGCGGCGGCTCCGTGTTGTGAAATGTGATGAAACTTTCTCCCTGGTTTTTTTCTCCCCAAGACGGTATATATGGAGTTGGAGTTGAGGTCGGGAGGTGTCCAGGGGGGCCACGAGATAGGAGGGCGCGCCCTAGGGGGGGCCTGTCTCGTGGACAGCCTATGGGCCCCCTGGCCTTGATTCTTTCGCCAAAAATTCTTATTAATTCTGAAAAGTGCCTCCTTGAATTTCCAGGACATTCCGAGAACTTTTCTTTTCTACACATAAAACAACATCATGGTAGTTCTGCTGAAAACAGCGTCAGTCTGGGTTAGTTTCATTCAAATCATGCAAGTTAGAGCCCAAAACAAGGGCAAAAGTGTTTGGAAAAGTAGATACGTTGGAGACGTATCAACTCCCCCAAGCTTAAACCTTTGCTTGTCCTCAAGCAATTCAGTTGATAAACTGAAAGTGATAAAGAAAAACTTTTACAAACTCTGTTGCTCTTGTTGTTATAACATGAAAAGCCAGCTTTCACGTTTCAGCAAATATTATGAACTAACCATACTAACAATAACACATAGATCACAATTACTCATATAAATAACATAATCGGCTAGCAAGCCATAATAATAAAACTCGGATGACAACACTTTCTCAAAATAATCATAACATGATATAACAAAATGGTATCTTGCTAGCCCTTTCTGAGACCGCAAAACATAAATGCAGAGCACCTTTAAAGACCAAGGACTGACTAAACATTGTAATTCATGGTAAAAGAGATCCAGTCAAGTCATACCCAATATAAACCAATAATAATGAATGGGAATGACAGTGTGCTGTCCAGCGGGTGCTTTTAATAAGAAGGGTGATGACTCAACATAAAAGTAAATAGATAGGCCCTTCGCAGAGGGAAGCAGGGATTTGTAGAGGTGCCAGAGCTCGATTTTAAAATAGAGATTGAATAACATTTTGAGCGGCATACTTTTGCTGTCAACGCAACAACTATGATATAGCCGTATCTTCCATACTACATACATTATAGGCAGTTCCCAAACGGAATGGTAAAGGTTTATACTCACCCAACCACAAACAAGCATCAATCCATGGCTTTCTCGAAACAACGAGTGCCTCCAACATACAACAGCCCTGGGGGAGTTTTGTTTAATTATTTTGATTTGCTTTGATCTTTTTGGATCATGGGACTGGGCATCCCGGTTATCGGCCCTTTCTCCTCTTGAGAATAACCCACCTAGCCTGGAAGATATAGGCAGCCCTAGTTGAAACATGAGCTGCTCGAGCATACAAAAACAGAATTTCATTTGAAGGTTTGGAGTTTGGCACATAAAAATTTACTTGGAACGGTAGGTAAATACCGCATATAGGAAGGTATAGTGGACTCATATGGAACAACTTTGGGGTTTAAGGAGTTTGGATTCACAAGCAGTATTCCCGCTTAGTACAGATGAAGGCTAGAAAAAGACTGGGAAGCGACCAACTGAGAGAGTGACAACAGTCGTAAATATGCATTAAAATTAATTCGCACCGAGTACAAGCATGAGTAGGATATAATCCACCATGAACATAAATATCATGAAGGCTATGTTGATTTGATTCACTACATGCGTGAACATGTGCCAAGTCGAGTCACTTAGTATATTCAAAGGAGGATACCATCCCATCATACCACATCATAATCATTCTAATAGCATGTTGGCACGCAAGGTAAACTGTCGGTGTCAAAACCGGCGGATCTCGGGTAGGGGGTCCCGAACTGTGCGTCTAGGCGGATGGTAACAGGAGACAAGGGACACGATGTTTTTACCCAGGTTCGGGCCCTCTCGATGGAGGTAAAACCCGACTCCTGCTTGATTGATATTGATGATATGGGTAGTACAAGAGTGGATATACCACGAGATCAAGGAGGCTAAACCCTAGAAGTTAGCCTATGGTATGATTGTTGTAATGGTTGTGTGTCCTACGGACTAAAACCCTCCGGTTTATATAGACACCGGAGAGGGCTAGGGTTACACAAAGTTGGTTACAATGGTAGGAGATCTACATATCCGTATCGCCAAGCTTGCCTTCCACGCCAAGGAAAGTCCCATCCGGACACGGGACGAAGTCGTCAATCTTGTATCTTCATAGTCATGGAGTCCGGCTGACGATGATAGTCCGGCTGTCCGGACACCCCCTAGTCCAGGACTCCCTCAGTAGCCCCTGAACCAGGCTTCAATGACGATGAGTCCGGCGCGCATATTGTTCGGCATTGCAAGGAGGGTTCCTCCGCCGAATAATTCATAGAAGATTGTGAACACCAGGATAGTGTCCAGCTCTGCAAAATAAATTCCACATTCCACCGTAGAGAGAATAATATGTACACAAGTTCAATCCGCTGACGTATTCCGTGGCATGACGTCATACCACCACCAAGCCTTTACTTGAATCGTTTTTTATTATACCACCTCAGCGCGTTTAGCGAAGCGGTTTCCTTGGCACGTCTTGTCGAAGCAGAGATCGTGTTCCCCTTATTCCGGGATTCCCATCAATACGGACGTGGGTAACCCAACCGTGCCCGTCGCCACGCCCCCTCTATCGGAGGCGAGTCCCGAACGGTCACGGGGACGGCTCTTGGTATTCCCCTTCTTTATAATGGGGCCAAGGCTCGTTTCTTTTCTTCAATCCTCCATCGAATCCTCTCCTTGCCCCGAGTTCCAACACCCAGAGACCCAGATTCGAGCGCTTCGGACCTTCAACAATGTCCGGTTCCGACCTACAGGGCCGGTGGATGCCCTCCTCCGTCACGAAAAAAGACGTGCTAAAGCTGCGAGAGGCCAAGTACCTGTCTTACGAGATTTCGCATAGGTTGCCCGTCAAGGGGCAAGTCATTCCCACCCCCGAGCCCGGCGAGTATGTCGTGTTTGTATCCCACCTCCGTCGGGGTTTAGGCTTCCCGATGGATCCTTTTGTGAGAGGGCTCATGTTTTACTATGGGTTGGAATTCCACGACTTGGCTCTGGAGTCAATCCTCCATATCTCTTCATTCATTGTCGTCTACGAAGCCTTCCTCTGCGTTACCCCTCAGTTCGGCTTGTGGCTTAAGACCTTCGACGTGGAGCCGAAGATGATCGAGGGGCGTCAAGCAGAGTGCGGCGGGGCGGTTGTAAGCCGAAGGGCCGACACTCCATGGCCCGAGGGCTCTTTCCAGGAGGAGCTCGGCTTGTGGCAGCAGGAGTGGTTCTACATAACCACCCCCAGGGGCAGCAGGCAGAAGCCGCCGCCCATCTTCCGCTCGGGCTCTCCACAGCGGCTGATGTCATGGGTCAGCCAAGGGCTCAACTGGGGGTCGTCAAAGGACGTGCCCCTATTGCAGGGCCGGATTCGAGACCTCCAAGCGAGGGAGATCGATCTGGTCGTGGTGATGCAGGTCATGCTGATTAGGCGTCTCCTGCCCTGCAAACGCCGCCCTCTCCGGCTGTGGGAGTTTAATCCGGAGGGACCACGGATTCTCCAACACTTCATGGGTACAACACCCGCGGAGATGTACAAATTGTTCTTCGGATCACGAGAGGCGTGTCCGGAATTGACCGAGGACGCCGGCCTAAGCTGCAATCGCCCGGATACACAAGTAAGTAGCTCTGTGTCTGGACATACCGTTTGTTTGCCTTTCTATGATTCGCCTTTTGACCAATTGCCCTCTAAACATGAGTGGATAGCGCAAGCAAAACTGATACGGTGTCCGGCCCCCCTCCCAGAGACCGTGCCGGATCCCGTGCTGGTCAGGATGTTGGAGGTTGCGCCTTTAGAGGAAGGCGAAGGGGAGAACTGAGGAACTACCGCCTCAACCAAGGAGGCTTGCGAGGAAGGGGGGTCGAGAATCCCTCCTTCCAAGGGGAGAAGAGGACCACTTCCGAAAACCCGAAGGCCAAAGCCCTGAAGCGGGGGAAGAAATCTTCACCAGAGGGTCCTGCATCCGGAGAGGCTCCAGCCGCAGTGTCTCCCCTAAAGAATCAGCCCTCCAGTGAGCCGTAAGTAGAAAAAAGGGAGTTTTGTAATAAGGGACATCCCTATTTGTGCTTCTGAGGATAACTTAAGTTTTTACCTTGTAGTTCGGATCTCCGTCCTTCTCAGATGAGCTCGTCTTCGAGGGAACTCCGTCCGCAGATGATGGAGAGCGACACGCCTCCTTCTGCCGCACCATCGGATAGGGCGGACGAACCTGAAGTGTCATCATGGAGGGTATCTCCGAGTCCGGCAGGGCCGAATAGTTCGGCACCAACTGGTGTGCGGCCGGGGGAGCTGAAGGATCTGCTTGAGAGGGCGTCCATCTCAGAAGGTCACCGTACACTGATGAGTACGGTGATTGAAAGAATTTCATCCACCGAAGGCAGATTGAGTGATGCCGTCAGGAGTTTGCTGGCGGGGTTTGAGGTACGTAAAAATGACATACCCTTTGATAGTTTTACACATAAAGTGTGTCCTGTATAGATAGTAGCCCCTGAGACTCGGTAGGGTGTCGAGAACGATAGCGTGCCGAGGATCAAAATCCCAGGTATTGATTTTCGCCTTTCCTATGCAGGTGGCGGATAGTTCAGTGGCTAGCCGGACTAATGGAGTTGCCAAACTAAAGCGGCAACTCGATGATGCGGATGCGGACATCGCGCTAGTCAACAGGCGACTTGACGAGTCGCAAGGTAGGTTTCTTCTCCGTGGTCACCTAGTAAGGGAGCCGAAGCCCACCCCTTACAATATGTGTGCTTGACGCAGATGGTGCCGCTGCTGTGGAGAGCCTTCGGGAAGAACTTGCTCAAGCCAAGGAGCAAGCCAGAAGGAGTGATGCGGCTGCCTCGAGGGCGGCCGAGGAGCTAGAAGCCGAAAGGGTTGCACACTGCCGAAGCAGGGAGGAGATGGCCGAAATGGCCGTGAAGTTAAAAGATGCTACCGACCGCAATGAGGTTCTTGAAAAGGAGCGCCTAGCGGAGCGAGGAGACCTGGGGAAGGCCACCGCCGAAGCCAAGGATGCCCGTTCTGCAATGCGGGCTATGAAGGAGGAGCTGCGCCAGGCGGGAGACATTATGGCTGGCAAGCCCTTTCTGCTGCGCCAAAGGTTTACGGATCCAAAGTATGCTCAGCTTGGCCAGCTGTGGGGTCCGGAGGATCCTTATATGGACTTAGCGGCAAGTGCGGCGGATGCCGTTGTGCATTTCTGAAGTCAGAAGGATCACAAGATGGAAGACCTATTTTGGTCTCAATTCCATAGTCCGGAGCGTTCACTTCCACTGACCGATCGGTTGGCCGAGTGGGCTGAGCTGAATAGATTGTCCGGACTTGCCATGACGGAACTCATGTCTGGCTGGATAGGCCCAAGCCGAAGAGTTATTTTGGCTTATTGCAGCAATTTCCTGGGGCGGTGCCGCATATCAAGGCGATGAAGCGGTCGGCCTACATAGAGGGTGCACGGATGGCCCTCGCCCGTGTGAAGACACATTGGACAGAGATGGATGCCACCGCTATTGCGACCCAGGGTTCGGACGAGAGCCGGTTACCCGCCGAGCACTATTTTGGGGAGGTTCTGCATGGTGCTCGTGTAATAGAGTCGCAGTGCTCAAAGAATGTCATGTTCAAATGAACGTTTTGGTTTGTAAAACGATGTTTATGATATAAGAGCTTTTTGGTACTTGTGCGTTCAAGTATTGAAATATCTCCTGTGCGGCCGTTTATGTATATGTGTGTATAACCTGAAAGATGGCAGTCGTCGGCTTCAGCCCCCACGCACAAGGTGCGGGGGTGTTCGCAAAAATAGCGCATTTTCACACTTAATCCGACGTCTCGGTCCTGTGAAGGAGGTGGTAGCGTAGAAAACGAGGCAACCGGACTATAATGCTTTATCACTTTCACTTAGCCATAGGAGTTCGAGGGTGGGGCTACGATATAGCCCCTAGGGGCACCGCGCTCTCCGAATTCGGGGCGCGTATGTGCCTGACCGGGAAACAGTCCTTCGTCAAAGCGGAGGAATTCTAAACATTCCGGTAGTTGATCGAGTGGTTGACCAGTCTCTCGCTGTATCATGATAGTCAGTTTTCGGCTTTCTCTACTGAGGTGCTCGCCCAGCCGAACCGGGGCACAATTGCAGTAGTTCTCCTGGTGCCGCGTTAGCCGATGATACGGAACGTAAGGCAGCAAAAAACAGGAGCTGGGCAAACCCAACATTTGACCAAAGACATGATTCGGAGCTGATGCATATAAGGCCTAACTCGAGACGCCGAACACTCCCTAAGGTATTCGGTCTTTATGATAGCGGGCAAAACAATGCCCTAAGCCCCTAGTGTCCAGGTACACGCGAGGTCCTCTGACGCGGCCAATGCCAAAATGTCAGTCTCCTCTCTGGTTATAATGAGAAACCAGGGGATATATAGCAACAGGAGACAGTAAAAAAGGTTTTCGCAGGGTCTTAATCTGAAAAGAATCCTTGCAACGGGTCCCTACTGCACGTCTGCGCCTGTGTCTCCGTTGTGCTGTATCCTGGACGGGTGTAACACGCTGTTCATCTGTAAAAGAGAGGAACTTAGTTTGGAAAGTAATCGTGCAAAAAATGAATTGAAAATCGAAATATGAATGAGTGAATAAAGATGAGCTTATATTAGCTCATACGCACAGCCCCTTGTAAAGAGGTGTGCGGCTAGGGAGCCCCTAGCTTATTTTATGCCGGACTCGTCTAGCCGTGTCCGGGGTCTTGAACGACCTTGTAATGAGATGATGCCGCGTCGACCGGGCATTTTAAGTGTAAGGGACGCGTAGTGTGGTATTGCATTAAAGCGGACAAAAGCTTCACGTCCCAATAGTGCTCGATGGCTACTTTTGAATGGGGCGACATGAAAATTAGCTTTTCGCGTCGGAAGTTGTCGGGTGATCCGAACACAACTTCTAGTAGTAAGGAGCCCGTGCACTTGGCGTGAGGGCCTGTCATCACTCCTTTGAAGGAAGTGTGGCTATATCGAATTTTAGTAAGGTCTATCCCCAACTTGCGGATTGTGTCCGGATATAGCAGGTTTAAATCGCTGCCGCCGTCCATCAGGATTTGTGTAAATTGTAGTCTGTCGATTATAGGATCCAATATCAGAGCAGTCCATCCTGCGTTTCGAATGGTTCTGGAATAGTCCAGGTTGTCGAAAGTAATAGGTTTTGACATCCAACCTCGAGGTTCCGCTGGGGTGGACCGTGTGATAACTACTTTAGCGGGTGTCGCACTGTTGTTCCGTATTATCACATGAAGTGAGTTTACTGTTTTGACTTCTTGTGGGAAAGTCTTTTGTTTTCCGGCGCTCTACTGGTGGGGTTCGTCGTCATCCTCGCTTGGTGCGTCGAGCCCCTTGTGTTCGGCATTGAGTCGGCCGGACTGTTTGAAGACCCAACAATCTCGGTGGGTGTGGTTTGCAGGCCTTTCGGGGTGCTGTGGATTTGACATATCCGATCCAAAATTTTGTTTAAGTTGGATTGCTCATCACTGTTGTCCTTAAGAGGCAGTGTTTTGCTGTTCGGCCGTGAGCTTTTGAATCCGGCATTGACCGTCGTGTACTTTGGGCTTTTTTCTTTGTTTTGGCGCTGGTCCTTTCTGCGCCGTGATTTTCCGTTTCCATCTCTAATCTCGGATGTACTCGGGTCGCTGGTGTTGCATCTTGCTAGCCAGCTGTCTTCCCCTGCGCAAAAGCGGGTCATGAGGCTTGTTAGCGCGGCCATTGTTCTCGGCTTCTCTTGGCCGAGGTGTCTGGCGAGCCATTCGTCTCGGACATTGTGTTTAAAGGCTGCTAAGGCTTCGGCGTCCGGACAGTCGACATTTGGTTCTTTTTGGTAAGAAACCTGTTCCAGAATTTGCGCGCTGACGCTCCGGGCTGTTGAGTTATGTGACTTAAATCGTCTGCATCCGGAGGTCGGACATAAGTCCCTTGAAAATTTGCTCTAAACGCGTCCTCGAGCTCTTCCCAACTTCCAATAGTATTTTCTGGGAGGCTTTTGAGCCAATGCCGAGCTGACCCTTTGAGCTTGAGGGGTAGATATTTTATGGCGTGGAGATCGTCTCCTCTAGCCATGTGTACATGCAGTATGTAATCCTCAATCCAGACTCCTGGGTCTGTTGATCCGTCGTATGCCTCTATGTTTACGGGCTTGAATCCCGCTGGGAATTCATGATCCAGCACCTCATCGGTGAAACATAGTGGGTGTGCGGCGCCCCTGTATTTAGGCGTGCCATTATCTTCGAGCATGCGGCGTGTTGTGTTGCTTCCTGGGGCCCTCTTTTTTGGCCCATAAATGGACCTGACTAGGCCATCTGAGTTATGAGGATCCTGTGCCGTCTTGTGTGCGGCGCCGGTTGTCGCTTTTGGCCTGTCATCTGGTCGTCTATCCGGCCAAGCGCCTCTTTACTTTTTGACTGTGGGGGCTCTATGGCCTCCTCGTCGAATTCTGGCAGCAGCTTGTGTTTCGGGTAGCTCTTTGTTTGGTGGCTATTGCCATATTTGTCCGTTTTTTCCTTCTTCAGACTTCTTGCATTGGCGAGAAGTCTTTTGTGAAGGTTCTTGTGCTCCGGTGGTGTGTCCAGCGTGAGATCATCTGGACCGTTGTTTTTGCCGGGCATAGATTGATTATCTGATTCATCCTGTTCGGATGGTTGCTTGGTTGCATGTTCGTCGCCCACTGGTTTGCACTGCTCTATTACTAGGTCCTTAGGAGTGCTGTTGTCGTCGAGGCGGGATTTAGGGCGGCGCCTACGTCGCCGTTTTGGTTGTTTTTCGGCGGGATTGTCTGTTGCCGCGTCCCGTTGTTCCTCGTTATCGCTTCCTTTTGGGGTGTCCACCATATATACATCATGAGTTGGGGTGTCTTTCCAGTGCTTGGTAGGCGCTGGTTCTTGGTAGTCTCCGGCATCGTCGTCCATACCGTTGATGTCTTCGGAGCCGTAGTCTAGCATGTCGGTTAGATCATCGACAGTGGCTATAAAGTGGGTGGTGGGTGGGTTTTGAATTTCTTTGTCGTCCGCATCCCAACCATCCTGACCGCAGTCCGGCCAGGGCTCTCCTGGTAGCGAGAGATGCTTTAGCGAATTTAGGATGTCGCCAAAGGGTGAGTGCTGAAAGATGTCCGCGGCGGTGAACTCCACGATCGGCGCCCAATCGGATTCGATTGGCAGGGGCGCAGGAGGTTCGGAGTCCGGCAAGGAGTCCGGCGCCTCGGAGTCGCGAGCTTTATAAGGGACAAGGTCAGTATTCGGCTCCATCACCGTAGAAGTTGCGGCTTCCGAGGCGGTGTCTAGCCACATGTCGTCGATCTGTGCGGTCTGCTCCGAACTATGGGTCAGAGCGGACTCGTGTGCGGCCTCTAGGGCACTGTCCGGCAGCAGATCTAAATCATGCCCATCGTGACAGCGCGGCACGCTCGGCTGCGGCTCGAATCCGTCGAAGATCAAGTCTCCGCGGATGTCGGCCGTGAAGTTTAGGCTTCCAAACCTGACCTGATGGCCAGGGGCGTAGCTTTCGATCTGCTCCAGATGGCCAAGTGAATTGGCCCGCAATGCAAAGCCGCCGAACACGAAGATCTGTCCGGGGAGAAAATTCTCACCCTGGACTGTGTTGTTGTTGAGTGAAGAAGCCATCAAGCCTATCGGTGATGACACAGAGGAACTCTCAATGAAAGCACCAATGTCGGTGTCAAAACCGGCGGATCTCGGGTAGGGGGTCCTGAACTATGCGTCTAGGCGGATGGTAACAGGAGACAAGGGACACGATGTTTTTACCCAGGTTCGGGCCCTCTCGATGGAGGTAAAACCCTACTCCTGCTTGATTGATATTGATGAAATGGGGAGTACAAGAGTGGATCTACCACGAGATCAAGGAGGCTAAACCCTAGAAGCTAGCCTATGGTATGATTGTTGTAATGGTTGTGTGTCCTACGGACTAAAACCCTCCGGTTTATATAGACATTGGAGAGGGCTAGGGTTACACAGAGTCGGTTACAATGGTAGGAGATCTACATATCCGTATCGCCAAGCTTGCCTTCCACGCCAAGGAAAGTCCCATCCGGACACAGGACGAAGTCTTCAATCTTGCATCTTCATAGTCTTGGAGTCCGGCTGACGATGATAGTCCGGCTGTCCGGACACCCCCTAGTCCAGGACTCCCTCATAAACCATTATAACTCATAGCTAATCAAGCATGGCACAAGCAACTATAATCTCTAAATGTCATTGCAAATATGTTTATTTCATAAAAGCTGACTCAGGAACGATGTACTCATCATATTTACAAAAACAAAAAAGGTCAAGTTCATACCAGCTTTTCTCATCCCAATAAGTCCATCATATATCATCATTATTGCCTTTCACTTGCATGACCGAACGATGTGTATAATAATAAGAGTGCACGTGCATTGGACTAAGCTGGAATCTGCAAGCATTCAACTCAAGAGAGAAGACAAGTAATATGGGCTCTAAATTAAATAAGCAATCATGAATGTAAGAGCCACTAAGCATTTTCAATATGGTCTTCTCGACCCCCAAAAGAAACAAAATAAAATAAAACTATTTACATGGGAAAGCTCCCAACAAGTAAAGAAGAACGATAAATCTTTTTGGGTTTTCATTTTAATTTCTACTACAAGCAAGGAAATTAAACTAACTATTTTTTTGGTTTTTCTTAAGGTTTATCAAACACACAAGAAGAAAACTAGAAAAAGAAATTTAAACTAACATGGATAATACAATGAAAGAGTGTGAGCACCGACGACTAGTGTGTGAACATGAATGTAAAGTCGGTGAGAAATACGTACTCCCCCAAGCTTAGGCTTTTGGCCTAAGTTGGTTTAATACCAGTGACTGCCTGGCTGGTATCCATAAGTGAAACTGGGGTAGTACTGAGATGCAGAGGCGACCGCCTCCTGAGCAGCAGTGTGTTGGCGAGCTGCCTCCATTCCCCTGTCATATTCAGCTGCTTCTTCCCTGGTGACAACATATCTTCCTTTTTCCTGATAATCAAAAAGGTAGGGGGCAGGAAGAGTAACAGGGACGACGTTGCGTCTGTTATAGGTTAGTCGATAATGGAGGAATTGTTCATTCCTCTCAAGAAAATGATGATCAAACATAGCTTCTATATCCAAATAAACAGGAGGTACAAGCATATCCCCCTCTCGTGGAGCTATATTAAGAAAATTAGCCACACGGGTCGCATAAATTCCTCCAAAGAAATCTCCCCTTTTACTATTATTATGCAACCTACGTGCAACTATTGCCCCCAAGTTATAACCTTTATAACCTGACACTGCACTCTTGAGGACACAAAGATCAGGGGCACACATGTGACATACTTCGTCCTTACCGTTAATGCATCTACCAATAAAGAGAGCAAAGTAATGTATAGCAGGAAAATGAATGCTCCCTATGGTAGCTTGTGTTACGTCCCTGGATTCCCCCACAGTAATACTAGCAAGAAAATCTCTAACTTGAGATTTGGGAGGATCATTAACATTACCCCACTGCGGGAGTTTGCAAGCAGTTGTGAAATCCTCTAAGTCCATGGTATAAGATGTGTCATAAATATCAAACATAACACTAGGAGAATTACACGTAGAAATATATTCGAACCTCCGCACAAAGGAATCAGTCAATTGATAATATTGAGGACACTTATCTTGTAAGAAGTCCTCCAGCTCGGCATTACGCACATACGCGTCAAATTCCTCCTTGAAGCCTGCTTCGACCATAAAATCATCGGATGGCCACTCGCAAGCCCGAACATTTGCGTCCCTTGGCAAATTAACATCTTGTTCACGTATAGCAATCCTTGGCCGTTTCTTTGCCGAGGAACCACCTTGGTACATTCTTCTAAGCATATTTCTTTTTCTGAAAATTTCTGAAATTTTAGTAACTTCAAAATAAAAGTGAATAAAACTAAACAAGATTGATAGCAACTACTCCTACAAGTGCCTAGAGCCTATATCATGCATTGGAATTGCTTGGGACCTCAAAATTTTAACATGAAAGCTCAAGAACATGGTAACCTATGCAACAAAAATTTGCAATGAACAAAGCACTAGAACAAAAACTAATTGGACCAATGGAGGAGTCACATACTAAGCAACAATCTCCCAAAGCTGTTTTGCGAATGGAGCTTTGAGCTAAGAGATCAAAAATTGTAGCAAAACGAGCTAGAACTCGGGCTTGAGCTGGATGGGGATTTTTTTGGGTAGAAGATGAAGTGTGTGGGTGCTGGCATAAGTGGAGGGGACGCACTAGGGGCCCACGAGACAGGGGGGCGCCCTCCTCTCTCGTGGCCTGGTGGTTGCCCCTTTTGCAGTGTTTTCAGTGCCTAAAATCCTCAAATATTCCAGAAAAAATCATACTAAATTTGCAGGGCATTTGGAGCACTTTTATTTTCGGACTATTTTTTAATGCACGGATAATTCAGAAAACAGACAGATAATACTATTTTTGCTTTATCTATTCTAAATAACAGAAAGTAAAAAGAGGGTACAGAAGGTTGTGCCTTCTAGTTTCATCCATCTCGTGATCATCAAAGTGAATCCACTAACAAGGTTGATCAACTCTTGTTAACAAACTCATTCCGAATAACACGGAACCGGAGAAATTTCGAATAACACTAAGTTACCTCAACGGGGATATGAAAATCGCCAACAATAAGAATATCATACTTTTTCTTGACAGTAGGGAGAGGAAAATCAAAACCTCCAAAAATGATAGTTGGAACTTTTTCAATAGAATTGATGCTATGAACTTGAGATTGTTTCCTCGAAAAGTGACATTGCCTTTGTTGCAATCAATAACAGCCCCTGCAGTATTAAGAAAAGGTCTACCAAGGATAATAGACATACTATTGTCCTCAGGAATATCAAGAATAACAAAGTCCGTTAAGATAGTGACACTTGCAACCACAACAGACACATCCTCAAAAATACCGACAGGTATAGCAATTGATTTATCGGCCATTTGCAAAGATATTTCAGTAGGTGTCAACTTATTCAATTCAAGTCTACGATATAAAGGTATAGGCATAACACTAACACCGGCTCCAAGATCACATAAAGTAGTTCTAACATAATTTCTTTTAATAGAGCATGGTATAGTTGGTACACCCGGATCTCCAAGTTTCTTGGGTATTCCACCCTTAAAAGTGTAATTAGCAAGCATGGTGGAAATTTCAGCTTCCGATATCTTTCTTTTATTTGTGATGATATCCTTCATATGCTTAGCATAAGGATTTACTTTAAGCATATCAGTTAAGCGCATATGTAAGAAAATAGGTCTAATCATTTCAGCAAAGCGCTCAAAATCCTCATCATCCTTTGACTTGGATGGTTTAGGAGGAAAGGGCATGGGTTTCTGTACCCATGGTTCTCTTTCTTTACCGTGCTTCCTAGCAAAAAAAATCTCTGTTATCATAACGTTGATTCTTTGATTGTGGGTTATCAAGATCAAAAGCAGGTTCAATCTCTACATCATTGTCTTTGCTAGGTTGAGCATCAACATGAACATTATCATTAACAATATCACTAGGTTCATGTTCATCACCTGATTGTGTTTCAGCATCAGAGATAGAAATATCATTGGGGTTCTCAGGTGTGTCTACAGTAGGTTCACTAGAAGCATGCAAAGTTCTATCGTTTTTCTTCTTCTTCTTTTTAGAAGAACTAGGTGCCACTAAATTATTTCTCTAAGAATATTGCTCGATTCTCTTAGGGTGGCCTTCAGGATACAAAGGTTCCTGAGTCATTCTACCAGTTTTAGTAGCCACTCTAATAGCAAAGTCATTTTTATTGTTTAATTCATCAAGCAAATCATTTTGAGCTTTAAGTACTTGCTCAGCTTGAGTAGTAACCATAGAAGCATATTTGCTAACGTGGTGAAGTTCATCTTTAACTCTAGCCAGATTATCACCTACGCGTCCTATCTCGAAAGCATTATTCTTTAACTCTCTACCAACATAAGCATTAAAACTTTGTTGTCTAGCCATAAAGTCATCAAATTCTAAACAAGGGCTATGAAATTTAGTAGAGGGTATTTCAAATTTATCATATCTATAGAGAGAATTTACCTTTACTACCTGTGTCGGGTTATCAAGACAATGTGGTTCTTCAGGCGGTAAATTAAGACCATGTATTTCTTCAATAGGAGGTAAATTCTTAACATCTTCAGCTTTAATACCTTTTCCTTTCATTGATTTCTTTGCCTCTTGCATATCTTCAGGACTGAGAAATAAAACACCTCTCTTCTTCGGAGTGGGTTTAGGAATAGGCTCAGGAGTTGGCTCAATTGGCTCAGGAAGAGTCCATTTATTTTCATTAGTCAACATTATTATTGAATAGTAATTCAGCCTCGTCGATTGTTCTTTCCCTGAAAACACAACCAGCACAACTATCCAAGTAGTCCTTGGAAGCATCGGTTAGTCCATTATAAAAGATATCAAGTATTTAATTTTTCTTAAGAGGATGATCAGGCAAAGCATTAAGTAACCGGAGAAGCCTCCCCCAAGCTTGTGGGAGACTCTCTTCTTTAATTTTCACAAAATTATATATTTCCCGCAAGGCAGCTTATTTCTTATGAGCAGGGAAATATTTAGCAGAGAAGTAATAAATCATATCCTGGGGACTACGCACACAACCAGGAGCAAGAGAATTATACCAAGTCTTAGCATCACCCTTTAATGAGAATGGAAATATCTTAAGGATATATAAATAGCGAGACTTCTCATCATTAGTAAACAGGGTATCTATATCATTCAACTTGGTAAGATGTGCCACGACAGTTTCAGATTCAAGGCCATAAAAAGGATCAGATTCAACTAAAGTAATAATATCAGGATCAACAGAGAATTCATAATCCTTATTAGTAACACAGATAGGTGAAGTAGCAAAAGCAGGATCGGGTTTCATTCTAGCATTAAGAGATTGCTGCTTCCATTTAGCTAATAATTTCTTAAGATCATTTCTATCATTGCAAGCAAGAATTTCCATAGCAGTTGTTTCATGCATAACATAACCCTTAGGAACAATAGGTAAAACATAATCATTGGGGGGACCTTCATCATCACTATCATCAGTAATAGGATCTTCAGTAATTTCATTCCCCCTAAATCTAGCAAGTTGTTCATCTAGAAATTCACCTAATGGCACAGTAGTATCAAGCACAGAAGTAGTTTCATCATGCATAGCAGAAGTGGCATCATCAATAACATGCGACATATCAGAATTCATAGTAGTAGCAGGTTTAGGTGTCGCAAGCTTACTAATAACAGAAGGAGAATCTAGTGCAAGGCTAGATGGCAGTTCCTTACCTCCCCTCGTAGTTGAGGGAAAAATAGTAGTCCGGTCATCTTTCAAGTTCTTCATAATGATCAACAGATATAAATCCCAAGTGACTCAGAGAATAGAGCTATGCTCCCCGGCAACGGCGCCAGAAATTAGTCTTGATAACCCACAAGTATATGGGATCGCAACAGCTTTCAAGGGTAGAGTATTCAACCCAAATTTATTGATTCGACACAAGGGGAGCCAAAGAATATTCTTGAGTATTAGCAGTTGAGTTGTCAATTCAACCACACTTGTATAACTTAGTATCTACAGCAAAGTGTTTAGTAGCAGATGTGGTATGATAATAATAGTAGCAGTAGCAAAAGTAAAGATAAATGTATTTCGGTTTTTGTCGTAGTTGTAACAGCAGCAAGGGAAAAGTAAATAAGCGAAGAACAATATATGAAAAGCTCGTAGGCAATGGATCAGTGATGGATAATTATGCCAGATACGATTCCTCATGCAATAGTTATAACATAGGGTGATATAGAACTAGCTCCAATTCATCAATGTAATGTAGGCATGTATTCCGTAAATAGTCACACGTGCTTATGGAAAAGAACTTACATGACATCTTTTGTCCTACACTCCCGTTGCAGCGGGGTCCTTACGGAAACTAAGGGATATTAAGGCCTCCTTTTAATAGAGAACCGGAACAAAGCATTAGCACATAGTGAATACATGAACTCCCCAAACTACGGTCATCACCGAGAAGTGTCCCGATTATTGTCACTTCGGGGTTGTCGGATCATAACACATAATAGGTGACTATAGACTTGCAAGATAGGATCAAAAACACACATATATTCATGAAAACATAATAGGTTCAGATCTGAAATCATGGCACTCGGGCCCTAGTGACAAGCATTAAGCATAGCAAACTCATAGCAACATCAATCTCAGAACATAGTGGATACAAGGGATCAAACCCTAACAAAACTAACTTGATTACATGGTAAATCTCATCCAACCCATCACCGTCCGGCCAGCCTACGATGGAATTACTCATGCACGGCAGTGAGCATCATGAAATTGGTGATGGAGGATGGTTGATGATGACGACAGCGACGAATCCCCCTCTCCGGAGCCCCGAATGGACTCCAGATCAGCCCTCCCGAGAGAGATTAGGGCTTTGCGGCAGCTCCGTATCGTGAAACGCGATGAAACTTTCTCCCTGGGTTTTTTCTCCCCGAGACGATATATATGGACTTGGATTTGAGGTCGGGAGGTGTCCAGGGGGCCCACGAGATAGGAGGGCGCGCCCTAGGGGGGGGCGCCCCTGTCTCGTGGACAGCCTGTGGGCCCCCTGGCCTTGATTCTTTCGCCAAAAATTCTTACTAATTCTGAAAAGTGCCTCCGTGGATTTCCAGGACATTCCGAGAACTTTTCTTTTCTACACATAAAACAACATCATGGCAGTTCTGCTGAAAACAGCGTCAGTCCGGGTTAGTTTCATTCAAATCATGCAAGTTAGAGTCCAAAACAAGGGTAAAAGTGTTTGGAAAATTAGATACGTTGGAGACGTATCAATAACCCGTTAACAGCCCCGACCAATGGGAAATTTCCACATGTAAAATTCTTATTGGCCGGACGAAACACGTGTCAGCTCGTGAGTGGGTCAGATAGGCGCCTATGATATGTCGACACGTGCCACGGCCCACCACTGGCCCATTTAGCTTACAAAGCCGACCCGTTTGACTTGGTCAAAAGTTAATGGGATGGCCCATGAAAAGCCTGTTAATGGTCTCTTTGCAAATAGCCCATTTTACGGCCCGTTAACTCATGGCCCGTTAGGCCCTAAAGGAAATCGGCCCAACAACGTCATGTGGGCCGTCGAATATAACACCATTCCATTTCACTTTCGGCCCATGTATGGCCCACGACGTCTTTCAGCCCATATGAGGCCTTCGTATCTTTCGGCCCTTTACAGGCCCACAGTGACTCTAGCCCACAATGAACAGTAATTTTCTTTGTACCCGTTAACGGCCCATGATTTACATGGGCCGTTTCCACCCCGTGTTAGCTTTTGGCCTATTGACGGCCCATACATTCTTGGGCTCCTTTTCGACCCTCGATTACTTCCGGCCAGTTACTGGCGTGTTCCCCAAATGGGCCAAATTCAGCCCATGGCAAGAGTCGCCCCGTTACTGGCCTGTTACCCTAATGGGCCAAATTCGGCCCATGGCAAGAGTTGGCCCATTTCTGGCCTATTAACCCGTTGCGCCGTTTCCAGCCCATCCTATATTCTGGCCCGTTAACGACCCGTTATGCCTATGATAGAATTAAGCCTTTGCTGTCCTACGGCCTGTTAACAGCCCGTTACCGTGCTGGGCCGATACCAATTATGCCCGTTTACGGCCCATGTAGACCCATTTATCTGACGGCCCGAGGCCCACCGATTCTACGGCCCTGTTGGAGGCCCATTTATCGACGGCCCGTTGGAGACCCATGGATCCTACGGCCCATAGGAGACCTATGGATCCTACGGCCCGCATATGGCCCATGGTTGTTGCGGCCACTAGCAAACCAGGGAAAAGGAAGACTAGGAAATAAATAAGGCTGAAACTAACGCTAGGCTATTAAGGCGATTGCACAGATTACATCCACTCGGCATCAAAGATCGCCACCAGTGCAAATATAGGGAACACCCTACACTATACAAAAATGGCTTGCTGTTTTTGTCAGCCGGTGGCTGCACATTAAAAATAAATTTTGTATCGCACCAAATCAAATTACAACTATATAACAAAAGGAAGGTTGGCATAAAACTTAATAGTCTAGCAGATAAATGCACCACCAGAAGTTCAGAAGCTCAGTTCATTTGACCTAACTGTTACGTTTTCATGATGTATTGTCCGATGGAGCACCATAACCCTCGCCTTCATTTCCCCTAGGCTCCTGAAAAACATAGCAAATGTCTGATATTCTGGTATCAGAACCATGCGTATCTTGACAACATCGAACAATGTCTCTCCTTGTTTCACAAAGGGTCTCTGTTAGGGAATGGACTTGTGTCTGGAGCGTAGATACAACATTGCTTTGAGCTTGCATATCTTGATCATGAGGCAGTTTGGACGATATTGCCTTAACAACCAACCCAATATTACACAGGAACGTGCTTTTGGCACTGTTAGTGGACAGGTACTGACCCACTGCAGCAAGAGCTAACATTGCGGTTATAGTTGCCTCGCCACCTTCAGAAGGTGGCGGTTCCACCATTTTTTCCATAGCTCGCTGAAAAGTTGAGGTTTTACAGAAGATATTAAGGAGGCAGCAAAACCAAACAAAATAGCTTTGGTCTATATACATAACTTATTCTAGTGAACCCATGTAAAATATTAGTTGTATTTTATTGCAAAGTACATAATAAAACCAGGTTCTAAACATATGACCATGTACCATCGCTAATATATTGTCTATTTCTTCACATTGTATTGAGGGCTAAGTATAAAGAGATGAAGTTTATAATACGGTAAGCTTAGTATGACATCATTCATATCACAAAACAACTGAGAATAGACAAACAGGCAATTGTAACGTTGTCAAGGCAAGTCCAGCACGGAACTAGATTACAGGTCAAGATCAAAGGAACATCACTCCTCTCTTTTAAACCTTGTAAGGTGCAATGATACTCTAAGACAATTGTGTATAAAATTAAAAAGAGTAATAGACATTGGCTGCAAACCATGCAGTTGAAGGCACAAGTCAGAGTAAGTAGTAGTTAAAAGGCATGAGAATTAAGGACTTACAACAGCGGCTTTGACTGGTGTCGTCATGCCCTTCTTCTTGCTGGTGTGACAGTCCTTGAAGATTTCCACAACATTTGGTTTAGGTACTTTTTGGTCCTTGCGGGCTTTCCTCTGCATTTTGAACAAGTCAATATAGATCTAATAATATGGTACAGCGAAAAGAGTGAAATAACAACTAATTACAAGAGCCTCGCAGTGTGCAATATAGCTACAAGATCCTGTAGTCTGTTGGAATTTCACTTTCGTACGGTTGGCCTTGTTCTTTGAACAATTCACCTACAAGAAGATAGACTTGTGTGGCACATGTGTAAATAGGACTTCAACATGTGATCTGATCACATATATATAATGTACCTGATACTTCGGATCAGACCAGTGTTTAACAAGGCCCCTCCAGTCTTCATCCAATATATTTTCCACTAGAGATGTTTGGGAAAGTTCACTGTTAGCCTTGCCTTCAAAGTGAGTTTTCCTCAAGTTATACTGATACTGTCGCAGAGCAGACTTGAAAACATGGGTGCAAGCTTGTCTGGTTGCATCATCTTGGCTATCCAACTTGAACCTCATCTGTTGAAAATTATGGGAGTCTCATTATCAGCAACCAAGAAAGTATGGGACAGAGCAAGACGATATTACTAGTTTCCATACAGAACCATACTTACAGATAAATGGTCGAGGAAGGTGTTGAACTAGGTTTCGTCTTTGTCATTCCTGTACTGAATCCATGTTGGGAGGATACGTACATGACACCTAACGGCAACCACTGCCTCTGATACTAACTTAGCTGACTCGGTAGCATCACGTGGCCCTTTTAAACCTTCCTCAAAATAGATCTCCATTCTTCCTCCTCTAGATTTAGTTAACCTATCGAGCATTATCCCTGATGTTTGTTTCCTCTTGCGCCTAGGTGCTAGTCCAAAAATGAACATAGGAAGTGTTAGTGTGCATCAAACTGTGAGACTACATATAAAGAAGCATGCAACTGTAACTTGACTCCCGCAACTACCTTCTTGATGTTGAAGCTCACAAGGCTCATCTGATATTGCCAACTCGTCTGGTGTCAAGAGTGCTTGGGAAGTAGTGTCAGGTGGCAACGGAGCTCGGGAACATGCTGCTAGCTCAGTTGACGCATGAGTAAGTCGTGCAGCTGGTATTATTGTGGTAGGTGTTGCAAGAACTAGGGTTGTCTCTGCTTGTTTGGTGGCAGCTATTTTGTTTCTGTTTGGCTTTTTTTTGCAGCTGGTGTACCATGGGATGCCGTGTTTGTAGAATTTTCCATCGGACTTTGACCTTCTATTTCACCATCAGTACCAGCAGAATCTGCAGGATTCATCCGCTTCTCATTCCCTGCCATTCTGTGTTTCTTCCTCTTTCTTTGTGCCATGTTAAGTCAAGCCGACAAGAAAAACGAATAACAATTTAGTTCTTTGGAACAAATTGATGTGTGATGCAGACGAACTGAACTTTCATATTAGACAACCACATGATAGGAGGATGTAATATATATGAAAAATAGGACGGAAGAGATAACCAGATGTCGATGTCAAAACCGGCGGATCTCGGGTAGGGGGTCCCGAACTGTGCGTCTAGGCGGATGGTAACAGGAGACGAGGGACACGATGTTTTACCCAGGTTCGGGCCCTCTCGATGGAGGTAAAACCCTACGTCCTGCTTGATTAATATTGATGATATGGGTAGTACAAGAGTGGATCTACCACGAGATCAAGGAGGCTAAACCCTAGAAGCTAGCCTATGGTATGATTGTTGTAATGTATGTTGTGTCCTACGGACTAAAGCCCTCCGGTTTATATAGACACCGGAGGAGGCTAGGGTTACACAGAGTCGGTTACAAAGGTAGGAGATCTACATATCCGTATCGCCAAGCTTGCCTTCCACGCCAAGGAAAGTCCCATCCGGACACGGGCCGGAGTCTTCAATCTTGTATCTTCGTAGTCTTGGAGTCCGGCGGACGATGATAGTCTGGCTGTCCGGACACCCCCTAGTCCAAGACTCCCTCAGTAGCCCCTGAACCAGGCTTCAATGACGATAAGTCCAGCGCGCATAATGTTCGGCATTGCAAGGCGGGTTCCTCCCTTGAATAATCCAGAGAACACCAGGATAGTGTCCGGCTCTGCAAAATAAATTCCACATTCCACCGTAGAGAGAATAAAATGTACACCAGTCCAATCTGCTGACGTATTATGCGGCGTGACATCACACTGCTACCAAGCCTTTGTTTGAATCGTTTTTTACTATACCAGCTCAGCACGTTTAGCGAAGCGGTTTCCTTGGCACGTCTTGTCGAAGCAGAGATCATGTTCCCCTTATTCCGAGATTCTCATCAATACGGACGTGGGTAACCCAACCGCGCCATTGATGGTGGCGCTTAGGAGATAAGCGAGTTTTATCAGGCCAGCGGGACGCATAGTTTTCGTCCGCCTATATATAAGGGATAAGGATTTACCTTCTCACCTATGCCTTCTTCCTCCTTTGCTTATCCACCTCCGCATACTCAAGCTCCAACGCCCAAGCTCGCGCATCTCGCCTCGACCTTCTCCGAATATGTCCGGAGCGGGAGGCAAATGGTTGGCCTCCACCGTTAAGGAGGAGCACATCACCAGACTGCGCAGCGCCGGATATCTTTCTGGCGATATCGCGCATCGGCTGCCCGACGAGGGGCAGCTCGTCCCTACCCCTGGGCCTCACGAGAGGGTCGTCTTCCTTCCCCACTTCCTCCGCGGACTGGGCTTTCCGCTCCATCCATTCGTCCGGGGGCTCATGTTCTATTACGGCCTGGATTTCCACGATCTGGCGCCAAACTTCATCCTCAACATCAAGACCTTCAACGTCAAGCCGAAGGTTGTGCTGGGCACGCAAGCGGAATGTGGAGGCGCCATGTTGGGTAAATTACCCAACGTCCTTTGGCTCGAAGGGGCCTTCGTGGACTCCGTCAAGGGGTGGCAATCGGGGTGGTTCTACATCACCGAGCCACGCAAGCCCACATGGGCGGCGGCCCCCGAGTTTAGATCTGGCGTCCCCACGCAGCTCACCTCCTGGAAAGAGAAGGGCTTGTTGTGGGGCAATTCGAAGGAGCTGACGGTACTCTAAGCCTGCATCCAGAAGCTGGTGAGCAGTAAGCTCAGGCTCGTCGACGTGGTCCAAGTCATGCTCATCCGCCGGATTCTCCCATGCCAAGAATGGACATTCAATCTGTGGGAGTTCAATCCGGAACAGCACCAGGCGCTGAGCGGGCTCTTCGACACGACATACGAAGGCGCCTGGAGGGTGCTGTTTAAGGGCGCCGAAGCCCCCGCATCCGCGACGGAAGATCGCGGATTCAGCTCGCAGCATCCAACTGACGAGGTAAGTGATTCAACCCCATCACGGGACACTTTGTAGTAATCGAATTGATTATAAGAGGGTTTCATTCTTTCCTTTCCTTTGATAGGAATGGATGGAGAAGGCCAAGCAGCTTATCAGTCCGGCTCCCATCCCAGAAGACCCAGTGGACGCCCGTTTAGCAGGGCTGCTGGTTCCGGCGCCGCATGTGGTGCCGGAGAAGAAGGCCAAGAAGGTGGCCGCGGGGACTCGAAAGAGTTCCCGCAATCAGGTGTCCGACGACGAGGCGGACTCCTCCCCCGAAGACGAGGAGGTTTCTCTCCCAGAAGAGGGAGAGAAGAAGAGGAAGGCTTCCCCAATAGGGGAGGCCGAAGGGTCCAAGAGGGGGAGAACTATCCCCCCGGACAGTTTCGCCAACACCACCGTTGGCGAGGATGAATGGCCTCCAAGGGCCAGGAGTCCGGCGAGATCGTAAGTATCCGGATCCTTGATATGCAACATCTTTTATGTCGTGTAGTGTCCTTCTAACGCCGCATTCTGTCCGTAGTCCGGCCGATGATGATCTCCCCGACTCATCGAGCGGGTCGTTGGCCCCGTCGGATGTGGATTCACTTCCGACTGCCTCTACCCCACGCGCCGACGAGGACGCCGAGGTGGGCTCCCAGAGAGGGACCCATCAGGAGGAGGCTCCGGAGGCGCCGTCATGCAGCCTCCCGGACTTTGCGCCGGACTCTACATCGGAACCCGCAGTGGTTCCAGAGTCCGGCAAGCGGCCCCTTCGAAAGAAGGGCAAGACCGTGACACCGGCGGCCGCCGTCCAACCAGAGGCGCCGGATAACTTGTTGGAGGCGCTTAAAGGTGCTTCCATCGAGGAAGAACACCGCACTATCATGAGTGCGGTGATTCAAAAGGTTCAGCTCGCCAAAAGCGGGCTGACCGAAGCCTGCAGCAGCCTTCTAACAGGCTTTGAGGTAAGAAGTTAAAATTATGTAATGTAATACCGCATAGACAGTAGCCCCTGATGCTCAGTTCGGTGTTCGGAAAGAAAAGCCGGACTGAGGATCTAACAAGATATGCGCAAGGTTTCTTAACATATGTCAATATGGGTTTGCAGGCTGCGCTGCTGACCTCTGCGCACTAACGGCGGAGGTCGATGTGCTGAAAAAGGATCTCGAACGGTCCGAGCAAGAGCTCGGCCATGCCAAGAAGCAGCTCGAGGACAAAGAAGGTGAGTCACACCGCTTTGAATGGTTACCTTACAGAAAAGGATTTTGGTTGCAATAAAATTATCAAGGATAATATGTGTATTGCAGGGGCCACAAACGAGGTGGCAGCCCTGAAGGAGGCTATATCCGCGGCCGAACGCAGTGCGGCCGCGGAACGGGCAGAGAGAGAAAAGCAGGAGGCACGGGTGGCGGAAGTACGGCAAGAGCTCCAGGCTCTCATGGAGAAACATGAGAGTTTGGAGCGTGACTCCAAGACTCGAGAGTCCGAGCTTGCCTCGGCTCTCGAAAGTGCCAAGTCCGCCAAGGCCGAAGCCCATAAGGCCCTTCAGGAGGTTGAAGATGTAAAGAAAGTAGCAGCGGGTAAGGCATTTTTCATGCAAAGCAAGCATGTTAATGTAAAATACCTAATACTTACCCGCATTCGGAGCTCTCCAGGGGCGTTTGCAGATCTGCCGCGTAGTGCATCCGATGCCGCCACATTCTATCGTGGCGAGGAGGGGAGCTCAACGGAAAAAGTCTTCTGGTCTCAGTATGCTGAGGCCGGACACCCGGTGCCCCCAAGCGACCAGCTGAAGCAGCTGGTCGAACTCCACAAGGTAGCTGAAGAGGCCATGAAGGGCCTTATAGTCCGGGTGTGGCCTGGACAGGCCATGCCTGGGAGCTACTTTGGCCTCATGCGGCGGCTGGTGGATGCATGCCCCTGGGTGGATGTCATCAAGCGCTCCGCCTGTATTGAAGGCGCTCGCCGGGCCCTCGCCCGCACAAAGGTGCAATGGGGCAGGTTGGATGCGGAGAAGCTTCTCACGGACCCACCGCCACCGGGCAAGGAGTATCGCATGCCCGAAATGTATTATAAATCTGTCCTGAAGGGAGCCCTCGATATTGCGGATGAGTGCCCCAGAGATGTAATCTTTGAGTGAATTTGCCATGTATTATCCTGTGCGCTGAAACTTTGTTCATGTGCGCTTTGAGCAACGCTTTTTTAATTTAAAATATTACCTTCTGTGCGGCCGTTTATAAAATCTGAGAGATGGCAAGTCGTTGGCTTCAGCCCCCAAGTCACGAGTGCTGGGGTGTTCGGGATAAACTTGAGCACTCTTGTTCCCATTGTTGGGTCCATTGAGGGAGGCGCTCAACACAACGAACAAGGCAACCGGACTTATAATGCTTGAACACTCTCACTTAGCCATAGAATTCTATAATTTTAAATTTCGGTGAAGCCCCTAGTATTCGGAAGACCGAATCCGGGGCGCTATCCACGCCTTCGTCGGACATTGTCCGGAACTTCGCTCGAAGCGGCGTGAGTCTTTAAGGACCCGAAAAAACCTCTCGAACAGCGACCAGTCTCTCGCCTTATCATGCCGGTCAGTTTTAGCTTTCTCCACTAAGGCGCTCGCCCGGCTCAACCGGGGCGCAATTGCAGTGGTTCTCCCAGTGCCACCTTAGCCGACAAAACGGAACGTAAGGCACCAAAACGTGGGAGCCGGGCAAACCCAACTATTGACCCAAGACATGATTCAGAGCCAATTCATATAATGCTCTAAGTTCGGGGTGCCGCACTTATGAAAGTGTTCGGACTTATCACACCATAGAGTGGGGAACATAAGCCCCTGGCGTATTAGGCCGTACCAAAATATACGGGCGCAAGATGTCATATAATGAGCATATATATATATAAAAGGTAATGCAATTGCGATCAAAAAGGTGCTGCATTATTTATGAAAGAAAGTCTGCTAGGAGAGCGGACTGATACAAATAGTGCGGTAAGCAAGGGATTTGGACTAAGTAAACATGTCCCCCTCCAGGGGTGAGCTGCGGGCTTGGTGTATATAATCGAATTTAATGCTCGTAATTGAGACCACCTGAGTGTTCGTCGGAGCCTTCTTTAGTCCTTGACTGTTGCATCATGAGTTCGGCAGGTTCGCCGCCGGACAGGGCTTCTGGTTAACAGAGTCCTGTGTACATAAAATAAGAAAAATAAAAAATATAAAAAAAGGGGGGCACACTTGCGAGCCCCCGGTGTGGTCGAACCGCACTCTGGGTCCGTTGCGATCGTGCCCCCTCCCCTGTGCCCATGGTATCTCCAAAGCGTAATGATGTACGCAGAGTGTTATTATTGCGATCATGCGCGGGCGAGGGTTGGGGCCGCATTGCTACGCATGCTCTGATCGCGCCAGGTGGTCTTGGTTGGTATTGCTTCGGGCGCGTTTTGTTGTATCCGGCTATTTAACGGCCGGACTGGAGAATTGCCTTAAGAGGCTACTCTGTTCTTCTGCCGCGAGAGCCGCTGTATGTTCCTCCGTTCGGAGGGAGCGTTCCGTATTCCCATTGATTGTGATGACTCCACGAGGGCCTGGCATCTTGAGCTTTAGGTATGCATAATGCGGCACCGCGTTGAATTTTGCAAACGCGGTTCGTCCGAGCAGAGCGTGATAGCCGTTGCGAAACGGGACTATGTCCAAGATTAACTCTTCGCTCCGGAAATTATCCGGGGATCCGAAGACCACTTCCAGTGTGACTGAGCCTGTACAGTTGGCTTCCACTCCTGGTATGACACCTTTAAAGGTTGTCTTTGTAGGTTTAATCCTTGAGGGGTCTATGCCCATTTTGCGCACTGTATCCTGATAAAGTAGGTTCAGGCTACTGCCGCCGTCCATCAGGACTCTCGTGAGGTGAAATCCATCGACGATTGGGTCTAAAACCAATGCGGTGAATCCGCCATGGCGTATGCTGGTCGAATGGTCTCTTCGATCAAAAGTGATCGGACAAGAGGACCATGGATTGAACTTCGGGGCGACTGGCTCCATCGCATAGACGTCCCTTAGTGCGCGTTTCCTCTCCCTCTTGGGTATATGGGTCGCGTATATCATATTCACCGTCCACACTTGTGGGGGAAAACCCTTCTGTCCTCTATTGTTCGGCGGTCGGGTATCTTCCTCGTCGTCGCTGTTTAGCCCCTTGTCATTGTTTTCGGCAATTAACTTGCCGGCCTGCTTGAACACCCAGCAATCTCTATTAGTGTGGTTAGCTGGCTTTTCAGAGGTGCCATGTATCTGGCATAAGCGGTCGAGTATTCGGTCCAGATTGGACGGACCCGGAGTGGTTCTTTTGAATGGCTTCTTCCGCTGACCGGGTTTAGATCCTCGGAATCCGGCGTTGACTGCCGTATCCTCCTTATCGTCGCTGTTAATGCGGCGTTTGTTTTTGTTTCGACGTGACCTGCCGTTGTTGTCCTTAGTATCCAGACTGCCAGAATTTTTACGGAGATTGTTGCTGCGAGCTAGCCAGCTGTCCTCTCCCGCGCAAAAGCGGGTCATTAACGATGTGAGGGCTGCCATGGATTTCGGCTTTTCCTGCCCCAGGTGCCGGGCTAGCCATTCATCCCGGATGTTATGTTTGAAGGCTGCAAGGGCCTCTGCATCCGGACAATCGACGATTTGATTTTTCTTCGTCAAAAACCGTGTCCAGAATTGTCTGGCCGATTCGTCTGGCTGCTGAATGATGTAGCTTAGGTCATCGGCGTCTGGTGGTCGCACATACGTGCCTTGGAAGTTATCAAGGAATGCGGCCTCCAGGTCTTCCCAACACCCAATTGACTCTGCGGGCAAGCTGTTCAGCCAATGCCGAGCTGGTCCTTTAAGCTTGAGTGGGAGATACTTGATAGCGTGGAGATCATCGCCGCGGGCCATATGGATGTGGAGAAGATAATCTTCTATCCAAACCGCGGGGTCTGTTGTGCCATCGTAGGATTCAATGTTTACGGGTTTAAACCCTTCAGGGATTTGATGATCCATTACTTCGTCAGTGAAGCATAGCGGGTGTGCGGCGCCTCTGTATTGAGCAATATCGCGACGCAGCTCGAGAGAGCACTGTCTGCTGTGCTCGGCCCGGCCGGGATTATTGTATCCAGCGCGACGGTATTCGTCGTGGGTCGTGGGGTGCCCACGTGATCCGTAGATGGATCTAAATTGTCTTGCTTTGTCCTCCAATATGTCTCGCAAGTCCGGCGCGTTCCCTCTTGGCTTCGTACTTTTGGAGTGATGCTGGGGTACGGTCTTGGCTGGGGGCCTGGATGCCTCTCTGTCACGACCACGGGGTGGTCGGTCAGCCATATCGTGCGCTGGTGATGGAGGTATGTATGCTTCCTCCTCTAATCGGGGGAGCAGCTTGCGTCTTGGGTAGCTTTTGGAGGGGCGTTCGAGTTTATACTCTTCGGCCGCGAGGACCTCGGTCCATCGATCGGCCAGCAGGTCCTGGTCAGCTTGAAGCTGTTGCTGCTTTTTCTTTAGGCTGTTTGCTGTGGCGATAAGCCTGCGCTTGAAATGCTCTTGTTCGATGGGATCCTCAGGTACGACGAATTCGTCATCGTTGAGGCTTGCTTCGTCTTTGGAGGGAGGCATATAGTTATGATCGTCAACCTCTTCGTCTGCCGCCCTCTCGTGAGGGCTTGCTTATGCATCCTCCTGCGCTGAGTCTTGCTGGAGGGATTGTCTTCGGCACTCTCTGGGGTATTATTATCTCCTGTGCCGGAATCTCCATTCTTGCTGTGGCGGGATTTAGAGCGGCGACGCTGACGCCGGCGTTTGGGCTGCTTCTTTAAAGAGTCTCCCTCCGCTGTTTCTTCGCCGTCCCCATCTTTTGGGGTATCCACCATGTATATGTCATATGACAAGGTGGTTTTCTAGTGCCCTGTGGGCGCTGGTTCCTGTTCGTCTCCGGCATCATCGTCCATAGCGTCGATGTCTTCGGAGTCGTAGTCTAGCATGTCGGTTAGATCGTCGACAGTGGCTACAAAGTGGGCGGTGGGTGGGCTCTGAATTTCTTCGTCGTCCGTACCCCAACCATCCTGGCCATAGTCCGGCCAGGGCTCTCCTGACAACGAGAGATGTTTTAGTGAATTCAGGATATCGCCAAAAGGCGAGTATTGGAAGATGTTCGCGGCGGTGAATTCCATAACCGACGCCCAATCCGATTTGATTGGTAGGGCGCGGGAGGTTCAGAGTCCGGCAAGGAGTCCGGCACCTCGGAATCACAAATTTCGCGGGGGACAAGATTATTGTTCGGCTCCATAGCCGTGGAAGTTGAAGCCCCCGAGGCGGTGTCTATCCACCGATCCTCTATCCGGGCGATCGGCTCCGGACTAATGGCCGGAGCGGATTCGTGTGCGGCCACCAAGGCACTGTTCGGCGGCAGAGCTAGATCATGCCCATCGCAACAGTGTGGCGCGCTTGGCTGTGGCTCGAGTCCGTCGAAGATCAAGTCTCCGTGGACATCAGCCGTGAAGTTTAGGCTTCCGAATCTGACCTGACGGCCAGGGGCGTAGCTTTCGATCTGCTCCAGATGGCCAAGCGAATTAGCCCGCAGTGCGAAGCCGCCGAATACGAAGATCTGTCCAGGGAGAAAAGTCTCACCCTGGACAGCGTTGTTGGTTGAAGATGCCATCAAGCCTATCGGTGACGACACAGAGGAACTCTCAATGAAAGCACCAATGTCGGGGTCAAAACCGGCGGATCTCGGGTAGGGGGTCCCAAACTGTGCGTCTAGGCGGATGGTAACAGGAGACGAGGGACACGATGTTTTACCCAGGTTCGGGCCCTCTCTATGGAGGTAAAACCCTACGTCCTGCTTGATTAATATTGATGATATGGGTAGTACAAGAGTGGATCTACCACGAGATCAAGGAGACTAAACCCTAGAAGCTAGCCTATGGTATGATTGTTGTAATGTATGTTGTGTCCTACGGACTAAAGCCCTCCGGTTTATATAGACACCGGAGGAGGCTAGGGTTACACAGAGTCGGTTACAATGGTAGGAGATCTACATATCCGTATCGCCAAGCTTGCCTTCCACGCCAAGGAAAGTCCCATCTGGACACGGGACGGAGTCTTCAATCTTGTATCTTCGTAGTCTTGGAGTCCGGCGGACGATGATAGTCCGGCTGTCCGGACACCCCCTAGTCCAGGACTCCCTCACCAGAACTATGATGTGTAAACTAATAAGAAGACATTTCACCAAATTAGAAGCAATGCAATGGAAGGTAGACACCATATGGAAGATGCTACAAATATCGCTCTGCCAAGTTAACAGTGTCTCATCATAAATGGCGTTTAAACAAATGTGAAGCAGTAAAAGAAATAAATCATATGCAAGATGAAAACAACATCACACTACCATGTTACAGGTCTCTCGTCATTAGTGCCATTGCATATTCACAGCTTATGATGTGTAAACTAAGGACAAGGCATTTCAACAAATTAGAAGCAATGAAAGCTAGACACCATATGAAAGATGCAATGAATATCACTCTACCAAGTTAAAACTGTCTCGTCATAAGTGCCATTTGAACAAATTAGTAGTACAAGCTAGAAAAGAATGCGAGATGTAACCTATATCACACTCTGAATTCAAACGTGTCTTATGATAAGTGATTGTTGCAGGTTACACAACAGTAGTAATTTGATGTAAGAACATGGTGTGATAGACAGATATTGTATGTTCTAGAAACAGGAACACGTGTCTTATTCAAGTATAATGTGTAAAGTAAGCAGATGGAATTCAACAAAATTAGAAGCAATACAAGCTAGACATCACACATAACATGCAACCACATGTAACAGTGCCAAGTTAGAGGGAGCACCGGTGATGGTGCACTAGGGGAGACGTGCTCATCATAAACACAGCTTTGTTGAGTGTCTATGCATGTGTTGTCTTGGAAATCATCTTGGGGGTGTGGAGGAGTAGAAACTATAGAGGCCCTCCGTTCGGAAGGAGCACCTTTATCCGCTGCCTTGCTAACTTCCTTCCGCTTTATTGATTTTGAATTGTCAAGTAAAACCGACAAGAAACAGCAATAAAATTCTCTCTTCAGAACTCATTCATGCATGATACTGACAAACACTACTTTGATGTAAGGCAAACACATGATACCAGGATGGAATATGTACGAAAAACAGGACAACATGGCATGTTCACAACTGTTTGTGTAAACTAAGCAGAAACCATTCCAACAAATAAGAAGCAATGCAAGCTAGACACCACATGAAAGATGCAACCAATATGACTCTGCCAAGTTAAAAGTGCCCCATCATAAATGGAATTTCATCAAATTAGAAGCAGCGCATGCTATAAATCATACGAAAGATGCAACTAATATCGCATTGCATATACTAAAGGTGTCTCGTCATATTGATTGATGCGGGATACAAAAAAACAATAGTTTTATGTAAGGACATGCTTAATAGACAGATGTACTATGTACTAAATACAGGAAGGCATGTCACATTAACAGGTATAATGTATAAGCTAAGCAGACTAGCACATACAGTTTAACCAGATTGGAAGAATTACAATCTAGACACCATATGCAACATGCAACCACATATCACGCTGCCAAGTTAGAGCAAGCACCTGCGATGCTAGTGTAGGGGAAATGCTGTAATCAACTACAGAGCTACGTTCACTATCTTCGTCTAGCATTTCTGTTTCTTGAGAATCATGTCGGGAGCCTGACGCTGCATTCTTTAAATGAGGACTAGTCCCCTTGCCTGCCTGCCTCATCATAAGTGATTGATAAGGGATACACAAGAACATTAGTTTGATGTAAGAACATGGTTAATACACAGATGTACTAGTATGTACCAAAAACAGAAAGGCGTGTCATATTCAAAGGTATAATGTGTAAGCTAAGCAGATGCAATTTAACCAAATTGGAAGCAATACAAGCTAGACATCCGGCTGGAGTGGTGAGCATGATCATCTAGGACCTGAGAGCCTGGTGGGATGCGGGCTGCTTCACCACCATCGCGGCTTTTTAGTTGGCTTCCAGGTGATGCCTCCCTTTGCTGGGCTTGTCACTGGCTCGGCCAGTGCCCTAACTAGCTATTTGTCTTCCGGTGCTCACGGGATGGTGGTTCATGTAAAAAATATCTTTCCTTATCTTAATAAAAACCGACTTCTGCCTTTCGAATACAAGCTAGACACCATATGGAACATGCAACCACATATGACACAGTGAAGTTAAAGCAAGCACCTGGGATGGTGGTTCATGGCAAGAGAGATCATCAACTCCAGAGCTACGTTCTCCGTCTCCATCTGCTGACACTACACCCTTTAAAGTCTTGAAACGTGTCTGGCTTAGCCGCGTACCGTGCTGGAGCGACTTCTCTCTTATCTTTTGTGCTTCTGTCAAGGCAGGGTCTGAAATACCCTTGCATAAAAACAAAATAGTGAGAGTATGGGTGAAGTGTGTGCAGAACTAGTGCACTGTAAAAGTAGCAGATAGCAGGTGGCTGAAAAATAAATGACAGGAGACATATGATATCTCTACAACATTGCATGGCAAACAAAATTAGATTCTACTCCGTATGATTTTCTAATATATGAGCACAGGAAATGCAGGTACTCCTCCAGCACACCACCACATGTGGTCATGTCAAGATAACAGTCGACTGAAAATAAATAGGCCAGTCAATTTTTTTTAATGAACCGTCCGACCTATAAGGAACGTGCAGATGGCCTTCGTCTACCTCCCGCCAGTCACTGTTGATGATCTTTCTCGAACTGCCAGTGACCACCGGCCTAGACCCCTGCCTCCGCCGCTCCGCCCTCCCCTCGACCTCACACCACCGCCGTGCTTGGCAGCACCCCCAGGCCATCCCTTTAATCCCGGCCGACCTCCAGATCGGGCGCCAGTAGCTCTAGGCCCCACACGCCCCTAAGATAAACACCGAGGCGCTGCTTCCCCGGGGTAATAGGTGGACTAGCGCCTGTTACGCCAGGGAATGCTTCCGTTAATTGGGAATCAACTGACTAGGAATTGAAATCCAGGGGGGCGACGGACCTCTAGCTAAGGTGAAATAGTATATGAGGAGAAACCTTGTGCATCAAGGTTACTAGGAACATCTAGTATCAAGAAGAAGCGTTCAACTAGTGTCTTCTGTGGGATGAATACCGTGCAAGCAGACACGTAAGATTTGCACGAATAAGGGAAGAGGAGTACCATTTTCGGTTGCCGGTGTGGTCACCTCCACATGTCGCACCGATCTTCTTCTTTTTACCGGGGAAACCGATGTTCTGGAGGGTGCAGGCTTGGACGAACCCATGGCCAAATTGTTGACTGTGTTGCCGTGGCCGTATGTCGGTGGAGGGGAAGCAAATCCGAGGCGGCGAAGGACAGCGTAGTAGGAACAGCTCCGGTTCGGTGGAGGGTGGCGAAGTTGGAGCGGCAGCGGTGAGGCGTAGGACGGCGTGGTTGAACTGGCTTGGGTATGGACGGCTCGGCCTCTGCTTCAACTACTAGCCGTGGAGGGCGTTGTGGTTGAGGTTGCATTGGATGACGACGTCGGGGTATCGGCTCCGGCGTGATGGAGGAGGGCGGTGGTTGATGGGTGGGATGGGGTGACGGCCGAAGGACGTCGGGGTTTCGCGGTTGGTGCAGAGGTAGTTTTGGCGCCCATAGAGTACGAATGGGGAATCGGACGGGTGGGGGGAACCATGTTTCGGTCTGGGACGCGCTTGTTTTTGGCTTTTTTGAACAGAAGATGGGACACGCTTGTTTGAAATTTGGGGAAAGTACAAACTTTGCCCCCCTCTTAAATTTCGGACCTACTGCGGGTCGGGGGTAGGATGGTAATCCCAGGTGTCCCAAATAGTGGGCGGGAGCGATTTCGTCCGCGCGCATGTGTGCTTAGGCGGCCATTGTGTATGAATGTTTTTCGGAGGCGGTTGCGTGGCGTCTAGATGAAGCTACAAAACTACCCCGGTTTAGACCTTTGGACGTCGGGCCGGTAGGTTTCACGGGTCGGAGTTATTAGAAAAGTAATTTCCTTGTACTACCAAACATTGGTCACACGCAGTTTCGGGCGAGTAGAGGCTCTTTTGGCGCTTCGTTTGAAATTTTGAAACACAAGCATTCACGTTTAGAGTACTCTTGAACTATGAGGATTGACCTAAATAGACAACGTTATATTTGACCTTGTATGTTTGAAAACCTCATTAAACTATCCGCTTCTTTTTGAAATTTTGACACTTGAAAATCCTATAACTACGATTATTTTGGAATGGAGGAGCTAAATTTGAATCTATTTTGTACACGACAACATATGCTATTATGTACAAAATCAGAGCAAAGATTGGTGCCCCCATAATTTAGGTATGATTTACAAATGCCATGATATCAAATTCAAATAATTGAATGGACTTCATGTTGAATTTGATTTTTTAAACCACCTTAAGTTGAATTCAAATGTATGCTAGTTCATAGGTAGCTATTTATAATGTTCATTGTGTAACTTTTGTATGTACAATGTGCTTTACACACACAACATGAACTATACTCACGTTTATATACGATTGCTAAAGCAATGCATTGTCTGGAGTTCAAAATACTAACTATGTGTATCAATTGTGTCGAATAATAACATAGACATGCTCAAATTCGATAGAATCTGGATGTCTGATGGATCAATGACCGCTCCTTACGCGAATTGCAAATATCATGATCCCATCCTAATATTTGGATACAATTTATATCTTTAATCAATGTGTACAGCAGTCTTTTACGTGTAGTTTCACTCTCCATCGGTGGTCTCTCACACATGCTCACACACTCTCTCCCGAGGTGTCTTTCTCGCACACATGCTCTAGATATAACCCTCCCTCCCTCTCATAACCATTTACAATTGTTTTCACTACCCTTTATCACAAGCACTCTTCCTCTCGCAAACATACACATGCACAATCCCCATCGACCCTTTCTATATACATGGACCTGCCTACGTGTCTCATGTACGCACATTATCTTTAGGCCTGTCTCTCATGCATTGTCTCACACCTCTCTTCCTAATCGACGAGTATGATTCTAGCAGAGCATACTATAGGATGCCCCTTAAAGTTAGGTTGGATGAATAGTAATATCAGAGATAAAGGGGTTACCTTAGTCCGAGAACCTAGGGTTACAAATCCTAGCCAGCTTTGTCAGTGGACATAGAGTCCTTCACAATTCTGCTATCTTTGTCTTGTATGACTAGTCATCCATGGGTCTTCCTAAATGCGTCACGGGCCGACCAATGTGGCGCAGGACGGAACCGAACGAACGGCCTCACCTCGACCCACCGGACCTCACGCGGTGACACACCCTCTGCCCCCACGTCTCATTATCTTCTCACACCCACACATACCAACAAAAACACCACATACACAAAACATTTCTCCTGGTGCCTCTATTCCCTCCCCCCTTGCATATACACACTCAAGGGAATGGAATCTCTCGTCCTGATGTCATATTCATCTCTCTCTCTAGACCACTCTCATTTCTCGTGCTATCTCTCCCACGCCCCCCCCCCCCCGTTTGCCCCTCTATCCATGCCTCTCTCGAATATGTAATACACACACATACCTCTCTATGCCCCGCCAAATGCATCAACTACACATTCACACATGTTACATCATGTACCCCATTGATCTAAAAAGCCCTCTCTTCACGTTTATTTCGCATACAACATTCCTTTTGAATAAAGTGTGGCCAAAAAATTATTTTAGAGTTTCTACATATATACAACATTACAAAGTTATATGGAGGAGTACGAACACTAATTTGCATTGCATGGTGCCCACAATGATGTTTATTCCGCACTGTGAATTTGTATATTTTTATACTATATACAAATTTAGTCATAATAAAGGGAAACGAAGAGCATCTATCTCTCCATCGCATAACCCCCCTGTACGCCCCTTTCACGTATGCACACAAAACTATCTCCAGGTCCTCTAAAAGTAAGCCCCCAGAAAATTCACGCATGTTTCATCTTTCTCTCGCGATATATGCAATGACGATCATTGTATTTGAAGCGAAAGCACGATACGTACATTGGACTTCATAATCCACTCATTACGGTCACCATTTATGTTTAGTGGTTATTATACAGTCACGGGCTCACCGTACAACTCTGTATTTGCTCATGACATGACTAGTTGAACAGTTAAACGCTCCACGTGGCACCTCTAGTGTTGCATCACATTATCTCACTAACATCGTGCCCACCTGTCGACTTGTATCTACTCTACATCTACACTCTTATAAAATACACTCTTATAAAAAACAAAGTTGGTGATGATGGTGTGCCTGCCATCCTGCAATATAGGTCGTCCGATTTATATCTGACGGATAGGAAAGAAACTATGGCAATTTTGCAAAAAGGTACCCACACACCTTTCCACATTTGCTAATAAGGCCTTCCCTCGTTCATCCTTTTCTCTCACAAGATAAACTAGTCATACAAAAGCATCTTGATGTTACGTGAAATGCACAGGCATCTTGCTAGTAAGAATGAAAACAAACGACAAAAAATATTTGGACGGTAGTTCGAAGTCATGACCGCGGGCACAGCGGACAAGGTGGCCTTGTATTGGTATGCTGAGCCATCTGTTTTAACACACAGGAGCTGTTGTGGTGATTATACACACATGCACGCATGCACACGAACTGCATCCACGCAACACTCACACAAACACATGCACCCACGCACGCACGCAACACTCACACGTACACATGCAGCCACGCACACATGCAACACTCACACGCACACACGCATGCATGCATGCACACAACTGTACACCACATGACCAACACACACTCTCACGCTCAAGTGCTCAACCTACACGTGCATGCGCACACATCAGGCCCTAACAGACACATACACAACCAGGTGATTCCCGTGCACGGGTTGGAGTCTTGTCGCGCCTGCGTAAATTTGTGTTTATCTGACCTTTCCCTATGCGAACTGATAGGTGGGACCCACAAGGAACATCTTCAATTTAACTAGTCAACATGGTGCCACACAGACTATTTGGCCGGTCAACAGAGTGCAATCTGATGCTGAACCGTGAGCAAGTGACCGTATAATCACCGCAAAACGTATATAGTGACCGTAATCAGCTTATTCTGAAGTTCGGAGACCGTATTACGCTTTTTTCTCTGTAGGCCTCCAAAACTACATCTCTACACGTTCTTGCATGTTACATCTAACAACTATGCAATACAGCACTACTACTACACTCTAACACAATAAGTCATATGTGTTTTTAGTTTTACTAGATATCATATTGTTACTTAATTATTCAGTTTGCATACATTAAAATTGCCTTTGAAATGTATGGCCAGTATCATCTACCACGCGGGAAAAATCCCGCCCTTTCCTGTTCAATCGGGTTTGTATCGATGGATCGTGCGAAACAGCAAAACTATAGTACTATACAGTACAAGTGACAGTTCACTGGGCCGTCGTGTCGTGTACTCCTCCGTCGTAAGAGTGGAGCGCTCGCTTTCATAAATCTTCTAGTCCCTTTCGCCGACATGTGGGACATCAAGCTACCGGGTCCTCGTGCCATACCGGAATACAGTGCAAAGCAGCCGGGGTGAAGCACCCCAGTCATGGCGCCGGCGTAGTAATGAGCAATGAGGCGTCAAATAACAAAGCTGCACCTTTCCCATATTTAAGTTGGAGGAACGAAGTAATAATGCTAAAAAAAGAAGTTGGAGGGACGAAGCCACCATCATTTCACTCGTTGCTGAATCCGCTTCTCCCTCATCTTCTTCAACTTAACCACATGTTGCTTCTGCCGTTGTTCTGCCTCATGTGGGACGCGGGTCGGCTTGGTAGAGCACTGACACGTGGGACTACATGTTAGCAAACCGCCAGGACAACGTCCTCTGAAAATAAGAAACCTCCCCCGCCATCCGCGCGGCAAAATCACCTCCTTTTTACTAATCTTGATTCTATAATTTTTTAGATCAATATAACTGAGATTTGTATAGATAGCACACAGGAGCAAAACCAAGTGGTACGGTTAAGGGCATCCACAATGTGTAGCCAAATGTAAAAATAGCTTTGGCATCGTGGGAACCATTGTGGACAGTGTTGCCAAAGCCAAAAAAGATGGAACCAAAGCTCCCTGATTGATTGATTGAAGGAATAGAAAAATGCAACGTCTCTCCTCTTTCTCCCATGCTTGGACACATGTAGTACAGTATAGAGCACAGAGTCTACTCCCCTGTCCCTTCTATCACAAATCTCAAAGCAGTGAGGCGTCAAATCACAAAAGCACGGACGAAGCAACCATCATGTCACTCTTCGCTGACTCCGCTTCTCCATCGTCTTCTTCGAGAAACCATCTCACTGCCCTAAGCTGGATGGACGACACTATTGTGTACTCCTAGTAGTACTAGTTCTTTGGTTCAACAGACTTCCTAGATGCAAATAAGGTGGTTGTCTCGGCTTGCAAGCGGCACTTGCGAACGACTTACCGTGGTCTCTCTCAATGGTGTTCTCCGTCGAACGCACTTCGTCAAACCACACAAAAAAGATATCGTCGACGTCACCGCAATGGGAAGGAAGTCAAATATAGTTACTACCTCCATTTTCTTGTACACAAGGCCAGTATATGGAAATTACAATTTGCAAAAGTCCACTAACACTAATCGAGGCAAAATTGATGGGTTTTGCCTCGTACTAGCAACCAAGGACATTAATATCCCCTGCATGCATGCAAAAGTGAGAAGGTTGGTTTGCATGGCGCTGCATTAATCAAGCGGTGAGGAGTGAGATGGTTAGCTCTTTGGTCTTTGGAGAAAAAATACGCATTAATTAACACGTGAAACGAGGATTTGTATCGATTAAATCCCGCGAAGGAAAACCCCGCCTTTCTTTTTTTAACACTAGTACTCCTAGTATGTACATACTTATCTTTTTGGGTCTAGGCCTTGCATTGCCAAACTTCGCCACACATTTTTGCCAAGCTTGCCTAAAGTTTTCAAAATGAGAAGGAGGTACACTTGCGCACGGCTGTCGCGGTCGCACCGCACCCTCACACGGTCGCTCCTGCACGCCACGGTCGCACCGCACCCTCACACAGTCGCACATGTACGCCGCAAACCCAACCAAGGGAACACACCCTCACTGACACGTGTTGTCGCATGTGAACAAACCAAACTCAACCATCCTATCACTGACACATAATTTTCGTTCATAGAGTATGTTTATCCAACCACATGTTGGGGGGTATCCGTATGGCCCGTGCGGTGGTCTGTTGGGGAAGAAGAAGAAGAGGTGAGGAATAAGGAAAGAAGGGTTAGGAGATGTAGGATATTCATCCAACCGCCTGAAATGGTAGACTGACCCAAGTCAGGCTACTTGCATAACAAATATATGTTTTTACACAGCAAAAGATCCATAAAAACAACACCATAAAGAAAAACTATCACTGCTCGCGGAAAGAGACGGCCTCGTCGTCTTTGGCTGCCGGCGTGAACCAGAAGTAGCTGCCGACGTGTGTCTCCGCACCGTAGTTGTCCTCAGCCTCCAGCTACTCGTTCAAGAGGAGCATGCGGGCGCTCTGCACGGACGAGAGCACAGCCCGGTTCAAGTCGAGGATGTCCGGTTCCGTCTGCAGGAGGGCCTCGATGGCAGCGGCATCTGTGCGCTCCGCGTCGAGTCGAGCCTCCGCCGCACGGTTCAAGTACAGGACGTCCTGTTCCGCCTGCACGAGGGCGTCGATGAGAGCGGCATCTGCGTGCTCTGCATTGAGTCGAGCCTCTGCCACTCGGTTCAAGTCTAGGATGTCCGGTTCCGCCTGCAGGAGGGCCTCGATGGCAGTGGCATCCGCGCGCTCCGCCTCAAGTTGAGCCTCCGCCGCCCGGTTCACATCCACGACATCCGGTTCCGCGTGCAGGAGGGCCTCAATGGCAGCGGCATGCGCGTGCTCCGCGTCGAGTTGAGCCTCTGCCTCTCGGTCCTCCTTTAGTATCGCCATGTTGAACCGCTGGTCCGCCTGCACCATGGGGGACTCGGACGCTGGCACGAAGTCGACGTCCATCGTCTCGTACCCATCGGGGGCCTTCTGCGTCGTGTCCTCCGCCGTGAACATTGGATCGGCTTCCTCCTCCTCGTAGCTTGGCTCCAGAGAACTTGGGGATTGGCCCGCCACAAAGAGAGCTTGGGAATGGAGGTCTGTAGCGCCAACCGCTGCCATGATTTCTGCGCGGCGCTCTGGCGTCTGCATCTTGTAGTAAGTGATCTTGCGGCGCACCATTGCTTTCCGCGAATTAGGGACGCTTGATGCGGGCTGGAGGATTGAAAGGTGGGGGAATGGGCTGGAGATTAGGTGTGGTTTTAGGGAATGGCTGGCGTAGGCCGAGCAGCGAAGGTTCTGGTGTGAATAGTGGTTTCAGTGACGACCGGTCAATCGGTTTTAATGGTACATCGCTATTGTCGAGTTCGCGTTGCAGCCCAGCACGCTGGACCCTCCATGTCACTCACCGAATGGAACACGCTTCATCTTGCATTTTCGCTCGCTTGTGGGAGCGCAGTTGAGAGCAAACCAATGTCACTCCCCCTCCCCCGCCCGCGTCATTTATTATACTACCACTCCCTCCGTTTTATGTGGAGTAAATAAAAATAGAGGGAGTATACTACGGATGAGGATCCCCTGACGTGGCCGAACCCATTGAGTAACTGACATGCGGGGCCTAGTAAGCATGGGGTCCGCCAGTAAGTGACCGAAAGGGAGGGTAAGGCAGGGATACCTACGTTAGAGGATCCACTTCCACTACTACTCCCTCCTTCCATTTACTATACAGGGCCTAATGCGTTTTTCGAGGCTAACTTTGACCAAATGTTAGAGTAATAATATATGACATGCAACTTACACAAATCATACGGTCAAATTCGTATGTGAAAGGAGTTTCCAATGATATAATTTTCACATTATACATCTCATGTACTATTAATCTTGTCAATAGTCAAATGCGGTTTTAAAAACGCATTAGAGCATGGTTAATAATATAGCCAGTTGATGGCTATTAGGGAGTGCCATGTCATCTATAGCCATCATCTATTATATGCACTCATACGGTAGTGTGGGCTATAAGGTTGGCTATTTCCTGCAAAAAAATATATTAGGTTGGCTATTGTATCAGTACTTTTTTCCATCTCCTCTCTATCTCTTTCTTCATATTTATTGTACTAGTATTTAACTAGGAATGCGTATATAGCTAAGGCTCTTGCATGATAGCTCACTCCCCTTACATTTTCACATCTCTCTCCTCCACATAGGCCCTATATAAATGGATGGAGGGAGCACAGATTGTCAGTACTCCACATGCACTATTGGACAGGGAGCTTAAAAAAGTTACTATTGGACTGGCTATACGTGGCGAAATCCTAGTAGGAAGAGCATGCACGAGAACAAGCACATTCACGTGGTTGAAAACAAATTGGAAACCATCTCGAGTACAAATCTAGGAGTACGTACGAATCTAACAATATTGATTGGGCGTTGTTGAATGTTGATACCTTTTTGATCAAAGTGGAGATACTTTGACTACACATAAAACTTATATCTAAACTAGAAAGGATAGGAGGGAGTATGTTGTATGTTCAAAAACGAAACAAACATTGAATACCCTCTATATATGATTTGCGGATGCTATGATCACCGGTTCAAAATTTTGAATCCGCCTTAGGTATCACGTGTCCCCACTCGTTCTCTCTCGATTTCATCTTGGGGTCCGGAGATCGATTGAGAGAGGACTAGGGTGGGTGCATGCGAATGATACTCGGCGGAATGTTGAAAAGAGGCATGCGGGAGGATGGACTCGACTGGAGGGCGACATGATCGATGGACAAGAGGGTTGGAGAGGAATGAGAAATAAGCAGATGCCACATGATTATACTTGAACAGCTCAAATAAACAATAAGTTGTCTCGCTTGGCCTACATAGTGAAAGGCCTAATGCGCAACGCGGAGCACTGACGATCGAATATGGCTGGGAAAAGAGGGAAACCGACATGTGGGGCACACCCGTCGGGATGACGTAGCATAGACTAGTCCAATGGAGGAGCTGGCCCACGACCTCCATGGCACCGACAACCGTTCATGTGGGTCATTGGGGCTAACAATGGGGCGCAGCGCCAGCACCGCCTATGGACATGGCGACCGCAGTGAGCGACGCGCTCAAATCGTTGCTAGACACGGTTGGTTTCAGTGTGCCGAGGGTGGCGTTAGTGCTGTGGCACGACCAACAATATGTTTGGTTTGTGCCCAAGGTTGCCCCATCAAAGCATTGGGTAGCCAAAATTTTGGTTGAGGTATTGGTTGCCCATGATTTGGCCGACATTGACAAGAAAAATGAACTTGAGTTGGCTAGAGTTCATTGGCATGCCAAAAAAAATGGCAACCATCCAAACAAAGACCAATCTTTGGGTCATGACCAAAATTTTGGTAAGGTGCACTTTGGCCACAATCCAAACACACCCCAACACCCGGCTCGTCGAGGATGCACGGGGCGCCGTGATGCATTCGCGGAGTGGTGTAGCACGGCCAACTGCATCCTCAGGACCTGAGACCATGCCGGGTCCTCTTGCTTTTTCAATGACATGAGGGGATCGCATGTGAGCAAAGGGCATCTCCAACGTTGCCACGACTGCAGCTGACTACCCTGGCACACCAAAACCGTTGTCCCTCGCACAGTCGCGCGGTGCATTCCCAGCCGGTGCCAGCTGCCCACGTTCATGCCGTCCGTTCATATGTTGTCGTTAAGAGGCTCGGTGCCCGAGGAACCAACTCCAGCGACTTAATGACGCACTCGGACGCTTGGCCTCATCAGAATGGGCTACTTAAAGCGGCAACGCCCAGCTAACCTCCACACCATAGCGCATCGTCCTCCTACCTGGCACCACATCCGCCATGACCGCAAATGTGAACGCTCTGCGGGAGAGCTTGTCTTCGGGGATGAAGCTCGAGGTCGCCGCCCTCGCTCAAGTCGCCTCTCGCGGCGCAATAGCGGTGTAGCCGGACGCGGACGCGACCGCACAAGCGGTGGCCACGCTGGCGGCCGACGACGGGAGCATCGTCAGCTACGCATCCTACTTGCCACCATCCAATGTCCGGCACCGCCGAGGTTGGGGACTCCTCCGAGGATGAGTAGGGCATGGGAGGCGGCAGGGCATGGTGTACCAACTGGACGGTCAGTATCCCGTGTTCTACTCTTCCTCGCCGGAGACCGCACCTTCACTTCACGGGTCTTGAACCCCGCCCCCGTACATAGAGATCGCAGATGGAGGACGTCGGCCGCCACCGTAGAATAGGTTTAGGGTCGGGTTTCTTTTATTTTTTCCGTCCTATAAAAGTTCGAAATGTAATGAAAATCTGTCGTGTTTGCATTAATCTCGGCCGGTGTATATGAACTTTCACAATAATATACATATTGTAGGAGTACTAGCAAGATGCCCGTGCATTGCACGGAAGATCAAGATCTTGCGGGAGAAAAGGATGGACGAGGGAAAGCCTTATCTGCAAATGTGGAGAGGAGTGCGGGTAAATTGTCATAGTTTCCTTCCTATCTGTTAGATATAGATCGGACGGCCTATATTGCAGGATGAGAGGCACACCATCATCACCAACTCTGCTTTTTATTGAACCAAGACAAATCTAACATGCGAAGTAAAATAAACACATAGGGTCTATACATACACAATTTATCTTAGGCACTCCAATAGTACGTCCACTACACATTCACGCATTTCACATCTTTCTACATCTACGGGAACCTATGAATGGGTTAACGTAAATTGCCTCTCTCTCTCTCCTCCCCTGATTTTCATGGTAGTGGGCCCCTCCCTCCCCCCAATCTACAATCAACAGCTCACACATTTCACATTACGTTAATTACGTAATTGGGATTACGTAGTTGTAGCATTACTCATCCTAAAAAACCCAACTAAGCCTACCTCCCACCATATCGCACAGGAAAAGACCCGGCCGCGCCGTTTTAGTCGGGATTACCAGATTACTAGTAGTAGTATCGATGGATCGCACGAAGCAACAATTTTTTTTTGAGGGGGCGAAGCACCTATTTTAAAAGGAAATAAGGTGGTACACTCACAACACTCCTGTCGCGGTCGCATTGCACCCCACACACGTTCGGTCCTGCACACGGCTCACGCAAATGGAACGCGCTTCGGCTTGCCTCTTCACTGACACGTGGGACTGCACTTGGAGAAACCGACCATGCGCCGAACTCCCCCCGCCCACCGCGCAAAAATCCTCCCCCCCCCCCCCCACACACACACACAAATTCCCCCAAAATCCGATTCAACCGCCCTTCGGCCAACTAGCCAATAATATTCCCCAAAACCCACTCCCCCCGTCCCCCTCCACTCCATTCGCTCTGCCAAAGCCGCCCTCCCCGCCGTGCCGATACGTCGGCGTCGCGGTTCGTCGAGGGGACGCATGGCGTTCCTCTCGCTCCCACAGTACGCTCTCGTAGACTGTCGTCCTCTAGTCGCGCCGCCACCTCTGGCTACATTCTTGTGGAGGTACACGGCGGTCAGCGCCGCCACCGCTGGCGATGTTCGTGTGGAGACGCACGGCGGTCAGCTTCTCCCACGGTATGCGCATTCTAGACTGAGGCCCCGTTCATGTCGGTGTAGCGCTGAATGTTAGCTGATAGACGCTGTTAATCTCACTATTTGCCGAAGTAGTTTACTGTCAATATCCTCTCCTTAAGAAGCTTCCTTGCCCTGTTCTGCACTCAATCTGCTTAGCTGAGATGGCATGCTAAGGACGATTAGTTGCTAAAATATCCTGCCATATATTTATTGTGACATAGATTGTCATGGTCTAGCAGCCAATCTGTTAGGTGAAATAGCACTACACCGTTTTATACTCGATCTTTGTTGCTGCGATGGCCTTCGATAGTTCGATGGCTGTGTGCTCGGCCTCTTTGACTGCTGAAACAGCCTGCCAAAATTTAGCACACAAATCTGTTTGTTGAATTAGCTTTACATATTTTTTGTTACTTAGATCTGCTCGTCCAAATATCTTACCACAGCTTTAGACATCGACCTAGGTATTTTTTTGGACTTCATAAAAAGCATATATGTTTTTCCTGTAATATCTAGTAGAAGAACTAATTTGTATGTCTAACAGATGGACAAGACTTGGATAACTTCTGCTCGAAGATTCTCCGCTTCATATGTCGAGGGGGTTTGAAAACTTCATGAACTTTATCAGAGCTGAGTACGGTGGTCCGAAATCAGATGTGCTCTGCCCATGTAGCAGTTGTATGAATTTAGTTACAAGACCCCAGTCAACTGTGCAAAATCCGCTACACTTTTATGGGATGTCGGTCACATATACTAGGTGGGTTCATCATGGTGAAACTGTGAATGTCAATGTTATTGACTACGTGGAAGCAGCAGATCACCATCTTGATCTGCTTGATGCTCAGGTGGAAGAGGAGGAGGTGGTGGTGGTGGCGGAGCCAGTTAGTTTGACCAACATTGAAACAATGCTACGAAATGCTCGTGCATTCCATGAACTTTCAGCTGCAGAAGAAAAACGGTGGGCCCGCATGTTGGAACAGTGCAACGTTGCTGTCACCCCAGGAAATAAGTTGTCAGTATTCTCAGCTATGGTCACCTTTCTTCAGGTGAAGACATTTGAGCGGATGACCAACAAATCATTCGATGCGATGTTGGCTGCTTTCCGCAAATCTTTCCCAGATGCGTCTGAGCTGCCACACACCTACAGTAAAATGAAGAATTTCCTTCATGCAGTTGGAATTGGATATGATATGATCCAAGTTTGTAAGAATAATTGTGTTCTGTTCTGGAAGGATTATGCCAACTTAAGTGAATGCCCAAAATGCAAATCATCAAGATGGAAAGATGGCGATGCTGTGAAGAGGATTCCCATAATGTTCTCAGACATTTTCCAATCACACCAAGATTGCAAAGGTTGTTTCATGATGCTAAAACAAGAGAGGATGTACGGTGGCATTCTAGGAACCAGGAGTACAGAGATCAGAATGTAATGAGCCATCCATCTCATGGTAGTGAGTGGAAAAGCTTCAATGATAAACACAAAAAGTTTGCTGCTGACCCGAGAAACATTAGAATTGGCTTAGCTTCAGATGGATTTAACCCATTTGGCCACCAGAGCGCCACATATAGCATGTGGCCAGTTCTTGTTATCCCTTACAACGCCTCCAAATGTCTGCACCAAAGAATCAAACTACATGATGGCCTTGCTCATCCTAGGTCCAAAAAGTCCTAGAAAGGATTTTGATTTGTTCATGGAGCCTCTTGTGGAGGAAATTCAACAACTATGGAGGGGTGTTCTCACTCGAGACCTATATAGCAGCCCACCAACTGATTTCTTTCTGCGTGCTGTTATAATTTGGTGCATCCATGATTATCCAGCTTTGGGCACTATGTCAGGGCGAACGACACATGGTTACAATGCATGTGTTTGCTGTGACAGGAATCCGTTGTCATACGCAATACTTAGCAAGATCTGTTACATTGGACACCGCCGTTTCCTTGCCAAGGACAAGCCGCATCCTAGAAAATACCGAAGACATGTGTTCAATGCAAAGCATGAAAACCGTGATGCACCAAAGAGGCTCACCGCCGATGAGTTGCAAGTGGAATTAGAGATGGTCAGGCATATTACACCAGGAAACCATCCTGGTAATGGTAGCGGGAAAAGGAAGCGTGGCAGGGCAGAAGAGAGATTATTGTTTACCCACAGGTCCACTTTGTGGGACTTGGAGTATTGGAAAGATTTGGATCTGCGGCATAATCTTGATGTGATGCACATCAAGAAAAATATATATGACAGCATTATCAGCACACTTCTTAATATGGATGGCAAGAGGAAAGATACCTTAAAATCTAGGATTGATTTGACACACCTGGGTATCAGAAAGGATTTGCAGGTGCAAGATGAAGGTAAACCATGGGATATGGCACCAGCTGTGTGCGTCTTGGACAAGGTAAAAAGAAAATAATTGTGCAAGGTCATGTCACGTGTGAGGTTCCCACATGGATTTGCTTCCAACCCTGAAAGGGGAGTCAGTGCAGATGGAAACAAGGTACAAGGGTTGAAATCTCATGACTGACACGTCCTACTTCAAAGGGTTTTACCTGTTATCCATAGAGGATTGGGCCGCCCTGACTTATACAGAGCAGTTGCAGAGTTGGGACAATTCTTCAGGGAACTCTGCAGTAGAAATATCAGGATAGATGCTTTGGAGCGTCTTAGCGATAAGATACCAACTATCCTATACGACCTTGAGAAGATATATCCTCCAGCCTTCTTTGATGTGATGGTGCATTTGGCTGTTCATCTACCTGATGAGGCACTACTTAGAGGTCCAGTATAGTATGGCTAGATGTACCCTATTGAAAGGCGGCTAGGCACTTTCAAGGGCTATGTTAGGAACAGAGCTAGACCCGAGGGTTCCATTGCAGAGGCCTACATTGCTACAGAAGCATTGACATTCTGCTCAAAATACATTGAAACAGCTGATCAGCTTAGCAAAGAGGTGGCTGAAGACAATCCCGGGCTCAATGTTTTTGATTATTCTATTCGAGTTACAGGGAAGAGTCGACAAGAGGACAAACCTAAAGATTTGAACAAAATGGTTTGGTATGTGTTGAATAACTGTCCTGAGATATACTACCTTATATCAAGTAACTGCAGTACTGCAGCTTATACATCGTAATCTACTAAACTTGCAGCACATTCTTATATATTTAGATGTTTGACGCGATCACCATGTTGTGCAGCATCTACAAAAAGGAGTTACTGCCGCAAAATCCAAGAAACATTGACAAACTGGTTATGGCAGGATTTGCAAAATGGTTCAAGAACCATGTAAGCTTTTGAATTGCACTGTCAGTTTTTTTAATATATTGAGTACATAAGATGATCATCTTGTCTATTTTCTAACCATAGGTTAAGAAGATGCGGGAGGATGGGTAGGCAGTTGATGATGCCCTTTACTCACTAGTAATGGGTCCTGATACTCGGGTAAGACATTATGGATCTTGTGTTGTTGGAGATGTGCACTACAACACCCTTGCACGAGACGAAGGCAGGAAGACAAAAAATAGTGCCATCATGAGCATGGATACGTATGACAAAGAGACAACTGAAATGTATGCGGACATAACAGACATTGTCCAGTTGCAGTATATCTCCAGTTTCGAGGATCATCGGTGTGTGGTTCTGTTGTGCTGTCGTTGGTATAACCTGTTTTCCAGGATCGCAAAACACAGAGTTGATGATTATTTCAAATCCTTCAATGTCAAGGCGGCGTACCAGACCAACGAGCCTTTTACTTTGGCAAATCAAGCAACACAGATATTTTTCTTGGAAGACACATTTGCACGTAGCGATGACTGGAGAGTATTGCAAAGGTTTGAGCAGAGGAATTCGTTTAATGAAGTTGCACAACAAGATGATGCTTACACTGCTCCTGATGTACAAGATAACACAAATGTTCCTAATATCTTTGAGAACCATCACATCAATGACGCTGGCGAAAAGATTGTCTGTCATGTTGTGGACATACAAGAGTTGATCAAGAAGAAGCCAACGTTCGAGGACGTTGAGGACGAATAAGAAGATGACACCATGGGGAATTACGATTCAGACTGATACACATGGCGAAGATGTTGACGCTGCTGCTGCGGATGATGATTACATTGCTTTTGTCGTATTTGCCTGTCAGAAGACGTTTTTTATCTACTATGTGAAATTGTGTTTGCTATGACAACTGAAACCTGATGAACATGTTGTTTATTATTTTGCTGTGAGAACATCACTTGTTATGTATGCTGATTTGTTTTTGGTGATTGTATGACAACTAAAACATGATGACATTGTTGTTTAGTTGTACTCATATTTGGTTGTGAAACTTGAATTTGATGACATAGTTTGCTGTTGGACTGCAATTTGCTCGACGTCTTCGAATGAGAACAAAGTTGACCCGACAGGCCTCTGCTATTTATTTATTTATGAGCAAAAGGGGATACCCCCTGATTTCCATTAATAGAAATCATTAGATGTTCAAACACTACGCCCAGCCTGCTACACAGGTTTCATTCATTACTAGTTTCAGCAAAGTGCTCATGTCATAGCCACTGAATACATCACGAGTGCTACATACACTGCAAATAAAGAGAGAATCATCCTACAGAGCACATCAATTTTGCCTATTATCTTCACAAGATCATTCATCTCCTCATTGTTGTCAAGGCCGTTCAGCAGCTGTTGCTTGGCCATGATCAGAGGAACTGCATCTTTAACCTTCTGCTCTGCACCTTCCTCTTTTGTCGTTCCTTCAGTTACTTGTCCAACACCCCAACCTGCTGGTATTGGGATTCCTTGGCTAACCAAATAATTAGCGTAGTTGCATTCCCCCACATCAGCAACTTCCCAGAAATACAAATCACATGAATCTTCCCTTTTCTGCACGAATCAAATTGGAAGAACATCAACCAAACTATTAAAAAAATCATCAACTGAAAGCAGCAGAACAACACTTAAACAAATTATTACCCCATGATTCGGGCATTTGTAGAAGACTCGACCAGGGTTGAGGATTGTGGTTGGTACGCGACGGATGACTCTGCATGATTTGCAGCAGTGGCACCACACCAACGGCAGCGGGTTGCGATGAGCAATCGGCTGCGGTGCGCGTGCCGGCGGGGGTGTGATGAGACCCACAAGCGATGGTACAGGTGGCGACTTGGCGCATATCTGGTTGTTTCCTGCTGAAGAGCAGGTGGACGAGTAGCCAGCGGACATGGTTGCTGCGGCCAGAGCTTCTGATGCTAGGCAGAGTAAGTAGAAAAGAGGAGAAGCGAACATTGGATATGTCAGTTTCATTACTTGCAGAGTAGCATAGCACCATATATAGTCATAGTATAGGTTTGGATTCGAACCAGTTACAGGAGCACATCTCTCTTTTTTCTAAAACTCGGCAATGTCTCTTTACTGGTACACTAGCTTGTTCTATACGCCTTCCCAAGTCTTTGATTTTCTTTCCCTTTTTTGCAAGGAAGGAAGGAGGACAAAATTGAGAGTTCCTGGGACTCGAACCCAAGACCTCTCGGTTGAAAACCAAGGGCGCTAGGCGCTTATGTGGCGAACGTTCCCTGTGAGGAGGACGGCAGACGAACGCATTTTCCTCGCAGTTTCCTTCCTATATATAAAAAAGTATGCTACTTGGTGTCCTCTTAGTCAACAAACGATTGTGCCAACCTTGACCGTTGGATTGACATTCAACGTTTGTCACATTTCTTCAGTCTCTTCTTCGTCGAGCCACCAAAGCCAAACCAGCACCGGCGGGACCGCCTGCTCCCGCCTCCCACGGCTGGCTGTGCTGCCGGCGCATGTATCGTGGCCACATCGCACCCTAAAACTCTGCGCATCTTCCCGGCTCCTATTCGTTCCTGTTCGAGGCATCACCATCATCCTCCTCCTTGGTTCGCTCACCGTGGTGCCGCCCTCCGGTGTTGTCAACATGGTCAACAACCGAGAGGAATAAGGAGATGACTGTACATGGTGAGGATGACAGTAGGGACCCAACAGTGCGCGTAGTAATTTTGTTTTTTCGGGACGGAGAAGGGTATCAACTGGGTTGTGAGGGACCCGTGGCCCGTCTAGCCCATGCTTTTATTTCATATGTTTAGCACATGACCAGTCCATTTTGTTTTTTTCCTTTCTGAAAGTGGCTAGCCAGCTATTTTGTCTTTTGCAGAATAAACAACGTAGGCCTACTTGCTTTTCTACGCCCTGCTGGGCCGGAAATATTTCAAGACGAGGAGGGATGCATTTTGCCCAGAAAATGGGCTATAAGTAATAAGAAATGGGCTATAAGTAATAAGAAATGGGCTATAAGTAATAATAAATGGGCTGTAAAATGAAAAAATACAGCAAACAGGCAATTAATTCCAAAATACTGTTTTCTTTAGGATTTTGATATTTTAAATTTCACTATTTTTGTGCGGGTAAAATTTCATTGAATTTAAATTAAGGTATATTTAGATTTAAAACTAATTTGAATCTGGCTAGAAATTTCAGGTTGTATGATGTTTGGGACAGATTTGGAGGCTGACTTGTGGGTCTACTAGGTTGACGTGTATTTTGGCTTTGTCAACTTAGTCCACAAACGATTCTAGCAGCAGTGATCGTTGGATGTTAATACAATGGTCATGTTGCTTCTTCAGTATCTGATATTCTTGCTCCAGCCGCCCAAACCAGCTCCGGTGGGACTGCCTGCTCCCGCCTCCCGTGGCCGGATGTGCTGCCGCACAGGCCGCACCGCCCCACCCTACTTCATTGCTGGCCAGGCCATTCCTCTACTCACCCACACCTCCTGTTATTTTCTAGCGACGGCAGCCGGACCAGTAAACCCTCATACTCCCCACCATGTGGGCAACCATTGCCGAGTCTTCCCCGGCTTCGTGCCGTTCCCTTCCTAGGCCTCGCCATCGTCCACCGCCACGGTGCTCTCGGCGCGGCCTAGTCAATGTGGTCAACTAACGACATCCATCGGACGTGGACTGTATGTGGAGAGGCTGACAGCTAGGTCCATGGCCGCGCAGACAAGGAAATGCCTCCTTATTACACGCAAAATAATGATTCCTCCACCTGACAGCTGGGACCCACCGGAAGGGCCTCTGTATTTCGCAAAAAAAACGTTCCCGCCGCTGACATGTTGGACCCACCAGCTATATCTTCGCACGCAAGGAAGTGCCTCCTTATAACACACAGAAAATGAATACCCCCTGCTAGCTGGGACCCACCATAGTGGGAGGATGACTTGTGGGCCCACTGAGTTGACGGGGACGGAGGGCTTTGTCAACTTAGTCAATATGAACGATTCTAGCTCCAGTGACTGTACGATGTCCATCCAACGGCCGTAGTGCTTCTTCAACCTCTGGTCTTCTTGCTCCAGCCGCCCAAAGCAGTGTCGGTCGTGCCGCATGCTCCTGCCTTCCGTGGCTAGATGTGCTGCCACGGAGGCCTCACCGCCCCCTACTATTCCCACCGCTGGCCAGGCCCTGCGGCGACGGCAGGCTCACACCGCGGCCGAACCAATGAACCCTCGTACACCTCTCCGCGCGGGCTTCCGTTGCCGCATCTTCCTCAGCTCCGCGTTGTCCCCTTCCTAGGCCTCGCCGTCGTCCACCGCCGTGGTGCTCTCAGCGCGGCGTGGTAAACATGGTCAAGGAACGACTTCCATCGGACGTGGACTGTACATGGAGAGGCTGATAGCTAGGTCCACGGCCGTAGCAAGGAAGTGCCTCATTATTACGCGGAAAATAATGATTCCTCCACCTGATAGCTGGGACCCACCGAATGGGCCACTGTATTTCGCAAAAAAAAAACGTTTCCCCTGACTGCTGGGACCCACCAGCTACATCTTCGCACGCAAGGAAGTGCGTCCGGGCAAAAAAATGATTTGGCCCCCTGACTGCTGTGACCCACGAACTACATCTTCGCACGCAAGGAAGTGCGTTCGGAAAAAAAAACGATTCGCCCCCCTGACTGCTGGGACCCACCAGCTACATTTTCGCACGCAAGGAAGTGCCTGACAGTCGGGACCCACCTGGTTGAAGCGTACGTAGCGTTGTCATTCTGGTCGTGAATGTGTACGTACATACTGGTGGATGTAGAGGCACGCACGTGTCGTAGTAGAGGCGCACACGTGTCGTAGTAGAGGCGCGCATGTAGCATGTACACGTACATACAACGGCCAGGGTGCAAGAAAGAAAATACGGCCACATACGTACATACGGGCGAGGTCTCGAACGCCTACTCGCGCATACGTATGGCCAGGGCTCATGTACATGGCTGGGTCGGAACAGAGAAATAGCGTCGTTGTCGTGTTCATGGGGAGGCACCGGATGCGTCGTGTTCATGGGGAGGCAACGGAATGTGTCGTGTTCATCGGGAGGCAACGGAACGTGTCGGAGCCAACCGGCTTGGACGGAACAGGCGATGGAAACGAGGCCTGACGTACCGCAGAACAGAGGAAAGGGCCTTGTGTTCGACCGGCCACGTTTGAAACGGCATCCTATTCATCGGGAGGGGTCTGGCGACCGCAAAATGGAGGAAACGGACCTCCTACGGTCGAAACGGGGGTCCTGTTGATCGGGAGGGGTGTGGTGTACCGCAAAACGCATGAAATGGACTTGTGTTGGAGCGCTACGGTCGAAACGGGGGTCCTGTTCATCGGGAGGGGTGTGGCATACCGCAAAACGGGACACCACGGGATACTGTTCATCTCCACTGTCGACCTCCTCCAGCCTCCACGGGCTCCTGTTCATCCAGCCTCCACCGCGCGCTACTCCACCAGCTACTGTTCAACCACCCCTCCATGAGCACCCCTCCACCGTCTACTGTTCATCCAGCCCTCCACGGGGTCGTCCTATTCATCCAACCCTCCATGGGGTTCTGTTCATCCAGCCCCAACCGGCTCGATCGAGGCAACGCCACGAGGTCCTATTCATCCACCCCCACCGCTCACTTCTCATCCACCACCCCCCCCCCCAACGCTCACTATTCATCCAGAGAGGCAGCATCGATCGGCTTCAGTTAGCAGCAGTAGTGAAGGAATCGCTCGATCGGGTTCAGTTAACAGCCATCGATCGATCGCTCGGGTTTAGTAATGCATAGCCTGCAGTGCAATCACTCGGGTTCAGTTAGAGCCCAACGCCTCACTCGGGTTCAGTTAGAGCCAACGCCTCGCACACATGCGCGTACGTGTACCAGAGAAACGCGCATCGCTCGGCCCCCGACCGCCCACCGTAACGGGGAAGTCCCCGAAATTTTCCCCGCCCTCGCTTCTACCATGGTTTTTCCGTCATGGACGGCCCAAAGAATGTCATGCAGCTGCGTCCCCGGCCCGCCCAGGACGAAAACCCATTTTCTGTCATAATTTTTTGTCATAGAAGTAGGAGCCCACCACATCTATGATGATACTGGGTTTTGTCACAATTATCGTCATAGAAGTGTCATAAGTATGACAGATTTTTTTTCGTTTGGCCCAAAATGTCACGAATGTGTCTTTTTTTGTAGTGTTACGAAGCAATGCATAAACTAGGGTTTAAGCTTCTGTCACTCTAGCAATCCATCATCTACTTATTATTTCCCAATGCCTTCCTCTAGGCCCAAATAATGGTGAAGTGAAATGTAGTTGACAATCACATAACACCACTAGAGGAGAGACAACATACATCTCATCAAAATATCGAACGAATACCAAATTCACTTGACTACTAATAGCAAGACTTCACCCATGTCCTCAGGAACAAACATAACTACTCACAAAGCATATTCATATTCATGATCAGAGGAGTATTAATATGCATTAAGGATCTGAACATATGATCTTCCACCAAATAAACCAATTAGCATCAACTACAAGGAGTAATCAACACTACTAGCAACCCACAGGTACCAATTTGTGGTTTTGATACAAGATTGGATACAAGAGATGAAGTAGCGTTTTGAGAGGAGATGGTGCTGGTGAAGATGGTGATGAAGATTGACCGCCTCCCGATGAGAGGATCGTTGGTGATGACGATGGTGATGATTTCCCCCTCCCGGAGGGAAGTTTCCCCGGCAGAACAGCTCCGCTGGAGCCCTAGATTGGTTCCGCCAAGGTTCCGCCTCGTGGCGGCGGATTTTCATCCCGTAAGCTTGCTTATGATTTTTTCCAGGGTAAGAGGCTTCATATAGCAGAAGATGGGCACCGGAGTGTCACCAGGGGGCCCACGAGACAGGGGGGCGCGCCCAGTAGGGGGGCGCCCCCCACCCTCGTGGCCAGGGTGTGGGCCCCCTCTGGTACTTCTTTCGCTCAATAATTCTTATTAATTCCAAAAATGACTTTTGTGGAGTTTTAGGACTTTTGGAGCTGTGCAGAATAGGTTTCCAATATTTGCTCCTTTTCCAGCCAGAATTCCAGCTGCCGGCATTCTCCCTCTTCATGATAAGCCTTGTAAAATAAGAGAGAATAGCCACAAGTGTTGTGAAATAACGTGTAATAACAGCCTATAATGCAATAAATATTGATATAAAAGCATGATGCAAAATGGACATATCAACTCCCCCAAGCTTAGACCTCGCTTGTCCTCAAGCGGAAGCCGATATCGAAAAATATGTCCACATTTTTAGAGATAGAGGTGTCGATAAAAATAAAATACGGACATGAGGGCATCATGATCATTCTTATAACAACAAAATATATAGATTTTGTCATATGATTTCTTATGCTTAAGTAACAATCTATTCACAATGTCAAGTATGGTTCAGAAACTTCATTGAGAACTAACAAACTGTAATCTTAGTCATTGAAGTAATTGCAATTTATCATAACATCGGAAAGAGTCAAGAATAGAGCTTTTCAGGAAGTCCACATACTCAACTATCATATAGTCGTCTACAATTGCTAACACTCACGCAATACTTATGGTTATGGAGTTTTAATCGGACACTGAGAAAGATAGGGTGAGGGAGTCCTAGACTAGGGGGTGTCCAGATAGCGGACTATCGTCATCGGCCGGACTCCAAGACTATGAAGATACAAGATTGAAGACTTCGTCCCATGTCCGGATGGGAATTTCCTTGGCATGGAAGGCAAGCTTGGCAATACGGATATGTAGATCTCCTACCATTGTAACCGACTCTGTGTAACCCTAGCCCTCTCCGGTGTCTATATAAACCGGAGGGTTTTAGTCCGTAGGACGAACAACCATTACAACAATCATACCATAGGCTAGCTTCTAGGGTTTAGCCTCCTTGATCTCGTGGTAGATCCACTCTTGTACTACCCATATCATCAATATTAATCAAGCAGGAGTAGGGTTTTACCTCCATCGAGAGGGCCCGAACCTGGGTAAAAACATCGTGCCCCTTGTCTCATGTTACCATCCGCCTAGACGCACAGTTCGGGACCCCCTACCCGAGATCCGCTGGTTTTGACACCGACATTGGTGCTTTCATTGAGAGTTCCTCTGTGTCGTCACCGATAGGCTTGATGGCTCCTTCAATCATCAACAACCACGCAGTCCAGGGCAAGATTTTTCTCCCCGGACAGATCTTCGTGTTCGGCGGCTTTGCACTGTGGGCCAATTCGCTTGGCCATCTGGAGCAGATCGAAAGCTACGCCCCTGGCCGTCAGGTCAGATTTGGAAGCCTAAACTTCACGGCCGACATCCGCGGAGACTTGATCTTCGATGGGTTCGAGCCACAGCCGAGCGCGCCGCACTGTCATGATGGGCATGATTTAGCTCTGCCGCCAGACGGTGCCCTCGAAGCCGCACATAAGTCCGCCCCGACCCCTAGTTCGGAGCCGACCGCGTAGATCGAAGACAGGTGGCTGGACACCGCCGTGGGAGCTGCAATCTCTACGGCGATGGAGCCGAACCCTGACCTTGTCCCTTGTAAAACTCGTGACTCTGAGGTGCCAGACTCCTCGCCGGACTCCGAACCTCCTGCGCCCCAACCAATCGAATCCGATTGGGCGCCGATCTTGGAGTTCACCGCCGCGGACAACTTTCAACACTCACCCTTTGACGACATCCTGAATTCGCTAAAACGTCTCTCGTTATCAGGAGAGCCCTGGCCAGACTGCGATCAGGACGGTTGGGACGCGGATGACGAAGAAATTCGAAACCCATCCACCACCCACTTTGTAGCCACTGTCGACGATCTAACCGACATGCTAGACTACGACTCCAAAGACATCGACGGTATGGACGACGATGCCGGAGACAACCAAAAACCAGCGCCTACCAAGCACTGGAAGGCCACCTCAACTCATGATGTATATATGGTGGACACCCCAAAAGGAAGCGATAACGAGGAACAACGGGACGCGGCGAAGGATAATTCCCCCGAAAACAACCAAAACGGCGACGCAAGCGCCGCCCTAAGTCCCGCCTCAACAACAACAACACTCATAATGACCCAGCCATAGAGCAGGGCAAACCAGTGGGCGACGAACATGCAACCAAGCAACCATCCGAACAGGACGAATCGGATAATCAATCCATCCCCGACGAAAACAATAGTCCAGACGATCTCACACCGGACACACCACCGGAGCCTAAAAACCTTCACAAAAGGCTTGTCGCCACTGCAAGAAGCTTGAAGAAGCAGAAACGGAAGCTCAAAACAGCGGAAGACATACTCAGAAGGAGGTGGAGCAAAGTACTCAAGACCGCGGACAAATATGGCAACAGCCACCAAACAAAGAGCTACCCGAAGCGCAAGCTGCTGCCCGAATTCGATGAGGAGGCCGTAGAGCCCCCACAGTCAAAAATCAAAGAGGCCGCCTGGCCGGATAGACGACCAGATAACAGGCTAAGAGCAACAAGTGGCGCCGCACACAAGCCAGCACATGATGGCCCGGTCAGGTCCATTTATGGGCCAAAAAAGAGGGCCCCAGGAAGCAACACAACACGCCGAGTGTTCGAAGACAACGGCACACCCAAATACAGGGGCGCCGCACACCCACTATGTTTCACTGATGAGGTGCTGGATCATGAATTTCTAGTGGGGTTCAAGCCCGTAAACATAGAGGCATACGACGGAACAACAGACCCCGGAGTCTGGATTGAGGATTACATCCTGCACATACATATGGCTAGAGGAGACGATCTCCACGCCATAAAATATCTGCCCCTCAAGCTCAAAGGGCCAGCTCGGCATTGGCTCAAAAGCCTCCCAGAAAATACCATTGGAAGTTGGGAAGAGCTCGAGGATGCGTTTAGAGCAAATTTTCAGGGGACTTATGTCCGCCCTCCGGATGCAGACGATTTAAGTCACATAAAAAGAACCAAATACTGGAACAGACCGGAGAGTCAGCGCGCAAATACTGGAACAGGTTCCTCACTAAAAAGAACCAAATAGTCGACTGTCCGGACGCCGAAGCCTTAGCAGCTTTTAAACACAACGTCCGAGACGAATGGCTCGCCAGACACCTCGGCCAGGAAAAGCCAAGAACAATGGCCGCGCTAACAAGCCTCATGACCCGCTTTTGCGTGGGGGAAGATAGCTGGCTAGCAAGATGCAGCACCAGCGACCCGAGTACATCCGAGATCAGAGATGGAAACGGAAAATCACGGCGCAGAAAGGACCAGCGCCGAAATAAAGAAAAGAGCCCAAAGAACACGGCGGTCAACGCCGGATTCAAAAGCTCGCGGCCGAACACCAAAACACTGCCTCTCAAGGACAACAGTGACGAGCTATCCAACTTAAACAAAATTTTGGATCGGATATGTCAAATCCACAGTACCCCCGAGAAGCCTGCAAACCACACCCACCGAGATTGTTGGGTCTTCAAACAGTCAGGCCGACTCAATGCCGAACACAAGGGGCTCGACGTGCCAAGCGAGGATGACGACGAACCCCATCAGCAGAGCGCCGGAAAACAAAAGACTTTCCCACAAGAAGTCAAAACAGTAAACTCACTTCATGTGATAATACGGAACAATAGTGCGGCACCCGCTAAAGTACGTGTCGCACGGTCCACCCCAGCGGAACCCCGAGATTGGATGTCAAAACCAATTACTTTCGACCACCTGGACTATTCCAGAAGTATTCGAAATGCAGGATGGACTGCTCTAATATTGGATCCTATAATCGACGGACTACAATTTACACAAGTCCTAATGGATGGCGGCAGCGATTTAAACCTGCTATATCCAGACACAATCCGCTAGTTGGGGATAGACCCTACTAAAATTCGCCATAGCCCCACTTCCTTCAAAGGAGTGACGCCAGACCCTTACGCCAAGTGTACGGGCTCCTTACTACTAGAAGTTGTGTTCGGATCACCCGACAACTTTTGTCGCGAAAAGATAATCTTCCATGTCGCCCCATTCAAAAGTAGCCATCAAGCACTATTGGGACGTGAAGCTTTCGCCCGCTTTAAGGCAATACCGCATTACGTGTCTCTTACACTTAAAATGCCCGGTCCACACGGCATCATCTCATTAAAAGGTCGTTTAAGACCCCGGACACGGCTAGACGAGTCCGGCACAAATAAACTAGGGGCTCCCTAGCCGCATACCCCTTCACAAGGGGCTGCGCGTACAAACAATAAAGAGCCACTAAAAGCTCAACTTTATTCATTCATTCATACTTTGCTTTCAATAAATTTTTTGCACGATTTCTTTTCAAGCTAAGTTCCTCTCTTTTTACAGATGAACAATGTGTACACCCGTCCAGGATATGGCACAACGGAGACACAGGCGCAGACGTGCAGCAGGGACCCGTGGCAAGGATTCTTTTCAGATTAAGACCCTGCGTAAACCTTTCTTACTGTCTCTTGTTGATTCATATCCCACGGTTTTTTACCAAAACCAACGAGGAGGCTGGCGTTTTGGCATCGGCCGTGCCAGAAATTCTCGCCTGTACCTGGACACTAGGGGCTTAGGGCATTGTTCTGCCCGTTATCATAAAGACCGAATACCTTAGGGAGTGTTCGGCGTCTCGAGTTGGGCCTTATATGCATCAGCTCCGAATCATGTCTTTGGTCAAATGTTGGGTTTGCCCGGCTCCTGTGTTTTGCTGCCTTACATTCCGTATCATCGGCTAACGCGGCACCAGGAGAACTACTGCGATTGTGCCCCGGTTCGGCCGGGCGAGCACCTCAGTAGAGAAAGCCGAAAACTGACTGTCATGATACAGCGAGAGACTGGTCAACCACTCGATCGACTACCGTAATGTTTAGAATTCCTCCGCTTTGACGAAGGACCGTTTCCCGGTCAGGCACATACGCGCCCCGAATTCGGAGAGCGCGGTGCCCCTAGGGGCTATATCGTAGCCCCACCCTCGAATTCCTATGGCTAAGTGAAAGTGATAAAGCATTATAGTCCGGTTGCCTCGTTTGCTACGCTACCACCTCCTTCACAGGACCAAGACGTTGGATTAAGTGTGAAAATGCGCTATTTTTGCAAACACCCCCGCACCACGTGCGTGGGGGCTGAAGCCGAAGACTGCCATCTTTTAGGTTATACACAAGTATACATTAACGGCCGCACAGGAGATATTTCAATACTTGAACGCACAAGTATAAAAAGAACTTATATTATATATATCGTCTTACAAATCATAGAAATCATTTAAACATGACATTCTTTGAGCACTGCGACTATTGCACGAGCACCCCGCAGAACTTCCCCAAAATAGTGCTCGACGGGTAACCGGCTCTCGTCCGAACCCCGGGTTGCAACATCGGTGGCATCCATTTCCGTCCAGTATGTCTTCACATGGACGAGGGCCATCCGTGCACCCTCTATGCAGGCCGACCGCTTCATCGCCTTGATATGTGGCACCGCCCCCAGGAATTGCTGCAATAAGCCAAAATAACTTTTCGGCTTGGGCCTATCCGGCCAGACATGAGCCACGATATCCGTCATGGCAAGTCCAGACAGTCTATTCAGCTCAGCCCACTCAGCCAACCGATCGGTCAGCGGAAGTGAACGCTCCGGACTGTGGAATTGAGACCAAAACAGCTCTTCCGCCTCGTTATCCTTTTGACTTAGGAAGTGCACAACGGCATCTGCCGCACTCGCCGCTAAATCCATATAAGGATCCTCCAGACCCCACAGCTGGCCAAGCTGAGCATACTTCGGATCTGTGAACCTCCTGTGCAGCAGAAACAGCTTGCCAGCAGCAATATCTCTGGCCTGACGCAGCTCCTCCTTTATAGCCCTCATTGCAGAACGGGCATCCTTGGCTTCGGCGGTGGCCTTCTTCAGGCTTTCTTGCTCCGCTCGGTGCTCTTTTTCAAGAACCTCATAGCGGTCGGTAACATCTTTCAGCTTCACGGCCATTTCGGCCATCTCCTCCCTGCTTCGGCAGTGAGCAGCCCTTTCAGCTTCAAGCTCTTTGGCCGCCTTCGAGGCAGCCACATCACTCCTCCTGGCCTGCTCCTTGGCTCGAGCAAGCTCTGCTCGAAGGTCCTCCACAGCAGCGGCACCATCTGCATCAAACACACGTATTGTAAGGAGTGAGCTTCGGCTCCCTTACTAGGTGACCACGGAGAAACAACCTACCTTGAGACTCATCAAGTCGCTTATTGACCAGCGCGATGTCCTCATCCGCAATGTCGAGTTGTCGCCTTAGTTCAGCAACTCCATCAGTCCGGCTGGCCACCGGACTATCCGCCACCTGTGTAGGAAAGGCGAGAATTAATACCTGAGATTATGATCCTCGGCACGCTGTCGCCTTCGACAACATACCGAGTCTCAGGGGATACTATCTATACAGGGCGCGCTTTATGTGCAAAACTGTCAAAAGGTATGTCATTTTTACGTACCTCAAACCCCGCCAGCAAACTTCTGACGGCATCGTGCAACCCGTCTTCGGCGGATGAAATTCTTCCAATCACCATACTCATCAATGTACGGTGATCTTCTGAGATAGACGCCCTCTCAAGCAGATCCTTCAGCTCCCCCGACCGTACACCAGTTGGTGCTGAACTCTTCGGCCCTGCCGGACTTGGGGATACCCTCCGTGATGACACCTCAGGGTCGTCCGCCCCACCTGACGGTGCGGCAGATGGAGGTGTCTCGCTCTCCATCATCTCCGGACGAAGGTCCCCCGAAGACGAGCTCATCTGAGAAGGACGGAGATCCGAACTACAAGGTAAAAACTTAGGTTATCCTCGGAAGCACAATTAGGGATGTCCCTTATTACAAAACTCCCCTTTTTCTACTTACGGCTCGCTGGAGGGCTGATTCCTTAGGGGAGATAGTGCGGCCGGGGCCTCCCCGGACGCAGGACCCTCTGGTGAAGATCTCTTCCCCCGCTTTGAGGCTTTGACCACCGGGTTTTCGGAAGCGGTCCTCTTCTCCCCTTGGAAGGAGGGATTCTCGATCCCCCCTTTCTCAAAAGCCTCCTTGGTAGAGGCGGTAGTTCCTCTGTTTTCCCCTCCGCCTTCTTCTGAAGGCGCAACCTCCAGCATCCTGACCAGCACGGGATCCGGCGGTGTCTCCGGGAGGGGGGCCGGACACCGTATTAGTTTCGCTTGCGCTATCCACTCCTGTTCAGAGGACAATTGGTTAAAAGGCAAATCAGGGAAATGCAAACGAACGGTATGTCCAGACACAGAGCTACTTACTTGTGCATCCAGGCGATTGCAGCTTAGGCCGGCGTCCTCAGTCAATTTCGGACACACCTCTTGTGATCCGAAGAACAATTTGTACATCTCCACGGGTGTCGCACCCATGAAGTGTTGGAGAATTCGCGGTCCCTCCGGATTGAATTCCCACAGCCGGAGAGGATGACGTTTGCAGGGCAAAAGAAGCCTAATCAGCATGACCTGCATCACCACGACCAGATCGATCTCCCTCTCTTGGAGGTCTCGAATCCGGCCCTGCAATAGGGGCACGTCCTTTGACGGCCCCCAGTTGAGCCCTTGGTTGACCCATGACATCAGCCGTCGTGGAGGTCCCGAGCGGAAGACGGGCGGCGGCTTCTGCCTGCTACCCCTGGGAGCGGTGATATAAAACTACTCCTGTTGCCACAAGCCGAGCTCCTCTTGGAAAGAGCCCTCGGGCCATGGAGCATCGGCCCTCCTGCTTACAACCGCCCCGCCGCACTCTGCCCTGCACCCCTCGATCATCTTCGGCTCCACGTTAAAGGTTTTGAGCCACAAACCGAAGTGGGGGGTAGTGCGGAGGAAGGCCTCGCAGACGACAATGAATGACGAGATGTGGAGGATGGACTCCGGAGCCAAGTCGTGGAATTCCAACCCATAGTAAAACATGAGCCCTCTCACAAAAGGATCCATCGGGAAGCCTAAACTCCAACGGAGGTGGGACACAAACACGACGCTTTCGCTGGGCTCAGGAGTGGGAATGACTTGCCCTTTGGCGGGCAGCCTATGAGAAATCTCGTAGGTCAAGTACTTGGCTTCTCTCAGCTTTTGCACGTCCTCTTCCGTGACGGAGGAGGGCATCCATCGGCCCTGTAGGCCGGATCCGGACATCGTTGAAGGTCCGAGGCGCTTGTATCTGAGGCTCTGGGTGTTGGAGCTCGGGGCGAGGGGCAGATTTGATTAAGGATTGAAGAAAAGAAACGAGCTTTGGTCCCATTATAAAGAGGGAGAATACCAAGAGCCGTCCCCGTGACCGTTTGGGACTCGCCTTCGATAGAGGAGGCATGGCAACGGGCGCGGTTGGGTTACCCACGTCCGTATTGATGGGAATCCCGGAATAAGGGGAACACGATCTCTGCTTTGACAAGACGTGCCAAGGAAACCGCTTCGCTAAACGCGCTGAGGTGGTATAATAAAAACGATTCAAGAAAAGGCTTGGCAGTGGTGTGACGTCACGCCACAAAATACGTCAGCAGATTGAGCTTGTGCACATATTATTCTCTCTACGGTAGTATGTGGAATTTATTTTGCAGAGCCGGATACTATCCTGGTGTCCACAATCTTCTATGAGTTAATTCGGAGGAGGAACCCGCCTTGCAATGTCGAACAATATGCGCGCCGGACTCATCGTCATTGAAGCCTGGTTCAGGGGCTACTGAGGGAGTCCTGGACTAGGGGGTGTCCGGATAGCCGGACTATCGTCATCGGCCGGACTCCAAGACTATGAAGATACAAGATTGAAGACTGCGTCCCGTGTCCGGATGGGACTTTCCTTGGCGTGGAAGGCAAGCTTGGCAATACGGATATGTAGATCTCCTACCATTGTAACTGACTCTGTGTAACCCTAGCCCTCTCCGGTGTCTATATAAACCGGAGGGTTTTAGTCCGTAGGACGAACAACCATTACAACAATCATACCATAGGCTAGCTTCTAGGGTTTAGCCTCCTTGGTCTCGTGGTAGATCCACTCTTGTACTACCCATATCATCAATATTAATCAAGCAGGAGTAGGGTTTTACCTCCATCGAGAGGGCCCGAACCTAGGTAAAAACATCGTGCCCCTTGTCTCCTGTTACCATCCGCCTAGACGCAAAGTTCGGGACCCCCTACCCGAGATCCGCTGGTTTTGACACCAACATAGGGGCTTACAATTTCGCCTCCCAACGTATTCACCTTTGGGTGATGTCAATACTAATAGTTCATGCTAACTTACATCCAATTGGATATATATATATATATCAGGATCTTTCCAACATGAGGTGCTTGCCAAAGGATAAAATGAAAAAGGGAAAGGTGAAGATCACCTTGACTCTTGCATAAAGTAAAAGACATAAAGTAAAAGATAGGCCCTTCGCAGAGGGAAGCAGAGGTTGTCATGTGCTTTTAGGGTTGGATGCACAAAATCTTAATGCAAAAGAACGTCACTTCATATTGCCACTTGTGATATGAACCTTTATTGTGCAGTCTGTTGTTTTTATTACTTCCATATCACACGATCGTATAAAGCTTATTTTCTCCACACTAATAAGTCATACATATTTAGAGAGCAATTTTTATTGCTTGTAACATGACAACTTACTTGAAGGATCTTACTCAATCCATAGGTAGGTATGGTGGACTCTCATGGCAAAACTGGGTTTAAGGATATTTGGAAACACAAGTAGTATCTCTACTTGGTGCAAGGAATTTTGGCTAGCATGAGGGGGAAAGGCAAGCTCAACATGTTGAACGGTCCATGAAAATATACTTTAACTAAGATGTGAGAAAACATAACCCATTACGTTGTCTTCCTTGCCCAACCTCAACTCTTTAGCATGTCATACTTAATGAGTGCTCACAATCATAAAAGATGTCCAAGATAGTATATTTATATGTGAAAACCTCTCTTTCTTTATTACTTCATATTAATTGCTACGATGACCAAAACTATGTTTGTCAACTCTCAACAACTTTTAAGCCTCATACTCTTTATATGTGAAGTCATTACTATCCATAAGATCAATATGAACTCTTTTATTATTTTTATTCTTTCTATTTTCTCAAGATCATAGCAAGATAGCAAAGCCCTTGACTCAACACTAATCTTTATTATATAGCTCCTGGACTCGATTACATAGAGAGATCACAAAGCAAAACTCAAAACTAATTCATACCAAAACTTTATTCTACTAGATCATGATATTACTAAAAGGATCGAACTAAGTAAAACGGTAAAGATAGGAGTGTGATGGTGATACGATACCGGGGCACCTCCCCCAAGCTTGGCAGTTGCCAAGGGGAGTGCCCATACCCATTTGATTATGTCCTCGGAGGTGGTGATGATGGAGTTGTTGGTGGTGTAGGCTTATTCCTCAATTTACGCTTGAGGATGGAATTTTGCTCCCTTACATCATTGATCTCCTGCTCAATGCTTAATATCCTTTTGCATAGTTCCTGTTTGTTTTCCTGCAAGAGACAAAAAGGGATAAACTCGATCTTTGGTTTCTTTGCTCTGTCAGGGAGGCTTGACTTTTTAAACTCCACATGCATGTCCCCGGGTTGAGGTAACAAGACTTCATCTTCGTCTGAACTCGTCTCCTCCTTTCCCTTAGGCTCGTAGTCTTCTTCTTCCTCAGTGGTCCAGCCACAATGATCCAAGTCCCTGTAGACCTTAGGGTCTGCTAGGTAATCAGCCACATAGCTTTCTCCCTCCGAATCCTGGGATGACATATTGCTCTAATCTGCGGCCGAAACAGCTCGAAACAAATAGATATTTGCGTGATACGGTGGTCAAAACCTTCGGGGGATTAATTATATAATGAATTTTTACCGACCAAAACAAGAATTGTGCAAGAAAATGGAGTTCGGAAGGCACACGAGGTGCCCACGAGGCAGGGGGCACACCCAGTAAGGGTGGGCGCGCCCTCCACCCTCGTGGAGGCCTCGTGTCCTTCCCGGACTACCTCTTATTTTCCTAAATTCTTAAATATTCCAAAACGGAGAAAAATTGCCATTTGAATTGTTTTGGAGTCGGTTTACTTACTGTACCACATACCTATTTCTTTTTGGAGTCTGAAACGTTCTGGAAAGTGTCCCTTATGTATTCCTCCAGGGTTACGGTTTCAATCATATTAGTTTCAACATTTATGGGATTACCTGAGATATAATGTTTGATTTTTTGACCGTTCACCACCTTCGGGTTTGTGCCTTCGAAGTTGTTGATTTTTATGGCACCGGAACGATAGACCTCCTCGATAACATAAGGACCTTCCCATTTAGAGAGAAGTTTTCCTACAAAAAATCTTAAACGAGAGTTGAATAGCAAAACATAATCGCCTACGTTAAACTCACACTTTTGTATCCTTTTGTCATGCCATCTTTTAACTTTTCTTTGAACAGCTTGGCATTCTCATAGGCTTGGGTTCTCCATTCATCGAGTGAGCTAATATAAAATAACCTCTACTCACCGGCAAGTTTGAAGTCATAGTTGAGCCCTTTAATAGCCCAATATGCTTTATGTTCAAGTTCGAGAGGTAAGTGACATGCTTTTCCATAAACCATCTTATACGGAGACATACCGGCCCATAGGATTTTTATATGCAGTTCTATAGGCCCATAATGCATCATCGAGTTTCTTGGACCAATTCTTCCTAGTTCAATTAACAGTCTTTTGTAAAATTAATTTGAGCTCTCTATTACTCAACTCTACTTGACCACTAGACTGTGGGTGATAAGGAGATGCAATTCTATGATTAACATCATACTTAGCAAGAATTTTACGGAAAGAACCATGAATAAAATGTGAACCACCGTCAGTCATTAAATATCTAGGGACTCCAAACCTCGGAAAAATAACTTCTTTAAGCATCTTAATAGAGGTGTTATGATCAGCACTACTAGTTGGAATGGCTTCTACCCGCTTAGTAACGTAGTCAACAGCAACTAAAATATGTGTATATCCATTAGAGACAGGAAAAGGTCCCATATAATCAAAGCCCCAAATATCAAATGGTTCAATAACAAGAGAATAATTCATAGGCATTTCTTGACGTCTACTAATATTACGAATTCTTTGACATTCATCACAAGACAAGACAAACTTACGGGCATCTTTGAAGAGAGTAGGCCAATAAAAACCGAATTGCAATACCTTATGTGCAATTCTATCTCTAGCGTGGTGTCCTCCATATGGTTCGGAGTGACACTTGCGTAGGATCTGTTCCTGTTCATGCTCAGGTACACAACGTCTAATAAGACCATCTACTCCTTCTTTATAAAGGTGTGGGTCATCCCAGAAGTAATGTCTTAAATCATAAAAGAATTTTTTCTTTTGCTGGTATGTGAAGCTAGGTGGTATAAATTTAGCAACAATGTAATTAGCATAATCAGCATACCATGGAGCAGTACGAGAAGCATTAATGGCTGCTAATTGTTCATCAGGAAAGCTATCATCAATAGGTAGTGGGTCATCAAGAACATTCTCTAGCCTAGACAAGTTGTCTGATACGAGGTTCTCAGCTCCCTTTCTATCAATAATATGCAAATCAAATTCTTGGAGCAAGAGAACCCATCTAATAAGTCTAGGTTTAGCATCCTTCTTTTCAATAAGATATTTAATAGCAGCATGATCAGTCTGAATAGTTACTTTAGAATCAACAATATAAGGTCTGAACTTATCACAAGCAAATACAACTGCTAAGAATTCTTTTTAAGTAGTAGCATAATTTCTCTAGGCAGTGTCAAGAGTTTTACTAGCATACTGGATAACATTTAATTTCTTATCAACTCTTTGCCCTAGAACAGCACCTACAGCATAATCACTAGAATCACACATAATTTCAAAGGGTAAATTCCAATCGGGTGGCTGAACAATAAGTGCAGTGATCAAAGCTTTCTTAAGTATTTCAAATGCTTCTACACAATCATCATCGAAGACAAAAGGAATATCTTTTTGCAATAGATTAGTCAGAGGCCTAGAGATTTTAGAAAAGTCCTTAATGAACCTCCTATAAAAACCGGCATGACCAAGGAAACTTCGTATACCTTTCATGTCCTGGGGACACAACATCTTTTCAATAACATCAACTTTAGCTTTATCAACTTCAATACCTCTTTCAGAAATTTTATGCCCCAAGACAATGCCTTCATTAACCATAAACTGACACTTTTCCCAATTCAAGATGAGACTAGTGTCTTCACATCTCTGCAAAACTCGATCAAGGTTGCTCAAGCAATCATTAAAAGAGGATCAATAAACAGAGAAGTCATCCATCAATACCTCACAAATCTTTTCACAAAAGTCAGAGAATATAGCCATCATGCATCTTTGAAAGGTAGAAGGTGCATTACATAAACCAAAAGGCATACGTCTATAAGCAAAGGTACTGAAAGGGCAAGTAAAAGTAGTTTTTGATTGATCATCGGCTGACACAGGTATTTGAGAGAAACCAGAATAACCATCTAGAGCAGAAATGTGTATGTTTGGATAGTCTTTCTAGCATTTGATCAATAAAAGGTAAAGGGAAATGATCTTTCTTAGTAGCTTTATTTAATTTACGGAAGTCAATTACCATCCTATAACTTGTAATAATTCTCTACGGAATCAATTCATCTTTATCATTAGGAACAACAGTAATACCTCCCTTCTTAGGGACGCAATGGACGGGACTTACCCAATCACTATCAGCAACGGGATAAATTATACCTGCCTCAAGGAGCTTTAGTATCTCCTTTCTTACCACTTCTTTCATCTTAGGATTCAACCGTCGTTGATGATCTCTAACTGGTTTGGAGCCTTCGTCCAATTTAATTTTGTGTTGGCATAGAGTGGGACTAATGCCCTTAAGATCATCGAGAGTATATCCAATAGCAGAACGGTGCTTCTTCAGAGTTTTCAATAATCTTTCCTCTTCCTGCTTTGAAAGGTTAGCACTAATAATAACAGGATATATCTTCTTTTCATCAAGATAAGCATATTTAAGATTATCAGGTAATGGTTTAAGCTCAAACACGGGATCACCCTTGGGTGGAGGAGGATCCCCTAGGATTTCAACAGGCAAGTTGTGTTTCAGAATAGGACTCTGTTTAAGGAATACTTCATCTATTTCCCTTCTTTCATTCATAAACATATCATTTTCATGGTCTAGCAAATACTGTTCTAACGGATCAGTAGGAGGCACGGCAATAGAAGCAAGACCAATAATTTTATCCTTACTAGGCAATTCTTTATCATGGGGTTGTCTACGAAGTTTAGCAAAATTAAACTCATGAGACATATCTCCTAGGCCAATCGTAACAACATCCTTTTTGCAATCAATCCTAGCATTAACAGTGTTCAAGAACGGTCTACCAAATATAATGGGACAAAAGCTATCTTGTGGGGAACCAAGAACAAGAAAATCAGCAGGATATTTAACTTTCCCACACAAGACTTCAACATCTCTAACAATCCCAATTGGTGAAATAGTATCTCTATTTGCAAGCTTAATAGTAACATCAATATCTTCTATTTCAGCGGGTGCGATATCATGCATAATTTCTTCATATAAGGAATGAGGTATTGCACTAGCACTAGCACCCATATCACATAAGCCATGATAACAATGATCTCCTATTTTAATAGAAATAACAGGCATGCCTACAACTGGTCTATGTATCTTAGCATCGGGTTTAGCAATATTAGCAGCTTCCTCACAGAAGTAAATAACATGCCCATCTATATTATCAGCCAAGAGATCTTTAACCATAGCAATACTAAGTTCAACTTTAATTTGCTCAGGAGGTGTATATGTTCTAGTATTACTCTTACGAACAACAGTTGAAGCTTTAGCATGATCCTTTATTCTAACAGGGAAAGGTGGTTTCTCAACATAAGTAGTAGGAACAATAGGATCATTATGAGTGATAGTCTTTTCTTCAACTGTAACAGGTGCAACTACTTTTACTTCAATGGGAGGATTATATTTAAACCACTTATCCCTAGGCAAATCAACGTGATTAGCAAAAGATTCACAGAAAGAAGCTACTATCTCAGAGTCAAGTCCATATTTAGCGCTAAATCCACGAAAAGCATCGGTATCCAGAAACGATTTAACACAATCAAACTTAGGTGTCATACCTGACTCCTTACCATCGTCGGAACCCCAATCTTCAGAGTTGCGTTTAATTCTTTGCAATAAATCCCACTTGAATTCAATAGTCTTCAGCATATAAGAACCAGCACAGGCAGTATCGAGCATGGTGCGATCATTGAGAGAAAGCCGAGCATAAATTTTTTGAATAATCATTTCTCTTAAGAGCTCATGATTGGGGCATGAATATAACATTGACTTAAGCCTCCCCCAAGCTTGAGGGATGCTTTCTCCATCGCGAGGCCAAAAATTATAAATATAATTACGATCACGATGAACAAGATGCATAGGATAGAACTTCTGGTGAAATTCCAATTTCAATCATTTGTAGTTCCAAGATCCCGTATCATCACATAGCCTATACCATGTCAATGCATCTCCCTTCAAAGATAAAGGGAAGACCTTCCTCTTAACAACATCATCGGGAATACCTGCAAGCTTAAATAATACACAAACTTCATCCACATAGATAAGGTGTAAATCGGGATGCAATGTTCCATCTCCTGCAAAGGGATTAGCTAGCAGTTTCTCTATCATACCCGAAGGAATATCAAAGTAAACATTTTTAGTAGGTTCAGTAGGTTGAGGAGCAACTCTTTGCTCTACTGGTCGGGGCGAAGATGCCCCGAACAAGCCCCTCAAAGGATTAGTTTCCATAGTAACAAGTGACCGAGAATTTCAGCACACTATATAAATTCTTCCTTCCCAAGTTCCACTCACCAAAGGCGCTTCACTCTCCGGCAACGGCGCCATAAAAGAGTCTTGATGACCCACAAGTATAGGGAATCTATCGTATTCCTTTTGATAAGTAAGAGTGTCGAACCCAATGAGGAGCAGAAGAAAATGACAAAGCGGTTTTCGATAAGGTATTCTCTGCAAGCACTGAAATTGTAGGTAACAGATAATTTTGTGATAAGATAATTTGTAATGGATAACAAGAAATGAAAGTAAATAAAGTGCAGCAAGGTGGCCCAATCCTTTTTGTAGCAAAGGACAACCCTAGACAATTTCTTATAATGAGAAAAGCGCTCCCGAGGACACATGGGAATTATCGTCAAGCTAGTTTTCATCAAGCTCATATGATTCGCGTTCGGTACTTTGATAATTTGATATGTGGGTGGACCGGTGCTTGGGTACTGCCCTTTCTTGGACAAGCATCCCACTTATGATTAACCCCTATTGCAAGCATCCGCCACTACAAAAGAAGTATTAAGGTAAACCTAACCATAGCATGAAACTAATGGATCCAAATCAGCCCCTTACGAAGCAACGCATAAACTAGGGTTTAAGCTTCTGTCACTCTAGCAACCCATCATCTACTTATTACTTCCCAATGCCTTCCTCTAGGCCCAAATAATGTTGAAGTTTCATGTAGTCGACGTTCACATAACACCACTAGAGGAGAGACAACATACATCTCATCAAAATATCGAACGAATACCAAATTCACATGACTACTAATAGCAAGACTTTGCCCATGTTCTCAGGGACAAACATAACTACTCACAAAGCATATTCATGTTCATGATTAGAGGAGTATTAATATGCATTAAGGATCTGAACATATGATCTTCCACCAAATAAACCAATTAGCATCAACTACAAGGAGTAATCAACACTACTAGCAACCCACAGGTACCCATTTGTGGTTTTGATACAAGATTGGATACAAGAGATGAACTATGGTTTTGAGAGGAGATGGTGCTGGTGAAGATGTTGATGGAGATTGACCCCCTCCCTATGAGAGGATCCTTGGTGATGACGATGGTGATGATTTCCCCCTCCCGGAGGGAAGTTTCCCCGGCAGAACAGCTCCGCCGGAGCCCTAGATTGGTTCCGCCAAGGTTCTGCCTCATGGCGGCGAAGTTTCGTCCCATAAGCTTGCTTATGATTTTTTCCAGGGTAAGAGGCTTCATATAGCAGAAGATGGGAACCGGAGGGTCACCAGGGGGGCCATGAGATAGGGGGCGCGCCCAGTAAGGGAGGGGGGCCCACCCTTGTGTCCAGGGTGTGGGCCCCCTCTGGTACTTCTTTCCCTCAATAATTCTTATTAATTCCAAACATGAATTTCGTGGAGTTTCAGGACTTTTGGAGTTGTGCAGAATAGGTTTCCAATATTTGCTCCTTTTCCAGCCAGAATTCCAGCTGTCGGCATTCTCCCTCTTCATGATAAACCTTGTAAAATAAGAGAGAATAGCCATAAGTGTTGTGACATAATGTGTAATAATAGCCCATAATGCAATAAATATTGATATAAAAGCATGATGCAAAATGGACGTATCACCTATATTTCATAATCATTGCCTTAGATATCGTCATAACTTTGCGCTTTTCTATCAATTGTTCGACAGTAATTTGTTCACCCATCATATTATTTGCTATCTTGAGAGAAGCCTCTACTGAAACCTATGGCCCCCGGGTCTAATTTCGATCATATTAGTTTTCGATCTACTATTTTGCAATCTTTTCCTTTCCGATCTATAAACCAAAAAAACCCAAAAATATTTACTTTATCTTTTGTTTAGTTTTATCTATCTCTATCAAATCTCACTTTTGCAAGTCACTGTGAAGGGATTGGCAACCCCTTTATCGCGTTGGGTGCAAGTGTTTGATTTTTTGTGCATGTATTGGTGATTTTGGCGTTGTCTCCTACTGGATCGATACCTTGATTCTCTAACTAAGGGAAATACTTATCTCTACTTTGTTGCATCACCCTTTCCTCGTCAAGGGAAAAACCAACACAAGCTCAAGAAGTAGCAATACACATCATTGATAATGTCCAAGGACTATCTTTATTCATAAACACATAGGAAATATCATCGTACATCATTGCCTCTAGGGAACATCTCCAAAAAGGGGGGAGCTTGTGGTTTTTGCATCGGTAGTGAACAATTGTTAAGTTTATTTTCCATCATGCTTCTTTTAGTATTTTTGCGCTATAGCGACAACATTTTCTATATTCTACTGCGGTCGCTTGCCCTTTTTTGCCCGATTTCACCAGGATCATCAGAATCATGAGCATCAGAGTATTTTGTGGAAACATTTGTACTTGGTTTGAAATGTGAAGATTGGATACCACAAGAACCTTCTTACGAACGGAGGAGCGCAAAGAGCAAACCCCAAGTTGTTGTGCACTTCCAAAGGAGAAGATGACCTCTCGTATGAGCCCACGCGCTCATACTTGTGGTTGCATATTCCACTTGCCACTACCGCCTAGTCAACTGCTTCTCTAATGAGCATATGGCTCTAACATATGATGAACCGAGAGATGGGGAATTATCAAGAGGGCATCTACCATACCAATAACTCGAGCAGATGGAGCAAGGGTATATCAAAACTTAAAATTATGATTCAAAACAGTAATGAGGCTCTGTCTTTCATGGACACTCTTGAGGATAAACGACCTTTATATGTCCAGGAATCAAATTTCAGGAAGATATTGAAAACCCATTTGCAGGCCTTGCTCAAATACCAGAATGAATATTGGAGGAAGAGATGTACTATCAGGTATTTTAGATTTGCTGATGAGAACACTAAGCTTTTCCAATCTCTGGCCACAGAGAGATATAGACACAATGCTATTGCCATGCTTAGAGTTGGTGAGGTGGAAATCCATGACCATGTTGGCAAGGAGGGGGTTCTGTTCAATACATACAAGGAACGTTTAGGTTCTTCTAAACCCACCAGCATACGGATTGATCTTTCTAGGATCATCCACCGGATCGATGGGTTGGATCAATTGAGTGCACCCTTCTCTACTGAAGAGATAGATGCTGTTATTAAGGAAATGCCAAATGACAGAGCCCCCGGCCCGGATGGTTTCAATGGTTGTTTTCTTAAGAATTGCTGGCAAATCATCAAGACGGATTTTTACGACCTGTGTCATGCTTTCCATGCAGGTGGGCTAGATATCACTAGCATTAGTGAGGGATACATCACCCTGATTCCAAAAATATCCTCTCCGGAAATGGCTAATGATTTTAGACCAATTACCTTACTGAATTGTTGTCTGAAAATCATTACAAAGATCCTGGCTAACCGACTGCAGAAAGTTATTCTAAAAATCATCCACAAGAACCAATATGGTTTTATCAAGGGGAGGACCATTCAGGATTGCCTTGCGTGGTCGTACGAATATATTCATCAATGCCACTCATCTGCGAGAGAGATTGTCTTGCTTAAGCTTGACTTTGCCAAGGTCTTTGATACGATTGAACATGCCCCCATGTTGGAAATCATGAAACACATGGGATTTGATGACAAATGGTTATGTTGGATGGAAACGATTTTTGGTTCGGGAGTTTCATCTGTCCTCTTAAATGGTGTTCCTGGTCGGAAATTCAAATGCAAATGTGGCGTACGGCAGGGTGACCCTCTCTCGCCACTGATCTTTGTCCTTGCAGCTGACCTTCTCCAGGTTGCAATTAACGACGCTTACGCCAAGGGTCTACTGGAGCTTCCTATTCCTCGTGAAAATGCAGGTGACTTCCCGGTGGTGCAATACGCAGACGATACAATCTTGGTTATGCAAGCTTGTCCTACACAGGCTGCCCGCATGAAACTTATCTTGGAGGATTATGCAGCTTCGGTGGGGCTCAAGATCAATTTCCATAAATCAACCCTCATACCCATTAACGTCGATCACCAACATGCTAGTGAGTTAGCGGAGGTTTTTGGCTGCTCTGTTGGCACCTTGCCATTCACTTACCTCGGTCTCCCCATGGGGACAACGAGGCTGAGTGTTCTCGATCTCATGCCGTTGGTGCAATCGGTTGAGAGGAAAACCTCCACTGCCTTATCACTGATGTCGTCGGGGGCCAAGTTGACTCTGGTCAATTCGGTGGTGACCTCCATGCTGATCTATGCATTGTGTACAATCAAACTGCACCCCAAAGTGATTGAGCATCTCGACAAACTGCGCCGATACTGCCTTTGGGTGAAAAACTCTGACGATGGGGTCAAAACCAACTCCCTTGCTGCCTGGGAGCTCGTTTGTCAACCTAAACGATGTGGTGGCCTTGGTGTTATTGATATCAAGACACAAAATACCGCGCTCCTCTTAAAGCACTTGTTCAAGTTCTACAATCGTGAGGATGTACCCTGGGTTCAGCTAGTCTGGGATGAGTATTACACAAATAAGGTACCACACGCCACTGAATTGGTGGGCTCCTTCTGGTGGAAAGACGTGATGCAGCTCAGCGGGATCTTCCGGGGGATCACCAAAGTCATCCCAGGGGATGGTTATAGCTCTTTATTTTGGAAAGATGTCTCGTTTGGTGACAATGACTCCACACTGATGGACACATATCCACGAGCCTTCTCCTTTGCCTTGAACGAGGATGACTCCATTGCCAAGGTTCTCATGACCACTGATTCGGCCATGATTTTCAGCCTGCCTCTTTCGATCCAGGCCAGGGAGGAGATCAGATAGATTCAGCGTGGGTCTATGCACGTCCGACTAGACAGTGACTGTGCCGACACTTGGGTCTGTGATCTAGGGCGTTTTTCTTCCAAAAAGTACTACAACCACTGTTTCAAGCCGGTGGTGGCCGATGAGGCTTTTTGTTGGCTCTGGAATTCCAAAAGCCCGATCAAGTTCAAACTGTTCGGGTGGCTACTTCTGGTCGAGCGCTTGAACACCAGGAACATGTTGAGGCGGCGACACTTTCTGTAGCCGGGAATAATTATGCTTGCATGTTCTGTCAGAACCCCCCCCCCCCCCCGAGGAAGCTGTGGAGCACCTTTTCTTCACGTACCCCTTCAGCCAGCGATGCTGGCGTAAGGTTGGGATGTCCTGGCCGGGGAGAGCCAACAGATTAGCCATCTTGCATGGGGGGAAAGATAGCTGGCGTCGACCCCTATTCATGGATGTTTTTTGCTTGCTTCTTGGAGCCTATGGATGCAGAGAAACAACCAACATTTCAGGGGGGGTCCACACTCCTTCGTGGCATGGCTAGCTAGGTTCAAAAATCTATTGGAGCTGGTAGTCCATAACTGTCCAGAGAAATTCCATCCTTTTCTCTCTGATTACATTGTAAGTTTGGGACACTAGTCTTTGTTTGTGCAGCCTTTACGGCCGGGGGGCCTAAAACCCATTGTAACACACATGTAATTGTTCTCTTGTGAGTAATACAAAAGTCGGTGGGAGCCTCTCCCACTGTCGTTGACCTTCAAAAAAATAATAATAACTCGAGCAGATAGGCCACAACAATTAGATCCAGCACCTACATCATCATCCACGCTATCTCCAACGTAATACACATTATATATCACAAAAGTTATATCATTAGAAAATAGAATATTTGAAGTTCTAATAATATAATATTTTTGATATAAAGTCATGTTATGTTAGTTCCCTTTGGGTATGCGCTGGACTTCTAAAAGGAGATAATGGGACATGATGAGTTGGCATATATGCATGTTGAGAGAATCAGAGTTAGTGTGATCAAGTATACATTTAGGTATATATGATTAAGAAGAGAGTGAGCACTGATCGGTTAATTAGCAGAAAGTCAGACTAAAATCGATATACCTCAACCCACATAACATGGGCACCACCGACGGGCCTGGCAACCGACATGGACACCACATAGCTCTGAGAATAAAACAACATCCGTTAGGAGCCGCAAGTGTCATCATCATCACCAGTTACATCGCCGGATAGGCGACTCTGATTTAGCCGTAGTGTTCCGCAAACGTAGTCATCTCACAAACTGTTGCACGAAGACCACAACAACACATGCTAGAATATGGCCACATGCGCCAACGGCTGGTAACTCCAACTTTAACAACAAGAATCGCAAGGGAAACATGTTGGGCTTGTGCCGACCGAGTTTTCCGTAAGCAACCACCAAGTGTAACTCATCGTCACCACCTAGACTCATTCCGTCGTAGCTCCGACTACCTACAAACAAAGTGAACCAAGAAATACATTGGACACGCGGATAGCACCGACTACGACAACCCGAGGCACGACCCAAACTCATCTTAACACCATCGTCGGTGTCAAAAAGATGACAATGCCTCTAGGATAGCCGCCTCAAAAAATCATTTAGTAGCTGCGTGTGCACCTGATGATCTTGAAGATTCTGGTGCATCTGCGGAAAGTTCATAAGCTGAGCCGCATATTGATCTTCCGGAATTTCAACTTGTTCTCCAGGTGCTTCGAAATCATGGGTTTGGGCTACGCCATCACCCTCATCCTCAACAATCATATTGTGCAGAATAATACAACATGTCATTAGCTACCACAAAGTTTCTGACTCCCACATCATTGCAGTGGTCCGGACAATTCCCGAACGAGTTTGAAGCACACCAAATGCCCTCTCCACATCCTTCCTATCTGCTTTCTGCATTTTTACAAAGTGGCTATGTTTATTGCCACGTGGTTTGGATATGGTCTTCACAAATGCCGCCCACTGAGGATAGATACCATCGGCAAGATAGTATATCCCATGTTGTACTCTCGGTCGTTGACGATGTAGTTGCACGGCGGTGATTCCCCATTGCAAAGCCTCCTAAACACCGGAGATCGCTGAAGCACGTTGATGTTGTTGTGAGAACCCGGCATTCCAAAGAAAGCATGTCAAATCCATAAGTCATGTGATGACACCGCTTCTAGTAATGATGGTGGCCTCTCTGGTGTGACCTTGATACATTCCCCGCAAACCTATGGGGGTTGTTCTTCCATTTCCAATGCATGCAATCAATTGATCCAAGCATTTCTAGAAACCCCCTTGCATGTCCAATAGCCAACAACTTCTCTGTGTCCTGCGCATTTGGTTCTCTGAGATACCCAGGTCCAAACACCTCTACCATGGTGCGGGCAAACTTGACAGTAGTATTGAAGCACATGTTCTCCCCCATCCTGACCATCTCACCAATGGCATCTGCAGCACCAAGTGCAAGCATCCTCAGAGCTGTCGTGCACTTGAGCTTGGCTGAGAAAGAGAGTTGTCCGCAGCAATCCCTTGTGAGCTTGAAGTAGTCTTCGTGTGCCTCCACTCCCTTCACAATGTGCAAAAACAATGGTTTCCGCATGCGTAAAACAATGGCGAAACCCTATGCAGTAGCTTTGCTCCGGACACCCTGTCTCCACTCTTCTTCCTTTGATTGAGCCCTTGAAGTTGAGAATATGCTCCACTTGTCGGTCCATTTCCTCTTCCATGCTCATGAGCATCATCATGTCCATTTGTTCATCCGAATCTGAGGAATCGAAGAACTCATCTTCAATCATTTGGTCAAGCTCCGTCGGTCCATACTTCTCATCAGATGAAGCACCATACTCCATTGTTTTCCCTAACAAAATCGCAACAAAAGCGGTCAAACAATGTGTCGAACACATCAAGCACAAGACGGAGCCAGAGAGTTGTCGGACGTACCACGGTAGCGTTCAGGACGGCGACGACATCCCCCGCGGCGAGGATGGGAGAGAGGACTGCTTTGACGGAGCTGGCGGCGCAGAGGCTAGGAACCGCTGTGGAGCGCGCGCGGTGACAAAGCTGCGAGACGAACGACACACGGAAGGAAGAAGAGAAGATATAGCAGATGGATCCGACAGGTCTTGGGATGGATTTGATGCAATTTACGGTGGGGTCGGGCTGTCGGGTCCGACGTGGCGGACGTGCCCGGACACGTCCGGACACCCACATGCATATCCGCTTCATATATGGGCTGGATATGAGGGGTGCCGGTCAGCCCGCGCGTTTGATGCCCGTTTGAGGCGACTGTCTGGGTCAAAAAATCGTGACTAGATGGCCTGACCGGACGTATGAGGCGGATGCATTAAAACAAGAATTTTGGAAGAGAGGGAGGAGATGATCCATATGCCCTCCACACAATCGTGGACGCGCGTACACAGCGGAAACGGACTGAAAACATTTCAGATTGAAATCACGGAGGAGGGGAATACTGAACACACCGTTGTACCAATGAGCACGCAGGTGGTAGTAGTTGGGCGGGTTCAAATCCAAATTTCAAAAAGTGGAGGCGCTAACCACCTTCTTTTTCTTCTCTTCCTGCTGAACAATACAGGCTGTGATTTCTCTTGTCGTTTTCCATTTCGTCTCTAAAAAGATAGCCACGGTGAAACGAAACGACCCTACGACACGGACGTAATTACACAGAAGCCCCTTCTCAACTCCTAGCAGTGTCCGTACCTCGTCGCCTCAGACCAGGACCACGACTCCGACTCGCACCCGTCGTGGCGCCTCTTCCTCTTCTTCTTCGCGGCAGGGGCGGCGGCCTTCGCCGGTCTCGTGGCGGCGTAGAGCTCTGACAGCAGGCGGTACCTCTTCCTGGCCCTCCTTTCCAGCTCCATCGACCCCAGCGGCAGCGCCCTCTCCTTGACGACCCGCTCCTCCTCCTCGTCCACGGCGAGGTTCTCGCAGCACGAGTTCGCCGAGCTCTTCCTCGTCCTCCAGTCCAGCTCCATGGACCGCAGAGACACGGCAGTCTCCTTGACGATCCGCTCCTCCTCAGCGTCGACGGCGAGGTCCTCGCAGCACGAGCTCGCCGAGCGCCGCGAGGAGGACGTCATCTTGAACGCGGCCGCCTCCGCCTCTCCCAAGCGGAGCTGCAGGAGCAGGTCGGCGGCCGCCAGGTCCGCCGCCGTGAAGAGGCCCCCGAGCCAGAGTTCCAACTCCAGCGCGCAGCCGACGGCGAGCGACGACATGGAGCAGCGGCCGATGGGATCCCTCGGTCCCGCGGCGAGAGGAGAGGGATGGAATGGGAAATTTCTTGGTTGTGGCTGCGTGGAGTGGGAAGGAGAAACGGCCGGGTCGGATGGAGGCGAGTTTAAAGCGGGGGAGCCGGCTCGGTCGGTGTTGGGCTCGCGCGCGGCCGCAGCAGACGTGGGTGCCGGTGACCCTGGGTCGTGGGATACAGGTGTCTGGGTGGTGCTGGTAGACGGAATTGGTCGCGGGTCACGTGAACGTTGGGTATGCTGGGCCCGGTCGGCAGCCAACTAGACGAGGACGCGTGGCTGAGGCTGCGGTCACAAAGTGTAAAATACCGAACTGAATTAGTTGTGTAAAGTGCTGGTGATTTTAATGCTGCATACAGCTACTGTGTATTCTAAGACATGATGAATCTGAGTTGTAGAATGAGACTTCAGAGCAGGTTTTATGAAATTCAGTTTATTAGGCGAGGATCAAATTATCATCCTCTAAAGACTGAAGATCGAACAATGAAGAACTGGAAAGACCAATTCGACCGTCAAAATAGAAGACTGAATTCTTGAAAGACCGAATCGAGCAAACCGAAAACATTGAATGCCACGGCTTCATCGTGCGGTCCCTGTTATTGAAGTCTTTCAGCCATGCAACTGACTCATGTTATTTGTTGTCTAGTGTGTCCATGCACTTCTAGTCCTTCTGATGTTCCTTGTGGATGTGGGCGTTCTAGTTTTTCCCTGAGCAGACTCTCGTCTCTTGGCTGTTGAGGTATCGTTGCTTTCTTTTGTTTTTGGGACTATTTGCAGGAGGAGCACCTCCACTTTATGATGCCTTTTTGATAGAGGCGATGGTGTCCCGATCTTTCGATGAGATGATAACTATCGATTTGGTGGACTCGACATTGACGATCCGACTACGAACGTGCATGACATTGCGCCTTAGCAATCGCTAAACCAACTCCGAGAGGTTATTGACCACGCCAGAGCACGATCAACCTGACCGCGAAGGTCTATTCCTACAATCAATTGAAGAACAAGCAAGAATATGATAATGCAATCTGAATATTGCGAATATAGATGAAGTATTGATAAAGGTGGGGATCCGTAGGCGGTCTTGGTCTCGTCGTTGGACACAAACAAAGTACACAAAGTTGCGTTGGCTAACATTTAACTAAAGAAATCCCAAGGAAAAAGCTACTAGATAGATCTACTTATATAGGAGCAAGGGGTGACGGCCAAGGAGATGGGAGGACGTCCGAAGGCAGCCTAAAACTAACCCTAGGTCGTACAAGGCTCATGGGCTCAAGTAGAGGTGATGCAACACCTTTGGATTTCTAGTTTGACTCGGATTATACTGCAACGTCAGATTGTTTCGTCGATAAATCAATGCTCCAGATAATTTGAAGGTGAAACCAATTGGGTTGGAAAGAGCACGAAATCTACCTTCCAACAGAAAAAGAATCACCCAATTCGGGAGTCTGTATGAAAGAATTGGCGTTTCGAGTCAGGTATGTCTGTGCCGTCCGAATCTGAATTCAGAACGTGAGATACTTGGACTCTATCTTCTCTTGACCCAAAAGTGACGTGAGAGGACTTTTTGAACGGCACCTAAACTTCTCTTTGTCCCTTATCTTCCTATGTGGATTGTTCAAATGTCCCATACACCTACAGTTAGACATAGCACAAAAGTCTGTTAAGTATTTTTGTCCTGAATGACATAAATAAATTATTGCATAATTTGCATTAGAAATCACCTCACAAATATACATGTATGTAATATTTTTGGTCGTATCCAAGGTAGTCATGTCCTCATCATCCTCCCCTTCTTGAAAATAAAGCCGTCCTCGGTGTTGCTTAATCTGAAATGTGGCTAACAAAAGAGACAATGTGTACATGTTATATATGTATATGTCATCCATTTTTACTTCCCTTGGTTTTTGCACATATGACACATGTATACATGAGTAACTTTCATAGTTCATAAAATCTAAAGCCAAAATATTATCACCAGAAGTAGAAGGCATGAAAATATTGTAAATCAGTTTGCACATATGAAGTGAAGTTCTTACTCATTTCAAAAGATTGACAATGTTCATCATCAAACCATCCCAACATTGGTGAATACACCTTACTTGGAACAAATTTATATGCTACAACATGCTTAAATAAGCAAACATGTAATAAGTCATTGGACACAGAAACATCACCAAGATTAGAGGTCATATCAAGATTAAACATTGGTTCTTTTGCATCAACAGTTAATTCAATGGGTGCACTCAAAATTGTTGGTATTTCAACTATTTGGTAGTTGTTTCACATCATTATCTTTACTACTATTGTGATATTCACTTTTATCTTGTTGTCTAGAGGTACTTCATATCCTTTATTGATGCTAGTTGTGCTACGCCGTGACCTTGTTAGTGTTCTAGGCTCGTGTCTCTAGTCCGGTCTAGCCTAGGACCAGCACAGTACCGGCGTTGAGAGTTTATTCAACATTGCATCTCTGAATTGATTACTGCTAATATTTTTCTACCAAATATTTAAGCCTTCAAATCTCCACATATTTCTACACCGTGTATATGTATGTTCCTCTGCCAATCTCTTTACTCAACCTTCGGAGTTATTTGACACCGCTGGTTTCCTGTCACCACCTGCTGCATGCATGGTAAGAACTTGTAAGATATTGATATTTTCTATGCTGTGAGCGTTTTACCACCACATCCTAGTAGTTCATAGGAACATTATTCTTGGATTTTGTTTCTTGTTTTCTACTAACTATGGCAGGTTCCGGAGTTGTTAATTCTTTGGCTTCATCGCCCGTGGGAGATTTGCCACCACCTAAGAAAATACAACAATCGTCACAAGAGGAACAACAACATCAAAATGCACATAATCAGGTTCATGCTTTCATCCCACCATTTACTGGTCGTTTTAGGCTTGATTTATATATTGAATGGGAGTACGAAATAAATGCTATATTTGCTCCCCATAATTTTGATGAGCATAGAAAAGTTAAAGCTGTGGTTAGTACGTACAATAGCTTTGCTTTAGTTTGGTGGAGTGAATATTGTCGGTTAAACCCTTTTTACACCTACTACTTGGGATGATTTAAAAATTGTCATGAGAGATAGATGCGTTGATGTTTATTATAGTCGTGGCATGATTAAAAAATTACAATATGTAAAACAACACACTGGCACAGTATCAAAATATTATGATGATTTACAAACTACTTTGTCGCACTCATTTTTAGAAGAAAGTGAAGAAGATTTACGGATAGATTTTGGGGAGGATTAAACCGTGATATTCAGGAGGAACTAATTCATGAAGAGTGTTATCCTATGGACCATTTGTTTCGTCTTGCTTGCAAAGCTGAACAGGAAATAAAATGACGTGTTGCCCACAAGAAGAACAAGTGCACGGTGCACGTTCCAAGTGTTGATACAGATGTTTCTTGAACTACTAGGCGTGCTATGACAAACACATCCATTGTTGCGAGGACTACATCATCTCCATCATGTGACACATCACCACCGAGAGTGCCTACATCATCTGAGTTGATCATAAGAGGTAATGACAAAGGTACAGATTTCCACTTTCACATGAGAATGATGCATGCCTCGTTAACTTGAATACATCATGTGATGAGTTACCTATTGATTTGGGCACACCACCTATTTTAGAGAATTGTGTTACTGTCATGAATGGGTCATGTGATCAAACAACTGAAATACCAACAATTTTCAGTGCACCAATTGAATTAACTGTTGATGCAAAAGAACCAATATTTAATCATTTTGATACGACCTCTAATCTTGGTGATGCTTTTGTGACCAATGACTTATGGAATATTTGCTTATTTAAGCATGTTGTAGCATGTAAATTTGACGCAAGTAAGGTTTATTCACCGATGTTAGGATGGTTTAATGATGAACATTGTCAACCTTTTGAAATGAATAAGAGCTTCACTTATATGTGCAAACTGAGTTGCAATATTTTCATGCCTTCTACTTCTTGTGATAATATTTTGGCTTTAGATTTTATTAACTATGAAGGTTACTCATGTATACATGTGTTATATGTGCAAAAATCAATGGAAGTAAAAATGGATGACATATACATATACAACATGTACACCTTGTCTCTTTTGTTAGCCACATTTCAGATTAAGAAACGCCGAGGACGGCTTTGTTTTCAAGAAGGGGAGGATGATGAGGATATGACTACCTTGGATACAACCAAAAATATTGCACACATGTATATTTGTGAGGTGATTTCTAATGCAAACTATGCAATAATTTATTTATGTCATCCAGGACAAAAATACTTCACAAACTTTTGTGTCATGTCTAATTGCAGGTGTATTGGACATTTGTACAATCCACATATAAAGATAAGGGGGAAAGAGAAGTTTAGGTGTTGTTCAAATAGTCCTCGCACGCCTCTTTTGGGCCAAGAGAAGATAGAGTCCAAGTCTCTCACGTTCTGGATTTAGATTCGGACTGCACAGACATACCTAACTCAAAACACCAAGAACTCTTTCATATGGACTTCGAATTGGATGTTTTTTTGTTGGAAAGTAGATTTCATGCTCTTTTCAACCCAATTGGATTCACCTTCAAATTCGTCCAGAGCGTTGAGTTATCGACGAAACAATCTGACGCTGCAGTAGAATCCGAGTCAAACTGCAAGTCCAAAGGTGTTGCATCATCCCCACTTGGGCCCATGAGCCTTGTACGACCTAGGGTTAGTTTTAGGCTGCCTTGGGACGTCCTCCCACCTCCTTGTCTGCCACCCCTTGCTCTTACATAAGTAGATCCATCTAGTAGCTTTTTCTTTGGGATTTGTTTAGTTAAAAGTTAGCCATTGCAACTTTGTATACTTCGTTTGTGTCCAACGACCAGACCAAGACCGCTTCTGGATCCCCACTTTTATCAACACTTCATATATATTCGCAATATTCAGATTGCTTTATCATATTCTTGCTTGTTCTTCAATTGCATGCAGGAATAGACCTTCGTGGTCAGGCTAATCGTGCTTTCGGCATCGTCAGTAACCTTAGGAGATTGGTTTAGCGATTGCTAAGGTGCAACGTCGTGCACGTTTGTAGTCAGATCGTCAAAGTCGACTCCACCAAATCGATAGTTACCATCTCATCAAAAGACCAGGACACCCCATCTCTATCACTTTTTGGTGGCACTCGCAACACATTCATGTTGTGGCATAGAATCAACAAAACATGTCTTTGTCGTCGTTCATGACATGCATTGCCATGCTTTGAGGCTTCGTCTCATGAGGTATCGGTACCGCCAAATGTTAGTTTTTGTCTTGAGTCGCCAGCCTTCCCCGTTTGTTTTCTGCACTATTTTCCTTGCTTTGATCTCTTACTTGGGTGTCAATCCTTTGTAACTCTCTATGTGGTGTATACGCGCCCCTTATAGTCTATTACCCCATGGCATTGTAGTGCCTATTGAAATTTTGGTTGGGTGAACGAAAGGCATTGCCTCCCCTCTAGGCTTCATCGCCGAGCCCGTGCATTCGCCTCCCCTCTTCCTGCCGCTCCGAATGGTGTTGGGTGGGGGGGGATCCCGGTGCCTCCGCTGCGGTTAGTAGTTTAGGTTAGTCCTCGCAGGCGCGACACTCAGCGGATGGTGTCACTTTTTCTTCGAGTTTGTCTTCTGGGCTCCAATCCTCATAGAGTTCATCCGTCTGGATGTAGTTGACGAAGCTCCGATATATATTCTTGATGTCTCCTTCAGGTGATGAGGATAGGGTTTCTCGTCACGTGGCGTGATTTGGTGTTAGGTGTTTCATATATATGGCATTCAACGCCGACAACTGTGGCTCCAGGGCGCTGTTTCTTAGGGGCACGTGTACGAAGATTTTCTGACTATCATCGACAAGGTCAAGCCTGCTACGATAGGGGAGGGACGACACATTCTGGCAGCAACAGGGGTCGTTCGGTGGTCTTGTAATCTCGATGTAATTTTTGTTATATTTGAGATTCTTTCTACTTCTAATGAACTCATATAACATATATGATCATTTTCACAAAAAAATTAAATAAAGCCATTTATAGGCCCTTCTAAGTATATGACGATGTGAACTATGGGTGTTAATCATATACAGATATGATTATTGGTGTTAAATCACATGGCGATGTGAACTAGATTATTGACTCTAGTGCAAGTGGGAGACTGAAGGAAATATGCCCTAGAGGCAATAATAAAGTTATTATTTATTTCCTTATTTCATGATAATTGTTTATTATTCATGCTAGAATTGTATTAACCGGAAACATAATACATGTGTGAATATATAGACAAACAGAGTGTCACTAGTATGCCTCTACTTGACTAGCTTGTTAATCAAAGATGGTTATGTTTCCTAACCATGGAAAAAGAGTTGTTATTTGATTAATGGGATCACATCATTAGTTGAATGATCTGATTGACATGACCCATTCCGTTAGCCTAGCACTTGATCGTTTAGTATGTTGCTATTGCTTTCTTCATGACTTATACATGTTCCTGTAACTATGAGATTATGCAACTCCCGTTTACCGGAGGAACACTTTGGGTGCTACCAAACGTCACAACGTAACTGGGTGATTATAAAGGAGTACTACAGGTGTCTCCAAAGGTAGATGTTGGGTTGGCGTATTTCGAGATTAGGTTTTGTCACTCCGATTGTCGGAGAGGTATCTCTGGGCCCACTCGGTAATGCACATCACTATAAGCCTTGCAAGCATTGTAACTAATGAGTTAGTTGCGGGATGATGTATTACAGAACGAGTAAAGAGACTTGCCGGTAACGAGATTGAACTAGGTATTGGATACCGACGATCGAATCTCGGGTAAGTAACATACCGATGACAAAGGGAACAACGTATGTTGTTATGCGGTCTGACCGATAAAGATCTTCGTAGAATATGTAGGAACCAATATGGGCATCCAGGTTCCGCTATTGGTTATTGACCGAGAATAGTTCTAGGTCATGTCTACATAGTTCTCGAACCCGTAGGGTCCGCACGCTTAAGGTTTCAATGACAGTTTTATTATGAGTTTATGAGTTTTGATGTACCGAAGGAGTTCGGAGTCTCGGATGAGATCGGGGACATGACGAGGAGTCTCGAAATGGTCGAGACGTAAAGATTCATATATTGGATGATATGGTTAGGCCAAGGGGTCAAGCCCATGAGGCTTTAGGTCGGTGCAAAAGGAGTTTTGCGGAGGCCAGGGGGCCAAACGCCGGAGACCCTGGCGTCTGGACCTGGGCCAGACGCCGAGGCCAGACGCCAAGGATTGTGGCGTTTGGTCCTGGAGTCCGAGTGGGACTCTTGCCTTTCAGGCAAAACCGACTTTGAGGAGGCTTTTGCTCCAAGTTTCGACCCCGGGGCTCAACATATAAATAGAGGGGCAGGGCTAGCACCAAAGAAACAACAATTGATCCCTTGGATCTCTTAGCCGTGTGCGGTGCCCCCCTCCACCATAGTCCACCTCTATAATATCATAGCGGTGCTTAGGCGAAGCCCTGCGACGGTAGAACATCAAGATCGTCACCACGCCGTCGTGCTGACGGAACTCTCCGTCGACACTCGGCTGGATCAGAGTTCGAGGGACGTCATCGAGCTGAACGTGTGCTAGAACTCGGAGGTGTCGTAGTTTCTCCAACTTTAGTTGAACCGAGTGTGGCTACGCCCGGTCTTGCGAAGGTTAAAACAGCACCAACTTGACAAACTATCGTTGTGGTTTTGATGCGTAGGTGAGATTGGTTCTTGCTTAAGCCCGTAGCAGCCATGTAAAATTTGCAACAACAAAGTAGAGGACGTCTAACTTGTTTTTGCAGGGCATGTTGTGAAGTGATATGGTCAAGACATGATAAGATATAAGTTGTTGTATGAGATGATCATGTTTTGTTGAAGTTATCGGCAACTGGCAGAAGCCCTATGGATGTCTCTTTGTTGCATAAGATGCAAGTGCCAAATAATTGCTTTACTTTATCGCTATACGATAGCAATAGTTGCAAGAGCAATAGTTGGTGAGACAACCATGTGATGACACATTGATATAGATCAAGATGATGAAGATCATGGTGTCGTGCCGGTGACGATAGAGATCTTGACAGTACTTTGGAGATGGAGATCAAAGGAGCAAGATGATCACGGCCATATCATGTCACATATTTTGATTGCATATGATGTTTATCTATTATACATCTTATTCTTGCTTTGATTGACGGTAGCATTTTAAGATGATCTCTCACTAATTATCAAGAAGTGTTCTCCCTGAGTATGCACCGTTGCCAAAGTTCATCGTGCCCAGACACCACGTGATGATCGGGTGTGATAAGCTCTACGTCCATCTACAACGGGTGCAAGCCAGTTTTGCACACGCGGAATACTCAGGTTAAACTTGACAAGCCTAGCATATGCAGATATGGCCTCGGAACACGGAGACCGAAAGGTCGAGCGTGAATCATATAGTAGATATGATCAACATAGTGATGTTCACCATTGAAAGCTACTCCATCTCACGTGATGATCGGTTATGGTTTAGTTGATTTGGATCATGTGATCACTTAGATGACTAGAGAGATGCCTGCCTAAGTGGGAGTTCTGAAGTAATATGATTAATTGAACTTTAATTTATCATGAACTTAGTCTTGGTAGTATTTTGAAAATTATGTTGTAGATCAATAGCTCGCGTTGTTGCTTTCATATGTTTATTTTGATATGTTCCTAGAGAAAATTGTGTTGAAAAATGTTAGTAGCAATGATGCGGATTGGATCCGTGATCTGAGGTTTATCCTCATTGCTGCACAGAAGAATTATGTCCTTAATGCACCGCTAGGTGATAGACCTATTGCAGGAGCAGATGCAGACGTTATGAACGTTTGGCTAGCTCAATATGATGACTACTTGATAGTTTAAGTGCACCATGCTTAACGGCTTAGAATTGGGACTTCAAAGACGTTTTGAACGTCATGGACCATATGAGATGTTCCAGGAGTTGAAGTTAATATTTCAAGCAAATACCCGAGTTAAGAGATATAAAGTCTCCAACAAGTTCTATAGCTAAAATATGGAAGAGAATCGCTCAACTAGTGAGCATGTGCTCAGATTGTCTGGGTACTACAATCGCTTGAATCAAGTGGGAGTTAATCTTCCAGATAAGATAGTGATTGACAGAATTCTCTAGTCACCATCACCAAGTTAGTAGAACTTCGTGATGAACTATAGTATGCAAGGGATGATGAGAATGATTCCCGAGTTTTTTCATGATGATGAAATCGATGAAGGTAGAAATCAAGAAAGAACATCAAGTGTTGATGGTTAACAAGACCACTAGTTTCAAGAAAAGGGCAAATGGATAGAAGGGAATTTCAAGAAGAATGGCAAGCAAGTTGCTGCTCAAGTGAAGAAGCCCAAGTCTGGACCTAAGCCTGAGACTAAGTGCTTCTACTGCAAAGGGACTGGTCACTGGAAGCAGAACTACCCCAAGTATTTGGCAGATAAGAAGGATGGCAAAGTGAACAAAGGTATATTTGATATACATGTTATTGATGTGTACTTTACTAGTGTTTATAGCAACCCCTCGGTATTTGGTACTGTTTCAGTTGATAAGAGTAGTAACTCGAAACGGGAGTTGCAGAATAAACAGAAACTAGTTAAGGGTGAAGTGATGATGTGTGTTGAAAGTAGTTTCAAGATTGATATGATCATCATCGCACACTCCCTATACTTTCGGGATTAGTGTTGAACCTAAATAAATGTTATTTGGTGTTTGCGTTGAGCATGAATATGATTTGATCGTGTTTATTGCAATACGGTTATTTATTTAAGTAAGAGAATAAACTGTTGTTCTGTTTACATGAATAAAACCTTATATGGTTACACACCCAATGAAAATGGTTCATTGGATCTCGATCGTAGTGATACACATATTCATAATATTGAAACCAAAAGATGCAAAGTTAATAATGATAGTGCAACTTATTTGTGGCACTGCCGTTTAGGTCATATTGGTGTAAAGCGCATGAAGAAACTCCATGCTGATGGGATTTTGGAATCACTTGATTATGAATCACTTGATGCTTGCGAACCATACCTCATGGGCAAGATGACTAAGACTCCGTTCTCCGGAACAGTGGAACGAGCAACTGACTTATTGGAAATAATACATACTGATGTATGCGATCCGATGAGTGTTAAGGCTCGCGGCGGGTATCGTTATTTTCTGACCTTCACAGATGATTTGAGCAGATATGGGTATATCTACTTGATGAAACATAAGTCTGAAACATTTGAAAAGTTCAAAGAATTTCAGAGTGAAGTGGAAAATCATCGTGACAAGAAAATAAGGTTTCTACGATCTGATCGCAGAGACAAATATTTGAGTTACGAGTTTGGTCTTCAATTAAAACAATGTGGAATAGTTTCACAAATTCATGCCACCTGGAACACCACATCATAATGGTGTGTCCGAACGTCATAACCGTACTTTATTGGATATAGTACAATCTATGATGTTTCTTACCGATTTACCAATATCGTTTTGGGATCATGCATTAGAGACAGCTGCATCACGTTAAATAGGGCACCATCTAAATCCGTTGAGACGACACTATATGAACTGTGGTTTAGCAAGAAACCAAAGTTGTCGTTTCTTAAAGTTTGGGGTTGTGATGCTTATGTGAAAAAGTTTCATCCTGATAAAGCTCAAACCCAAATCGAAGAAATGCATCTTCATAGAATACCCAAAGGAAACTGTTGGGTACACCTTCTATCACAGATCCGAAGGCAAATCATTCGTTGCTAAGAATGGATCCTTTCTAGAGAAGGAGTTTCTCTCGAAAGAAGTGAGTGGGAGGAAAGTAGAGCTTGATAAGGTAATTGTACCTTCTCCCTTATTGGAAAGTAGTTCATCACAGAAATCTGTTCCTGTGACTACTACACCAATTAGTGATGATGATCATGTAACTTCAGATCAAGTTACTACCGAACCTCATAGGTCAATCAGAGTAAGATCCGCACTAGAGTGGTACGGTAATCCCATTCTGGAGGTCATGTTACTTGACCATGACGAACCTATGAACTATGAGGAAGCGATGATGAGCCCAGATTCCACAAAATGGTTTGAGGCCATGAAATCTGAGATATGATCCATGTATGAGAACAAAGTATGGACTTTGATGGATTTGCCCGATGATCGGCAAACCATAGAAAATAAATGGATCTTCAAGAGGAAGACGGACGTTGATAGTAGTGTTACTATCTAGAAAGCTAGACTTGTCGAAAAAGGTTTTTGACAAAGTTCAAGGTGTTGACTACGATGAAATTTTCTCACTCGTAGCGATGCTTAAGTCTGTCCAAATCATGTTAGCAATTGCTACATTTTTATGAAATCTGGCAAATGAATAAACAAAACTACATTCCTTAATGGATTTAAAGAAGAGTTGTATATGATGCAACCAGAAGGTTTTGTCATTCCTAAAGATGCTGACAAAATACGCAAGCTCCAGCGATCCATCTATGCACTGGTGCAAGCATCTCGGAGTTGCAATATACGCTTTGATAAGTTGATCAAAGCATATATTTTTATACAGACTTGCGGTGAAGCCTGTATTTACTAGAAAGTGAGTGGGAGCACTACAGCATTTCTGATAAGTATATGTGAATGACATATTGTAGATCAAAAATAATGTAGAATTATTCTGCAAATCATAAAGGAGTGTTTGAAAGGAGTTTTTCAAAGAAAGACCTCGGTGAAGCTGCTTACATATTGAGCATCAAGATCTATAGAGATAGATCAAGACGCTTGATAAGTTTTTTCAATGAGTACATACCTTGACAAGATTTTGAAGTAGTTCAAAATGGAATAGTCAAAGAAAGAGTTCTTGCCTGTGTTACAAGGTGTGAAATTGAGTAAGACTCAAAACCCGACCATGGCAGAAGATAGAAAGAGAATGAAAGTCATTTCCTATGCCTTGGCCATAGGTTCTATAAAGTATGCCATGCTATATACCAGATCTATTGTATACCCTACACTGAGTTTGGCAAGGGAGTACAATAGTGATCTAGGAGTAGATCAATGGACAGCGGTCAAAATTATCCTTAGTGGAATAAGGATATGTTTCTCGATTATGGAAGTGACAAAAGGTTCATCGTAAAGGGTTACGTCGATACAAGTTTTGACACCGATCTGGATGACTCTAAGTCTCAATCTAGATACATATTGAAAGTGGGAGCAATTAGCTAGAGTAGCTCCGTGCAGAGCATTGTAGACATAGAAAATTGCAAAATACATAGCGGATCTGAATGTGAAAGACCCGTTGACTAAGATTCTCTCACAAGCAAAACATGATCACACCTTAGTACTCTATGGGTGTTAATCACATAGCGATGTGAACTAGATTACTGAATATAGTAAACCCTTTGGGTGTTGGTCACATGGCGATGTGAACTATGGGTGTTAATCACATGATGATGTGAACTATCGATGTTAATCACATGGTGATGTGATCTAGATTATTGACTCTAGTGCAAGTGGGAGACTGAAGGAAATATGCCCTAGAGGCAATAATAAAGTTATTATTTATTTCCTTATTTCATGATAATTGTTTATTATTCATGCTAGAATTGTATTAACCGGAAACATAATACATGTGTGAATATATAGACAAACAGAGTGTCACTAGTATGCCTCTACTTGACTAGCTTGTTAATCAAAGATGGTTATGTTTCCTAACCATGGACAAAGAGTTGTTATTTGATTAACGGGATCACATCATTAGTTGAATGATCTGATTGACATGACCCATTCCGTTAGCCTAGCACTTGATCGTTTAGTATGTTGCTATTGCTTTCTTCATGACTTATACATGTTCCTGTAACTATAAGATTATGCAACTCCCGTTTACCGGAGGAACACTTTGGGTGCTACCAAACGTCACAACGTAACTGGGTGATTATAAAGGAGTACTACAGGTGTCTCCAAAGGTAGATGTTGGGTTGGCGTATTTCGAGATTAGGTTTTGTCACTCCGATTGTCGGAGAGGTATCTCTGGGCCCACTCGGTAATGCACATCACTATAAGCCTTGCAAGCATTGTAACTAATGAGTTAGTTGCGGGATGTTGTATTACAGAACGAGTAAATAGACTTGCCGGTAATGAGATTGAACTAGGTATTGGATACCGACGATCGAATCTCGAGTAAGTAACATACCGATGACAAAGGGAACAACGTATGTTGTTATGCGGTCTGACCGATAAAGATCTTCGTAGAATATGTAGGAACCAATATGGGCATCCAGGTTCCGCTATTGGTTATTGACCGAGAATAGTTCTAGGTCATGTCTACATAGTTCTCGAACCCGTAGGGTCCGCACGCTTAAGGTTTCGATGACAGCTTTATTATGAGTTTATGAGTTTTGATGTACCGAAGGAGTTCGGAGTCCCGGATGAGATCGGGGACATGACAAGGAGTCTCGAAATGGTCGAGACATAAAGATTCATATATTGGATGATATGGTTAGGCCAAGGGGTCAAGCCCATGAGGCTTTAGGTCGGTGCAAAAGGAGTTTTGCGGAGGCCAGGGGGCCAAACGCCGGAGACCCTGGCGTCTGGACCTGGGCCAGACGCCGAGGCCAGATGCCAAGGATTGTGGCGTTTGGTCCTGGAGTCCGAGTGGGACTCTTGCCTTTCGGGCAAAACCGACTTTGAGGAGACTTTTGCTCCAAGTTTCGACCCCGGGGCTCAACATATAAATAGAGGGGCAGGGCTAGCACCAAAGAAACAACAATTGATCCCTTGGATCTCTTAGCCGTGTGCGGTGCCCCCCTCCACCATAGTCCACCTCGATAATATCATAGCGGTGCTTAGGCGAAGCCCTGCGACGGTAGAACATCAAGATCGTCACCACGCCGTCGTGCTGACGGAACTCTCCCTCGTCACTCGGCTGGATCGGAGTTCGAGGGACGTCATCGAGCTGAACGTGTGCTAGAACTCGGAGGTGCCGTAGTTTCGATACTTGATCGGTCGGGCCGTGAAGACGTACGACTACATCAACCGCATTGTGCTAACGCTTCCTCTTACGGTCTACAAGGGTATGTAGACAACACTCTCCCCTCTCGTTGCTATACATCACCATGATCTTGCGTGCACGTAGGAAATTTTTTGAAATTACTACGTTCCCCAACAGCCTCGTTAACTTGAATACATCATGTGATGAGTTACCTATTGATTTGGGCACACCACCTATTTTAGAGAATTGTGTTACTGTCGTGAATGGGTCATGTGATCAAACAACTGAAATACCAACAATTTTCAGTGCACCCATTGAATTAACTGTTGATGCAAAAGAACCAATATTTAATCATTTTGTTACGACCTCTAATCTTGGTTATGCTTTTGTGACCAATGACTTATGGAATATTTGCTTATTTAAGCATGTTGTAGCATGTAAATTTGATGCAAGTAAGGTTTATTCACCGATGTTAGGATGGTTTAATGATGAACATTGTCAACCTTTTGAAATGAATAAGAGCTTCACTTATATGTGCAAACTGAGTTGCAATATTTTCATGCCTTCTACTTCTTGTGATAATATTTTGGCTTTAGATTTTATTAACTATGAAGGTTACTCATGTATACATGTGTTATATGTGCAAAAATCAAGGGAAGTAAAAATGGATGACTTATACATATACAACATGTACACCTTGTCTCTTTTGTTAGACACATTTCAGATTAAGCAACGCCGAGGACGGCTTTGTTTTCAAGAAGGGGAGGATGATGAGGACATGACTACCTTGGATACAACCAAAAATATTGCACACATGTATATTTGTGAGGTGATTTCTAATGCAAACTATGCAATAATTTATTTATGTCATCCAGGACAAAAATACTTCACAAACTTTTGCGTCATGTCTAATTGCAGGTATATTGGACATTTGTACAATCCACATATAAAGATAAGGGGGAAAGAGAAGTTTAGGTGTTGTTCAAATAGTCCTCGCACGCCACTTTTGGGCCAAGAGAAGATAGAGTCCAAGTCTCTCACGTTCTGGATTTAGATTCGTACTGCACAGACATACCTAACTCAAAACGCCAAGAACTCTTTCATATGGACTCCGAATTGGGTGATTTTTTTGTTGGAAAGTAGATTTCGTGCTCTTTTCAACCCAATTGGATTCACCTTCAAATTCGTCCGAAGCGTTGAGTTATCGACGAAACAATCTGACGCTGCAGTAGAATCCGAGTCAAACTGCAAGTCCAAAGGTGTTGCATCATCCCCACTTGGGCCCATGAGCCTTGTACGACCTAGGGTTAGTTTTAGGCTGCCTTGGGACGTCCTCCCACCTCCTTGTCTGCCACCCCTTGCTCTTACATAAGTAGATCCATCTAGTAGCTTTTTCTTTGGGATTTGTTTAGTTAAAAGTTAGCCATTGCAACTTTGTGTACTTCATTTGTGTCCAACGACCGGACCAAGACCGCTTCTGGATCCCCACTTTTATCAACACTTCATATATATTCGCAATATTCAGATTGCTTTATCATATTCTTGCTTGTTCTTCAATTGCATGCAGGAATAGACCTCCGTGGTCAGGCTAATCGTGCTTTCGGCATCGTCAGTAACCTTAGGAGATTGGTTTAGCGATTGCTAAGGTGCAACGTCGTGCACGTTTGTAGTCAGATCGTCAAAGTCGACTCCACCAAATCGATAGTTATCATCTCATCGAAAGACCAGGACACCCCATCTCTATCACTTTTTGGTGGCACTCGCAACACATTCATGTTGTGGCATAGAATCAACAAAACATGTCTTTGTCGTCGTTCATGACATGCATTGCCATGCTTCGAGGCTTCGTCTCATGAGGTATCGGTACCGCCAAATGTTAGTTTTTGTCTTAAGTCGCCAGCCTTCCCCGTTTGTTTTCTGCACTATTTTCCTTGCGTTGATCTCTTACTTGGGTGTCAGTCCTTTGTAACTCTCTATGTGGTGTATACGCGCCCCTTATAGTCTATTACCCCATGGCATTGTAGTGCCTATTGAAATTTTGGTTGGGTGAACGAAAGGCATTGCCTCCCCTCTAGGCTTCATCACCGAGCCCGTGCATTCGCCTCCCCTCTTCCTGCCGCTCCGAATGGTGTTGGGCGGGGGGGGGGGGGGGATCCCGGTGCCTCCGCTGCGGTTAGTAGTTTAGGTTAGTCCTCGCAGGCGTGACACTCAGCGGATGGTGGCACTTTTTCTTCGAGTTTGTCTTCTGGGCTCCAATCCTCATAGAGTTCATCCGTCTGGACGTAGTTGACGAAGCTCCGATATATATTCTTGCTGTCTCCTTCAGGTGATGAGGATAGGGTTTCTCGTCATGTGGCGTGATTTGGTGTTAGGTGTTTCATATCTATGGCATTCAACGCCGACAACTATGGCTCCAGGGCGCTGTTTCTTAGGGGCACGTGTATGAAGATTTTCTGAGTATCATCGACAAGGTCAAGCCTGCTACGATAGGGGAGGGACGACACATTCTGGCAGCAACAGGGGTCGTTCGGTGGTCTTGTAATCTCAATGTAATTTTTGTTATATTTGAGATTCTTTCTACTTCTAATGAACTCATATAACATATATGATCATTTTCACAAAAAAATTAAATAAAGCCATTTATAGGCCTTCTAATAATATGAAGTAATGAAGTCTTGATGGGTTTCCTGGAAACAGAGAAGGGAGCGGGAGCAACTAATTAACGAGCGCTCTTTCGGGAGCCTCGCAATGATCAGCGCCACTTGACACGCTCACAGCCATTCGCCACGTGTAGCGCTCTAGGCGCTCCTTCCGGATTTTGTTTTTTTTATATTTTTACGCACTCGTTTTCGGCTTTTAAATGGTTTTTTTCGGATTTTTTTTACGTTTTGATTTTCTACCGGTCTTCCCTAGATTTTCGACCAAATTTTTTTTTCAAAAAAAATTATTTTTTTTGCGCAAAAAAATGCATTTTTTCGCGAGAGTCACAATTTTGTTTTCGCGAGAGGCACGGCTGTGCCTCTTGGAAACTAAAAAAATGTGTTTTCTATTTTTTTTCTTTCGCGAGAAGCACGGTTTTGCTTCCGCGAGAGGCACGGTTGTGCTTTCGCAATAGGCACGGGCGTGCCTCTTTCGAAAAGAAAAAACATGTTTTTTTGTTTTACATTGGATCTAGTTTTGAAGATCTCAACGCGAGGAATCCAATGGCAAAAGCGGTTCGAGATTTGGACGCACGGTTTAAAAGATAAAACGTTTTGAATAAATAGATCTACGAAAAAAGGGAAAACTTTCAGGTTGCGACAAGTGGCGCACATGCAGTGCGCCACTTGTCGCAACCTGGGAAAGTTGGAGTGATCTCCGCAAGGAGTACTCCTTAATTAGTGATTTCGGAAGGGAGCGCCTATACAACGCGGTACGCGCCCGCAGCCACGCGAGCGCGTACCCTCTCCCTGCTCCCCGCGCGCCCTCATGGGCCGGCCCATGTGCGGGGCGGGGAGCCCCTTGTTTTTTAGCCTTTTTTTTTTCCGTTTTCAGCTTTATTTTGTTTTTAAATATAATTAGTATTTCAGAAAAAGTTGCAAATTGTCCAATTATTCGTGAATTCAAAAAATGTTCACAATTTGAAAAAAATTCAGGGAATGATAAATTCTCAAGGATTCAAGAAATGTTCGCAATTTCAAAAATAATGTTCATGATTTCAAAAAATGTTCATGATTTCAGAAAAATGTTCAGGATTTCTGTTCACGATTTCAAAAAAACTGTTTACGGTTTTAGAAAAAGAGAAACAGAACATTAAAGAAAAGAGAAAAAGAAAAAATTAATCAGAAAAGGTAAAAAGGAAAAGGAAATCCAAAATAAAAAACTGGTAAAAATAAACAAGAAAAAAACTATTCTAGGAAGGTTCTAGAACCTTCCCAAAACCGGTGGGGAGGAATCCCCTATATGGGCCGGCCCAAAAAGCTACGAACGCTCAGGGTGGGGGGGGGGGGGGGGGGGGGGGGGGGGGGGGTACGCGCCCACTCGCTAGCGGGCGGCCTACGCGCCCTATAGGAACTCCCAACAGAGAAGGCCATGACGTGAGCACCGGCTTCGGCAAGGCCAATTGGGCCGTGGCTGGTTCAAGACTGGCACAAAAAGGAGTTTATATATAGCCTAGCCCATCACTAGTTCACAACTGCAGCCCACAACGCTGACCTACGCGACGCCAATACACAGAGCAAGCAGGCAGCAGCCTCGCACCCGTACCAATCGCGGTGATACAGAGCTCAGGGTCCGGCCGCACGACGGCCGCATCATAGCGCACCAAGAAGCACACATCAGTCGCCGGAGCATCGCACCCATCAGTGCCTCCCAAGACAGGACGGCAAACCGGACATCACCCAATGGCACACAGCTAGTCAACCGACCACACGGCCACGAAGTGGCAGCCTGCGACCCAGGCTCTGAATCCATCAAAATCCCTACTTATCTGAATCCATGCAAGGTTTTCACAGGTAAATTGATTTGAATCATTCCCAATTTTACTCCCGTAAAATTCATTTAGGTCATTGTTCATTGAATCGTCCCCTAAATCCTCAATTAGCATAAATAAACAATCCACTGAATATCTTGTTCCTTACCATCTGAGCAAGACATTGTTGTTTACACTTCACAAGTTCATAAAACATGCTACTTTTACAATTTACAAGTTCACATGAAAGGCAGTGTTGTTGCTTACTAACTAACAGTGCACCCAATTGTTGTTTACTGCCAGTTTGGTACTTTCCTTTTTTTTGCAAGATTGTTGGTATTTTCGTCGCACAAAAATATATGGTACCTAACTTGAAAATATGTGTGCTCCATCACTGGACTTGAGTACACGTGACGCATAGACTTATTTTAGAGGAAAATCATATACCACACGCCAAATGGTTGCCCGGCCGTGTGCTTAAAATTCATATATATTTGTTTTCCATGTTTGGAACCTGAGGCAACCGAAAAGATTTAGTTTAGTCGACTTCACATAGAGGAGAGCGACGTCCAATCCCGAGATGATACGTCACTGTTTACTGCACGTTCCCAACAAGATCTTGTTAGGACCTCGCTGGAGTCGGAGACGACACGTTGGCATCACCGGTGAAAGAGAGTAAGAGGGTTGACGGAATCAACTTTGAGGGTGGTCCGTGATGCAAGAGAAGGCGGGAATTTAACGGGATAATCGAGATAATAGTGGCCTAGGCAGGCCAGTGCAGCGAGGCAAGACGACAACCGGTTCGACCGGCGCTGAAGGGTGAGCGCATGGGAACAAAGTATCAGAGGTCCAGTAAGCTAGGAAGAAAAACCTTGCGGCAGAGCTGGCAATGCCTTGCTATTTAATTTTAAGAGAACCTTGCTAATTATTTTTGCGGAGGCTGATCGCTCAGTTTATGCTTCAATTGTGAAGGAGATAAAGCTTTTGATGAGTCTTAGACAAACTTGTATTACTCATGTATCTAGATCTCAAAATAAAGCTAGTGATATGTTAGCTTCTTTTGCTAGAACTCATGGTAGGACTATGACCTGGCTAGGAGCTGGCCCGAGTGAGGTTTTGGAGATTACCAGATGATTATAAGGACATTGTGATTGAGTAATACAAGTTTTCACCCTGCAAAAAAAATAATTATTTTTGCTGGGAAAATAGAGGTGCCCATTTTGCGGTTTGCTTTTTTAGGTGTTTTTGCTTTTTTTTACATACAAAAGTACTCTTCATTGCAAGCTGATCATCATAGTATGTTTTACACAAGTATCAACAATCTCTACGGGTGGATCTTCCATCCACCCCACACACACCTTACTTCTCGTTAGTTTGACTAAATCATGCGCAACACAATTAGTCTCTCTAGGAGCATATGCTAAAAAATAATATGCAGAAAATGACACAAAAGGTGATAATATATCATTAAAAAATGCCACCGATAGACCTAAAGAGCTACCTCCATTCTTCATTTCATCTACCACCTCGATATTGTGGGAGTTCACCTTTATGCAATTACACTCCACTGTAATTGCCAAATTAAGACCAAACCGTATGGTCAGTGCCTTGGCCTTAAGCGCATCTTCGCACCAATCGATTTCCCTGTATCTTGTCGCGACGAATCTGCCATTCGAGTCTCTCATGACAGCGTCATACGAGCTCTTGAGTATTTCTGGGTCAAAAGTCTCATCCACATTTAATTTCACACATAGCTGCTGGTTGGTCTTTCCCAACCAGAAACACAATCATCAAGGTCTTCTCGTCCAGCCAGCCGAACAAAACCTAGAAGCCTATGGGCGTGGGTGGGGCGCATTAAAAGGCTGATGTTGCTTCCTTTTTAGGGTATGTTATTTCTCAAGTTTTTCTTTTTATTTCCGAGGAATTTCTTCTTTAACATGCGAAAACAAAGTCCAGAACGTACCTGCAAAAAATAGTCCAAAACATTTATTTTTGGGAGCTCCTAGTCGGCGCTGCAGGTGCCGATTAGGATATGCGGCGCTCGATACAGCGCAGGGTGGGCTGGCCCACGAAGGGGCACCGCACAAAAAAAACACGAAAACAACCCATAAAATAGCGCCACCGTGGTGAATTGAACTCACGACCAACACATCCTACAGTGTTCAGCTAACAACTCGGACGTGCCATTGCAAGTGACTAAATACATCGCTACATCTTTAAAACCTATTATAGACGCCATTACATGATTTCTTTTAAAAAACTGAAACTTCACAGATTTCAGAAAAAGTTCCCGAACATGCAAAAATACTTTGCTCTATTCAAGAAAAGTTCAATGATTCTTAAAAAAGTTCATCAATAATAAAAAAATAGTTCACAAAACTTTAAAATTTTTTATCAAAATCTTGAAAAAAAAGTTCACCAATTTCAAAATAGTTCATAAAATTGAAAAAAGTTCATAAACTTTGAAAAAGTTGATCGAATTTGAAAAAAATGTTCATTGAATTTGAAAAAGTTCATTGATTTTTAAAAAAGTTCATGAAATTTTAAGAAAGTTCATCGAATCTGAAAAAATGTTTATTGTATTAAAGAGAGTTCACTGAATTTGAAGAAAAACATCGACTTTTACAAATAGTTCACAAAAAACAATTTTTATTGATTCTGAAAAAAGTTCAGACAAAAATGAAAAAAGTTCATCGATTTGAAAAAAGTTCATTGCATTTAACAAAAGTTCATCTAATTTGAACAAAGTTCATCGAATTCAAAAAAAAATCATACTTTTTTTAAAAAAAGCTCATCGAATTTGAAAAAAGTTCATCGCTCTAAAAAAAAGTTCATCAAAATTGAAAAAAGTTTATCGAATTTGAAAACAGTTAATCAATTGTAGAAAAGTTCATCACACTTGAAAACAGTATAATTGGAAAAAAGTTTATTAATTTTGGAACAAGTTTATCAATTTTGAGAAAAGTTCGTCAATTTTGGAAAATAGTTCATGGATTTGTTGAAAAGTTCATTGAATATGAAAAATAAAAAGAGACGGGGAGAAACGAAAAAACACAGAAAGAAAAACAAAAAAGAGAAAGTAGACAGAAAAAGAAAACATAAAAAAGGAAGAAAACCAGGTAAAATAAAATCCCTGGAACCCAGCCCAAAATACCGGGTGAAAAAAAAAACCAAACTAGTGCTCTCGCGCACTAAGAGAAAGATGAAAAAAAAGGAACTTAGCACATGTCGCCTGATAGCCAAGATGGTTAGTAGCCTTCACTCTGAATGAAGGGGTTCTGAGTTTGAATCCCCGCGCGCACCCTTTTTTGGAGTTTTTAACAGAGAAAGAGAAAAATAAATGGGCCGGCCCAGTTAATGCGGCTGCAGGCGCCGGTTAGGAAAATTGCCCTTAACCGGCGCCTACAGCGCCGAATAGGGTTTGCCTTTATTTTTAGTCTAACACAAAGTCAAAAACGTGCGTGCTGCTTGGGCTGCATGGCATGGCATGCTAAAACGTAAGAGACAATGTAGCCTGCTTTTTTGTTAGGAAGCTCGGCCATCCATTTCCCTGAAGTGAGATTAGATGCCCAGTTTCCGAATTTGCTATGATTTCACAACGAATTTTGTCCTTTTTCTTTCTGCTGAATCTAAATATAATTTTTTTTGTCAATAATAGTTGTATATGTTTATTACTCCCTCCGACCAGTGCTAGATACATCCGTTGTAGCGAGAAGTAATATGGATCGGAGCGATAATTAATTTTTATAACCTTCATGGGGTAGTTTTGGTTTGAGAGTACAAAGAGCACCCAAGGTTGGGAGGATCCGACTACTCGTACCTTCAATCCTCCAAATAAATTCTCTGTGCAAGCATACATAACTAAAAAATACATATAAAATTATGTAAAATATGTTAAATATATATTTAAGTTGTGTTTGTCATTACCGTGGATTGCGAACGTGCGTCCAGCATGGTGGTAAGGACCTCTTGGAGTCGGGCTAGTGACCAGGGCTCGAATCATGGTTCTCACAAGAAAAAGCCCCTTGCTCTGCATATACTTGTGTTGTGCAAACCGACGTGTTCATTGTTTATACTTGCGGTACACAAGCCGAGTTCGAGGCCTTATCTTGACCTTAAAATGCAATGCCTTTGGGTCGTCTCTATCCTTGGATCGACTTTTTCATCATAGTGGATTATGATTATCATGTTTGTCAGGCCCCTTTTTCCTATTATACCCATGACTAGCTAATTTGCTCTACTTTTATGCCTACTATTTCACAACATACTATAAAATAAGTTCAGCACAAAATAGTTCAACAACTACAAACTGAATCTAAGCAAGTGATATGATCAAGCCAGTCTTTCAGCAACTTTGGAATTCGTAGACTTGATAGGCATCAGATGCAACAAAACTCCCGAGCTTTTACAATACGACTTGACTTCATATCATAATACCCTATAAAGATCATCAATCCTGTCAACCTGCAATTTTTAAGTTATTTTGTAGAGTTAGAGTGTGACCTTATCCTTAGGCCCAATTCTAATATTCCCAATCAATAAGATAATAAAGAGTAAAGATACTTCTTTCATTTGCCTTCTTATGAAATTCGCTTATGAAGCTGTAACACAATACATCTCTCCTTGGTTAGATTGGGTTAATCTGCAACACCCAAATCCTTTCATCAACCCACATGCACATACTTCTTTCATTTGCAAAACAATCAACAACACAACTACCGACTCTCCAACAAATCTCCTTTTTTCTCGCTAATAATGGCCAAAACACCTACTTCTGGTTCGACACTCGGCTCTACCACTCCTCTTTGGCAACTGCCTTCCCCAACCATTGTTCACACTCCACCAAACAACACATCTGAGAGGCTACTATACTACGTGATGGTTTAGATTCTAACCTGCAGAGTCACCTGTCTTCTGTTGCCTTGCAAGGCTAAACTCCAAGGCAAACCTCCTACGGAAACACATTTACGCAGACTCTAGCTGCCCTAGTTGCAACCATGTTAGCGAGGACACCTCTCACATCTTCCTGCAATGCCCTCTCCCTGACTGTGTGTGGCAACGACTAGGGATCCCTAAGCGTGACAATATGGGTGAGCTTTAGGAATGCGCACCTACCGGACCACAAAAATTACTATGGCACTTCATCCTACTAATACTTCTTTGGAAGATCTAGGACGCCCGGGATGCCCAAGCATTTCGCTCCATCGACACTCACTCGGCAAATACTCTTAATGATCTCTGATTTAGATTTGTGGTCCCATAGACTATGTAAGACTATTGCCAAGGAACACGCTTTCTCGTGGCGTGCACTCCTCTACGCATGCACTTGCGTGCCTATGTAATTCTGCAACACTTGTAATCAGCATTGGCTGTATGATACTTTGAGAAATATATTCAAGTGGGGGAACTCCTGCGTTCATCTCTATTGTGTATGGTGTAGTTTTTCATCAACATTGATAAAAGACAATTGTAATGAAAGATTTGATAAATTCCAACCCAACTATATATGGTACACTAGCTCTGTCCCTTGGTAAAATATTTGGAAACTATGCTTTTGATGTGTTGCCTTGTGTTCTAGCTAGCTGTTATGAAATTGTTGTTAAATGAAGTGTTGGACCCTTCGATAAGCCATCAAATTTCATCCATGTATGGACATTTCACCCTAAATGCTTACGCTGAAGTGGCAGTTGACATTCTTCTAGGCGGTTATTTGCTACTTCACATGTACTCTTCTATTTATGAGCACATCATTATTTTTGATGTTTGTTGCCTTTGTCTGCAATCTCTTGGCAGAACGGTCCATCAACCGAAAATTGAGGATGTTCATGCCTTTGATTGGTAGAACCCAGTATCCCCCTTTCCTTTCCGTTCAGACTGGATGTGACAACTCAGGTGGATGAGTTTTCTTTAGTCTTGACCACATTTTGCGGAAAAACTTTAGATTTAGTTGTCGGGGTTTTTTTTTGCCATATCTTGGCACGAGTCTGACATTGCTGTCTATTTCAAGTACTCTGCTTGTTCATTATTCCGCCTAGTTGCCTTACACCTACTTAAATAAAACTATGGTTCTGTTCATTGGATGCAAATGACGTAAGATATACATGTAACAAAATGGTATATTTTCTACTAATCTTAGCATCAACTACAATATCTCCCTAAGCTATCGAGTGAGCCACTAAAAAAAGATTCAACACGTTATTTCAGGGACTCATAATCCCTCATAACATTGTCATTTTCTCCAAAACTAACCCTTGGTTTGCCTAATTAGTAATTACACTTATGGAATTATAGGAACGCGCCTACTCATATATACTTTATACTAACTTATTTCCAAAGAAAGCCATGTTATATCAAGCACTAATTGATGGTACAAAGCTACTCCGTTTCTTTCTTTCTTTTCTCCTGTTAGAAGAATATATCTGCGTGAGAGCTAAGATAAACTACTACTCCCTCCGTTCCTAAATATTTGTCTTTCTAGAGATTTCAACAAGTGACTACATACGGAGCAAAATGAGTGAATCTACACTCTAAATTATGTCTATATACATCCGTATGTGGTAGTCCATTTGAAATCTCTAAAAAGACAAATATTTAGGAATGAAGGGAGTAGTTGCTTACGTTGTGAACATATCACAAAGACCAGTTTCAAACAGTCTGGTCGATCTCTCTGGCTGCTACAAGGAGGATTACATTTCCATAGATCTTATAGGTACGTACAACTGCATACAGCAAAAAAAATTCTTAGAATATAGGAGTATTTATCTGTAGCCTCATATCAGTCATATGAGATGACAAGCTCGATCGTGGTTCATAAAGGAAAGGAAACCCACGTAGAGGGGGATGCAAAAAATTGGAACTCGCGCATGGCGAGCTTGCATTGTCACCAATACTGGATGCTCATGGAAGCTATCTTCTGGAACATTCCATTGACAAACCAATACGAAGAGGCAAGTGTTGTATCGGTCAGAACATGCTTCCTGCCGGATCAAGAGACTCCGGCCATTAGGCGTCCACCATATCTACTGATCTACATTTCTGTGCAGTCTACTCTGCACACACATATCAAACATTTCTGCTGGAAATTGGAGTCCCAAACCAATGCAGTGCACCTGGTCGTTTCCAAATCAAACAAACTAAACACCAAATTTCACGAATAGATGGATCCGTCCTTTTGCGAATCACGGTCGTAGGCGCCTGGAAATGCTTAATTACTAAAATTGCATGCACGGAGGCATCGATTGTTGGCCGCGCCGCGCAGAGTAGCGAGCTGCCAAGCGGAATCCATGGCCGGAGCTGATACGATCGTCTTCGCCCGGAGATCATCGATCTTCAAAGGCGACCGATCTGTCTATCGCCGAGATCCAGACTAGGCAGCACAGTACGGGGCTAGAAGTCTGGAACCAAACCAATTCAGAAGAGAATTCAGAAGCCGCCATGAATGGATTCAGCTCCAATCAACCAGTAAATTCTTAACATAAAGATGAAGTTTTACAGCAAAGAACCATAGCGACTCCTCCCGGTGAGAGGAAGGAGAGTGCTGCGAGCTCGAACTACGAGCTACCCCCGAGAAATTACATTAATTACAGGAAAGCCCCCTCACCTCTCATCTCTCCTAGTCTATTCCTTCTTGTTCTTCGGGCCGCTGCCGCCGCAAACACCGATTTCCTCCGTCGCGGCATAGATCTCGGTGATCAGGCGGTAGCGATTCACCCTGCGCTGCCCCCCGGGCACCTCGTCCTCGTCATCTTCCTCCCAGTCCACGAAACCACCAAGAACAAAGGCCCCCGACGCTGGCGCCGGCGCGGCGTTCAGGGAGCGCAGGGAGGAGGAGGAGCCGCCAGATGAGGCGCTGCTCTCGCTGAGCTGGAGGAGCAGCTTGGCCGCGTCGACCTCAGGCGACGTGAGGGCCCCCGCCCACGCCGGCACCGCCATGCCAGCCATCTTCGTCTTGGGCTCCGGCTGGATCTTCCCCTTCGCCGGCTGTGCCTCGGGCTGTAGGGCTTTCGTGGGCGATTGGTGGGGTTGGGTCGCCGTGGACACGCGCGTTGCCTGATTTCGCCTCCTCCCCTCTCTCTCTCCCGTCTGGTCTTTCTTTGGCTCCTAGTTAATTTCTCTTCTCCTTTTCTTTGCTTTTGAAGAGAAGGCTTAGGTTTTATTTCTCTATTTTCCAATAGCTTTTCTGGATACGCTTTAATTACTTCCCTGGGTGGCTTGCATTAATATCATTAAATGATCCGGAATCCATTTGGCCTGACCAAGGTTCACACATGTACTCCACAAGGTGAACGTTCGCGTCCCAACTCCCAACACACACCTGCCACATCGTTTGGCGTCCATCCATCCATCCAGTTAGTGGCGGCTCCAGAAATTTGCAACCGGGTATTCATGTGTATTCATTTTGTCAAAATCATTGCTGTTTTTCGAAAATTTTCACTCTTTTGCCAAAATTAACATTGTTTTGTAAAAATCATGGGTATTCATGAAGACCCAAGAATACCCCTAGCGCCGCCCCTGCATCCAGTGCATAGCATATCCAGTCAACTGTGTCCAACGTGTCGCCAGATCAGACAGTCATCGATACGTTGTGCTTGAAGTCGTCACTCGCGTACATACCCGCTGCAAATATTTTCCGATTACCATTACTTGTGGTCATGTATGTTGCATGCAACTTGCTTTCGGCCTAGTTTAACACTCGTTCTTATCGTGGTCACCGTTACATATTCAGACGGCTAGGGAGACACAATACAGCAGTTGCAATTCAACGGCGTCACACTCATTGTTATCGCTAAATATGTCATTGTTGTTGCATGTGCTAATTGTAATTGGTGTAACTCAACACAATACTATCGGTCATCTAAGACTCGTGGGACTTCTCCCTCGCCATCTCTGTCCCTAACAAAGGAATGCAGTGTTTGAAGATTATTGGATCCTGAAAAATCTTAAACAGTAGAGCACCATAGCCTTTTATAGAAATAAAAATGCTGCATCCTCCTACCCAGTCAAGGAAAAAAAATATCATCTCGGGGATCATGGAGGGTAAGGTCATTGAAGGTTTTGTGTCACACGTCGAGTGCCATTGGAGAGGTCCTCCATATATATGGATGGTCTTTTCTGGTCCCAAACGTACATGTCCTTATTACTATATTAGTTCAATGAGGCACAACTTTTGCCTTTAAGAAGTATCATGTTGCATTTTTTGTCTTCATGATGTCCACAATTCCAACAAGCTTCAAGGGGAATAACATTTTGATAAATTCCATATATTATCAAAAGATTTCAAAGGATTATATGTCATTCCATGCAGAAAAGGATTTGAAGGCACGCTTTAGATTTTTTTTAAACACAAGTATTGATAGGTTACCACAAAATTGACATAAAAATATGTTTGAGTAATTTTGAAAAATAAATCAGCAACAATATACCGATCTCTAACGGAAACAAATGCTATTTCTAATTTAAAATTCAAGACATGGGAAATTAAAGTACGAAAAATAAAGATACCGTGAAATTGTAAACCACTACTTGCTATCCACATACCTAGATTAATACAAAATAAATCATTTTGTATTTTCTTTTAAATTTATAACCATTTCATATTATTATTTTTGGGATTCATTGATCTTGATTAATTTACATATTAGCATTTAACCCGATTTTACAATATTAGGGTGATCGCATGTAGAATTTTCAATAAGTAAGACCATCAAGGTCGATGAGCAAGGGTACCTACTCGACGGGGGTACTCTATGGGCGTATTCAAACCATGTGTAATGATATCATCAACAACGTGAAATTGTAAATATTCTAGGGATACATCAAAGGTAACAATAACCTCCGCTAAAAAGTTACATGATTTGATCTGCAAAGCTTGCATATGGATGACGTAAAAGATGAAGAGTGAGATGATGGCGTGCATGGATATGTGATGAAGATGGTGCTCCCTGTGTTGGCTTGATATTATTGATGATACAATGTTTTCTTCCAGTGGAATAGTGGAGGTGATAGATTCCACTCCTTTAGGATAGATAAAGGGCCACCGCACTACCATACTCGCCGACAAAATTAGGTATCCCCTCAACTGAAGAGTTGACATCGTGTAAAAAGGGCATTTGTGGAGATATATATGGGGCCCACTCACTCCTATAGGATGTCCCATGTGGGCACATGTGGCCCACTAGCCAGTGCATTCGTCGTGACCTCCTTTAATCTTCCATTGTTATGTCATATAATTTTCTTGTATTTTCAAAAAGATACATAGGTCTCCGCATTGTTGCCCTTTTTCAGAATGCTCAATATAGACTTACAATAAATATCAATAAAATATGTCAATACAGATTTAATAACAATGTAAATTGACATGCTTATCTGTTGTTTTCATGATGAAAATGTGTGAATGATATAAAAATTACTTGTAATGAGGAGGATCAAGACCAAAGTTCGTAATTCCTTATCGAATTAAAACTTTAAGAAAGTTTGAAGCCAGACTTAAATGGTCATGTATTAAGAGTTACTACCTCTGTATCAAAATATAAGACATTTTTGTAGTTCAATTTGAACTACAAAAATGTCTTATATTTTGATACAGAGGTAGTAGATAAATTTCCTTCATCAAAATATCATATCCATTGAAAGTGCTAGTGGCACTTATGCTATATTTTGGTGTGATGACAATGTGGTTAGTTGAACTAATATCGGTTGCTAAAGTTTATCTCAGGTTATTGGTTCTAAGTGCCCGCGATGGAGATGCGAGACCCCCCATTTCAAAAAGACAAAGGCGTGGTCTTTCAACGCTTCGAAGGTTTAGTTTTGGTTTCCTTCGAGTCGTAGGAAAGACCGCACTATTAAGAGGGGTTCGTGTGGATAAATGTCGTGTGGGAATGCCATTGCCGAGCCTTACTCTCTTACCCTTCCCACTCCGACCACCTAAAAATAACCTAGTGTGTATGCTGTGGTACTCAGGAAGTTGCAACAGAAAGTTACTGGGACCCCGTGCGCACAGGGTACTGCGTAACTCTCTGGGTACCCTGTGCGCACGGGGCCTTTTGACCCCCATGCGCACGGGGTCCTATGTAAACTCTCTGAGTACCCCGTGCGCACGGGGTCTTTTGACCCCCGTGCGCACGGGGTGGCGTGATTGTCTCTGAGTACCCCGTGCGCACGGGGCTGACTTAGCCCGTGCGCACGGGGTCCAACGGGCAGAAATCCCCACCAGCCCATGAACACTATATAAAGGCCCTTCTTCCACCTCCAACCACTATCCCTAATGTCTTGTTGAGCTCCACCATTGCTACACCCCATTTCGCTCAATACTCTCAATCCCTCCACCCAAAGTTGTTGAAACTTTGGGGATTGGGAGAGCAAGACCCAATCTACATCTTGACCAAACCACATCGCGCTCCCCGCAACATTTCTTCCCCATTGACTTGTTACTCTTGGAGCTTGGGCTCCTAGGCGGCTAGAGGTTCCTCCGGAAGCTTCCTTGGTTGTGGTGTGCTCCGGAGAAGTTTGTAAAGGTGTGGTGGTCGCCTTCAAGACCAACCCCGAGTGTTTCGAGGCTCATCCGTTGGGGTGACTCAAAGGAGAATACGGTGAGCCTTTGGTAGTGTTCCGCAAGCTTTGGCTCCCGCACCGCTCCAAACGGAGATTAGCTCTTCCCCAAGGAAGAGTGAACTTCGAGTTAAAATCCGCGTCCTCGTCTCACTTGTGGTTAATCCTTTCCCGCACCTTTCCTTGTTGTTGTATGCTTGTTGGCTTGCTAAGTAGTTTGTTGCCTAGCATATTTATCTTGGAGCTTGCTTGTCATATAGGTTGCATTCACCTAGTTGCATATCTAGTGAACTCTTTTATCCGCTAAGCCTTAAAATCTCAAGAAGGATTAAAATTTGTAGTCTCCTATTCGCCCCCCTCTAGTCGACCGTATCGATCCTTTCAATTGGTATCAGAGCCTCGTGCTCTAATATAAGGTTTTACAACCTTAGAGGATATGGTCGATCTAGGGAATGGGGGAGGTGGCTTACCCGTTGCGGAGGATGGTCAAAACCAACCCCCCTGCCGCGACCGAGACACTTGGTGCTCCTGTCGTTGCTCCCGCCGCTCCTACTAACCCGAATGTCCCCTTGACCGCGGCCGATGTTTTTTCAATGTTTGCGGACCTCAAAGTCTCTATGTTGAAATAGGTTCGGGCCTCGGTCAAGGAGGAAATTGATGCCCGCTTAAAGCCATCAACGTCCGCATCAAACTCATTTAATCCAAATGAAGTTCATGATGCGGATGACTTGAGGGAACCTCTTGCTTCTCCGGCTCGTACTCAAGTTCCCAAGTACAATGCCGTGGAACCCTTTTACTCTCCTCAACCCTTGAAACATCCCCGCATTAATCCTGTTGGGCCCCCGCCCCTTTTGAAAGCTAATGCCTTTGCTAATTGGAAGCTAGATATGGAGTCTCACATGCGCAGTGCTTCAACTCAATTGTGGTGGACTGTGGTCAATGGATTCAACCCCAAGGACCCAATGAATCTCACTCCAAGGGAAGCAGTTGACAATCAACTCAATGGTACTTCACACAACATGCTTCGCAACGCTGTGACTGAAGACTATAGTGATTCCATTGCTCTTCTCAAAACCACAAAGGAAATTTGGGATTGCCTTGAGGAGGCTCTTGAAGGAGATGAAGCAATTCGAAGATCTCGGTTGGCCTTGCTCAAACAAGAAGTAAATCTCTTTGTGAGGAATGAGGGTGAGTCCACAGAAGAGGTTTACCGAAGGTTGAAGTCTCTTGTTCTCAACTTGTGGGCAAATGATGACTTCATCAAGGACAAGTTCATAGATGCTATGGTTCTCACGGAACATACCATGGTCATGATGGTTCATCAACGTCCGGACTATCACAAGCTGACTTTGGCTCAAGTTGTTTCCACCTTCTCTACCCATGTTCTTTTGGAAACCAAGTCCAAGAAAACATTTGCAATAGCTCAAGCAACCAAGAAAACTCCAATCTTGCCTTGAAGGCCAAGAAAGTGGTGAGCCAACCCTCAAGGGAGGAAGAAGTGAGTGAAGAGATAGGTGAGGAGGATAATAACACCTCGTGCCCGGCAAATGATTTTGCAGAAGACTTGGCTCTCTTAGTCAAGAAGTACTCCGGGACCATGGCAAACAAAGGAAAAAATCTTCAAGGAAGATCTTTTGGACGAAGGAAATGCTACAATTGTGATAGCCCAAGACACTTTGTTCATGATTGTCCATATGAGAGACGTGAAGACAAGTCCAAGAAGCTTGTGCTTAAGAAGAATAAGTTCACCAAGTTTGCAAAGAGGAAGGATGACAAGGCTCTTGTTCATGAAGAATACATGTCTGGAGATGAAGATGACGGTGATGATGATCAAGTGGGCACGGTCGCCTTTGCCATGCATTCCACTACCTCCTCCTCCACCGCCGGCCTCTTCGACTCTCCAAAAGAGGACAAGCCATTCACTCATCGGTGCCTCATGGCCAAAGAGGTAAAAACAAAGTCCAAACCCAAGAAACCCGACAACTACACTCCCAATGTCTCATGTGAGATAGTGGAGGATGAGTGTGAGGAGGGTGTGGATAATGATGAGGAATCCTTAATGGCTTTCATGAAAACCCTTCATGGTGAAGCTCGTGCTCGTTTTGGCGATCTCCTTAAGTCACTTGCAGAACGCGATGACTTTATTGAGAACGCTGAGAACCTCCTTATAGAGGAAAAATAGAGAGTTGATCTCCTCGAGCACGAACTTAATGAAGAGAGTTTCATGAGAGGATCACTTGAGGAAGCCTTATCTGCTCATCAAATTGACTTTGTTAAAACCAACGATGCTTTGCAACTTGCTCTTGAGAATAAAGATGCTCTTAACGTTAGAGTTGAAAAGCTTCTAGTTGACCATACAAGACTTGTTGAGGAGCATGAGTTCCTTGTGATTAGTTCCAAGGTTGTCAAAGGTGACCTCATTGCCCTCACCGAGTCTTATGCCCAACTAAAAGCTACAACCATTAAGGCTCTCACTTCCGTACCTCATATTGATTTAAATGGTGATGCTTGTACGGCTAACTTTGCTCATGATTGCACCTCCCTTCAAGAGGAAAATAAGAAGTTGAAAGCTCAAATTGAGAAAGGGCTTGTATCATGCATCCAAGGGGAGAAAAACCTAAACGACCTCTTGAGCAACCAAAAGGAGTGTGTTGCCAAGGAGGGAGTTAGGTTTAATCCCGCATCTAAGAGTGGTAAGAAAAAGAAGAAGAAGAACAACAAGAAGATCGGTCCGACTCCTTCCCCTCCCCAAAAGGTAGTGTTTGTGCAAGAAGGGCACAAGGAGAAGGAGAAGGAAATGAAGGGTGTTGGGAATGGAAAGGTCATTAGGGACAAGGCCATTCCCAAGAATTTTGCCGGCAAGAACAATCCATCATATGTTCTCATGAGAGGAGATGATGGCTATACCTTTCCAAAATTTGTTGGAACTAACTATGATGATTATGCTTGGACTATTTGGGTTCCCAAGATCCTCGTTGCTAACTCACCAGGACCCATTGCAAAATGGGTACCTATAACCAAAGCTTGATTATTGTAGGACTATGTCTCCGGTGGAACTCAATGGGTGATCGACAGTGGATGCACCAATCATATGACCGGAGAAAGGGAGATGATCGTGGAGTTCGTTGATTCACTCAAGGCCTCTTCGAACATCTCCTTTGGTGACAATAGCAAGGGCAAGGTATTGGGTTTGGGCAAGGTGGTAATCTCTAATGATTCATCTCTTTCAAATGTCATGCTTGTCCAATCCCTTCACTACAATTTACTTTCAACTATTCAATTGGCTCGTGCCGGATATGATTCACATTTTGGTGAATGCCATGTGACTGTCTTTAAGAGAAGCAATCTCAAAGTGATCTTCGTTGGGCATGTTGAAGACAACCTTTACGTGGTTGATTTCTTGAAAGAGAAAACTCATCTTGCAACATGCCTAATGGCCAAGACCGACGTGGGGTGGCTATGGCACCGTAGGCTAGCCCACGTGGGCATGAGAAATTTACAAGCTCTCTTAAAGGGGGAGCACATTCTTGGACTAACCAATGTGTCTTTTACCAAAGATCGTCCTTGTAGTGCTTGCATTGCCGGAAAGCTTCATGAAAAAGCTCACAAAGTGAAGACTATCATCACCACCTTGAGGCCCCTCGAGCTTATCCATTTGGATCTATTTGGGCCTCTAACATATATGATAGTTTGGGAGGAAGGAGATATTGCCTTGTCATTGTTGATGACTTCACAAGATATACTTGGGTGTTCTTTCTCAAGACTAAAGATGAAACTCAAGAAACCTTCATCAACTTTGCCAAAGAAGCTCAACGTCAACATAACTGTGAGATCAAGGCAATCCGAAGTGACAATGGCACTGAGTTCAAAAACTATACAATCTATGATTTCTTGAGTGAAGAGGGGATAAAGCACCAATATGCCTCACCATATACTCCCCAAATGGTGTTGCAGAGAGGAAGGATCGGACTCTTATTGAGATGGCTAGGACCATGCTTGATGAGTACAAATCACCATACAAGCTTTGGGCAGAAGCCATCAACATCGCGTGCCATGCTTCAAACCGGCTTTATCTTCGCAAGCTCAAGAACCAGACCCCTTATGAGCTCCTAATCGGGAGAAAGCACAACGTCAAATACTTTCGGGTATTCGGTTGTAAGTGTTTCATTTCAAACAAAAAATCTCGGTTAGCTAAATTTGAGTCTAGAACTTATGAGGGCATATTTGTTGGATATGCATCAAACTCTCATGCTTACCGAGTTCTCAATAAATCCACCGGATGCATTGAGGAAATGGTAAATGTTGAGTTTGATGAAGATAACGGCTCCCGCATGGAGCAAATTGTTCCTAGTGTTGTAGGTGATGAGGCTCCTTCATAAGCTATAAGGACAATGGGGATAGGCCACATTCTCCCACAAGAAACACCCCATGTCCAAGTAGAAGAAGAAGGAGTAAGAGCCCCTCTTGAGGATTCTCCACAAGGGAAGTCATCACCGACACCACTTGTCCAAGATGCTTTGGGAAATAATGAACCTATCCAAGAACAAGATCAAGACCCTCATATTCCTGAGCAAGATCAAGAGCAAACTCTTCCGAATAATGAAGAACCAATCGTTGAGGCTCAAGATCAAGCTCAAAGTCATGATCATGATCAAGATCAACCCAACCACATGTGTCTTCATCGTCATCACTTCTTACTGAGCAAGAACCTGTGGTTGCAAAGAGAAGAGTGTCTCCAAGGTTAAAGCAATCTCAAGGGCAAGCTTCTTCATCAAGTCCAAAACCAAGTGAAGAAGAGCTTGACCGCAAAGAGAAAAAAGTGGCCGCCAAGCTGAAACATCTTCAACACCTCACTGAGAACATCTACGGAAGCATCAAAAAGGGGGTAACTACTCGTAGACGTTTGGCAAACTTTTGTGAACATCACTCATTTGTCTCTTGTGTTGAACCCCTTAAGGTGGAAGATGCACTTGACGATCCGGATTGGATAGATGCCATGCATGAAGAACTCAACAACTTCACACGCAACAAAGTGTGGACCCTTGTAGAAGGACCCAAGGAATTTCATAATGTCATTGGAACAAAGTGGATTTTCAAGAACAAACAAGATGAATATGGACAAGTAATAAGGAACAAGGCAAGGTTAGTGGCACAAGGTTTCACCCAAGTTGAAGGTTTGGACTTTGGTGAAACTTTTGCCCCCGTTGCCCGTCTCGAATCCATTCGCATCTTGCTTTCTTATGCCTCTCATCATGATTTCAAATTATATCAAATGGATGTTAAGAGCACATTTCTTAATGGCCCTCTTAAGGAGTTGGTGTATGTGAAGCAACCTCCCGGTTTTTAAGACCCCGATCATCCCTCTCACATTTATGAACTCCATAAGGCACTCTATGGACTCAAACAAGCACCTCGTGCTTGGTATGATCACCTTACGGCGTTCCTAAGCGAGAAAGGGTTCCAGATTGGGGTAATAGATTCCACTCTCTTTACAAAAAGGGTAAAAGGAGAGTTGTTTGTCTGCAAAATATATGTTGATGATATTATCTGTGGGTCAACTAACCATGCTATTAACGTTGAGTTTGAGAATCTTATGACTAAGGAATTTGCGATGAGCATGATGGGAGAGTTGAAGTTCTTTCTTGGTTTTCAAGTGAAGCAATTGAGAGGCGGAACCTTTGTCAATCAATCTCGTTATATCCAAGACATGCTCAAGAGATTCAAAATGCAAGATGTCAAGCCAATGAAGACACCCATGGCCACAAATGGTCAACTTCATCTTGATCCAAATGGTAAAGAAGTGGATCAAAAGGTATATCGCTCTTTGATTGGTTCCTTGCTTTACCTTTGTGCATCTAGGCCAGATATTATGTTGAGTGTGTGTATGTGTGCAAGATTTCAATCCGCTCCTAAGGAGAGCCACTATTCGGTAGTGAAAAGGATCCTTCGATATTTGGTTCATACCCCAAACTTGGGCCTTTGTTATCCCAAGGGATCATCTTTTGAGTTAATGGGTTACTCGGATTAGGATTGGGCCGGAGACAAGGTTGATCGCAAGTCCACCTCTGGTTCATGTCAATTCCTAGGGAGGTCGTTGGTAAGTTGGTCTTCAAAGAAGCAAAATTGTATATCTCTCTCCACAGCCGAAGCCGAGTATATTGCTGCCGGAAGTTGTTGTGCCCAATTATTATGGATGAGGCAAACTTTGATGGATTATGGTGTCAAATGTGACAAAGTGCCTCTTTGGTGTGACAATAAAAGTGCCATCAAGATCGCCGAGAATCCGGTTCAACATAGTAAGACCAAGCATATTGATATTCGTCATCATTTCATTAGAGATCATGTGGCCAAGGGAAACATTGAGTTACTCCATGTCAACACCGAGAATCAACTAGCAGACATCTTCACCAAGCCCCTTGACGAAGCAAGATTCCGCGAGTTAAGGCATGAGCTAAATATCGTGGATATTTGTAACTTCGGATGAAACTGTTGCTCATACACACATACTCATGTACTATCTTGCTTAGATGCAGGCACATGTCTAGGGGGAGCTAGCTCAACCCATGCGCTATCTTATCCTGGAAGTGCATAAAACAAACTCAATCTTTCACATTAGCCACTTTAGGTGGTAGTTGTGCTTCAAAGATGAGTATTGGTGTTGGGCCCAAGGTTCGTATCTTCGCGGTGCCATGCCAAGTAAACTCAAACATGGTGGCCTCGGCCACCGCCCTCGCTTGAGGGTTGTGTCCGTGTTTGTTTCGCTTGTGTGGTGTGTTGTTTCTTTTCCTTTTTTTGGTTGGTTCTCCTCGCTTCTCTTTTGGTACAAGTGCTCCACATATACCCTTTCCATAGTGATAGGACTTTCCTCGCGGCGTATTCAGAAATGTAGACCGAGTGCTTTGTGAAGTAGGGGTAAGAGTATACACTCAGCCCTGTATTTAGAAAATTCACTCATGTCAAAGTTCCTGAATACCCCATGCACACAGGCCTATACCGTGCACATGGGGCCCCCGTGCCCATGGGTTCTGTACCGTGCGCACGGGACCCCCGTGCGCACGGGTCTCACTTAGCCCGTGCGCACGGGGTCTGTTGTTTCTAGTCCTGAGGAGGTGGGGCGTGGGGGGGCTCGGGTTCACTTCCACCCATTCGCCCCCTCCACTCCCCAGGAAGCCTCCTGCACCGCCGCCGTCGCCTCCACTCACCGTAGCTCCTCCGGGCTTCGTCGGGGTTCTTCCTCCGTGGATCTACATCCAGATGGGGTCCTCCTCCGGTTGGTCTTGCCTCCTTGATCTATCTCCTTGAGTTCCTATCTAATTTTCTAGCTTTAGGGTTTCTTTGCTCCCTAGATTCGTTTGGCCTCAACTAGTTTGTAGATAGAAGTCTAGTTCTTAGATCCTTTGGTCCCTCTGCTACACCCACTCCCGGAGTTCTTTCTGGTAGTGGCTGCCGCTGGGAGACCCTCGTGTCCATGGTCCTGTACCGTGCGCACGGGACCCCGTGCCCACGGGGTCTAAACCCCCGTGTGCACGGGCTATCCAGGAACTTTTGCCTAGATTTTTGTCTCTCTCCTTGCCATTCATCTTGCACTTGTACTCATTTGTGTTTCGTGCTTTGTGTTGTTGGGTGTTTGCATGTGTTTTAGACTCCACTGACAAGAGGTCTGAGCTTCGTTGCAAGCGTGCAAAAGGAGGATCAAAGGACTTCACCATTGCTCGTCGCTAGCCATCTGAAGGCATGGGTCAGGGGTCTGGGTCAGGTCAGGGCCGTGTTCGCCGTGCAGCCTCAAAGCGGCCCGTTGTTGAGGCTTCCGATAATTCTGAGGAAGAATATGACTCGCAAGATGATGTTTACTATGACAATCTCAATAATGATGATGAGATAGAAGAAGGAGATGCTCGTGGTGAGGAAGATGAAGAAGAGGATGATGAGTCTAGTCAGGAGCAAGCCATTCCGGGTGGGCGTGACCTCCGGAATATGCCTCTTGTCAAGTGGACCAAGCCAGAGATCTGGGCTGAGAGACAGAGCCATCCGTATGTTGCTGCCACTTGTATGGGAGTGGATCCCCGTTTCAAGAATGAGTTTCAGCAAAGGGTCTATCATGAGCTTCTTATAACCAAGTCAAAGAAGTTTGCTCCTCACAAGCAAGTCAACACTGAGAGTTTGTGTGACAATGATCATCTGTATCCAGGTGTGTACTCCGCTCTTGGACGACTGGGTCTGATTCCATTTGTCACCTTCAACCACCCCTATAATGAAGATCTAGTGATGCAGTTCTTTGCCACTCTGTACTTCTCCAATGATTCTGCTCGCACCCTCACATGGATGTCCGGAATGCATTAGTGCTCAGCTCCTATGGCAAAGTTCTCCGAGATCATTCCCTACCTGTTCATGGATGAAGAGACCGTTTCTGATGAGTTTGGCATTGTTCGGGAAAGTGGGCAGCGCACTAAGGATGAGATTGCCTTTGCTTACAGACAAGAGAAGTCGTTTGTCACTGGGTCAATCAAAGACCTCTTGCCCCTCTATGACACCATGCGCCATATCCTGAGGTATACCCTCACTCCAAAGGCCGGGGATTCCCATAACATTCGGAGCTCCTTGCTAGATGTCTTTGTGTATCTTCATCAGAAGAAGAAAGTGGATGTTCTGGATTTCATGTACTACGAGCTGCGTCAGTGTGTACAAGAGAACAAGTCCTTGATCTATGCTCCATTCATACATGCATTGATTGAGACCGCCTATCCAGCAAAGTTCATTGCCAGCTTCAAGACTTCTTTTCCCAAGCACAACTCCAACTGGACCCCAGCTGCTCCTGCTCCCTACGTGCCTATCAAGAAGGGGCGCAACCCTAGGCCCGAGGATCGTGCTACTTACACTCCAGGCGTGTCCTCTACTGCACGGATCCCTCGTGGTTAGGCCAAGTCTATTGGCTCTGAGGCCATCTTTGCCAAGGGAGAGAAGAAGTCACTGTTCAAGACCTTGAGCAACATGTTCAAGATATGTTAGTCGATTCAGTGTCGTGAGATCAAGGAAATCAACAAGGAGAAGCTTGTTCGGCGTGAGCAGAAGGCAACAAGGGCTGCTGCTGGTGAGGAGGTCGGTCCAGGTTCAGAGGACGTCGACAGTGAGGCCGCTGCTCGGTCTTTCTCAATGGCCGGGTGGCGTTTTGATGATGATGATGATGCCTCGAGTGCTCCTCCTCTTGTCTAATGGGTCTCGTGTCGCCCTTTGTCTCCTTTTTGTTGTCTTGATGACAAAGGGGGAGAAGTGGTGTGTGGTGCGTTCATGGGTGTGTTGAGATCTCAAGCCTCGTGTTTCTCGCTGTTGGTTGGTTTTAGTTGGCTTGAGATACTCTTATTTACCTTCCGTCTGTGTGCTTGTGAGACTCTAGCTTTATTATTGAACCTTGCCATTATCCTCTTATGCTTATTGGGTCTCACATTATTTGCTCACCACACTGTGTCATGAGATTTAGGCACCATTATAGGTTTATTTTGATGAATCTCATAACTTAACAATAATGATCTTGGTCGAACCTCCTATGGGTGTTCCAGATGCATTCTTGTTTTCGGGCACACATATAGGGGGGGATATCATGACCATTATTTGTTCCATGGCTTTCTATCTGTTTATCCTCTATGCCATGCTCTAACCACGTTGTCATCAATGCACCAAAAAGGAGGAGATTGAAAGTGCTAGTGGCACTTATGCTATATTTTGGTGTGATGACAATGTGGTTAGTTGAACTAATATCGGTTGCTAAAGTTTATCTCAGGTTATTGGTTCTAAGTGCCCGCGATGGAGATGTGCGACCCCCCATTTCAAAAAGGACAAAGGCGTGGTCTTTCAATGCTTCGAAGGTTTAGTTTTGGTTTGCTTCAAGTCGTAGGAAAGACCGCACTATTAAGAGGGGTTTGTGTGGATAAATGTCGTGTGGGAATGCCATTGCCGAGCCATACTCTCTTACCCTTCCCACTCCGACCACCTAAAAAGAACCTAGTGTGTATGCTGTGATACTCAGAAAGTTGCAACAGAAAGTTACTGGGTACCCCGTGCACACGGGGTCTTTTGACCCCCATGCGCACGGGGTGGCGTGATTGTCTCTGAGTACCCCGTGCGCACGGGGCTGACTTAGCCCGTGCGCACGGGGTCCAACGGGCAGAAATCCCCACCAGGCCATGAACACTATATAAAGGCCCTTCTTCCACCTCCAACCCCTAACCCTAATGTCTTGTTGAGCTCCACCATTGATACACCCCATTTTTCTCAATACTCTCAATCCCTCCACCCAAACTTGTTGAAACTTTGGGGATTGGGAGAGCAAGACCCGATCTACATCTTGACCAAACCAAATCACGTTCCCCGCAACATTTCTTCCCCATTGACTTGTTACTCTTGGAGCTTGGGCTCCTAGGCGGCTAGAGGTTCCTCCGGAAGCTTCCTTGGTTGTGGTGTGCTCCGGAGAAGTTTGTAAAGGTGTGGTGGTCGCCTTCAAGACCAACCCTGAGTGTTTCGAGGCTCATCCGTTGGGGGTGACTCAAAGGAGAATACAGTGAGCCTTTGGTGGCGTTCCGCAAGCTTTGGCTCCGGCACCGCTCCAAACGGAGATTAGCTCTTCCCCAAGGAAGAGTGAACTTCGGGTTAAAATCCGCGTCCTCGTCTCACTTGTGGTTAATCCTTTCCCGCACCTTTCCTTGTTGTTGTATGCTTGTTGTCTTGCTAAGTAGTTTGTTGCCTAGCATATTTATCTTGGATCTTGCTTGTCATATAGGTTGCATTCACCTAGTTGCATATCTAGTGAACTCTTTTGTCCGCTAAGCCTTAAAATCTCAAGAAAGATTAAAATTTGTAGTCTCCTATTCACCCCCCATCTAGTCGACCGTATCGATCCTTTCACTTTTCTGATTTACCCATATTTTATATTTAGTATGACTTGTAGGCTTTTCCTATAATATGTAGGTGCTTACTTTCACTTTTTTGTCCATATGGAAGTTCTCCAAAAAAGGAAAATTGACACCTAGGCTCCATGTCAACCAAAAGCACCTTGGATTGAGAGGGGTGGGGTAAAGGGAAAGTAAACCATCTTAAGTGGTGTCTGGTTACTGGTATTCATGTAGGATTCAAAATTAAACTACGAAGGACTGTCAAATTTTAATGCAATTTCAAAAAGAAATTACTTCTAAAGTTGTGTAGAGCACCCTAAGAAAAATTGTAAGAATGTAATTGTAGACATGATTTCTTACTAAAAAGTAAAGGAGCTATAGCAGGGGATAGTGAACATGGAGATAGCCACCGTGGTTTGGATTCCTGGCGCAAACCTACATCCTCGTTGGTGGAGGTTTGGACACAAACTAATAAGACTACAAAGGTGGTCTTTGGCCACCCATCCCCCAATGGTGTAGGACACAAAGTCCTTTGTGGGGGTAGATCTTCACCAAAGTATGTGATCACTAGCTTTTTCTTGCCTTCTCCACAACTTGAAGGCTTGCAAGAGACCCTAACTATCCAGGAGGCACATACCCTCAAAGACTAACAAATAAAACAAGGTCTAGGATGAACTCCCTTGACAAGATTTTCAAACAAAGCACTTGAGCCCATCTCTCTCTCTCTCTATCCCTCTCTATCTATCTATCTATCTATCTATCTATCTCTCTCTCTCTCTCAAAAGGTAGGTCCTAGAGAAAGAGAGAGGAAGCACAAAACGAAGGGGATCACAAGTGAAGGGTTCAACTTTCTGAATTTTCACCACACACTAAATGAGAAGGGGGGGGCTATGTATAGAAAAAGAAGCTTATTGTTTGAGCCTTGGGACCGTATGGCAGAAAGTGTTGGAAATATGAGCAATTTACCATATGATTTTATGAACAGAAATAGTAGATAAAATATTGACTATAGTAGCAGAGATAAAACAGGTCATGCAATCAGATAGAGAGTATGCAAATGGGCATCTGTAGTAGTGAATATAAACATAGCATATCTAGAATAGAAGCTAGAAGAAGAAATTGTGGTAGGATCTCAAACAGAAAGAACCCGAAGACATACGAAGCTGTGGCAGAAGCATTGATGTTGGGGTTGATGTCCTTGCCAGCCATGTCATCGAAGAGGTTGTTGACATTGGGGAAGAAGTCATCATTTGGGAAGTGGTCGCCGATGTCCGTGGCTTCTGTGATGAAGAAGTCAGTAGTCGCGCAGAGTGCTCCCTAAAAACCTTATCACCCTTCTCCCATTCAAGACTCAAAGTGGCAGGGTTTCGGAGGCATACTGTCCTGACCTGTGGTGCATGCCGCAAGTCGGGACGGGGAAGAACCTTGGAGTAACTTAGAGCTTGGAACTAGGTGGCGAGAGGAAGATGATGTTCTAGTGTATATCTCTGGAGAGGAGCGGCCTCCTTTTATAGGAACGGGTGAAGGAGGAAAATGGGCAACGGCGAGAGGTAAAACAAAGAGAGGGAGGCGAAGCGAACAACATGTAGTCAAAGGGATGCACCATTCGCATTCAATTTCCATTATAGCAAAAACTCTTCAACTTCAGTGTGACCTTTCGTATATCAGTCGTGCGCACCAAAAATTTAGGCACCGGCTCGACTCCTTCCCGCAACCCGCGACGTGTTGTGACAAGGCATGGCGTGGTGAGGCGGGTGGCGTAGGAGGAGCATGTGTGAATGTGTCTCTTGTTCTCATGCGCATACATGTGGGGAAACATCCTTCCATATAAGGAGGCCCAACTCTTACCAATCTAGTAGTGTGGGACTAAACTTTAGTCCCACCTCTTGCCTTGCATGAATGGGCTAAGTGGGTCTCTAGGATTTATTAGGAATTCTGAAATGGCTATTGGGTTGGCCCGATATTGACCAAATTCTTGCAATCCCCACCAGATCTCAAAGGCACACAGAATTTACCCTTTGTTCCAAAACACTATTTTATATACCGGTACCGCAGTGGAGACTGTCAAGTTAAAGTTCCACCCAGAACTCTATGCTACACTAGTAAGCAACTTGAAGGACTAGGCCTTGAACTGCAAGTTTTCTGCAAATTGAGCTTGACACAAACCCTTGACCGATACTAGGGTACCGTGGGACTTCCCTGCGGGTGGAGCTTATGCGTCATACTCCGAGACCTTTCATGACTGTACTAGATAGCACCCTACTCTCATAGATTGTGATGTTTAACAATCAGAATCATATAGGCGTGTTCTTCAAAAGATGTTCACTAGTGCAGGAGGCTGCTAACGCGACACTACGATCAGAGACCCTTTGACAAAGCTGTGTGCGATGCATTAATCGCAAACGGTGGCGTATAAATACCGTCAAAAAGGTGCAAAACGTCTGCGATGATGGATGCATCAAACACGATTCAGATTTTAGTTCCGTGTGTTATGCAGGGCATACGGTTCAGTGCAATTAACTGTGTGCGATGAGGAGCAACAAAAGAAACGGTTAGCCAGATCAAGGTGTGTGCGATATACGGCATGCAGTTCACTCAGATGAACTGTTTGCATTGAGACAAGAGAACATAAACGTTTCAATGTAACAAGATGTGTGTGATACGCGGCAGACAGGTGTGTAATCAGAAATGTGTGCGAAGACCGATAATAACACAGACGATTGCTGCTAATAAGACGTGTGTGTTGTGCAATGGGATTGAATATATATAGACACACACACACACACTTATAAGGACATGGTTGCATAACCAAATTAAACATCCACTTACATAGGTGGCTACTACAACCATGATGTCGGTGTCAAAACCGGCGGATCTCGGGTAGGGGGTCCCGAACTGTGCGTCTAGGCGGATGGTAACAGGAGACAAGGGACACGATGTTTTTACCCAGGTTTGGGCCCTCTCGATGGAGGTAAAACCCTACTCCTGCTTGATTGATATTGATGATATGGGTAGTACAAAGGTGGATCTACCACGAGATCAAGGAGGCTAAACCCTAGAAGCTAGCCTATGGTATGATTGTTGTAATGGTTGTTCGTCCTACGGACTAAAACCCTCCAGTTTATATAGACACCGGAGAGGGCTAGGGTTACACAGATTCGGTTACAATGGTAGGAGATCTACATATCCGTATCACCAAGCTTGCCTTCCACGCCAAGGAAATTCCCATCCGGACACGGGACGAAGTCTTCAATCTTGTATCTTCATAGTCTTGGAGTCCAGCCGATGATGATAGTCCGGCTATCCGGATACCCCCTAGTCCAGGACTCCCTCAGTAGCCCCTGAACCAGGCTTCAATGACGATGAGTCCGGCGCGCATATTGTTCGGCATTGCAAGGCGGGTTCCTCCGAATAATTCATAGATGATTGCGAACACCAGGATAGTGTCCGGCTCTGCAAAATAAATTCCACATTCCACCGTAGAGAGAATAATATGTACACAAGTTCAATCTGCTGACATTTTTTGTGGCATGATGTCATGCCACTACCAAGCCTTTACTTGAATCGTTTTTATTATACCACCTCAGCACGTTTAGCGAAGCGGTTTCCTTGGCACGTCTTGTCGAAGCAGAGATCGTGTTCCCCTTATTCCGGGATTCCCATCAATACGGACGTGGGTAACCCAACCGTGCCATTGATGGTGGTGCTTGGGAGATAAGCAAGTTTTACCAGGCTGGTGGGGACGCATAGTCTTCGTCCGCCCATATATAAGGGGATAAGGATCCACCTTTTTACCTACGCCTTCTTCCTCCTTTGCTTATCCATCTCCGCGCACTCGAGCTCCAGCGCCCAAGTCCGCACACCTCGTCTCAACCTTCTCCAGCCATGCCCGGAGCAGGAGGCAAGTGGATGGCCTCCTCCATTACGGAGGGGCACATCGAGAAGCTGCGCGGCGCCGGATACCTCTCCAGCAACATCGCGCACCGGCTGCCCGATGAGGGGCAGCTCATCCCCACCCCCAGGCCTCATGAGAGGGTCGTATTCCTTCCAACTTCCTCCGTGGACTGGGCTTCCCACTTCATCCCTTTGTACGGGGGCTCATGTACTACTACGGCCTGGACTTCCACGATCTGGCACCAAAATTCATCCTCAACATCTCGGTGTTTATCATCGTGTGCGAGGCCTTCCTCTGCATCCAGCCCCACTTCGGCTTGTGGCTAAAGACCTTTAATGTCAAGCCGAAGGTGGTGAAGGGCATTCAAGCGGAGTGCGGAGGCGCCATGGTGGGCAAAATGCCCAACGTCATTCGGCTCGAGGGCGCCTTTGTGGAATCCGTCAAGGGATGGCAATCGGGGTGGTTCTACATCACCGAGCCGCGTGACCCTAAATGGGCAGCGGCCCCCGAGTTCAGATCTGGTATCCCCATGCAGCTCACCTCCTGGAAAGAGAAGGGCTTGCTATGGGGTAGTTCGGAGGAGCTGACAGGACTCCAGTCCTATCTCCAGACCCTAGTGAACAAGAAGCTTAAGCTTGTCAACGTGATCCAGGTCATGCTTGTCCGCTGGATTCTCCCCTGCCAACAACGGGCCTTCAATTTGTGGGAGTTTGATCCGGCATAGCACCGAACCCTGAGCAGGCTCTTCGACACGACGTACGAAGCTGCCTGGAGGGTGCTGTTCAAGGGCGGAGAATCCCCCGCATCCGCAACTGAAGATCGCGGATTCAGCACGAAGCGCCCGGCCAGCGAGGTAAGCTTTACTATCCTTTATGGGATACTTATTTCTTTCATAGTTTGACTCTATGTGGGATCTAAAACTCCCAATGCCTTTAACAGGACTGGCAGAAGACGTCCGGACAGGTTGACTGTCCGGCTCCCCCTCCTGAAGACCCAGCGGACACCCGTTTGACGACACTGCTGGTTCCGGCCCTTTACGTGGTTCCAGAGAAGAAGGCCAAGAAGAAGGCCGCGGGAACCCGAAGGAGTTCCCAACGCTAGGTGGTATCGGACTCATCGTCCGATGGCTCCGAGGCAGACTCCTCCCCTGAAGACGAGGAGGAGAGAGAGGACTCTCCCCAGGAGGGGGGAGAGAGGAAGAGGAAGGCTTCCCCAACGGGGGAGGCCGAAGGGTCCAAGAGGGGAAGGACCCTTCCTCCGGACAGCTCCGCCAATGCCGACGACGGCGACGAGGGGTGGCCCTCAAGGGCCAAGCCCCCAGCAAGATCATAAGTATCCGGATTCCTGAATGATTTATAATTTCTCTTTTTCTCCACACAGTGTCCTTCTAATGCCGCATACAACCTGTAGTCCGGCCGAGGACGATTTTCCCGCTTCTTTGAGCGGGTCCTTGGCTCCATCGGATGTGGATTCCATTCCGACCGCCTCCACCCCTCGTGATGCTGAGGACGCAGAGGTGGGATCCCAGGAGGGGACCCGCCAGGAGGGGGAGGCTCCGGAGGTGCCGCAGGGCAACCTCCCGGACTTCGTACCAGACTCCGCACCGGAACCCATAGTGGTTCCGGAGTCTGGCAGGCGGCCCCTTCGCAAGAAGGGCAAGACCGTGACACCGGCGGACTCCGTCCAACCGGAGGCGCCGGACAACTTGTTGGAGGCGCTCAACGGCGCTTCCATCGAGGAAGAACACCGCACTATCATGAGTGCGGTGATTCAGAAGGTTCAGCTCGCCAAGAGCGGGCTGACCGAAGCCTGCAGCAGCCTTCTAACAGGCTTTGAGGTAAGAAGTTTTAAAATATGTAATGTAATACCGCATAGACAGTAGCCCCTGATGCTAGGTTCGGTGTTCGGAAAGAAAAGCCGGACTGAGGATCTAAAAAGATATACATAGGAGTTCTAAAAATTATGTCAATATGGGATTGCAGGCTGCGCTGCTGACCTCTGCCGCATTGACTGCGGAGGTTGGTGCTTTGAAGCAGGACCTCGAGCGGTCCAAGAACGAGCTCGGCCTTGCCAAGAAGCAGCTCGAGGACAAAGAAGGTGAGTAGCACCGTATTAGACTTGTACCTTACAGAAAAGGATTTTGGTTGCAATAGAAATAACAAGGATAACGTGGGCGCTGCAGGGGCCACGAACGAGGTGGCGACCCTGAAGGAGGCCGTGTCCGTGGCTGAACGTAATGCGCCGCGGAACGAGCGGAGCGAGAGAAGCTGGAGGCGCAGGTGGCGGAGGTGCGGCAAGAGCTCCAGGCTCTCATGGAAAAGCATGAGAGTTTGGAGCGCGACTCGAAGACTCGAGAGTCCGAGCTTGCCTCGGCTCTTGAGAGTGCCAAAGCCGCTAAGGCCGAGGCCCATAAGGCCCTCCATGAGATTGAGGCGGTGAAGAAAATAGCGTCGGGTAAGGCATTTTTCATGCAAAGCAAGCATGTGAATGTGAATTACCTGTTACTTACCCGAATTCGGAGCTCTCCAGGAGCGTTTGCAGATCTGCCTCGCAGCGTGTTCGATGCTGCCGCATTCTACCGGGCCGAGGAGGGGAGCTCAATGAAGAAGGTCTTCTGGTCTCAGTATTCTGAGACCGGACATCCGGTGCCCCTTAGCGACCAGCTGAAGCAGCTGGTCGAGCTCCACAAGGTAGCCGAGCAGGCCATGAAGGGCCTCATAGTCTGGCTGTGGCCTGAAGAGGCCATGCCTGGGAGCTACTTCGGCCTCGTGCGGCGGCTGGTGGATGCGTGCCCTTGGGTGGAAGTCATTGAGCGCTCCGCCTGCATTGAAGGTGCCCGTCGGGCCCTTGCCCACGCAAAGGTGCACTGGGGCAGGCTGGATGCTGAGATGCTTCTGACAGACGCGCCGCCGGCGGGCAAGGAGTATCGTACGCCCGAAATGTATTATAAGAGTGTCCTGAAGGGTGCCCGCAAGATTGCGGATGAGTGCCCCAAAGATGTAATATTTGAGTAGACTCGCAATGTGTTATCCTGTGCGCTGAAAACTTTGTTCATATGCGCTAAGCAACGCTTATTGATTTAAAATATTACCTTCTGTGCGGCCGTTTATCAAATCTGAGAGATGGCAACTCGTCGGCTTCAGCCCCCATGCCACGAGTGCTGGGGTGTTCGGGATAAACTTGAGCGCTCTTGTTCCCATTTTTGGGTCCATCTAGGGAGGCGCTCAACACGACGAACAAGGCAACCGGACTTATAATGCTTGAACACTCTCACTTAGCCATAGAATTCTATAATTTTAAATTTTGGCGAAGCCCCTAGTGTTCGGAAGACCGAGTTCGGGGCGCTATCCACGCCTGGGCCGGACAAAGCCGGTTCCTCGCTCTAAGCGGCATAAGTCTTTAGGGACTCGAAAAGACCTCTCGAACAGCGACCAGCTCTCGCCTTATCATGACGGCCAGTTTTAGCTTTCTCCACTGAGGCGCTCGCCCAGCTCAACCGGGGCGCAATCGCAGTGGTTCTCCCAGTGCTACCTTAGCTGATAGAACGGAACGTAAGGTACCAAAACATGGGAGCCGGGCAAACCCAACTATTGACCCAAGACATGATTCGGAGCCGATGCATATAGTGCTATAAGTTCGGGGTGCTGCACTTGTGAAAGTGTTCGGACTTATCACACCATAATGCAGGGAACATAAGCCCCTGGTGTATTCGGCCGTACCAAAGTGTACGGATGCAAGATGTCATAAATGGACATATATGTAAAAAAGGAATGCAATTATAAGCGAAAAGTGAAGCATTGTTTATTCAAGGAATTCTGCCATGAGTGCAAAACGATACAAATAGTGCGGTAAGCAAGGGATTGGACTATTAGACATGTCCCCCTCCAGGGGTAGGCTGCGGAATGGTGTATTAAACAGATTTAATGCTCATAATGGAGACCACCTGAGTATTCGTCGTAGCCTTTGTCCTTCCCTGGCTGTTGCATCGTGAGTTCGGCAGATTCACCGCCGACAGGGTCTCTGGCGAACAGAGTCCTGTGGAAAAATAGAAAAAAAAAGGAAAAGAAAAAGAGCGACACACTTGGGAGCCCCTGGTGTGGTTGAGCCGCACTCTGGGCCTGTCGTGGTCGTGCCCCTCCCCCTATGCCCATGGTATCTCCAGAGCGTAATGATGTACGCGAAGAGCTGGTCTTGCAATCATGCAAGGGCTGGGGTTGGGGCCGCATTGCTATGCGTGCTCGAAACGTGCCAGGTGGTCTTGATGTATGTTACTCCGGGCGCGTTTGGCCATGTCCGGTCGTTTAATGGCCGGACTCGAAAATTGCCTTAAGAGGCTGCTCTGTACTTCTGCCGCGAGAGTCGCTGTGTGTTCCTCCGTTCGGAGGGAGCGTTCAGTGTTTCCGTTGACCGTGATGACTCCACGAGGGCTTGGCATCTTGAGCTTGAGGTATGCATAATGCGGCACCGCGTTGAACTTTGCAAACACGGTTCGTCCGAGCAGAGCGTGATAGCCACTGCGGAACGGGACTATGTCGAAGATTAACTCCTCGCTTCGGAAATTATCCGGGGATCCGAAGACCACTTCCAGTGTGACTGAGCCTGTACAATTGGCCTCAACACCTGGTACGAGGCCTTTGAAGGTCGTCTTTGTAGGTTTAATCCTTGAGGGGTCTATGCCCATCTTGCGCACTGTATCCTGATAAAGCAGGTTCAGGCTGCTGCCGCCGTCCATCAGGACTCTAGTGAGGTGAAATCCATCGACGATTGGGTCTAAAACCAATGCGCTGAATCCGCCATGGCGGATACTGGTGGGGTGGTCCCTTCAATCGAATGTGATCGGGCAAGAGGACCATGGATTGAACTTCGGGGCGACTAGCTCCATCGCATATACGTCCCTAAGTGCACGCTTCCGCTCCCTCTTGGATATGTGGGTTGCGTATATCATGTTTACCGTCCGCACTTGTGGGGGGAAACCCTTCTGTCCTTTGCTGTTCGGCGGCTGGGTCTCCTCCTCGTCATCGCTATGCAGCCCCTTGTCATTGTTTTCGGCAATTAACTTGCCTGCCTGCTTGAATACCCAACAATCCCTGTTGGTGTGGTTAGCTGGCTTTTCGGGGGTGCCATGTATCCGGCAAGAGCGGTCGAGTATTCGGTCCAAATTGGACGGACCCGGGGTAGTTCGTTTAAATGGCTTTTTCGCTGACCGGGTTTAGAGCCTCTGAATCCGGCGTTGACTACCGTATCCTCAGTGTTATCACCGTTAACGCGGCGTTTGTTTTTATTACGACGTGACCTGCCATTGCGGTCCTTATTGTCCGGACTGCCAGAATTTTTGCTGAGGTTGTTACTGCGGGCTAGCCAGCTGTCTTCCCCCGCACAGAAGCGGGTCATGAGTGATGTGAGGGCTGCCATGGATTTCGGCTTTTCCTGTCCTAGGTGCCGGGCCAGCCACTCGTCGCGGATGTTATGTTTGAAGGCTGCGAGGGCCTCTGCATCCGGACAGTCGATGATTTGATTTTTCTTTGTTAAGAACCGTGTCCAGAACTATCTGGCCAATTCGTCTGGCTACTGAATTATGTGGCTTAAGTCATCGGCGTCTGGTGGTCGCACATATGTGCCCTGGAAGTTGTCGAGAAATGCGGCTTCCAGGTCCTCCCAACACCCAATTGACTCTGCTGGCAAGCTGTTAAGCCAATGCCGAGCTGGTCCTTTAAGCTTGAGCGGGAGATACTTGATGGCGTGGAGATCATCACGGCGGGCCATATGGATATGAAGGAGATAATCTTCGATCCAAACCGCGGGGTCTGTTGTGCCATCATAGGATTCAATGTTCACGGGTTTAAACCCTTCGGGGATTTGATGATCCATTACTTCATCTGTGAAGCATAGTGGGTGTGCGGCGCCTCTATACTGGGCAATATCACGACGTAGCTCAAGAGAGCTTTGTCTGCTGTGTTCGGCCCGGCCGGAGTTGCTGTATCCGACGCAACGGTAGTCGTCGTGGATCGTGGGGCGCCCACGTGATCTGTAGATAGATCTTGATTGTCTTGCCTTGTCCTCCAGTACGTCTCGCAAGTCCGGCACATTCCCCCGTGGCTTCGTGCTTTTCGAGCGGTGCCGGGGTACGGTTCTGGTGGAGGGCCTAGATGCCTCTCTGTCGCGGCCGCGAGGTGGTCGGTCTACCGTATTATGCACTGGTGATGAAGGTTTGTATGCTTCCTCCTCTAATTGGGGCAGCAGCTTGCGTTTTGGGTAGCTTTTGGAGGGGCGTTCGAGTTCATGCTCTTCGGCCACGAGGACCTCGGTCCATCTGTCGGCCAGCAGGTCTTGATCAGCTCGAAGCTGTTGCTGCTTTTTCTTTAGGCTGTTCGCCGTGGCCATTAGCCTGCGTTTAAAACGCTCTTGTTCAACGGGATCCTCGGGCACGACGAATTCGTCGTCGTTGAGGCTTGCCTCGTCTCCGGAGGGAGGCATGTAATTGTCATCCTCTATCTCCTCGTCTGCCGCTCTCTCTTGAGGGCTGGCGTCTCCGTCCTCCTGTGCTAAATCTTGCTGGAGGGGGTTGTCTTTGGCACTCTCTGGGGTGTTATTATCTCCGGTGCCAGAATCTCCATTCTTGCTGTGGCGGGATTTAGAGTGGCGCGGCTGACGTCGGTGCTTGGGCTGTTTCTTAGAGGAATCTGCCTCCGCTGCTTCTTCGCCGTTCCCATCTTTTGGGATGTCCACCATGTATATGTCGTATGACGAGGTGGTCTTCCAGTGCCCCGTAGGTGCTGGTTCTTGATCGTCTCCGGCATCGTCGTCCATGCCGTCGATGTCTTCGGAGTTGTAGTCTAGAATGTCGGTTAGATCGTCGACAGTGGCTACAAAGTGGGTGGTGGGAGGGTTTTGAATTTCTTCGTCGTCCGCATCCCAACCATCCTGACCGCAGTCCGGCCAGGGCTCTCCTGATAACGAGAGATACTTTAGCGAATTCAGGATGTCGCCAAAGGATGAGTGTTGAAAGATGTCCGCAGCGGTGAACTCCATGATCGGCGCCCAATCGGATTCGATTGGCAGGGGCGCAGGAGGTTCGGAGTCCCGCAAGGAGTCCGGCACCTCGGAGTCACGAGCTTTGCAAGGGACAAGGTCAGTATTCAGCTCCATCACCGTAGAAGTTGCAGCCCCCGAGGTGGTGTCCAGCCACCTGTCCTTGACCTGCACGGTCGGCTCCGAACTATGGGTCAGAGCGGACTCGTGTGCAGCCTCCAGGGTACTGTCCGGCGGCAGAGCTAAATCATGCCCATCGTGACAGTGCGGCGCGCTCGGCTGTGGCTCGAATCCGTCGAAGATCAAGTCTCCGCGGATGTCAGCCGTGAAGTTTAGGCTTCCAAATCTGACCTGATGGCCAGGGGCGTAGCTTTCGATCTGCTCCAGATGGCCAAGTGAATTGGCCCGCAGTGTAAAGCCGCCGAACACGAAGGTCTGTCTGGGGAGAAAAGTCTCACCCTGGACTGCGTTGTTGTTGATTGAAGAAGCCATCAAGCCTATCGGTGACGACACAGAGGAACTCTCAATGAAAGCACCAATGTCGGTGTCAAAACCGGCGGATCTCGGGTAGGGGGTCCCGAACTGTGCGTCGAGGCGGATGGTAACAGGAGACAAGGGACACGATGTTTTTACCCAGGTTCGGGCCCTCTCGATGGAGGTAAAACCCTACTCCTGCTTGATTGATATTGATGATATGGGTAGTACAAGAGTGGATCTACCACGAGATCAAGGAGGCTAAACCCTAGAAGCTAGCCTATGGTATGATTGTTGTAATAGTTGTTCGTCCTACGGACTAAAACCCTCCGGTTTATATAGACACCGGAGAGGGCTAGGGTTACACAGAGTCGGTTACAATGGTAGGAGATCTACATATCCGTATCGCCAAGCTTGCCTTCCACGCCAAGGAAAGTCCCATCTGGACACGGGACGAAGTCTTCAATCTTGTATTTTCATAGTCTTGGAGTCCGGCCGATGATGATAGTCCGGCTATCCGGACACCCCCTAGTCCAGGACTCCCTCACATGACATTTGCACAAACCAAAGTAAACTATTACATGCATAATTACACAGGTGGCTACTGCACACATGACATTTCCACACACCAAAATAAACTATATATTACATGCATGATTAACTAGCATAAACGATCATCTGATCATCATCTACTTCTTGTGACGCTTGCTCAGCATGTGGCTCGATCCGGGCTCGTCGATTTGGGTAACGAGGCACTTAATTCCTCATGTCAACGATCCTCCTGTGCATCTCGTAGCATGTGTACATGCTCTTGGCCACGAACCTGAGGTGAGGTTCATCCAGTTGCTGCATCCAGGCCTGGTGCCAGGATATGAGACTTGTTCTCTGGGCATCCTGCTTCATATTTTCATAGTAGGGATCGATGATAGCCGAGTCGAGTTCAACCAGGGAGTCCTTCTTCATGCTGCCCTAGACCCTATAGTGCTCACGGATTTCGAAAAGGTTCTTGCAGGCCAAGCCTGTAACCCTGAGCACTTTTACAGGGTCGGTGGTTTCCACCGTAGCAAACTTGCAGTCAGTGCTGTTGACAAACCTGGCGAAACGGACGCAAGGTTCTGTGGCCATGCAGTAGTGGTAGATGAGAACATGATGGCACACGCACAACTCGGCGACGAGAACCTTCTAATCTTTGTCGAGAACACCGACGGTGTATTGGAGGTCGATGCCGACCACCTTGTACTTGTCTCCAGCAAGCAACTGCTCAACGGTATTGATGTAGTCGTCCACCACGGTCGGGTCGATAGTGTACACCACCGAGAGATCCGTCTCGCTCACGTGGGTCTCCACTTTATGCTTGCCAAACTCCATTGGAGCGCCGCTAGACATCCCCTTTCTATGTGTCGTCATGGGTGTGCTTGTTGTGTTGTAGGGTGTGATCAAAAGGTTGAAAATAAGGACGCGAGCCGAGCGCGCCACAGCGCCTAATGGCGAGCAAAGCTTGCCAAGGGACGCGAGCAGAGGACGGCACAGTGATACATTGCAAATAAGACAAACTGTGCAAGCGATGTCGGAGATATCAAGCACGAATCAGATTAGAGTTGCATGTGCAATATGTGGCATACAGTTGATCCTAGCTGTTTGTGATGGATTCAGCCGTGTGTCCTATGAGAAAACACTTGCTAGTATATAACCTCAAATTTAACCAACAAAATATTAATTGATAAACCACAAGTATAGGGGATCGCAACAGTTTTCGAGTGTAGGGTATTCAACCCAAATTTATAGATTCGACACAAGGGGAGCCAAAGAACATTTGCAGGTATTAGCAGCTGAGTTGTCAATTCAACCACACCTGGAGATTAATTATCTACAACAAAGTGATTAGTAGCACAGTAATATGATAGTTTTGATGATAGCAACAGTAACAATAACAGTGATAGCAGTGATTTTTTAGCAGTAATGATAGTAGTAGCAACAGCAGTAACTTAGCAAGAACATATAAGATAATTTCGTAGGCATTGGATCGGTGACTCGTTGGATGATATTCATCATGAGACAGTTATAACCTAGGGCGATAAGGCACTAGATCCAGTTCATAAATATAATGTAGGCATGTATTCCGTAAATAGTCATACGTACTTATGGAAAGAACTTGCATGACATCTTTTGCCCTACCCTCCCATGGCAGCGGGGTCCTATTGGAAACTAAGAGATATTAAGGCCTCCTTTTAATAGAGAACCAGAACAAAGCATTATCACACGATGATTACATGAACTCCTCAAACTACGGTTATCATTGGGAGTGGTCCCGACTATTGTCACTCCGGGGTTGCCGGATCATAACACGTAGTAGGTGACTATAACTTGCAAGATAGGATCTAGAACATGGATATAACGGCGATAACATAAACAATTCAGATCTGTAATCATGGCACCCGGGCCCAAAGTGACAAGCATTAAGCATGGCAAAGTCATAGCAACATCAATCTCAGAACATAGTGGATACTAGGGATGAGGCCCTAACGAAACTAACTCGATTACATGATGAACCTCATCCAACTCCTCACCGACCAACGAGCCTACGAAGGAATTACTCACTCCCGATGGGGGGTATCATGGAATTGGTGATGGAGATGTGTTGGTGATGACGAAGATCGAAGATCCCCCTCTCTGGAGCCCCAAATGGACTCTAGATCTGGCCTCCCGATGAAGAACAGGAAACGGCGGCGGCTCCGTTTCGTTAAATGCAATAATTCTTTCTCCCTGGTTTTTTTGGAATCTTGTGATTTTATAGCGTCGGTTTCAGGGTCAGCGGGGCCACCAGGTGTGGACAACCCACCTGGGCGCGCTTGGGGGGGGGGCAGGCACGTCCTAGTGGGTTGTACCCACCCAGGTGCCCCCCTCAAGTGGCTCTTGGCTCCAGAAATTCTCCTTATTGATATAAAAAATCCTCACAAAGTTTCGTTCTATTTCGAGAACTTTTGTTTCTGCAGAAAAACAACACCATGGTAGTTCTGCAGAAAACAGCATCACTCCGGGGTTAGTTTCATTCAAATTATGCAAATTAGAGTCCAAAAGAAGAGGAAAAGCGTTTGGAAAAGTAGATACGATGGAGACGTATCAACTCCCACAAGCATAAGCCTTTGCTTGTCCTCAAGCAATTCAGTTGATAAACCGAAAGTGAAAAAGAAAAACTTTTACGAACTCTTTTGCTCTTGTTTCATAAATAAGCTTAAACAACACCCAGTTGTTTAGCAAAGATTATAACTAACCATGTCGACAATAACTATTAAAAATTATATTAACTCATATCAATGACATAATCAACTAGAGAGCAATAATAAGATATCTCAAACAGCAACACGTTGTCAAAACAATCAAGATATAATATGACAATTGTGGTATCTCGCTATCCCTTTCTGACACTGCAAAACATAAATGTAGAGCACCCCCAAAGTTCAAGAAGCGACTGAACATTGTAATTCATGGTAGAATAGATCCAGTCATGATGCACCCAACATTAGCTACACACAATGCATCAGCATGATAGCAATGCTCTTAGGTTCTAGCGCTTATTTGAGAGGGTGATGACACAACATAAAAGTAAATAGATAGTCCCTTCGCAGATGGAGCAGTGATTTGCAGAGGTGCCAGAGCTCAAAATTTTAAAACAGAGGTAAATGAAATTTTGAGACATGCACCCTTCTCATTTACTTCATGACCATCAGTTATCAATATCTTCCATGCTAAACACGCTAGTGGCGGTTCCCAAGCGGAAATGTAAAGGTTATGACTCCATTGGGAGTTTTTGTTTGATTATTTGTAAGCTTTTTTCTTTTTGCAGTTTGGGATTGGGCATCCCTATTACTGCCCTTTTCTCTTGCGATGGCGAGTGAATAAACACTCGACCTGAGAATAACCAGCTTAGCATGGAAGGTACCGGCTAGCTCCTATCGTTCCATGAACAATCCAGGCACACAAAAGGATATTTATTTGAAGTTTTTAGAGTTGGCACATGCAAATTTACTTAGGACGGCAGGGTAATACTACATATAGGTAGGTATGGTGGACTCATCTGGAATTTGGGTTTCAGGTTTTTGATGTACAAGCAGAGTTCCCACTTAGTATAGGCGAAGGCTAGCAAATAGATTGGGAAGCGGCCAGCTAGAGAGCAACTACGGTCATGAACATGCATTATGCATAAGTAACATTGGATACTAGCATGAGTAGGGTATGAACACCATGAACATAAATATCATAGAGGCTATGTTGGTATTGATTTAACTACATGCATGAACATGTGCCAAGTCAAGCCACTCGAACATTCAGAGGAGGATACCATATCATCATACTACATCACAATCGTTTTAATGTAATGTTGATATCTAAGATAAATCATTATTCGATCCTAGCTACTTATGCATGGCATGAGAAACTATAATCTCTAATTGTCATTGCAAACATGTTTGATCATAATAGGCTGAATCATGGATACTAGGTTAAATATATTTACAAAAAGAAAACAGGTCGAGTTCAAACCCGTTTCTCTCTGCCACGGCTAGTTCATCTAATATCGTCATTATGGCCTTTCACTTGCACGACTTAACGATTTGAAAATAATAATACTGCAAGAGTGTCTTGGACTAAGATGGAATCTGTAAACATTTTATTCAATAGGAGAAGACAAGGTAATATGGACTCTTTATTAGATCAATAATGCAAATGGGAGCACTCAACATTTTCATCATGGTCTTCTCCTTGGTAGGACTCAATAAAAAGGAAGAGAAATTCAGAGAAACACACTGGAATATTTTTGGAGTTTTTGTTTTTTCACAAACAAGCAAATGGAAATGGAAAAGCAAAAACGAGAAAAACTATTTACACGGGAAAGCTCGCAACAAGTAAAAGAAGAACAAGGAAATCTTTGCACACCCCTGTCCACAAAAAGAGTGCGTAAAAACTTACAAAGAAATAAGTAGAAGTCCAAAATTAAATAATTGAGCAGTTCGATATTTATTACATACTAGGACTTTTCCCGTTACTAATGAATAACACCAAGAAGTCCAAAATTTGAAAAAATATGAAGTTGTTTGATGTTTATAAAATCTCATATTTTCCGAATGCTAAAGATTAAAACCAAGAACTTCAATTTCGAAAAATGGAGTAGTTCAATGTATCTAAAAAAACTCATATTTTCACGTTACTAAAGAGTAAAACCAAGAAGTTCAACTGGAAAAGGTGGAGCAGTTTGATATTTATTTAAAAAATCGTATTTTTCTAGTTACTAAAGAATGAAACCAATAAGTTCAATTTCAAATAATGAAGAAGGTCAATGTTTCTAAAAATACACTATGAAGTTCAAATAAGAAAGGTAGAGCGATTCAATGTCTATAAAAAACTTAGATATTTTCACGTAACCGAGAGAAGTTCACGTATTATACAGTATGTATTTTGTATGAAAAAAAGAATGAAAAGACAAAGGCTAAAAGTTTTTTTGCTAGAAGTTCAAGTGCTCAGCCCGAGAAAGTTAAAAAATTCTTGTGAGAGAGGTTGAACAAAAATACGTGACAGAAGTTCAAGGTGAAAACAGCAGGAAGTTCAACTACTACACAGAATGTGTTTGAGATAAGAATATAAGAATAGAAAACAAAATGTGTAAAAGGTTTGTTGCAAGAAGTTCACGTGCTCCTCCTAGCATAGTTCAAAATTCATGTGCGAGACGTCCGTCGTTCATTTACATGTTGCAAAAAGGCAAAAAAACAATGTTGTTTTGCCATTTAAAAAGCTTCTCTCAAACTGTAACAAATTTGTAACACCTGTCTGTATGAAAAACTTGCAGCTACCCATAAGCTTTCCAAGGGTATATTAGGTGCTAAATTTCGATAAAAGGTTTAAAATTTTCAAGTATACAATTTAAAAACTTTTTTATGTATTCAAAAAATTCTTTTGAACCATCATGAGTATGAAAAACTGATCAACACGGGAAAGTTGCATGTTTCAGGAGCTTTCCATTGGTATATCATTTATTCAATTCTGGTAAGTGGTTTGGGATTTACGGGGAAAAACAACACGTCAAGAACAGAGAAGTTCAAGTACTTCACGCCGTGCATTTCCTTTCGCGATGAAGGCAGAAATCATGATCTCAGCATTTTCTAAGTTACTTTGAACAAGGCTGGAAATTAGAGAAAACTTTATGTATGAAAAAGTTTTGCATTTTCGATAGCTATCCAACGGTATATTATTTGCCCCATTCCAACAAAGTTTGCAAAAATTATAGCAAAAAAATTGTTTTTAACCAATTTTGAAATTAACTTAAAACCGTAAGGAATTGGAAGACAAATTATATACCAAAAAGTTTCGCATTTCTTTTTGCTTTCCAAAGCCAAATCATTTGCTACATTCCAACGTACAGTTAAAAAATTAACTCAAAAATACGAACTCAGTGGACCTTGAACGGTTTTCTAAATTACTCTTAAACCGTTCAAAATTAGAAAAGACTTTGTAGATGAAAAAGATGCACATTTTTCATAAGCTTTCCAACACCATATAATTTTCCTCCATTGGCTTAGCTGTTTATAGGTGACATCAAAAATACAAACTCGGTTGTTCGGTTTACAAAATTCTACAATTTTGTAAATTACTATTTAACCATAGGGAATTATGTAACATCCCAATTTTCAATTTGGATGTTATTTATAGATCATTCATATGCATCCATGATTTATGCATTTTGCTTTCATTTATTTTAGTTCAATTTTGATCCTAGAAACCTTAAGCAACTCGAGGACAAATTGAGAGAGTTGGAGGTTTCCCAAAAATCTATTTTTGAAATTCAAAATTAGGAAAATTGGATCAAATTGTTTTAATCAAAATCCTTTTCCAATTATTTCAAATAAATAAAAATAAAGAGAGAAGATAAAAGGACTTCTTCAAAAATAGCAAAAAAATATTGGTAATTGAATTTTGAATTTTTGAACATTTTATTTGATTTTATTTGCAGGATTATTTATTTTATTGTGGAGTTTATAAGTACTATAAATGTATTTTCAAAACTTGCATTTTTAGGCCAGAAAATGTTCACAAGGCCATATATGAGGCCGTATTAATTATGTGAAATTTTCTGATATTTTTAGGATTGTTTTCATTTTTATTTTGGAGTTTTCTTTACAAAAAATTTCAACGCCGAACTGGGCCGGCCCAGCCAACCGGGCCAGGCCAGCCGCAGCCCAGCCCGCTCCGCGCCATCCCCGTCCTGGAGACAGACTCTGCCGCCCGCACGCCGCCGCTGCTGCCGTGGCTGAGCCGGACGCCGCCTCCGCCTCGCCCCCTCCTCCAAGCCACGCCACCGCCTCCCCTGGCCTTTAAAAGCCGCCCCGACCCACCTTCCTCTTCTCTCAAGCCACCGCAGCCGCCGCCGCCGTTTGCGCCCCCGCCCTGCTCGACGCCGCCGCTGTAGCCCGCCGTCTCGCGCCGGACCTCCCCATCTACTTCGCCATCTTCGCCGGTCACCGGAGCCGACCCCGACCCCCTCTCTCCTTTCCAAGCCGCACCACCACCGCCGCGGATCTCGCCATTGCCGTCGCCACGAACTATGACGCCGTCGCCGCGAAATCGCTGCCGATGCTGGACCTCGCCCCTGCTTGCCGCGGCACCCTCCGCTGCCCTAGAAGACCACCGGAGCCGCCACCGACATCGCCGCCGATCTGCCGCCGCCGCGGTACCTCTCTGCCCCTCTCGGACAGTCGGATCTCGATCCAACGGGTAGCGATCCATTCGTTTTTTCTGTTTAGCGGACATTCATCCGTTAGTTCTCTGTAGCGAACAATTTCGTTTCTTAAGCTTCTGTAGCGAACGTTCGTTCGTTAGTTCTTCTGTCTTGTAGCCAGGGACTCAGATGCAAATAGTTTTTTTATAGTTTAGTCCTTGATTTTCAAACCCTCAGAATTTTTTGCTCGTTTGTCCAAATTCGATGAAACCAATGGCAAAATCTTCAGCATGATCTCATCTATCCAGTAAACCAACTCAAATATATTTTTGACAGTTTTAAAATTTGAATTTTGTTCAGATTTGAATTTGAACTTCTTTTGATCGTAATTTGAGTTGCGTAACTCCGTTTTAGTTGATTCTTTTTGCAAATCGAAGCTCGTCACATGTTCTTTCTGTTAATATCTAATCTACTTAATTTTGGTACTGTTAAAAATTGTTTTCTGTTTAAAAGAGTTACTTTTTTTTGAGTTTTCTGAATCTTTTTCTTCGATTTTCTTTGCATCTTTCGCTTGAGTGCTTATGTATGCTATTGTTTGTTTATGATAGATTTTCCGGAGTGTGAAGCTTGCTACTATGAATCTCTAGAGTCCGATCGTTAGCAAGGCAAGTTACACTTTGATTATACTCTTTTATACCTAGTTTTACAATGCATTAATTTCACCCTCAAAGATTGCATGAGTAGGATTGGGAACACATGGTTTTGCTATGTAGTTCATGAGGTAGGAACCTATTACATTTGATCACCCCGGGAATATACGTTATGCTCATAAACTGCTTAGCCTTGCTCATCGACGGGGACTGGTATGTGAGATTCATGAAAGTTGCGAGAGTAATAATAACTAAGGGAAAATTAAGGTGGCAACTTTAATACACATCTGGGTGGATTGTTTGGGGCACCTAGGGAAACCAGTGCTTGCCCAAGGGAATCCCGGAGTACCCGTGTGATTACCCTAGGCCTGCCACCCAGTCTCAAAGGGATCATATGATAATTCCTGCCTAAAAACTTCCATGTGCAGCCACAAGCCATTATGGGCTCTGGCATAGTTGGGTAAGTTGTGTGACCTCTTTCCGTGGAAGACTAGCTGATGTAGGGGAAAGTAGGTGTACCAATCTACCCAGGGTTTAGATGGAATACTTCCGAAATACTATGTCTCGATCTTCCGATCATGGATGCGGTCGAGTCTTGTGGGGAAAAGAGCGCAAACCTCTGCAGAGTGTACAAACTAATCATGATTAGCCGTGTCCCCGGTTATGGACAATTTGAGGATCTGGAAGTGAATTATTTGTTGATCTCATCACTCTATTTAATTAATGAATTGGGTTATTACTTATACTTGGTAATTTTTGGGATTTGAGTTGGAGGAACCTTCTCAATAATGGCATAAACTTGGTAGTAAATAAAATTTATTCCTTTATTTTAGGGAAAAACTAGCTTTATGCAAAAATTTAACTTAGATCCTCCACCAGCCAAATATGCATGTAGGTATAGTCTTTTTCATTCAATGCTCTATAGTGTGACTATGCTAGCATATTCCATGTGCTGACCTATGCGGCTGCAATGTCTCATGTTGCAGAGTTTTCCGACGAAGATTAAGGTGCGCTAGGTCGTTGTCATGCACTCAGTTTTTCCGTGGAGTTGATGGACTCATTTATCTTTGAAGCTTCCGCAGTTATTTTATTTTAGTTGGCCTTTAGCCTTATTTATGTAACAAATACTCTTTATGAGGACCTTGATGTAATAAGTGTGTGATAGAACTCTGTTATAAATTCTTGAGTACTGTGTGTATCAGCATACCAATCTAGGGATGACACTTAAGCACAGAGACTTCGATCCACTGGGATCGGGGCGCTACAAATTAGAGAAAACTTTATACTTGTCGAATGAGTGCATTTGTAGCAGCTTTCCAACGCCATATTATTTGCTTCGTTCTGATAAACAGTTTAGAAATGGGATAAAAAATATGATTCACCTTTTTTGTGTGAATAAAAACGGTTTTCAAAACTGCGTTTAAACCGCTTAGGTTTTGCCAAAAATTTAACTTGGGTCATGATACTCGTGTCCATAGCTTTCCGACGGTATGTCGCAAGCTCCATTTGGGCAATGTTTGCGGAAGTTCAACCTAGCACTGGGATAGGTCAGGTAGTTATCAGAAAATTATTTTGATCCCATGATATATATATATATATATATATATATATATAAAATATGTATATATAGTACTCTAGCAAACAACCGCTGAGGCTCCATAACAATAGTTTTAAATTGTGTACGAAATGAAACTCTTTATTTAACGTACCAGTGAAGAAAACTACGATCAACTAACGATCCACGCGTCCTGGTCACACTTCCTGTCCTTCACGTGCGGTACACTACCCTCCGTCAAGTGAACAACCACACATGCGCCAAATTATTGGAAAGGTGTGAGAGTGTGTACAAATAAAGAATTTTAATTTCAATTATCGAAAAGGTGTGAGAGTATGTAGAATTTGGCCTCTCTCAATAATTATGGTTTGTTGTGTTCGGCCTAAACTTGGTAAAACTTTACAAAGTTTGACTTCAGTCAAATAAATATGTGGAGTAACTAAAAACGGAGGGGTACTACCTCCATCCAGGTTTTTAGTCCGCACCATCCTTTTAATCAAAGTTTTACCACATATTTAGTTAAATCTGAACAAATAAAATTACAAGGTAGCTAAAGAGAAAGTTTTGAGAAGGCTTAGAAATCAATACACAACTTTTGCTCTTAGTACCAACGTCAATGCTTCTTCGAGGAAACATTTGGTTCATATCCAATTGTGTGATAAAATTGCACAAACCTAAACGACTGCTCCAAGATAACTGATAAAGGATATCGTCTTTCTGAAGAGCACAGATGGAAGACAACCCGTTCTTCATTGAACGTCGATCAGCTTCACCAGCCGATGCAACCATGAGACGCAAAGCATCGGTATCTCATCGTGGTGTGATGCATCATCAATTTTGGCATCATGTTTGGGTCAGGCATATATGAAGTTTGACAATCCTCACTGCGGTTTGTTTCTTCTCAGTAATCAAGCTCAAGAAATGAAGAACTGAGCAAGAGTGGCCATCCAATTTTGTGCACTTCCACTAAAATTGAGGAAGATATGCCCGGGTATGGAGATACACATCCCTGTTTGCAAAAAATATATAAAAAAAGACATTTAAGTAGTGTCGTTACTTTGTATTAGCAGTGGAACAAGATTAACAGTTGAATATTAATTGTCAATAATAATTAATGAAATGTACACCAAAAAATAGAAGCATCATGATTATCTTGATGGGAACTAAAGCAGGATACCCGAAAAAAACTAAAGCAGGATAGAAGCATTTATAGACGCCTCTAGATTGACAACAACATTACTTAAAAGTGACATCACTTTAACATGGGCATTGCTTCATTTTACTAGTGATAGTTTTAGATTAGCGGCAGCAATAGGAGCATATGGACAATGACCGCACAACCATCATGTACTTTTGGTCGGAAGAAAAACATGTATACCTCCACCGATGAATAAAGGATAAACCAGGACAACTTTTGGAGTGACCTTTCCTCTATAACTAGCAAGATGCCCGTGTGTTTCACGAAACATCAAGATGCATTTGTATGAGTAGTTTATCTTCTGAGAGAAAAGGATGAACAAGGGAAGTCCGTATCTGCAAGTGTGGAGAGAGGTGCGGGTATCTTTTTACAAAATTGCCATAGTTTAATTTCGATCCGTCAGATATAGATCGGATGGTCTGGATTACATGATGGTAGGCACACCATCATCACCAACTTGGTCTTCTATAAGAGTAGAGATAACTAGCAAGATGCTCGTGCATTGCACGAAACATCAAGATGCATTTGTATGAGTAGTTTATCTTGTGAGAAAAAAAGGATGAACGAGGGAAGGCTTTATTTGCAAATGTGGATAGGGGTGTGGGTATCTTTTTGCAAAATTGCAATAGTTTCCTTCCTATCCGTCAGATATAAATCGAACGGCCTATATTCCAGGATGGCAGGCACATCATCATCACCAACTCTGTTTTTTATAACAGCAGAGATGGATATAATAAGGTAAGATGATAAGATATGAGATAAGAGATAGTAAAAAATAGGTGATGTTGGACCAACCGATGAATCCTAGCTACTCCACATGGGGAGCTAGGGAGTAGTTGAGGGAGTCCTGGATTAGGGGGTATCTAGGCAGCCGGACTGTGTACAACGTCCGGACTATTGAAACGTGGAGATACAAGACTCAAGACTTCGGCCCGTGTCCGGATGGGACTTTCCTTGGCGTGGAAGGCAAAGCTTGGCGATCCGGATATTATATTTCCTTCCTTGTAACCGACTCCATGTAAACCCTAGCCCTCTCCGGTGTCTATATAAACCGGAGAGGTTGGTCCTTAGAAGGCCGAACACAATTACATTCATACCATCATAGGCTACCTCCTAGGGTTTAGCCTCTATGATCTCATGGTAGATCCACTCTCGTATTACCCATATCATCAATATTAATCAAGAAGGAAGTAGGGTTTTACCTCCATCGAGAGGGCCCGAACCTGGGTAAACATCTGTGTTCCTTACTTCTTGTTACCATCAGCCTTGACGCACAGATCGGGACCCCCTACCCGAGATCCGCCGGTTTTGACACCGACATTGGTGCTTTCATTGAGAGTTCCTCTGTGACGTCGCCGTCAGGCTCGATGGCTCCTTCGATCGTCATTAATGACGCGGTCCAGGGTGAGACTTTCCTCCCCGGACAGATCTTCGTGTTCGGCGGCTTCGTGCTGCGGGCCAATTCGCTTGGCCACTTGGAGCAGATTGATAGCTATGCCCCCGGCCATCAAATAAGGTTCGGAAACCTTAACTACATGGTGGATATCCGCAGAGACTTGATCTTCGACGGATTCGGGCCAGCGCCAGAAGCGCCGAACAGTCGCGATGAGCACGGCTTAGACCCGCTGTCAGATGTCGCTCGGGATATCGTCCCGGCAGAAGCCTCGGATATTAATCCGGGACAGGTTGCTTCACCTAAGGACGGAGGGCTGGACCCCGCCCCACAGGCCGTACCTTCATCGGCAATGGAGCCGAACATAGGTTTCACCTCTGAGGGAACCTGTGACTCCGGACCCCTAGTTTCATATTCGGATGCAGGTTCCAGTCCGCGCGCCCCCGAGCCCGCTGATCCTGGTTGGGCTCCGGTGATGGAGTTCACCACGGCGGACGTTTTTCAGCACTCGCCCTTTTTTTTGACTATAAACAGTAGGGTAAACACCCCACTGCAACTTTTATTAAAAGAAATAAAGGGCATAGCAATAGTCTTATGGGCTTGAGATAAGCCCCCAAAAAAAACAAAAAGCAGAAAAACAGAAAGAAAGAGAGAAACTACCAAAAAAGAACTAAGCTACATTAGAGCTGAGAACCAAAGTCTCACTATACATAATTACAACAAGGAGTCCAACCATGCAGAAAATTGCACTTCATATTTCTTCTTAATCCTGTATTTGAGAAGCTTTAGTTCTTCTTTGAATATGAATTTCCAGCCTTGAAATGAGGGGTTGATATTCTCAAAGATTTTGTTGGTTCTAGATATCCAAATGGCCCATGATCCCAATATGATAATCTCCATAGAGAAGGGATAATTGATCTTGTCTTTGATGTCTTGATATGCTTCCATAACTGACAGGTTTGGTGTTCTGGTAGGACAGATGTAATCCCAACATCTGATGGCAAAAGGACATCCCCAAAAACGATGATGCAAGGGTTTCTTCCTGTTGACAGTCTCTCACTGCACAATTGTAAACTTCCAATTCAAAGTTTTTCCTTCTTAAAAGATTCCTTGTATTTACTCTGTCATGTAATAGCATCCAGAAAAAACTTTGTGCTTGGCTTGATAGGAGCTTTTCAAAATCCATGAGAAGTGTGGTGGCGTTTGTTTATGGCCAATTAACACCTTATAAGCTTTAAGTGATGAATAAAATTCATTCCCCCAGATGTAACTCCAAGTATCCAGTGCATCTAAGTATTCTGACTGTCTCATTGAAATGCACATGTCTTCCATTAGTAGGAACTCCTCATAAGCCTGTGTAGTGAGAGGCAGGTGGAAAAGGTCTTGTAGATATTCAGTGTTGATCACTTGGTGAATAGTTGTGTGGGGATCTCTAACAGATGAATAGAGATGATCAAACGTGTGCTTAAGAACAAATTGATGCCACATATCATCCCAGAACAGAGCACTTTTGCCATCTCCCACATTGCATCTTGCTATAGCTTTGAACTGATCAATGAGAGCCAAATTGGATTTCCACCAGAAAGAACCCAATTTTTGATCCCCTGGAAGTTGCCCATTGCTATAGTAAGTTTCCCAAATTAAATTCACCCAAGGAATATCATGTCTATTGTAAAATTTATGAAGATTTTTCATGAGCAGAGTTTTGTTTTGAGTGAAAATATCGAGGACTCCCAAGCCACCCTGATTTTTTGGCCTACAGACTGTGTGCCAAGCAACTAAGGCTAGTCTCCTATCTTCCATATCAGGGCTTCTCCATAGGCAATGCCTTAAATATTTGATGATCTGGTGTTTTATGGTGATAGGAATGTGCAACCAACTCATGAAGTATACTGCTAAAGATGCTAGCACAGCTTTGACCAGTAAAACCTTCCCTGCCTGAGTCATGAAAGTTGAAATACCAGCTAATCTCTTAGCAATTTTATTGACTATAGGAAAACACTGTTCCACAGTTGGTTTATAAATACCCAATGGTAATCCCAGGTAAGTGAATGGAAAGTGTCCTCTGGTACATTGCAAAGTGTTTGTAAAAATATCAACCCTGTCTTCTGCAATGTTTATTGGCACCATGATTGATTTCCCATAGTTTACTTTTAGGCCTGTGGCTGATGCAAAAGTGTTGAGAAGAGCTTTTAGGCATACTAGTTATCTGGCACTTGCTTGCATGATGACAAGAGTATCATCAGCGTACTGCACAATAGGGAAATCTGGGCAAGAGTTCACTTGAAGTGGTGGTGTGACTAAATCCCTTATCATGGCTTTACTCAAAATTGACTGAAGCAAGTCTGCTGCCAGTATGGATAGAAGGGGTGAAAGTGGGTCTCCTTTTCTTACTCCTCTTTTACAATAAAATTTCTTCCCAGTTACTCCATTTAACATGATAGCAGAGTATGAAGAAGTGAAGAGCATGTGCATCCAATTTATCCACTTTTCCCCAAATCCCTTGGCTCTTAAGATGTCAATAATAGCCTGATGTTCAATAGTGTCAAAAGCCTTTTCAAAATCCAGCTTGAGTACTAGCATTTCCTCTTTTGACTTGTGGCACTGATGTATATACTCATAAGCCCAACCAAGACAATCTTGAATTGCTCTATTCTTTAAGAATCCATATTGGTTGATGTGAACCATCTTGAGAATTACTTGTTGTAATCTATTTGCCATCAGGTTGGTAATGATTTTTAGAACCCCATTAACCAAAGAAATTGGCCTGATATCATTGGGGGATATTGGCACTTCCTTTTTTGGGATGAGTGTGATATAAGAAGTGTTGATGCTTTCCAAATTCACATTTCCAGCATGAAAATCAATGATGAGTTCAGTAACATGCAATTTGATAATGTCCCAACAAGCTTTAAGGAACTCATTATTAAAACCATCATGCCCTGGGGATTTATCTGTGGGTAAGTTTTTCACTACCTCATCAATTTCTTCATGAGTGAAAGGTTTCTCAAGATCTTTGAAAATTTGTGGATCCACTCTGTTTTCATATAGTTCCTGTAAATTGAAGTGCATGGTATGACCATTGGAGTGTCCTAGTCTTTTCTTAAAAGCCTCCCAAAGTATTGTAGCTTTCCCTTCATGATCAGTAATTTCCACCTGGTCCTCATTCATGAGCATTGCAATATTTTCTTATGCCTGTGATTAATTGAAGCCTTTGTATGAAAGAATTTTGTATTTTCATCACCAAATTTGACCCCTTTTATTTTCCCTCTTTGTTTCCAATAAATCTTCTGATTACTAAGGACAGTCAAAAGGGTTTCTTTCAACAGTTCTCTACAATTATTCTCAAACAAGGTTAGATCTCTGAATTCCTCCAAGAAGTCCCATAGCATAATACATTCATTCAACTCATCAATCTGCTTTTTGAGACAAGAAAGGCTCTTTGCCCAAAGCTTTAGTGCTCTCCTCAAGTTTTTGAATTTAGCATTGATTTTCTTTGCTGGATCAGTATAGCCAATAGGTATGTTCCATGCAGTTTGAACAATGTCTTTTAAAGAGCTGTGCTTCAACCAATAATTCTCAAATCTGAATACCCTGGATTTTGGTATTGTTGTGCCAATCTTTATTACACAAGGTAAATGATCTGAGATAGGCTTAGCAAGTGGCAGAGCAGTGGTGTCAGGGTAAGTTGTCAACCATGCAGCAGAGGTGAAGAACCAGTCTAATTTTTCAAGGAGAGGACTATCCTGCATGTTGCTCCAACTAAATTGTCTCCCTTTGAGAGGTAATTCAACTAGCCCCAAATTACTAATAGCTTCATTGAAGAGTAGCATCTGATTAACATCTCCACCAGGTTTGTTTCTGTCCTTAGGTGACCTAATGAAATTAAAATCCCCCATGACAATCCAATCAGCATCATCAGGCATTTGTATATTAGTAAACCAGTCAATAAATTCCAATTTCTCTTCAAGGATGTAGGGTCCATAGATATTTGTGAGGATCCATGGTTTAAGAGTGGTTGTACAAGTGAATTGCATAGTTAGAGAGAATTTATTTTGGAATAGCAATTCACCAGTAAAAAGGTTCCCATTCCAAGCAGTCAAGATACCTCCAGAAGCCCCAACTGAAGGCAAGTATTCAAATTTGTTGAATCTCTGTGGACAGAAGTTTTGAATATAAGCCAAATCAAAATTTTGTCTCTTTGAATCTTGTAGGCACAAAATTCCAGCAGTACTTTCCTCAATTTTTTGCCTAATGGCCAACCATTTCTTCGGAGAATTCAAACCCCTAATGTTCTAATTCAATATATTCCAGGATCTGTTTCTACTCATGATTAACTAGCTGCTTGTTTTTATTTGGATACCAGGCCCCATCTCCTGGTATGAAACCAAACTTATGCAAATTATAGACATTGGAGTACTGTGACCCATTACAGTTGGAGATCTCAAACAGGCAGTGACAAATAACAGTGCACATTTTCAATATCATGAGGATCAGATGTAACACAGGATTTTTGACAGTAAACATAGCATCTTCAATATCTTTGTCGGAGTAATGGGCCACGGGTAGGCTGACCCGGGACCCAGGATCTTTCAAGACATCGGGGCAGGCCACGCCCCTCCAGCCGAGCCCCAGCTGGCGACCTCCAGAGAGGCCGAGTCCCAGTTGGCGATCTCCTGAGAAGCCGAGTCTCAGCTGGCGATCTCCGAGGAGCCGAATCCCAGATGACGACTTCAAAGCAAGCCGACTCCAAGCTGGCGACCTCCAGGAGTGCCGACTATGGGAGTCGGCCCGTGACACTTCACGAAGCCCGATGTGGGGGACGGTCACGACGTGGCTGTCCCCGCTGCCTACGAGGGACTGGCATGGCTACAGTGAGCCGTATCGCTGGGAGATCTCCGGCGAGGCGCGGCACTGTTGCCATGCCTGCCCTGACCTCAGCCACAGTGCGCGACGCACTGTGCCCATGACACCGGCCTATACGTCCCGAAGACCGCGGGGCTGCCTATCAGTGGGTGAATCGAAGGCGGCCAGAGCGCCCGAAGACGGCCCTGTGGGAGCCGGCCTCCCCGGAGTCAGCCGTCTCCCCTCCAGGGCCCCACAAGCCGTAAACCAGATTGGATGGGGAGTGGTGACAGTGATCGCCTGATAGACGGCAGTACTGTTGCCATGACCCAATGACCAAGCCTGCGTCGTCAGGAGTGCCGCACAGTGTCCAGCCTGTCCGCGGGACCCACCAGTCGGCGGGCCCCAGAAGCCGGCGAGAAGGACGGCGGCATGAGAGACCGACGGCTGGGACCCACGCCCAGTCGGATTACCATTGTACCCCCGGGGGGTAGGCCTATATAAACCCCCCGAGGCACCCATGCAAAGGGTTCGGACCTTGATAGAGATAGACACATAGCCCAGGGAGGAGAGAACTAACCTTGCTCTCTCCTTCCTCCCGACACAGCTCTAGGAGCACCATTGTAGTCACCTCGCTATAGTGACCATGCGGAGACCCCGCAGAGCAGCAGTAGGGGTGTTATCTCCCCGGAGAGCCCCGAAGCTGGGTAAGATTTGCCGGCGTGCATGTCTACGCCTTATCCCGTTTCCAGGCACCGGCGACGTTCTACTCGCCCCCACCATGATAAGCCATCCTTTGGCATATGTCGCACCCAACCCCCGACATTTGGCGCCCACCATGGGGCGAGGTGCACCGTCGTCCGGAGATCTGTTCTGGACGGGAACCCTCTTCCTCCCAGGCGAGCGCAGCCAGCCAGGCTCGCCTAATAGAGTCTGCATCGACACGCTGCGCGGCGCTGAGGCCGCCTGCGCCGCGAGCGGCCTCGCTGAACTTATCGGCGAGGTGCACCTCTCCGACGAACCTGCATCCGACGTACGCACGGGTGGCCCCGAGGGCCTTCTCGCGGGTCTCCTCGACCAACTCCACATCGCCGGCGAGCCTGCCGTAGACCTGGAGTCCGTAGGCTCCACCGACCCGATGCTGGTCGACTCCGACGCCGTGTCGCTTGACATATTCCCCACCAACGTGGTGGTCTATGACGAGCCAGTTCCGTACGAGGAGAGCGGCGGAAGCACCGTCACGGAGGTGCTCATCATTAGCCATGGCGAGCACTCCGGCGAAGAAGCCCAGGACTCGCTAGCCGCGGCCCTGCAACACCTAACCGCGCCCATTCCAGAGGACGCAGACGCCGAGACGCTGGAGGCGCACCGCCTTCAAATCATCGAAGGCGCCAAGAAGCTGGCAAGCATGAGGCGCTTGTCAGAGGCATACCAGCGCGAGATGGATCGCGCCGTAGGTGGCTCGCCGGCTCCAACTGGGCCAAGCCGTCTAGGTGCGGTCCGGCAGCGCGTCGCGGCCATCGCCGACTTGCTCGGGGAAAAACGCCCCGTGTACGCCACCCCAGCGGAGAACATCCGCGCCACCCAAGCGGCGACTGATGAGCTGAAGAACTTCGAGGGCGAAGAGCGCCGTGTAATGACGGAGCAAGTCCAGCAGCTCCTTGACGCGGTTGCTGCGCAAAACGCGGCCGGCGGCCGCGCAGATGCGCCGCAGCAGCCGAACGACGACTTGCCTCCCCACCGAGATCAAGGCGCGACCTCCCGGACGCCGCGGAGTCCGCGGAAGGAAAGAGAAGGAGCCGGCTGTCAGTCACAGTCGGACTCATATCACCATCGAGCGTGACGAAGACGGCCGCCCGAGAGCAGTAGAGCGGCGGGACGACTATCTGCCTCCCCCGCCCAGAAGAGAGCGGCGAGTTTCCCTGCCGCCTGTTGAGCATCCGACTCTCGGAGGTCGCCTTGGCCGCCGAGAGGGAGTCGGAGAGAATGACGCCCGTCATCGGATAGACCGACTCCACCGATCCCTGGCGCTGGAAGAAGAAGACGAGCTGGGTCCGCCTTTCTTCGGGCCCCGCATCAGAGACGAGCCCTTCCCCAAAGGGTTCACGCTCCCCCGAGACACACCCAAGTACACCGGCTCCGTAAAGCCGAAGGACTGGCTGATAGACTACTCCACAGCCGTCAGCATAGCGAACGGCAACAAGCGAGTTGCCGTGAAGTACGTTCCTCTCATGCTCCAGGGCACGGCCTGGACATGGCTGAATATCCTGAAGCCCCGCAGCATCAATAGCTGGGTCGACTTCACCGAAGCCTTCATCCGCAACTTCACAAGCACGTACAAGCAACCTCCCAAGCCGCGCCAGCTCTCCTTGTGCGTGCAAGGCCCTGAAGAATCAACACGCGACTACCTCACGCGCTGGGGCGAGCTTCGAAACTCCTGCGAGGGCGTGCATGAGGTGCAGGCTATCGAGTACTTCACTGCCGGGTGCCGAGAGGGCACCCTCCTCAAGCACAAACTCCTCTGCGACGAGCCAGAAACCCTCGACGAACTGCTAGTCATAGCAGACAAGTACGCCACGGCCGACTCTTCCATGAAGACGGAGATTCAAGTCAACACGGCTGGCAAGGTGACTCCCCAGGCTCCCAGAACTCCGGCTGGAGACACCAGTCGGCGACAGCAATAGAACGACAACAAACGCAAGGCCCAGCAGCCGACTTCCAACAGTCGGTAGGTCGCGGCAGTCGAAGATCAGTAGCCGGAAGGGCAGCCTCCGGCCAAGCGGCAGAAGGGCGGCAAATCCAATTGGTTGCCAGCCTTCTCCTATGAGCAGACTCTAGATGGTCCTTGCAAGTTCCATAGCGGCGCGAAGCCGTCAAACCACACCACCAGAAAGTGCCACTGGCTCACCAGGATCGCCAAGGGAGACGGCCTCACTACTCCACCTCCTGCTGGGCCGCCGCCTCCGCCGCCGCCCCAGCAGCCGGCGGCTCGGCCAGTCGGTGTAATACAAGACGAGCTCGCAGAAGAGCATGGAGCCTACGTAGTGTTCACCAGTGTGGCAGATGACCGGCGCAGCAGGCGCCAACAGCAACAAGAAGTAAATGCAGTAGCAACAGATGCTCCAGAGTTCATGCATTGGTCCGAGAGGCCTATCAGCTGGAGTCGGGCGGATCACCCAGAGGTGATGCCGAGTCCGGGCTCTTATGCCCTGGTCCTAGGCGCGACCTTGGCCACTGATAGGCGGGCCGCCCATTTTTCGCGGGTCCTGATAGATGGAGGCAGCAGCATAAACATCCTGTACAAGGACACCATGGAGAAGCTATGAATCAAGCGAAGACAGCTGCAGAGCAGCCGCACCGTGTTCCACGGAATTGTACCCGGCCTCTCCTGTTCACCGATCGGCAAAATCCTGATAGACGTCCTCTTCGGAGACAAAGATCACTTCCGCCGAGAGCCGGTCTGGTTCGAGGTGGTGGACTTGGAGAGCCCGTACCACGCTCTGCTTGGCCGACCTGCCTTGGCCAAGTTCATGGCGGTTCCCCACTACGCCTACCTCAAGATGAAGATGCTGAGTTCCAAGGGGATTCTGACCGTAGCCGGCGACTACAAGAAGTCGTCCGCCTGCGCGGCCGAGAGCAGTCGGCTGGCCGAGTCCTTGGTGATCGCGGCCGAGAAGCGGCTCCTTGACCGAGTCGTGGCGATGGCCGGAAAGCAGCCAGAGATGTCGCCCGACCCCAAGGAGTCGGAGGCGGAAGGATCATTCAAGCCTGCCAAAGAGACCAAGAAGATACCCTTGGACCCGGAGCACCCAGAAAGGTACGCTGTCATGGGCACGGGCCTTGACAGCAAATAGGAAGGCGAGCTCGTCGATTTCCTCCGTGAGAATCGGGACATCTTTGCATGGTCCCCCAAAGACATGCCGGGTGTACCGACGAAATTCGCCGAGCACAAGCTACACGTCAGGCCAGATATGAAGCCCATCAGGCAGCCCTTGCGCCGCCTGTCAGAAGAGAAAAGAAGAGTTATTGGAGAAGAGATAGCCCGGCTCCTAGCAGCCGGTTTCATCATGGAAGTGTTTTTTCCAGAGTGGCTGGCAAACCCGGTTTTGGTACTAAAGAAGAACAAGCAGTGGCGGATGTGCATCGACTACACAAGCCTCAACAAAGCCTGCCCAAAGGACCCGTTTTCTCTGCCAAGAATTGATCAGGTGATAGACTCCATAGCCGGATGCGAGCTGCTGAGTTTCCTAGACGCATACTCAGGATACCACCAGATCAAGCTGAACCTAGTGGACAGACTGAAGACCGCATTCATCACACCATTTGGAGCCTTCTGCTACCTGATAATGACGTTCGGCTTGAGGAATGCCGGCGCCACCTTTCAGCATTGCATGCAGAAGTGCCTCCTCAAGCAACTCGGCAGGAACGCCCACGTCTATGTAGATGATGTGGTGGTGAAGACGGAGAAGCGTGGGACGCTGCTGGAAGACCTCAAGGAGACCTTTGAAAATCTGCGCCGATTCTAGATCAAGCTCAACCCTGAGAAGTTCGTTTTCGGAGTACCAGCCGGCCAGCTCCTGGGCTTCCTGGTCTCCGAACGCGGCATAGAGTGCAACCCCGTGAATATCAAGGCCATCGAGAGAATGGAGGTACCCAGCCGATTGTTGGATGTGCAGAAGTTCACCGGCTTCCTGGCGTCCATCAGCCGATTCATCAGTCGGCTGGGCGAGAAAGCTCTGCCCTTCTATCAATTGATGAAGAAGACCACCTTTTTTGAGTGGAACCACAAGACGGATGAGGCATTTCTCCAGCTGAAGTAGATGTTGACTACTCCCCCCGTGTTGGCGGCTCTGACTCCCAAAGAGCCCATGCTCTTGTACATCGCCGCCACCAGCCGAGTAGTCAGCACAGTCATTGTAGTTGAGCGCAAGGAGGAAGGCAAGGCGCTCCCTGTCCAGAGACCGGTATATTACCTGAGCGAGGTACTGTCGACCTCCAAGCAGAACTACCCTCACTACCAGAAGATGTGCTACGGCGTGCATTTTGCCGCCAAGAAGCTGAAGCCCTAGTTTCAAGAACATCCAATCACTGTGGTTTGCACCGCTCCACTCGCCGAGATCATTGGAAGCTAAGACGCCTCCGGCCGAGTGGCCAAATGGGCTATAGATCTTGCTCCTTACACCATCTACTACCAGCCGCGCACCGCCATCAAGTCACAGGCGCTGGCCGACTTCCTCGTCGACTGTGCCGAGACCTAGTACCTGCCGCCAGCGCCTGACTCCACCCATTGGCGGATGCATTTCGATGGCTCCATGATGCGCACCGGCCTGGGGGCCGGCGTCGTCCTCACCTCCACTAAGGGCGACAAGCTCAAGTATGTGCTGCAGATCCACTTCGCCGCCTCCAACAACGTTGCCGAATATGAGGCGCTCATTCATGGGCTCCGGCTTGCCAAAGAACTCGGCATTCGACGGATCCTGTGTTATGGCGACTCCGACTTGGTGGTTCAGCAGTCATCCGGCGACTGGGATGCCAAAGATGCAAACATGGCGAGCTACCGTTTCCTGGTGCAGCAACTCAGCGGATACTTCGAGGGGTGCGAATTCCTTCACGTACCAAGAAATGACAATGATCAAGCAGATGCCTTGGCACGAGTCGGCTCCACTCGCCAAGCGATACCTTCCGGCGTCGCCCTTCAGCGCCTCCTCAAGCCGTCTATCAAGCCTTCACCAGAGTCAGACTCCATCTTCGTGCCAGCTCCTCCAGAAGTAGTCGGATCCGACTCCAAAGCCCCAGCAAACAGCCTCAAGAAAACCATAGTCGAAGCCGGCCCAGGGACTTCAGAGCCCGGCCCGGGGACTGTGCCAGTCGGCCCGGGGACTTCAGATCCCGGCCCGGGAGCAGCGCCAGTCGGCCCAGAGACTCTGTCAATCCAGCAAACGGCCGCAGACTCCAGCCCGCCGCCTCTCAGCCCAACCACCCTTGTCCAAGTCGATGTGGTAGCAGTTGAAGAGATAGAAGCACCTTCATGGGCACAGCCCATCCTCAAATTTCTAGTAAACAAAGAGTTGCCAACAGATGAGATCCTGGCTCGGCAAGTACAGCGCCGAGCGGCAGCATACACCATAGTCAACAGAGAGCTAGTCAGGCGCAGTGTCACTGGTGTCTACCAGCGCTGCGTAGAATCAGAACAAGGCCAAGCGATTCTCAGAGACATCCATCAGGGCGAATGCGGCCACCATGCGGCTTCAAGGGCACTCGTCGCCAAAGCCTTTCGGCACGGTTTCTTTTGGCCGACTGCCTTGGAAGAAGCTAAAGAGCTAGTCCAAAAATGCAAGGGGTGCCAGATGTTCCGCTCCAAGCCACTTCAGCCGGCTTCCGCGCTGAAGACAATCCCCATCGCATGGCCCTTCGCAGTTTGGGGCTTGGATATGGTCGGACCATTCAAGACGGCCCGAGGCGGCCTAACTCATCTGCTTGTCGCGGTGGACAAGTTCACCAAGTGGGTGGAAGCAAAGCCCATCAAGAAGTTGAACGGGCCGACTGCAGTAACCTTCATCGCCGACATCACGGTGCGGTACGGCATACCGCACAACATTATCACCGACAACGGCACAAACTTTGCCAAGGGCGCCTTGGCTCGTTTCTGCGTGACGCAGGGCATCCGATTGGACTTAGCGTCCGTTGCCCATCCGCAGTCATACGGCCAGGTGGAACGAGCCAATGGCCTCATCCTGTCCGGCATCAAGCCTTGACTGGTCGAACCACTCGAGCGTTCGGCCGGCTATTGGGTCGAGGAGCTGCCAGCCGTCCTCTGGAGTCTGCGCACGACTCCAAACAAGTCAACCGGCTTCATGCCTTTCTTCCTCGTCTACGTTGCCGAAGCTGTCATCCCGACGGATATAGAGTTCGACTCTCCACGAGTCACCATATACACCGAAGAGGAAGCCGAAGAAGCACGCCAGGACCGCGTTGATCTGCTGGAAGAGGGCCGGCTGTTGGCACTCAGTCGGTCCAGCATCTACCAGCAGAGTCTGCGCCGATATTACAACCGCAAGGTCAAGCCGAGATCGTTCCAAGAGGGTGACCTTGTGCTTTGGCTGATTCAGAGAACAACCGGCCAACACAAGTTGTCAGCACCTTGGGAGGGTCCCTTCATCATCAGCAAGGTGCTTGGGAACGACGCCTACTATCTGATTGACGCTCAGAAGCCTCGAGCGCGCAAGAGGGACGACTCTGGCAAAGAAACAGAGCGCCCGTGGAACACGAATCTTCTTCGAAGATTTTACAGTTGATGCAGTATGTATCGCACTACCCCCTTTGTATTAAAAAGTACTAAGACCTTAGGCCCCCCGAGATGAGCTCGGGGACTGCCTTTTTGTTATCTGTATGATAAGAATTGCGTTTCCGAATATGCTACTCTTTTTTATCATACTGTCTGGCACCGGGTCCGACTAGTCGGCCCGGGGACTTGCCGTCTTGCGCTATGAAATACTTCCTGCAGTCAGACAAGTAATGTGTCGCGCTCAAGCCGTCTCCTGTCGAAAGCCGTAGCTCGCAGAGTGACTGCCGGTAGGCAGAGAACAAGCAAGAACGAGCTCGCACATGAAAAAATGGCTAAGGACCTAAAAACTTATGCATAGCTCAAGCCGGCTACCAGCCTCCCCCCACAGAGCCGACTCATGAGCAGTCGGCTCGTCATCTTAGCTTTTATCAAAGACAGCCGACTATCGGATAGTCGGCCCGTCGCTTTCTAGCCGACTTGCTAAAGAAACTCTAAACGGCTAAGTACTTGCCTTCCTGAAGTAGCCAAGCACTTGACCTAGCGACAGTCCGCAGAGCGGCTGTCCAGCCGGCAAGGCGGCAACTAAGGAAAGGCGGCAAAGGAAAAAAGTCTAAGGAGAAATAAGCAAGGAAAGGCGGAAATCAGATAAATATTTACATAGGCCCTCGGCCGAATCTTCAAATAGAAATTCAGGATACACCCCGCGGGTGGAATTGTTCAAACCTAACAAGTCTTTCAAAAGATTACTGAAGACAGATAAACAGAAGCGGAAAAAGCAGTCTAGGAGGCGGCCTCCGGGGTCGGAGGATCGGAGGTGACGGCGGTGTCAGGTGCCGGAGCAGTCGGCTGGGCGGTCTCAGCTTGGTCGCCTCCAGCGGCAGTCGCCTTGTCTCCGCGCGGCTCGTTGCTGAAGGCGCGGTCCAGCTGAGGCTGGCCGCCTGTTTCGTCTTCTTGCACCTCCTCCTCGCCTCCGTCTTCCGCCTCGTCCTCCTCCTCGGCGCTGGAGTCGATCACCTCCGCCGAGTCTTCGTCATATTCCGGGTTCATCCCAAACCAGTCCGGCGGCACTTCCTCGCCGCCTTCAGTCCGCTCGGGCACGAAGACGCTGGTGCCCGTGTACTCGGTGATGGCTGCTGCGCGCTCGACAAAGGCGCCTTCTACAGCCTCCAGCTCGGCCTGGGCTTCTGACCGGAACGCGGCCAGACGGTCTAGGTCCAGCCCCGGATACCACGCCTTGACGAACTCCAAGGCCCGGCGTGCTCCGGCTCGGGCTGAGGAGCCCTTCCAAGCCTCAAGACGGCCGGCGGCGACTTCCGGCCAGTCGGCGGTCCGACTGGCGGTGCGCAGAGCCGGCATGTCCGGCCACAGGGCGGCAACCGCCTGGGCACCGGCACGCTGAAGCCGGCGCAGCAGCCGGTGAGCCGGACGAAGACGGGCCCCAATGCTCAGGAGCTGCTCGTCGATGGTTCGGGGGGCATTGGCGGCGATCACCTCACCCTTCGCCCTTCGTGCCTCCCGAGCAGCCTCGATGGCCAGAGGGACTGCCTGGGAATGACCAAGAAAAAAGTCTGCCAAGACAGAAAAGAATAAAAGTCAGAAAATCAGAAGTCGGCCTGACACATAGTCGGAAGCCCAAGAAATGAAAGAGACCTACCATCAACGATGTCCTCGAGCTCGTGGTAGCCAGAGGTCAGCATCGCCTCCCTATCAGTCCAAGCGGAGCGCTCGATCTCGAACTCGGCCATGAGGGCGGCCTTCCGCGTCTTGGCCTCGTCCTGCGCCCTTTGGAGCAGCTCCTTTTGCTCGGCCAGCTGCGTTGCCAGCAGATCACGCTCTTTGGCGAGCCTGCCGCACTCCTCTTCCTTGGCACGCCGAGCAGTGTTGGCCTCGCCCAGCTGCTCCTGAAGGGCGGCGTTAGCACCTGAAGAACGAAGAAAGAAACAACAAAGTCATCAGTAAATTAGATCGCCGGGGAGATCCGGCCCGACTGCTCAGCAGTCGGCCCGAATCTCGGGGACTACAGTCCGCGGGTGCGCCAGCGCGCCCCCGCGAAGAAGAAAGAAAAGAGACGCCGGGGAGATCCGGCCCGACTGCTCAGCAGTCGGCCCGAATCTCGTGGACTACAGCCCGCGGGTGCGCCAGCGCGCCCCCGCGAAGAAGAAAGAAAAGAGACGTCGGGGAGATCCGGCCCGACTGCTGAGCAGTCGGCCCGAATCTCGGGGACTACAGCCCGCGGGTGCGCCAGCGCGCCCCCGCGAAGAAGAAAGAAAAGAGCTCACCCCGGCTTTCCACCAAGTCGGCGGTCCGCTTGTTCAGCTCCTCAACATTACGGTTGAAGGCAGTGGCGCGGAGGTTATGATATTCCCACCAAAAGCAGACAAGGGCAAAGTTAGTATTCGGAACTCGCCAGAGGGAGTTCCGAACCGCCTGCTCAGCAGCCGGCCCGGAACTCGGGGACTACACCCAGTGGGTGCGCTGGCGCGCCCCCACAGAGAAAAGACAGGAATCAAAAAAGAAGAAGGAAACATACTCGGACGGATGTCCGCACGGCCAGATGCGCTCTGGTGCAGACTTGGAGGGCGTCGCTTTCCGCGTGCAGTTTTGCCTGGACGTCCAGGAGGGCTTGGTTCAGCGGGCCCGTGCTGCCTCCGCGCAACCACCCGGTGGGCGCGGCGCTGGAGGCCTCGACGTCCAGACTCGCCGAGCTGCCTGCGCCGGCCTCCCGAGCTCGCGGCGCCGAGGTCGTCCTCTCAAGCCGGCGGCGCGCCGGCGTGACGACCTGAAGAAGTAGCCGCGCCTCGGCCTCGTCCGTGATTGGCGGATCCAACGGGACCACCGGCTGTTTGCCGTGCGGCCTCCCAGACGGTGGCGGAGGCGGCGGAGGCGGCGCGAGGGTGTCCGAGCCTAAAGTCTCGCCGCCCTCCTCCACAAGGGGGTTCTCGGTGCCGACCTCTCCGGTCTGCCCCGTGAACTCCGGAGCCGGCGGCGCCGACGACAACGGAGGGACGAGCATCACCGATCAGCGACGGGCGGCCTCCTCAGCACGCCGTTTCACCGTGGCGGCGGTTTCGGCCTCCTCCAGCCTCCTCTGGGCATTGGCGGCCGCCTTCTCGGCCTGCGCCTTCTCCAGGCGGTCGGCCTCCTCCTCATCGCGCTTCTCCCGCGCGTTCCGCTCCGTCGCCTCCCGAAGGTCGGCGGCGGGATCGACCCGCCGGGTGTTGGCGGACGTCTCTACCAACCCCATGACAGAGGGGACGGCGACTCTCTCAAGGGAGAGGGGGGCCCTGGAGAAGAATGGAGGGAAAATCAAAGAAGACTCGGACAAGATCCAACAATGAAAATAAAAGCGCGTAAAGACCTACGCGGAAACTAACGGCGGCCTTCTCACTTCCCTTCGGAAGCGGTTGGCCTTCCCGGCCGCCTCCTCCCGTTTGGTTGCGGCGGCCGCCCCCTTGAACTTCTTCGGCTTGCTGTCGGGCGCGCTCGGCCCGGCGTGACGCCTCTTCGCGCCGCCTTGGCCGGAGTGGCCGGCCCTCGGCTGGTCGCGTGGGACGACTTCCACGTCGGCGTCGTCTTCGGGCCAGTCGGCGAAGGTGGCCGAAGGCCTGAAGCCGCCGTCTGCCCCTTCTCCGCCGCCTTCGGCGTCGGCCTCCAGCGCTGCCGCCCCCAAGTCGGGGTCGTCGACATCGCTGTCCTCGCGGTCTGGGACGTAGTCGCGGGGCTCTCTCACGGCGCCGACTGCGGGCTCCATGAGGGGGTTCTGCCCAGAAGGAACCAACAACGATTAGAAGCCGGAGTCGGCTGTAGAGAAGACCAAACTACCTAAAGATATGACTTACCACTGGAGGGGGGCTGTCGCGCGAGTACGGCTCCTTGCCGAATTGCCAGTCCTCCGTGAACTCGCAGTGCACGATGTGGTTCACCAAGTTCGCCACCTCCCTGCGGGGCATCTCCTTGGTGCACAGCCGGCTCGGGTCGTGGCGGCCGCTCATTTGACAGATGAGGTGAGGCCGGCCTTGGAGTGGGAGGACTCGGCGCACCACGAAGGCGGCCAGAAGGTCAGATCCGACAAGGCCCTCCGACTGCAGCAGAATTGGGAGTCGCGCTACGGCGGCGGCTCCAGAGGGAGTCAGCGACTTGGACCGGTGAGACCAACTGGGAAGCCTCCCAGTTAAAGGAGCAGGGTTGAAGGGCGGCAGGTTGACCCAGTCGCCGTCGGTGGAGAGGTTCTTCACATAGAAGTCGGAGCGCTGCCACATCTTCACCGACTTTACCAGTGAGATGGGAGGAAAAGGGTTGTCGGCCGTCAAGCTCCGCACCGCGATGTAGGTGCCGCACTGAGCCGGCGTGCCGGCGGCCTGCGTGCCGAGCTTCAAAGAGAAAAATTCTCTCCACAACTCGAGGGTGGGGAGAACGCCGAGGAAACCTTCGCACAGAGTGGCGAAGGCGGAGAGTAACACCACCGCATTGGGGATGAGGTGGTGCGGTTGAAGGTTGTGGAACTCCAGGAACGAGCGGAAGAAGCCGCTCGCCGGTAGCCCCAGCCCGCGCATAAGGTGCGAGCGGAAGACGACCCGCTCGCCCTCCTCCGGCGCGGGCCGGATCTCTCCCGCCGGCGCGGGACGGGCGTGCACGAGGTCTGTGCTGGGGAGACAGCAGGTCCGGCGGAGGAACTCGATATGTTCCGCCTCCACATCCGAACCGTCCCACACGCCGGAGCGCGTGGCAGGGGCCGCGGCGGAGGAAGAACTCATCGCCGTGGTATGAAGTGCTCTTGCTCGCGGCGGAGGAAGAAGAGAAGGGAGGATGGTGGGGGAGAGGATGCGCGTACAATACCGCCCCGCTCCTCTCTGCCTATTTATAGCCCTACGGGCTGAGGAGCCGAGGGGGCGGGCGCGGGATTAACTGCGCACGAAGCCCCACGCCGCCCCATGATTTACCCCACGAAGTTACTGCGCGCAGTAACGACGTGGGGAGGCCAACCATTCGCAACCACAGCGGATCCGTTCGGAAGCCGAGGCGCGGTAGTGGCGGGCCCCGCCTGGCGGCCCGTCCCGTCGCGCACGTGGGTGAGCAGACTATCCCCCCCACGTGGCGCCGCGCGATAGGACCGCCTCGATGGCAGCAGGGAAGCGTATCCAGTACGCCGCCTGATTTCCCGCCACGACTTATCAATAGTGGCCCCTCACTGGACAAATCCGACTTCGGCGAGTCGGCCCAAAGAAGACAACGGCCGAGTCTCAGAGTCGGCGCTGGGAAGCTTGAAACTGTTGAAGCCCCACGAGGCGGCCTCCGCAGGGCTTCACCAGCTTCGGGGACTACTGTCGGAGTAATGGGCCACGGGTAGGCTGACCTGGGACCCAGGATCTTTCAAGACAACGAGGCAGGCCACGCCCCTCCAGCCGAGCCCCAGCTGGCGACCTCCAGAGAGGCCGAGTCCCTGCTGGCGATCTCTTGAGAAGCCGAGTCTCAGCTGGCGATCTCCGGAGGAGCCGAATCCCAGATGACGACTTCAAAGCAAGCCGACTCCAAGCTGGCGACCTCCAGGAGTGCCGACTATGGGAGTCGGCCCGTGACACTTCACGAAGCCCGATGCGGGGGACGGTCACGACGTGGCCGTCCCCCTGCCTACGAGGGACTAGCATGGCTACAGTGAGCCGTATCGCTGGGAGATCTCCGGCGAGGCGCGACACTGTTGTCATGCCTGCCCTGACCTCAGCCACAGTGCGCGACGCATTGTGCCCATGATGCCGGCCTGTACGGCCCGAAGACCGCGGGGCCGCCTGTCAGTGGGTAAATCGAAGGCGGCCAGAGCGCCCGAAGATGGCCCTATGGGAGCCGGCCTCCCCGGAGTCGGCCGTCTCCCCTCTAGGGCCCCACTAGCCATAAACCAGATTGGATAGGGAGTGGCGATAGTGATCGCCTGATAGACGGCGGTACTGTTGCCATGACCCAATGACCAAGCCTGCGTCGTCAGGAGTGCCGCACAGTGTCCGGCCTGTCCGCAGGACCCACCAGTCGGCGGGCCCCAGAAGCCGACAGGAAGGACGGCGGCATGAGAGACCGACGGCTGGGACCCACGCCCAGTCGGATTACCATTGTACCCCCGGGGGGTAGGCCTATATAAATCCCCCGGGGCACGCATGCAAAGGGTTCGGACCTTGATAGAGATAGACACATAGCCCAGGGAGGAGAGAACTAACCTTGCTCTCTCCTGCCTCCCGACACAGCTCTAGGAGCACCATTGTAGTCACCTCGCTATAGTGACCATGCGGAGACCCCGCAGAGCAGTAGTAGGGGTGTTATCTCCCCGGAGAGCCCCGAAGCTGGGTAAGATTCGCCGGCGTGCATGTCTACGCCTTATCCCGTTTCCAGGCACCGGCGATGTTCTACTCGCCCCCACCATGATAAGCCATCCTTTGGCATATGTCGCACCCAACCCCCGACAATCTTCCTCAAAGCCACAAGTCCAGGTCTCAATCACACTGACTAACATAGCAGAAAGCAAAAGAAAGCACCAGTTTTAAGAAACATACATTAAACATGTTCCGATTACATTCAACACATCACATATCTTACATGCAACCCTCAAACTAGCCTTTCTCAAAATGATTCTGGTACTATTGCTGATGTTATAATACTCCATGACAGACTTAAGTAGTTGCAGCACCAGTGACCTTGGATACCTTGGCCACATCCTCCTGGCCCTTCTTCTTGGGCCTCTTTGAAAGCTTGTCCTGTGCCTCATCCTCAGACACCTTGCAAAAGGTTTTTGTCAGATTTTTGATCACTTTATTGTTCACAATTGGTGGAATAGCATTACAAGGTAAGCAGGAGCTAACATCACATGATTTCCTTCTATAACCATTATTGTCTTTCTTAATTCTATCACTCCTTCTTACCTCAGTCTCCACAAGAGGCTCTTTATCCCTTCTTTTCCTTGAGACAGCTTCACCTAATGGCAATTGAATTGCTCTATTAGGAGATACTTGCTTAAGTAGGCTTCCAGCTCCACTTGAGGAGTGAGCAGCAGGGCTTATACCCTCATTTTCTTTTCCCAAACCCGACATTATTTCCTTACAACTTGGTGCCTGTGAAGTAGCACATCCATCAGGTATATGGAATAAGATAGTCTCTTCAGAATCGCAATTTGCAGTAAGCATTTTCCACAGATCAGATTTCAGCAAATGCATGACCCAACCAAATTTGTCAGGAGTAGGGAGAAGATGAATTATGAAATTAAACCAACTTATAGGTATGTCAATCTTGAATGTGTTTACTTGTCCCTGTGCTGCTGGAGCAAAGTGATGAATCCATAGGTCCAAACCTTCCTCGGAAATTAAATGGACACCATCAATAATATCCAAGGTATGATTTTCAACTAATTTTTGGATATCAGAAAAGCTGGGAGAGTTGGGTAAAGTAAAACTCTTCATACCTTTACTAGGCCCATCAGTAGAAGTGCCCACTTGGACAATAGGAACATCTGCCTTGCCTTTTGTATCAGCTGTGAGCTCTAGTCACTGTGGTTGGTCAATGACATCATTGACAGCAGCAGCACTCTCTTCATTATCTTTGGCCACAGGAATTTCCATGTGCTGAGAAGCAGCAGTAGCACTCTCCTCATTTACATGAGCATGATCCCCCTCTGCAACAAGAGATGAAACACTAGCATTCTGAATAAGAAGCCCATCTGAAACAAGATTTCTTTTAGCCAAATCCTGAACTTCTGCAGTAGCTGAGACCAGAGCAGGTGTGTCATGCAAAACTTGTTGAACAACCAAAGGGGCCCCCACATTTTCCTGCTGTTGAATATCTGCCAAGTTTGCATTGTCTTGCAACAAATCATCCTCCTCCCCATCTGCTTGATAAGCAATGAGGATATTCTGTAAACCCACGCCCAAAGGGATGACTGGAGCACCTTTGTTAACCTCCTCACTAGCAGTGTGAGTGTTAGACTAAATCCCATCAGACAGGGAAACAATAGTGGTGATGCTGCTATCGGGAGGACCATCCTCTTGCAACACAGGCAACTCCATTTGCTGCTGAGGTGGTTGTGGCTGTGGAATAATTGCCTGAGGAAATGCCCAATGGCCTTGCTCATCCTGTTCTGTCCAATCATCCCAATCATCCTACTGTGCTGGCTCATTCTGAACAGGAGGAGGTTGAAACCCTGGGAAATCATTGGCATGCTGTGGAATAGGGTGTGGGTCCACTCCAGGAGGTGGAATAGGATCCTCATCAGCAGGGCCACCTCCAAGCATTTCTTCTAACAAAACCTCAACTGAACTAGTCCAAGACTCCTCTTTAAAACATTCTCCTTCAGACCACCTGATGCTTTTTGGGATATCGGTGAGCTCAATAACTCTGGCCTTCACTAAGATCTTTCCTCTGAGAGCATCCTCCCTCTCCCAACTAATAATTCTGCCCCACTTGGCAATGGCAGTTTATATGTCTTCAGTATTGCAGTAGTCAAAGGGGACACCCACAAACAGCAACCAGCAAGTTCGATTGAAATGAACTCTGCGCCAGTTCCTACCTTCATTATGCTTAGTGAAAGTGATAAAAACATCTCCAAAAGGATGAGGACTCTGCCTGATGAGACGATCTCTATCCCTAACATGCTGGAATTGCACATACGCCTCCCCAAAAGGACATGGCTAGATTTCTCTAAACCCCACATCCTCAACACCTTGAAAGAACTCCTCAAGAACTTCTCTGACATTGGGAAAAAAATACCTCATTTGGATGTGGTTGAATGGTTGCAATCACTCAGTCTTCGTGCCTCTTTGGACGATGCGGCAAGATTGCCCTCGAAACCCCTGTGCGCCCAGCCACCTCGAAAATCTGGAACCCATGAGGAACGAAGGGAGCTGGGTCAATGGGGATGTTGGCCATGACTGAAGCTTCCGAAGAATGAACCACCAATGCCCGCTTCGCCGGTGAAGAAGAGGACGGCGAGCTTGTCGAGGCAGAAACAGTGGCGGAGGCAGAGTTGGTAAGAACAGAGGAATGCAAGGAGGCAGCCTGCATTCGCGGTTGGAAATTTGGAAAGAGGTCCTTGACTAGCTCCATAAATGACGAGACTTGCCGAATCGATTGAGCTGGGCCGGCACATTTGAACCAGGCCTCCACCGCACCTTCCACCCAGGCCTGCTCGGGTGGGCTCGAAGAGAGTCAAACTAAAAAAAGGCCACAGCCTAGGTTGCTTCGGAACCATGCAGTTACGTGCAAAATGTCCTTGACCCCCGCATGCAAAGCACACCACGTACGTGCTAGGGACAGCCCGTTGAGCCATTTGTGGTTGATTAAGAGACCCATTACTGTCGGGATTAATGGAGGTTGAATGCAAAGATTCCCCTTGATTGTCATTTGTTTGAATGGCACCCGATAATCTCTCAAAAACTGACCGACCGTTTCTGACCACGGCGCTGTAACTCTGGCGATCGCTGGAGTTGTTGGGAACAGCTCTGCCATGCCTACCAACCAAGGTCCACTCACTATCAAGTTCTTTGTAGAAAGCTAGTTCTTCTCAAAGCCAATTAGGCCCACCATAATTCCACAAACTAAACACGACCTCAAAATCTTGCTCAACAATTCTACCATTGCTGTAAATCTCAAAACCAACAGACTTAGAAGCAACAGAAAACTTGAAGGTTCTATCCCTCAAGTGCCGAACCCTAAAGCCTTGAGCATAGCCACCAAACATGGCCAGGAGAGAAACACTAACCGTGTGCACATCAAGCTTGAATGATGAGCGGCAGAAAGAGACCACCAAGATGAATTCTTGTTGACGAAAGCCAGGAGAAAACACCACTGGATGACCAAACTTGGATCTCATATCCACTTGAAACTTTCTGCCACGGTCAAAGTTGAGGGCAAAAGGAGCCATCTTATGAGGTGGCTGCCGTGGCCAGAGTGACCGCCGGCAGGAGAGGTGGCCGCTAGAGCTGGAGTGGCCACCGGCGCAAAATCGCCTTGGAGTCGCCTAGGAGGAGCCTAGGTGCCTAGGAAGAGCCTTCCTTGCCCCCACTACGATATTATCGAGGTGGATTATCCGCCCGTGATCGCTGAGCTAGCCAGTGCTTTAGCCGAGCTCGAGCGGCAGCACTCGCCCTTTGGCGACATGCTGGACTTATTGAAGTCTCTCTCCTTGTCAGGAGACTCCGGGATGAACTATGTATGGCTCGAGTGGGAAGCAGACAACGATGAATTTCGTTGCCCACCCAGCACCCACTTCATTGCCACGATCGATGATCTAACCGACGTGCTTGACTTCGACTCCGAAGACATCAACGGTATGGACGACGATGTAGGAGAATCATAGGAGCCACCGCTCACCGGGCAGTGGACGGCCACCTCCTCATATGATATATATATGGTGCACACTCTGAAGGAAACTAATGGCGACAAGGCAACGGAGGACAACCCCTCGGGAAGAAAATCAAAGAATGGGCATTGTCGGCACCGCTCCAAGCCCCGCCATAGCAACACCGGCCCCGGAGGCGAAAATAATCCGGATGGCACTGAAGAAGAATATGACCCTGATCAGCCCGCCTTTGAGCAGGCCGAAAAGGAAGACGAGCAGCTCATCCCAGAAGAACAAGCGACAGACGCATACCCGGAGGAGGACAAATACATGCCCCCCCTCTGAAGACGAGATTAGCCTCGGCGACGACGAGTTCGGCATACCCGAGGATCCCGTGGAGTAGGAGCACTTCAAGCGTAGGCTTATATCCACTGCAAGGAGCCTGAAGAAGAAGTAGCAGCAACTACAAGCTGATCAAGACCTGCTCACAGATAGATGGACTGAAGTCCTGGCAGCCGAGGAATATGGACTCGAACGCCAAACGGCTGACCCTCCACCCCGTGGCCGGGAAAAAACGGGATACCAGCCTGGATACCAGCCCGCACCCCCACGCCGATACACTACGGCTCAGAGCAATAGGCACGACCTGCAAGATATTCTGGACAATAAAGCAGGACAGCCAAGATCGATCTACGGATCGAGAGGGCGCGCCCCAGCGCGCAACGACGACCGTCACACCGGATACATCACCAACAAATCCGGCTCGGCCGAACATAGCAACCCAGACCAATCCGACCTGCGTAGCCAGATAGCCCGGCACAGAGGCGCCGCACACCCCCTCTGCTTCACGGACGAAGTAATGGATTATGAATTCCCAGAAGGGTTCAAACCCGTAAACATCGAATCACACGATGGCACAACACACCCCGCAGTATGGATCGAAGATTTCCTTCTCCACATTCACATGGCCCGCGGAGATGATCTACACGCCATCAAGTACCTTCCCCTTAATCTCAAAGGACCAGCTCAGCACTGGTTAAACAGCCTGCCAGCAAATTCCATTGGTAGTTGGGAAAACCAGGAAGATGCATTCCTTGACAACTTCCAGGGTACATATGTGCGACCACCAGATGCTGATGACCTGAGCCACATTACTCAACAGCCCCGAGAGTCAGCCCGGAAATTCTGGACTCGGTTCCTCACTAAAAAGAACCAAATAGTCGACTGTCCGAACACCGAAGCCCTGGCGGCTTTTAAGCATAATATCCGTGACGAGTGGCTTGCTCGACACCTCGGCCAGGAAAAACCCAAGTCTATGGCAGCTCTCACAACCCTAATGGCCCGATTTTGTGTGGGTGAGGATAGCTGGTTGGCTCGTAGCGGAGCCACGCCACATTTCGGCACTTCGGAAGGCCGCGATGCTAACGGAAAGCCACGGCGCAACAGAGATAAGAGACGGAACAACAACGACAGCATGGAAGACACGACAGTCAACGCCGGATTCAGCGGACCTAAATCCGGATAGCGGAAAAAGTCGTTCAAAAGAAATAATCAGGGACCGTCTAGTCTGGACCGCATACTAGAGCGCTCATGCCAAATTCACGGCACACCAGAAAAACCAGCCAACCACACCAATAGAGACTGCTGGGTGTTCAAACAGGCCGGCAAGATAAACGCCGAAAACAAGGACAAGGGGCTGCACAGCGATGATGACGATGAGCCCCGTCGTCCGAATATGGGGGGGGGGGGCAGAAGAAATTTCCCCCCAGGTGAAAACGGTCAATATGATCTACGCCACCCACACCCCCAAGCGGGAATGGAAGCGGGCACTACGGGACGTCTATGAGATGGAACCAGTCGCCCCCAAGTTCAACCCATGGTCAGCTTGTCCGATCACCTTTGACCGTAGGGATCACCCTACCAGCATCCATCACGGTGGCTCAGCCGCATTGGTCTTAGACCCAATCATCGACGGATTCCACCTCACGCGTGTCCTTATGGACGGCGGCAGCAGCCTGAACCTGCTTTATCAGGACACAGTGCGTAAGATGGGCATTGATCCTTCAAGGATCAAGCCCACCAAAACCACCTTTAAAGGTGTTATTCCTGGAGTAGAGGCCCGCTGCACGGGTTCTATAACATTGGAAGTGGTCTTCGGATCCCCAGACAACTTCAGGAGCGAAGAGCTGATCTTCGACATCGTCCCTTTCCGCAGTGGCTACCACACACTGCTTGGGCAAACCGCATTCGCAAGATTCAATGCGGTGCCGCACTATGCATATCTCAAGCTCAAGATGCCGGGACCGCGCGGGGTCATCACTTTCAACGGAAATATAAACTGCTCCCTTCGAACAGAAGAGCATATGGCAGCCCTCATGGCAGAAATACAATGTGGCCTCCTCCGACAAACCAATCCAGCGATAACTTCGAGCACTGTCAAACGAGTCCGGAGCACCCCGCAACAGGATCAATATGAATGTCAAGATCATGATTAGCAGTCCGGCCTCCGCTCAAGCCCCTCCAAAGCAGCATTCATGCCACGCGTACACAATTACGCACTCAAGATACCTTGGGCATAGGCGGAGGCGCATCAACGACTCAGTCGATAATGCAGGTAACCGCTAAATACCTTCATACTCTTTCCCTTTTTACCTTTCAAGACACCGCGTTAAGTGCAGCATCCTCAGAAGAGCCGAATCGCCGGACTCATATGGAAGAGACACCCAAGGAGGCAACAAACGTTGTGCGCAGAAGGAAATACCCAGGTGGAATCTATTTATGATCATTATACCTGCTTTTTCTCTATCTGCACACGGCTTGCCCCTGGATAGGACATGTCAAATAGTCCTATTTTTATCTCTGCCTAATGCATCCATTGTAAACATACGCTTAAACGTATTTTTCATCAAATGGAGATTATATATAGTGTCAGCTTATTATCCTTATTTGAGTATTTTTCTCTTATAAATGTTTATTTGGTATTGCATCCGTACACCTTGGTACGACCAGTTTGCCAGGGGCTTCTTATGACGCCCCGTAATATGGCAACTAAAAGTCCAAACACTTTCAATAGTGCGGCACCCCGAACTTATAGCACTATACGCATCAGCTCTGAATCATGTCTTGGGTCTATAGTTGGGATAGCCCGGCTCCCTTGTTTTGGTGCCTTACGTTCCGTTATATCGGCTAAGGTAGCGCAGGGAGAACTACTGCGATTGTGTCCTGGTTCTTCCAAACGAGCACCTCAGTAGAGAAAGCTGAAAACTGACCGGCATGATGCGGTGAGAGCTGGTCACTGTTCGAGAGGTACTAAAATCCTTAAAGATTTTCCGTTCAGGCGATAAATCGGCTTTGTCCGACCAAGGCGTATATAGCGCCCCAATTCGGCCTTCCAGATTCTAGGGGCTTCGCCGAAATTTAAAATTGTAGACTTCTATGGCTAAGTGAAAGTTATAAAGCTGCATAGTCCGATTTCCTCGTTCGCTGCGCTCGACACCTCCTTAAGGGACCAAACATTTGGATAAAGAGTGTCCGGGTTTTCCACGAACACCCCAGTGCTAGTCACGCAGGGGCGGAAGCCGACGACTGGCCTACTTTCAGGATTTTATAAACAGCCACACAGAAGGTAATATTTTAAATAACAAAAGCGCTACATAGCGCAAGTAACTTCGTCCTTCAAATACAAACATGACAGAAACGAATTCATTCAAAAATGGTGTCCTTGGTACATTCGTCAGCCACGAGACGAGCACCCTTCATAACGCCATCATAGTACAGCTCGGGATGGCGATGCGCCTTTCCCTCCGGCGGTCCATCCTTGACCAGCTTCTCCGCATCCATCTTGCCCCAATGCACTTTGACGCGGGCAAGGGCCCGGCGGGCACCCTCGATGCAGACGGATCGCTTGATCAGCTCAAGCCGCGGGCAGGCATCCACCATCCGCTTGATCAGGATGAAGTAGCTACTGGGCACGAGCTCACCAGGCCACATCCGGACTATGAACCCTTTCATAGCCAGTTCGGCCGCCCTGTGGAGTTTGACCAACTGCTTCAGTTGGTCACTCAGAGGCATCGGGTGTTCGGCCCCAGCATACTGGGACCAGAACAGCTTCTCCGTTGAGTTCCCCTCCTGCGCACGGTAGAACTCCGCAGCGTCTGATACGCTGCATGGCAGATCTGCGAATGCCCCTGGAGAGCTCCGAATTCGAGTAAGTAATAGAAGCGCCTCCTCCACATGTTTGCTTTGCATAAAGAACTTCTTACCCGCTGCTATCTTCTTGGCCTCCTGGATCTCATGTTGTGCTTTCTTGGCTTCGGCCTTGGCGTCTTTTAAGCTCATAAGGGCCTTCGCAAGCTCGGTCTCTTTGGCCTTCAGATCATGCTCCAGGGACTCGCACTTCTTGCCGAGGTCCTGGAGCTCTTGCTGTACCTCACCTACCCTAGCACTTTGTTTTTCGCGCTCCTTACATTCCGAGGCCGCCTTGTCTTCAGCCTCAGACAGCGCCTTCTTCAGGGCCGCCAATTCGGCGGGGACCCCTGTTACACGGTCACGACACTTAGTTGTTAGACCCACCAATTCTGCCCATCCTTAAATACATAAGAACGGGAATTACTTACCCTTGTTCTCTTCGAGCTGCCTCTTCATGAGGTCGAGCTCTCCCTGCGCCTGCTCCAGGTCCCGCTTCAGATTGGCAACCTCGGCAGTACGGGCAGCAGCAGCAAGCAGAACAACCTACTTATTCAAAATAATACTTATGATTAGACTCCTGCGGATTTTAATTGACCCTCTGTTCGGCTCTTCTTTCCGAACGCCGAACAGAGTATCAGGGGCTACTACCTATTGGGTGGTAATTTTGCACAGATTTCTTACTTACCTCAAAGCCTGTTAGGAGGCTGGCGCAAGCTTTTGTTAGTCCGCTCTTGGCGGACGAAACCTTCCGAATCACCGTACTCATAAGAGTACGGTACCCTTCATCCAAGAAAGCGCCGCAAAGCGCTTCCAACAAACAGTCCGGCGCTTCATGCGCAACTGAAGTCCGCGACACAGACGGCTCACCCTCCTTAGCGAGGGGTCACCTGCCTGACTCCGGAACCATCAAAGGTTCCAAAATTGTGTTCGGCTCAGAGCCCAGCTGACCGTGGCTCTCGTCGACACGATCCGCGGGGATCTTGAACCCCGCGTGTCCGACGTCTGGGACCCCGCCTCGGGGCGTCTCCAGAGTCACCTCCCCCCGCTCTGGGAGCCTTTGGGACAACACCTCCATGTCGTCCGCAGGTTGAGGAGTAGTGGCCGTCGGAAGCGAATTCATCTCCGAATTGCTGAAGGACCCAGAGGAAGATACCTCGGTGTGATCCCTGGCCGGACTGCACATATGTTCGGCATTATAAATAGAAAAACTGTGAAGTGAAGTCATGATAGAATGCAAACACTTACGATCGCGCTAGGGGCTTTCCCCTGGGCAGCCACCCCTCCTCGTTGAGAACGGCCGTGGAGGAGTAGTCCGGAAGGGGCCCCTTCCCCTTCTTGGACGCCCCAGCCTCCCCTCCTGGGGCGGCTTTTCTCTTCTTCTCCCCCCCGGTGGGGGAAGGTAGGATCTCTTCCTGATTCCCCCCGCCTCCGCGGGAGGAGTCCGACTCGTCATCATCGGACAACAGGGGAATGACGGCCCTGCGCCGAGGACCTTTTGCGGCCCCCGGGTCTGCTTCCCCGGACCCCTCATCCTTTCCGGATGGGGCGTCTTCTTCTTCTTCCTCCTCCCCTTCGTGGGAGGAGTCTGCCTCGTCGTCTTCGGACGAGGCTTCCGGCACAACCTTACGCCGGAGACCCTTTCGGATCCCCGGGGCCTTCTTCTCGGCCTTCTTCTCCGACACCTTGTACGGCACCGGGACCAGCATATCCGTCAGGAGAACATCTGCTGGGTCTTCTGGCAGCGGAGCCGGTCAGTAAACCTGCTCCATTGTCTCTACGTAATCCTGAAGTAAATATGCACAACAACTTAAGGCACTCCCGTGAATGTATCGGGAAGAACTGGGTCCGATGTAGGTCTAAGAACTCACCGTCCTAGGAGCCCGCGCGGCGTGAAGCCCGCGGTCCTCGGATGTTGGAGGAGGCACTTCGGAGGCCTTGAACAGCTCCTTCCATGCGCCTTTGTGCGTCATGTCGTAGAGCCTCTGGAGCGTCTGGTGCTCGGTAGGGACGAACCCCCACAGATTGACTTCCCGCCTCTGGCAGGGCAAGATTCGGCGAACGAGCATGACCTGGATCACGTTGACAAGCTTGATGTTCTTGTCCTTCATGCTTTTGACGCATGTTTGGAGTCCGGCCAGCTCCGCGGAATCGCCCGAGAATAGGCCCTTCCTCTCCTAGGAGCTGAGCCGCATGGGGGCTCCGGAACGGAAATCGGGGGCCGCCGCCCAGTTGGCGCCGCACGGCTCGGTGATGTAGAACCACCCCGATTGCCATCCTTTTACGGTCTCCGCAAAGGAGCCGTCGAGCCATGTAACGTTGGGCATTCGGCCCACCATGGCCCCTCCACACTCCGCCTGTTGGCCTCTTACCACCTTCGGCTTCACGCAGAAAGTTTGCAGCCATAGGCCAAAGTGAGGCTGGATGCGGAGGAAGGCCTTGCACACGACGATGAACGCCGAGATGTTGAGGACAAAATTTGGGGCTAGATCATGGAAATCTAGCCCGTAGTAGAACATAAGCCCGCGGACGAAGGGATGGAGTGGGAATCCCAGTCCACGGACGAAGTTGGCGATGAATACGACCCTCTCGTGGGGTCCTGGGGTCGGAATGACCTGCCCGGCATCTGTTAGACGGTGCGCTATGTTCGTGGCCAAGTATCTGGCCGCCCGAAGATTGGTGATGTGCTTCTCCTTGACGGTGGAAGCCACCCACTTGCCTCCTGCTCCGGACATGTTTAGTTGTGCGGGGAAGACTTGGGCTTGGGTGCTGGAGCTCGAGGGGGCAAGAGTGGGCAAAGGAGGAAGAAGGAGTGGGTGAAAATGGGGGAATCTTATCCCTTTATAGAGGCGCCAGAAGCGGTGCGCCTCCCTACTTGCCCGTTGGGAATCGCTTGATTCCCAAGTGCCACGGTTAATGGCACGGTTAGATTACCCATGCCCGTATTGATGAGAATCCCTTAATAATGGGACACGATCTCTGCTTTGACAAGATGTGTCACAGAAACCGCCTCGTGATATGCGTTGTAGCTGTTTGTGGGGAAACAGTTCGAATAGTGATCCGACCATAATAACATGTCACGTCATCAGAAAAAGTTGTCAGCAGATAGCATTTGTGAAATATCACTCTCTCTACTGTGGTATGTGAAGATCATCTTGTGGATCCGGACATGGTCTACATGTTCGATAACCATTTTGGAGTATTCGGAGGAGGAACCCGCCTTGCAATGCCGAAGACAATACTACGCGCCGGACTCATCGTCATTGAAGCCTGGTTCAGGGGCTACTGAGGGAGTCCTGGATTAGTGGGTATCCGGACAGCTGGACTATGTACAACATCCGGACTATTGAAACATGGAGATACAAGACTCAAGACTTTGGCTCGTGTCCGGGTGGGACTTTCCTTGGCGTGGAAGGCAAAGCTTGGCGATCCGGATATTATATTTCCTTCCTTGTAACTGACTCCATGTAAACCCTAGCCCTCTCCGGTGTCTATATAAACCGGAGAGGTTGGTCCTTAGAAGGCCGAACACAATTACATTCATACCATCATAGGCTAGCTCCTAGGGTTTAGCCTCTATGATCTCGTGGTAGATCTACTCTCGTATTACCCATATCATCAATATTAATCAAGCAGGAAGTAGGGTTTTACCTCCATCGAGAGGGCCCGAACCTGGGTAAACATCTGTGTTCCTTACTTCTTGTTACCATCAGACTTGACGCATAGATCGGGACCCTCTACCCAAGATCCGCCGGTTTTGACACCGACAGTAGTGGTATAGAAGAAAGCCCGCTTGAAGAGTATAACGAAGCATGAAATCCAAAAGAAGTTATACCTCAGTTGGGCAAGATGTGGCTTAGGCGGGCGAGCGGGATCTCCCCACACGACGGTAGCAAAAAATGGTGCAGAGGACCTTCGTCTGTGCCGGCTCAGAGAGGACGGTGCACATCGACTTCCTCCATCGCCGTCAGCGACAACGTCAACACTGAACCTCTTGACCCCCCGTAGGGGAGGGATCCGGCCGGATCTATGACCAACAGTGAGGAGAGAGGTAGAGTGGACACTGTCATCTTGCTTAGAAATGGAGAGGGTGAAAGAGCGAGATGCGAGAATCCCTATCAATCAAGAGGCTATATATACAATGGTGTAAAATAGAATACGCGCGTTTCCGGAAAAAAGAAACGAAAACTATGAACAAATCTTTTTAATGTACCAAGAAAGAAAACTCGATCAATGCCCCCGCTTCCAGTCGCAGTTTGTATCGCTACGTGTGGTCCCCGACCCTCCATTATTAAGTGAAAAATTAAAGGGTCAAATTATTATGTACGTAAGCTGCCTCTTCGTGTACAAATGCGCTGCATCGTGTACTCATGGGTATGTCGGAGGCAAAGTGAGTGCATGTACATTTCTTCATGTATGTAGTACTCCAGTTATCTCACTTCATATTGTTTCCCACTCCTATGATATTCTCATCCTAGGAACAAAATGAGGCGGTACTAAGTTTGGGTGTGTAGGGAGAAAGAGAGATCGATGATGTCTATGAGTAGTCGCGGGAGTCGTCACTATGTGTGTGTGTGTGTGTGGGCACACACACACACATAGACATGCATATCCATGTTTGTGTAAAATTCTTACTTTCATCTCCATCTCCATCTCCATCTCCAATCATATTTGTCAAACTGGCACATTATTTACATTATTAATTATGCAACAATATTTATGTACGTCCATCATCTCTCGTTTGCGGGCGTCCGTACCGCTGCCATGCCCGCTCCTGACCACCTTGGCCAACTTTAACCATCTTAACCACCCACACGCGCTTCCCACCCTAAACGGTTAGTGCCGCATTCATGCCTGGCCAGAGCGGACACGACCTCTCACTAGCGCCGGCATTGAAGTGACGTGTCGGTCGAGAGACCTTTGGCCGTGCCACTTCCCTGTGCACGCGACTGCTCCGTGTTCAATCATCACCACGGCCGACCGTGGTAGAGTAGTTCTTGGGACTCCGTGCTATAGCTAGCTATCCTCCCACTCCCTCTTCCAATAGTGCTAGTACTCCATGGCGCCATCCATCGACAAGCAGGTGGGAAAGTTTGTGTATACTTGGATTGCGGTGAGTGGCATGCCGAGGGACCGTGTGGGGTGGAGGAGGGTGAGACACGAACGCGACAGACTTCATTTAAACATTGGTTTTTCTTGATGGCGCGATCCAACGAAACGAAACATTGGTTTCCAAAAGAACACAGTACTGCATGAGGGAAAAGCGGATTCAACAAAGAGTGATGATTTGCTTCGTGCGTCCAACTAACAACCGGGTCTATGTGATTTGATGGCTCATTGGTCACTATTACTGCGACGGCAGTGTGTCATAGAGCCTCTGCACTCTTATTTATTTGTTCGGTGAGAAAACTAACTTTCTTCACTCTTGCACTAGAGGAGTACGAAACACGGCAGCCCAGTGACTACATGGCCCACCTCCCAGTATCACCATATTCCTTGGACAACCTGCATGCCAAGAAAAAGTTACTATACACCGGAGTGTATAGACTATTTTGCCCCCAGATTTGCTTATGAGGAAATGCTGGGTAGTTACACACATGCAAAGTACTCCTCTCTCCATCTCTCTGGATACAGGCTCACTAGATCTATTTGCATGCAGCTCTCCTCTCTCTCTCTCTCTCCGGGTTTGCATGCATGTGACGCGACTCTCTCTCTCTCTCTCTATCTATCTATCTCTCTCTCTGTGTGTGTGTGTGTGTGTGTGGAAGCATACCTTAAGCATGGTTAATAATATAGCAGATTGATGGCTAACATGTTGCGATGTCATCTATAGCCAGTCAACATGTATAGTAATGGGCTACAAGCAAGAACTACTACATTTTACCACATGACCCACCATACACTCTCACATACTACCTCCGTCCTGGTTTATGAGCCCCCTATATAATGTATGCATGATACTAGTATATGATACTCCCCACTATGAGTAGCCTTATACGCATACAAAAATGGAACGGAGGGAGTATGAAGCTTTCTCAGATTTTGTTTCATATATGTATCCTGACTCCAATGTTTCCCCATTACAACATTCCATCAAATACAAAGGAAAACGAACACGCATGCTGATGCATCTCAATGATTCACATATCACAACCAATATTTACTTCACAACTAAAGAAAAAAGTTGTGAGAGTGTGTACACAAAAAAAACTACTGATGGGGACTCTACGACTTAAACCCTAAATCCTGAACAGGATTTAATTTTCTGGCTAGGTAGAACATGTCGAAGGAAAGAAGCCTGGCACCCTCGGATCATACGATTTGTGCTGTTCCACTAAAATCGAGCTGAGCATCCATGTTGGCAAATATATTGAAGAAGTGTGATTAGAATAATAATAGTGGCACTAGTTCATGAGACATATACTCATCACAAATAGAAGCTGGTAGAAGTAGACAAAGATCCACATGGAGATGGAGCTACGTGGGGAGCGGCGGTAGTGGAGAAAGACGGCTCAAAAAGGAAGTTGTACCTGGGTCGTCGTGGTGTAGCTAGAAGGGCGGTTGGGAGGCGGCATCAACCCATACCGCGGGGACCCCCGATCAGGATGCACTGACGTGGGTTTTCTCCCTTGCCGCTGTTGACCGCGTCTACGCAGAACATCGTCCCCTTCCCCCAGCGGCGGGATCAGGATGGATCTGTGACCGTCGGTATGGCCACCGTCGTTCTATGCTTGTGAAGAGACCACCCCAAGCAAGAAGGCTTGTAGCTTAGGCTCCTTCTAGTGTATATATAGTGGAGCCGTTTTCTTTTTCTCTCCATATCAACCATTTTATATTGCGTACGTGTCATTGAATAGTGAAATGATGGTTGCTTCTTCCGACTAACTTACTGTGTGATTTGACTGCTCCTGAATGCCCCCTACACGTACTCCCCCTACGTGTATGACCGTTCCCGAGTCTCACTTGTACTTATCTCTATTTTCTTGCATGACACATAGACATGATGCGAATAGAGGAATTTTGTTACTGCATGTTGTTACATAGTACTACTAGTACCTAGTCCCTCCTTCCGGTTCACTACTAGTACTCCCTCCATCCTGGCTTATTGGTCCCCTTTGTACTCAATTCATTTGCTTGTGTTCCTCAAGAAATTGTCTTTACCAACGTATTAATATCAGGAATGCATGCGTGAACAACGAATGATTAAACCTTGCATGCAACATTTTGACAAAGCATTAACATATGAACATGTGAATGTGAGGGACTACAACCTCGTGCATGCATGCAACAGTCACACGTACACATGCACGCAAAAACACGTGTGACGCCCTAATGCATGCATGTCCGATAACACGACAAAACATACACGGTCATGCTCAAGTGCTCAACCTACACTTGCATGCACACACATACTCAGCTAGGGTGAGCTAGTGACTATATAAACACCGAAAATGTATATAATGCCGACAATGAGCATATTATGAAGTCCACTGACATACTTTTACAAATATACATTGACAACCAGTGTATTTATCTCATTTCAAATTAAGCCATATTAACTGGAAGTATGGACTAGCATTACTTTGTTGTGTCTCGTCAACTTGCAGATCGAAGAAGCTCCATGCTGATGGACTTTTAGAGTCTCTTGATTACGAATCATTTGACACGTGCGAACCATGCCTCATGGGTAAAATGACCAAGACTCCATTCTCAGGAACAATGGAGCGAGCAACCAACTTATTGGAAATCATACATACTGATGTGTGCGGTCCAATGAGTGTTGAGGCTCGCGGTGGCTATCGTTATGTTCTCACCCTCACTGATGACTTGAGTAGATATGGGTATGTCTACTTAATGAAACACAAGTCTGAGACCTTTGAAAAGTTCAAGGAATTTCAGAGTGAAGTTGAGAATCAACGTGACAGGAAAATCAAGTTTCTACGATCAGATCGTGGAGGAGAATACTTGAGTCACGAGTTTGGTACACACTTAAGAAAATGCGGAATGGTCTCACAACTCACGCTGCCTGGAACACCTCAGCGTAATGGTGTGTCCGAACGTCGTAATCGCACTCTATTAGATATGGTGCGATCTATGATGTCTCTTGCCGATTTACCACTATCTTTTTGGGGCTATGCTTTAGAGACTGCCGCATTCACTTTAAATAGGGCACCGTCGAAATCCGTTGAGACGACACCGTATGAATTGTGGTTTGGGAAGAAACCTAAGCTGTCGTTTCTAAAAGTTTGGGGATGCGATGCTTATGTCAGGAAACTTCAACCTGAAAAGCTCGAACCCAAATCGGAAAAATGCGTCTTCATAGGATACCCTAAAGAAACTGTTGGGTATATCTTCTACCTCAGATCCGAAGGCAAGATCTTTGTTGCCAAGAATGGGTCCTTTCTGGAGAAAGAGTTTCTCTCGAAAGAAGTAAGTGGGAGGAAAGTAGAGCTTGATGAAGTATTACCTCTTGAACCAGAAAATGGCGCAACTCAAGAAAATGTTCCTGAGGTGCCTGCACCGACTAGAGAGGAAGTTAATGATGATGATCAAGATACTTCTGATCAAGCTCCTACTGAAATTCGAAGGTCCACAAGGACACGTTCTACACCAGAGTGGTACTGCAACCCTGTCTTGGAAATCATGTTGTTAGACAACAGTGAACCTTCGAACTATGAAGAAGCGATGGCGGGCCCGGATTCCGACAAATGGCTAGAAGCCATGAAATCCGAGATAGGATCCATGTATGAAAACGAAGTGTGGACTTTGACTGACTTGCCTGTTGAACGGCGAGCCATAGAAAATAAATGGATCTTTAAGAAGAAGAAAGACGCGGATGGTAATGTGACCATCTATAAAGCTCGGCTTGTCGCTAAGGGTTATCGACAAGTTAAAGGGGTTGACTACGATGAGACTTTCTCACCGGTAGCGAAGATGAAGTCCGTCTGAATCATGTTAGCAATTGCCGCATTTTATGATTATGAAATTTGGCAAATGGACGTCAAAACGGCATTCCTTAATGGTTTCCTTAAGGAAGAATTGTATATGATGCAGCCGGAAGGTTTTGTCGATCCTAAGAATGCTGACAAGGTGTGCAAGCTTCAACGCTCAATTTATGGGCTGGTGCAAGCATCTCGGAGTTGGAACATTCGTTTTGATGATCAAAGCGTTTGGGTTCACACAGACTTATGGAGAAGCCTGTGTTTACAAGAAAGTGAGTGGGAGCTCTATAGCATTTCTCATACTATATGTAGATGACATACTTTTGATGGGAAATGATATAGAACTTTTGGACAGCATTAAGACCTACTTGAATAGGAGTTTTTCAATGAAGGACCTTGGAGAAGCTGCTTATATATTAGGCATCAAGATCTATAGGGATAGATCGAGACGCCTCATAGGTCTTTCACAAAGCACATATCTTGATAAGATTTTGAAGAAGTTCAAAATGGATCAGTCCAAGAAAGGGTTCTTGCCTGTTTTGCAAGGTGTGAAATTGAGCTCAGCTCAATGTCCGACCACGGCAGAAGATATAGAAGAGATGAGTGTCATCTCCTATGGCTCATCCATAGGTTCTATTATGTATGCCATGCTGTGTACCACACCTGACGTAAACCTTGCCATAAGTTTGGTAGGAAGGTACCAAAGTAATCCCGGCAAGGAACACTGGACAGCGGTCAAGAATATCTTGAAGTACCTGAAAAGGACTAAGGAAATGTTTCTCGTTTATGGAGGTGACGAAGAGCTCGTCGTAAAGGGTTACGTCGACGGTAGCTTCAACATAGATCTGGATGACTCTAAGTCACAAACCGGATACATGTATATTTTGAATGGTGGGGCAGTAAGCTGGTGCAGTTACAAGCAGAGCGTCGTGGCGGGATCTACATGTGAAGCGGAGTACATGGCAGCCTCAGAGGCAGCACATGAAGCAATATGGGTGAAGGAGTTCATCACCGACCTAGGAGTCATACCCAATGCGTCGGGGCCGATCAAGCTCTTCTGTGACAACACTGGAGCTATTGCACTTGCCAAGGAGCCCAGGTTTCACAAGAAGACAAGGCACATCAAGCGTCGCTTCAACTCCATTCGTGAAAATGTTCAAGATGGAGACATAGAGATTTGTAAAATACATACGGACCTGAATGTAGCGGATCCGTTGACTAAACCTCTCCCTAGAGCAAAACATGATCAACACCAGAATTCCATGGGTGTTCGATTCATCACAATGTAACTAGATTATTGACTCTAGTGCAAGTGGGAGACTGTTGGAAATATGCCCTAGAGGCAATAATAAAAGCATTATTATTATATTTCTTTGTTCATGATAATTGTCTTTATTCATGCTATAATTGTATTATCCGGAAATCGTAATACATGTGTGAATAACAGACACCAACATGTCCCTAGTAAGCCTCTAGTTGACTAGCTCGTTGATCAATAGATAGTCATGGTTTCCTGGCTATGGACATTGGATGTCATTGATAACAGGATCACATAATTAGGATAATGATGTGATGGACAAGACCCAATCTTAAGCATAGCGTGAGATCGTGTAGTTCGTTTGCTAGAGCTTTTCTAATGTCAAGTATCTTTTCCTTTGACCATGAGATCGTGTAATTCCCAGATACCGTAGGAGTGCTTTGGGTGTATCAAACGTCACAACGTAACTGGGTGACTATAAAGGTGCACTACAGGTATCTCCGAAAGTGTCTGTTGGGTTGACACGGATCGAGACTGGGATTTTTCACTCCGTATGACGGAGAGATATCACTGGGCCCACTCGGTAATGCATCATCATAATGAGCTCAAAGTGACCAAGTGTCGGGTCACGGGATCATGCATTACGGTACGAGTAAATTGACTTGCCGGTAACGAGATTGAACGAGGTATTGGGATACCGACGATCGAATCTCGGGCAAGTAACATATCGATTGACAAAGGGAATTGCATACGGGGTTGATTAAATCCTCGACATCGTGGTTCATCCGATGAGATCATCGTGGAGCATGTGGGAGCCAACATGGGTATCCAGATCCCGCTTTTGGTTATTGACCGGAGAGCGATCTCAGTCATGTCTACATGTCTCCCGAACCCGTAGGGTCTACACACTTAAGGTTCGGTTACGCTAGGGTTGTAGGGATATGTATATGCAGTAACCCGAATGTTGTTCGGAGTCCCAGATGAGATCCCGGACGTCACGAGGAGTTCCGGAATGGTCCGGAGGTAAAGATTTATATATGGGAAGTCCTGTTTCGGGCATCGGGACAAGTTTCGGGGTTATCGGTATTGTACCGGGACCACCGGAAGGGTCCCGGGGGTCCACCGGGTGGGTCCACCTATCCCGGGGGGCCACATGGGCTGTAGGGGGTGCGCCTTGGCCTACATGGGCCAAGGGCACCAGCCCCATATAGGCCCATGCGCCTAGGGTTTGAGGGGGGAAGAGTCCTAGGAGGGGAAGGCACCTCCTAGGTGCCTTGGGGGGGAGGGAAACCCCCTTGGCCGCCGCCCCCCCTAGGAGATTGGATCTCCTAGGGCCGGCCACCCCCCTTGGCCCTCCAATATATAGTGGGGGAGAGGAGGGACTTCATACCTTGGCCTTTGGTTGCCTCCTTCTCCCTCTCCAACACCTCCTCCTCCGCCATAGTGCTTAGCGAAGCTCTGCCGGAGTACTGCAGCTCCATCAACACCACGCCGTCGTGCTGCTGCTGGTGCCATCTCCCTCAACCTCTCCTCCCTCCCTTGCTGGATCAAGAAGGAGGAGACGTGGCTGTTCTGTACGTGTGTTGAACGCGGAGGTGCCGTCCGTTCGGTGCTAGGCTCTCCGGTGATTTGGATCACGTCGTGTTCGACTACATCATGCCCGTTCTTTGAACGCTTCCGCTCGCGATCTACAAGGTATGTAGATGCATCTAATCACTCGTTGCTAGATGAACTCATTGATGGATCTTGGTGAAACCGTAGGAAATTTTTTTGTTTTCTGCAACGTTCCCCAACATTTGCCTCTCTTCAAGGGTTCTCGCATGTGATAATGGAAGTTGATTGCATGGAACAGTCACCACAATTCTCGCTTAATTCTGGCTCCTATCCTGTTAGAAATAGGAGCACTCAGTAATATTTTCTCTTTTTTTGTTATTCAACCTGTAAACAGATCAGCAAACCTTGTGGAGCATCTTTGTGTGAACCGTGCTTGCTGCATTTTGAATGTGACCGGGAGCTGGCTTGATGAAACACCTCGCTTCCTTTTTTGCGGGGTACGTTTCCTAGTGACCAGTCTCTTGGCTGATTGTCCTAAGAATGCTTATACTCATTTACCCACAAAAAAGATTAAGCCATATTAACCGAAAAGGAGGTAGTATGGACTAGCACTACTTTGGTGTGCCCCGTCAACTCGCAGAACAAGGAGAAGCTTGCAGGACAAGGTGAAGCTTGCTTATGCCCTCTCTGTCTACCTCAAGCACGATGGCTGGCAGGACGAGGAGAAGCTTTTCACTAATGCAACCTACCGTCGCCCAGGCGATTGACGTGCAGCAGTTCATTCGGTGCCATATTGCCAGAGGCATACACTGCAGTACCATCACTGTTCGACTTCCCAAAGAGCCAAAGAACCAAGTGCAAGGTTTAGTAGTACGAGTAGTACAATAGTACTAGTATACACATACTTGGAACCACATGGTGGAGCGTATGTACTCTTATTTATTTTAATCTCTCATAAAGTACACATTTTTTCGGGACAAGTGTGGAAAACGGCAGCCCAATAGTAGTATTAAAAAACATTGAACATGTAATGATGAAATCAATCAACCATGCTCGAATATATCTTGGCCTCCGTGCGACACCTAGCACGTCTGTGTTCTCGCTCCTCGTCTCTCTCAAGGAGAGGTGGGTTGGCCATTTTACCGTCAATTGAGACCGATTTGCTCACACTCCGGTCCCACATGTCAGTGATATGACAAGAAGAAGCACTTTGACGGACATGCCATACGCAGACTTGGTTTTGCACCTTCATATATACGTACTAGTATGAGCGGATTTAAAGAAGAGCGTATTGATGGTTGCTTCTTCCGAGGAACTTACAACGGGAAAGGTGGGGCTTATGATTTGACCGCTCATTACTCACTATTAGTGTGGTGCAATGATCGGGTTGAGTCTCCCATGCAGTTGTGCACTCTAATTTGGTGCATGCATTGCACATAAACCCGGATGTTGAATGGCTTCTAGAAATGCTATACCAAGCTTCTAGCATTTGTTTACATAATTGACGTATGCAAATAATTTTCTAGCGACACGAAATTGTACAATGCTCTGAAGCTTTCAACTTTTATTTCGTGTGTCTTGCCAGGTGGAAGGTTGTCCCGTTACAACATCAATCAAATACTAGAAAGGAAACTTACATCCATGCTCTTTCGGAAAAAATAAAAAACTAACTTCCTTGCTAATGCATCTCAATGATTAGTAGATCAGAGCTAATATTTACATCACAACTGAAGAAAAAGTTGTGAGAATGTGTTTAATTAAAATTGATCCATGCTTTCATTGGCAGCAACTTTCCTCTTGCTCTGTCTAAATCAACAAGGCATGTTGGGGACAAAGTAGCTGTAAGGAGCATGCAACATTTCGACCATTTTGTGCAGTTCCACAAAAATAGAGTTGAGCTTCACTGTTCCAAAGATATTGAGTAAGTGTGATTAAAATAACAGAGGATTATTGATGAAACAATAAACACATAAATAGAAGCCGGTCACCTTTGCAGTCTCTCTTAAGACTAACTAGTTGGAGAAGATTAAGCAAATAGTGGGAGAAGATTAGGCTCGGAGTTGGATGAGGAGGATAGACAAAAACCAATCTCCCTTTGTGCAGTCGCACTGAAATGTACAGACGTTGTCCGTCTAACATTTTAGTAAAACTGCACAAGACACTCTTAAGAAAAAAGTGATTTGTGCAGTTCACCAAAAAGTCGCAATAGGAACAAGGTGAAATGGATCGCCCTGTTTGCAAAAAAGAGGTGAAAAGGAAACAATTACTGGCCAATAACAGTTATGACACATACAACGACAAAAAAAGCATATTCCTTGTCCTATGGGAAGATAACAACACAGTTGTTTATCTAAAATGGTGTGAGGTCGAGATTGCAATATGGAAAGTATGACGGGCGAGCTACATTTTGGGCAAATAACTAGGGAAGAACCACATACAAGATTTTACACCTGCAGCTACATGGGAAGATGGGCAGTGGAGCAAGGTCGGAGGGGAGGAAGTTGTACCTAGGGGTCGTCGGGTTATAACTAGGAGGGCGGCGCCGGGCGGGATCTGCCCATATTGTAGCAGCAAGCAAGTGGTGAAGGCCCTACCGCGCCAGAGCCTGGTCAGAGAGAATGGTGGGTACCGCTGATCGGGACGTGCTGCCTCGACGCCATTGAACGAAGAAACGATGCACATCCTCCATTTTTGATGGCGGACGAGATGCGACCGGTTCAGTGACCAACGGTGAGAGAGAGGGGCCACCACCGCCTTGTGTGAGATAGTGTGAAGAGAGACAAACCCCTGCAGGCAGGCTCCATTGTATATAGTTTGGTGGCAGTGATTGAAGAACTCTGTCAATGACACAGTCATCTGGAATATTAACTCCCAGCTGAGTCAAGTGATTATGGTACCCAGGCATTCTAAGTATGTGCTCACTAACAGAACTGTTCTCCTCCATCTTGCAGCTATAGAACTTGTTGGAGACTTCATATCTCTCAACTCGGGCATTTGCTTGAAATATTAACTTCAACTCCTAGAACATCTCATATGGTCCATGACGTTCAAAACGTATTTGAAGTCCCGATCCTAAGCCGTAAAGCATGGAACACTGAACTAACGAGTAGTCATTAACACGCGACTGCCAGACATTCGTAATGTCTGCAGTTGCTGGGGCAGGTGGTACACCTAGCGGTGCATCAAAGACATTCTTCTTCTGTGCAGTAATGAGGATAATCCTCAAGTTACGGACCCAGTCCGTGTAGTTGCTACCATCATCTTTCAACTTAGTTTTCTCTAGGAACGCATTAAAATTTAAAGGAATGGTAGCACGGGCCATTGCTACAACATAGATATGCAAAAAACTATCAGGACTAAGTTCATGATAAATTAAGTTCAATTAATCATATTACCTAAGAACTCCCACTTAGATAGATATCCCTCTAGTCATCTAAATGGTACGTGATCCAAATCAACTAAACCATGTCTGATCATCACGTGAGATGGAGTAGTCTTCAATGGTGAACATCACTATGTTGATCATATCTACTATATGATTCACGTTTAACCTTTTGGTCTCCAGTGTTCCGAGGCCATATCTGTATATGCTAGGCTCGTCAAGTTTAACCCGAGTATTCTACGTGTGCAAATCTGGCTTGCACCCGTTGTATTTGAACGTAGAGCTTATCACACCCGATCATCACGTGGTGTCTCAGCACGAAGAACTTTCGCAATGGTGCATACTCGGGGAGAACACTTACACCTTGAAATTTAGTGAGGGATCATCATATAATGGTACCCCCGTACTAAGAAAAATAAGATGCATAAAAGATAAACATCACATGTAATCAAAATATGTGACATGATATGGCCATCATAATCTTGTGCTCATGATCTCCATCACCGAAGCAACGTCATGATCTCCATCGTCACTGGCTTGACACCTTGATCTCCATCGTAGCATCGTGGTCGTCTTGCCAACCATTGCTTCTACGACTATCGCTACCGCTTAGTAATAAATTAAAGCAATTACATAGTGCTTGTATTTCATACAATAAAGCGACAACCATATGGCTCCTGCCAGTTGCCGATAACTTATACAAAACATGATCATCTCATACAACAATCTTTATATCACATCATGTTTTGACCATATCACATCAGAACATGCCCTGCAAAAACAAGTTAGACGTCCTCTACTTTGTTTGTTGCATGTTTTACGTGGCTGCTACGGGCTACTAGCATGAACCGTACATACCTACGGCACAAAAACCACAATGGTGATTTATCAAGTTTGTTGTTTTAACCTTCACAAAGACCAGCCGCAGTCAAATTCGATTCAACTAAAGTTGGAGAAACAGACATCCGCCGGCCACCTTTATTTAAAACTAGTTGCATGTCTGTCGGTGGAACCGGTCTCATGAACGCGGTCATGTAAGGTTGGTCCGGGCTGCTTCATCAAACAGTACCGCCGAATCAAAATAAGACATTGGTGGTAAGAAGTATGACGATCACCACCCACAATTCTTTGTGTTCTACTCGTGCATATCATCTATGCATAGACCTGGATCTGATACCACTGTTGGGAAACGTAGCATGCAATTTCAAAAAAATTCCTACGCTCACGCAAGATTTATCTAGGAGATGCCTAGCAACGAGAGGGGGAGAGTGTGTCCACATACCCTTGTAGACCGAAAGCGGAAGCGTTAACTTAACGCGGTTGATGTAGTCGAACATCTTCTTGAATAAACCGGTCAAGTACCGAACATATGGCACCTCCGAGTTTTGCACACATTCAACTCGATGGCGTCCCTCGAACCCTTGATCCAGTAGAGGCACAAAGGAGTCGATGAGTTCTGTCAGCATGACGGCATGATGACGATGTTGGTGAACCGATCCGTGCAGGGCTTCGCCTAAGCACTAGGACAATATGACCGGAGGAGTAAAAGGTGGAGGGGGGCACCGCACACGACTAAACAATTGATTGGCTTTGGGGTGCCCCCCGCCCCCGTATATAAAGGAGGAGGGGAGGAGGCTGGCCACAATGGGCACGCCAAGGAGGGGGGAGTCCTACTAGGACTCCATTCCTAGTAGGATTTGACCCCCCCCCCTCTTTTTTTCCTTCACTCGGAGGGGGGAAAGGGGAAGGGAGGGGGAAGAGGAGAAGGAAAGGGGGGCTCAGCCCCTTCCCTAGTCCAATTCGGACTCCCCATGGGACGGGGGCGCGGCCACCCCTTGTAGGCTGCCTCCCCTCTCTCCTATGGCCCATGTAGGCCCAACAATTCCCCGTGGGGTTCCGGTAACCTTCCGATACTCCGAAAAATACCCGAACCATTCCGAAACCATTCCGATGTCCGAATATAACCTTCCAATATATCAGTCTTTACCTATTGACCATTTCGAGACTCCTCTTCATGTCCGTGATCTCATCCGGGACTCCGAACAACCTTAGGTCACCAAAGCACATAACTCTTATAATAATATCGTCATCGAACGTTAAGCGTGCGGACCCTACGGGTTCGAGAACTATGTAGACATGACCGAGACACCTCTCCGGCCAGTAACCAATAGCGGAACCTGGATGCTCATATTGGTTCCCACATATTCTACGAAGATCTTTATCGGCCGAACCGCAATGTCAGCATACGTTACTCCCTTTGTCATCGGTATGTTACTTGCCAGAGATTCGATCGTCGGTATCTTCATACCTAGTTCAATCTCGTTCCCAGCAAGTCTCTTTACTCATTCGTAGTGCATCATCCCGCAACGAACTCATTAGTCACATTGCTTGCAAGGCTTCATATGATGTGCATTACCGAGAGGTTCCAGAGATACCTCTCCGATACTCGGAGTGACAAATCCTAATCTCGATTTATGCCAACCCAAGAAACACCTTCGAAAATACCTATAGAGCATCTTTATAATCACCCAGTTACATTGTGACGTTTGATAGCACACAAGGCATTCTTCTGGTGTCCGGGAGTTGCATAATCTCATAGTCGGAGGTATATATATTTGACACGAAGAAAGCAGTAGCAATAAAACTGAACAATCATTATGCTAAGCTAACGGATGGGTCTTGTCCATTACATCATTCCACTAATGATGTGATCCCGTTATCAAATGACAACTCATGTCCACAGCTAGGAAACTTAACCATCTTTGATCAACGAGCTAGTCTAGTAGAGGCATACTAGGGACACATAGTTTTTTCTATGTATTCACACATGTATCAAGTTTCCGGTTAATACAATTCTAGCATAAATAATAAACATTTATCATGAATAAGGAAATATAAAATAACAACTTTATTATTTCCTCTAGGGCATATTTCCTTCAGGGATAAGTGGGGAAGTTAGATGCAATGGGCAAAACTGAGCACAACTAAGGAATGAGGGGCACAGAAATAGGAATCCCTGTCATAGGACATCATGTAGATGGGAATGTTGGAAAGGCTAGACTCTATCAACACTAATATGCCTCCAATACCAGCAATTTGCATTGCCAACTAACACACCTTTTCTTAATTTTCCCTTCACTTCTTTTCCAATCCAATCTCTAAGTGTTCATTCGTATCATTTACAGGTATTCCAAAATATTTGTTGGCGGCGAGCCTACATGACACGTAAATATCTTGCTTAGTATTCAGATTTGCTCCGTGCCTCTCTAAACACAAATAATTCACTCTTATAAATGTTTATTTTCATATCAACAATTTGATCAAAAGAAAAATTAATAAATTTCAGATTGTTAGCACTAGCCAAATCATTTCACAAAAAAAAATATAGTTTCATCTACATATTCTAACACGTTCACTCCACCTTATTGACTACGCCGTTTCTACTAGCATTTTAATCAGTAGCTAAATGAGAAAAAAGGTAGGAGATAGGGAATCCCCTTATCCATGTTCTCTAATGGTTTAAAAGAAAGAGACAACATGGTCATTAAATCTAATGCCTCATTGTTTTCTTGATCAATCACACCACTTGTCAAAAAATCCTTTGAATTTTAGCATTTTAAAAGTGGAGGACATTTAATTTTGTCATATGTTTCAAATCAGCTTTAAGCAAGACAACATCTTGCTTTTTATATGAATAGTATTTAGCGTTTCATGCAAGAAAAGAAAACCTTCCGGATATATCTTCCAGTCACAAAAGTAGTTTGATTAGAGGCTAGCACCCCATCAAGCACCACATTTAATCTTTTTCATCGGGGCTTTGGTGAAAAAATAAAGGTAACACTTAATAAACAGATTGATCTAACTTTTTGGATCTGTTTAGCATATTTATTTTTGGGCACTAGAGTATAATGCCAAAACTGACTCTACAAATGTCTAAATTGCCCCTATGGAAGTTATCTAGAAATACCTACGGAAATACAAGTACCTCAAGGTACCACACGAGAATTTTCAGAGGTGCCCGACACCAACTAGCTCCTCATTGCCACCGAACCATACTACGTCTAGCAGTACCCAAGTACACTCATACATATGTATGGGGGATAAAAAATAACCTTGAAAAATGAACTGGTAGTGAGTGGCTAATTTTTGGCTCGAAGGTTCCAAAGAGCAACACTCGATGTACCAGTCCTATACTGGAACTGTCCAATTGAGGAAAGGAATCATATGCTCAGACGTACTCCCTCCGTAAAGAAATATAAAAATGTTTGAATCACTAAAATTGTGATCTAAATGCTCTTTTATTTTTTAGTGATCTAAACACTCTTATATTTCCTTACACAGGAAGTAATAAATAAGGAAATAATGGACAGTAGTACTAGATCATAGAAAGATGGATCTAAAATATAAAATATTGCTGCAGTGCCGGCAAAACATGAGGTAGTTCCGGATTGCACTTGGAGAAAGTGGAATTTGCTTAGTAGTCCTATCATCTCACCTATTATTGTAGTATCGGCCGACTTGTTCACATTACTAGCAATGTAGAGAAGTGGTGATAAAAAGATATTTCAAGTGGAAATTTTGAGGAATTACTTACAGATTTTGACAAGTGTGCATCCCTAATTTTGTTGTTTGCACCCTTCTTGATAGTATGGTTGCCCTTAGACTCAATGTGTATTTTTTAATTCACTAAATTCCTAGAAAATTACTAACTATTTCGCCTTTGGCTAACTTGTTTTCTAGGGTCACCATCTTTGTTTCCAACTAGATAATACACTAAATCTGAAATAAATTCAATAATTTTGAGATAACAAAATATTTCATTTATTGTCGATGTGCAATACATCTTGTTAGGATTAATACACACATCAGACATAATCTTGAACTACCAAGATTGAAACCATGGTAATATGTGCACATGAGTACTCCCTCCGTTCCAAATTACTCAGTCGTGGTTTTAGTTCTTGAAGTAAAACCACGACGAGTAATTTGGAACGAGGGAGTACATGACTATAGTAAGAACATAAGTCCTCACTGTTCTACAAACCTCCAGCTTGGGCATGCATATAGATACTGCAATCTTTTGACAACTTAATCATATTATTTTTAGTGTTCCCCAATTTTGGTTCCCGGGAGCACATGCTCCCACATGAACAATTACTTAAAAATAGTAATTATTTCAAAAATTTCTGATTTTTTTGGATGTCTGTATTAGTGTCACAAGCGTGCTTATTTTCATGCGAAACAGAGGAGTTGTGTTTCGTTGGCGAAAAAACAAATTTGGGGTGACATTTGGGGGTAACATTTGGTGTTCAAATTTTGTTTTGCACAAGTAAAAATGCTTAACCTTTTTGCCTCTAAATTTGCCGGTAGCATTTGGATGTGACTGAGAACACATAACACAATTATTGATTTTTTGACATTTCAAAAATTATTTTTGGGCCCGGGAGGACGTGCTCCCGGGAGCCGAATTGAATTTCGGTTGCAGTTTACACAAACTAATCATCGTCGTGGCAGAAATGTAGGGATCGCCAAGACGCAAATTTTCCAACGGTTTTTGTTATTACCCTTGCCAAGCTTCATCATAGCCACAAGATATTTCCCTGTCCACTTCTGAAAGGATGGAAGATGATGTAGAATACATTGTAGGGCAAATAAGCCATGGCGGGCTCGAACGCGGTGCACATGCACGCGGTGGACGCGTAGGGTCGGTCCATGGCAGGCTTGGGCGCGTGCGTGCGTGACCAAGGGTGTGTGCGTGGGTGTCCACGCATACGAGCGCGTGGGCCGTAGTCTGTTGGCGAGATGCGTGGAGGAGTGACCGCGTCAGGGCGCTGGACTCGGGCCGTGGCGACTGCGTGTGTGCGCGTCGGGTACGCGAGCCTGGGAGCACGGGACATGGGGGTGCGTGGGAGTGCGGCGCGGCGTGTGTGTGCACGCCCGTATAAAGCCTGCTCCCTCCTCCGTGTTGTAGTTCGCCGGATCGAGTTCGTGCTCGAGGAAGAAAAGGCCATCTGTACGGCGGGAGTTCGTGCGCCGGGGACATCCTCCCGTGTCCACTATCTTCTTCTTGCTCCTCCTCCTTCTTCTCGGTTGTGGCAGCGTGAGAGGGAGGGAGGTGCAGAGAGAGAGGCAGGCCACGTCAACAACAATTGGTATAAGAGCTTGGTGAAGGAGCTCACCGGCGACAAAGGCGATTGTGCCACATGGCAGAGGCGTGGGCGGATCGATGTCGATGGCGATGCCGATGCTCACGCCGGACAACTACATGGTGTGGGTGAACAAGGCGCAGGCGGTCCTCGATGCCCACACTCTGTGGAAGGCGGTGGCGCCAGGCGATGCGGCGGTGAACGCCAAGAAGTGCAAGAAGGCGCGCTCGATGATCCTCACAGGGCTGCCGGAGGACGTGCTGCTGCAGGTGGCGAAGAAACTCACCGCAAGGAAGGCATGTGACTCCCTGAAGGTGAGGTTCGTCGGCGCCTATCGGGTGCGCGCGACGAGGTTGGTGACGCTGCGTGGGGAGTTTGATCGCCTGAAGATGGCAGACGGCGAGGCACTAGATGCGTACGCCGGGAGGCTAGCGGGGATGAAGGCGTGGTATGCGAACCTCGGTGAGACGCTAGGCGACGCGGCGCTCGTGAAGCTCCTGGACACCGTCCCTGATCAGTTGTTCCCCGTCGTCGCCAGCATCGAGTAGGTCTACAACCTCAACGAGATGGCGTTCGACGAGGTGCTCAGGTGGCTGCGCGCGTTCGACGAGCAGTTTCAGCGTTGTGGACAAGACGACGACGAGCATAGGGGCGATTAGCTGCTCCTGACCATAGTGCAGTGGCGGCGCGGGAGCGACAACAGGGAGGAGCTCATCACGACGACGACGATGAGGACGATGGTCGGAGCGTGGCTTCGGGCAACAAAGGCAACCGACGCGGGCGCTGCCACAAGTGCGGCGAGCGCGACCACTTCAAGAGGGACTGCCCTCAGCTGCGGAGGGAGCCGGTGGCGGAGCGCCCGCTGCTGGCGGATGTCGGCGTCAAGGACGCCTGAGGGGGTGAAATGTAGGGCAAATAAGTCATGGCGGGCTCGAACGCGGTGCGCATGCGCGCGGTGGACGCGTCGGGTTCGGTCCATGGCAGGCTTGGGCGCGTGCGCGCGTGACCAAGGGTGTGTGCGTGTGTGTCAACGCGTACGAGCGCGTGGGCCGTAGTCTGTTGGCGAGATGCGTGGAGGAGTGACCGCGTCGGGGCGCTGGACTCGGGCCGTGGCGACTACGTGCGTGCACGTCGGGTACGCGAGCCTGGGAGCGCGGGACATGGGGATGCGTGAGTGGGGTGCGTGGGAGCGCGGCGCGGCGTGTCTGTGCACGCCCGTATAAAGCCTGCTCCCTCGTCCGTGCTGTAGTTCGCCGGATCGAGTTCGTGCTCGAGGAAGAAACGGCCGTCTGTGCGGCGGGCGTTCGTGCGCCGGAAAATCCTCCCGTGTCCACTGTCTTCTTCTTCCTCCTCCTCATTCTTCTCGGTTGTGGCAGAGTGAGAGGGAGGGAGGTGCAGAGACCACGACCACAACATGCATAACTAAACATTTGGGTCCTTAGTCCGGCATATATTTTTAACCAAAATGGCGATCTTTCTAGCTCATCTTAACATTATCTAAAATAGATCTCCAAAATGTCTAGTAAGCTGGTCAACATATATAGATTCAACACCTTATTGTAGGGGGTATACTACTCCAAAACGTACATTCTAACAAACTAACCCTTGTTTTGCCTTGTGCCACTTATGAAATTATTGAAACACTCGTCATCACAGTTATCCCAACCCACTGACAAACCAAGCTATGTCATGAAGCAGATGTGTATATATGGTAGAAATCTACTCGGTTTTCTTTCTTCCTTTTCTTCTATGAGCTAGAACTAAAGCTCCACGTGCAAATATATAACCTGTTTGACACCAGCCGATCGAACTTTATGGTGGAACTGGAAACATACATGCATCGTCAGTGCGCTCGATCTTGAGTTTTGAACTCGAATTACAAACAAAAGTTGCCAGCTTGCACCAACTCTGGTAAACTCATTCTGAACTTGAACTATCCTAATCGTAGGATCACATTTCCATACATATGATTATTATAATATTTATTTATATGTAGTTTGGCCAGTTGTCTCAAATTATAACCTCAAGCGTTTGGTGTAATAGGAATGAACCACGTAGAGGCAAGATATGTATCTCTCTCGTGGGTAACTACCTTGTAGTGTCTCCCACGCCAATGCTCATGGAAGCTACCTTCTTCTAGATCATTACACCCCCACCCCCACCCCACGCCGACGGTGCCATTGTCTCTGATCCAGCAGCCAGATTGACCACATCCCGCCATGTCGCATGCAACAAGTTGGGACTTGCCTGAGTCGACTAACTAATGTGATGAGGCAAGGTTGTATTGGCAGAACACGCTCATTGTTGGAGGAAGAGACTCGGGCCTCCACCATATCTACTGATCTATAGTTCTGTGTGCACGCAGCAAGCATTTCTGCAGGAAATTGAACTCCGAGACCAGGGAGATGCACCTCATCTGTACTAGAATCAAATAAACAATACACTAAATTTCATGAATCACTCAATCAGGATTTTTGCGACTCACACTCGCATGTTCGTTTTTTTTTCGAAAAAGGAGGATGCCACCCGGCCTCTGCATCTGGGAGATGCATACGACCATTTTATTGATTATTCTCGAGGACCTTACAAAGTATAACAACAATATGTCTGAATCCACCATCTTGACAGCATCTGCCGCTACTTCTATCAGAATAATGAAGGGTGCAAGCTGGGCCACATACCCATACCTCTCACCTAAACCTAACATCTAAAACCGAAGGCCACGACCAAGCCATCTGCCGGGTCCGGGGCTCAAACCGGTCTGAAGCACTCGCATGTTCGTTGGAGTAATGAATTGCCAAAACTGAATGCAAATAGGCATCGATCAGTCGTGTAGTGCCACACAGAGTTGTGAGCTACGAAGCCACAACCATGGCTGGAGCTGATCTGATCATCTTCTCGAGTGAGACCATCGATCTGCAAATAGGACCAGTTAGCAGACATCCAGTCTAGCCAGCTAGCAACACAGTACGAGACAAACAAAACCAATTCATTTCAGAGTACATAAGCCGCCATGAATGGATTCAGCTCCAACCAACAATTCTTCTTAGTGCAAAGATAAGTTTTAACACCCCGCCTCCCGGTCAGAGGAAGGAGAGGACTACAAGCTCAACCTACGATCTACCCCCCGAGAAATCACATGAATTACAAGAAGGTGCCTCTCCTTACTAATCTCTCCTCGTCTATTCCCTCTTCTTGTTTTGTTTGCTACCGGTGCGCTCGCCAATTGGCTCCGTTGCGGCGTAGATCTCGCTGATCAGGCGGTAGAGCTTCACCCTCCGCTGCCTCCCGGCCACCTCATGCTCCTCATCTTCCTCCCAGTCCTCGGAACCACCAAGAATTATGGCGCCCGAAGCCGGCGGCGCTGGTGGGGCCTTCGTGGAGCGCGGAGGGGAGGAGGACTGACCCGAGAGCGCCACGCAGGGGGCGACGGGGAGGACGCGCAGGGTGCCCAAGGACACGCTGCTCTCGCTAAGGCGGATGAGTTGCTCAGCCACTTCCAGCTCAAGCGCCGTGAATTCCTCCACCTCTGCTGGCGCCGCCGCCCTGGTCTTCTTCCTCTTGGGCTTTGGCTCCATCTCCCCCTTCACTGGTTGTACCTTGCGCTGTAGGTTTTTCATGGAAGATTAGTGTGGGTGGGTTGCCATGGACACGCGGGTTGGATAATTTCGCCTCCACTCTCTCTTCTAGTCTTTTCTTTGGTTGTTCCCCTTCTCCTTTTCCTCTTGTTTCCCGATAGAGAGGGGCTTGGCTTTTATTTCTTTATTTTCCCCTTGGATTTTTGGAAATGTTTGAATTATTTCCCTAGGTGGCATCCCATAAATGACATAGCCTGGAATAGATTTGGCATGGCATGAAACACGTTTCACGCGTAATTACAATTATCCTGTAATACAATGCGAATACGCGTCACTGTGTAGACGCGTGTCACATTCTGAGCTGTCTGTTTTTTTTTTTTTTTTTTTTTTTGCGGGGGAGCTGTCTTGTTAATCAAGCATGCAGCACGTCTAATCGGCTTTGTCCAACGAATTGTTGGGTCAGGCACCCATCGACTTGTCACGCTTGAGGTTCTCACACATTGTATGTACATGCTACAGATTTCCCTACCATAGTTGTTTCCTATCATGATTTATGGTATGTAAGTTATTTGATGCCTGGTTTCACACTCATTGTTACCGTTGCGCATTCACATGGCTTGGTATACACATAGTTTAAATTACATTATATAGACAGTCCTTGTTACCGTTGCATATTCATACTATAGAACTTGTTGTCACAATTGCATATTTCTCTATTTCCCCTTGCTCTTTTGGACACATCAATATGGCCCGGAATAGATTTGGCCTGACCAAGGTTTTACACTGTTAATTATCATTGAGCCTTAATCCAACACGAACGCGTTGCCATGCAGATCCGTGGCACATCATGTTCGTCTGTCAATCTTGGGCAAATTGCATCTTGTCGGCTATGTCCAGTTCACCAATGGATTGCCATTGGCATGTTGCATTGGAGGTTCTCATGTGTTGTACGTATACGCTACATATTTCCATATTATCATTGTTGGTCACGATTGTGGTGTGTAACTTGTTCTTGGTAATATTTCCTTTAATCAACACCTTCTTACGAGACGAGTTGGGCTCGAAAGAAGTCCATTCTCTTCTTGACAACTACTCCCTCTGTTCCTAAATACTTGTCTTTCTAGAGATTTCAACAAGTGACTACATACAGCGTAAAATGAGTGAATCTACACTTTAAAATATGTCTACATACATTCGTATGTTGAGTCCATTTGAAATGCCTAGAAAGACAAGTATTTGGGAACGGAGGGAGTACAAGAATATCATAAAGGGATTTCTACTTTCATTCTCCTCATTGCTTTGTTCTGCTCAATTTTGTCCCACCCAACTAATATTCCTCACTTTTCCCCTCCTCTACTCAGGCCACACTCATAAAATCCCAAAACAGAGCCTTGTCATTGGGTCAAAGTAGTTCACCATTACCTGGCTCACTAGTGGGACACCCCGGGGCCCACCTGTCAGTGTCTGGTTTATTGGCAAAAAATGGTGGAATATAATGCCATCCGAGGGGGGTCGAACTCGAGAGCCATCCTTGAATATGCATTGTAGGAGCCATTTGAGTTGTGTGCATGTGTGTGCCGAGGGGCAGAGAAATAACCTTTTGACCTGACATTGCCTACTTTAAAAGACGGGTTCATGATTGAGTGACACAAGAAAGATAGATCACGACGGTGTCAAACAAAGCAGATTTAGAGATAGCACATTCAGATAAACCTAATAAGCACATTCATAGATGTGCTCAATCCTAACAGAGCAATTGACATTACCGTAATACGAAATTAAGAGAGTGATAGCATGGGCGACATAAGATTGCTAGAGCCGACAGAGACAATAGATGGACGCCTACTTGTCTTCATCGTCCGAAAGGACGATAGCGCCATCATCGTATAGGATGACGAAGTTCGGTCCCTCGCCTTCCACCTTGAGAGTGGTCGCTGCACACAGAGTGTTAACCCTCCTCTTCTCTCTAGCTGCGGACTCTTCTTTAGTTGCCCAATGTCTGACATGGACAGAGACGCAACGAGCACTGCCTGGTCGAGCGGCTGATGCGCCGCACGCAGGGCCTCCTCCGCCTAGGTAGCAAACCCGACAACATTTTTTGCCGGATCCGGTATCTCTTCCCTGGCCTTCTCTTCCCTGGTGTTGATGATGATGAGTGATATTTTGATGTATACTATGCAACTTCACTTCTTGTAGACTCTGTTGGGCCTCCAAGCGTAGAGTTTTATAGTACATTAGCAATTTTCCCTCAAGTGGATGACCTAAGGTTAATCAATCCGTGGGAGGCATAGGATGAAGATGGTCTCTCTCAAACAACCCTGCAATCAAATACAAGAAATCTCTTGTGTCTCCAACACACCAAATACAATGGTAAATTGTATACGTGGACTAGTACGATGAGGAGATGGTGATATAAGTCTAGTATGGATAGTTGATATAGGTTTTGTAATCTGAAAATATAAAAACAGCAAGGTAGCAAGTGATAAAATGGAGCACAAATGGTATTGAAATGCTTGAAAACAAGGTTTAGGGTTCATACTTTCACTAGTGCAACATCTCAATAGTGCTCACATAATTGAATCATATAACAATCCCTCAACACATGACAAAGAATCACTCCAAAGTTCTTATCTAGAAGAGAACATAAGATGAAATTGTTGTAGGTGTCGGTGTCAAAACCGGCAGATCTCGGGTGGGGGTCCCGAACGGTGCGTCCAAGGATCGATGGTAACAGGAGGCAGGGAACACGATGTTTACCCGGGTTCGGGCCCTCTTAATGGAGGTAATACCCTACTTCCTGCTTGATTGACTTTGATGAGTATAGGGGTTACAAGAGTTGATCTACCTCGAGATCGTAATGGCTAAACCCTAGATGTCTAGCATGTATGATTGTGCTTGTCCCTACGGTCTATGCCCTCCAGTTTATATTGGCACCGGAGGGGATTAGGGTTGTACAAAGTCGGTTTACAGAGGAAGGAAACTATACATCTGGACGCCAAGCTTGCCATCCACGCAAAGGAGAGTCCCATCCGGACACGGAAGAAGGCCTTCCATCTCGTATCTTCACGGCCCATCAGTCCGGCCCATGTCACATAGGCTGGCTGCCCGATGACTCCACAGTCCAGGGCTCCCTCAGTAGCCCCTGAACCGGGCTTCAATGATGATGTATCCGGCGCGCAGATTGTCTTCGGCATTGCAAGGCAGGTTCCTTCTCGGAATACTCCAATGCAGTCCTCCGCACAATATAGCTGTATCTGGCTCTGTTTAATAACTACAACCTTAAGCTATAAGGGCAAAAATACTCAAAACAAAGTAAGTCACGTACATAGGTGATTTTTCCGGCGAGGCGTTATGTCCTGGCCTTGTTAGTATTCTGAACCATTTTACAGTCCCCGCTTCGTGTTTCGAGGCACGGTCATAGGCACGTCTTCTCAAAAAAGGGATCATGTCCCCTTACCACGGGATTCTCATCAATAGGGGTTTGGGTAATCCAACCGTGACGTTCACACGTCCCCTTGGGAATAGGCGAGATTTAAGGCTTATGAAGGGACGCTTGATATCCACTGCCTTTATAAGAAGATAGGGATCCGTATTTTTTACCCCACGCCTTCTTCCTCCTCAGCCCATCTGCCATTTGAGCTCCAGCGCCCAAGTTCCAATCTTTTCCATCGCCACCAAACACTTTTAGCCACGTCCGGATCTAGAGCGCAGGGCAAGTGGATGGCTTCCTCTATTACAGAGGAGAACATCAAGGCGCTCTGGGAAGCTGGGTACTTGGCCGCGGACATAGTTCACCGGCTCCCTGCCAAGAAGCAGATCATTCCCACCCCGGAGCCTAATGATAGGGTAGTATTCATTCCCCATTTCCTCCGTGGACTAGGGTTTCCCCTCCATCCTTTCGCCTGTGGTCTCATGTTTTACTATGGGCTAGATTTCCACGTTCTAGCCCCAAATTCCTTCCTCGCCATTTCGGTGTTTATCGTCGTGTGCGAGGCATTCCTCCGCATCCCTCCCCACTTTGTCCTATGGCTCAAGGTCTTCAATGTGAAGCCGAAGGTGGTTGAAGGTCAACACACGGAGTGCGGCGGCGCCATGGTGAACAAACTTCACAATGTCACCTAGCCAAAGGGGGCCTTTGTGGAGACTATCAAGGGATGGCAGCAGGGGAGGTTCAATATCACAGAACCCCATGACACCACATGGGCCGCCGCTCCCGAGTTCAAATCCGGGCCTCCAATGTGGCTTACCTCATGCATCAACAAGGGCCTGGATTGAGCGCCGCCTGACAAGGTGATGACACTGCAGAGTCGCATCAAGGGTATGACAAATAGGAACACTAGTCTTGCCAGCGTGATCCAGGTGATGCTCTTTCGCCGGATTCTCCTCTACCAGCACCGGACTCGGTACATGTGGGAATTCGACCCGGCCAGTCCTCGGACCCTGCAGCGGTTCTTCGGCACGACGCACGAAGACATATGGAAGCTGCTTTTCAAGGCTCAGAAGTTGTGGCCAAAAACGACCGAAGACCGCGGCCTCGACTGCACTCATCTGGCCACTCCCGTAAGTTTTATGATAACTTCAATTTGTAAATCCAAGGAGTATATTTAGTTACGTTACTCCCACATGGCTGGACAAAGAAGGCGGAGTGGATCCAATGTCCGCCTCCGCTACCTGAAGACCCAACCATCCCTCTGTTGACGAAGATGCTGGTTCCGGCGCCGTATCAGGCGCCGGAGAAGAAGGCCAAGAAGAAGGGCAAGGAGGCCAGAGGTGGCCTCCGTAGTAAAGGTGCTTCGGATGTTGCATCCAAAGACATCGAGACTCTCTCCTATCATGACAAAGATGAGGAGGAGGAAGAGAGCAATTCTCCCCTTAAGGGGGGCAAGAAGAAAAGGGCGGCTTCTGCGGACCTGGAGGCTGCTACCTCTTGGGCATGCATTGGTTTTCCCTTGAAGAGGAAAGGGTGATGCAGCAAAGTAGCGTAAGTATTTCCCTCTGTTTTGAGAACCAAGGTATCAATCCAGTAGGAGACGACACACAAGTAACCTAGTACCTGCACAAACAATCAAGAACCTTGCAACCAACACGGTAAAGGGGTTGTCAATCCCTTCACGGCCAATCACAAAAGTGAGATCTGATAGAGATAGTAAAGTAAATATTTTTGGTATTTTTGTTGTATAGATTGGAAAGTAAAGATTGCAATAAAAAGGAACGGCGATAGAAATTGGCAAGTTGACGGAAAAATAATAGATTAAATATAAAGGAAAAGAAACCTGGGGGCCATAGGTTTCACTAGTGGCTTCTCTCAAGATAGCATGTATTACGGTGGGTGAACAAATTACTGCTGAGCAATTGATAGAAGAGCGCATAATTATGAAGACATCTAAGGCAATGATCATGAACATAAGCATCATGTCCGTGTCAAATAGACCAAAACAATTCTGCATCTACTACTATTACTCCACACGTCGACCGCTATCCAGCATGCATCGAGATCGTAATGGCTAAACCCTAGATGTCTAGCATGTATGATTGTGATTGTCCCTACGGTCTATGCCCTCCGGTTTATATTGGCACCGGAGAGGATTAGGGTTCTAAAAAGTCGGTTTACAGAGGAATGAAACTATACATCTGGACGCCAAGCTTGCCATCCACGCAAAGGAGAGTCCCATCCGGACACGGAAGAAGGCCTTCCATCTCGTATCTTCACGGCCCATCAGTCCGGCCCATGTCACATAGGCTGGCTGCCCGATGACTCCACAGTCCAGGGCTCCCTCAGTAGCCCCTGAACCGGGCTTCAATGATGATGTATCCGGCGCGCAGATTGTCTTCGGCATTGCAAGGCAGGTTCCTTCTCGGAATACTCCAATGCAGTCCTCCGCACAATATAGCTGTATCTGGCTCTGTTTAATAACTACAACCTTAAGCTATAAGGGCAGAAATACTCAAAACAAAGTAAGTCACGTACATAGGTGATTTTTCCGGCGAGGCGTTATGTCCTGGCCTTGTTAGTATTCTGAACCATTTTACAGTCCCCGCTTCGTGTTTCGAGGCACGGTCATAGGCACGTCTTGTCAAAAAAGGGATCATGTCCCCTTACCACGGGATTCTCATCAATAGGGGTTTGGGTAATCCAACCGTGACGTTCACACGTCCCCTTGGGAATAGGCGAGATTTAAGGCTTATGAAGGGACGCTTGATATCCACTGCCTTTATAAGAAGATAGGGATCCGTATTTTTTACCCCACGCCTTCTTCCTCCTCAGCCCATCTGCCATTTGAGCTCCAGCGCCCAAGTTCCAATCTTTTCCATCGCCACCAAACACTTTTAGCCACGTCCGGATCTAGAGCGCAGGGCAAGTGGATGGCTTCCTCTATTACAGAGGAGAACATCAAGGCGCTCTGGGAAGCTGGGTACTTGGCCGCGGACATAGTTCACCGGCTCCCTGCCAAGAAGCAGATCATTCCCACCCCGGAGCCTAATGATAGGGTAGTATTCATTCCCCATTTCCTCCGTGGACTAGGGTTTCCCCTCCATCCTTTTGTTGGGGAACGTAGCAGAAATTCAAAATTTTCCTACGTGTCACCAAGATCTATCTATGGAGAGACTAGCAACGAGGGGAAGGAGAGTGCATCTACATACCCTTGTAGATCGCTAAGCGGAAGCGTTCAAGTGAACGGGGTTGAAGGAGTCGTACTCGTCGTGATTCAAATCACCGATGATCCTAGCGCCGAACGGACGGCACCTCCGCGTTCAACACACGTACGGAACGGAGACGTCTCCCACGCCTTGATCCAGCAAGGAGGAGAGAGAGGTTGATGGAGATCCAGCAGCATGACGGCGTGGTGGAAGTAGTGGGATTCCAACAGGGCTTCTCTAAGCGCTGCGGGAGGAGGGAGATGTGTCACGGGAGGGAGAGGGAGGCGCCAGGCCTTAAGTATGGTTGCTCCTCCTTTTCCCCACTATATATAGGGCCAAGGGAGAGGGGGGAGGCGCAGCCCTTGCCCCTTCCTCAAAGGAAAGGGTGCGGCCAAAGGGGGGGAGGAGTCCATCCTCCCCAAGGCACCTCGGAGGTGCCTTCCCCCTTTAGGTCTCTCCCCTTTTTCTCTTCTCTTGGCGCATGGGCCTCTTGGGGCTGGTGCCCTTGGCCCATGTAGGCCAACGCGCACCCCCTACAGCCCATGTGCCCCCCCGGGGCAGGTGGCCCCACCCGGTGGACCCCCGGGACCCTTCCGGTGGTCCCGGTACAATACCGATGACCCCGAAACTTGTCCCGATGGCCGAAACAGGACTTCCTATATATAATTCTTTACCTCCGGACCATTCCGGAACTCCTCGTGACGTCCGGGATCTCATCCGGGACTCCGAACAACATTCGGGTTACCGCATACTAATATCTCTATAACCCTAGCGTCACCGAACCTTAAGTGTGTAGACCCTACGGGTTCAGGAGACATGCAGACATGACCGAGATGACTCTCCGGTCAATAACCAACAGCGGGATCTGGATACCCATGTTGGCTCCCACATGTTCCACGATGATCTCATCGGATGAACCACGATGTCAAGGACTTAATCAATCCCGTATACAATTCCCTTTGTCTATCGGTACGATACTTGCCCGAGATTCGATCGTCGGTATCCCGATACCTTGTTCAATCTCGTTATCGGCAAGTCTCTTTACTCGTTCCGTAACACATCATCCCGTGATCAACCCCTTGGTCACATTGTGCACATTATGATGATGTCCTACCGAGTGGGCCCAGAGATACCTCTCCGTTTACACGGAGTGACAAATCCCAGTCTCGATTCGTGCCAACCCAACAGACACTTTCGGAGATACCTGTAATGCACCTTTATAGCCACCCAGTTACGTTGTGACGTTTGGTACACCCAAAGCATTCCTACGGTATCCGGGAGTTGCACAATCTCATGGTCTAAGGAAAAGATACTTGACATTAGAAAAGCTTTAGCATACGAACTACACGATCTTTGTGCTAGGCTTAGGATTGGGTCTTGTCCATCACATCATTCTCCTAATGATGTGATCCCGTTATCAATGACATCCAATGTCCATGGTCAGGAAACCGTAACCATCTATTGATCAACGAGCTAGTCAACTAGAGGCTTACTAGGGACATATTGTGGTCTATGTATTCACACGTGTATTACGATTTCCGGATAATACAGTTATAGCATGAATAAAAGACTATTATCATGAACAAAGAAATATAATAATAACCAATTTATTATTGCCTCTAGGGCATATTTCCAACAGTCTCTCACTTGCACTAGAGTCAATAATCCAGTTCACATCGCTATGTGACTAACACTCAAGGTCACATCCCATGTGACTAACACCCAAAGAGTTTACTAGAGTCAATAATCTAGTTCACATTACCATGTGATTAACACTCGATGAGTTCTGGGTTTGATCATGTTATGCTTGTGAGAGATGTTATAGTCAACGGGTCTGAATCTTTCAGATCCGTGTGTGCTTTACAAATCTCTATGTCATCTCCTAGATGCAGCTACCACGTTCTATTTGGAGCTATTCCAAATAACTGTTCTACTTGGAGCTATTCTAAATTGTTGCTCCATTATACGTATCCGGTATCTCTACTTAGAGCTATCCGGATAGGTGTTAAGCTTGCATCGACGTAACCCTTTACGACGAACTCTTTTACCACCTCCATAATCGAGGAAATTCCTTAGTCCACTAGTTACTAAGGATAACTTTGACCGCTGTCCTGTGATCCATTCTTGGATCACTCTTGTACCCCTTGACTGACTCATGGCGAGGCACAATTCAGGTGCGGTACACAGCATAGCATACTGTAGAGCCTACGTCTTAAGCATAGGGGACGACCTTCGTCCTTTCTCTCTATTCTGCCGTGGTCGAGCTTTAAGTCTTAACTTCATACCTTACAACTCAGGCAAGAACTCCTTCTTCGACTGATCCATCTTGAACACCTTCAAGATCATGTCAAGGTATGTGCTCATTTGAAAGTACTATTAAGCGTTTTGATCTATCCTCATAGATCTTGATGCTCAATGTTCAAGTAGCTTAATCCAGGCTTTCCATTGAAAAACACTTTCCAAATAACCCTATATGCTTTCCAGAAATCCTACGTCATTTCCGATCTATGATATGTCGACAACATATATTCATCAGAAATTCTATAGTGCTCCCACTCACTTCTTTGGAAATACAAGTTTCTCATAAACTTTGTATACACCCAAAATCTTTGATCATCATCAAAGCATACATTCCAACTCCGAGATGCTTACTCCAGTCCTTAGAAGGATTGCTAGATCTTTGCATACTTATTAGCATCTTTCAGGATTGACAAAACCTTCCGGTTGTATCACATACAACCTTTCCTCAAGAAAATCGTCGAGGAAACAATGTTTTGACATCCTATCTGCAAGATTTCATAAATAATGCAGTAATCGCTAATATAATTCCAACAGACTCTTAGCATCGCTACGAGTGAGAAAGTCTCATCGCAGTCAACTCCTTGAACTTGTCGGAAAACATCTTAACGACAAGTCGAGCTTTCTTAATGGTGATACTTACCATCATTGTCCGTCTTCCTTTTAAAATCCATCTGCACTCAACAGCCTTACGACCATCGAGCTGTTCTGCCAAAGTCTCCACTTTGTTTTCATACATGGATCCTCTCTCGGGTTTTATGGCCTCGAGCCATTTATCGGAATCCGGGCCCACCATCATTTCTCCATAGCTCATAGGTTCATTGTTGTCTAGCAACATGACTTCCAAGACAGGATTACGTACCACTCTGAAGTAGTACGCATCCTTGTCATCTCACGAGGTTTGGTAGTGACTTGATCCGAAGTTTCATGATCAATATCATAAGCTTCCACTTCAATTGGTGTAGGTGCCACAGGAACAACTTCCTGTGCCCTGCCACACACTAGTTGAAGAGACGGTTCAATAACCTCATCAAGTCTCCACCATCCTCCCACTCAATTCTTTCAAGAGAAACTTTTCCTCGAGAAAGGACCCGATTCTAGAAACAATCCCTTATTGCTTTCGGATCTGAGACAGGAGGTATACCCAACTGTTTTGGGTGTCCTATGAAGATGCATTTTATCCGCTTTGGGTTCAAGCTTATCAACCTGAAACTTTTTCACATAAGCGTCGCAGCCCCAAACTTTTAAGGAACGACAGCTTAGGTTTCTCCAAACCATAGTTCATACGGTGTCGTCTCAACGGAGTTTCGTGGTGCCCTATTAAAGTGAGTGCGGTTGTCTCTAATGCCTAACCCATGAACGATAGTGGTAATTTGATAAGAGACATCAAGGTACGCACCATATCCAATAGGGTGCAACTATGATGTTCGGACACACCATCCCACTATGGTGTTCCAGGCTGTATTAGTTGTGAAACAATTTCCACAATGTCTTAATTCTGTGCCAAACTTGTAATTCAGATATTCATCTCTATGATCATATCATAGATATTTTATCCTCTTGTCACGACGATCTTTCAACTTCACCCTGAAATTACTTGAACCTTTCAATAATTCAGACTCGTGATTCATCAAGTAAATATACTCAACATCTTACTCAAATCATCTGTGAAGTAAGAACATAACGATATCCACTACATGCCTCAGCACTCATTGGACTGCACACATCAAAATGTATTACTTCCAACAAGTTGCTTTCTGGTTCCATTTTACTGAAAACGAGGCTTTCAGTCGTCTTGCCCATGTGGTATGATTTGCATGTCTCAAGTGATTCAAAACCAAGTGAGTCCAAACGATCCATCTGTATAGAGTTTCTTCATGCATATACACCAATAGACATGGTTTGCATGTCTCAAACTTTCAAAAACGAGTGAGTCCAAAGATCCATCAACATGGAGCTTCTTCATGCGTTTTATACCATTATGACTTACATGGCAGTGCCACAAGTAAGTGGTACTATCATTACTATCTTTTGGCATGAACATGTGTATCACTACGATCGAGATTCAATAAACCATTCATTTCAGGTGTAAGACCATTTGAAGGTGTTATTCAAATAAACAGAGTAACCGTTATTCTCCTTAAATGAATAACCGTATTGCGATAGACATAATCCAATCATGTCTATGTTCAACGCAAACACCAAATAACAATTATTTAGGTTTAACACCAATCTCTTTGGTAGAGGGAGCGTGCGATGCTTGATCATATCAAGCTTGGAAAAACTTCCAACACATATCGTCAGCTCACCTTTAGCTAGTATCCGTTTATTCCATAGCTTTTATTTCAAGTTACTAACACTTAGCAACCGAACCGGTATCTAATACCCTGGTGCTACTAGGAGTACTAGTAAAGTACACATCAACACAATGTATATCCAATATACTTCTATCGACCTTGCCAGCCTTCTAATCTACCAAGTATCTAGGGTAATTCTGCTCCTGTGGCTGTTCCCCTTATTACAGAAGCACTCAGTGTCGGGTTTGGGTTCAACCTTGGGTTTCTTCACTAGAGCAGCAGCTGAATTGCCGTTTTATGAAGTATCCCTTCTTGCCCTTGCCCTTCTTGAAACTGGTGGTTTTTCCAACCATCAACAATTGATGCTCCTTCTTGATTTCTACTTTCGCGGTGTAAAACATCGTGAATACCTCAAGGATCATCATATCTATCCCTGATATGTTATAGTTCATCACAAAGCTCTAGCAGCTTGGTGGTAATGACTTCAGAGAAACATCACTATCTCATCTGGAAGATCAACTCCCACTCGATTCAAATGATTGTTGTACTCAGACAATCTGAGCACAGGCTCAACAATTGAGCTTTTCTCCCTTAGTTTGTAGGTTAAGAAAATCGTCGGAGGTCTTATACCTCTTGACGTGGGCACGAGCCAGAAATCCCAATTTCAGCCCTCAAAACATCTCATATGTTTCACGATGTTTCGAAAAACATCTTTGGTGCCTCTACTTAAGCCATTTAACTGAACTATCACGTAGTTATCAAAATGTGTATGTCCGATGTTCGTAACATCCACAGACGACGTTTGGGGTTCAGCACACTGAGCGGTGCATTAAGGACATAAGCTTTCTACTGTCCGCATAATCGCTACTATCAACTTTCAACTATATTTTCTCTAGGAACATATCTAAAAAGTGGAACTAAAGCGCGAGCTTACGACATAATTTGCAAAGATCTTTTGACTATGTTCAGGATAATTAAGTTCATCTTATGAACTCCCACTCAGATAGACATCCCTCTGGTCATCTAAGTGATTACATGATCCGAGTCAACTAGGCCGTGTCCGATCATCACGTGAGACGGACTAGTCATCATCGGTGAACATCTTCATGTTGATCGTATCTACTATACGACTCATGCTCGACCTTTCGGTCTCCGTGTTCCGAGGCCATGTCTGTACATGCTAGGATCGTCAAGTTAACCCTAAGTGTATTGCATGTGTAAATCTGTCTTACACCCGTTGTATGTGAACGTAAGGATCTATCACACCCGATCATCACGTGGTGCTTCGAAACGACGAACTATAGCAACGGTGCATAGTTAGGGGAGAACACTTCTTGAAATTGTTGTAAGGGATCATCTTATTTACTACTGTCGTTCTAAGTAAACAAGATGCATAAACATGATAAACATCACATGCAATCAGATAGTGACATGATATGGCCAATATCATTTTGCTCCTTTTGATCTCCATCTTCGGGGCTCCATGATCATCATCGTCACCGGCATGACACCATGATCTCCATCATCATGATCTCCATCATCGTGTCTTCATGAAGTTGTCTCGCCAACTATTACTTCTACTACTATGGCTACCGGTTAGCAATAAAGTAAAGTAATTACATGGCGTTGTTCAATGACACGCAGGTCATACAATAAATTTAAGACAACTCCTATGGCTCCTGCCGGTTGTCATACTCATCGACATGCAATTCGTGAATCCTATTACAAGAACATGATCAATCTCATACATCACATATCATTCATCACATTCTTCTTGGCCATATCACATCACAAAGCATACCCTGCAAAAACAAGTTAGACGTCCTCTAATTGTTGTTTGCATGTTTTACGTGGCTGCTATGGGTTTCTAGCAAGAACGTTTCTTACCTACGCAAAACCACAACGTGATATGCCAATTGCTATTTACCCTTCATAAGGACCCTTTTCATCGAATCTGTTCCGACTAAAGTGGGAGAGACTGGCACCCGCTAGCCACCTTATGCACCAAGTGCATGTCATTCGGTGGAACCTGTCTCACGTAAGAGTACGTGTAAGGTCGGTCCGGGCCGCTTCATCCCACAATACCGTCGAAACAAGATTGGACTAGTAACGGTAAGCATATTGAACAACATCAACGCCCACAACTACTTTGTGTTCTACTCGTGCAAAGAATCTACGCAATAGACCTAGCTCATGATGCCACTGTTGGGGAACGTAGCAGAAATTCAAAATTTTCCTACATGTCACCAAGATCTATCTATGGAGAGACTAGCAACAAGGGGAAGGAGAGTGCATCTACATACCCTTGTAGATCGCTAAGCGGAAGCGTTCAAGTGAACGGGGTTGAAGGAGTCGTACTCGTCGTGATTCAAATCACCGATGATCCTAGCGCCGAACGGACGGCACCTCCGCGTTCAACACACGTACGGAACGGAGACGTCTCCCATGCCTTGATCCAGCAAGGAGGAGGGAGAGGTTGATGGAGATCCAGCAGCACGACGGCATGGTGGAAGTAGCGGGATTCCAACAGGGCTTCGCTAAGCGTTGCGGGAGGAGGAAGATGTGTCACGGGAGGGAGAGGGAGGCGCCAGGCCTTAGGTATGGTTGCTCCTCCTTTTCCCCACTATATATAGGGCCAAGGGAGAGGGGGGAGGCGCAGCCCTTGCCCCTTCCTCCAAAGAAAGGGTGCGGCCAAAGGGGGAGAGGAGTCCATCCTCCCCAAGGCACCTCGGAGGTGCCTTCCCCCTTTAGGACTCTCCCCTTTTTCTCTTCTCTTGGCGCATGGGCCTCTTGGGGCTGGTGCCCTTGGCCCATGTAGGCCAAGGCGCACCCCCTACAGCCCATGTTGCCCCCCGGGGCAGGTGGCCCCACCCGGTGGACCCCCGGGACCCTTCCGGTGGTCCCGGTACAATACCGATGACCCCAAAACTTGTCCCGATGGCCGAAATAGGACTTCCTATATATAATTCTTTACCTCCGGACCATTCCGGAACTCCTCGTGACGTCCGGGATCTCATCCGGGACTTCGAACAATATTCGGGTTACCGCATACTAATATCTCTATAACCCCAGTGTCACCGAACCTTAAGTGTGTAGACCCTACGGGTTCGGGAGACATGCAGACATGACCGAGATGACTCTCCGGTCAATAACCAACAGCGGGATCTGGATACCCATGTTGGCTCCCACATGTTCCACGATGATCTCATCGGATGAACCACGATGTCAAGGACTTAATCAATCCCGTATACAATTCCCTTTGTCTATCGGTACGATGCTTGCCCAAGATTTGATCGTCGGTATCCCGATACCTTGTTCAATCTCGTTACCGGCAAGTCTCTTTACTCGTTCCGTAACACATCATCCCGTGATCAACCCCTTGGTCACATTGTGCACATTATGATGATGTCCTACTGAGTGGACCCAGAGATACCTCTCCGTTTACACGGAGTGACAAATCCCAGTCTCGATTCGTGCCAACCCAACAGACACTTTCGGAGATACCTATAATGCACCTTTATAGCCACCCAGTTACGTTGTGACGTTTGGTACACCCAAAGCATTCCTACGGTATCCGGGAGTTGCACAATCTCATGGTCTAAGGAAAAGATACTTGACATTAGAAAAGCTTTAGCATACGAACTACACGATCTTTGTGCTAGGCTTAGGATTGGGTCTTGTCCATCACATCATTCTCCTAATGATGTGATCCCATTATCAATGACATCCAATGTCCATGGTCAGGAAACCGTAACCATCTATTGATCAACGAGCTAGTCAACTAGAGGCTTACTAGGGACATATTGTGGTCTATGTATTCACACGTGTATTACGATTTCCGGATAATACAGTTATAGCATGAATAAAAGACTATTATCATGAACAAAGAAATATAATAATAACCAATTTATTATTGCCTCTAGGGCATATTTCCAACACCTTTCGCCTGTGGTCTCATGTTTTACTATGGGCTAGATTTCCACGATCTAGCCCCAAATTCCTTCCTCGCCATTTCGGTGCTTCTCGTCGTTTGCGAGGCATTCCTCCGCATCCCTCCCCACTTTGTCCTATGGCTCAAGGTATTCAATGTGAAGCCGAAGGTGGTTGAAGGTCAACACGCGGAGTGCGGCGGCGCCATGGTGAACAAACTTCACAATGTCACCTAGCCAAAGGGGGCTTTTGTGGAGACTATCAAGGGATGGCAGCAGGGGAGGTTCAATATCACAGAACCCCATGACACCACATGGGCCGCCGCTCCCGAGTTCAAATCCGGGCCTCCAATGTGGCTTACCTCATGCATCAACAAGGGCCTGGATTGAGCGCCGCCTGACAAGGTGACGACACTGCAGAGTCACATCAAGGGTATGACAAATAGGAACACTAGTCTTGCCAGCGTGATCCAGGTGATGCTCTTTCGCCGGATTCTCCTCTACCAGCACCGGACTCGGTAAATGTGGGAATTCGACCCGGCCAGTCCTCGGACCCTGCAGCGGTTCTTCGGCACGACGCACGAAGACATATGGAAGCTACTTTTCAAGGCTCAGAAGTTGTGGCCAAACACGACCGAAGACCGCGGCCTTGACTGCACTCATCTGGCCACTCCCGTAAGTTTTATGATAACTTCAATTTGTAAATCCAAGGAGTATATTTAGTTACGTTACTCCCACATGGCCTGACAAAGAAGGCGGAGTGGATCCAATGTCCGCCTCCGCTACCCGAAGACCCAACCATCCCTCTGTTGACGAAGATGCTGGTTCCGGCGCCGTATCAGGCGCCGGAGAAGAAGGCCAAGAAGAAGGGAAAGGAGGCCATAGGTGGCCTCCGTAGTAAAGGTGCTTCGGATGTTGCATCCAAAGACATCAAGACTCTCTCCTCTCATGACGAAGATGAGGAGGAGGAAGAGAGCAATTCTCCCCTTAAGGGGGGAAAGAAGAAAAGGGTGGCTTCTGCGGACCTGGAGGCTGCTACCTCTTGAGCATGCATTGGTTTTCCCTTGAAGAGGAAAGGGTGATGCAGCAAAGTAGCGTAAGTATTTCCCTCTGTTTTGAGAACCAAGGTATCAATCCAGTAGGAGACGACACACAAGTCACCTAGTACTTGCACAAACAATCAAGAACCTTGCAACCAACACGGTAAAGGGGTTGTCAATCCCTTCACGGCCAATCACAAAAGTGAGATCTGATAGAGATAGTAAAGTAGATATTTTTGGTATTTTTGTTGTATAGATTGGAAAGTAAAGATTGCAATAAAAAGGAACAGCGACAGAAATTGGCAAGTTGACGGAAAAATAATAGATTAAATATAATGGAAAAGAGACCCGGGGGCCATAGGTTTCACTAGTGGCTTCTCTCAAGATAACATGTATTACGGTGGGTGAACAAACTACTGCTGAGCAATTGATAGAAGAGCACATAATTATGAAGACATCTAAGGCAATGATCATGAACATAAGCATCATGTCCGTGTCAAATAGACCAAAACTATTCTGCATCTACTACTATTACTCCACACATCGACCGCTATCCAGCATGCATCTAGAATATTAAGTTCATAAGAACGGATTAACACATTAAGCAAGATGACATGATGTAGAGGGATAAACTCAAGCAATATGATATAAACCCCATCTTTTTATCCTCGATGGCAACAATAAAATACGTGCCTTGCTACCCCTACTGTCACTGGGAAAGGGCACCGCAAGATTGAACCCAAAGCTAAGCACTTCTCCCATTGCAAGAAAGATCAATCTAGTAGGCCAAACTAAACCGATAATTCGAAGAGACTTCCAAAGATATCAAATCATGAATATAAGAATTCAGAGAAGAACCAAATAATATTCATAGATAATCAAGTTCATAAATCCACAATTCATCGGATCTCGGCAAACACACCGCAAAAGAGTATTACATCGAACAAATCTCCAAGAACATCGAGGAGAACATGGTATTGAGAATCAAAGAGAGAGAAGAAACCATCTAGCTAATAACTATGGACCTGAAGATCTGTGGTAAACTACTCACGCTTCATCGGAGAGGCAATGGTGTTGATGTAGAAGCCCTCTGTGATCGATTTCCCCTCTGGCAAATCGCCGGAAGAGGCCCCAAGATGGGATCTCACAGGTACAGAATGTTGCGGTGGTGGAAAAGTATTTTCGTGGCTCTTCCTGATGTTTCTAGGGTATAAGAGTATATATAGGCGAAAGAAGTACGTCGGTGGAGCTATGAGGGGCCCATGAGGATCGGGGGCGCGCCTACCCCCCTGGGCGCGCCCTCCTGCCTCGTGGCTTCCTCGTAGAGTCCCAGACTTCAACTCCAAGTCTTATGGATTGATTTTGGTACAAGAAAGATCCTCGCGAAGGTTTCATTCCGTTTGGACTCCATTTGAAATTCCTTTTCTGTAAAACACTAAAATAGGAAAAAAAAACATAAACTGGCACTAGGCCTCCAGTTAATAGGTTAGTCCCAAAAATAATGTAAAAGAGCATATTAAAGCCTAGTAAACATCCAAAAAAGATAATATAATAGCATGGAACAATCAAAAATTATAGATACGTTGGAGACGTAGCAGGCATCCCCAAGCTTAATTCCTACTCGTCCTCGAGTAGGTAAATGATAAAAACAGAATTTTTGATGTGGAATGCTACCTAGCATATTTCTCAATGTATTTTTTCTTTATTGTGGCATGAATGTTCAGATCCAAAAGATTCAAGACAAAAGTTTAATATTGACATAAAAATAATAATACTTCAAGCATACTAACAAAGCAATCATGTCTTCTCAAAATAACATGGCAAAAGAAAGTTATCCCTACAAAATCAAATAGTCAACATGGCCAAAGAAAGTTATCCCTACAAAATAAAATAGTCTGGTTATGCTCTATCTTCATCACACAAAGTATTTAATCATGCACAACCCTGATGACAAGCCAAGCAAGTGTTTCATACTTTTGATTTTCTCAAACTTTTTCAATCTTCATGCAATACAAGAGCGTGAGCCATGGACATAGCATTATATGTAGAATAGAATGGTGGTTGTGGAGAAGACAAAAAGGAGAATATAGTCTCACATCAACTAGGCGTATCAACGGGCTATGGAGATGCCCATCAATAGATATCAATGTGAGTGAGTAGCTATTACCATGCAACAGATGCACTAGAGCTATAAGTTTATGAAAGCTCAACAAGAAACTAAGTGGGTGTGCATCCAACTTGCTTGCTCACGAAGACCTAGGGCACTTTGAGGAAGCCCATCATTGGAATATACAAGCCAAGTTCTATAATGAAAAATTCCCACTAGTATATGAAAGTGACAACATAGGAGACTCTCTGTCATGAAGATCATTGTCGTGGAATTATCACGTCAGATGTCCTAGTGAGAGGACTTAGTCGTGGAGCCATCGCAACAAGATTAGCTTAAAGGGCTTAAACCGGACAAAGGACACGGAGAATTTATACTGGTTCATGTAAGTGCATCTAGTGCCCCTTAGTGATTTTGGTGTATTGAAGACTTATAGGTTAAGTAACTGATGCGTTTGTGAGTGTACATAGGTCTATAAGTCTATGAGGAGTTTGATATTTACAAAGAAAGTCGACCCCTAAAAATGAAGTTCTTCGACTGGAGACTTTGATATTCTGAAGACTTTCTGAAGACTTTGAAAGTGAAGAAATTGGTGTGACCTTGAAGACTTGGTATTCATTCGAGGAATATGGAGCGTGAAGACTTTTGTTTTCGTAGTTTCATTTTCTCTTTCTTGAGTCATAGGAAACACCGTACTGTTAAAGGGGGTCGAGGAAATACTAAGGAAAAATTTCCATGTGATGCTCAACTCAAAATCCTACACCTACCAATCCCTTCGAGTGAAGCCATTGGAAATCTCATACAGTTCAGTCAATTTCTTCAGTGACAGAGACGCAGTTCTTCTGGTCACTGAGGACTTTGCTCTAACTGAGGAGTTAGGAATTCGCCAGTGCGAATTGCCTACACAGTGAGGAACATGATAGCCCTGAGGAATTTGAGAGTCAAATTTCCAACCATTGCTGTGCTGCGCGCCGGCTGTCCAAAATATCTTATCCACCTAACGGTCATATCATTGAAGGGCATTTATGTCTTATCATGTCGGGCTGCTCCCTAGGCTATAAAAAGCCGCCCCCTACAACCACTAGTTGGTTGGCTGCTCCGAGAGAACTTGACACTTGTCATTTGAGAGCAACCCATCCTCCGAGGACTTTGAGCGAAAATCATCAAGTGAGGAAATCCCAAAACCAAACCCCCACAAACCCAAAGTGATTAAGCATCACTGAAGAAATTGATCCTGTGTGGATCTGACGCTTGTTACCTTTGAAGACTGTGCTTCTTCCAGACGGTTAGGCGTCAAGGTCTAGAGCATCCAAGAGGAATTGTGGATCGCCGAGTGACCAAGTCTGTGAAGGTTTGGAAGTCACCTGAAGACTTACCACGAGTGATTGGACGAGGCCTGCGTGGTCTTAGTTCAAGGAGAATACGGTGAGGACTGGGTGTCCGGGACTGTGTGTCCTCGAGTTTAAATACTCAACCGCTCCAACCAGACGTACAACTGAGACAGCAGTTGGAACTGGTTTACCAAATCATTGTCTTCACCAACTAACTGGTTCTATTTCCTCAACTCTTTCATTTCCTCATTACTGTGTTGTATGTTGTTCATATCTGTGCTTGAAGACTTTGACTGAAGACTTTCACAAATTCCTCAGTTCAATTTCTTCAGTCTGTCCATCTTCATCTTGTTATCCTGTGTTTACGCTTTCTGTACTTTGTGCTAGTCTTCATTTCATCATGATGACCATGTTTGTATTCTGCTATGTTTACTTCTGAGTACTTATTCCGCTGCAAGTAGTTCTTCGCTAAGGAATTTCCTCACCAGCAAATTCCTCAGTGAAGAATTCATAAAAATCGCCTATTCACCCCCCCTCTAGTCGATATAACGCACTTTCAATTGGTATCAGAGCAAGGTACTCCCTTGTTCTGTGTGATTTTGGTTTAACCGCCTGGAGTTTTAGTTATATCGACCGCAGGTATGATCAAGGTCTTGGCTGGGTGTCCTACCTTTGATGGAATGGACTACCCCTACTGGAAGAACAAGATGCGAATGCATCTTGAGGCAATTGATAATGATCTCTGGTATGTTGTGGAAAATGGTGTCCCCACTGTCACTCCCTCACTGAACGCTACCGATGTGAAGAGATTCAAACAACTCGATTCTCAAGCGAAGAATATCATATGTGGCCATCTGAGCAAAGGACAGTATGGAAGAGTGAGTGCTTTGGAAACTGCTAAGCTTATCTGGGATAGGCTGTCCAAAGTAAATGAAGGAGTTTCAACTCAGCGTGACTCTCGAGTCGATGTTCTTCGGAATCTCTTCAACTGCTTCAAAAGACTCGACAATGAGAATGTCCAACAAACCTTTGATCGCCTCACTGACATCTCAAATGAGCTTCAAGCCCTCGGTGCCACTGACATTACTGATCATGAAGTTGTGAAGAAACTGCTGAGATCGCTTGATTCCTCATTTGATACTCTGGGATTGATGATACAAGAACGTGCTGACTACAAGTCGCTTGATCCTGCTGATATCCTCGAAAGGCTAAACACTCACGAGTTCCAGCTTGCTGAAAAGAGAGATCTCTATGGCTCAAACTATGGCAAACCACGTGCCCTCAAGGCCAAGGTTGTGTCTGACTCTGAATATGAAGATTCTGGTAGTAGCCTTGGTGATCCTGAAGAACTGAGTCAGGATCTAGCACTGCTTGTGAAGAAATTCCAGAAGTTCACAAGACGTGGTCGCTTTGGAAAATCCTCAAGAGGAAATGATTCCTCATCCAGTGATTATAAGAGAAGACTCTGCCACAAATGCAAGAAGCCTAGTCACTATATTCAAGATTGTCCTCAGTGGGAAAAGGAAATGAAGAAGAAGAAATACAAGGATTACAGTTCTGATGATGCGAAGAAGAAGAAGAAATCGTCAAAATCTTCGTCATCAAAATCCTCGAAGTCTTCATCTCACAAGAAGAGCAGCTCCAAGAAGGCTCTGGCATTCATTGGCAAGGAGATGGACTCTGAAGCTGAATTCGAGGAAAATGATGAAGAGGAGGAGTCTGAAGAATCTGAGTCTGGTGTTGCGAGTCTGGCCGTTGCTACTGCCTTCGTCAGCAAGTCCATCTTCAACACTGAAGAAACTGACTCCACCGACAAGCCTGATGAAGATAATGATGGCTATGCTCCCACCTATTGCTTCATGGCAAAAGGTGCTAAGGTACTCAAATACAACTCCTCTGACTCTAGTGAAAATGAATCCGATGAGGATCTCAAGCCCAGCTACTCTAAACTTGCTAAAATTGCTGTGAAACAACAACGGGCTCTTGAAAAGGTTCAAAACATGCTAGATAAAAGTGATGATATGTTGGGTGAAGAAATGGATCGCACTAAAGCCTTGACTGAAAATCTTCAGAGACTTCAGTCTAGGTTTGATAACCTTCAAGGTCATCATAACTCTCTCTTGTCTGATCATGAGAAACTTTCTTATGAATTTCTTCAAGAAAAGCAAGATCACGAGAAGCTTTCTCTTGAATCTCTTAAAAGGAAGGAAGATCTTGAAAAGCTAAGAGCGTGTTATGAAGATCTTCAGAAGGAGCGCGATTCATTACTTGCTCAACAAATCAGCGCTTCTCAGGAAGAATTTGTTCCTCCATGCTTAAAGTGCATTGAACGTGAATCTGCTAATTCTTCACCTGAATGTTCAAATGCTTCAAATGTTACAAATTCTTCATATGCCTCTGCTATCACTAATTCCTCATCTGAGGACATTGCTAGTATCACTGACAATGCAGGGCTGAAGGAATTGTACATGACAGGCATGTACAAAAGCCTCAAAGGGCATCAGACACTTTGTGATGTGCTCAACAAGCAGATCCTCAACAGAAACCCTAGGAAAGAGGGTATTGCCTTTGAGAGGAAACTCAATGCTGATGGAACATATTGGAAGCCTGAGCAGTACCCCAAAACCTCATGGGTTGCTGCAAAGGGACCTCGAGTTGATCCATCTAACTTATCTGGCTTTACATGTGAATCTCCACATTCTTCTGATGAGTCATTTGACTCCAACTATAAACTGTTCAAAAAACAGAATGGTGAAGTATTTGCTAGATATGTTGGCACTAACTGCAGGAACGGTTCCCCTATGAAGAAAATCTGGGTTCCCAAAAGTTGTGTTGAAAGTCTTTAGGTGAATGTCCTCATGACACCACCTGTGAAGAACAGGAACCCCATGATCAAATTCTTCATATGGACCAAATTCTTCATATGGATCAAATTCCTCAACTGGATCAAAGTCCTCATATGATTATCGTCGTGCTAACAACTCTGTCTCGCAGGGTAGAGCTAAGGGCTATGAATATGTGCATTATTCTTCAAACCATTATGTTCATAAATCCTCGAAGAATTACTTTGCTTATTCATATGCTTACCCTAACCCCTCTTATGTGAAGCGAAATGGTTTGGCATCTTTGCCACCTTTCTCATATGGTGCTCGCAGAATGATGAACTCTTTGCCACCCCTCCAGATGTGGGTGGTGAAGAAAAAGAACTAATCTCCTCTGCAGGGTCAGGTCTCCAGACGTGCTCTAACGTCTGAAGAATTTGCTGGGGACCTGACAAAAATGCCTGAAGGGACGCAGGAGAATCATGATGAAGTGAACTTTCATTCACACGTCCTCATACTGCTATACCTGTTTACTGCTTGATGAAATTCATTTGATGAACTTGATATCATATTCTTCACTGATGAAGCATATGAGATTGTAATCTACACTAATTCATCTGCAGGATGATCAACTCAAAACCACTGAATGGGTCCTCGATAGTGGATGTACAAATCACATGACTGGTGACAAGAATCTATTGATGGATGCTCCCTTATCACCGTCACCTCTGAAGCATATCATCTTTGCTGACAAAGGCAAAAGTCAGGTATTGGGTCTTGGTAAGGTTGCTATCTCTAAGGATAAGCACATGGACAAAGTCATGCTTGTTGAGTCCTTAGGATACAATCTCATGTCAGTCTCAATGCTTTGTGATCTTGATATGGTTGTTGTCTTTGGCAAATATCGCTGTGTTGTAATTATGGAAGCTGACAATTCCAAAGTCTTCGAAGGCTTTAGGAGAGGAGATCTGTATATTGTTGATTTCTCTACAGGACCACAGCCAGCCGTGTGTCTACTTGCAAAAGCTTCAGAAGGCTGGCTATGGCATCGACGACTTGGTCATGCAGGCATGAGGAATCTGAACACGCTTGCGAAGAAGAAGCATGTCATTGGCAATGAGAATGTCAAATTCCTCAAGGATCACTTATCCGGAGCCTATGAGGCTGGGAAAATGACCAAGGCCAAGCATCCAGCGAAGACTATCATGACCACTACCCATCCATTCGAATTGCTTCACATGGACCTCTTCGGACCTAATCATTATTCAGCAGTCACTAATGATGCATCTTTATATGGTTTTGTCATTGTTGATGATTATTCTCGATATACATGGGTACACATTGTTACTTACAAACATGAAGTGCAGGAAGTCTTCAAACGTTTTTCCTCGAGGGCTTCAACCAACTTCGGTGTGAAGATCAAGCATATCAGAAGTGACAATGGAACTGAGTTCAAGAATTCCGGTCTTGATGCTTATCTTGATGAACTTGGTATTACTCATGAGTTATCTGCTCCCTATACTCCTCAGCAGAATGGCGTCGTGGAGCGCAAGAACAGAACTCTTGTTGAGATGGCTTGCACTATGTTTGATGAATACAAAACACCTCAGCGTTTTTGGATTGATGCAATTGATACTGCCTGCCACATCATCAACAGAGTATATCTTCACAAATTCTTCAAGAAGACTGCCTATGAACTCCTCACTGACAAGAAACCCAATGTGAGTTATTTCAAAGTCTTCGGTGCAAAATGTTGGATTAGAGATCCTCACCACAACTCTAAATTTGCACCGAAAGCACATGAAGGTTTTATGCTTGGTTACGGAAAGGACTCGCACACCTATAGAGTCTTCAACATTGTTCTTCACAAGATTGTTGACACTGTAGATGTGCGGTTCGATGAAACTAATGGCTCGCAAAGAGAGCACCTACCTTCTGTGTTAGATGAACCAGCACCTGAGGATGCTATCAAGCTCAAGGCAACTGAGGATGTTATTCCGACTGAAGAATCTGCTGAAGAATTCATTCCTGTTCGTGAAGAACGTCGAGCTGATGCACCTGAAGAACAAGATGAGGAAAATGGTGCTGAAGAAAATGCTGATCAAAATCCTCAGCGACAACCAACTCATCCACGCATCGCAAAAGAAGTGCAAGTGGAGATGATCATCGATGACATTAGCGCACCAGGTCCTCTCACACGCTCAAAAGCATCACATTTATCTAACTTTTGTGGGCACTATGCTTTTGTCTCTATCACAGAGCCTACTAAGGTAGATGAAGCATTTCTGGAGCCGGAGTGGATTCAGGCTATGCAAGAAGAATTACATCAGTTCGAGCTGAACAATGTCTGGGAATTGGTCAATCGCCCAGATCCTCGCAAGCATAATATCATTGGCACAAAGTGGATCTACCGCAACAAGCAAGATGAAAATGGCCTTGTGGTGAGGAATAAGGCACGACTAGTAGCTCAAGGCTACACACAGGTTGAAGGAATTGATTTCGATGAAACTTTTGCACCTGTTGCTAGACTTGAGGCTATTCGCATATTACTTGCTTACGCTAACCATCATGATATCATCTTATATCAAATGGATGTGAAAAGTGCATTCCTCAATGGTAAGCTTGAGGAAGAGGTATATGTTGCTCAACCCCTAGGTTTTGAAGATCCCAAGAATCCTGACAAAGTCTTCAGACTCAATAAGGCCCTCTATGGCCTCAAGCAAGCCCCTCGGGCGTGGTATGATACATTGAAGGAATTCTTCGTGAAGAATGGCTTCACACCCGGTTCACTCGACCCTACTCTTTTTACTAAATCATATGATGGTGAACTGTTTGTGTGCCAAATATATGTTGATGATATTATCTTTGGCTGTACTAACCAACGATATAGTGATGAATTTGCCTATATGATGAGTGAAGAATATCAAATGTCTATGATGGGAGAGTTGAAATGCTTCTTAGGTCTTCAAATTCGACAGCAGCGCAATGGCATATTCATATCTCAGGAGAAATACCTCAAAGATGTACTGAGGAAATTCGGCATGCAAGATTGCAAAGGCGTCAAAATTCCTATGCCCACAAATGGCCATCTATGCACTGATGAAAATGGTATTGACTTCGATCACAAGGTATACCGCTCCATGATTGGTTCCTTATTGTACTTATGTGCATCTAGGCCATATATAATGCTTAGTGTTTGCATGTGTGCCCGATTTCAAGCTGCACCGAAGGAATCACACCATAAGGCTGTGAAGCATATTCTTCGATATCTAGCTCACACACCAACACTAGGATTATGGTACCCCAAGGGCTCTGCTTTTGATCTCATTGGATATTCTGACTCTGACTATGCTGTTGATCGTGTGGACCGCAAGTCCACATCTGGCACTTGTTATTTCCTCGGACGATCTTTGGTCTGTTGGTCCTCGAAGAAACAGAACTGCGTATCACTGTCTACCGCAGAAGTTGAATACATTGCTGCTGGCTCATGCTGTGCTCAACTGCTTTGGATTAAGCAAACCCTCAAGGACTATGGCGTCAACGTGAAGAATGTGCCTCTCCTCTGCGACAATGAGAGTGCCATCAAGATTGCTCACAACCCAGTTCAGCACTCGAAGACTAAGCACATCCAGATTCGTCATCATTTTCTTCGTGATCATGTGTTGAAGGGCGACATCTCCATCGAGCATGTGAAGACTGAAGAACAGCTAGCTGATATCTTCACTAAGCCCTTGGATGAGAAGAGATTTAGCAAGTTGCGGTGTGAGCTAAATATCCTAGAATCTTCGAATGTTCTTTGAAAAGGACACACATCCTAACCCTTATGCAGAATTGATGACTTAGATGTGCAACACATGAAGAAACATTTTTCTTCAATCAATGAAGAATAACACTCTAAGTGTGAAGAAATTAATGAAGAATTTGATTCTTAGAACCCTACGACCATTGTACGCGGTGTCTGAAATCAACATTCTTATACGGTGGGACACGCCACCACAAAAGTTGAAAATCTTCAATTTGAGTTTTTCCTCATTTTTGAAATTCCTCAGTCTTTCAAATTCTTCAACTTTGCAAAATCTTCACTGTTTCCGTCGTTTTTCTTCATTGACTATATATATATGTGAGTTTATGTCCTCTACAGCATTCACTTATTGCTATTTCTTCAAGTTGCGATTTCTGGTAAGTGAATGTGATCGGACCCTTCCCCCTCTATGCTATACTCAACCCAATCTATTCACAAATTCTTCATGTGTGTTCTAATTGAAACTCGTTCAAAGTCTTCACTGTGTCCTTGTCAGCTGAAGAAATTGCGAACGAAATTTTAAAACAAATCTTATCCAGATTTTCGGTTTTACCGCTCAAACCGTTCCGCATCCCACGATGCATTAGTTTATTCACCCACAATCTTACACGATCTCATCTGCACAGTACGTGGGTGACACATGTCGCGTGAAGAAGAAAGGGCAGGGGCATGTTCGTCCCAAAATCTTCGGGCGAACAGTTTTTACCATGGCTATAAATACCCCTCTCCCTTCCTTACTTCATTTACTCCACTCGGTTGCTGTCTCTCGCTCGAGCTCTCCTCAAACCCTAGCGCCGCCGCTACTCCATCACCGCCGGTGAGGAAGAGCTTCACTGCCTTGACCTCGTCGCCGTCGTACTCGCGCCGGCTGCGGAAATCTTCACTCCGCCGCCGCCGTAGCTGTCTCCCTCTGCCAAGTTAGGGCGCGGGAGATCTAACTTGACGAACTTCATCGTTGTTCATCTCTGTTCGTCGTGTTCTTTAGTTCGGGTAATTAAAAATCACTTTTATTACTCGCTTTGATTCTCAAACTTTTCTGAAAATCTTCAAAGGTGTTTTATTCTTCAAATCTTCACATATGAACACCCCACACACTGTATGCTCTTGATCCATCTCTCTAAGCACTCAATTCTTCAAGATTCCTCAATTGTGCGGATTTTCGATCTGTACAACTCTGGAACCTAAGACAAGAACGCTTAGTGAAATTCCTCAAGGCTCAACTGGTCAAATTCCTCAAAACTTGTCTTTTCGAAAAATCTTCTGAGAACGCATATGACCTCTCCAAATTCCTCGCACCTACACTCTGTTCACAGGTACTCATGTCTACTGCTGAATCACTAGGTTCTCATCAACTTAACTCATTTGCAGCGCTCCTCGAAGAAAAACACTTCCTCAGAGTGTTCTATTGTTCAAATTCCTCATCTGAATAAAATGGCAGAAGGAAAGAGACCGCAGAAAGGAGGAAAGAGACCGGAGGTCATGACTGCTTTCGAGATCCCTGATGAAATATACAAGGATTATTGCACACCTGATGAAGCCAAGTTTGGCAAAGAAAACAAGAATCAGTGCAAAGTGCGCATACAGAGGATTGAACGAAGATGGGCATGAGAATGGAGGGAATATCGATATGTTACTCCAAAGTACATGAAGAAATTCGCCTTAAATCCTCCATGCCCAAGAGCTCCATTGGCACCTGGCCAAGTCGCTGATCCCACTAGCATCAAAAGTGGTGAAGACTTTCCTGAAGAATGGGCTAGGCGCCAAGCAAAATTGGCAAGAGAAGCCAAGGAGGCAGTGAGGAAATTCAATGAGGATTCTGCTGCTGCTGCTGCCGCTGAGACCTCGGTCAAGCCGAGGAAATCAATGCCGAAGAAGCCTGCTCACAAGCCAAGTGCTTCAACATCAGCGCCCTCACGGCCAAGTTCCTCAGCCGCGCCCTCACGGCAAATTCCTCAGACTACTGCTGTTCCACCAAAGTCCTCAGCAGCTCCCTCCAAGTCCTCAACTCCTGTGCATCTGGCTACATGTCAAAGGACTCAGGGTTTCTCAATTGCTTCTGGTGTCTCAGCAAGTTCTTCAGTTGCACCAATGTCCTCATCAGGCCCCACTCTGCTGAAGACAAAAGCAACAGCTGGACGCGGCCCTCGGCCAAGTCCAAGAAAGAAAGTTGCTTTCCAAGTGCCCTCTGATGACGAGGCTTCTGATGAAGAACTTGCAGAAATCATCAGAGATAGACAAGCAAAGGCCGCTAGAGCCAAAGGAACACCTGTGCCTCTGCTTCTGGATCCGAAGAAGATCCTCGACTACATCGACTTATGGCATCAGGATCCAAACACTCCAATGCCTGATCTGCCTCTGACTCCTGGTCAAAGTCATATGCTGACCCATTTCATCTCTGAAGAGAAATGGAAGTTTGAAAAGGCTCGTGAGATAAAGAGAGCACAAGCTAGAAAGGAGAAGCTTCTGAAGAAGAACATCGTCAGACTGACTCCTGAAGAACTTCTCAAGGCTCAATCTGAGATCCAAGCCCTCAGCAAAGATTTCGATGCATACAATGCTGATTGGCAAGGAGCCAAAGTGAGATTCGTCAATTTGACGAAGAAAATGACAACTGTTGCAGCCCCATCGCAACAAGCAAATCCTCAGGCTGCAGACTCTGCTCAGCCTGCTGAAGAACATGCCAGCACTGCTGATGAATTTCAGCCTGCTGATGAGAATACAAGTTCCAGGGCTGATGATTCCATTCCAGCGGCTGAAGAAATTCCCAGGGCATCCACTAGTGGTGTGCCTGAAGAAACTGAAGAGATCAGGGCAACTGCACCAGTTGCGCCTGAAGAAAATGAACCACAGTCCTCAGCTCCTCCTGCGCCAACACCAACTCCAATTCTTCCTTCTTCTTATGAAGTGAAGAAGACCAAGGCTGCAGAGCGAGCTGCAGTGAAGAAAAGGAAGGCATCACCTGCGTCAAATTCTTCGGCCGCGAAGAAAATGAAGCCAATGACCAGCTCACTTGAAAATCCTATTGATGCCGTTCCAATTTCCTCCATGTCATCAAAGGAAATTGTTCCTTATGGAGAAGACTACAAGATTCCAAGCGGATCTGATGAAGAAAATCATTCTGTTGCTACCTCAGAGCAGTTTGATGAAGAAATTGAAGTGGAAACATTCCCTTCAACGCATGTCGTTTCCTCACCGATGCCTCAGTTCACAGCTGAAGAGGCTGGTGTTGAGGAAATTGAAAAAGAAGACGAAGATGTGGATATTGGATGCACTACACCAGTGATGAACGATGACTTTTGGGAAAGTCAGCATCCCAATACTCCTCTCTTCACTCCTATTCAACAAATTCCTCAGTCCCCGGCTACAACTGTTCAAATGGGCTCTGAAGAAACTCATCCCACATCGTCTGTTCATGAAGAAATTCCAGCCGCTAGTGCTGAAGAACCTGCTACTACTGATCCTCAAACTGCACAAGAAGAGGAACCAGAAATTCCTCAGCCTGAAGCACCTGAGATCATGATTCCTGAGGTTGTGCTGCAAATCACTGACACTCCTCTGCCCAAACCGAAGAATCCGTTCTCCAGCAAGCAAAAAATCAAGGCTGAAGACTTCTTTTCTGAGCATGTGTTCTTCACTGATTACAATCCATATGACTCTGCTCGCATAAGGAAGAGACGTTTCTGGACTGCTACTCAAGCCAACTACTATTCCTCAGTGCTCTTTGACAAGGACAAAATCTTCGATCATGAGCATATTCCTCATGTGGATATGGAATCTCTGCCGTGCTTCGAGCCAGTCCTCCGCGTTATTCACGATGCAGGACTACTGAATTTCTGCACTGATATCTATGATTGGAATGAAGAACTCATTCTTCAGTTCTATGCCACTTTGCATATCACCGGAGATGCTAAAGATGTCAATTCATGGGTGCTGGATTGGATGACAGAAAATACTCACTACAAGGCACCAGCAACTGAATTGCTTCGTGTCCTTCCTCTTGATCCTCCCCATGACAGTGCACGTTGCATCTACAATGACCGAGAACTGACAGATCATTATATGCAAGTGCTCATGAAGCCTTTGAAACCAGGGCAGGCCCCTCGAACCAAATTCCTCGTCAAGGAATTGCTGTATGTGCCTCGGACTGTCTATCGAATCCTGACGAAGACAATGAGTCCTATCAAAGGCCACGACTCAAAGATGAAGATGTCGTTGGCATCATGAAGAACATGCTTTTCAACATCATTCATGGCGTTCCCGTCAACTTCCATGATTTCTTCATGAGGACTCTGGCTAATGTTGCAATGTCACCTTTTGAGCTGAAGCCCTATGCGCCTTGGATTATGAGATTCATAAGGGCAAGATCTTCATTGAATTACAAGGCTGACACTCTGAACCATGGTAGCTACTTGCCGCCCATTGAAGTCCTCAAGCGACCAGTTTCATCATCTGATGATAAGGGCAAGGCAGCTGCTGTGATCGATGAAGGCATTCGTCCATTGGATGGTCAATTCCGTCTGGCTACTTCTTACTCCACCAATGACGATTCTTCAACACATGACACTGCTGCAAATACATCAGCCAAGCAAAAGCCTCAAGCAACAACACCCAGGGTGATGACTGACCGTGAGTTACTCCTCAGTCTTCATCAGAAGGTTGATCGCAATCACAAATGGGTGAAACGCCAGTTTGCTGCAATTCTTCACAACATGACCTCAACCCATAATGAAGTGAAGAAAAATCAGTATCACCTTCATGAAACCCTCAACCGCACCTGGGCTGTTCTCACTCATGTTTATTCCGCGGAAGAACTGAAGACTATGGGTCTCCAGGAAGCATTTGACTGGTCTGCACCACCTCCGAAGAAATTCAAGAGAGTCAAAGTTCCTGATCTGGTGGCCAGTTCTTATTCTTCATCGCGTGAAACTGATGAACATGAAGATTTGGACGACACTGCGGCAGGCCCTACTTCAACGAACAACCCCAACAACGCTGGCGCTCCTCCATCGACTTGAAATTCTTCAGGGGCGTTAGTCCTTAGTTTCGATCCTTTTGGTCATTTGATGACAAAGGGGGAGAAATCTGAGTTAGTCTTCAAGCGGGTTTATATTATGGGCGTTTTGCTAAGTTACAACTCTCGTTCTTCCGAAACCTTTTATTGGATCGAGTTGTAATCTTAAATCCGATGGTGCCCTGATACTTTTGGACGGTGCATTGTGCTCTGACTTGATGCACTGTGCTCTGATATTTTTGATGTGTTATTCTGCATGCTTATTCCTCGCTAATATTATTGCACGCATGCTGAATCTCATCAGGCACCATATTTCATCATGCATTTCAAATTCTTCATATATATATCAAATGCGTGTATGAATTACAAGATATAGGGGGAGATCTCCATGATTCAAATTCTTCAAATGTGCATTGCCTCAAAAGAAAATTCCTCACTATGCACATATTCAGGGGGAGTTCTTCTATATCTTGCAATCAAAATCCTCAATATCAGTATTTACACTTCATATGTTTATCCCCGTTGAAAACTTAACCTATGATTGTCATCAATCACCAAAAAGGGGGAGATTGTAAGTGCATCTAGTGCCCCTTAGTGATTTTGGTGTATTGAAGACTTATAGGTTAAGTAACTGATGCGTTTGTGAGTGTACACAGGTCTATAAGTCTATGAGGAGTTTGATATTTACAGAGAAAGTCGACCCCTAAAAATGAAGTTCTTCGACTGAAGACTTTGATATTCTGAAGACTTTCTGAAGACTTTGAAAGTGAAGAAATTGGTGTGACCTTGAAGACTTGGTATTCATTCGAGGAATATGGAGCGTGAAGACTTTTGTTTTCGTAGTTTCATTTTCTCTTTCTTGAGTCATAGGAAACACCGTACTGTTAAAGGGGGTCGAGGAAATACTAAGGAAAATTTTCCATGTGATGCTCAACTCAAAATCCTACACCTACCAATCCCTTCGAGTGAAGCCATTGGAAATCTCATACAGTTCAGTCAATTTCTTCAGTGACAGAGACGCAGTTCTTCTGGTCACTGAGGACTTTGCTCTAACTGAGGAGTTAGGAATTCGCCAGTGCGAATTGCCTACACAGTGAGGAACATGATAGCCCTGAGGAATTTGAGAGTCAAATTTCCGACCGTTGCTGTGCTGCGCGCCGGCTGTCCAAAATATCTTATCCACCTAACGGTCATATCATTGAAGGGCATTTATGTCTTATCATGTCGGGCTGCTCCCTAGGCTATAAATAGCCGCCCCCTACAACCACTAGTTGGTTGGCTGCTCCGAGAGAACTTGACACTTGTCATTTGAGAGCAACCCATCCTCCGAGGACTTTGAGCGAAAATCATCAAGTGAGGAAATCCCAAAACCAAACCCCCACAAACCCAAAGTGATTAAGCATCACTGAAGAAATTGATCCTGCGTGGATCCGACGCTTGTTACTTTGAAGATTGTGCTTCTTCCAGACGGTTAGGCGTCAAGGTCTAGAGCATCCAAGAGTAATTGTGGATCGCCAAGTGACCAACTCTGTGAACGTTTGGAAGTCACCTGAAGACTTACCACAAGTGATTGGACGAGGCCTGCGTGGTCTTAGTTCAAGGAGAATACGGTGAGGACTGGGTGTCCTGAGTTGCGGCTCAGAGACTGGGTGTCCGGGACTGTGTGTCCTCGAGTTTAAATACTCAGCCGCTCCAACCAGACGTACAACTAAGACAGCAGTTGGAACTGGTTTACCAAATCATTGTCTTCACCAACTAACTGGTTCTATTTCCTCAACTCTTTCATTTCCTCATTACTGTGTTGTATGTTGTTCATATCTGTGCTTGAAGACTTTGAATGAAGACTTTCACAAATTCCTCAGTTCAATTTCTTCAGTCTGTTCATCTTCATCTTGTTAGCCTGTGTTTATGCTTTCTGTACTCTGTGCTAGTCTTCATTTCATCATGATGACCATGTTTGTATTCTGCTATGTTTACTTCTGAGTACTTATTCCGCTGCAAGTTGTTCTTCGCTAAGGAATTTCCTCACCAGCAAATTCCTCAGTGAAGAATTCATAAAAAATCGCCTATTCACCCCCCTCTAGTCGATATAACGCACTTTCAGTTCAGCCCCTTGCGGTGAAGGTAAAAGCCTACGATCCAGTTGTGGTGGAATTGATGGGGTCTCGGTGAGCAGGGAGCGAATCCGCTTTACCTATCTCTCGAGTTGTTGTTTCTTGTTCCTGAACCGTCGTCGGGTCGTCCCTTTATATACACAGGTTGACGCCCGGCGGTTTACCGAATTCCGAGGCCGGCTCTTACATGTGTCCGGCTCGATTTCTACCTTTCCCTATCTTACAACACAAGTTACATATCTCATGGCGGTTTATGTCTATGGGCCCTAATCCGCCCTTGGGCTCTGGGCCTCTAAGTCTCTGTAGTAAAGCGCCATACTTCTTATCTTCATGGGCTTCAATACGAATGATTCCTTGTGAGCATAACCCGGCCCCTCCTGGGCGGTTTATACTCAATAGTTATGTCCCCAACATTAGGCCTCAGATTGATTTGAACCTGTTCATGTCAATCTTTAACACTTTGAAAAACTCCTTCTTGAACAACCTCGTATGAACCTTGTAAACCGTCATGACATCATCTCCATATGAACTTGGTAAACCGTCGTGACGTCATCTTCCAAGATTGTAATAAATCGCCATGACGTCATCTCCATATAAAAACCTGTAAATACCTCCCTTTTATTAATGAACCTCCGAAAACCAAGGCGATAGCTGTGTCACACATCCATTTTTTGGGTTCCTCGATTCCCGCGCCTATCACTTATCCCTTCGCCTTATAAATAGGACCAAGGGTCATTCTTTATTTTCCCCTTCATGCCCTTTTGCCTCGTCGGCTTCCTTGTGTCGCCTCAATGCTCGAGCACAGCCGCCATCGTCGACCTTCGCCTCTGCACCAACAACGGCCGCTGCATCAACCTGATCTGACCAGAGAAACGCGGCGCCTCTCTGTTACTCCTTCAATATCTGTAAGTTTTCCTTCCTTCCACCTCAGATCAACCATTAGGGTTTTGATGTTCTTCGGTGTTCTTGATGCTCTTTACTTGAACTTTTCTATCACACGGATCCTTTGGATCAAACGCGACCTTTTTCCTGTGCGGCCATACCTAGAACCCTTTTTCTTCATCATAACATCTCTTTTGTCAGTAAACAGATCCCATCTGGCCTTTAGCTGTTCGGCTGGCACCACTTAGGGCTTCTAAATTTTTCTCCTTTTTAAGACTGCGGTAGATCCAAAAATATAATACCAACTTGTAAAACCTGTTTGTGCAATACTTAGGAATTTTGTCAGATCTATAACTTCCACACCATTGTAGGCGGTTTAATCTTTAGAAGATGATAACCCGCCAGGTACCATTAGCCCTCTCTTAAACCGCCAACTCAACCACAATATAAACAATCCGGTTTATCATGTACATATGCTTCAATTTCTTCTTCCTTTGTCGTTAAGCCGGTTTATCTACATTAGTCATGAATCTTTAAACCGACATTGATCCTTTTTTCCGGCTTTTCCATTGAAATGGCCAAAACGTTCTATGCTTGCAATTGGGTTCCTTCCCGGGTTACAGAAGAATAGTTAAATGGGCTTGTTTCCACTGGCGTTTTAGCTAAGAAGGAAGTCATAAATTGGAGAGTCCCCGGGCCAGAAAATCCTCCTGAGCCCAAGGATGGAGAGGTAGTTGTTTTTGCTGACCATCTAGGTCGCGGGTTTAGCCCGCTCGGTTTAAAGTTCTTTCGTGATGTTCTTGCCAGCTTCCAGATCCGCCCTCAAGATATGGGGCCTAACTCTGTATCCAATATTTGCAATTTCCAAGTTTTTTGTGAGGCTTATCTGCAAGAGGAACCCACTATTGAGTTGTTCAAAGACTATTTCTATTTGAATCGCCGCACCGAGTTCACATATGGGCCTAACACTGAGCTAGGCGGGGTTTCCATCCAAAAGAGAAAACACGTTAGCTTCCCTCACACCAAGCGTCATAGTCGTCCCAAGGACTGGAATCAAACTTGGTTTTACTGCCGTGATACATCTCCACCTGAAGAGAATCCTCTGCCGGGTTACCGTGCGCACCGGCTTACCAGAGAACATCCAGTTCCTCAGCGACTGACTGCCAAGGAACGATCAAAATATGCCCCTCAGTTATCAAAACTTAGGGCTTTTGTTGCAAACGGTCTGACTGGCGTCGACTTCGTTCGGTGATGGGTCTCTTGGAGCATTATGCCCTTAAGCCGGCGCCCCGGTTTGATGTGTGAATACACGGGGGATTTGAATGACCCTCAGCGTCATATTGACATCCAGCTCACCGATGATGAGGTCACTCAATCTGTCAAGAATATGCTTGATGAACCGGTGGCGGTATGCAGCAAAGTAGGGCTTAGCCCCTTCTGTACTTCAAATAAACCGCCAGCTGTAAGAATTGCCTCATTTTTGTCTTAATCTGTCCATTCTTAAATATTCCTTTATAATTTGTTGTCCATCTGTGCAGGGTGATGCACTACTAGGGAAAAGCCTATACACAGAATCTTACCAGCAGCGCTCCTCAAAATACGACGCTACTACTATTTAGCAGCAACGCGTGATAGCAAAACGCGTTGCTGAAAGGAAAATAGCAGTAGCGCGTCCACCACAAACCGCGCTACTACTCTAATTGCCATGACCTCGCCCCCCCCCCCACTAGTTATAGCAGTAGCGCCCTATAATGAACCGCGCTACTGCTATGGAAGTTAGCAGCAGCGCGCTTCGAAGAAAACCGCTACTGCTAAGATCAGCCCACAAGTTTAGTCCCACCTCGCTCCGTGAACAGGGTGTTTACCACCTTAAATATGTTATTTCCGAAACTGTCACAACCAGTTGGTCTTCACTGAACTCTATGTGTAAGATTTGTGGCCGCAATATGAGTCCTCTCTGGTTCCTACCGGAGAGGACTCATATTGACAATTCAGATTGTACACAAAAAGATCATTGATGGCCAATGTATTTTTGCATTGATGTATTTTTGTATAGTTACACTTAGCAGTAGCGGTTTATATGCAAAGCGCTACTTCTATTCAGATTAGCTGTAGCGCGTTTTGGCAAATGCGCTACAACTATCTCTACCTTATCTCCACACGCACGACCGACCCTCTCTCTCACTCACACTCTCACTCTCGCCCGCGTGCCGATAATCGTCGTCGTGCGTCGCCGCCGCCTTCGTCCGTCCGCCGCCGAGGTACTCCCCTCCTTCCGTCACTCCTCCCTCCTCCTCGCACATCCTCCCTTCGCCTACGGCCGCCCCTCCCTCCTCCGCCGCCGCCCTCCTCCCTCCGCCTGCGGCCGCCCCTCCTCCCTCCTCCGCCGGCAGCCCTCCTCCCACCGCCCTCGACCTCACCGCCGCCACCCGAGCCCACTCAGCACCACCGCCTCCCGATCCCGATCCCGCCCTCATCGCCCCTACCTCTCCGTCGCCCCACCCCCTTTTTCTCTCTGCTTAGTTAGTACTAGATGTTGTTTAGTAGTAGTAGATGTTAATTTAGGCTTCATAGCTAGTACTAGATGTTGCTTAGTTAGTACTAGATTTTTAGTAGTAATAGATGTTAATTACTAGTAGTGATGGTACTAGTTAACTAGGGCAGTATGATTAATAGTAGTTGTAGTTGAACTACTTTAGTTGTAGTTGAACTAGTTTAGTAAGTAAATTAATAAACTAGTTGAACTAGTTGAATTAATATAACTAATGTATATTTAGTAAGATAATTAATATAACTAGTTGAACTACTTTATTTTTAGAAAGAACTAGTTTTTTTCTATTTATAGTAAGTTTATATTTAGTAAGAACTAGTTGAATTAATAAAACTAGTTGAACATGTCATATTTGTTGTTATTCTTTAGTTGAAGCAATTATTCGGGATGTATTATTGATAACTTATACGGTTTCAGGTGACCACCGTCGTCCCCGTCACCAACCCCCTCCGACATCCCCGCCGTCATCCCAGTCACCGACCCCCTCCGACATCGAGGTGAGACCAGCCAAATATCCTTATATATCTTGCGTTTCTCAAATAGGATATGTGGTTGCCCAAGTGGCCGTTCATGTTTAGTTTACACCTCCGAGTGGCCTATGTTTTGCCGGAGTGTTGATTAATTTCCGTTCCGACAAATTTCAGGCGCTCGATATGTCCTTTTTTAGCAAAGGTCATGCCGGATTTTTTCGTGAATTCTGGCATGACTTGTGCTAGAATATGTACAAGTTTAATCATTGAATTATGAACGTAGGAAAAGTCGTACTCGGACGACGACAGTCTCCCGGGGGAATGCAGCTGGTGCCACGACGATCGAGGTACGTGCGACAAGTTCATTGAGCTGGACGAAGATCGGCGCTTCAGCATTAAGCTCGAGGACACCTTCGATGTTGAAACGGTACGCAAAAATGACAATTGTTTTTTTCATAATTAAGCATGACTTCAACTATTTCAACGTCTAATTTTCATATTTTACAATTCGACTAGCTTATCCCATGCCGTGCAAGACGCTATGTCTTGGAAAGGATGGGTTCTGAAGATGATGAAAATTTTGAAACAAAGAAAATACACATAAGGACCCATCATGATATGGATTTTGAAGTAAATCTGTGCAATGCTCAGAGCGTAACCCATTTTGGTTGCCAAAATTGGGAATCATTTTGCAAAATGTATGGTTTTTATGAGGGTATGATTGTCACCATGGATCTTGGTGATCCTGACATCAAGCAAGACAATATGGACATTTGGGTCCTTGTTGATACGCTTCCGATTGTACTGCTATGTGAGTTTCTCAAACATAGTTCTTAACTAATTTATATTGTTTATTTCAAAATAGTTGACAGCTTATTTCCATTGACAGCTTATTTTGATTCTTCAAAGACTGTGGGGAAGATGGTAGATAAAACCCACTACACCAATGGCTCCGAATTAACGTATAAGGAGAAAAATTATCTGATCGCATTTTGTACTCTTCTTGAGAATTAGAATAACTATTATCGAACTCCTCCAAATTATGGTGAATACATGCCACTAGTGCATGTGTTGAACCACGGTAACTTCTCTGGAGATACCCTGGTAAGATTTTTTACTATTACGACATCCGTGCATCTTTTGCATACTTCTAAAACTAGTACATCATTGCTAACTACGAAGTTATTATTATGTTTTTCAATAGAAACTCCCAATGGATTGTGTGCCTCATCTGATGTCTCTGAATGGTCGCCTCTCAGTTCTGAACATACTGCCAGGTAAATCTAGGGAGCTCACCTGTGCATATCGGATTTCTAAAACCGGTGAACACATGTTCATCAAAGAATGGAAGAAATGTATGGACATTCGCAAGGAGGTTCTTGGAAGTAACATTCAGCAAAAGGCAAGAATTGGAGACAGGCTAATCTCCATTCTCCATAATGGAGAGTCAGCGGCTATCTTGTTTTATTGCTATTTTACCTTAGAAAATGTAGTAGGTCCTAATCAAATGTAGTAGGTCCTATGAGGTACAATATGTTTATTATGTGGTAATGTGTTAGAGTTGATAATGAGGAGTACTTGTGATTACGACTAGTACCAATTTGCTATCTGATGTCATTGATGAAAACGATGATCTTGAGGAGGTGTTATATGACAATGATGTATTATGATGATAAGTTGTTAATGATATGATGATGATGATGATATTATTATATCATTTGCTGAAAGAACCGCGGATTAGTTTCAAGTGGATGGACATCCACTTGAAACTAGTCCACGGTTCTTTCACCCCGTGATGTAATAACTCATTATGATGTAAAAACAATCTCTAAATTCCTGTTGTATGAAAATTTGTGTAAAGGTGTATGAATACAACATGAAATAAAAAAGAAATAAAATACTAAATAATAGCAGTAGAGCAGGAAAGGAGAAGCGCTACTACTAATTACCAGTAGTGCTGTTCTGAAGAAGCGCTACTACTAAGTCAATTTAGCAGTAGTGTCGATCTAGGCGCGCTATTGCTAAGCTTTAGCTGTAGCGCCTTATCAGTAGCGCTCCTTCCCGCGCTACTGATAGGCCTAAAACCCGCGCTGCTGCTAGGCTTTTCCCTAGTAGTGATGATCCGTTCTGGAAAAAGAAATCACAAGATAAACCGGCGAAACCACAAGATAAACCGGTAAGAGTCCCTCGTGTCAAGACCAGGGTTACAAAGAAGCCCGCAAAGAAAAGAACTGCCGAAGCCTCTGACTTACCCAATGACGAAGAGCTCGATAACCCGGAATCAGAGGTAGAACTTGACTCTCTTAGTTCTTTTTTCATACACCTCATTGACAATGATTATTATCAGGATGATGCGGAAGCTAGCCATGCTGGTGTTGCAGAGGTAATTGTTCTATCCTCCGACTCAAATCATGTGCCAGTACCAAAACTTCGTCGAGCAGTCCGGAAAGTAAAACATTCACACCCTCTTGCTTATTTGGATCTGCACTTTTCTTTGAAGACATAGCAGCATGAAGCTCGACGCACAACTCGGCAAGTGGTCAAGTGGTTACCTCCTTCGGTTTACCATATTTTCCGGTTCGCAAACGCCGTTAAGAGGTCTCTTGTCCTTCTAATACACTTTATCCCAAGGCGGGTTACTTCCGATATCCTCTTAATCCGTCTGATTCGAATTATCAGGGAACCTCCCATTCATCCTCCGGCGAGTCATCAGCCACACGGATGCCTCCAGTCAAGACCGTTCCTGGGTAAGCATACTATACTTAATTTTTTTATGCCTTGCATTGGTTTATTGTACTAACCTCTGTGTTTGTTCTTTTTAGTGCCAAAGCCAGACTTAGCAAGAAAGCCAAGCTAACAACACCAACTGATGATAATCCGGCCACTGAACCGGAGAAGACCTCAGAGGCTCTTGATCAGAATTCTGACATTATTCTGGATGATCCGGTACCTCAAGGTCGGGATACTTTTGTTGAACCGGTAGAAATGAATCCAACGAGCCCAGCTGCCGATCCACCAAGCCCACCAAGAACATCTGCTAAACCGCCAAGCCCAGACAAGACTGTTGATGGCACCACAAATGATGTTGTGATTACCAGCTTTGGCCATACTGCTCCTAGCAACCCTGACGCTTTATCAAAGCATAGTGCCAAGGAAGAATTTTCCGCCGTGGACAAGGGCAAATGGAAAAAAAACTTATCAAGCTATGCCCACCTCAATGATCAGGACATCCACTATGGATATCTAAACCGTCTGTATACCAGCCGCGACTATGAAGCCGGTTTAGTAGGTCTGATGAAAAAGCGATATGAGGTAAATATCCGTTCCTTTGCATAAATTCTTTTATCCTTATAGCTTGCTTCAACTATCAACTCTAGTAGCCCCCCAAGGGCCGGTTCATAATATGAACATGAACCGGGACTTGTAGTAGGATAAGATTGGATTTTTCTTGTATAGCCTCTATAGACCGGTTTATACCTTTAGGATGAACCGGTATATCTTCTGCAATGTAGTTTCCAAAATTCCTTTCAATCATCAACATAATCCGGTATGTGGAGAGAAACTTGATAACCTTGAATTGATCTAATATGCATTAGCCCCCAAAGGCCAAGTATATAACTTGTTATGTCCTTGGGACTTAAAAGATCAGTTGAGAAAAAGCAATCCGCATTAGCCCCCAACTGCCAAGTGTATAACTTGTTATGTGCTTGGGACTTTCAAAAAATTATTACCAACTTATTAACTGTCTCTTGCAGGCTGACTTGACCAGAAAAGATTCTCAAATCGCCTACCTCCAAGAAAACATCAAGTCCCAGCAAGCCGAAACTTCAAAGGCCAAAGAAGAGCTGAAGGGCGCTTTAACAGCCATGGAACAATTGAAGGATGGCTTCAAAGGCGAATGAGCAGATTGGGAGGCTGAAAAAGCAACTTTGCTCAAGCGGGCTGAGGATGCTGAAGAGGCCCTTAAACCGGTTACAAAAGAACTGACTGGCTTAAAGAGACAAATCAATGCTATGACCTCTGCTATTTTTGGAAAGTACCCTCTTCCTGGGTTGTACTTAGACATCCTTAAAATCTACCTGTTTACCAACAATCTTGTAACAATTGCAGGTAGCTGTGTTGCTCATCTTGGTTCAAACATGCGCAAAAAACTAAGGCTGCCTATACACTGATAGAGTAGTAATATATCGGCGCTCAACGGGTTATCTGCACAGCTTCATATAATAAACTGCCCCCAACTTTGATCAAAGATACTTTGGCAAAGTTATCCATGACGCCTGCCCAACTCGAAGAGGTAAAGAGATCAGCTGCAAGAGCCGGTGCTCTATCTGCATTGACTCGGGCCAAAGCCTGGATAGCTGATCTTGATCCGGAGGATATTGGAAACGGCTATACCATCCAAAAAGAAGATGGGTTAGACTTTGACAATGACGCCCTCAGGGCTTTGACAAAGGAAATGCGTCCACTTGCGAGTAAGCTAGCTGAGGAGACTGATTTGTCCTTCCACCGTTCGATTTATGACACAGAAAACAAACATATTGATGTGTCAGTTTATGAAGCGCAAAATCTTATCCCGCGAATCCGTAAGCATACTTATGCCCCTGATGTTGAATCGTCCGATCTTATAAGCGATGAAACTGTCTTCCGAGCTTTATCTAGGATTGACTGGGGAACCATTGACTTCCAACCACTGGGTGGGGAGGCGGAGGGTGAACCGGCGCAGGATGATCCGCAACCTTCACATCAACCTGAGGAAGAATCATAATCCGGAGATCGGTTTAATTTTCCATGCCGAGATATCATCAATAAACAATTATTCTTTTGGGCGTCTGCTGCCTTGTAATAGGCTAGTTTTAAACACTTGGTCTGCTATTTCATCGTGCATAGCCATTTTGCCTGATACTGCTAATCCGTCTTGATAGTGCCATATCGACTTATGCTCCTTAGTGGTTTTGTGCAAACCCGTTTCTGCATATGATAAACTTAAAATTGCCCTGGCGATTTACCGCAGGACGGGTTATGATACCCAATATAAAGCCAGGGTTTATAACCAAGGTTGTAGTAAACAAAAATAATAAAATATGAATTATATCATACCTGTGACATGGAATCACATTTGTTGATTATATCAACTTTATTGTAGTAAGGGTAATAACTCCCACCATGCTGTGCTGGTTTATGATGAAGCCATACCGGGTTACAATAAACACCGAATGATCATGCTGGTGACTTATAGTCAAAGCCAGACCGGTTCAACAAATATCGGATTAAAATTGATAATGTACTGACAACTTATAGTTGAAAGCTAAGCCGGGTCAATTGACACCACTCATCATATAAGTTTGCACTTGGCAATTTTTAAAAAACATTCCAGGTTAGCAAGTACCGGATTTATTATAAACCTCATTGAAATAAACATCGAAGAAGAAAGATTTACAAATAAAATATGTAAAAAGACGAGGCTTTTCATGGGATTCCAGGCCGCTGAGTTAAAACATTTGATGAAGCCTTTTAAGATGGACCTCACATTAACCAATCGTTGTTTTAACTTTGACAAGTTCAGGGTCTATATAAGATTGACTTGTCAAACATTCGGCAGGTCATACCAGGATTACCTGGGCGGAGTGACTTACTTGATGAAGGCAGGTTAACCCGGGGTTTTAGGTGAATACACCTCGCTTCCAAGCCTGGCTTTTATAGCCTATTGCAAGGCATGGATTCTTTGTTCTTGTAGAAGAAAAGATCCCCCAGGTAATATTTTAGGATGTGCTCAGTAAGCACCTATGTTTGAGTTATGCTTTGCAACAAAACTCTCTTTGGCTCCTTATGATACTGGGTATTAAGCCCCCAAGCTTATATTTGAGCTATGCTCTCTTTTTTTTTGTAGCTTTATAAGCCGGATCAATGGACAATCAGAACTCCGCTTTATAAGCAGAAGCCCCCATGTAACCAAGAAGACATATAAGGTGAAACGGCAGAGGCCCTGCTTTAGCAAGGATGCCAGTTTATTTATTGATCATAATATGTACATTGTCAAAAATATATACATGATAGGAGCCTATGGCTCAGGTATAGTAAGGCCGAAGATGAGAAATATTCCACGGCCGGCGGGTCTCCTCCTCCAACTTGCATGAGTCTCTGTGCTCTCGAACATCGATGAGGTAGTATGACCCGTTGTTCAGATTCTTGCTGACCACAAAGGGCCCCTCCCAAGGTGGGGATAACTTGTGCATGTTGGTCTGATCTTGGATAAGCCGGAGCACTAAGTCGCCTTCTTGAAAAGCTCTGGTTTTAACCCGGCGGCTGTGATAACGCCGCAGGTCTTGCTGATAAATCGCCGAACGAGCTGCCGCAATATCCCGTTTTTCATCTAACAGGTCCAATGCATCTTGGCGTGCTCTTTCATTGTCCGCTTCAACATAATCTGCCACTCGGGGCGAGTCATGGCGAATATCACTTGGGAGAACTGCTTCCTCTCCATAAACCATGAAGAAGGGTGTATAACCCATAGATCTATTGGGCGTGGTATTAATGCTCCATAATACGGAAGGCAACTCTTCCACCCAACAACCTGGCGTCCTCTTCAAAGGGACCATAAGCCGGGGCTTGATACCCTTTAGGATTTCTTGATTAGCTCTCTCCGCTTGACCATTAGACTGGGGGTGAGCCACTGAGGGCACATCAAGTCGGATGTGCTCACGTTGATAGAACTCTTCCATAGCACCCTTGGAGAGATTCGTGCCATTATCTATTATAATGTTGTGTGGAAAACCAAAGCGGAAAATCACCTTTTTCATAAATTGAATCGCCGTGGACGCATCACACTTGCTTACTGGCTCTGCCTCCACCCACTTGGTGAATTTTTCAACCGCCATTAGAAGGTGGGTCTTCTTATCCTTGGACCTCTTAAAAGGCCCAACCATATCCAGCCCCCAAGTTGCAAACAGCCAGGTGATTGGAATCATCCTCAATTCCTGGGCCGGAACATGAGCTCAGCGTGAAAACTTCTGACAGCCATCACACTTCCTGACCAGATCCTCCGCATCAGCATGAGCTGTTAACCAGTAAAAACCATGTCGGAAATCCATAGCCACCAAGGATTTTGAACCGGCATGATGACCACAATCTCCTTCATGGATTTCACACAAGATCGCACAGCCTTCTTCAGGAGAAACGCAATGCTGAAACACCCCTGAGACACTGCAATGATGTAACTCGCCATTGACAATAGTCATGGACTTGGACTGCCGGATTATCTGTTTGGCCAGAACTTCGTCCTCGGGTAACTCGTCCCGGGTCATATACGCCAGGTATGGCACTGTCCAATAAGGGATAGCATGAAGAACCGCCACCAACTGAGCCTCCGGGTCAGGAACAGCCAGATCTTCCTCCGTTGGTATTTTGACCGACGGATTATGTAGAACGTTAAGAAAAACATTGGGCGGCACCGCTTTACGCTGGGATCCGAGCCAGCTTAAAGCGTCCGCCACTTCATTCTTGCACCAATCAATGTGCTCGACCTGGTAACCCTTGAAGTGACCGGCAATGATATCCACCTCACGTCGATAATCCGCCATGAGTGGATCCTTAGAGTCCCACATACCAGACACTTGCCGAGCCACTAAATCGGAGTCGCCAGATCAACGTACCTGGATTAAGTTCATCTCCTTAGCCATCCGAAGACCGTGGAGCAAGGCCTCGTACTCAGCTGCATTGTTAGGCTGTGTTTGGTTGAGCTTTTGCATCCAACTTCTGGCTTTTGGAAGCTATAAGCTAACCAAAGGGGGAGAAAAGAGAAGCAGAAGTTGCAAAAGCTGGTGCTTCCCCATAGTGTACTTTCCCAGCAGCGAAACCCCCAACTCCTGTCGTGCACTTTTAGCTGTCCCCTGGAAGTTTAGTAGTATTTACCCACGTTTGCCACTCACAAGTGAAAAACGATTGGGCCTATTCCTCCCGAGCGAGACATCCAGCAGCACACACCACCCCTCGTTCTCCCCATCCACACGAGCAGCAGCTAGGGTTCCTAGCCGCCGCCAGCACCGCCGCCGGCCCTCCACCGCCGCGCGCCCAGCCGTCGGCGCCGCCTCCCGTGTCGCCTCCCCGCCGCGACCTCCTCCCTCATCCACTGCTCGCCCAACCTCCTCCCTTCGCCTCCCTGCGGCCCCTCCCCACCGCGACCTCATCCCTCCTCCACCGCCGGCCCTCCATCGCCGCGCGCCCAGCCGCCGGCGACGCCTCCCGCAACTCCAGTGCGACATACTCCCTCCATTTTGCAAGGTATTGCGCCCATTTCCTTCCACTCCCCAACCCCCTTCCACCTCCTATACAAGTAGAAAGAGGATGATTTTTTTTTGCTCGTTCATATTGTTGTGTATTTATAATGTAAAGTGGATGAAATTTTGATGGGATGATGCATATTGTTTGTCATATTGTTGTATATTGATGTGAAAGCGATGAAATTTTGATAGTATCGCTGCACATTGTCGTGTGTTCCTGTACAGTGATGAATACTTGCTGCATTTTGTTCTACATTGCATGATTGCTTGCTGCAGATTGCTATGCAATTGCTTGCTGCAGATTGCTTGCTGGACCATATGTATTGATCTAGTGCTATGTCATTTTTTTCTTGACTGAAGTATGACTGAAAAGTTTGTGTGGGATGATGCCCATTTGAAGAAACTCATTGATATATTGAGATAAGAGGTTTCAATTGGAAATAGACCATTAGGTCATCTAAGCTAGAAGGGCTGGAAAAATGTTTTGGAGAAATGGGAAGCAAGAACGGGAAAGAAGTATCCCAAGGATAAATTCAAGAACAAATGGGATGCAATAAAAAATGAGTATGTTTGGTTCATGGAGCTGAAAAATGAAGCTACTGGACTTGGATGGAATGATGCAAAGGGTACTGTTGATTGCTCAAAAGAATGGTGGGACGAACATCTTGTGGTAAGAGTTTGCATTTTTTTAATTGACATGATTTATATGATTGCAGTACCGAACCTGCACCCTCGAGGGAAACATTAAGGGAAGAACATAACAAAATATGTCACCTCGAGGGGAAGTAATAGCCACTCCGGCCCCCGAGCCCTCCAATTGTCTGGATCCATCAAAGTGAATAGTCCTGTATGTGTTATCCAGTTTATCTTCCGGTGCCTGTAACTCTGTCCAGTCGTTGATGAAATCCACGAGCGCTTGGGACTTGATAGCAGTGCGAGGCATATATTTTAACCCGTGAGGTCCAAGCTCAATAGCCCACTTAGCAACCCGGCCAGTCGCCTCCCTGTTTTGAATGATGTCTCCCAATGGAGCATGACCACAGTAATGGGATGGCCCTGAAAGTATTGCTTAAGCTTCCGGCTTGCCATAAAAACTCCATACACCAGCTTCTGCCAATGTGGGTATCTCTGCTTTGATTCGATAAGCACCTCACTAATGTAATAAACCGGCCGCTGAACCAGATACTCCTTACCCGCCTCCTTGCGCTCCACCACAATGGCCACGCTGACAGCCCGGGCGTTAGCAGCCACGTATAATAGTAATGGTTCCTTATCAATAGGGGCAGCAAGAACGGGCGGTTCGGCTAACTGCTTCTTTAGATCCTCAAACGCCGCATTAGCAGCATCACTCCAGACAAAGTTGTCTGTTTTCTTCATCATTTGATACAGAGGGATGGCCTTCTCTCCCAACCGGCTGATAAACCGGCTTAGCACCGCAATATGACCCGCCAGACGTTGAACATCATTGATGCACGTCGGTTTAGCCAGGGACGTAATAGCCTTGATCTTTTCCGAATTAGCTTCAATGCCCCTGTTAGACACCAGAAACCCCAAGAGCTTGCCTGCCGGTACACCAAAAACACACTTGGCCGGATTAAGCATCATCTTATAAACCCTCAGATTATCAAAAGTTTCCTTCAAATCAGCTATTAGCGTTTCTGCTTTTCTGGACTTCACCACGATATCATCCACATAAGCATGAACGTTGCGTCCAATCTGATTATGAAGGCAATTCTGCACACATCGCTGATAAGTCGCCTGGGCACTCTTGAGCCCAAAAGGCATAGATACATAGCAGAAGGCTCCAAAGGGAGTTATAAAAGTTGTCTTCTCCTGGTCCTTAACTGCCATTTTAATCTGATGATAACCCGAATAAGCATCCAGAAAACTCAAACGCTCACAACCTGTTGTAGCATCAATGATTTGATCAATACGAGGGAGAGCAAAGGGATCAGCTGGACAAGCCTTGTTCAAATCTGTGTAATCCACACACATACGCCAGGTGCCGTTCTTTTTGAGTACCAGCACCGGGTTAGCCAACCACTCAGGATGAAAAACCTCCACAATAAACCATGCTGCCAAGAGCCGGGCTACCTCCTCACCAATGGCCTTGCGTCTCTCTTCATTGAAGCGGCGGAGAAATTGCTTGACCGGTTTAAACTTGGGATCGATATTCAGAGTGTGCTCAGCGAGTTCCCTCGGTACACCTGGCATGTCAGAAGGTTTCCATGCAAAGATGTCCCAGTTCTCACGGATGAAATCATGAGCACGCTTTCCTATTTTGGATCCAAGTTAGCACTGATGCTAAACTGCTTGGATGAATCGCCAGGAACAAAATCAACCAGCTTAGTCTCATCAGCCGACTTAAACTTCAAAGCCAGATCGTGTTCTGTAGTTGGTTTTTTCAGAGATGTCATATCTGCCGGATCAACATTGTCCTTATAGAATTTCAACTCCTCTGTTGCGCAAACCGACTCAGCGTAAGCCGCATCACCTTCCTCACATTCTAAAGCAACCTTTCGACTTCCATGTACTGTGATGGTCCCCTTATGACCCGGCATCTTGAGTTGCAAATAAACATAACACGGCCTTGCCATGAACTTAGCATAAGCCGGCCGTCCAAACAAGGCATGGTACGGACTCCTGATTTTCACCACTTCAAAAGTCAATGCCTTTGACCTTGAATCATGATCATCTCCAAAAGCAACCTCTAGAGCTATCTTACCAACCGGATAAGCTGACTTGACAGGCACCACTCCGTGAAAAATGTTATTTGACGGTTTAAGATTCTTATATGTCAACCCCATGCGACGGAAGGTTTCGTAATACAAGATGTTGATGCTGCTTCCTCCATCCATGAGCACCTTGGTGAACTTATAACCTCCAACCTGAGGTGCCACCACCAAAGCTAGGTGACCCGGATTATCAACCCGGGCTCGACTCCATACAATAGGTTGTTCAGACCAACGAAAAAAATGGGGTACCGCCGGTTCAACAGAGTTCACTGCCCTCTTGTGAAGCTTCTGATCCCGCTTGCACAGGCTAGTGGTGAAGACATGATACTGCCCACTATTTAACTGCTTCGGGTGACTCTGATAACCTGACTGTAGCTGTTGCTGATTTCCCTGTTGATTATAACCACCTTGGTTGCCCTGATTGCCCTGATTGCCATGTCCGCCCTGATTACCCTGAAATCCTAAACCGGAGTTACCTCCGCCGTAACCCGACCCTTGTGATCCGAATCCTAAACCGCCGGACGGCCCATGGTCATACTAGGAAAGATCCGAGTTTTTGAACTCCCTCATAATAAAACCATCCTTCCAGAGGTGCATGGCTGGCTTCTCTCACATCCCGTGTCTCGGGCAAGGCTGATTTAATAGGCGCTCAAGATTAACACCTGATCCTCCACTCTGCGGGGGTGGTCTACCCTTACGACGCTGGCCATTGTCCCGTGCATTGGTGTTAGCCACAAAATCAGAATTACTTTCTGCTTTACGCTTACCGTTATTCCCATGGCCCGCCTGGTTGTGTTGTTGTCCTTTCGCACCGCCGTTCTTCTTTCCCTTCCCCGGCTTCTCGTCGTCAGACTTGGGATCCTTGGTACTATCAGAATCGGCATACTTAACCAAAGCAGCCATGAGTGTTCCCATGTCATTGCAGTGATGCTTGAGTCGTCCCAACTTCAACTTCAACGGCTTAAACCAGCAATTGCCCTCCAATGTTATGACTGCTGAATCGGCATTGATACGGTCCGATGAATGCAAGATCTCCGAAACCCAGCGCACACAATGGGTTGTAGACTCGCCTTCTTCTTGGACACAGGCGGCCAGATCCACAATTGACATGGGTTGCTTGCACGTGTCCTTGAAGTTCGTTATATACCGGGCCTTCAACTCGGCCCATGACCCAATGGAGTTAACCGACAGGCTTTTTAGCCAAGTGCGAGTCGTTCCATCCAACATCATGGTGAAATATTTCGCGCAAGCTGCTTCATCCACATCCAGCATCTCCATTGCCATCTCATAACTTTCAATCCATGACTCGGGGGGTAAATCGGCACTGTAATTGGGCACCTTATGCGGCCCTTTGAAATCCTTGGGCAGCCGCACATTGCGTAGAGCCAGGGTGAGGCACGGCACCCCCCAAGAGCTGAAAGCAAGACCTCGTTCCACTGACGTCGTCGGACGAACCGGAGTAAACTAACGGTCCACGTGCTGCGCTGCTAACTCGGCTTCTCGACGCGCTCTACCGTTATCCACCACGTCCTGAGCATTTGCACCACCGCGCGCCGGATTAGGCCCTCGAGGGGCGTCACGGTTTCGCGCACTGCTTGACACAGCCGGTTCATCAATGTGCCTGTTGTAACTCTTGCTCGGGCGAGGGGTTGAATGAATTCGGTCCTGGCTATACGAATAGGCCTGTTGCTGCACCATAGCGGTTTGAAGAAGATCCCTTGCCCGCCGCGTTTCAACTACCGCAGGAGACTCGCCCTCCATTGGGATAGTTGCCAACCGCGACGCCGCAGCGATCATGTTATCCAAAGGAGTGGAGAAGTGACCCGGTGGCGTTGGCATGTACTGCGGTGGGTCATGGGTCCGTCGAAGCGGGTCCGTCACTCGTGGCTGATCCGACGCTCCTGTCCTAGGTGCTTCAGTCCAGTTTACCGCTGCTGGATTACTAGGTCCTGCTCCTGGCATGTTATAGAGATTCATTGCTTCATAAACTGGCGACAGACGAGACCGATGCCTCCTCCTCAACACGTTGTTCAAAGCGTTCTGATCCAGCATGAGCCTGTAATTCTCTGCCTGAATCCATTGTGACTGGGCATCTAAAGCGACCCACTCATCAGCCATCCTGGTTTCCTCAGCCGCCAAGTCCTCCTTGGCCTCAGTTATCTGGTCTCGCGGCTTTGTGACCTCTGCGTTGTGCTGATCTTGAGTCTCTGGGGTAACCTTTGTGGTCAATAGTGTCGTCCAGGCGTCCAATAAACCGGATAGAACTTGAGCCGGCCGGCACGCGGGGACTCCTGCCCCGACTGCTGATCCGGAAATCATTGCTGCTACAGTTGAAGATTTTAACGTGGGCTATGTACCGGCCATGAAGATTGCAACCCGATTCCGTGGTTCAAGGGGGTCCGGAATACTATCGCCATCGGAACAGCCCCCAAACGAGCCATCTTGCAATTGGTATAGTGACTCGATCTCACCGGTGATGATTCACCATCAGAATAAATGACCATCTCATCATCGGACACCGGTTCAGATTCCGCACCATGGATGAATCCTACGAACGCACGCTTCATGGCAGGCTGAACCCAGGTAGGGCTTGCATGTTGAGCTTTCTCGACGAGGTCGGTGCAGATGTCCGGCTTAGGGCCCGATTCGATTGAGCCAGCATCGGGGCCCCAGCCTGCATCGTCGACGTAGAGCTTGCTGCGATGACTCTTGGTCATTCGGCCAATTGCGTATCCCTTGAGTCCTTCAAAAGTTGCACTTCAAGTACTCCAAACCATCGTACGATAGCCCCATGGTGGGCGCCAACTGTCGTGGAATTATCACATCAGATGTCCTAGTGAGAGGACTTAGTCGTGGAGCCATCGCAACGAGATTAGCTTAAAGGGGTTAAACCGGACAAAGGACACAGGGAGTTTATAGTGGTTCGGCCACTTGCGGTGAAGGTAAAAGCCTAAGACCCAGTTGTGGTGGAATTGATGGGGTCTCGATGAGCAGGGAGCGAATCCGCTTTACCTATCTCTCGAGTTGTTGTTTCTTGTTCCTGAACCGCCATCGGGTCGTCCCTTTATATACACAGGTTGACGCCCCGTTGTTTACAGAATCCCGAGGCCGGCTCATACATGTGTCCGGCTCGGTTTCTACCTTTCCCTATCTTACAACACAAGTTACATATCTCATGGCGGTTTATGTCTATGGGCCCTAATCCGCCCTTGGGCTCTGGGCCTCTAAGTCTCTGTAGTAAAGCACCACACTTCTTGTCTTCATGGGCTTCAATATGGATGATTCCTTGTGAGCATAACCCGGCCCTTCCTGGGCGGTTTATACTCAGTAGTTATATCCCCAACAATCATGGTGCTACTTTGAAGCACAAGTGTGGTAAAAGGATAGTAGCATTGTCCCTTCTCTCTTTTTCTCTTTTTTTGTTTGGGCATTTCTCTCTTTTTTTATGGCCTCTTTCTTTTTACTTCGGAGTCTCATCCCGGCTTGTGGGGGAATTATAGTCTCCATCATCCTTTCCTCACTGGGACAATGCCCTAATAATGAAGATCATCACACTTTTACTTACTTACAACTCAAGAATTACAACTCCATACTTAGAACAAAATATGACTCTATGTGAATGCCTCCGGTGGTGTACTGGGATGCGCAGTGATTCAAGAGTGACATGTATGAAAAATTATGAACGGTGGCTTTGCCACAAATACGATGTAAACTACATGATCATGCTAGCAATATGACAATGATGGAGCATGTCATAATAAACAGAATAGTGGAAAGTTGCATGGCAATATATCTCGAATGACTATGGAAATGCCATAATAGGTAGGTATGGTGGATGTTTGGAGGAAGGTATATATGGTGGGTGTATGGTACCGGCGAAAGTTGTGCGGTACTAGAGAGGCTAGCAATGGTGGAAGGGTGAGAGTGCGTATAATCCATGGACTCAACATTAGTCATAAAGAACTCACATAATTATTGCAAAAAATTATTAGTTATCAAAACGAAGTACTATGCGCATGCTCCTAGGGGGATAGACTGGTAGGAAAAGACCATCGCTCGTCCCCGACCGCCACTCGTAAGGAAGACAATCAATAAATAAATCATGATCCAAATTCATCACATAACAGTTCACCATACGTGCATGCTACGGGAATCACAAACTTTAACACAAGTATCTCTCAAATTCACTTCTACTCAGCTAGCATGACTCTAATATTACCATCTTCATATCTCAAAACAATCATAAAGAATCATACTTCTCATAGTATTCAATGCACTTTATATGAAAGTTTTTATTATATCCATCTTGGATGTCCATCATATTAGGACTAATTTTATAACCAAAGCAAATTACCATGTTGTTCTAAAAGACTCTCAAAATAATATAAGTGAAGCATTAGAGATGAATAATTTCTATAAAATAAAACCACCACCGTGCTCTAAGAAGATATAAGTGAAGCACCAGAGCAATATTACCTAGCTCAAAAGATATAAGTGAAGCACATAGAGTATTCTAATAAATTCTGATTCATGCGTGTCTCTTCCAAAAGGTGTGTACATCAAGGATGTTTGTGGTAAACTAAAAATGAAAGACTCAAATCATACAAGACGCTCCGTGCAAAACACATATCATGTGGTGAATAAAAATATAGCCTCAAGTAAAGTGACCGATAGACGAAGACGAAAGAGGGGATGCCTTCTAGGGCATCCCCAAGCTTAGGCTTTTGGCTGTCCTTGAATTATCTTGGGGTGCCTTGGTCATCCACAAGCTTAGGCTCTTGCCACTCCTTATTCCAAAATCCATCAAATCTTTACCCAAAAACTTGAAAACTTCACAACACAAAACTTCAACAGAAAATCTCATGAGCTCCGTTAGTATAAGAAGACAAACTACCACTTTAAGGTACTGTAATTAACTCATTATTTATTTATATTGGTGTTAAACCTACTGTATTCCAACTTCTTTATGGTTCATACCCCTCGATACTACTCATAGATTCATTAAAATAAGCAAACAACACACGAAAAACAGAACAGTCTGTATCAATCTGTAACTATTGAATATTCTTTAACTCTAAAAATTCTGAAATAAATTGGTGGACGTGAGAATTTGTCTATTAATCGTCTTCAAAAAGAATCAACCTAAAAGCACTCTCCAGTAAAACATGACAGCTATTCTCATGAGCGCAAAAGTTTCTGTTTTTTACAGCAAGATCGCAGAGACTTCACCCAAGTCTTCCCAAAGGTTCTACTTGGCACAAACACTAATTAAAACTTAAAACCATATCTAAGCAGAAGCTAGATAAGTTGTTTATTACTAAACAGGAGCAAAAAGAAAAGAACAAAAATAAAATTGGGTTGCCTCTCAACAAGCGCTATCATTTAACGCACCTAGCTAGACATAAAAACAAGAATATATCTAGGTATTGCTATAATGATGATAGGGCAAATCATGAAAACTCATCTCATACTCCCTATGTTCAGCAGCAAGTTTTCTTTGTGGTAAGCAAAAGTAATCAAACGGGCCAGATTTAATGGGACAAAAGTCCCCAAGATCAAGCTCGGGAGGAATTGGTTCCTCCTTTGGCCCCTCGTATTGCACAACCAATTCATCATTATAAGCATTCTTTTGGCAAAAAGTCATGAGCCTTTGTTCAAGAGGAAAACCTAACCCATTGTTCTGAATAGAAAAATTATCATTAAGTTCAGAAATCCTTTCAACTAGAACCTCGGTAGGAACCCTTTTTCTAAGATTTTCATTATAAGGAACATGATCTAAAGATCGTAAACGCATTATGTCTTCTTGATTAAAAGGAATTGCTTGTATGGAAGGGCGTTCAGCATCCACCCTGTAATGCGCAAAAATTTCATTGGCCTCTTTCATTACAAATCTGAACTCATGTGCTAGAAAGATGGTAGCTGCTCGCTTAACAGAAGAATGCTCAATATTGGAAAACTCTAGAAAAATCCTTTGTATGCAAGGATTCATGTGGATAAATTGTCTTTCAAGTTCAACTACGAGTAAAGATATAGCATCCGCAAGACTACTAGTTCTATGAAGAATAGACCCACCCATAGTGGGCAAAGCACCGGCACAAGTAAAGAAATCTTGAATAACTCCTTTTCCAATAATATTACCACTACCAATCCGGGATTTTTTTGTATGTAAAATAGTAGGTTCTTCATGAGTATTATCAAAAGCATCAAAGTTTCCCCCATCATTACTACTATCTTTTTCAATGATAACCTCCCCAGTTTCATACATGATGGCAACAACATGCACTAACAAACAAGCACACAAAAAACAAGCGAAAAAGAGATGAACGGAAGAGGGGCGAAGAAAAGGCAAAGGTTTTCGAAAATTGTTTTAGAAGTGGGTGTCGGTGTCAAAACCGGCGGATCTCGGGTAGGGAGTCCCGAACTGTGCGTCTAAGGCTAATGTTAGTGGGAGGCAGGGGACACGATCTTTTACCTAGGTTCGGGCCCTCTCGATGGAGGTAATACCTTACTTCCTGCTTGATTGATCTTAATGATATGAGTATTACAAGAGTTAATCTACCACGAGATCGTAGAGGCTAAACCCTAGAAGCTAGCCTATGATTATGATTGTTGTTGTCCTATGGACTAAACCCTCCAGTTTATATAGACACCGGAGGTGGCTAGAGTTACACAGAGTCAGTTACAGAGAAGGATATCTACATATCCGAATTGCCAAGCTTGCCTTCCATGCAAAAGAGAGTCCCATCCGGACACGGGACGAAGTCTTCAATCTTGTATCTTCATAGTCCAACAGTCCGGCCAAAGTATATAGTCCGGCTGTTCGAGGACCCCTTAATCCAGGACTCCCTCAGTAGGCCCTGAACTAGGCTTCAATGACGATGAGTCCGGCCCGCAGATTGTCTTCAGCATTTCAAGGCAGCTTCCTTCTCCGAATACTCCATAGAAGATTTTGAACACGAGAATCGTGTCCGGCTCTGCAAAACAAATTCCACTCACCACCATAGAGAGCACAATATTCCACAATTCTAATCTGCTGACAGCTTTTTGTAGCATGACATCACGCCATGGTCCGGTCATTATTCGAACCGTTTTTCGCAACCAGCTACTACACATAATGCGAGGCGGTTTCCTCGACACGTCTTGTCGAAGCAGAGATCGTGTCCCCTTATCACGGGATTCTCATCAATACGGGCATGGGTAACCCAACCGCGCCATCGATCATGGCGCTTGGGGAATAAGCGATTTTAACGGGCAAGTGGGGAGGCGCACAGTTTCTGCCACCTTTATAAAGAGATAGGGATTCTCTTTTTTCACCCACGCCTTCTTCTTCCTTCGCTCATCCATTCTCGCACGCTCGAGCTCCAGCACCCCAGCTCTCACCTTCTCCATACAGCCATTCCAAACATGTCTGGAGTGGGAGGCAAGTGGATGGCCTCCTCCGTCATGGAGGAGGACATTACGAAGCTCTGGGAGGTCGGATACTTGGTCGCAGACTTCGCGCACCGGCTCCCGGACGCAGGGCAGATCGTTCCGACTCCGGAACCCCATGAGAGGGTTGTGTTCCTCGCCCACTTCGTCCGCGGACTGGGATTCCCCCTCCACCCATTTGTCCGCGGCCTCATGTTTTATTATGGGCTGGATTTTCATGATCTGGCCCCTAATTTCATCCTCAACATCTCGGCGTTTATCGTCGTGTGCGAGGCTTTCCTCCGCATCAAGCCCCATTTCGGCCTGTGGCTGAAGATCTTCAACGTGAAGCCGAAGATAGTGGTCGGAAAGCAAGTGGAGTGCGGAGGCGCCATGGTGGGCAAGATGCCCAACGTCACCTGGCTCGAAGGCTCCTATGTGGAGACCGTGAAGTGGTGGCCATCGGGGTGGTTCTACATCACCGAGCCGTGCAACGCCAACTGGGCGGCGGCCCCCGAATTTTGATCTGGCATCCCCATGCGGGTCAACTCCTGGAAGAAGAAGGGCTTAGCCTGGGGTGCGCCTGCGGAGCTGACCGGACTCCAGAACTACGTCAAAAACATGATAAGCAAGAAGATCAAGCTTGTCAATGTGGTCCAGGTCATGCTCTTCCGCTGGATCCTCCCGTGTCAAAGACGGGCATTCAACATGTGGGAGTTCGATTCGGCCAAACACCAGACGCTGCAAGAGCTCTTCGACACGATGCACAAAGACGTCTGCAAGGTGTTGTTCAAGGCCGCCGAAGTATCTCCTCCCACCACCGAGGACCGCAGACTCAGCGCAAAGCGCCCCGCCAATCTGGTAAGCTCTCTGTATTTCACAAGATGTGCCTTTCCTCGGTATGTTTGTGGGAGGAATCTAAGCCATCATACTGATTTAACAGGACTATGTGGCGACTGCAGAGCCGATCAACTGTCCAGCTCCGTTACCTGAAGATCCAGCAACCGCTCTCCTGACGGAGATGCTATTTCCGGCACCCTATGAGGTGTCAGAGAAGAAGGCCAAGAAGAAGGCCACGGGGACCAGAAAAGGTCTCTGGTGCAAGGTTGTGTTGGACTCATTGTATAGACGCCCCTTAGTACACGCTTCCGTTCCCGCTTGGGAATATGGGTTGCGTATATCATATTCAATGTTTTCACCCGGGAAGGGAATTTCTTCTGTCCTCCTGTATTCGCGGCTGGGGCTCCTTGTCGTCATCGCTATGCAGCCCCTTTTCCTTGTTTTCGGCATTCAACTTGCCGGCCTATTTAAACACCCAGCATTCCTAGTTGGTGTGGTTGGTTGGTTTGTCGGGGGTGCCGTGAATTTGACATGAGCGATCGAGTATGCGGTCTAGACTGGACGAGCCCAAACTATTTCTTTTGAATGGCTTTTTCCGCTGTCCGGATTTAAAGCCTCTAAATCCGGCATTAACTGTCGTGTCTTCGGCGTTATCGCCATTGTTGCGCGCTTGTGTCTATTGCGTCGCGGCTTGCCGTTGCTATCTCTAGCATCTGAATCGCCAGAGTTTTTTGGCGTGATGTTGCTACGAGCCAGCCAGCTGTCCTCGCCCGCGCAAAAGCGGGTAATGAGTGTCGTGAGGGCTGCCATGGACTTTGGCTTCTCTTGGCCGAGGTGTCGGGCGAGCCATTCGTCATGGATGTTATGCTTGAAGGCTTCTAAGGCTTCGGCATCCAGACAGTCGACAATTTGGTTCTTTTTAGTTAGGAACCGAGTCCAGAATTTTCTGGCTGACTCTCCGGGCTGTTGGGTTATGTGACTTAAGTCATCAGCATCCGATGGTCGCACGTAAGTGCCCTGGAAATTGTCAAGGAATGCGTCTTCCAGGTCCTCCCAACTGCCAATGGAGCTTGTTGGCAGGCTATTCAGCCAATGCCGGGCTGGTCCTTTGAGCTTAAGTGTTAGGTACTTGATGGCATGTAGGTCGTCGCCGCGAGCCATGTGAATATGTAGGAGAAAATCCTCAATCCATACTGCGGGGTCTATTGTGCCATCATATGATTCAATGTTCACGGGTTTAAACCCTTTTGGGAATTCATGATCCATTACTTCATCTGTGAAGCATAGGGGGTGTGCGGCGCCTCTATGCTGGGCTACATCCCGACGTAGTTCATATGAATCTGGTATGTTGTATTCGGCCCGGCCGGACTTTGGTTTATTGTATCCGACGTGATGGTCATCGTCACGTGTTGTGGCGTGCCTCCGTGATCCGTAGATCAATCTTGACTGTCCTGCTTTCTTTTCCAATACATCTCGCGGGTCCTTCGTGTGGCCCCGGGCCTTAGTATTATTGTTTGATTAGCGACGGGGTGCGGTCCGGACTTCGGGCTGGTACGCCGCTTTGTCTCGGCCACGGGGTGGCCGGTCAGCCGCATCATGCGCTTGTAGTGCGGGCTTTGACGCCTCCTCCTCGAGTTGCGGTAGCAACCTGCGCTTGGGTAACTTTTGGTAGGGCGCTCGAGTCCGTATTCCTCGGCAGCCAGGACCTCGGTCCATCTATCAGTTAGCAGATCTTGATCAACTTGAAGCTATTGCTACTTTTTCTTCAGGCTTTTTGCATTGTCTATAAGCCAGCGCTCGAAGTGCTCCTGCTCGACGGGATCCCCAGGCACGATGAATTCTTTGTCATCGAGGCTCACTTCATCTTCGGAGAGAGGCATGTAATTATCGTCATCTGATTCTCCATCTGTTGCCTGTTCCTTAGGGCTAGCTTGCTCGTCCTCTTGCTCGGCCTGCTCGAAGCCTGGCTGGGCCGGATTGTTTTCGTCTTCGGCACCTTCCGGATTGTTATCTCTTGTGCCGGTATCACTATTTTTGCTATGGCGGGGCTTGGAGCGGCGCCTATGAGGTCGGTGCCTAGATTGCATCTCCAAGGGGTTATCTTCCGTTGCCTCATCACCATTGCTTTCTTTGGGGGTGTCCACTATATATATATATATATATATATATATATATATCATATGATGAGGTGGCTGTCCAGCGCCCTATAGGCGGTGGTTCCTGTTCTTCTCCTGCATCGTCGTCCATACCGTCGATGTCTTCGGAGTTGAAGTCAAGCACGTCGGTTAAGTCATCGACAGTGGCTATTAAGTGGGTGGTGGGTGGGGAACGAATTTCTTCGTCGTCCGCTTCCCACTCGAGCCAGACATAGTTCGGCCAAGAATCTCCCGACAAGGAAAGAGACCTTAATGAATTTAGCACATCGCCCAAGGACGAGTGCTGAAAAATATCCGCGGCGGTGAACTCCATGACCGGTGCCCAATCAGATTAGATAGGCACGGACGTACGCGTTTCGGATCCTGTAGCCGGAGACGAGTCCGAGGGTCCGATGACACCACCCTCACATGAGGTGGGATCAGTGTTCGGCTCCAACGCCGATGAGTGTGCGGCCTCCGTGGCAGAGTCCATCCACCCGTCCTCGGAAGGCGCGATCTGCTCCGGATTGATTCCCAGGGCCACCGCAGGTGCGATCTCCCGGACACTGTCTGATGGCAGATCTAAGTCATGCTCGTCAAGACTGTTTGGCGTACCTGACATGGGCTCGAATCCGTCGAAGATCAAGTCTCCGCGGATGTCGGCAGTATAATTCAAGCTTCCAAACCGGACCTAATGGCCAGGGGTGTAGCTATCGATCTTCTCCAGGTGGCCAAGCGAGTTGGCCCGCAGTACGAAGTCGCCGAATACGAAGATCTGTCCGGGAAGGAAAACCTCCCTCTGGACCGTGTCATTGAAGATGATTAAAGGAACCATCAAGCCTTACCGCGACGACATAGTGGAACTCTCAATGAAAGCACCAATGTCGGTGTCAAAACCGGTGGATCTCGGGTAGGGGGTCCCGAACTGTGCGTCTAAGGCTAATGGTAACAAGAGGCAGGGGACATGATGTTTTACCCAGGTTCGGGCCCTCTCGATGGAGGTAATACCCGACTTCTTGCTTGATTGATCTTGATGATATGAGTATTACAAGAGTTGATCTACCACGAGATCGTGGAGCCTAAACCCTAGAAGCTAGCCTATGATTATGATTGTTGTTGTCCTACGGACTAAACCCTCCGGTTTATATAGACACCGGAGGGGGCTAGGGTTACACAGAGTCGGTTACAGAGAAGGAGATCTACATATGTGAATTGCCAAGCTTGCCTTCCACGCAAAGGAGAGTCCCATCCGGACATGGGACGAAGTCTTCAATCTTGTATCTTCATAGTCCAATAGTCCGGCCAAAGTATATAGTCCGGCTGTCCGAGGACCCCTTAATCTAGGACTCCCTTGATAGGGGAGAGGAAAACGAGAGGCGAATGACATGTAATGCGAGGTAGAAGTGTTTATGATGGGTACTCGGTATGGCTTGACTTGGTGTAGATCTCCCGGGCAACAGCGCCAGAAATCCTTCTTGCTACCTCTTGAGCATGCGTTGGTTTTCCCTTGAAGAGGAAAGGGTGATGCAACAAAGAAGAGTAAGTATTTCCCTCAGTTTTGAGAACCAAGGTATCAATCCAGCAGGAGATGACACACAAGTCACCTAGTACCTACACAAACAATCAAGAACCTTGCAACCAACGCGATAAAGGAGTTGTCAATCCCTTCACGGCCAATCACAAAAGTGAGATCTGATAGAGATAGTAAAGTAATTATTTTTGGTATTTTTGTTGTATATATTGGAAAATAAAGATTGCAATAAAAAGGAACGGTGTCGGTGTCAAAACCAGCGGATCTCGGGTAGGGGGCCCTGAACTGTGCGTCTAAGGTTGATGGTAACAGGAGGCGGGGGACAAGATGTTTACCTAGGCTTGGGCCCTCTCTATGGAGGTAATACCCTACTTCCTGCTTGATTGATCTCGATGAATATGAGTATTACAAGAGTTGATCTACCACGAGATCGTAATGGCTAAAACCCTAGAAGTCTAGCCTGTATGATTATGATTGTGATGGCCTCTACGTACTAAGCCCTCCAGTTTATATAGACACCGGAGGGGACTACGGTTACAGAAAGTCGGTTACAGAGAATGGAATCTTCATATCCGGACACCAAGCATGCCTTCCACGCCAAGGAGAGTCCCATCCAGACACGGGTGAGAGTTTTCGGTCTTGTATCATCACAACCCATCAGTCCGGCTCATGTCAATAGGCCAGATGCCCGAGGACCTCTTAATCTAGGACTCCCTTAGTAGCCCCTGAACCAGGCTTCAATGACGAGGTGTCCGGCGTGCAGATTGTCTTCGGCATTGCAAGGCGGGTTCCTTCTCTGAATACTCCAAAGCATCCTTTGAATACGGAAAACGTGTCCGGCTCTGCAAAACAAATACCACACACAACCACAGAGAGTATAGTATTTCACGAGTCCAATCCGCTGAAAACTTTTTGTAGCGTGACATCACGTCACCTCCCGGTCATTATTTCGAATCGTTTTTTAGCCTGCCGCTCCATATCTCAAGATGCGGTTTCATTGGCACGTCTGGTCAAAGCAGAGATCGTGTCCCCTTATTACGGGATTCTCATCAATACGGGCATGGGTAATCCAACCGTGCAGCCTACACGACCCTTGGGGAATAGGTGAGTTTTAAGGCGAGTGGGGAGGCGCTTGATATTCGCTACCTTTATAAAGAGATAAGGATTTACCCCTTTCACCCATGCCTTCTCTCTCTCTCTCTCTACCTCCCCCATTCTCAAGCTCCATTGCCCAGAAAGCACCCCAACCATGTCCGGATCCAGAGCGCAGGGCAAGTGGATGGCCTCCTCCGTCAAGGAGAAGGACATTACCAAGCTCCGGGAGGTTGGATATTTGGCCAAGGAAATCGCCCACCAGCTTCCGGCCCAGGGACAGATCTTCCCCTCCCCGGAGCCCCATGAGAGGGTAGTATTCATCCCCCACTTTGTCCGCGGGCTGGGATTTCCTCTCCACCCGTTCATCCGCGGACTCATGTTCTACTACAGGCTAGATTTCCATGATCTAGACCCGAATTCTTTCCTCAACATCTCGGCATTCATTGTCGTGTGCGAGGCCTTCCTTCGCATCCCACCACACTTCGGATTGTGGTTAAAACTCTTTAATGTGAAGCCGAAGGTGGTGAGTGGCCAGCATGCAGAGTGCGAAGGCGCCATAGTGAGCAAGATGCCCAACATTACATTGCCAATAGGTACCTTTGTGGAGACCGTCAAAGGGTGGCAACAGCAGTGGTTCTACGTCACAGAGCTGCACGGCACCACCTGGTCCGCGGCTCCCAAATTCCGGTCCGGAGCCCCGATGCGGCTCAGCTCCTTGCTAGAGAAGGGCTTGGACTGGTCTTCACCGGACGAGCTGACAGCGCTTTAGACGTGCATCAGGAGCATGATGGACAAGAATATCAAGCTTGTCAATATGGTCCAGGTGATGCTTATTCGCCGGATCCTTCCGTGCCAAAGCCGGATTTGCCATTTGTGGGAGTACGATCCGGCCAAGCACCAAACCTTAAAGCAGTTCTTCGGACCTACGCACGAAGACATCTGGAAGGTGCTTTTCAAGTCCAGCAAGACGTGGCCGGATACAAGCGAGGACCGTGGGCACGACTTGGCCCATCCCGCTAGTCCGGTAAGTTTTTTTCATGTTTTCAAGGTGTATCCTTTACTTGCATACTCGAGCAAGACGCCTAAGCCTCCCTACTGATTCTCTCAGGGCTGGGAGAAGAAGGCGGAGCAGACTCACTGTCCAGCTCCACTACCCAAAGACCCAGCTGTTGGTGTCAAAACCGGCGGATCTCGGGTAGGGCGTCCTGATCTGTGCGTCTTAGGCTGATGGTAACAGGAAGCGAGGGACACAATGTTTACCAAGGTTCGGGCCCTTTCGATGGAGGTAAAACCCTACTTCCTGCTTGATTAATATTGAAGATAGGAGTAGTACAAGAGTAGATCTACCACGAGATCGTAGAGGCTAAACCCTAAGAGCTAGCCTATGATGATATGATTGTAATTGTGATCGGCCTTCTAAGGACCAACCTCTCTGGTTTATATAGACACCAGAGAGGGCTAGGGTTTACATGGAGTCGGTTAAAAGGAAGGAATATAACATCCGAATCGCCAAGCTTGTCTTCCACGCAAAGGAGAGTCCCATCCGGACACGGAACGGAGTCTTGAGTCTTGTATCTTAACGCTTCAATAGTCTGGACGATGTATATAGTCCGGCTCTCTGGATACCCCCTAATACAGGACTCCCTCAGTAGCCCCTGAACCAGGCTTCAATGACGATGAGTCCGGCGCGCAGTCTTGTCTTCGCCATTGCAACGGGTTCCTTCTCCGAATACTCCAATGTACCAACTATCATGAATAGTGTCCGGTTTCCCATCAATGTCGCACTCCTCGGCTTAAGTTCCTCAATAATGAACATCTCCACGTGTCAAGCGAATGCGAGGAGACGAGGCATTTTTGCATTTTCCACCCGCGATCCTTCTGGCGGGCCATCTATTTGAAGAGACAGGAATTCTCAGATCCAAACATCACTCTCCCCCCTCGAGCAAGCATCCCACAGAGCGCTCCGGAAAAAACCATTCCAACATGGCCGGTTGTCGTAGCACTTCTGCTCGCTCTCCTCGCTCCAAGTCGGGGAATTGGGAAGATTGTTCAGTCCCTCATAGCCGTTGGATAAAATTACAAACCCAAGGGTTCCTCCCACCGGCATTTATGGTCCCCGTTCGAGCCGGAATAGCCACCTATAATGGAGGGGAACAAGCGGAGGGATCTCCTAATCCATCTCCAAAGGAGCGAATATGCTTCATCCCGCATCTCCTAAGGGGCGTCGGGTTTCCCATCCACCCGTTTCTTCGCGGGCTCCTAGAGTTCTACGGTCTGCAGTTGCACAACCTTACCCCTGCCTTCGTACTCCATATAGCGGGGTACGTTTCCCTTTGCGAGCTGTTTTTAGGCTGCGAACCTCACTTCGGGTTATGGAAGAAGCTGCTCTGCCCTGTCCCCCACACCCAGGGAGAATCCCTATGTCAAGTGGGCGGGGCCGAAGTATGGTGCATTGTTGAGATCGGATACCTATTCGGCACTCCCAAGAAGGCACCAGAGAACTGGCCTTCAGAGTGGTTTTACATTGATGATGTTTCCCTTCCGGATCCAGTCCGGACAGGTCTCCCCAAGTTCAGTAATGCCCTGCCGAGGGCACGTCTAAGCTGGCACCCCCGGGGCTCTCAAGAAGAGGATACCAGGGAAATACATTTCCTGATGAGCAGGATAAACTTACTAGCCAAATCCGGACTGACGATAGTCGAGGTCATGGCAATATGCATAATGCGGGGAGTGCAACCGCTTCAATATCGGGGGAAGCCCATGTGGCACTTCAACGGGGAAGACGACGCCACCCGCTGCGGCCGTAAGGGTCCAGACTCCACCACTGCTCTGGCAAGGATATTGTCCGATTTATACAAAGGGGAAGAGGAAGAATTCCTTCGCATTAAACCGCGGGACGGATTCTCCATGTACAACCCCCCAGAGTGGGTAAGTCATCATTCCTTTCCCTATTTTACTTACTTTAGCGTTCTCTCCTAAGATTACCCGCATCGATGTTTCCGAGCAGGAACTGAGGAGGGCCGTAGAAGGAATCTTCAGCCCCTCCCCGCAGCCAGAGGACCCCGGAAGGGCCCTAGATCTAGGACTCGAAGAAGATCCGGATATTACTGTGGAGCTTGTCAACGGGGTATTTTATCAAGCGAGCTGTGATGGTGCCTCAGTGGCCATTATTCCCGACTATCCCGGACTGCTCCCTGTGTCGCGTGTAAGCCGAACTAAAAACCCTATCCTCTAAAGAGGACTCCCCTCAGGTATTGTGCCTTACCCTTGAGGCGTCGTGCTGTTTGCAGAGACGACGGGCGGAGCGCGGGGCCGAGCCCCTAGGGACTCATCGACCACGGGCGTCCGGATCGGGCAGGCTCAAGAGGAAGGCGGTGAGGGTCGACACACCGCTGCAGAGGTAAAGTAATAACCTATCCTACGATTATAGTATTTGAAATATAACAGCGCCCTTTGTGTCTGGCAGGAAGAGGAGCAGCCAGACTATATCCGGGGATCCCGCCAATCACGCCTCCACCAGCCGGGTTCCAGAACCGGCTTCGAGGGCGGAAGCGGACACGGGGCCAGTACTGCATAGTTCTCCGACAGAGGATGCGGATATGTTTTTGGCCACAAACTCCGAAGTGGAGAGCGCCATGAATCACCGGCGCCGGAGGGCCATGCTTCGGAACAACATCTTTTCCGAAGAGGCATTTAATGCCTTCAATTCGGGGGATGCATATATCCGAGTAGCTCAAGGCGGGCTTACCCGAGCGACGGACCAGTATACCAAATATATACGGGTAAGAAATTTTGATAAGCATGTATAACAGTAGGCCCTGAGACTTGAAACTGTTGGAACAACTATTTTAAGGATCTATTTATGCACAGGTCCTTGTAGATAAGAATGAACAATTAGCTCGGGAGCTGGAGGAATGCAAGGCCCAGCTGAGGGACATGGTTGCCAAGTTAGAGGAATCCCAGAAGGCCTCATCTGGTTATGTTTGTCTCAATTGTACGAAGATGCACCACTTAGTAAATGGCTGGTATGACTAGTCTAACAGAAAATTCTGCAGACAATCCCGGGGTGAATCCGGAGGGCGTAACGGATGACGACTCGCATCTCAAAAGGCAGCTAAAGGCTGGCGAGCGCATCCTTACGCAAGTTAGGCAATAGAAGAACAATCTTCAAGATGCCAATATTTGGCTGGACGTGGAATTAAAAGACGTCCGCGCTCAACTGGCGGACTCCGTGAAGGAGAACAAAAGGCTTCGATGTGGTATTTATGGTGAGTGCCTAGACGAACTGTATTTCAGTTCGGGGAGGAAGTGTATTGAAATAATTTTGCTTGTAGGAATGTTAATGGGTCGCCCTGAGGAGGAGATGCCCTCATCCGCGGGTGATGTACTACAAGAACTGTCACAGTTGCACGAGCAAGCTCGGCGGGTGATGCACAGCGTTGCTCAGGCCTTGTGGCCATCAAGCTTCCTGCCAAATGGCATGGGGGAGCTTGTGGATCTACTTCAAGGAGCCCAGTGGCGCTTCCGATTGTGGAAGATATCAGCTTGTCGGCAAGGTGCAAGAGAAGCCTGGGCAATGGTGAAGACGCGCTACACCAAGCTGGACCCGAACCATATGGCCGAAGTAGGACCGGCGGGGCCAGATGGGCAAGAAATTCCCATTAGTCTGGTATATGACCAGGTAGCGTTAGCCGCCAAGTATTCTCAACAGGATTGTAAGCTAGATAGCCTGTTGGATGGTATAGAGGAGGAATATAGTCAGTCTAAGTGACTATGTAATTCAATGGACATAAGTAGTCCCTAGCCGGATTAAAATCATTTGTCATGGCGGACCTTTTCACTTCAACCCCCGGATTCTACAGTCCGGGGTGTGTCCGAATACCCGCTCAGTTATATAAAACCGGGGTATGCATGGAAACTAGGCGTACGGGTCATAATTGCTTGAACAGACAAGTACCCAACTAGTTATGTTATATTACATTGATAGTAAGAAACATCTTCCAGGGAGAATAGTTCCGTTAGGGGTTCCTTTCCATGGGTACGCATGCGACGATGCACATGTCCGGACTGCGAATGATGGTGCAGGATATAAGACTTCTGGGTATTTATGTTGTAATAAACGAATACATCTTTTGTTCACCGATTGAATATTCTCTTAAGGAAACTAGCTTTCGGCTTCACCCAGTCTGAGGTACACATCCGGCTGAACCGGCAGTAACAATCGCAGAGGTGCTCCCATTATGTCCTAGCCGAATTAACAGGAATGTAGGGCATAAACGCAAGAGCCAGGAAACCCAGCTTGGCCACATCTTAAGTCATATCGATGCATATAATGGTGAAGAAAAGGCACATATGGAAAAAGAAATGCATATGTGATAGGCGAAAAGCCATTAGAGTATTTATTTTTAGCTTCCGTATAGGAAGCCCCCAGGTATTGCTTACACACATAGTGCGGCCGGAGTGATCCGAAAGTCCATACTGTATTAAATACTTTGTGTGGAGAGGAAGAAAAGGTCGAGAAAGGAGAAGGGATGGAGCATAAATAAAAGGGAGGGAGTAAGGAGACAAACATTGAGTTCGGCGTTAGGCGTAGAATCTCCGGAGTCTGGTCGCATTCCATGGGTTCGGCTCGAGCCTGTTGTCAGATGCATTACGTAAGCGGTACGCTCCTCCGGTGAGAACTTTGTCGATGACAAAGGGACCTTCCCACTTGGGTTTGAGCTTGTCCTTCTTCTTCTCCGGTAGGCGTAGAACGAGTTCGCCAATATTGTAAGTTTTGGCCCGTACTTCTCTTCTTTGGTATCGTCGAGTCTGCTGTTGATAGAATGCGGAGTGGGCTTTTGCGACGTCGCGCTCCTCCTCCAGGGCATCCAAGTTATCCTACCGATCTAGCTCGGCTTCCTTCTCTTCGTACATGCGTACGCGTGGCGAATCATGTATTATGTCGCAGGGTAGTACTGCTTCCGCACCGTACACCATAAAAATGGTGTATATCCGGTGGTGTGACTCGGCGTGGTCCGCAGCCCCCAGAGTATGGAGTCGAGCTTCTCGACCCAGTGCGTATCTGACTCTGTCAAAGATCACACTAGTCTGGGTTTGATGCCGCTCATAATGAGACCGTTTGCCCGTTCGACCTAGCCGTTTGTTTGAGGATGGTAGACGGATGCGTAGTCGAGCTTAATGCCCATTTTGCCGCACCAAGTTTTCACCTCATCGGCTGTGAAATTGGAGCCATTATCGGTGATGATGCTGTGGGGGACGCCGTATCGGTGTATGACCCCGGGATATGAAGTCTATGACTGGTCCGGATTCGGCCGTTTTGACTGGTTTGGCTTCTATCCATTTGGTGAACTTGTCCACCATGACCAATAAGTATTTTTTCTTATGGCTTCCTCCTTTAAGAGGTCCGACCATATCCAGCCCCCAGAACGCGAAGGGTTAGGTTATGGGGATTGTTTGGAGAGGGGTAGGGGGCATATGACTCTGATTGGCGAAGAGTTGGCAACCGACACAGTGTTGGACAAGGTCATGTGCGTCTGCTCGGGCCGTTGGCCAATAGAAGCATGTACGGAAATCCTTGCTGACTAGTGCCCGGGCCGCGGCGTGGTGCCTGCCCAGTCCGGCATGGATTTCAGCCAAGAGCTGCCGCCCTTCCTCCTCGGAGATGCATCTTTGGAGCACTCCGGTGGCACTTTTCTTGTAGAGTTCCCCTTCATGGACTTTGTAAGCTTTAGAACACCGGACAATGCAGCGTGCTTCGTTTTGGTCTTCTGGGAGCTCCTGCCTATTTAGGTAGGCCAAGAAAGGCTAAGTCCATGGGGCGATTACAGCCATGATTTCGTGGGCCGAAGATGTTATTTCAGTGGCAGAGCCTCCGATTATGTCTGATGGTTCGGAATCTGGACGTGTGTTCGGGTCCGTGCTAGTATTGCCGGACTCCCCTTCCCATACCAGGGATGGCTTAAACAACCTTTCCAGGAATATGTTAGGTGGGACGGGGTCGCGTTTAGCGCCGATGCGGGCGAGAACGTCAGCCGCGTGATTGTTTTCTCGAGCCACATGGTGGAATTTGAGCCCCTCGAACCGAGCTGACATTTTGAGGACGGCATTACGGTAGGCTGCCATTTTCGGATCCTTGGCGTCAAAGTCTCTGTTTATTTGTGATATTGCGAGGTTCGAATCCTCGCGCACTTCCAAGCGTTGGATGCCCATAAAGACCGCCATCCGAAGACCGTGCAACAGAGCCTCATATTTGGCTGCATTGTTGGAGTCTGTGTATAATATTTGGAGGATGTACTGGACCGTGTCTCAGGTGGGAGACGTTAGGACTACACCTGCTCCTAATCCGGCCAGCATTTTAGAGCCATCGGAGTGCATGATCCAGTTGGAATACGCGCCGTACTCTTTAGGGAGTTCGGCTTCTGTCCATTCAGCGAGAAAGTTAGCCAGTACTTGCGACTTGATGACCCGCCGTGGTTTGTATATTATGTCGAATGGAAGGAGCTTGATAGCCCATTTAGCAATCCGGCCCGTAGCGTCGCGGTTGTTTATTATGTCATTGAGTGGTACTTCGGAGGTCACCGTAATCGAAAACTCTTGAAAGTAGTGTCGCAGCTTCCGGGATGCCATGAAGACCGCGTATGCTATTTTTTGATAGTGTGGGTATCGGGATTTGCATGGGGTGAGGACTGTGGATACGTAATAAATCGGCTTTTGGAGCGGGAATTTGTATCCGTCAACCTCTCGTTTGATGACGAGCACTGCGCTTACAACTTGGTGTGTTGCAGCTATGTACAGTAGCATGGTCTCGCCGATATTTGGCGTTGTTAGGACTGGATTACTGGCCAGTAAGGTCTTTATTTCATCTAGTCCGGCCGCGGCTGCATCCGTCCACACGAAGTGTTCGGTGCGCCGAAGGAGGCGGTAAAGAGGTAATGCCTTTTCTCCTAACCTGGAGATAAAGTGGCTCAAAGCGGCCACGCATCCAGCTAGTTTCTGGATGTGCTTGAGGTCTGTTGGTATATCCAACTGCGATAGAGCTCGGATTTTTGCCGGATTCGCTTTAATTCCTCTATTGGAAACAATGAATCCTAGCAGTTTCCCCGAGGGGACGCCGAAAACACATTTTTCTGGATTCAACTTTATGTCATATGTCCGGAGGTTATCAAATGTAAGCCTCAAGTCATCTATTAGTGTCTCGACGTGTCTTGTTTTTATGACCACGTCATCTACGTGTGCCTCCACTGTTTTGCCGATTTGTTTTTCCAGGCATGTTTGAATCATGCGTTGATACATTGCACCGACATTCTTAAGCCCGAAAGGCATAGTGTTGAAGCAAAAGGGGCCATATGGCGTTATGAAAGCTGTTGCAGCTTGGTCAGACTCTGCCATCTTTATTTGATGGTATCCAGAGTATGCGTCGAGAAAACACAGTGAGTCGTGTCCAGCTGTGGCATCGATTATTTGATCGATGCGAGGGAGGGGAATGGGATCCTTGGGGCAAGCCTTGTTGAGGTCTTTGAAGTCGATGCATAGGCGCCAGGATTTGTCCTTCTTTGGCACCATTACTAAGTTTGCCAGCCAATCCGGATGTTTAATATCTCTGATGAATCCGGCCTCAAGTAGCTTGGCTAGCTCTTCCCCCATTGCTTGTCGTTTGGGCTCGGAAAATCACCTTAGGGTTTGTTTGACAGGTTTGTATCCCTTTAGTATGTTAAGGCTGTGTTCGGCCAGTCCACACGGGATGCCCGGCATGTCCGATGGGTGCCAGCCGAAAATGTCCCAATTCTCGCGTAAAAAGTCTCGTAGTGCGGCGTCCATTGCGGGGCTCAACTGTGTCCCGATGGAAGCTGTCTTCATGGGGTCCGTTGGATGGACTTGGAATTTGACTACCTCGTCTGCGGGTTTAAATGAGGTGGACTTGGATCACTTGTCGAGTGTCACGTCGTCCCTGTCCACTGCGGCCCGCAGCGTCGTTAATTCTTCGGCTGCTAGGGCCTCGGATAATGCTTCCAGGGCTAGTGTTGCGGTTTTGTTTTCGTCGCGAAGTGCGACATCCGGATCACTGGCTAGAGTGATGATTCCATTGGGCCCGGGAATTTTAAGCTTCATGTACCCATCATGGGGTATGGCTTGAAAGCTCGTAAACGCATCCCGTCCTAAAAGGGCGTGGTATCCGCTGCTGAAAGGAGCCAGTTGGAATGTGATTTCTTTGGACCGGTAGTTCTCCGGGGTGCCGAATACCACATCGAGTGTGATTTTTCCTGCAGACCGCGCCTCCTGACTAGGGATAATTCCCCTGAAGGTTGTGCCGCTTTGTTCAATGCGGCTTTTATCAATTTCCATCTTGTCGAGCGTTTCCTCATAAATCAAGTTTAATCCGCTCCCGCTGTCCATGAGTACTTTAGTGAGCCGAAAGCCGTCCACGATTGGGCTAAGGACCAGAGCGGCTGGTACCCGGACGGTCTGGAATCGAGGTTCATCACTAGCATTGAAAGTTATAGCAGTGTCGTTCCAGGGGTTTATTTTTGCCACATGGCAAATTTCAGCAGAGCTCCGATGAGCCCGCTTGCACCTATTGTTTGAGGCGAAAGTCTCGAAGACAGTTAGTACCGTATTGTGCTCATTGGCGGGATGTTGTTCTGCTTTACGGCTTGCAAGAAGATCCTCGCCACTTTTTGCAACCTGCCGGAGTATCCAACACGCCCTAAGGCGGTGCTGTGTCCGGAGCACTGTGGAGCTTACATGGCCCGTCGAGCCATTCTTCCAATACGGTTCCCCTCCCTGGGGTGTGCTTTGGTTTCTTGGGAATTGGATCGACCGACTTACGAGAGTTCGCCCGTTCAGTTCGGACAAAGGTCTTGGTGAGAGCCGTACTGTCCCAAAATTTTGTTTGGGTTTTCCAGGCGCTTTCCATCGCACAGTACTTCTGTACTATGATTGCCAAGTCCGCAAAGTGTACTACGTCGTGGCGGCTTATAGCATTAAGGAGTCCTTTGTCCGTGCATTTTTTGCAGAAGAGTGAGACTACGTCCTCCTCGCGGCAGTCCTTGACCTTGTTAAGCGCAAGGAGGAGTCTGGCCCAGTAGCGATGTACAGTCTCCTAGGGCTCTTGCCTGATGCGGGAGAGGCGGTTTAAGTCTAGGTGGGTGTTGTTAGCTGAATCTGGATTCTGATCCGGTCTAACACCCAGGGGCGTGGGAGGTTTCGAGCCCGACTGCTCGGGATCCGGAATGCTGCCCAATTTCTTCGGCCCAATGCCCGATTCTAAGTCCGGGACCCGGGTCATGTCTTCCTTTGAGCAGGTGTTCGGCTCAAGGAGTTCGGTGATCTCGACATAATTCGTCCTCAAAGTTGAGGGGCAATCCGTGTGTGGTTCCTCTACTACCGCTATCTCATGGGTGGTCGGCGGGGATCTGATGTCCCTTTGGTCGGGTTTAAGCCCGATCCGGTCATACTCTGTAGAGACTTCCGGAGCGGCGATGCGATCCAAGAGCTCATTATGGGAGGAGAGCTCCATCGGATCCATCTGTTCGGTGAGTCCCGAACTGACGCGAAGGTTATCCTTGATGACCCGAGAGGCCATCGTCGGCGCCGCCGATGGAGCAGCCATGATAAAGCCGCCAAGTCGGAGAGTTTGGCCTATATCCAGAGCTCCCCCTGAGGTAATGTTGTCCTTGATGACGAGATGAGCCATCGAGACTTGCGGTGACGACACAGAGGAACTCTCAATGAAAGCACCAATGTCGGTGTCAAAACCGGCGGATCTCGGGTAGGGGGTCCCGATCTGTGCGTCTTAGGCTGATGGTAACAGGAAGCAAGGGACACAATGTTTACCCAGGTTCGGGCCCTCTCGATGGAGGTAAAGCCCTACTTCCTGCTTGATTAATATTGAAGATAGGAGTAGTACAAGAGTAGATCTACCACGAGATCGTAGAGGCTAAACCCTAAGAGCTAGCCTATGATGGTATGATTGTAATTGTGGTCGGCCTTCTAAGGACCAACCTCTCCGGTTTATATAGACATCGGAGTGGGCTAGGGTTTACATGGAGTCGGTTACGAGGAAGGAATATAACATTCGGATCGCCAAGCTTGTCTTCCACGCAAAGGAGAGTCCCATCCGGACACGGAACGGAGTCTTGAGTCTTGTATCTTCACGCTTCAATAGTCCAGATGATGTATATAGTCCGGCTGTACGGATACCCCCTAATCCAGGACTCCCTCACCAGCAATTCCACTTCTGATGAAGATGCTGGTTCCGGCGCCCTATCAAGCATCGGAGAAGAAGGCCAAGAAGAAGGCCAAGAGGACCAGAGGTGGCCTCCATAATAAGGGCACTTTGGACAAGGTGTCCAAAGACGCCGAGACTCATTCCTCCACCGCGGAGGACGACGAGGAAGAAGAGGAAGAAGAAGAGAGCCATCCCCCCTGAGGGGGGGACAAAGAAGAGGACGGCCTCCACGTGTCTAGAGGCCAAAGCGTCCAAGAAGGGGAAAGCTTCCCTCCTAGACAACTCCACAGCGGCCACCGATAGCACTTCGGAATTGCGCCCTAGGGACAAGCCCCTGGCCAAATCATGGGTACCGCGACACATTCATATATCCGGCCTCTCTACTTCATAGTCTTAACATGTTGAATCATGTATTTGCAGTCCGGCTTGGTCCAACCCTGAGCGGTCCTCATCTTCGGGGGATTTGCTGGACCCGGAGGCGATATACAGCGGGTCCCTTCCAGCGGCCTCCTCTCCCAAGGCCATGGATGGTACCGAGGTGTTGTCCCAAAGGATCCTAGGACAAGAAGAGACTCAGGAGTCTGTTAAGGCGGTGCCAGAGGGTGAAACTTCGGCCACTAGACACATGGGGTGCAAACCCCCATGGATACTGACGATGGGGGCCATATCCAATTCAACCCCCAGCCAAATACAATTCCGGAGACCCATACGGCTCCGGAATCAGGCAAGCGGCCTCTTTCAAAAGAAGGAGGTGCGCCTATTCCACCGGTGACCTCTGTCCATACAGAGGCACCGGATAATTTGCTGGAAGTGCTGCGAGGCGCTTCCATTGTTGAGGAACACCGTACCCTTATAGGTACATTGGTTGAGAGGATCCAGTCCGCGAAGAGCGGACTGACCAAAGCTTGCACAAGCCTTCTAACAGGCTTTGAGGTAAGCAACGCAGTTATGTAAAAAGAATGTCATAGTATAGACAGTAGCCCCTAAGACACTGTCCAGTGTTCGAAAAGAAAAGCCGGACAGAGGATCAAACAAGCTTCATAGGAGAATAAACAGGTGAGTCAATGTGAACAAGCAGGCGTCTTTACTGGTTGTGACCTCTCATACTGCTGAGGTTTCCGGACTGAAGCAGAGTCTGGAGCGGGCCGAGGAAGAGCTCGGCCGCGTGAAAAAACAGCTAGAGGATAAACAAGGTATGCAATGACCTTCCGTATATCAGAAAGGATAGATTATTTGTAATTACCATAGTGCCATTTTATTTGCAGGAGCGGCAACCGAGGTGGAGGCTCTCAAAAAGGAGCTCGCCGAGGCTGAGGAGAGAGCGGCCAAGGAACAAGCCCACCGTGAGAAGCATGAGGCCAGGATCCGTGAGGACCAGCAGGAGCTCCAGGACGCCGTAAAGGAATGTGAGTCCTTGGAGCACAGCATTGCGGATCAAGAGTCCAAACTTGCAAAGGCCCACCAAAGCGCACACGATGCCCGGGTTGAGGCCCAGGGCGCCCTCCAGGAAGTCTAGGAGGCTAGAAAAATCACAGCGGGTAAGGCCTTTATTATGCAGAGCAAATATGTGAAGAAAAGGTTCCTCTTACTGACCCGGATTTGGAGTTCTCCAGGGGCGTTTGCGAATCTGCCGCGCAGCATTTCCGACGCTGCGAAGTTCTTCAGAGCCGAAGAGGGGAGCTCCACAGAGAAGCTATTTTGGTCGCAATACCTTGCGCCAGAACATCCGGTGCCCTTTAGCAATCAGCTAAAATAGCTGGTCGAACTGCATAGGGTGGCCGAACTAGCCATGAAGGATTTAATAGTCCGGCTATGGCCTGCCGAAGCCATACCCAGCAGTTACTTCGGGCTCGTGAAGCGGCTGCTCAATGCCTGCCCTCGGCTTGATGCCATCAAGCAGTCGGTCTGCATCGAAGGCACGCGAATGGCCTTCGCCCGAGTCAAGATGCATTGGGTCAAGATGGACGACATGAAGCTTGCGACCGAGGGACCGCCCGTGGGCAAGGAGCACTGCACGCCCGAGCAGTATTTTAACAATGTACTAGAGGGATCCCGCATTATGGCGGAGCAATGTGTTAAGGATATTATCTTTGAATGAATACATTCATGTCATCCTGTCCCTTCCTGTATTATGAAAACATAGTCGTTATGTAATATAATGCCTGTTATTTAAAATTTTACCTCCTGTGCGGCCGTTTTGTTAAATCTGAGAGTTGACCAGTCATCGGCTTCAGCCCCCACATAGGTAGTACGGGGCTGTTCGGGATGAATTTAAACACTTTTTATCCCAAAGTTTGGTCCTTAAAGGAGGTGTTTAGCGCAACGAACCAGGCAATCGGACTATGTGACTTTATCACCCACACTTAGCCATAGGAGTTTGACAACAGAAATTTAGGGGCAACCCCTAGTGTTCGTAAGTCCGAACTTGGGGTGTTGTAAACACCTGATCGGATAAAAACCGATTCAGCATAATGTGGAAAAAAATCGCAAAATATTTGTAACCTCTTGAACAGCTAACCAGCTCACACCGCATCATGACAGTCAGTTTTCAACTTTCTCTACTGAGGTGCTCATCCGGATGAACCAGGACATAATCGCAGTAGTTCTCCCTTTACTGCCCTAGCCGATACAGCGAACGTAAGATAGTAAGCAAAGGAGCCGAGCAACCCAACTATTGACCAATGACATGATTCAGAGCCAATGCATATAATGCTAAAGTTCGGGGTGCCGAACTATACTATAAAAAAGTGTTCGGACTTTGTTGCCATATTATGGGGCGTAATGAAGCCCCTGGCGAATTAAGGCGTACTAGAGTGTACGGGTGCAATTGATAAGAATATCAAGAAAAATGAAGTAATAGGCTAATGCCGCAGAAATTGGGCCGCTAATTATTTTTCATTGTAGTTTGATTAATACGTGAAAGCATATTTGTACAAGTAGTGCGATAAGCAACAGGGCTATTTAACATGCCATGAGCAAGGGAGAGCTGCGTGTGGGTCCTTAAAATAGTTATAATGATCGTTTAAAGAGACCACCTGGAAATTCCCTTATACATCAATGCTTCTTGTCGTCTTGGTGTATCCGTCACTTGATGTATGTCTTGCATGTGCTTATCTGTGGTGCCAATGGGATATCACGTGATCTACTAGATGTATGTTTTGTTGATCAACTTGCAGGTTCAGTGACCTTGTGAACTTATGCATAGGGGTTGGCACACGTTTTCATCTTGACTCTCCGGTAGAAACTTTGGGGCACTCTCTGAAGTTCTTTGTGTTGGTTGAATAGATGAATCTGAGATTGTGTGATGCATATCGTATAATCATACCCACGGATACTTGAGGTGACATTGGAGTATCTAGGTGACATTAGGGTTCCGATTGATTTGTGTCTTAAGGTGTTATTTTACTACAAACTCTAGGGTTGTTTGTGACACTGATAGGAATATCCCAATGGATTGATCGGAAAGAATAACTTTGAGGTGGTTTCGTACCCTACAATAATCTCTTCGTTTGTTCTCCGCTATTAGTGAATTTGGAGTGACTCTTTGTTGCATGTTGAGGGATAATTATATGATCCAAATATGTTATTATTGTTGAGAGAACTTGCACTAGTGAAAGTATGAGCCCTAGGCCTTGTTCTGAAGCATTGCAATACCATTTTTGCTCACTTTTATCGCTTGCTACCTTGTTGTTTTTATATTTTCAGATTACAAAAACCTATATCTACCATCCATATTGCACTTGTATCACCATCTCTTCGCCGAACTAGTGCACCTATACAATTTACCATTGTATTGGGTGTGTTGGGGACACAAGAGACTCTTTGTTATTTGGTTGCAGGATTGTTTGAGAGAGACCATCTTCATCCTACGCCTCCCACGGATTGATAAACCTTAGGTCATCCACTTGAGGGAAATTTGCTACTGTCCTACAAACCTCTGCACTTAGAGGCCCAAGAACGTCTACAAGAAGAAGGTTGTGTAGTAGACATCATTGGTCTCACGTCAAGACCTGCCATAGGGGGCTCACAAGCTACCAGGGAACGCCCACCCCCTGGACACTCCCAGGTGGCTTGTGGTTCCCATGTGAGTCTTCTAGGACTCCCTTGAAGCTTCCTGGGTCACTTTCCTTCGAGAGAAAAATCGTCAAAAAGTTTCGCTGCATTTGGAGAACATTTATTTCTGCACAAAAACAACACCACGGTAGTTCTGCTGAAAACAACGTCAGTCTGGGTTAGTTCCATTCAAATCATAACAAAACTATATATAATTGTTGTAAACAAGGCATGAATACGACATAAATAATTGATACATTGGAGACGTATCAGCATCCCAGGCTTAATTCCTGCTCTACCTCGAGTAGGTAAAAGATAAAAGAAATAATTTATGAAGTATGAATGCTACAGTAGTGCGTAAGTTTGATCAATGATAATTCTAATCATTTTTCCTAGCATCATAACAGCAACTCTTTCTCATAAAACTCATCATGATAAAGTAGCAATCAATTCACATGTTATGTTTTGAACAATGTGTTCTCTTGAAACTTAACAACCTATCTTCTTATTCAGCAAACAATTCCGATTCAACTTATCTGCAACAAAATCTATGTAAGAGCTCCACATACTCAATTATCATGTAGTGTTCTATGATTGCTAATACTCAAAGCATAATTTTAGAACAAATAGCATCCATTGAACACAGTGAAAAATAGGGGCTTAATGTTTCGACTCCCAACTCATTTATCATAGAGATAATTGTCAACAATAATAGTCCATGATCAAATATATTTGAATGGCCATATGTGACTGGATATTTTCCCACCACATGATACTTGCACACTAGATAATAATTGAGGTTGAAATGAGAAGGAATCCTATTGACACTTGCATAAAAGTAAGCAATAAAGTAAAAGATAGGCCCTTCGCAGAGGGAAGCAGAGGTTGTCATTCGGTTTTTATTTTTGGATGTGCAAGCCCTTAAAGCAAAGGAACATCACATTATATTGCCTCTTGTGATAGCAACCATTATTATGTAGATTGTCGCTTTTATTTCTTTACCATCACAAGTTCATACAACGCTTATCTTCCTTTCCAATAGAAGAGCATGCATATTTTAGGAGTATTTTTTATTGCTTTTTGCACCGATGACGACTTACTTGAAGGATCTTATTCAATCCATAGGTAGAGATGGTGGACACTCATGGCCAGAAACTGGGTTTAAGGGTTTTGGATGCACAAGTAGTATCTCTACTTAGTATGATTTTTTTGCTAGTAAAAGATCCTAAGCAAGCACCACATGTTGGAAGATCGATCACAATACAACTTCTATACAAATATACCCAAACATAACTCATTACATTGTCTTCCTTGTCCAACTTGAGCTAATTTCTAAAGTTTAAAAATAATTAATGGGTAATCACAATCATAAAAGAAGTCCAATATAATATACTGTATTTGAAAGTTCTCTTCCTTATACTAATCATTCATGATTTGCTTGTATGACTAATATTGTGATTGTCAAACTTCAATAGATTTTGCTTTCTAAACCCAATGTGAGGCCACTACTAGGTATGACACAAGCATATGAAGCAAATATAATTTTAACTGTATGATATTCAATTCATTCAACAATTTACTCTTAGGATATAAGTGAAGCACATGAGTAAATTACAACTACACCAAAAATATATAAGTGAAGATCAAATGAGTATTTAAGTAAATATGTAGCTATGTGAGGAGACTCTCTCATTTAAAAATTTCAGATCTTAAGTATTTTATTCAAACAGCAAAGAAAACAAAATAAAATGACATTCCAAGAATAACACATATCATGTGAAGAAGCAAAAACTTAGGCTCAACCAAAACTGACTGATAGTTGTTGAAGAAGAAAGGTGGGATGCCTACCAGGGCATCCCCAAGCTTGAGACTTCCTCAAATATTAACTTGGGATGCCTTGTACATCCCCAAGCTTGAGATCTTGTGTCTCCTTAATTCCTCTCATATCACGGTGCCCTTAGATCTTAACAACTTCATCCACACAAAACTCAACAAGGACTCGTGAGATAAGTTGGTATAAATCAATGCAACACCTTATCATCTCTGCTATAAAAAATTACTAAAATTAAAATTTAACATTGAACACTAAATTTCTCTACATATTTAATACTCCTATCCTCAAATAGAATCATTAAAGAAGCAAACAATGCAATCACAATAGCAATCTGTCTAAATAGGGTAGTCTGTAAAGGATGAAGCAAGATCCATACTTAATTAACTTGAAAAATTCTGACAATTTACCACACTGTAGAAAATTTATCATAGCTTATCGTGTCAAAATTTCAAGCTTTTATCACATTCTTAATTTTCTACAGAATTCATGCAATAGCGTGCAACTTTCTGTTTTGAAACAACAAGTCATATACTTGTAAACTGAGCACGATGAAGGATACCCATGACACTTTTATTGAAATAAAGGATGCAAAAAATTATTCTCAATAACAGCAAGAAACACTCAGAAAAAGGAAATTGCGCTCCAAGCAAAACACATATCATGTGACGAATAAAAATATAGTTCCGTGTGAGGTTACCGATAATGTTGAAGACGAGACAGGGAATGCCTTCCAGGGCATCCCCAAGCTTAGTTGCTTGTGTCTTCCATGAATATTACATTCAGGTGCCTTGTTCATACCCAATCTTAGGGTCATTCCACTCTTTATTCTTCTTATATCGATATCTCACCAAAAACTTGAATACTAGAATCACACAAAACTTAACAAAACTTCGTGAGATGGGTTTGTATGATAAAGAGCAAATCATTCACACTGGTACTGTCAAGACAAGATTCATAATTGTTTCCAAATAATGTCTACAGTACTCTATCATTTCCACAATTTACATTGACCAATATAAGCCATAGAAACCATAAAATAAGCAAACTATGCATTGAAAACAGAATGTGTCTAAAACAGAACAGTCTATAATGATCTGAACAATGACCACACTTCTGCAAGTCTAAAAGTTATAAAACATTTGGAAAACGTAGGAAATTTTCGTAACAATCATGTGTAAAAATTTCAGATCAAAATCACGTTCCAGTAAATTATAGGATTTTCTGCAATGGACGCAAAAGTTTCTGTTTTTGCATAAAATAAAGTCAACTATCATCCACACTATCCCAAAGGCTTTACTTGGCATTTTACTGAAACAAAGGCTATATAAATGATTGCATAACCAAATTAAATATCCACTTACATAGGTGGCTACTACAACCATGGCATTTGCACACACCAAAGTAAACTATTACATGCATAATTACATAGGTGGCTACTACACACATGCCATTTCCACACACCAAAGTAAACTATATATTACATGCATGATTAACTAGCATAAACGATCATCTGATCATCATCTACTGCTTGTGATGCTTACTCTGCTTGTGGCTCGATCCGGGCTCGTCGATTTGGGTAACGAGGCACTTCCTCATGTCAACGATCTACATGTGCATCTTGTAGCATGTGTACATGCTCATGGCCGCGAACCTGAGGTGAGGTTCATCCAGTCACCGCATCCAGGCCCTGTGCCAGGATACAGGACTTCTTCTCTGGGCATCCTGCTTCATCTTTTCGTAGTAGGCGTCGATGATGGCCGAGGCGAGTTCAACCAGGGAGTCCTTCTTCGTGCCGCCCCAGACCCTATAGTGCTCACGGATTTCGACAATGTTCTTGCAGGCCAAGCCCGTAACCTTGAGCGCTTTTACATCGTCGGTGATTTCCATCATAGAGAACTTGTAGTCGGTGTTGTTGACAAACCTAGCAAAACAGACACAAGGCTCGGTGACGATGCAGTAGTGGTAGATGAGGACGTGATGTCGCACGCACAACTGGGCGATGGCAACCTTCTGATCTTTGCCAGGAAGACCGGAGGTGTACTGGAGGTCGATGTCAACCACCTTGTACTTGTCTCCAGCAAGCAACTGCTCAACGGTGTTGATGTAGTCATCCACCACGGTCGGGTCAATGGTGTACACCACCGAGAGATCCATCTCCCTCGCGTGGGTCTTCACTTTATGCTCTCTGAACTCCATTGGAGCGCCGCCAGACATCCCCTCTCTATGTGTTATCATGGGTGTGCTTGTTGTGTTGTGGGGCACGATCGAAAGGTTGAAGAGACCAAGGTTATAAGGGCCACGGGAATTAAAGGGGAAGCCGGACGGCCTGGAATATCAATCGGCACGCCCTGATGGCAGTTGTAATTCCCAGCGCGTAACTCCATCATGCCGCATGTAACTACCACTACAAAAAAATACACTTCCGTGATGATACGTGTTTGTCACAGTAGGTCGCGTTTTTTGTCATGCATGTACATCCAAGACGATTTTATGACAGAATCAAGATAGTCATACCTGTGCTGTCGTAGAAGTGTTCCATGACATTACCAAAATTATCATCATGGAAGTGTCCACTTCCATGACGATAAATCGCGCATCACAGAAGTGCTTTCGTCAAGGGTGACCGACACGTGGCATCCATCATAACGGAACACCGTTAAGCTATCGGGTCGGGTTTTGGATCCGATAACCTGTTAACAGCCCTGACTAGTGGGGATTTTCCACGTGTAAAATCATCATTGGCAGGAGGAAACACGTGTCGGCTCATCGTTGGGACAGATGTCATCCACTCATTGGACAGAAGGCGCCTATGATACGTCGACACGTGGCACGGCCCAACAGAGGCCCATTCCTGTGAAAAGGCCAGCCCGTTTGACTTGGTTAAAAGGTGGCGGGCCGGCCCATGGAAAGCCTGTTAACGGCATGTTCGCATATAACCCATTTACAGCCCGCTAACCCAAGGCCTGTTACGCCCTATCCGAATTAGGCCCAGTAGCGTCATCTGGGCCATCCAATATGATTCCATCCCGTCTTCACTTTTGGCCCATGTATGGCCCATGACGTCTTTCGGCCCATATGAGCCCCTTATAACTCTTGGCCTATTAACGGCCCGTGGTGAAACTGGCCCGCAATGAACAGTGTATCACTTTACACCCATTAACGGCCCGTGGTGAAACTGGCCCGTAATGAATAGTGTATCACTTTATACCCATTAAGGGCCCGTTATTCAGTTGGGCCGTTTCCAGCAAATGTTATTTTTCGGCCTTCTCACAGCCCATTTATTCTTGGGCTCATTTCCAGCATTCGTTTACTTACGGCCCATTACTGTCATTTTCTACTTGTGGGCCAAATTCAGCCCGTAGTTACATCGGCCCGTTTATGGTCCGTTAATATGTTGGGGCCTTTTCATGGCGTCATCAAATACGGCCTATTAACGATGGCCCGTTATGATCATGCGGCCTGTATAAGGCCCATTGATGATACGGCCCATAGAAGGCCCATTGTTTCTACGGCCCGTAGAAGGCCCATTGTTTCTACGGCCCGTAGAAGGCCCACTGTTTCTACGGCCCGTAGGAGGCCAAGTGTCACTACAGTAAATATTAGCCCATAGTTATTGTGGCCTAGTTTTAAAAAATAGGTTATTGCAGCCACTAGCAAACCGCGGAAAAAGAACTGCACTGACTACAAGCAAACAAATAAACAAGACAACAAGGAAATAAATAAGCAAGAAATTTATGCTAGGCTATCACGGCTATTACACATATTACATCCACTGGGCATCAAAGTTCGCCACCAGTGCAAATATAGGGAACAAAGCAGCATATCATATACACTGGTTGTCAAAGTTGGTGACTAGCGCAAATAAACGCCGCAGCAAAACAAATCCAGAACTGAAACCACTTCAGAAGATCTGAAGAAACAATATCCTGGGTACCCATAATGCTGGCAAGATGCTTAGCAAGCTTATTAACTTTCTCTTGTTTGGCGCTTAAATCCTCCAGCGCTTGTTGTTGCACCAGAAAATATGCATCTGAATTCTGCAGGGACTTCTTCAGTCCTTCAGCTTCCTGTCGCAGCACATCTGATCGATGTCTTTCAACTTTAAGTTGAGACTCAAGAAGACAAACTGATTCAGGCAGCGAGCTCGAAGAGCTTGTGCCAGCAGTAGTGGCCAGTAACTCGAACACTACATCAAGACAGGACTTTTGGGTTCCCTCACTGTCGTCAAGATAGTTTTTATCAGCTTTCTTGGAGACCAACAGGGATGTCTCACTATCTTGAACCTTATCTGCATTACTTCCTTTACCATTGGATAACGCGGTACTGTTCTCCAATATTTTGTCCGCATTCTTAAAGAGAAACAAGCAGACACATCACATGTTTACCATGTTGTATATGAAACTCATTTTGGTAAATGAGTTCAGTAGTAAAGTGGACAGGATAACAGCATGAAACAAACATATATCTATGTACCATGGTCACTTTATGGTCTATATCATTCTAGTTTTTGTTGCCAAATCAAGATAGAGACACAGTTCAAATAATATTTGTTCAAGACAAAGCAGAATAGACAGAATATAAGTGTGGGTAACTATAGAGCAATAACAACACTTGTAATGTGCATGACATGAGAACATAACTATTTATTCAATTGAAACTGAAATCAACATAGAGCAGGTTACAACAGCAAACCAGTTAAAGAAATAGGTTTAAAACATACCTGTTGCACCATTGGAGTTTCAATTCCATCCTTCAAATTTGAAAATAGTTGGTATGAGTAAATACAGTAATGCAAGAGCAAAGGAGTATGAACCATAGCTACAGAACCTGACCTGAGAACAAATCTTCTTCTCCTTTAAGCGTTGAGTTGGGATTCGGAGTGGTGGTCCTCGTGCTTTGGGCACTGTAGTTCCCTTACTAACTGCTCGTGTTTGGGTGCTCTGTGGTGGAGACGGTGTTGTGTCAACTAGAACTGGGTTACTATCTGCCGGGGTTGTGGTTAGAAGGGGTGTAGCTGGTTCTCTGTCCAACTGGGTAGGGGTACAATCTGCGAGAGTCTGGGTTATGTGTGGTGGATCTGGTCCTTGGGCAAGTACAACTGTGGTTCTATCTGCATCAACTGGTAGCACTATCTTTTCTGAAGACTGTGTTGTTACTCCCTTAGATACTGCCATCATGCTCTCCAAATCAAATGGCTGATAAACAAGAAAAGTAATTGAAAGTATAGACATTGTATGATAGACAGGTGCAATGGATAGTGGGGAATAAAAGAGGGCATGAAATAATTCATATTTATGTTGTCTAACCAAACAGGATAGCATGACGCAATTTCACATATATGATGGCTAACTAAACAGGATAGCATGACACAATTTCACATTATGATGGCTAACTAAAAAAGATGGAAAGACATAGTTCAAAATATGAGACTATGTAAACAGGATGACATGACATAACTATATAATGTGTTTATTAAATAGGTTGGCATGCCATAATTCAGATACATTCATGTCTAGAATGCCATAATTCTAAATATGATGACTGTAAACACTAAATAGGATGAGATGATATAACTATATGATGTCTTTATTAAACGGGTTGCCATGCCATAATTTAGATAGATGATGTGTATGTACTATGTAAACATGATGGCATGATATAATTCAAATATATGATTTATATAGTAAACAAGTAAGCAGATGGCAATCCATATATGATGTAAAAACTAAGCAATGCAAGACAACATGCATGACATGGGTAATATAACCCTGCCAAGTTTGAGCATAGACCTCAGTGGGGAAATAGGACTGGTCATCAGTCTCTGAATCCTCCTCTGAGGAGCTCTCTGTAACCAGCAAGATGTCTGCTTCACCAGGTAGCATTGTCTGCTCTGAATACCTTGTTTTCACTCCAGATACTTCCATCACCACTTCAAATGGCTGATGCACAGGAAGAGTAGTTGAATATACAAACGTTGTCGACAAATGGAACACGTAATACAAAGAAATGATAGCATGATATAATTCACATACATGATGATTTGCGAAACAGCATGGCATTGCATAATTCACATATATAATGCCTTTGCAACAAGATAGCATTGTATAATTCACATATATAATGTCTTGCAACAAGATGGCAATGCATAATTCACATATATGGTAATTAGACACTGAACAGGTGGCATTCACACAAAGCATGTCTAAACTAATCAAATGACATAGCAATGCGAGACACCATACGCACGATATGAGCAACATAACCCTACCAAGTTAGAGCATACACCTCGGGGGGGGGGGATAGGACTGGTCATCTGTCTTAGAATCCTCCTCTGAGGAGCTATTCGTAACCAGCGAGATATGCGCTTCGTCAGATAGCATAGTCTACTCTGAAGACCTTGTTTTCACTCCAGAATTTGCCATCACCGTGTCAAATGGCTGATGCACACGAAGAGCAGTTGAATGTACTAACATTGTTGACAAATGTAATATGTAACGGAAAAAAAGGATGGCCTGATATAATTTACATATAAGATGACTGGCTAAGCAGGATGGCATTGCAAAATTCACATATATTATGCCTGGCTAAACAAGATGGCGTTGCATAATTCACCTAAATGATGAATAAACTAAACAGATGGCATTCGCACAAAAGATGTCTAAACTAAGCAGATGACATATTTGATGTATAAAGTAAGCAATGCAAGACACCATATGCATGATATAACCAACATCAGCATGCCAAGTTAGAGTGAAGACCTCATGGGGTAAATAGGAGTTATCTTCTCCTTCTGAATCCCCCTCGGAACAGATATATTCCTCTTGATTACAATCCGAAATGCGTGTAGGGGGGCTGCCTTTGCGCCTACCATGGAGCGACGTCTGCATGAAATTTTATTGCCACGCAAGGCTCGTCTCTTTTGCTCTACATGTTCAGTTCCATTGTTTACAATAACTGTCATGCATAGGAATAAAACATAGTGAGATTATGTAAGGAGTGCATGCAGAAATCCAGAGTGATGGTAGCAACCTGTGGATAGACCCAAAACCAATAATAGCAGGCACATAATGGCTTCAGTTAAAAAATACAGATAATGGCTTCTTTACTGTTTGTTTCCCACCCAACATGAAACTCATAGTAGACACCGGAGATTAACCAGATAGTAGATAAATACTATTGATAGCGGCCCCGATATGTACCCCACAACCATTTAAAAACTCAAGTTTGACCATTGGTTTGGAGCTGACTCAGAGTCTAATCGGTGAACAGGACGATAAAGTAGCATGTAATATTAAGCAATGCATAACGTAAGCAGACGCGAAAGAGTGCGACCTCTCTTGCGGACCCATGTAGTCCTCGAGGTCATCTGCTCGGTTGATGATGGTAATGCAGTTTTCATGGCTGCCAGCGGCGGGGAAGAAGATCTAAGGCGGCGAAAGACAGTCTGGAGGCCGGATCCCTGCTGTGCTGGACCCTTCTATCGTTGGAGCAGCTAAGCTGGGGTGGATGACGGCGCAGCAGGAGCGGGACAAACCACGCAAGGTTTTCCTTGACAACTATCTGTAAGAGAAGTAATTCTGTAAGGGCTCGTTTGAATTCGAGGATTCCAACAATGGAGGGATAGGAAATAGACAGGAATAGGAGAGGAATGCACGTGCAAAACAGAGAATTTAAACATAGGATTTCTGCCAATCTGGGTGTTTGATTCACAACAATTGAAGATCACAGGATGAAAAGAAGCATAGTGAGATTAAGTCAAACCACAAGAAAATGTACGATTATAATGCTATTATGCTACTATCTCTTAGTCTTGTGCTTCATGAATAGGAATTTGAAAAGGAGGACAAGTGAAAATTAAAATTCCTATGTTTTTCTTTCAAGGAGACACTAAAGGAACAAATATGTGTGCTCAGTGGACAATATATATAACATGTAGAGTAAAAAAGAGATGCAACAAGTGTACAACCTCTTTGGCGAAGCCATGTCGATCTCAGCGTGATTGGGTTGGCCGGTGAGGATGCTCCTGCTGACTTTGCTTTCGGAGGAGGGGAAGAAGATCTTAGGAGTCTGGAGATGGAGCCCGAGGTACTGCTCCGCTGTGATGGAGGGTTTCGTCGTTGGAGCAGCTCTGGTGAGTTGTACGACGCCGAGGCTGAAGCAGGACAAGAGAGACAACGAACAACGTTAACCTGGGTGGAATTCTAATAGCATCTCTAATACATGACGTAAAATACATAACCACGAAGTTCTAGATGTAAAATACATCAGCCGCTCATCTCTAAACTTAACTGTCGAAACTGAACTTAACTGTCGAAACTAAACTTAACTGTCGAAACTTAACCTAACTATCGAAACTGAATTTTGCTGTCGAAACTGAATTTTGTTGTCGAAACTGAACGCACTAGCAAGGTGAGGCTACACGTCGGTCGACTGACTTTTTCATCTCTGGTCATTCAATTTTGCAGCCGTTGGATACGAAATCAAGGGCCTGCGGTTCATCTTCAACCTCCACCCCCCTGAGCCGCCAGCCACCAACGGCCAAACAGCAGCCCCCCGCCGCCCCGCCTGCCCCGAAAACACTCCCCACCACCGGTCCGCCGCCGCCCTGGCCATCCCTCTAGGCCCCCTCGTGTTGAGCTTTTTCTCCGGCGATCCCCACGCCACCGCCCCGCCACCGTCAGCGACCACCGCCCCCATCCTGAACCCTAAGATAGATAGTGGGGTACCTCTCCGGCGAGCCCCCCTCCCCGCTGCGGCTGGTTCTTCCTTCACCCTGGCGAGCCCACCCCTTGAAAATCGACTGACCCAAAAGTCGATTCAGTCGACTGAAGTGTAGCCAAATCAGAGCAGCATCGCAAGCAAGAGCAGTAGCAAGAGCAGGCCAGGCCGGGGACCGAGAGAAAGAGTAGAGCAGCAGCGCGAGCGAGAGCTAAAGCAACAGCAGCTCCTACTGATGTGGACGTCGCCGCCAAGGGAGCGACACCGTGGAGCAAGTGGCCGGCGACGCCGCCGTGTATGGACCGCGTCGTGTCAGCTCGGGACCGAGCGCCGGCAGCACCGTGAGATCGACTCAAGAAGAAAATGCGGCGATTAGTGTACAACCTCTTTGGTGGCGCCGATTAGGCCGCAGCTTCATCCGTGGAAACGGTGATGATGATGCTCTTCCAGTGGTGCAGGTGAAGACGGCGGTGTGGGAATGGAGGTGGCGCGAAAGACGAGGGGAATGTCGGGGCAGCTCCTTGGAGGTGGAGGATGGGGTGGCTGAACCGGCGGGACGATGAGATCGACGATGGATCCTCATCGGGTACGGTGGATGAGGGACGTCGAGGTGTTGCTGTGGACGACGTCGTCGGGGAAGAGGCTCCGGCTGGGTGGAGGATGGAGCAGGGTGTGGGGTTTCATCGTGGGTTTGTGTACGAATGGGTGGGCGGATGGGATGGCAGTGGGGAACCATGGCTTAGAGACGCGCTTGTACGAAATGTGGGGTAAGCAGCCCCTGATGCTCAGTTTGGTGTTTGGAAAGAAAAGCCGAACTGGGGATCTAAAAAGATATACGCAGGAGTCTAACATAAACATGTTGATATGGGAATGCAAGCTACGCTGCTGACCTCTGCCGCACTAACTGCGGAGGTCAATGCATTGAAGCAGAGCCTCGAGCGGTCCGAGAACGAGCTCGGCCTTGCCAAGAGGCAGCTCGAGGACAAGGAAGGTAAGTAATACCTTATGAAAGTATATAAAAGATGTGGTTGCAAAAAATAACAGGAATAACGTGAGAATTGCAGGGCCACGAACGAGGTGGCAACCCTGAAGGAAGCGGTGTCCAAGGCCGAAAGTAATGCGGCCGCGGAACGCACCGAGCGAGAGAAGCAGGAGGCGCGGGTGGCGGAGGTGCGGCAAGAGCTCCAGGTTCTCGTAGAAAAACACGAGAGTTTGGAGCGTGACTCGAAGACTCGAGAGTCCGAGCTCACCTCGGCTCTTGAGAGCGCCAAAGCCGCTAAGGCCGAAGCCCAAAAAGCCCTCCAGGAAATTGAGGCAACAAAGAAGATAGAGGCGGGTAAGGCATTCTTCATGCAAAGCAAGCACGTGAAAGTGAATTACTTGTTACTTACCCGAATCCGGAGCTCTCTAGGAGCATTCGCAGATCTGCCCCGCAGTGTGTCCGACGCTGCCGCCTTCTACCGGGCCGAGAAGGGGAGCTCGATGGAGAAGGTGTTCTGGTCTCAGTATGCTGAGGCCGGACACCCGGTACCCTTGAGCGACCAGCTGAAGCAGCTGGTCGAGCTCCATAAGGTGGACGAACAGGCCATGAAGGGCCTCATAGTTCGGCTGTGGCCTAAGGAAGCCATGCCTGAGAGCTACTTTGGGCTGGTGAGGTGGCTGGTGGATGCTTGTCCATGGATTGAAGTCGTCAAGCACTCCGTCTGCATCGAAGGTGCCGTAGGGCCCTTGCCCGTGCTAAAGTGCACTGGGGCAAGATGGACGCTGAGAAGCTTATGACGGATGCTCCACCGCCGGGCAGGGAGTATCGCACGCCCGAGATGTATTATGTGGGCGTCCTGAAGGGTGCCCGCCTTATAGCGGGCGAATGCTCCAAGGAGGTAATTTTTTAGTAAACTCGCATTTGTTATCTTGTACGCTTGAAAACTTGTTCATATGCACTAAGCAACGCTTGTGAATTTAAAATATTACCTTCTGTGCGGCCGTTTATTAAATTTGAGAGATGGCAAGTCATCGGCTTCTGCCCCCATGCCACAAGTGCTGGGGTGTTCGGGATAAACTTGAGCGCTCTTTTTCCCATTCTTGGTTCCTTCGAGGGAGGCACTCAACACAACGAACAAGGCAACATGACTATAATGCTTGAACACTCCCACTTAGCCATAGAATTCTATAATTTTAAATTCCTGCGAAGCCCCTAGTATTCGGAAGACCGAATTCGGGGCGCTATCCACGCCTGGGCCGGACAAAGCTGACTCCTCGCTCTAAGCATCATAAGTCTTTAGGGACTCGAAAAACCTCTCGAACAGCGACCGGCTCTCGCCCTATACTGACGGTCAGTTTTAGCTTTCTCCACTGAGGTGCTCAACCCAGCTCAACCAGGGCACAATCGCAGTGGTTCTCCCAGCGCTACCTTAGCCGATATAACGGAACGTAAGGTACCAAAACATGGGAGCCGGGCAAACCCAACTATTGACCCAAGACATGATTCGGAGCCGATGCATATAATGCTATAAGTTCGGGGTGTCGCACTTGTGAAAGTGTTCAGACTTATCACACCATATTTTGGGGTACTTAAGCCGCTGGTGTATTTGGTCGTACCAAACCGTACGGATGCAACATGTCATAAGTGAACATATATAGATAGAAAGAGGAATGCAATAATAGGCAAAAGCTATGCATTGTTTATTCAAAAAGCTGCGGTAAAAGCAGAACGATACAAATAGTGCGATAAGCAAGGGACGGGACTATTTGACATGTCTCCCTCCAGGAGCGAGCTGCGGGATGATATGTAAAACAAGTATAATGCTCGTTATAGAGACCACCTGGACACTCGACGTAGCTTTCTACTTCCTTGGCTGTTGCATCGTGTGTTCGGCGATTCTACTACCGGACAGGGCTTCTTGAGAAAGGAGTCCTGAAAGTGAGAGAAAAAAGAAGAATGACACAATTGGGAGCCCCTGGTGCGGTTGAGCCGCATTCTGGGCCAGTCGTGGTCATGCCCCTCCCCCAATGCCCATGGTATCTCCAGAGCGTAGTTATGTACGCGTAGGACTGGTTTCGCAATTTCGTGAGGGCTGGGGTTGGGGCCGCATTGCTACGCATGCTCGGAACGTGCCAGGCGGTCTTGTTGTAGGTTACTCCGGGCGCGCTTGACGATGTCCGGACGTTTAATAATTGGACTCGAGAATTGCCTTAAGAGGCTGCTTTGTACTTCTGCCGCTAGGGCTGCCGTATGCTCCTCCATTCGGAGGGAGCGTTAGGTGTTTCCGTTGACCGTAATGACTCCTCGAGGTCCTGGCAACTTGAGCTTTAGGTATGCGTAGTGCGGCACCGCATTGAACATTGCAAATGCGGTTCGTCCGAGCAGTGCGTGATAGCCGCTGCGGAACGGGACTATGTCGAAGATTAATTCCTCGCTTCAGAAGTTATCCGGTGATCCAAAGACCACTTCAAGTGTAACTGAGCCTATACAGTTGGCCTCTACACCTGGTATGATGCCTTTGAAGGTCGTCTTTGTGGGTTTAATCCTTGAAGGGTCTATGCCCATTTTGCACACTGTATCCTGATAAAGCAGGTTCAGGCTGTTGCCGCCGTCCATCAGGACTCTAGTGAGGTGAAATCCGTCAACGATTGGGTCTAGAACCAATGCGGCGAATCCGCCATGGCGGATACTAGTGAGGTGGTCCCTTCGATCAAAAGTGATCGGGCAGGAGGACCATGGATTGAACTTTGGGGCGACTGGCTCCATCGCATATACGTCCCATAGTGCACGCTTCCGCTCCCTTTTGGGTATGTGGGTTGCGTATATCATGTTCACCGTCCGCACTTGTGGGGGGAAACCCTTCTGTCCTCTATTGTTCGGCGGCCGGGGCTCCTCCTCGTCATCGCTATGCAACCCCTTGTCATTGTTTTCGGCATTTAACTTGCATGCCTGCTTGAACACCCAACAATCCCTGTTAGTGTGATTGGTTGGTTTTTCGGGGGTGCTGTGTATCTGGCACGAGCAATCGAGTATTCAGTCCAAATTGGACGGGCCCGGAGTATTTCTTTTGAATGGCTTTTTCCACTGACTGGGTTTAGAGCCTCTGAATCCGGCATTGACTACCGTATCTTCAGCATTATCGCCATTAATGCGGTGCTTGTGTTTGTTGTGACGTGACCTGCCGTTGCTGTACTTGGTATCTGAACTACCAGGGCTCTTGGTCATGTTGTACGAGGTAGCCAACTGTCCTCTCGCGCACAAAAGCGGATCATGAGAGTTGTGAGGGTTGCCATGGATTTCGGCTTTTCCTATCCAAGGTGCCGGGCAAGCCACTCATCGCGGATGTTATGTTTGAAGGCTGCAAGGGCCTCTGCATCCGGACAGTCGACGATTTGATTTTTCTTGGTTAGGAACCGTGTCCAGAATTGTCTGGCCGATTCTTCCGGCTGCTGAATTATGTGGCTTAGGTCATCGGCGTCTGGTGGTCGCGCATAAGTGCCGTGGAAATTGTCGAGGAATGCGGCTTCCAGGTCTTCCCAACAACCAATTGACTCTGCTGGCAAGCTGTTAAGCCAATGCCGAGCTGGCCCTTTAAGCTTGAGTGGGAGGTATTTGATGGCGTGTAGGTCATCACCGCGGGCCATGTGGATATGAAGGAGGTAGTCCTCGATCCAGACCACGGGATCTGTTGTGCCATTGTATGATTCGATGTTTACGGGTTTGAAACCCTCAGGAATTTGATGATCCATCACTTCGTCTGTGAAGCATAGTGGGTGTGCGGCGCCCCTGTATTGGGCTATATCACGACGTAGCTCAAATGAGCTTTGTCTACTGTGTTCGGCCCGGCCGGAATTGCCATATCCGGCGTGACGGTTATCATCACGCATCATGGGGCGCCCACACGATCCGTAGATCGATCTTGTTTATCTTGCCTTGTCCTCCGATATATCCCGCGGGTCTGGCGCATTTCCCCGTGCCTTGGTATTTTTTGAGCGGCGCCGGGGTGCGGCTTGAGTGGAGGGCCGAGAGGCCTCTCTGTCGCGGCCACGAGGTGGCCGGTCGGCCATATTATGTGCTGGTGATGTAGGTTTGGGTGCTTCCTCCTCTAATCGGGGTAGCAGCCTGCGTTTTGGGTAGCTCTTGGAGGGGCGTTCGAGTTCGTACTCTTCGGCCGCAAGGACTTCAGTCCATCTGTCGGCTAGCAAGTCTTGGTCAGCTCTAATTTGTTGCTGCTTTTTCTTGACGCTGCTTGCCGTGGCCATAAGCCTGCGTTTGAAATGCTCTTGTTCGACGGGATCCTTGGGCACGACAAATTCGTCGTATTCGAGGCTTGCCTCGTCTTCCGAGGGAGGCATGTAATTATCGTCATCTACCTCTCTGTCTGCCGCTCTCTCATGAGGGCTGGCTTCTCCATCCTCCTGTGCTGAATCCTACTGGAGGGGGTTGTCTTCGGCACTGTCCGGGGTGTTATTATCTCCCGTGCCGGAATCACCGTTTTTGCTGTGGCGGGATTTAGATCGGCACCGCTGACGCCGGCGCTTAGGCTGTTTCTTAGAGGGGTCATCCTCCATTGTTCCATCGCCATTCCCATCTTTTGGGATGTCCACCATGTAAATGTCGTATGACGAGGTGGCCTCCCAGTGCCCTGTAGGTGCTGGTTCTTGGTCGTCTCCTACATCGTCGTCCATACCGTCGATGTCTTCGGAGTCGAAGTCGAGCATGTCGGTTAAGTCATCGACAGTGGCTACGAAGTGGTTGGTGGGTGGGCTTTGAATTTCTTCGTCGTCCGCATCCCAACTGTCCTGACCATAATCCGGCCAGGGCTCTCCTGATAAAGAGAGAAACTTTAGCGAATTCAGGATGTCGCCAAAGGGCGAGTGCTAAAAGATGTCCGCAGCAGTGAACTCCGTGATCGGCGCCCAATCAGATTTGGTTGGCAGGGGCGCGGAAGGTTCGGAGTCCGAAGAGGAGTCCGGCACCTTGGAGTCGCGAGCTTCGCAAAGGACAGGGTTGGTGTTCGGCTGAATCGCCGTAGGGATAGCAGCCCCCGAGGCGGTGTCCAACCACCCATCCTCGATCGGCGCAGTCGGCTCCGAGCTAAGGGTCGGAGAGGACACTTGTGCAGCCTCTAGGGCATTGTCCGGCAGTAGAGCTAGATCATGCCCATCGTGACAGTGCGGCGCGCTTGCCTGTGGCTCGAACCCATCGAAGATCAAGTCTCCGTGGGCGTCAGCCGTATAGTTCAAACTTCCAAATATGACCTGATGGCCAGGGGCGTAGCTTTCAATCTGCTCCAGATGGCCAAGTGAATTGGCCCGTGGTGCAAAGCCGCCGAATACGAAGATCTGTCGGGGGAGAAAAGTCTCACCCAGGACTGCATAGTTGTTGATAATCGGAGGAGCCATCGGGCCTAAAGATGACGACACAGAGGAACTCTCAATGAAAGCACCAATGTCGGTGTCAAAACCGGCGGATCTCGGGTAGGGGGTCCCGAACTGTGCGTCTAGGCGGATGGTAACAGGAGACAAGGGACACGATGTTTTTACCCAGGTTTGGGCCCTCTCGATGGAGGTAAAACCCTACTCCTGCTTGATTGATATTGATGATATGGGTAGTACAAGAGTAGATCTACCACGAGAGCAGAGAGGCTAAACCCTAGAAGCTAGCCTATGGTATGATTGTTGTTCGTCCTATGGACTAAAACCCTCCGGTTTATATAGGCACCGAAGAGGGTTAGGGTTACACAGAGTCGGTTACAATGGTAGGAGATCTACATATCCGTATCACCAAGCTTGCCTTCCACACCAAGGAAAGTCCCATTCGGACACGGGACGAAGTCTTCAATCTTGTATCTTCATAGTCCAGGAGTCCGGCCGAAGATGATAGTTCGGCTATCCGGACACCCCCTAGTCCGAGACTCCCTCAGTCATCGACACATATTCCCACAAATAATTCACGAAATCACCCCCCCCACCCCACCCCCACCCCACCCCCCACCCCCACCACAAAAAAAACACTCACGAATGCGGTTTGTATCTCTCACACACACCCACGTAGGTGGGGGACGTGCACGAAGAGAAGAGGTGCATGCACGGTGCGCATACTCCCGTCTCTTTCCCAACCACACCCGCGCGGGTACACGGTGGAGCTCATTTCTGTACGAAAAAGGCAGCCCACGTGGTAATTTGGCACGTGTACTGGTTGTCCACTTGGTGGAGGGAGGATCGTCTACCACGGGTGAACAAACAAATTGCGACTTGACGCGTTATGTTAAATTAAAAAAAGAGGCAAACCATGTGGGGCCTACCTTAGAGGCAAGGCTCTATACAGTGGAGTACTTTTAATGTGTCCCGTCAACTCGCAGAACGAGGAGAAGCTTGCTTAGTACGCTGTCTCCCCCGCCCACGGGCGCGGTGGCTCACAGGATGAGGTGAAGCTTGCTCCTCCCTCGCCCATGCGCGCGATGGCTCGCAGGACGAGGAGAAAAATTTACTACTCCCTCCGTTTACTCCTCGTCCCTACTACCTTGGTTATAGAGATTATATCAGATTGTGTGGAATATATATGTCCTTTAGTAGATTTCAATATGAACTACTAGTACATACTCCAAACACTGATGTATATAGACGTATTTTAGAGTGTACATTCACTCATTTTGCTCCGTATGTAGTAGCACTCTCCCCCGCCCATGTGGTGGACGTGCAGCAATTCATTCGGTCTCATATAGCCAGAACGATATATACTGCACTACCATTATTGCTCGACTTCCCGAAGAGGCGATGAGCCAATCGCAAGGTTAATATTTTGGAGATGCCAAGTGCAAGGTTATAGGAGAACGAGTAGTAGGTGCCGCGTAATTTATAAATAAAGTTTTTTTTCTTCAGTGGCACGTACGCAATATGATAGGTTCATATGGAGAGAAAAGGAAACCGCTCCACTATATACATAGTCAGGACGGGCCAGCCTACACGGTTGCTTGTTGGGGTTGCTCTCTTCACACTCTCTCGCACAAAACGACTGTGGCCACATCTCTAACATCCCGGCGGATCACGTCCGCTTGGGGAAGGGGTGGATTCTTAGTGTAGATGCGGTGGCCGTTGCCGACGGCGAAAACCCACTGTCGGCACGTCCCGATCAGGGGTCCCCGCCGCTCTCTCTCACAAAGCTGGTGAGGTTGCCTTCGTCCCTTGCTCACTGCCGCGACGTGGGCAGTTGCCGCCTCCTCCCGCCCTCCTCAAGGTTGAGCTACGTCCCTCAGGTACAACTCCCTTTACAGCCGGCTTGCACCACTCCTCTGCTGCCCACATCACTCCCTGTGGATATTTCTCTACTTCTTTACCCCGCACATACCTGATACCTCTACTGGCTTCTACATACTGTATTTGTGATGAATTTATGTCTCATCAACTAGTCCCAGTAATCTTATTCTAAACACTCTTCTTCAATTTCTTTGCCATAGGGAAGCTTATCTCGATTTTGGTGAAACTGCACAAAATGATCCGATGGTCAAAAGGTTGCAAACTTCATTTATTAGGAAGCTCAAACGTTGCCAGCAAATTGAAGCCTGGTCAGGGTTCACAGTTCAAGGGCTAGGGACTTCATGGATCATTTTTTTCTTTAGCTGCCTTTGTTCCAAAATAAGTGTCAACTTTAGTAGTAGTACAACTTTGTACTAAAGTTTGCACAAAGTTGAGACACTTATTTTGGAACGAGTGAGTACATATTAGCTATGATCTGTCAATCATTGAGATGCAATAGCATGCATGTTAGTCTCCTTTGTATTTGATGAAATATTGCAACGGGCAACCTTGGACGCAAGATACATGTAACAGGAGTTGGAAGCTTCATAGCATTGTACAAATTTATCTCGCTGATAAATTACAGTACATACTAGTACTATACTAGTACTTCCTCCGTTCCTAAATATAAGTCTTTCTAGAGATTTCACCATGAACCACATGCGGATGTATATAGATGCATTTTAAGTGTAGATTCATTCATTTTGTTCCGTATGTAGTTCACCTAGTGGAATCTCTACAAAGACTTATCTACTAGTAATAGCTAGCCCCCACTACTAGGAATTCTCTATCCTCTCCTTAAGCCACATCATCAAAATTGATGTAGCCGTTATATGAAGTAAATCAGTCATAATAGCCATCTAATCTAGACGTTGAGAGGCTCCGCACTAAGCCACATGCAAGCATGCAGAAATACCGTGGCACATGCATGTGAGTGGGTTTTAAATCACATCAACATGTCTGCATGCAAGCATGCACCGGTAGCATGCATGTAAGTGAGCTTTTAAGTCCCATTAACATGTCAAAAATAAAAATATAATCCCATTATAGAGTAGGAGTTGGCTGATCTTTTTTCCTTACATGGGATGATCTAAATGATGATGGGAGTTTATTTAGTTTGGCTACCACATTTGTCATGCGGTTACAGTTTTTTTTAGTTCTATGAAATCGATAATTTTGCGCAGAGAGATATACCGCTGTTCCGCGGCAACGCGCGGGGACTCATCTAGTAATATTTAGGAACGGAGGGAGTACTATGTAAAGAGTTAGGTGTCGCACAGTGATAGTGTGAGGTGGGCCATGTAATCACTGAGCCTGCGTGTTTTCACTGCTCTTGCACTCCTCTGCTGTAAGAATGGAGAAAATTGTAATCTACAACCTCCTTTCGCCGAAAGCGTGGGACATCCAGCAGTCCTACCACCTCCGTAATAAAGACCAATGAGCCGTCAAATCACATAGACCCAGTAGTAAGTTGGACGGATGAACCAACCATCACTCTTGTGCCAGTGAGAGGTCGCGTCCGCTCTTCCCGGGCATGAATGCGGCACCGATTCTTTGGAGCAGCGCTGACCGTTTCGGGCGAGAAGCGCGCGCGGGCGATGGAGGGACTTTGGGTGGGCCAGGCTGGTTAGGAGCGGGCATGGCAGCTGTCTGCATGTCCCTACCAGACACGCCCGGAAACGAGAGGATGCACCGACTCTCGCAGCTAAAATCGGACACTACACACCATCTCTCTGTAGGAGTAGGTCGATATGTCGCACTCTCTAACACACACATGCTGTTAAACACACACATGCACACGCACGAACCTTGGTCCCGTTGCACCTTCTAACATGACTTATTACACCTAGACGGAGGGATTAGTAAGTATACGAGATACGGTGGCACACTGACTTAAGTCGAATACAAGTGCCCAAAATTTGTGTGCATGTTATAATAAGGATTCACTTAAAATAGTACGTGAGCGAACAGAGGGATCAATTGGACAGTGTTCCCGAGCAGTAGCGAGATGTGTGAGGTAGTAAGATACAACGCTGGCGCTTTTAATTTTTCTTATTAATTTGTTTGTTTCACCCTCTGACTGGTGGGACTCAACGTACACTACTAGGGAAAAGCCTAGCAGCAGCGCGGGTTTTCGGCCTCTCAGTAGCGCGGGGACCGGCCCTACTAATAAGGCGCTACAGCTAACGTATAGCAGTAGTGTCTGTTGTCCCACGCTACTGCTATACATGAATACCTGTAGCGCTCTTTAGAAAAGGGTGCTACTGATATTATCTGCAGCGCTGTTTGCAAGGAAGTGCTACTGGTAAGGCGGCGCTACTGCTAAATTTTTCCCCCTCGCTACTACTAGTTTTATTAGGTTTTTTCCCTGCATATTTGTTTTGTATTTGTTTTGTATTTGAATAGGCTTTATACAATAATCTTTACCATATCATACACATACAAATGTAATCATAGCATATACATACAATTTGTCTCATCAAATCATGTCATCATCATAATCATCATCCAACACAAAGTGGTCTCTCGTCATCAATCTCGAAAATAGTGATACAAGTCTCGATTACTTGCAAATACATCGTCATCCATCTAAACAATGATATACGCGAGAAGAGATATCACTTTGAGTACATGAGTTCGTATCCCTCTCTCGCATTAGCATGAACCTAAACTAACTACTGCCTGTCGCTCGGAAACCGGAAACTGGTACACCTGGGCCTGACACTCCGGCCACTTGTCTTATATATACTCCTGGCGTAGCACTTCTTCACCATCTATGATCTATGCACCTGCATTGTCACATGAGTCGATGATATGCAACATATATAGTTGAGCAACAGAAAGAGACAGACTTGGCAAAAATAGAAACAACATATCATAAGCATAATTAACAAAGTTCATCGTAACCAAAATGCCCTAACTAGAGTGATTTTTGCTAGTCGAGGAGGAGGACGGTTTAATTACATCACAAATAAAGTTTCACCGTGCATAACTCAAAGTTTTGTCATATAGAAAGTATGTACTAAACGGACACATTGTCATATATCGACAATCACTCCACCATGTCGTGACATCCATCCATGTCAGGGAGATAGTCCTCGAGCTTAGTGAAAGGCTTCATGTCGAGACACTGAGAGGCTATCCATGTTCGGATGTCTTCCCATGACATTTGTCCTTCTCCGTAGAACATCCCTGTTTTTCCGACGACCTCCTTCATGATGATTTGGGCAAGTTCGCGCTGGATGTTATAGAACTCAGCTCGAAGTCGATGATCCTCGATATCTCCTATGTCCTTTGCCCATTGCAGAATATGGGCATCACCAGATCTAGGTGACATGCGAAGGTTTTGGTGATCCCGTCTGTACTCCAGCATGTGGTGTAGGACATAGAATCCATCAATAAGAGAATCGTTCGGTTGCTGGATGCAGCATAAGTCAGTCTTATGGCCGAAGGCGACCCTGCCGCCCCTTCTCTTCTTGTCCCTAACCTCTCCACCCCTTGCTTGGTAGTAAAACATAGCACTATCAAGAACATCTTTGATGTGGGTGTAATCCTTTTTGTGAATGTTCTTCAACGAGTCCAAGTAAAGAGCGTGGGAGAATCGGGGGTGAAGGATGATGAGGACGGCGCGCCCGCCGCTGCGCAAAATAAGTACACCTCAAATTAATTAGCCTCCACCGTGCAAATAAATTATTGAAATCGAAGGAAGGATAGCAGCGCGGATTACTTACACGGGATGATAAGGCACGAGAATCGCCTCCTTGTCCTTGTTGGCGAGCATGAAACTGACGATGTAATCCCTCGCGTATTCACGATGCTCTGCGCGGACTCCCAAGAAGCCCTCGTGCATGTAGTACGGGTCAGCGACACAGATATGACGTATCTGCTCAACCCCAATGATGTAGTTCATGTGCAAGGCATAAAGGTGGACAAACGTAAAATCCAGCTTCTTCACGTGAAACATGTCGAATATGTAATTGAAACGGAGGAAGAACTTATCCGCGGGGAAGCTGTCGACATACGACATTTGCCGCGGAATGTTAACCACGTAGAGTGGGTATCCTGGGTCTTTCGAGGCGATGAGGCCTTTCTCTACCCGCAGCACATCGTCATGAAATCTCCTTAGATCGCCGAATCTGGCCCGTAGCGCTGTTGCAGGTAGGATTGGTTGACCGGGGATATGACATTTATCCGCATCGGGGATATCTATACGGTCCTGAAGCCGAGGCTGCTAAGGCGGCTGGATCATAGAATCAGCTTTTTTGCCTTTCCTCGCTCTCTTCCTAGACTTCTTTACTACCGGAAGGTCGTCCATAATATGTTGAGACGGTAATTCAGGCACCGACTCATGACGCTCAAACCCTGAGGAGGCGCCAGTATAGACATACTGTTCAGCGCCATCGTCATCCTCATCCTCATCCATGGCGACGTCATCAGTGACTAATGGAGCCTCCTCCTTACCCCGTCCGCTATCACCCAACCCGACACCCGACGCTAATTGGGTAGGTGCGGTGTTGATGTTCATACCTTGCTGAGGCTGCGTGCTCGTGGGTGTGCTCCCGGCCGCCTCCAGACGAAGCAGACTCTTTGGCCACAACAGGACCCACCCATTGCAACAATCACCAAGCCGCCGCGGGGTCTCGTCGTCATCCCCCACTAGTATTAGAGGAGGCAAATTCTCGTGGCCCGGTTTGACACTGGCCACGGAAACCTTGAAGATGTTCGGGGGGATCGGCCGGCTGTGGAACAATGGTTCCTTCGGCTCCATTATCGTCGCCTTCCCCATGTCCACCTTCTGTTCGCTGATGGTGTACAATATGGTGCACGGGGTTTCGTCGACCTGCAAAGAAAAGTCTGCAACGTGAGACATCCGAAAGGCAACGAAAACGGGAGATTATACATTTATATTGAAGGGGGCCGGTGTGACAGATACCGTGAGGGCGTCGAGCTCAGCCAAAGACGAGGCACCATCGAGGATGTCCGGTGCGGGAGCCGGTGCGGGAGCAGGTGCTCCCAAGAAGTCAGCAAGGGGAAAGTCCTCTGCATTTTTTATAGATTTTGCCTTGTCCAAGTGAAAACGCCCGTCACCAAGGAAGTAGACAAATCTGCAACCACCTGTTTTGCAGCAGCTACCGCTGTTGCGACTGTCTGAGATGATTTCTTCTCAACCACAATCTCAACCTTCTTGTCGATGTTTTCTTCAGTTAACCTTCATCTTTCCTTTCTCTCCTCCGTGGTCTCATGGTAGTACTTCTTCCACGTGGCGCCGTCTCCGACACCGTGCACGCGTCCATACAACTGTCGAGTATCCACCGGTTGTCGTTTCAATATGTTCAACGCCCGGTTGAATGGAGTGTCCCACTTGGGCCTCGCCAATGCCTCAGACGGCGAGTCGCTTTCGGCCGCAATCCGGTGCTGCTCTCTCTGCAAAGGCACAAGGATCGTTTACAATATGACTAACGTGTGCAGTCAAATTGATCAGAAACTAAAATTACCAGCAGTCTCATGAACTCCATAATGACCGGTGTTGTCTCGTAAACCTTCTTCACTTGGTCCCAACGGTGCCGGGCCCTCAGGACGTCATGCTCCTGCGGGACGGTGAAATCCTCCAAGGGGTCTGGGATGCCCAGACTCATGGCTTTCGCGTCCTCCTTGGCCCATTTGGACCTCTTTCCGCCGTAACCACGGCTTCTGAGGTGGTGTCTCCCAATGTTCCTCTCTTGAAGCCCCTACATGTACTTAGACTTTTTTTGGCAGCTTCGGCCTTGCAAGCCTCCTTGAATATTTGAACTGCTCTTCCATGATTGTCGGATTATCCTTTACAATCTCTGAGTAGGGTTCCTTCTTATCGATGATCTTTGCTTTCACTCGATAGGCGGCCAACGCGTCGCTAAACTTGGTCATGGCGTGTTTGTTTATCTTCTTCATTGCCGGGTCCTCATCTGGATCTTCATAATCCTTCTCATTCGGGCCCGGGAACAAGAATATCTAGTGAAACTTCTTTAGGAGGGAGCTCCTCATATTTTCTATCTTCTGTAGTTTCTCATTGTTGATGGTGGCGGTTGTTCGTACGATGCAGCCTATTTGATTGCCGTAGCACGCGCGCGCTTCATCGGGCGCCTTTGGCTCAAAATTACCATCGTCCACCTCCGTGACCACCAGTCTAGTAGTCCTGAGTTTGTTAGGAAGCTGTTGCCTCTTTGCTTTCGGTTGTACACCGGCTCCGCTCCCCGAGGCAGCACCGGTCTCAGTCTCAGCGCCGGTCTCGATGCCGGTCTGAGTCTCAGCACTGGTCTCAGTCTCATCACCTGTCTGCGTGTCGGTCTCCGTCCCCGATGCCACCGGTGGGCCTAGAAACAACATCGGTTGATCGTCGGTAAGGCAAAAAAAATCGTCTGCCGCCCGGTAGATGTCATCGCAATCACCAGAACCATGTCCTTCATCGTTGCTAGCCATGTTTCCTATGATTAAATCTAGTCAATTAATTCTAGACCTATTAAAATGAATAATGACATAAAAAAGGCCTGTTGTTTTGCAGGAATGTTGACTCCTTCTTGGTGCGGCAAATCCCGGGCACTCGATATGTCCTAGTTTGTAGCACAAGTCATGCCAAAAAATTTCGGCATGACCTTTGCTAAAAAGTGGACAAATCGAGAACCTGAAATTTGCCAGAACAGAAATGAATCAACATTCTGGCAAAACATAGGCCACTCAGCATCATTCCTTGGAAACAACAAAGCCACTTGGGCACAATCGAACAACTTCAATGAAAAGATATAACATGACCACTTCAATGAAAAGATATAATCAACAATAAAAGTCTAGGAAGGGATCATCTTTAAAATAAAATTTGCCTAAATTCTTTTCCTTGAAAAATAGCGGTCTTTTCAAAAATCAAAAACCTTTGCAAAATGGCCTCACTAAACACTTCTCTTCCTAGGACAGAACCCAAATTATGTTGATCTAGCTATTCCTCTCTCTCACACAAACACACATTATTATCTCTAACCCTTCTCTGCCTAGGACAGAACCCAATTAAATTGCAAAGGAACTCCATTTCTCTAACCCTTCTGACCTAATGCTCTAAAATAAAATTTTCCTCTAACCTAGCCAACCTACTTAACCTAGCTTGTTAATCCAATGAACCTAATTAACCTACCTATTTAACCTAGTTAGTTAATCTAGTTTACCTAGATAATTAACCCTAATTAAACTAGTTAACGCAGCTAGTTCTCTGTCAAAGCCCTAAATAAATTTTTGCACTAATTAACCTAGATAATTAACCTAATTAAACTAGTTAACCTGACTAGTTCTCTGTCAAAGCCCTAACTAAATTTTTGCACTAACCTAGATAATTAACCTAATTAAACTAGTTAACCTAACTACTTCTCTGTCAAAGCCCTAACTAAATTTTTGCCCTAACCTAGATAATTAACCTAATTAAACTAGCTAACCTATGCATGAGAGAGAGAGGAGGGGTGGGGGCTTACAGAGGATGGCTCCGGTGGTGGCGAGGGAGGCAGTGGTGGCGAGGGAGGCAGGGGCGTCTCCGGTGACGGCGAGGGAGGCAGTTGTGGCGAGGAAGGATCCGATGGCGTCGACGGCGGCTCCGGTGGCGTTGACGAGGCCACGTAGCTCCATGTCGTTGGGGGCGGCTCCGGTGGCGTCGACGGCACACGGCTTTGGTGGCGTTGACGTCGGCAGGAGACGGCGGCGAAGTGGGGCGACGGCGAAACGGGGAGACGGCGGCACGCGGGGTGGGTTGAGGGATTTGGGGGAGAAGTGGTGGCCGGGGGGAAACGGTTTTTTGGTTAAGTCAAACTTAGCAGTAGCACGTTTGGCAAAACGCGCTATAGCTAAGATAGCTATAGCGGTTTTTACAAAACGCGCTGCTGCTATAGCTATGTTAGCATGGGTCTAGGACACGCACTGCAGCTATGTTAGCTATAGCGCCTCTTACGAACACACGCTACTGCTATGCCTTCCTCCGTTTTTTCGCTTTTTCATTTATTTTGCTTTACATTTTATTTTTTCCTTTCTCCTTTTTATATTTCTTTCATTTTCATTTACTTTTCTATTTGTTTTTCATCTTATTTTATTTCCGTTAGTAGTAGCGCTCTTATTAGGAAACGCGCTACTACTTATGCCCTAGCGGTAGCGCGCTTCTTCCAAGCCCACTACTGCTATGCGTAGCCTATCATTCTAGCAATGGGAATATTAGTAGTAGCACTTTTGCCACTACACGCGCTACTGCTAAGGTTGTATCTGTAGAGCGGTTTTTTCTCAAACGCTACTGCGATCTAGCACTAGCGCCCTTTTTTGACCTGCGCTATTGCTAAATTTCTGTGTATAAGGTTTTCCCTAGTAGTGTTACTACGTGGAGAGAGGTAAGGTGACTAAGGCTGCATTATTTCTGCAGCACTGTGGATAGTCTTGCCACCAAAGCCACAAGACACAATTATGATTGAAATCCTAATGACTCCCACACACACACAAAAAACACGGCATGCCTGTCACATGAATGCAGGAATGTATAAAAGGTTATTTTCCTCTCGTTGAACATAACGGGAGGGTTGTGTAGCTGGTTAGCCTGTTCGCTCATCAAACTTGAGGTCTCGGGTTCGATAACTACAATTTGAGCATAATTTTTGCCAGGAGGATTCTTTGACTGGTCAAAATGTTTTCTAGGGTGTGCACGCTTCACACTCTCTCTCTCCAGTATATATATACACGCTGGAGCCTCAGCGCTTGTAGTTGCTCTCTTCACACTCTCTCACCCTCTCCCGCTGGAGCCTCAGTGCTTGTAGTTGCTCTCTTCACACTCTCTCGCCCTCTCTAGATCTAAACAAGACTTCGTTGGCCTCTCTCTCTCCCCTCACTGCTGCTCAAAGAACCGGCAGGATCCGTCCGCCGGGAAGGGAAGGTGGCTTAACGCTGTCGCCGTCAGCGAGGGAGGGAATCCACTACCGGCGCAGCTGTTCACTTTCCACCCAGCGGCGGCGCGGGAGGGCCTCTGACCCCTTCTTCTTCGCCGTCATCCCGTCGCCCACCGAACCACGCCCCAAGAACCTTAAGGTATATTTTACTTACTCCGCATATATTGCTCTAGCTGCATGTATACCATGAACCTAGGACGTGGTTCAAAGAGGAAGGGAGTGGGGGAAAGTAGTGGGAAATTTTTTATATAGCATGAGTCTAGGACGTGGTATAAAGAGGAAATGAAGGGGGAAAGTTGTATAGCATGAATCTAGGACGTGGTTCAAAGAGGAAAGGAATGGGGGAAAGTAGTGGGGAAAGTTGTATCGCATAAATCTAGGATGTGGTTCAAAGAGGAAAGGAAGGGGCGAAAGTACTAGTTCAAAAAGGAAAGGAAGGGACAAGGCTGTAGAGTTTGAGCAGGACTAGATTTGCTGCGCTCACATAGGGAAAGGTATCTAAAGATAACAAAACTGGGACCAACACAAATTGCTCCTTGGTTGTTTGTTCTTTGTTGCAATAGACTATGCATGACCACAGTACATCGGTAGATGCACATGGTGCTGGTGCATCCACTGTCCCGTGCAACTCATTAGCTATTGTTAATCTAAGGCCCTGTTTGGTTAAAAACTCCCTAGTCCCTTCCTGCTTGGTTCCAGGGACTAAACATGGACTAGAGGTTATTAAATGACATGCTAAAAGACCATGTTGCCCCTAGTAATGAACTAATAGAAATAAGGTGCGATGCATGACAGGGGCAACTGTTGGAAAAAGTCCCAAAAAGACTCCCTCGGGGTCTTCTTTCTTTAGTCCCAAATGCCCACTTTCAGTCCCTAAAAGTCCCTCCTGTTTGGTTTAGATGTGACTGACATGGAGTTTTTTTAGTCCCTACACCAAAATGTCCCTGTAAACAAACACCCTCTAATAATGTCGCTGGAAAATTGATGCAATGCCACAGTTAAAAGCAAATTACATGTTTAACGAATTTTATTGTTAATATAATCTCTATGTTAATATTAATCAATGCCACCGTTTGAGAAATGCTACTGTCTTGCTTTCTTTCCCATTTAGATAAGGTAGATGCTTCTTTTTGTTGGCTTCTGTGTCATCCACCGTTATTGACCACTAATTGTTTCCTTTGCACCTCTGTGTAAACAAGGTTATCTACTTCACCTCATTGCCATTGTGACCTTTTGTTGCACTGCACAAAACACTTTTGTTTTAAGAGTGTTTTGTGCAGTTCAACAAAAATGTCACACCGACAAAGTTGCTTGATTGCTTGATCTTAGTGGAACTGCACAAGAGGAGATCTTACTTCCTATCCGTTAAGGCGAATTTGGTTCAGATCTTCTTCTTGTGAGTTGTTTGAATTCCGCATCATGAGAGGTCAGTACTAGCCTTCTTTCACATGATTCTGCAGTGTGCTTTCATATGTTGTGCTACTTGTATGATAATGTTGATTGATTTTAGTGAATTGCACAAATGGAGACAAGAGTTCTGATCTGTATGTGCACCATAATATCCCATTGAGGTAAGATAAGGATATTTCACAACTGCTGGCCTGTATTTTGCCACTTTCATCAGAAATTTAAGTTTAGTACTATACTTGTGCTCCCTAATTGACATGGCAAATCTTACATTGAAGGCGAAGCTTGTCTGTTACTGAACCAAGTGATGAAGGGGAATAACAAGCGGAAGAAAAACAAAAATCAACTCCCGGTGCTGTAATGAAGCACTAGAACTGTGATGACACGAGTAATTATATAGTTTTGCGTCTTAATTTATTGCTATGGCTGGAACAAGCAATTGTTTTGCCACTGATTTGATGCCATATGTAATTATCTCTACTTGTGCAAACAGGGATCTTCTTTGAAGATACCATATAGTTTAGTGGAACTGCACAAGAAGATGTTGGAAACATTAAACTAATCAAGGAGTATATAGTAAGTATGGCCACCCCCGTAGATAGCAACAGATGGTTCCGGGGAAGTGCTTCATCTGTATGCTCTACACAATCAGCCTCCTGACGAATGTTGGTACTAGCCCACTGATTTCATCCATATGATTGAGCTTTGTCATCTCTATTGGTGTTGTGCTACTGTTTAGATACTATCATGAAAAAGTGGTATTGTCCTTGAGAAGTGCTTCATTTGTGCTGTTTTAAATATTTCCTTTCCTTTTTTCGAGCAAACAGGGATGCTAGCATTTACTAGTCCTCTTGTCTTTGCACAACAGGATCATCTTCCTCTGAAGAAGAATATGGAGTACGTGAAGTGACTAGTTCCGATTATGCCAGGATGAAGAAGCCCTTTCTATCTTCTCATTAGAAGGAGCAGTTGAAGGATGGTTACATTACTCCCCACAAGACCAAACTAACTTCAGCTCAGAAGGACTGACAAATCTCCATTTGTTTGTTGTGATGCGCGAGTACAATGTTGTACTAGGATTCTTTCTAGTGAGTTCCATTTTTCTAAAAGTGTGCTCTACATGGACCATGTATGTGCCTGTTGAAACTGTCAATTCATAGTACAGTTTGCTTTATACTAATCACTTTTTGTATTTGTGCAAACAGGGCTGCTCAGCTTGATTTCAACGGGAACTGCACAAAATGTTCATGAATACATCGAATCATTCATTTCCACAACAATAAAGGAGGTGCCCATAAGTTCAAGGCGTTGCAACATATAAGGGCGAAATCATACAAGCTACGCGTGAATTTGGTTGATTTTGGTGGAACTGCACAAAAAGAACAGCTGGTTTATTTAGCACGAGGTGCCATGTCAATGTCCGAACTGATGGCAAACCCTACCCATTCCACAATCGTAGGCATTTGATATTTTGGAATGGGACAACCTTGTCAAATTTTGCTCGTTGATTTTAGCAAGATATGCGTTTGATATTTTCGAATGGGACGCCCTTTGCTGTCAGCAGCGTCGATCAATTTTTTCTTTATTCTTTAGTTGTGAAGTAAATATTGCCTCTGACATGTGAGTCGCTGAGATGCATAATCATCGATTGTTTTGAATGTTCTCTAAGAATTTCCAGGCATGTGTGTTTGATTGCAATGTACAGAAACGCTAAAAAGCTGCTCAAACTCTTTGTACTCCTTCTGTTCCTTTTTACTTCGCACATTGTGAAAGTGCATACTTTTTTGTATAAGATTGGTCAAACTAGAGATACTTTGACTGCAGACAAAACTTGTATGCAGACTAGAAACGACCGGAGGGAGTACATGTGAAACTGCTGCAAACGTGGTGATCACCCTGGGAATAATGCTAGTACATATTGTTTTGCATGTTCATCCAATGCCAGTGATACAGGAATTCGAACTAATCGAAATGAATTCATTCATACACGGTTGGATTTCATATAAACATGCCGGATTTCATTACATTTCATACATTCTTCAACTAAAAAGGGGTGTTTCTGGCCGCATGCATCTCCCAGATGCAGAGGCCGGTGGTCATCCTCCTTTTCTAAAAAAACTAAAAAGGGGTGCGCTAGAGGTATAATTAATTAACCGAAGCTACCCACATGTGTCCCGCTGAGCCGAACAGAAGCTTCAGTGACTTAACTGCAGGTGCAGTTGCGTAACTGACATGTGGCCTGTTGGGCCCACGTGTCAATCAGCCAACTGCACCAGCAGTTAAATAGAAGTAGTGTTCTTCTCCAGCGCACCTCTCCGACTCCACGTCGCCGCCAAGAAGCTAACCGGTCGTCAATGGACAACCCGCCTAGCTTGGCTTCAACCGGAGGGTAGCAGCGGTGGCCTTACTTGGACCCAAGCGGCGGCGACCTACCGTGTTCTACTCTTCCTCGTTTTCTGTGTGGCGCGACCTCGTTGGCAGCGGGGCGGGGCCTCGGCGGAGCCGGCGATGTCCTCTGTCTCATTGCCGGTAGGCGGTGCCTCAGCGGAGTGGTGGAAATCCTCCCCCACGTTGCCGGCAGGGTGGGGCCTCGGCTAAGCCGGCGATGTCCTCTGCCTCATTGTTGGTGGGACGGGGCCTCGGCGGAGCCAGCAGTGTCCTCTGCCTCGTTGTTGGTGCCGCGGGGCCTCGGCGGAGCCGGCGGTGTCCTCTGCCTCGTTGTTGGCGCCGCGGGCCTCAGCAGAGCAGGGCATCGTCGTCGCCAGCGGAGCGGGGACTCGTCGGAGTCGGCATTGTCCTCTGCCTCGTCCTCGGTGAGGGAGTCCTGGACTAGGGGTGTCCGGACAGCCGGACTATCATCGTCCGCCGGACTCCAAGACTACGAAGATACAAGATTGAAGACTCCGTCCCGTGTTCGGATGGGACTTTCCTTGGCGTGGAAGGCAAGCTTGGCAAATACGGATATGTAGATCTCCTACCATTGTAACCGACTCTGTGTAACCCTAGCCTCCTCCGGTGTCTATATAAGCCGGAGGGCTTTAGTCCGTAGGACACAACATACACAACATACATCATACCATAGGCTAGCTTTAGGGTTTAGCCTCCTTGATCTCGTGGTAGATCCACTCTTGTACTACCCATATCATCCATATTAATCAAGCAGGACGTAGGGTTTTACCTCCATCAAGAGGGCCCGAACCTGGGTAAAACATCGTGTCCCTTGTCTCCTGTTACCATCCGCCTAGACGCACAGTTCGGGACCCCCTACCCGAGATCCGCCGGTTTTGACACCGACGTTGGTGCTTTCATTGAGAGTTTCTCTGTGTCGTCACCGATAGGCTCAATGGCATCTTCAATCGACAACGCTGTCCAGGGTGAGACTTTTCTCCCCGGGCAAATCTTCGTATTCGGTGGCTTCGCACTGCGGGCTAATTCACTTGGCCATCTGGAGCGGATCGAAAGCTACGCCCTTGGCCATCAGGTCAGATTTGGAAGCCTAAACTTCACGGCCGATGTCCGTGGAGACTTGATCTTCGACGGGCTCAAGCCATAGCCAAGCGCGCCGCACTGTCGCGATGGGCATGATCTAGCTCTGCCGCCGAACAGTGCCTTGGTAGCCGCACGCGAATCCGCTTCGGCCCTTAGTCCGGAGCCGATCGCCCAGATCGAGGACCGGTGGATGGACACCACCTCGGGGGCTTCAACTTCCACGGCGGTGGAGCCGAACACTAACCTTGTCCCACGCGAAACTCGTGATTCCGAGGTGCCGGACTCCTTGCCGGACTCCAGACCTCCCACGCCACTACCAATCGAATCGGATTGGGCGCCGGTTATGGAATTCACCGCCACAGACATCTTCCAACACTCGCCCTTTGGCGACATCCTAAATTCGCTAAAGCATCTCTCGCTAGCAGGAGAGTCCTGGCCGGACTATGGCCAGGATGGTTGGGATACGGACGATGAAGAAATTCAGAGCCCACCCACCACCCACTTTGTAGCCACTGTCGATGATCTTACCGACATGCTAGACTACGACTCCGAAGACATCGACGCTATGGACGACGATGCCGGAGATGAACAGGAACCAGCGCCTACAGGGCACTGGAAGACCACCTCGTCATACGACATATACATGGTGGACACCCCAAAGGACGGGGACGGCGAAGAAGTAGCGGAGGCATATTCCTTAAAGAAACAGCCCAGGCGCCAACGTCAGCGGCGCCACTCTAAATCCCGCCACAGCAAGAATGGAGATTCCGGCACAGGAGATAATAATACCCCAGAGAGTGCCGAAGATAATCCCCTCCAGCAAGACTCAGCGCAGGAGGACGCAGAAGCAAGCCCCCACGAGAGGGCGGCAGACGAAGAGGTCGAGGATTATAACTATATACCTTCCTCCGAAGACGAGGTAAGCCTCAACGACGACGAATTCGTCGTGCCCGAGGATCCCGTCGAACAAGAGCGTTTTAAACGCGGGCTTATCGCCACGGCAAATAGCCTAAAGAAAAAGCAACAGCAGCTTCAAGCTGATCAGGACCTGCTGGCCGATCGATGGACCGAGGTCCTCGCGGCCGAAGAGTTTAAACTCGAATGCCCCTCCAAAAGCTACCCCAGACGCAAGTTGCTCCCCCGATTAGAGGAGTAAGCATACATACCTTCATCACCAGCGCACGATACGGCCGACCGACCACCCCGTGGTCGCGATAGAGAGGCATCCAGACCCTCCACAAAGACCATACCCCGGCATCGCTCTAAAAGTATGAAGCCAAGATGGAATGCACCGGACTGGCGAGACGTATTGGAGGACAAAGCAAGGCAATCCAGATCAATCTACGGATCACGAGGGCGCCCCACGACCAACGACGAATACCGTCGCGCCGGATACAATAACCCCGGCCGGGCCGAACACAGCAGACAACGCTCTCTCGAGCTGCGTCGTGATATTGCTCAATATAGAGGCGCCGCACACCCGCTATGCTTCACTGACGAAGTAATGGATCATCAAATCCCCGAAGGGTTTAAACCCGTAAACATCGAATCCTACGACAGCACAACAGACCCCGCGGTTTGGATTGAAGATTATCTCCTTCACATCCATATGGCCCGTGGCGACGATCTCCATGCCATCAAGTACCTCCCACTCAAGCTTAAAGGACCAGCCCTGCATTGGCTTAACAGCTTGCCCGCAGAGTCAATTGGGTGTTGGGAAGACCTGGAAGCCGCGTTCCTCAACAATTTCCAGGGCACGTATGTGCGGCCACCAGACGCCGATGACCTAAGCCACATAATTCAGCAGCCAGAGGAATCGGCCAGACAATTCAGGACATGGTTCTTGACAAAGAAAAACCAAATCGTCGACTGTCCGGATGCAGAGGCCCTCGCAGCCTTCAAACATAACATCCGTGACGAGTGGCTAGCCCGGCACCTGGGACAGGAAAAGCCGAAATCCATGGCAGCACTCACATCATTAATGACCCGCTTTTGCGCGGGAGAGGATAGTTGGCTAGCTCGCAGTAACAACCTCAATAAAAATTCTAGCAGTCCGGATACTAAGGACCACAACGGCAGGTCATGTCAAAACAAAAATAAACGCTGCATTAACAGCGACGAGAAGGAGGATAAGGCAGTCAACCCGGATTTCGAGGCTCTAAACCCGGTCAGCGGAAGAAGCCATTCAAAAGAACCACTCCGGGTCCGTCCAACTTGGACCGAATACTCAACCGCTTATGCCAGATACATGGCACCCCCGAAAAGCCAGCCAATCACACTAATAGAGATTGCTGGGTGTTCAAGAAGGCAGGCAAGTTAATTGCCGAAAACAATGACAAGGGGCTAAACGGCGACGACGAGGAGGAGACCCGACCGCCGAACAATAGAGGACAGAAGGGTTTCCCCCCACAAGTGCGGACGGTGAACATGATTTACGCAACCCATATACCCAAGAGGGAGAGGAAGCGCGCACTAAGGGACGTCTATGCGATGGAGCCAGTCGCCCCAAAGTTCAATCCATGGTCCTCTTGTCCGATCACTTTCGATCGAAGAGACCATCCGACCAGCATACGCCAGGGAGGATTCGCCGCATTGGTTTTAGACCCAATCGTCAATGGATTTCACCTCACGAGAGTCCTGATGGACGGCGGTAGTAGCCTGAACCTGCTTTATCAGGATACAGTGCGCAAGATGGGCATAGACACCTCAAGGATTAAACCTACAAGGACAACCTTTAAAGGTGTCATACCAGGTGTGGAAGCCAATTATACGGGCTCAGTCACACTGGAAGTGGTCTTCGGATCCCCGGATAATTTCCGGAGCGAAGAGTTAATCTTCGACATAGTCCCATTTCGTAGCGGCTATCACGCTCTGCTTGGACGAACCGCATTTGCAAAGTTCAACGCGGTGCCGCATTATGCATACCTCAAGCTCAAGATGCCAGGCCCTCGTGGAGTCATCAAGGTCAATGGAAATACGGAACGCTCCCTCCGAACGGAGGAACATATAGCGGCTCTCGCGGCAGAAGTACAGAGCAGCCTTCTAAGGCAATTTTCGAGTCCGGCCGTTAAACGGCCAAATACAGCAAAACGCGCCCGAAGCAATACCAACCAAGACAACCTGGCACGATCCGAGCACGTGTAGCAATGCGGCCCTAACCCCTGCCCTCGCATGATTGCAAGAACAACCCTCCGCGTACATCATTATGCTTTGGAGATACCATGGGCGCAGGGGAAGGGGCACGATCACAACAGACCCAGAGTGCGGCTCGACCACGCCAGGGGCTCGCAAGTGCGCCCCCCTTTTTATTATTATTTTCCTTTTTTGTATACACAGAACTCCGTTAACCAGAGGCCCTGTCCGGCGGTGAACCTGCCGAACTCACGATGCAACAGCCAGGGAAGAAAGAAGGCTGCGACGAACACTCAGGTGGTCTCAATTACGAGCATTAAAATTTGATTATATACACCAAGTCCGCAGCCCATCCCTGGAGGGGGGCATGTTTAATTAGTCCAAATCCCTTGCTTACCGCACTATTTGTATCAGTCCGCACTCATAGCAGACTTCCTTTAATAAATAATGCAGCACTTTTCGACTGCAATTACATTACTTTTTATATATATATGTTCATTACAGGACATCTTGCACCCGTATATTTTGGTACAGTCTAATAAACCAGGGGCTTATGTTCCCCACATTATGGTGTGATAAGTCCGAACACTTTCATAAGTGCGGCACCCCAAACTTATAGCATTATATGAATCGGCTCCGAATCATGTCTTGGGTCAATAGTTGGGTTTGCCCGGCTCCCACGTTTTGGTGCCTTACGTTCCGTTCTGTCGGCTAAGGTGGCACTGGGAGAACCACTGCGATTGCGCCCCGGTTGAGCCGGGCGAGCGCCTCAGTGGAGAAAGCTAAAACTGACCGGCATGATAAGGCGAGAGACTGGTCGCTGTTCGAGAGGTTTTTTCGAGTCCTTAAAGACTCACGCTGCTTCGAGCGAAGTTCCGGATAAATGTTCGATGAAGGCGTGGATAGCGCCCCGGATTCGGTCTTCCGAATACCAGGGCCTTCGCCGAAATTTAAAATTATAGAATTCTATGGCTAAGTGAGAGTGTTCAAGCATTATAAGTCCAGTTGCCTTGTTCGTTGTGTTGAGCGCCTCCCTAGATGGACCCAAAAATGGGAACAAGAGTGCTCAAGTTTATCCCGAACACCCCAGCACTCGTGGCTTGGGGGCTGAAGCCAACGACTTGCCATCTCTCAGATTTTATAAACGGTCGCACAGAAGGTAATATTTTAAATTAAACAAGCATTGCTTAATGCGCATATGAACAAAGTTTTTAGCGCACAAGATAATACATAGCGAGTTTACTCAAAAATTACATCTCTGGGGCATTCATCCGCAATATCGCGGGCTCCCTTCAGGACAGTTTTATAATACATTTCGGGTGTACGGTACTCCTTGCCCGGTGGCGGTGGGTCCGTGAGAAGCTTCTCCGCATCCAGCCTGCCCCAGTGCACCATTGTGCGGTCAAGGGCCCGACAAGCACCTTCAACGCAGGCGGAGCGCTTGATGACCTCCACCCAGGGGCACGCATCCACCAGCCGCCGCACGAGGCCGAAGTAGCTCCCAGGCATGGCCTGTCCAGGCCACAGCCGGACTATAAGGCCCTTCATGGCCTCCTCAGCTACCTTGTGGAGTTCGACCAGCTACTCCAGCTGGTCGCTTGGGGGCACCGGATGGCCGGCCACAGCGTACTGAGACCAGAAGACCTTCTCTGTTGAGCTCCCCTCCTCGCCACAATAGAATGCGCGGCATCGGACACACTACGCGGCAGATCTGCAAACGCCCCTGGAGAACTCCGAATGCGGGTAAGTGTCAGGTAGTTTACATTAACATGCTTGCTTTGCATGAAAAATGCCTTACCCGCTGCTATGTTCTTTACATCTTCAACCTCCTAAAGGGCCTTATGGGCCTCGGCCTTGGCGGACTTGGCACTTTCGAGAGCCAAGGCAAGCTCGGACTCTCGAGTCTTGGAGTCACGCTCCAAGCTCTCATGCTTCTCCATCAGAGCCTGGAGCTCTCGCCGTACTTCCGCCACCCGTGCCTCCTGCTTTTCTCGCTCTGCCCGTTCCGCAGCCGCACCGCGTTCGGCCGCGGACACAGCCTCCTTCAGGGCTGCCACCTCGTTCGTGGCCCCTGCAATATCCATATTATCCTTGTTAATTTTATTGCAACCAAAATCCATTTCTGTAAGGTAACTATTCAAAGTGGTGTTACTCACCTTCTTTGTCCTCGAGCTGCTTTTTGGCATGGCCGAGCTCTTGCTCAGACCGCTCGAGATCCTGCTTCAACGCACCAACCTCCGCAGTCAGTGCGGCAGAGGTCAGCAGCGCAGCCTACAAACCCATATTGACATATTTTAAGCAACCCTGCGTATATCTTATTAGATCCTCAGTCCGGCTTTTCTTTCCGAACACCGAACTGAGCATCAGGGGCTACTGTCTATGCGGTATTACATTACAAAATTATAACTTCTTACCTCAAAGCCTGTTAGAAGGCTGCTGCAGGCTTCAGTCAGCCCGCTCTTGGCGAGCTGAACCTTCTGAATCACCACACTCATGATAGTGCGGTGTTCTTCCTCGATGGAAGCGCCTTTAAGCGCCTCCAACAAGTTGTCCGGCGCCCCCGGTTGGACGGAGGCCGCCGGTGTCACAGTCTTTCCCTTCTTTCGAAGGGGCTGCCTGCTGGACTCTGGAACCGTTGCAGGCTCCGATGTAGAGTCCGGCGCAAAGTCCGGGAGGCTGCCTAGCGGCGCCTCCGGAGCCTCCTCCTGATGGGTCCCTCTTTGGGATCCCACCTCGGCATCCTCGTCGGCGCGGGGGGTAGAGGTAGTCGGAAGTGAATCCACATCCGACGGGGCCAACGACCCGCTCGATGAAGCGGGGAGATCATCATCGGCCGGACTGCGGACAGTATGCGGTATTAGTAGGACACTAGGTGACGCGAAAGCAATTGCATATCAGGGATCCGGATACTTACGATCTCGCCGGAGGCCTGGCCCTTCAAGGCCACTCCTCCCCGCCAACGACGCGTTGGCGGAACTGTCCGGGGGAATAGTCCTTCCCCTCTTGGACCCTTCGGCCTCCCCTATTGGGGAAGCCTTCCACTTCCTCTCTCCCTCCTTCGGGAGAGAGTCTTCTTCCTCCTCCTCGTCTTCGGCGGAGGAGTCTGCCTCGTCGTTGGACGCTTGATTACGGGAACTCTTTCGAGTCCCCGTGGCCACTTTCTTGGCCTTCTTCTCCGGCACCACGTGCGGTGCCTGAACCAGCAGCCCTGCTAGACGGGCATTCACTGGGTCTTCTGGCATGGGAGCCGGACAGATAAGCTGCACGGCCTTCTCCATCCATTCCTACCAAAGGAAAAGAGAGATTGAAACCCTCTTAGAATCAATCTGTTTACCACAAGTGTCCTGTAAAGGGGTTGAATCACTTACCTCGTCAGCTGGATGTTGCGAGCTGAATCCGCGATCTTCCGTCGCGGATGTGGGGGCTTCGGCGCCCTTAAACAGCACCCTCCAGGCGCCTTCGTACGTCGTGTCGAAGAGCCCGCTTAGCGCCTGGTGCTAATCTGGATTGAACTCCCACAGATTGAATGCCCGTTCTTGGCATGGGAGAATCCGGTGGATGAGCATGACTTGGACCACGTCGACGAGCCTGAGCTTATTGCTCACCAGCTTCTGGATACAGGCTCGGAGTCCCGTCAGCTCCTTCGGATTGCCCCACAACAAGCCCTTCTCTTTCCAGGAGGTGAGCTGCGTGGGGATGCCAGATCTGAACTCGGGGGCCACCGCCCACGTGGGTTCGCGCGGCTCGGTGACGTAGAACCACCCCGATTGCCACCCCTTAACGGAGTCCACGAAGGCCCCTTCGAGCCAAAGGACGTTGGGCAACTTGCCCAACATGGCGCCTCCGCATTCCGCTTGCGTGCCCTTCACAACCTTCGGCTTGACGTTGAAGGTCTTGAGCCACAGGCCGAAGTGGGGCCGGATGCAGAGGAAGGCCTCGCACACGACGATAAACGCCGAGATGTTGAGGATGAAGTTCGGCGCCAGATCATGGAAATCCAGCCCATAATAGAACATGAGCCCCCGGACGAAAGGGTGCAGTGGAAAGCCCAGTCTGCGGAGGAAGTGGGGAAGGAAGACGACCCTCTCATGGGGCCCAGGGGTAGGGATGAGCTGCCCCTCGTCGGGCAGCCGATGCGTGATATCGCCGGAAAGGTATCCGGCGCTGCGCAGCTTGGTGATGTGCTCCTCCTTAACGGTGGAGGCCAACCATTTGCCTCCCGCTCCGACATGATCGGAGAAGGTCGAGGCGAGATGCGCGAGCTTGGGCGTTGGAGCTTGAGTGCGCGGAGATGGATAAGCAAAGGAGGAAGAAGGCGTAGGTGAGAAGGTAAATCCTTATCCCTTATATATAGGCGGACGAAGACTATGCATCCCCCACCGGCCTGGTAAAACTCGCTTATCTCCCAAGCGCCACCATCAATGGCGTGGTTGGGTTACCCACGTCCGTATTAATGAGAATCCCGGAATAAGGGGAACACGATCTCTGCTTCGACAAGACGTGCCAAGGAAACCGCTTCGCTAAACGTGCTGAGGTGGTATAATAAAAAACGATTCAAATAAAAGCCTAGTAGCGGTGTGATGTCATGCCGCATAATACGTCAGCAGATTGAACTTGTGTACATTTTATTCTCTCTACGGTGGAATGTGGAATTTATTTTGCAGAGCCGGACACTATCCTGGTGTTCATGATCTTCTCTGGATTATTCAAGGGAGGAACCCGCCTTGCAATGCCGAACATTATGCACGCCGGGCTTATCGTCATTGAAGCCTGGTTCAGGGGCTACTGAGGGAGTCCTGGACTAGGGGGTGTCCGAACAGCCGGACTATCATCGTCCGCCGGACTCCAAAACTACGAAGATACAAGATTGAAGACTCTGTCCCGTGTTCGGATGGGACTTTCCTTGGCGTGGAAGGCAAGCTTGGCAAATATGGATATGTAGATCTCCTACCATTGTAACCGACTCTGTGTAACCCTAGCCTCCTCCGGTGTCTATATAAGCCGGAGGGCTTTAGTCCGTAGGACACAACATACACAACATACATCATACCATAGGCTAGCTTTAGGGTTTAGCCTCCTTGATCTCGTGGTAGATCCACTCTTGTACTACCCATATCATCAATATTAATCAAGCAGGACGTAGGGTTTTACCTCCATCAAGAGGGCCCGAACCTGGGTAAAACATCATGTCCCTTGTCTCCTGTTACCATCCGCCTAGACGCATAGTTCGGGACACCCTACCCGAGATTCGCCGGTTTTGACACCGACAATCGGTCTCGCCAAACAGCGCCCACTACAAGAAATATGTCAACTTATGACCACCACTATTGGTCACTGAAAGGTAACAAATTTCCATTTATGACCTTTTTGTGACCAAAAACAGAAGGTCAAAAGCTGGCCGTCGTAAACTGACTATAGCGACCTTTCTTCTGGAATGGTCAAAGACGTTTACGACCAAAATATTCCTACTGTGGCGTTTTGGTCACTAGCAACCTCCCCCAGGCCACGTAGGCATCCAGCGTGGCAAGCTGATGTGGCACAAGATTCAGCCCGGTCCAATTCGATTTTCTACATGGGCCGAGCCCAACATTCGGCCTATTTGTGTTTTTTCTGTCTGTCAATTTTTGGTTGGGTTCATGGGCCAAGCCCAATATTGCAGCCTTTTTATTGATGGGTTGTGGCCTTTTTGTCTAAACGAATTTAGTTTTTTTTTTCAAAAGAAGGGTCCACTAGTCAGATGGGTCCCAGTTGTCAGGTTCTAGTAACAGGTTTCAATTTGTCAGGTAAGTGGGTCCCACCTATCAGACTCATATTCTTCATATTTCAAGCAGTATTCAGATTCGCAGAGACAAAAAAACACACATAATACTTAAACAAGAGCAACCAGATCACATAATACAATACTTTACATGCTCTATCCGTGCCAGTACAAAGGGCCATGTATAATACAATACTTTACAAGCTCTACAAGTGTAATATAGTACTACTTCACAAGCTCCTGGACTCGCTGGACTCTCTCATATTTCTATGCAACTTCAACAGGACAAAAACTTCGGTAGTCAGGGCTGGAACCATAGTTAGATGAACAACACGCCGGACTCGCTCGACGGCGATAGTCAGGGCTGAGACCAAACAAAACAACAACATGGCTTCCTCTGTCATCCTGTTACATGAATCAGAAAAGAATGAGAAAAACTGGGGCAGATATATTATGAACAGACCATTCAAGAATAGACCATTCAACATTCAGCTAGTACCATGTTTTTTGTTGTCAAGCTAGTTAAAATGAGATAGTAATTCATATAAGAAACAGAGAAACAATATGAATATGCATGGCACATATGCAGGTTGTGCAAAAAAACTGCACTACAACACATTGCGCCTAAAACAAAATACCATTCTACTATCACGACCATACATTCAACTGGCAAGATCTAACAATACTCGTTAGCACACGCATACTAAACTTCACAAAGGCAGGAGAGAATAAAGGGAACCAAGGAAGATACCTGTGGATGATAGTGTCGACGATGATCTGGATTGAGTTAGCATTGATGAGGAAGTGGATGGTGTCCATGGTGTGCTTTAGATGCACACAGCCATGAGCTTCTTGCCGCTGTTGCATTCGTTCACTCGATGATGGGTACCAATGCATCCAAGTAGAACAAAACCACCAACATTAACCCACCGCTTCAAGTACAAGCAAGTATATATCAAGTGACAGTGAAAACAAGTTGAGAAAAACACTGTAAATATCTATTTCATGTCATGCAGAATTCAAACCAAATAAACCTATGCATATGAAGGTGAAATATTACAAAGAAAGCACTCATCAGGTAGCATGCATACAAAGTCTCTGTGTTGGCAGTTGTAAATACTCTCTGTGTTAGCAGTAGTAAAACTCATGCAGTACCAAGTTAACAACTTTTGAGTCAGAAAAGCTAGAAGTGTCTCTTAAGAGAGACCAGAACTTAGAATTAAGGCACATATCATATTCTGAACAGCATCAGCACCATGGTAGTAACAATTAACATTAGTAGGACATGAATGGGGCACAACTTAGTTAACTGCAGACGGATGGACACACAATTACCTTCTCGACGCAGGGGCGAGCGTCCTTGAAGTTGAGGAAGATGAGCGTGAGGGCGGCGCTAATGGCACTCCAGGACATGTTGAGGCCGAGCAGCAGCGCCACAAGCATGCCCAAGGTGATGGTGTACATGCCGAAGGTGATTTTCTCCCCAGATTCAATGCATGGAACAGTACAACATATAATATCAACAACATTAACTACTCCAAATCAACAGAAACTACAGCATATCAGATCAACAGAAACTATAGTAGATCAGATCAGATCCAAGTACAACATATAATATCAGCAACATTAACTACTCCAAATCAACAGCAACTACAGCAAATACATGAGCACGAGCATCTCCTACAAGTGACAAAGATAGTGAGATGCCAGATGCAGATATGCTGCTTGAAGTGTACTGTAACCTGAATAGAATCATCATCCCTTGCAAGCATGTTTATCCAAGAAATAACAGTTATGGACAAGGCTGAAATGTGAAGTGTTCAGGATTCAACTTGCTTCCAGAATTATAGAACTGAGGCTGTGAGTGGAACTTGGATAAATTAATAAGATTTAACAATTGCTTTCAGATTCTACTTACTCTCTACTGAATAACTAGAATTACTACTCCAATAAGTAACAACTCCCTAACTCCATCTAGAAGTTGGACACTGACTCTCAGTTATACTGATTCAGTCATAGCTTACATTTAGCTACTTTCAGAAATCAAATCATCATCCAAACGCAAACTGTGTGGCACAGATTTCACGTACCATGTACACATACGGATCCGGGCGGCCACCAGTGCCCGCACGACGCAACCCTCTCTTCTGCTTCAGCAACTTGCGAATTCCAAATAGAGAGTCAGCCAACAAATTTCAGAACATCTTCAGAGATATAGTTGGATTAGCGTAAGTGTCCTACTCACCAGCGCACAGCCTTTCTAGTTATAGCATTGTCGCCAACGGCATCAAGTCCACCCTCCTCTGCTGGCCCGGCATGGTCGGCCTTCCCTTGACACAAGACAAAGACATGGATATGATATGAGATGGATGGAAACCACACAAACAATGGATTTGTTATGGTTCAGATTAAGAAAATATGCAAACCCCTTGATATTTGTTATGGATCTCGCAGCAGCAGCAGCAAAGTATGGCAGAGGAGAGATTTAGAAAAGGGAAAGAGATTGACCTAACCATGGCCTCCACCGAGAGAGGGACGGAAGGAAGGAAGGAAGGGACTTCCATGGCCATGGCCATGGGGATGGTGCTCCTCCTTCACACGTTCCATGGTGATGACCTGCACAAACCAACCGCACGGGTCAGACCAACAAATCCAGAAGATGAGCAGAGGGGAGGGGAGGGGAAGGGAGGGGCTAGGGTTACGGGAGGAGGATGGGCGTACGTACCTTGTGCGTCATCGGAGATGTTGCAGGGTCGCCGGAGAGAGCTCGACGATGGCGTGGGGGGACCAAAACCCTAGGCGCCAGGGAGGGGTCCTCTGCCGCTGTGCTACGCTGCGCTGCGTGGTTGGGGAGGGGAGAAGAGCTCCGTCTCCGTCTCCGTCTCCATCTCCATGGCGGAGGTGCTGGACGGATGGAGCTCGACGACGGCGTGGTGGTGGCGTACCACTCTCCCTCTCCGTATCTCCCGTCCCGAGCCTGGCAGATCTGGCCACAACCTGAATTTGTCGGCTCGATCTGTAGGCTGGGAGAGAAGGAGAGGCCGTCGGCGGCGGGAGATTTGAGGGGGACGAGCTCGCCGGCGGCGGCAGCGGCTGATTTGGGGGAACGACAGACAGGGAGAGGAGGAAGATGAGGACGACGAGGAGCCGTGGGGAATGACAGACAGGGAGAGGTAGGGCGTGGCCGTGTGCGTGGAGAAGCAGGGCGAGGTGCGGGCGCCGGAACCCTAGGATGACGACGGCCTGGGTCGGTGGATGGATCCCGGAGCGGAGCAGAGCGGAGGTCGGGGCGGTGGGTGAGGAGGAAGGGGGCGGTGGGTGAGGAGGAAGGGGGCGGTGGGCAGGGAGTGGAGTGGATCGAGAGGGGGGCCGCGGCGGCGAGGAGATCCAGAAGGAGGAGTGGTGTGCGGCGGCGGTGGATCCAGAACGGAGAGAAGGTGGAGAAGGTGGGGAAGTGGGGGCGTGGGGGTTATGTTAGGGCTAGGTGGGTGAGAGGGTGGGGGGGCGAGGGCTACCGTTGGATCCACGAGCATCCAACGGTGCTTTACGCATGATCCGCGTGAGATGGCTATGGCCCAATCAGAATGCAGTACGCGTGTATAACGTTATGACCATTTAGTATTGGACGTTATGATCATTCAAAATTGGTCATGGTCAAATAAAAATAAAGTGTAAAATCATGTCAGCATTTTAATTTTTATGTTTTGAGTGTCCAAAAGGAATTTTTTTTTTGTGAAGAAGCTATCAAATATTTGCACGAGGTGCATCTTGGATTCCAAACAATGTTGTCTAAGAGAGTTTTCACTTTCTTTGCACGGAAAATTCATTTTTCATTTTCCGAGTGCCCAAAAGGAGGTTTTTTGTGAAGGAACTACCAAATAATTGTTGCAAAAATAGACCAAATCAATTTTATAAAATACTAGGCCATATATAATGCACAATTGACAAAATGGTTGGGTGAAAAAAGTTTTGATCCACCTCTGATGAAAAAGGCAAATTGCCGTCGATTCAGCTGGAAACGGGTCAAATTTGAACTGTAGCTGCCTCATAGTTTGCTTTTTATTTTTTTTCCAAAAATCATTTCTAGGTAAATAAGTATCTATTTAATCATAGAAACACCAAAAAAATTCCAAGATTCAACCACTAGCTAGGAACGGTCAAGCCCGCCGTTTTGACCGCATTTTGAAACGGGCATAAAAAATTCAAAAAAAAATCAAAAAATTGGAAAACCTTCACATTGTGTCATTATATGTGACCAAGTTTCCAGGAAAAATAATAAACTTGTAATACGGTAATTATTTTAAAAAAGTGTTCTCAGAAATGAGCTATCAAGCGTGAAGATTCATGGCTTTCAAGCCAAATGATCAATCTTATGGCCACATTCATGGAATAGTATGTTCAGATGATCTCATATTGTGCACAAGGGTGCATCTTGGAATTCCAAACAATGTTGTCTAAGAGAGTTTTCACTTTCTTTGCACGGAAAATTCATTTTTCATTTTCCGAGTGCCCCAAAGGAGGTTTTTTTGTGAAGGAACTACCAAATAATTGTTGCAAAATTGGACCAAATCATTTTTATAAAATACTAGGCCATATTTAATGCACAATTGACAAAATGGTTGGGTGTAAAAAAATTTGATCCACCTCTCGTGAAAAAGACAAATTTCCGCCGATTCAGCTGGAACCGGGTCAAATTTGAACTGCAGCTGCCTCATAGTTTGCTATTTATTTTTTCCAAAAATCATTTCTAGTTACATAAGGACCTATTTAATCATAAATACATGGTTTGGTGGCGATACGTCGAGGTTTGGGCGATGGCCGAGGGCCCCAACTCTAGAGCGCGTAAACTCGCATGCCCGTCGCGTGGTCACCGCGTGACCGTAATGTTGCCATGTGTTCTGGGAGGCCTAGGCATGTCTAGTGGGTTGGGCACTACCCAGGTTAGTGCTAGGAAGAAAATTATAACATAAGATTCTCATGAGGAGACCGATCGATGCTCAAATATGAATTAGCAGCCAAGTGTTTGATTAGCGGTACGGGAAATGCGCATGGTCAATGGGCGTGAGTTTTGGCTGAGGATGATCATCTACTAAGGAGAATGTCTTCACAAATTTTTAGCTCAAAAGGAGGATCCTAGGTGGTACTTGCTTTGCAAAGTACCACGCTGGACAAAAATATGAATATTGAAGCTGGGCTCAAAATAATGAATGGAGTGAGCTGAAATTTTGTGGAGGATGGTTATTTGGGGATAGGAAAGCATTGTAGAAAATTGATACCATTTGGACATGCCAAAGTAGTACTTCCTTCACAATGCTCTTCTATGGACAAAAACTTGGGAAAACTAGTGAGAGAGATTGGATGAATGAAATATGCTCAAAATTGGTGTAGGTAAGTTACTTAGGTATGGTCATGCGCTGGTAAATTTTCAGATCATTTGGGTAAGCCTAGCTAGTACTTACTTCACAAAGCTTCTCTCGAGGTAGAAACTTTGGAAATTTCCCAAGAAAGATTTACTAGGAAAATTGAGCTGAATATTACCATGTAGCAATGATTTGGGTATGAAAGAGTGCCCGAAAAGTTTGAGGGTAATTGGAGGGGTCTATATAACACTTGCTTTGCAACGTGCCAATTTGGCCATAAAATATAAATTGAACCTGGGATCACATAGATGATTTGACTGAGCTGCAATCTGGAAGAGGGTGATAATTTGGGCATATGAAGGAACTGTATAAATCTTATGTCATTTAGAGATATAAAAATGTACTTCCTTCACAATGCTTCTTGGTGGACAAAAACTTTGGAAATTTGCCGAGGAAGATTTGCTAGGCAAATGGAGCTGAATTTTGTCATGCGGTAATGATTTGGATAGGAAAGAGTGCCCAAAAATTCCGAGCGCAATCAAGAATATATAAATAGCACTTCCTTCATAAAGTGTTGTTGTGAACAGAATAGGAAAATGAATATTCTTGAATTAGTTTTGAACTAGGCAAGGAAGGATTTTTACATATTTGATGAAGATATGCCCCAAAGAATTTATGAGATTTTTTTGGGAATTTTGGGAATGACAGAAATATAGGTTGCTTCACAACCTAGGGCAAAACTGCCACATGGACATGACACATAGGCAAAACTGATGAGGTGGCGCCTAGTCATAGCAACCCACCATAATTTACAAGGCTATGACCATCTATATTGGTCGTTAACAACTAGAAATAAGGCAGTGGACTAGCGCTGTTAGCTTTATGACCATTTCATGTAAGGAAATTATGACCTTTCTGACCAAAATGGTCACAATGGTTTAGGGTTTGGAGCCCCTCGAACAGCTTTTGACCAATTGGTCTCAAATGGTCATAAAATCTATGACCAATTCTTCCAGGGTCACTGACAGAAGGTCATAAGTTGACATATTTCTTGTAGTGGCCTCGCCCGCTTCATCGCCCTCTTTGCTAGCCTCTTTGTAGGTGGCCGCAGCCTCCGCCACTCGCATGCGGTACAACTGGTGCTCGAGGCGGCCCTTGCGGGCGGAGCGGTATGAGTCGAGCAGCGCCTCCTGCTCCGCCCGCTCCATGGTGATCTTCTCCTCCGCCTGCAGGTGCTCCTGGAGGAGATGGTGGTTGTAGGCGGCGTCGGCCTGCGCCTCCCGGAACTGCTCCTCATGCATCTGCCTCACCCTGTCCATATATTGGGCACGAACCTCGCCGATGGTCATGGTGCAATGCACCAGCGAGGATGGCACGGAGGAGGGGGTTGGCGCCGGATCGTCGACTACCATGTTCTCCATTGGGACGTCGTCGTCCTCCGGCTGCCTGCCGGCCAGCCAGTCGGCAACAATGGCTGCCATCTCCTTGTGGTCCGTCATCCGCCCGTCCCGAAGAGCGCTGGAGCGCGAGGAAGCCATGGTGGGCAGTAGTGGTGTGGACAGGAGAAAGGGAACGGATGCGGATGACTGCGGCTATGGCCGGCGCATCAGTTTACATAGCAATGGTGGGCGGGCAGAGGGACGGATGTGTGGCGCCGGAGTAGCCGCCTCGGCAACCGCGTATCATTAATGTGTGCGGCAGATGGACGGACGGACGGCACTTGTGTCGTTTGATGGCAGAGCAATCGCCTGCATCGGGAAGCGGGGGGCCGGCGTTGACTGTTTCGGGCGGAAAGCGTGCGCGGGCGAGGAGATGACTTTACTTGGATAGGATGACAATAGGAACCCACCAGGTCCATAGCCTCACGCACGCAAGTGCCTCCTTATTATATATATATATACACACTAGCAAAAGAGCCCGTGCGTTGCAACGGGAGAGAAAACATAACACACACTCTTAACTCAACAACCATCACTCAAGACCACAATAGGTCCATCTCGTTTATTTTTGCGAGGCATCATATATGTGCTGCCGCTTATCCTCCTTCTCACCCTCGCCGGCGATGGCCTCGGTGTTCACACAAAACAACAAAAAACGTGTGTTGAATATGGTTAATCCTAAGGCGTCTCTCTCTCTCCCTCTCTCCTCCCTCTCTCTCTCCCCCCCTCTCTCTCGCTCGCTTTCTCTCACTCTCGCGATGAGAAATCTATTGTTTTCCCTTGCGATATTTTTCAGAGGTATGCACGTGTAGTTATCGATGTTTTTTTCGTATATGGTTATAGTGGGGTATTTATTTGCAATCCGGATCGCCACCGGTATGAAAAAAACGGATCTTGCGCTATAAATTATAAGTTTGCTTCCATAACAATATTTTAAAAATATTTAACAGGTAAAATTAACATCATATTTAGATTCCACACATTTTTCTAATAAAATTACATATATAATATGTTAAAATCGAAGTTACGGTTTAAAAGATACAGATCATTTAGAAAATCATTTGGTTTGACTCAAATATATTCTAAAATAATACTTAGAAATACTTAACAGATAAAAATAATCTCATATTCATATTCTACATATTTTTCTAATCAAATTTCATATATAACATGTTCAAATCGGAGTTACGGTTTAAAAGATATGGATGATTTTAGAAAGCATTTGTTTGACTTAAATATGGTCCGCGGATGAATTGCCTAAAACATCAGGGGGGGGTTTCGAAAAATGTAAAATAACGGTTCGGGTGTGACTTAAATCCGGGCGGCGGGTTGATTTCAAGAAAAGACAGGGATGTTTGTGTAAAATACGAAAATAACGGTTCGTTTTAACTTAAAACAGGACTGCGGGTTGAATTCTCTGAAATAGAGGGACTTTTCTGAAAAAATGCCATGACGGACGAAAGAAACCCAATTTACTTTATTATTAGGTAAAGATATATATATATATATATATATATATATATATATAACTATAATTTATTTTGCTTCCTCCTGGTTTCCTGACATCACGGTCCCACACCATTGTCAACCTATGTACTCCCTCCTTTCCGGTTTATAGGGCTTATCTCAAAATTTTAGTTTTTCCATTTTATAAGGCTCAATTTGGTTGTTTTCCATCACATGTTCAGATTCCAAGGTCATTAAGAGAATTGCATGTTCAGATTCCGGTTTATAGGGCTTATCTCAAAAATCATTGCATGCAAGTATTAAGAGAAAATTGACCAATGCATGTACTTTATGCATGCATGCATTGCAATTAATGCATTGATAAACATAATTTTTTGAGGATAACAAGAGCATTAATTAGGTGCTTTTGCAAAACTAAAAAAAGTATTCCACCACTCGCCATTTACCTTGATTGGTGAGATTTTTGTATTGAGCATTATAAACCGGAAAGGAGGGTGTAGTCAATAAACGAGAGAATTGCACAAGAAGTGGCCGACAGTTGGGACCAAGCAGCTCGAGCGGTATTTGTGTTTTTGAGGTGTGAGCACTGCAGAGTTTTTCGATGTTTACCCCAGATATTAATTTTTCTCCTCTGAACAACAATGAAAACATTGCTGCAGGTATTAACTGGGCGGGCTGTGGCCCGTCTAGCCCAGGCCAGATATCCAGCCCAGATATTAATTTTCTTCAAGATGAAAATGGCTAGCCCAGCTATACTTTTTTTAGGAATACCCAGACAACGTCAAGTTGTTATTCTCCGCCCCGCTGGGCTGCAAATCTTTCCTAGGAGGGATGCATTAGGCTTAACAAGAAAATGGGCTTTAAGAAATAATAAATGGGATGTAATTATAAAAACTGGGTAGTAACTATAAAAAATGCACCAAACAGTGATTACTTTATAAAATATTATTTTTGCATATTGAAAATTTTAATTTCATTAATACATGCAAGCGCAATGTTTCGTTGGATTTTTATGTAATATAAATTTATATTGAAATTGTATTTAATCTGACTAGAAATTTCGGGATAAAAATATTCGGATCCCATCAAAATGTGGGAAATTTTATTGAATTCTGTTTTGAATGGTTGGTTGAAATGGGCTGTACTTTTAACAAACTGTAAATGGGCTGTAGTAAATTCCATTAGAATTCAAAAATGGGCTACACATTCTTACAAATCTCAAATGGGCTATAAGTTCTCTACCACACACACTTCTGGCATTACTAATTTGACGCGTCCCCTAAAAAAACAGAGTTGACGCGTATGCAAGGCTTTGTCAACTTATAGTCAACACACGGTTCTAGCAGCAGTGGCCGTTGGATGTCCATCCAACGGATGCCGTGCTTCTTCTTCAATCTTGGATATTCTAGCTTCACCCGCCCAAAAAATGATTCCTCCCCCTGACATCTGGGGCGCACCGTTTCGGAAGCTGACCTGTGGGCCTACTAAGTTGACGTACCAAGGGCTTTGTCAACTTAGTCGATAAAAACAATTCTAGCTGCAGTGACCGTACGATGTCCATCCAACGGTCGTCGTGCTTCTTCAACCTCTGGTCTTCTTGCTCCAGCCGCCCAAAGCAGCGCCGGTCGTGCCGCCTGCTCCGACCTCCCATGGCCGGCTGTGCTGCCGCGGAGGCCTCACCGCCCCCTACTACTCCCAACACTGGCCAGGCCATCCCTCCACTCACCCACAACCCCTGTTATTCTGCGGTGACGGCAGCGCAGCCGAACCAGTGAACCCTCGTACTCCTCTCCGCGTGTGCATCCACTGCGCGTCTTCCCCGGCTCCGCGTCGTCCCCTTCCTAGGCCTCGCCGTCGTCCATCGCCTTGGTGCTCTCGGCACGGCGTGGTCAACATGGTCAAGGAACGACTTCCATCGGACATGGACTGTACGTGGAGAGGCCAACAGCTGGGTCCACGGCAGCCGCAAGGAAGTGCCTCCTTATTACGCACAAAATAATTATTCCTCCACCTGACAGCTGGGACCCACCGGACGGGCCACCATATTTCGCAAAAAAAATGATTCGCCCCCTGACTGCTGGGACCCACGAGCTACATCTTCGCACACAAGGAAGTGCGTCCAGGAAAAAAATGATTCACCCCCTGACTGCTGGGACCCACCAACTACATCTTCGCACGCAAGGAAGTGCGTTCGAAAAAAATGATTCGCCCCCCGACTGCTGGGACCCACCAGCTACACCTTCGCATGCAAGGAAGTGCGTCCGGGCAAAAAAACGATTCGCCCCCTGACTGCTGGGACCCAGCAGCTACACCTTCACACGCAAGGAAGTGCGTCCGGGCAAAAAAACGATTCGCTCCCCTGACTGGCAGCTACACCTTCGCACGCAAGGAAGTGCGTCCGGGAAAAAAACGATTCGCCCTCCCCCCTGACTGCTGGGACCCACCAGCTACATCTTCGCAGGCAAGGAAGTGCCTGACAGTCAGGACCCACCTGATCGAAGCGTACGTAGCATTGTCATCCTGGTCGCGAACGTGTACGTACATACTGGTCGATGTAGAGCCGCGCACGTGTCGTAGTAGAGGCGTGCACGTGTCGTAGTAGAGGCGCGCACATAGCATGTACACGTACGTACAGCGGCTAGGGTGCAAGAAAGAAAATACGGCCACGTATGTGTACATACAGGCGGGGTCTCGAACGCCTAGTCACGCATACGTATGGCGAGGGCTCATGTTCATGGGGAGGCAACGGAATGCGTCGTGTTCATGGGGAGGCAACGGAATGCGTTGTGTTCATGGGGAGGCAATGAAAAGCGTCGTGTTCATCGGGAGGCAACAGAACGCGTGGGAGCCAACCGGCTTGGACGGAACAGGCAATGGAAACGAGGCCTGGCGCACCGCACAATAGAGGAAACGGCCTTGTGTTCGACCGGCCACGTTCGGATCGGGGTCCTGTTGATTGGGATGGGTGTGGCGTACGCAAAACGGAGGAAACGGACCTCCTACGGTCGAAACGGGGGTCATGTTGATCGGGAGGGTGTGGCATACCGCAAAACGGAGGAAACGGACCTCCTACGGTCGAAACGGGGGTCCTGTTGATAGGGAGGGGTGTGGCGTACCGCAAAACGGGACTCCACGGGATACTGTTCATCTCCACCGTCGACCTCCTCCAGCCTCCACGGGCTACCGTCGACCTCCTCCAGCCTCCATGGGCTCCTGTTCATCCAGCCTCCACCGTGCGCTACTCCACTGGCTACTGTTCAACCACCCCTCCACCATCTATTGTTCATCAAGCCCTCCACCGTCTACTGTTCATCCATCCCTCCACACCACGGGGTTCTGTTCAACCACCCCTCCACGGCCACACCTCCACCGTCTACTATTCATCCAGCCCTCCACACCACGGGGTCCTGTTCATCCAGAGGCAACGCCACCGCTCACTGTTCATCCAACCCCCCCCCCCCCCCCGCGTGCGCAATGCTCACTGTTCATCCAATCGATCGGCTTCAGTTACCAGCAGTAGCGAAGGAATCGCTCCATCGGGTTCAGTTAACAGCCATCGATCGATTGCTCGGGTTCAGTAACGCGTAGCCTGCAGCGCAATCGCTCGGGTTCAGTTAGAGCCCAACGCCTCGCTTGGGTTCAGTTAGAGCCAATGCCTCGCACACACGCGCGTACATGTACGAGAGAAACGCGCATCGCTCAGCCCCCGACCTCCCACCGTAACCGGCAACTCCCCAAAATTTTCCTCCCCCTCACTTCTACCATAGTTTTTCCATCATGGACGGCCCAAAGAATGTCATGCAGCTGTGTCTCCGGCCCGCCCAGGACGAAAAGCCCATTTTCTGTCATGATTTTTTGTCATAGAAGTAGGAGCCCACCACATCTATGATGATACCGGGTTTTGCCACAATTATCGTCATAGAAGTGTCATATGTATGACAGAAAAAATTTCGTTCGGCCCAAAATGTCACGGATGTGTCTTTTTTTTGTAGTGTACATCGCGTGGCAACGCATGCGGCACAACCGCATGCATATGGGGCCCCTGACGTGATTGTGCGCAGGCCCAACCACTGGCAGAGCACGCGCGGAGGGACGCAAGCAGAGCGCTCCGCGGTCGCCTCAACCGAGCAGTTGAACATGCAAGTTGAACACGCAAGGAAAAGTTGTCCACAACCCGAGCACGCCAACGGGCGCGAGTAGAGCGCGACGTGGCGCCTAAAGGCGAGCAGAGCTTGTCGAGGGACGCGAGCAGAGGCCAGCACAGTGATACATGGCAAATAAGACGAACTATGCGAGTGATGTCGGAGACATCAAGCACGAATCAGATTAGAGTTGTGTGTGATACGTGGCATACAGTTGATTCATCCTAGCTTTTTGTGATGGAATAAGACGTGTGTGTTGTGGGCAAATGCTTGCTGGTATATAACCTCAAATTTAACCAACAAAATGTTAATGCATGTTACAAAAATTATATAACTGGAAACTATGTTCAAATACGTGATACGTCTCCAACGTATCTATAATTTATGAAGCATTCATGCTATTTTATTATCTGTTTTGAATGATTATGGGCTTTATTATACACTTCTATATTACTTTTGGGACTAACCTACTAACCGGAGGCCCAGCCATGTTGCTGTTTTATTGCCTGTTTCAGTATTTCGAAGAAAAGGAATATCAAACGGAGTCCAAACAGAATGAAACCTTCGGCAACATGATTTTTTGGAAGAATATGATCCTGGAGACTTGGAGTTCACGTCAGAAGATACTCGAGGCAGCCACGAGATAGGAGGGCCCGCCCCCCTGTAGGGCGCGCCCCCCTATCTTGTGGGCCCCTCGAGCACCTCCCGACCGACTACTTTTGCCTATATAAGCCTACGTACCCTAAAACCATCCAAAATCAAGATAGATCGGGAGTTCCGCTGCCGCAAGCCTCTGTAGCCACCAAAAACCTCTCGGGAGCCCGTTCCGACACCCTGCCGGAGGGGGGATCCCTCACCGGTGGCCATCTTCATCATGCCGGCGCTATCCATGACGAGGAGGGAGTAGTTCACCCTCGGGGCTGAGGGTATGTACCAGTAGCTATGTGTTTGATCTCTCTCTCTCTCTCGTGTTCTCTCTCTGGCACGATCTTGACGTATCGCGAGCTTTGCTATTATAGTTGGATCTTATGATGTTTCTCCCCCTCTACTCTCTTGTGATGAATTGAGTTTCCCTCTTGAAGTTATCTTATCAGATTGAGTCTTTACTTTGAGAACACTTGATGTATGTCTTGTCGTGCTTATCTGTGGTGACAATGGGATATCACGTGCCACTTGATGTATGTTCTGGTGACCAACTTGTGGGTTCCGCCCATGAACCTATGCATAGGGGTTGGCACACGTTTTCTTGACTCTCCGGTAGAAACTTTGGGGCACTCTTTGAAGTACTTTGTGTTGGTTGGACGAATCTGAGATTGTGTGATGCATATCATATAATCATGCCCACGGATACTTGAGGTGACAATGGAGTATCTAGGTGACATTAGGGTTTTCGTTGATTTGTGTCTTAAGGTGTTATTCTAGTACGAACTCTTGAATAGATTGATCCAAAAGAATAACTTTGAGGTGGTTTTGTACCCTACCATAATCTCTTCATTTGTTCTCCACTATTAGTGGCTTTGGAGTGACTCTTTGTTGCATGTTGAGGGATTGTTATATGATCTATCTATGTTATTATTGTTGAGAGAACTTGCACTAGTGAAAGTATGAACCCTATGCCTTGGTTCCTATCATTGCAACACCATTTACGCTCACTTTTACCACTAGTTACCTTGCTGTTTTTATAATTTCAGATTACAAATACCTATTTCTACCATCCATATTGCACTTGTATCACCATCTCTTTGCTGAACTAGTGCACCTATACAATTTACCATTGTATTGGGTGTGTTGGGGACACAAGAGACTTTTTGTTATTTGGTTGCAGGGTTGTTTCAGAGAGACCATCTTCATCCTACGCCTCCCATGGATTGATAAACCTTAGGTCATCCACTTGAGGGAAATTTGCTACTGTCCTACAAACTTGTGCACTTGCAGGCCCAACAACGTCTACAAGAAGGTTGTGTAGTAGACATCAAGCTCTTTTCTGGCGCGGTTGCCGGGGAGGTGAGTGCTTGAAGGTATATCTTTAGATCTTGCAATCGAATCTTATTTCTTGTTTTATCACTAGTTTAGTTTATAAAAGAAAACTACAAAAAAATGGAATTGAGTTTATCTCATACGCTTCATCTTTTTAATATCTTTCGTGAGCTTGATGGAAAGGAAAATTGTGCTCAAGTGCTAGAAGAAGAGTGCATTAAAATGCTTGGTACTGAATCTTTGAATGATGAGCATGATTGCAATGTTGTTAGTATGAATTCCTTGAATAACCATGATGCTAATGATATGAAAGAGCACAAGCTTGGGGAAGCTATGTTTGATGAGGATGAAATATTTGAGAATTTACTTGCTGAAATTAATGTGTGTCCCAAGCTTGGGGATGATATGTTTAATGAAGATGATATTTTTTGCATCCCAAGTTTTGATATGCAAAGTTGTTATGATGATAGCATGCCTCCTACGTATGATGATTATATTGATGAAAGTGGGTTTGTAAGAGTGTCAACTTTAGGAAGTAGTGATCCCACTATTTTGGAGGATGTTGAATTATATTGTGATGAATACGAAAGTGGATTTGGAAGAGTGTCAACTTTATTTAGTGATTCCACTATCTTGGGAGAGGTTTCAATCGATTATGATGAGAACGAAGTTGCTACTTATGATGATTATTGTGATGAAACTTATGCTATAAAAAGTAGTGATGATTATATTTATAAATCGTGTTATGATTATGATTACCCTTTTTCTGAACATTACTCTTTTTATGTGGAAACAATTTTTAGTGTTCAAGTCTCTTATGATACTCCCACTATTCCGAATGAGAAGAATTTTGCTTATGTGGAGAGTAGTAAATTTTCTATGCTTGTAGATCATGAAAAGAATGCTTTAGGTGCTGGTTATATTGTTGAATTCATTCATGATGCTACTGAACATTATTATGAGGGAGGAATATATGCTTGTAGGAAATGCAATAATGTCAAGTTTCCTCCCTATGTGTTGAAAATCTTGAAGCTATACTTGTTTTACCTTCCTATGCTAGTTGATTATTATTGCCGTAAGTTGTTTGCTCACAAAATCCCAATGCATAGGAAGTGGGTTACACTTAAATGTGCTAGTCATATGCTTCATGATGCTCCCGTTATGTTTCAATTCTTATCTTTTATGTGAGCATCATTGTCATCATCATGCCTAGCTAGAAAGGCATTAAAGAAAAGTGCTTGTTGGGAGACAACCCAATATTTACCCTTACTGTTTTTGTGTCTCCACATGATTATGCTACTGTAGTAATCATGTTTTATAGGTTTTGTCTCAATAAAGTGCCAAGTAAGACCTTTAGGATAGCTTACGGTGATAGTTGTGTTGATCCTGCTGAGAATCAGAAACTTTTGCACCCAGTAAATTAGTTTTGTTAATTCACAGCAACGTTCTCTTGATCTGATTCTTTTTTCTATGGATTGGTACACAAATTTCTTAGGACTTCCTAATTTGGTAGGATTTTTGGAGTTCCAGAAGTATATCTTTGATACATATTACTACAGACTGTTCTGTTTTTGATAGATTCTGTTTTCTATGTGTTGTTTGCTTATTTTGATGAATCTATGAGTAGTATCCGAGGGTATGGACCATAGATAAGTGTATTACAGTAGATATTACACCAATATCAATTTAGAATGAGTTCACTACAGTACCTAAGTGGTGGTTTTATTTTCTTATACTAACGGAGCTTACGAGTTTTCTGTTGAGTTTTGTGTTGTGGAGTTTTCAAGTTTTGGGTAAAGATTTGATGGACTATGGAATAAGGAGTGGCAAGATCCTAAGCTTGGGGATGCCCAAGGCACCCCAAGGTAATATTCAAGGACAACCAAGAGCCTAAGCTTGGGGATGCCCCGGATGGCATCCCCTCTTTCGTCTTCGTCCATCGGTAACTTTACTTGGAGCTATATTTTTATTCACCACATGATATGTGTTTTGCTTGGAGCGTCATTTTGTTTTGTTTTGCTTGCTGTTTGAATACAATACCAAGATCTGAAATTCTTCAATAGATTGTCTTCACATAGTTACATAATTATTTAGCTACTCATTGATCTTCACTTATATCTTTTTGGAGTACTTTGTCATTTACTCGTGTGCTTCACTTATATCCTATGAGTAAATGGTTGAATGAGTTGATTGTCATAAATCTGAAATTATATATGTTTCATTTTCTTATCCCATGGGGAGTTATGACTTCACATCTAAGAAGTAGAGGATGTAAATTAAGTGAAGGTTAGCAAGCGTTGTATTGGTCATTTGAACAATTCATGAAAGAATATTGAAGGAAGAGAGATTTCATATATAAATACACTATCCTAGACATCTTTTATAATTGGGAGCACTCATTAAGTATGACATGCTAAAGAGTTGATGTTGGACAAGGAAGACAACGTAATGGGCTATGTTTTCCGACATCTCAGTTAAAGTATATTGTCATGGATCATTCAAGCATGTTGAGCTTGCCTTTCCCCCTCATGTTAGCCAAATTCCTTGCATCAAGTAGAGATACTACTTGTGCTTCCAAATATCCTTAAACCCAGTTTTGCCATGAGAGTCCACCATACCTACCTATGGATTGAGTAAGATCCTTCAAGTAAGTTGTCATCGGTGCTAGCAATAAAAATTGCTCTCTAAATATGTATGATCTTTTGGTGTGAAGAAAATAGCTTTATATGATCTCTTGTTATGGAAGCAATAAAAGTGACGGACTGCATAATAAAGGTCCATATACAAGTGGCAATATAAAGTGGCGTTCATTCGCATTAAGATTTTGTGCATTCAACCCTAAAAGCGCATGACAACCTCTGCTTCCCTCTGCGAAGGGCCTATCTTTTACTTTATGTCTTTTACTTTATGCAAGAGTCATGGTGATCTTCACATTTCCCTTTTTCATTTTATCCTTTGGCAAGCACTTTGTGTTGGGGTGATCCTGATATATATATCCAATTGGATGTACGTTAGCATGAACTATTGTTGTTGACATCACCCAAAGGTGAATACGTTGGGAGGCAACACTATAAGCCCCTATCTTTCTCAGTGTTCGATTGAAACTCCATAACTATTAGTATTGCATGAGTGTTAGCAATTGTAGAAGACTATATGATAGTTGAGTATGTGGAGTTTGCTATTCCTGAAAATAAGATGAATTGCAATTGTTTCATGACTGAGAATGAAGTTTGCTAGCTTTCAAGAATGTTTATGGTCTATGATTTGACATGTGAATTGCTTGTTACTTTATTGTGAGAAGTTTCATGAGCTGAACTACTGTTATGACATATTATCATGCTAGAAAAGGTGATTGAAATTATCATTGATCAAACTTGTGCACCTTCTAGCATTCACACTTCATAAATTCTTTCTTTTATCATTTACCTACTCGAGGACAAGTAGGAATTAAGCTTGGGGATGCTGATACGTCTCCAACGTATCTATAATTTATGAAGCATTCATGCTATTTTATTATCTGTTTTGAATTATTATGGGCTTTATTATACACTTTTATATCACTTTTGGGACTAACCTACTAACCGGAGGCCCAGCCCATGTTGCTGTTTTATTGCCTGTTTCAGTATTTCGAAGAAAAGGAATATCAAACGGAATGAAACCTTCGGCAGCGTGATTTTTTGGAAGAATATGATCCTGGAGACTTGGAGTTCACGTCAGAAGATACTCGAGGCAGCCACGAGATAGGAGGGCGCCCGCCCCCCTGTAGGGTGCGCCCCCCTGTATCGTGGGCCCCTCGAGCACCTCCCGACCGACTACTTTCGCCTATATAAGCTTACGTACCCTAATACCATCGAAAACGGGAGTTCCGCCGTCGCAAGCCTCTATAGCCACCAAAAACCTCTCGGGAGCCTGTTCTGGCACCCTGCCGGAGGGGGGATCCCTCACCGGTGACCATCTTCATCATCTCAGCGCTATCCATGATGAGGAGGGAGTAGTTCACCCTTGGGGCTGAGGGTATGTACAAGTAGCTATGTGTTTGATCTCTCTCTCTCTCTCTCGTGTTCTCTCTCTGGCACGAACTTGATGTATGGCGAGCTTTGCTATTATAGTTGGATCTTATGATGTTTCTCCCCCTCTACTCTCTTGTGATGAATTGAGTTTCCCTCTTGAAGTTATCTTATCGGATTGAGTCTTTACTTTGAGAACACTTGATGTATGTCTTGTCGTGTTTATCTGTGGTGACAATGGGATATCACGTGCCACTTGATGTATGTTTTGGTGACCAACTTGCGGGTTCCGCCCATGAACCTATGCATAGGGGTTGGCACACGTTTTCTTGACTCTCCGGTAGAAACTTTGGGGCACTCCTTGAAGTACTTTGTGTTGGTTGGACGAATCTGAGATTGTGTGACGCATATCGTATAATCATGCCCACGGACACTTGAGGTGACAATGGAGTATCTAGGTGACATTAGGGTTTTTGTTGATTTGTGTCTTAAGGTGTTATTCTAGTACGAACTCTTGAATAGATTGATCCGAAAGAATAACTTTGAGGTGGTTTCGTACCCTACCATAATCTCTTCGTTTGTTCTCCGCTATTAGTGGCTTTGGAGTGACTCTTTGTTGCATGTTGAGGGATTGTTATATGATCTATCTATGTTATTATTGTTGAGAGAACTTGCACTAGTGAAAGTATGAACCCTAGGCCTTGTTTCCTATCATTGCAACACCGTTTACGCTCACTTTTACCACTAGTTACCTTGCTGTTTTTATAATTTCAGATTACAAATACCTATTTCTACCATCCATATTGCACTTGTATCACCATCTCTTCGCCGAACTAGTGCACCTATACAATTTACCATTGTATTGGGTGTGTTGGGGACACAAGAGACTTTTTGTTATTTGGTTGCAGGGTTGTTCGAGAGAGACCATCTTCATCCTACGCCTCTCACGGATTGATAAACCTTAGGTCATCCACTTGAGGGAAATTTGCTACTGTCCTACAAACCTGTGCACTTGCAGGCCCAACAACGTCTACAAGAACAAGGTTGTGTAGTAGACATCAATACGAATTCAACGATATAATCTTTGGCAACATGCATTCGTATTTTATTAATTAAATCCTACTTATAAACCAGGACGGAGGTATAGTAGGTAATTAAATCGCAAATGTTCTTTTATTAAACGTGTGTGTACGTATCCTTTTGTCCTCCTCTCGCACGTCTTGTCACCCCACAGCCGCAGACGGTTCAAGCGCAAGCTTGAGCAGCGCGCGGGGGCGTGTTTTTCGCCAAACGGTGGTGAGCCTGTTCCCGCACAACCATGCAGGTTCCCACCACAAACTTCCTTCCCGACTCGATGAAATCCCCCAAAATCCCAATGCTTACCGGCCTACTATATAAACCCTCATGGCCGGCGAGTCATGCGTTGCATTTTCCCCTCCCTCCTGTAGCTTATCTCATCTGCTTCTCCCACAATCGGCAATGGCACCGGACCGTCATCGTCACTCAGCCTCCCCCGTCATCAGAGCATAGCTCCAGTTGGGAGGCTACACTGCGGCGGCGGCACAGTCCCCGGTGTAGTGTAGTCCATGTGGCATCCCTGTTGGATGTTCGTGGAAGACCCACCACACACTCAGCTGCCAGTGCCCGTCGGTAGCTATTGCTAGCCGCCGTTGCGGCCACAGCTCCGTCGAAAGCCAGGGCCATCGCCCGCTACGCCTCTGTGGCCCGAAGGCAGGAGGTGGCCCTTGTGTCCGCCACCCCACTGCCGGCCACCGCAGCCATCACCCGCTCCACCACCGCGGCCCGAAGGCGGGAGGTGGTGGTCGTGTCCGCCACCCCATCATCAGTCGCCGTGGCAGCCAGCCCACCGTCGACCGCTGGGATCATCACCTGCTCCCCCATCTCCGCCCGAAAGAGGGAGGCGGAGGTGGAGGCCTGCACGTGCGGCAGCGACCTTGAGCGCTACATCGAGTTCTTGCGGGAAGAGGAGGAGCGCATCGTCGAGCATGCAAAGAGCCTTACCGCCGCCGTGGCCGCGGCACACACCGACGCAGAGGCGGGGAATCAGGAGATCTACGAGCAGTCCGGCCGCTTTGAGAGGGGTCGTTTGGAGCGACAGAGGGTGTTCGAGGTGTGTGTCACTGAAGGTGCAGCAGTGGCAGCACCGTATTGCAATTGTCCAGCTCGTCGGTTGGCTCCTCCTCCTCTTCCTATTACTGAGCGCGCTCGGCAGACGAGAGGCTGACAGAAGTAGTACAAAGCCCCTCCGTAGTAGTAGTAGTATTTAGGGGCTATTTTGTTCAGTTCATCTGACTATAGATGTGGTGGAACAATACAACGTACATATAATTAGCTAATATATATAGTTGAACTAGCTATTTTAGTACGTGGTTGGCAACAATTGGGGAAAAGTTTGGTCGGTTCAGCTGTTGAGTTGAACTGTTTGTATAAATTAAGCATGACTGCTCAATCTATGAATGAAATCTATGCTTAATTACTGAATTTTAGTTGCAAAAACTATATAGTGCTAGTGATTTTTAGCTGCATATTTTGACAAATCGCAGTGTTACAAGGATTAACAAATGGCAGTGTTACTAGATCAACAAATGTTAATCTTTCCAGTTTGACAAATGGCAATATACCCAATATGACAGATGCAAATCTTACTGAATTGTCTTTACATGGTTGCACACGGGTCATCCGAAAAAACCATTTGCATTGAAGGGAGGTAGAAATCTCGCTTGCCAAATTTTCTCTTGGCTTAGCACCGAAGTCTCGCTTTGCATACCTTAGTCAATCTGAACCGTTTGTGTCGAAGAGATGCACAAATCTTGCGCAGCGAATTTTCCCTTGGCTTACTGCGGAAGACCATAGCTCTCACTTTGCATACCGGTGTTATATCTAAAACATTTGTGATGAAGAGCTGCACAAATCCTGCTCGGCACATTTTCCCTTGGCTTACAGGGGAAGCTGACAGTGTACATACGGGTGTTCTATCTAAAACGTTTGTGATGTTAGAGTGGCAGCAAGTTGTTTCAAAATGCCTTTGTTGACTGTTATTCGAGTGCACCTTCTCTCAAAATGGACACAAAAATTACCACGGCATGTCGGGTGCCATTCCGTGATAGCATGCCAAGTTTCATGAATTTCAGACGAGTTTTGGATTTACTAAAAACAAAGTATCTCAACGTTTTGCCGGCAATCAATAGTAACCTGGTGTGTGAAATTCATTCCCATTTCTTGCATGGGACCTAAGCATGCACCCAAGGACACATATTTGATTTTTCAACCAATTTATATGCACTGGAGCATGTGCATGTACTTCAAATTTGAATTATGCACATAAAATGCCTAGAAAACCCAGTTAATGTATAAAAATGTCCAAACGAACCCCGAAAAATTCCAAAATTTAACACAACACTCCTGTTGTTCTATGTTGACACTAGAATTTTTTTGAAGCAATAATAGGCAACGACGTTTCGTCCCCAAAGGTGGCACGTTCCCTACCGAAACCATTAGGCTTGTTGTGAGAAGCTCTGGTTTGTGAGAAGCTTATACCCAAACCTGCCCCAAATGGGACAAAAAATTACCACGACATGTCGGGTGCCATTCCATGATAGCATGCCAAGTTTCATGAATTTCAGACGAGTTTTGGATTTACTATAATTTAAAAACCAGGTATCTCAATGTTTGCGGCCGAATGATGGTGGCAGGGTGTTTGACATTCATTCCCATTTCTTGTATGGGACCTAAGCATGCAACCAAGGGCACATATTTGAATTTTCAACCAATTTATATGCATTAGAGCATGTGCATGTAGTTCAAATTTGAATTATGCACATAAATGCATTGAAAACTCAATTAATGCATAAAAATGTCCAAACGAACCCCGAAAAATTCCAAAATTTAACACAACACTCCTGTTGTTCTATGTTGACACTAGAATTTTTTTGAAGCAATAATAGGCAACGACGTTTCGTCCCCAAAGGTGGCACGTTCCCTACCGAAACCATCAGGCTTGTTGTGAGAAGCTCTGGTTTGTGAGAAGCTTATACCCAAACCTGCCCCAAATGGGACAAAAAATTACCACGACATGTCGGGTGCCATTCCATGATAGCATGCCAGGTTTCATGAATTTCGGACGAGTTTTGGATTTACTATAATTTAAAAACCAGGTATCTCAATGTTTGCGGCCGAATGATGGTGGCAGGGTGTTTGACATTCATTCCCATTTCTTGCATGGGACCTAAGCATGCAACCAAGGGCACATATTTGAATTTTCAACCAATTTATATGCATTAGAGCATGTGCATGTAGTTCAAATTTGAATTATGCACATAAATGCATTGAAAACTCAATTAACGCATAAAAATGTCCAAGCGAACCCCGAAAAATTCCAAAATTTAACACAACACTCTTGTTGTTCTATGTTGACACTAGAGCAAAAATTTAAATCGAGAAGAGGCAATGGATATCGTTTCATCCAGAACGGTGAAACATTCCCTACCATAACCATGAGGCTTGTTGCAAGAAGCTCTGATTTGTGAGAAGATTATACCCCAACCTGCCCCAAATGGGACAATATTTTTACCACTCAATCTTGCTGCCGTTCCATGATAGCATGTCAAGTTTCATGAATTTCAGACGAGTTTTCGATTTACTAGAATTTTAAAATGATGTATCTCAATGTTAGCGGCCAAGCGACGGTGGCAAAGGTGTTTGACTTTCATTCCCATTTCTTGCATGGGACCTAAGGTTGCAACCAAGGACACACATTTGATTTTTTGACCCGTTTTTTATATGCACTGGAGCATGTGCATGTAGTTCAAATTTGAATTATGCACATGAATGCATAGAAAACTGAGTTAATGTATAAAATATCCACGCGAACCCTGAAAAATCCCAAAAAATTGCACAACACTCCTGTTGTTCCATATTGACACGAGAAAAATATTAAAAGTAAGAAGAGGTAATAGATATCGTTTCGTCCCCCAAGCTGGCACGTTCCCTACTGAAACCATCATGCTTGTTGTGAGAGAAGCTCTGGTTTGCGAGAAGCTTATACCATAACTTGCCCCAAATGGGACAATATATATTTACCCCAGCATCTTGATGTCGTTCCATGATAGCATGCCAAGGTTCATGAATTTCAGACGAGTTTTGTATTTACTAGAATTACAAAAGCAAGCACCTCAACATTTGCCGGAGAGCCACAGTGTTGTGGTGTTTGAAATTCATCCCCATTTCTTGAATGAGACGTAAGCTTCAACCCATGGACACATATATCATTTTACAACTCATTTTGGTGCATCGGAGCATGTGCATGTGGTTTAATTTTGAATTGTGCACCTGAAATGCCTAGAAAACCAAGTTGTGTATAAAAATGTCCAAACGAACCCTGAATAATTCCAATTTTTTTGGCGACACACCTATAGTTGCGTGTTCACTACAGCTAGAAGTTCTAGCAATTCAAACACCATCCTTTGCAGGTGTGACCCCATTATGTAATTCAAATCAAGACGAAAAATCAAGTAGATCGCACACAGTTTATTATCACCAACCGTGTGAGATGCAGTACAAAATATCCTGGAGCACCGTTGATGTATAGTATGCCTATGCTTACGTGAGAAGGTGCATCGGCTACAGTCGACAGCCGGCGTGTCAAGCACACTAGCTCGCTCCCCAAATATCATTTCTCTGTTCAATCGTCGCCGGTGAAAGATGGGGACGTGGACCCACAACGTGAGGGCAACTTCGGTGGCCCACTCCGGCAAAAGTGCGGCCACAGCCGTCATGCGCGTGCTAACAAGGTTTATGAGCATGGCCGCAATCTACGACCGGGCGGCCAAGGCTGCCCAAACGGCCCCTGCTGCTTCTCAGGTGGCGGCAGCAACATCTGCCTCAGGGATAGCAACTGGCGAGACCGGCACAGCAGCTGTCCGTTCCACAGTGGTGGCCTTAGCCCTGATGGAGGCCGCCCACGACCATGTCGAGGACGCCCACGCCCAGCTCGTGGTGGTCACCGCACAAATCGAACGAAGCTTCTCCGACAACGGTCGGCAACCCACGGCCGAAGAGTTGGCAATCGTCGAGAGCGTTCAAGCAGTCGTGTGTTCCTCCACTGCATACCTTGCAACGATGGAGCCCGTCCAAGCCCAGATCGTGGCCGCCCATGCCCAGATCCTGGCGGCCTTTTCCAAAGAGATGGCGGACGCGGATGGCGAGATGCTTGTTGAGTATGGTGTGATGGATGCCATGGAGCCCCTTCCCCAAGAGACCGTTGGGCGCGAGCTGGACATGGAGAAGGTGGCGGAGATCGATGAGCACCAGCCATAGTAGTACTCTTTGTTTTGTTTAATTAAGAGTGCCGGTATTTAATTTGTTAGATTAATATTAGGCCAGCTAGCTCTGTTTAATTGGTGAACTTGCTCGATTAAGAAGTGTGGGTGTGTTGTAGTCTCCTTTGTGTACCCAAATTATTGACGTGGATGACCACTGTAACCAGGGAAATTGGAACCAAAATTTTTGACGTTCAAACTCATCACACACGGGTTAAGTTATTTGAATCGTTTGTGATGTTCACATATCGTACACAGTTTTGAATAAGGAACCGTGTCTGATAGCACTTTGTGCGCCAGTTTTTTTGCTGAACCGAATCAAAAAATTTGGCTTCCGTGGAAATATCTACCTCCCCACCCCCTCCCCCTTACCAAGAGTCACATTTCCCCTGTTTCCGCCTTCCTTTCCAAGTTTTAACCTTCACTCCTTTCTTGCAATACCGCCCCCCTCGTCGGCGACCCTCCTTCATGTTGCTCGGCCTTGTCTATCCAGGCAGGTAATCCACACCAGACCCCCATCCTCCTCCTCCTTCCACACCCCACATGCCCCAACTGCCGGCGCGATACCTTGCACCCAAATCACGGACCCCTCCACCAAATAAGCGCCGCCCTAAGCCATGGTGCATGAAGTATAGCCAGGAGCTCCAGGAGCATTTGGCAGCGCAGAAGCAAATCGCGGCCGCATGCGCGGATGAGGTCGCGATGGCTGCCATTCGTGTTGACCCCCTGATCTTGGAGGAGCAACTCGCTGTCGAGACCACCGTCGACGCCTCGCGCGCCTATGCCGCGACGCTATTGGCTGCTTTAAACGATAGTTCATGACGTTTTCTCGAGGCCACCCTCGGTGCCTTCGATAAAGACTATGAGGTGTTTTCTCAGCGTGCACGTGCTTACCTCAACTCGAGATCCAGAAGGTTGGTTCCCGGAGTAGCTCAGGAAACTCACCACTACGACGAGGGCACCCACGATGCGGAGGCCTCGCCCTCTTCCATGTCCAAGGAGCCAATCGTCATCGATATCTCCGACAATGAGGAGTAGCTTCTCTTATTAGCTCACTATAAGGACCCATGTTCAGTTTGCTAGCTACTGCCTTTCCTTAACAAATTCTAGTGAATTGTGCTATCTACTTTTACCATGTAATATGTTGCTCTAGTGTATATGTTCTATATGTCGTGCAATGTGGTGCTCACTTATTAACTGTTTGGTTAATTAGTTGTTGTGTTCAGTTAACTGTTTGGTTCAATTCTGCAAATGTGATGTTCAATTCTTCAGGGTGCAATTTTGTATTGTCTTCCATGTGAGAAATAAATCGAATTTTTCTTTACAAAATACATGAGAAAAAAATCCAATTGCTATATTTCCAAGTTGTCAAGCATGCTTGGTTTGGTTAACTGTTTGATCTTCTAGTATGTTATACATTGTGCAGTGTGGTGCTTAGTTAACGTTTGGTTCATTTGTTGTGGTGTTTAGTTAATTGTTTGTTCCATTCTGCAATGCAATGTTCAATTGTTGTGGGTGCATTCTGTTATTGTATACCATGTGAGAAATAAATCGAATTTGGTTATACTAAATACATGAGAAACAAATACAATTGCTATATTTTCAAGTTGTTAAGCATGCTTGGTTTGGTTAACTGTCTGATCTTCTATTAGAAGTATGTTATATTGTGCAATATGGTGTTCAGTTAATGTTTGGTTCAATTTTTGTGGTGTTTAGTTAACTGCTTGGCTCAATTCTGCAATGCAATGTCTAATTGTCATGGGTAGAATTTTGTATTGTTGTGCATGTGAGGAATAATCGGATTTGGCTGCACTTTAATACATAGGAAACATATACAATTGCTATATTTCCTAGTTCTTAATCATGCTTGGTTTGGATAAATGGGTTTTCCATGTGGCTTGAATTAATCTGATGAATCTGGAATGTGCTTATCTTTCATCCACATATTTTCCTAATAGCATGCGAATCCTCACTTAACCTGATCACGAACTACTTTATATGTGCTGGAGGGAAACAATGGGAAGCACTGAGGTTTACAATCGAGGTTTGCACATACACGGTCCTGTGTCTAATAGCACATTATTGTGAAATTGCAGGAACCATTCTAATACTTAGGTTTTAAACAATTTGGTCTTGCACATGTAGGTCCTGCTGTCAGAGGTTTTGACCCACTGTTCGACCCTTTTTGCATATGGGGAAATGAGTTGTCCATGAATATCAGTCAAGTCAAGAAACTCAAAAAGATTGTTAGGATAAAGAAATTAGCGACAAAAAACAACAAGATCTTTGTCTGCACAATGAAGAAGACATCAGTTCACTACAGGATGGTACTAACTATTATACCTTGTCTTTTTTATTCCTTTGCCCCATTTCCAATATAGAGAAGATATTTATGCACATCCTTGTTTTCAGGCCTTTCCAAAGCAGTTCACTGATGATTACCTCTCAAACCACCTGTATGGTTAGGAGGCGAGGAAGGTATTCATACAACACCCACGGTTCAATATTGAAGTGTTCCGGAAGAGGACGAAGGATGGACGGTCAATTATCCACAGGCACTGGCCTAAAGTTGCAAAGACCTACAACATCAATGAAGGCTCAATATTCGCCTTGAGCTTCAGCAGTTTTCCAGATGAGATGCATCTGTCTATGTACCGTCTATGATGCTAATTTCAAAAGGTTCTAGATGTTGCATGTGAAACTTGGTGCTGGTGCAGTTGTGTAATGGGGTAGCAGAGTGCTGAAGCTATATCATGTTGTACTCTGATGTATTTCAATTATGAAATCCCACTTCCTTAATATGGGAATGAAATATATTATGTGTTTAATATGAATGTCAATTAGATTAATAAACAGATTATTAATAATAGGGCAATTATCTTGCTAATGGCGAATTAGCCTGTTAATTGGTTTTTTCTATTGCAAACGGTTATTGAGACAATACCGTGGGCGATGATTTAAGGCAACGCACACAGTTTTTAGAAATAAACCGTGTTGGATCGATGAGCAATCACACACGACATTTTCTTCAAAACTGTTTGTGTTAGGCCACCTTGCGTAAACGTTTACCACATAAAAAATGTATGTGATGGACAGCCTTTACCACATAGTTTCTTCTATGCATCGTGCGTGATGCATTCAATAACGCAAACGATAAAATTGTTAATATTGTGTGCGATGGCAACGCTATCACAAACGATTTAACGGGGAAAATTGTGTGTGATGTACCTGCGAATGGAAATGTTTTTCTTGGAGCGACTGTGTGGGATGTATATACGAACGGAAACATTTAGCGGGGACTGACTGTGTGGGACGTACTTACGATCGGAAACGATTTCGCCTATATAATTGTATTTTTTAGCACTATTGTACATATAATCGTATTTGCTCGCTGATACGTCTCCAACGTATCTATAATTTTTGATTCTTCCATGCCATTATATTATCTGTTTTGGATGTTTAATGGACTTTAATATGCTTTTTATATTATTTGTGGGACTAACCTATTAACCGGAGGCTCAGTGCCAGTTTTTTTTGCCTATTTTAGAGTTTTGCAGAAAAGGAATACCAAACGGAGTCCAAACGGAATGAAACCTTCGCGATGATCTTTCTTGGACCGAAAGAAATCCAGAAGACTTGGAGTTGAAGTCTGGAACTCCACGAGGAGGCCACGAGGCAGGAGGGCGCGCCCAGGGGGTAGGCGCGCCCCCCACCCCCGTGGGCCCCTCGTAGCTCCACCGACGTACTTCTTTCGCCTATATATATACTCTTATACCCTAGAAACATCAGGGGAGCCACAAAACCACTTTTCCACCGCCGCAACCTTTTGTACCCGTGAGATCCCATCTTGGGGCCTTTTCTGCCGATCTGCCGGACGGGGAATCGATCACGGAGGGTTTTTACATCAACACCATTGCCTCTCCGATGAAGCGTGAGTAGTTTACCACAGACCTTCGGGTCCATAGTTAGTAGTTAGATGGCTTCTTCTCTCTCTTTGATTCTTAATACAAAGTTCTTCTCAATGTTCTTGGAGATCTATTCGATGTAACTCTTTTTTGCCGTGTGTTTGCCGAGATCTAATGAATTGTGAATTTATGAACAAGAATATCTATGAATATTATTTGATTCTTCTCTGAATTCTTATATGCATGATTTGATATCTTTGCAAGTCTCTTCGAATTATCCATTTAGTTTGGCCTACTAGATTGATCTTTCTTGCAATGGGAGAAGTGCTTAGCTTTGGGTTCAATCTTGCGGTGTCCTTTCCCAGTGACAGTAGGAGCAGTAAGGCACGTATTGTATTGTTGTCATCGAGGATAAAAAGATGGGGTTTATATTATATTGCTTGAGTTAATCCCTCTAAATCATGTCATCTTGCTTAATGTGTTACTCCATTCTTATGAACTTAATACTCTAGATGCATGTTGGATAGCGGTCGATGCGTGGAGTAATAGTAGTAGATGCAGAATCGTTTCGGTCTACTTCGTGATGCCTATATTCATGATCATTGCCTTAGATATCTTCATAATTATGCGCTTTTCTATCAATTGCTCGGCAGCAATTTGTTCACCCTCCATAATACATGCTATCTTGAGAGAAGCCACTAGTGAAACCTATGGCCCCCGGGTCTCTTTCCTATTACATTACATCTCTTTTATTTACATCGCCTCTCGTTTACTATTTTGCAATCTTTACTTTCCAATCTATACAACAAAAATACCAAAACTATTTACTTTATTATCTCTATCAGATCTCACTTTTGCGAGTGACTGTGAAGGGATTGATAGCCCCTTTATCGCGTTGGTTGCAAGGTTCTTGATTTTTTGTGAAGGTGCTAGGTGACTTGTGCGTTGTCTCCTACTGGATTGATACCTTGGTTCTCAAAACTAAGGGAAATACTTACGCTACTTTATTGCATCACCCTTTCCTCTTCAAGGGAAAACCAATGCATGCTCAAGAGGTAGCACTCGCTCTCCGGTCGCACACGACCTCATGTTGCCGAGCGTGTGTGCTAGGAGGGCATATCCCCGATGATTTCTGGGTCATGTGGGAAGGGCCCCCCTATCGCCCACACTCACTTGGCGACGGTTCCAAATGTCGTCACAGAAAAGGGTTAAAAATCGTTTGTATAGCACCGACGCATACCAGTGATAAGCAAAAAAATTCATTAATAATAGTGGGAGTATCATATGAAACTCGAATACTATAAATTATTTTCACATTAAAAATGTAATGTTCAGTAAAAGAATATTCAAAATTATGACAATAATTATCACTACTTTTTACAACAAAAGTATCATTACAATAATCATCATAAGTAGCAACTTTGTTCTCATCATAGTCAATTGAAACCTTTTCCGGAATAGTGGAATCATTACTAAATAAAGTCATGACCTCTCCAAATTCACTTTTTAATTATAATAATATTCAACACCCACCAAAATAGTGAGACAATTATTATCTATAGTTGACACACTTCCAAACCCACTTTCATGAATATTGCAATCATCATAAATAAGAGGCATGCAATCATCATAACAAATTTGATCATTCAAAGTAGGGGGACTAAAAAGATCATCTTCATTAAGTATAGCATCTCTAAGCTTGGGACAAACATTAATTGCAGCAAATAAATTATCAAACATGTCATTCTCATCAAACATAGCATCCCCAAGCTTGTGACTTTGCATATCATACGTATATTCACTTTCATCATTAATAGTATGAATAGCACCAATAGTATAACAATTATTATCATCATAATTTTCTAAGTTGGTGCCAAAGGGATCTTCAAGGTTATAAGAAGTATCATTATTTTCCCAATCATAATCATCACAATGAGTAGTAGGCATAACAAAAACATCCTCAATAGTTCCTTCAGACATTATGCCATAAGACAAAGAAGAAATATCACCATCAAGTGTATCATCTTCCACAATTACTTTTGATTCATTCTCATGAGGCACAACAATAATAGGAGCACCATGAGGTAGTTCCAGGAAAGCATGAGGTACTTCCGGATTGCACTTGGAGAAAGTGGAATTTGCTTAGTAGTCCTCTCAGCTCACTTGGTTTGGTAGTATCGGCCGACTGGTTCAGCAGTATCGACAATGTAGAAAAGTGGTGATAAAAAGACATTTCTAGTGCAAATTTTGAGGGATTACTTGTAGATTTTGAATAAGTCGTCATCCCTAGTTTTATTGTTTGCACCCTTCTTGATAGTATGGTTGCCTTTAGGCTCAATGTGGATTCTTTTTTAATCCACTAAACACTACTAACTATTTCACCTTTGGCTAACTTCATTTCTTGGGTCACCATCTTTCTTTCCAACTAGATAATACAATAATCTGAAATAAATTTAATAATTTTTAGATAACAAAATATTTCATTTATTGCCTATGAGCAATATATCTTGTTAGGATACACACACATACCAGACATAATCTTCAACTACCAAGATTGAAACTATAGTAAGAACATAAGCCCTCATTGTTCTACGAACCTCTAGCTTGGGTATGCATATAAATACTGAAATTTTTTGATAACATAATCATAATATTTTCAGCGCTCCCCACTTTTGGCTCTCGGGAGGACATGCTCCCGCATGAACAGTAACATGAAAAAAAGAAAATATTTGAAAAAATTCTGAATTTTTTTGTGGATGTTCGTGTTAGTGTCGCAAACATGCTTGAAAATTTTCATGCGAAACGGAGCAGCGTGGTTTCTTCGGTGAAAAACAAATTTGAGGTAACATTTGGTGTGTTTTTTTTTTTGCCCAGGCCAAAATGCTTAACCTTTTTGCCTCTAAATTTGCAGGTAGCATTTGGATGTGACTGAGAACACATAAAAATTTTGTCTTGATTTCTTTGACATTTTCAAAATTATTTTTAGGCCTGGGAGCCGAATTAAATTTCCGTTGTAGTTTACGCTAACTAATCATGGTCGTGGCTAAATGTCTCCTTCACATCGGACGCCTCTCTGTACGTACGTCCTTTAAGTCCACACAAATCCATGCAATGCAATTAGGGATACACTAGTCGTCAACCCGTGCTACTGCACGGGCTAGAAATTTTTGGAATATTATAATATTGTACATATAGAGTTTTTGTATCTATTGTTTTTCCTAAAATCTTGTACAACTTAGAAATAGAAAATACTTATATGAAAATTATACTACCTATTTTCTTCTTTGTGTCAAAGCCAGAATAGGCTCCTAATTTTAGCAACTACTAAACCCATAGATGTGTTTTGTTTTTAACATTATTATATGTATACCATCTATGATTTTTCTCTCCCCCGGTTATTATTGGCACGGTCGTTTCATGGTTCCGCATGCATGAGTGTGGTTAAAATATTCCATTAGAACAAGGTGCATCAACAGTTTTGCAAGGTTAGTTTATGCCGATCACTCTTCATCTCGTCCACAGTCCACACATCCATATCTAACTCATTGCTTCCCCTGCCAGCCGAGTGCTTATCAGTTCAACATGTCGGTGAACTCTGCGCTTTGATAAGGATCGCAACTCAATTCAAGCATATCTTGTACTTTTAAAATGTCTGCAAAATCACTGAACTTTTTAGGTTTGTTTTAAACAATGGGCTTTCAGATGCGCTTTCACTATTTAGGAATTATGATTTTTAATGTAATCCAGGGTTTGTTTACTAATATGTTTGCGACACAAATTTTCACTTTTTTTACACAACTGTTTTTTATTTACAAAAAACTATGTGCATGTCCCAAACGTATTTGGGAGTATATATGAGTGGTGACTTTTAGACGGCATTAAATTATAATTTTCATTAATTAAGTGCTCTCACATTATTGTGATGTTATTCCTTAAATATAACACTTACACGGCATGCCCAGACTTCTGAAAAATAGTGAGTTTTCTCATACGCGTGCATAATTTAGCAATTTTGATTTTTTTACACAATCTAGGATTTCTTTTATTATATATTGCGACATATATTTCAATTTTTTGACACTGTTTTTTCATTTTCAGAAAGCCATGTGCATGTCCCAAACGATTGAAGTATAGATGTGTGTGTGATTTGTAGACGGGGTTGGTTTTGTTTGTGCATGCATATATCCCTAGTGGTTCCATGGTCCCGCTGCTTTAATTCGTTTTTGAATATCACTGATGCGTCAATTGAGGTTTACTAGCACATATGCCCGTGCGTTGCAGCGGGAGATAAAATAGTATGCATTTAAAGTCAGTGAGAATTATAAGTGCAAGCAAAACCCCGTGTGCACACGAAAAAGAAACATTTAGTTTCTCGGTTTCGCCGCGTGTGAAGGAATCAATCCGCTATTTTTTCAATCATTGGTCGAGGGCATTTAAGAGGTTTGCTACGTCATAGTACGCCAGAGAAGACTAGTGAGTTATTAAATTTACTCTTCTTTTCAATCATTTCAATCGAGGGGATTTTAAGGTATGAAGTTTCTGAATATTCTAGCAAACATGAATTAATTTTTAAATGCTGAACAGTTTTTTAATTATGTACACTTTTGAAAAAGCACAAACAAAATATGAAAGGGAACATCTTTTAAAATTCACAAGCATTTTATAAAAACACCAAAAAAAAATTATGAAAACATGAACATTATTTGAATTTGAGAACATTTTTTAAATGTGAACATGTGTTGAAACTTCATAAGATTTTTTAAAAATGTGTACCTTTTATACACAAACATTATTTTTAATTTTGAAAATTTCAATAAAATATGAATATTTTTCAAATTTGGAGCACTTTTTGAAATGCCATTTTCTTTTTAGAAATCTTGATCAATTTTGGAAGACAATAAAAAATTAAAAAATGGGCAACTTTTCGCAAGTTTTGAATATTTTTTGAAATAGCAATAAAATTTTGGAATTGTGAACCTTTTCCAAAAAAAAAATTTAATACTGAACGTGTTTTGCGAATTTTTAATTTACGAAATAAATTCTAAAAGAAAAATAAACTTTGAAAGAAAAAATAGATAGAGAAAGAAGAATAAAAATAGAAGTAAAACACGGAAAAAAATGGGCCAGCCCATCAGCTATCAATGGACACGTTGAGAGTGCCCATGTGTAATGTTTATTCAGCGAGTGTTTGTTGTCAGCTGACTGAATAAAATCTAAGACTTCTTTTTACATCAAAATAAGATCTAAGACTTAATTGTGTATAACAACTACTCCCTCCGTTTTAAAATAGATGACTCAACTTTGTACTATGTTAGTACAAAGTTGAGTCATCTATTTTGGAACGGAGGAAGTAGATGATACCCCGCATGTTGTTGCGGAAATATCTTGCAACATTTTCAGTGTGATTTGTTGTGTGAAACATGACTATTTAAGTAATAATATAAAAGGCTAAAACTGAAATAATTTATTATGTTTGTAATGTATAGTTGTAAAATGTTAATTAATTATAAATAGAATGAAAATTCCCATGTATGTTTGCATGTTGAGATGGGTATTTTTTCATGCATGTTCCGTGAAGTTGCATGTTTGCATGTTGAGGGACATATGATAATGGGGGATGTGCCTTATCTCATGCATATTATGCGATGATGTGGTATGCTTGGATGTTGAGAGAAATACTTAGTGGGGGGCTAGCTATTTAGATATAGAAGATACAACCCTCAGGCGCTTTTCTCACGCGAAAAGATAATAGTAAGAATGATAGTGTTTGTTCATTTGTGATCAACGGTGGTCTTATATGCTACTCTGCTCTTTTGCTTCAACTTGCCAAGATAATCAAGATCAAAATCCCACAACTACTAACTACTGGAGTAGGATAAAAAAAAGTGCTATTGCCTAGACAATGAATCTCAGATGCCAAGATCATTGGCGTGTGCTCGCGAGCAAAACGCACTTGAGTCCGTACTTTACGTGCTCCTATGTTCCCAGGCGGCCGTCGAATCCCACATCAGGATCGACCAGCTCCGGTCTTGTCGAATCAAAGACCTCGCATTGATGATCATTCGCGCACACCAATCCCATTGGTCATGAGTGCGCGTATAGAAAACGAATGCAGATAAATTCATATCATTCAAATTCAGATCACGGAGGAGGGACTGCCAAAAGATATTTTGTATGTGGTTCATTGCTTGTGAATGTTCATCTTAGTGTAGCAAGCATGCTTGACAATTTTCATGCGAAACGGAGCAACAGTGTTTCGTCGGTGGAAAAACAAATTTGCGGTGACAATTGGGGGTAACACTTGGTGTTCAATTTATTTTTATTTTTTTATACGGGCCAAAATGGTTAACCTTTTTTTCTCAAAATTTGCAAGTAGCATTTGGATGTGACTAAGAACACATATAAATTTTGTCTTGATTCTTTTGACATTTCAAAGATTACCTTTGGGCCCGGGAGTACGTGCTCCCGGGAGCCGAATTGAATTTCCGTGGCAGTTTACGCTAGCTAATCATAGTCGTGGCTAAATGTGTCCTTCACGTCGGACGCCTCTCTGCACGTACGTCCTTAAGTACACAAATCCATGCAATGCAATTAGAGGTACATTGGAGGTTATAATCATGGATATATCCGCTGTTTGTTATGGAGTTCCAACGTGTCCTGTTGCCAAGAATGGCATTGCTTGCCGTGCTCAACATCCACGGGCTTCCACCAAGCTTCCCCATATCAGCAAGGAAGCTTCTCCTTTTGATAAAATCAGCAAGAAAGCTAGCTAACTGCCCCGCTGCTTCGATCCATTTCTGAATATCACCGACGCGTCAATTGATGTTTCTTTGTACCCATGCATAATGTTTACTAGAAGAACGCCCGTGCGTTGCAACGGGGCCACGCTAACTTAAAGAGTTCAATATTATGACGTTGGCGACCTTTTTTACCATCAAATCCTCACACACACACACTCCCTCCCTCTTTCTCACTCTCTCTCCCCCTCTCCCTCTCTCTAACACACACACATATCCATCTTATTGGGTACGGGACCATAATCCATCTATTTCACACACACACGCTAGTGCATAACAATATGGATTATGTGTATTATATTTGCCACCAGAACTGAGGGAATTAATTTCATGTAAATCGGCCAGCCACAGCTCCAAGAATACGCGGAGGAGGTGGCCCGGGTCAGCGTCGGCGCCGTCCGGCGCGTGCCACGGGCCCGCTTCCAAGTGCACGTGCAATGCACGTCTTCACAAATATTACAACCAGATGTGAGAAATCACATACTAACACGATGTTGCAATCAATTTGTAACTAAAGAAGCCAAAAGTCTTTTTTCTTAAACCAGAATTCCTTATGCTGGAGTTTAAACAAACCCCACAATAGCCCTACTTATCACCTAATTAAGCAGATGCATGACTTATGAAGCGGATAAGAAATCATGTTAACTTGGAACTAAAATTCCAACAAAAGAGTGAGGAATAAACCTTTTTATCATTGCTCTGAAGTCTGAACCTCCCCCTATTTGTTAGTGAAATGTGAGTATGCTTGGAAGATAATAATTTCTTATGCAACATATGCTTTTACATCCGAAAGAGCTACAAAATATGTTGACCTACCTATGTGCACTTCCTAAATCAAGCGGATAAAATTATTTCTATCAGCAATATAAAATATTAAACATTAGAAAGAAAGGGACAATATCCACTAACCATGCAAATATTCTGACCATGGGATATTTAGGCTGGCGTATATGGGAAATCAAAGCTAAAAATGACTCGATGAGTTAGGGATACATCAATAAATATTGTAAAAAGTGATAAAAACAAATCTGCAGCAACTCGTGACCCCACGAACTCGTATTCGCAATGAGCAAGTTAGTGAGGCCACCACGGTAGGCTAGCACCAAGGGACAAGGGCAACAACCGCCTTCCCATCCAACCTACTGATTCTGCTGGCGCTACTTTCATCCTAAGCCCATGAGTATCGTTAGTGTGTTGCCACGTACGGAGAAACTATGAACTGAAATTTTCATCCAAATCATGAAAGATGTTAATGTTCCTCTCCTCTCCCATCCCTCGTGTGAACATACCCAATTCGTGGTTGGCTCGCTACATTCAGCGTAGCTCTGATGTGCACTGCCCTCGCTCTTGATTAGTTGCCGCAGTGCCACGCATCTACGCCAACAAGCTGGGGAAACAAATGCAAATGTTACACCGAGTCAAAATCAACCATCCCACAATCGTAACAATAGAAAAGATAATAACCAAAATTTAACAGAAGAACTACTGCTTGGCTCCCAGATCCATCTCGATAGCCCTTGATCTGGCTGCTGAGCTTCTCCTAGCCGCCTCAACATCACGTCATTACCAAACATGTAGTGGATGCCTAGTGGGACAAGGATTAAGAAATAACATGAGGTGAAAAATGCGATGGCTGTCAATTCCATAAGACGATCCAAGTAATTTGACAAAACAGATCGGGAGCATCTTGTATAATCTCAAAAAAGCAACTAAAAATATGAGAAATGAAGCGATGAAAATCAGCCCCTGCTCTCATTTATGCTCGCTTTTGTAATGGGAGGCAAGGAATGGGGATACCGGGAGAAGAAAGGATCACATGGACGGCAAGCCTCCACCACCGGCAAGTGGGGTTGCTTCACATACAATCTCCACGGCCGCCGCCTCCATGGGGACGAACTCCCATGTTCACAACCGGGCTCCCAATCGTCCGCTGCCTCGCCGACCTTGACGACGAAGTAGTCCCTCCCTTCGATCCCATTCGCAACGGACGCAACACCCATCCCAGCGGACGGGTCCGCGGTGAGATCCCTACTGGATTGTGGTCGCGCCTCCCCAAACCTCACCGCGGGACACATGAGAGGGCGCCGTTGCCATGGTCAGGCTTGGATGGGGAAAGGAGGCGACATAGCAGCAACGGCGCCTTCGCCGGGATTGGTGGCGACGGCGGCGGCGAGCGAGCGGGAGGATGGCGGTGGCGAGAGAGTAGGAGGGTGGTGGCGGCAGTCCATCGGCCGCCGTGACATGAGAGGAGGATGGGGATGGGGCCGCGATCTGGATGTATGGAGCGGTCGAGAGGAGGGGAAGCAGGCGGCTGGGTTTTTTCATCATGCGGGGTTTGGGGGAGGTCAAACGAGAGGGTTTTTTTCGTGCGGGAGGCAGAGCAACGAGGGCGGATGTAGGAAGACGGGACGCGGTCAGTTGGCAGGAAAAGGAAAGCTACGCAAAATCACATCAATATAAGAAAATATCCCATCAATACTTGATTAATTGCGATTTATTTTTTATATGGTAACTAATCTGATCATCAATACTTGATTGATTGCGATTTATTTTTTATATGGTAACTAATCTGATGGGTTTATGTGGGTGGTGAAGCGAAAAGGAAAGCTACGCATTTTTTTAGGCAGTAGAGATGATTGATGATAAGAAAGGGAAAATCACATCAATATAAGGAAATATCCCATCAATACTTGATTGATTGCGATTTATTTTTTATACGGTAACTAATCTGATCATCAATACTTGATTGATTGCGATTTATTTTTTATACGGTAACTAATCTGATCATCAATACTTGATTGATTGCGATTTATTTTTTATACGGTAACTAATCTGATGGGTTTATGTGGGTGGTGAAGCGAAAAGGAAAGCTACGCATTTTTTAGGCAGTAGAGACGATTGATGATAAAAAAGGGGAAATCACATCAATATAAGGAAATATCCCATCAATACTTGATTGATTGCGATTTTTATTTTTTATATGGTAACTAATCTGATCATCAATACTTGATTGATTGCGATTTTTTTATGGTAACTAATCTGATGGGTTTATGTGGGTGGTGAAGCGAAAAGACAGGTGGGAGGGAGACGAAATAAAACCAACGAAAGTGGTGAGGCGAAATAAAAACCAGCAAAAAATAACCGGCGGACTATTCGTAGATTTTTTTGGTTCGTTTATCTTGGTGCGACGGGATGTTAGGGCCTGGTGTGCGTGGGGGCGGGCGGGGGACTCGGCTTGAGGTTTTTTTTGGTTCTATGCGGCTTAGCGTGAGACGGGAGGTTGGGCGTGTGCGGGACTCGATCGCGGGGTTTTCCTTGGTTTTTTGCGGCAGAGAGGGAGGTGGGAGGAAGTATCAAAGAAGTACCAAAAAAGACCGGGTGAGGTGGGACGAAAATAAAACCCGGAACGCGACCTACCAACTGAGACATTAGGAGTAGAGATTCAGCCAGTGTTTGTTGTCGGCTGACTAAATAAGATCTAAGACCCTTTTTTTTACATCAAATAAGATCTAAGACTTACTTGTGTTTTTAAGAAAAGGAGGATGACCCCCGGCCTCTGTATCTGGGTGATGCATGCGGCCACTTTATTGATTATTCTCGAGAACCTTATAAAGTATTACAACAATATGCCTGAACCGCCATCTTGACAACATATGCCACTACTCCTATCCAAATGATGAAGGGGTGCTAGCTGGGCCAAATACCCAGATCACTCACCTAAGCCTATCATCAAAAGCCGGAAGCCCCAGCCGAGCCACATACCAGGTCTAGGGCACAGACCGGTCTGACACACTCACAAGTGTCGTCGCCGCCATCTTCCACAGGTCCGTCTTCAGAGCAGATATTGAGGCTTCTAACTTGTCAGGCCACTCTGCCATCGACGTCACCATGACGCCAGACAGCTACCTCCTCCTGCGCGAGTCCATCTCCGCGCATCGGCCGCCGAGTCTCCACTGCACCACGCCGACGAGACCTGGTTCCATCAATGTTTAAGATGAAGCACCGCTCCACCAAAGAAGCTGCCCACTGGTCCGTCGATCCCGTGCACACCTCCAAGACTGACGCCCCAAGAGGAAACGACACAATATAGCGCCTCTGTCATCCGATCTACAGATCTAGGGTTTCCCCCGGAGATAGCAGATAGTGGCCTTGAACTTCTCCTCGGTGATGCCTTCAAGAAGGGAACGCCGCATAACAGCGCCATCACCGCCGGCCTTGGCAGCTAGCCAAAGGCAGGTTTTCACCCAGATCTGTTCGAAGAGCCTCCATCAAGCATCGCGTGCACGGATCGCCTAGCACCAGGCCATGGTGCCTCGCCAGATCCATTGCAGATCAGCACCGCCACCACATGCCCGTTGTCCACCTCGCGCCGCTCGAAGAAAACACCACCCGGAGCGCCGGATTGCCGCTGCCACGAGCACGCCACGCCCGCCACCGGAGCTCGTCGGGCCGACCCCCTCCTGCTCCCAAGGACGCGCTCGTCCATGGAACGCAGAATACTGCCGTGCAGGTCGCCATGCGCCATCGCAGGCAGCAGTACATCACCGAGCGGGAACGGCCGACCCCTCCGCCACCACCTACAACCCCCCGCCAAGACCCGCCACCACGCCGCCAGACGCCATGGGCCGCGCACGCCCGGGCCACCGCCGGTTCCCGCCGAGATCCGCCGCCCCAGTCCCAACGGGAGCCGTGAGAAGTCGCCCCGCTGCCGCCGTCAGCCGCACGAGCTTCGCCCGGTGGCTTCCTCCGGCGGCGGCGCGGGGCTGGGGGCGATTGGCCGGCGGCGCGCTAGGGTTAGGGAGGCGCCCCCGAGTCGCCCTAGGCGAGAGCGACGAGGGAGGGAGGCGAGAGCGACGCGGGGAATCAGGACTTACTTGTGTATAAGAATACAAATATACAATCCTCAGGCGCTTTTCTCACGCAAAAAGATAATAATAAGAATGATAGCCCTTTGTTCATTTGTGATCAACGGTGCTCTTATATGTTACTCTGCTCTTTTGCTTCAACTTGAAAGTATAATCACAATGTCACCGCCAGAAACATAGACGTTGCATGTTTAGCATTGGTTAGCCAGTATGAAAGTATAACCACAATGTGATGTGGACACTGCAAAAGTGTTGAGACACTCAATCGTTGCCATAATTATGGGATCCATCTTGATGGATGGACAACACTATAATTATAAATAGTGACATAGGCTTCACTGCCATGTATTTTACCAATGTAATAGAAATTAATCACGATTATATGCAAATATGTATGTAGTTTCCTTGGACATATTCAAGCAAAATGAGGCTTGAATAGTTCATATTAGCACACAATACCATTTCGGCATATAGTGATTGCACATGAATAATATTTACTATGAGAGTAAATAATTTTAGTGAACAACAACTCCAATTTCCTCAGAGGAGCAAATTTTAGAATAGCTAATGCTTTATAACCATGTGTGTAGACCTCAATTTATAGGATAGCGCTTTGAAGATAATCACCAATATGGTGTAGATCTCGCAGTAATAGAAAACATAGTCTGACTTCTGTCAATAGATGTTCATAGTTCTATTACCTTATGTTATGCTAAATATATGAAATCACTTTGAAGGTAATCATTTGTCGGAGTGACATGATGTAGACCTTGCAGTAATAGTGGATACTCTGCAAAATTTTACAGTAGATGCCAGTATGACCTTATGATATCTTGAGGTAGTCACATCTAATATTAATACTTGGAAGAGCACGTTGAAGGTAGTCATCTTGTCAAAGTAGCAAGACGTAGACCTCACAGTATTAGTAGATAATCTGCAAACTGTGCAGTAGATGGCACCATTACCTTGTGATTCACAAATAAATACGGGTAGTCATATTGAGTACGACACTTCATAATTCATGTTTGAATTATAATTTGATTTGCAAGAACAAAAAGTCAGTTGCAAAAATTATAGTTGTTCTCCTAATGTATGCCTTGGGAAATGTTTGATGCAAAGACATATATAATGTCTTAAATTCTGAAGGAATAAATGTACGCAAAACATTCTTTTGCATCAGTATTACTGTGGTAATACATATAGATGCAAAACTTAATAATTTACATTTTTATGTAATATATGAAGACACGAGGCTTCAAATGATATTTTACGGGATGTAAAATAGTGCGTAATTATATTTTTATGCCATTTGGAAATAACCTATGGTTGAAAAATGGCCAGAGGGATAAGATTCCCCAATTTCTCCCGTCGCTTTGAGAAGGACGCCATGGCGTGCCGGACGCCGGGAGGTGCGAGCCGCCGCCGGGCCGAAGGCCGTGGACGTCGCGTTGCTGGAGGGCATTGTGGCTGCGACCGCCGAAGAGCGCTTCGCCGGATGGCCTCAGGCGCTTGAGGCCGCGTTCGTGCCGGATCTGAGGACCACGCCGGATGGCTGAGATCGCCGCATCTGGAGGCAGCGCCGGCCGCATCGGGCTGCAGAGTTTGGATTGGCCTCTGCCTCGCGCAGAGAAGATGCAGTTTTGGATATTAATTTTCATCTTCTTGTCTCAACACTTTCTCTCATCTTGCCTTGATCTCTATGTTTGCAGATTTTCTGTTCGGAGTGATGTCGTTCTCGCCTCTCGGAAGAAGCGTGCCTTTTTCTGGTACAAAGCAATTCGCATGAGTGCATACATGTACATAGAAAATGATCAATTGATTGATTACGGGATGTTAAGATGAGTAAATTCTTGATTTATTTCTCTTATCGGACGCGGAATTGCTTTGAGCGTTCGGTGCTGCGTCCTGCAGCCGACAGCCGGTAGCAGCGCTACGAGCGCTCGGGAGGGTGAAGCCGCGCAGGGTCGGGAGCCGTCGCGCGCTGGGAGTCACCGGACCGGTGGGGAGCCGTATGCAGAAGGTTCCATTGGAGGGTGCCACTGCGTCGTGCACAAAGAGCGCCACTTCAATCCTAAAAGTCGCGTTCTTCTCGCCATTGTTGAAGCGGTTGCCGTTGATGGGATTACACATCACCGTTCTCTTTTTTCTCTATTTGGAGTGCTTGCTGATTCAGGGAAAATACAATCGGTCAATGAATCAGTGATGCTAATCATAAATAGACAATCATGTTGGCTTTCTCCCGATGGATTTCTTGTATGCATGCATGGTAGATGCATGTTCGTCTTTTCCATGGATGGTGTGCTAGAGCCGGCCGATTGCCAGGACCAGGCTGCGTGCCGACTGAGAGCCGCGGCATGGCAGAGGGCTCGCTGGGGTTGTCTTGTTCGCCTCGGTTGCCATGAGGGCAAGCACACCATGCTGAAGGCTGCATCGCCGCCGTAGTTGGTGTCGAGGACGCTGCCGTGCGACGGAGACCGACGCCGTGGGCCGCTGTCGCTCCGCCGCTGGGTGTGCAAGTCCGGTGCCACTGCCTCCGTTGCCAGAGATAATTGGCCTCTGTTCTTCTCTGTCTTAGCCTATCTCTCTAATGGAGAGCAAAGTGCATGATAACGTGTTTTAAGTGAAAAGTAAAGAACAAGAGAGATGAATGAAAGATGATCCATTAGTCTTTATTGATAATAGAAGTGGGGTATTTATACCCAGGCGGAAGTACACATGATGCTTGGCATTCAAGTAAACACATAGTTACTTGAGAGCCAAGGAATTACATAGTTGACTTGAGAGTCAAGGAAGTACATGGTTGCTTGAGAATCAAGCAACCTATCTAACAATTAACTTAATCCTAATTAGCTTAATTAATAAGCAACTATTCTATTCTTAACACAAATAACCATCACTGCGACTAGTGGCGGGCCTAGCGATGAAATAGAGGTGCCCTCATTAAAAAAATCAACATAATTTAAGGGTCGTACTACAACATTTGAAAGAGATAACATAAATACGTGACAAATGGTGTTCACAATTTTTCTCTCGTCAACTGCCTCTCGGCCTCTCCACAGGTGATCGCGAGGCGATCTCTCTGCCTCCTTCCTTCGCCAGTGTGGCTGCAGGTCCTTGGCCCCTTGGGCCACTGCTTTGGCAGCCCGAGGGTCGGGGACCCAGCAACTAGATAGGATAGGCTTAGTTTTTCTCGGTGGCGTTGAATTGGTAGTGGAAACAATGCTGCGTTGAAATAAGATGGCTCTACTTCTTCCCCACCCTGGTGATGCTTCTATTGGCAGTGAAGGTAAGCAAGTAGCACATGTGTCTCTCGGACCTTGGTTTGATAATGTTAGGTTGTGGTGCTGGTGCTTGGCGTCTTGTCGGGCGACAAAGTCGGCTGGTGCAAAGTATGCGGGTGTCTTGGAGTGTGGTGTGTGGATGGCGGCTTGTAGCGACGTTCTTCTTCTTCGATCACGTTGTATGAAGACGACGTCGTCGGGGTCTGGCAGACTTGGGGATGATACCCGACCAACGTGCCATAAAGACTCGGTTCCATCGCCTTTGACGGACCGTTTAATTGGTTCACAAAGCAGCGTAGTCTGCAATAGAGTTCTTCTAGATCTGGGATGTGGGGGTTGCTCATGTCTTTCTTCGGTAGTGTCATGGTGGCGGCGGTGATCGATGATGGATGATGATTAGGTTGGGCATATGGATCTTCCAAAGTAAAGTTGTAAAATTTATATTTTTGGAGCCTTTTGTGCAAATCTTCAAGACACTAGGCCCTCTGTTTGTCTCATGGAGTGACCACACATGCACTCATTGTAATTAGTTTGTTTAATGGACATGTGGTAATTCCTCTCAAAAAATATTTGGCACCTCGACATTTGCTGAAGAAGAAGGCGAGGCGAGCCCGCGAGGGGAGGGGAGCAGCTGAGCGCGGGCCAACGTTTTCCTCGGAGAGGAGCAGGGGAGGGGAGGGGCTAGAGTAGGAGCCTGGGAGGAGCCGACTAAGAGAATTAGGTCTCTTGCCCTGGTGACGAACGGATGTGGATGAGTGCAAGAGTAGTGTTGGGTAATTGAGCTGCTACTTTTGGGCTGAAATAGGCAAAATAGTATATGACGATAGAAATTGATTTCTCAAAATTTGAACTGGGCCACTGCCCATCCGGACTGGGCCCTCGCACCGAGAGGTAGTGAGAGTGTCCTTCTAGCACCATATTTGCCTCTCGCGCTTTGCGCTCTAGTAGAATTCATATATCTTGTTCTCTCCAGTTCGTGCAATGAGCGAATGACAACACGTCATGCCTTGATTTCATTCTTAGTACTTTGTTATGGGGCTTGATCAGCGCTCGAGAATGCTCCGTCATCCATTGTGGCATATATTGAGGATGAAGTCACGAGGTGTTAGCTGCCGCCAAAGTTTTTTTCTTTTTTGCATTGCTTTCCTTGTGTCGCTCTTTAGCTTGGGTGTTAGCTCTTTGTAATTTCTACGTGGCACAGACACGCCTCATATACCCTGCTACTGCCTCCGCGTGTCAAATACGCTCTTATATTATGGGATCGAGGGAGTTTCTTCTAGCTATATTGTGCATAATGGAATTTCTTTGGGGTTGACGAGTGCCTCATATATACTGCAGACGAAAAGTAGATAGCACATGCAAAACAATCATCTGCTAATTCCTTTATTTGGAACAAACCCCTTAACCGACTAGGATTACAATGAGAAATGGCTTAAAAGAGAAACCGAGATACCCCCCCCCCCCCACCCCCCCCCCCCCCCCCCCAAGTGACTGGTAAATGGAGATAACGAAAAAGCTAAACATGCATAAACAAAGGTACATCCCCTCGAGGCCCTCGTCGGCTCTAGGCGATGGTTGTTCGATGGTGCATGGATATCGATGTAATTTTTACTATGTTTGAGTTGCTTTGTATTTTCTCATGAACTTTTATAGTAGGGCTGGATCCTTTTCGCCAGAAAAAAGTTACACCACCGGAATACTCTAACATAAATCAGAGATACTTATCCCTCACAAATAAATAAAAAAATTAAAAAATCAGTGTAGTACTTATCTTCCGTTCCCGGAAGGAACTGCATGCAAGGCGTCTATCCCTCACAAATAAAGAAAGATAAAAAATCAGTGTAGTACTTATTTTCCGTTCCCGGAAGGTACTGCATGCAAGGCTGGCGACGCCTTGCTAGTTAAGGCTTCCCGTTTTTGCTGCTTGCTTAACAGGATCATCAAGGTCTTCGCGTCCAGCCAGCGCGGTTTTGCCGGACAAAGACCCAAAAGCGTGTGGTGTTTGGCTTGTGGCGAATCAAAAGTCAGATGATGCTCTTCTTTTACGTTTTCTTTCTCTCGACTTTTTTTTCTTCTCTTTTTTTCTTTCTTTTTGAGCAAAATTTCTTCTCTTTATTTTGGACACGAGAATGAAGTCCACACGTCCATGGGCTGCATGGCCTGGCCATGCTAAAACGTGGCAGCCCATCTTTTCTTTTGAGGGTAAGTGGCAGCCCATCTAACTACTATGAACTGGACTTAAATACGGGAATTATTGTGCCAGGTTAGACATGTGTTTTATCTGTAAACAATAATTTTACCGGTTTTTAATAACATTAGTAGGGTGGTTTCCGGATTGTGAGTACCAGGAGCACCCAGAATGCACATGCACATGCACCTAGGTGAACAGTAAAACATTAAAAAATAGTAAAAAAAAACTCTTTTTTAAGATAAACATTGTGGAGTGTTTTACATCGTGCAAAATTTCATGATGGAATGACATTCATGCTCATGAAGGTCTGGAAAAAAAGATTCTCTATAAAGTATTTTTGGAGCAGTGATTTTGTTTTGCTTTTTCCCACATATCCATGAATGTCATTTCATCATAAATATTTTCACGCAAGCATAAAACTCAGCAATGTTTGTTGTTAAAAAAACAGAATTTTTATTCTTACTATTTCTTCAAATTACAGCGTTCATATCATGTGCATGTGAGCTTGGGACTAGAAGCACACTTTCAAATTATGTATCAATTCACCGGCACTAGTCGAGCATGACTAGAGATCAATTTGCAAAGTGAGCTGTTGGATTTGAATACCATCCTACTGTTTTTCACTTCTTGAGTTGTCAATGGAATTCGAACACAACATTTTTGTGGCACCGACTCTGCTCGTCCCTCACCGGTCACCTCCCACGCGACGCGTGTCCTGGAGTGAGCACTTGTTTCAATCCTTATCTTTCCACGCGCACCGTGCAACCTCTTCTTCCCAAACTCCCTAGTTGCCATCGCATCCCCGCCCCCAATCACTGATGCGAGAGGCACCCACAACCGCCGTGAGGCTCGTTGGTTCTGTGAGAAGTCGTCACGTCTGCAGCGAGGGGGGCCACCTGCGGGGCCACTCCAAGTTGGGGAAGGGGAGGGGATGTGTGGAGATCAACAGGCGACACACTCAGCTACGACCAACATCGCGAGCTGCTTCTGACAAGCTGATGTTTTCACAAGGAGATGCGGTGTTTGTGAGATTTTGGAACCGACATGGCGCCCAGCTCCAACCGTAACACCGAGATTTTGGGACCGACATGGCGCCCAACAGAGCTGCATTGATCCGGCGAGTGGAGGAGCTGCAACCGGCGGGCGACTCGGAACGGCGAGTGGCGACGCTGCAACTGGCGATCCGAGAAGCTGTTACCGGCAAGGGGCGAGGTTGGACCGTCGAGTGGAGGAGCTGCAACCGGCAGGGTGTGGAGCTTGAACCGACGAGTGGCGGAGCTGCATCCGGCCATAGCAAAGCTGCAACCTGTAAGTGGAGGAGCTGGAACGGGCTATGTCAGAGTAGCAACCGGAAGGGACAAAGCTACAGCCGGCAAGAGATGGAGATGCAACCGACAAGTGATCGAGCTGAAACCCTGCAACCATTGTGCTCTTGCCAGGTGGACAAAGATGACTGGATGTGCCCGGTTGGCAGGGTGCTCTTCCTGCGAGCAGTTCCACGAGAGGTGCGGCAATTTGATAGCTCACGGCTATGGACTCCCGCGATCGATTTCTTCCTCGTACGAGCTATGCCGAGGGAAACGTGGTGGGAAGGGGATCTCTCTGTTTTTCTGTAGGCGTGACGTGCATGGGGTACGGAGAGTCGGAGACGCATATGGGGGAGGGGGAAGACGCATCCAACGGTTATAGAAGGGTCAATCGGACGGTGGGGAACTGAACCGGTCGAGGGATTCCGCCGGTCGACCAGCGCGACTCTATGGGTGTGTTTGGATTGTGGCCAAAGTGCACCTTACCAAAATTTTGGTCATGACCCAAAAATCGATCTTTGTTTGGATGGTTGCCAATTTTTTGGCATGCCAATGAACTCTAGCCAACTTTAGTTCATTTTTCTTGCCAATGTTGGCCAAATCATGGGCAACCAAAACCTCAACCAAAATTTTGGCAAGCCAATGCTTTGGTGGGGCAACCTTGGGCACAAACCAAACACACCCTATGTACATTGCTTCGGTTGCAACCGGCACAGGAGTGAGTGCACAAGATGACAAGAGTACAGGATCCAATTGGCTTTGGATGCGGGAGTACACGTACGCCCAGACCCCACGCGCTTTCGGGTTTGCGTTCAAGACGTACGGCGCCCGGCGAAGACCTCGACGACCACGCTAAGCAAACCGCAAAAGCAAAAGCTTAGCAGAGAAAGGCGACGGCGACGGCGACGGCGACGGCGACTCCGACGCCATACAGCAGCAGCTCGCAGTTCCTTGCAGGAAACAAAAATTGGTGCTATCTCCGACTTTTTTTTCAGACAACGACGGCTTCGCATGTACTACGTTGCTCGATCTGCTTTTCGTCTAAAAATCGCTTTGCGTATGCATGGTTACTACTGCTCACCGGCTACTCGATTACTATTTCTCACTTTTCACGTACGACTTCATCCTGAATAGTATACTACGTAGATGCATACTCATCATGGCGTATAATTTTTAGACAGGATCCTGAACTGTATACCACATAAGAAACTGCTCAGTGGCCATTCAGCAACACACGCTTGGCAGAGACGTGCGTATGCGCATTGCACACACGACGACCCAGCCGGCTCGTAACCACGGTGGCGTCTCGGCTATAAAGCCGCGCGTGCAGCCCACGCCCATAACCCGTTTCTTCTCATCCGCACCCATCCCCTCATCCCGATCCCCGAGTCCCCGAGAACAAAGAAAAAGTAATTCCGATTCGCTCCTCCTCTCGCGAAGCAACTGGTCTGCCGGCGCCAGCCAGCCATGTCGTCGCTCGCCGTCGGCCGCGGGCCGGACCTGGACTTGGAGTTGGGGATCTGGTTTGCGGGTCTCTTCTCTGGGCCGGAACTTGCGGCGGCGGAGCTGCTGCTGCAGCTCAGCGTTCTCGGAGAGGCGAAGGCGAAGGCGGGGCCCGCCAAGTCCTCGCGGTGTTCGGCCGGCTCGCGCTGCGAGGGCCTCTCCGTCAAGGCAGAGGAGCGGGTCGTCGAGGAGATTCCAGCGTCGACGTCCACGGGGCTGGACAGGCGGGCGAGGAAGAGGTACCGCCTGCTGTCGGAGCTCTACGCCGACACGATCCTCGCGAAATCCGATGCCGCCGCGAAGAAGAGGAGGAAGACGCACTACGACCACGGCGGGCCGTCATCGGAGTCCAAGGAGACGAGGTACGGCGGAGACTACTAGAGAGTAGAGAAAGTACTACTACACGGGTATAAAATGGCTCTTGTGTAATTACGCCGTGGTTTCCCCCTGTCCCCAACGCCGTGGTCCTGCATGGTTAGCGCCTCCAGTTTTGAATTTGAAATTTGAATCTGGGTTCCGAAATCTCCAAATATTAGAGCTCCAAAAGCGTTCCCTCCTCCACGATTTGAATTTGAATCATTCTTCATAGTTGTTTGTCCGAGCATGTGTGACTATTCAGGGCCCTAATAACTGGCATTCTCTCCCCAACTTGACAAGACCGGAGTTGACCCATCATGATGCGGGACTGGACAGCCCAAAAGAGTATACGAGTACCGTAGTCGTATGTATAGTTTGCTTGCAAGCGCACGCCAGTGATCTTGGCATACTCTAACCGTGCTTTTCATGATGTTTTTGTGCTAATTTTCTCCAAAAAATAGGATGTAATTTTTTTCTTCCTTTCAACATATCCTTGTCGCAATGTTCATGGATTCTTGAATGATACATGGGCAGTTCCAGCTCCAAAGCTAGCTACTCCCTCCGTTTCTAAATATAAGACCTTTTAGGGTAGTCTATATCTTGGCAAGTAGATAGCTTGATCTTATCTTGGCAAGTTGAAGCAATATTTATACACAAGACTAGAGTTGTTGTTAATTAGAGTATGAACACATGAAAGCTTTATGTTAATCACCTTTTTTGAGGTGTACGTACGTCCATGATTGATTTTCTTCTTTCCCCTTTCCTTTTGTGATCGCATTTCCTTTTTCTTCCAGCTGATCGCATTTTCTTTTTCTTCCACACCAATCTTGATAATCAAGTGCTAGCTTTGGAGATGGAACTGAAAATTCTGTTATCTAAGCGATTAAGGCGATGGATGGACACCACGAATAACCAACGTATGTACGAACCAACACTCAATCTTCAAAATGTCCCCTTTGTAGTTCATGAGAACCATTAACGGGTACTATGTCGAGGCGGTATTTGAATCGGAAGCTTGGTTACATCCTGATAAACCCGGACGGAAGGAGTAGATGACCTTTTAATATAGAGGGGACAACGATGCCGGACGGCAGAGGGATATCAGTTCTGGAAGCCCCTCCACCCAATTAAGAACGAGATCCGCCTGGGTACTAGCTAGCTTCTCGGTAGGAGATGGAGAAGGTACTCTCTTTTGGCATGACCCGTGGCTCGGTATGAGCCCGCTTAACATCGATTTTCCTGCGCTATTTACTATTTTCTCCTACCCACTTCTATTAGTGACCTCGGTGATTCAGAATGGGACTTGGAACATCCCATTCCATCGATCACACATTCCTACATGAGGAAACTTTAGCTTGGACTGAGCGGCAGGCCTTGCCGGTGTTGTTTGTAGGGTCCCCAGACACGGTCTCCTGGCATCTCACCCTTTTGGGAATATTCTTTGTCATGTTGGCTTACCGTGCTTTGTGTCGGGCGCATACCCTTGCTTGGACTACTCTCTTATGGAAAGGTTTACTCCGTTTTACCGTGCTCTAGGGCAAGGCCGACCAAGCCGAACGTCCCACCGCCAGTAACTCCCTCTTCTTGTCGGGGTCCTCTGCCCAGGCACCCTACTCCAACAGGGCGCCCACCCGTCACATGGTCTTACCCTGCCCATGGACTATGCCTGCCTCCACGAGCGTGCAAAGAAAACTCACGTACTTGATCACTTGAGCCCCGTCGCCAAGGGCATCACCGTGCGCCCATGCACACCCTTCGCGTTCGTGTTCCACCAACACCTTATCCGCGAGCAGTGCACCCATCGCCCCCATGTCGGCTTCCCTCCACGGCGCCTTATACTCCGCAACTACATTTGCTGCTATCTGCTTTCGGCTATCACCCCCACCAGAATCCAGGTTGGCTCGTGCCCATCCTTCCACTCGATGAGGTACTCTGTGGCCATGATGATGAGTCAATCCTCCGCCAACACGACACTCTTCACGTTACGGCTAGAGACGATGGGATTGACCTCCCAATACACCTCCACAGGTCCGTATATGAGCACGTGCAACATGATTGACCTAACAAGGCCCCCAGCACCAAAGGAGCCCCATTTCTTTCTTAATCAAAGTGTTAACTGAAGCATTAGGTACTGAGTAAAGAACTGTTTGAAATATTTTTACACCAAGCCACCCTACGCATCTCACGCCTCTTCCAAATAATAGCATAGAGTACAATTAAAAAATGCAGATTAGATACGTGTTGTTTCTTTTAAGGTTCTACTTTGAAAGGGTGTAATGTTTTGTGAAAAACTACACTGGTTGACAAAAAATATTTTTTTTCTTTCCCACATAGGGCCCAATTTTGATTTGCACAGGGCCTTCGATCTCCACAGTATTGCCCTGCGCCTCAACGTCTTCTTCATTGCCTCCCTTGTCTGCTACCACTTAGGCCTTGTTCGGTCGCACCCTTTGTCAAGAGGATTGGAGGGGATTTGTTTTTTTTTTACTTGTAGGAGATTAAATCCACCCCAATTGCAGCCAAAACCCCTTCGCAACCCTGTCAACTGAACACAACTTTAATGGGTTGATCAGGAACAATGCGACTGCAGCGGGATGTCGGTTGGAGATACGAGGATAATGGGGGATGGAGATAGATAGATGGATAGATAGAGAGAGATATATGGAACATCGTGGAAGAAGTGGACAACGTGCTACATGCATGCTTTTTTTCAACTTTTATGCTGGTTTCTTACCTCTGATTTGTTTCAAAGGTTTTTTTTGTAATTCAAATTCAAATTCTTGGGGGACGGATGCGACCTGACCTTGGAAGCTCAGATTCAAAAGTTTCAGGCGGTAACCTTCTTCGGTTTTTTTAGTCCTGTACAAGCAGTGGCGGAGACAGGGGGGACCAGCAGGGGCCCTGGCCCCCCCTAACAGCAATGATTTAGTGTATGTTTGCTAATAAACAGTGAAAAAATAATGATTATTTGCAGTCAAAAATCAGTTTTTCAGTGGTTTGGCCCTCCCTAATCAGCTTTGACAGCACTTGGCCCGGGTAATACATTTTTCCTGGCTCCGCCACTGTGTACAAGTGTGTTTTCCTTTTGTTGTTTTCCGTTCCTTCTCCGAGAAGATTACTAAGTATAGCCGAGGAGGCGAAACAACGCTAAGATCACGGTGTAATTACATAGAAGCCCTTCTGTGCTACTAGTCCCTCGCCGTTCCTCGCCGCCTGGTCCACCGACGACTCGACGGTGCCGGCGCCGTCGTCGCCGTGTACCTTCCGTATTTTCTTCGCCGAGGCGGAGAATGATGTTGCCGGGGCCGTGGCGGCGTACAACTCAGACAACAGGCGGTACCTCTTCCTCGTCCTCCTGTCCAGCTCCATCGACCCCAGCAGCGACGGCGCCGTCTCCTTGACGATCGGCCGAGGCTCCTCCTCGGCCTCCACGGGGACCTGGCAGCACGAGCTCGCAGACCGCCTCGAGGAGAACGGCGTGGCCGCAGACGCCGCCGCGGCGTCCTCGAAGGCCCGCTCCTCCTTCGACTCCAGCTGGTCGACCACGGCGAGGTCCTCGCGGCGGGAGCTCGGGAACCGCCGCACGTACTCCTCGTCGTCACCGCGTAGCTTTAGCAGCAGGTCGGCGGCGGCCAGCTCCGCGGCCGTGAAGAGGCCCCCGAGCCAGTACAGCGCACTCTCCGGCCCGCGGCCGACGGCGAGCGACAACATGGCGCGCACAGCGGTCGATCGGTCGCTTCTCGAGAGGAGATTTCTGGGTTGCAGCCTGGGTGGACACGGAAGAGGAAGAAAGGGACGGGTCGGACAGAGGAGTGGACTGCACGGACGGCTTTATAGCGGGGAGGCCGCTGATCATCCGTGGGTGTCGGCCTCGCGCGCGGCCGCGGGAGGAGACGTAACGTCGGTGGTTGTGGGAAGCAGCGATGACACTGCCGCGTGGGGCCCGTGGCCTGGTCTGGGTGGTGGGGAATGGACCCGGTCACGTGAACGTTGGGTGGGCGGCGGCTGGGGCGAGCTGGTTGACGTGATGTCTGGTGGTGTGGCTCGAGACGGAGATGCAGATACGGTGGTCGTGGTCGGCTTGTGCCACCTGCCACGTACGCGTGTATTGGATCAACGAATCCTAAAATGGTTCAGGAACAAATATGTTTGTATCGCCTTAAAAAAAAGAGTGTTCGTATCATTCTGTCATGCATATATATACTATTCCTTCCGTATCAAAATATAAGACGTTTTTCAGGCTAAATTAGTCTTTTTTTAAAAAATATTTTAGTAAAGTGATGGTAGTACTTTTTGAGGGGTCATTCGTACAGATGCAGCAGTACGCATGCGTGCAAGCTTGTAGGTGTACATCGTGTAGCAAAGAAGTCAGGAGGATAAAATATGGTTGTCGTGGTCGGCTTGTGCCACCTGCCACGTACGCGTGTGTTGGATCCTAAAATGGTTCAGGAAAAAATATGTTTGCCCGCCGACTGACTGATGTTCATTCGTCGGCGCAGCTGCTGCGCATGTTCGCCATGTTTCGACAACAGCGATCAAGAGTTCAAATATCTTCACGTCTTTGAGCCAATTGACAAGTGCGAGAAGTGGATGGATGTCCAGCGCACCCTCGCCAAGGCCAAGAAGACGTACAAGCCTGACGCGCCGACCGCGCCCGGACGGCAACAAAGGGCCAAGAAGGCGAAACACGCCGAGTCGGCTGCCGCACGTGTGCAAGAGTCCATCGAGCATTGCCTCGCTGACGCCAAGATCCGGGCTGCCCTGCGGGAAGAGAAAACTGAGGCGCGGTGGTCGGCGTTGATGACGAACAGCGCCGTCAAGCTCGACTTGCTCCGAACCAACGTCACCGCGAAGAAGAGGAACACCAACCTGGCTTTTTTGATGGACGACGCCGACATGCTCCAGAGCGGCGACGAGAAGCTCAAGGCATGGTACCTGGCGGAGCACGGCCTCATCCTGAACCAGATACCGGCGACGCCGACGCCAACTCCCATGCCGACGCCGACGCCGCAGCCAAGCCCGAGTGATGATGCCTCCGCGACGCCCAGCAGCACGACGCCGCCCAGCCCAGAAGCCACGCCGACGCCGACGCCGCAGCCAAGCCCGAGTGATGATGCCTCCGCGACGCCCAGCAGCACGACGCCGCCCAGCCCAGAAGCCGCGCCGACGCCGCCCAACCCACGCACGCCAACGCCGACCCCTGAAACGCCGGAGGCCGACACCGCCGTTTGATGCATTCCTTGCGTGTCCTTTCTTTTTGTGCGCCGAACTTTTGTTTTGATCGCCGAACTGTGGCACGGTGATGATCGCCGAACTGTTGCGCCGATCGCTGGATTATGGCGTTTTATTTGGAGCGGGAATGAACCAAGTTTAAATATGTTGCGCCTTGGGGGCGGCGCCTTGATCGTCCCCAGGGCCTGAAAATCGCCGGGTGAGCTCCCGATAGGGCGCCGGCCTATGCGCTGGGAGGCCGAACGAGTGAAGATGCTCTAAGCACCTCCATTGTACAGGGCCTCACATAGTATGCAGTACACGTGCGTGCAAGCTTGTAGGGGTACATCGTCTAGCAAAGTAGCAAAGAAGCCATGAGGATAAAATGACGGTACAGGTCAGTACAACTTGTGCTTTGGTGACCGATATGTGTGCTGATCGGAGCAGGGGCGACAGTACAGCAACCCCAAGAAGCCACGAGAGATATGCTCTCTCTCTCTCTCTCTCGAGGATACTAGAGACATGCTGCTAGGTAGTACTCCCTCCGTTTTTAAATATAAGTTTTTTTAGAGATTCTAACAAGCGACTACATACGGAGCAAAATGGGTGAATCTACATTCTAAAATATGTCTACATACATCCGTATGTTGTAGTCTATTTAAAACCTCTAAAAAGGCTTATATTTAGGAACGGAGGGAGTATTTCAGTTTGGTGTGGCCAGGGAAGGAAGGAAAAGTAGACGGTCCATCCGAAACCGTCACTCTTCCGCTATAACGAGAAATCAGTTTTAATTTCCTTTTCCTTTTCCCACAAGGAATTGCACGATAGCTGGTCGACGCGCGCCTTTGCTGGTAAGCTTTGTGTGTTTGTTCTTCTTGCAGTTTGCTTGACACAATCGTCAAGCTCTAGGCTCCGCGCGCGCGGTCGTGCGAGGCAAACTCAACGCCGGCGGCATGCTACTCGTACGTCTTCTTTCCGTCCTTTCTGGAGCTGAAGATGCTGCTGCTTAATCCCAGCCCAGGTCGTCCTGTTCGTGCCAAAGCTGCTACGCATGCCAACTGTGGCTGCAACGTGCGTGACTGTGCCTGCACAGACCGGGGACAGGTTGCCATCCGATCGGAGACAGCTTTGTGTGGCACTGCTCATCGACCCACACGATCCACAGTTGATTGTACTGTCCATGGACCGACTCGGCCAGCTCCCGTTGTGCCGACACCGCTCTCAACAGCTACTGAATCGATTAATCCTACACCTTTTACCAGATTCCCGGCTGAATGCCTAGTACTTCCTACTCCCTCCTCCACTCCATAATGCAGTGCCTACAGATTTTTCTGAAAAGTCAAACCTCACAAATTTCGAACAAGTTTATGAAAAAAAATATTACATCTAGGATGTCAATATGTAGATAAATTAGATTAATTATAAGATGTAGTTTCATATTGTATATATCCGGTACTGTAGATATAAATAATTTTCTCTATAAACTTGTGAAATTTTGTAAAGTTTGACCTAAAAAAACCCTATACATACTATATGGAATGGAGGAGTACTTTACACTTGAAAGAACAAAATAAAATCAAATTATACCGCTTCCGAAACCAGTTAATTAGTTTGTGGTGAGATATATGACTGGATCTTACCATATCCTTGCGGAACTTTTTTTTATAAAAAGCTGAATCCTTGCAGAACTTGATAACAGGTATATGCAGTCTCATCTGCATGATCATCTTTTAGCTGCCACGCAGGGCTAGGCTACTCAGGTTTTCATTATTTTAGGACAAGTTTGGAACAAGGGAAAAACACGTGAACTCTAGAGAATATGATTCTTATAGGAATTTTTTTGTATCGTTTGGAAGAAAAATTGCTACCTTATGATTTATATATAATTGTTATTTGAGCATGGCTATTATATAGGAACATGTTTTGTTTTCTCTGCGTGTTTCTCCTATGGACGTCAAACGACAACTTTAGAGTTTTCTTGGTTTTGTTTCCTATAGAAATCAAAGATACACGACATCTCAATTCGTCAATGCCTCTTTCTATTCCTATTTTTTTAGTTGTTGTGTTCCTCAACATTTTTCGGAAATGTTTCAGCTAATTCTAGTAGTAACACGCGGGGTATCATCTAAACTTCTTTATGACAATGTAGGAGCTTTGCCATTTCTGTAGATAGGAAATCTGAGTTTGTGTACATGACTCTTGAAAGACCCCCCCCCCCCCCCACACACACACACACCCCACGTTGGATACATCGCTACTAGTGTCCACCAAAGAGATGTGACAAAGGCTAAGTTGATGAAATATTGATGACCATTGTAAACCCAATTATGGTATATATGCGAGCCCCCCCCCCCCCCCCCCCCCCCTCCCCCGAACCATGCAATTTGTTAGATAAACCATCAAGCGCCATCCATGTCCAGACATTTCATCCAAAAGTTTGTGTTACATACTTTCTTATTGCTTTCTATCGATACATGACCCGCGCAAATTAACCAAAACATTTTACATTGTCTCTTATGATTCCGCGGAGGAGAAAAGACCACTTAGGAGCCGTATCAATTTGGGTCATTCTTCTGGCTTCTATCTCCCATTCCACATGTACCCTTTTGTTTACAACAAACCGATTGTTACATAAAAACATTTGGGGTCCGGAGACTCATGTTTGTTTGTAATAAAATGACAATCTTGAAAGACATTAAGCCCACATATATTGAAATTCTACACCCCCCCCCCCGGCACGTGATTTGCTACATGACATTTATGTGAACCTCGTTGTACAATTCAAATACACCCAACGATCCATATTATTTGACGTTAGTTTAGTACAAAGGTATAGTACAACTTTATACTAAACCAGTGTGAATTAATATGGTTCGAAGGGAGTACAATTTTCTAATACCCACTATTCTTTATCCTCCTACTGGCTTGAATTTGTGTTTCCAATGCTCAAACTATCAAATTTAGCTAATATCTATGCTATTAACACCACATAAGCCCACTTACTGTGGCTAGGTTTACCTTGATTTTGCGTTATATGTTGTCCTTTCTCGTCAAGGGCATGTGCATCTCAGGAATAATGTGATCCCTGGTGAATGAAATGCTATGGTCAAAAGATAAAACACTGGTTATCTCTGCTAGCTGCATCGAAAGATAGAACACTGTAGTCATGCATGGTCATGTCCCTTCTTTTCATGGGAAGAGTGTTGTATTTGATAAAAAGGTTTGGGATCCTCCTCCATTTGGTCTAGCAAAATCTAATGCTGGTGTGGTGCATGGTACAATAAGAGCTCCTCATTCGGTGTGTCGGCTTGGTGTCATGTGATGCTAAAGGTAACACTGTTATTTCAACTTGGGATATGGTGCCGTTTGAAGTCGAGCTTGAAGAGTGCTTGCAAGGTCTTCGGCTGGTGTTGGACCTTCTCCCTTGTTTGATAAGTTTGTTTATGTTGATCCGGAGAAAGAAGCCTTGGGTTTGATGCAATGCCTCCAAGATGTCAATTTAAGGAGGATTAGTCGAGGTGTCAATAGAGTAGCGCATCAAGTTGCTTTGTTTGGTAAGGGTGTGAGGAGCATGGTGCGTTGATCGAGGAGGTTCCTTCATGGGTGTAGGAACTAGTAGATGTCGACTGTATGAACAAAGATATGAAGTTTCAAAAAAAGTTCCACCCTGATTTTTTGTCTTCCTTGACTCCTTGTATCTCCCCATATGGCACCGTCCTGTGAAAATTAGATTGCCATCTTGAAGATGCATGTCCAACAGCATCTGAAAGGAATGGAAATTGACCAAAAGTGGCAGAGAACTACAACGCCAAATTGTTGGATTGCCGTCGTATGATCTTCTCCGGCGATAACAGGCTGAAATCGATCGAACTACAAGGCATGTAACTGAGAATGACTCCATCGATCAGATCATTTCAACCTGAAGAATCAAATAAATTTATCTGCAGTCACCAGTCATGATCAGTGACGCTCACACCTTAGTGGTCAAAGATAAGCTAGTTGGATTTATTAACAGGACACCATGTATGTGCAAGATCTAATTTCGCATGGACGGCTTGCCTGCCTACCTCCAAGATTCGCTTGGCAGCTTCTAGAACATTCCGTTTCTCCCCACCATTGTCTCTGCTTCAGCAGCTACCGTCAGTCACTCCTTCATGTTGCATGCAAGAAATTGGACTCGCCTAAATCGACTAAACCAGTATGGCAAGGCAGCGCTTAATTAGATCGGAACCTCGCTGCCTCACCGTAGTAAGAAGCCTGTACCGCCATTCCGCCAGGGCGCCACCAGCGGGCAGCTCGTGCTAGCTCCTCCACAAATTCTTTTGATCAAGCACACCGCAAGCATCTCTGACCATGTACGCGCCGAGAATTGGACTCCAGACCAGTGCTCTTACTACGAATTTCCCAGATCGTGGATCGAATCGCACTCGCATCAGCCTCTGAATAGTTAATTGCGAAAATTGCATGCACGCGCGGGCGCAATCGAAATCGATCGGCCTCGCTTCGCCGCGCTGCCCAGAGCTACCTAACCGCGCCGGACCTGATTTGATCCTCGTCGCGCACACGGAGATCATCGATAAGCTGTAAGAAGTAGGGAAACGTGGTAGGACTAGGAGACGATAAATATCAGTTCTGGAATCAGAAGCCGTCATGATCAACAGTTCAACACAAACAAGGGATGGAACTCCAACCAATTAGTAGTACGTCTTATTGCATCGATTGAAGCTTTAATTTACAGTAGATCGATGGCGATTCCTCTCCGGCGAGGAAGGAGAGGACTGCGAGCACGAACTACCAGCTACCCCCCAGCAATTACGCTAATTACAAGAAGATCCCTCTCGTCTCTCCTCTCCTCCCTCCACCTCGTCGCCTAATCCTTTCTGTTCTGCCGGCCGCTGCGGCCTCCGATTTCCTCCGTCGCGGCGTAGATCTCGGCGATCAGGCGGTACCGCTTCGCCCTCCGCTGGCTCCCGGCCACCTCCTGCTCCTCCTCTTCCTCCCGGTCCCCGGAACCGCCAAGGAAAACCGCGCCCGGCGCCGGCGCCTGCAGGCCGTTGACGGAGCGCGGGGAGGAGACGCCCGAGGCCGCGGCGTAGGCGACGGGGTGGGCGCCCGTGGTGCCCGAGGACGCGCTGCTCTCGCTGAGATGGATGAGCTGCTCCGCCGCGTCGAGCTCGCGCGCCGTGAAGGCCTCCGCCGCCAGCGCCCGCGCAGGCGCCGCGACGCCCTTGGTCCTGGGCTCCGGCGCCGGCTTCGCCTTCGCCGGCTGCATCTCGCGCTGTAGTCTTTTCATGGTAGATTTGGCCAGGGTGGGTTGGTTGCCGTGGACGCTCGTCGGCTAATTTCTTTTGCTTTTGAGAAGGCTACGTTTTTATTCTTCGCAAATGAGAAGGTTGGCTTTATTAATTTTCGTCATTTTCTATTTAGGCTGGGCTTTAAAAAAAATGCTGGCAAACTTTTGTCTCCCTTTTCTTTTTTGCGAATACTCTTAGAAGTACCAAACCTGGCTCTGAATCAAATAAGCGTTAGTTTTTTTGGGAGAAACATTCGATCTATTCATAATCAATCATGGTAGTACAGAGACTATCGGAGTTAAATAAAAATTATACAGGTTTGACACCTGCAAGCACTAGAGTGTACCAAAGACACACTACCGTTATTGTCCCTCCCTCATCAGAGCCAGGCAAACGTTGTTGTAGTACATAGTCGAAAGTTGTCATGCTAAAACCCTAGTGGACCAGCGCACCAGAAGAACAACCATCACCGATGAAGGGAGAAGTGGATCCAAATCAAGTCCATCAAAGACGAGCATCGACCAAATCCCGGATGATCCGATGGAGAAGCACTTCCACATGCCCTCTGACGGCGCTAGCACCATCAGTGAAGGGACTGAACATAGGAGACATTATTCCTACAAAGGGACATCACCGCCGCCACGCAACCCCAACAAAGAGGCTAAACCTAATAAGAACGAGAGTGTGGTCCCTCCTGCCAACGAGGGGCCGAGGTCCTCCACACACCTCCACAGCCCAAAGGCCATCGAAGGCGGGATGGACCGTTGGCGACGCCGACGGGAGGAGGAGCCTAATCATTTAAGAGACTTTCCATGGGGAGGAGGAAACACCAGACAGCTGGCCTGAGCAAGTTTTCATGGCCATAGTTACCACTACAATTTCATGCGGATAGCTTGATGCAGTATATTAGATGTATTATCCAACATCTCCTTCTATCGGCAATTATTGCTACACATATGTCATGGTATATGTAGTTGTATGCTAACAATAACCGGAGAAACTCTACCAATCATATATTTTTTTAGAGAAAAGGCTCAAGTGGAGCATGACTTTGAATTAACAAAGCCACTAACCGGCCATGATTACATCAGTCACCAGTACAAAGCAAATAAAAAAGAAAATGAAAATGAAAACTGCTAGAAGATACAATGTGATGTGCAAAGAGCTAACATACAATATCTAGACAACAAGCAAGGATAAGAAAAAGCGAAGGCTCAAGACTAGTTTGATGCCGAAGAAACCTTACTCCGAAGCACCATGCAGATGAAAACGCCCCAACCTTGAGGCGTATAATTTGATGAAGAACACCCATGTCGACTCCATGAGCTCGAGATGCCTCGGTAACAACCCCTTTTAACTTTGAAGGGGACTCCAAACCCCTTGCCCTACCACGAAGTGCGCCGATCCATCGAGAGAAGAAGATGCTCCCCCGAGAGCAAGGTGAAAACTGACGTCAAAGCAAAACTGAAGACCTTAGCACTCCAAGAGTAACATCGAGCACACCGAAGGATAGGCCATATATGTTCCTGGCCCTGAAAATGACGAAGGAGAAGCAACTACAAGGATGGGTTACGATGATGAAGGGTCAGAGGAGGAGGCCAATACCGTAAGGTAAAGCACTGGGCTTACACCAATCCTGATGGAACACTGAAACGCGGGAGAGGAACATAATCCCCGCCCAGCACGGCCACAGAAATAGGTAATTAACAACGCCCTTGGGCGCCGCCTTTATTGGCGTTGTCAGCCATGGATTTCTTCGGAATCTCCTCCCACCACCACCCTCCTGTGATCTAAACACATAATTTACGAATTCGCAGTCCAAATATTTGAAGTAATATCTATAGTCAATGTTGTAAAAGTTTGACTTAAGACAAGTCCAAAACGACATGAATCTGTGATATGGAGGAAGTGCGATATATAAGATTTATTGAATCATTTCAGTAATGAACTGACTTGACATTAGCCGGTTATCGCACTTCTATGAGGGGTATTAATGAGGTGAATTCTTATTTCCTTGCAGTTGTGCAAAATTATTAAGTTGAAGTACTTGCATTAGCTTACACATCAAATCATCAATCATAATCTTAAACTACCAAGACTGAATAGCATGTCCACATGACCAGTGTCGAGGCATAACTTCTGATTGTTCTTCGACCCTCCAGCTTGGGCATGCAAATGTATTGTTGGTGCAATTTCTGACAATAAATGGGGTGATGCATATTTTTTGTCCAAAAGGACCACCTGCCCAACGGAATTGCTAGAAAAGACCCTCGCCAGATGAAGTTGGCAAAAAAGACCCCCTCGACCGTGGCGGCAGGCGCGCCAGCCGACACGTGGCACCTGCCGCCACACCGGTAGGCGGCAACACTGTTCATGACACTGTTTACACGGGGGTCACGGTTTTGACACGGCAAAACGGCAACGGATGCGACTAAACAGTGTTGCCGCCACACCAGGAGGCGGCAGCACTGTTCACTCGCAGTACTGTTCACTGCTCATACGGATGAACAGTAATTTTCAAAAAAAACCCAGCAAAATGCAAAAAAAACTGAATTTTTTTTGTTATCAAAGACGATCGAGTGTTCTAAGTGGGTTTAAAATTTCAGATTGTTTTGAATTTTTCTGCTACTTTTTTTATTTTTTTTGAAACTACTGTTCATCAGTATGAACAATGAACAGTACTGCGAGTGAACAGTGTTGCCGCCTCCTGGTGTGGCGGCAACAATGTTTAGTCGCGCCCGTTGCCGTTCTGCTGTACCAAAAACGTCCCCCCGCATAAACAGTGTGATGAACAGGCTGCCGCCTACCGGTGTGGCGGCAAGTGCCACGTGTCGGCTGGCGCGCCTGCCGCCACGGTCGAGGGGGTCTTTTTTGCCAATTTCATCCGGCGGGGGTCTTTTCTAACAATTCCGTTGGGCATGTGGTCCTTTTGGACAAAAACTCCTCAATTTAGTCTTTTGTGTTATTGTGTCCAAAAACATATAGCTAGGAACATACAAATGTCCCCTTGTGTAAAAAACATACAAATTTGCCCTGTTTCCACGAAGAAGCCCTATGTCACGAGTTTTACATTCATATGTGGGCGCAAACAGTTAGATTGCTTCCATTTCCTGATTTACTTAATTTTAAATATTGATAGCAAAGTATGTTGTTTGCTTCGGTTGAATTTTGAATGTATCTGACATATCGTTTGAGCAAACTGCCGTTACTATACCCTTCACATCAGACGCCTCTACAAACTATGCATCCACATAGTTACGTACATAGTGGACGCTTTGGGTGGAACTAATCATGGTTGGGTGGAGTTCCTGCGTGTACCTGTTGCCAGGAATGTCATTGCTTGTTGAGCTCAACCTCCCTTGGCTTCCACCAAGAAAGGTTCCCCTTATGATCAACAAAAGAAAAACTTTCCACTTAGACAGAATCAGCCAAAAAAAAGAAAAAAGAAAAAAGAAAGAAAAAAACTTAGCTGCCAGCCGGCTTCACCCATATCAGGAAGTCATCTACGCGTTAACCGTTCTCTCTATGAACTATCAATGTCCATTTTCAATATTGAGTCTTGATCTTACAGCGTCCGCCTTAATTAATTGCTAGTGATCATGGTTTGTCGGGTAACTGAATATGATGATCAAGACTAAATCCTCGAACACGTAGACGGACCTGAACAAAGTGCGAGTAACATAAAACTTACGTGTGTTCATACTGAAATCAACAACAGCTCTAGTCTCACGTATATATATTAATTGGTTCAACTCGCCAAGATAAGATCAAGCTATCTAGCTAGCTCTCTAGCTGGAACTGCCAACATAGCTAGTATTTCAAGTAGCGATGAACATTTAGACAAGGATATGTTGAAGGGGGGAAAAACCTCTTTGACATAACTATTTTTGGACAACATTAGACCAAAATCCCGTGAAAGAGCACTGCTAGAGTACATAGCTGGATTAAAAGGATAGTTTTAGAACAAAAATCGACTTGGTAAGAAAATTCAGAGCATGCCAAGATCGGTGGCGTGCTACATGCAGTTGGTAGGTAATGATGAGCTCTGATGTTTTGCAGATCTCGGAAGGCCAGATTCAAATTTCAAATTCAAAAGGCGGAGGCGCTAACCATCTGCTTCGTCTTTCTGAACACAATTTTGTCTTTTCCCGTTTCTTCTCTGAAAGAGAGGCGGTAATTACACAAGAGCCGTCTTCTACCTGTATACCTCTACTCTCTAGTAGTCTCCGCCGTACCTCGTCGCCTCCGACACCCATGACGATGACGCCCGGCCGTGGTCGTGGTGCGTCTTCCTCCTCTTCTTCTTCACGGCGGCGGCGGCGGCGGCGGCGGACGTCAGCGGGATCGTGTCGGAGTAGAGCTCTGACAGCGGGCGGTACCTCTTCCTCTCCCTCGTGTCCAGCAGCTCCGTGGACGCCGACGACGGGTTCTCCTCGAAGACCCGCTCCTCCACCTCGACCGAGAGGCCCTCGCAGCACGAACTCGCCGAAGACCGCGAGGGCTTCGTGGCCTCCGCCCCTCCGAGTACGCTGAGCTGCAGCAGCAGGCCCGCCGCTGCCAGCTCCGGCGCCGAGAAGAGGCCCGCGAACCAGATCCCCAACTCCAGGTCCAAGTCCAGCCCGTAGCCGGCGGCGAGCGACGACATGGGTGGCTGGCGCCGGAGCAGTTGCTTCGCGACAGGAGGAGCGAATCGATTTTTTAAAGGATTTTTCCTTTTTCTTTTTGGCTGTGGGTGGATGGCTGCGGATGAGAAGAAACGGGCCGGAGGCGTGGGCTGCACGCGCGGCTTTATAGCCTGGAAGGTCGGGGACGGGGAACCGGCTCGGTCGGCGTCGGGCTCGTGCGCGGCCACGGGAGGAGACGTTGGACCAACGTTGTTGGTGATGCTGGCGCGTGAGGTCCCTGGATCTGGATGGTGGTGGTGGACCGGAATCGGTCCCGCGTCACAAACGTTGAGGCGGGCTGCCAACGGGACGGGAGCGCGTGGCGGCGGAGGCTGCGTGAGAATCAGCTGTGGTGCGTGCCTGGTTAGTGGGTAGGGTCATATTGATATGTTGAAATTGCTACCCATTAATCGTTGTTTCGTGTGTGCATATGCCTCTCTCAAACTTAGTGCATCTCCAACGCCGACCCTTAAGCCGCCCGTATCCGTCCGGACTCAGCTGTCCGAACCACGAAAATCATCCAACACGATTTTGTGTAGTTCTGTATCATGGTCCGGACCATAATTTTCAAGCAAACTGAAACCAAACGCGCGCGCGCGTGTGTGTTGCGGGAGTACTGGAAGTGTCTCGATCATGTCTACATAGTTCTCGAACCCGTAGGGTCCACACGCTTAACGCTCGATGACGATTTGTATTATATGAATGATGTGATTTGTTGATCGAATGTTGTTCAGAGTCCTGTATGAGACCACGGACATGAAGAGGAGTCTCAAAATGGTCGAAATGTAAAGATTGATATATAGGACGACAACATTCGGACACCGGAAGTGTTCCGGGGGTACCGGGTATGTATCGGGTCACCGGAAGGGGTTCCGGGCAATCCCCGACAAACTACATGGGCCTAATGGGCCAAGATGGGGACAGATCAGCCCCTAAGGGGCTGGTGCGCCCCCATGTAGGCCGAATTGGGGGGAAAGGAAAGGGAGGAAGAGAGAAGAAATGGGAGGGATTCGGCCTCCCCCTTCCTTCCCTCCCCGCTCCTCCTTCCTTCCCCCTCCGACACTTATGGAAGGGGGGAGGCCGACTTGTGGGAGGCGCCCAATTAGAAGTACTCCTACTTGGGGCGCCCCTTGCTACCCTCTCCCTCTCCCACCTATGTGTGTGTGTGTGGGGGGGGGGGGGGGGGGCACTATAACACACAAGATTGATTCCTAACCGTGTGCGGCGCCCCCCTCAACAGTTTACGTCTCCGGTCATATTCACGTAGTGCTTAGGCGAAGCCCTGCGTGGATCACTTCACCATCACCGTCACCACGCCGTCGTGCAGACACAACTCTCCCTCGACACTTTGCAGGATCAAGAGTTCGGGGGACGTCATCGAGCTGAACGTGTGTACAACTCAGAGGTGTCTTACGTTCGGTGCTTGATCGGTCAGAATGAGAAGAAGTTCGACTACATCAACCGCGTTAACAAACGCTTCCGCTTTCGGTCTATGAGTGTACGTGGACACACTCTCCCCCTCTCATTGCTATGCATCTCCTAGATAGATCTTGCGTGAGCGTAGGAATTTTTTTGAAATTGCATTCTACGTTTCCCAACAATGGCATCCGAGCCAGGTCTATGCGTAGATGATATGCACGAGTAGAACACAAAGAGTTGTGGGCGGTGATCGTCACACTGCTTACCACCAATGTCTTATTTTGATTCGGCGGTATTGTTGGATGAAGCGGCCCAGACCAACCTTACATGACCACGTTCATGAGACCAGTTCCACTGACAGACATGCAACTAGTTTTGCATAAAGGTGGCTGGCGGGTGTCTGTTTCTCCAACTTTAGTTGAATCAAATTTCACTGCGGCCAGTCCTTGTTGAAGGTTAAAACAACAAACTTGATAAATCACCGTTGTGGTTTTGTGCCTAGGTAAGAACGGTTGAGGGAGTCCTGGACTAGGGGGTGTCCGGATAGCCGAACTATCATCATCGGCCGGACTCCAAGACTATGAAGATACAAGATTGAAGACTTCGTCCCGTGTCCGGATGGGACTTTCCTTGGCGTGGAAGGCAAGCTTGGCGATACGGATATGTAGATCTCCTACCATTGTAACCGACTCTGTGTAACCCTAGCCCTCTCCGGTGTCTATATAAACCGGAGGGTTTTAGTCCATAGGACAGAATAACAATCATACCATAGGCTAGCTTCTAGGGTTTAGCCTCCTTGATCTCGTGGTAGATCCACTCTTGTACTACCCATATCATCAATATCAATCAAGCAGGAGTAGGGTTTTACCTCCATCGAGAGGGCCCGAACCTGGGTAAAAACATTGTGTCCCTTGTCTCCTGTTACCATCCGCCTAGACGCATAGTTCGGGACCCCCTACCCGAGATCCGCCGGTTTTGACACCGACATTGGTGTTTTCATTGAGAGTTCCTCTGTGTCGTCACCGATAGGCTCGATGGCTCCTTCGATCATCAACAACAACGACGCAGTCCAGGGTGAGACTTTTCTCCCCGGACAGATCTTCATATTCGGCGGCTTTGCACTACGGGCCAATTCGCTTGGCCATCTGGAGCAGATCGAAAGCTACGCCCCTGGCCGTCAGGTCAGATTTGGAAGTCTGAACTTCATGGCTGACATCCGCGGAGACTTGATCTTTGATGGATTCGAGCCACAGCCGAGCGCGTCGCACTGTCACGATGGGCATGATTTAGCTCTGCTGCCGGATAGTGCCCTGGAGGCCGCACATGAGTCTGCTCCGACCCTTAATTCGGAGCCGGCTGCGCAGATCGAGGACGGGTGGCTAGACACCGCCTCGGGGGCTGGAACCTCTACGGCGATGGAGCCGAATACTGACCTTGCCCCTTGTGAAGCTCGTGACTCCGAGGTGCCGGACTCCTTGCCGGACTCCGAACCCCTCGCGCCCCTACCAATCGAATCCGGTTGGGCACCGATCATGGAGTTCACCGCTGCGGACATCTTTCAACACTGACCTTTCGGCGACATCCTGAATTCGCTAAAGTATCTCTCGTTATCAGGAGAGCCCTGGCCGAACTGCGGTTAGGACAGTTGGGATGCGGACGACGAAGAAATTCAAAGCCCACCCACCACCTACTTAGTAGCCACTGTCGACGATCTAACCGACATGCTAGACTTCGACTCCGAAGACATCGACGGTATGGACGACGATGCCGGAGACGACCAAGAACCAGCGCCTACTGGGCACTGGAAAGCCACCTCGTCATACGACATATACATGCTGGATATCCCAAAGGATGGGAATGGCGAGGGAACAGTGGGGGAAGACCCCTCCTTGAAACAGCCTAAGCGCCGGCGTCAGCGGCGCCGCTCTAAATCCCGCCACATCAAGAATGGAGATTCCGGCACCGGAGATAATAACACCCCAGACAGTGCCGAAGACAACCCCCTCCAGCAAGATTCAACACAGGAGGACGGAGAAGGCAGCCCTCATGAGAGAGCGGCAGACGAAGAGGTAGAGGATGATAATTACATGCCTCCCTCTGGAGACGAGGCAAGCCTAGACGACGACGAATTCGTCGTGCCTGAGGATCCCGTCAAACAAGAGCGTTTTAAATGCAGGCTTATGGCCACGACAAGCAGCCTCAAAAAAAGCAGCAACAGCTTAGAGCTGATCAAGATCTGCTAGCCGACAGATGGACTGAAGTCCTTGCGGCCAAAGAGCATGAACTCGAACGCCCCTCCAAAAGCTACCCCAAACGCAAGCTGCTCCCCCGATTAGAGGAGGAGGCATATAAACCTGTATCACCAGCGCACAATACGGCTGACCGACCACCCCGTGGCCGCGACAGAGAGGCCTCTAGGCCCCCCACTAAAACCGTACCCCGGCATCGCTCGAAAAGCACAAAGCCACAGGGGAACGCTCCGGACTTGCGAGATATATTGGAGGATAAGGCAAGACAATCAAGATCGATCTACAGATCGCGTGGGCACCCCATGATACGCGACGACACCCATCGCGCCAGACACAGCAAGTCCGGCCGGGCCGAACACAGTAGACAAAGCTCGTTTGAGCTATGTCGTGATATAGCCCAATACAGAGGCACCGCACACCCACTATGCTTCACAGATGAAGTAATGGATCATCAAATCCCCGAAGTGTTTAAACCCGTGAATATTGAATCCTATGATGGCACAACAGACCCCGCGGTTTGGATCGAAGACTATCTCCTTCATATCCACATGGCCCGCGGTGATGATCTTCACGCCATCAAATACCTCCCACTCAAGCTTAAAGGACCAGCTCGGCATTGGCTTAACAGCTTGCCAGCAGAATCAATTGGGTGTTGGGAGGACCTGGAAGCCGCATTCCTTGATAACTTCCAGGACACGTATGTGCGACCACCAGACGCTGACGACCTAAGCCATATAATTCAGCAGCCAGATGAATCGGCCAGACAATTCTAGACACGATTCTTAACTAAGAAAAATCAAATTGTCGACTGTCCGGATGCGGAGGCCCTCGCAGCCTTCAAACATAACATCCGCGACGAGTGGCTTGCCCGGCACCTGGGACAGGAAAAGCCGAAATCCATGGCAGCCCTCACATCACTCATGACCTGCTTCTGCGCGGGAGAGGACAGCTGGCTAGCCCACAGCAACAACCTCAGCAAAAATTCTGGCAGTCCGGATATCAAGGACCGCAACAGCAGGTCGCGTCGCAACAAGCACAAACTCCGCATTAACAGCGACAATACTGAGGATATGGCAGTCAATGCCGGATTCAGAGGCTCCAAACCCGGTCAGCGGAAAAAGCCATTTAAAAGAACTACTCCGGGTCCGTCCAATTTGGACCGAATACTCGACCGCTCGTGCCAGATACACGGCACCCCCGAAAAGCCAGCTAATCACACCAACAGGAACTGTTGGGTATTCAAGCAGGCAGGCAAGCTAATTGCCGAAAACAATGACAAGGCGCTGCATAGCGATGACGAGGAAGAGACCCGACCGCCGAACAATAGAGGACAGAAGGGTTTCCCCCCACAAGTGCGGACGGTGAACATGATATACGCAACCCACATACCGAAAAGGGAGCGGAAGCGTGCACTCAGGGACGTATACGCGATGGAGCCAGTCGCCCCGAAGTTCAACCCATGGTCCTCCTGCCCGAGCACTTTTGATCGAAGGGACCACCCCATCAGCATCCGCCACGGCGGATTTGCCGCATTGGTTTTAGACCCAATCGTCGATGGATTTCACCTCACCAGAGTCCTGATAACTTCCGAAGCGAGGAGTTAATATTCGACATAGTTCCGTTCCGCAGCGGCTATCATGCTCTGCTCAGACGGACCGCGTTTGCAAAGTTCAACGCGGTGCCGCACTACGCATACCTCAAGCTCAAAATGCCAGGCCCTCGAGGAGTCATCACGGTCAACGGAAACACTGAACGCTCCCTCCGAACGGAGGAACACACAGCGGCTCTCGCGGCAGAAGTACAGAGCAGCCTCTTAAGGCAATTCTCGAGTCCGTCCGTTAAGCGGCCGGACACTGCTAAATGCGCCCGGAGTAACCTACAACAAGACCACCTGGCACGTCCCGAGCACGCGTAGCAGTGCGGCCCCAACCCCATCCCTTGCAAAATTGCAAGACCGGTACTTTGCGTACATCATTACGCTCTGGAGATACCGTGGGCATAGGGGGAGGGGCACGACCACGACATGCCCAGAATGCGGCTTAACCACACCAGGGGCTCCCAAGTGTGTCGTCCTTTTTTTCCTTTTTCTTTTTTTTCTTATCCACAGGACTCCGTTCACCAGAGGCCCTGTCCAGCAGTAGACCTGCCGAACTCACGATGCAACAGCCCGGGAAGGAGAAAGGCTACGACGAGTATCCAGGTGGTCTCCATTACGAGCATTAAATCTGTTTTATACACCATTCCGCAGCCTACCCCTGGAGGGGGACATGTTTAATAGTCCCATCCCTTGCTTACCGCACTATCTGTATCATTCTGCATTCATGGCAGTATTTCTTGAATAAACAATGCATCGCTTTTTTGCTTATAATTGCATTCCCTTCTTATACATATGTTCATTTATGACATGTTGCATCCGTACACTTTGGTACGGCTAAATACACTAGGGGCTTAAGTTCCCCACATTATGGTGTGATAAGTCCGAACACTTTCACAAGTGCGGCACCCCGAACTTATAGCATTATATGCGTCGGCTCCGAATCATGTCTTGGGTCAATAGTTGGGTTTGCCTGGCTCCCATGTTTTGGTACCTTACGTTCCGTTATATCGGCTAAGGTAGCACTGGGAGAACCACTGCGATTGTGCCCCAGTTGAGCTGGGCGAGCACCTCAGTGGAGAAAGCTAAAACTGGCCGTCATGATGAGGCGAGAGTTGGTCGCTGTTCGAGAGGTTTTTTCGAGTCCCTAAAGACTTATGCCGCTTAGAGCGAGGAACCGGCTTCGTCCGGCCCAGGCGTGGATAGCGCCACGAACTCGGTCTTTCGAACACTAGAGGCTTCGCCGAAATTTAAAATTATAGAATTCTATGGCTAAGTGAGAGTGTTCAAGCACTATAAGTCTGGTTGCCTTGTTCGTTGTGTTGAGCGCCTCCCTAGATGGACCCAAAAATGGGAACAAGAGCGCTCAAGTTTATCCCGAACACCCCAGCACTCGTGGCATGGGGGCTGAAGCCGACGACTTGCCATCTCTCAGATTTGATAAACGGCCGCACAGAAGGTAATATTTTAAATTAACAAGCGTTGCTTAGCGTATATGAACAAAGTTTTCAGCGCACAGGATAACAAAATGCGAATCTACTCAAATATTACATCTTTGGAGCACTCACCCGCAATAATGCGGGCACCCTTCAGGACACCCTTATGATACATCTCGGGCGTGCGATACTCCTTGCCCGGCAGTGGCGCGTCCATCACAAGCTTCTCATCATCCATCTTGCCCCAGTGCACCTTAGCACGGGCAAGGGCCCGACGGGCACCTTTAATGCAGGCGGAGTGCTTGATGACTTCAAACCATGGACAAGCGTCCACCAGCCGCCGCACCAGGCCGAAGTAGCTCCCAGGCATGGCCTCCTTGGGCCACAGCCGAACTATGAGGCCCTTCATGGCCTGTTCGGCCACCTTGTGGAGCTCAACCAGCTGCTTCAGCTGGTCGCTAAGGGGCACCGGATGTCCGGCCTCAGCATACTGAGACCAGAAGACCTTCTCCGTCGAGCTCCCCTCCTCGGCCCTGTAGAAAGCGGCATCATCGGACACGCTGCGGGGCAGATCTGCGAACGCCCCTGTAGAGCTCTGAATTTGGGTAAGTAATAGGTAATTCACATTCACATGCTTGCTTTGCATGAAAAATGCCTTACCCGCCGCTATTTTCTTCAATGCCTCGATTTCCTGGAGGGCCTTGTGGGCTTCGGCCTTAGCGGCTTTGGCACTCTCAAGAGCCGATGCAAGCTCGGACTCTCGAGTCTTCGAGTCGCGCTCCAAACTCTCATGTTTTTCCACGAGAGCATGGAGCTCTTGCTGTACCTCCGCCACCCGCGCCTCCTGCTTCTCCCGCCCAGCACGCTCCGCGGCCGCATTACGTTCGGCCGCGGACACCGCCTCCTTCAGGGTCGCCACCTCGTTCGTGGCCACTGGAGTACCCACGTTATCCTTGTCATTTCTCTTGCAACCAAATCCTTTTCTGTAAGGTACAACTTTAATAAGGTGTTACTCACCTTCCTTGTCCTCGAGCTGCTTCTTGGCATGGCCGAGCTTGCTCTCGGACCGCTCGAGGCTTTGCTTCAAAGCATTGACCTCCGCAGTCAGTGCGGCACAGGTCAGCAGCGCAGCCTGCAATCCCATATTGACATATTTTCTAAGACTCCTGCGTATATCTTTTTAGATCCTCAGTCCGGCTTTTCTTTCCGAACACCGAACCGAGCATCAGGGGCTACTGTCTATGCGGTACTATTTTACATATATTAAAATTCTTACCTCAAAGCCTGTTAGAAGGCTGCTGCAGGCCTCGGTCAGCCCGCTTTTGGCGAGCTGAACCTTCTGAATCACCGCACTCATGACAGTGCGGTGTTCCTCTTTGATGGAAGCGTCGTTGAGCGCCTCCAGGAAGTTATCCGGCGCCTCCGGTTGGACGGAGGCCGCTGGCATCACAGTCTTGCCCTTCTTACGAAGGGGCCGCTCGCCGGACTCTGGAACCATTGCAGGTTCCGGTGCGGAGTCCGGCATGAAGTCCGGGAGGTTGCCCTGTGGCACCTCCGGGGCCTCCTCCTCCGGGTGGGTCCCTCTCTGGGATCCCACCTCGGCGTCGTCTGCGTCACGGGGGGTGGAGGCGGTCAGAAGTGAAGTACTATCCACATCCGACGTACCCAAGGACCCGCTCGACGAAGCGGGAAGATCATCCTTGGGCGGACTGCAGGTTTGTATGCGGCATTAGAAAGACACCGTGTGGCAAAAAGAAAAATCATGAAGTTATTCGGGAGTCCGGATACTTACGATCTCGCCAGGGGCTTGGCCCTTGAGGGCCACTCCTCATCGCCGTTGCCGACGTTGGCGGAACAGTCCGGGGGAAGGGTCCTTTCCTTCTTGGACCCTTCGGCCTCCCTCGTTGGGGAGGCCTTCCTCTTCTTCTCTCCCCCCGCTGGGGGAGAGGCCTCTTTCTTCTCCTCCTCGTCCTCATGGGAGGAGTCCGCCTCGGAGTCATCGGACGATGAATCCGATACCACCTGACGCCGGGAACTCCTTCGGGTTCCTGTGGCCTTCTTCTTGGCCTTCTTCTCCGGCACTACGTAAAGTGCCGGGACCAGCAGCCCTGTCAAACGGGCATCCGCTGGGTCTTCTAGAAGGGGAGCCGGACTGTTAACCTGTCCGGACGTTGCCTGCTAGGCCTGTTAAAGGTATTGGGAGTTTAGATCCTGCATAAAGTCAAAACATGAAAAGCAAGTGTCCCATAAAGGATAACATGGCTTACATTGCCAGCCGGACGATGCGAGCTGAATCCACGATCTTCGGTAGCGGATGCGGGAGCTTCGGCGCCCTTGAACAGCACCCTCCAGGCATCTTCGTACGTAGTGTCGAAGAGCCCGCTCAAGGTCCGGTGTTGTGCCGGATTAAACTCCCACAAATTGAAGTCCCGTTGTTGGCAGGGGAGAATCCGGCGGACAAGCATGACCTGGATCACGTTGACAAGCTTGAGCCTCTTGTTCACCAGGGTTTGGAGACAGGACTGGAGTCCGGTCAGCTCTTCCGAACTACCACATAGCAGGCCCTTCTCTTTCCAAGAGGTGAGCCGCATGGGGATGCCAGATCTGAATTCGGGGGCCGCTTCCCATTTAGGGTCACGCGGCTCGGTGATGTATAACCACCCCGATTACCACCCTTTGATGGTTTCCACGAAGGCGCCCTCGAGCCAAGTGACGTTGGGCATTTTGCCCACCATGGCGCCTCCGCACTCCGCTTGGCTGCCCTTCACGACCTTCGGCTTGACATTGAAGGTCTTTAGCCACAAGCCGAAGTGGGGCTGGATGCAGAGGAAGGCCTCGCACACGATGATAAACGCCGAGATATTGAGGATGAAATTTGGGGCCAGATCGTGGAAATACAGGCCGTAGTAAAACATGAGCCCCCGGACAAAGGGGTGGAGTGGGAAGCCCAGTCCGCGGAGGAAATGGGGAAGGAATACCACCCTCTCATGGGGCCTGGGGGTGGGGATGAGCTGCCCCTCGTCGGGGAGCCGGTGCGCGATGTCGCTGGATAGACATCCGGCGCTGCGCAGCTTCTTGATGTGCCCCTCCGTAACGGAGGAGGCCATCCACTTGCCTCCCGCTCCGGACATGGCTGGAGAAGGTCGAGGTGAGATGTGCAGACTTGGTCGCTGGAGCTCGAGTGCACGGAGATGGATAAGCAAAGGAGGAAGAAGGCGTAGGAAAAAAAGGTGGATCCTTATCCCCTTATATATGGGTGGACGAAACTATGCGTCCCCAACGGCCTGGTAAAACTCGCTTATCTCCCAAGCGTCACAATCAATGGCGCGGTTGGGTTACCCACATCTGTATTGATGGGAATCCCGGAATAAGGGGAACACGATCTCTGCTTCGACAAGACGTGCCAAGGAAACCGCTTCGCTAAACGCGCTGAGGTGGTATAACAAAAACGATTCAAGTAAATGCTTGGTTGTGGTGTGATGTCATGCCACAAAATACGTAAGCAGATTGAACTTGTGTAAATATTATTCTCTCTACGGTGGTATGTGGAATTTATTTAACAGAGCCGGACACTATCCTGATGTTCACAATCTTCTATGAATTATTCGGAGGAGGAACCTGCCTTGCAATGCCGAAGACAATATGCGCGCCGGACTCGTCGTCATTGAAGCCTGGTTCAGGGGCTACTGAGGGAGTCCTGGACTAGGGGGTGTCCGGATAGCTGAACTATCATCATCGACCGGACTCCAAGACTATGAAGATACAAGATTGAAGACTTCGTCCCGTGTCCGGATGGGACTTTCGTTGGCGTGGAAGGCAAGCTTGGCGATACGGATATGTAGATCTCCTACCATTGTAACCGACTCTGTGTAACCCTAGCCCTCTCCGGTGTCTATATAAACCGGAGGGTTTTAGTCCATAGGACAGAATAACAATCATACCATAGGCTAGCTTCTAGGGTTTAGCCTCCTTGATCTCGTGGTAGATCCACTCTTGTACTACCCATATCATCAATATCAATCAAGCAGGAGTAGGGTTTTACCTCCATCGAGAGGGCCCGAACCTGGGTAAAAACATCGTGTCCCTTGTCTCCTGTTGCCATCTGCCTAGACGCACAGTTTGGGACCCCCTACCCGAGATCCGCCGGTTTTGACACCGACAACGGTTCTTGCTAGAAGCCCCTAGCAGTCACGTAAAACTTGCAACAACAAAGTAGAGGACGTCTAACTTGTTTTTGCAGGGCATGTTGTGATGTGATATGGTCAAGACATGATGTGATATTCGTTGTTGTATGAGATGATCATGTTTTGTAAAAGTTATCGACAACTGACAGGAGCCTTATGGTTGTCGCTTTATTGTATGAAATGCAAACTCCATGTAATTGCTTTACTTTATCACTAAGCGGTAGCGATAGTTGTAGAAGCAATAGTTGGCGAGACGACCACGACGCTATGATGGAGATCAAGGTGTCAAGCCGGTGACGATGGAGATCATGACATTGCTTTAGAGATGGAGATCAAAAGCACAAGATGATGATGGCCATATCATGTCACATATTTTGATTGCATGTGATGTTTATCTTTATGCATTTTATTTTGCTTAGTACGACGGTAGCATTATAAGATGATCCCTTAACTAAATTTCAAGATATAAGTGTTCTCCCCGAGTATGCACCGTTGCGAAAGTTCTTCGTGTAGAGACACCACGTGATGATCGGGTGTGATAGGCTCTACGTTCACATACAATGGGTGCAAGCCAGTTTTGCACATGCGGAATACTCTGGTTAAACTTGACGAGTCTAGCATGTACATACATGGCCTCGGAACACTGGAGACCGAAAGGTCGAACGTGAATCATATAGTAGATATGATCAACATAGAGATGTTCACCATTGATGACTACTCCATCTCACGTGATGATCGGACATGGTTTAGTTGATTTGGATCACATATCATTTAGATGACTTAAGGGATGTCTATCTAAGTGGGAGTTCTTAAGTAATTTGATTAATTGAGCTTAGTCCTGATAGTATTTGCATATCTATGTTGTAGATCAATAGCTCGCGTTGTAGCTTGATACGTCTCCAACGTATCTACTTTTCCAAACTCTTTTGCCCTTGTTTTGGACTCTAATTTGCATGATTTGAATGGAAGTAACCCGAACTGATGATGTTTTCAGCAGAATCGCCATGGTATTATTTTTGTGCAGAAATAAAAGTTCTCGGAATGACCTGAAACTTCACGGAGTCATGTTTTGAAATTAATAAAAAATACTAGCGAAAGAATCAACAGAAGGGGCCCCACACCTTGGCCACGAGGGTGGGGGCGCGCCCCCTGCTTCATGGGCCCCCTAGACCTCCACCGACCTCAACTCCAACTCCATATATTCACGTTCGGGGAGAAAAAAATCAGAGAGAAGGATTCATCGCGTTTTACAATATGGAGCCGCCGCCAAGCCCTGTTCCTCCTCGGGAGGGCTGATCTGGAGTCCGTTCGGGGCTCCAGAGAGGGGAATCCGTCGCCATCATCATCATCAACCATCCTCCATCACCAATTTCATGATGCTCACCACCGTGCGTGAGTAATCCCATCGTAGGCTTGCTGGACGGTGATGGGTTGGATGAGATTTACCATGTAAGCGAGTTAGTTTTGTTAGGGTTTGATCCCTAGTATCCATTATGTTCTTAGATTGATGTTGCTATGACTTTGCCATGCTTAATGCTTGTCATTAGGGCCCGAGTGCCATGATTTCAGATCTAAACCTATTATGTTTTCATGAATATATGAGTGTTCTTGATCCTATATTGCAAGTAATAGTCACCTACTATGTGTTATGATCCGGCAACCCCGAAGTGACATTAATCGGGACCACTCCCGGTGATGAACGTAGTTTGAGGAGCTCATGTATTCACTAATTGATAATGCTTTGGTCCGGTACTCTATTGAAAGGAGGCCTTAATATCCCTTAGTTTCCATTAGGACCCAACTGCCACGGGAGGGTAGGAGAAAAGATGTCATGCAAGTTCTTTTCCATAAGCATGTATGATCATATTCGGAATACATGCCAACATTATATTGATGAATTGGAGCTAGTTCTGTGTCACCCTATGTTATAACTGTTGCATGATGAATTACATTCGACATAATTATCCATAATCGATCATTGCCTATGAGCTCGTTTCATATTGATCTTTCATAAGTTTCATCTCCGTTGCCACTGTTACGATTGCTAAAACTGCTACTGTTACTTTTGCCACCATTACCGTTACTTCCATACTACTTTGCTACTAAGTACTTTGCTGCAGATATTAAGTCTTTAAGGTGTGGTTGAATTGACAACTCAGCTGCTAATACTTGAGAATAATCTTTGGCTCCCCTTGTGTCGAATCAATAAACTTGGGTTGAATACTCTACCCTCGAAAACTGTTGCGATCCCATATACTTGTGGGTTATCAAGACCTTTCTCTGGCGCCGTGATGTCGCTAGAAGCTACGTCGGTATTTCCCCAAAGATGAAGGGATGATGCAACACAGTGGCAGTAGGTATTTCCCTCAAATATGAAACCAAGGTTATCAAACCAGTAGGAGAACCAAGCAACACAACATAAACAACCCCTGCACACAAAGAACAACTCCTTGCAACCTGTTGTGTTAAAGGGGTTGTCAATCCCTTTTGGGGTACGTCGTCTCAAGATAGGCAAAGGACGTGAGATAAATTTGTGGATAGGATAAATAGATCGCGGAGCAAATAAATTGCAGCAAGGTATTTTTGTATTTTTGTTTTAATAGATCTAAAAATAAATGCAAGAGAAAATAGATCGCAAAGGCAAATATGATGAAAGAGACCCGGGGGCTGTAGGTTTCACTAGTGGCTTCTCTCGAGAAAAATAGCAAACGGTGGGAAAACAATTACTGTTGGGCAATTGATAGAACTTCAAATAATCATGATGATATCTAGGCAATGATCATTACATAGGCATCATGTCCAAGATTAGTAGACCGACTCCTGCCTGCATCTACTACAATTACTCCACATAGTAAGATCATGAGCAAACATAGTAATGCAATAAGAATGATGACATGATGTAGACAAGATCCGTTTATCTATTGTGGCATATATGGATCCCATCTTTTTATCCTTAATAGCAATGATACATACGTGTCGGTTCCCCTTCTGTCACTGGGATCAAGCACCGTAAGATCGAACCCACTACCAGGCACCTCTTCCCATTGCAAGATAAATAGATCAAGTTAGCCAAAAAAACAAATATCGGAGAGGAAATACGAGGACTCCAATAACTTTCATTGATAAAAACATAGATCTGATCATAACCTCAAAGTTCATCGGATCCCAACAAACACACCGCCAAAAGACTTACATCATATGGATCTCCAAGAGACTATTGTATTGATAATCGAGAGAGAGAGAGAGAGAGAGAGAGAGAGAGAGAGAGAGAGAGGAACCATCTAGCTACTAACTACGGACCCATAGGTCTACAAAGAACTACTCACACATCATCGGAGAGGCACCAATGGAAGTGGTGAACCCCGCCGTGATGGTGTCTAGATTGGATCTGGTGGTTCTAGACTCTACGGCTGCTGGATGAATATTTCGTTGACTCCCCTAGGGTTTCTGGAATATTGGGGTATTTATAGAGCAAAGAGGCGGTCTAGGGGGCACCCGAGGTGGGCACAACTCACCAGGGCGCGCCTGGGCCTCCTGGCGCACCCTGGTGGGTTGTCCCCTCCTCGGGACTCCTCCAAGGTGCAACCAGGGCCCAACTTCTTCCTTTTGGTCCATAAAAAATCATCATAAATTGGCGTGGCATTTGGACTCCGTCTGATATTGATTTCCTGCGATGTAAAAAACATGCAGAAAACAGCAACTGGCACTTGGCACTATGTCAATAGGTTAGTACCAAAAAATGATATAAAATGATTGTAAACATCCAAGAATGATAATATAACAGCATGGAACAATCAAAAATTATAGATACGTTGGAGACGCATCAACATCCCCAAGCTTAATTCCTGCTCGTCCTCGAGTAGGTAAATGATAAAAATTTTTTTGATGTGGAATGCTGCCTAATATGTTCATCACATTCTTTTCTTTATAGCATGGACATATGGACTTTTATATGATTCAAAACAATAGTTTAGTTTTGACATGAAGACTTTAATACTCAAGCATACCAACAAGCAACCATGTCTTTCAAAATATCAACACTAAAGCAAGTTATCCCTAGCCCATCATGCTCAATCATTGATCCATTCATGAAGCACACTCGAATATTAGCTACACCCAATGCTCAAATACGATGATAATGCCCCTTAGATGGTGCTTTATAAGAGAAGATGGAGACTCAAATTCAAAATAAAAATAACGTAAGTAAAAGAAAGCCCTTCGCGGAGGGAAGTAGTGATTTGTAGAGGTACAAGAGCTCAAAGCTTAAATTGAGAGATAAAATTATTTTTGAGAGGCATACTTTTCCTACCAACGAAAACGACTTAGAGCATCCCAACACTTTCCATGCTAGATACATCATAGGCGGTTCCCAAACAGAAAATAAAGTTTATTCCTTTTTCCACCATAACTTTCACTTTCCATGGCTAGCCGTATCCACGGGCGCCTTCCATACCAACACTTTCCAAGGAATTTATTATTTGACAACATAAAGTAAATTCATTTTTCATTTCAGGACTGGGCATCCCTAATACCTTTGCCGTACTCTCATGCAATGACAAGTGAATAAACACTCATCGTGAGAATAACACATCTAGCATGGAAAATATTGGCTACCCTTTACCGCCTCGCGAGTAGTAGAGCACACAAAAGAGAAATTTATTTTGAATATTAGAGATGGACATGCAAATTTGCTTAGAACAACATGGAAATACTGCATATAGGCAGGTATAGTGGACTCATATGGCAAAACTGGTTTAAAGGGTTTTGGATGCACAAGTAGTGATCATACTTAGTGCAAAATGAAGGCTAGCAAAAAGATTGAGAAGCGACCAAACAAAAAGAGAAGAATCTCGTACCCAAGCAATAAGCATAAGTAACACCGAATAATGCACCATAAGTAGGATATAAATTTCCTTGCATGAATATTGACTTTCGTGCTTGCATAGGGAATCACAAACCTTAACATCAATATTCTTACTAAAGCACAATTACTCATCAACATGACTCACATATCATATCATCATATCTCAAAACCATTACTAAGAGTCAAGTTTATTTTGTCCAATGATCTTCATGAAAGTTTTTATTATATCCTCTTTGGATATCTATCACTTTGTAACTATTTTCATATGTTGCTTTTGGTAAGCTCAAACAAATATAAGTGAAGATCATGAGCATAATTTTTTTCTTTCTCTCAAATTAATCTAAGTGAAGCAAGAAAGAATTTCTTCAAAATTTACTAACTGCCAAATAGATCTAAGTGAAGAATTAGAGCATTTCTTCAAAATTAACAAAGCACACCATGCTCAAAAAGATATAAGTGAAGTACTAGAGCAAGTCCATGGCTCTAAAAATTTAAGTGAAGCATAGGAGCAAGCATAGCATAATTTTTGGCTCTCTAAAAAGGGTGTGTCCAGCAAGGATTTGACACTTAAAACACAAAGCAAAACAAGAAAAGACTCATATCATACAAGACGCTCCAAGAAAAACACATATCATGTGACGAATAAAAATATAGTTTCAAGTAAAACAGTAAAATACCGATGGTTGTTAGAAGAAAGCGGGGATGCCACTCGGGGGCATCCCCAAGCTTAGCTGCTTGCTACTTCTTTGAATATTATCTTGGGGTGCCTTGGGCATACACAAGCATAGCCTTTTGCTTATCCTTATTCCTTCATCCATCGTAAGATAACCCAAAACTTGAAAACTTCAATCACACAAAACTCAAACAAAACCTTCATGAGATCTGTTAGTATAAGAAACCAAACCACTACAAGTACTGTAGAAAAACATTCTTATTTTTTTGCATATATCTACAGTACTCCAACTTTTCTATGGCAAAAACTTATCAAAGAAAACCATAGAATCATCAAAACAAGCACACAACGCAAAGAAAACAGAATCTGTCAAAAACAGAACAGTCTGTAGCAATCTGAAAATTTCGAATACTTATGTAAATCCAAAAATTATGAAATAAATTTTTTGAAGTGTGGAATTTATCTATTAATCCTCTTAAAAAAGAACCAACTTAAAAGAACTCTTCTGTAAAAAATGACAACGAATCTCGTGAGCGCAAAAGTTTCTGTTTTTCATCAAGATCAAATAAACTTTCACCCAAGTCTTCCCGAAGGCATTGCTTGGCACACAAACTAATTAAAACATAAAAAAACAATCATAACAGTAGAATAATTGTGCTAACACTCAAGAACATAAAGCAAAAAGAAAAAATAAATTTTATTCATTGGCTTGCCTCCCAACGAGCGCTATCGTTCTACGCCCCTAGCTAGGTATAAGATTTCAACGATGCTCACATAAAACAGAAGAGTTGAAGCACAAAGAGAGCATCATAGAACACGTGAAAAACACATCTAAGTCTAACATACTTACTATGCATAGGAATTTTATAAGGGAACAAATTACCAAGGCAAGCAAAAACTAGCATATGCAAGGAAAAAGAAAGAGACGATAGCAATCTTGACATGAAGAGAGGTAACTTGGTAACATGAAAATTTCTACAACCATATTTTCCCCTCTCATAATAATTACATGTAGGTTCATAAGAAAATTCAACAAAATAGCTATCACATAACATATTCTCAACATGATCCACATGCATGCATAGTTGACACTCTTCCAAAATAGTGGGATTAACATTAACTAAAGTCATGACCTCTCCAAACCCAATTTTATCAAAAATTTCATAAGATTGAACATTCTCCAAATATGAGGGATCTAAAGTTGACACTCTTCCAAACCCACTTTCAATATTATTGCAAACACTATTATCAATCTCATATTCATAACGGGTGAGGGTGTCCTGGACTAGGGGGTGTCCGGACAGCCGGACTATCATCGTCCGCCGGACTCCAAGACTATGAAGATACAAGATTGAAGACTCCGTCCCGTGTCCGGATGGGACTTTCCTTGGCGTGGAAGGCAAGCTTGGCGATACGGATATGTAGATCTCCTACCATTGTAATCGACTCTGTGTAACCCTAGCCCTCTCCGGTGTCTATATAAACCGGAGGGCTTAGTCCGTAGGACACAACATACATTACAACAATCATACTGTAGGCTAGCTTCTAGGGTTTAGCCTCCTTGATCTCATGGTAGATCCACTCTTGTAATACCCATACCATCAATATTAATCAAGTAGGACATAGGGTTTTACCTCCATCAAGAGGGCCCGAACCTGGGTAAAACATCGTGTCCCTTGTCTCCTGTTACCATCCGCCTAGACGCACAGTTCGGAACCCCCTACCCGAGATCCACCGGTTTTGACACCGACATTGGTGCTTTCATTGAGAGTTCCTCTGTGTCGTCACCGATAAGCTCGATGGCTTCTTCAATCAACAACGAAGCCGTCCAGGGTGAGACTTTTCTCCCCAGGCAGATCTTCGTATTCGGCGGCTTCGCACTGCGGGCTAATTCACTTGGCCATCTGGAGCAGATCGAAAGCTATGCTCCTGGCCGTCAGGTCAGGTTTGGAAGCCTAAACTTCACGGCCGACATCCGCGGGGACTTGATCTTCGACGGGCTCGAGCCACAGCCGAGCGTGCCGCGCTGTCACGATTGGCATGATCTAGCTCTGCCATCGGACAGTGCCTTGGTGGCCGCACACAAATCCGCTCCGGCCCTCAGTCCGGAGCTGATCGCCCAGATCGAGGACCGGTGGCTGGACACCGCCTCGGGGGATGCAACTTCCGCAGCGATGGAGCCGAACTCTGACCTTGTCCCCTACAAAGCTTGTGACTCCGAGGAGCCGGACTCCCTGCCGGACTCCGAACCTCCTGCGCCCCAGCCAATCGAATCCGATTGGGCGCCTATCATGGAGTTCACCGCTGCGGACATCTTTCAGCACTTGCCCTTTGGCGACATCCTAAATTCGCTAAAGTATGTCTCACTATCCGGAGAGCCCTGGCCGGATTATGGCCAGAATGGTTGGGATGCAGACGACGAAGAAATTCAAAGCCCACCCACCACCCACTTTGTAGCCACTGTCGACGATCTAACCGACATGCTAGACTATGACTCCGAAGACATCGACGGTATGGACGACGATGCCGGAGACGATCAAGGACCAGCGCCTACAGGACACTGAAAGACCACCCCAACACATGATGTATATATGGTGGATACCCCAAAAGGAAGTGATAACGAGGACCAACGGAGCACGGCAAAAGATAATCCCGCCGATAAACAACCAAAACGGTGACGCAGACGCCGCCCTAAGTCTCGCCTCGACAACAACAGCGCTCCTAGCGACCCAGCAATAGAGCAGGGCAAACCAGTGGGCGACAAACAGGTAGCCAAGCAACTGTCCGAACAGGACGAGTCGGATAATCAATCCATGCCCGGCGAAACCAACAGTCCAGACGACCTCACGCCAGACACACCACCGGAGAATAAAAGCCTACGAAAAAGACTCGTCGCCACTGCAAGAAGTTTGAAGAAGGAAAAACGGAAGCTCAAAACAGCGGAAGACATACTCAGAATGAGGTGGAGCAAAGTGCTCAAGACCGCAGACAAATACGGCAATGACCATCAATCAAAGAGCTACCCGAAGCGCAAGCTGCTGCCAGAATTTGACGAGGAAGCCATAGAGCCCCCACAGTCAAAAAACAAAGAGGCCGCCTGGCCGGATAGATGGCAAGATGATAGGCCAAAATCTAAAAGCGGCGCCGCACATAAGCCGACTCATGACCCTGGAAAAACAGATGGCCCAGCTAGGTCCATTTACGGGCCAAAAAAGAGCGCCCCAGGAAGCAACACAACACATTAAGTGTTCGAAGACAGCGGTACACCCAAATACAGGGGCGCCGCACACCCACTATGTTTCACCAATGAGGTGCTGGATCATGAATTCCCAGCGGGGTTTAAACCCATAAACATAGAGGCTTACGACGGAACAACAGACCCTGGAGTCTGGATAGAGGATTATATACTACACATACACATGGCTAGAGGAGATGATCTCCACGCCATAAAATACTTACCCCTCAAGCTCAAAGGGCCAGCCCGTCATTGGCTCAAAAGCCTCCCAGAAAACACTGTTGGAAGTTGGGAAGAGCTTGAGGACGCGTTTAGAGCAAATTTCCAAGGGACTTATGTCCGCCCTCCGGATGCGGACGATCTAAGTCATATAACTCAACAGCCCAGAGAGTCAGCGTGCAAATTCTGGAACAGGTTCCTTACTAAAAAGAACCAAATAGTCGACTGTCCGGACGCCGAAGCCTTAGCAGCTTTTAAACACAACGTCCGAGACGAATGGCTCGCCAGACACCTCGGCCAAGAGAAGCCGAGGACAATGTCCGCGCTAACAAGCCTCATGACCCGCTTTTGCGCGGGGGAAGATAGCTGGCTAGCAAGATGCAGCACCAGCGACCCAAGTACATTCGATATTAGAGATGGAAACGGAAAATCACGGCGCAGAAAAGATCAGCGCCGGAATAAAGAGAAAAGCCCAAAGAACACGGCGGTTAACGCCGGATTCAAAAGCTCGCGGCCAAACAACAAAACACTGCCTCTTAAGGACAACAGTGATGAGCTATCCAACTTAAACAAAATTTTGGATCGGATATGTCAAATCCACAGTACCCCCGGAAGGCCTGCAAACCACACTCACCGAGATTGTTGGGTTTTCAAACAGTCCGGCCGACTCAACGCCGAACACAAGGGGCTCGACGCATCAAGTGAGGACGATGATAAACCCCACCAGCAGAGCACCGGAAAACAAAAGACTTTCCCACAAGAAGTCAAAGCAGTAAACTCACTTCATGTGATAATACGGAAAAACAATGTGGCACCCTCTAAGATGGGTCTCGCACGGTGCACCCCAGCGGAACCTCGAGATTGGATGTCAAAACCAATCACTTTTAACCACCTGGATTATTCCAAAAGTGTTCGAAATGCAGGATGGACTGCTCTGATATTGGATCCTATAATCGATGGACTACAATTTACAAAAGTCCTGATGGACGGAGGCAGCAATTTAAACTTGCTATATCCGAACACAATCCGCGAGTTGGGGATGGACCTTACTAAAATTCGACATAGCCGCACTTCCTTTAAAGGAGTGACGCCAGGCCCTTACGCCAAGTGCGCAGGCTCCTTATTACTAGAAGTTGTGTTCGGGTCACCGAACAACTCCCGACGCGAAAAACTAATCTTTCATGTCGCCCCGTCCAAAGTAGCTATCAAGCACTATTGGGACGTGAAGCTTTTGTCCGCTTCAACGCCGTACCACATTACGCGTCCCTTACACTTAAAATGCCCGGTCCACGTGGCATCATTTCATTACGAGGGTCATTTAAAGACCCCGGACACGGCTAGACGAGTTCGGCATAAATAAGCTAGGGGCTCCCTAGCCGCACACCCCTTCACAAGGGGCTGTGCGTATAAGCAACAATGAGCTAATATAGACTCTGCTTTACTTATTAATATTTTTCATATACTTTTTTTCGCACGATTTCCTTTCAAACTAAGTTCCTCTCTTTTTACAGATGAACAACATGCACACCCGTCCAGGATAACGGCACAACAGAGACACAGGCGCAGACGTGCAGTAGGGACCCGTTGCAAGGATTCTTTTCAGATTAAGACCCTGCGTAAACCTTTTTTACTGTCTCTTGTTGCTATAATCCCCTGGTTTCTCATTATAACCAGAGTGGAGCCTGACGTTTTGGCATCGGCCGCGTCAGAGGACCTTGCCCGTACCTGGACACTAGGGGCTTAGGGCATTGTTCTGCCCATTATTATAAAGACCGAACACCTTAGGGAGTGTTCGGCGTCTCGAGTTAGGCCTTATATGCATCAGCTCCGAATCATGTCTTTGGTCAAATGTTGGGTTTGCCCGGCTCCTGTGTTTTGCTGCCTTACGTTCCGTATCATCGGCTAACGCGGCACCAGGAGAACTACTGCGATTGTGCCCCAGTTCGGCTGGGCGAGCACCTCAGTAGAGAAAGCCGAAAACTGACTGTCATGATACAGCGAGAGACTGGTCAACCACTCGATCGACCACCGGAATGTTTAGAATTCCTCCGCTTTGACGAAGGACCGTTTCCCGGTCAGGCACACACGCGCCCCGAATTCGGAGAGCGCGGTGCCTCCAGGGGCTATATCGTAGCCCCACCCTCAAACTCCAATGGCTAAGTGAAAGTGATAAAGCATCATAGTCCGGTTGCCTCGTTTGCTACGCTACCACCTCCTCAACAGGACCGAGACGTCGGATTAAGTGTGACAATGCGCTATTTTTGCAAACACCCCCGCACCTTGTGCGTGGGGGCTGAAGCCAAAGACTGCCATCTTTCAGGTTATACACACGTATACATAAACGGCCGCATAGGAGATATTTCAATAGTTGGAACGCACAAGTATAAAAAGCGATTACATCATAACCATTGTTTTACAAAATACAACGTTCATTTGAACGTGACATTTTTCGAGCACTGCGACTCTATTACGCGAGCACCACGCATAACTTCCCCAAAATAGTGCTCGACGGGTAACCGGCTTTCGTCCGAACCCTGGGTTGCAACAGTGGTGGCATCCATCTCTGTCCAATGTGTCTTCACACGGGCAAGGGCCATCCGTGCACCTTCTATGCAGGCCGACTGCTTCATCTCCTTGATATGCGGCACCGCCCCAAGAAATTTCTGCAATAAGCCAAAATAGCTCGTCGCCTTGGGCCTCTCTAGCCAGACATGAGTCACGATATCCGTCATGGCAAGTCCGGACAACCTGTTCAGCTCAGCCCATTCGGCCAACCGATCGGTCAGCGGAAGTGAACGATCCGGACTATGGAATTGAGACCAAAACAGCTCTTCCGTCTCGTGATCCTTCTGACTTCGGAAGTGCACAACGGCATCTGCCGCACTTGCCGCTAAGTCCATATATGGATCCTCCGGACCCCACAGCTGGCCAAGCTGGGCATAATTTGGATCCATAAACCGGCGACGCAGCAGAAAAGGCTTGCCAGCCACAATGTCTCTGGCTTGACACAGCTCCTCCTTCATAGCCCGCATTGCAGAACGGGCATCCTTGGCTTCGGCGGTGGCCTTCCTCAGGTCTTCTCGCTCCGATAGGCGCTCCTTTTCAAGAGCCTCATTGCGGTCGGTAGCATCCTTCAATTTGACGGCCAACTCGGCCATCTCTTCCCTGCTTAGGCAGTGTGCAGCCCTTTCGACTTCTAACTCCTCGGCCGCCCTAGAGGCAGCCGCATCACTCCTTCTGGCTTGCTCCTTGGCTTGAGCAAGTTCGACCCGAAGGCTCTCCACAGCAGCAGCACCATCTGCATCAAGCATAAATATTGTAATAGGTGGGCTTTAGCTCCCCTAAATAGGTGACTGCGGAGAATTAATTTACCTTGTGACTCGTCAAGTCGCTTGTTGACTAGCGCGATGTCTGCATCCGCAACATCGAGTTGCCGCATTAATTCAACAACTCCACCAGTCCGGCTAGCCCCCTGACTATCCGCCACCTGCATAGGAAAGGCGACACTCAATACCTGTGATTTTGATCCTCGGCACGCTGTCACTTGCGACAACATACCGAGTCTCAGGGGCTACTATTTATACAGGGCGCACTTTCATGTGCAAAACTGTCAAAAAGGTGCGTCGTTTTTACGTACCTCAAAACCCGCCAGCAAACTCCTGATGACATTATGCAATCCGCTTTCGGCGGACGAAATCCTTCCAATCACTATGCTCATCAATGCACGGTGATCTTCTGAGATGGACGCCCTCTCAAGCAGATCCTTCAGCTCCCCCGGCCGAACACTAGTCGGCGCCGAACTCTTCGGCTCTGCCGGGCTCGGGGACACCCTTCATGATGACACTTCAGGCTCGTCCGCCCTATCCGACGGCGCGGCCGACGGAGGCGTCTCGCTCTCCATCATCTCCGGACGAAGATCCCCCGAAGACGAGCTCATCTGAGAAGGTCGTAGATCCAAACTACAAGGTAAAATTTTTGGTTATCCTCAGAAGCATAAATAGGGATGTTTCTTATTAATGGACTCCCCTTTTTTTTTACTCACGGCTCGCTGGAGGGCTGATTATTTAGAGAAGACTGTGCGTCTGGGGCCTTCCCGGACGCAGGACCTTCTGGTGAAGATTTCTTCCCCCGCTTAGGAGCTTTGGCCTCCGGGTTTTCGGAGGCGGTCCTCTTCTCCCCCTGGAGGGAGGGATTCTCGATCCCCCCTTCTTCGAGCACCCCCTTGGGCGAGGGGATAGCTCCTCTATTTTCCCCTTCGCCTTCTTCTGAAGGCGCGACCTCCAACATTCTGACCAGCACGGGCTCCGGTGCGGTCTCTGGGAGGGGGGCCAGACACTGTATCAGCTTTGCTTGCGCTATCCATTCCTGTTGAAGGATAACGGGTTAAAAGGCGAATTGTAGAAAGTCAAACAAACGGAGCGTCCGAACACTGAGCTACTTACTTGAGTATCCGGGTGATTGCAGCTTAGGCCGGCATCCTCGGTCAATTCCGGACACGCCACCTGCGGTCCGAAGAATAACTTGTACATCTCCACGGGTGTTGTACCCATGAAGTGTTGGAGAATTCGTGGTCCCTCCGGATTGAACTCCCATAGCCGGAGAGGACGGCGTTTGCAGGGCAGGAGACGCCTAATTAGCATGACCTGCACCACCATGACCAGATCGATCTCCCTCGCCTGGAGGTCTCGAATCCGGCCCTGCAATAGGGGCACGTCTTTTGATGGCCCCCAATTGAGCCCTTGGTTGACCCACGACATCAACCGTCGTGGAGGTCCCGAGCGGAATGGAGGCGGCGGCTTCTGCCTGCTGCCCTTTGGAGCGGTGATGTAGAACCACTCCTGCTGCCACAAGCCAAGCTTCTCTTGGAAGGAGCCCTCGGGCCACGGGGCTTCGGCCCTCCTGCTTATGGCCGCCCCGCCGCACTCTGCTTGACGCCCCCCGACCATCTTCGGCTCCACATTGAAGGTCTTCAACCACAGGCCAAAGTGGGGGGTGACGCGGAGGAAGGCTTCACAGACGATGATGAATGCGGAGATTTGGAGGATGGACTCCGGAGCCAAGTCGTGAAATTCCAACCCATAGTAAAACATGAGCCCTCTCACAAAAGGATCCGTCGGGAAGCCTAAACCCCGAAGGAGGTGGGATACAAAGACGACATACTCGCCGGGCTCGGGGGTGGGGATGGCCTGCCCTTCGGCGGGCAACCTGTGTGAAATCTCGTAGAACAGGTACTTGGCTTCTCGCAGCTTTAGCACGTCCTCCTTCGTAACGGAGGAGGGCATCCACCGGCCCTGAAGGTCGGAGCCGGACATTGTTGAAGGTCCGAAGCGCTCGAATCTGGGGCTCTGGGTGTTGGAACTTGGAGCGAGGAGAAGATTCGGTGGAAGATTGAAGAAAAAGAACGAGCCTTGGTCCTATTATAAAGAGGGAGAATACCAAGAGCCGTCTCCGTGACCGTTCAGGACTCGCCTTCGATAGGGGAGGCGGGGCGACGTGCGCGGTTGGGTTACCCACGTCCGTATTGATGAGAATCCCGGAATAAGGGGAACACGATCTCTGCTTCGACAAGACGTGCCAAGGAAACCGCTTCGCTAAACGCGCTGAGGCAGTATAATAAAAAATGATTCAAGTAAAGGCTTGGTAGTGGTGTGACGTCATGCCGCAAAATACGTCAGCAGATTGAACTTGTGTACATTTTATTCTCTCTACGGTGGAATGTGGAATTTATTTTGCAGAGCCGGACACTATCCTGGTGTTCACAATCTTCTCTGGATTATTCAAGGGAGGAACCCGCCTTGCAATGCCGAACATTATGCGCGCCGGACTTATCGTCATTGAAGCCAGGTTCAGGGGCTACTGAGGGAGTCCTGGACTAGGGGGTGTCCGGACAGCCGGACTATCATCGTCCGCCGGACTCCAAGACTACGAAGATACAAGATTGAAGACTCCGTCCCGTGTTCGGATGGGACTTTCCTTGGCGTGGAAGGCAATCTTGGCGATACAGATATATAGATCTCCTACCATTGTAATCGACTCTGTGTAACCCTAGCCCTCTCCGGTGTCTATATAAACCGGAGGGCTTAGTCCGTAGGACACAACATACATTACAACAATCATACCGTAGGCTAGCTTCTAGGGTTTAGCCTCCTTGATCTCATGGTAGATCCACTCTTGTAATACCCATACCATCAATATTAATCAAGCACGACGTAGGGTTTTACCTCCATCAAGAGGGCCCGAACCTGGGTAAAACATCGTGTCCCTTGTCTCCTGTTACCATCCGCCTAGACGCACAGTTCGGGACCCCCTACCCGAGATCCGCCGGTTTTGACACCGACAACGGGTCTTAAATAAATTTTCAAGATCATAAGAAGAAGCACCCCAATCATGATCATTGCAATAAGTAGTGGACATAGCAAAATTAGTATCCCCAAGCTTGGGGTTTTGCATATTATTAGCATGATTGACATTACTAGAATTTATAGTGAACTCATTGCAATCGTGCTTTTCATTCAAAGAGCTATCATGAATCACTTCATAAATTTCTTCATCACAATTTTCAGATTCACGAATCTCAAGCAAAACTTCATAAAGATAATCTAGTGTACTCAAATCACTAGCAATTTGTCCATGATAATTGGATCTCTTAAAAAGATTAGAAAGTGGATGATGATCCATACCAAGAGATATTTAGCAAGCAAAGATGCAAGCACATATAAGACACATGGCACACAAGCAGAGAAGAGATCTGACGAGAAAACGATGAACGAAAAAGAGAGCTAATAAAATGGCAATTTTTGTGAAGTGGGGGAGAGGAAACGAGAGGAAAATGGCAAATAATGTAAATTGAAAGGAGATGAGATTTGTGATTAGGAACCTGGTTATGTTGAAGATCCTCCCAGGCAATGGCGCCAGAAATTCCTTTTGATGTCACTTGAAGCTACATCGGTATTTCCCCAAAGAGGAAGGGATGATGCAGCACAGCGGCAGTAGGTATTTACCTCAGATATGAAACCAAGGTTATAGAACCAGTAGGAGAACCAAGTAACACAATGTAAACAACCCCTGCACACAAGGAACAACTCCTCACAACCCGACGTGTTAAAGGGGTTGTCAATCCCTTTCAGGGTATGGCGCCTCAAGATAGGCAAAGGACGTGAGGTAAATTTGTTGATAGGATAAATAGATCGTGGAACAAATAAATTGTAGCAAGGTATTTTTGTATTTTTTGGTTTAACAGATCTGAAAATAAATGCAAGAGAAAATACATCGCAAAGGAAACTATGATGAAAAGAGACCCGGGGGCCATAGGTTTCACTAGTGGCTTCTCTTGAGAAAAATAGCAAACGGTGGGAAAACAATTACTGTTGGGCAATTGATAGAACTTCAAATAATCATGACGATATCCAGGCATTGACCATTGCATAGGCATCACGTCCAAGATTAGTAGACTGACTCCTGCCTGCATCTACTACTATTACTCCACACATCGACCGCTATCCAACATGCATCTAGTGTATTAAATTCATGAGAAAACGGAGTAATGCAATAAGAATGATGACATGATGTAGACAAGATCCGTTTATCTATTGCGGCAGATATGGATCCCATCTTTTTATCCTTAATAGCAACGATAAATACGTGTCGGTTCCCCTTCTGTCACTGGGATCAAGCACCGTAAGATCGAACCCACTACCGGGCATCTCTTCCCATTGCAAGATAAATAGATCAAGTTGGCCAAACAAAACCCGAATACCAGGGAAGAAATACGAGGCTATAAGCAATCATGCATATAAGAGATCAAAGAAGACTCAAATAGCTTTCATGGATAAAAACATAGATCTGATCATAAACTCAAAGTTCATCGTATCCCAACAAACACACCGCCAAAAGACTTCCATCTTATGGATCTCCAAGAGATCATTGTATTGATAATCAAGTGAGAGAGAGGAAGCCATCTAGCTACTAACTACAGACACGTAGGTCTACAAAGAACTACTCACACATCATCGGAGAGGCACCAATGGAAGTGGTGAACCCCTCCGTGATGGTGTATAGATTGGATCTGGTGGATCTGGACTCTGCGGCGGCTGGATGAATATTTCGTCGACTCCCCTAGGGTTTCTGGAATATTGGGGTATTTATAGAGCAAAGAGGCGGTCCAGGGGGCACCCGAGGTGGGCATAACCCACCAGGGCGTGCCTGTGCCTCCTGGCGTGCCCTGTTGGGTTGTCCCCTCCTCGGGACTCCTCCAAGGTCCAACCAGGGCCCAACTTCTTCCTTTTGGTCCATAAAAAATCATCGTAATTGGTGTGGCATTTGGACTCCGTCTGATATTGATTTCCTGCGATGTAAAAAACATGCAGAAAACAGCAACTGCCACTTGGCACTTCAATTGGTTAGTACCAAAAAATGATATAAAATGACTATAAAATGATTGTAAAACATCCAAGAATGATAATATAACAGCATGGAACAATAAAAAAATTATAGATACATTGGAGACGTATCACACCATTGCCGGGGAGCATAGCTCTATTCTCTAAGTCACTTGGGATTTATATCTGTTGATCACTATGACGAATCTGAAAGACAACAAAACCAAGATCTATCCCTCAACTATGAGGGGAGGTAAGGAACTGCCATCTAGCTCTGCACTTGATTCACCTTCTGTTTTGAGTAAACTTGCGACACCTACGCCTGCTATTGATTCTGGTATGTCGCATGTTATTGATGATGCCACTTCTGCTATGCATGATGCTTAGGATGATACTACTTCTCTGCTTCAGAATAATGTGCCACTAGGTGAATTTCGTGATGAACAACTTTCTAGGGTCAGAGAGAAAGAAATTACCAAAACTGATGATATTGATGGAAGTGATGATGAATATTCTCCCCCTAGATATGAATGCCTGTTGTACCTGAGGGTTATGTTATGGAAGAAGAAACTGCTAGAGACTTCTTTGCTTGCAATGATAGATATGATCTTAAGAAACTAGTAGCTAAGCTGAAAGAAAAGTCTTTGAATGCTAGAATGTAATATGACCCTGCTTTTGCTACTTCACCTATCTGTGTTACTAATAAGGATTATGAATTCTTTGTCGATCCTGAGTTAATTACTTTGGTTGAATCTGATCCTTTTTATGGCTATGAATCTGAAATTGTTGTGTCACATCTTACTAAACTAAATGGTATAGCCACCCTATTTACTCATGAGGAAAAAATTCGCTATTACTATATTCTTAAATTGTTTCCTTTCTCATTAAAGGGTGAAGCTAAGATATGGTTTAATTCTCTTGCTCCTGGTTGTGTGCGTAGTCCCCAGGATATGATTTATTACTTCTCTGCAAAATATTTCCCCGCTCATAAGAAACAAGCTGCCTTACGGGAAATATTTAATTTTGTGCAAATTGAAGAAGAGAGTCTCCCACAAGCTTGGGGGAGGCTTCTTCGATTACTTAATGCTTTGCCTGATCATCCTCTCAAGAAATATGAAATACTTGATATCTTTTATAATGGACTAATCGATGCTTCCAGAGACCACCTGTATAGTTGTGCTGGTTGTGTTTTCAGGGAAAGATCTATTGAGCAAGCTGACTTGCTATTGAATAAATATACTGAGTAATGATAATGATTGGACTACCGTAACCAACTCCTAAGCCAACTCCGAAGAAAGGGGTATTCTATTTCTCAGTCCTGATGATATGCAAGAGGCAAAGAAATCTAAGCTGAAGATGTTAAGAATTTACCGCCTATTGAAGAGATACATGGTCTTGATAACCCGACATAGGTAGTAATGGTAAATTCTCTCTATAGATTTGAAGAAGGCGATATTCCTCATAATAAGTCTGCTAGTAAATGCTTGGATGAGTTGATAATTTTATTGTTAAACAAGAGAACTTCAATGCTTATGTTGGTAGACAATTGAAACGTAATGCTTATATAGTTGAACACTTGAGTGATTATATGTCTAGAGTGAAAAGTGATCTTAAGCTTATTCGTAAACATGCTTCCGTGGTTACAACTCAAGTAGAACAAGTACTTAAAGCACAAGATGATTTGCTCAATGAGTTAAATAATAAGAACAATGATGATGCTGTTAGAGTTATGACTAGAGGTGGTAAAATGACCCAAGAACCTTTGTATCCTGAGGGCCATCCTAAGAGAGTTGAGCAAGACTCTCAGAGAATTAATACTGATACACCTAGTCCTTCTAATAAAAAAAGAATAAGGATAGGAGTTTGCATTCTTCTAGTGAACCTGTTATTGACACACCTGAGAATCCCAATGATATTTCTATTTCTGATGCTGAAACACAATCTGGTAATGAACATGAACCTAGTGATAATGTTAATGATGATGTTCATGTTGATGCTCAATCTAGTAATAATAATGATGTAGAGATTGAACCTGTTGTTGATCTTGATAACCCACAATCAAAGAATCAAGGTTATGATAAGAGAGACTTTGTTGGTAGGAAGCACGGTAAAGAAAGAGAACCATGGGTTTAGAAACCCATGCCTTTTCCTCATAAGCCATCCAAGAAAAAGGATGATGAGGATTTTGAGTGCTTTGCTGAAATGATTAGACCTATCTTTTTGCGTATGCCTTTAACTGATATGCTTAAAATGAATCATTATGCTAAGTATATGAAAGATATTGGTACAAACAAAAGAAAGATTACGGAAGCTGAAATTTCCACCATGCTAGCTAATTATACTTTTGAGGGTGGAATACCAAAGAAACTAGGAGATCCAGGAGTACCAACTATACCATGCTCCATTAAAAGAAACTACGTTAAAACGGCTTCATGTGATCTTGAATCCGGTATTAGTGTTATGCCTTTCTCTTTATGTCGTAGACTTGATTTGAATAAGTTGACACCTACTGAGATCTGTTTGCAAATGGCTGATAAATCAACTGCTATACCCATCAGTATTTGTGAGGATGTGACTGTTGTAGTTGCAAACGTTACTATTTTAACGGACTTTGTTATTCTTGATATTCCTGAGGACGACAGTATGTCGATCATCCTTGGTAGACCCCTTTTGAATACTGCAGGGGCTGTTATTGATTGCAACAAAGGCGATGTCACTTTTCATTTTAATGGTAATGAACATATGGTACACTTTCCAAATAAACAACCTCAAGTTCATAGTATCAGTTCTATTGGAAAAATTTCAACTATTACTATTGGAGGTTTTGAATTCCCTCTTCCTACTGTCAAAAAGAAACATCATATTCTTATTGTTGGGGACATGCATATCCCCATTGAGGTAACCTAGTACCGAACGTACGGCACCTCCGCGATTTGCACACGTTCAGCTCGATGACGTCCCATGAACTCCGATCCAGCAAAGTGTCTAGGAAGAGTTTCATCAGCACAATGGCATGATGACGGTGATGATGCAGCTACCGACGCAGGGCTTCGCCTAAGCACCGCAACGATATGACCGAGGTGGATTATGGTGGAGGGGGGCACCACACCCGGCTAAGAGATCAATGATCAACCCGTATATAAAGGAGTGGAGGAGGGGGAGAGGGCCGGCCTCCTAGGCGCGCCCAAGGGGGGAGTCCTACTCCCGGTGGGAGTAGGATTCCCTCTTCCCTAGTTGGAGTAGGAGAGGAAAGGAAGGGGAAGAAGGAGAGAAGGAAAGGGGGGCCGGCCCCCCTCCAAATTCGGATTGGGCTTGGGGGGGGGGGCGCCCCCACCTTGGCCTCCTCCTCCTCCTTTCCACTAAGGCCCAATAAGGCCCATTGACTACCCGGGGGGGGGGGGGTTCCGGTAACCTCCCGGTACTACGATAAATGCCCGAACTCACCCGGAACCATTCCGACGTCCAAACATAGCCATCCAATATATCGATCTTTATGTCTCGACCATTTCAAGACTCCTCGTCATGTCTGTAATCATATCCGGGACTCCGAACTACCTTAAGTACATCAAAACACATAAACTCATAATACCGATCATCACCAAATGTTAAGCGTGCGGACCCTACGGGTTCCAGAACTATGTAGACATGACCGAGACATGTCTCCGGCCAATAACCAATAGCGGAACCTGGATGCTCATATTGGCTCCCACATATTCTACGAAGATCTTTGTCGATCAAACCGCATAACAACATACGTTGTTCCCTTTGTCATCGGTATGTTACTTGCCCGAGATTCGATCGTCGGTATAACAATACCTAGTTCAATCTCGCTACTGGCAAGTCTGTTTACTCGTTTCGTAATGTATCATCCCGTAACTAACTCATTAGTCACATTGCTTGCCGGGCTTATAGTGATGTGCATTGCCGAGAGGGCCCAGAGATACCTCTATGACAATCGTAGTGACAAATCCTAATCTTGATCTATGCCAACTCAACAAACACCATTGGAGACACCTGTAGCGCACCTTTATAATCACCAGTTATGTTGTGACGTTTGGTAGCACACAAAGTGTTCCTCCGGTATTCAGGAGTTGCATAATCTCATAGTCATAGGAACATGTATAAGTCATGAAGAAAGCAGTAGCAATATACTAAACGATCAAGTGCTAAGATAACGGAATGGGTCAAGTCAATCACATCATTCTCTAATGATGTGATCCCGTTCATCAAATGACAACTCATGTCTATGGCTAGGAAACTTAACAATCTTTGATTAACGAGCTAGTCAAGTAGAGGCATACTAGTGACACTCTGTTTGTCTATGTATTCACACATGTACTAAGTTTCCGGTTAATACAATTCTAGCATGAATAATAAAGATTTATCATGATATAAGGAAATATATAAATAACAACTTTATTATTGCCTCTCGGGCATATCTCCTTCACCTCGAGCTCCACAAATATATCCGGATCCTCTTCGAATCCGGGGTCAAGGGCCCGGTTGTGGTCCTCTGGCTGTGGTATGGGGCTGTGGATCTCCCTGGTGATTTTTTGCCATTCCTGTTATAAACGGACGGATTGATATTCTGAAAAAGGACTCAGGGAGTTAATGGAGTAGGGTAGTGGATGGAAACTCACCCTGCTGGGAGGGTTGTACATGGAAAATCCATCCCTGGGCTTAATGCGGATGAACTCCTCTTCCTCCCCTTTGTATAATTCGGACAATATTTTCGCCAAAGTAGCGTAAGTGTCCAGACCCTTCCGACCGTAGCGGGTGGCATCATATTCTCCATTGAAGTGCCACATGGGGTGCCCTCGGTATTGGAATGGCTGAACCCCTCGCATTATGGATATCGCCATAACCTCAGCTATTGACAATCCGGATTGAGCGAGCGTCTTTATCTTGCTCATCAATTGGTGGACTTCCATGCTATCTTCCTCTCTGAGGCTCCGGGGATGCCAGCTGAGGCGCTTCTTCAATGGAGCACTTGAAAATTTAGGAAGACCCCTTCGGAATGGATCAGGAAGAGAGACATCCTCAACATAGAACCACTCTGAAGGCCATTCTTCGGATGCGTTCTTCGGTGTGCCAGATAGGTATCCGGTCCCGGCGATGCACCATATCTCGGCTCCGCCCACGTGGAATATTGATCCCTCTTGATTACGAGGGACGAGGCAAAACAGCTTCTTCCATAACTCGAAATGGGCCTCACAACCTAGAAATAACTCGCAAAGAGCAACGTAACCCACAATGTGCAGGATAGAGGCGGGAGCAAAATTGTGCAGTTGGAGACCATAGTGCTCCAAAAGCTCTCGGAGGAATGGATGGATTGGAAATCTGACGCCTCTCAATAAGTAGGGAACAAAGCATACTCGTTCCCCCTGGATGGTTTGGGGAACTTCTCCGCCTGCTCCCCACCGTCAAAGGAAGCCAATCCGGCTCGAATGGGGACTAGATCTGCGGGGGAAAGAAATCACTGGGTCTGTAGCTTCACCAGTTGGCCGTGGGATATGGAACACTTTTCCCAATCACCCAATTTGGGGCCATGAGGGCAGGAGGAAGAGCTGGGAGCGCTAGCCATGTTGGGGTGGTTTCTGCGGGCAAGCTCCGAGGATTCCTTGTTTGTGGGAGATGGTGTGGATTAGATCTGAAGGTCCCTTTCTCCTTTAATAGACAATTTTCTCACATGGTCAGGGTGGTAAGTGCAAAAATGCCCCGACCTCTTGCATTCGCCTGACACGTGGAAGATGAAATCGTGAAGGTGCAGAAGCCGATGAGCACAACATTAAATGGAAAGCCGGATACTGCTCTTTAAGTCAGTATTCGGAGAAGGAACCCGCCTTGCAATGCCGAAGACAATCTGCGTGCCGGACTCATCGTCATTGAAGCCTGATTCGGGGGCTACTGAGGAAGTCTCGGATTAAGGGGTCCTCAGATAGCCGGACTATATACATGGGCCGGACTCTTTGGCTATGAAGATATAAGATAGAAGACTTCTTCCCGTGTTTGGATGGGACTCTCCTTTGCGTGGATGGCAAGCTTGGTGATTTGGATATGAAGATTCCTTTTCTCTATAACCGACTTTGTGTAACCCTGGCCCCCTCCGATGTCTATATAAACCGGAGGGTTTAGTCCGTAGAGACAACAACAATCATAATCATAGATTAGGCTTCTAGGGTTTAGCCATTATGATCTCGTGGTAGATCAACTCTTGTAATACTCATATTCATCAAGATCAATCAAGCAGGAAGTAGGGTATTACCTCCATAGAGAGGGCCCGAACCTGGGTAAACATTATATCTCCCGGCCTCCTGTTACCATTAGTCTTAGACGCACAGTTCGGGACCCCTCTACCTGAGATCCGCCGGTTTTGACACCAACAGTGGGACCCTTGAAGAGGACAGAACCTTGCATGCAAATCTCCATAGTTGAACCATCACATAATTTACCCATCCTACAACATCATATTCTAGCTCGAGGAATTTCTACACCCCATCATGTGGTTATTGGCACCACTGTCTAGATACCATGACACCTTGTGGTTTCCGGGTAATTTTGATATTACTTTCTTCTCATGAAGAAACACCTCCCGGTTTGGTTTCAAAACCATTATTTGGATGAGATCACAAATTTCGGCCATCAGATGACTTGGACCATCATCTTCATGCTTCGTCAAATTTTCCTTGATCTCCCGCTTGTTTTAGGCTCTGAAAAATCCTTCGCAAAGTGAACAATCTCGCTGAAGTAATAGCACTTGAGCTTGGACATATCCATGTTATGTGGCTTTCGCTCGTTAGATTGATCAGCCTTACCACAACCTTGTGGCTTGCCTTTTCTAATTTGTCTGACGTGCTTGGTGTTGCTTGAGCCTTCATCGTTGTCACGCCTTCCTTTGCTACCTGGGGCCTCCCAATATGCGTGCGAGCATTGGAGTTGGTCATCGCCTCCTCCATTGCCTTCCCGACAGCCACGAGCATTCTCTTCCCATGTACGCAGTCGTCGGATCGCCTCTGTTATGGTCATATCCTTAGTGTCGATAACCTACACTCGAGCGTGCCAATGATGTACCTGAATTTATCAGTCACTGAACTGAAAAACTTTCTCCACAATATCGACTTCCCCAAGCTTTGCAACAAGCGCTTGGATCTTTCACACCAAAATAGTGAGATGCATGGCGTAGTCATTCACCGATTCAGTTTTCTCTATCTAAAACTTGTGAAATTGGCACTTCAGCACTTGTGCCTGAGCCTTCGTGACACGATCTTCTCCAATGGTCATCTGCTTGAGTGCATCCCTCTCCTCTCTTGCCATCTCGAACTCCGCCAATGTCATCAGCATGGAATTGGACACAGACTCGGGTATGGCGGCCATGACACCTTTGTTGCACTCCTCATTGACATCGTCGTTCGTGATTACCTGCCACACTCGGAGGATTCGGAGAATAATCTTCACCTTTACTGCCCATACACCTCGTTGGTGTCGGTCAGCAACGAGCAACGGGTACTGGATGGGGATGTTATGATGTTACAATACATTGGCGAGACTTGTTCCTCCACCACTACTCATTGATTTACCACCCTTCTTCACCTTGTCGGTGTCCTTGCTCGTCTTGCAATCGCCGTTGCCGGACTTGGAGTTGAGGACTCCTTATCGCTTTTGCCGCTCATCGTATATCGCTGAGGCTCTTAGATAACAATTGGTTTTCTAGCGTTGATTCTGTAGGCGAGTAGCAAACACATGCAAAGCTAGTTTCTAGCAGTAGTACGTACGTACGTGTGGAGCTGCTTTAAAGCACACACGAAGATGGATGGATTTGAGACGACGCTAACTAGAATTGATCGATCAACTCGGCGGAACTCTTTGCGGCGACTCGCGTAACGTGCGAACGAAAAAACTAATCGATTTATTGTCACAGGCATGTGAGACGTATACAATTTATTCCTTTTTGGATTTGATGTATTTACAAAGGAGCTATATACACATATAGGCCTCATTCAGCTTGAATGATTTTTATAGAGAAAACACAGGAACAAAGATTCTAGAGACATGAATTTCATAGAAATACTAACATTTCTTGTGGTTTTGGGGGTAACCTGCTGGCAAGATAATTTCTTAAGATGCAAGTGTTATTCTATCAAATTCTGGTACTACTCCTAATCTACACGCTTTAGTTTTCTCTAAGCTGAATTGAGTCCATATATAGTACTTCCGCTGTCCCATAATATAAGAGCGTTTTTGACACTAGAGACACTACAATGATGTCAAAAACGCTCTTATATTACGGGACGAAGGAAATATCTAGGACTAGCAATCTAACTTACTCGGCTATAATGTTTCAATCCTACTTGGCGATGGAAACCAACACAGACACATATGTCGTGTTTAATTCCGATAATGCAAGCGTTTCTCGCTACCACAGAACACGCCTGGATCCGGCCTGAACCTCGAAGCATCAGCCTACCAAGCTAGCAAGAAACACAGTACTCTCTTCTCCGTTTCATAACATAGTGCGTCTAGATTTTAAAAAGAGTAAAATTAAGCAAACTTTGACCGAGTATATAAATTCAAACATATACAATATGAAAATATAATTGATGATGCATCCAATAATATGCATTGGGTATCTTATTAAATTTACATAGTTTTGTGTATAATGATTATCGAGTTTATAATGTTTGACTTTTGAGAAAATCTATACGTACTTGTACTAGGGAGCACCATAGACAACCTTATTCCACTGGCATTTTACTCCATCTAGGGGGAAATCTGGTGGACTTTTACTAGGATTTAACTACACTACTCTAGATGTTATTTCACAAGATGAAGGAGATTACCATATCAAAATGACTGTGCAGTATCTGAAAACTAGGTTTATTTGGGACCTAGTGGTGATATATGGAGATGTTCAACCAGAGGGAAAAGCTAAATTCCTGGCTGAGCTTTCTAGAATCTTTCAAACTAGTGTTAACCCCGTTTTGATGGAAGGGGATTTTAATATTATTAGGAAAGCCAGTAAAAAAATAAACCAGGTACTCCTGGACACTGGAGCTTTCTGTTTAATGCTATTCTGGAACAGGCTGGAGTTAGGGAGCTTGAGATGAATGAAAGAGAATTCACATGGGGAAATAATTTGCCTATCGCCACCTTTGAAAAGTTAGATATAATTCTTTGTAGCACTGAATAAGAGGAGGTATACCCTTTGACCCAAATTACAGCTTTAGCCAGAGAAAAATCTGATCACACCCCACTTTTCTTGGACTCTGGTGACATTCAAAAATCTAACCCCATTTTCTGATTTGAAAATGCTTGGTTCTTGAGAGAAGGGATTGATAAGATCATTCATGATGTTTGGAATGACATAAGTGTTACTGGTGACAACATTGTCAGACTGTTAGATAAATTTAGATTACTTAGGCCTAAACTTAAAGGCTGGAATAGAAATATGAATGCTTGGTACATAGAGTTAAAAAAGGATGTTTTGCTTAAGCTGGATATAATTGATAAACACTATGGAGAAAATGGGCTTACTGCTGCAGATAGAAAAGAGCAAATGGAACTCAGAGGACAACTTGATAGGCTCCTCCAGTAGGAAGAAGCTAAATGGAAACAAAGAGGTAAGGTAGATGAAATTCTGGAGGGGGACAGTAACACAAAATTCTTCCATGCCAAAGCTAATGGGAGACTCAAAATAAATAGAATTAGCAGACTTGAGCAGGATGAGGGAGAGATTGAGGGGGACAAAAACTTGTTGGAATATATCACAAAATTCTATAAAGACCTGTTTGGCCATCCTGTGTTGGAGAACGCAGAAATTTCAAAAAAAATCCTACGATCACGCAAGATCTATGTATGTGATGCATAGCAACGAGAGGGGAGATTGTGTCCACGTACCCTCGTAGACCGAAAGCGGAAGCATTTAGTTAACACGGTTGATGTAGTCGAACGTCTTGGCGATCCAACCGAACCAAGCACGGAACGTATGCACCTTCGCGTTCAGCACACGTTCAAATCCATTACGTTCCTCGTACTCTTGATCCAGTTGAGGCTGAGGGAGAGTTTCGTCAGCACGACGGCGTGGCGACGGTGATGACGAAGTTACCGACGCAGGGCTTCACCTAAGCACTATGACGATATGACTAAGGTGTGTAACTGTGGAGGGGGGGGCACCGCACACAGCTAAAAAATCAACTTGTGTGTCTTTGGGGTGCCCCCTGCCCACATATATAAGGGAGGGAGGGAGAGAGGCCGACCCTCCTAGGGGTGCGCTAGGTGTAGGGAGTCCTACTAGGACTCCTAAGTCCTAGTAGGATTCCCTTTCCTTTTCGGAGTAGGAAAGTAGGAAAGGAGGGAGAGGCAGAAGGAAAGGGGGAACGCTCCCCCACCCCTTGTACAATTTGGTTTGGGCAGGGGGAGGCGCGCGCCACCTCGTGGCCCTTCTTCCCTCTCTCCACTAAAGCCCAATAAGGCCCATTAACTTCCCCCGACGAATTCCCGTAACTCTCAGGTACTCCAAAAAAATACTCGAATCACTCGGAACCTTTCCGATGTCCGAATATAGGCTTCCAATATATGAATCTTTACGTCTCGACCATTTCGAGACTCCTCATCACGTTCGTGATGTCATCCGGGACTCCGAACAAACTTCAGTCATCAAAACACATAACTCATAATATAGACATGACCGAGATACATCTCCGGTCAATAACCAATAGCGGAACCTGGATGCTCATATTTGCTCCTACATATTATACGAAGATCTTTATTGGTCAAACCGCATAACAACTTACGTTCTTCCCTTTGTCGGTATGTTATTTGCCTGAGATTCGATCGTCAGTATCATCATACCTAGTTCAATCTCGTTACCGGCAAGTCTCTTTACTCGTTCCGTAATACTTCATCCCGTAACTAACTCATTAGTCACAATGCTTGCAAGGCTTATAGTGACGAGCATTACCGAGAGGGCCCAGAGATAGCTCTCCGAAACACGGAGTGACAAATCCTAATCTCGATCTATGTCAGTCCAACAAACACCTTCGGAGACACCTGTAGAGCATCTTTATAATCACCCATTTACGTTGTGATGTTTGATAGCACACAAAGTGTTCCTCCGGTATTCCGGAGTTGCATAATCTCATAGTTTGAGGAACATGTATAAGTCAAGAAGAAAGCGATAGCAATGAAACTGTAACGATCATAATGCTAAGCTAACGGATGGGTCATGTCCATCACATCATTCACCTAATGATGTGATCCCATTCATCAAAGGAAAACACATGTCTATGGTTAGGAAACTTAACCATCTTTGATTAACGAGCTAGTCAAGTAGAGGCATACTAGGGACATTATGTTTTGTCTATGTATTCACACATGTACTAAGTTTCCGGTTAATACAATTCTAGCATGAAAAATAAACATTTATCATGCACTACTAGGAAAAAGATTACCAGTAGCGTTGGTTTTTTGCTACCAGTAGCGCTGGTACACACACTACTGTTACGACCCTATAACTATTTTTTAGCAGTAGCGCTTGTTTTGCCCCTCGCTACTGGTAAATGATGATAGCAGTAGCGCTTGTTCTTTTTGCCAACGCTATAGGTAAGTGATGGTAGTAGTAGCGCGTCTATGATACACCCACGCTACTAGTAACAAATTAGGATTTAAAATAAAAATAAAAATCTACCTATTCCAGTTTAGACATACATTTCATAGTACTCACATACATGCATTTCATAATACGTACATTTTATGCATACAATCAATCAAACATATCTGATATAGATAATTAATACATATATATACACACTATACGACACACCTATAGGTCGTTGGCGTCAGCGCCTCCACAAGCCCGTGTTTGATGTTTTTGATGTCGTCGTCATCGTCGCCGGCACAACACCGTGAGGATGTCATCATCGTCGTCACCACCACAGCCCCGTGTCAATGTCGATGTCATCATCATCGTCACTGCCACAGCCCCATGTCAATATCATCGTCGTCGTCGCCGCAGCTTCAAGTCCATGTGTTCCCTACTAGGAACTCACAAATTCTGGAATTAAAAAAAGAACCAAGACCACTACTAGGAACTCACAAAGATCCTGGAGCAGAGCACTAAGTAACAATAGCGGAAACAAAAGCATATAGCAGCAACATAGTATATATATGAATTACAAGCAGTACCAAACAGACCAATCCTAGAAATTGGGGAAAACCCAACTTAAGAAGGATACAGTTCTAGGCATGACCACAAGTGAAAGGAGATAAGGAATTCCAAGGCAGTACCAAATCTTATTATAGATTCTGAATACAAGCTTTTGAGACAAATTGCAACAAGCAAAGGCTGTGCACCAAGTAGAAATAATTCCCAGGTCATTCGCAAGCAAGCAAGAAGGCATCAGCAACATCAGATGTATTACCAACATTGTGCCTTTACTGTCAGGTCATTTCAATTTAACTCTTGGTTGAAGATGTATTATTGCTATAGTACTAGTAATCACTAGCGGTAAGAACACTTGGTGTGTCAATAAATAAGCATCAGAACCAACAATGATCTATCTAGCTACACAATGATACTAGTATTACAGTCTATTTGACTAGTAGAAAAACGGAGTTGGTCTGAAACAGAACAGAGGGGAGTTTGTAGGTACCTGGGTTATAGGTAACCAATTTGATCCTAAGAAGTTAAGAGGAGAGGAACTCCATGGGAAGTATCACGTTTGTAATGACATTACCTGCACCAGCTTTTCCCATGCTCTTTGCATGACTGATGAAGCACAAAGTTCTACCACAACACGATGCTCTCAAACAATTTCTGCAAAATATATTTGTTTAAACAACATGATAATCAGTGTTAGGTATCTCAAAGAATTTTTTAATGGTTTGAAATGACAATAAGATGTAAACATAAACTACTGGCAAATTTGACACCATTGTAAAATTGATGAGGATGTTAGAAAGACACAATGTACATATAAATTTGTTGAATATTATATACGATACTCTTTATAGCAGCAATGTTAGACACTTCTAAAGGTGGATCGTGCATATCACTAAAATAATAAAGCACATCATTCTGATAAGTAAAACTGAATGCATGACTATATAATATGCTCAATTTATTGCAAACCATGGAAGCACGACATCCTATGACTTCTAGATTGCATTCCCATCTGTGACTAATTCCAGTAGCAAACATTGCTGAAAGGATCGATATGGTTGACTAGAGGGGGGGGGGGTGAATAGGCAACTAACAATTTTTAACCTTTTCTTTACCAAATTAAACTTTGCAACAAAATAGGTTGTCTAGATGTGCAACTAGGTGAGCAACCTACATGATGCAATAACAACTAGTAGATAAGCAAGCAAGGGATGTAACAACAAGTAAGCTTGCAAGAGTAAAGGCACGAAATAACCAAGAGTGGAGCCGGTGGAGACAAGGATGTGTTACCGGAGTTCCTTCCTTTTAAGGGGAAGTACGTCTCCGTTAGAGCGGTGTGGAGGCACAATGCTCCCCAAGAAGCCACTAGGGCCACCGTATTCTCCTCACGCCCTCACACAATGCAAGATGCCGTGATTCCACTATTGGTTCCCTTGAAGGCGGCGACCGAACCTTTACAAGCAAGGTTGGGGCTATCTCCACAACAATCGGAGGCTCCCAACAACAACAACAACACCACGAAGCTTCACCACAATGGAGTATGGCTTCGAGGTGACCTCAACCGTCTAGGGTGCTCAACACCCAAGAGTAACAGGATCCACGAGGGATAAGTGGGGGGAATCAAGTTTCTCTTGGTGGAAGTGTAGATCTGGGCCTTCTCAACCAATCCCGAGCAAATCAACAAGTTTGATTGGCTAGGGAGAGAGATCGGGCGAAAATGGAGCTTTGAGCAACAATGGAGCTTTGGGGGAAAGAGGTAGGTCAACTTGGAGGAAGAAGACACCTATTTATAGTGAGGGAACACATCCAACCGTTACCTCACTGAGCAGCCCCGCACAGAGCGGTACTACCGCTGGGGCAGGGCGGTACTACCGCTGAGAGCGATACTACCGCTCCCTGCCCAGCGGTACTACCGCGCGGAAGAGGAAGCCAGGCCACTGGCCCCAGAGCGGTACTACCGTGGGAGTAGGAGCGGTACTACCGCTCGGAGCGGTACTACCGCTTCTACTACCGCTTGTAGTGCCGCAAAACCCGACACGAGAAAACACCGTCTCAAATCGGGGCGGTAGTAGGCGCGGTACTACTGCGGTACTACGGCCGAAACCCGCGAGCGGTACTACCGCTCTGCGGAGCGGTACTACCGCTCGGAGGAGCGGTACTACCGCTGGGAGGCTTTGGCGGTACTACCGCTGTAGATCGCGGTACTACCGCTGGCACAGGGCGAAGCAGGTAACGGAAGAGAAGTGCAGCTCCAAAGATGCGAAGGGAAGACGATGGGTGTGATAAGGATGTGTATGTGTTGATTCCACCCTAGTCTTACCAAAGCGGATCCCATCTTAATAGTACGGTGAATCCTACGAAACTAGTCCACCAACAACGAAACGCAGGAGCTACACCGTCTTGAATAAAACACCGAGGGGAGGAAATCGTCTCGTGCCAATGGATGATTCTCTGAAAGAACTTAACGCACACGAGTAGTCCGCAAAAGCATTTTCATCAATCACCAAGACCACTGGGGAATAAATATGCCCTTACAATCTCCCCCTTTTTGGTGGATTGATGACAATACGGGATTTGCATAAACATGATATATAGTAAGCATACAAACCCCACGGTCCTAACATGTAGATGGGCTCCCCCTAGATGTGTGCTATTTAGATAAGTGCTTTGGACTGCACAGCACACATACTAGGATCAAAGCTCCCCCTACATTTTAGAGACCAATAGTCTAAGCATGGTGTATGAGAGCAGCATAGATGATATAACAAGAAAAGCACGCAACTCATAAGCTAGATAGACATAGATAATGATACTGGAAATGAAGGTAGCATATGTCTTACACCATATGAATCGAACTTAAGTCTCACTCGAACTTAGGTCTCACAGACAAACCAACCAAAGCAAATGCAAGGAAAACACGAACAAGACACGAATAAGAGACGAAAGACACACTCGCAAATCCCTAAACTCTCCCCCTTTGGCATCGAGACACCAAAAAGGAGAGGGAGTGTTGCTACCGCTCCAGGTGAGAGCAAATGAGGGACACATGCATCAGAGCCCAACGGAATCATCGGCAGCACCGTCGTCAGTCTGGAAGTGCTCGGCCTCAGAATCGGTCCACAGGCAGTGCTGCTGAATCCACTCCTCCTCCTCAGTAAGTTGGTCCTCAGATCCACTCTGGACAGTAGCACCCAACTGGCGCATGAGCTCCTTGTGACGACCTCGAGCCTTCTTCTCAGCCACATGAGTCATGTACTGATCGTGAGCCTCCATGCAGAACAACTTCTTCATCTTAGACTTGAGCTTCTTAGCCCAAGAGGGCTCTGCCTCAGAAGGCATGTAGTCATCATCCTCATCATCATCAGCTGCAGGCTCCTCCTCTGTCTCCATGGCAGCAGTAGACGAAGGGACTCCAGTCTTAGGGGCCTGAGTGCCCCAGTTATCCTTCTTCCTCAGACGCTTGACATCATGGGAGATCAACTCTCCACACTCCAGTGGCACATTAGGATATATATGATCCCAGGCTTTCTCAATGAGTAGCATGATGAAGGGACCATAGATCGGGCACTTGCGCTCGGAGATAGCAGACAACAGCTCAGACCACATCACATGAGAAATATCCAAAGACTCTCCGGTGGGATTTTCCTTCTCACGCTGGCAGAAAAGAAGCATGTCCACAAGATAAGAGTGAACCTGGTCCAGATTCCCAATGCGAGGGAAAAGAGTCTCTCCGAAGATGCGGTGAAGGATATCCAGAAAGGCAGGCAGCTCATAGGTGTCCTTCTTTGTCTCCTGGTTGACCTTCAGAGTGCATTAGGGCCAGAGAGCTTGCTTGTGGGTGCAATGGGCGCGGGCGTGAGGGCGAAAGCCAACATGAGACTCAAGTCCAAGATCTTGCACCCCAATCAACTGCATAAACGCTCTCCACTTGACGGAAAGCAACTTGCCATTGGTCATCCAGGTGAGTGTCCTGTCCTCATCAGTCCCAACGTGAACTGTGGCATAGAATTGGGCCACAATATCAGCATCAAAGTCCTTGTTGAATTTCATGACCCCAAGAATGTTCAGTTGAGTGCACATCTGAAGAGCTTCACCAAAGTAGTCAGGATCTTGCTCCATATGGTCAGTGTTGATGGAGTGCACGTTGACAAAGACATTCTTCTTGGCTTTGAGAACATCGAAGAAGATGGCAAACTGGAACTTGGTCCAGAACGGACGGTTGACCAAAGTGGGTTCTTGGTCAGCTTCATATGTGTTGCGGCGGCGCCTTGCCCAGAACTCCTTTGGTGGCATTTCTGGCATAGTCTTGCCGGGCTTGGGCTTGACCCCTGACTTCTTCTGGAGTTGAGGTGGAGGTGGAGGTGGAGGTGCAACACTTGAGGATCCTCCGGCAGGCTCGGTGGTACAGTAGCGCTTGGACGTGGCACGTCCGGGATTGACCCAACGAGCCTGATGCTCAGGGACCTCATCACCTGGAACCACACACAAGAACACGCAAACAACCAGAAAACACAAGCATAAGCCACAAAAACACGAGCAAAAAGATCACTGAAAAGTAGAGGTAGAGTGGAATGTGGTAGAGAGCGGTAGTACCACGACCTGCTAGCGGTAGTACCGCCATGAGCGGTAGTACCGCTCCACAGGGAGCGGTAGTACCGCTCCAAGCGGTAGTACCGCCCTGGAGAGGGTGGTAGTACCGCTCGGGGTGGGGAAACAGCAGTTTCCTACTACCGTGGTCAGATCCGGCACTACCATCCTACCAAATTCAAAAATACTCCAACCAAACATCAATCCACACTGCCTAGAAGAATTCTCCATCCAACTCAAGCCTAGATTTGGCCAAAAATCGAGAGATGCAACTGCTACTGCCCCTAAGATGCTAGATTGGAAACCTAGACAAAAAGAACAAGAGAATGGGGGCAATACCGGCATCCATGGCAAGAGGATAAGGTGGGGATCGTCTCCACCGAAGGGAATGGAGAGGGATGGCCCGGAGAGGGAGATCCGCCGGAGCCCTCCCGCGGCGCCGGTTGTTGGAGAGAGAGAGGAACAGGCGTGGGGGTGAGCGAATGGGTATGGGGGATAAGAAACTCCCCCTGCCCCCGATATAACCCTCGCCCGCGCCTCTCAGCGGTAGTACCGCGCTGGGGAGCGGTAGTACCGCTTGGAGCGGTAGTACCACTCGCCAGCGGCGGTAGTACCGCCAGCAACCAAAAACTGCTTCTAGACTCAAAGAAAAACGCACGAAAAGAACGGGAAGGCAAAGATACTCAAAACAAAGACCAACGAGACACCATAAACATGTGCAACGAACCGGAACCCACTCCTTCAAGGCAACCAAACAAAAGAGGAGCGGGCTCTGGCCTCTCTCAAGAGAGGGCGGTGGCCGGAGCCACCTATGTTTGAGTCAATTGGTATGGCACCGCGAAGAATTATCCTTGGGCCCATGACCAAAACTCGTCTTTGAAGCACAAGTACCATAAAAAATGGCTAATGTGAAAGAGTTGATCGTTTTATGCATAATGGGGGAGGGAGAGTTCATTTAGAGAACAACACTCCCCCTATGTCCATGCCTACACCTAAACTAGACAACAAGTTGAGTGTGGTGGGGGGTGCACGGGTTCAAGTCACATTGCTCAAATCAATGATATTTAGCTCATGCCTTAACTCGCGAAATCTTGCTTCATCCAAGGGCTTCGTGAAAATATCTGCAAGGTTATCATGAGTGTTGACATACTTGAGCTCGATCTCCCCTCGCCTAATGTGATCCCGGATGAAGTGATACCGAATCTCAATGTGCTTCGTCTTGAAGTGTTGCACCGGGTTGAGAGAAATCTTGATGGCACTTTCATTATCACACCAAAGAGGCACTTTGTCACAAATGACACCGTACTCCTTTAAAGTTTGCCTCATCCATAGGAGTTGAGCACAACAACTACCGGCCGCCACATACTCCGCTTCGGTGGACGAGAGAGACACACAACTTTGCTTCTTGGAAGACCAACTTACCAAAGAGCAACCAAGAAATTGGCACCCTCCGGAAGTGGACTTCCTATCCACTTTGTCTCCCGCCCAATCGAAATCCGTGAAACCTTCAAGCTTGAAGTTTGCTCCTCTTGGGTACCATAAGCCAAAGTTTGTGGTATGAGCCAAATATCAAAAGATTCGCTTGACCGCCACAAAGTGACTTTCCTTTGGTGCGGTTTGAAAACGTGCACACATCCCCACACTCAACATGATATCCGGTCTAGATGCACAAAGGTAAAGCAAGGAGCCAATCATGGAGCGATATACCTTTTGATCCACCGCTTTACCATTGGGATCGATGTCAAGTTGGCACTTGGCAGGCATTGGTGTAGAAGCCGGCTTGACATCACTTAGCTTGAATCTTTTAAGCATGTCTTGAGTGTATTTGGCTTGGTTGATGAAGGTTCCTTCTCTTCTTTGTTTGATGTCAAAACCAAGGAAGAACTTCAACTCTCCCATCGAAGACATCTTAAACTTGGAGGTCATCAGAGCGGTAAATTCCTCATTGAAAGCTTTGTTAGGAGAACCAAAGATAATATCATCAACATATAGTTGGCATACAAACAACTCCCCGTTGACCTTCTTAGTAAAAAGAGTGGGATCGATTAGTCCTACTTCAAATCCACGATCTTGTAGCAACTCGATAAGGTGGTCATACCACGCACGTGGGGCTTGTTTAAGGCCATAGAGTGCCTTATCGAGTTGATACACATGATCCGGGAAGTAGGGGTCCTCGAACCCGGGGGGTTGCTTGACATAAACCAACTCATTAATAGGACCATTAAGAAAAGCACTTTTCACATCCATTTGTTGCAGCTTATAGTTGTGATGAGAAGCATAGGCAATCAACAAACGTATGGATTCAAGACGAGCAACGGGAGCAAAGGTTTCACCGTAGTCGATACCCTCGACTTGGGAGTAGCCTTGTGCTACCAATCTTGCCTTGTTGCGAATGATGTTCCCATGAGCATCTTGCTTGTTCTTAAAGATCCACTTGGTTCCAATGACATTGTGGTTCCCCGTTGGCCTTGGCACCAATCTCCATACTTTGTTGTACTCGAAGTTGTTGAGTTCTTCATGCATGGCATTGAGCCAATCCGAGTCTTCGAGCGCCTCATAGACCTTTTGGGGTTCAACACAAGAGACAAACGTGTGATGTTCACAATAGTTTGCTAATTGTCTACGAGTGCTTACCCCCTTTCTTAGGCTTCCAACTACATTTTCCATGAGATGGCCTTGAATGGTGAGCTTGGAAGCAATCTTCGCGGCGCGATGCTCTAATTCCTCCTCGGATGTGGAGGGAGGAGGGTTGACTTGATCATCTTGAGCCCCGTCTTGAGCTTGTTCTTGATCTTGAGCTTGTTCTTGAGCTTGAGTTTGCTCTTGATCTTGAACTTGCTCGAGGGGGAGAACTTGACCTTGGGCATCATTTAGAGGTTCTCCACCATCTTGAGGTTGATCTTGCCCTTGGTCTTGTTCACAAGGTTGAGGGCCTTCACTTTGTTCTTCGGAAGCGTGTGGGTCTTGATGAGGTGATGGCTCTACTTGAGTAGAGCATTGTCCTTCTCCTTCGGCCACAAGGGGTTCCTCAATGGGTAGGATTTGACCAATACCCATTCTTCTTATGGTTTGGCGAGGAATTTCATCACCTACATCACAAGTACCACTTTGCTCCACTTGGGAGCCGTTATTTTCATCAAACTCCACGTTACACGTCTCCTCAATGAGTCCGGTGGACTTGTTGAGGACACGGTAAGCATGAGAGTTTGTAGCATAACCAACAAATATGTCCTCATGAGCTCTAGCCTCAAATTTAGACAAACGAACACCTTTCTTAAGAATGAAACACTTACAACCGAACACCCGGAAGTACTTGAGGTTGGGCTTGTTGCCGGTGAGAATCTCATAAGGAGTCTTGTTCAAGCCTTTGCGAAGATAGAGCCGATTGGATGCATGACATGCGGTGTTGATGGCTTCGGCCCAAAAGTTGTACGGAGACTTGAACTCCGCCATCATGGTCCTTGCCGCATCCATCAACGTCCGGTTCTTCCTCTCCGCAACACCATTTTGTTGAGGGGTATAAGGTGCCGCATATTGATGCTTGATCCCCTCATCACTAAGAAACTCATCCAAGGTGTAGTTCTTGAACTCGGTGCCGTTGTCACTTCTTATTGTCAAGATCTTTGCATCATGTTGACGTTGAGCTTCATTTGCAAAGTCGATGACGGTTTGTTGAGTCTCACTCTTCCTCTTGAAGAAGTATACCCAAGTGTACCTTGAATAATCATCCACAATCACCAAGCAATACTTTCTTCCTCCAAGACTATCAAAAGATGGAGGCCCGAAGAGATCCATGTGAAGGAGCTTCAAGGGTCTCTTCGAGTAGATGATGGTTGAAGGAGGGTGAGCCTTTTCATGAAGCTTTCCTTCGATACAAGCACTGCAAGCACGATCTTTGGCAAAACTAACATTTGTTAGTCCACGAACATGGTCCCCCTTGAGAAGACTTTGCAAAGATCTCATATTGACATGGGCTAAACAGCGATGCCAAAGCCATCCCACGTCAACTTTAGCCATTAGGCATGTCCCGGTCTTAGTGGGTCGCTCCGAAAAATTAATCACATAGAGACCGTTCTCGACATGCCCAACAAAGGCTACTTTAAGAGTCTTGCTCCACAAGAGGGCCACGGTATCAATATCAAAGAATGTAGGAAAGCCCATGAGTGCAAGTTGACGAACGGAAAGTAAATTGAATGCAAGGGACTCAACAAGCATGACTTTCTCGATCGTTAGATCATGAGAAATGACAACCTTGCCGAGACCCAATACCTTAGAATGTGATGCATCACCCCACTCGACATTGGTGGGCATAGATGGAATCTCTTGCACGTCCACCACCAAGTCCTTGCTCCCGGTCATATGATTTGTTGCTCCACTATCGAGCAACCATGATCCCCCACCGGAAGCAAACACCTACACGAGATCAATGCTTGGTTTTAGGTACCCATTTTGTAATGGGTCCTTTAATGTTAGTAACAAGGGTCTTGGGAACCCAAATAGACCATTCAATGTACTCATAAGAAGAACCAACAAATCTAGCATAAACATGTCCATCACTAGCACGGCACAACACATATGACGGGTTAAAGTCGCCGGCTTTGTTTGAGGAAATGCTTTTGCCCTTTTGGACATCAACTTCCTTCACTTTCTCCTTCTTCTTCTTAGGAGCACCCTCTCCCTCTTTCACGAATGTTTGTTTGAGAGGAGGAGGACGATTGGTCTTGTTGTTCTTCTTCTTCTTGCTCTTGGACTTGGGTGCAAACCCAATTCCTTCTTTGGCCACAACTTCCTTTTGATTGCTCAAAAGGTCGTTGAGGTTTTTCTCACCTTGAATGCAAGACACAAGGCCTTTCTCAAGTTGATCCTTCAACTTGGCATTTTCCTCCACAAGATGCACATGCTCACAACAAGGGTTAGTAGCACATGCATTATCAATTAATACCATATGAGGAAAGGTGGCCTTTTCCTTGATTAGCTTAACTTGGAGTTGAGCATGAGACTCTTTGAGGCTAGCATGAGTACCCTTCAAGACCTTGTGGGCCTTGTCAAGTATCTCAAACTCCTCTTTGAGTCTAGCATGATCAACCCCAAGTTTAGCCTTCTCGGAGGTTAGCACACGAGACATGACAAGAGCATGATCAAGATCTTTCTTTAACTTAGCATGGTCATCATTGTGTGACTCCTCAAGAGTCAAACGATGCACACGCTCTTCCTCAAGAGCATTAGAGAGATCCGATATCTCATCGGCATAGTCACGACTATGACCTTCCATCTTGGAGATGGTTTCTTCGTGGGCCTCGATCATGTCATTGGCCTCACCAAGTTGTTCCAAGAGAGCAACAAAGTGCTTCTTGGACTTTCCCTTGAGCTTACTCATAAAAGACTCAAATTCATTCACTTCCTCATTAGACTCAACATGTCCATCAATGCAATCCTCCAAGGAGGGATTAGTAATGATGGTGGTGGTGATGTTGGGGGTTACCTTGTTTGAAGCTTTAGCCATGAGGCATCTAGCGGTGATGTTTTCGTTGGGTGATTCGAAGAGAGACACCCGGGGAGTAGCAATGGAAATGGACGCCATGGCCGTTGTTTCTTCATTTTCATCATCGTCGTCATCCTCTTGGTATTCTTCTTGAACCACCAACCCACGAGTGGGAGTCTTCTTGGCGAAGTTGTTCTTGTTGGGGAAGGACTTGGCTTTGTCTTTCCGAATGAACTTGCCACCATTGTCTTCCCGCTTCTCGTAAGGACAATCCGCAACGAAATGGCTCACATTGCCACAGTTGAAGCAAGTTCTAACTCATTGCTTGCCCTTGATGCCACTTGAGTTGTTCTTGTTGAAGTTGGGTCTTGAGCTCTTCTTGCTCCAAAATTGTCTTGAAGTAAGGGCCATGTGCTCATGGTAATCAAAATTGGTGCCTTCGGGGTTGCTTTCCTCATCTTCCACTTCTTCCTCTTCTTCCATAGTAACCTTGGTCTTCAAAGCAAGGTTAGGCTTCTTTGCTCTTTGAGAACAGAGCACCGCATTGTCGGCGGTCTTGTCCAAGATGCTCATTGCAACTAACTCATCCAACACTTCACTTGAGGTCATGGAGTGGAAGTCCGGTCGTTGACGAATAACGGAGGACATGGCCTTGTTGTAGGGCATCATGGCCTTGAGGAACTTCCGCTTGATCCAATTGTCATCCGTGTCCTTGCTTCCATGATCTCGAAGTGCCACCGCGAGTTTGGTCACTCTTCGAAATAGCTCACGAGGTTCTTCATCTTCTTTCATTGCAAACTCATCGGCTTCATCTTGCACCACTTCATAGTTGGAGCGTTGAATGCTAGCACTTACACGATAGAGACCCTCGACACATTTCCATGCTTCTTTAGCCATGACATGGGGTCAAAGGTGAGGGATATCTTCGGGAAGGATTGCATCTTGGATGATGAAGAGAGCACTCTCATTGAATTGATTGTCCACGGCTTCTCGAGGGGTGAAGTTGCTTGGGTCATGAGGATAAAAACCTTCTTCAATGATTCTCCAAAGGTTAGTGTTCACATGTTTCAAATGACGCTTAAAGCGATAGACCCAATTATCAAAATCTTCATGTTTCTCATATTTAGGAGGTGGACCGGCATGATTCAAATGAGTGGAGGGGATTGGCCCTCCATAAACCGGGGGTTCCACATGGGCAAAGATGCCGGTGCCATTTCTACCACTAGTAGAAGGACTCTTTTCATTGTTAGCTTCCCCCTTGTCGGAGATAGCATCCGTCACCTTGTTAGTAGGATCACCCACTTTCATTGGCGTGGTAGATAGTTTAAGTCCCTCTAGAAATTCATTAAACATGCTTTTAACCTCGGCCGTCATGGAGGTTTTCAATGTGTCTAAAGCCACATTGAATTCCTCACGAGAGACCGAGGTTCCCCCTTCGGCCGAAGACGAGATGGGAATCACACCGGAGTGTTCCTCCGCACCATCGTTGGTGTCAACCATACTCTTCGGACGGCAAAGTCCTTAATAAAGAGATGAGGCTCTGATACCAATTGAAAGGATCGATATGGTTGACTAGAGGGGGGGGGGTGAATAGGCAACTAACAATTTTTAACCTTTTCTTTACCAAATTAAACTTTGCAATAAAATAGGTTGTCTAGATGTGCAACTAGGTGAGAAACCTATATGATGCAATAACAACTAGTACATAAGCAAGCAAGGGATGTAACAACAAGTAAGCTTGCAAGAGTAAAGGCACGAAATAACCAAGAGTGGAGCCGGTGGAGACGAGGATGTGTTACCGGAGTTCCTTCCTTTTAAGGGGAAGTACGTCTCCGTTAGAGCGGTGTGGAGGCACAATGCTCCCCAAGAAGCCACTAGGGCCACCGTATTCTCCTCACGCCCTCACACAATGCGAGATGCCATGATTCCACTATTGGTGCCCTTGAAGGCGGCGACCGAACCTTTATAAGCAAGGTTGGGGCTATCTCCACAACAATCGGAGGCTCCCAACAACAACAACAACACCACGAAGCTTCACCACAATGGAGTATGGCTTCGAGGTGACCTCAACCGTCTAGGGTGCTCAACACCCAAGAGTAACAAGATCCGCGAGGGATAAGTGGGGGGAATCAAATTTCTCTTGGTGGAAGTGTAGATCTGGGCCTTCTCAACCAATCCCGAGCAAATCAACAAGTTTGATTGGCTAGGGAGAGAGATCGGGCGAAAATGGAGCTTTGAGCAACAATGGAGCTTTGGGGGAAAGAGGTAGGTCAACTTGGAGGAAGAAGACACCTATTTATAGTGAGGGAACACATCCAACCATTACCTCACTGAGCAGCCCCGCACAGAGCGATACTACCGCTGGGGCAGGGCGGTACTACCGCTGAGAGCGGTACTACCGCTCCCTGCCCAGCGATACTACCGCGCGGAAGAGGAAGCCAGGCCACTGGCCCCAGAGCGGTACTACCGCGGGAGTAGGAGCGGTACTACCGCTCGGAGCGGTACTACCGCTTCTACTACCGCTTGTAGTGCCGCAAAACCCGACACGAGAAAACACTGTCTCGAATCGAGGCGGTAGTAGGCGCGGTACTACTGCGGTACTACGGCCGAAACCCGCGAGCGGTACTACCGCTCGGAGGAGCGGTACTACCGCTGGGGGGCTTCGGCGGTACTACCGCTGTAGATCGCGGTACTACCGCTGGCACAGGGCAAAGCAGGTAACAAAAGAGAAGTGCAGCTCCAAAGATGCGAAGGGAAGACGACGGGTGTGATAAGGATGTGTACGTGTTGATTCCACCCTAGTCTTACCAAAGCGGATCCCCTCTTAATAGTACGGTGACTCCTACGAAACTAGTCCACCAACAACGAAATGCAGGAGCTACACCGTCTTGAATAAAACACCGAGGGGAGGAAATCGTCTCGTGCCAATGGATGATTCTCTGAAAGAACTTAACGCACACGATTAGTCCGCAAAAGCATTGTCATCAATCACCAAAACCACTGGGGAATAAATATTCCCTTACAATTGCAAACAGGGAAGATCACAGAATCTGAATTCATCCAATGAAAAGGATACAAATCAATAGAACGTGGTGTTATGAGAGCATGGCCTCCGCTGAAAGTCACAGATTAACAACAAAACCACACCGACAGCAAAATCAGAGCATCACGTTTTAGACTAGGCGTAACTAGGACTAGACCATAAGCTATACACTTCGGATAGTAAGCAGATTGCGGTTGCCAACCGATTCGTGGATACAACCAAAAATGGATGCTAAGTAGGCAAGATGAAAATCGCATGCGCCACAGCATCTAACTGAGCAAACCACCACCTCGCGTCGATTCTAGCATCTGACTGAACAAACCACGCCGGCCACACGAGAGGAATCCATTAGAAACCCTACGCTCTGCTGCGCAGAAACCCCACCCCATGCACCGCGGGCGAAATCAGACCAAATCGGCCATGCAATCGAAGCCAGCCAAGCCGCTGCTACGCACGCACGAGCGAGTGCGTCACCCCCTACCGCTACCAGATCGAGTCAGACCGGAGCACAACGTACAGATCAGGGAGACAGGGGATGGGCATGTGCATGCGTACCTCAACGATGGGGTTGCCGCGTGATAACCCACAAGTGTACGGGATCGCAATAACTTTCGAGGGCAGAGTATTCAACCCAAATTTATTGATTCGACACAAGGGGAGCCAAAGAATATTCTTAAGTATTAGAAGTTGAGTTGTCAATTCAACCACACCTAGATAACTTAGTATCTGTAGCAAAGTATTTAGTAGCAAAGTAGTATGATAGTAATGGTAACAGTGGCAAAAGTAAAGATAATAGTTTTGTAGTGATTATAACAGTAGCAACGAAAAAGTAAATAAGCGAAGCACAAGATGTGAAAAGCTCGTAGGCAATGGATCAGTGATGGATAATTATGTCAGATGCGATTCCTCATGTAATAGCTATAACATAGGGTGACACAGAACTAGCTCCAGTTCATCAATGTAATGGAGGCATGTATTCCGAATATAGTCATACGTGCTTATGGAAAAGAACTTGCATGACATCATTTGTCCTACCCTCCCGTGGCAGCGGGGTCCTAGTGGAAACTAAGGGATATTAAGGCCTCCTTTTAATAGAGAAACGGAACAAAGCATTAGCACATAGTGAATACATGAACTCCTCAAACTACGGTCATCACCGAGAAGTATCCCGATTATTGTCACTTCGGGGTTGTCGGATCATAACACATAATATGTGACTATATACTTGCAAGATAGGATCAAGAACACACATATATTCATGAAAAATAATAGGTTCAGATCTGAAGTCATGGCACTCGGGCCCTAGTGACAAGCATTAAGCATAGGAAAGTCATAGCAACATCAATCTCAGAACATAGTGGATACTAGGGATCAAACCCTAACAAGACTAACTTGATTAAATGGTAAATCTCATCCAACCCATCACCGTCCAGCAAGCCTACGATGGAATTACTCACGCACGGCGGTGAGCATCATGAAATTGGTGATGGAGGATGGTTGATGATGACGACGGCGACAAATCCCCCTCTCCGGAGCCCCGAACGGACTCCACATCAGCCCTCCCGAGAGAGATTAGGGCTTGGAGGCGGCTCCGTATCGTAAAACACGATGAAACTTTCTCTCTGATTTTTTTCTCCGTGAAACGGAATATATGGAGTTGGATTTGAGGTCGGTGGAGCATCAGGGGGCCCACGAGACAGGGGGGCATGCCCAGGGGAGGCCCCACCCTCGTGGACAGGGTGTGGGCCCCCTGGCCTTGATTCTTTCGCCAGTATTTTTCATATTTTCCAAAACTTATCTCAGTGGATTTTCATGTCATTCCGAGAACTTTTGTTTTCTGCACAATAAACAACATCATGGCAGTTCTGCTGAAAACAGCGTCAGCTGGGTTAGTTTCATTCAAATCATGCAAGTTAGAGTCCAAAACAAGGACAAAAGTGTTTGGAAAAGTAGATACGTTGGAGACGTATCACCGCGGCGGCGACTTGGCCGGGTCCCTGGGGTCGACAGCCTCTGCCGCCTGGCTGAGCGAGATAGACGTCGACTCCTTCTCCTCTACCATGGTGTGTCCCTTCCTCTCTCCGCGGTGGGACGAGATGGGGGAGGCGAGGTCACGGAAGTGGCACGCAGCGGCAGGGGTGCGGGAGGAGGCTCCTATCCTCTGTGTGCTAGTACGGGTTGGGAGAGGAGAGGAGGTGGAAGGAGGCCGGCGGTGGAGGGGATCTGGATCGGGGGTGGATGGAGTGCGTGGAGTGGACGGTTTGTTGCATAGCAGCAGCGCGGTGTGTCCCACCTGCGCTATAACTAATCATCTAGTAGTAGCGTAGATTTTATACCCCACGCTACTACTATTGTCTGTTGAAGGGGCAGGGTGGAAATCATTTAGTAGCAGCGCAGGTTTTTTGCACCCGCGCTACTACTAAGTCGTACCAGTAGCGCGTTTTCTCTGCCGTGCTACTACTAAGTAGCAATAGGGCCAAATAACCCACGCTACTACTAAATGTCTATCTATAGGGGTTTTCCTAGTAGTGATGAAATATATATTATGCCTTTTTGAGCAAATTTCTGGTTTAAAAATCAATTTCCATAAGAGTGAGCTTTTCCTTTTTGGGGATGCCAAACATAAAAAAGATGAATATGCTAAGATATTGACTTGTCCTATAGGTGCTTTACCTATGAAGTATTTAGGATTACCAGTTGCAAAAGCAGAATTACAACAAACACTGGAAACCTCCAGAAAGTAAAATGGAAAAAAATGTGAAACCTGGCAAGGGAGACTACTTGCAAGTGCTGGGAGGGTCACACTAATTCAATCTTCTCTGACAGGCATCCCCTATTTTATGATGTCCTTTTATCGGTTACCTGTTGGGTGAATAAACGTATGGATTTTTATAGAGCAAGGTTGCTCTGGCAGGAGGATGATAAAAAAAAGAAATATCATCTTGTTAAATGGTCTGATGTTTGTAGTCCTAAATACATGGGTGGACTAGGTATTCAAAACCTTGCCCATATGAATAAAGCTCTATTATGTAAATGGTGGTGGAAAATTTACAACACAGAAGGGCTATGGCAGGGGATTGTCTCGATAAAATACCAGGGAAATAAAGCTCTTGGTAATATTTCTGCAAAACAAGGAGACTCCCAGTTTTGGAGGGAATTATTGAAACACAGAGATCATTTTACCTCCCTGTGTAAATTCTTAATAGGGAATGTAGGGAATACTAGATTTTGGGAAGACTGGTGGATTGAATCTGCACCTCTATGCAAAAACTTCCCTAGGTTGTATAATATATGTTTTGATAAGAAGAAAACAGTTAAGGAGATCTTTGAGGGGGGATTAATAACACACATTTTAGGAGGACTTTGACAGGAGACTCAAGAGAACTGTGGGACCATATAAAAGAGGCATGTAATTCGGTGGTTCTGAGGGATGAAAATGATAAAGTGAAATTGACGCTGACAAAAATGGGAATTTATACTGTAAAGTCTTTTTTATAGACACTTAATAGAAAATGGTATCAAATACCCACACTTATATATGTGGAAAATTAAAATGCCACCCAGAGTTAGAGTCTTTATGTGGCTAGCTCTTAGGAACATCATTCTCACAAAAGATAATTTGCTTCATAGAGGATGGAAAGGAGATGAGAAATGCCTATTCTGTGGGCGTGAGGAAAGTATAAACCATCTGTTCATATCTTGTTCAGTAGCTAGGTTACTGTGGAATATCTTGAAATGTGCTTTCAATTTAATTGATATACCAGATGATTTGGATCTGGTGATGGGAATTTGGGCTAAGACTTTTGGAAAGGAAGAGAGGGGCTTAGTTTTGATAGGAATTTCGGCTATTTGTTGGACTATTTGGAAATTGAGAAATAGTGTTGTTTTTGATAATAATAGGGTTAATGATCCCTGTGTGCCTGTTAATTTGATTCTTAAAAACGTACATGATTGGAATATTTTGCAGAAAACCCCCGCAAGAAGTAATATGATGGAGCCAGGAGTGAAGTAGGTTGGTGAAGTTGCTGAAGAAGTGTTCAGAGCAGTGCATGGGTGGCCCCTGGAGACTAGAAGAATCATGGAATGACCAAAAAAGCTTCAAGTCTTCTCGGGTCTGTGTTGCTCTGATGGACGCTTGAAGAGGCTGCAAGATTACCTCCTACTTTACTTTTTCTTCCTTCTTTTGTGCTCTCCTTGGGGGAGTTATCAGTTTTTGTGCGATGTTAAAAATAGTTGTGTTTGTTTCGTCTCTTAGATACTATCTTGTCTTTAAAACTATATAATGATGGTGCTGGGACCTGATTTTGAGTCCAGACCTTAGATCTCTCCAGGGGTGCTGCTTTGGGCGTCCGTGGGAAGGGGAGGGATAGCTCCCCCTCCTCCTCAATTGTCAGTGCTTTTTAGGGAGATAGTTGTGGTAGCTCATGTTTTTTCTTTGTTCTTCGCTGTAAGACTTGGTGATTTCTATTAATGAAAATCGAACAAGGAACTCTCTTTTTTCAAAAAAAATAGACAACCCTATTCGATGAACCCCAATTTTTTCTTATTGCAACGAGGCCGACTCGCAACTCCTCCGATCCTATCCAGCAAGAGGACACCGCACGATAGTACTGCGACGAACTATCAGCTATGCAAATATAATAAATAGTACTCTAAAATTAATAGTAATTACAGTTAATCATACTTCTACGAATGGTAATTATGGGGAACAGTACTATTCTGTGAAAACAGTACCTTCACAACCTCTAGGGCATCTTCAAAGCGGACCTCAAACCTTCATTATATGTCCGGATCACAGTGCCTGACTCATTTTTGCCGTCTAACGAAAATATGTGTATGTCCGCTTAGCAGTCCGGACCTAAAGCGGATCCACAAACCTCTACTATATGTCCTGACCATTTTTGTCATCCAATAAAAACATGTATGTATCTGCTTAGCAGTCCAGACGTACGAATTCTGGTATCCAAGAGACAAACGTGGTGGGCTTTGCCGAAGTCCGGGTATGCACTTGACCAATCACATGCATGGTCCCTCTCTTCTCTCTCCTTCTAACCGCACATGCATGGTCCCCCTCTCCTCTCTATCCTCCCAACCGGATACTAAAACCACAAACATCCCACCACATGCATGGTCCCCAACTACCTTTTCTCCTACTAACCGGATACTTTGTGATTAGCATTGGATGGCTCCCTCCTGCGTCATGTCCACGGACCACGCCAGGACATAAAAATGGATATATATACACGAGACATTTGCTGGTCAGCTTTGGAGACGCCCTTAAGATAAAATTACCAAAAAATAAAAACAAAAATTAATCACTTTTCTGTGAAACAATAATTGCGAGTGAATAGTACTATTCTATGAACAATACTTTCATGTTTTTACTTATTTTTAGATAAAATTACTAAAAAGACAAACGTGGGGTGCTTCGCCGGAGTCCAAACATGCACTCGACCAATCACATGCATGGTCCCTTTTTTCTCTCTCTATTCTCCTAATCACACATGCATGGTCCCCCTCTCCTCTCTCTCCTCCCAACCAGACACTAAATCATAAATATCCCATCACATGCATGGTCCCCAACTACCTTTTCTCTTACCAGCCGGATACTTAGTGATTAGCATTGGATGACTCCCTCCCGCATCATGTCCGCGGACCACGTCCGGACATAAAAACGGACATACGCCCGAAACATTTACAAATCAGCTTTGGGGATGCCCTTAACAGAAAATTACCAAAAACTACAAACAAATATTACTATTATATGAACAATACTTTCATGTTTTTATTTCTTCTTAGATAGATTACCAAAAATGAAAAAAAATATTACATCAAAGATGAGAAACCCTTCTAGATTTGTGCAATTTTTTGCGTTGAGACACTACTCGAAGAGGTCGGAAAAAAATTAGCTCCTTCTTTTTTGGTTGCGGTGAGAAGTCTTCATAAATTCAGAGCTTCTAGTATAACTGATAACCAAATTGGTGTATATAGTGAGTACATGGACATTATTGTCTACAATTCGATGTTTTTATAGTTTCTGTTACAGGGTTATTGTGAAAGTACCTCAAATTGTGTTATATATTTTCGTAGCCAGTCCATTCTTTCTGAAACTCCAATATAAAAATACATGAATTATTCTAGAGACTACATCCAATTTGTGGTGGCACTGCCTTGTGTTACACGTGCTACTTTCTCTAGAAAACAACTGTTGATTCTGCTTCCACTTTCTCTCCCGATCTCCTCCCACCTTTCTCCACTAGAACAGTTTGGCCCCAATGGTTTCGCGACCGCGGGTTGGATGTCAATCCACTATCCAAGGTCTCCGTCGAGTATGCCCGTGCCTCAGCCCTCGTGGACCTTTCCTTCATCTTTCTATCTCCGAGGCCAAGGAGCCGGGCGGGGTGGTGCTCTAGCTGACGGGCATGGCGGAGCCCATACAGGGCGACAGGGCGTCCATGCGGCTGGGCGAGGTGGCGCCCTGGCTGCTGGTCGTGGGGGAGCCCATGGCACCGGACGGGGCAGAGGACCTGGACGGGACGGATACGGCGGTGCTGCGGCTCGGGATAACAGCAATGGCAGTCACAGATATAATCGCTATGGCCAGTGGGGTGACGATGGTTACGATGTGTACGGCGAGGGGTTCCACCATGGTTCTTCGTCTGGTAGCGGTCGCGGTTCTAGTTGGAACAATGGCAGTGGACCGGGACGCGACTTCCAAGGGCCTCCGGACAATTTCATTGAGTGGGTTGCCGGTCCAACCAACAGATCTAACAAAGGAGCTCACCGGGCCTTCCGTGGTGGGAGAGGAGGGGGCGGCGCCCGCCTCCACCGCGGCCTCCTCCGCCGCCGGCCGCTACGGCTGTGGTGGCTAATGTTGTTCCTTCTGTGACTGGGCAGGCACCCTCTTCTGTGCTTCCTGAGGTGGCTGTAGAGACAGTCCGGGCTTTGGCTGCAGTCAGTATTCCGGTTGATAAGAGTGGTGATGATGGTTCTGAAAAGGTTCCGCATAAACGTAATGGTGAAAAGCTCTCTAAGTGGGCGATTAAAAAGAAAGAGTTCCCATGCTATAGATGTGGCGAGTCAGGACATTTTGTGGCAGATTGTACCATAGAATTGTGTGATTACTGCTGTCACTACTAGAAAAACTAGGATTAACGACGATGTCCCGTGAACACTTGGTCGTTAAACATTAGTATAAGTTGAGTCCCCACAGGTAAAATCAGCCTCTGCCTAATAGCTACCCAGTAGCACACGCATATCCAATATTTGGTGCTCGATTAAAAAGTAAATCGGACTTCCATTGGATAACCCTCCGTAACTGCCAGTTTTTTAATCCATTATTATAGGATCCCGTTCATCTCCCTACGCAGCTTTCTTCTCTCCTTCCTTCTTACCTCCAGATCGCATCTCCCTTCTCTTCTCCTCGCTGAAGCCTACACCTCGCCGGTCGCCTTAACCCTGGCGCGTCCGCGCTGCTGCCTGCAAGTAGGCGGCCGCCTCGACCCCGTCGCGTCCGCACTGCCGCCTGCACCTCACCGGTCGCGTCGACCCATCCACGCTGCTGCCTGCAAGTCGCCGGTCGCCTCGACACATGGCGTCCGCGCTGCAGCCTGCACCTTGCCGGTCGCCTCCACCCCTACGCGTCCGCGCTACTGCCTGCAAGTCGCCGGTCGCCTCGACCCCGTCACGTCTGCACTGCTGCCTGCACATGGCCGGTTGCCTGGCCCCAGTGCGCCCGAGCTACCGCCTGCATATCGCCATTCGCCAACGCTACATTGGTTGGTTTCCTCCTTCCCCTGTTTTTTTGTTGTTGTGGGTCCTTCCTGTACGCAGAACAGTGGGGTGGCTATACTTTAAGAAGGGGATCATGATAATACAGCAGTACGATATTATAACATAGAGAGATAGATGAGCTGCAAAATTTAGGTGTAAGGCACTAAGACGTGTGACATTATTCCGTTGCAAATGGATTGACGTAGTTAACAAAGAGCATGGATGAAGAAAGACAACAAGCATGAAATTGTTAGTCTTAACCTGCAGTGTTTATTTCGAACAGATGAGCTTTCATTCTGGCTAGTCAAGTTTTCGAACAGATAAGGACAATCTTTTTAAGGGATGTCACACAGTTGTGCAAAATCCATCACGTCATGCTTATAATGTACCACACGGACATTCTGATAATGTACAACCAAAGACGACTTGCTTTAAAATTTGGTTCTGTACTTATGCAAATCTTAATCTCTAGTAAGAGAACAACATGATGCCACTAGTTTATGTAAGCCTTAATCTGTAGTTATCCATATGCTTCCTATTTCAGCTGTTACCTTATTCATAAACAGTGACATAAGAAGTCTTGTACTTACGTTTTCTTAGCGTTCAGTACATCAAACATTCACTTATTTAATTTAATTTTACTTCGCACAGACTCTCCACACACTTCGAACTAACACTCTAGATTATCACAACGAGGCTCATATGCGAGAAGAGCAACTATGAAAAAAAATATGAGTTAGCTACAAAAGGTACTACACAAACCTAAAAATATCATTCAAGATATAACGTGGTTGCTAGCTTTCCTAGATACAAATGATGCGCCGACAAATACTCTTGTTCAGTGCAAATTGGGATGTAGATGATTCCGAAAGTGAGTTTCTAACTAGTTTGTACTGTATGGAGAATTTGTTTCTACATTTAATTGTTTTCAAGTTACTCATAATATATTGTAGCTATGAAAGATGAAGTTGATGCTAACAATGACAGTGACATAGGAAATTATAAGGGTGAATTTGATGCTATGTAAAAATGTCATTTTTTTCCTAGCAAGTGAAACTTGTACTTGAAGAAAAGTCCAACGGCGTGGTACAAGAAGTGTCAGAAATTAAGTGGCCTATGTTTGGTACATCTCTAAGTGATAGTTCTCATGAAAGCCAGCATGAACAAGTAAGTAGTTCTTATACATATATTTTGTATGCCATGCGTTCTGTCGATTTATTTACATGGATTGACTTTCATAAAGTACTCAACATTTTGTAGGACTGATGGTCCATCGTAATTATTTAGAAGCATTCGAAGGAATTGTAACCGCCAATGAAGAATGATATCCATTCAAGCAACACGATGGTGTCCCTCGATTGATGATTATTAAATATTATCTTTTCTAGTTTCTCGTTTTCCTGTTAGACATGAGAAAGTACATTGGTCATATAAGCAATGCTTTCGACTCAGATATTGTATATTTTAATTCCAGAATCGCATGTCAGAATTTTGTTAATTTACCTGATTTCTATTAAGAAAGTGGTTATCTTTCAATTCGTATTCTTATGTTTCTATGTTAATGTTGATGTTACTATTAAAATGTCGAAAGATTCATAAAGTGATCACTGAACGAAAAGTTATTACTGAATATAAGTTATTCGAAGGATATCATAATAGTGAAGAGAGTGGCTGTTGATAATATAAAGAGGTTGTTAAGGATACTTTGATAACCATAGGAATATTATTAGCGATGAAAAATGTGGTCGTTAATACTGAGTGTGGTCGTTATTGCCACGGGATTGATGACAACACACTACCTCGTCGTTACATTAGTAACGACCACAAGACGTGGTCATTATACTTTTAACGAGGGAGCCTATTACAACCAGCAAATTGTGGTCGTTAATGACCATTAACAACCACAATCCAAGTTTTAGCGACCACATATACCGTCGTTAAAACAGTTTTCCTAGTAGTGTGTAGATCGCACCATAAGTCCAAGGACTGCCCACTTCTTTCTGGCCCCAAGCCGGTGGTTACCATTTATGGAGTTTGTTGTCAGGAGCTTACGTTTTTTGGGTCACCTGATGTGGCACCTTTGACACATGTGCATGAGAGTTCCTTTCCCGCAGTTGTTAAAGTGACTAATGGGAGTTTGACTGAGGCACAGATTGTGCGTCAGCTGCAGGATCTTGTTCCAGGTAATCACCAGCGTGACCTTGTTAAGTTGGAGAACCAGACTTACAAGGTTGAGTTTCCCACTAAGGAGGACCAGCTACATATTCTTAAATGGGGCATGTGCAGAGTTCAAAGTATGAGCATTATCCTTAAGTTTGATGAGTGGAAGGAGAAGGAGCCTGAGGGTACACCTTTGGAGAAGGTTTGGGTTCATTTCTATGGTGCACCACTCAAATATATCAATCACGTCCTAGTAGGTTGGAGTTTGGGTTCTCTCATTGGGAAGACGGAGCAGGTGGACATGCCTTTCACTCAGGCACATGGTGCGGCGAGGCTGCTGGTTAGTGTTCTCAGCTTGGAGTTTGTTCCGGATGTGGTCAAGTGTAAGGGTGATCTCTCGCTGGGTGTAGATATCCACGAGACGCCATGGACTAACGGTGTGGTGGATGAGGACGATCCAGTTGGCCTTCATGCCCGCCCAGTAGTGACCGCGCATGAAGGACAGGTGGACGGGTGGTGGTAGCATGTCGAGGGGCACCACGACAACCACCATAAGATCGTCAAGTCGGTGTCTGGGCCACCTGCGAGGATCGGGCATCAGCAAGCAGTGTGTCTTGAAAAGAGTCGGCCGGTTGCAGACGAGTAGACGGTATAAAGACACCGAGCATGCGGCCAGACGGACGGTGTTGAGTAGGTCCATACGACTACAAATCTGCTCCAAGAGAACATCAGGGAGGGAATTCCAATCGCGGCTCTGCATGTCAGTCGGTTCTGCCATTGGGGTTTTTAGTGCCTGCGAGCCAGCGGGGAAGTGGATTCGGGCGGGCGAGCGAAGAAGTTTCTCCTCGTGTGGCCGAGCAGTGAGCGGGGGGATATGGTACGTGCGAGCTACCAAGGAAGATGGCGCGGGCGGGCGAGCAGTGAGCGGGGGTAAATGGTGTGCGGCCGACAATGGGGAAGAGAGGAGGAAGAAGAAGAGACGAGGAAGAAGAGTGGAAGACGGGGAAGAAAGTGCATTAAATCTCAATTCTACTAGTACTACTACCAGGATATAGGCACCGTCCTCCGGAGTGTAAATAGTTACACCGATGACATGTGGGTCTACCACAAGTGGGCCCATATGTTAGTTAATGGAGGACACATGTGCGTAGGCGTATTTGCGGAAGCGTGCTCTACTGGCAAACATGATGACAGTACTAGGTAAGGCTGATTTAGTAACACCAACACGCTGGTTCAGCTTATTAATTACGTGTCTCATCTGCTGCAGCGTGTATTGTCACTTCACTGCGAAGACTAGTTGAATAGTTCTCTCTGACCGAGATGGGGAATGATGGATCGCGAGGATTTCCTTTCTATAGTATCCCTATGCATCTACGCTCACTTCATTCATTTTGCTCCGCACCTAGTCACTTGTTGAAATCTGTAGAAAGACAAATACTCCGTATTTGGGAACAGAGGGAGGCTTTTACTCCGTACTGGAGTATTTGGGAACAGAGGGAGTATCACCATATGGAGGGAACAGAGGAAGTTTGCAATATGAACATGTCAATGGAGGGAACAGAGGAAGTTTGAATTATGTGTCCCATCTGCTGCAGCGTGTATTGTCACTTCACTGCGAAGACTAGTTGAATAGTTCTCTCTGACCGAGATGGGGAATGATGGATCGCGAGGATTTCCTTTCTATAGTATCCCTATGCCTCTACGCTCACTTCACTCATTTTGCTCCGTACCTAGTCACTTGTTGAAATCTGTAGAAAGACAAATACTCCGTATTTGGGAACAGAGGGAGGCTTTTACTCCGTACTGGAGTATTTGGGAACAGAGGGAGTATCACCATATGGAGGGAACAGAGGAAGTTTGAAATATGAACATGTCAATGGGAGGGAGTAAGCCCCATGTATGCATGCATGCATGCATGCAACATGCAACACTCACACATACTCCACATGGACGCACACAACACTCACGCACCCATGCGGCACACAGCTGCACACGACGCAACACATACGCTCACGCTCAAGTGCTCAACCTACTCCCTACATCCGTGAAAGACTGTATATTTAGAGATTTACACATTGACCCGGGTATAATTAACGCCCAAAAGTAGCATACTTATGTGTGCATGCGACCATTGAGATAAGAAGATTAAATGAAGGCTGTTGCATGCTGTAATTAAGGATAGATATGTAGCCTATACCTACAGCACAAGTTGGTGTATTAGTCAATCAATATCGATTTAGATTAAAGGCTAAATGCATTGGAAGTGTAGATGTACATCATGTACTACTACACTCTTTGTTTTATAGCCGATGTACACTCTTTGTTGGAAGGCCGAGGGAGGCACGTGCATGCACTCACATACACAGCCAGGGCGGTTCGGGCGCAAGGGTTGGACTCGTGTGGCGCCTGCGTAAAGTTTTGTTTAACTGATTTCTTTGCTCCGCCAACTAACAGGTGGGACCCAGAAACCAGGTGACAATTTAACCAGTCAACAGAGTGCCACGTCGACTATATGGCCGGTCAGTAGAGTGCAATACGGTGCTCTACGATGAGCTAGTGATCGTATAATCGACGCAAAACTATATATAGTGACCGTAAAGAGCGTATTGTTACATACGTTAACCGCCAGTGTATTTTTCTCGTTTCAAATTAAGCTATATTAATCGGAAAGGACGCAGTATGGACTAGTACTAGTACTAGTACTGCTTTGATGTGTCCCGTCAACTCGCCGAACGAGGAGAAGCTTGCTTACTACGCCTCTCCCTCGCCCACGCGCGCGGTGGTTCGCAGGACGAGGAGAGGGTTTTGACTACAGCGCCCTCTCCCTCTTCCTCTCCCTCGCCGTCGCCCTCACCCTTGCGGTGGACGTGCAGCAGTTCAATCGGTGTCAGATTGCCAGACGTATATTGTACTGTAGTATCATCGTTGTTGGACCTTCCGAAGAGGCAAAGAGGCAAGTGCAAGGTTCACACGAGTACGAACTGTTGAACCTCCCGAAGAGGAAAAGAGCCAAGCGCAAGGTTTTATAGGAGTTGTTGTCCTAGTAGGAGTGTACTACAACTATAGCGAACGATGCTACTGTATGATGCCGCCACGTCACGTATATCCAAAGCCGTGCCACCTTTTTTTCTCAAAGAGCATGTTGGAGCCCGCGCAACAACCACACAAGTTGCACGTACACATAACACATTTACTAGTAATAAATTCTAAAGGACAAATGCCAGTATGCCACACAAGTTCATCTCCAATTCATGTGATAAATTTGTGCACGACTAGTCTACATATATTCACAGCGCTACCGTTCACAATTACCGTACTCCACTTACACGTTATAGATGGGCTACATGCATGTCCTCCTCCAGGTTCCAGTCCCAGGTGTTCTTCATGGATGGCACGATCCATAGCGGTGGGCAACGGGAATCATTGTCGCAACTTTATAGTCCGGTTCCACACGATGGAGACTCATCCAAGCTGAAGCGGCATAAATCAGGGATAGCGTGTCCCAGCATGTTCATCCGGCGGTGCGCAATGAAGACACAACCATGCTTCATGAACGGCAGGCCTTCCGTGTCGTGCACGGAAGGTGGCATCCGCTTCACAATGGGGTAGCTATCCCCGATGAAAAGCGAGTACTCTCCAAGAGTGTTCCTCGGCACCCACGTAGCATCATGGGGGTCGAACTTGGCGCTGTTCATCTGGTACACGCGGCATCCCAGATCTGGACACATGGTGACGTACATAGTCAAGGTCCATGCATAATAATGTTGTGCTCAAATATGGCGGTCAGTAATACTGTGCAGCAAATAGTACTACTCCGGTATAGAGGAAGTAAAATAACCGGCTTATTATATATAGCCACTCTTGGCTACATGGATGAGATAGTAAGACATGAAAAAACAAAAATGGTGGCAGCTAGTGGGTTCAAGTCTTCAAGGGCCCAGCTAGCTATACGCGTCCTCCAAGGTAAAAAGTACTCCTACTAGTAGTACCAAGTATACTACTAGTACAACAATGAAAGAGAAGGCGAGAGGGTTAAAAAATGGAATACCTGGGTAGATGTTGACGGTCCGATCATGGTAGATTGTGTGACCATGTTGCACATCAGTGGTATCATGGGTAATGACTGCTAAGATAGTTGATCCCAATATGCCAAAGTCAGCTACAAGGTTCCAGGTTAGACTGAATCGCGGATGCAAATGCACATCCAGGATCGGCGATCTTATTTTGATCGGGGGATGGCTGGTCCCTGCAAAATAATGGAGTACCATTAGGGATGCAAATGATGGTTTGTGCATTCCATTTGTAATCTCCCGTACCGTAGGATGGCAACTAGATGAAACAAGTCCCTTGGCTTGTCACCGTGAAGACACGGCCCAGATGGTGCACGGCATCTTCGAATGTGTAGGGGTACAAATCTGCCGCCGCCAACATGCGCCAACCTCTGCCGTTACTGCGTCTTGCATTGATGGCAATCATCGTAGCCGCGTCGCTTTGTCGGCGGGTCCGCAATTGCTATCTTCTTCAATCTCATGTAGGCATCATCATACGTATTCAAGCCCAGCCAGTCCAGAAGGTCGATCCCAAGATGTTGTGCAAAATGATGGTGCTATCCGGCTGGAGGTATGCAAGCCAATCTTCGTTGGCACCGACCCAGACCTATATATAAGACGGTGGGTAGCGGTACGGGATGGAAATGGAATAACTAAGTACTACATGATCAAACTCCATTACTGACCTGCTCATCAGACAAAATCCGACTACCTCTCAACGTCGGCAACTCTATCGGAGTCAACGTGCAACCATGGCCAGGGAGCGGTGGACTGTTTGAAGGATTGTCCCATAGAAGAACCTTCTCCTCGAGGACGCATGGAAGACCAACAAGCATGGACTTTTCCCAAACCTGTTTAAGCAGCGTCTTGAAAAAGTTGGTGCAGGAAGTACCGAGACTTGCGGCGGTGAGGACGTCAGAGCGGCGTGCGATTTCTCCCAGAGGATCATTGTCGGTGTCAAAACCGGCGGATCTCGGGTAGGGGGTCCCGAACTGTGCGTCTAGGCGGATGGTAACAGGAGACAAGGGACACGATGTTTTTTACCCAGGTTCGGGCCCTCTCGATGGAGGTAAAACCCTACTCCTGCTTGATTGATATTGATGATATGGGTAGTACAAGAGTAGATCTACCACGAGATCAAGGAGGCTAAACCCTAGAAGCTAGCCTATGGTATGATTGTATGTTGTGTATGTTGTCCTACGGACTAGAGCTCCGGTTTATATAGATACCGGAGAGGGCTAGGGTTACACAGAGTCGGTTACAATAGTAGGAGATCTACGTATCCGTATTGCCAAGCTTGCCTTCCACGCCAAGTAAAGTACCTTCCGGACACGAGCCGGAGTCTTCAATCTTGTATCTTCGTAGTCTTGGAGTCCGGCGGACATTGATAGTCCGGCTGTCCGAACACCCCCTAGTCCAGGACTCCCTCAGTAGCCCCTGAACCAGTCTTCAATGACGATAAGTCCGGCGTGCATAATGTTCGGCATTGCAAGGCGGGTTCCTCCCTTGAATAATCCAGAGAAGATAATGAACACCAGGATAGTGTCCGGCTCTGCAAAATAAATTCCACATTTCACCGTAGAGAGAATAAAATGTATACTTAGTTCAATCTGCTGACGTATTATGCAGCGTGACATCACACTGCCACCAGGCCTTTGTTTGAATCATTATACCACCTCAGCATTAGCAAAGCGGTTTCCTCGGCACGTCTTATCGAAGCAGAGATCGTGTTCCCCTTATTCTGGGATTCTCATCAATACGTGCGTGGGTAACCCAACCGCGCCATCAACGGCGGCGCTTGGGTGATAAGCGAGTTGTACCAGGCTAGTGGGGGACACATAGTTTTGTCCGCCTATATATAAGGGATAAGGATTGACCTTCTCACCTACGCCTTCTTCCTCCTTTGCTTATCCATCCCCGCGAATTCAAGCTCCAACGCCCGAACTCGCGCATCTCACCTCGACCTTCTCCGAATATGTCTGGAGCGGGAGGTAAATGGTTAGCCTCCACCGTCAAGGAGGAGGACATCACCAAACTGCGCAGCGCCGGATATCTTTCCGGCGATATCGCGCATCGGCTGCCCGACGAGGGGCAGCTCATCCCTACCCCCGGGCCTCATGAGAGGGTCGTCTTCCTTCCCCACTTCCTCCGCAGACTGGGCTTTCCGCTCCATCCATTTGTCCGGAGGCTCATGTTTTACTACGGCCTGGATTTCCACGATCTGGCGCTGAACTTTATCCTCAACATCTCGGCATTTATAGTCGTGTGCGAGGCCTTTCTCTGCATCCGGCCCCACTTCGGCCTGTGGCTCAAGACCTTTAATGTCAAGCCGAAGGTTGTGAAGGGTACGCAAGCGGAATGCGGAGGCGCTATGCTGGGAAAATTTCCCAACGTCCCTTGGCTAGAAGGGACCTTCATGGACTCCGTCAAGGGGTGGCAATCGGGGTGGTTCTACATCACCGAGCCGCGCAAATCCACATGGGCGGCAGCCCCCGAGTTTAGATCTGGCATCCCCACGCAGCTCACCTCCTGGAAAGAGAAGAGCTTGCAGTGGGGGAATCCGGTGGAGGTGACGGGACTCCGAGCATGTATCAAGAAGATGGTGAGCAATAGGCTCCGGCTCGTCGACGTGGTCCAAGTCATGCTCATCCGGCGGATCCTCCCATGCCAAGAACAGGCATTTAATTTGTGGGAGTTCAATCCGGAACAGCACCAGGCGCTAAACGGGCTCTTCGATACAACATACGAAGGCGCCTGGAGGGTGCTGTTCAAGGGCGCCGAAGCCCCTATGTCCGCGACCAAAGACCGCGGATTCAGCTCGCAGAATCCAACTGACGAGGTAAGTGATTCAACCCCATTACAGGACACTTGTGATAATTAGATTGACTCTAGTGAGGTTTCATTCTGCCTCTTCCTTTGACAAGAATGGATGGAGAAGGCCAAGCTGCTCATCAGCCCGGCTCCCATGCCAGAAGACCCAGCGAACGCCCGCTTAACAGGGCTGCTAGTTCCGGCACCGCACGTGGTGCCGGAGAAGAAGGCCAAGAAGGTGGCCGCGGGGACTCGAAAGAGTTCCCGCAATCAGGCGTCTGACGACGACGAGGACTCCTCTCCCGAAGACGAGGAGGAGGAGTACTCTCTCCCGGAGGAGGGAGAGAAGAAAAGGAAGGCTTCCCCCATCGGGGGGGGCCGAAGGGTCCAAGAGGGGGAGAACTATCCCCCCGGACAGTTCCGCCAACATCAGCGTTGGTGAGGATGAGCGGCCTCCAAGGGCCAGGCGTCCTGCAAGATCGTAAGTATCTGGATCCTTGATGTGTAATTTCTTTTATGTCGCGTAGTATCCTTCTAACGCCGCATTCTGCCCGTAGTCCGGCCAATGATGATCTCCCCGACTCATCGAGCGGGTCATTGGCCTCGTCGGATGTGAATTCTATCCCGACTGCCTCCACCCCACGCGCCAATGAGGACATCGAGGTGGGATCCCAGAAAGGGACCCATCAGGAGGAGGCTTCGGAGGCGCCGTCAGGCAGCCCCCCGGACTTCGTGCCGGACTCTACATCGAAACCCGCAGTGGTTCCAATGTCCGGCAAGCGGCCCCTTCGAAAGAAGGGCAGGACCGTGACGCCGGCGGCCTCCGTCCAACCGGAGGCGCCGGATAACCTGCTGGAGGCGCTTAAAGGCGCTTCCATCGAGGAAGAACACCGCACTATCATGAGTGCGGTGATTGAAAAGGTTCAGCTCGCGAAAAGCGGGCTGACCGAAGCCTGCAGCAGCCTTTTAACAGGCTTTGAGGTAAGAAGTTAAAATTATGTAATATAATACCGCATAGACAGTAGCCCCTGTTGCTTGGTTCGGTGTTCGGAAAGAAAAGCCGGACTAAGGATCTATAATAAGATATATGCAGGGTTGCCTAAAATATGTCAATATGGGTTTGCAGGCTGCACTGCTGACCTCTGCCGCACTAACGGCGGAGGTTGAGGTGCTGAAAAAGGATCTCGAGCGGTCCGAGCAAGAGCTCGGCCATGCAAAGAAGCAGCTCGAGGAAAAAGAAGGTGAGTAACACCTCTTTGAATAAGTACCTTACAGAAAAGGATTTTGGTTGCAAAATAAAATTAACAAGGATAATATGTGCATTGCAGGGGCCACTAACGAGGTGGCAACCCTGAAGGATGCTGTGTCCGCGGCCGAACGCAATGCGGCCGCGGAACGGGCTGAGCGAGAAAAGCAAGAGGCGCGGGTGGCGGAAGTTCGGCAAGAGCTCCAGGTTCTCATGGAAAAACATGAGAGTTTGGAGCGTGACTCCAAGACTCGAGAGTCCGAGCTTGCCTCGACTCTCGAAAGTGCCAAGTCCGCCAAGGCCGAGGCCCATAAGGCCCTTCAGGAGGTTGAGGACATAAAGAAAATAGCGGCGGGTAAGGCATTTTTCATGCAAAGCAGGCATGTTAATGTGAACTACCTGATACTTACCCGAATTCAGAGCTCTCCAGGGGCATTTGCAGATCTGCCGCGTAGTGCGGCTGATGCCGCCGCATTCTATCGTGGCGAGGAGGGAAGCTCGACGGAGAAGGTCTTCTGGTCTCAGTATACTGAGGCCGGCCATCCGATGCCCCTAAGCGACCAGCTGAAGCAGCTGGTCGAACTCCACAAGGTAGCCGAGGAGGCCATGAAGGGCCTCATAGTCCGGCTGTGGCCTGGACAGGCCATGCCTGGTAGCTACTTTGGCCTCGTGCGGCGGCTGGTGGATGCATGCCCTAGGCTAGATGTAGTCAAGCGCTCCGCCTGTATCGAAGGTGCTCGTCGGGCCCTTGACCGCATAAAGGTGCAATGGGGCAAATTGGATGCGGAGAAGCTTCTCATGGACCCACCGCCACCGGGCAAGGAGTATCGCACGCCAGAGAAGTATTATAATGTTGTCCTAAAGGGAGCCTGCAATATTGCAGATGAGTGCTCCCGAAATGTAATCTTTGAGTGAACTCGCTGTGTATTTATCCTGTGCGCTGAAAACTTCGTTCATATGCGCCATGAGCAACGCTTGTTTAATTTAAAATATTACCTTCTGTGCGGCCGTTTATAAAATCTGAGAGATGGCAAGTCATTGGCTTCAGCCCCCAAGCCACAAGTGCTGGGGTGTTCGGTGATAAACTTGAGCACTCTTGTTCCCATATTTGGGTCCCTCTAGGGAGGCGCTCAACACGACGAACAAGGCGACCGGACTTATAATGCTTGAACACTCTCACTTAGCCATAGAATTCTATAATTTTAAATTTCGGCGAAGCCCCTGGTATTCGGAAGACCGAATCCGGGGCGCTATCCACGCCTTCATCGGACATAATCCGGAACTTCGCTCGAAGCGGCGTGAGTCTTTAAGGACCCGAAAAAACCTCTCGAACAGCGACCAGTCTCTCGCCTTATCATGCCGGTCAGTTTTAGCTTTCTCCACTGAGGCGTTAACCTGGCTCAACCGGGGCGCAATCGCAGTGGTTCTCCCAGTGCTGTCTTAGCCGACGGAACGGAAACGTAAGGTGCCAAACATGGGAGCCGGGCAAACCCAACTATTGACCCAAGACATGATTTGGAGCCGATTCATATAATGCTATAAGTTCGGGGTGCCGCACTTGTGAAAGTGTTCGGACTTTATCACACCATAGAGTGGGGAACATAAGCCCCTGGTGTATTATGCCGTACCAAAAATATACGGGTGCCAGAATGTCATATAATGAACATATATATATATATATATATATATATATATATATATATATATATATAATGTAATGCAATTGCGATCATAAAGGTGCTGCATTATTAATGAAAGAAAAAGTCTGCTAGTAGAGCGGACTGATACAAGTAGTGCGGTAAGCAAGGGATGTGGACTAAATAAACATGTCCCCCTCCAGGGATCAGCTGCGGATTTGGTGTACATAATTGAATTTAATGCTCGTAATTGAGACCACCTGAGTGTTCGACGCGGCCTTCTTTAGTCCCTGACTGTTGCATCGTGAGTTCGGCAGGTTCACCGCCGGAAGGGCTTCTGGTGAACAGAGTCCTGTGTACAAAAGATAAGAAAAATAATAATAATAAAGAGGCACATTTGCGAGCCCCTGGTGTGGTCGAACCGCACTCTGGGTCCGTTGTGATCGTGCCCCCTCCCCTGTGCCCATGGTATCTCCAAAGCGTAATGATGTACGCGGAGTGTTATTCTTGCGATCATACGCGGGCGAGGGTTGGGGCCGCATTGCTACGCGTGCTCTGATCGCGCCAGGTGGTCTTGGTTGATATTGCTCCGGGCGCGCTTTGCTGTATCCGGCCATTTAACGGCCGGACTCGAGAATTGCCTTAGAAGGCTGCTCTGTACTTCTGCCGCGAGAGCCGCTGTATGTTCCTCCGTTCGGAGGGAGCGTTCCGTATTCCCATTGACCGTGATGACTCCACTAGGGCCTGGCATCTTGAGCTTTAGGTATGCATAGTGCGGCACCGCGTTGAATTTGGCAAACGCGGTTCGTCCGAGCAGAGCGTGATAGCCGCTGCGAAACGGGACTATGTCGAAGACTAACTCTTCGCTCAGGAAATTATCCGGGGATCCGAAGACCACTTCCAGTGTGACTGAGCCTGTACAGTTGGCTTCCACTCCTGGTATGACACCTTTAAAGGTTGTCTTTGTAGGTTTAATCCTTGATGGGTCTATGCCCATTTTGCGCACTGTATCCTGATAAAGCAGGTTCAGGCTACTGCCGCCGTCCATTAGGACTCTCGTGAGGTGAAACCCATCGACGATTGGGTCTAAGACCAATGCGGCGAATCCGCCATGGCGTATGCTGGTCGGATGGTCTCTTCGATCGAAAGTGATCGGACAAGAGGACCATGGGTTGAACTTTGGGGCGACTGGCTCCATCGCATAGATGTCCCTTAGTGCGCGTTTCCTCTCCCTCTTGGGTATATGGGTCGCGTATATCATATTCACCGTCCGTACTTGTGGGGGAAAACCCTTCTGTCCTCTGTTGTTCGGCGGCCGGGTCTCTTCCTCGTCGTCGCTATTTAGCCCCTTGTCATTGTTTTCGGCAATTAGCTTGCCGGCCTGCTTGAATACCCAGCAATCTCTATTGGTGTGGTTAGCTGGCTTTTCAGGGGTGCCATGTATCTGGCATGAGCGGTCGAGTATTCGGTCCAAATTGGACGGACCCGGAATGGTTCTTTTAAATGGTTTCTTCCGTTGACCGAGTTTAGAGCCTCGGAATCCGGCATTGACTGCCGTATCCTCCTTATCGTCGCCGTTAATTCGGCGCTTGTTTTTGTTTCGACGTGACCTGCCGTTGTTGTCCTTAGTATCCGGACTGCCAGAATTTTTACGGAGATTGTTGCTGCGGGCTAGCCAGCTGTCCTCTCCCGCACAAAAGCGGGTCATTAACGATGTGAGGGTTGCCATGGATTTCGGCTTTTCCTGCCCCAGGTGCCGGGCTAGCCATTCGTCCCGGATGTTATGTTTGAAGGCTGCAAGGGCCTCTGCGTCCGGACAATCGACGATTTGATTTTTCTTTGTCAAGAACCGTGTCCAGAATTGCCTGGCCGATTTGTCTGGCTGCTGAATGATGTGGCTGAGGTCATCGGCGTCTGGTGGTCGCACATATGTGCCTTGGAAGTTATCAAGGAATGCGGCCTCCAGGTCCTTCCAACACCCAATTGACTCTGCGGGCAAGCTGTTAAGCCAATGCCGAGCTGGTCCTCTAAGCTTGAGTGGGAGGTACTTTATGGCGTGGAGATCGTCGCTGCGGGCCATATGGATGTGGAGAAGATAGTCTTCGATCCACACCGCAGGGTCTGTTGTGCCATCGTAAGATTCAATGTTTATGGGTTTAAACCCTTCGGGGATCTGATGATCCATTACTTCGTCAGTGAAGCATAACGGGTGTGCGGCGCCCCTGTATTGAGCAATATCGCGACGCAGCTCGAGAGAGCGCTGTCTGCTGTGTTCGGCCCGGCCGGGGTTATTGTATCCGGCGCGACGGTATTCGTCATGGGTCGTAGGGCGCCCACGTGATCCATAGATGGATCTGGATTGCCTTGCTTTGTCCTCCAATATGTCTCGCAAGTCCGGCACGTTCCCTCTTGGCTTCGTACTTTTGGAGCGATGCCGGGGTATGGTCTTGGCTGGGGGCCTGGATGCCTCTCTGTCACGACCACGGGGTGGTCGGTCAGCCATATCGTGCGCTGGTGATGGATGTATGTATGCTTCATCCTCTAATCGGGGGAGCAGCTTGCGTTTTGGGTAACTTTTGGAGGGTCGTTCGAGTTTATACTCTTCGGCCGCGAGGACCTCGGTCCATCGATCGGCCAACAGGTCCTGATCAGCTTGAAGCTGTTGCTGCTTTTTCTTTAGGCTGTTTGCTGTGGCGATAAGCCTGCGCTTGAAGCGCTCTTGTTCAACGGGATCCTCGGGTACGACGAATTCGTCATTGTTGAGGCTTGCTTCGTCTTCGGAGGGAGGCATATAATTATGATCCTCGACCTCTTCGTCTGCCGCCCCCTCATGAGGGCTTGCTTCTGCATCCTCCTGCGCTAAGTCTTGCGGGAGGGGATTGTCTTCGGCACTCTCTGGAGTATTATTATCTCTTGTGCCAGAATCTCCATTTTTGCTGTGGCGGGATTTAGAGCGGCGCCGCTGACGCCGGCGCTTGGGCTGTTTCTTTAAGGAATCTGCCTCCGCTGTTCCTTCGCCGTCCCCATCTTTTGGGGTATCCACCATGTATACGTCATATGACGAGGTGGCCTTCCAGTGCCCTGTGGGCGCTGGTTCCTGTTCGTCTCCGGCATCATCGTCCATAGCGTCGATGTCTTCGGAGTCATAGTCTAGCATGTCGGTTAGATCATCGATAGTGGCTACAAAGTGGGTGGTGGGTGGGCTCCGAATTTCTTCGTCGTCCGCATCCCAACCATCCTGGCCATAATCTGGCCAGGACTCTCCTGATAACGAGAGATGCTTTAGTGAATTTAAGATATCGCCGAAAGGCGAGCATTGGAAGATGTCCGCGGCGGTGAATTCCATAACCGGCGCCCAATCTGGATCGATTGGTAGGGGCGCGGGAGGTTCGGAGTCCGGCGAGGAGTCCGACGCCTCGGAATCACGAGTTTCGCAGGGGACAAGATTAGTGTTCGGCTCCATCGCCGTGGATGTTGAAGCCCCCGGGGCGGCGTCTATCCACCAGCCCTCGATCTGGGAGATCGGCTCCGGGCTAATGGCCGGAGCGGATTCGTGTGCGGCCACCAAAGCACTGTTCGGCGGCAGAGCTAGATCATGCCCATCGTTACAGTGCGGCGCGCTTGGCTGTGGCTCGATTCCGTCGAGGATCAAGTCTCCTCAGACATCGGCCGTGAAGTTTAAGCTTCCAAATCTGACCTGACGGCCAGGGGCGTAACTTTCGATCTGCTCCAGATGGCCAAGTGAATTGGCCCGCAATGCGAAGCCGCCGAATACGAAGATCTGTCCGGGGAGAAAAGTCTCACCCTGGGCAGCGTTGCAGGTTGAAGATGCCATCAAGCCTATCGGTGACGACACAGAGGAACTCTCAATGAAAGCACCAATGTCGGTGTCAAAACCGGCGGATCTCGGGTAGGGGGTCCCGAACTATGCGTCTAGGCGGATGGTAACATGAGACAAGGGACACGATGTTTTTTACCCAGGTTCGGGCCCTCTCGATGGAGGTAAAACCCTACTCCTGCTTGATTGATATTGATGATATGGGTAGTACAAGAGTAGATCTACCACGAGATCAAGGAGGCTAAACCCTAGAAGCTAGCCTATGGTATGATTGTATGTTGTGTATGTTGTCCTACGGACTAGAGCCCTCCGGTTTATATAGATACCGGAGAGGGCTAGGGTTACACAGAGTCGGTTACAATAGTAGGAGATCTACGTATCCGTATCGCCAAGCTTGCCTTCCACGCCAAGTAAAGTACCTTCCGGACACGAGCCGGAGTCTTCAATCTTGTATCTTCGTAGTCTTGGAGTCCGGCGGACATTGATAGTCCGGCTGTCCGAACACCCCCTAGTCCAGGACTCCCTCAATCATCGTCCAAGGTCTCCCATCCCCGACAAGGAGGAGAACCGCCTGGCGAATCCATGGGAGCAGCGACGAACTGCCTTCTCTTCGGGGGGAGGGGAACTGGCGAGGAGGAGATAAGAGCTTAGTAACCACAGGGCCTCGTCCCTTCCAACTGTAGATCGTTCCTCAGCGAAGGGGTGAGGCTATTATTTACTACTAGTACTAGCATTATGGAACGTTATGGGATTGCATTATACTGTAAATAATAGCACTAGTAAGAAATTTTTGGCACTAGGTAGTAGTTTTTGGCGTGGATTAAGAAACTTTGGGTATGTTTTTGCCATTTTTTTGTACACGCCAACTAGTGTCAAAAAACGTCTTACATTATGTGACGGAGGAGTATGTACTCGTACTGTAGCAGTACCAGTACTACTTTTCTCTACTACGAGTATTAGTGTGATGTACTGTACTTCTAGTCTAGTCTAGTCTAGTCTAGTATAGTGCACCAGTTTTGAACTCTTGAATCTCAGGGCCAAGGAGCTACAGTTGGAAGTGGAGGGTACTACTATTCTCTAGAACCATCGCTGTACTATCAATGCAGGGGAAGTAAACCTACGTAGTGGCCTAGTGGGTACTCTCGGTGCTATATTTAGCCGCTCCTCTCACGTAGGAGTAGCTGGCCTACTCAGCCGCTCCTCTCACGCACACACTAGCAGCCTGTTTATCAGCGACGGTTACTATGGTCTGCGGGGGCAGAATATTTGAGTTATTTGATACAGCGAGACTAGGCTTTTCGTTTCCATTTGTGGAGGTGTAATGGATCCCGTCGAACTTTGTTAGTAGTTCCTTCTTTATGAATGAGATGAAGCAAAGCTTTTGCCTCTGTTTCAAAAAAACACGTCAAGAGGAATTTCTTTTATAGTAGAGCCGATAATGGAGTGAAGTCCATACGTGCAACGCCACAAGATACAGAGTACTAGTAGTACAAGATTTTACATATAGTACAGAGCCATATTGCACAGTTCCCAATGCCCCGCCAGGCTTTTTCGGCTCCTCGGGCTTAATTGGGAGGCGCTAGTTTAAATATGCTACTACTAGCTAATGAGGAAGCTGCAAGCGAGGTGCGGCTAGGGCGAGCACGCAAGCCATGGGATGCTGGGAAGGAAAACCCGTTCACGTGGCTAGGCTGTCCAGTGCACCCAGATTGTGGGGCCGCACGTCCGTTTTACTTCAATACTCAAACTACCGGTGTAAAATATTGGCTCGCAGCGAAGTGTAGTAGTACTATTTTTTTTAAAAGGCTGCCGTGCGTTCGACCGGGATCGAACCCACAAAACGAGGTATACACTCCCGCGACCACTAGTAGTACTCGTTGGAGTACAACGCAACCTAGAATCGCCTTTTGTCGCTAGTAGTACGTACATTGTTCCTTACAAGAAACCCCTAATAATGCAAGAAACCACTAAAATGCCAAGAAACTACTACCACTTGCATACGTGGCAGACTTAAGATAAGACTACCTTATCAACCATTGTACATGCGCTTACCAACCAAAATCCTTGAGTGACCTCCTACCTCCGGCCCATCCACCTAGTCATCCTCGGCCATGGGACACAGCTACCACCGCCGGCAGAAGGCGAGGTCAAAACCGCCGGCGGTGCGGATCCCATGTTGCGGCAGCCCGGATGCCAGCTCCGTCCGGCACTCGCGGCCGCTAGCTAGCCAAGATAGCTCCGTCCAGCTGCTTGTCTGCAAGGTTTGCTAGCTAGATTGGCACGGCAGCGCGGCGGCTTGCTCGCGCGCGCCGCACTTAGGCCAGCCATCTGGCTCGAGCAAAGGCCAACGCGGCGGCTTGCTCGCTCGTGAGTCACGCTCGGGACAGCCTGCGAACCCGTGCGGAGGCCAGCGGCGTCCGGCCCATCCGGCAGAGCGGCGGCCAACTCGCTCATCACCGGCGCCACCGATGAACGCATCAGTACTGTTTGAAGTAATGTTTAGGAAAAATAATGATTTGAGGGGGAATAACAGGATAGAAGGTCAGATGTGGGTCCCTCATGTCAACAGTCAAATAAAATGTGTTGGTTTAAGCTGCCTCGTCAGCACGGACGTGTGGGCCAACCCAGTCATAAATGGGTTTAAACGAACCTAATCGGTAGGAGTACTAGGTACTACCTCTCTCTCAGTTTACACGGCGTGCGCATACCCCTAGGTCGTCAATTTGACCAACCTAATACAAGTCTTATATTACAAAAAATATACCAACATGAACTATGGAGTTTCAACTTTCAAAAGGTATAATTTTTGTGCTATATAGTTTATATTAGGGTGATGAAATTGACAACCTAGGTGTACGCGAAAGACTTGTAAACTGAAAGGAGGTAGTAGTAGTTTTTGGCGTGGATTAAGAAATTTTGGGTATGTTTTTGCTATTTTTTGTACAATTGATTCTTCCTAGGGCTGGTTGAAAGTGGTAGTTTTTTGTTAAATACTCTACATATTGTAAGTAGGAGTGAAAGTTAAGCTTTGGAAGCTGTCGTGGAATAGTCACGTCAGATGTCCTCGTGAAAGGACTTAGTTGTGGAGCCATCGCAACTAGGAAGCTTGAAGGGGTTAAATCGGGACAAGGGACACGAGAGAGTTTATACTAGTTCGGCCCCTTATGGTGAAGGTAAGGCCTACGTCTAGTTTGGTTTGGTATTGATGTTTCGATGACCAGGGAGCGAGATACGCTATGCCCGGCTCTCGATGAGTTATTTCTTGCCCTAAGCCGCCAACAGGTCGTCCCCTTATATACTCGGGTTGACGCCCTATGGCTTACAGAGTCCCGGCCGGCTTATAAACAGTGTCCGGCTCGGTGACTAGTTAAATCTACCTTATGTTACAAGTCATGCCATCATGGCGGTTTACTACAACGGGCCTTAAGCCGCATGTGGGCCTTAAGCCCTTTATTGAATCGCCATCTTCATGCTTGGTCTTGGGCTTCATCTGACGAGTCTTCTTTGTGTAACCCGGCCCCTCCTAGGCGGCTTACACAAATAGTCATATCCCCAACATTAGGCCCCAAATTGATTTGAACCTGTTCATGTTAATCTTAAAAATATACTTCTAAAGAATAAATCTTCAGTCTTCTGACTATACAGAGGGTTTTCTTTAACCCGCCCTCACGTCTTCTTCTGGATCCGTTTTAACCCGGCGTGATGCCATCCTTTCTTTAATTCATTTTCTATTCCATCGTATCCTTCAACGGATCTCTGCCTTTATTGATCGTTCCGAAAATCGAGGCATCGGGGCCGCTGGATAGTAATTCTTATCTCCTCGTTTCCTGCGCCGTCTCAGTTATCCTCTCCCTATAAATAGGCGCGACTTTAGGTCTTTCATTCTTCTCCTTCCAGTCGTCTTCTTCCTCTCCTCTCTGCCACTCGAGCTCCGCCGCCGGCGCCATCGACCCCCTCGTCTTCATCGACTCAGGCCGCTGCATCGACCTGACTCTGGCCAGAAAACGACGGCAAACCTCCGCAGCTCGTCCTCATCCGTGAGTTCCTCTCCTCCCCTTTCTTAGATCTGCATTGGAAGTCCGCTGAGTTCGTCGGTGTTCATCACTGCCCGACGCAAACCCTCGCTAATTTTCACCTCCAATGCCCCGTTTAGATCGTAAAACTGTGTAGAACTGCTGCGGTAGTTGTTTGTATTGATCTTGCATAGAAATAGATCTCATTTTTCCTCGTTTAGAAACCCTCTTCAAGTGTATGACCTTCTCTGCCCTGTTTTAGGTCTAGAAATTTTTTCTTTCAGAGCAATACTTTGATCCAGAACAATAGCTGTCGTTTGTGAAACTTGTTTCTATCACCCGGAAAGCTTCTTCTGAAAAATGCCCTCTAAACACCACTATCCAGGTGTGCGGCCTAAATAAGTGTTATTGAAGTGTAAGCCTTGATACTTGTAGCGGCTTAAACATTTTTGCACAATCACCCTTATATCATTAGGCCCCTTTTTTCTTAAGCCGCCACTGTAAACAATTTAGATATTTCTCCGGGTTAAAGTTGAACCGGAGCTTTCTTATTTTGTCGTAGGCCAACTATTGTCATGGCTCCTAAGGCGGCCAAAGCCCCTGTGATGTGCAATTGGGTTCCATCCACAGTGACCAAAAGCAAACTTGCCGAGTTCGTGAAGTCTGGCCATTTGCCAAAGAAAGTGGTCATGTCTTATCGTGCCCCTCACCCATCTGAAGAGATACCTCAACCCAAAGACGGGGAGGTAATAGTGTTCACAGATCATATGAACCGGGGATTTGCCCCTCCCGGCTCAAAATTCTTTAGAGAAGTTTTGGATTTATTTGACCTGAAGCCTCAAGACATTGGACCCAATTCCGTGTCAAACCTGTGCAATTTCCAAGTCTTCTGCGAGGTATACCTAGGAGAGGAGCCAAGTCTGCTGCTGTTCAGAGAACTTTTTTACTTGAACCGACAAAATGAACGTACCAATGGGCCTAGTCTTGAGCTTGGCGGCATCTCAATCCAGCGGCAGAGAGATTGCCTTTTTCCTTATGCTGAGCTGCCGAGTCACCCCAAAGACTGGAACCAGACGTGGCTCTACTGTCAAGACACCTCTCCGACTAATGAGAAGCCTCTGCCCGGCTTTCGTGCCCTGCGTCATGAGTCCAACCATCATCTAGCGGACAAGTTGACTGCTGTTGAGCGCCTGCCTCTTAATCCCGCCATTAAGAAGAACAAAGCCCTTTTGGGAAACGGGTTAAGTGGCATCGATTTGGTCCGGGTCTGGGTCACCTGGCGGATACTACCATTAAGCCACCGCTCCGGCTTAATGTGTACTTACACAGGCGAAAAGGAGGACTCAATGCGTCATAGTCATGAGGACTTACCCGATGATGTGGTAGATGCTACAGTCCAGTCACTATTGAAGGAGGGCACTGTAACCAATAATACCTTCGGTTTACTTCCCTTCTGCAAGAAGAACCCAGCTCCTGCTGTAAGTTACTAATCTTCATAAATACTTTTGAACATACTATACCTTCTTGTACTTATGATTCCTTATCTTTTCCACAGGCCGGTGATAATTTCTGGAAGGTCAAATATGACCATGAGGCTGCCAAACAGGCCAGGGCAGCCAAGAAGACTGAGAGGAAAACCGCCAAGACGGGCACCTCAAAGAAGAAGAAACCCAGCGCCTCCGATATGCTTAAATTGGATGACTCTTCTTCGGATGAGGAAGAGGTAACCTTTTGATTTTCTTTAACTCCTTTGTCATTATTTTACTGATATTTAATCTTTTCAGGAGGATACTGGGAACAGTTAAGCAGCTGAAGAAGAGGTAACTATAATCTCCTCTGACTCAGAGCCTTTGCCAACACAAAAAATCCGAAGGGTGACCCAGAAAGTAAGGTTTTCACACCCTCTAGCTTACCAAGATCCTCAATTTCTTTTGAAGCAACAACAGCTTGAAAACCGGCGGCAGACTCGGGCCAACCAAGACGCAGAGCTCTCCTCCGGCTTACCCGACGCAACCAGGAAGCGTCGGACCAAGGTTATCTCCGATTTACGTTTTTCTTTACCTTTGGCGGGTTTGATTCTCCAACCTCTCAATTCATCTGACTCCAATTATCAGGATACCTCTCCTTCTTCTGACGAGTCGATGCAATCAAACATGCCGGCTTTTAAAACGGCTCCTGGGTAATGTAACCTTTCTGACTTTAAGTTTTTCCATACTTGTACTTTGATACTCATCCTTCCACTTTGATTGACAGCCTGCAAGTGAAGCCCAGCAAGAGGGCAAAGAAGAATAAGCCGTCCCAAGACTCGGTGATCACTAAACTGGCGCTTGACTCATCTGTTCCTGACAGCTCCACTCATCAGCCACCGCCTGAACCGGCTTCTGACATTCCAGTGCCAACCTCTGACCCGCCTGCAGAAGACGTTATCCACAACTCGGATGACCCAAAAATTCCTAGCCCGGTCAAGACGACTGACCCAAAAGTTGAGATTGTGAAAAGCCAATATGTTGAACCGGGCCGGCCTACTATTCTTGCCCAATGTACTGCTAAGGAGGAGTTTGCCCAGCGTCAGAAAGCCAAACAAGACATTACTGATTATACTCACCTAAGCATTGGTGATATAGTCTCGGGCTATCTGAACCAAGTACACAATAGTCGTGATCTGGAAATTGACATCGTGAAGCAAATACAGCACAAATCTGAGGTAAAACTTATACTTTTACCCTGAACATTACTTATTGTACCAGCCCCAAGTCTATTGCTTATGAATGAATATGTTGTAGACTTAGAAATCTTCTTACTGTTAGTTGGTCCGGTTTAAAGTGAATACATTTAACCCGGTGATGGCGTGAAATTTTGAATTTGTGTTACACATTAGCCCCCAAGTGTCAAGTATCTTTACTTGTAAAGTGCTTGAGACTTAACATGTATAACTCAGTAGGATGGTAAAAAATTCTTTAAACATACATTAGCCCCCAAGTGCCAAGTACCTTTACTTGTAAAGTGTTTGGGACTTGAGTGTTATCTTACCATGATTCTTACCATAACCTGATGTCAATGCAGGCCATCATAAGTCAATTTGAGTCGGAGATTGCTGATCTGAAGAGCCAGTTGAAAACCCAAGAGCTCAAAGCTCAGAAAGCCAACTCCAAGTTTGAATTCAGTGTCTTTGAACAAGAGAAACCGAAGAAAAACTTTGAGTCGGAGAAGAAAACTTGGGTTGACGAGAGGGCTTCACTACTGACTCGGGCTGAAACAGCAGAGGCATCTCTTGCTGAGGCAACAACCGAGCTGTCCATCTTAAAACGACAGATATCCCAAATGGTCTCAGCCATCTTCTGTAAGTCACTCTAAAAAACTTTAAATATTGTGATCTTCCATGGGTTATTGCAATAGTCACCTCCGGCTTACTATTATACCTGTGAACATACAGGCCCCAGGAGTACCAATCTGAAAGAAAATATGTTGATCAAGATTAAGGCGGTGTACACTTTAGTGGAGCAGCTGTACTCCGGGTCACAACGTGCTTTGGCCGTTGTAGCCTTATCAAATACCACCCCTCGTCTTCTACAAGATGTGTTGAGGCATATTTCGGTGCTACCTCAACGAATTCAGGATTTAAGACGGGCATCTGCAAGAGCCGGAGTTGTGGCCGCATTAAGCCGGGCAAGAGCATGGGTGCCAGAAGTTGACCTTGATGATCTCTCGCTCGGATATCCAAGCCTGAAGGAGGACGGCACCGCCTTTGACGACCAAGACTTCACTGCCCGTGTCAAAGTCGTACATCCCCTGGCGACTCTCATTGGGAATGACACTGATCTGACTAAGTATTCGCCGGGCTACGACAGCGAGAACCGGAGAATCCCAAACGTCCCATATGACCTAGTCAGCCTGATCCCTCCAACGCGTAAGCATACCTTTGCCCCTGAAGTGGACCCGGCCAGTTTAATAGATGATGAGGCTGAATTTGAAGCCTTGAGCGGCATTGACTGGGCCTCGTCCACCTTCCAGGACAAAGCAACCGAAGGAGAGGCGGAGAAGGATAAGCCGGAGTCGTCAAGCCACCCAGAGGAATGAGCCACCAGGCGTGTTATAACTTTTGCAAAAACAATGCTTCACTTGTTTAAACTCAGGGAGTCTTGTAATAGGATAGAAAAACTTCTTAATGCTGGTCATGCCCTTGCACATGTTTATGGTGCTTGTTACTTTTGTAAGACCCCATCACTATATTTTGCTGGCTTATGTTAACCAGATATTTCCCTGATGTTTAACTTGCTTTACCTTATCCTGCACATAAAACAAGTAAAAATTTCCAAGAGTATTGATAACCCGGAATATGACCGAAAGACGTCATATACAGGCTGGTTCATGACTATTAAAATATAATCACAACAGCATACCTGTGACCCTTTTGATAGTTTTCCCGGCTCATTGCAGGCCTTACCTGGCACCTTTATAACCTGAGGTGACCAATATTAAACCGGAAGAATCAACAACCATCTCCTCAAGAAGGTTTCAATGATAGTTAAAATATTTATATTTATAAGCAATGTTCACAGGCTCCTAATTCGGATACGATCAGAGAATCGTCCCAAAGGGGTTAAGCTAAGATTCGGATACGATCATATAGCCCCCAGTGGCTTTGGCGATGCCGATCAAGTGGGTATTGACAGCTATGTTCTCTTTGGTTCGAATACGACCTATGTTTGAACAGGAAGCCCCCAAGTGAACATGAGAGTTGTTTAATGATGCTGATTCGAATACGATCCACGTCAAACCCAAAGGGGTTAAGCTGTGATTCAAATATGATCAAGAAGCCCCCAAGTGAGTTTGGCAGTATGCCGATCAAGTGGGTATTGACAGCTATGTTATCTTTGGTTCGAATACGAACTATGTTTGAACAGGAAGCCCCGAAGTGACCATGGGTAGATTCAGATATGATCATAAGCCGGACCATAGGGAAAGCCAGATTCAGATATGAACCGTCCCCTATTGGTAGTGTCCATCACCTGATAAAGAAGACATAAAACATTCTTTATGGGAAAAAAGGACAGAGGTCCTGCTTTATTGCTCTATATAATATGTACATCATCAAAAGTATATACATAGAAATTGGTGACTTAAGTATAGTAAGGCCGGAGATGAGCGATATTCCATGGCCGGCGGGTCTCCTCCTCCGAATTAAGTGAGTCCTTGTGCTCTCGAATATCGATGAGATAATATGACCCGTTGTGCAGATTCTTCCTGACCACAAAGGGCCCTTCCCAAGGTGGGGATAGTTTGTGCATGTTAGACTGATCCTGGATGAGCCAGAGCACCAAGTCGCCTTCCTGAAAGGTTCTACTCTTAACCCGACGGCTATGATAGCGGTGCAGGTCTTGCTGGTAAATCGCCGAGCGGGCTATTGCCAAGTCTCGCTCCTCATCCTACAAGTCAAGTGCATCCTGACGAGCCTTTTCATTATCCGCCTCAACGTAAGCCGCCACACGGGGTGAGTCGTGCCGGATGTCACTTGGCAGGACTGCCTCTGCTCCATAGACCATGAAGAAAGGTGTGTAGCCTGTAGATCTGTTAGGCGTAGCATTGATACTCCATAACACGGAAGGTAACTCCTCTACCCAACGACCCGGAGTCCGCTATAAGGGGACTAAGAGCCGGGGTTTGGTACCTTTCAAGATCTCTTGATTAGCTCTTTCTGCTTGACCATTGGATTGAGGATGAGCAACAGCCGAAACATCAAGCCAGATATGTTCTCTTTGACAGAACTATTCCATGGCACCCTTGGAGAGATTAGTGCCATTATCAGTTATGATGCTATGTGGAAAACCAAAACGAAAGATCACCTTTCTCATGAACTGAACTACCGTGGCTGCATCACACTTGCTGACTGGCTCTGCCTCAACCCACTTGGTAAACTTGTCCACTTCCACCAGTAGATGTGTCTTTTTATCTTTAGACCTTTTGAAAGGTCCAACCATGTCAAGCCCCCAGACTGCAAACGGCCAAGTGATTGGGATCATCCTCAATTCTTGAGCCGGCACATGAGCTCGTCGTGAGAACTTTTGACAACCATCACATTTACTGACCAGATCCTCCGCATCAGCATGAGCCGTCAGCCAATAGAAACCATGACGAAAAGCCTTGGCTACGAGAGATTTTGACCCGGCGTGATGGCCACAATCCCCTTCATGGATCTCACGAAGTATTTCTTGGCCTTCTGTAGGTGACACACAGCATTGAAACGCCCCCGTGACGCTTAAGTGATGTAACTCGCCGTTAACAATCGTCATGGACTTGGAGCGCCTGATGATTTGTCTCGCCAAGGTTTCATCCTCAGGTAACTCACCCTGGGTCATATAAGCCAAGTAAGGCATTGTCCAATCCGGGATAACATGAAGAGCCGCCACCAGCTGTGCCTCCGGGTCTGGCACTGCTAGCTCTTCCTCGGTAGGTACCTTGATAGAAGGGTTATGTAACACATCGAGAAAGACATTGGGTGGCACCGGCTTACGTTGGGATCCCAACCGGCTTAAAGCATCAGCCGCCTCATTCTTCCTTCGATCGATGTGCTCCACTTGATAACCCGTGAAGTGACCAGCCACAACATCTACTTCACGACAATAAGCTGCCATAAGGGGGTCCTTGGAATCCCACTTGCTTGACACTTGTTGAGCCACAAGATCTGAGTCGCCCAAGCATCGTACCCGGCTTAAGTTCATCTCCTTAGCCATCCGGAGACCATGGAGTAAGGCCTCGTATTCAGCTGCATTGTTAGTACATGGAAACATAAGCCGGAGTACATAACAAAATTTGTCACCTCAAGGGGAAGTTAACACCACTCCAGCCCCCGAGCCTTCTAGCTGCCTGGACCCATCAAAGTGAATCGTCCAATATGTGTTATCCGGCTTCTCCTTAGGGGCATGTAACTCTGTCCAATCATTGATAAAGTCCACCAAGGCCTGAGACTTAATAGCAGTACGTGGCATGTACTTCAAATAGTGCAGCCCAAGCTCAATGGCCCACTTGGCGACTCGTCCTGTGGCCTCCCTGTTCTGAATGATGTCTCCCAAAGGGGCAGAACTTACCACAGTTATAGAGTGGCTTTGAAAGTACTGCTTCAACTTCCAGTTGGCCATGAACACCCCGTAAACAAGCTTCTGCCAATGTGGGTACCTTTTCTTGGATTCAATGAGAACCTCACTGATGTAGTAAACCGGCCGTTGAACCGGATGCTCCTTGCCAGCTTCCTTACGCTCCACCATGATGGCAACGCTGACGGCTCGTGAATTGGCAGCCACATATAACAGCAAAGGCTCTTTATCAATTGGAGCCGCGAGAACCGGCGGTTCAGACAATTGTCTCTTCAAGTCCTCAAAAGCAGCATCAGCGGCCTCGCTCCAGACAAAAGTGTCAGTTTTCTTCATCATCTGATACAATGGGAGGGCCTTCTCACCTAGCCGACTTATGAACCGACTTAAGGCGAAAACACGACCCGTCAGTCGCTGAACATCATTGATGCACGCCGGCTTAGCCAGGGAGGTAATCGCCTTAATCTTCTGTGGGTTAGCTTCGATGCCTCTGTTGGACACCATAAAGCCCAAGAGCTTGCCCGCAGGAACGTCAAACACACACTTGGCCGGGTTAAGCATCATCTTGTAAACCCGGAGATTATCAAAGGTCTCTTTCAAGTCAGCTATCAAGGTCTCCTTTTCTCTGGACTTCACCACAATGTCATCCACGTAAGCATGAACATTACGCCCAATTTGATCATGCAAATAGTTCTGCAGACACCGCTGATAAGTCGCCTGGGCACTTTTGAGCCCAAACGGCATAGATACATAGCAGAAGGCTCCAAACGGAGTGATGAAAGCCGTCTTCTCCTGGTCCTTAACTGCCATTTTGATCTGATGATAGCCAGAGTAAGCATCCAAAATACTCAAACGTTCACAACCCGCCATAGCATCAATGATTTGATCAATACGGGGAAGAGCAAAGGGATCAGCCGGACAAGCCTTGTTTAAGTCCGTGTAATCCACACACATCCGCCAAGTGCCGTTCTTTTTGAGGACAAGCACCGGGTTAGCCAACCACTCCGGGTGAAAAACTTCAATGATAAACCCGTCCGCCAAGAGCCGGGCGACTTCCTCTCCAATAGCTTTCCGTCTCTCTTCATTAAAACGCCGAAGAAACTGCCTGACCGGCTTATACTTCGGATCAATATTGAGAGGGTGCTCAGCGAGTTCCCTCGGTACACCCGACATGTCAGAAGGTTTCCATGCAAAGATGTCCCAGTTCTCATGGATGAACTCGATGAGCGCGCTTTCCTATTTGGGATCCAAATTGCTGCTGATGCTGAACTGCTTGGAAGGATCACCCAGGGTAAAGTCAACAAGCTTTGTCTCAGCTGCCGATTTAAACTTTAACGCCGGGTCGTGCTCTGTAGTTGGCTTCTTCAGGGATGTCATATCCGCCGGGTCAACATTGTCTTGATAAAATTTGAGCTCTTCTGCTGTGCAGGCCGATTCAGCATAAGCTGCGTCGCCTTCTTCACACTCCAGTGCTACCTTCCGACTGCCATGTACAGTGATGGTGCCCTTGTGACCCGGCATCTTGAGCTGCAAATAAACATAACATGGCCGGGCCATAAACTTAGCATAAGCCGGCCGCCCAAATAGAGCGTGGTATGGGCTCCTGATTTTGACCACCTCAAACATCAACTTCTCAGCTCTAGAGTCATATTCGTCTCCAAAGGCCACCTCCAGCTCAATTTTGCCAACTGGGTACGCCGACTTACCAGGGACTACTCCATGGAAAACAGTGTTGGATGTTCTCAGATTTTTATCAGTTAATCCCATGCGTTGAAAGGTCTCATAATAGAGGATGTTGATGCTGCTACCCCCGTCCATGAGCACCTTAGTGAATTTATACCCTCCAACCTGAGGTGCCACCACCAAAGCCAACTGACCCGGGTTATCGACCCGCGGAGGATGATCTTCCCTGCTCCATATGATGGGCTGCTCTAACCACCTCAAATAACGAGGGATTGCCGGCTCAACAGAATTGACGGCCCTCTTATGAACCTTCTGGTCACGTTTGCATAAGCTAGTGGTAAATACGTGATACTGCCCACCATTCAATTGCTTCGGGTTGCTCTGATAGCCCGACTGCTGCTGCTGCTGCTCTCCTTGACCAGATTGTTGTTGGTTATAGCCTCCTCCTTGACGTCCCTGAAAGCCGGACCCTACTGCAGCTCCCTGCGCGCCGGTTCACCACAATTGCGAGCTGCTGTCATCCACGCGCGCCGACTCACCGGCCACGCCCGCGCCCTAGCCCTGCCGGGCCCAATCTTAAGCCGCCGGTGCGCTGCCTCTGTCCCCAAAGCCGGTCTACCCTTACAATGAACCGGTTCTGCTGCCACAAGTCACCACCACCGAGTGGCCTCACCGGCGTGTCGAGCCGCCCCGGCCACGCCGCCCCGGCCACGCCGCCCCGCCTTGTTTCCAAACCGCCACGCACTGAGTTCTCTGCTGCTAATCTACTGCAGCACTATGGATTGGACAACTCCGATCACACGGATCCGTTAGTCACGACCCGAACACGAACGGTCCACGGGCTCGGACTTTTACTGCGACTCGCATCGATGAACCTCTGGGCTCCGTCATCGCCAGCTCGAACCTATAAACCAGTCTTACGGCGCCTCAAGTTGCCGGCACCCCGAGCAGCAACCACGGGCTTCCTCTACAGCACTTCAATGGAGAAGTGACGTGGACCGCCGCCGTACTCACCACTGCACCTGGCTTCTGCAGCAGCCGACCGCAGCTGCCTTATCCATCCTTGGAAAGAAAGAGGAAAAGAGACACTACAAGAAATATGTCAACTTATGACCTTCTGTCAGTGACCCTGGAAGAATTGGTCATAGATTTATGACCATTTGAGACCAATTGGTCAAAAGCTGTTCGAGGGGCTCCAAACCCTAAAACATTGCGACCATTTTGGTCAGAAAGGTCATAATTTCCTTACATGAAATGGTCATACAGCTAACAGCGCTAGTCCGCTGCCTTATTTCGAGTTGTTAACGACCAATATAGATGGTCATAGCCTTGTAAATTGTGGTGGGTTGCTATGACTAGGCGCCACCTCATCAGTTTTGCCTATGTGTCATGTCCATGTGGCAGTTTTTGCCCTAGGTTGTGAAGCAACCTATATTTCTGTCATTCCCAAAATTCCCAAAAAAATCTCATAAATTCTTTGGGTCATATCTTCGTCAAATATGTAAAAACCTTCCTTGCCTAGTTCAAACATAATTCAAAAATATTCATTTTCCTATTCTGTTCAGAGTAACAGTTTGTGAAGGAAGTACCACTTTGGCATGTCCAAATAGTATCCATTTTCTACAGTGCTTTCCTGTGCCCAAATAACCATCCTCCACCAAATGCCAGCTCAATCCATTCATTATTTTGAGTCGAGCTTCAACATTCGTATTTATGTCTAGTGTGGTGGTTTGCACCAACCTGGGGAGTGCCCAACCCACTAGACATGCCTAGGCCGCCCAGAACACATGGCAACGCCACGGTCACGCGGTGACCACGCGGCGGGCATGCGAGTTTACGCGCTCTAGAGTTGGGGCCCTCGGCCACCGCCCAAACCTCGACGTATCGCCACCAAACCATGTATTTATGATTAAATAGGTCCTTACGTAACTAGAAATGATTTTTGGAAAAAATAAATAGCAAACTATGAGGCAGCTGTAGTTCAAATTTGACCCGCTTCCAACTGAATCGGCAGAAATTTGTCTTTTTCACGAGAGGTGGATCAAAAAATTTTACACCAGACCATTTTGTCAATTGTGCATTAAATATGACCTAGTATTTTATAAAAATGATTTGGTCCAATTTTGCAACAATTATTTGGTAGTTCCTTCACAAAAAAACCTCCTTTCGGGCACTCGGAAAATGGAAAATGGTTTTTTCGTCCAACGAAAATGAAAACTTCCTTAGGAAACATTGTTTGCCATTCTAATATGCACCCTTGTGCACAATATGAGATCATTTGAACAAACTATGCCATGAATGTGGCCATAAGATTGATCATTTGGCTTGAAAGCCATTGATCTCCACACTTGATAGCTCGTTTCTGAGAACACTTTTTTAAAATAATTGCCATATTACAAGTTTGTTATTTTTCCTAGAAACTTGTCCACATATAATGACACAATGCGAAGGTTTTCCAATTTTTTGATTTTTTTTGAATTTTTTATGCCCGTTTCAAAATGCGGTCAAAACGGCGGGCTTGACCGTTCCTAGCTAGTGGTTGAATCTTGGATTTTTTTTTGGTGTTTCTATGATTAAATAGATACATATGTAACTAGAAATGATTTTTGGAAAAAATAAATAGCAAACTATGAGGCAGCTGCAGTTCAAATTTGACCCGCTTCGAGCTGAATCGGCGGCAATTTGTCTTTTTCACGAGAGGTGGATCAAAACTTTTTTCACCCAACTATTTGGTCAATTGTGCATTAAATATGGCCTAGTATTTTATAAAAATGATTTGGTCCAATTTTGTAACAATTATTTGGTAGTTCCTTCACAAAAAAACCTCCTTTCGGGCACTCGGAAAATGGAAAATGGTTTTTTCGTCCAACGAAAATGAAAACTTCCTTAGGCAACATTGTTTGCCATTCTAATATGCACCCTTGTGCACAATATGAGATCATTTGAACAAACTATGCCATAAATGTGGCCATAAGATTGATCATTTGGCTTGAAAGCCATTGATCTCCACACTCGATAGCTCGTTTCTGAGAACACTTTTTTAAAATAATTACCGTATTACAAGTTTGTTATTTTTCCTGGAAACTTGTCCACATATAATGACGCAATGCGAAGGTTTCCCAATTATTTGATTTTTTTTGGAATTTTTTATGCCCGTTTCAAAATGCGGTCAAAACGGCGGGAATAACCGTTCCTAGCTAGTGGTTTAATCTTGGAATTTTTTTGATGTTTCTATGATTAAATAAGTACTTATGTACCTAGAAATGATTTTTGGAAAAAATAAATAGCAAACTACGAGGCAACTACAGTTCAAATTTGACCCGCGTCCAACTAAATAGACGGAAATTTGTCTTTTTCACGAGAGGTGGATCAAAACTTTTTTCACCCAACCATTTGGTCAGTTGTGCATTAAATATGGCCTAGTATTTTAGAAAAATGATTTGGTCCAATTTTGCAACAATTATTTGGTAGTTCGTTCACAAAAAAACCTCCTTTCGGGCACTCGAAAAATGGAAAATGATTTTTTCGTCCAACAAAAAAGAAAACTTCCTTAGGCAACATTGTTTGCCATTCCAATATGCACCCTTGTGCACAATATGAGATCATTTGAACAAACTATGCCATGAATGTGGCCATAAGATTGATCATTTGGCTAGAAAGCCATGAATCTTCACACTTCATAGCTTATTTCTGAGAACACTTTTTTTAAAATAATTACCTTATTACAATTTCATTATTTTTCCTGGGAACTTGGCCACATATAATGACATAGTGCGAAGGTTTCCCAATTATTTGATTTTTTTGGAATTTTTTATGCCCGTTTCAAAATGCGGTCAAAACGGCGGGAATGACCGTTCCTAGCTAGTGTTTTAATCTTGGATTTTTTTTGATGTTTATATGATTAAATAGATACTTATGTACCTAGAAATGATTTTTGGAAAAAATAAATAGCAAACTACGAGGCAACTACAGTTCAAATTTGACCCGCTTCCAGCTGAATAGACGGAAATTTGTCTTTTTCACGAGAGGTGGATCAAAACTTTTTACACCCAACCATTTGGTCAATTGTGCATTAAATATGGCCTAGTATTTTATAAAAAATGATTTGGTCCAATTTTGCAACAATTATTTGGTAGTTCCTTCACAAAAAACTCTCCTTTCGGGCACTCGAAAAATGGAAAATGGTTTTTTCGTCCAACGAAAATGAAAACTTCCTTAGGCAACATTGTTTGCCATTTCAATATGCACCCTTGTGCACAATATGAGATCATTTTTTGAATTTTTCATGTGAAAAAGTAGAAAAAAAGAATGCTTAGGGATTCTTTTTTTGAAACATAAATTGTCTTTTTGATGAGAGGTGAATCAAAAGCATTTTACATTTTAAGATTTGGTCAATTGTACATAAAATGTTGTCTTATAGTTTTGGAAAATGGTGTGGTGCCATTTTGAAAGAAATATTTGGTAGATTCTTCACAAAAAAAGAATTTTGTCACTCCGAAAATAGAAAATGATTTTCCCCCTAAAAACTCATTTCTCATAACACTTTTTAAAGATATTTGTCTTATTCCAATTCCAAGTTTGTTAGTTTTCCTAAAAAACTAGGTCACATTTGCTGACACAATGAGAATGTTTTTATTTTTTTGAATTCTCATATCATAAAACTGTCTATATGATTCAACATCTTATTTTTAATTGATTAAGACCAATTTAGATGGTCATAACGTGTACTGGGCTCTGATTGGTCCGTGAGCATGTCACGTGGATCGTGCCTTCAGCGCCGTCGGATGCTCCTCTCCAGATCCAGATCCGACGGCAGCCCTTTCTCCCTCACCCCCTCTTTGTCTGAAAAAAAGGAAACTCCTTCCCGCACGCGAACCCTAGCATCGTCTCCCAACCCCTCTCCAGATCCAGATCCGCCACCCCTATCCCTCTCTCCTCTCCGCCTCGCCTCCCCTCTCCCTCTCCCCTCGTCGCCTCGCCTCCCCTCGCCGCCACACCGCCCATCGCCTCCCGCACCCCCCCGCCCGACCTTCTCCCCCCTGCCCTCCCCTCCCCTCCCCTCCCGTGTCCCCATCCCGTCGAAACCCTAAGCGGCGGCAGCCGCCATGGTGAAGGGACGCACGGGGCAGCGCGTCAGGCTCTACGTCCGGGGCACCATCCTCGGCTTCAAGAGGTGAGCAGCCCCGTTCTTGGCCATGCTCTCGCCGGATCTGGCGATTCATTTCATGGTGAGATTGGGCGGCGCGCTGATGGCGATGTGCGGGTTGATCTGCAGGTCGAAGTCGAACCAGTACGAGAGCACGTCGCTGGTGCAGGTCGAGGGGGTGAACACCAAGGAGGACGTGGCGTGGTCAGGTGTCGCCGCGACGGAAGAAGCCTCCTCCGCTCTGCTCTGCTCGCCGGTACGGACTCCCCCCCAACCCCTTCCTCCCGCCCTGGCCGGCCGGCCGAGGTTCCGATCGGACCCCCTCTCGTGCTTCAGGGACATGGAGCGAGAAGCTCTTCGGTCAAGCTTAGCTGTCAAGGATTGATTTATGGATGATTCCTTTGGGAACCTTGTTTAAGTTACAGTCTTGACATAGTAGCTCTTACTCTACCCGTGTGGCAATCATATTGTGTTTGATTGTAGCATAGTATCTGATTAGGGTGTTTTTTTAGTATTTATCTTCAGAAAAGGGATGTGTACAGTATTAGTATTTCCAGGAATCTGATTATGACACCCTGCTATCATGCCCCCCTAAAACACATGAATTTTTTTACCTTTTCCCCTTCGTGGTTACTGGTTTTGGACTTAAGGACACACATGCATTAGTCGTTAGTATTCATGTTTTATTTCTTTTTGCAGGATAGTTAGTATTCACTTTGTTGTTCTGCTTTATACCTGTGGTTAGTCTACTTACTGTTTCTGGACTTGAGGGCACACTTATGTTGTGTGGTGGTATTTTTACTTTTCTATTTGGTTTTATACCTGTCCATGGTGTATATATGAATGTCCTGAAATCAAATAACCTTCATAGGATAGGAAATTGGTAGTTTAGCTCATATAGATGATCTTATAGTGAACAGCTTCAGTTGTTTGATGCATGTTGCTGCCATTTATCGCTGCATCTATGTTCATTCAGTATTAGTAGCTCCTTGGATCTGTGCCCATGCATTGTATGCTCTTCTTTCCATATATGTGCTGCATTTCTATACGGCAATGAGCTTACCCTCTGCTGTCCTGTTTCCATGGTGCGCGCAAACTGTGCAGTGCTGCTGTGGCTCCTGGTGGCGGTGAGCGTGAAGCTGGGGCGGCGCCACATCGCCCACAACGCGGTGGAGCTGATGGAGAGGTGTCTGGCCAAGGATGACTTCCCTGAGTACTACGACGGCAAGACGGGGCGGTACATCGGGAAGCAGTCGCGCAAGTTCCAGACGTGGTTGGTGGTGGGCTACCTGGTGGCCAAGATGCTCCTGGACGACCCCCTCCAACGTCCGCGCCATCTCCCTGGAGGACGACGGCCACATACGAGAGGGACGACACCCACTACCGCTGCCTCTGGGGCAAGATCACCCGCCCGCACGGAACTCCGGCACCGTCCGCGCCCAGTTTAAGTCCAACCTCCCTGCCGAGTCCATGGTCAGTGCCTGCCCGCCCTTAGTTTCCTTGATGGTGCTTTTTTGCTAAGGCTGTTTGTTGCTTTGCGTTGTGTGCAGGGGCGCAAGGTCAGAGTGTTCATGTACCCGAGCAGCATCTAAAGTTAGCATCTGCTGCACTATCGCTAATGATGTTTGTTTAAGGCTGTTGCTTTGCTCTGTGTGATTTTACTCTAGCATGTGGGTTGCATTTTGTCCTGCACCTTGAGAATGACTAGGATTTATGTTATAGAATTCCAAGTGTAGTCACAATATATAACATGCCTAAAGTATATGGACTTGTGCAGTGTGTCCATCAAGAGTAGATAGACTATTTCTTTCATGATTCATCTATATATGCTGCTCTTATATGCAAGTTTGTATCTGGATGTCTTATGCATGACAGAAGTTTGTGAAATGCACTGTTTTTCTGTTGTGGTCTGTTTGATGGGGATTGATGCACATGTAGGTCATATCTCTGTGTGTTTGGACCGAGGGAACAACACTAGCTTATTAGCTTACTTTTCATCAAGTACTAGTATTAGTTGAGATGTAGATGGACTGTTTCTTTCATGATTTTTATCGATATACAGTTGTTTACATGTTTTTTATCTGGATGTCTTATACATGACAGAAGCTTGTGAATTGAAATGTTTCTTTTATGGTCTGTCCGATGAGGATCGATGCATGTGTGGATCATATCCTTGTGTGTTTTGGATCTAAGAACTAGCTTATTAGCATACCTTTTTTTATCAAGTACTACTAATTTAGGTGTAGATGGACTATTTCTTGCATGATTCATCAATATGCAGATATTCTGCTGTTACATGCATGCTTGTATATGGATGTCTATTGGTGTATATGGACTATTTCTTTCAAGATCCATCAATATGCAGTTATATACATGTTTGTATCTGGATGTTTACATTATATCATGAGGTTTTCTACAAATTAGTAAGGTAGTGGTTTCAGCTGCTGCATTGTTGCTGATATTTGATACTACACAATGTGACTGGAGTTTATTGTGATTTGCAGAAGATAGAATCTGGATGCAATTGCTTTGATATTCCTGTTTGGCCCCCAGGCTCCAAAAAAACGCTCCAATTAAGTATGGTATTTTGTTTTTATTTCATGCTCTTTGTAGCTGACGGGTTGGGCTGTGCTTGGATGGGCCATGTTGTAGCTTACAGACATTCTGCATACTAACTCAGCCTCCGTATTACAAGTTTAAAAGAATTGCTGCGTAGTTCACAAACCTGGGACTAAACATTTCATTATTTTTGCTCTTGACGACTTTTACTTGGACTTTCAGTTTCAATAAGCCACATCCTTGTATAAAACTTAACACTGTCATGCACCAGTTTGCGCGTATGCCTATGATAGGGTTAGGACCTGCCGCACCTTTAGAGTTGAAAATGTGATGATTTAGCTCACTTTCTTAACGTGATGTTGCTGCTGTACTCCATAAATTACTGAACATTTGTTAAAACTCCAAAAATAGAGTATTTGCTACTGGCCTATTAGTGTTAGCAGTATTTGCAGCTAGAGTATTTAGAGATTTAGTTTCCTACTCCAAATTTTGTATGTTTTTGATGTGAAATGCTTATGCATGACTAAGTGTTAAGTTGATACAATTTTGAGTCTGCACTGCTGTATGTTTTTGATGTGAAACACTTATGCATGACTAAGTGTTAAGTTGATACAATTTCTTTGATAGACAAGCATGGAAATATGTATTAACTTTCCTAAAAGTAGATAAGCATGACAATTCTGTTCAATTCTGATTTCTTTTGTAGTCAATTATGTTCAACTGATTTCTGAATATTTCTGATGTGACCTGTGGCCAGGTACCAGAGGCGATCGGCATCCTCCTGGTGGCGCTGCTCCTCACAAAGTGTTGAAGTTGGATTACCGCCTCATGTTGATGGCATTGTTTCTTTTTGGTGATCTAATGTCGCTTAGGTTGATGCTGCTGTGATGGAAGCGCACCACAGCTTTAGTTGATGTGTATCTATTTTTGCTTGTTTTAGTTGAGGTTGGACGTGCAGACTTGTATGTGCTGTTGTGTGTATTTGGATGAATGATTTCTGAATTTAATCATTTAATTGAGAGAATTATTGAGTGTTTGTTGTTCAAATGTGTAAACTGGAAATCAGGGAATAATAAAAGGGCCATTTGCATTTCTGTCCCTAACTCGAACCACCTAATCAGATATAGCCCTAATTCGAAAGCCTGCTCAAATTTGCCACTCCGCCGTTAGGTGCCCTTACAGAAATGCCCTTCTGCGTCGTTACCGTCCGGTCAAACAACTTTGACAGTCCTGAAAAAAATAGCAAAAAAATTTAAAAAAATCTTAAATTTTGTGAGATCGAAGATACTCATGTGCGCAAGGTTCGTGCAGATTTTCATGCTATTTGGACATTCCAGGAGCTCGTGGCGAGGAAAAACAGTTAATATGCACGCTTGTGAACAGTAAATTTGAAATAAAATAGCAAGAAAATTCAAAAAAATCTGAATTTTTTTGACATCAAAGAGGCTTGGGTGCACAAGGTGCTCGCAAGTTTTTGTGATCAAATGACATGCGAGGAGCTCTAGCAAGAAAAAACAAAATAGTCATTTTTTCCTAAGTTTTTTCCCGAGCCAAATTTTGTTTTTTTCTCCACAAGCCCCTCCAATGTCCAAACACAACAAAAATTTGCACGCATCTTGTAGACCATAGCCTCTTTGATGCCAAAAAATTTCATATTTTTTGAATTTTCTTGCTATTGTTTTGAATTTATTGTTCACAGGCTTACATATTTATTGTTTTTCCTTTGACACGAGTTCCTAGAATGCCCAAACAGCACGAACATTTGCATGCACCTTGTGAACCTGAGTATCTTTGATCTCACAAATTTTCAGATTTTTATTGCTATTTTTTTAGGATGGTCAATGCCCTTTGACCGGCTTTGACCTACTTTGACCGGACGGTAACGGCACAGAAGGGCATTTCTGTAAGTGCCCCTAACAGCGGAGGGGCAAATTTGAGCAGGCTTTGAAATTAGGGGTAAATCTGAGAGTGGGCGCAAATTAGGGGCATAGATGTAAATGTCCCATAATAAAAAGACCAAATGGTCTACTGGATCAAAAATGCTACAGCCCAAATAATAGTGGGCTGGAATATTGTGCATTTCTGTAAAACCTTACAAAAAGGCCTAATGAAATGGTTTGCAAAAGGGCCATGGCCTAGAAAATTAAAAGGCCAAATTGTAGGGCGTGGCCCATGTAGCCGACCAAAAATTCACATGAAAAAAATATAGAAAGGATGAATTAATGAGCTCGGCCCATGTAGAAAATCGAATTGGACCGGGCTGAATCTTGTGCCACATAAACTTGCCACGCTGGATGCCTACGTGGCCTGGGGAGGTTGCTAGTGACCAAAACGCCACAGTAGGAATATTTTGGTCGTAAACGTCTTTGACCATTCCAGAAGAAAGGTCGCTATAGTCAGTTTACGACGGCCAGCTTTTGACCTTCTGTTTTTGGTCACAAAAATTTGTGACCTTTCAGTGACCAATAGTGGTGGTCATAAGTTGACATATTTCTTGTAGTGAGAGAGACAGAATAACAGCCATATACCCGCATGCATGAGACATCCACTAGCGGCGCGGCCCCCAACAACCATTGACTTTCCAAAGCATATCACATGAAAAGTGCTAGTACCACAGGTTGCCATTTCAAATAAACGTGAAGCTATACTGGTCCATCATCACTAGTATTCGGACTCCTCACACAGATCATCTACCGTCCAGACCATTGGGTGACATCCATCTAAGTTTATTTCATTAGCGCATATTGTTCTTTGTCAAAGGACAATTACTTTGATCTGTATATTTTTGTATACAGGATAATTGTTCACTACAAAAGTGATTTATACGGCGGTCACCACTCTCCTCGGCCGGTTTACCTCGACTGCGAGACGAGCTGCTGTTGCTACGCTGGAGCTCTCACACTTGGGCACGCCCGCTCCTCTAACCCGCGTCGTGGCCGGCCGATGTCCCTCGCCATGGTTTCCCCTTGAGTCACCGTTGTGGGTCGCCCATCTCCGCAGTCAAACTGTCGGTCCTCGGCCAAGCCGCCTCCCTGCTGCTTCTTCCGTCGCAAGTCCGTGGCGCAAGTTGTCGTCCTCTGTGGCCTGGTTTACATCAACTCGCCCGTCCACGCGGTTTACTGCACCCCCGATTGACTCGCCCGTTTGTGCTGGCTTACAATGCCGCGGCCGATTCACCCGTGAGGGATTTCAGTTTCACCTATTGATCATCAACTTCATGGTGGATTATTTTCGGCCTAAACACATCAGGTGATATCCCTCTAAAATATATTTTTAGCACATATTATTTTTGTGAAAGAACAATTTTACCTTTGCCTTGGTCTACAATATTGTTTATGCAGGACAATTGTTCACTGCAGAAGCTATGGCTATGTCATGGGTGTATAAACTCGCGCCACCATTATAAATGCGCTAAGTATCTTATCATGTCATCAAGCTCGATGAATATATGTGCAAACCGCCATTCTGCAGACCGGTTTACATCAATATGACGGGGCTGATTCACCCGTCCACGCCGGTTTACAACACCGCGACCGACTCATCTGTCTGTGCCGCCTCTGAAGCTGCGGTCATCTTTGCTGTACGTCTCTCGCGGCCTGGTCTACATCGACATACCGGGCCGCACCTGTCTGCATGAGCTGTTTATTGAGTATGAGCAAGTCACAACTTGGATAGCCCGATTTTCTTTCAAATTGGCGGCAAATTATCATCACTGGATGGATCAATGGGCAGGCACGCAAGTCGCCGCCACTACAGTTTGGTTAACTTCAAATAGCAGTTGGAAGGAACCATTGGCTGAGTTGCTGACACGGCTCATATAGGATCATTTATAACCCGCCGCAGTCACCTCAACCTTCTGTGGATTTACATCGTGCTATCAACACGAATGATGTACAAGTTATGCCGGTTTATATCACGGTCAAATATGGAGAATCTCAAGCCAACTCTTCGTGTCACCTTGAGACTCGGGGGCTACAATGATATGAATCAGCAAAGGTTGCCGGTTTGTCAGTGAAGTCAAGAACCCCAGGACGCTGGAGGGAAAGATAACCCGGTCCCGGAAGCTACTACTATATGGAGGAAAATTTAAGGGCCGTCAGAAAATTCCCGGTTCAAAATGAAGAATGCTGGTTTAATATCCGGTTCAAGGAAATATATTCTCCCACAAAGCTCTGAAGCACTCAAATCCGGTTTAACAATGTCCGGTTCAAAAAGGAATTAACTTCTGGCAAGTTCGAGTTGAAAGGCCGTCAGAAAATTTCTGGCTGAAAATGAAGATTCTGGCTTATAATCCGGTTCAAGGGAAATATGTCCCCCACAAAGCTTTGAAGCTCTCAAATATCCGGTTTAAAATCCGGTTCAAGAAGGATTTATCTCTTGCAAAAAGTTAAAGGGTGCCAAAGAGGACCTGCTGCCATGATGCGCGGTTCAAACATGGGTATCATACCTTATTGGCTTATCATATTATTGATCACTTGGGGGCTTGGTCATGTCTGAACCATAGTCACACCTCTTGATCGGCGCAATGCCACAATATCACTTGGGGGCTTTTGGTCGTGTCCGAACCATAGCAACACCTTTTGATAGGCAAAAAGCCATAGCATCACTTGGGGACTTGTGGTCACGTCTGAACCATAGTCACGCCTCTTGATCGGCCTAAGGCCACAGAATCACTTGGGGGCTTTGGTCGAACCCGAACCATCGTCACCCCTCTTGATCGGCATAATGCCATAGCCACGCCTACTGGGAGCTTGGTCGTGTCCGACCATGGTAATGCCACTTGATCGGCTCAATAGCCTCTTTTGCAAATGGTTTTATCATCGCCTTTGCTTGAAATTTTCTTTAATAAATATTTCTTCTTTGTTGCGTTCTTAAACCGACAAAATTCGCAGACCGGTTCGACTGTCAATTTATGGAACACGGTCAATTCTTAATCCGGAGACTATTTGCCCGGTTTGATTTTTTGATTTTATGTTACCATCTTATTATGGAGTAAACCGGTGTTCATTAACCCGGCTTGACTTTCAATTACAAGTTGTTAGTACACACTCAAGTTATAATCCGGAGACTATCAGCCCAGTCTGGTTTGACTACAAGTCGCCGGTATTATACATGGTTAAACCGGTGTTTGTCACAACCCTGTACGGTTTTATCATAAACTGGCACAGTATGAAAGGAGTTATCATTACTCAAGATTGGGGTCGACACCCTTACTACAAAAAGTTGGTAAACCAATGATGTGATTCAATGTCACAGGTATGATATATTTCATATTTGATTATTCTTAAGTGCAGCCTTGGTTATAAACCTGGGTTATATGTTGGGCATTATGACCCGTCCGGTGGTAAACCGCCAGGACACTTTAAACTTGTTGTATGCAGAAACAGGTTGAATAAAGCATGATTATAAATCACCGGCGTTTATTAAACCGGCCTGGCTTTAAGACGATAAGTCGTCAGTATATGATGAGAAATTATCCGGTGTTTATTAAACCGGCCTGGCTTTAAGACGATAAATCGCCAGTCTATGATGAAAAATTGTCCGGTGTTTATTAAACCGGCCTGGCTTTGGACTATAAGTCGTCAGTATATATTTGGATTCCGCCATTGCAATCACGCGTTTACAAATCATTGGATTATATTATTCAAATCTTCAAATAGCCAACATGGCTGGATTTTATTATGGTTGTCAGTAACCAGTATGATGATCAAGGTTTTCAAAGTCGCTTTAGCGCAATGGCTATTATATTATCAATGGATATGATTTATTTTACAATTGAAGGAATAGTCCCAAGTTGCTGCAGGCTTACAACCTGGCACTTGGGGGCTACATTATTCAACTTAAGATTATATCAAATATGCAAGTCTCATGTCGCTGCAAGCATGCACCATGACACTTGGGGGATAATGCAAAGTCATTTTTGCTCACCTTATTGAAGACCCGATTCATCACATTGTAATGAGCCGGCCCTTGGGGGCTACCAATTGCCTCTGTCAACAATTTAAGGTACAAAGCTTTTTATCCATTACATTTAAGGGTCCATTGCTCAGTTGGTAAAGCACAAAGCTCTTAACCTTGTGGACGTGAATTCAAGCCCCATGATGGGGGTTATATCATATGATGTTATTTTCATTAAAGAATATGTCAAAGTCCCAGCTCAATATTATCTTACTGAGTCGGCCCTTGGGGGCTACAGGTAACATGGATATAAGGGAGAAATATCTTCTGATTTTCAGTTTGAGCAAACCAAATTGACCCGGCATCACCAATCATTATGACCCGGTGTCTGCAACAATCATAACCCGGCATCATCAACAATCATGAACCGGCGTTGGCGACAATCATAACCCGGAATTATCAGTTTTTATAACCCGACAATGGTGGTAATCATAAACCGGCAAGTTCTACATCTTCAAACCGGCTGAATATCAGATGAGTATTTCAAGACCAACATTTCTTAAGCCGGTGCTTTGGAAGCCGACTCAAGTGGATTATTCTTTGCAATATTTTTCTATGAGAAACCAACGTCAGCAATTTGAGTATGAAGCTAGTTGTTGACCCAGATTTTCTAGAAGGAGGAAATGACAAGGATTTAAGGACAATCAGGTGCCGGTTTACAAGAATTCTTAACCTAGAGCATAATCTGTCAAATTTGTTCTTGTGTTTGTTGTACAGGATCAGTTTAACATGGATAAATCCAAGCTAAACTGGGGGCTAATGTCGGGGATATACCCCGCGGTGTAAACCGGCCGGAAGTTAACCTGGCCAGACTGGACGACTCACTGGTAACCCGCCCGGAGCTTGGCGGTTCACGGGATACCCGCCCGGTCTTGGCGGTTCATTCGTAACCCGGAGGGTGGGTCAGATGGATGACGAGGCCCATGGCCCAGAAGGCCGGTTCACGTTTAGGTGGGCCGGTTTATGAGGAAAGCATAAGGACTATTCTCTTACAAAGGAAGCAAGACTAGGAATCCACTTGTAATAGAGTAATCCTAGTCCAACTAGGACTAGTCATGTAAACCGCCCCTTCAACATATATAAGGAGAGGCAGGGCTGCCCAAAGAGGGAGGGACAAGAAACAATATCTAGGGCTAGACACAACTAGAGGAGAGCCGGCTTACCGGCGACTCTCGATGAGCATAATGAGACCTAGCCTCAAACAGCATGTAGGGCTATTCCGGATGATGTTTCCCGGGGCCCGAAGTTGTCTAAATCCTCGTCTTGTGTTTTGCGTCTGTCGATTCCGCTCAACCCCTCTCAAGCTACCACATAGATGCGTTGGCCTCGCGACTAAGTCCTTACACTAGGACATCTGACGTGACAATTCCACGACAGAAACCGCCCGCCCCTGAGCCACTACCAGACCCATTATGGCCATCATAGCTGTTGGAATTCCTAAACGCCTTCATAATCGCGCAATCCTTCCACAGGTGCGTGCCAGGACGCTCCCTGGTGCCGTGTCTCGGGCAGGGCTCATTGAGTAGTTGTTCAAGAGATGGGCCTGACCCGCCGGATCGAGGCGGTTTGCCCTGACATCTCTGATTGTTACCCTGTACATTGACATTGGCCACAAACTCCGGGTTACCGTCTTCCTTATGCTTATTGCCGTTTTGATTCCCCGAGTTATGTTGTTGACCCTTTCCATTGCCGTTCCTTCTTCCCTTCCCTGTCTTCTCATCGTCAGATGCAGGATCCTTGGTACTATCAGAATCGGCATATTTAACTAAAGCCGCCATTAGCATGCCCATATCCTTGCAGTCACGTTTAAGGCGCCCCAGCTTCTGCCTCAGTGGCTCAAAGCTACAATTCTTCTCCAACATAAGGACTGCAGAGCCGGCATCCATGTTGTCAGATGAATGAATTATCTCCTTGACCCGGCGCACCCAATGGGTGGTGGACTCGCCCTCCCCCTGCTTACAGTTAGTTAAGTCCACAATCGACATAGATTGCTTACAGGTGTCCTTGAAGTTCTGGATGAACCGGGCCTTTAACTCCTCCCATGAGCCGATGGAGTTGGGTGGCAAACCCTTTAACCAAGACCGGGCTGTTCCATCTAGCATCATGGTGAAATATTTAGCCATCGTCGCGTCACTGACTTCCAATAGCTCCATGGCCATCTCATAACTCTCAATCCATGCCCCGGGCTGCAAGTTGGCCGTGTAATTTGGTATCTCATAACTTTCAAATTCATATACCAAACCTAGAGATATACACATATGGGCATGTTCAAACTTTATAATCATTCACTTTATTCATACACATACACATTTTTGCTTTTGTCATCATATTTAGGATAAACACATTTGGAATTTCATTTGAATTGGACCATATGATGGTATTTGCTTGTAGTAGCTCAATGATCCATATTTGAATTGAATGGACAATCTAAGTTTCTAGTTGGAAAGAATGATTTTCAATACTTGCACATTTTTTTGCGTGCAAAACAAACAAATTGTGGGCCATGATATCATAGTCGGCCGTACGAGAGCAGAATACTTATAATTTTAGGCGCGAAAATCTTTCAAACTTCCCGCTCACATCGAAATATCACGCGCCCGAAAGTTTAGCCCTGCGATATTCCTGTTTTACCCCTGCCACATGAACGGAAAAGGGCTGCTTTGGTAACTCCATTGTTTTCCCCTCTTTGCCCCAACATTCTTCCCCAGAGCCCCTCCCCTTCCCCTCCCCGACCCCCCAACCAGGGCAAGCCGCCGAATCTAGTCCTCCGCTGCAGCGGTGGACCTCACACCCCGCCAGATCTACCTTCCGCACCTTGGAACCCCCAACTGCCAACTCACCACTTCACCGGAGCTGCTTCAGCGACTGGCTTGTCCACCGATCCAGATCTCCTTGACCGCCATCATGGTCCACCGCACCAGATCTGCTTAACCGGTGCCATCGTCCACCGCAGCGTAGGCCCTTCACTGACTCCCTCATCCGCCCCTTTGCTGGCCCTTCATACAAGCCCTCGTCCTCGGCAACAGATCCGCCTCACCGAAAGCACTGTACAACGCGCCCGCCAAAGCCTTCATCCACTACACCGAAGCCGTTCCATGGACGCCATATTCAACTCCACCGGCCCTGCTTTACCGACGCCGCAGCCTCATCAGGTTATTTCGATTTGTACTCCTTCGGTTTTTCTCTTTATCGTGCAACTGTTCACTTACCATAGATGAGCTTTCTTGTATGTCGACAGGCGCCACAACCGTAGCATTGGAGCCGCTTCAGCGACGGCGACAGCCGGCCCAAACTCAACCGCAACACGAGCACCATCGACGATCCTTAGCTGTCAAGTATAACAACGATACCCATACGCCACCGAGAATCAGGTACTATCATCCAACAGTCGGCGCCTACGTTCACTTTCCTAGCATAAGCACCGCACCTTTGAATTTCTTCAGGGCATCATTCAGTTTTTCGTGAGACGCGTTATTCTGCTTGCACCTATAGGGCCATACTTCTGGCAGTGAACATGTTACATGTGCTAAATTACATACTAGTGCACATATAGTTAATATGCTTTAGTTTTGTTCTGATGCCACCTGTTGGTTCCATCAGACTGGTTAATGTTCTCTATGCTTAATTACACATCAGCAAACTAGCATGTGGTGCCGCTGCTTTTTGTTCATTTTACCCTACATTTTCTGATGCTAGCTATTACATCACTGCTCCGAGCCTCTGTTCATTACTTGTTTGTGTGTTCTTGATCTTCCCAAGTTGCATGACTAACTTGATGCTTCTATTAATTATGGAGCTGCCAACCCCATGAAGCAAAATATTTGTTCTTTTGGGGCTGGCACCTCAAACAAGCATAAAAATAGAGGGAAGCATATATATTGTCGTGTATGCACACACCCTTCTTTCATTAGTTTAGATGAACCATTGATGATCAATTCGGACCAGTGCATGCGATTAAAATTAATTTTACCTAAATAGATGGTGCAGAATAAACTACAACAACTAGATTTGCAACCACGGGATGCTGACGGTATTTTCAAAGAACGTTGCAATAGCAGCTAGGCTTCACAACAACATATGGTAAGCCAATGTGTTTTAGTACATGTGAAATGTAATGCGAGTGGGATGCTTTCTTGGCTTGTGCCCTCAACGTGTAATCCTACCGAATTACAAATAGTTCAGTTGCCTGCTTTGCTGTATTGCTTGATTCGAATGCTTGTTTGTCGTTACGCTATACCTGAGTTAGCCAATATGTCAGCAGTGCCTGTTGTACTATCGTAAAGAAATGCATGCCTATTTCATTTGAGTCCTTAACTTTTCCTCTCAACTTCATCACAAGACTGTCTTCGTAGTTTATATGAGGCCACACTGTTAAGTGCTTTCACAGATTATTTCAACTGCTTAGATGCCTTGGCAACTTAAATATAGCGGTTGTACACTCCCTTTCAACTAGGGATGTCAATTGGGTCCCGTTTAATCCCGATTAAAGTCCACTAGTGGTATGATAGTTCAGAAGAGTTTTTGTTTTTTGAGGAAAATGAACTAGGGAGGTAGCAAAAACTAACTAGATGGGACTGGCGGATGTCATTTATTTGCCACTTACATCCCTAGTTTCATCTTACCATTTTAATTTCTTTTTGGCTGATGCTGCTTTGAACCATTCAAATATAGTTTGCCATGCTCGGCAATAATTCGTCCGTCGTTTACCATGTAAGCTTACTGCCTGGATCATACGATAACTATCTCTTACTTATGTCCAGCGGAAACCTTTCAGGATGCCGTTCACACTAGGACACAATGTACAACCCTAGAATCTATTTGTGGAAGCAGTGCGCCATCCATGTTACCAGATGGTAGCAGTTCAGAGGCAACACCGTCGGAGAGCAGTCTGAGGACAGATATTATAGTGCTTGAGGCTCTACTAGAGGCAGAAAGAGATGGTGTGGCTGCCATGAATGAGGTAATCATTATCTTGAGGCTGGAAATTACGGAATTAGCAGCACGCATTATGCAAGCAACCCAAGAATTGGAGGAAGTAAGAATGTTGCATTTGAAGACGGAGGAGGTCCTGCTATTTCTGCTATCTGAAGCCTAAGGTAATCCCGGTTCTTCTTTAGATACCAGTTGAAATTGTCATTAGATTATTGTACTTGCATGTTGTGTCATGTCTCTGAATGGATTATGTTGCAAGACCCCCTATGTTGTCCGGAATTCCATGTTGTCCATATTTTGTAATGATCCGAATTTTTTAGGCGAGGTAATCCTTAGTACTTGTATGATTGACATAAGGTGAACTGTTTTTCGTGTGAGCATATTGTATTGGATGAAATAACTGTTTGAATTAGAGTGTATCCAACCTACTGAATTCGAAGATCACGACATTTCTAAATCATAATCATATATAAAGGTGGAATAAATCTTTGTTGTGGTGCTGAAGAAATAAATAACAAAACGTATAATTATCTATGGATATTCGTAATCGAATACAAATTGGATTTGAATTTAGTTTGCCAGGTCCCAGGGAAAACGTGAATGCTAATCTCCCATGTTTTGAACGAAGCGGCTAAACACCCACTATAATTTGTGGGCTGCCCGAAGCAAGTGTTTGCAAGATGGAAATTACTGTCTACCCCTGACACTGAGTACATCCTTATCGACCGGATTTACACTGCTGTCGATAGGGGTAGACTAGTAACTTCAATCAGACGTGACACGACGGCCTCTAAGCCCATTCAGACACGGTGGGCGCCAAACGTGGGCGGCAAAACACATTTGATTCAAGCTCATCCGAAAGACATGTGTCTCTTCCTCCATTTCCCCATTCATACACGGTGGACGACAAAACAAACTCTCCTCATCCGAAATCGATGTAGGCTAATATTTTAAATAGGGGCAGATGTGTAACTTCCATCAGACGTGACACAACTGCCCTACCTGTTAGCCCTGTTCATACACCGTGGGCGCCAACCATGGGCGGCAAAGCACCCTCTCCTCGCCTGAAATAGTTACCGGCAAATATTTGGGAGATGCGAGATTACTGTCCTATCCCCAACCGACGCGATGTTCGAAATTTTAAATGGGAGATAAGTTCGTAACTTTCCCCCATTTCAGAGAAGCGCGTCCCAAAGTTTGAGATCCCCCCTCCCCTCCATTTCCCCATTCATACACCGTCGGCGGCATGACAACCTCCGCACTGCGGCCAGCCTCCTCCGTCTGCCACCCCATCCTCCACCTTGCCGGAGCCGCTACCCCTACCCCGTCGTCCACTGCAAGAGATGGACGTCTCTCATCCACGGAGCTGGACCAGGATCCTTTCATCGCCTCCTCTCGCTTCATCAGCGCCATCGTCCACCTTGTCGTTGCCGCTCCTACGACCGCCTCGTCCACGGCAACATGATATATCCCCCGACCCGGCCGTCTGCCGTCTAAAGTCTTCTTCCCTGCCGCCGACAACCATCGCACCCGCAGCACCCTCAACGTATCAGCATAGGCCTACACTGCGTCGCAAGAGAGGTGGTACTCTTCCATATGTGCTTAAGTTATTGATCTCACCCGGAAAATAGATCGTAATTTGTTTACTGTACTTTTCTTGTCCGTACCAAATCGTAGTGGCTAGTTGAAAGCAAACATTGGTTGCGAAGTAGCTTTAACCGGTTTGCACCTTCAGATCCGCCATGCCACGGGCACTATACTCATAAAGCTTATGGTTTCCCCCCTTTATATTCACTACCATCATCGTAGGTGCTTTGTGTCATGCTAGCACTGCTCCTCAAGACCTCAACCCAAAGCTTACGTGTTGAAATACAAATCTGATATGATGCTCATATCACTAAAACAGAGAACATTTAATTGGTCACCTAATGTTCCTATATTCGTTTCGAAAAGCATGTGCACCACCCACTGGTCCAGCTAGTTTCACTTTCCTGATTTATCTCTTGATGCTTAGGGTTTTCCCCTTTTATCTACTCTACTATCATCTGCGTAGGTGCTTTCTGTCGTACTGGCATTACTCCACCCTTCAAGCTAAACAACACAACACTCAGAATTCAAAAGCTTAGTTGTTCAAATATGATTGTGATATGATACTGATATTAGTTAACCGACACATTTAATTGGTTAGCTAAAGGTCCCACTTGAGTTTCCACATGCATGTCGCGACATATAGAGAAACATCATAATTGCATTTCTTTGTCACTTGTTGACCGTACTTTCTTGTCCATACCAAATATTAGTTGTTATTTCAAAGCAAACATCGGTTGCTAACTACCCTTTGCGCGGTTTGCAACTTCAGATCTGCCATCCCACTGCCACGGTCAACATTGTACTCATCATGCTTATGTTTTCCCCATTTTATGATGACCACAATCAGCCTACATGGTTCGTGTCGTAATAGCACTGCTCCACCCATCAAGCTAAACAAGCTTAGTTCTACAAATTCATATCTGATATTATTGCTGATATTAGTAAAATTAAGAGATGTTTAATTGGTGAGCTAAATGTTCCTACTTTAGTTTCGAAATGCATGTGAGCCACATATGGAGAGACCGGAATGAATAGTATTTCTCTGTGCGCTCTAGTTCATCATGGGTGGCCAACCGACATTGTATTGAAAGACTTGTAATATCGTCAATCTGCTTGCTCTTCTGCTCTTCTTTAAGATGATACTCTTCTCTTACGGTCGACTGGTCAGGTCGAGTTGTTCTCCCTTAGTATATTTTGAATCTGTCAGGTCAGGTCGACTTGTTCTTCTTTACTATATGTTGAAGCTATCATCTGCGAAGTGTCATCACTTCTGGAGCTCTCATATTTTGAGTAGTAGGCCACATTATATTAATGCACACAACAAATTACAGCATGCATGGCATCTTTTAAAAGAATTACAGAGATAGCACAAAGGGGTTTACAGGGAGGCAGTATTGGATTAGAATCACTTCTACATTACAAAGAAAATCTCACTTGTTTTTATGTTTTCATGCTTGTCAGATATTGAATATTATCAAAATGAATATGAGAATGGGCGCACGTGAGGAATATTGCGGAATGATCCACTAGCTAACAAACTTGGCATGGTGGAGGATGGCCTATCTTATTCACCCATCAAGGTGCTTTCTCTAGCTTTGCAAAGTTGTATTGGTCACACATATTTTGCATCTGACCTCTTGCATTACTTCTACTTTGTTACACCATCTGCTTAGTTTAAGCATCATATATGATTATATGCCACACCTATCCATTTTTTGTACCTATTCCATGTGTTGTCACACTATGTTTTTCCAGTCAAATGTTGTTCTTTCGTAATAGATGTCCAAAAGGAAGAGGGTGAGTGCAGATCCTCAAGGAGTACAAACTAGGTATTTGGAAAAGGTAGTGATGCCTGTTAAATCAGATAGATCAGCAGCCACAGAAAACACAGGCCCAACTGTACCACACTTTACCCCTACTCCAGTGGCCAAACCCCTATTAGAACTGCTGGGAGCCCAGCGTCCGGTACTGTCTATGATATCAATTCAAAATTTGAACTCCTAAATTTCTGCTTGTGCCTTACCTTCTCTCTTGTATGAAAACTAATTTCAGATGAATCTCCTTGCTCAAAGGATCATACGATCTCAAAACAATAATGGGCTCTACATTGCTCTCGTCAGTACCTCTCTCCCTTTTGCCTTGTAACGCTATACTTAATTAATTGCTATTTGATTATGTATCATCAGTCTACACCCGAGCTTCATTACCCTCTGTTTCTTCCAATATTATTTGATCTATATTTACTCTTTGCAAAATGTAGAATAATGGCAACGCTTATAAAGAATTTTCTTTGGGGAATTTATTGAATTATCCTTCCATCAACAAGGAGAAGGGCTTTGTCCAGCCCGTGTTAACATGTAATGTAAGTTCATCCTTCTCAAGCCTTCAAATTTTGTTCTAGTATAGATTTGGATAGGCATCATTTCCTCCACTGTTGTTTGCTTTGCTGTTTACATCTGATTGGATGTTTGAAATAACTACCAGTTTCAAATTGTAGTTGTAAAAACATGTTCCTTATGCAGAACAGATCCATTTATTTGCTTATATAATTGTGAAACATGTTACATGTCTCCTTGTTTCTCTTTCAGAGTCGTATCTCTTACGCCAGGCAGAACTTTAGGGAAGATAGTGAGCCAAACCATCTTGTGGACAGCGAGATGACCCCAAGGTCCTGTCTTGATGAAGACAGTGAGTTGAAGCTACTCACCAGCAGGTGTGAGACAACCTCTATGCAGTAGCTGCCTCAATCAGTTCGACTTCTTCAGTCTCAACTTAAAGCGGAAAGGCTTGCATCAGCTCAGCTCCGACTTGAAGTCAAAGATGCAATGAAGATGTCAGAGGACTGTCGTGCGCACCATCAAGCCTTAAATCTAGTGTTGATGTATCTATCGTTGACACAACTGAGGTCTACTCAGCTTCTTCAGCTGTTTGGGGGCCCTTCCTGGCCGGGCCTAGTGCTTTCTGAAGTGCTCTCAGTTTTGTATATTCTTTTGTCGGTGCGTTTATTTGCACTGGTGGCGAACTTTGATGCCCAATGGATGTAATATGTGATAGCCGTGATAGCCTAGCGTAAGTTGCTTGATTATTTATTTCCTTGTTGTCTTGTTTATTTGTTTGCTTGTAGTCATTGCAGTTCTTTTTCCGCGGTTTGCTAGTGGCTGCAATAACCTATTTTCTAAAACTAGGCTACAATAACCATGGGCTAATATTTACTGTAGTGACACTGGGCCTCCTACGGTCCGTAGAAACAGTGGGCCTTCTACGGGCCGTAGAAACAATGGGCCTTCTAAGGGCCATAGAAACAATGGGCATTCTACGCGCCGTATCATCAATGGGCCTTATACGGGCAGTATGATAACATGGGTCAATAACAGGCCGCATTATGGCCGTAAACGGGCTAGAGTTGGAATCGTCTGTTCATGGGCCGACCATAACGGGCCATCGTTAATAGGTCGTATTTCATGACGCTATGAAAACGGCCCAACGTATTAACGGACCACAAACGGGCCGACTGTAACCATGGGCTGAATTTGGCCCACAAGCAGAAAATGACAGTAACGGGCCGTAAGTAAACGAATGCTGGAAATGAGCCCAAGAATAAATGGGCTCCGAGAAGGCCGAAAGATAACATGGACTAGAAACGGCCCAACGGAATAACGGGCCGTTAATGGGTATAAAGTGATACATTGTTCATTACGGGCCAGTTTCACCACGGGCCGTTAATGGGTGTAAAGTGATACACTGTTCATTACGGACCAGTTTCACCACAGGCCGTTAATAGGCCAAGAGTTACATAGGGCCTCATATGGTCTGAAAGACGTCATGGGCCATACATGGGCCAGAAGTGAAAACGGGCTGGAATCATATTGGGTGGCCCAGATGACGCTATTGGGCCTAATTCGGATAGGGCATAACGGGCCTTGGGTTAGCGGGCTGTAAATGGGCTATATGAAAACAGGACGTTAACAGGCTTTCCATGGGCCGGCCCGCCACATTTTGACCAAGTCAAACGGGCCGGCCTTTTCACAGGAATGGGCCTCTGTTGGACCATGTCACATGTCGACATATCATAGGCGCCTTCCGTCCAATGAGTGGATGACATCTGTCCCAACGATGAGCAGACTCGTGTTTCCTCCAGCCAATGATGACTTTACACGTGGAAAATCCCCATTGGTCGGGGCTGTTAACGGCTTAGCGGATCCAAAAGCCGACCCGATAGCTTAACCGCGTTCCGTTACTGTGGATGCCACGTGTCGGTCACCCTTGATGAAAGCACTTCTGTGACGCGTGATTTATCGTCATGGAAGTGGACACTTCCGTGATGATAATTTTGGTAATGTCATGGAACACTTCTATGACAGCACAGGTATGACTATCTTGATTCTGTCATAAATTTGTCATGTAGTTACATGCATGACAAAAAACACGACCTACTGTGACAAACACGTATCATCACGGAAGTGTATTATTTTTGTAGTGATTGCTGATTCCCAAGTGGATGTGTCCAATGAGCTCGGGGGTGAGAACCGGGTAGAGGATCAACACAGACCTAAACACAAATGGAGTCGTAAGATTTATCCGGTGCCGGCCGTGCGTAGAAGTGCTAGGATCTGGGCAACGAAAAAATTTCATGATGAGATATGAAAGGAATATTCTGGAATAGCAGAGGTCTTAAGGACTTGGCTAAAAGAAGGTTTCTAGCAGATGCTTCTATTGATCACAGTTTGGATTTCATTGCCCTGTCAGAAACGGGTAGGGACATGTGGTACCCCGGCTCAGATAAAACCGGAACGCCCCGTATTCCAGCCCAGAGATCGAGGAGAAGTCTTCTGGAATACGACTCTGCTTAGCATAGAACAAACCAGCTTTCTATTATTACACGAATAAGAATACAAGGTCTCTGATATTATAATGAATAACATCGGTATGGCGGTACAATGGTTACGTCGGCACGGAGACACTACGCCATCCTCAGTTGCTCTATGCAAGCAGCAGAACAACACGATGCAGCGGAAGAACTTTAGCAGCGGAACAACGACGACGGTGGTGAACTCCACTCCACAGGGACTCTAGCTGGAACGCTTATCCTAGCTCGCAAACAATAACTCCACGACAACCAAGAAATCAAATCCGGAATGACCTGCAAACTGGCATGACACGCCAGGTCAGTACATTGAATGTACTTGCAAGCTCACAATAACCAGAAGCATTCAAGACAGGCAACATCAAGGCAATTACAGGTTAAACAGGAATTAACATGATACCATCAGAATAACATGGCATGACCAACATAAACATGATTACTAGCATGCAACATGATGACATTATATGCACCACTTATTCTGCTCGGGTTACTTTGTAACCAACACATGCATCACTTACCAACCTCGGACATCACACGATCATCTCAGGATCAAATCAAGCTTGGTATAAACAATACCGTAGTAATCAGTAAGTGACCACAAGGAGCTTGATCTTTACCCATGACTCTCGCACAACATCATGAATATACAACTCGGTATCCTCGATACCACCGTGATCTTTATGGCGATCACCACCCGACCAACACTTGGCCCGTGATCCTTACAGCGATCACAACCCGACCACTACATGGCCTGTGATCCTTACGGCGATCACAACCAACTTATCTCACTGATATTAAGCACATTATTCTTATTATTGTTGACTCATTGTGTACCCTACTTTTGACATGGGCCCTTATCCGCGGGCGCATCTATCGATAGATTTAGTATACACTCTGCAGAGGTTAGTACACTATACCGACACTACGAAACCCATGGCCTCGCACTCCCATTCGGGTGGACCAACGGCATTCCGACAAAACCGCACGATCTATTGTCATGACACTCTCCCGACCACTCCGACTCACTCCCCTCTGGGCTGTCATGGGTGGCCCCGTGTCTACCTCCAGACACAACGACCACCGTCGTGGCCAAAACATAAACGATCCCACACGGGGATCCGCCGGCTATAACAACTACGGGCACACAAGGTTTATGTCTGCCTACCTGATCAGGGTAGCGCGCGCCCATAACCTTCCCTCGTTGGAGGCACCAGCGAGAGGCACAACAATAGACCCAGTTAGGACCTTCCCATACCGGTAAGCGTGGTTGCACTGGTCAGCATCGATTCAGCGGCACCATGACTCAACCAACAGTTGTTCAAGTTCAATTTAATCCAGTTAACTTGAATGCAAATATGCTGAGCCATGATAAAATGCATGAACATGATATCAACATCATCATGAGGGTAGCACATAAATATCCACCATATCAACAATAAATCATTTCCACTGAGCATGGCATACTGACAAGCATGACCATCACCAACATCAACATGTACTACTAGCAAGCATAAACATATGAAAGGAAATACTAGCAGGTATAACATGATCACAGAGTACAAAACAACATAGTACCAAAAGTGAACATGCAAATCTAAACATCACCAGAACAACGATAACCATCATTTCAACAAGCAAATATTTAATAAAGATTCAAGTTGAAAACCATGGCTACTGCATGACTATCATGCAAGTGGGTATTGTGGCTTGCCTGGGGTGAAGAAGGCACCAGGGACAAGTGCGGTGAAGCTGCGGAAGGATTTGCCGGAAACAGTTCTCTCTCGGAGGGGCTGTTTACGTGCAAGGACAAAAGGACATTTCCAGTATGTGAAACCATAATGAAAATGATACTAACAGAAAGGTCTCTATGAGACGAAGAAGTGAGCGTTGGTTTCACATTAAACGGAGTTACGGTTGAAAAGTTATGAGGGGTTGACGTTCAGGGACTTTTCTGCAAAAATTACATCACAACCAAGTCCCTGAGTGGATAAGACAGAAGTGTAAAATGGGAAATACGCTTTCGGAAAGCGAAGACGTAATAACTGGATTACGCCTCCACTTATCCACGTCAGCGTACCTGGGTCCACGCGGAGCCGGCGGCTGGGTGGCTGACAGGGGGGGTCCACGCGTAGGGGATGGGGCCCGCCTGGCCAGCTGGCCAGGTCAACGCCCCTATCTTCTCCCTCCCGTGCTCGCTCCCGAGCGGAACAGAGGAGGCAGGGGCAGCCGCGGCAGGGGAGGGGCCGCCCGGCTCCGGCGAGCGGCGGCCCGGCTGAGCACACAGGCGGGGTCGGAGGGGCCTCGCGCACCCGTTACCACGGCTAGGAGGCGCCTGGGAGGCTCGGGCAGACGGCGAACGGCGGCGACCCGAGGGCACAGAGAGGCGCGGGTGGAGGTGGTTGTCGGCGACCAGGGCACTCCGGTGAGGGCTGAGGGAGTGGGGCGGCTCGCGGGGATGAGAGGAAGGTCGAGGTGAGGTCGGGGAGGCACGAGGGGGCTCGGGACGGCCGGAGGATGTGGTGGTCGAACGGCGGAGGCGGCGGCCGAGCTCCGGGAGGGGCGGCCAGAAGCACTCCGGCGAGGGGGCAAGTGTGTGGGCCGAACCGCGGGAGTGTGGGGGACCCCATGGACAACTTGGGAGGAGAGGGGAGGGGCTAGGCTGCTCGGAACCGATGAGGAACCGAGGCGGCTGTGGCGGGCAGAGGCGAACTCCGGCGAGATGTCGTTGCTCCGGTGGACTAGGAGGGACGAGGAGGGGCTTGGGAGCTGCGGAGTAGTTCGGGGGTCCTTATATAGGCGCGGAGGAGGTCTCTAGAACTCACGGACGAGCTCCCGACCAAGCTTTAATGGCGGGCAGAGGCTGGACGTGGCACGGGCATGGAGCTAGCGACGCATTAATGGCGAACCACGACGAGACATTGACGCAGGGCGATGCAGGGCATCACGGGGGAGCTCCAGGACATGGTTGGAGGTGGAGACGAGGAGGGAGCCGACGAGAACAGGGGAAAGAAGAAACCAGAGCGTGAAATGTGTGTGACGCCATCGTGATCACCACGGGCTGTGGTGCAAATGGCGTGTTCTGGCCGGGCCGACCATGTCCAGTGGAATCACCCTAGTGTCCTGAGTATAAATGAGGAAACAAATCGTTCCAGGGGAAAATAAGAGAATTGCACTCAGCTCCAAAGTAAACCAGCAACCAAGTGTTTGTGTTGTGCAGTGGGGACACCAGATAGGTAACTTAGTAAATAACTTGTGTGGGAGGTTTATCTACCGAAGTAATTTCATCCTGGAGGTTTTGAGGGTAAAAGGATCAATATTTACTGCAGTTGCTTCACAACTGCATTTTTGGTCCAGAAATGAAGATCAGTTGATGCTCTCACATGGAGTTATGGAATGGGATGAAACTTGGCAAATCCTCATGATATGGACATATGAAGATGCTGTAAAAAGCTTATGCCCAATGGACAAGCCAAAATGGCACTTGCTTCACAAACATCATTTCTTTCTAGGAACTTGAAATAATTATGGTGATCAAATGGATCAATGAAACGCTGTCAAATTGGGTGGAGAGATGTTTTATTGGTATAAGAATGATCTGGTAATTTAGCAGGATTTTTGAAGCAATATAAAATACACTTGCTTCACAACCTGAAAATATTGACAGAAACAAAGATTTGCTCCTGTGCTCACATAGATGAATGGATGGGGCTACAAATGGGTGGAGGGGATTAAAATGAGCACATTAAGGAGTGTCCAAAAGTTCAACTCATTTTGAAACACCTAGCTAGTACTTCATTTACAAAGTCTTCTGTCTGGCAGAAACTTTGAAAATTCACTGCGAAAGATTGGCTAGGAAAATAAAGTTGAACTTGTGCATGAGGAAATTATTTGGTCATATAAACATGACCAAAAAGTTTGGGAGTCACTAGGAAAATATAAATGACACTTCCTTCATAAAGTGCCATTCAGGGCAGAATGGAAAAAGGAATATTGGGGTATTATTTCTGAACTGGCCAAGGAAATGTTTGGGCATATTTGAGCTATATTTGACCCAAAGGAATTATGAGAATTATTTGGGGATTTTTGGAGTGACAGAACTATAGGTTGCTTCACAACCTAGGGTTTTAAAGGGTTATTCCTTTATCAGAAAAGGACTATTCGCAATAAAAAGAATATTGTCTTAGGTAAAGCATGAAACTGACAGGGTTTCAGGATGATGATCAGGATGATAAGCCACTTTAAACGTAGGAAGACATGATCTTCCCAAGTTTCAGAACCACATAGCCATGGGAAAGCAAAACAATTTAGGAGATCCAAGAAAATCAAGGGAAAAAGAAAATGGCAGAAATCCAGGCTGTTACAAACCGCCCCCCCTTAAAGAAATCTCGTCCTCGGGATTTGGGTTGCTCAGGGAAACCGTTTCCAACTCGGGTTTCTTCTATAAGTGTTCATATAATATTTCCACTGAATTGGATCTGACTGCCTGCCTTGATTTGGGGTGATTTGAGGTCCTTACTAGAATGTACTAGACCTTTAGGCATAGCTTTACGGGGTTCGATATGGAATAGGTCTGTCTTGGGGATACATACCACATTGCTCACAGAATAACCGGCATATTTGTATTGTTGGTCTTGTTCTTTCATTACTACTTTCATTATCGGGATTTTTAACTGAAAGAGCGGGGCCTTATACATATCCTTGATTATTTTCGTGGCCCTGAATACTGTCATGTACAATATTTTGCAGTCATACATGGGTTTGTTTCATGTCTTGAATCTTGGTGTATTTATCCGGTTCACGCGTGGTTATGACGATCTCAGCACTATTGTTGATTATGCCAGACTGGGACCGGATTAATAATATCACCTTGTGGGGCTGATCTTGATACTTACTGCCAAGACTGTGATTGACTTCTGTTTCAGACCAAACTGTTGCAGATCTGCCAATTGGAAAACACTGCCATATGCTGACAATCCATAATTTCAATGTCTTGTGCTAGTGTCGTTATGAGCAATATTGTGCAACTTGCATTTGAAGACCACCGGGGTATCATGCTGAGGAAAACTGGATGGCTTGTGCTCGAAGCCTTTGGTGGATATCTTACTGAGGAAGACTGGGTACCGTACCTCATAAGCTTCCCCCTCAAAGAATTGCTAGAGAATACTTGGTACCTTATGCCAGAAGCTTTTGCAGGATTTTATTTGATAAGACTGACTATCTTGCATGGCAATCCATTCATACTCTATTGAGACAGACTAGGAACCTTGTCTTTGATAAGCTGCGAAAGGATTTGCCGGAAATAGTTCTCTCTCGAAGGGGCTGTTTATGTGCAAGGACAAAAGGACATTTCCAGTATGTCAAACCATAATGAAAATTATACTAACAGAAAGGTCTCGACCAGACGAAGAAGTGAGCGTTGGTTTCACCTTAAACGGAGTTACGGTTGAAAAGTTATGAGGGGTTGAAGTTCAGGGACTTTTCTGCAAAAATTACATCACAACCAAGTCCCTGAGTGGATAAGACAGAAGCGTAAAATGGAAAATACGCTTTCGGAAACCGAAGACGTAATCAGTGGATTACGCCTCCACTTATCAACGTCAGCGTACCTGGGTCCACGCGGGGTCGGCGGCTGGGTGGCTGACAGGAGGGGTCCACGCGCAAGGGATGGGGCCCGCCTGGCCAGCTGGTCAGGTTAACGCCCCTGTCTTCTTCCTCCCGTGCTCGCTCCCGAGCGGAACAGAGGAGGAAGGGGAAGCCGCGGCAGGGGAGGGGCCGGCCGGCTCCGGCGAGCTGCAGCACGGCCGAGCACACCGGCGGGGTCGCACGGGGCTCGCGCACCCGTTCCCACGGCTAGGAGACGCCGGGGAGGCTCGGGGAGACGGCGAACGGCAGCGACCTGAGGGCACAGAGAGGCGCGGGTGGAGGTGGTTGCCGGTGACCAGGGCACTCCGGCGAGGGCTGAGGGCGTGGGGCGGCTCGCAGGGATGAGAGGAAGGTCGAGGTGAGGTCGGGGAGGCACGTGGGGGCTCGGGACGGCCGGAGCATGTGATGGCTGAACGGCGGAGGCGGCGGCCGAGCTCCGGGAGGCGCGGCCAGAGGCACTCCGTGTTGGGGAACGTAGTAATTTCAAAAATTTCCTACGCACACGCAAGATCATGGTGATGCATAGCAACGAGAGGGGAGAGTGTTGTCCACGTACCCTCGTAGACCGAAAGCGGAAGCGTTAGAACAACGCGGTTGATGTAGTCGTACGTCTTCACGGCCCGACCGATCAAGCACCGAAACTACGGCACCTCCGAGTTCTAGCACATGTTCAGCTCGATGACAATCCCTGGAATCCGATCCAGCAGAATGTCGGGGAAGAGTTCCGTCAGCACAACGGCGTGGTGACGATCTTGATGTTCTACTGTCGCAGGGCTTCGCCTAAGCACCACTACAATATTATCGAGGACTATGGTGGAGGGGGGCACCGCACACGGCTAAGAGATCAAGAGATCAATTGTTGTGTCTCCAAGGGGTGCCCTCCTCCCCGTATATAAAGGAGTGGAGGAGGGGGAGGGCCGGCCGTCTCTATGGCGCGCCCTAGGGGAGTCCTACTCCCACCGGGAGTAGGATTCCCCCTTTCCTAGTAGAACTAGGAGCCCTTCCAAGTAGTAGGAGTAGGAGAGAAGGAAAGGGAAGGGAGAAGGAGAAGGAAGGAAGGGGGCGCCCCCCCTCCCTAGTCCAATTCGGACTAGTCCATGGGGAGGGGTGCGGCCACCCTTTGGGCCCTTTCTCTCCTTTCCCGTATGGCCCATTAAGGCCCAATACGAATTCCCGTAACTCTTCGGTACTCCGAAAATACCTGAACCACTCGGAACCTTTCCGATGTCTGAATATAGTCGTCCAATATATCGATCTTTATGTCTGGACCATTTCGAGACTCCTCGTCATGTCCCCGATCTCATCCGGGACTCCGAACTCCTTAGGTACATCAAAACACATAAACTCATAATATAACTTTCATCGAAACCTTAAGCGTGCGGACCCTACGGGTTCGAGAATTATGTAGACATGACCGAGACACGTTTCCGGTCAATAACCAATAGCGGAACCTGGATGCTCATATTGGCTCCTACATATTCTACGAAGATCTCGGTCAAACCGCATAACAACATATGTTGTTCCCTTTGTCATCGGTATGTTACTTGCCCGATATTCGATCGTCGGTATCTCAATACCTAGTTCAATCTCGTTACCGGCAAGTCTCTTTACTCGTTACGTAATACATCATCCTGCAACTAACTCATTAGTCAAATTGCTTGCAAGGCTTATAGTGATGTGCATTACCGAGAGGGCCCAAAGATACCTCTCCGACAATCGGAGTGACAAATCCTAATCTCGAAATACGCCAACTCAACATGTACCTTCGGAGACACCTGTAGAGCTCCTTTATAATCACCCAGTTACGTTGTGACGTTTGGTAGCACACAAAGTGTTCCTCTGGTAAACGGGAGATGCATAATCTCATAGTCATAGGAACATGTATAAGTCATGAAGAAAGCAATAGCAACATACTAAACGATCAAGTGCTAAGCTAACGGAATGGGTCAAGTCAATCACATCATTCTCCTAATGATGTGATCCCGTTAATCAAATGACAACTCATGTCTATGGCTAGGAAACTTAACCATCTTCAATTCACGAGCTAGTCAAGTAGAGGCATACTAGTGACACTATGTTTGTCTATGTATTCACACATGTATTATGTTTCCGGTTAATACAATTCTAGCATGAATAATAAACATTTATCATGAAATAAGGAAATAAATAATAACTTTATTATTGCCTCTAGGGCATATTTCCTTCGGTCTCCCACTTGCACTAGAGTCAATAATTTAGTTCACATCGCCATGTGATTTAACACCAATATTCATATATGTATATGATTAACACCCATAGTTCACATCACCATGTGACCAACACCCAAAGAGTTTACTAGAGTCAATAATCTAGTTCACATCGCTATGTGCTTAACACCCAAAGAGTACTAAGGTGTGATCATGTTTTGCTTGTGAGAGAATCTTAGTCAATGGGTCTGTGACATTCAGAGCTGTATGTATTTTGCAAATATTTTATGTCTACAATGCTCTGCACGGAGCTACTCTAAATAATTGCTCCCACTTTCAATATATATCCGGATTGAGACTTAGAGTCATCTAGATCGGTGTGAAAGCTTGCACCGATGTAACTCTTTATGACGGGCTCTTTTATCACCTCCATAATCGAGAAATATTTCCTTAGTTCTCACTAAGGATATTCTTGACCAATGTCCAATGATCTACTCCTAGATCACTGTTGTACTCCTTTGCCAAATTCAGAGCAAGGTATACAATAGGTCTAGTACATAGCATAGCATACATTATAGAACCTATGAATGAGGCATAGGGAATGACTTTCATTCTCTTTTCTATTTTTTTGTCGTGGTCCGGATTTGAGTCTTACTCAATTTCACACCTTTGCAACACATGCAAGAACTCCTTATTTGACTGTTCCATTTTGAACTATTTCAAAATCTTCACAATGTATGTACTTATTGAAAGAACTTATCAAGCGTGTTGATCTATCTCAATAGATCTTGATGCTCAATATGTAAGTAGCTTTACTGAGGTCTTTCTTTTAAAGAACTCCTTTCAAATACTCCTTTATGCTTTCCAGAAAAATTCTACATCATTTCTGATCAACAATATGTTACTCACATATATTTATCAGAAAGGTGGTAGTGCTCCCACTAACTTTATTGTAAATACAGGCTTCACTGCAAGTCTGTATAAAACTATATGCTTTGATCAACTTATCAAAGCGTATATTCCAACTCTGAGATGCTTGCACCAGTCCATAGATGGATCGCTGGAGCTTGCACGTTTTGTTAGCACCTTTAGGATTGACAAAACCTTCTGGTTGCATCATATACAACTCTTCTTTAAGAAAACCATTAAGGAATGCAGTTTTGACATCCATTTGCCAGATTTCATAAAATGTGGCAATTGCTAATATGATTCGGATAGACTTAAGAATCGCTACAGTTGAGAAAATCTCATTGTAGTCAACACCTTGAACTTGTCAAAAACCTTTTTGCGACAAGTCGAGCTTTGTAGATACTACTATCAACATCTGTCTTCCTCCTGAAGATCCATTTATACAATATGGCTTGCCGCTCATCGGGCAACTCCACCAAAGTACACACTTTGTTCTCATACATGGATCCCATCTCAGATTTCATGGCCTCAAGCCATTTTGCGAAATCTGGGCTCATCATCGCTTCCTCATAGTTTGTAGGTTCATCATGGTCTAGTAACATGACTTCCAGAATAGGATTACTGTACCACTTTGGTGTGGGCTGTACTTTGGAAGACCTACGAGGTTTTGTAGTAACTTAATCTGAAGTTTCATGATCATCATCATTAGCTTCCTCACTAATTGGTGTAGGAATCACTGGAACTGATTTCTGTGATGAACTACTTTCCAATTCGGGAGAAGGTACAAATTACCTTATCAAGCTCTAGTTTCCTCCCACTCACTTCTTTCGAGAGAAACTCCTTCTCTAGAAAGGATCCATTCTTAGCAACGAATGTTTTGCCTTCGGATATGAGATAGAAGGTGTACCCAACAGTTTCCTTTGGGTATTCTATGAAGACGCACTTCTCCGATTAGGTTCGAGCTTATCAGGTTGAAACCTTTTTTTTTCACATAAGCATCGCAACTCCAAACTTTAAGAAACGACAACTTTGGTTTCTTGCCAAACCATAGTTCATAAGGCGTCGTCTCAACAGATTTAGATGGTGCCCTATTTAAAGTGAATGCAGCTATCTCTAATGTATAACCCTAAAACGATAGTGGTAAATTGGTAAGATACATCATAGATCACACCATATCCAATAAAGTGCGGTTACGACGTTCGGACACACCATTACGCTGTGGTGTTCCATGTGGCATGAGCTGTGAAACTATTCCACATTGTTAAAAATGAAGGCCAAACTCGTAACTCAAATATTCTTCTCTACGATCATATTGTAGAAACTTTTATTTTCTTGTTACGATGATTCTCCACTTCACTCTGAAATTCTTTGAACTTTTCAAATGTTTCAGACTTGTGCTTCATTAAGTAGATATATGTGTATCTGCTCAAATCATCTGTGAAGGTCAGAAAATAAGAATAGCCTGCCACGAGCATCAACACTCATTGGACCGCATACATCGGTATGTATTATTTCCAACAAGTGAGTAGCTCATTCCATTGTTCCGGAGAACGGAGTTTTAGTCATCTTGCCCAAAAGGCACGGTTCGCAAGCATCAAATGATTCATAACCAAGTGATTCCGAAAATCCATCTTTATGGAGTTTCTTCATACGCTTTACACCGATATGACCCAAACGGCAGTGCCACACATAAGTTGCCCTATCATTATTAACTTTGCACCTTTTGGCATCAATATTATGAATATGTGTATCACTACGATCGAGATCCAACAAACTATTTTCATTGGGTGTATGACCATTTGAAGGTTTTATTCATGTAAACAGAACAACAATTATTCTTTGACTTTAAATGAATAACTGTATTGCAATAAACATGATCAAATCATATTCATGCTCAACGCAAACGCCAAATAACATTTATTTAGGTTTAACACTAATCCCGAAAGTATAGGGAGTGTGTGATTATGATCATATCAATCTTGGAACTACTTCCAACACTCATCGTCTCTTCCCCTTCAACTAGTCTCTGTTTATTCTGTAACTCCTATTTCGAGTTACTAATCTTAGCAACCGAACAAGTATCAAATACTCAGGGGCTACTATAAACACTAGTAAGGTACACATCAATAACCTGTATATCAAATATACTCTTGTTCATTTTGCCATCCTTCTTATCCACCAAATATTCAGGGCATTTCCGCTTCTAGTGACCATTTCATTTGCAGTGTAAGCACTCAGTTTTAGGCTTTGGTCCAGCTTTGGTCTTCTTCACGGGAGTGACAACTTGTTTGCCATTCTACTTGAAGTTTCCCTTTCTTTCCCTTTGCCCTTGTCTTGAAACTAGTGGTCTTGTCAATCATCAACACTTTATGCTCTTTCTTTATTTCTACCTTCGTCGTTTCAACATCACGAAGAGCTTGGGAATCGTTTTGTCATCCCTTGCATACTATAGTTCATCACGAAGTTCTAGTAACTTAGTGATGGTGACTAGAGAATTCTGTCAATCACTATCTTATCTGGAAGATTAACTCCCACTTGATTCAAGCGAAGTACCCAGACAATCTGAGCACATGCTCACTATTTGAGCGATTCTCCTCCATCTTTTAGCTATAGAACTTGTTGGAGACTTCATATCTCTCAACTCGGGTATTTGCTGGAAATATTAACTTCAACTCCTGGAACATCTCATATGGTCCATGACGTTCAAAACGTCTTTGAAGTCCCGATTCTAAGCCGTTAAGCATGGTGCACTAAACTATCAAGTAGTCATCATATTGAGCTAGCCAAACATTCATAACGTCTGCATCTGCTCCTGCAATAGGCCTATCACCTAGCGGTGCATTAAGGACATAATTCTTCTGTGCAACAATGAGGATAAACCTTAGATCACGGATCCAATCTGCATCATTGCTACTAACATCTTTCAACACAATTTTCTCTATGAACATATCAAAATAAACATATGAAAGCAACAATGCGACCTATTGATCTACAACATAATTTGTAAAATACTACCAGGACTAAGTTCATGATAAATTTAAGTTCAATTAATCATATTACTTAAGAACTCCCACTTAGATTGACATCCCTCTAATCATCTAAGTGATCACGTGATCCAAATCAACTAAACCATAACCGATCATCACGTGAAATGGAGTAGTTTTCAATGGTGAAGATCACTATGTTGACCATATCTACTATATGATTCACGCTCGACCTTTCGGTCTCAGTGCTCCGAGGCCATATCACTACTAGGGAAAAGCCTATACACAGAATCTTATCAGCAGCGCGCTTCAAAATAACTCGCTGCTGCTAACTAGCAGTAGCGCGCGCAGAGAAACTCGCTGCTGAAACAAATATAGCAGTAGCGCGTCCTCTCAAAGACGCGCTGCTGCTATAATTCCTACGAGGCCGCCGCGAGGCTAGTTATAGCAGCAACGCGTTATAGCGATGCGCGCTGCTGCTACGTAGCATAGTAGCAGCGCATTTCTCTGATAAGCGTTGCTGCTAAGTTTCCTACAAAAATTTAGTCCCACCTCGCTCCGTGAAGAGAGTTTATACCACCTTAAATATGTTACTTCTTAAACTTTGACAAGCACTTGATCTTCATTGAACTCTATGTGTAGAATTTGTGGCTGCAGTATGAGTCTTCACCTGTTCCTAAACCGGTGAGGACTCATATTGACAAATCAGATTGTACACAAAAAGATCGTTGATGATCAATGTATTTTTGATATATTGAACAAAGTCCATTTTTACATGCTGACACATAGCAGTAGCGCTTTATTGTGAAAGACGCTGCTGCTAGATAGCTTAGCAGTAGCGTCTTTTCCTAAAGCGTGCTACTGCTAAGCCATTCATCTCCCTATCTCCTCCATTCCGATCCACTCACACAGCCACTCAATCCTCTCCGTCTACGCCGCGCGCCGGTCCACCCCCGTCGCCCCTCCTCTGTCTGCGCCACGCGCCGTCACCTCCTCCTCCTTGCTGGACTCGGTACCGGCCTCTTCCTCCGTCCTCCCTCTCCACTCGCCGCTGGCCGACCCCTCCTCACTCCGCCTTCCTCCTCCGTCCTCCCTCAACTGGCTGCGCCGGCCGGCCCCTCCTCGCTCCGCCTTCCTCCTCCGTCCTCCCTCAACTGGTCGTGCCGGCCGGCCCCTCCTCGCTCCGCCTTCCTCCTCCATCCTACTCTCTTCTCCCTCCTCGAGTCGCCCCTCCTTCTCCCTCCTGCTCATATGCAACATTTTGATTTAGTTGATATAATTTAGTTGATTTAGTAGGCTAGTTGACTTAGTTGACTTAGAACATTTTGATTTAGTTGATTTAGTAGGCTAGTTCATTTAGTTGATTTAGAACATTTTGATTTAGTTGATTTAGTAGGCTAGTTGATTTAGTTGATTTAGAACATTTTGATTTAGTTGATTTAGGAGGCTAGTTGATTTAGTTGACTTAGAACATTTTGATTTAGTTGATTTAGTAGGCTAGTTCATATGCAACATTTTGATTTAGTTGATATGATTTAGTTGATTTAGTAGGCTAGTTGATTTAGTTCACTTAGAACATTTTGATTTAGTTGATCGTTAATCCTTTGCTCATATTGCTTTAGGAAGAATGGCGCCACCACCACCACCACTATGTCGACTATGCAAGTCAAGATGCGCTAGCAGCCTTGCAACTGGCAAGCTGTTCGGCATCTACTTCCAGTCGAGTTTTTGTCATGCGGCGGTAAGAAATTAGATGAAATGTAATAACTATTTTATTTTTAGTGTTGGCATTACTGCATTGTGTCATTTTGCTTATTTTACACAGATCGTCCCATGCAATGTGAGGTTGAAATTCAACAAGCTGACAGGAGACACTATGACATTTGAGGCTCCTGGGGGCCGTACACTATGGAGGTCGAGAAAGGACGCAATATGTCGCAGATTGGAGGATATGGATGGGCCCGTTTCGTCGCTCGCATGCGTCTTACTGGTGGTGAGTTGATCAGCTTCAACTTCCGAGCAGAAAGACCCAAGCTAGCTGTCATTTATCTCAACCTGGTGGAAGATGATGAAGATGACGAAGATAATGAAGATGATGAAGATAATGAGGACCCACTCGATGAAGATGATGAGAACCCACTTCATGAAGCCATCGTAGCTCAAAGAACAAGGCTGAGTGAGGAGGAGGTGTCCAACCTGTGGGACATAATTCCGCCACGTGCTGACTTTGTCGGGGTGCCATTCGTGACCCGCTTGACAAATACCATGGTTGATCGACATGATATGGTATGTTATACTTACAAATGCAAATTATCCGATGAATTACTTAGTGTACAGTCCAATGATATGGTATGTTGTGTGGAATCTAGTCGATGATATGTTTTAGTGTAGAGTATGATCACATGCTTATTAGTGTAGAATCTAAGGAAACTATTAATAGTGTAGATAATCCATATGTACTTATTTGCGAGGCTATTTTTTAATTGATATGTTTTTCTTATTCAGAAATTGGCAAAGAGCATATCTGTGAGTTATGGTATCGAGCCTGATGAAGAAGGCTCAGCTGGACTACGCCTTACTGCAAGGGGCTCCGTCACAACCTGTACTTACCGCGCGGATACGGACGGTCGCACACACTTAAACTCGGTTGGGTGGAAGAAATTCCTCGATGGCAAGAATCTTCGTGTTGGACAGGCCATCCTAATTACTATCAGGAACACCAACCGCCCAGGCTTGAGGATGATGATTGTCTTCGATATCATCCAGAACTACATATGTGTGTGTGGCTATATCATCTAGAACTACATATGTGTGTGTGGCTATATCATCTAGAACTACATATGATGATCGTTGTCGATATCATCTAGAACTACATATGATGATGGTCGTTGATATGACCTTGTACTGCTTGAGGATGCATGTTGACTATGCATGAAATTGTTATCTAGTACTCCCTTCGTTCCAAATTACTCGTCGTGGTTTGAACTAAAACCACGACGAGTAATTTGGAACGAAGGGAGTACTACCTAGTAATGGTTTATGAATTTGATATCTACTAGCAGTACCTAGTATCTAGTATCTGAAAGGAGAACTGAAAGGGAAAGGGGTAATGGGAAAATGATGAAAGATATAGCAGTAGCGAGGGATGGCGAAATCGCTACAGCTAGTTAATAGTAGCGCGTTCCTAAAAAGCGCTGCTGATATCGTCAACAGTAGTAGCGCGGGTTAGGGCCGCGCTACTACTATGAGTTAGCTGTAGCGCCTTATTAGTAGCCGGCCACACGCGCTGCTGCTAGCCTCAAAACCCGTGCTACTACCAGGGTTTTCCCTAGTACTGTATCTTCATATGCTAGGCTCGTCAAGTTTAACCTGAGTATTCTGCGTGTGCAAAACTGGCTTGCACCCATTGTAGATGGACGTAGAGCTTATCACACCCGATCATTACATGGTGTCTGGGCACGACGAACTTTGGCAACGGTGCATACTCAGGGAGAACACTTTTATCTTGAAATTTGGTGAGAGATCATCTTATAATGCTACCGTCAAACAAAGCAAGATAAGATGCATAAAGGATAAACATCACATGCAATCAATATAAGTGATAAGATATGGCCATCATCATCTTGTGCTTGTGATCTCCATCTCCGAAGCACCTCCATGATCACCATCGTCACCGGCGCGACACCTTGATCTCCATCGTAGTATCATTGTCGTCTCGCCAATCTTATGCTTCTACGACTATCGCTACCGCTTAGTGATAAAGTAAAGCATTACAGGGCGATTGCATTGCATACAATAAAGCGACAACCATATGGCTCCTGCCAGTTGCCGATAACCCGGTTACAAAATATGATCATCTCATACAATAAAATATAGCATCACGTCTTGACCATATCACATCACAACATGCCCTGCAAAAACAAGTTAGACGTCCTCTACTTTGTTGTTGCAAATTTTACGTGGCTGCTACGGGCTTAGCAAGAACCGTTCTTATCTACGCATCAAAACCACAATGATAGTTTGTCAAGTTGGTGCTATTTTAACCTTCGCAAGGACCGGGCGTAGCCACACTCGGTTCAACTAAAGTTGGAGAAACTGACACCCGCCAGCCACCTATGTGCAAAGCACGTCGGTAGAACCAGTCTCGCGTAAGCGTACGCGTAATGTCGGTTAGGGCCGCTTCATCCAACAATACCGCCGAACCAAAGTATGACATGCTGGTTAGCAGTATGACTTATATCGTCCACAACTCACTTGTGTTCTACTCGTGCATATGACATCTACGCATAAAACCTGGCTCGGATGCCACTGATGGGGAACGTAGTAATTTCAAAAATTTCCTACGCACACGCAAGATCATGGTGATGCATAGCAACGACAGTGGAGAGTGTTGTCCACGTACCCTCGTAGACCGAAAGCGGAAGCGTTAGAACAACGTGGTTGATGTAGTCGTACGTCTTCGCGGCCCGACCGATCAAGCACCGAAACTACGGCACCTCCGAGTTCTAGCACATATTCAGCTGGATGACAATCCCCAGACTCCGATCCAGCAGAATGTCGGGGAAGAGTTCCATCAGCATGACGGCGTGGTGACGATCTTGATGTTCTACTGTCGCAGGGCTTTGCCTAAGCACTGCTACAATATTATCGAGGACTATGGTGGAGGGGGGCACCACACACGGCTAAGAGATCAAGAGATCAATTGTTGTGTCTCCAAGGGGTGCCCCCTCCCCGTATATAAAGGAGTGGAGGAGGGGGAGGGCCGGCCCTCTCTATGGCGCGCCCTAGGGGAGTCCTACTCCCACCGGGAGTAGGATTCCCCCTTTCCTAGTAGAGTTAGGAGCCCTTCCAAGTAGTAGGAGTAGGAGAGAAGGAAAGGAAAGGGAGAAGGAGAAGGAAGGAAGGGGGCACCCCCCTCCCTAGTCCAATTCAGACTAGTCCATGGGGAGGGGTGCCGCCACCCTTTGGGCCCTTTCTCTCCTTTCCCGTATGGCCCATTAAGGCCCAATACGTATTCCCGTAACTCTCCGATACTCTGAAAAATACCCGAATCACTCGAAACCTTTCCGATGTCCGAATATAGTCGTCCAATATATCGATCTTTACGTCTCGACCATTTTGAGACTCCTCGTCATGTTCCCGATCTCATCCGGGGCTCCGAACTCCTTCGGTACATCAAAACACATAAACTCATAATATAACTGTAATCGAAACCTTAAGCGTGCGGACCCTACGGGTTCGAGAACTATGTAGACATGACTGAGACACGTTTCCGGTCAATAACCAATAGCGGAACTTGAATGCTCATATTGGCTCCTACATATTCTACGAAGATCTTTATCGATCAAACCGCATAACAACATACATTGTTCCCTTTGTTATCGGTATGTTACTTGCCCGAGATTCGATCGTCGGTATCTCAATACCTAGTTCAATCTCGTCACCGGAAAGTTTCTTTACTCATTACGTAATACATCATCCCGCAACTAACTCATTAGTCACATTGCTTGCAAGGCTAATAGTGATGTGCATTACCGAGAGAGCCCAGAAGATACCTCTCCGACAATCGGAGTGACAAATCCTAATCTCGAAATACGCCAACTCAACATGTACCTTCGGAGACACCTGTAGAGCTCTTTTATAATCACCCAATTACGTTGTGACGTTTGGTAGCACACAAAGTGTTCCTCCGGTAAACGGGAGTTGCATAATCTCATAGTCATAGGAACATGTATAAGTCATGAAGAAAGCAATAGCAACATACTAGACGATCAAGTGCTAAGCTAACGGAATGGGTCAAGTCAATCAAATCATTCTCCTAATGATGTTATCCCGTTAATCAAATGACTATGGCTAGGAAACTTAACCATCTTTGATTCACGAGCTAGTCAAGTAGAGGCATACTAGTGACACTATGTTTGTCTATGTATTCACACATGTATTATGTTTCCGGTTAATACATTCTAGCATGAATAATAAACATTTATCATGAAATAAGGAAATAAATAATAACTTTATTATTGCCTCTAGGGCATATTTCCTTCACTCCGGCGAGGGGGCAAGTGTGTGGGCCGAACCGCGAGAGTGTGGGGGACCCCGTGGACAACTTGGGAGGAAAGGGGAGGGGCTTGGCTGCTCGTAACCGAGGAGGAACCGAGGCGGCCGTGGCAGGCAGAGGTGAACTCCGGCGAGATGCCATTGCTCCGGTGGACTAGGAGGGATGAGGAGGGGCTAGGGAGCTGCGGAGGAGTTCGGGGGTCCTTATATAGGCGCGTTGGAGGGCTGTAGAGCTCACGGACGAGCTCCCGACCAAACTTTAATGGCGGGCAGAGGCTGGACATGGCACGGGCATGGACCTAGCGATGCATTAATGGCGAACCACGATGAGCCATTGACGCAGGGCGATGCAGGGCATCACGGGGGAGCTCCAGGACATGGTTGGAGGTCGAGACGAGGAGGGAGCCGACGAGAACAGGGGCAAGAAGAAACCAGAGCGCGAAATGTGCGTGAAGCCATTGTGATCACCATGGGCTCTAGTGCAAATGGCGTGTTCTGGCCGGGCCGACCATGTCCAGTGGAATGACCCTAGTGTCCTGAGTATAAATGAGGAAACAAATCGTTCCAGGGGCAAAGCAGAGAATTGCACTCAGCTCCAAAGAAACCAGCAGCCAAGTGTTTGTGCTGTGCAGTGGGGACACCAGCTAGGTAACTTAGTAAATAACTTGTCTGGGAGGTTTATCTACCAAAGGACTTTCATCCCGGTGGTTTTGAGGGTAAAAGGATCAATATTTACTGCAGTTGCTTCACAACTGCATTTTTGGTCCAGAAATGAAGATCAAGTTGATGGTCTCACATGGAGTTATGGAATGGGGTGCAACTTGGCAAATCCTCATGATATGGACATATAAAGATGCTGTAAAAAGCTTATGCCCAATGGACAAGCCAAAATGGCACTTGCTTCACAAACATCATTTCTGTGCTACATTAAGGAGGGGATTAACATGAGTGCATTAAGGAGTGTGCAAAAGTTCAACTCATTTTGATACTCCTAGCTAGTACTTCCTTTGCAAAGCCTTCTGTATGGCAGAAACTTTGAAAATTCACTAAGGAAGATTGGCTAGGCAAATAAAGTTGAACTTGTGCATGAGGAAATTATTTGGTCATATAAATATGACCAAAAAGGTTGGGAGTCACTAGGAAAAATATAAATGACACTTCCTTCATAAAGTGCCATTCAGGGCAGAATGGGAAAAGGAATATTGGGGTATTATTTTTGAACTGGCCAAGGAAAGGTTTGGGTATATTTGAGCTATATATGACCCAAAGGAATTATGAGAATTGTTTGGGGATTTTTGGAGTGACAGAACTATAGGTTGCTTCACAACCTAGGGTTTTAAAGGGTTATTCCTTTATCAGAAAAGGACTATTCCCAATAAAAAGAATATTGGGTTAGGTCAAGGATGAAAATGACAGGGTTTCAGGATGATGATCAAGATGACAAGCCACTTTAAACGTAGGAAGACATGATCTTCCCAAGTTTTAGAACCACATAGCCATGGGAAAACAAAACAATTCAGGAGATCCAAGAAAATCAAGGGAAAAAGAAAAGGGCAGAAATCCAGGCTGTTACAGGACAATTTTACCCCCAAGTTTCTTAGTACTCTGTCAGGAGGGGTTGACTTTGATTGGCATTGTCTACCTCCAAGAGGAAGATCCGGAGGGATCTTACTTGGGGTTAAGTGCGAATCGTTGGAAGTTAGGAGTGTGGTTATGGGAGATTTTGCGGTCAAGTTTCGGGTTAGGTCAAAAGTCGATTGGTTTAATTGGGCCTTGGTGGCGGTATATGGGGCCGCACAACCGAACTCAAACCCGACTTTTTGGTAGATTTAGTCTGTATTTTTGGTGACGAGCAGCTCCCAATTATGGTTGGGGGGATTTTAATATTATCCGTAGGCGGGACGAGAAAAACAATGATAACTTTGACGGCAAATGGTTGTTTATGTTTAATACAATTACTGAAAGCTTAGACCTTCGAGAGATTGAGCTTACTGGTAGAAAGTTCACTTGGGCTAACACACTACCAGTCCCGACCTTTGAGAAGATGGACAGGGTCCTTGCGAGCGTCGACTCGGAACAGAAGTTTCCCCTTGTGATGGTTCAAGCACTCTCACTCGGGTGAGGCAACGCATGTGGGGAACAAGAGTGCTTTTTCTTTCGAATTAGCGTGGTTTGAAAGAGAAGGGTTTCTGGATCTAATAGCAAGAGAATGGGCTAACGGTTCAGGAGGGAGAACGAATGTTGAGCGTTGGCAAAATAAGATCCGTCATTTGCTCCAATTCTTACGGGATTGGGCTAAGCATATAGGTGGGATTTATAGACTGAGAAGGAAAGGCTCCTTTTGCTTATTCAATCCCTAGATTTAAAGGCGGAGTCTTCCATATTAGACACCAGAGAACTGGAAACTAAAGTGGAGGCGGAGTTAAGGTTGAAAGAACTGCTTCGTGAGGAGGAATTGAAGTGGGATCTGCGTGCTAAAGTTTGCAAAATCGTCCAAGGGGATGATAACACACAATTCTTTCACATGATTGCGAATGGCAAGCACCGAAAGAATCTTTCAGCTTGATCAAGAAGAGGGAACGATTTTAGTGCAGGATAACCTAAAGGCATATATAACTGATTACTACAAACAGCTGTCTGGGCATCTTGAAGACAATTGTGTCTATTTGGACGAGTCGAGGGTTGAGGATGTTCCTCAGCTCGCAGTTGAGGAGAACGATATTTTGACGACTCCATTTTCCGAGAAAGAGGTGTTCAAAGCAATTTCCCAAATGAAAAATAATAAATGTCCAGGCCCGGATGGCTTTCTGGTGGAGTTTTATAAGAAATGTTGGCACATTATTAAAGGGGAGTTGCTCCCAATGTTCCAGGACCTTTTTTTGGGACAGTTGGAGTTATTTCACTTGAACTTTGGCACTATCACGCTTCTGCCAAAGAAAATACAGGCTATGAAGATTGAGCAATTTAGGCCGATCTGTCTTCTGAATGTTAGCTTCAAAATCTTTACCAAGGTTGGGACTAATAGGCTTACACAGATTGCACATTCGGTGGTTCAGCCGTCCCAAACTGCTTTCATGCCGGACAGAAACATCCTAGAAGGGGTTGTGGTTTTGCATGAAATGCTCCATGAAATCCACACGAAAAAACTTGACGGGGTGGTTTTCAAAGTGGATTTTGAGAAAGTGTACGACAAGGTCAAATGGCCTTTTCTTCAGCAGGCTTTGTGTATGAAAGGTTTCAATCAGGCCTGAAGAGACCAGGTAGATTCGTTCACGCAAAAAAGGAGTGTTGGAATCAAGGTTAATGATGATATAGGTCATTACTTCCAGACACACAAGGGCCTGCGATAACGAGATCCGATGTCGCCGATTCTATTTAACATTATCATAGATATGTTGACAATCTTAATAGGAAGGGCCAAGGATAGTGGTCAGGTAGGGGGCCTCGCCCAACATTTAGTTGACGGGGGAGTGTCTATCCTACAGTACGCTGATGATACTATTATCTTTATGGAGCATGATGTGGCTAAAGCTAGAAATATGAAGCTAGTGTTATGCTTGTTCGAACAATTATCGGGGTTAAAGATTAACTTCCACAAAAGTGAATTGTTCTGCTTTGGAAGAGCGAAAGAATAACAACAAGCATACAAAGAATTGTTCGGGTGTGAATTGGGATATTTACCTTTCACGTATTTGGGTATACCAATTCACTATCGCAAGCTCTCTAACAAAGAGCGGAAAAACATTGAAGATCGATTTGAGAAAAAATTGGGCTGCTGGAAGGGCAAGCTTCTGTCATACGGAGGACGACTGATTCTGATCAATTCGGTTCTCACGAGTATGCATATGTTTCTATTGTCTTTTTTCGGAGTACCAGTTGGAGTACGGAAAAGGCTAGACTTTTATCGATCACGCTTCTTCTGGCAGAGCGATGATTTAAAAAGAAAATACAGACTCGCTAAGTGGGATGTCATTTGCAGGCCAAAACACCAGGGGGGGGTCTAGGCATTGAAAATTTGGAAGTAAAGAACAGATGTCTTCTCAGAAAATGGCTATATAAGTTATCTGTAGAGACGGATGCCACTTGGACACAGATTCTTCGTGCTAAGTATCTTCAGTCCAAAACTTTATCCCAGGTGACGGTAAGACCGACTGATTCGCCTTTATGGAAGAGACTCATGCGAGTGAAATCAACTTTCTTCAATAGGACAAAGTTCGTAGTTCAAAATGGTACTTCCACAAGATTCTGGGAGGATACATGGCTAGGGGAGGCTCCCCTTGCGATCCAATATCCTTCTCTCTATAATATTGTTCAGCGAAGAGACGCTTACGTTGCAACAGTATTACAGTCAAATCCTCTTAATATTCAATTCAGGAGGACACTAGTAGGAAATCGTTGGGAAGATTGGCTCCATCTTGTGAGACGTTTAATGGATGTCCAACTATCTCAACAGCGTGACCAGATTCGCTGGAAACTAACTAAGAATGGAGAGTTTTCAGTTAAATCCATGTATTTGGATATTATTAACGCTAGCGTTATACCTCGATCGAAACATGTTTGGAAAGTCAAAGTGCCTTTAAAAATCAAAGTGTTTATGTGGTTTGTCCACAAACAAGTCATCCTAACTAAGGACAATTTCGCGAAGCGCAACTGGATGGGCTCTAAAAGATGTAGTTTTTGTTATAGTGATGAATCAATCAGACACCACTTTCTTGATTGCCCTTTGGCAAAAAAATTGTGGAGGTCTATCCACATAGCTTTTAATACAATGCCTCCGAATTCCATTAACACATTATTTGGGACGTGGCTAGATGGGATTGACGTAGTAACAGCAAGACATATCCGAGTAGGAGTATGTGCATTACTCTGGGCAATCTGGAATTGCAGAAACGATTTGGTTTTTAACAGAACGACAAATATTCATTTCTTGCAGGTTATCTTCAGGGCCACTACACTCATCCGTATGTGGTCGCTACTCACTCCGACAGAGGCCAGGGAGCATTTGGTTACTGGTTCTATCCGATGGGAGACGGTAGCTCGGGATATATTCAACCGGTTTGGATGGCGGTCATGTAATAGGATAGATGTTTAGTTTCCTATCTGTTTTTTCCTGCCGGTTGTGGCTATCCCTTTTCTTTGCTTTCTTGCTCCTTGTTGAGCTTTTGATCTTTTGTATGAGACTACGAGACCTTTGTTGAACCTCTTGCGTTTAATAAGATGGCCGTATGCATCGTTCTGATGCAGAGGCCGGGGTAAACCCCCTTTTCGAAAAAAATCTCCGAGGCCATGGGAACACAGAAAGGATAAGGATGAGGCAACATCGCAGCAGGATGCTCCCTACAGTTCCCCAAACCCTGGCGGCTCCTCTCCGATTGATTAATTCTAGCAGCACTCCTTCCTGATTCCCTCCCGACGGATTAGAATGTGCAGCGCCGTCAACTTCCCTAGCGAGGGTGTAAACCCTTTGCATCGATAGTTGCGACACACTGCGTTTTTTCAGTCCCTCGAGCTCTCTTCATCCTCTTATCTTCACCAGTACACTTTCTTGAGCATCAAGTTCTCTATTTCCCTCTCCCGTTGTTCATCTGTCCCTTCTCATGGCTGCTCCTATCCCCTTCCAGTTGCTGCTCCCATCCATCTCGTGTCTGCTCTCCACCCCTCATGAAAACAGAGAAATCGAGCGACCTCTCAAACAACAAATTTCTTCTTGCCTGCACACAATCTGGTCTTCTTTCTCCCTATCTCAGATCATTTTGCAAGTGTAGACGAAGATGCGGTAGAAGAACAGATCAAGGCTTAGGTAATGCACTTCCGAACATCTTTTTCTTTGTCTTGCTTTCCTTGAAGTGATACAGTTGTCCTGGTGCTGCTTTAGGCATTTTTATTATGTTGGAATTTTATGCATATTCCTTTTGTTGCTGCAAATGATGTATTTTGGCTTTAATTTATTTTCTTGCGATGAATTGCAAGTTCAAATGAAATCCCATGGCATATTTGAAAGCATAGGCTATGATAAATGTTCACATTTAATGTGCAATTTGAGCATGAGGTAATGTTGCAACACAAACCATACAGATTGGTCGTGGATAATAAATATGAAATTGATCATATGTGAATTTATATCTTTCTGTATAATGAATTTGATGTATAAATCCATATCTTCCTATATAAATTCGAAGGTTGTGGTCCGTATAAATTCAGATGTACGATTATGGTTATAGAAATTGTACTCATGATTCATCTATACAAATAAAAGCATTGATATGTACACTAACGAACCTGGACATGGTCTTCAATGAAGCCATGCTCGACACATCAAGCTATATCTAATGGAGTGAGCATACACTGTGTATCTATATTAGCATTCCAGTTTTTGCAACACGCAGAAGCTTAAGTAGGTTAAGTTGTGTAGTGACAAAGTTGATCTTGCTTTCATATGGTAAGCTTTAGTTTTCTCCGGCAGAAATGAGAAGAGAAATGGACAATCCCATGTATTAGTCTGACTGAACAATGTTATTGGAGTATATATACCCTATGTTGCGTGGATACTTCAAAAAGTGCGCGTATCCAGCCGGATACTGCCCCGATACTTCCCGATACGTATCCCGTAAGTATCCCTCGATATTTTGATATTAAAAAAAGAAAATAATATTTGATACTCCACGTTTTGGATACCTGAACTCCCTCGTTCGACATGAAATCCCCTCAATAATAAAGGCGCCTTTGAAGATTCCCAACATGGGCGTGAGTTTATGTGAAAACATGTCTGTCAATGTTTTTTATTCAATTGAAAGGTGAGCAAGAGAGAGTCCATGCATTGATTGGAACAGCAAACCTGGTCAAATCTCACGGCCAATTAATAAAAGTGGACTAAGTGCAAGAAAAGAAAGGGGTAATTTTATTGAGGCATGCTTTGACCTAGAAGCTCCTTAATTTTTTTTCTTCATATTTGTAATAATTAATATTTAACATCTATATATAAATGTATCCCCGTATCCATGTTTTTAGAAAATTGACGTATCGGGCGTATCCCCGTATCGCGTATCCGATACGTATCCAAGTATCCGTGCAACGTAGTATATACCTACTGAAATATATTTATCTTGTGGTAACTTTACCATTCACTTAGATATGCTTGCTCTTCTCCCTGAGTTTTTGAGTGAAAATTTTGTCAGACGACCAAAAGAATACTTACCATCCATCTGTCTACTGATATAAGAAGACTATTTTTCATACTGTAGGTCATATCACGAGGCCATCTTGCATAAGTTGTGGTGGTGAAGAAATTTTAGGTCGATGTACGCGTGGATATTAAGCACTGGTAAGAACGCTAAAAAGATCAAATCAACTTCTATTGCTTGAAGAAATTGAGCACCAAGTAAAGTAAGAATTCGAGAGAACTCCAGGATAATGGACCACCCCGACGAAATAATCATATCATCCTCTGATGAAGAAATTGACGACAAGAGATAAGGACCAAAAGCAGATCGCTCACAGTACTATTGAAATACAATACTTTATTGAATTATCCTCTATTCGCATATGTATGCCATCTAGCTATGTGATATATTATCATAATCGGGTGTTTACCCTGTTGTATTTCTCTATTCATACATGCATGTATACACCTAGCTATGTAATCTAATCAAACAATCCAGATTATCTATTGTACCTTTCTCACACAAGCATACAATCTTTTCATAAGCATATACCTGCCCACCAGAAGTTTACACAACTATGGTAGCAGACTCGAGCAACAATAGATTATAAGTTATTAAATGATCAACGATGGGCTCAAATTGGCACGCCGCGCCTCTGCCCGCTAGTTACAAGAAGGGCCCCCCTCGTCTCTCGCCCTGTCGCCCATCTATTCCTACTTCATCTTCTCTTCCGGCAGCCGCTGCTCCCGGGGACAAATCTCATCTGTTGTAGCATAGATCTCGGCGATCGGACGGTACCGCTTGACCCTTCGCTGTCCCCCGGCCACCTCGTGCTCCTCATCCTCCTGCCAGCCTGTGCAAGTACCAAGGATGATGGCGCCCGGCGGCAGCATCGGCGGGGTGTTCACGGGGCGCAGGGGGGAGGAGCGTGAGGCCGCGTCCCTCAGGGTGCCCAAGGGTGCGCTGCTCTCGCTGAGGCGGACCATCTGTTCGGCCGGCTCGAGCTCGCGCGCCGTGGAGGCTTCCTCCTCCCGCGGCGTCGGCTTCAGCTGCGCCTTACTCAATAGGGTTTTCTTCATAGCCGTGGTGGCCTCTCCTCCTGTCTCTTTCTCTCGGCAAGTCTTTCTCTGATGGTCTGGGAACTTTCTCGGGTGAGGTATTTTATATCTGCCCTGGGGGCTGGTGGGGTGGTCTCGCCGGTTCTGTCTTTGCTTTGTATGTCAGGCGTTAATTCGTTTCCATACATATCCACCTGGCCCGAGTCCAATTGGATCCACTCAAGTCCTACGCCCGTACTAGTATTTTTACCTTATCTGTAAGGGGGACGATAGGCGCCGGCGCACCGGCCCAAACTTTGGGCCGGTCGCGTCCCAGCCGTCCAATTGGGACTCCTGTAACCACCCGATTTCATCTCCTTCCCCATGCTTCTTCTTCCTCCGTTACAGGGCAACCCCCACGCACTCTCCCGGCCGCATCGAGCTCGCCCATGCTCCCCCTCACCCCGCACCCTGCAGAGCTCGCAGATCTCGAACCGCAGTTGGTTGCTGCACCCCCGTAGCATCCCCCCTCGCCGGATCCGGCCCCCGCCTTGATAGATTGCAACCTCACCGGCGCAGCTTCGCCGGCAACACGGTCATGCGTCCCTCGTTGCAACCCCTATCCCTTGGATGCAGCTCCCATGTAGCAAAAAAGCATGTCGATGGAAGCTTTTGCAGTTCCCGGTTGCAACAAAATATAGGAGCCGGAGTTGCCACCGCAGAAATTGCTCTAGTCGATGCAGCAAAAACAGAAGTTTTTTCCAGCTCAAGGCTTCACGGGTTGTAGCAAAACAATCTGCTGGTTCCAGCTCCGGCGTCGGGCTGTGGCAACAAAAAAGCGCTATTCGTTGTACCAATATTCGTCGCCGGTAGTAGCAAAATCCAAGGATGGTTGCAACAAAAAAACCACAGCCGTAGTAGGTCGCAGCTCCGTCGTAATGGATGTAGCAAATCCATCGCTGGTAGTAGCAAAAATCAACGACGTATGCAGCGTTTGGCTCGGCTGGTTGCAGCTCCCAGGGGTGGTATGTTTGCTCGTCGGAGTGGAGGTAGATGGATGGACAGAACAGATTCCATGGCGGTGCTGCAGGGGCGCGTGGGAGGAGCACGAGCGAGCAGTAGCATGTGGCAGGTGTCGGGGCAGTCCCTCGGCTTGGCGCAACCGGCCGTCGCCGGTGGCATGCAGCTTCTGTCATTTTCATGGCGCAAAGGTAGGGGATACAGAAAGAGAGGAAGAAGACGGAGGTTGCGGGGAAAGGAACGTGGGCTGGGGCCACCAGGGAACGTGCGTCTGCGGAGTCAGGAGCGATTGAACGAAAAGTTACGAAACGATCGAACGCGGAGCCCATGTCCGGCGCAACGCTTCGGCTGGTGCGCCGGATCTAAATGTTTCCCTATCTGTAATTATGGAAGGTCATCCAGTTTATACTTGTCTAACCAGTGTGTTTATCTCTTGTTACAGTAGGAAGGAAATCAGCATAGGCTATACATTTGCTTTTCTCCTACACCAGAGAAGCTAGAGCATGCAAGGCAACATTATCTCCTAAAAGATCAAGGTATCTGCCTCGGTCATCTGGACAGGGTTCCTCATGATCTAGCAAAATTTCCAGGAGAAAACGGTGGTACCGGCTGCTTCTTGCACCAATTGCTGTGTTAACTCCTCCTATCTTACCTGAGTGTAACCCGGCTGAGTAATAATGCTCTTGATCATCTGCAACTCTTGATCATCTGCAACAAAACAGTTTGGATTTTAGCTTGTTCCCCATGGGTCAGGGTCGTGTAATTATCCTGCAAATAAAACAAACTAGAGATGAATTTTATGCAATACGGTGATTCACTGATAATACTTTTGAGATATATTGTACAAAATATTGTAATTTGTAGTTAGTTTAACAATGTATTGGAGTTTTAGAAAACAAACATAGATATAAACTGTAGTTCTTTTTTAAAACTCCGATACATTGTTAAACAAACTACAAATTACAATACGTCGATGTAAGTCTCATACATGGATAAAATTCACATATATAGATAAGAATCTCAAACATAAATAGCAGTAAATGTGTAGTAGATAGATATGTGTGCCTCACTGTAATCCTCCTCTAGCTCTACAAATATGATCCCCGTAGTCTCTTTCGAGGACCCTAAGGCGGGAGGTGTCTTGGCGGGTGCTGCTGAGAGAGACCTTACAGTTCCTCTAGATCCTCATTGTGTGTCTCTTGCTTGCGTGAGAGGCGGTGATGGAGTCTGAAGTATCGAGTCATGTTGATAGATTGTTGAACCACCATAGGTGTAAGCTCAATCGCAATTATCATTTAGGTTGTAACTAATCACATACAACGCATAAAATAAGATACTAAACTAATACCTACTAGTCAGAGTAAATAAATGCACTAAACCTAGCTAATACAATATTAGGGTTTACCCTCAATATGTGCTTCGCGTCAACTGAGCCGCTGCTCCGCTCCTCATATCCACCATGCTAAGTCGTATGCCCATTGAGCTATGTGGTTGTGCTACTCTCCGCCATCGCACGTCCTAACTTCCCCCTGCCCATCTCTACCCTCCTCTTCCACCATGCGGCTGGTGAGCCTAATCACTCCGGGCACCTGTAGAAACTTCCACCGCACAATACCTCCATGTAGTGTCACTGCTCTGTGGCATAGGTCATCTCTCTCTCTCTCTCTCTCTCTCTCTCTCTCTCTCTCTCTCTCTCTCTCTCCAATTTTCCAGTGCGCCCGAAAAATATATTCCAACATGAGTGAAGCTTGTTTGATCACTCATGTTGGGCATATACTTTTATGGAGGTCCTACACCATAGGCATGATTTTTTTTCATATCCTTTAGTAAAACAAGCAAACATTTCCTTCTCAAGAAAGTATCATGTTTTAACGATACATTGAAAATACAAATAAGAAGCTCCAGCAAATATATTTTAAAAGCCTTCGTAAGATGAATTATGTATATATTTCTGTAATACTTAAGTGGATTCTAATATATACTGCAAAAGAAGGATTATATGACATTCTTTAGATTTTATAATTCAAGTCTCAACAAGTTCCCCACAAATTGCAAAAACAAAAAAATCAATTAATTTTTTAGAATAAGGGCCACTTTGATTAAGATCTCCGTAAGAATTTTTTATGATTTGAATCCTGCTTTTTCTTATATGGCTGTTTGATATGTACATATTTCAACCCTATGGGATTTTTCTAAGGATTTATGTTACTAGATTTCCAGGGAAATTTAGCATCGACTTAAACTTCTTGGAAATAATAATTTCATTTTCTTGTGATATAGTTAAACAAACAATATTAGGCCCTAAACAAGAAGTTTCAACCAAAAGCTTGATGCAGTTGAAATATGTTTCAGATAGTATCCGCATGTTCCAACAGCTACAAGAAATGTTACCAAGTTGAGCCTTGGTTCTATTTAGTTTCATCTCTCTCCTATTAAGATAGCTTTATTTTGTACTCCTAGTTGGATCACTTAAATATCAACCTGGCTTGGAATCAAATTGGCCTAGTCCATTTTCATACTTGTAGTCACCCTTATGTTAGTCCAATTTGATATGTTGTATCGAGCCTAATTTCCACACTCATACCAGCTGTTGTCATCATAGTCATCAGGATAGCAAGACATGCAGTATGAATGGCATTTAACTAAACTGTCACATTTCTTGACTATGTAAGACCTGTATTCAACATTCTCACGTAGAGGCGATTAGTGAGACGTGTCTACAACTTTAACCAACATCAATGTAATAATTTTAGATAAATATTCATTCAGTGAATTCCATTGACTGAAGTGGAAGGAAGATAGTAAGGATCATTCATTTCTTTTAATATTTTTCATTTCAGCATATGTTGAATCATATTTACTTACAAGATTACTTGGACTTCAAAAAATAATTTATTAGAGATTGGAGAATAGTTTGTGTTTTGAGACGATTCATACTCACAGTTACCATCGCATCATGAAGTTATGCATGGTATGTCAAATGTACTATGGTCAATTGCCACACTTGTTTATGCCCATTACATTTCTGGTATGTAAATGTAAATGGACCAGTTGCCATTAAGTTTGTGATGTGGTGTACCCTAATTGTGTTTTTACTGTCAGGTATAGTGTGTACATTTCACATGTGTACAATGAGTCTGATAACTTTGATAAATTTTTGTGATCAATTTAATTAGTACTCAACTATAATTTAGTACTTGATTGATTTGACTTCCATTAGTTACCATGTTTTCTCGAGAACCTCAAGAAGTCACCATTATTTTTGCAGTTCACAAAGAAGTGTGATATTGACCTACTTAGGAGAAAACCCAGGCTAGAAACCTTATATATCAACCTTTTGCAAAGGTTTTGTGTATGTCTTGCACATTGAAGCTAGCATTCACACATTCATTTACACTAGGCATCTAGAATTAGGAAGGATGAATCATGCTAGTATTGTTGGAAATATGCCCTAGAGGGAATAATATTGTATTATTACATTTTCATGTTTATAATTAAGATTTTATATTCTATGTTATAACTACTATGATCCTAGAATATGCGATTTAGTGGAAAACTCATATGGACGTTTGGAATGATAAACGATAAGATCTAATTCCTAGTATCGCCTCTAAGACAATCTTAAGTATTGTTTGTGATCATGTTTTCCGTATCTTGAGATACATTAAGTTTAATGATAGTTTCAAAACAACATTGAGAATATGACATTAGAAAAACGGTCATATTGAATTGACCCAAACTCGTTTGTTATAGTTTGAGATACAATCGTCGTAAGTTAGTTGTTATAACACGGAGAGTCATTGTGTGATTTCGTTCTTAGACCATGAGAGTATCGTAGTCACTTATTATCATACGGTGGGCTTTGGGGTTGCTCAAACATCATCCGTAACACGGTGACAATAACGACAACTTACAGGTTCATCAGAAAGTTTGACAAGGGTATAGATAGCTCAAGAGTGGGATTTGCTCTTCCGACGATGGAGAGATATTCTTAGGGATCTCTCGGTGTGATGGCATCCATCATCATTTGGCCAGCCATAGGTGACTAGGTCACGGGGATGCCAGAACTTGTCAATGAAAAAGAAGAATAAAATTGTAACGAGGAGACCGGTATAATGAGTATGTGTATGACTCAAGAGGATACCGATATATCTCACCTCGGGTTTTGTAAGTATCCCAAAGCAAAGGGAATAGAACATGATAACCAATGGTTCACTTGAATGCCATTCGTGTACTCATAGGGATTGATATGGATGTCCATAGTTTCGCTATCGGTAATTGAACAAAAGGGGTTTTATTCATGTCTATGTTTTACCGAACCTACCGGGTCGCAAGCTTATGGTAATCACGATCTGCTAAGTTTTAGTAGGATAGGACTAATGAGGAAATATTTATGAAATAATTTTATTAATATTTAAAATAGTTTTGGGAGGAACCAGAAGCGTTCCGGGTCACCGAAAGGGTTTCGGGGTTTACCGGGTAATACCGATAAAAAATATATAGGTGGAAATAGTTTCCAGCAATGTTAAATTAACATTATTCTCTAATAATGGTTAAGGGTCTTTATATTTATTTAAATATCAATGGGCATTAAAAGGCCAAGTGGTGGAAAGATATTGGGCCACTTGGGCCCAATATGGGAGGCGCCCCTTAGCTTCTTCGAGAAGCAAAGGGGGCGAATTGGAGGGGAAATCCCCCTCCTTCGTTGGCCAAAGGGGGAGGAATCCTTACCCCCCTTGTGGCACCCCCTCTCCTCTCCTCCAACCTATGTATACTAGAGGTATTGACACATTTGAACACACAAGTTTTTGTAGCCTCTTTTAGTTCTGTAGTTCTACTTCTAGTTGATCCAATTAGAGTGAGATCTAGATCATATCCAATCCTCATAATTAGAAGCCTAGTGTGGTTCTAATCTCCTCACTCTAATTCTCCGGTGATGATTAGCTCGAGGCCATGCAAACTATGGAGAGGCCATGCTTTCGGTCTTCCATTTGAGGGATTGTTCATGAACTGTTCAAGGGGCTTCAAGTATGATCTACACTGACTCGCCTTCTTCCACTGCAACTCGAAGTTGGTAACAATCTGATCCAAACCATTATTGCATATGTATAGTGTTCCTGGTTGATTGTAGGGTGTGAATGTTGTTGTTTTCTACTACATTTCTCAACAGGTGTATCAGAGCGGTTCTACAAATAGATGCAGGTTACAATCTAGCTCACATGTGGATGTGAGGGTTTGATGTTCTTTTTATGCTTCGCTCGAGTATTGCTTCGGTTCTATTCAATGACGCATGATGTAGCTTTGTACAGAGTTCTGATAATCGATCGACTCTGGCTATCGACAATCTGCTAACAGGTCTTTGGGATTCATCCTAGTTGAGAATAGTGAACTGTCGCAAATACAAGAGGGTGATGAAGATGTTCAATCTTCTAGGGGTCACGTGTATTGATGAAGTTTAGTGTGGGGATAGAGGTTTTTAATCTAGTCTATTCCCTCACACACCCCGAAAGTTAATCTAGCGACAAGAATAATTTCCTTGAGGGTGGACATGGGTAGCTAGAGTTATTCGAAAACCCTAGAAGCCATGCAATTAAAATTTGCCAAACTGATTGGAGGACGTCTAACTTGGTTTTGCTGGTTTCACGTGATGGGGTGTAGCATTTGCCATGAAAATAAGTTTAAGAATGAGATGGTTATATGTTGTAATGTTAAGTGGCATGCGCGTCAAAGTACGAGTTGATGGCTGGAGCCAAAGGATTATCAATTTAATGACATGCGTGTCAACCTCATTATTTTATTTTATCGACGGGAGTGATGGACGTGCTACGGGGGACCAGGAGCAAGGTGGCTATACCAGGCGCATGAGAACATGGTGGTGGCTATCATATCATCACTTCGAATTTTCATGAAGACCTCAGAGGATCAAGGAGACGTTCCCGGCGCCCAGGGCTATACCATATCATGCTATAATGAATTGCCTAAGATGTTTATCCCTTTATTGTTTGCATCCTATTGATTGCATAGTAGTTAATTATTAGGGTGATATCTCGAAAATATCAAGTAGTTAGTGATCTTCCTAGTGTAGCAACCTTCTACAACACGCTTTTCGGAGTACAAACGAAGGGTGAAGGTAAGAGCTCCTAGCAGAAACACTTAGTTATCTTGAAGTTCTGGCAGAATTTCTGAGCTCGGAGCACAAAGCATCGAAAGATGAACAAAGGCCATATGGAGATATGATCGGCAAGTTTGCCTGCCGGTTGAAGTTCACGTCATCAGTGATGCAAACATCAATGACTATGAATAACATCGGATATTGAATCACTTACCTTAAATTATTAGACATATTGATTTGAGTTGGAGCACAATTATGAATTAACTAAGTTTAGTCACTAGAGCAAATTATTTATGAAAAATGTTTATGTGTAGTTTGCATTATAGTTGTAGAATAATGGGTCACAGTTCCACCTTTCCTGTTGAAATTGATTGTTTGTTATTTATCTGGTTGAATATTTACGATTGGTAAATGTAATGAGAGTATCATCCTCTAGTGTGCCAAGAAGGATTTTGTCCTACATACTACATGCTTACAATACTCTCCTACTAATGCTATGGATAACAAGACTCGCGTCCTTCGATCCAAAAGACTAGAATTACATTACGGTATGCATGCTTTCGAGAGACCGGACTTCAAAATGTTTGGATAGTTATGTGATATTCCTGGAACTGAAAATTGTTTTTGTAAACAAACAAAGGTGAAAAGATATATGATATCTAAAGAAGTATTTTGTTTGCAAGTTCTAGTGAAGCGTTCTATTATGTTTAAGACTGAAATGCGTAAGATCCGGAAGAATGTTGGTCATGAGTTGATGGTGAGAACTTAAGGAGAAAGAACCAAACCAAAGGATTTAATCCCTAGGGATGTTCAGGGCTCACGCCACTCTTAATGTTGGATGTTTCTTCTTTTAGTCAGGGAAATATTGAAGTAAAACTATAAGAAGTAAAAAGCCAACATAAAGAAGACTGAAATGTCCAGCTCAGGTATGAATGCCATACGAGTTATTAGATGTATATAAAGTTGGTCAAGTAAGTGTAATTCTTGGAAAGTATGATTAAATTTTGGGTCACGCTAACTGCCACACATGTGGCAGAAAGGGAGACGCACCACACGTCTCTAATATAAACAGATTGCCACGTCATCGCATGCATGCATGCAGGAATATTTTTGGATTTTCAGTTTTTAAAATGTTTTATCTCTTAAACAAAAAATCCGATTGAAAATCCGTTTTCACCATTAAATCCCTCGCGATGAGATCTTCGAAACTAGATCCCATGTTGATATGTTTTGATGAAAAAAAAATTGGATTAAAAGTTGCCATGTCTATTGCATATGAATTGCCATGATGTTTACACTGAAGTTGCCATGATATGTTTCAGCTATTTTCTTCTATATTTAAAAGTAAATTTTGACATTTATAAAACGGGGAATTAAGAAACTAGACTTGCCATGAACCATAAACTAAAATTGCCATGATACATGCACGTAAAATTGCCATGGTTCATATAAAAAATAATTTTCATGGTCAAAGTACTGAAGTTGCCATCATCAAAATACTAAAATTGCCATGATCTACAAACTAAAATTGCCACATGGCAACTTTAGTTTAAGCCCTATGGCAACTGCAGTGTAAACATCGTGGCAACTTCTGGCAAAAAGAAAAATTCGTCGAAACATATCAACATGGGGTCTAGTTTTGAAGATCTCGTCGAGACGGATTTAATGGTGAAAACGGATTTTTAGTTCGCTTTTTTATTTAGGCGATACAACATTTTTAAGCCGAAAACCAAAAAAAAATCTGCTGATGTCATCTATTCATACGTGGCAAAATGAGTGGTGATGGAGACGTGTGGGCGATGTGCAAAGGCCCACACGTGTGGGCGTTAACATTTCCGTAAATTTTTTATCACTATTTTTTTGAGATTGTGGTTAAAAGTTGATCACAAGGATAACAACTCGATTGCATGTTGTCGTGAATCGTTGCAAGAAACTACAACGGCCTAAATGACCAACAAATGATGAGGTTAAAATATGTGTTGAAAACTTTGTAAAAGTTATCATACTTTTCATCAGCATATTACCGTTGTGTTTATTGTCATACACTAGTAGAAAAAGGGTCAAACGTGAAGCACATTAGTGCCGGTTTGATTTTGTCCCGGTACTAATGGTACCATTTGTGCCGGTTCGAACGGATTTGCATTAATGCCGGTTCGTGTTGAACCTTTAGTACCGGTTCGTGGCACGAACCGGTACTAAAGGGGTGGTGGCAGGCTGGCGTCAGGCCAGGGCCCCACGAGCCCCTTTAGTCCCGGTTTGTGGCACAAACCGGTACTAAAGGGCCAACCTTTAGTACCGGTTCGTGCCACGAACCGGCACTAAAGGGGTCTAACCTATAGTTCCGGTTGTAGACACAAACCGTGACTATATGGCAATTTTCAAACTTGGAAAAATCATAACTAAATCATCCTAATTCAGAAAAATACATATAATATATCAAAATTTGCAGAACAAAAAGATTGATCCGCTGAAACAACAAGTTTTCCATTTCGAAATTTTTTTAAAATCTCAAAATTCCAAAGGGAAAATAGAGTTTTTGGACGTTTTTTAGACGTTTTGTGCCTTTAGTGCTAGGGTTTAGATTTCAGAGTTTAGGGTTAGGTTTTATGGTTTAAACCCTTAGTTTTTACTGTTTAGCATAGAGTTTCCGACGTTTTAAGTCCCGGGTTTAGGGTTTAGGACAATTTTTGAAATGACCAAATTGTAAAAGGAGAAAAAGATATGCTCTAATTTATGTTTTTTAAAATTTTGGTTAAATCTTGTCAAACCGGTCAAACAACTGATTCAAGAAATATAGAGTGTTACTAAATAATTACGCAATAATATTAATGTTACTTATTCAAGAATTATTAATGTTGCTACATAATTTCAGTTTTTTTAATTTTGGTTAAATCTGGTCAAACTATGGTCAAACTACTTATTCAAGAAGTATTAATGTTGCTACATAATTATTAAAGAATATTAGTGTTACTAAATAATTATTTTCATTTTTTGAATTTTGGTCAAATTTGGTCAAACTATGGTCAAACTGTGGTCAAACTATGGTCAAACTGTGGTCAAACTTATTCAAGAAATATTAGTGTTACTAAATGTTTTTTAGAATATAGTTCCAAACTCAAACGGTGAAACGTGTGACCTAATGCTCAAGCTAAACTGCTGAGGGTTAATAGGATTGACAGCTTACATTTGTCAGGAAAACAACAATTGCAGACTTGGAAACCAGGGAGAATAGAACCTGAAAGTTAAGCGTGCTCAGGCTAGAGTAGTGAGAGGATGGGTGACTGTCCGGGAAGTTAGATGATTTGGAATGATGAGGGGTGATTAGAGATTATATATTAAATTGAGCAGTGGTGAGGGGTGATTAGATATTAGAGGTTAAAATAATTCAAAAAAATGAAAATAAAAAAATCAAATATTTTTTACAAAATTTTCAAAAAAAAATTAAAAAAATACCTTTAGTATTGGTTGGTAACACCAACCGGTACTAAAGGTCCCCCATACCACGGCGCGAGCTCACGCCACGTGGTGGGCCTTTAGTGGCGGTTCGTGCCGAACCGGTACTAAGGGGGGGGGGGCTTTAGTGCCCACACTTTAGTGCCGGTTATGGAACCGACACTAAAGGGCCTTACGAACCAGTGCTATTGCCCGGTTCTGCACTATAATTCATTTGAGAGATTTGTACACTCTAGCCCATTGCATAGAAGGTTGCAAGGAGGTTGTACATGAGAGGACAATAGTTGTTCGATATTATGAATAGTAGGCCATACTCCTATTACGAATAGCATGTATGTTATTAATATTGATGATAAAGTTGAACATCCATAACACTGACGCTAAATATCGCATGACTAAAAGAATACCACATATGTGTGACACTTCATTTAGTCACATTAGGAGAAACCAACATAGAAAAATTCCATAGTGATGGATTTTGAATCATCTGACACTCGTAACTTTCGTCAAAATAGTGAAGTAAACTAAAATACAGTTCACGGGCCATAAAGAACGAGCAACAAAATAAATAAAAATGTGCATAGTGATGTATGTAGTCCCATAAGTGTTATTGCAAGCAGGGGATTGATACGTCTCCATCGTATCTATTTTTCCAAAATCTTTTTCCCTTGTTTTGGACACTAAGTTGCATGATTTGAATGGAACTAACCTGGACTGACGTTGTCTTCAACAGAATTGTCTTGGTGTTATTTTTATGCAGAAATAAAAGTTCTCGGATTGACCTGAAAATTTACGAAGAATATTTTTGGAATTAATAATAAATACTGGCGCAAGAATTATCCAGAGGGGGCCACTCAGAGGCCACAAGCCCTGGGGGCGCGCTCTGCAGGCTTGTGGGCCCTCTGGAGCCTCTCCGACCTCAACTCCAACTCCATATAACCCTATTCGGTGAGAAAAAATCAGGAAGAAGAGTTCATCACGTTTTGTGATACGGGGCCGTTGCCGCCTCCTGTTCTTCATCGGGAGGGCTAATCTGGAGTCCTTTCGGGGCTTCTGAGCATGGGATTCGTCGCCATCATCATCACCAACCTTCCTCCATCACCAATTTCATGATGCTCACCGCCGTGCGTGAGTGATTCCATCGTAGGCTTGCTGGATGGAGATTGGTTGGATGAGATTTATCATGTAATCGAGTTAGTGTTTTTAGGGTTTGATCCCTAGTATCCACTATGTTCTGAGATAGATGTTGCTATGACTTTGCTATGCTTAATGCTTGTCAATAGGGCCTGAGTGCCATGAATTCAGATCTGAACTCTTTATGTTTCCATGAATATATATGTGTTCTTGATCCGATCTTGCAAGTTGTAGACACCTATTATGACTTATGATCCGCATACCTCAAGGTGACAATCATTTGGATTCCTTCCGGTTATTACCGTAGTTTTAGGAGTTCATGTATTCACTAAGTGCTAATGCTTTGGTCCGGTTCTCTATTAAAAGGAGGCCTTAATATCCCTTAGTTTCCAGTAGGACCCCGCTGCCACGGGGGGGTAGGACAAAAGATGCCATGCAAGTTCTTTTCCATAAGCACGTATGACTATATATGGAATACATGCCTACATTATATTTATGAATTGGAGCTAGTGCTGTGTCACCCTAGATTATGACTGCTACATGATGAATATCATCCGACACAATTATCATTGTCAATCCATTGCCTACAAGTTCGTTTCATATTGATCTTTGCTAAGTTACTTTTCTGTTTCCACTGTTACAATCATCACAAAACTGCTACCATTACTTTTGTCACCGTTACCATTACTTCCATACTACTTTGCTACTAAAAACTTTGCTGGAGATATTAAGTCTTTCAGGTGTGGTTCAATTGACAACTCAGCTGCTAATACTTGGGAATATCCTTTCGCTCCCCTTCTGTCGAATCAATAAATTTGGGTTGAATACTCTACCCTCAAAAACTGTTGCGATCCCCTATACTTGTGGGTTATCAGGGATTTATCTATCTTCAAGGATGACACGACTAGATATTTATATTTACTTATTGAGACATAAATCTGGATCCTTTGAAATGTTTCAAAAGGTTTTTGAGAATGAAGTAGAAATTATTGTAACAAGAAAAAAAATATGTTTCTGGAATTAGATTCTAAATTAATATTTGAGTTATAAGTTTAGTGCATATCTGATGAGCTATGAAAATAATTTTATAGCTTGCACTTCCCAGAATGTCACTAAGAGTAGAATGTTTTGAGTACATGTAATCAAAGCGTGTATGACATGGTGAGATCAAAGATGACATTAATCAATTTTCCAAAATACCTTTTAATGTGATGATTTAGAGACTGTGCCTTTTACACTAAAAAAAGCGCCATCAAATCTGTTGAAATGACACCATATAAGATATGTAATGGTATGACCAAACCCTTTGGTATTTTCTTAACATTTGGGAATATAAGACATAAGTAAAAGTGCTTATGAGTTTATGTCCCAAGTCAGATAAGTATTGGTCTGTTGGTTATCTCAAATAGTTGGGTATGCATTCCTCTCTCACTACGCCAATGCAAAGTGTTTCGCAAAAGAGTGCGGTAAATTTTGAAGAAAGTATTTTTTGCAAAAGAGTGAGTGGGAGCACAGTGCAACTCGATGAGATTACATAATATTTGTAATTGATTCAAGAAAAGAAAAGCTAGAAATGATTCTAGAATTTCCTACCACAACTGGTACAGAAGACTCTATATGAGATATAGAGACCTCGGTCGAACATAGCTGCACTATATAGGTTGGGAAAATTCGTATAGATCTTCATGGTATACAGACGAAATATTGTTGAACAAACAACGAACCTATAATACACAGAGAAGCATTGTTGGGCTTGACACGGAATTAGCTATATGCAAAAATAATCTGAGATAGTATCCATATACATAAACTAAAGTTTAGAACTTGATGGACCCTTCAAAAGACTTAGAGTCTAAAGTATAGTGACCTATAGACTAACAAAGATAAAAATGTTTTATAACATTTGACTTGTTATAAATAGTTTATGACAAGATCAAGGAGCAGATTATGACGAGATTGTCTGATAATAGCAATAGTTAAAGTCAGTTTGGTGTAAACTGGAAATTACTAAAGATTTCAAATTATGAGATATAATAGATGGATGTCAAAATAATGGAAAGAGAACCAAGGTTGTACAGGTGATACAATCCAAGTTAAAACAAGCATAATGGAGTTGGAATCTTTGTTCTGATGAAACAATCAAATTATTCGATTTCATAGAGGAAAACAAAGATGCTTGTATTTACAAGAAAGTAAGTGGGAACATGATAATATTTCTTAAAAATTGTGTGTGTGTGTTTGTCTCTCTATCTCTCTCTCTCTCTCTCTCTCTCTCTCTCTCTCTCTGTGTGTGTGTGTGTGTGTGTGTATGTGTGTGTGTGTGCACGACACATTCTTGATGGGAAATTATATAAATTTCTTGACATGGATTAAGACTTTATTGAAACTAATTTTTCAGTAAAGTACTTAGGCAATATAGTTCTAGTATTAGGCATGATAATCTATGCAGACAGTATTGTCTAACTAGGCTTAGCCAAAATACATATTGACAAAATACTAAAGCAGTCTAGTATGAAAAATGCCAAGAAGAGTTTCTTGTCGAAGTCACATGGAAGGAGTTTTAAGCAAGAATTGTTATGCTAAAATACTGATGAGTGAAATACATGATTTCAATCACACTTGTCTTAATTATATTCCATGGTATGTAAACAACCAAATATGTCCAGTACTCCAAGTAAGTTGTGAGTAAAGTACAAGAATGGTCAAATTGTTGATCATAGGACAACAGTAAAAATGTTATTAAGTACTGACGACATGTTTCTCACATATGGAGAAAATGAAGAGATTGTTGTAAGGAATTACATTAATACACGCTCTTTGTAATTAGTATATCGAAAAAATCTTAATCGATGCTCCCACTACTAGGGAAAACCCTAGTAGTAGCGCGAGTTTAAAGCCCACTAGTAGCACGTGCTGCCGCACTACTAATAAGGCGCTACAGCTATTACTTAGCAGTAGCGCGTGTGACACGCGCTACTGCTAATACACATAGCGGCAGCGCTTCTTCTCTCCCGCGTTGTTGCTAATCTAGCTAGTTGCAGCGTGTTTACTATCCACCGCTACTAGTAATCTTTTTATCTTTTTTTATTTTTAGTGTATTTATCCGCCGTTATACAAATTTTGGTACAATACCAATTATGAGGTTTATATCATTATGTCCATAACAGTGTGTCAAATGAAGGTGGATTAGGTTCAAGTGGAGGCAATGTGTGGTGCATGTCAAAAGTATACTACTAATCCAAACTTGATCTAGTTTAGACTAGTAGTACTTTCGATGTGCACCACATGTTGCCTCCGCTTGAATCTAATCCGCCAGCACAACCTATTTAATCATCATCATAGTCATTACCACCAACAATATTTATTTAATCACCATAGTCACAGTGTAGCACATAATCATCTTCAAACTCATTCTAGCTAGCTAATCACCACCAACACTAGATGTGGTAGCTATCTAATCACCATTAAAACTAGCTAATAATAATCATCATAGTCATTACCACCAACACTAGCTATTTAATCATCATAGTCATAGTGTAGCACATCATCATCTTCAAACTCATTCTAGCTAGCTAATCACTCCTGCTGATCTCTCTCAGGTAAAATAACATAAAACATGTGTAGCTCTCCTCCTTCATCAAGTTGGAGCATGCAGATGAACTTTTCTCCTAATCGTGGGCTACGCTTCTGATTGCTGCCCCCTAGTACTTCTCTATGCTCCTTCATCACAAATTTGGTCCAGTCTTGTACCATTAAGAGTTCGTTGCTAATCCTGAATGCACTAAAGTCCACTGTAGGATATCTTGGCCGTAAGCTAACAATACTCATGGTACCTTTAGTCTCAATCCCATGAGGCACAACATTCATCGGGAGTCCCTGTTGATGAACATCGTATGGTAACATACTTAGCAATGAAGTTTAGCTTAAAATATAATGTATGGAAAAGATGCACTGAGGAAAAGTAGTAAATTTTTTACCATCTTTCCTAAATAGATGTGACCGTAGTTCATTACGAACACTATTGGTCGGACATTTTCCGTACTAACATTTCTAAGTGCAGGAAGAAAATTTTTCTTGACAGTATCAAGATCTGCAAGCCATGAAACATAATGATGTAGCTCCTCGCAGTTTGGTTCAGCCCCGGGACAGTAGTAGCTCCTGTCTACCAAGCGCTGGACATGTTTGCCTGAACGGAAATAAGCTGACAATAGAAATTAGTTGTCAACTATTTTTGAATAAACAATATCAAAGACATAAATATGGTTGAGAAACTCACATAATGGTATAACTGGAGGCGTCTGCACATCAACCCAGATGTCGGTATTACCTTCAATATCGTCTTCCGGACGAATATCAAAGGTGACAATCATATCAGGCTCAAATGCATAAGTCTTGCATAGTGCTCGCCATGTTTTGTATCCAAAATAGGTGTAGTCATCTGCGTTGTATAATTTTGCGTGGAAAATATAACCATGCTCGGTCTTCAAGTAAACTTTCTTTACCTCCGTAGTACAACTGAAACCTATCTTATCCAATACAAAAACTCTTGCATGGCAGGGGATACGCTAGTAGAATAGTAAAAAAAATTATAAGTTGAAGCAAATGAAGCAGAGTGGCGAGGAAGACAACAGTAGCGATAACGAGGGCAGCGGGCGGCGGGATGACGGGTCCGACTAGGTGTCGGGCGCCACTCCGAGCGGCACCAGCGACCCCATCATCCGTGTCGCCGGCTCCTTGAACTTCTCGGGGTTGTCTCCTTGGGCGGCAGCCGTTGGGAGGCTGCAGAAGAGGAAGAGGGTGGGCGGCAAGGCCGTCAAGTCGGAGTACGCGGGCACCGACGCCTTCGTCGCGTATTGACTGTTGGGGAACGTTGCAGAAAATTAAATTTTTTCCTACGGTTTCACCAAGATCCATCTATGAGTTCATCTAAGCAACGAGTCAAGGGAGTGAGTTTGCATCTACATACCACTTGTAGATCACGTGCGGAAGCTTGCAAGAGGATGGTGATGATGGAGTCGTACTCGACGTGATTCGGATCACCGATGTCCAAGTGATGAACGGACAGCACCTCCGCGTTCAACACACGTACGGGACGGGAGACGTCTCCTCCTTCTTGATCCAGCAAGGGGGGAGGAGAGGTTGAGGAAGATCGCTCCAATGGCAGCACGACGGCGTGGTGGTGTTGGTGCAGCAGTACTCCGACAGGGCTTCGCCAAGCGCGTAACGGAGGAGGAGAGGTGTTGGGGAGGGGAGGGGCTGCGCCTTGGAGGTGTGTTCAGCAGCCCTCCTCTCACCCCTCTATTTATAGGGGAAGGGGCAAGGGGGGCCGACCCCTCTAGATGGAATCTAGAGGGGGGGCGGCGGCCAGGGAGGGGAGGCTTGCCCCCCAAGCAAGGGGGGCGCCCCCCTTAGGGTTTCCCCCCCAACCCTAGGCGCATGGGCCCAAGGTGGGGGGCACGCCCAGCCCTCCAGGGGCTGGCTCCCTCCCCTTTGCGGCCCATGTGGCCCTCCGGGAGGGGTGGCCCCTCCCGGTGGACCCCCGGAACCCCTCTGGTGGTCCCGGTACATTACCGATAGACCCCCGAAACTTTCCGGTGTCCGTATGACAACTTCCCATATATAAAACTTCACCTCCGGACCATTCCGAAACTCCTTGTGACGTCCGGGATCTCATCCGGGACTCCGAACAACATTTGGTAGTCACATACTAGTCTTCCTAATAACCCTAGCGTCACCGAACCTGAAGTGTGAAGACCCTACGGGTTCGGGAGACATGCAGACATGACCGAGACCACTCTCCGGTCAATAACCAACAACGGGATCTGGATACCCATGTTGGCTCCCACATGCTCCTCGATGATTTCATCGGTTGAACCATGATGTCGAGGATTCGATCAAACCCCGTATGCAATTCCCTTTGTCAATCGGTACGTTACTTGCCCGAGACTCGATCGTTGGTATCCCAATACCTTGTTCAGTCTCGTTACCGGCAAGTCACTTTACTCGTACCATAATGCATGATCCCGTGGCCAACACCTTGGTCACCTTGAGCTCATTATGATGATGCATTACCGAGTGGGCCCAGAGATACCTCCCCGTCATACGGAGTGACAAATCCCAGTCTCGATCCGTGTCAACCCAATAGACACTTTCGGAGATACCTGTAGTGCACCTTTATAGTCACCCAGTTACGTTGTGACGTTTGATACACCCAAAGCACTCCTACGGTATCCAGGAGTTACACGATCTCATGGTCGAAGGAAGAGATACTTGACATTGGCAAAGCTCTAGCAAACGAACTATACGATCTTTGTGCTATGCTTAGGATTGGGTCTTGTCCATCACATCATTCTCCTAATGATGTGATCCCATTATCAACGACGTCCAATGTCCATAGCCAGGAAACCATGACTATCTGTTGATCACAACGAGCTAGTCAACTAGAGGCTCACTAGGGACATATTGTGGTCTATGTATTCACACGTGTATTACGATTTCCGGATAATACAGTTATAGCATGAATAAAAGACAATTATCATGAACAATGAAATATAATAATACTTTTATTATTGCCTCTAGGGCATATTTCCAACAGTCTCCCACTTGCACTAGAGTCACCAATCTAGTTACATTGTGATGAATCGAACACCCATAGAGTTCTGGTGTTGATCATGTTTTGCTCGCGAGAGAGGTTTAGTCAACGGATCTGCGACATTCAGATCCGTATGTACTTTGCAAATTTCTATGTCTCCATCTTGAACATTTTCACGGATGGAGTTGAAACGACGCTTGATGTGCCTGGTCTTCTTGTGAAACCTGGGCTCCTTGGCAAGGGCAATAGCTCCAGTGTTGTCACAGAAGAGTTTGATTGGCCCCAACGCATTGGGTATGACTCCTAGGTCAGTGATGAACTCCTTCACCCAAATCGCTTCATGCACTGCCTCCGAGGCTGCCATGTACTCCGCTTCACACGTAGATCCCGCCACGACGCTCTACTTGCAGCTGCACCAGCTTACTGCTCCACCATTCAACATATACACGTATCCGGTTTGTGACTTAGAGTCATCCAGATCTGAGTCGAAGCTAGCATCGACGTAACCCTTTACGATGAGCTCTTCGTCTCCTCCATAAACGAGAAACATGTCCTTTGTCCTTTTCAGGTACTTCAGGATATTCTTGACCGCTGTCCAGTGTTCCTTGCCGGGATTACTTTGGTATCTTGCTACCAAACTTACGGCAAGGTTTACATCAGGTCTGGTACACAGCATGGCATACATAATAGATCCTATGGCTGAAGCATAGGGGATGACACTCATCTCTTCTTTATCTTTTGCCGTGGTCAGTGACTGAGCCGAGCTCAATCTCACACCTTGTAACATAGGCAAGAACCCTTTCTTGGAATGATCCATTTTGAACCTTTTCAAAATCTTATCAAGGTATGTGCTTTGTGAAAGACCTATGAGGCGTCTCGATCTATCTCTATAGATCTTGATGCCTAATATATAAGCAGCTTCTCCAAGGTCCTTCATTGAAAAACATTTGTTCAAGTAGGCCTTAATGCTGTCCAGAAGTTCTATATTATTTCCCATCAAGAGTATGTCATCTACATATAATATGAGAAATGCTATAGAGCTCCCACTCACTTTCTTGTAAACGCAGGCTTCTCCATAAGTCTGCATAAACCCAAACGCTTTGATCATCTCATCAAAGCGAATGTTCCAACTCCGAGACGCTTGCACCAGTCCATAAATGGATCGCTGGAGCTTGCATACGTTGTTAGCGTTCTTAGGATCGACAAAACCTTCCGGCTGCATCATATACAGCTCTTCCTTAAGATGTCTGTTAAGGAATGCCGTTTTGACGTCCATCTGCCATATCTCATAATCATAGTATGCGGCAATTGCTAACATGATTCGGACGGACTTCAGCTTTGCTACGGGAGAGAATGTCTCGTCGTAGTCAATCCCTTGAACTTGTCGATAACCCTTAGCGACAAGTCGAGCCTTATAAATGGTAACATTACCATCCGCGTCCGTCTTCTTCTTAAAAATCCATTTGTTTTCTATCGCTCGCCGATCATCGGGCAAGTCTGTCAAAGTCCATACTTTGTTTTCATACATGGATTCTATCTCGGATTTCATGGCTTCAAGCCATTTGTTGGAATCTGGGCCCACCATCGCTTCTTCATAGTTCGAAGGTTCACCGTTGTCTAACAACATGATTTCCAGGACAGGGTTGCCGTACCACTCTGGTGCGGAACATGTCCTTGTGGACCTACGAAGTTCAGTAGCAACTTGATCCGAAGTACCTTGATCATCATCATTGTTTTCCTCCTCGGTTGGTGTGGGCATCACAGGAACATTTTTCTGAGCTGCACCACTTTCCTGTTCGAGAGGTAGTACTTCATCGAGTTCTACTTTCCTCCCACTTACTTCTTTCGAGAGAAACTCTTTTTCTAGAAAGCATCCATTCTTGGCAACAAAGATCTTGCCCTCGGATCTTAAGTAGAAGGTATACCCGACAGTTTCCTTAGGGTATCCTATGAAGACGCATTTTTCCGACTTGGGTTCGAGCTTTTCAGGTTGAAGTTTCTTGACATAAGCATCGCATCCCCAAACTTTTAGAAACGACAGCTTAGGTTTAAAGTGAATGTAGCTGTCTCTAGAGCGTATCCCCAAAATGATAGCGGTAAATCGGTAAGAGACATCATAGACCGCACCATATCCAATAGAGTGCGATTACGACGTTCAGACACACCGTTTCGCTGAGGTGTTCCAGGCGGCGTGAGTTGTGAAACAATTCCACATTTCCTTAAGTGTGTGCCAAATTCGTGACTTAAATATTCTCCTCCACGATCTGATCGTAGGAACTTTATTTTTCGGTCACGTTGATTCTCTACTTCATTCTGAAATTCCTTGAACTTTTCAAAGGTCTCAGACTTGTGTTTCATTAAGTAGACATACCCATATATACTTAAGTCATCAGTGAGAGTGAGAACATAACGATATCCTCCGCGAGCCTCAACGCTCATTGGACCGCACACATCGGTATGTATGATTTCCAACAAGTTGGTTGCTCGCTCCATTGTTCCGGAGAATGGAGTCTTGGTCATTTTGCCCATGAGGCATGGTTCGCATGTGTCAAACGATTCATAATCAAGTGACTCTAAAAGTCCATCAGCATGGAGCTTCTTCATGCGCTTGACACCAATGTTACCAAGGCGGCAGTGCCACAAATATGTGGGACTATCGTTATCAACTTTACATATTTTGGCATCCACACTATGAACATGTGTAATATTACGCTCGAGATTCATTAATAATAAACCATTGACCATTGGAGCATGACATAAAACATATCTCTCATATAAATCAAACAACCATTATTCTGGGACTTAAATGAGTAGCCATCTCGTATTAAACGAGATCCAGATACAATGTTCATTCTCAAACTTGGCACCAAATAACAATTATTAAGGTTCAAAACTAATCTCGTAGGTAAATGTAGAGGTAGCGTGCCGACGGCGATCACATCGACTCTGGAACCATTCCCGACGCACATCGTCACCTCGTCCTTTGCCAGTCTCCGTTTATTCCGCAGCTCCTGCTGTGAGTTACAAATATGAGCAATGGCACCGGTATCAAATACCCAGGAGTTACTACGAGTACTGGTAAGGTACACATCAATTACATGTATATCAAATATACCTTTGGTGTTGCCGCCTTCTTATCCGCTAAGTATTTGGGGCAGTTCCGCTTCCAGTGACCCTTCCCCTTGCAATAAAAGCACTCAGTCTCAGGCTTGGGTCCATTCTTTGACTTCTTCCCGGTAACTGGCTTACCGGGCGCGGCAACATCCTTGCCGTCCTTCTTGAAGTTCTTCTTGCCCTTGCCCTTCTTGAACTTAGTGGTCTTATTGACCATCAACACTTGATGTTCTTTCTTGATTTCAGCCTCTGCTGACTTCAGCATCGAGAACACTTCAGGAATGGTCTTCACCATCCCCTGCATGTTGTAGTTCATCACAAAGCTCTTGTAGCTTGGTGGGAGCGGCTGGAGGATTCTGTCAATGACCGCCTCATCTGGGAGGTTAATGTTCAGCAGGGTCATACGGTTGTGCAACCCAGACATCTTGAGGATGTGCTCACTGACAGAACTGTTTTCCTCCATCTTACAACTGTAGAACTTGTCGGAGACATCATATCTCTCGACCCGGGCATGAGCTTGAAAAACTAGTTTCAGCTCTTCGAACATCTCATATGCTCCGTGATGCTCAAAACGCTTTTGGAGCCCCGGTTCTAAGCTGTAAAGCATGCCGCACTGAACGAGGGAGTAATCATCAGCACGAGTTTGCCAAGCATTCATAATGTCTTGGTTCTCTGGGACAGGAGCGTCACCTAGCGGTCCATCTAGGACATATTGCTTCCTGGCAGCTATGAGGATGATCCTCAGGTTCCGGACCCAGTCCGTATAGTTGCTGCCATCATCTTTCAGCTTGGTTTTCTCTAGGAACGCGTTGAAGTTCATGTTGACATGAGCGTTGGCCATTTGATCTACAAGACATATTTGCAAAGGTTTTAGACTAAGTTCATGATAATTAAGTTCTAATCAAATTATGAACTCCCACTCAGATTAGACATCCCTCTGGTCATCTAAGTGTTACACGATCCGAGTCGACTAGCCCGTGTCCGATCATCACGTGAGACGGACTAGTCATCCTCGGTGAACATCTTCATGTTGATCGTATCTTCCATACGACTCGTGTTCGACCTTTCGGTCTCCGTGTTCCGAGGCCATGTATGTACATGCTAGGCTCGTCAAGTTAACCCTAAGTGTTTTTGCTGTGTAAAACTGTCTTACACTCGTTGTATGTGAACGTAAGAATCCATCACACCCGATCATCACGTGGTGCTTAGAAGCGACGAACTGTAGCAACGGTGCACAGTTAGGGGAGAACACTTCTTGAAATTTTTGTAAGGGATCATCTTATTTACTACCGTCGTCCTAAGTAAACAAGATGCATAAACATAATAAACATCACATGCAATTATATAGTTGTGACATGATATGGCCAATATCATATAGCTCCATTGATCTCCATCTTCGGGGCTCCATGATCATCTTGTCACTGGCTTGACACCATGATCTCCATCATCGTGTCTTCATGAAGTTGTCATGCCAACGACTACTTCTACTTCTATGGCTAACGCGTTTAGCAATAAAGTAAAGTAGTTTACATGGCGTTCTTCAATGACACTCAGGTCATACAAAAAATAAAGACAACTCCTATGGCTCCTGCTGGTTGTCATACTCATCGACATGCAAGTTGTGAATCCTATTACAAGAACACGATCTCATACATCACAATTCATCATTCATCACAACTTCTGGCCATATCACATCACATGATCAATCGCTGCAAAAACAAGTTAGACATCCTCTAATTGTTGTTGCATCTTTTACGTGGCTGCAATTGGGTTCTAGCAAGAACGTTTTCTTACCCACGAATAACCACAACGTGATTTTGTCAACTTCTATTTACCCTTCATAAGGACCCTTTTCATCGATTCCGCTCCAACTAAAGTGGGAGAGACAGACACCCGCCAGCCACCTTATGCAACTAGTGCATGTCAATCGGTGGAACCAGTCTCACGTAAGCGTACGTGTAAGGTTGGTCCGGGCCGCTTCATCCCACAATACCGCTGAAGCAAGAAAAGACTAGTAGCGGCAAGCAAGTTGACAAGATCGATGCCCACAACAAAATTGTGTTCTACTCGTGCATTAGAGAACTACGCATAGACCTAGCTCTGATACCACTGTTGGGGAACGTTGCAGAAAATTAAAAATTTTCCTACGGTTTCACCAAGATCCATCTATGAGTTCATCTAAGAAACAAGCCAAGGGAGTGAGTTTGCATCTACATACCACTTGTAGATCACGTGCGGAAGCTTGCAAGAGGATGGTGATGATGGAGTCGTACTCGACGTGATTCGGATCACCGATGTCCAAGTGCTGAACGGACAGCACCTCCGCGTTCAACACACGTACGGGACGAGAGACGTCTCCTCCTTCTTGATCCAGCAAGGGGGGAGGAGAGGTTGAGGAAGATCGCTCCAACGGCAGCACGATGGCGTGGTGGTGTTGGTGCAGCAGTACTCCGACAGGGCTTCGCCAAGCGCGTAACGGAGGAGGATAGGTGTTGGGGAGGGGAGGGGTTGCACCTTGGAGGTGTGTTCAGCAGCCCTCCCCTCACCCCTCTATTTATAGGGGAAGGGGCAAGGGGGGCCGACCCCTCTAGATGGAATCTAGAGGGGGGGCGGCGGCCAGGGAGGGGAGGCTTGCCCCCCAAGCAAGGGGGCGCCCCCCTTAGGGTTTCCCCCCCAACCCTAGGCGCATGGGCCCAAGGTGGGGGGCGCGCCCAGCCCTCCAGGGGCTGGATCCCTCCCCTTTGCGGCCCATGTGGCCCTCCGGGAGGGGTGGCCCCTCCCGGTGGACCCCCGGAACCCCTCCGGTGGTCCCGGTACATTACCGATAGACCCCCGAAACTTTCTGGTGTCCGTATGACAACTTCCCATATATAAAACTTCACCTCCGGACCATTCCGGAACTCCTCGTGACGTCCGAAATCTCATCCGGGACTCCGAACAACATTCGGTAGTCACATACTAGTCTTCCTAATAACCCTAGCGTCACCGAACCTTAAGTGTGAAGACCCTACGGGTTCGGGAGACATGCAGACATGACCGAGACCACTCTCCGGTCAATAACCAACAGCGGGATCTGGATACCCATGTTGGCTCCCACATGCTCCTTGATGATTTCATCGGTTGAACCACGATGTCGAGGATTCGATCAAACCCGGTGTGCAATTCCCTTTGTCAATCGGTACGTTACTTGCCCGAGACTCGATCGTCGGTATCCCAATACCTTGTTCAGTCTCGTTACCGGCAAGTCACTTTACTCGTACCGTAATGCATGATCCCGTGGCCAACACCTTGGCCACCTTGAGCTCATTATGATGATGCATTACCGAGTGGGCCCAGAGATACCTCTCCGTCATACGGAGTGACAAATCCCAGTCTCGATCCGTGTCAACCCAATAGACACTTTTGGAGATACCTGTAGTGCACCTTTATAGTCACCCAGTTATGTTGTGACGTTTGATACACCCAAAGCACTCCTACGGTATCCAGGAGTTACACGATCTCATGGTCGAAGGAAGAGATACTTGACATTGGCAAAGCTCTAGCAAATGAACTACACGATCTTTGTGCTATGCTTAGGATTGGGTCTCGTCCATCACATCATTCTCCTAATGATGTGATCCCGTTATCAATGACATCCAATGTCCATAGCCAGGAAACCATGACTATCTGTTGATCACAACAAGCTAGTCAACTAGAGGCTCACTAGGGACATATTGTGGTCTATGTATTCACACGTGTATTACGATTTCCGGATAATACAGTTATAGCATGAATAAAAGACAATTATCATGAACAATGAAATATAATAATACGTTTATTATTGCTTCTAGGGCATATTTCCAACATTGACGTCCTGTCGCCTCGTCTTCGAGGTCTGCCTCCGGCGCCACCATCACCATCTAGCCCTTGGACGGCCACCGAGATGTTCTCTTACTGTCTTCTGCCACTCGTAGCTCGCCTAGGCGCCCCTTTTGCCCTTCTGCTTTCTTGTTCCATTTCCTGAGGAGAGGGACAAGAAAGGGATTACGAGCACCTTATATCTTTTTAGTCTTGTAAGCCTTCGGGCCTTTGTTAACTTTAGAACTTGTAATCCCCCTATTCATGTTTTTCATTTCATATGGACTGTACCTGTACAGGATGTTCTTTTTAATGAAAAAGGGATGTTTGCCGGGGTTTTCGTTTGCGGGTGGAACCCACGACAAGGAGTGAATCCTTGTCACCTTTAAGGTCGCCCGGCAACAGGCCTTGCCGTCCCCCCACTTCTCTTGACCTTTCTCACGCCCTTGGCGGAGGTAGAGATGCGATGGGCTTAGGCCCCTCGTTTCATTTCCTTGCTGCCGCGACTACGACCAAACTTGGTCCCAAGAGATGAGTCCTAGGGTCCGGAATGGAGGGAGCACGGTAGCCTAAGTATAAAACGAGGTTTCACATACCTTAGTCCATAACGAAACGCGTGATAGAGGATAGAAGACTTATCTGGATCTGTAGCCCCCGGCAACCTTGGCTTGCCGCGGATGGATCTTTTCTCTTGTAGCCCCCGGCAACTTCGGCTTGCCGGGGCTCGGATGCTGGTCCGTCCCCTTTTCTCCAAAATAGCTCGACAAGGATATTTGTGTGTCCTGCGAACCAAAGAAGACAGAGAAGAATAGAGAGACACGCACTCGACCTCTAAGCTAGGGGTTAGCCGCCGCTAAGCACTATCAACCCTAACCAAGGAGGAGACGCAACCTAGCATGCATGCTATAACTTAGGGCGCCAGCGCTTCGTTTATTTATGCTCAGGGTCTGCGCATGGCTTTGTACAAAGGGTTACATGCCTTGCCGACAAGGCTTGTACGAAAGGGTGGCTTGCCAGGAGGCCTGGCAGCCGCACCTTATGGGTAAAACTTGCGAAGATGCTCGATGTTCCAGGAGTTGCTCACTGGGATGGCATCTTCAGTCTCCAGCCGGACTACGCCGGGCCTGGTGACTCGTGTTACCCGATAAGGGCCTTCCCACTTTGGCGTCAACTTGTTGGAATTCTTGGCCGACTGAATGTGCCGAAGAACAAGGTCGCCTTCCTCAAAGCTCCGGGCATGAACCTTGCGGCTATGGTAGCGGCGCAAGGCTTGCTGGTAGCGTGCGACTCTCACAGCCGCCCGGAGATGATCTTCCTCTAGGAGCGTCGCGTCATCTTGCCGCAACCGCTCTTGTTCAAGCCCATCATAAGCGAGCACTCGAGGTGACCCGTATATGAATTCCATGGGGAGAACTGCTTCTGCCCTGTAAACCAGGGCAAATGGTGTCTGGCCGGTGGCTCGATTTGGTGTCGTTCTGATCGACCAAAGAACCGCCGGCAACTCATCAATCCAGTGCCTCCCGCTTTTGCGCAGCCTGTCAAAAGTCTTCTTCCTTAAGCCTTGCAGGACTTCAGCATTTGCTCTCTCTGCTTGGCCGTTGCTCCGTGGATGTGCCACGGAAGCAAAACAAACCCTGCTACCGAGATCCTCAATGTATTGCATGAAGGCGTGGCTCATAAACTGTGTGCCGTTGTCGGTGATGATCTTGTTGGGCACCCCAAAACGGCACACTAGTCCCTTGAAGAACTTGATGGCTGACTGCACTGTCACCTTCCTCACTACTTCCACTTCCGGCCACTTTGTGAACTTGTCGATTGCGATGTACAAGTACTCAAAGCCCCCGACTACACGGGGGAAGGGGCCCAATATGTTGAGCCCCCAGACCGAGAAGGGAAAGGAGAGAGGGATAGTTGGTGGGGCTTGAGCCGGTTGATGGAGCTTCTTCGAATGGAACTGGCATGCTTCACACTTGGTTACTAGTGCCGTCGCATGCTGGAGGGCGGTGGGCCAGAAGACACCTTGCCGGAAAGCCTTGCCGGCAAGGGCCCTCAAACCTATGTGGGAGCCACATATGCCTCCATGTATCTCTGCCAACAGCTTTAGTCCTTCCTCCCGGGAGATGCACATCAATTTCACCCCATTCGTTCTTCTTCTGTAAAATACGTTATTAATGAATTGGTACAGAGCAGACCGGCGGGCTACTCTTTCTACCTCTTCCTGCTCCTTAGGAAGCTCTCCTTTCTGGAGAAATCGAATGGTGTGTTGCGCCCATGCCGAAGCCTGTGGCTCGACGACAAGGTCCAAAGGCATCTCTTCAGCCACAGGGGCGGCCATCTCCACGGCCATGACCTGAGGTCCTGCCGGAGTCGGCTGTCCCGCGGCAGGATCGGCATCCACGGCAACATCTTTGCCAGCGGCTCCAGGGAGCTCGGTGGGGAAGTACTTGCCGGGGCCTAGCTTCCTCCGCTTGTTCTGCCCGGTCAACGGCTCAACGGATGGTTGAGTTAACTGAAGCACAAAAGTACCTGGTTCCACAGGTAGCTTGAGGGCAGCGCTTTGACAGGTAGTCGGTGATGTCGTTCTCTGCCCGAGGTACATGCTCTGCTTGTATACCGTCCAAGCGCTCCTCCAGTTTCCTCACCTTATCTACGTAAGCTTCCATCAATGGGCTTTGATAATCTTCGTTGATTTTCCTGACGACGAGCTGTGAGTCGCCCCTGAGGATGAGCTTTTTGACTCCGAGGTCTGCCGCGATCCTGAAACCGTCAAGAAAACCCTCGTACTCGGCGGTGTTGTTGGTTGACATCTCCCAGGGGGAAGCGCATCTGGATGACATACTTGAGGTGCTCTCCGGTGGGTGTGACAAGCAGCACACTAGCACCGGAGCCTTGCAGCGAGAAGGCACCATCAAAGTACATGATCCAGTTGCAGCTTGTTTCCTTGCCGGGGAGAGTGGTCTCCTATACCTCTTCGTCGGGCGTCAAGGTCCATTCTGCAACAAACTCCGCCAAGACTCTGCTCTGAGTCGTCGAGGTACTTTCGAACTTCAAACCGAAACTTGACAGCTCGAGGGCCCATTCCACGATCCTCCCCGTCGCATTTGGGTTATGCAGTATCCGTTGCAATGGGAGGCGGGTGACCACCGTGATCTCGTGCGCCTGGAAGTAATGGTGCAGCTTCCTCGAAGCCATAAGTAGGCCTAAGAGCAGCTTTTGCACACCTGAGTACCTCCACCTAGCCCCCTGCAAGAGGGAGCTGACAAAGTAAACTGGGTGTTGTACCATTTTCTTCTTCTGCGCCTCTTCACCTGGTCGCGTGGGTCCTGCCGTGCTGGCGCCAGTCTTGCCGGGACCGAGCCCTGCCGGGGACTCAGCCTTGCCAGGACCGAGCCCTACCGGGGACTCAGCCTTGCCGGGACCGAGCCCTGCCGGGGAGGGTTCTGGCCTGCCAACCGTTGACTCTGCCGCTGCCGCTGTCTCCTCATCGATCTCTCTGCGCCACTAGTGCGGTGCTAACCACTTGATTAGTTGCCGCTAGGTAAAGCAGCAACGGTTCTTGTGGTTTGGGCGCAACCAGCACTGGGGTAGAGGAGAGGTATTTCTTCAAATCTTGCAGCGCTGCCTCGGCCTCTGGGGTCCACTCCACTAGCCCTGCCTTCTTCAAGATCTTGAAAAAAGGAAGGGCATGCTCCGCGGACTTGGAGATGAACCGGCTCATGGCGGCAATGCAACCAGTGAGACGATGCAAGTCCTTGATCCGTTTGGGTACCTCAATCTACTCGATGGCCTTGATCTTATCTGGGTTTGCTTCAATCCTGCGCTGGGACACAAAGAATCCGAGAAGCTTGACAGACGGGACACCGAGGACACACTTCTCAAGGTTCAATTTGAGGTTGATCTTGCACAGGTTCCCAAATGTTTCCTCCAGATCTTGCACAAGTGTTCCTTTGTCCTTGATTTTGAGCACTATGTCATCCATATAAGCTTCCATATTTCTATGTAGCTGGGGCTCAAAACCAATTTGTACTGCTCTTGCAAAGGTTGAGCCAGCACTCTTCAACCTGAAAGGCATCCGTAAAAAGCAATACGTACCACATGGGGTGATGGATGCTGTCTTTTCCTCGTCTTCTTTTGTCATGGAGATCTGGTGGTATCCCGAGTAGGCGTCAAGGAATGATAACAAGTCAGACCCAGCCGTGGAGTCAACAATCCGGTCGATGCGCGGTAACGGGAAGGGATCCTTTGGACAGGCCTTATTGATGTTTGTGTAGTGAATACACAGCCTCCACTTCCCATTTGCCTTGCGCACCACTACCGGATTGGCCAACCACGTCGGATGGAGTGCTCCTCTCACCAAGCATGCCGCCTCTAGCTTTCTGATTTCCTCTATGATGAACTCCTGCCTCTTCAGAGCTTGCTTCCTGACCTTTTGCTTGACGGGCCGCGCATGGGGACAGACAGCAAGGTGGTGCTCAATCACCTCCCTGGGAACGCCGGGGATGTCGGAGGCTTGCCATGCAAACACATTGACATTCGCCCGCAGGAAGGTGACGAGCTCGCTTTCCTATTTGCCGTCGAGGGTGGAGCTTATGGTAAAAGCTCCCCTGGTGACGTCCTCCTTAACAGGCACCTTCTTGGTCTCTGGTGGTGTGGCTCTGGACTTCTTGCTCTTGCCGGCGGAGCTCTCTGGCACGTTCTCAACGGAAGCGCAACACCCCGAAAAGGTGCGCTTACCGGAGTGGGTGCGAGAGGTCTCGCCGGTCTTCTTCCCCCCCCCCCCCCCCCCCCCCCCGGGGCTCGGTCAGCAGGAGCAGGTGCCTTAGTGGCAGCTGCTGCAACTGCTTCCTGGTAGAGTTGGTCGACGCAGATCAACGCATCTTTCTTGTCGGAGGGGACGGTGATGATGTTCATCGGCCTAGGCATCTTCAGCATGTTGTAGGCGTAGTGTGAAGCCGCCATGAACTTGGCTAGTGTCGGGCGGTCGAGGATCCCGTTGTAAGGCAAGGGGATCTCAGCTACATCGAAAACAATCCTTTCCATCATGTGGTTCAGCTCACCTCCGAATGTCACGAGCAGTATGATCTTTCCCTTTGGCTGGCTCCTCCCCGGGTTAACCCCTTGGAACGTGCCCGTATCCTCGAGGTCTCCATCAAGGATATGCAGCCTTTTGACCACAACAGGCGAGATCAAGTTCAGGCCGGCCCCACCATCAACCAACATCTTCGTCACCTTGAGGTTGCGGATTGTTGGTGAAACCAACAATGGCAAGCACCCGACCATAGTACTGCAGTCAGGGTGGTCCTCGGTGTCGAAGATGATGGGCGTGCTGGACCATTCCAGTGGCTTCCGTGCGTTGAACGATGGCTCCACCACTGTGACCTCACGCGCCCATTGCTTGAGTTGGCGGTGGGATGTGTGCAGCGAGGCGCCACCAACGACGCACATGGGCTCTATGGCTTTCTGAAACTCGTGGTCGCCGGACTCGTCGTCCTCGTCATGATCATCGTCTTCCTGCTTCTTGTCGCGGCCCCGGGCGGGCCTCTCTTGCTGATTATCCTTGCCGTGACGGCCTCCTTGGCCGCCACGTTTCTTGCCGGATCCCTCGGCACCATCTGGACCCTTCTCCTTGTCCCACCGCTCATACTCGGCTTTCTGCTTCTCGGCGAGCAGCTCTACCTGCCGGCAGTTTTGGAGGTCATGGCCCTTGGTGCGGTGGATCTTGCAATACTGCTTGTCGGAGCCCCCTGGCTTATTGGAAACCGCCAAGGCCTGGCAAGCGGCACACCCGGCAACCTCCTTGTCGGGGTCACTTGCCTTGGGTTTCTTGGTGGCGCCGGTATCGTCGGATCCCTCGACGGCAAGCACGGTCTTACTCATGTGCTTCCTGTTACGGCGCCGACCCTTCTTCGCAGGGGTGGCGGTGTCATCTGTGGAGTCGGTTTCCGCACCGGCGCCTTCGCCGGGGTACTTCCTTTCCTCTTCAGCACGAGCGCACCGATCGACCAGAACATAAAGTTCAGCCACATCTCTGACCTTGTTCATCGCCAGCTCTTCACGCATCTTACGATTGCGCACATTTTGATGGAATGCACTGATCACAGTGGCAGGATGAACGTCGGGGATGTTGTACTGCACTCGGCTGAACCTTTGGATGTACTTGCGCAAGTTCTCCCCTTCCTTGTGGGGGATGATGTGTAAATCACTCGCCTGGCCATGAGCCTGGTGACCTCCGGTAAAGGCACCAACAAACTCATGGCACAGATCCGCCCAAGAAGAGATGGAATCCACCGGCAAGTGCATCAACCATGACATGACGTTAGGCTTGAGTGCCAATGGGAAGTAGTTGGCAAGCACCTTATCGTCACGAGCCCCAGCAGCTTGCATCGCGATGGTGTAAATCCTGAGGAACTCTGATGGGTGAGTCTTGCCGTTGTACTTCTCGTCAATGTCGGGCTTGAACGTACGGTGGGAGGGCCACTGGAACTGCCGCAGCTCACGGGTGAAGGCCGGACAACCCACCTCATAGGGTAGGCCACCATAGCCTCCCAACGCTGGGTGGTCCTTAGCGGGCCCTGCCCGCCTGTCTGACTGGTGGCGCGCGTCACGTCGGCGCTCGATCGTAGTTCGAGCGTCCTCATGAGCCCTCTCCTGAAGGACTTGACGCTGATCAAGGTTGGTGCGCGGGTCGGACAACGTGATGGAGATGTCGTCTCGAGCGTTGTCGCGACGAACCGATGCCCGGGATGGCCGGGATGGAGGAGGGGAGTGCACCGTGGCTGCATCGCCTTCAGCACGGTCTCCGCTGGCATGCGGTGGCCCTGTGGAGCGACGGCCTACGGGTCCCGCCAGCCGCAACTCATTGTTGTCGGTGATGCCGACGAGGCTCCGGGCTGTAGCCCTCCATTCGTCGAGCTTCTTCGTGGTGGGAGGAAAATCGAGGAGCAGCTGCGCGCGTGCTAGGGCCTCCGCTGGCGTGGGCGGCGGCGAAAGCTGGGTGGACCGCGATGCGCCTCGACTTCTAACCATGTTAGAAGGAGCTGCGCCACGGCTCCGCAGCCGTTCGCCACCTCCATCAGCACCTCGGCGTTCATGCTGGCCCTCTTCTTCACGTGATGGGCGCACGGGACTCTTCCCAGGGCGGCGCGCAGGGTCACTGACAAGGTGACGCTGCTCATCACGCACAACCTGAGAGGAGCGCGCTGGGCGCCGGTGTTGGCATCTTGGAGGTCGACGTGCCGCCGCTTGGCGGGACGGCGGCGCCCCTGGAGGGCCCCGCACCGCCTGCAGGGGTCCCGACTCCACCTCCGGATCCCGCGACTGGTGGCTCGTCACCTGGCGTGTGAACGACGCCACTTGCTAGTCCTGGACCATCAGGGTGATGTAGATGTTCGCGGGCCGCGCCACGGGTTCTCTCCGCGACTGGCCCGCTACCGGTCCGCGCCGGTACCAACCCGGTCCCGGACGAACCAACCGCCGTTGTCGTCTTCTTCTTAGGAGCCATGGCGATGAAGAACAGCTAGGTCGACTGCTAGGCTAGATTCTCACAATTGGGCCCTCTACCTGGAGCGCCAAAGATGTCGGTGGGAAACGACACCTAAGGGATCACTAGAATACCTTCTATGGTTGCGGGGCGCGGGGATCGTGAGAAGAGCGGGACTAGTAGACAACACAAGGGGGATTTACCCAGGTTCGGGCCGCAAAGATGTGTAAAACCCTACGATCCTGCTTTGGTGGATGTATTTAGTGTTCTTGAGCTCTCGAACTAGCTGTAGGTGCTGCGAGGTTCGAAAAAGCCGAATCCCTTCCCCATGTGCCATGGGCCTCCTTTTATAGGCGAAAGGGGCTGCCACAGTGGCACACAGGAGGTGGAAAGTGCTACAGCGTCGCGAGCTTATCGCTGGTATTACAGGACAAAGCGCATTTAATGTGAGGCTTAGGTGTCCCTTTGCTTTATCGAGGACGGGGGCGAGGCCCGTCCCGGCCATCGCCGCTCCTCCTTGCTTCGACACGCACCCTGGCCAACGATGCATGCGGTGCCATGTAGGTAGGCAGGCAGCTGAGGTGGCGCGGTGGTGGAGCCTCCACGAAGGGCTGCATGTTGCCATGCAGGTGCCTGCCTAGCTGGTTGGGTCGGCAGCTGCATGCGAACGACGGTGAAGACTTGGCTGGTGCGGGCCTGGAAGTGGCCCTGCCGGTGCGCTTGGCGAGGGTCTTGCCGGGTGGCCCGGCAAGGGCCTTGCCGTGGTGCGCTGGCTTCCCCGGCAAGGATCTTGCCGGGGGTCTTATGGGTTTCTTTGGTGAGGATAGTTGCCTTCCTATCCTCATTTGATCTTGAGCATTCTATGTCTTCACAAAGATCTGCATGCCACCACGGAGGTGCCTCCCGAGCCCTATCCTGACGCATTTGTCTAGCGTTGGTGGGCTCAAAGGTGGCTCGCTCGGCTGGTGGGGGCGAGCTCCCCCGGCAAGGGTCTTGCCGGGGCTTCTGAGGCTGCCCCGGCAAGGGTCCTTGCCGGGGAAACCTGTTCCGTTGTGGCCTTGGTCCTTGTCGTTGCTTTGTTTGTCTTGTGCCTTCGGCTTCTCTCCGGCTTCCCTTTTCTGCCCTGTTATGTGTGGCTGTTGCGGGAGGCTCTGACTGCCCGTGCACAAGTAAAGGGGTCAAAAGCAGAGCCCCTACTTTTGTACACCGACAATGGGATAAGCTAGTCGAATTGTAGAAGACGAAAATTACACGTGGAAGTAGTATAAGTCAAGCTTAATTACGAAAAAACACTTTGCGTCGTAGCGTACCATTTCACAATCGAAGGCCTCCTAGAGCTTAATGCTGAAACGCCGACCTTCTACCAAATGAGGCCTATCGCAGAAACCCCGGTTGTCGCCGCACCAGGAGCACTCCGCGAGACATTCGTCCGATGACATTTCCTATGTTCATAATTCAAAGATTAAACTTCTAAAATTCAATATATGTACTGCAAAAACTAAATTAGATCATTATTATTCAGCACGGGTTGACTATCGGTCCGTCGAGTCTTGTTTTTGAAAACACTCAGCTCACATGGTGTATATATTTGACCATTGGTGATGGTCGCTCCTCCCTTCGTCCCCGAGTGCATTAAACCAAAATGTCTAGCACACGGGAATGAAGGAGAAGCGACCCCCACGACAATAGTCGGCATTCTTCTTCTCTTATATATGGTGGACACACTCCCTCACTGATTTTTCGACCGTCGGTGATGGCCGTTACTCCTCCTTCCCCTAGTGCCTAACAATGGTCTAGCACAAGGAGAAGAAGGAGAAACGACCCCCACGACAACAGTCGGGTTTCTTCCTCTCTCATATATGGTGCAGACTTTCTCCCTCACTCATTTTTTTGATTGTCATGTATGGAGCCTCGATAGACTTAAAGTGAACCCGAAATGTCGTTTAATTATCTTTTTAAAAAATTCAGGCCACTCGATATTTCCTACATATTCTAGCACAAGTCATGCCAAAATTCACGGAAAAATCCGGCATGACCTTTGCTAAAAAAGGACATATCGAGCGCGTGAAATTTGCCAGAACGAAAATTAATCAACACTCCGGCAAAACATAGGCCACTCGGAGGTGTTACCTGCAAACATGGCCACTTGGGCAAGCACATATCCTATTTGCATTCAAACTTGATGGTCATTGCATTTCAGTGGTTGAAAATATGAACAAAAACATTTCAAAATATCTTATAGGACTCATATTGACATGAAGATTTGGCTAGTCTCACCTCGAGGTCGGAGGGGGCCCGTGACGGGGACGACGGCGACGGCGACAAGGAGATTTGGCTGCAAAAACAAAATAGTATTCAAAATGGTGCTCTCCAATTTGAGCATTCAAAATAGGAGTAGTTCTCCAATTTGAACATGGGGTGGTTGGTCTCACCTCGAGGTCGGAGGGGGTCGGTACCGGGGACGACGGCGGGGATGATGCAGGGGCTCCTTTATTTCTGCAAAAACAAAATATAAACAAAAACTTTATTATCATCATCTTAGGAATTAGTGAAACCCTATGTCTGGAACATCCTAGTTCTAACCCTATTTCACTTACTAATTTATTTTACTAAAAAATTCTATTACTAAAAAATTAGATTACAAAATTCTTTTACTAAAAATTTCTATTATTAGATTCTATTACTAAGAAAATTTATAATACATTTAGGGAAAGAGGAGGGGGAGGAGGAGGGGGAGGAGGAGGGAGAAAGGAGGGAGGAGGAGGAGGGAGGAGGAGGGAGGGAGGAGGGGGAGGAGGAGGGAGAAAGGAGGGAGGATGAGGAGGAGGGAGGAGGAGGGAGGGAGGAGGGGGAGGAGGAGGGAGAAAGGAGGGAGGAGGAGGAGGAGGAGGAGGTGGCCAGGAGGAGGAGGGAGAAGGAGGGAGAGAGGAGGGCCACCAGAGGGAGGAGGAGGAGGAGGAGGGAGGAGGAGGGAGGGAGGAGGGGGAGGAGGAGGGAGAAAGGAGGGCGGCGAGAGGAGGAGGAGGGAGGCAGATACCTTGGGGGCGTCGGCGGCGACGGCGGGCGATGGCGGTGACGGCAGGCATCGGCGAGTGAGAGTATGTGAGGGAGAGTGAGGGGCGTGCGTGGTGGATAAAGTAAACGTAGTAGTAGCGCTGTTTAGAAAGGACCGCTACTGCTATTTAGCAGTAGCGCTCATTAGAGGACAGCGCTACTGCTATTGTACAATAGTAGTAGCGCTTTTTAAGTTCGAGCGCTACTAGTATATCTACACTGCGTGTAACCGTTTGGCAACTATAGCAGTAGCGTTTTTTGTAACAAAAGCGCTACTGCTACATAAGTAGTAGCAACGCTCTTCAGACACAAGCGCTACCGGTATTTAGCAACAACGCTTCCTTATAAAAAGCGCTACTAATGAGCTCCTGTGTATAAGCATTTCCCTAGTAGTGGAATGGCATTCGTGTACTCATAGGAATCGATATGGATGTCCATGGTTCCGCTATCGATCATTGAACAAAATGGGTTTTGTTTATGTCTATGTTTTACTGAACCTATAGGGTGACAAGCTAAAGGTAATCATGATTTTTCTGAGTGTTAGTAGGACAGGCATAATGAGAAAATATTTATGAAATAGTTTCATTAATATTTGAAATAGTTTCGGGAGGAACTGGAAGCGTTTTGGGGTCACCGGAAGGGTTTCAGGGTTTACCGGGTAATACCGAGAAATAATATATAGGTGGAAATAGTTTTCGATAATGTTAAACAAATATTGAAAGGCTTTAATAATGATTAGGAGGCTTTTATATTTATTTAAATATCAATAGGCCTTGAAAGGCCATGTGGTAGAAAGATATTGGGCCACTTAGGCCCAATAGGGGAGGCACACCCTTAGCTTCTTGGAGAAGCAAAGGTTGAGGTCGAATTATAGGGGAACTCCGCCTTCTTGGCCGATCAAAGGGGAAGGGATCCTTCCCCCTTGTGGCTCCCCCTATCCTCTCCTCCAACCTATATATACTAGAGGTTTTGGCACTTTTGAATACACAAGTTTATCGAGCCTCTTCTAGTTCTCTAGTTCTAGTTCTAGTCTATCCAATTATAGCTAGATGTAGATCCTCTCTAAGACCCATAATTAGAAGCCAAGTGTGGTTCTAATATCCTCCTTCTAATCCCAGCGACGATTAGCTCTGGACGGCGAAGCGGTGCCGAATCGTGAAGACCGTACACTTGCAAGCTGTGGAGAGGTCGTGCATTCGGTCTTCCATTCGAGGGATCGTTCATGAGCTGTTCGAGGGAATACAATTACGATCTACACCGACTCGTTTTTCCCGCTGCAACTCAGAATCGGTAACGACCTGGTCCAAACAGTTATTGCATCTTCATAGTGTTACTGGTTGATCGTATGGCCGTTTTTTTTCTACTACATTTCCCAACAAGCATAGGCAAGATGTATAGTTTTTGTTTTCGAATAAAGATTTATACGTTTGGGATACTTCTAAACTCCATCATGCATAAAGACAGTGCAATTTCTAAAAGTAGAAGGAGTACTGCCCCCTCCAAACTTTTCCCCAACCGAGAGTGTCTCATTACCGAAAACTAGCTAAATGCACATATATTTCGAAGGAATAAAAAACCTTCAGACATCGAGTGGAGCTAATTTTGTTATGAGCACGAGTGTCAACTTAAAAAATTACCACCTTGCGCAAACATTAACGGTCATGTCTCTGCCAATCATCATGTACCTTTTTGTTGGAATTTGCTAATGGGCTTTTGCCCCAAAGCCCAACTAAAATTCTGAAATTCTCTTGGCCCATTCATGCACACATGTGAGTGGAGTAAGTGAGGCTAAATTTTAGACCCACCTCAGAAGTTGAGAGAGAGTTGCACCTCTTTATAAGGTGAGCTCTCCTACCACTTGTATGAGCATGAGAAGAGGAGACCTACACGCGCGCTCCTCCTCCTCGCTCGCCTCGCCACGCCACGCCTCACCTCGTCACGACGCGCCGCGGGTTGCGGGATTGAGCCGAGCCAAGGACAGAGCTATGCACGTTGTCTATATTTTTGCTGCTCGGGAAAATTAATGAGTCATTAATTAATAATTAACGGGCGCGTTAAGTACTGAACCGTTTCCAATTCTTTTGGATCGTGATGACTCGGATGTGGGGTTTACTCCCATGACCTACCTGGCCCGCACTATATAGTTAGGCAGACGTCTACCCTAGCCGAGGCCGCTTAGTATGGTTTCTCACCACCGCTCCAGATCATTGCGCCGCCAAGCAAGTCTTCTCCATCCCTCCTTTCGGCGTGCACTGGGAGAAGGGACACCAGGCCTCCGGACCCCCGCCTCTCGTGATCCAGTACGGGAGAGGGGCGATCAGGTTTTTGGGGAGCGCACTTGCGCGACTGCTGGCAGTGACGACTTCGCGAACGACGACTTCTTCCCCGACCTCGGCAACCTCATCCTCGATGACATGGGCGACAACATCAACACCGGCGGTGCTGCTCCCGCTGCATCGTACGTGATTCTATATTTCCTGTTCGAGATCGTGGTAGAATTCATGTTTCTAGTATGTGCCCTAGATGTGATCTGTTCATCTGCTATGCTAGTTCGCATGATTAGTTCAATCTCTGCTACTGTACTCATGATTTATCTTCTGTTTATTCGGATTAAATCTCGTAGTAATTTGATCATATTTCCAACAATCCAAAAACCTGATTATAGGCAATTTACTCCGAGTGGTTTTGCTGCACATCTGAAACCGCCTGCCTTTAAGGGGCGCAATATAAGAGGTGGCGCACGAGAGCAGTCTACTGGTTTCAGACCATGGGCTGCTATGACGCCACTATGGGCAAGCCTGAGGGCGATCTTAATCCAGCACAGCTGGAAGCTTTTGAGAAGATCGATACTCTCTTTAAAGGCGCTCTTCTGGGTGTTCTTGATGATTCATTATGGATTCGTATATGTCATTTGACAACAGCAAGGACATGTGGGCTGTGCTCGAGGCCAAGTTTGGTGCCTCGGACGCCGGTAGCGAGTTGTACGTCATGGAGCAATTCTATGACTACAAGATGACTGATGAGCACTCTGTTGTACAGCAGGCTCATGAGATACAGTCGCTCGCAAAAGAACTTGAGCACTTCAAGTGTGTGTTGCTGGACAAATTTGATGTCGGAGGCATTATTGCCAAGCTTCCACCTTCGTGGAACAATTTTGCTACTTCCCTGAAACTCAAGAGACAGGAGTTTTCCGTTGCGGATCTCATTGGTACTCTTGATGTTGAAGAGAAGGCGAGAGCAAAGGACACACATGCTCGAGTTGCCGAGGGAGCTTCTAGTGCCCACATGGTACAGAAGAAGAACTTCCAGCCCAATAAGTTCAAAAACAACAAGAACAAAACTCAGGGGAAAGGCAAGTTTGATACAAAGAACAAGCCATCACATTCTACCAACTTCAAGAAGAATTCTCATAAGAAGGGGAAGGGACTTTGCCATGTCTGCGGTGATCCTAATCACTGGGCTCCGAAGTGTCCTAACCGCTTTGAGGAGCGCGAACATGAGAAGGGCGGCAAGTCCGCTAATGTTGTCATCGGTGATACTGATATGAAGGAATCAGGGTACGGTATTTTTCCTACCATCCTTTCAGTATTTCAATCCCCTGATTGGTTAATTGACACCGGTGCCAATGTACATGTTTGTGCTGACGCCTCCATGTTTTCTTCTTACCTGGCCACAGGGACTTGTCCCGTGCTGATGGGGAATGGGTCACATGCCATCGTTCGAGGTGTTTGTACGGTCGATCTGAATTTACTTCGGGGAAGACCGTGCGTCTGAAGAACGTTCATCATGTGTCGTCCATCAATAAAAATCTCGTTAGCGGTTCCCGTTTATGTCGAGATGGTTTTAAGTTGGTTTTTGAGTCCAATAAAGTTGTAATTTCCAAGTGTGGGCAATTTTTTGGAAAAGGCTATGAGTGCGGAGGCTTGTTCTGCCAATCTTTGTCAGATATTTGCACTAAAGTTATTAATAATGTTTGCCACAATAATGAGTCGGATATTTGGCATTCACGACTTTGTCATATTAACTTTGGTTGCATGACGCGGCTAGCCAATATGAATTTAATTCCGAAAATCTCTACTGTCAAAGGCTCTAAGTGCCAAGTATGTGTGCAAGCTAAACAACCTCGCAAGTCCCATAAGACTGCAGAGGCAAGAGACTTGGCGCCACTAGAGCTTATACATTCTGATCTTTGTGAGATGAATGGCGTGTTGACAAAAGGTGCAAAGAGATATTTCATGACGTTGATTGATGACTCCACTAGATATTGCTATGTGTATCTTCTGAAATCAAAAGATGAGGCTTTAACTTTCTTCAAAAACTATAAAGCTGAGGCAGAGAACCAACTTGATCGAAAAATTAAACGACTTAGGTCCGATCATGGTGGAGAGTATTTTTCCAATGAATTTGATCTGTTTTGTGCGGAACATGGTATAATCCATGAGAGGACGCCTCCCTACTCACCTCAGTCTAATGGGGTGGCCGAAAGAAAGAACTGAACTTTAACTGATTTGGTTAACGCCATGTTAGACACATCGGGTCTTTCCAAGGAATGGTGGGGGGAGGCGCTAATGACCGCGTGTCATGTCGTAAACCGAGTTCCCACAAAGCATAAGACCATGACCCCATTTGAGGAATGGGAAAGGAAAAGGTTGAAACTCTCTTACCTACGTTCTTGGGGTTGTTTGGTGAAAGTCAATATACCAATTCCCAAGAAGCGAAAGCTTGGACAAAAAACCGTGGATTGTGTTCTTCTCGGCTATGCTTTTCATAGCATTGGCTATAGATTTTTGATAATAAAATCTGAGGTATCCGACATGCATGTTGGTACGATTATGGAGTCTAATGATGCAACTTTCTTTGAGGACATATTTCCTATGAAGGATATGTCAAGTTCATCAAATCGGGAGATACCTATTCCATCTAGTGAGGAACTCACTGTAATTCCTGAACCCACCATTGCGATGGAACACGTTGAGAATCCTGTTGAGGGTGACAATGAAACTCCTATAAGGAGTAAGAGACAGAGGACTGCAAAGTCCTGTGGTGATGATTTCATTGTGTACCTTGTGGATGACACACCCAGGACTATTTCAGAAGCCTATGCATCTCCTGATGCTGACTACTGGAAGGAAGCTATTCATAGCGACATGGATTCCATCTTAGCTAACGGAACCTGGGAGATCACTGACCGTCATATTGGGTGCAAACCTGTAGGATGTAAGTGGGTGTTCAAGAAGAAGCTTAGACCCGATGGTACGATTGAAAAGTACAAGGCACGGCTTGTGGCTAAGGGTTATACTCAGAAAGAAGGTGAAGACTTCTTTGATACTTACTCACCCGTGGCTAGACTGACCACAATTTGGGTGCTACTATCACTGGCTGCCTCACATGGTCTTCTCGCTCATCAAATGGATGTTAAGACGGCTTTCCACAATGGAGAGTTGAAGGAGGAAATCTACATGGATCAGCCAGATGGTTTTGTAGTACCTGGTCAAGAAGGAAAGCTGTGCAAGTTATTAAAGTCTTTATATGGCCTTAAACAAGCTCCTAAGGAGTGGCATGAGAATTTCGAAAGAACATTAACCGCTGCCGGCTTTGTAGTAAATGATGGTGACAAGTGTGTGTACTATCGCCATGGTGGGGGCGAAGGAGTTATTCTTTGTATGTATGTCGTTGACATATTGATCTTTGGAACCAAACTTGATTTAATCAAGGAGGTTAAGGATTTCTTATCTCGCTATTTTGAGATGAAGGATCTAGGAGTAGCTGATGTTATCTTAAACATCAAGCTGTTGAGAGATGAGAATGGTGGGATCACACTGCTTTAGTCTCACTATGTGGAAAAGGTCTTGAGTCATTCTGGGTATAGCGACTGCACGCCTTCTCCAACTCCATATGATGCTAGTGTGTTGCTTCGAAAGAATCGACGGATTGCTAGAGATCAACTGAGGTATTCTCAGATTATTGGCTCGCTTATGTATTTGGCGAGTGCCACGAGGCCTGACATCTCTTTTGCTGTGAGCAAGCTGAGTCGGTTTGTGTCAAACCGGCAGATGATCATTGGCGTGTGCTTGAGAGAGTTATGCGCTACTTGAAGGGCACTGTGAGCTATGGGATTCACTACACCGGGTATCCAAGGGTACTGGAGGGTTATAGTGACTTGAACTGGATATCTGATGCTGATGAGATTAAGGCCACACGTGGTTATGTTTTTACACTTGGTGGCGGCGCTGTTTCCTGGAAGTCTTGCAAGCAGACCATCTTAACGAGGTCAACTATGGAAGCAGAACTCACAGCATTAGACACTGCCATTGTTGAAGCAGAGTGGCTTCGTGAGCTATTGATGGACTTACCTATGGTTGAAAAACCAATACCCCCTATCCTGATGAACTATGATAATCAAACTGTGATCGTCAAGATAAACAGTTCTAAGGATAATATGAAGTCCTCAAGGCATGTGAAGAGGAGATTAAAATCTGTCAGGAAAGTAAGGAACTCCAGAGTTATTACGTTGGATTATATCCAAACGTCGAAAAACTTGGCAGATCCCTTCACAAAGGGCCTATCACGTAATGTGATAGATAATGCATCGATGGAGATGGGTTTGAGACCCACCCCATGAGTTGTCCATAGTGGTAACCCACTCTATGTGATCGGAGATCCCGTGAAGTAGAAGTGGGAGACAAGCTGTTGGTCAGCAGAGAGGAGAGTATTTTTATTTTAATTATCCCACTCCATGAAGATGCAATACTCTCATGATCTGCATGGAAGGTTGATATCTATCTTAATGTGTTCCAAGTGGCTTATTTGAGTAAGCAGAGATGTTGTCCTGCAGAGCATCTCCTGAGGAACACACCTATATGAATTTGACTATTAACGTCGCAGTCTGTGAGAAGTGGGTGCTCTCTAATAAATTCATGAAAGGCCCTGGAGTACGACGTATACGCTCCACCCGCGGGGAAGCCTTGCGGCAGCCAAGTATCGGTCAAGAATTTGTGTGAAACTAGTCTCGCAGAAAACTTGTAGTTCAAGGCATAGTCCACTATTCAAGTTGTGATCTAGTGTAGCATAAATCTCTAAGTGGAAGTTCAACTTCACAATCTCCACTAAGCACCGGTATATAAACAATGTTTTGGAAACAAATGGTGAAATGTGCCAATGAGACTTTGTGGGGGATTGTTGGAATTTGATAGTGGGGGGCTTATGGCCCAAAGCCCAACTAAAATTCTGAAATTCTCTTGGCCCATTCATGCACACATGTGAGTGGAGTGAGTGAGGCTAAAGTTTAGTCCCACCTCATAAGTTGAGAGAGAGTTGCACCTCTTTATAAGGTGAGCTCTCCTACCACTTGTATGAGCATGAGAAGAGGAGACCTACACGTGCGCTCCTCCTCCTCGCTCGTCACGCCTCACCTCGTCACGACGCACCGCGGGTTGCGGGATTGAGCCGAGCCGAGGACAGAGCTATGCACGTTGCCTATATTTTTGCTGCTCGGGAAAAATTAATGAGTCATTAATTAATAATTAACGGACGCGTTAATTACTGAACCGTTTCCAATTCTTTTGGATCGTGACAACTCGGACGTGGGATTTACTCCGACGACCTACCTAGCCCGCACTATATAGTCAGGCAGACGTCTACCCTAGCCGAGGCCGCTTCGTATGGTTTCTCACCACCGCTCCAGATCATTGCGCCGCCAAGCAAGTCTTCTCCATCCCTCCTATCGGCGTGCACTAGGAGAAGCGACAGCAGGCCTCCGGAACCCTGCCTCTCGTGATCCTGTACGGGAGAGGGGCGATTAGGTTTTTGGGGAGCGCACTCGCGCGACTGCTGGCAGCGATGACTTCGCGAACGACGACTTCTTCCCCGACCTCGGCAACCTCATCCTCGACGACATGGGCGACAACGTCAACGCCGGCGGTGCTGCTCCCGCTGCACCGTACGTGATTCTATCTTTCCTGTTCGAGATCGTGGTAGAATTCATGTTTCTAGTATATGCCCTAGATGTGATTTGTTCATCTGCTATGCTAGTTCGCATGATTAGTTCAATCTCTGCTACTGTAGTCATGATTTATCTTCTGTTTATTCGGATTAAATCTCGTAGTAATTTGCTCATATTTCCAACACTTTTTAGTTTCTTTCTTATATCCGTACGTCTTTTGATTTACCCATAGCCTGAAATACGCTCTTTCTTGTAAATATATCTTTTCGATTTTTCAGTGACTTAGCCAATACTATAGCATCACACCTTTCCACTCAACATAACTTTATCGTTATGTGTTTTTACATCCATCCACTCATTACTCTATAAGCATTTCGTATCAAACATTCTGTACCTCTATTCTACCCTAACCACAATAAATCATCACTTCTTAATCGCTCAAACTTATAAGAAAGAGTGATGTGAAATAACCGGAGATTGTTTGATTTTTGATGTAAAAATAAGAATTTATTTGTGAATAATTTGGAATATGAGGGCTACGTTGAAATTTTGACAAGTTCTATGACTTGCTTGTGACATGTAGGAATTGATACACAAATTTAGTGCAATTCAAGGGTTAAGATGCTAAATGTACAAATAGGATAAGATTCACCAATTCATGTGGTTACCACTCTTCTCAAGAAGAAATTTCTACCACTGCTGAGTTGAAGCCCGAAAAACATTTTGGGTGCCGATGTGCGGAGCGCCAGCCATTCTGGAGCATGTAATAGATGTGTAGTTTGTACAGAGTATGCACCTGAGTTTGCTACTACCTCTTTTGTGGTTTATAAAAAAATGACTGTACACAGTAGGGCAAAACCCCACTGCAATTTTTATATTATCATAACAAGCAGAGTACAAACAAACAAGGCTTGAGAAAAGCCCTTAAAAAAAGAAAAACTAATCTAAAAAAGCTAAGAGAACTGGAAGAAACTAAAAAAACTAAAAATGTACCTTTGAATCCATGTTTGGTTGAAGTTTTTAACAAATATTTTTTATTGACATATAACTCATATTTCTTTGGCAAAACTAATGACATACGGATTCATGCAAGATTTATAAACTGGGAGGGGGTATAGGAGAGAAATAATATTGTATAAACAATATCATTAATTTCCTTTGTTACTTTCTTATTTAACATCATGGATTAATTGCGTATTAATTACTTTCCTATTTGTACGAGATAAATATTATATAATTAATATTTTAATTATCCCTTGATTATTATAAAACATTAATTATGTATTACTTGGTGCCTTACTTGTATGATTTGATTAGAGAGTTCTTTATCTAGTCTAGGTTGAGTCGAAACCCATGCCAAAGTAGACAGAGAGCCAATGCGAGGTAAGGAACCAACGATCATGACAATCGAGATGCCCTATTTGGTGCTTGGTGCGTCAATATTTGGGCAAATGCACAGTGTCGTGACCGGGCTGGCCCATGTAGGGGCTCCTCCTATGACAATTGCAAATATATTCTTTAAAAAACAATGTAGTATAAAAGGTTAAAGCGATGTAATACTAAAAATGTACTGTATGAATTTAAACAATCTTCTTGAATTAAAAAAAGGTTATGTGTTTCTAAAAACGATCTCAACTTTGAAATATTGTGATGAGTGCTGAAATTCGTGTTTTTTAAATTTAGAAACTTCTTTTCAAGTTTGGGATTTTTTAAAAATGGAGGAATTTTTTAGTAGAAAACAACTAAAGAAATAGACGTTAAAAAAAATCACGTATGCTATACGTACTCAATAGCGATGGCTAACGAATAAGGTCTTGGCCACAAAAGCGTTGACAAGGGGGCAATGTTGGCCTGAACCAAAAAAGTTTGGGTAGAGCCGAATATAAGTGTTGGCTAGGCAAACACCCTGTAGTAAGATGGGTAGTTATGAACCCCGTGGACCATCCCCATGGGGGCGGTGAAGGGAAAACTCCCATTTGTAGGAAAAAGTCACAACCCCTCGGAGTTATCCTAAGCTTGGAGGAAGAACTAGGAAAGGGGAAAAAATAGCATAGTTTTATTCTTCATCGCCATAAGTAAATAACGTAATTAGGAATATGGAAAATTGCATTTGGCTGTTGGGTGCGCATTTGCACGATTACGAGCGCCCTACGAGCACTATAGAAGCCCATGCCCCGAGAATCCTATCCCATGTCTGGGTTGCTGCCAACACGCAACCCCCAGCATAATCGATGCTATATTGGGTCGGGCGAATGCTTCCCTCTTCAAAATGTATTTGGGACAGTAGGTTCTAGAACTTCCCTCATCTGATTTGATTTTTTCCCTGAGTATTCTTTTTATTCTTCTTCTACATTTTTTTCATTTTGTCATGCTTTCCTCATTTTATTTTTATTCACTTTTCGTTCCTTTTCCATTTTGAAATTCAAGATTTTCTAAGAAATTCTGGAACAATTTATCAACTTTGGAACCATTTTAAAAATTTGTGCACATTTTATAAATTCACAAAAAAAATCAAATTCTTGAACATATTTTAAATTCAGAGAATATTCTAAAAAGTTTGTACAAGTTTTCATTTCATCAAACATTTTTGACATTTGTAACCATTTTTTGAATTCATTTAAAATTATATAAATCGGGAAATAAAATAAAATTCATGATATTTTTTTCAAATTTGGAAACACTTCCATAAAATGTTTAGAAACTTTTTCCGTGAACCTTTTTAAAATTCAATTTTTGTAAAATATCTGCAAAATTTTGAAAACTAATTTTTTTTAGTAATTCGGGAAAAAACATTTAAGCTCGTGGACATTTTTCAAAATTCAGGAATATTTTTATATTTGGGGAGGGCCAACAAAAAAATCCTGAATTTTTTAATTCACAAAAAAATTGAAAATAACGTTTTCTTTAAAATCCTGCATGTTTTTCAAAATTTCATAAAGTCCTTTTAATAGAAAGCATCCCAAAATTTCACCTGTGCTATACATACCCAGTCGCGCTGACTTCCAGCGTCATACGCTCGCTTACGGGACCTCCAATCTTTCCGGTCCAGTAACATTAGGGAGGGCGTGGTTTTGCCTGAACTTATTTCTGCGTACGGTTTTCCATGTTGTTTTCTGCGATTTTATTCTGGAATTGGTCACTGTATAGTTTAGTATTTTTATTTTAGATTTATTTTTTGCGGTTTCTCTTTTTTTTATATATTTCCTATTTAAATTTTCTTTTTCTTCCCGGTTCATACTTTGGTCCTATGTATTAAAAAAGTTACATCGTGTATATAAAAATTAGTTTCAAGTATAGAAAATACGGATTGTCTACTTAAAAAATGTTCAGTGTGCAGTAAAATGTTTATTATTTACTAAATAATTCTCGTCTTGTACTTTGAAGTGTTACAGTGTCTTTAGAAAATATTCATGTATAATTTCAAAAATGTGTATCACATTTTAAAAATTATAGTTTTTAAAAAATTCATGTAATTATGCATATTTAATACTATATTCATCTTTTATTTAAAAGTCCCCACTGTGTATTTTCTTTTATAAAATTTTCATGGTGTATATAGAAAAAGTTCATGATGTTTTAGGACATGTTCATCACGTAGTTTTCCAAAATGTTTGCTATGTATTTAGAATTGTTCATTGTATTTTTGGTGATACACCTTTTTCATGGAAATACGTGAATAAATTTTGGAGAAAAATTGAACACTTACTCAAAATTGCATGAACAAGTAATATATGTGAAACCATTTTTGTTCTTACAATGAGTGATTATTTTTCACTTTTTACTTTTTTTAATATATGGGACTTTTTCCCATTTGGTTTCTTTCTACTTGTGCACACATCATGTGGTGTAATTTTTTAAAACAATAATGCGGTGTGTACCGAAACAAAAACAATGTGTGATGTTCTATTAGCAGAGAACGTGTCGTATGCCTATTCTAGGCATGTAAGACGTACAAGAGTAATGAGACGGCCTACAAGGCACAGCATGAGTGAGAGCATGCACCCATTCGCTAGCGAGGCATAGAACGTGTCGTATGCCTATTCTAGGCATGTAAGACGTACAAGAGTAATGAGACGGCCTACAAGGCACAGCATGAGTGAGAGCATGCACCCATTCGCTAGAAGCGAGGCATAGAACGTGTCGTATGCCTATTCTAGGCATGTAAGACGTACAAGAGTAATGAGACGGCCTACAAGGCACATCATGAGTGAGAGCATGCACCCATTCGCTAGAAGCGAAGCATAGAACGTGTCGTATGCCTATTCTAGGCATGTAAGACGTACAAGAGTAATGAGACGGCCTACAAGGCACAGCATGAGTGAGAGCATGCACCCATTCGCTAGAAGCGAGGCATAGACGCACCTGCGCACAATCGCACATGAGTCCATCTTCCAGGAGTTTGGAGCGACGCATCATGCGTCGACCTCTTGCACACAGTGGCAAATTTAGCAAGAAAGTTGAGGATTGGCTCAGCTAATGCGAGAAAACTAAACACCTGTTTGAATAAATTGGCAATTACCTACTAATCAGAATGTCCAAACGAGCTAATTTTTTTTCATATTACTACTAGAAACTTAGTATTTGACGGAATATTTGTGGATGTTTTTAAAAATATATCATACTTTGACTAAAATTTGAATCTATCAAGCAAAATATACGAATTCTGTTAATCCTTTGGTCAGAATAAGCTCGAAAATACCTAGACTATTACTAGGAACATATAGTATTTATTGGAATTTTTTGAAAAATCTCAAAATTTACAATCCTTTGTCTTTCTGAAATTTCCCACATGATTTGCATTGCTTCCTTTTACCAATTTCCTTCGGTAGTTGGATACGGTTGGTTGTTGGCGCTTGGCGGCTTGAATAGTGGCTGCGTCCGCGCCTCGGCGCAAGGCTCCGGAAAATTGCTGCCCCCGCCGGCTCCCTGTCCCTAGGCCACCACTCCGGCTGGGTTCACGCCACACTATATTCATCTTGTAAGCTCACGGATCCAGCGTGTTGGGTGTTCATGTGTGAACTCATTTTGGGTCGATGTGTTGTGTGTTCGTTGATGGTTGTGTTTCCATGTTGGGTTGAGAGCCTAGAGGTTGGGCACTTGGGATAGTGGGCTGGGACGAAAGAGTAGTAGTCAAAAATAAAATTCATTTTTCTGGAGCAAGCCTCACTAACAAAGTCGCATGTGTGTACAACCCCTTTTTGCCACGTGCCAAAAACCATCGATTGACACTTGCCCCGCCCTCGCCCTTCCCATCAACGCGTTTTCCGCGAAAAGGCCTAAGGCCATATATAAAGTAACAGAGATTCTTACAAACTCATTTGTACATTAAAAATTATATTCAAATCCTTGGGGGAGCCGAAAGCTTCTTCCTCCTAGATTCGCTGGTGGGACTCCATGAGCATATCTCCATGTCGCCCCCAGGCCTCCACCTCGACGGAGCAATTTTTTGAAACCCATGAGCTTACGGAAATAGTCCTCGAGAAGTTATCGACGTTGATCAAGAGATGCGAGCGGCCGCGATCTATGAATCAAATCGCTGCCCAGGAGAAGAAGGCACCGAGAACATATTGTTGAACTCACTAAAAAAATCTTGAATACGTCCAAAGATTCATAATCATTTTTAACAATTACTAAGTATTTTTTAAAATTTAGGTACATTTTAAATATTGAAAATGGTATATAAATTTGAATATTACTCTAAAATTTGGGAATAATTTTTAAATTTACTTGAAATTTATGAAATTTTATTTAAATTCAAGCACATTTGCGATGATTTTTCGAATTTAAGAGTCTTTTGCAATTCCGGAGAAAATAATGAAATTCATGAACAAAAAATTTCTTAATGCTTTTACAAATATGGAAAGTATTTTAAACATGATATATATAAATAAATAAAATGTCCGAGACAGACCAGAAAAATGACCTACACTATACGTACCCGCTAGTGATGATGGCTCACGAATATGGGTCAGCCCACCGGAACATTTGCGTGACAGCGAACGGCTTACCCGCGCTATAGGACCCGGGCATACCGCATGTTATATTGCGTCGGCTAATGCTTCCCTCTTCCTACCAGTTTTGGCAACGTAGGTTCTATGACCTTCCCTGGTCGATTTTTCCCTTTTTTATGTTCTCCTTTCAGTTTCTTATATGTTTTTTATTCTCCCTTTTGTTTTTTGCATTAACTCCTTTTCTTTTCCATTATGAAATTTGTGTTTTTTAAAATGATAAGAATCTTAATCCCATGAAATTTAATGAATTGAGAAAGAATTTTCAATTCATGAATATAATACCCCCTCCATCCCTAAATACATGTCTTTCTAGACACTTCAATATAGACTACATACGGATGTATCTAGATGTATTTTAAAGTGTAGATTCACTCATTATGCTTCATATGTAGTTCATACCGGAATCTCTAAAACGACTTATATTTAGGAATGGAGAGAGTATATATTCGGGGAACAATTTTTAAATTTGTGAACATTTTTTGACATTGCATGACATTTTTTAATTCATGTAGATTTTAGCCAATATTGAAAACTTCAAATTCACGAATTATTTATTTAACTTAAGAACACTTCATAAAATTACTGAACATCTTAAAATTAGTAAACTTTTCAAATTCACAATAAGTAATTTTTGTATCTTTGCAATATTGATATAATGCATGCTGAATAGAATTTTTTTTCATTCATAAATATTTTAATTTTTTGGGAAGTTTCAAATTTTTGAACATTTCTTTTTTGATATTCGGGAACACCTCTTGGAATTAATGAACATTTGAAATCTCCTGGACATATTTGAAATTCATGATTTTTTTATTTCCTTCAAATTTTCAAAAAGTAGAAAGTATTTTTATTGGAAAACCATTGAAATAAAAACCGGCACAAGAAACAAGCTAAAAAATTTACCCTTTAAGAACACAAATCGCTTTATTCATATAAAAACGGTATGACTACAATTTTAAATAACAAACTTTGCAAGACACACCGACAAGTTATTGTTTACGAGAATCACCCACATCGAGAAGAGCATCGCTGCATCGAGGAACCATCTACGCCGTCTCAACGACTCCACCAAGGGAATCCTTCTTAACGGTTTTTAAGCCGCTTGAACCACCCGTGCCGTCCGAGATAAATTGATGAACGGACCTTAACCATGGCTGCATACTCCTTGGATCAGATAAATCTCTATTGGCAATGAAAGAAACGATCGCCAGCAACCATTGGGAATGAAGAAGAGCATAATATTCTTGCAAAGGAACGACACACCAACTACGGAGAACCCACAGATCAGAGGGCACAAACTCCCGTATGTCCTTCATCGGCGCTAGATCAAACATCGTCAAGGTAGGGGGAGACCGGAAAGATCATATTCCAATACTCCACCACTACCTCATCAATGTCATCGAGGAAACAAAAACTCTAAGACGGAAAACAATGAAATGGACGGATGAGTCCCCACTCCTCATCTGTCCGCGAGTCCATTGTTCAGGGAGGAGTAGAGGGGGGATCTAGCAATGACAACTAGGGATGGGAATGTAACTCCTCATCCTTAGTCATGGGACAAGTTGTAAGAAAGCTCTCCAAAAAAATCACTTGTGCCATTAATTTAGCGATACTTCACAAATATGGGCTGAACCACTGAACGCTTCATGGGGCGTGGGGTGCGCGTTTGCGTGACTCCAATCGCCCTATGCACGCTATAGGAGCCCTTCGCACCAGGAACCCCACTATGTGTGTGGGCCCTGGCTAACGACCCAATGCGCACCACCAACATACTACATGATCTATCGGGTCAGGCCAAAGATTCCCTCTTCACAACGGTTTTGGGAAGGTTGGTTCCAGAATCTTCCCTCACCGATTTCTCTTTTTCTATTTTTCCTTTCAGATTCACTCTCAGTTTTTTCTTTTTCTTTTGCTTTTTTCACCATACAATCCAAATTAATTGGCGCAACTTTACTACAACTTCATTACAAAGTTTTAATGCAACATTTTTTCCAATTTAAAATTCGTGAAAATTTGAAATTCAGGAACACTTTTTTGATGTTCATCAACACACTTTTTGAATTACGAAGATTTTTTCACATTCGTGAATATCTTTAAATTTTGGGTATATTTCCAAAACTTCATAAGCACTTTCTAAATCCACGAACATTTATTAACAATGTGGCATATATTTTTAGCTCATTTACATTTTATCAAATTGTGAAAATTTTCAAATTAATGAATTGTTCCGAAAATTGGGACCACTTGTATAAATTGGTCAAACATTTTAAACACAAGAAGATTTCTTAAATTACTAAACTTTTAATGCATTGAGGCGATGCTCACTTAATACACACACACACACACACACACACACACACACACACACACACACACACACACAGCTTAGAAAAAACAAGCATTTCAGCTCACTGCAGGATCAATATATATTGAAACATTTGTTCTTTTTGTCCAGGACACATGCAGTCATATTTTTTCAATCCATCGTTGGATCATGTTATATTATAGGTGTGTTGGTTCAGTATTTTTTTCAGGATTTTTGAGAACTTTAACACCGTCGAAAACCTTAAGTAGTTCTGTGGCAAGCTATTGTAGAAAGTCCTACTCCTATATGACTTTTGGAAACCCTTTTTTGAATTAGATAATGTTTTATAAATTCAAGAAGATCCTTCAAAATTTATGGAATATTTTTGGAACCAATAATATTTTTTAGAAGTTATAAATTCTTAAAAATTGCTGAAAGTTTTTAAAAATTTAGAAAGTATTTTTAGTAGAAGACTGGCGGAAAAAAAAACTGACCGAGGCTCATGAATATGAGCCCGACCTAGATGAGTACTTCATGGGGTGCAGGATATTCGTTTGCATGACGACTAACGCCCTACATGCAAATCCAAGCTATGCATTTTCTAGTGATGATCAAATACATTCCGAAGTGCCTCATCTACGAGCTAGGAAGTCATGCCCTAGCCCGTCAAAAACGAGCGAGGGGACATTTAGGCCACCCTCATCCAATGCGGTTTTTCGATGTGGGAGGAGAGATGGAATCGAATGGTCTTGAATATCCGAGAGGATATCCCCTTCAAGACTACTACAAGGTGGTTGCTGTTTCCCAAGTGGAATCGTCGCTTAATAAATGGCCATTTAGCAAGATCTGTATATCTCTGATCTCGGGTCTCGACAAAGTAGCACCAAGGGAGCCAAGGGGGCCCACACAAGGTGTGTGGGGATCGGTGTGTGCCCCATAAGCATCTCTTGAGGCCCCCATTCAGGCATCATCTCTATATATGCTCCCCTAGATCCTAAGCTAGTTATCGAGATTTTGTTCATTGTTATGACTGATATATTTTCACAATCACTAAGGAAAATCCCTAATGCCGTTCTTTGTTGATACCCCGCTGGAGGGGGAAATCAATGTCATGTGTTGTAAATATGCCCTAGAGGCAATAAGAACATATTATTCTATTTCCACGTTTATAATTAAGAGTTTATATTCTATGCTACAACTGCTATGATTCTGGAATGTACAATTCAGTGGAAAACTCATATGCACGTGGAATAACAAACGGTAAAATAAGATTCCTATTCTCACCTCTAAGACTGGCTCAAGTGTTGTTGGCAATCATGTTTTTGGATCTTAAGATATAGTTAAGAGTAATGATAGTCCTAAAACAAGTTTGAGAATATGACGCTGGAAGAATGATCAGATTGAATCGACCCAACTTGTCTGTTATACTTTGAGATACAATAGTCATGAGTCAATGGTTATAACACAGAGAGTTAACGTGTGATTTATTTCCTTAGAACATGAGAGTATCATAGTCACTTGTTACCGTATGGTGAATTTTGGGTTGCTCAAGCATCAGCTGTAACACGGTGATCATAACAAAAACTTAGGGGTTCATCGGAAAGTTTGACAAGGGACCAGATAGCTCAAGAGTGGGATTTGCTCCTTCGACGATTGAGAGATATTCCTAGGGCCCTCTTGGTGTGACAACATCAATCATCGTCTGGCCAGACACAAGTAACTAGGTCATGGGGATGCTGGAACATGTGAACGATAAAGAAGAACAAAACCGGTAACAAGGAGACCGGTATAGTGAGCATGTGTATGACTCAAGAGGAAACCGATATATCTCACCTCGGGTTTGATAAAGTATCATGAAGCAAAGGGAATAACACATGATAACCAAAGGTTCAGTCGAATGTCATTTGTGTACTTATAGGGATCGATATGGATGTCCATAGTTCCGCTATCGGTCATTGAACGAAAGGGGTTTTGTTCATGTCTATGTTTTACCGAACATACAAGGTCACAAAGCTTAATGTAATCATAATTTGCTAAGTGTTAATAGGACATGAGTAATGAGGAAATATTTATGAATAGTTTCATTAATATTCAAAATAGTTTTGAGAGGAGCGTTTCGGGGTTTACCGGGTAATACCGATAAATAATATATTGGTCCAAAATATTTCCGAAGATGTTAAATTAATAATAAAAGGCTCTAATACTAGTTGGGAGCTTTTACATTTAATTAAATATCAACGGGCCTTAAAAGGCTGAGTGGTGGAAAGGATATTGGGCCACATGGGCCCAATAGGAGGTGGCACCCCCTTTGCTTCTTGAAGAAGGAAGGGGACGCCGAATTGGAGGGGGACTCCCCCTCCTAGGCCGGTGTAAGGTGGAGGGAAACCTTCCCCCCTTGTGTGGCACCCCCTCCCTCTCCTCCAACCTATATATACTTGAGATTTGGCCCTTGAGAGAAACAAGTTATGTAGCCTCCTCTAGTTCTCTAGTTCTAGTTCTACTCGATCCAATTAGAGCTAGATCTAGATCCTCTCTAATCCTCATAATTAGAAATCCAGTGTGGTCTAATCTTCTCCCTCTAATTCTCCGGTGGTGATTAACTGTGGATGATGAAGCACTGCCAGATTGTGAAGATCGTACGCTTGCGAACTATGGAGGCCATGCTTTCGGTCTTTCGTTCGTGAAAGGTTTGGGGTACTTCAAGTACGATCTAAGCTGAATCGTGTTTTTCTGCTACAACTCGGAGTTGGTAGCGATCCGATCTAAATCTTTGTTGCATCTTCATAGTGTTCCTCGTTGATCGTAGGATGAACCTTTTTTTATTTTCTACTATGTTTCCCAACATCATGTTCATCAACAATTTATTCTCCACAAATCCTTAGTGATGTAGGAGTAATCCGTCCCCTCAACTGATGCTTCATAGATGTAGGCTTGTAGCACCATCTCTCTTTGTGTTTCAAGGTTGAGGTCACAAGAACTACCCTACATTTTTGTGATCATCCATATGGAATTCTCGTGCTGAACCTTTTGATGTGAATGAATAATTAGTTTATATTTAGGTCATCATGGTTGTATGGATAATTTTTTTGTATATTGTGCTTCATTAGTCTAATAGTTGGTCAATTTAGATGAATGGGCAATAGTGAAAGTGGTGCTCATATCCTTATTTGCGAAGAACCACCAGTGACACTAAGAAAGGAAAAGCTTACACGGATTTTCCGCGATATAAAAAGTTGCATAACTTGTTATCATCCATAAAGTGGGTGGTAAGAGGAATTGCTTTAAACTCTATTTTATCATGCTCTATGCTATGCTCTTATTTTACTTTGTACCATGGGTGTATACGAGGGTTTCAATCGCCTTGGTTACTTCATTAGCCCGTAGGTTTGGCACGTGTCAATCTATGGGATTTATGGTTGTGTTTCCTTTATACATGATCGCAACCTATGATGTGGTTTTCCATGATTTCTTGATTGATAAATTACACATGCCTATGATTAAATCTATGTGTAACTACTTTCATGAGAGATGCTCTCCAAATCACCTACATGCGCACTTTTATTTCTTGCTATAATTTGTTCTGTGGATACAAAAATACTTCATGCCACATTGCCTACTCATATTACATACTGAACATAGCAAAACTAGTGAGATTGAAACCTCAGTGGAATGTTGGGGACACAAGTACTCTTTTAAATGTATCGCAATTCTCCTTGACAAAGGTCATGTTGTTATCTCAATGGATTGATACCTCAGTTTTTCGTATTGAGGGAAAGTTGTCACTTGCTACAAATGCATTCCCTAGGGGGCTTGGCAATTGGCTACCAATTAAGCTTTGGAGCTAGCAAGTTTTAGGTCATAACTAGATACCCAATGGATTATTTAAACTCGAGGCGTCTTGAAGGAAGTGCATTAATATATTAAATGCAAGTATAAAAAGCTATTAAAGGGAAAGCCTGTCGTATACCTTGAGATGCTCTACAAATCTCGAAATGATTTCTATTAATTTTGAGAGGGAAATAAGCAAAGCAAATGCACTCATAGATAAATTTTATGAAATGACCATGCAACCCTTTACGTACCAAGGCTACAAAAAAAATCCCCATTCAATTTTATCAAAAGCTTTGTCCAAGTCTACTTTCAACATAAAAGCTTTACGATTTAGAGATGAATGTTGGAAGGAGTGATTTCCTGGAAAAGAGTGATATTATTAGAAATTTTATGATCTTGGATAGAAAATTTATGAGTTTCATGGATATATTCTTGTAAGTGCTCTTTGAGCGTGTTAGTAAGACATCAGCTGATGATTTTATAAGCTGCATTGCAATGGTTGATTAATTGCAAGCTTTTGGGAATAATAGGATTGGACTTTTTTGTGATTAGCACGGTGAAAATTTCGTTGAGTTTAGAAGGTAACTAACCTACTTGATAGAACTATTGATCACTACGGTTTACATCATCCCAACTCCAAGCCACTGCATTTAAACCATCAAAACCTAGAGAAGATTTCCTTTTCATCCATCGGGATTGGCAGCAAAATTTCATCTTTGTTTGGATTGGAAAAGGAAGGTGACGCACGACCGACAATATTTATTGAATTAGGCATGGCGCCATGATGATTAGGGTTTCCTATAGAAGTATTGAATAAAGCAAGACGTAATATCGTTAAGAGTTTTCTTTTTTGCACTACATTATGAAAATAATGAGAGTTTCTATCCCCATGGGAAGCCCAATGGCTTCCGGTTCTCGCAACTAATTTTTTGTAAGCTTGGTCTGGTTTTTCATACTGGTCAATAAGCTATGCTTCATGACCACTCCTTGCATCAATAAGCTATGCCTCATGACTACTCCTCGCATCCGGGTAAATAGGGCCCAATTCCAATTTTTTGTATTGAATATGTGGAGCCTAATTTCTCAGTTCTTATAACCCCCCATCTCGTAAATCACTTCCCATGAGAAAACGCCTTGCACATTTAATGTTTTGCATGGGTGCAATTTGAGATTGTCTGAAATGATTTAAAAAAACCCAAAGTTTGCACTCATGCCTTGGTACCAGAAAATCTCTAATAGTCCTCACGTACCCGTATGAAGGGAGTATGATTCACAAATGAAAGGGGGAAGACCAGATTGCCTCAATTCATCTTGGATTAAATCAGGTAGTTGTGGTAAAGGCTTTTTGGATCTGCCATATTTTTAAGCAACCTACAAAGTTAGAAGCTCTAATATGGAGTGCTTATTACATGGATTAGACCAAAGAAATTGAGCTACATTTTGAAACTCGTTTGCTAAAGCCAACAATTTTCATACTTGAAAGACTTATGATTTTTGTGTGAAAATTATTGGTCATAGAAATAATCAGGGGATGGTCATTAAGAACTATTGGTAAACTGAACAATGGATTATTTGGAAAGACGTTTGCACCACTTTGCATTGGGCAAACAACGATCAAGATGTTCAAAAGTAGGGACATAATAAAAATACATATTACACCAGGTGTAAGCATGGATGTTGACTAGATTGGCGATGGATGCATGTATGGAAGGAATTTCGTTGACCTATGAGTGGAGCACGCCGTTCGTTGTCGAAACAGATTCTCAAGGCAGCCAACATGATCAAACACTTGGAGGTTGATCGATCCCCGATAACGTTCATCACCGGCGAAATCAAGAGTCTACTTGCGCAGGGATAGTTTTGTGTCGGTCATGTGCGTCGTGCTTGTAATAGTGTTGCACATAGTTTAGCTTAGATAGGGCATCATCACATCCCTACGATAGTTTGGCTTAGATCAGGACCAAATGAGATTGATTTGCCACACCAACATGATTGTAATCCCCAAGGTTAAGCAATAAAAATCCCATTTTCCTGAAAAAAAAAGCAATAATAAGGTGATGAGGAAGCTGTGTTTATGGGCATGGCAACCGGCACCATACCGTTTTCTCTTTTTTCAGTTCTAGTTTGTAGTACTTGTCTGTGCTTCAAGTTTGTGGACTCGGCAGCGGTGACGCTCTGCCCCGTTCTCCCTCCTGGGGGCATTGTCGTGGAGTTTAGGTGTACTAGGGAGTAGTGTGGTGTTGTTCGTGTTATATTTCGGTCGCGATTTTCGCGAGAGAACCAAATCCAAGTTGGTGAAGATCATGATTTGGGCCGGCACGGTATTGGGGTCGTTTGATCGATTTTCTTGATTTGATCGCTACTTAGCGTAGTAGTTTGCATTGTGCATGATCCGATTATCTTGGGATCGGCTTTGTAAGAAGGCCACTTCACCATCTTATATTGTTGGGCCGTATACTTTGTTCTGTTATTGCTTTATTTATAAATCAGCACGAAAGCTTGTTCGAGTATTTGTGTGGACTTCGGTATTCATCGATGAAAATCAGCAGCCAGCTGCTTTTTCATCAGAAAATGGTGCCCATGCGAAAAGAGCAAATGGGGCTCCATGGTGGACTTTATAAAAAAAATATTTCTACACCACAAAAAAATCGAACTTTTTTGTACAGGCACAAATACATATATAACACGTTCAGGGAAATTTTCATAACAATATACTTTGTACATACATTAGAATGGGCCATTTTTTGGTAGTTGTTGGCCAGAATTTTGTTTTCTTAGCTTGCAATCATAATATTTTTGAACGAAACTTTACAGATGCGTCGCGAATATGTATAAATTTTCACAGAATTTTTCTCAATTTTTTTAATCTTTTGGATTAGTTTGAATTGCTTACCACATGTCATGTGGTTCATTTTTTTAATCTTGAAAAATATCATTTTTGAATCATTTGAAATAAAATCCTTCAATGTACCCGTCCACCAAAACTTCGCACTCGGGGCCCATGGGACTATATGCATCGGACGGCTCAAAGAAGCTTGACGGTGATCTGTAGCTTGAGAAGCAGGCCCAGGAAGCATCCAGGACCAGCAAACATCGAAACCCTCTGGGCCGGCGTTCCTCAGCATCTCGATGATCCGCGCCACTTAACCGATCTGATATTTCTCAAAAAAACTTAACCGATCTGATTTCCCTAAAAAAACAACGTAACCGATCTGATCAGTTCTTCAACCCGAAGAATTATGGAAAAGTATCCACGGTCATTTGTTCCACCGCCAGGATGTGCCTATGCAAGCTTCCAGAAGATTCCATCTGCCCCCATCATTGTTTTTCTGATCCAGCGCAGTCCTCATCTCGGCTGCCATGCCGCATGCAAGCTTCATCGCCACTACACAACACGCTCGAAATAGACTCCCGGATAAGGCCTGGAGCGGCTGATCAGATCGATTCCCATGGATGCATGGGAGATCGATCGATCTTCCCTTCTAATTAATCATCTTCGCCCAGCCGGAGCCCGATCGAGAGACCATCAGCAAAGACGAGCGAACGAGATCCAGCCCTCCAAGCTAGCAAGAAACACAGTACTACGACACAAAACGAATCCAATGAATTCCAATTTATTCTTTTTAGCAGAGATTCAGCGTTTACAACCAAACGAGATAAAGATTCGCGACCCCTCTCCGGCGAGAGGACACACACACACCCCAGCGAGAGAACTATGAGCGAGCTCTACCCTCCAGCAACTACGCGAATTACAAGAAGGTGCCTATCTCTCATCTCCATCTAGCCTCTCGTCTCTCGCCCTATCGCTCATCTATTTCCTCCTCTGCTCCTTCTTCCGGCCGCCGCTGCTCGCCGGGACAACCTTCTCCGTCGCGGCGTAGAGCTCCTCGATCATGCGGTAGCGCTTTACCATCCGCTGAAGCCCGTCAACCTCGTGCTCCTCGTCCTCCTTCCAGTCCGTGGAGGTACCAAGGATGACGGCGCCCGGCGGCGGCGCAGACACTGGCAGAGCTCTCACGGAGCGGGAGGAGCGCCTGGACGCGGGCGCCCGCCGGGCGGCCCTTGGCGTGGCCGAGGACGCGGTGCTCTCGCAGGGGTGGATGGTGTGGACGGCCGCCTCGAGCTCGCGCGTCCCGGAGGCCACATCCGGCGGCGGCGGCGGCTCTGGCTCCGACTCGGTGTCACTCTCTAGGGTTTTAGTCTTACTAGCGTATTGCGACATTGCGTCTCTGTTTGGTGGTTGGGACTGTCTCGGGCGGGTACTTAGAGTCGCTGGGGGTTGGTGGCTCCTGCGTCTTATGGCAGGAATTCATTCGCTTCTATAATCATCCAGAGTGGCGCCGAATCCAATATTTGGCTGAAATTCGCAGGAGCTCCGCGCGCCTCTCCAAATTGTGACTGAAACTGGCAGGAATTCATTTATACATATAATTGCTTTTTCGTGCTGACAGGTCAAAATGGAAAGGTGGAAAATATTGTCTCCTTTTGACTTTCTGGGCACAGCTGTCAGCCCGCGGGCTCTCCCCTGTGTTAAGCGATGAACCGGCGAGTGTACAACTGAACCCGTTTTATCTTTTGCCTTATCAAGTATCCACCGTGAAGTAGAATCACACTTTCCGGTGAAAAAAAGTAGTAGAATCACATGAAGTTAGAACTCACATAAATCAAGCCCACACACTAGTACACTACACACTTGCATGCCTATCATGCATCAATACTACTCGAAGATGATCTGAAGGTGAATATTAACATATAAATGAGTATATTGCAGCAGCAATTGGTGGAACCATGCATGGACTATCTATGAAAATCTAAATCAGTATGTAAAGAAACTGACTCATCAGCTTAGACCGTGGAACATTGTGGAGGAAAGGATGACGAGTCGGCACATATGTGTATGCAAAGGTGGAGGGGGCAAAATCACAAGAGAAAACAGCAAACTTCCAGTCGGTAAACAAAATCGCCAGCTGTATGAGGACTGGAAATCTACACTCACCCGTATTTGCGATTATAAAATCCAGTTGTTTCCAGCCACGCGCCTTGAAGTACACTTAGTTGCTCGCTGGTTGTACTCGCCGGAAACCAGCTCCGGTTAATAAGTTTTGTTTTTCTCTCCTTTTTTTGAGATTGCTCTCACGCCTCACCTGCTTATTGATCAAAGAAGTAGGGCCTTAGGGCCGTCTTTTCGTCACAAACAAAAAATTCCAGTTGTCTAACCAGTCTTCCTCTCTGTTTATGAAGGAATTCAGTTGATTCAAAATATTTCTTCTATAGATCAACGTATGCGCTCATCCTGATCATCATCCAGACAGGGTGCCTCGTGATCTAGCAACTTATGCTAGAAATCGTTGGTACGGGCTGCTTCTTGCACCATGCACCTGTGTATCTGTAACGCCTCTTGGAGGAGCGTAACCCAGCACCTAGCATGGTTGAAGTATCATCGGCGATTCGGCGGTTTGGAGGACAGGAACATGTTTGTCATTCTCACCTAGCTAGAACTACAAGTTTACTTCACCCTCCAAGCCACTCTGCTACTCAGCTCCCCCTGCCCTTTGCCAAAATCCCAAAAATTTCAAACACCTTCTTTTGATCAAACTTTTTTTGAAAGGAGAATGACCACCGGCCTCTGTATCAAAATGATGCATATGTAGTCATCTTTATTTTTTATCCAACTGAGATGCCAAAAGTATATGCATTCAGATGTTCCTATATAGGTGGAAGTTCTGAGGTGTTGGTGCGACGAGAGTTGCAAAGATGAAGAGGTACATGGAATTTTCATACATTTATTGCACAAAGTTTTCATGTGTGCTAATTCCCACGATTCACCCCCTAAACTTGATGTATACCACCATCTACCGGTATGTTTTAACACCTATCTGATAAGTTTTATGTTATGTTACATGCCACTAACCATAATTTTATTAACTTTCAGTTCCTCTTCCCTCAATGCATATTATCGCTGGCTATACAAAGAGAAATCAGATTTGGTCTATGCTGAACTTGAGCATATATTGCCATGTGCGTGGAAAAATTTGAGGGGGCTGTGTATGATGAAAAGATGGCAGACAAAATGAGGAAGAAGCATAAGATGGTAAGGTTAAGGGAAAATGGCCCCTTGGACAATGAGCTATCATAATGTACCTTGATTTCATCATTGGGTTGTATATTTTAACCTATTATGTACTAAAAGCACCATATTGTAGAAAATAGAGAGATGGGCTTGAAACTTCTCAAAAAAAGCAACACATTTGGTCATCAATCTGCGGACTATGTCCTTATTAATTAGTAGGACGTAACCGTTAGATCTACATTGTAGCTAGAAAGATCACACCCTTTAGATTGATATAGTTGTGCCTACATAGATCGCATATGTTAAATCTTCGTAATTATACCTTGGTATATCACATCCGTTAGAACTTCATATTGTACCTAAATGAATCACATATGTTAGGTCCATGTAAGTGTACTTAAACAGATGACAATCAACATATTTGTATCTTAACATATAGCATAAGTCAGAATTGTATAATTCTACCTAAATAGGTCGCATGTGTTAGTCATCCATACTGTAATAGAACAGATCGTAAATGGTCAATCTTGCTAATTGTAGCTAGAAAAGTACCAACCAATATATTATCATATTTCCAGTTAGACGGATAAAATTATACTGAGTAATTTAGTACTTGTCTGACTTATGTTGGTTATAGTACTTTTTTTGAGAACCTCAAGAAGTCACTGTTGTTTCTGAAGTGCACAAATAATGATGAAATTTACCTAGTTAGGGACAAAACCCAGGCGTAAAACCATAGTCATCGTATTTTCGCAAAGGCATTCTGCATATCAAGAACGTCGAAGCTAGCTTTCTTATACATCCAAAATGAATACACTTTCTAGACCACTTTGCTTTATAGTTTCTCCTCTAAATTTTATCTTGTTGAACATAGGTCTTATTATGCAATGAAACAATTAAACTTTTACTTTCAACAAGCCGGAGAGAAAATATTGCTAGATATAAGTGCTTTAGCTGAATGGAGCCATGAATCTTATGAAAATGCTAAGTTTATTTAAAGAAAAAGTTAAATGTGCTATGATAGGAGAATACATGAAGGATTCAAAGTAGGAGACAATGTGCTAATATATATGTCTTCTTTAAGAAATTTTGTAGGTAAACTCCTAACAAAATAGGATGACCTCCATACCATCGCTAAAATTTCTTAGTTAGGGCCATCAAGTTTAAAGGTGATATTAAAGGAAAACCAAGGGTTGTCAACAATTAGAGACTGAAACACTGCATTGCTAGTAACCCCATAGGATAGGGGGTAGATATGGTGCACACGATTACTTCCAAAGAATTAATTAAAAAATAGAACATGAACCTTCTAGAAGCTAGAAACTCCCAGGTAAGGAAAAACATAACCGTCTAAAATCAGATTTTTTTTGTATTTTCATATGAAATATGGCATGTGTCCAAGATTTGTTCGAGGGAACATTTATGGGTCCCAGGTGAACAAACATGGAGTTGGACTCCTCAGGCACCAGGGCCCATAGAAGTCCTCTTCTGGCCCATGTTCTGATGGCTGCCCCCTTCCACATGGAAAACCAAATATATTTTTCGTGATTTGTTTCTAGCTTATTTTTGTGGAGTTTCTCCTCTATTTTCTTTTGAGCACTTTTCCAGCCGGGGTTTCGTACATTGTTATTTCACTATGTCTTCTTCCGACTCCAATCGGGAGGACAAGGATCAACGCTAAGGTGCTGAAAAAGTTCAGGGAGATGGAGGTCAAGGGCAAGGGACAAGCTTCTAGGAGTTTTGGCCATCTCCAATGATGAAAAACAGCCTCCTCCAGCTCCACCATCGATGATAAACAATATACCAAATTTGTGGTTATTATTTGTTCCAAAAACTTCATAACACATTATCTAATCATTATTTGTTGCAAACAGCAAAGCAAGCTTGACAACCTCACTAGGAGTGCTAGGGGCAAATGCAGGGAATAATTGTGTTGAAGTGATGCTTGACCAAGGCTTACGTTGTATCACTATGGTTGATACTTTTCTTTCTCAAAGTGAGGAGAATTTTACGACTTGCTACAAAGCATTGGAGATAGCAAGCATCAGGCTCCAAATTGAACACCACATGGATTATTTGATTTGAAGACATCTTGAAGAGAGAGTGGAAATTTATATATCAATTTTATGGAAGGTTACCATTAATATTGGAAACAAAATAAACAAAGGAAATGCACTCTAGATCAATTTTATGAATTGAATTTGCATTCCTTTACATACCAAGGCTCTAACAACAAACCCTGAATTAATTGTATCAAAAGTTGTGTCAAATACTACTTTCAACATAAAAGCTTTATTCTTCCAAGATGAAAAGTTGAAAGGTGCAAGGGATTTACTAGAAATAGTTATATTACTATTAATAATATGACATTGAATAAGAACTTGACGAGTTGTATTGATAGAGTCAGGTAACTGCTCTTTGAGATTATTAGCGATGCTCTTAGTGATGATATTTTATAAAATACATTGTGAAGGTTGATTAACCAAAATTTCTGAAGATAATAGGATTGGCCTTTTTGCCATAAGAGCACTGAAAGCTTTGCTTAGATCGGGATGGAGCTTACCTTCTTGACAGAACTTTGGAATACTATGAGTTGCATCATCCCAACCCCAACATGAAATATACAAGACTACATTTCAACCATGCGGGCCTTGAGAGGATTTCCTTTATATTCCTTTAATAACATGCAAAATTTCATTTTTGTTTGGAATAGAAAATTAAGGTAAAGCATGAGAGTTATTATTGATTCAAATAGGCATGGCTTCATGGGAATTATGGTCCTTTTGTAGCAAAAAAGTTAGTAAAGTATTGAATATGGCATTCTAAATAAGGAGAGATTTTATCCCCGGGAAGCCCAAATGTCTTTTGGCTCTTTGCCTATAAAATTTCATAAGCTTAGTCTAGTTTGTCATAATGGTCAATAAGATTGACTTCATAACTACCCCATCCATCGAGGTATGCACATTTGGTTTACAAATATGTAAGACCTTTCTCTCGGCATTTTTAATCCCTCTCTTTTACGTCATGTCTACCCTCATATTCCCATGGGGAAACACTTCGTAAGAATTGTGCACTTATTGTTTTGATTGGGAGTTATTAACCAACATGGGCTATGATATTCGATCAAACAAGTCAATGGTGAGGGAGGCGATTGCCAAAAATGGTTTCCAAAATTTGCTCCAAATATCTCACTCATGCCTTGGTACGAGAGAATCCCAAATTAGGCCTTACATACCTTGATGGAGGGAGTATGATTTTGCATATGAAGAGGAGAAGAATTAATTGCATCAATTTTTACATGGATTGAATCAGGTTGATGTTGTAAGGGTTTGTTGGATCAACTCCATTTTCAAGGAGACTGCTATGTTAGAAGCTCTAAACATCAAAGGTTTTATTAGATGAACTACTACAAACAAATTATCTAGCATTTTGGAACTCTTTTTCTAAAACCTTCCGATTTTCGAACTTTAGAAACCATTTAGATTTAGCCATGGAAGTTTTAGTAACCGATAAGATTGGAGGATGATCACTGAGAGTAATAGGTAAAATAAGCACCGAAATATGTTGCACCCCTCCCCCTCTAAAACTTAGGGACATATGAACTTGGAGAAATTTTTTTACAAAGCTCACACTAGGCACACAACAACCCGACCCAACCACTCATGGATGGAAGAGGAGAAACCCCCTCCCCTCCGCGTGCACACAAGAGTACAATATCTCAGCATAGGGGATCACAAAGTCTCAACCAGAACACAAGAGGTCTTCAGATTCTATCGTCATCTAACAAAGAAAAGAAGCACCTTGAGCATTGGTCTCCCAGTGGCCACCTGATAACACCCAACAAAGAGAGGGAGGGTGTCATATGGGAATTAGATAATCTGATGAGCCGGCCTATCATGTCAGGGCATGAACGAGCGCTCTCTAAGAGCTAGGTATATACACACCCACACATGATGGCCCACAAATCCATAATCCAGGACTTTGGACCGATCCATCACGCACATAACATGTGCCACGCGCCACCCACTATCGCCTACTGCTTGCCCCGCCCTTGCCCTTGCCATCAGTGAGTTTCCTCGCCCTCATGGACACGGTCACACTACATCATCCGTCTCCATGCTAAGAGGCAAGAGGCCAATTCCACAAAATGTATTATACACAACTAAGCCCTAGCAATTTTGCCATGATGATTGATAAGTTGTATAGACAATGATCAATTGAGTCCTATTGACTTCATTCTTGCAATAAGGTACTGATAATCAATTGATTGGGCGCTAGTTAGATATGTATACGTTGGGAAATGTAGCAATTCAAAAAATTTCCTACGATCACGCAAGATCTATCTAGGAGATGCATATCAACGAGACAGGAGAGTGTGTCCACATACCCTCATAGACTGAAAGCGGACGCGTTTAGTAACGCGGTTGATGTAGTCGAAAGTCTTCATGATCCAACCGATCTGAGTACAGAACGTACGACACCTCTGTGTTCAGCACACCTTCAGCATGATGACGCCCCTTGAGCTCTAGATCTAGTAGAGGGTCGAGGGAGAGTTCCGTCAGCACGATGGCGTGGCGACGATGTTGATGATGTTACCGGCGCAGGGCTTCGCCTAATCACTACGACGATATGAACGAGGTGTTAAACTGTGGAGGGGGCACCGCACACGGCTAAGAGATTGTTTGTTGTGCTTTGGGGGTGCCCCCTGCCCCCGTATATAAAGGAGGGAGGGAGGAGGCCGGCGGCCAGGAGGGGTGCGCACCATAGGGGAGTCCAACTAGGATTCCCAATCCTAGTTGGAGTCCCCTTCCTTTTCCAAGAGGGGAGAGAGGGAAGCAGTAGGAGAGGAAGAAGGAAAGAGGAGGGGGGGGGGGGGGGCGCCACCCCCTCCTGATACGTCTCCAACGTATGTACTTTTCCAAACACTTTTGCCCTTGTTTTGGACTCTAACTTGCATGATTTGAATGAAACCAACCCGTACTGATGCTGTTTTCAGCAGAACTGCCATGATGTTGTTTTATGTGTAGAAAAGAAAAGTTCTCGGAATGTCCTAGAAATCCACGGAGGCACCTTTGGAATTAATAAGAATTTTTGGTGAAAGAATTAATGCCAGTGGGCCCAGGGCCTGTCCACGAGACAGGGGGCGCGCCCCCCTGGACCTCCTCCGACCTCAACTCCAATTCCATATATTCCGTCTCGGGGTGAAAAAAATAAGGGAGAAAGTTTCATCGCGTTTTATGACACAGAGCCGCCGCCAAGCCCTAATCTCTCTCGGGAGGGCTGATCTAGAGTCCGTTCGGCGCTCCGGAGAGGGGCTTCGTCACCGTCGTCATCATCAACCATCCTCCATCACCAATTTCATGATGCTCACCGCCGTGCGTGAATAATTCCATCGTAGGCTTGCTGGACGGTGATGGGTTGGATGAGATTTACCATGTAATCAAGTTAGTTTTGTTAGGGTTTGATCCCTAGTATCCACTATGTTCTGAGATTGATGTTGCTATGACTTTTCTATGCTTAATGCTTGTCACTAGGGCCCGAGTGCCATGATTTCAGATCTGAACCTATTATGTTTTCATGAATATATGTGTGTTCTTGATCCTATCTTGCAAGTCTATAGTCACCTATTATGTGTTATGATCCGACAACCCCGAAGTGACAATAATCGGGACACTTCTCGGTGATGACCATAGTTTGAGGAGTTCATGTATTCACTATGTGCTAATGCTTTGTTTCGGTTCTCTATTAAAAGGAGGCCTTAATAGCCCTTAGTTTCCGTAAGGACCCCGCTTCAACGGGAGGGTAGGACAATAGATGTCATACAAGTTCTTTTCCATAAGCACGTATGACTATTTACGGAATACATGCCTACATTACATTGATGAATTGGAGCTAGTTCTATATCACCCTATGTTATAACTATTGCATGAGGAATCACATCCGACATAATTATCCATCATTGATCCATTGCCTACGAGCTTTTCATATATTGTTCTTCGCTTATTTACTTTTTCGTTGCTACTGTTACAACTACTACAAAAACCCAAAAACATTTATCTTTACTTTTGCTACCGCTACCTTTATTATCATACCACTTTTACTACTAAACACTTTGCTGCAGATACTAAGTTATCCAGGTGTGGTTGAATTGACAACTCAACTGCTAATACTCAAGAATATTCTTTGGCTCCCCTTGTGTCGAATCAATAAATTTGGGTTGAATACTCTACCCTCGAAAGCTGTTGTGACCCCCTATACTTGTGGGTTATCAAGACTAATTTCTGGCGCCGTTGCCGGGGAGCATAGCTCTATTCTCAGAGTCACTTGGGATTTATATCTATTGATCACTATGAAGAACTTGAAAGACGGTCGAACTACTATTTTGCCCTCAGCTATGAGGGGAGGTAAGGAACTACCATCTAGCTCTGCACTAGATTCTCCTTCTGTTATTTGTAGGCTTGCGACACCTAAAGCTACTACTGCTATGAATTCTGATATGTCACATGTTATTGATGATGCCACTTCTGCTATGCTTGATGAAACTACTTCTGTGCTTGATACTACTTTGCCATTAGGTGAATTTCTAGATGAACAACTTGCTAGAGTTAGGGGGAATGAAATTACTGAAGATCCTATTACTGATGATAGTGATGATGAAGGTCCCCCCAATGATTATGTATTACCTGTTGTTCCTAAGGGTTATGTTATGAATGAAAAAGCTGCTATGGAAATTCTTGCTTGCAATGATAGAAATGATCTTAAGAAATTATTAGCTAAATGAAAGCAGCAGTCTCTTAATGCTAGAATGAAACCCGATCCTGCTTTTGCTACTTCACCTATCTGTGTTACTGATAAGGATTATGAATTCTCTGTTGATCCTGATATTATTACTTTAGTTGAATCTGATCCTTTTTATGGCCTTGAATCCTAAACTGTGGTGGCACATCTTACCAAGTTAAATGATATAGCCACCCTATTTACTAATGACGAGAAGTCTCGCTATTTATATATCCTTAAGATATTTTCGTTCTCATTAAAGGGTGATGCTAAGACTTGGTATAATTCTCTTGCTCCTGGTTGTGTGCGTAGTCCCCAGGATATGATTTATTACTTCTCTGCTAAATATTTTCCTACTCAGAAGAAACAAGCTGCCTTGCAGGAAATATATAATTTTGTGCAAATCAAAGAAGAGAGTCTCCCACAAGCTTGGGGGAGGCTTCCCCGGTTACTTAATGCTTTGCCTGATCATCCTCTTAAGAAAAACGAAATACTTGATATCTTTTATAATGGACTAACCGATGCTTCCAAGGACTACTTGGATAGTTGTGCTGGTTGTGTTTTCAGGGAAAGAACAGTCGACGAAGCTGAAATATTATTGAATAATATGTTGACTAATGAAAATAATTGGACTCTTCCCGAGCCAGTTCCTGAAGTAATTCCTGAACCAATTGAGCCAACTCCTGAGCCTGTTCCTAAACCCACTCCGAAGAAGAGAGGTGTTTAATTTCTCAGTCCTGAAGATATGCAAGAGGCAAAGAAATCAATGAAAGAAAAAGGTATTAAAGCTGAAGATGTTAAGAATTTACCACCTATTGAATAAATACATGGTCTTAATTTACCGCCTGAAGAACCACATTGTCTTGATAACCCGACACAGGTAGTAAAGGTAAATTCTCTCTATAGATATGATAAAGTTGAAATACCCTCTACTAAATTTCATAGCCCGTGCTTAGATAAATTTGATGACTTTATGGCTTGACAAGAAAGTTTTAATGCTTATGTTGGTAGAGAGTTAAAGAATAATACTTTCAAGATAGGACGCGTAGGTGATAATCTGGCTAGAGTTAAAGATGAACTTCAGCGCGTTAGCAAATATGCTTCTATGGTTGCTACTCAAGCTGAGCAAGTACTCAAGGCTCAAAATTATTTGCTTGATGAATTGAATAATAAAAATGACTTTGATGTTAGAGTGGCTACTAGAACTGGTAGAATGACTCAGGAACCTTTGTATCCTGAAGGCCACCCTAAGAGAATCGAGCAAGATTCTCAGAGAAATAATTTAGAGGCACCTAGTTCTTCTAAGAAGAAGAAAAATAAAAATGATAGGACTTTGCATGCTTCTAGTGAACCTACTGTAGACACACATGAGAATCCCAGTGATATTTCTATTTCTTATGCTGAAACTCAATCAGGTGATGAACATGAACCTAGTGATAATGTTAATGATAATGTTCATGTTGATGCTCAACCTAGCAAAAACAATGTTGTAGAGACTGAACCTGCTGTTGATCTTGATAACCCACAATCAAAGAATCAATGTTATGATAAGAGAGATTTTGTTGCTAGGAAGCACGGTAAAGAAAGAGAACCATGGGTATAGAAACCCATGCCCTTTCCTCCTAAACCATCCAAGTCAAAGGATGATGAGGATTTTGAGCGCTTTGCTGAAATGATTAGACCTATTTTCTTACGTATGCGCTTAACTGATATGCTTAAAGTAAATCCTTATGCTAAGTATATGAAGGATATCATCACAAATAAAAGAAAGATACCGGAAGCTGAAATTTCCACCATGCTTTCTAATTACACTTTTAAAGGTGGAATACCAAAGAAACTTGGAGATCCGGGTGTACCAACTATACCATGCTCCATTAAAAGAAATTATGTTAGAACTGCTTTATGTGATCTTGGAGCCGGTGTTAGTGTTATGCCTCTCTCTTTATATCGTAGACTTGAATTGAATAAGTTGACACCTACTGAAATATCTTTGCAAATGGCTGATAAATCAACTACTATACCTGTCGGTATTTGTGAGTATGTGCCTGTTGTGGTTACAAATGTGTAACGCCCCGGATTCGTTGCGCCAGGTGTTTGCCAGTTATTCGCCGTCGTTGCCATGCCATTTGCTTGCGTGTTGCACTTTTCCATGTCATCATCTGCATTTCATATCATGTCATCATGTGCATTTCATTTTACATACGTGTTCGTTTCTTGCATCCGAGCATTTTCCCCGTTGTCCGTTTTGCAATCCGGCACTCCTATGTCATCCGGCGTCCCCTTCTCGCCTCTCTTCGTGAGCGGGTGTTAAACTTTCTCGGAATGGCCCGAGGTTTGCCAAGCGGCCTTGGTATAGCACCGGTAGACCGCCTGTCAAGTTTCGTGCCATTTGGAGGTCGTTTGATACTCCAACAGTTAACCGGGTAACCGTAAAAGCCTCTTTTGTGTGCAGCCCAACACCCCTTCCAAAGTGGCCCAAAGCCCATCTAACTCCCCTCCATGCTCTCGGTCGTTCGATCACGATCACGTGGCCGAAAACCGCTCCTCATTTGGACTCTTCCTAGCTCCCTCTACCTATAAAGCTAGCCCCTCCCCCGAAATTCGCGGTCAAATTCCCCCCGAAACCCTAGCCCCGCTCCCTCTCCGCCGCCGGACATGTCCGCCGCCGTCCGGACAAAATCGCCGCCGCCCCGCGGCCACTGGCATCGCGCCACGTGGCATGCTGCCACCCGCCGACGCCGCGGCCCGCCCGAGCCCGTCACGGGCCCCGCGCCTCCCGGCCCGCGCGCCTGTCCCCGCCGCCTGGACCCCGCGCCGCCGCGCCTTCCCGCCGCCGCCTTCAACCCCGCCGCCTCCTCGCCGCCCGTGCCCCGAGCGCGCCGCCCCGACGCCCGGCGAGATCCGCCGGAGCGCGCCTCCCTCCGCCTCGGCCTCCCTCCGCCGCCGGCGACTGTCCCTGCCGGCGCCACCTCGCAAGCCCCGTCACCGGCTGCCGGACCCCGACCCGAGCGCGCCCCGCCGCCTCCTCCTTGTTCCCGGCCAGATCCGGCGAGGATCCGGCCGGATCCGCCGCCCCCGCCTCGCCCCGACCTCGCCGGCACTTGCTCCGGCCGCCCCCGCCCGTTCTCTGGCGAGTCTCTCCGGCGAGAGTCCGGCCTCGCCTCGGTTCCTGTGCCGCCGGGATCCCGATCCAGATCCGTTTGAGGTTGACTTTCCTCCCTCCAAAATTCCACTAAGTCCCGTATATTTGCACATTTTCATGCCATGTTCAACACATCATATCTCTGCATCCGTAGCTCCATTTCGTGCGTGTAATATGTCAAATTGTTCGTCTCGACGAGTACTTCATTTCATTCCATTGCATATTTTTCATTTGAGCTCATCTTGATGCCCGAAATGCTGTTGGAAGAGTGCATGTTGATGTAATGATATCCACCTTGCAAAAGCGTTTCAATATGCGGGTCTATCCTTGGTGGGACCTTCGAGTTCCTTTTGGATAGGGTCGCATATTGGGCGTGACAAGTTGGTATCAGAGCCTCGACCGACCCTAGGAGCCCCCTTGATTGATCGTGTAGTTTGGCCGATGTTGAGTCTAGAAGAAAAAACTATTTTCGGAGTCTAGTTATATCGGAGAGTAGGAATTCTTTTTACTCCTCAGTCCCTTCGTCGCTCTGGTGAGGAATCTTGACGCATGTGTTTTGAATTATTCCTCTTCCCATTCAAATTTTTCTTTAGGTTCACGCGGTTAGTTTTTTTCGTTCGTTGGTTCTCAGCTCTTTTATCCGGTGCAATTCTCGTCAAGTTGACTCGAGTCTCTTCATCTTTGAGTTCAATCCTCAGTTGTTTTCTTTCCCACCCGCCCACCCTTTTTCTCCTCGGAACCGGAGTCCGTAATCGAGTATCCATCCTACTCGTGCGAAGCCTTTGCTTTCTCTCCTCACTGATTTTAACCGGTGTTTCCTCTTGAAGTTATTCTTCGGTTTTCCCTTCCAGTTGCTTTTGTTTTTCCCGCCCTCCCACCCCTTTTCTTCCCGGAGTCTAAGCGTCTATTCGAGAAGCTATTTCATTCGCTCGGAGCCTCTTCAGTCTTCCCTCAATTATTTCAACCGGTGGATTCTCGTCTCGTTCGTCATTCTTCATCTCTTTTTTCTTTTCCGGTGGATTCAATTCAAGTTTTTTCGGATTGATCATATTCTTTTCCTCAGCTCAAGTGTTCTCCTTGCTCGTTTGCCTCTCGCCATTCAATCATTCCAGAGTTCAAGACATCTCAGGAGATTCGTCTGTGTTCGAATTAATTCGAGGTTATCACCTCATTCAAATAATTCTATTGTTCCGGTGCATCACCTATCTGTTCAACAATCCTTTTCAACGGTGTTTTTCTCTTCAATGGGCCCTAACCCACAGGTCTTTTCCCAGGATCTTACCTGACTCTTCTGATTCCCCGGAGTTATTTCTCATTTCTTTTCAAGTTTGACGTAAGAATGGATACCATCAGTCACTTGCCTTCTCCAAGTTCTCATTCAAATTCTTTTCATTGTTGGCTCAACCTCTTCGCTTTTCATTCTCCCGGAGTATCTCAGTAAATTTTGGTGGTATTTTCCGTCGTCATTTGAAGACCGAAGAATAAGATTTCTCTTAAATCTTGCCCGTTCTCTCGAAGTTTCATGGTTCTAGCTTCATGTTATCCTCTCATATTATCCCATTTGTCAGATATTCCTTTGCTTACCCATCCGGAGTATGTCAGGAGTTGTTTTCCATTTTTTTTCACCGGAGGCCATCATTCTAGTTATCGTTCTGTATTTTTTCCGGTGGTTTGTTCAAGATTCTTTTTCCTTGATTATCTTTTAATCCATTCGTTTTTTTTCAATCCTACCGGTGGTTCATGAAGACCTTCTCAAGTTTGCGATATGTCACTTCTTAATCCTTTCAAGGAGAATAAGTAGTATGAAAAATCCATTGCTTGTCGTCAATTTAATTGAAGAAGGATAAGCATACAATAAATCTTATTCTCATTTCTTATATCCAAGTGATTAATTCCTTCCTTCGGAGTTTGTTCTTGATGAATAAATTCTAGTTCCAAGTGTTTCATCTTTTCTTTTCCGGAGTTCAAATTTCCTCGGCCATTTCGTCGGAACCTCCATCTAAATCATCGCAAGCTTTAATCTTATTCTTTCTTCCTTCATTCGATCTCATCGTCCTTTTGTCACCAGAGTTCTTCATGTTGGTTCTTCATGATTTAATTCATTCTTCAAGAGTTCATCAAGATTTTGTTCAAGAGTTCTTCGTGTTCTGTTCCTCCATGTTTCAGCCGGAGTGCTGCCTAAATCCTTTCAGTCTTATCCGTTTCTTTTCTCATTCTAACCACTCCGGTTAGAACGAGTGGTTTCATAGTCTATCTAATTCCGTGAGCTTTCGATTCTCGACATTCTCGTCGTTCCTCTCTTCTTCTCGAGTGCTCTCGATTCTTTGCTTCTTCTCATGAGTTCTTGTTTAACCTCATCCCTTTTTCCCTTCCGTCTCGGTCCTAAGATCTCGGGATGAGATCTCTTGTTAGTGGAGGAGTGTTGTAACGCCCCGGATTCGTTGCGCCAGGTGTTTGCCAGTTATTCACCGTCGTTGCCATGCCATTTGCTTGCGTGTTGCACTTTGCCATGTCATCATCTGCATTTCATATCATGTCATCATGTGCATTTCATTTTGCATACGTGTTCGTTTCTTGCATCCGAGCATTTTCCCCGTTGTCCGTTTTGCAATCCGGCACTCCTATGTCATCCGGCGTCCCCTTCTCGCCTCTCTTCGTGAGCGGGTGTTAAACTTTCTCGGAATGGCCCGAGGTTTGCCAAGCGGCCTTGGTATAGCATCGGTAGACCGCCTGTCAAGTTTCGTGCCATTTGGAGGTCGTTTGATACTCCAACGGTTAACCGGGTAACCGTAAAAGCCTCTTTTGTGTGCAGCCCAACACCCCTTCCAAAGTGGCCCAAAGCCCATCTAACTCCCCTCCATGCTCTCGGTCGTTCGATCACGATCGCGTGGCCGAAAACCGCTCCTCATTTGGACTCTCCTAGCTCCCTCTACCTATAAAGCTAGCCCCTCCCCCAAAATTCGCGGTCAAATTCCCCCCGAAACCCTAGCCCCGCTCCCTCTCCACCGCCGGACATGTCCGCCGCCGTCCGGACAAAATCGCCGCCGCCCCGCGGCCACTGGCATCGCGCCACGTGGCACGCCGCCACCCGCCGACGCCGCGGCCCGCCCGAGCCCATCGCGGGCCCGCCCGAGCCCATCACGGGCCCGCGCGCCGCCGCTACCGGCCCGCGCCCCGCACCTCCCGGCCCGCGCGCCCGTCCCCGCCGCCTGGACCCCGCGCCGCCGCGCCTTCCCGCCGCCTCCTTCAACCCCGCCGCTTCCTCGCCGCCTGTGCCCCGAGCGCGCCGCCTCGACGCCCGGCGAGATCCGCTGGAGCGCGCCTCCCTCCGCCTCGGCCTCCCTCCGCCGCCGGCGACTGTCCCTGCCGGCGCCACCTCGCAAGCCCCGTCACCGGCCGCCGGACCCCAACCCGAGCGCGCCCCGCCATCTCCTCCTCATTCCTGGCCAGATCCGGCGAGGATCCGGCCGGATCCGCCGCCCTCGCCCCGCCCCGACCTCGCCGGCACTTGCTCCGGCCGCCCCTCCCCGTTCTCCGGCGAGTCTCTCCGGCGAGAGTCCGGCCTCGCCTCGGTTCCTGTGCCGCCGGGATCCCGATCCAGATCCGTTTGAGGTTGACTTTCCTCCCTCCAAAATTCCACTAAGTCCAGTATATTTGCACATTTTCATGCCATGTTCAACACATCATATCTCTTCATCCGTAGCTCCATTTCGTGCGTGTAATATGTCAAATTGTTCGTCTCGACGAGTACTTCATTTCATTCCATTGCATCTTTTTCATTTGAGCTCATCTTGATGCCCGAAATGCTGTTGGAAGAGTGCATGTTGATGTAATGATATCCACCTTGCAAAAGCGTTTCAATATGCGGGTCTATCCTTGGTGGGACCTTCGAGTTCATTTTGGATAGGGTCGCATATTGGGCGTGACAAAATGTCACTATTTTAACGGACTTTGTTATTCTTGATATCCCTGAGGACGATAGTATATTAATTATCCTTGGTAGACCTTTTCTTAATACTGCAGGGGCTGTTATTGATTGCAACAAAGGTTGTCACTTTTCATGTTAATGGTAATGAGCACACGATACACTTTCCGAGGAAACAATCTCAAGTTCATAGCATCAATTCTATTGAAAAAGATCCAACTATCATTTTTGGAGGTTTTGAATTTCCTCTCCCTACTGTCAAGAAAAAGTATGATATTCTTATTGTTGGGGATTTTCATATCCCCGCTGAGGTAACTTAGTGTTATTCGAAATTTCTCAGGTTCCGTGTTATTCAGAATGAGTTTGTTAACAAGACTTGATCAACCTTGTTAGTGGTTTCATTTTGATGATCACGAGATGGATGAAACTAGAAGGCACAACCTTCTGTACCCCCTTTTTACTTTCTATTATTTAGAATAAATAAAGCAAAAATAGTATTATCCGTCTGTTTTCTGAATGATCCGTGCATTAAAAAATAGTCCGCAAATAAAAGTGCTCCAAATGCCCTGCAAATTTAGTATGACTTTTTTTTGGAATATTTGAGGATTTTAGGCACTGAAAACACTGCAAGAGGGGCAAGCACCAGGCCACAAGAGAGGAGGGCGCGCCCCCCTGTAGGGCGCGCCCCCCTATCTCGTGGGCCCCTGGTGGCTCCACTCCACTTATGCCAGCACCCACACACTTCATCTTCTACCCAAAAAAATCCCCATCCAGCTCAAGCACGAGTTCTAGCTCGTTTTGCTGTGATTTTCGATCTCCTTGCTCAAAGCTCCATTCACAAAACTGCTTTGGGAGATTGTTGCTTGGTATGTGACTCCTACATTGATCCAATTAGTTTTTGTTCTAGTCCTTATTCATTGCAAATTTTTGCTGCATAGGTGACCATGTTCTTGAGCTTGCATGTTAAATTTTTTGAGGTCCCAAGCAATTCCAATGCATGATATAGGCTCTAGGCACTTTGTAGGAGTAGTTGCTATCAATCTTGTTTAGTTTTATTCACTTTTATTTTGAAGTTACTAAAATTTCAGAAGTTTTCAGAAAATGTTAAGGAGGCTCTTTAAAGGCCCTTCTAGCCAAAGCTCTAAGGAAAAACAAGACAAAGAGAAGGAAAAAGCCAAATATAATCTTCCTCGCTTAGCGGAAGTATGGTCGTGTGAATGGCCATGTGAGGATTTCTTGAAAGAAGCCGGAATTCATGAAGACTTTTATGCTTTAATCGAGACTGCAGGCCTCACCGGTTTCATGAACGACCGAATCGATCAGTATCTCTTACTCGCCAATACTTTTGTGCAAAACTTTTATTATTATCCTAAGAAATCACTGCCTGCAGTATCATTTCATTTATATGATGAATTCAAAGAAATGTCTCTACGTCATTTTTGCGCGGTATGTAGGATACCTTATGAGGGAGAATTAGATGAACCCCATCGTGATGATGTGGGTGGCTTTGTTAATACTATTGCTGTAGAGGAGCCAAAGAAGGGCTCCGAGGCGAAGGTCTCTAGCATACACTTTCCTGTTTTACGCTACTTCATATTTGCTAGTAGATGCTTGATTGGTCATGGAAATAGTGGAAATTTGAGCATTCCAGATATTATTATTCTTCAACATGCTTTGCTGGGAGACAATACTTTTAGTATGGGTGCCGTCATTGCTAAACGGCTAGCCCTGAATCGTACAAAAGGCCCCATATTTGGAGGTATCTATGCTGCACGTCTTGCTGAACATTTTCAGATACCCATTTGGCACTATGAGGAGGAGGAGACAAAATTACCTCCTCACATTTTAGATTACAAGAGCATGGTAGCACACAAGTTTATTGTTGACAACGAAGAGAAGATGCTCCTGTATAGACTTAGATTCAATAAGAAACACTTTGAGTTTATTATTTTGCCTGCACCTCTGTTATTTGATTTGCTTGCAGAAAGTCGCCTTGTCACGCCGGAAGCGGTGAACAACCATCTAGCCCAAGCTTTTACTCCGGAACCTGAACCTGAGCCGGAACCTGAACTGGACCCTTATCGTGCATCATCTATCCAGTGGGATCCGAAGATGACCAGCTAGTGGTATACTGATTACACCTCCCACTACACTGGGGAGAGTAGCGGTGGTCCTTGGTATTAAACCAACTTAGGCCAAAAGCCTAAGCTTGGGGGAGTATGTATTTCTCACCGACTTTACATTCATGTTCACACACTAGTCGTCGGTGCTCATACTCTTTCATTGTATTATCCATGTTCACACACTAGTCGTCGGTGCTCATACTTTTTCTAGTTTTCTTCTTGGGTGTTTGATAAATCTTGAGAAAAAACAAAATAATTAGTTAGTTTAATTTCCATGCTTGTAGTAGAAATTAAAATGAAAAACCAAAAAGATTTCTAGTTCTTCTTCTTACTTGTTGGGAGCTTTCCCGTGTAAATAGTTTTCTTTTCTTTTCTTTCTTTTGGGGGTCGAGAAGACCATATTGAAAATGCTCAGTGGCTCTTATATGCATGATTGTTTATTTAATTTAGAGCCCATATTGCCTGTCTTCTCTCTTGAGTTGAATGCTTGCAGATTCCAGCTTAGTCCAATGCACGTGCACTCTTATTATTATACACATCGTTCGGTCGTGCAAGTGAAAGGCAATAATGACGATATATGATGAACTTATTGGGATGAGAAAAGCTGGTATGAACTCGACCTCTCTTGTTTTTGTAAATATGATGATTCATTGTTCCTGAGTCAGCTATTATGAAGTAAACATATTTGTAATGACATTTAGAGATTATAGTTACTTGTGCCATGCTTGATTAGCTATGAGTTATAATGGTTTATCTTGCGTGCCAACCTGCTATTAGAATGATTATGATGTGGTATGATGGGATGGTATCCTCCTTTGAATGAATTGAGTGACTCGACTTGGCACATGTTCACGCATGTAGTTGAATCAAATCAACATAGCCTTCATGATATTTATGTTCATGGTAGATTATATCCTACTCATGCTCGTATTCGGTGTAAATTAATTCTAATGCATGTTTATGACTGTTGTCGCTCTCTCAGTTGGTTGCTTCCCAATCTTTTGCTAGCCTTCACCTTTACTAAGCGGGAATACTACTTGTGCATCCAAACTCCTTAAACCCCAAAGTTGTTCCATATGAGTCCACTATAATTAACTCCCTATATGCGGTATTTACCTGCCGTTCCAAGTAAATTTGTATGTGCCAAACTCCAAACCTTCTAATGAAATTCTATTTTGTATGCTTGAGCAGCTCATGTTACAACTAGGGCTGCCTATATCTTCCATGCTAGGTGGGTTATTCTCAAGAGGAGTGGACTCCGCTCCTCATTCACGAGAAAGGGCTGGTAACCGGGATGCCCAGTCCCATGATCCAAAAAGATCAAAGCAAATCAAAATAATTAAACAAAACTCCCCCAGGGCTGTTGTATGTTGGAGGCACTCGTTGTTTCGAGAAAGCCATGGATTGATGCTTGTTGGTAGTTGGGGGAGTATAAACCTTTACCATTCTATTTGGGAACTGCCTATAATGCATGTAGTATGGAAGATACAGCCATCTCATAGTTGTTGCGTTGACAGCTAAAGTATGCCGCTCAAAATGTTACTCAATCTCTAATTTAAAATCGAGCTCTGGCACCTCTACAAATCCCTGCTTCCCTCTGTGAAGGTCCTATCTATTTACTTTTATGTTGAGTCATCATCCTTCTTATTAAAAAGCACCCACTGGAGAGCACACTGTCATTTGCATTCATTATTATTGGTTTATATTGGGTATGACTTGACTGGATCTCTTTTACCATGAATTACAATGTTTAGCCAGTCTTTGATCTTTAAAGGTGCTCTATATTTATGTTTTGCGGTCTCAGAAAGGGCTAGCGAGATACCATTTTGTTATATCATGTTATGATTATTTTGAGAAAGTGTTGTCATCCGAGTTTTATTATTACGGCTCGCTAGCTGATTATGCTATTGATATGAGTAATTGTGAGACCTATGTGTTATTGTGAGTATGGTTAGTTCATAATATTTGCTGAAACTTGAATGCTGGCTTTTCATGTTACAACAACAAGAGCAAACAAAGTTTGTAAAAGTTTTTCTTTATCACTTTCAGTTTATTAACTGAATTGCTTGAGGACAAGCAAAGGTTTAAGCTTGGGGGAGTTGATACATCTCCAACGTATCTACTTTTCCAAACACTTTTGCCGTTGTTTTGGACTCTAACTTGCATGATTTGAATGAAACTAACCCGGACTGACGCTGTTTTCAGCAGGACTGCCATGATGTTGTTTTATGTGTAGAAAAGAAAAGTTCTCGAAATGTCCTAGAAATCCACGGAGGAACTTTTTGGAATTAATAAGAATTTTTGGCGAAAGAATTAATGCCAGGGGGCCCACGGCCTATCCACGAGACAGGGGGCGCCCCCCCTAGGGCGCGGCCCCCTATCTCGTGGGCCCACTGGACCTCCTCCGACCTCAACTCCATCTCCATATATTCTGTCTCGGGGAGAAAAAAATAAGGGAGAAAGTTTCATCGCATTTTACGACACGGAGCCGCCGCCAAGCCCTAATCTCTCTCGGGAGGGCTGATCTGGAGTCCGTTCGGGTCTCCGGAGAGGCGGCTTTGTCGCCGTCATCATCATCAACCATCCTCCATCACCAATTTCATGATGCTCACCTCCGTGCGTGAGTAATTCCATCGTAGGCTTGCTGGACGGTGATGGGTTGGATAAGATTTACCATGTAATCAAGTTAGTTTTGTTAGGGTTTGATCCCTAGTATCCACTATGTTCTGAGATTGATGTTGCTATGACTTTGCTATGCTTAATGCTTGTCACTAGGGCCCGAGTGCCATGATTTCAGATCTGAACCTATTATGTTTTCATGAATATATGTGTGTTCTTGATCCTATCTTGCAAGTCTATAGTCACCTATTATGTGTTATGATCCGACAACCCCGAAGTGACAATAATCGGGACACTTCTCGGTGAGGACCATAGTTTGAGGAGTTCATGTATTCACTATGTGCTAATGCTTTGTTTCGGTTCTCTATTAAAAGGAGGCCTTAATAGGCCTTAGTTTCCGTAAGGACCCCGCTTCAACGGGAGGGTAGGACAATAGACGTCATACAAGTTCTTTTCCATAAGCACGTATGACTATTTACGGAATACATGCCTACATTACATTGATGAATTGGAGCTAGTTCTATATCACCCTGTGTTATAACTATTGCATGAGGAATCGCATCCGGCATAATTATCCATCATTGATCCATTGCCTACGAGCTTTTCATTTATTGTTCTTCGCTTATTTACTTTTTCGTTGCTACTGTTACAACTACTACAAAAACCCAAAAACATTTATCTGTACTTTTGCTACCGCTACATTTATTATCATACCACTTTTGCTACTAAACACTTTGCTGCAGATACTAAGTTATCCAGGTGTGGTTGAATTGACAACTCAACTACTAATACTCAAGAATATTCTTTGGGTCCCCTTGTGTCGAATCAATAAATTTGGGTTGAATACTCTACCCTCGAAAGCTGTTGCGATCCCCTATACTTGTGGGTTATCACCTCCCTAGTCCAATTCGGACCTGCCATGGGGGGGGGGTGCGGCCACCCTGCGGCCCTCATCTCCTTTCCACTAAAGCCCATTAAGGCCCACTACTTCCCCCGGGGGGTTCCGGTAACCTCCCGGTACTCCGAAAAATGTCCAAACTCTTCCGAAACCTTTCCGGTGTCCGAACATAACCTTCCAATATATCAATATTTATGTCTCATCCATTTTGAGACTCCTCGTCATGTCCGTAATCTTGTCCGAGAGTCCGAACAAACTTCGGTCATCAAAAACACATAACTCTTGATACAAATTGTCATTGAACGTTAAGCGTGCGGACCCTACGGGTTCGAGAACTATGTAGACATGATCGAGACACATCTCTGATCAATAAACAACAGTGGAACATGGATGCTCATTTGGGCTCCTACATATTCCACGAAGATCTTTATCGGTCAAACCACACAACAACATACGTTGTTCCCTTTGTCATCGGTATGTTATTTGCCCGAGATTCGATCGTCGGTATCATCATACCTAATTCAATCTCGTTACTGACAAGTCTCTTTACTCGTTCTATAATACTTCATCCCGCAACTAACTCATTAATCAGATTGCTTGCAAGGCTTATAGTGATGAGCATTACCACGAGGGCCCAGAGATACCTCTCCGATACACGGAGTGACAAATCCTAATCTTGATCTATGCCAACTCAACAAACACCTTCAGAGAGACTTGTAGAGCATCTTTATAATCACACAGTTACGTTGTGATGTTTGATAGCACACAAGGTGTTCCTCCGGTATTCGGGAGTTGCGTAATCTCATAGTCTGAGGAATATGTATAAGTCATGAAGAAAGCAGTAGGAATGAAACTGTAACGATCATAATGCTAAACTAACGGACGGGTATTGTCCATCACATCATTCTCCTCATGAAGTAATCCCGTTCATCAAATGGCACCACGTGTCTATGGTTAGGAAACATAACCATCTTTGATTAACAAGCTAGTCTAGTAGAGGCATACTAGGGACAGTATGTTTTGTCTATGTATTCACACATGTGCTAAGTTTCAGGTTAATACAATTCTAGCATGAATAATGAACATTTATCATGGTATAAGTAAATATAAATAACAACTTTATTATTGCCTCTAGGGCATATTTCCTTCAGTGTCCCACTTGCACTAGGGTCAATAATACAGATTACAAAGTAATGATTCTAACACCCATGGAGTCTTGGTGCTGATCATGTTTTGCTCGTGGAAGAGGCTTAGTCAATGGGTCTGCAACATTTAGATCCGTAGTATTTTGCAAATCTCTATGTCTCCCTCCACGACTTGATGCTGGATGGAATTGAAGTGTATCTTGATGTGTTTGGTTCTCTGGTGAAATCTGGATTCCTTTGCCAAGGCAATTGCACCAGTATTGTCACAAAATATTTTCATTGGACCCGCTGCACTAGGTATAACAACTAGATAGGATATGAACTGCTTCATCCAGACTCCTTCATTTGTTGCTTCCGAAGCAGCTATGTACTCCGCTTCACACGTAGATCCTGCTACGACACTTTGCTTGGAACTGCACCAACTGACAGCTCCACCATTCAATATAAATATGTATCCGAATTGCGACATAGAGTCATCCGAATCAGTGTCAAAGCTTGCATCGATGTAACCATTTACGACGAGCTCTTTGTCACCTCCATAAATGAGAAACATATCCTTAGTACTTTTCAGGTATTTCAGGATGTTCTTGACCACTTTTCAGTGCTCCACTCCTGGATTACATTGGTACCTCCCTGCTATAATTATAACAAGGCACACATCAGGTCTGGTACACAAGATTGCATACATGATAGAACCTATGGCTGAAGCATAGGGAATGTCTTTCATTTTCTCTCTATCTTCTGCAGTGGTCGGGCATTGAGTCTGACTCAACTTCACACGTTATAACACAGGCAAGAACCCTTTCTTTGACTTATCCATTTTGAACTTCTTCAAAACTGTATCAAGGTATGCGCTTTGTGAAAGTCCAATTAAGCATCTTGATCTATCTCTATAGATCTTGATGCCTAATATGTAAGCAGCTTCACCGAGGTCTTTCATTGAAAAGTTCTTATTCAAGTATCCTTTTATGCTATCCAGAAATTTTGTATCATTTCCAAACAACAATATGTCATCCACATATAATATTATAAATGCTATAGAGCTCCCACCCACTTTCTTGTAAATACAGGCTTCTCCAAACATCTGTATAAAACCATGTGCTTTGATCACACTATTAAAGCGCATATTCCAACTCTAAGGGGCTTGCACCAGTCCATAAATGGATCGCTAGAGCTTGCATACTTTGTTAGCACCTTTTGGATCGACATAACCTTCTGGTTGCATCATGTACAACTCTTCTTTAAGAAATCCATTAAGGAATGCAGTTTTGACATCCATTTGCCAAATTTCATAATCATAAAATGCAGCAATTGCTAACATGATTTGGACAGACTTAAGCATCGCTATGGGTGAGAAGGTCTCATCGTAGTCAACTCCTTGAACTAGTTGAAAACCATTCGCAACAAGTTGAGCTTTGTAGACAGTAAAATTACCGTCAGTGTCAGTCTTTTTCTTGAAGATTCATTTATTTTCTATGGCTTGCCGATCATCGGGTAAGTCCACCAAAGTCCACACTTTGTTCTCATACATGGATCCCATCTTAGATTTCATGACCTCAAGCCATTTCACAGAATCCGGGCTCATCATCGCTTCCTCATAGTTCGTAGGTTTATCATGGTCTAGTAACATGACTTCCAGAACAGGATAACCGTACCACTCTGGTGCAGAACATATTCTGGATGACCTACGAGGTTCGGTAGTAACTTGATCTGAAGTTTCATGATCATCATCATTAACTTCTTCTCTAATTGGTGTAGGAATCACTTGAACTGATTTCCGTGATGAACTACTTTCCAATTCGGGAGAAGGTACAATTACCTCATCAAGTTCTACTTTCCTCCCACTCACTTCTTTCGATAGAAACTCCTTCTTTAGAAAGGATCCATTCTTAGCAACGAATATCTTGCCTTCGGATCTGTGATAGAAGGTGTACCCAACAGTTTCCTTTGGGTATCCTATGAAGACGCACTTCTCCGATTTGGGTTCGAGCTTATCAGGTTGAAGCTTTTTCACATAAGCATCGCATCCCCAAACTTTAAGAAACAACAAATTGGGTTTCTTGCCAAACCACATTTCATATAGCGTCATCTCAACGGATTTCGATGGTGCCCTATTTAAAGTGAATGCAACCGTCACTACTAGGGAAAACCTTATACACAGAATCTTAGCAGCAACGCGGTTCAGGGGTAGGCGCTGCTGCTAATTAGCAGCAGCGAGGGAAAACAATAGGCGCTACTGCTACTGACTTAGCAGTAGCGCGGTTTGGCGGAACCACGCTGCTACTAAAGTTGACCGACAGTTCCCGCCAACCTAGATTTAGCAGTAGCGCGGTCTATATAAGCACGTTGTTGATAAAGTAATAGCAATAGCGCACTTTTTCCTATACGTGGTACTGCTAATTGTTGCCTTTTTTTTTGAAACTGGCTAGATGGCGGGACCCACTTAGCAGTAGAGCATGTGTCATAAGCGCGCTGCTGCTACACTTATAGCAGTAGCGCAGTTTATGACCAGCGCTACTGCTAAGCCACAGCATATGCCACCTTTCCCCCTCCCCCTCTCCCTCCCCATCCTCTCTTCCTCACTTTCCCCTACCTCCCACCTCCTCTCTCCCTTACTTTTCTTCTTTCTCACTACTTCTCCCCCATTACTCTCCTTCTTCTATCTATCTTTCTCTCTCTTTATTGCTCCTAGCTAACTTACACCGCCTCCATTAATGCATCTCCTTTCTCTTTTTCCTCTCCCTCTACTAGATAGTCATCTCCTTCCCTAACTAGCTTGGTAGATCTACCCATTTAATGAAGTGAGCTATGTACCTCCCTAACTAGATCTAGCCATCTCAAGAAGTAAGTTTTGTCCACTTTTGTTCATTCCCTAGTTGTGTGGTGACACCGATCGACATCATCATCACCGTGCTCGATCTAGAGATAGGTGATTAAAAGTTTGTGCTTTTGCAAGAATGGAAATATGTGTATGTGTGTGATATGACATAATCGCGTGATATGATGGAAATTGTGTGTGTGCCTTGAGTTGCCTATGTTTTGCCGAAATGTTGATTTATTTCCGTTTTGGCGAATTTCGGGCAAACTCTATATGTCCTGTTTTTAGGGAAGGTCATGCCGAATTTTTGTATGACTTTGATGCATGCACGCATTTTTATAATCAAATTGTTTATTATTGCCATGCAGGCATTAATGATGGTTAGTGGAACGATGGTGGACAGGTGGTTGCGGTCGGCGGTGCAGGACATGAAAGAAAAAAATTGACAGAGGTTTTATGTCCGTGTCGAAGATGCAAAGGAAAACTTTGGCTCAACCCCTATGACGATGGTCGTGTAGAAGCGCACCTGCTCATGACTGGTTTCATGGATAGCTATACTCGGTGGATAATTGAAGATGAGGATGATGATGTTGAGGACGCCGACGAGGCAGGCAATGACGACACGGGGCAAGACGAAGAGATGATCGACAATGATGGCGGGAAGAGGCCGAACATGGCGGATGAGAAAGGGCCAGACATGGCGGCGGAGAAGGAGCCGGACATGGCGGCGGAGAGAACGTGGAATCCACGCCGCGGAGTTCGTCGGTACTAAGTTCAATTGTGCAGGACCCTCATGTTCAAGCACTGCTTTACAAGGAGATGAGTACTGAGAGAGCTGCTTCTAGAGAGGAGGCTAAGCTGCAGCAACTGGTGGTTGACTTGAACACTCCATTGTATGATGGTTGCAATCCTGAGGTGACCCGCTTGAGTTTCACGCTCCAACTCATGAAGACGAAGGCTAAAAAAATGGACCGACACTAGCCTCAATGAGCATCTCAAGTACCTAAAGGATGTTTTTCCCGCGGGTAATCTCTGTCCTACTAGTGTGGATGAGGCCAATGAGATCGTGTGCCCTCTTGATCTGCTGCACGTTAGATACCATGCATGAATCAACGATTGCATAATTTATTGGAAGGAGCACGTGGAAAAAACAAGCTGTTCGGTGTGCAATGCTTATCGATACAAGAAGGCCGGGAATAAATCTCCCCAGAAAGTTTTATGGTACTTACCGATCACTCCCCGTCTCCAGCGGTATTTCATATATCCCAAGAAGCAAAGCTCATGCACTGGCACACGGAGAGGAAGAAGCCTGACGGTGGAGATGATCCGAAGCTGAGACACGTCAAGGATGGAAGCCAGTGGAGAGCATTGAACGGCTTCTATCAGAATTTCGAATGTGAAGCAAGGAACATCATGCTCGGCGTGTGTACCGATGTCATGAATCCATTTGGCAACCAGAACACCAACCATAGCACATGGCCCATGTTTGCATGGATGTACAACCTCCCCCTGGTTGTGCATGAAGTCAAAGTACATTCACATGAGCATGCTAATTCAAGGGCCGAAACAACCAGGAAATAATATTAATCTGTATTTGGGGATACTTCAAGAGGAGTTAGACACATTATGGAAAACACTGGCCAAGACATGGGACGCCAGCAAAGGCGAGTATTTCTACATGAGACCCGCGCTGATCACGACAGTGCATGACTATCTCGGTTACGGATATGTCATAGGCTAGGTGTGCCATGGATATTGCGGATGCATGCGGTGCATGGACGATACGACGTCTCAGCAGCTAACGTCAAGGAAAGAGGGCGGGTCTGGGAAAATCGTGTACATGGGGCATCAAAGATGGCTCGAGAAGGACGACCCATGGCGAAACCGTGGAGATCTATTCAATGGTCACACTGAGCATCGAGGACCTCCACGTAAGCGGAGCAGTGCCGAAACAAATGAGATGTTGAAAAACTGGGAAAAGTGCCCCGCGCCAGGAAAGACAATGAAAAAGGCGCCGGAGCCCCTACTGAAGGTATGGAAGATGAGGTATGTGTTCTGGGACTTGGAGTACTGGCACAAACTCAACACACCTAATTGCCTTGATCAAATGCATATCTCTAAGAATGTCCTTGAGAGCTTGCTCGCGACACTGATGAACATGCCGGGTAAGACCAAGGATGGGCCGAAGGCAAGAAAAGACTTGCAAGATTTGGAAATCAGGGAAGATTTGCACATGCCGCCCCGTAAAAAGTCAGATGAGACAGAGATGGAGACAGAGGCACGGGAGAAGAAGGGCAAAAAAGTAAAGGAAGGGGATTATTGCCCCCCTTCTTGCTTCACCTTAAGTCAGGCTCAGATCGATCAATTCTTTAAGTGCCTTACCGGAGTCAAAGTTAGTTCCGGTTACTGTGGCAAGATAAGCAGACATCTAGACACGAACAAGAAAAGGTTCAGCGGGATGATGTCCCATGACTGTCATGTGATGATGACGCAAATACTACCTGTTGCCCTTAGAGGCATAATGGACAATCATGTCCGTGACACGCTTATTGGTATGTGCAACTTTTTCGACGTCATCTCTCGAAAGTCGATCAGTGTGAAGCAGCTCCAAAGGCTACATGAAGAGATCGTTGTGATACTGAATGAGCTTGAGATGTATTTCCCTCCCGCGTTCTTTGACGTCATGGTGCATCTGTGTGTCCATATTGTGGACGACATAATAGGCCTGGGGCCGTCATTCCTACACAACATGATGCCGATTGAGAGGATGAATGGGATCATCAATGGATTCGTTCATAACGTGTCCCGTCCGGATGGAAGCATCGTCCAGTGCTATCTGACATAAGAGTGCATCTCTTTCTGCGAGAATTTTATATATGGCGCGGACCAGCCACCTGGTGTTGGTGTTGGTTTGCCCGTTAACAAGCACGATGTGAGGATCGAAGGAGAAGGTCACTCCAACAATCACAGGGAACTGCACGTGGCATACTCAGATCGACGCAACGACTTTGATAGAGCAAACTTGGTAGTGCTACAACACCTAGACGAGGTAGATCCTTTCGTGGCACTGCACAAAGAAATTATCGCAAAGAAGTATCGTGACCGGGGGTATGCACGATGGACGCCGAAGTTACTAGATCACAACTCCACTTTCATGCATTGGTTCAAAGAGCATATTATTGCTAATCCCCCGGAAGAGGGCTCTAAGGATGGATTGCTCATATACGCCTTAGCACATGGCCCCTCGCCCAACCTCATAGCCTATCAGACATACGATATCAACGGATACACGTTCTAAGCACATGACACAATGCTTCTTCATAACCGACCCATTCAATCCCAGCCGTGTTGTCGTGAGGAGAGGCAAAAGGAACATCATTGCAATGGATGGAGTCGCCAATGTGGAAGACTACGATCATTACGGCAACCCAATGAGGGAAGATGACGATGACGATAAAGTATATGTCAAAAGAGGAATCAATACTACATTACCTAAGAAAGATCGTACTCCATGGAAAAGGAAAAGTCACAATGAGGGGCTCAATTATTCTTCAATGAACAAGAAGGGAAAGAAGCTCACTCAAAAACCAAAACGTCAATGCTGAGGAACCGTACGTTATCGGTCAAATGATGTAATTTATATGTTCCCATTTTGTGTACACACTTGGCAATTATGCATTGGTCAAATGATGTAATATATATGTTCCCATTTTGTATACATAATTAACCGTCAAATGATGCATTATATATCGCCTTAGTTATATACATTGTATCACCTTCCCTTCGTTCACTGCTCTCGGAAAAAAGCAAAAGAAAATAAAAGAAAAGGGAGAGAAAATAAAGGAAAAGAAAATAGAAGAAACAAACAGGAATACTGCTACAGGTAATAGCAGTAGCGCTTTCTACAGGAAACGCTATCGCTATCTGTAGTAGTAGTAGTAGCGCTTTCTGAAATAAACGCTATAGCTATCTAAAATAGCAGTAGCACGTTCTTCACAAAAGCGCTATAGCTAACTTAGCTATAATGCATTTGCCGGAACGCGCTACTGCTATCTCGACATAACCCCCCAAAATCCTCACTCCCTCTGCATATTCCCACCTTTTCTCTTCCCCCAAATCCCTCTCTCTCTTCCCTCATGTGGTCGCTGCCGGAGCCCTCGATCCCTGCGCTCGCCCCTCGACCCCGGCGCTGGGCCCCGCCCCGGCGCTCGCCCCCGTCCCCGTGGTCGCCCCCGACCCCGCGCTCGCCCCTGTCTCCCCTGACCCGGCACTCGCCCCCGCCTCGCTCGCTGCCGCACCGTCTCCCCCGACCCCATCTCTCTCTGCCCTCTGTAAGCCCTCTCCCCTCCCCTCTTATCTGCTATTTAGTGCTAATTAGTATGAAATAGTATGAACCCTAGGCTATTTTTTAGTGTAACAAAAAATAGAATTGATTATATAGGTTTCTTGCATTTTTTAGTTAAAGAAATTGTTGTTATTTAAATTTTATAGTGCTAGTTAGTTAATTAGAGTTAGTATGAAACCTAGGACAGATTAGTTAAAAGAATTGTTGCTATTTGAATTTTTTAGTTAAAGCAATTATTGCTATTTTAAAAAAAGAATTTGAAGTGGACAGATTAGTTCTATATTTAAATAAAACATGACTTCTTGCATTTATATTTTTCTTCAAGTTCTATATTTTTCTTCCTTTTATAAGCGAATTTGAAGTGGACATGTGATTTGGACATGTCATATTTGGAATTTGGACATGTCATTTGGACATGTGATGTGCAGGGCAAATGATCCGAGTGGCCTATGTTTCGCCGGAATGTTGATTCATTTCCGTTCCGGTGAATTTAAAGCGCTCAATATGTCCACTTTTTAGCAAAGGTCATGCCAAAATTTTCCGTGAATTTTGGCATGACTTGTGCTAGAAAGTAGGCATATCGAGTGCCGGGAGTTGCTGGAATGACATTCCGGCAAACATAGATCTTTTTTTATGTCACTTCTCATTTTTTTGTAGTTTTAGAATTTAACGAGGAGACTTAATCATAGGAAACATGTCGAACAACGAAGAAACCGGGCCTTCTGACCAAGATGCAGACGAGATGGATTATGAGGGTGAACAAGAGTACCTCGACTATTTCACTTCTAAGCAAAGTCAAGGTTTGCAGGTCGTCCTTGATGATGGTACTGACGTCGACATCGATACCGAGGGCGCCGACACTGATGGCGGTGCCGAGACCGGCGGGGAAGGTACCGGCGAGGAAGGTACCAGCGAGGAAGATACCGGTGCCGATACCGGAGAGAAGAACCAGAAGAAGCAGAGGATACGAAAACCTAACAAACTCGGCATCAGACGACGGGTGATCACAAAGATGGCGCTAGCAAGTTTGAGCCATTAGAGGCGGAAGAACCTCGCAAGTGCTATGGGAACCAAGTAGGATGCATCCTACGGGAATGCGCAAGCATCAACGACGATGACTTAAGGAGTAAAGAACATTTGAGGCAGTTGCTCCTGACGAAGTTGCACAAGAGATTCAAGTTCCCCGACCGGGATGATAGCATAGAGCAACCGTGGGATGATCCGAAGATGAAAAAGATTACGCCATGGGCATGTTAAACAATGATTTGGCATCTTGGAAACGGAGGGTGAAATGAGCTATTGAGGCTGAGGAGCCCCTGTCCAAGATTCTGGAGGAAAATCCGACACTTACGGAAGAGGAGTTCGAAAAGTTCAAGGCACTTGCACTACCGAGGCAGCCAAGGCTAAGGCTGCAAAATTCAAGAGCCTTCAGCAAAGGAACACGGGGAAACATCGCCTCAGAAGCCATGGCTACCTTGGAAAAAGGCCCATATGGGAGAAGGAGGACGCAAAACGTGAAGCCGCGGGTCTCCCAGACCACTTCGCGAAGTTCACCAACCCCTTGGAGCGTGACTTCATCAGGGCCCACTACAAGTGGGACAAGAAAAAGAAGGTTTTTTTACACGGATGAGATCACAAGGAGATTGATTAGATTACTGGTAATTATTCTTTTACCACCTTACATTTATCTCCTGGTCAAGTTGACTACACATTCGTAAATGGTTCACATATTCCTTCTACAGGAGAAGACACACCAGCTTGAAGCCGAAAGCCCTAATTCGCCAATGAGGCCCAAGTGGGACACCCATATCAACCAGGCCTTTAATGAACTTAAGGGACTTCCTGTGGGCCAGCAGCCGCAATATGGACGTGTGCACGGCGCCGGAGACGGTGCCACGTGGAAGGTGTTTTACAATGAGGGCCCGGAGGCCAAGAAGGCGAAAATGAAATTTAGTCAGGCGAACATCAACGAGAAGGTGAAGCTAGCTATCGAGAAAAAAGCAGCTGAGGACGCGCAAAAATCGGCCGAGGAGAAACGTGATTTGCTAAAGTAGGCAGTAGATGCAGCTGTAAATGCCTGCAGAAATCATTTTGCTACTAACTTGGTCCCGGCTATCATCAATTGTACGAAGGAAAATCCAGACAAGACGGTACATGATTTCTCCATGCCCAGTTTCGTCGGAAGCAACTCGGTGAACAACACCACCACACCATCATCTGCTCACGCAAACCGGGCCTGCTCACGCACCCGCATCCGCACCCGCTCATAGCAGCCCGTCCTCAGTCTCTGGCGCGCTAGGCGGGCCTTCGTCTTTGGCTGAGCTCGACGCCCTCACAGTAATTACATGTCGCACCAACATATATATCTAGAATATTCCATTTTCGTTGCCTTTCGGATGTTTTACGCCGCAGACATATGTTTGCAGGCTGACGAAATCCCGTGCACCATACTCTACTTGAGCAAAGGCCAGAAGGTGGGACGTGGGAAAGGGGGTGATTACGAAGCCCTTGCAATTCACGTTCCACAACCAGCCGATGCCCACTGGGCACTTCAGGGTTAACTTGTCCAGTGTGAAATCAGGGCACGAGGATTTGCCTCCTCCAGTACGGCTTGGGGGAGAGGACGACGAGACCCAGCTGCGGATTGGAAGCTGCAAGGGTTGGATGCTACTATGGCCGAAGAATCTTCTTCGTCTGGAGCCGGCCGAGAGCACACCAATAACCACACATCAACAAGCATGTATGGAGACCACCACCCCATCTACGCAATTACCAGCTCCTGTAGTGCCGGGTGAGAGTGGCGGATGACGGGATGAAGGGGGTCCAATAGTGGCTGATGCAATCGGCCCCGTAGAACAAAGAATGGACGATGAGATGTAGGAGACAGAGGACCCAATGGGTTTCCTCAATACAGGCGCCAATGAAGGTGACAAAGATATGATGAGTCAACCATATGACGAATCGGGCTATCAGCATGCTGATGAGGATATGGATGATTTGCTTGGGCAGGAACGTCCTAGCAGGGACTGCAAGAAGTCTCTCTTCACGAAATCCTCACAGGACACGCCTGAAGATGCTGCCTCAACACAAGCTCAACTAGCCAGGGGTCGTACAGTGCTTAGCCCGGCAACACTGGGGCATGGGTTAAGGAAGGGTCTGGAAGGTGTGCCCAAGAAAAAGGAGGCGAAGAGATCAGGGAAGATAGGCTCAGCTGCCTGCAAACAAGCCAGAGCACATAGCAGCCAGATGGTGGATTCTGAAGAGGTACCCGTCAAAGGTGCAGCCATGGTCCATGTCACGGGCGAGCCAATGCTACCGCCAAAACCGCTGGAGGCACTATCAGGGGATGTCAGGAGATTGCACGACCATGTGCCATCGATTGAGAAAATCCTACTACCCTTGAAGGATCCAAGATAACTGACATATGCAACTCGTGTGCCTGAGGGGAAGTGCTACGTCGACACATGGCCCGCGGAGGTGTTATTCCTGGGGTTTGACCATATCTTCAAGATGTTTCTGACAAGGCGACTTGATTTTACAATCGTCCGCCTTTTTGCGCTATATATGAGCTCCGTCATGAAGAGAGAAGAAGTCTCGCAAATTTGTGTGGCGGATCCGTACTACATGCACGAGTCCTTCTTGAGTCTCGGCGACTCTGAGCGTGAAACTGCTAGGGAGTACCTCCAAAACTTCATGGTACAGAATAAGGACCAGGAAATTGTCTTCCTGCCTTATCATCCAAAGTAAGTCATTTCTGGACAACCCTTTCGTACATTTCAATCATTCCTTCTCGCTCATATGGAGAATAATTTGAGGTGTCTTTTTCCCGGCAGCAACGGGTGCGCCGCCCTTATCATTCTTTACCTGCGAGTCTCCCATGCTGTGTATTTGGACCCTACCAGAAACTACGAGAAGAAGGATTACACCCTCATAATGAATATTCTAGATGATGCTCTCCAAGGCAGCTTTAGGGGTGGCCACGTGTAGATCAGGAAACAAAGGAACAAGAAGATGGGTTTCATGCATAAAACTAACTTCTGCTGCATCCATGTCCCAAAACCAAGCAAGAAAGATGGATTCTACATCCTCCATCTCATGATTGTGCTCAACATGGATCACCAAAAGCTTCACATCACAAGCAGAAATGATGATCGTATCCACAAGTGGGTAGAATCTCATGGAGAAGCAGATTATAAACTTAGATATGACTTCTTTTGCATCCAAAGGGACATGGCGACGATCATCATGAAAGAAGTTGTTGATGAGAAGGGGACCCTATATCGCGAGCTAACGTCCGAACTCGCATAGGCATGCAATGTCATGACCTCACGCCATTTAAGAAGCTAGGGTCCATCCTTGATGATATGGAAGGATGGAACTTCTAGTGATTTACGATGCCGATGATGATGATGATATGTGTCGGTTGAACTTGGATACTTTCTGTAGTGATGAAACTTTGTGATGTCCACGTCCTTGCCGAACTTGCGTAATTCTACTTTGTTAGTTTGGGTACGATGACCAGCGTACCTAGTTAATTAGTTTGTGTACTGTATGTTGCATCCAATTGCTAACCCTTTCTTTTTCGTGTTGCTCTAGTATATTTTGTTGCATATGATTGTACATCCTCTTGATGAAGATGCATCTCTAACAGGTACCTAGATTCTTGATGGCGAGGTGGCAGTGCTATGTCGTGTACAAAGGGAAGGTTCGGGGGGTGTACAACGAGTGGCCTGAGTGTCAGGCACAAGTGAATGGGGTCTCGGGCGCTGGCTATAAAGGCTTCAAAAGCAGACAAGAAGTAGAAGCTAGTTACTTGAGATTCACGCTAGCGCGAGAGAGGACTTATAACCGCCGCCCCATGTACTGCATAGTTCCGCTCTCACTCATAGTGATAGCTCTTCTCGCGTATATCATTGTTTAGATGGATGGCGATGTAGTTGCAAGTATTCGAGACTTGTATCGCTATTGTCGAAATGATGACGAGAGACCACTTCCTGTTGGATGATGATTATGATGATGACCACCTTGTATCGCTATGTATATGCTATGATTACATTTGTATGTGTACGATAAGCTAGAGATTATTGTATAAAGCCCAAAACGAAATTTAGCAGCACAAAATGTGAAGCAGAAAAAAAATTAAAAACTAATAACAGTAGCGCGGGGTATGGCATTAGCAGCAGAGAGCTCTTAGCAGTAGCACTCTTCTCATAAGGGCGCTGCAGCTATTATCAGCAGCACATGTTTCAGAAAAACACTACTGCTATCCCTAGTTAGCAGTAGCGCTGGTCAGACCGCGCTACTGATAAGCATTAGCTGTAGTGTCGTATCAGTAGCGCGGCGGCCCACGCTACTGATAAGCATATAACCCGCGCTACTGCTAGGCTTTTCCCTAGTAGTGCGTATCTAAAGCATGACCCCAAAACGATAGTGGTAAATCAGTAAGAGACATCATAGATCACACCATATCAAATAAAGTACGGTTACGACGTTTGGACACACCATCACGATGTGGTGTTCCAGGTGGCGTGAGTTGCGAAACTATTCCACATTGTTTCAAATGAAGACCAAACTTGTAACTCAAATATTCGCCTCCACGATCAGATCGTAGAAACTTTATTTTCTTGTTACGATGATTTTCCACTTCACTCTAAATTTTTTTGAACTTTTCAAATGTTTCAGAATATGTTTCATTAAGTAGATCTACCCATATATGCTCAAATCATCTGTGAAGGTCAGAAAATAACGATACCCGCCACGAGCCTCAATACTCATTGGTCCGCATACATCAGTATGTATTATTTCCAATAAGTCAGTAGCTTGTTCCATTGTTCCGGAGAACGGAGTTTTAGTCATCTTGCCCATGAGGCATGGTTTGCAAGCACCAAGTGATTCATAATCAAGTGATTCCAAAAGCCCATCAGCATGGAGTTTCTTCATGCGCTTTACACCAATATGACCCAGTGCCACAAATAAGTTGCACTATCATTATCAACTTTGCATCTTTTGGCTTCAATATTATGAACATGTGTATCATCACGATCGAGATTCAACAAAAATAGACCACTCAACAAGGGTGCATGACCATAAAAGATATTACTCATATAAATAGATCAACCGTTATTCTCTGATTTAAATGAATAACTGTCTCGCATTAAACAAGATCCAGATATAATGTTCATGCTCAACGCTGGCACCAAATAACAATTACTCAAGTCTAAAACTAATCCCGAAGGTAGATGTAGAGGTAGCATGCCGACGGCGATCATATAGACCTTGGAACCATTTACGACACGCATCGTCACCTCGTCCTTAGCCAATATTCGTTTAATCCGTAGCCCCTGATTCGATTTGCAAATATGAGGAACAGAACCAGTATCAAATACCCAGGCGCTACAATGAGCATTAGTAAGGTACACATCAATAACATGTATATCAAATATACCTTTCACTTTGCCATCCTTCTTATCCGCCAAATACTTGGGGCAGTTCCGCTTCCAGTGACTAGTCCCTTTGCAGTAGAAGCACTCGGTTTTAGGCTTAGGTCCAGACTTGGGCTTCTTCCTGGAAATAGCAACTTGCTTTCTATTCTTCTTGAAGTTCCCCTTCTTCCCTTTGCCCTTTTTCTTGAAACTAGTGGTCTTGTTAACCATCAACACTTGATGCCCCTTCTTGATTTCTACCTCCGCAACCTTTAGCATTGCGAAGAGCTCAGGAATCGTTTTCGTCATCACTTGCATATTGCAGTTAATCATGAAGCCTTTATAGCTTGGTGGCAGTGATTGAAGAACTCTGTCAATGAAACTATCATCAGGAAGATTAACTCCTAGCTGAGTAAAGTGGTTATGGTACCCAGACATTCTGAGTATGTGTTCATTGATAGAACTATTCTCCTCCATTTTGCAACTATAGAACTTGTTGGAGAATTCATATATCTCAACTCGGGCATTTGCTTGAAATATTAACTTCAACTCTTGGAACATCTCTTATGCTCCATGACGTTCAAAACGTCTTTGAAGTCCCGATTCTAAGCTGTAAAGCATGACACACTGAACTATCGAGTAGTCATCAGCTTTGATTTGCCAGACATTCATAACGTCCATAGTTGCTCCAGCAGCAGGCCTTGCACCTAGCGGTGCTTCAAGGACATAATTTTTTTGTGCAACAATGAGGATAATCCTCAAGTTACGGACCCAGACCGTGTAATTGCTGTCATCATCTTTCAATCAATATTTCTCTAGGAACGCATTAAAATTCAAGGGAACGGTAGCACGGGCGATTGATCTACAACAACATAGACATGCAAAAACTATCAGGACTAAGTTCATGATAAATTAAAGTTCAATTAATCATATTACATAAGAACTCCCACTTAGATAGACATCCCTCTAGTCATCTAAATGATCACGTGATCCAAATCAACTAAACCATGTCCGATCATCACGTGAGATGGAGTAGTTTTCAATGGTGAACATCAGTATGTTGATCATATCTACTATATGATTCACGTTCGACCTTTCGGTCTCAGTGTTCCGAGGCCATATCTGCATATGCTAGGCTCGTCATGTTTAAACCGAGTATTATGCACGTGCAAAACTGGCTTGCACCCGTTGTATGTGAACATAGAGCTTATCACACCCGATCATCACATGGTGTCTCGGCACGGCGAACTATAGCAACGGTGCATACTCAGGGAGAACACGTATACCTTGAAATTTAATGAGGGATCATCTTATAATGCGACCGCCGTTTTAAGAAAAATAATATGCATAAAAGATAAACATCACATGCAATCAAAATATGTGACATGATATGGCCATCATCATCTTGTGCTCATGATCTCCATCACCGAAGCATCATCATGATCTCCATCGTGACCGGCTTGACACCTTGATCTCCATCGTAGCATCGTTGTCGTCACGCCAACTATTGCTACTACGACTATCACTACTGCTTAGTGATAAAGTAAAGCAATTACATGGAGATTTCATTTCATACAGTAAAGAGACAACCATATGGCTCCTGCCAGTTGCCAATAACTCTGTTACAAAACACGATCATCTAATACAACAATTTATATCACATCATGTCTTGACCATATCAAATCACAACAAGCCCTGCAAAAGCAAGTTAGACGTCCTCTACTTTGTTGTTGCAAGTTTTATGTGGCTGCTACGGGCTTCTAGCAAGAAACGTTCTTACCTACGCATCAAAACCACAATGATTTTTCGTCAAGTGTGATGTATTAACCTTTAACAAGGACCAGCCGTAGTAAAACTCGATTCAACTAAAGTTGGAGAAACAGACACCCGCCAGCCACCTATGTGGAAAAGCACGTCGGTAGAACCAGTCTCATAAACGCGGTCATGTGATGTCGGTCCAGGCCGCTTCATCAAACAATACCGCCGAATCAAAATAAGACGTTGGTGGTAAGCAATATGACTATTATTGCCCACAACTCTTTGTGTTCTACTCGTGCATATAACATCTACACATAGACCTGGCTCGGATGCCACTGTTCGGGAACGTAGTAATTCAAAAAAATCCTACGATCATGCGAGATCTATCTAGGAGATGCATAGCAACGAGACGGGAGTGCGTCCACATACCCTCGTAGACTGAAAGCAGAAGCGTTTAGTAACACGATTGATGTAGTCGAACGAATTCATGATCCAACCAATCCAAGTACCGAACGTATGGCACCTCCGTGTTCAGCAAACGTTCAACACGATGACATCCCTCGAGCTCTTGATCCAATAGAGGGTCGAGGGAGAGTTCCGTCAGCACGACGGCGTGGCGACGGTGTTGATGATGTTACCGGCGCAGGGCTTCGCCTAAGAACTACGACGATATGACCAAGGTGTTAAACTGTGGAGGGGGCACCGCACACGGCTAAGAAATTCTTTGTTGAGCTTTGGGGTGCCCCTTGCTCCCGTATATAAAGGAGGGAGGGAGGAGGCTGGCGTCCAGGAGGGGCACGCTTCATAGGGGAGTCCAACTAGGATTCCCAATCCTAGTTGGAGTCCCCTTCGTTTTCCAAGAGGGGAGGGAGGGAAGGATTGGGAGAGGAAGAAGGAAAGAGGGGGGGGGGGGGTGCCGCCCCCTCCCTAGTCCAATTTGGACCTGCCATTTGGGGGGGGGGGGGGGGAGCGCGGCCACCCTGCGACCCTCCTCTCCTTTCCACTAAAGCCCATTAAGGCCCACTACTTCCCCCGGGTGGTTCCGGTAACCTCCTGATAGTCTGAAAAATGCCCGAAACCTTTCCGGTGTCTGAACATAACCTTCCAATATATCAGTCTTTATATGTCGACCATTTCGAGACTCCTCTTCATGTTCGTAATCTCATTCGGGACTCCGAACAAACTTCGGTCATCAAAAACACATAACTCTTAATACAAATCATCATCGAACGTTAAGCGTGCGGACCCTAGGAGTTCGAGAACTATGTAGACATGATTGAGACACATCTCTCATCAATAACCAATAGCGGAACCTAGATTCACATATTGGTTCCTACATATTCTACGGAGATCTTTTTCGGTCAAATCGCACAACAACATACGTTGTTCCCTTTGTCATCGGTATGTTACTTGCCCGAGATTCGATCGTCGGTATCATCATACCTAGTTCAATCTCGTTACCGGCAAGTCTCTTTACTCATTCCGTAATACTTCATCCTGCAACTATCTCATTAGTCACATTGCTTGCAAGGCTTATAGTGATGAGCATTACCGAGAGGGCCCAGAGATACCTCTCCGATACATGGAGGGACAAATCCTAATCTTGATCTATGACAACTCAACAAACACCTTCGGAGACACCTGTAGAGCATCTTTATAATCACCCAGTTACGTTGTGATGTTTGATAGCACACAAGGTGTTCCTCCGGTATTCGGGAGTTGCGTAATTTCATAGTCTGAGGAATGTGTATAAGTCATGAAGAAAGCACTAGCAATGAAACTGTAACGATCATAATGCTAAACTGACGGATGGGTCTTGTCCATCATATCATTCTCCTAATGATGTGATCCCGTTCATCAAATGGCAACACATGTCCATGGTTAGGAAATGTAACCATCTTTGATTAATGAGCTAGTCTAGTAGAGGCATACTAGGGACACTATGTTTTGTCTATGTATTCACACATGTACTAAGTTTCCGGTTAATACAATTCTAGCATGAATAATAAACATTTATCATGATATCAGGAAATATAAATAACAACTTTATTATTTCCTCTAGGGCATATTTCCTTCAGTACATTGGTCCATGTCATTGCTTAGTTGGACGTGGCAATCAGTAATATTCTTTTATTAAGTTTATATAGAATCTCCATAGATTTGGTATAGTTTCAATTATTAATTGTTTCTTTAATTATGCGTTGTATGCATCTAGCTGTGAAGGGGGGGGGGGGGGGGGGTTATGAGTATATTAATTCGTGAGGTCACAAAGGTCTATAATATCTCAAGAAGCTCTAAATGGTTTGGTAATGTTATACATTGAGAAGAAATTGTTGGATGAGATTTATATCGATGCCATAATTAGTGGCTTGGCACCTCCATATTTTTTTAAAAAAATTTCAATTATTAATTGTTTCTTTAATTATGCATTGTATGCATCTAGCTGTGAAAGGGGGGCGGGGGGGGGGGGGGGGGGGGGTTATGAGTATATTAATTCGTGAGGTCACAAAGGTCTATAATATCTCAAGAAGCTTTAAATGGTTTGGTAATGTTATACATTGAGAAGAAGTTGTTGGATGAGATTTATATCGATGCCATAATTAGTGGCTTGGCACCTCCATATTTTTTAAAAAAATTTGAATTAATATGTATGTATTTTTTCAATGAAAATTCCCTCTGAACACTCTAAATTTTTATTAATAATATTGTGTGCATACATGTATCGATTAATATTTTTTATAATTTTGTTAAGGGGTGTGGGTCCTAATTGCCACCTGGCCCCCAAATTTTTAGGAATGTCCCTCTATTTGGCCCATGCGAAATGGGAGGGAGGCGCCAACAGTTTTATTATTATTATTGAGGAATGAGGAGCCAACATAAGAGCTAGAGATTTCTGCCATCTCCAACAGCTGAAGCAAAATAGGGCACGTGATGCAAAAAACCATATATTTGTGTGGTCTCATTCTCGGGCGGCCCAAAAAATCAGACCAAGGTGATGCAAATTCGCATCATGCACGGCCGTGGCCAAACGCAAAAACGGCCACAGACCCACGTGCCACACGTAGTAAAACTTCTAGATGGTCCCCTCCCGTGCACGTTAAACCTCCACACGCCCCTACCCACGCGCCGCCGCCGCCATGCCTCCCCCCACCGTTGTGGATCCAGTCTCCCCTTCCTCTCTCCGTCTCCCCTGCCTCTCTTCGCGCCGATGTAACGCCTCCACCACAGAATCCGCCTGCCCATGCCCCCCGCTGCCACTAAATATGTCACTGCTGCCCCTCCATCCTCCCACGCCTCCCATGCACCCACCCGCCTCTATCTACACCTGTCAGTGCTGCCATCCCCCCCCCCCCCCCCCCGGTACCACGATGGCACCGCATCACTGACCAAGGAGCTCAATCGGCCGCTTCCACGATGTTCGTCGGTGTGACTCCAGTCGTTACTCGGCCAAGATCACGCAGGCGTGTGGTACTACCTCGACGTGGACGACGAGCCGGAGGTCGCCGACCGTGCCTTCGAGAAGGCGTGTTGGTGTCTCGGCCGGCCATAGTGGTACTTGAACTTCCCGGAGATCGAGACCCAGGTCGATGCGGAGTTCATTGGCCCCAAGATCAAGATGAAGACCATCACAGAGAAGAAGGAGACTAGGATCGTTCTGGATTAGTGTGAGGCTCGCGAGTGGGGTAAGGCTACCATGGCGAGGTTTGCGGCGGAAAATTTGCACCTTGTCCTGACTGGGTACGGGTTTTGGGCATCGCTAAACAACGTGGCGAAGAAGGAGGAGAAGAAGGAGGACGACGAGGTTGACCCCTCCACGATGATCAGGTCAGTTTAGACGAGAACAAGGACGAAGAGTTGGGCTCTGATAGTGATTGGGACAACCTATTTGAGTAGTCTGTAGTCGAAGTATGTTTGTATCGGAAATATGTCTAAGTTTGTATCTGAACTATATTTTAAATTTGCATGTTCAAAACTCTACATTTGCATGTTTGATCTGATTAGTAAAGGTCGCGATGTTTTGGTGCCCAATACAAGGCAGCTGTTGGAGCAAATTTATGGCCTATTATAGGGTTGTTGTTGGAGCAAAACCCTTTTCAGGTGATGCAAAATCAATTTTTTAGTGATGCAAAACTATTTTTTGAGTGTCCTATATTGGGCTGTTGTTGGAGATGCTCTAAGAAACTAACATACGGGGATGAGCCAACAATTATCCGGATTGTGTCAAACCGATGAAGTAAACTAGTCAGCTCTGGAGCTGGAACTAGCACGGAGTAGTACGAAAAATTATTTGCCGTACTATTTCGGCACAAAATGTCCACCGATACAGGATCTCGAAAACACGAATAGAAATGGAGTTCAAGGAATTCAAGGCGAACTACTACAGCAGGCCTACTGACTACATACTCGTGTATTCTTAGGTTGTCCATCCAATCCAATTCAATTAATCCCATGTCACACCAGCATCGATATCAACAGTTTAACACCTTTTTTTTTTTGAGGAACAACACTTTAACACCTATATATATACTCATTGGAGTAGTATATGCATTTATCATCAAACGGAAGACCTCGCATGAAGTCGCATCGGTGCGTGTGGTGTGCAGAGAAGATTTATATTCAAATTCAAAGCTTGGATGCGGCATCACGCTTAAAAAAACCACCTGTAATGATGAGTAGTGGTTGGGGTGGCGTCCCTGAGTCCCTCCATGCATGGTCGGCGCCCCGTAACCGATCAGTTTTATACGAGTGACAGCTTTGTCATTTGTTCCACCGCTGGGATGTGTCTATGGAAGATTCCAGAAGATTCCTTCTTCCCCTACCACTTTTTTCTTATCCAGCGCAGCTCCTCATCTTGGCTGCCATGACGCATGCAAGCTTCATTGCCATCACACAACACGCTCGAAACTGACTACCAGATCAGGCCTGAAAGCTGCTCCCAGATCAATCCCGGGAGATCGATACCGATCCTCCCTTCTAATCATCTTCCGCCCGGCCCGAGGCCGAGACTATCAACAAAGGACGGCCGAACGAGATTCAGCCCTCCAAGCCAGGAAGTAACACATTACTACGATACAAAAGCAATTCAATCAACTCTAATTTCTTCTTATAGCAGAGATTCAGCGTTTACAACCAAGCGAGATATCGATTCGCGACCCATCTCCGGCGAGAGGACAGACACACCTCGGCGAGAGAACTGCGAGCAAGCTCTACCCTCTAGCAATTACGCGAATTACAAGAAGAGAAGGGCCCTCCATCTAGCCTCTCGTCTCTCGCCCTATCGCTCATCTATTTCTTCGTTTGCTTTTGCTTCCGGCCGCCGCTGCTCGCCGGGACAACCTTCTCCGTCGCGGCGTAGAGGTCCTTGATCATGCGGTAGCGCTTTACCTTCCGCTGAATGCCGTCAACATCGTGCTCCTCGTCCTCCTTCCAGTCAGTGGAGGCCTCAACCGCCGCCGGTGCCGGCGCCGGCTTTGGCTCCGACTCGGGCTCACTACTCTCTAGGGTTTTAGTCTTACTAGCGTACTGCGACATTGTGTCTGTTTGTTTGCTGGTCTGGGTCTCCGGGACTCTGTCCTGGGCGGGTACTTATAGTCGCTGGGGATTGGTGGCTCCTGCTTTTTATGGTAGGAAGTCATTCGCTTCTATAGTTATCCAGGGCGTGGCGCCCAATCCAATATTTGGCTGAAACTTGCAGGAGCTCCGCGCGCCTCTCCATATTTGACTGAAACTGGAAGGAATTCATTTACCTATCATAATTGCTTTCTCGTGGCGACAGGTCAAAATAGGAAAGTATTGTCTCTTTGACTTTCTGGGCACAGCTGTCAGTAGATCGAAGCATGGAAGGCGGCACGATCTAAGAGAGCCGGGTGTAGCAGGCGGGCTCTCCTCTGTGTTAAGCGATGAAGCGGCGAGTGTACAACTGAACCCGTTTTCATCTTTTGCCTGATCCAATATCCACCGTGGAAGTAGAATCACATTTTCCGGTGAAAAAAAGTAGAATCAAACGAAGATAGAACTTTTCACGGGAAAAGTCAATTACACCGACGGTGCCAGAACTTGACGCAAACGGTCACTTTGGTACTAGAACTTGTGGCACACATTGAACTGGTGCAACAACTTGGCTTGGGCGTGCAAATATGATGCCAATCACGTTTCATACGAAATCGATGCTGACTTGGCGTGTCAGCATGGTGTGGGGCCCGTTGTTAGTGACGGGAAGGCAGAGAGGAGCACGCATATATGGCCTATTTTTTTTACAAAAGACCAATTGATTTTTTTTTATTAAAAAACCAGTGTACGCCTCAAATGGCATTTTTTCGCGCCATCTATAAGTACAGGAATTAAACGGGAAAAAGATGGCCTCGACGAAGACACGACCTACTGCTAGTATGAAAGCCTAACTAGCAATGATAACAGCGCTTGATGTAGTATAAACTGGACGCATGTGGGGCTTAAATAGATTGCAAATAGTGCGGCCCATTTTGCCTGCACTAGTATTTTTAAGAATTTGTATAAAGTAAGTAGTGAAAATAATGTTCAAATATTCCTGTGTTATAAATATTATATTTTTGTGGGCATATAAGTATAATACATAAAGAAGATGATTAGTAAATAAAAACATTTAAATATAGAGCCATGTATTATATACAAATGTTTAGTAAATACAGTCATTTGAAATATTTATTTAATATAAAATAATTAATAAAAATATACTTGCAGCTTACATTTTAATTGTACAAAATGATGAATACAAACATTTACTAAATATTCACTTCTGTATAATTTTCACCCGTGACTTATATTCATAAAATTTATATATTTTATAACTTAAACATGATTGAATATTCATATGAACATTTTAAAATTTAAATTACGAATATTTTTCATTATACGAACTTTGAACTATACAAATGTGCGTATGATTATTGAAAAGTTTGTAATTGTACAAACATTTTTATATTTATATATATAATTTTATTATGCAAACATTTTTATTTCAAATTACTAATATTCATATTGTATTGTTTTAAATTGTACAAATAGTTATCCATTGAAGATATGAATGTGGAACGGGTGTAATGGGCAAGACTGACTGTGTGCTAGCCACAGCTCGGTGGTTTGAGTCGCAGAAGTCTCCTTTTTCGTGTTATTTTTCACAAAAATTGAAATGCCACCTTTGCAACATCGGCAGGGCTTCTTTTGTGAGAAATAAAAAATCAAGGGGGTTTTCACAAAAAATTGCCCCCCTCACCCACCGGGCCTTTTCAGTCAGTGATAGTCGATCCCACGCCACACTGGCATGCCTAGTAAGCGGCTCGAGCATACACATATGAGATTTGCATTATATTTGCATGTTAGAGCCAAGTTATTGCACCAGTTCAATGTATGCCGCAAGTTCTAACATCAATTTTTTTTTTACCGTTTGCGCCAAGTTCTAGCACCACCGGTGTAATTGTCTCTCGAAATCAAGCCCACGCACTACACACTTGCATGCCTATCATCAGTGCAAACGTGGAGGGGGCAAAAGCACAATAGAAAACAGTAAACTTCCAGTTGCTAAACAAAATCGCTAGCTATACGAGCACTGGAAATCTACATTCACCTGTATTTGCCATTATAAAATCCAGTTGTTTCCAGCCGCGCGCCTTTAAGTACACTGAATTAGTTGCTCGTTTGTTTTATTCGCCGGAAGCCTCCTCCGTCTCACCTGCTTATATTGGTCAAAGAAGTACGGCCTTCGGGCCGTCTTTTCGTCAAAAAAAAAGTTGCCTAACCAGTCTTCCTCTCTGTTTATGAAGGAATTCAGTAGATTCAGAATATTTCTTATAAATATCAACGTATGTGCTCATCCTGGTCATCATGCGGATAGGGTGCCTCGTGATCTAGCAACTTATGCTAGAAATCGTTGGTACGGGCTGCTTCTTGCACCATATATGCACCTGTGTATGTGTAACGCCTCTTATCTTGGGGAAGCGTAACCCAGTCACCAACATGGTTGAAGCGTGTAATCGGTGGTTTGGAGGACAGGAACATCTTTGTCATTCTCACCTATCTAGAACTACAAGTTTACTTCACCCTCCAAGCCACTCTGCCGCTCAGATCCCCCGTCCTTTACCACAAATTTCTCCCACCTTCTTTTGATCCAACTGAGATGCCAAAAGTATATATTCTCGGATGTTCCTGTATAGGTGGAAGTTCTGAGTTGTTGGTGCGGCGAGGGTTGCAAAGATGAAGAGCTACATGGAATTTTCATACATTTATTGCACAAAGTTTTCATGTGTGCTAATTACCACGATTCACCCCCTAAACTTGATGTATACCACCATCTACCGGTATGTTTTAACACCTATGTGATAATTTTTATGTTCTGTTACATGCCACTAAACATAATTTTATTAATTGTCAGTTCCCCTTCCCTTCGTGCATATTATCACTGGACAGACAAAATAAATCAGATGGGGTCTGTGCTGAACCTGAGCATACATTGGCATGTGCGTGGGAAAATTTGAGATGGCTATGTATGATGAAAAGATGGCACACAAGATGAGGAAGAAGCATAGGATTGTAAGGTTAAGGGAAAATGGGCCCTTGGACAATGAGCTCTCATAATGTACCTTGATTTCATCATTCGGTTGTATATTTTAACCTTATGTACTAAATACACCATATGGTAGAAAATAGAGAGATGTTCTTGAAAATTCTCGTAAAAAGCAAAAAATTTGGTCATCAATCTGCAGACCATGTATTTATTAGTAGGTCGTAACCGTTAGATCTACATTTTTCAATAAAGGGCATTTTGTTGACTCAAAATGTAGCATCAAGCGGATACAAAGCATGATGAGCAACACCTGACCTCTGTATAACCAAGATGCACACAACCAAACAATAACAAACTGAACGAAGATAAAGAAGACCACATATCAACAAAAGTAGGATCATATTGGACCAAAACTATGACTATGTCAAAGGAGGTGGTGCACCAATCCAGGGATTATGCTGCCACCCATGCTGGGTAAAGACTTCTCTGGCCAGCGGGTCCAACCGCATACACAGTGCCTTGAACAGCGGTTGGTACTCCATTCAGTGTAGCATATACCACGTACGAAACGAGTGTGTACAACGGAAAATAACCTGCAAAGGGGTGGTGTTTTTTCCCTCGAAAACAAAATCATTTCAACATAGCCAAAGTGACAATAATAAGACACATGCTCCTACCTGAATTAGTGTTTTGAGCCTATTTGAAATTTCATCCAACCAATGACCAAAAATATTGGCAACACTTGTGGGCGGATACAAATTGAACGCTATTTGGATGACTGACCATGTAGAACGTACAAACTTGCAGTAGAAAAAGAGGTGTTTGATTGTCTTGTCATGAGTATAAAAACCACAATCCTTTCCTTGCCAATTGCGACAGACGAGATTGTCCTTAGATTGATATATAATTGTGCCCACATAGATTGCATATGTTAAATCTTTGTAATTATACCTTGGTATATCACATGTGTTAGAACTTCATATTGTGCCTAAACAAATCACATATTTTAGGTCCATGTAAGTGTACTTAAACAGACTACATTGGTTACATCAACATAATTGTATCTTAACATATTGCATAAGTTGGATCTCTATGATTGTACCTAAATAGGTCGGATGTGTTAGTCATCCATACTGTGACATAAAAGATGGTAATCGGTTAATCTTGCTAATTGTAGGTAGAAAAATACTAACTAATATATTACCATATTTGCCGTTAGATGGATATCGAACGAAAACATATTTTTAAGTGCATATGTTCAAAAATAGCACATACGTGTTAACTAATATAGTTGAATTGTAAATAAAAGTACATGTGTTCTGCCTAATTTAAACATGTTACTACCCCTGACTGAACAAATGATTCTAGTTACAGCAATGGATAGGTAGATAAATTTCTCTACCATTTTATGCTATGTGGATAATTAGTACTACAAAATTCCTTAGGGGCAATATGCGGGGGGGAAATAGCCAAGGAGTAAATAGACACCAAAATGAGCGTTGGTTACTAGAACCGAAGGCTTGAGGGCGTGTTGGACATTTGTTTGTTTATTTTTTTTATTTCTTTATACATGTCAAATCCAAGCAAGAATTTCAGCACAAGCCAATATTTTTGCGACAAGGATAGGAACAAAACTAGATGACCCTGAAGGAAATATGCCCTAGAGGCAATAATAAAGCTATTATTTATTTCCTCATATCATGATAAATGTTTATTATTCATGCTAGAATTGTATTAACCGAAAACATGATACATGTGTGAATACATAGACAAACATAAAGTCACTAGTATGCCTCTACTTGACTAGCTCATTAATCAAAGATGGTTATGTTTCCTAACCATAGACATGTGTTTTCATTTGATTAATGGGATCACATCATTAGGAGAATGATGTGATTGACATGACCCATTCCGTTAGCCTAGCACTTGATCGTTTAGTATATTGCTATTGCTTTCTTCATGACTTATACAAAGTTCCTGCAACTATGAGATTGTGCAACTCCCGTTTACCGGAAGAACACTTTGTGTGCTACTAAACGTCACAACGTAACTGGGTGATTATAAAGGTGCTCTACAGGTGTTTCCGAAGGAACATGTTGGGTTGGCATAATTCGAGATTAGGTTTTGTCACTCCGATTGTCGGAGAGGTATCTCTAGGCCCTCTCGGTAATACTCATCACCTAAGCCTTGCAAGCATTGTAACTAATAAGTTAGTTATAAGATGATGTATTACAGAACGAGTAAAGAGACTTGCCGGTAACGAGATTGAACTAGGTATTGGATACCGACGATCAAATCTCGGGCAAGTAACATACCGATGACAAAGGGAACAACGTATGTTGTTATGCGGTTTGACCGATAAAGATCTTCGTAGAATATGTAGGAACCAATATGGGCATCCAGGTCCCGCTATTGGTTATTGATTGAGAATGGTTCTAGGCCATGTCTACATAGTTCTCGAACCCGTAGGGTCCGCACGCTTAACGTTACAATGATAGTTTTATTATGAGTTTATAAGTTTTGATGTACCGAAGTTTGTTCGGAGTCCCGGATGTGATCACGGACATGACGAGGAGTCTCGAAATGGTCGAGACATAAAGATTGATATATTGGACGACTATATTCGAACACCGGAAGTGTTCCGGGTGATTTCGGAGAAAACCGGAGTGCCGGGGGGGGGTTACCGGAACCCCCCGGGAGAGTATTGGGCCTTATGGGCCTTAGGGGAAAGGAGAGAGGGGCGGCCAGCATGGGCCGCGCGCCCCCTCCCCCCTCTGGTCCGAATTGGACTAGGAGGGGGGGCGGCGCCCCCCCTCTCCTTCCCCCTCTCCCCCTTCCTTCCCTCTCCTAGTAGGAGTAGGAAAGGAGGAGTCCTACTCCTACTAGGAGGAGGATTCCTCCTCCCTTGGCGCGCCCAAGGGGCCGGCCGGCCGGCCTCCCCCCTTGCTCCTTTATATATGGGGGCAGGGGGCACCCCATAGACACACAAGTTGATCTACGGATCGTTCCTTAGCCGTGTGCGGTACCCCCCTCCATCATATTCCACCTCAGTCATATCGTCGCAGAGTTTAGGCGAAGCCCTGCGCCGGTAGAACATCATCATCATCACCACGCCGTCGTGCTGACGGAACTCATCTCCGGAGCTTCGCTGGATCGGAGGCTGGAGATCGTCATCGAGCTGAACGTGTGCTGAACACGGAGGCCCCGTATGTTCGGTGCTTGGATCGGTCGGATCGTGAAGATGTACGACTACATCAACCGCGTTGTGCTAACGCTTCCGCTTACGGTCTACGAGGGTACGTGGACGAACACTCTCCCCTCTCGTTGCTATACCATCACCATGATCTTGCGTGTGCGTAGGAAATTTTTTGAAATTACTATGTTCCCCAACAGTGGCATCCGAGCCTAGGTTTTATGTGTTGATGTTATATGCACGAGTAGAACACAAGTGAGTTGTGGGCGATACAAGTCATACTGCTTACCAGCATGTCATACTTTGGTTCGGCGGTATTGTGAGATGAAGCGGCCCGGACCGACATTATGCGTACGCTTACGCGAGACTGGTTTCACCGTTACGAGCACTCGTGCTTAAAGGTGGCTGGCGGGTGTCTGTCTCTCTCACTTTAGCTGAATCGAGTGTGGCTACGCCCGGTCCTTGCGAAGGTTAAAACAGCACCAACTTGACAAACTATCGTTGTGGTTTTGATGCGTAGGTAAGAACGGTTCTTGCTAAGCCCGTAGCAGCCACGTAAAATTTGCAACAACAAAGTAGAGGACGTCTAACTTGTTTTTGCAGGGCATGTTGTGATGTGATATGGTCAAGATGTGATGCTATATTTTATTGTATGAGATGATCATGTTTTGTAACCGAAGTTATCGGCAACTGGCAGGAGCCATATGGTTGTCGCTTTATTGTATGAAATGCAAACGCCCTGTAATTGCTTTACTTTATCACTAAGCGGTAGCGATAGTCGTAGAAGCAATAGATGGCGTAACGACAACGATGCTACGATGGAGATCAAGGTGTCGCGCCGGTGACGATGGTGATCACGACGGTGCTTCGGAGATGGAGATCACAAGGACAAGATGATGATGGCCATATCATATCACTTATATTGATTGCATGTGATGTTTATCCTTTATGCATCTTATCTTGCTTTGATTGACGGTAGCATTTTAAGATGATCTCTCACTAAAATTATCAAGAAGTGTTCTCCCTGAGTATGCACCATTGCCAAAGTTCGTCGTGCCCAGACACCACGTGATGATCGGGTGTGATAAGCTCTACGTCCATCTACAACGGGTGCAAGACAGTTTTGCACACGCGGAATACTCAGGTTAAACTTGACGAGCCTAGCATATGCAGATATGGCCTTGGAACACGGAGACCGAAAGGTCGAGCATGAATCATATAGTAGATATGATCAACATAGTGATGTTCACCATTGAAAACTACTCCATCTCACGTGATGATCGGTTATGGTTTAGTTGATTTGGATCACGTCATCACTTAGATGACTAGAGAGATGTCTGTCTAAGTGGGAGTTCTTAAGTAATATGATTAATTGAACTTAAATTTATCATGAACTTAGTACCTGATAGTATTTTGCTTGTCTATGTTTGTTTGTAGATAGATGGCTCGTGATGTTGTTCCGTTGAATTTTAATGCGTTCCTTGAGAAAGCAAAGTTGAAAGATGATGGTAGCAATTACACGGACTAGGTCCGTAACCTGAGGATTATCCTCATTGCTGCACAGAAAAGTTACGTCCTGGAAGCACCGCTGGGTGCTAGGCCTGCTACTGATGCAACTGACGATGTTAAGAACGTCTGGCAGAGCAAAGCTGATGACTACTCTATAGTTCTGTGTGCCATGCTTTACGGCTTAGAACCGGGTCTTCAACGATGTTTTGAACGTCATGGAGCATATGAGATGTTCCAGGAGTTGAAGTTAATATTTCAAGCAAATGCCCGGATTCAGAGATATGAAGTCTCCAATAAGTTCTACAGCTGCAAGATGGAGGAGAATAGTTCTGTCAGTGAGCATATACTCAAAATGTCTGGGTATAATAATCACTTGATTCAACTGGGAGTTAATCTTCTGGATGATAGCGTCATTGACAGAATTCTCCAATCACTGCCACCAAGCTACAAGAGCTTTGTGATGAACTATAATATGCAAGGGATGAACAAGACTATTCCCGAGCTCTTCGCAATGTTAAAAGCTGCGGAGGTAGAAATCAAGAAGGAGCATCAAGTGTTGATGGTCAACAAGACCACTAGTTTCAAGAAAAGGGGCAGAGGGAAGAAGAAGGGGAACTTCAAGAAGAACAGCAAGCAAGTTGCTGCTCAAGAGAAGAAACCCAAGTCTGGACCTAAGCCTGAAACTGAGTGCTTCTACTGCAAGCAGACTAGTCACTGGAAGTGGAACTGCCCCAAGTATTTGGCAGATAAGAAGGATGGCAAAGTGAACAAAGGTATATGTGATATACATGTTATTGATGTGTACCTAACTAGAGCTCGTAGTAGCACCTGGGTATTTGATACTGGTTCTGTTGCTAATATTTGCAACTCGAAACAGGGACTACGGAATAAGCGAGCACTGGCCAAGGACGAGGTGACGATGCGCGTGGGAAACGGTTCCAAAGTCGATGTGATAGCGGTCGGCACGCTACCTCTACATCTACCTTCGGGATTAGTTTTAGACCTGAATAATTGTTATTTGGTGTCAGCGTTGAGCATGAACATTATATTTGGATCTTGTTTGATGCGAGATGGTTATTCATTTAAATCAGAGAATAATGGTTGTTCTATTTATATGAGTAATATCTTTTATGGTCATGCACCCTTGAAGAGTGGTCTATTTTTATTAAATCTCGATAGTAGTGAAACACATATTCATAGTGTTGAAACCAAAAGATGCAGAGTTGATAATGATAGTGCAACTTATTTGTGGCACTGCCGTTTGGTTCATATCAGAGTAAAGCGCATGAAGAAACTCCATACTGATGGACTTTTGGAATCACTTGATTATGAATCACTTGGTACTTGCGAACCGTGCCTTATGGGCAAGATGACTAAAACGCCGTTCTCCGGAACTATGGAGCGAGAAACTGATTTGTTGGAAATCATACATACTGATGTTTGTGGCCCAATGAATGTTGAGGCTCGCGGCGGGTATCGTTATTTTCTCACCTTCACAGATGATTTGAGCAGATATGGGTATATCTACTTGATGAAACACAAGTCTGAAACATTTGAAAAGTTCAAATAATTTCAGAGTGAAGTGGAAAATCATCATAACAAGAAAATAAAGTTTCTACGATCTGACCGTGGAGGAGAATATTTGAGTTACAAGTTTGGCCTACACTTGAAACAATGTGGAATAGTTTCGCAACTCATGCCACCTGGAACACCACAACGAAATGGTGTGTCCAAATGTCGTAATCGTACTTTACTTGATATGGTGCGATTTATGATGTCTCTTACTGATTTACCGCTATCGTTTTGGGGTTATGCTTTAGAGACGACCGCATTCACGTTAAATAGGGCACCATCAAAATCCGTTGAGACGACGCCTTATGAACTGTGGTTTGGCAAGAAACCAAAGTTGTCGTTTCTTAAAGTTTGGGGCTGCGATGCTTATGTGAAGAAACTTCAACCAGATAAGCTCGAACCTAAATCAAAGAAATATGTCTTCATAGGATACCCAAAAGAGACTGTTGGGTACACCTTCTATCACAGATCCGAAGGCAAGACATTCGTTGCTAAGAATGGATCCTTTCTAGAGAAGGAGTTTCTCTCGAAAGAAGTGAGTGGGAGGAAAGTAGAACTTGATGAGATAACTGTATCTACTCCCTTATTGGAAAGTAGTTCATCACGAGAACCGGTTCCTGTGACAACTAGACCAATTAGTGAGGAAGCTAATGATAATGATCATGAAACTTCAGATCAAGTTTCTACTGAACCTCGTAGGTCTACCAGAGTAAGATCCGCACCAGAGTGGTACGGTAATCCTATTCTAGAAGTCATGTTACTTGACCATGATGAACCTACGAACTATGAGGAAGCGATAATGAGCCCGGATTCCGCAAAATGGCTAGAAGCCATGAAATCTGAGATGGGATCCATGTATGAAAACAAAGTATGGACTTTGGTTGACTTGCCCGATGATCGGCAAGCCATTGAGAATAAATGCATCTTTAAGAAGAAGACTGACGCTGATGGTAATGTAACTGTCTATAAATCTCGACTTGTTGCAAAAGGTTTTCGACAAGTTCAAGGGGTTGACTACGATGAGACTTTCTCACCTGTAGCGATGCTTAAGTCCGTCCGAATCATGTTAGCTATTGATGCATTTCATGATTATGAAATTTGGCAAATGGATGTCAAGACTGCATTCTTGAATGGATTTCTAGAGAAGAGTTGTATATGATGCAGCCGGAAGGTTTTGTTGATCCAAAAGGTGCTGACAAAGTGTGCAAGCTCCAACGTTCCATTTATGGACTGGTGTAAGCATCTCGGAGTTGGAATAAACGCTTTGATAGTGTGATCAAAGCATATGGTTTTATACAGACTTTTGGAGAAGCCTGTATTTACAAGAAAGTGAGTGGGAGCTCTGTAGCATTTCTAATTTTATATGTAGATGACATATTATTAATTGGAAATGATATAGAATTTCTGGATAGCATAAAGGGATACTTGAATAAAAGTTTTTCAATGAAAGACCTCAGTGAAGCTGCTTACTTATTGGGCATCAAGATCTATAGAGATAGACCAAGACGCTTAATAGGACTTTCACAAAGCACATACCTTGACAAAATTTTGAAAAAGTTCAAAATGGATCAGGCAAAGAAAGGATTCTTGCCTGTGCTACAAGGTGTGAAGTTGAGTCAAACTCAATGCCCGACCATAGCAGAAGATAGAGAGAAAATGAAAAATGTTCCTATGCTTCAGCCATAGGCTCTATCATGTATGCAATGTTGTGCACCAAACCTGACGTATGCTTAGCAATAAGCTTGGCAGGAAGGTACCTAAGTAATCCAGGAGTGGATCACTGGACAGCGGTCAAGAACATCCTGAAATACCTGAAAAGGACTAAGGATATGTTTCTCGTATATGGAGGTGACAAAGAGCTAGTCATAAACAGTTACATCGATGCAAGCTTTGACACTGATCCGGACGATTCTAAATCGCAAACCGGATACGTGTGTTTATTAAACGGTGGAGCTATAAGTTGGTGCAGTTCTAAACAAAGCATCTTAGCGGGATCTACATGTGAAGCGGAGTACATAGCTGCTTCGGAAGCAGCAAATGAAGGAGTCTGGATGAAGGAGTTCATTTCCGATCTAGGTGTCATACCTAGTGCATCGGGACCAATGAAGATCTTCTGTGACAATACTGGTGCAATTGCCTTGGCAAAGGAATCCAGATTTGACAAGAGGACCAAGCACATCAAGAGACGCTTCAATTCCATTCGGGACCAAGTCCAAGTGGGAGACATAGAGATTTGCAAGATACATACGGATCTGAATGTTGCAGACCCGTTGACTAAGCCTCTCTCACGACCAAAACATGATCAGCACCAAGACTCCATGGGTGTTAGAATCATTACTATGTAATCTAGATTATTGACTCTAGTGCAAGTGGGAGACTGAAGGAAATATGCCCTAGAGGCAATAATAAAGTTATTATTTATTTCCTCATATCATGATAAATGTTTATTATTCATGCTAGAATTGTATTAACCGGAAACATGATACATGTGTGAATACATAGACAAACATAAAGTCACTAGTATGCCTCTACTTGACTAGCTCATTAATCAAAGATGGTTATGTTTCCTAACCATAGACATGTGTTGTCATTTGATTAATGGGATCACATCATTAGGAGAATGATGTGATTGACATGACCCATTCCGTTAGCCTAGCACTTGATCGTTTAGTATATTGCTATTGCTTTCTTCATGACTTATACAAAGTTCCTGACACTATGAGATTGTGCAACTCCCGTTTACCGGAAGAACACTTTGTGTGCTACTAAACGTCACAACGTAACTGGGTGATTATAAAGGTGCTCTATAGGTGTTTCCGAAGGTACATGTTGGGTTGGCATAATTCGAGATTAGGTTTTGTCACTCCGATTGTCGGAGAGGTATCTCTGGGCCCTCTCGGTAATACTCATCACCTAAGCCTTGCAAGCATTGTAACTAATGAGTTAGTTATAAGATGATGTATTACAGAACGAGTAAAGAGACTTGCCGGTAACGAGATTGAACTAGGTATTGGATACCGACGATCAAATCTCGGGCAAGTAACATACCGATGACAAAGGGAACAATGTATGTTGTTATGCGGTTTGACCGATAAAGATCTTCGTAGAATATGTAGGAACCAATATGGGCATCCAGGTCCCGCTATTGGTTATTGACCGAGAATGGTTCTAGGTCATGTCTACATAGTTCTCGAACCCGTAGGGTCCGCACGCTTAACGTTACGATGACAGTTTTATTATGAGTTTATAAGTTTTGATGTACCGAAGTTTGTTCGGAGTCCCGAATGTGATCATGGACATGACGAGGAGTCTCGAAATGGTCGAGACATAAAGATTGATATATTGGACGACTATACTCGGACACCGGAAGTGTTCCGGGTGATTTCGGAGCAAATCGGAGTGCCGGGGGGGGGGGGTTACCGGAACCCCCCGGGAGAGTATTGGGCCTTATGGGCCTTAGCGGAAAGGAGAGAGGGGCGGCCAGCATGGGCCGCGCGTCCCCTCCTCCCTCCGCACCCCATAGACACACAAGTTGATCTACGGATCATTCCTTAACCGTGTGCGGTGCCCCCCTCCACCATATTCCACCTCAGTCATATCGTTGCGGAGTTTAGGCGAAGCCCTGCGCCGGTAGAACATCATCATCGTCACCACGCCGTCGTGCTGACGGAACTCATCTCCGGAGCTTCGCTGGATCGGAGGCCAGAGATCGTCATCGAGCTGAACATGTGCTGAACTCGGAGGCCCCGTACGTTCGGTGCTTGGATCGGTCGGATCGTGAAGACGTACGACTACATCAACCGCGTTGTGCTAACGCTTCCGCTTATGGTCTACGAGGGTATGTGGACGAACACTCTCCCCTCTCGTTGCTATACCATCACCATGATCTTGCGTGTGCGTAGGAAATTTTTTGAAATTACTACGTTCCCCAACAGACCCTATGTAGGCATGCAAAAAATAAAAGAGAGACATGTAGTTGCAAACATATACCAACGCCATACAACAGTTTACCTAGAAAACATGCAAAAAATAATGTGATTTTGGAAAATAAGGGCCTCTTCGATTGAGAAGCTTGTCATAGGAATTTCCAGGATTTCAGTTCTTAGGAATCTTTCTTATATTGGTTGATTGAGTCGCAGAATTGAACCAAATAGGGGTTTTCCTAAGGATTTCAATGTACTTCATTACATGGAAAATTTAGTATCCACACAACCTCTTGGAGAGAATAACTTTCTGTTTCTATCACGCTACCAAACAAACAAAATTCCCTAAACAAAAAGTTTCATCCAAAATCTTCACCTTTCTGCAATATGTTTTAGAAAATATTAATATGTTCCAACAACTACAAGTAAAATGTACCAAACTGAGCAATTTATTCAATCCTATGCTATTACGATCAGTTGCATCACATAATGACATAAATATTCAACCCTAACCAAGTTTTGACACACGTAGTTACCATTATGTCAAGGTTAGCATGACACTCATACTAATTATTCTATCATCACAACCATCGGGCTAGCATGACACACTATGCTAATGATATTTGTCTTGAATTTCATGTTCCTTAACTATGAAAGATTTATATTAAAAATTATTACATAGAAGCGATCAAGTGAGATGTGTTTTCAACTTTAAGAAGTGTGAACATGCTCATTTGAGAAAAATATAGTTTTCATGAATTCATTGTTTAAAGTGAATGCAAGATAGTTGAATAACCTTTACTTACAAGATTTATTTGTACAACACAAACTAATTAGTTATAGCTCACCGAATAGTTAGAGCCGATTCATGGTTATTATCTCATCAAGAAGTTATGCATGGTATGTTAGATGTACCAACATATACTGTCGCACTTGTTAATGACCATTACATTTTTGGTAGAAAATTGTAGTGGACAAGTAGCCATTATGTTTGTGATGTAGTGTATGCTAAGTGTGTCTGTATTGTTGGGTTATAGTCTGAGCATTTCACATGTGTACACTGAATAACTTTGATAAAATTTTAGTGACTAATTTAGTGCTTAGCTATAACTTAGACCTAAACTGTAGACTTATATTGGTTACAACCACTGTTAGTCATCACATTTTCGTGAAGGCATTGTGCATATCAAGAACATTGAAGCTAGCTTTCTTACACTCCAAAATGTATACACTTTTTATACCACTTTGCTTTATAGTTTCTCCTCTAAATTATATCTTGTTGAACAGAAGGTTTACTATGCAATCAAACAATTAAAATTTTAGTTTCAACAAGCCAGAGAGAAAAGATTGCTAGATATAAGTGCTTTAGATATATGGAGAAATGAATCATATGTAATTGCTAAGTTACTTAAAGGAAAATTTAAATGTGGTATGATAGGATAATACATAAATGATTCAAATTAGAAGACCGTGTGCTATTATCTAAATCTTATTTAAGATATTTTGTAGGTAAACTCCTCACAAAATGGGATGTCTCCCTAGCATCGTTAAAATTTCTCAGTTAGGGCCCATCAATTTTGAAGGTGCCATTAAAGGAAAGCCAAGGGTTGTCAATAATTAGACACTGAAACGCTTCATTGCTAGTGACCCCATGGGATATGAGGTAAATGCGGTGCACATGATCACTTCCAAAGAATTCATTAAAATAGAACACTAACCTTGTAGAAACTAGAAACTCCTAGGTAAGGTAAAAGTGCAGAAACCGTCTAAAATCAGATTTTTATTTTATTTTATTTGATATGAAATATGGCATGCATCCAAAAGATTAGTTGGAGGGAACATTTATCTGTCCCAGGTGAACAAACAAGGAGTTGGACTCAGGCACCTGGGCGCATAGAAATCCTCTTTTGGCACATGTTCTGACAGCTCGCCCTTTCCACATGGAAAACACCATATATTTTTTGTTATTTGTTTCTACTATTTTGTTTTGAGCACTTTTCCAGTCGGGGTTTCGTACATTGTTCTTTCACCATGTCTTCTTATGACTCCAACCGGGAGGACAAGGATCAACTCTAAGGTGCTAAAAAGTTCAAGAAGAGGGGGGTCAAGGGCAAAGGAGAAGCGTCTAGGAGTTTGGGCCATCTCCAAAGATGAAATAGAGCCTCCTCCAGCTCCACCTTCGATGCTAAACAATAGACCAAATTTTTGGTTAGTTTCTTCCAAAAAACACTTCATACCACCTTTGACAAGCTCACTAGAAGTGTTAGGGACACATGTAGATAATAATTGTGTTGAAGTGGTGCTTGACGAAGGCTCACGTTGTATCTTGATGGATTTTACGACTTCATGAGTTGTATCAGTATAGTCAGGTAACTGCTCTTTGGGCCCAACCACTAGCTTTCAATTAAGCATTGGAGCTAGCAAGCATCAGAGTCCAATTTGAATAACAACTTCACGAGTTGTATCAGTATAGTCAGGTAACTGCTCTTTGAGACTATTAGCGATGCTCTAGTGATGATTTTCGTAAAATACATTGCAAAAGTTGATTAACCAAAACTTCTGAAGATAATAGCATTGGCCTTTTTGCCATAAGAGCACTAAAAGCTTTGTTGAGATCGGGATGGACCTTACCTTCTTGACATACCATTGGAATACTAGTTACATGATACATCATCTGAACTCCAAGATGAAACAAACAAGGCTTTCATATTTCAACCATGCATGCGGACCTTGGGAGGATTTCCTTTATATTCCTTTAAGAACATGCAAATTTTCATATTTGTTTGGAGTAGAAAATTAACTAAAGCATGAAAAATACTATTGACTCATTAGGCAGGGCATCATGGAAATAATGGTTTTTTTTGTAGCACATGGGTTAGTAAAGTATTGAATTAATAGGGCATTCTAAATAAGGACAGATTTTATCCCCAGGAAGCCATAATATCTTTTGGCTCTTTGCCTATAAAGTTTCATAACTTGGTCTAGTTTGTTATAATGGTCAATAAAATTGACTTCATAACTATCCCATCCATCCAGGTATACATGTTTGGTTTACGAATATGTAAGGCCTTTCTCTCAGCGCTTTTAATACCTCTCTTGTACGCCATGTCCCACCTCATATTCCCATGAGAAAAAACATCGCAATAATTGTGCATTTATTGTTTTGATTGGGAGTAATTAACCAACATAGGCTATGTTATTACATCAAACAAGTCAATGGTGAGGGAGGCGGTTGCCAAAAATGATTTCCAAAAATTGCTCCAAATATCTCGCTCATGCCTTGCTACGAGAGAATCTCCAATTAGGCCTTACATACCTTGATGGAGGGAGTATGATTTTGCATATGAAGAGGAGAAGAATGAGCTGCATCAATTTTTTCATGGATTGAACCAGGTTGATGTTGTAAGGGCTTGTTGGATCAATGATAACCCACAAGTGTAGGGGATTGTCGGTGTCAAAACCGGCGGATCTCGGGTAGGGGGTCCCGAACTGTGCGTCTAGGCGGATGGTAACAGGAGACAAGGGACACGATGTTTTACACAGGTTCGGGCCCTCTCGATGGAGGTAAAACCCTACGTCCTGCTTGATTAATATTGATGATATGGGTAGTACAAGAGTGGATCTACCACGAGATCAAGGAGGCTAAACCCTAGAAGCTAGCCTATGGTATGATTGTTGTAATGTATGTTGTGTCCTACGGACTAAAGCCCTCCGGTTTATATAGACACCGAAGAGGGCTAGGGTTACACAGAGTCGGTTACAATGGTAGGAGATCTACATATCCGTATCGCCAAGCTTGCCTTCCACGCCAAGGAAAGTCCCATCCGGACACGGGACGGAGTCTTCAATCTTGTATCTTCATAGTCTTGGAGTCCGGCAGACGATGATAGTCCAGCTGTCTGGACACCCCCTAGTCCAGGACTCCCTCAGTAGCCCCTGAACCTGGCTTCAATGACGATGAGTCCGGCGCGCGTAATGTTCGGCATTGCAAGGCGGGTTCCTCCTCCGAATAATCCAAAGAAGATCATGAACACCAGGATATTGTCCGGCTCTGCAAAACAATTTCCACATTCCACCGTAGAGAGAATAAAATGTACACAAGTTCAATCTGCTGACGTATTTTGCAGCATGACGTCACACCACTACCAAGCCTTTACTTGAATCGTTTTTTATTATACCACCTCAGCACGTTTAGCGAAGCGGTTTCCTTGGCACGTCTTGTCGAAGCAGAGATTGTGTTCCCCTTATTCCGGGATTCTCATCAATACGGACGTGGGTAACCCAACCGCGCCATTGATGGTGGCGCTTGGGAGATAAGCGAGTTTTACCAGGCTGGTGGGGGACGCATAGTCTTCGCCCGCCTATATATGAGGGATAAGGATTCACCTTTTCACCCACGCCTTCTTCCTCCTTTGCTTATCCACCTCCGCGCACTCGAGCTCCAGTGCCCAAGTTCGCGCATCTCGTCTCAACCTTCTCCGACCATGTCCGGAGCGGGAGGCAAATGGTTGGCTTCCACCATTAAGGAGGAGCACACCACAAAGCTGCGCAGCGCCGGATACCTTTCCGGCGACATCACGCACCGGCTGCCCGACGAGGGGCAGCTCATCCCTACCCCCTGGCCCCATGAGAGGGTCGTTTTCCTTCCCCACTTCCTCCGCGGACTGGGCTTTCCACTTCACCCCTTTGTCCGGGGGCTCATGTTCTACTACGGCCTGGATTTCTATGATCTTGCGCCGAACTTCATCCTCAACATCTCAGCATTTATCGTCGTGTGCGAGGCCCTCCTCTGCATCCGGCCCCACTTCGGCTTGTGGCTCAAGACCTTCAACGTCAAGCCGAAGGTAGTGAAGGGCACGCAGGCGGAGTGCGGAGGCGCCATGTTGGGCAAGATGCCCAACGTCCTCTGGTTCGAAGGGGCCTTCGTGGACTTCGTCAAGGGGTGGCAATCGGGGTGGTTCTACATCACCGAGCCGCGCGACCCTAGGTGGGCGGCGACCCCCGAGTTCAGATCTGGTATCCCTACGCAGCTCACCTCCTGGAAAGAGAAGGGCTTGCTGTGGGGTAATTCGAAGGAGCTGATGGGACTCCAAGCCTGTATCCAGAAGCTGGTGAACAAGAAGCTCAGGCTTGTTGACGTGGTCCAAGTCATGCTCGTCCGCCGGATTCTCCCATGCCAAGAACGGGCATTCAATCTGTGGGAGTTCAATCCGGAACAGCACCAGGCGCTGAGCGGGCTCTTCGACATGACGTACGAAGGCGCCTGGAGGGTGCTGTTTAAGGGTGCCGAAGCCCCCGCATCCGCGACGGAAGATCGCGGATTTCACTCGCAGCATCCGGCTGACGAGGTAAGTGATTCTACCCCTTTACGGGACACTTATTGTAAATAGATTGATTCTGAGAGGGTTTCAATCTCCCTTTTCCTTTGACAGGAATGGATGAAGAAGGCCAAGCAGCTCATCTGCCCGGCTCCCATGCCAGAAGACCCAGTGGATGCCCGTCTAGCAGGGCTGCTGGTTCCGGCACCGCATGTGGTGCCGGAGAAGAAGGCCAAGAAGGTGGCCATGGGTACTCGAAAGAGTTCCCGTTATCAGGTGTCCGACGACTCCGAGGTGGACTCCTCCCCCGAAGAGGAGGAGGAGGAAGAAGACTCTCTCCCAGAGGGAGGAGAGAGGAAGAGGAAGGCTTCCCCAACAGGGGAGGCCGAAGGGTCCAAGAGGGGGAGAACTATTCCCCCGGACAGCCCTGCCAACACCAACGTTGGTGGCGAAGAGTGGCCTTGAAGGGCCAGGCCTCCGGCGTTATCGTAAGTATCCGGATTCCTGAATGATTTGTAATTTCTTTTGTGTCACATAGTGTCCTTCTAATGCCGCATACTGCCCGCAGTCCGGCCGATGATGATCTCCCCGCTTCATCAAGCGGGTCGTTGGCTCCGGATGTGGATTCCATTCCGACTGCCTCCACCCCTCACGCTGATGAGGACGCCGAGGTGGGATCCCAGAAAGGGACCCATCAGGAGAAGGCTCCGGAGGCGCCGCAAGGCAGCCTCCCGGACTTTGCGCCGGACTCCACGCTGGAACCTGCAGTGGTTCCGGAGTCCGGCAAGCGGCCCCATCGCAAGAAGGGCAAGACCGTGACGCCGGCGGCCTCCGTCCAACCGGAGGCGCCGGACAACTTGTTGTAGGCGCTCCAAGGCGCCTCCATTGAGGAAGAACACCGCACTGTTATGAGTGCGGTGATTCAGAAGGTTCAGCTCGCCAAGAGCGGGCTAACCGAATCCTACAGTAGCCTTCTAACAGGCTTTGAGGTAAGAAGTCAAAATTATGCAATGTAATACCGCATAGATAGTAGCCCCTGATGCTCGGTTCGCTGTTCGGAAAGAAAAGCCGGACTGAGGATCTAAAAAGATATACGCAGGGTTGCTAATAAATTATGTCAATATGGGTTTGCAGGCTGTACTGCTGACCTCTGCCGCACTGACTGCGGAGGTTGGTGCATTAAAGAAAGATCTCGAGCGGTCCGAGCGAGAGCTTGGCCATGCCAAGAGGCAGCTCGAGGACAAAGAAGGTGAGTAGCACCACTTTGAATTGTTACCTTACAGAAAAGGATTTCGGTTGCAAAAAATTAACAAGGATAATATGGATACTGCAGGGGCCACAAACGAGGTGGCATCCCTGAAGGAGGCTGTGTCTGCGGCCGAACGCAGTGCGGCCGCGGAACGGGCAGAGCGAGAAAAGCAGGAGGCACGGGTGGCGGAGGTGCGGCAAGAGCTCCAGGCTCTCGTGGATAAGCATGAGAGTTTGGAGCGCGACTCAAAGACTCGAGAGTCCGAGCTCGCCTCGGCTCTCGAAAGTGCCAAGTCCGCCAAGGCCGAGGCCCGCAAGGCCCTTCAGGAGGTTGAGGATATGAAGAAAATAGCGGCGGGTAAGGCATTTTTCATGCAAAGCAAGCATGTTAGTGTAAACTACCTGACACTTACCTGAATTCGGAGCTCTCCAGGGGCATTTGCAGATCTGCCTCGCAGTGTATCCGATGCTGCCGCATTCTACCGTGGCGAGGAGGGGAGCTCAACAAAGAAGGTCTTCTGGTCTCAGTACGTTGAGGCCGGGCATCCGGTGCCCCCTAGCGACCAGCTGAAGCAGCTGGTCGAACTCCACAAGGTAGCTGAGGAGGCCATGAAGGGCCTTATAGTCCGGCTGTGGCCAGGACAGGCCATGCCTGGGAGCTACTTCGGCCTCGTGCGGCGGCTGGTGGATGCGTGCCCCTGGGTGGATGTTATCAAGCGCTCCGCTTGTATTGAAGGTGCTCGTCGGGCCCTTGCCCACGCAAAGGTGCACTGGGGCAGGCTGGATGCGGAGAGGCTTCTTACTGACCCGCCGCCAGCGGGCAAGGAGTATCGTACGCCCGAGATGTACTATAAGAGTGTCCTGAAGGGTGCCCGCAATATTGCGGATGAGTGCCCCAGAGATGTAACTATTGAGTGAAACTCGCTATGCATTATCCTGTGCGCTGAAAACTTTGTTCATATGCGCTACGCAATGCTTGCTTAATTTAAAATATTACCTTCTGTGCGGCCATTTATAAAATCTGAGAGATGGCAAGTCGTTGGCTTCAGCCCCCAAGCCACGAGTGCTGGGGTGTTCGGGATAAACTTGAGCTCTCTTGTTCCCATTTTTGGGTCCATCTAGGGAGGCGCTCAACACAACGAACAAGGCAACCGGACTTATAATGCTTGAACACTCTCACTTAGCCATAGAATTCTATAATTTTAAATTTCGGCGAAGCCCCTAGTATTCGGAAGACCGAATTCGGGGCGCTATCCACGCCTTCGTCGGACATTATCCGATACTTCGCTTGAAGCGGCATAGGTCTTTAGGGACCCAAAAAAACCTCTCGAACAGTGACTGGTCTCTCGCCTTATCATGCCGGTCAGTTTTAGCTTTCTCCACTGAGGCGCTCGCCCAGCTCAACCGGGGCGCAATCGCAGTGGTTCTCCCAGTGCCACCTTAGCCGACAGAACGGAACGTAAGGCACCAAAACGTGGGAGCCGGGCAAACCTAACTATTGACCCAAGACATGATTCGGAGCCGATTCATATAATGCTATAAGTTCGGGGTGCCGCACTTGTGAAAGTGTTCGGACTTATCACACCATAATGCGGGGAACATAAGCCCCTGGTGTATTTGGCCGTACCAAAATATACGGGTGCGAGATGTCATTAATGAACATATGTGTAAAGTAATGCAATAACAGGCAAAAAATGCTGCATTATTTATTTAAAGAATTCTGTTATGAGTGCGGAATGATACAAATAGTGTGGTAAGCAAGGGATTGGACTAACCAAACATGTCCCCCTCCAGGGATGGGCTGCGGACTGGTGGATATAATCAAATTTAATGCTCGTAATGGAGACCACCTGAGTATTTATCGCAGTCTTCTTTCTTCCCTGGCTGTTGCATCGTGAATTCGGCGGGTTCACCGCCGGACAGGGCCTCTGGTGAATGGAGTCCTGTGTACACAAAGAAAGAAAATAATAACAAAAAGGAGTGACACACTTGTGAGCCCCTGGTGTGGTCGAGCCGTACTCTGGGTCTGTTGTGGTCGTGCCCCTTCCCCTAGGCCCATGGTATCTCCAGAGCGTAATGATGTACGCGGAGGGTTGGTCTTGCAATTATGCAAGGGCTGGGGTTGGGGCCGCATTGCTACGCGTGCTCAGAACGTGCCAGGTGGTCTTGGTTGATGTTGCTCCAGGCGCGTTTGGCCGTATCCGGCCGTTTAACGGCCGGACTCGAAAATTGCCTTAAAAGGTTGCTCTGTACTTCTGCCGAGAGAGCCGCTGTGTGTTCCTCCGTTCGGAGGGAGCGTTCCGTATTTCCATTGACCGTGATGACTCCACGAGGGCCTGGCATCTTGAGCTTGAGGTATGCGTAATGCGGCACCGCGTTGAACTTTGCAAACGCGGTTCGTCCGAGCAGGGTGTGATAGCCGTTGCGGAATAGGACTATGTCAAAGATTAACTCCTCGCTCCAAAAATTGTCCGGGGATCCGAAGACCACTTCCAGTGTGACTGAGCCTGTACAATTGGCCTCAACACCTGGTATGACGCCTTTGAAGGTCGTCTTTGTAGGTTTAATCCTTGAGGGGTCTATGCCCATCTTGCGCATTGTATCCTGATAAAGCAGGTTCAGGCTACTGCCGCCGTCCATCAGGACTCTCATGAGGTGAAATCCGTCGATGATTGGGTCTAAAACCAATGCGGCGAATCCGCCATGGCGGATACTGGTCGGATGGTCTCTTCGATCGAAAGTGATCGGGCAAGAGGACCATGGATTGAACTTCGGGGCGACTGGCTCCATCGCATATACGTCCCTTAGTGCACGCTTCCACTCCCTCTTGGGTATATGGGTTGTGTATATCATATTCACCGTCCGCACTTGTGGGGGGAAACCCTTCTATCCTCTATTGTTCGGCGGTCGGGTCTCTTCCTCATCGTCACTGTGCAGCCCCTTGTCATTGTTTTCGGCGATTAACTTGCCTGCCTGCTTGAATACCCAACAATCTCCGTTGGTGTGATTAGCTGGCTTTTCGGGGGTGCCATGTATCTGACATAAGCGGTCGAGTATTCGGTCCAAATTGGACGGACCCGGAGTGGTTCTTTTGAATGGCTTCTTCCGCTGACCGGGTTTAGAGCCTCGGAATCCGGCGTTAACTACCGTATTCTCCTTGTCGTCGCCGTTAATGCGGCGTTTATTTTTGCTTCAACGTGACCTGCCATTGTGGTCCTTGGTATCCGGACTGCCAGGATTTTTACTGAGGTTGTTGCTGCGAGCTAGCCAGCTGTCCTCTCCCACACAGAAGCGGGTCATTAGAGATGTGAGGGCTGCCATAGATTTCGGCTTTTCCTGTCCTAGGTGCCAGGCTAGCCACTCGTCGTGGCTGTTATGTTTAAAGGCTGTGAGGGCCTCTGCATCCGAACAGTCGACGATTTGATTTTTCTTTGTTAAGAACCGTGTCCAGAACTGTCTGGCCGATTCGTCTGGCTGCTGAATTATGTGGCTTAGGTCATAAGCGTCTGGTGGTCGCACATATGTGCCCTGGAAGTTGTCGAGGAATGCAGCTTCCAGGTCTTCCCAACACCCAATTGACTCTGCGGGCAAGCTGTTAAGCCAATGCCGAGCTGGTCCTTTAAGCTTGAGTGGGAGATGATGGCGTGGAGATCGTCGCCGCGGGCCATATGGATGTGAAGGAGATAATCTTCGATCCAAATCGCAGGGTCTGTTGTGCCATCGTAGGATTCAATGTTTACGGGTTTAAACCCTTCAGGGATTTGATGATCCATTACTTCGTCAGTGAAGCATAGCGGGTGTGTGGCGCCTCTATATTGAGCAATATCACGACGTAGCTCGAGTGAGCGTTGTCTACTGTGTTCGGCCCGGCCGAAGTTATTGTATCCGGCGCGACGGTATTCGGCGTGGGTCGTGGGGCGCCCCCGTGATCCATAGATGGATCTGGATTGCCTTGCTTTGTCCTCCAATATATCTCGCAAGTCCGGCGCGTTCCCTCTTGGCTTCGTACTTTTGGAGCGATGCCGGGGTACGGTCTTGGTGGAGGGCCTAGATGCCTCTCTGTCGCGACCACGGGGTGGTCGGTCGGCCGTATTGTGCGCTGGTGATGAAGGTATGTATGCTTCCTCCTCTAATCGGGGGAGCAACTTGCGTTTTGGGTAGCTTTTGGAGGGGCGTTCGAGTTCATACTCTTCGGCCGCGAGGACCTCGGTCCATTGATCGGCCAGCAGGTCCTGATCAGCTTGAAGCTACTGCTGCTTTTTCTTTAGGCTATTTGCCGTGGCGATAAGCCTGCGTTTAAAACGCTCTTGTTCGACGGGATCCTCGGGCACGACGAATTCGTCGTCGTTGAGGCTTGCCTCGTCTTCGGAGGGAGGTATATAATTATCATCCTCAACCTCTTCATCTACCGCCCTCTCGTGAGGGCTTGCTTTTGCATCCTCCTGCGCTGAATCTTGCTGGAGGGGATTGTCTTCGGCACTTTCTGGGGTATTATTATCTCCTGTGCCTGAATCTCCATTCTTGCTGTGGCGGGATTTAGAGCGGCGCCGCTGACGTTGGCGCTTGGGCTGTTTCTTTAAGGAATCTGCCTCCGCTGCTTCTTCGCCGTCCCCCTCTTTTGGGGTGTCCACCATGTATATGTCATATGACGAGGTGGTCTTTCAGTGCCCTGTGGGCGCTGGTTCTTGTTCGTCTCCGGCATCGTCGTCCATACCGTCGATGTCTTCGGAGTCGTAGTCTAGCATGTCTGTTAGATCGTCGACAGTGGCTACAAAGTGGGTGGTGGGTGGGCTTTGAATTTCTTCGCCGTCCGTATCTCAACCGTCCTGGCCATAGTCCGGCCAGGTCTCTCCGGATAGCGAGAGATGTTTTAGCGAATTTAGGATGTCGCCAAAGGGCGAGTGTTGGAAGATATCCGCGGCGGTGAATTCCATGACCGGCGCCCAATCAGATTCGATTGGCAGGGGCGCGGGAGGTTCGGAGTCCGGCAGGGAGTCCGGTACCTCGGAGTCACGAGCTTCGCAAGGGACAAGGTTAGTGTTCGGCTCCATCGCCGTGGAAGTTGCAGCCCCCGAGGCGGTGTCCAGCCACCGGTCCTCGATCTGGGCTATCGGCTCCGGACTAAGGGCCAGAGCGGATTCTTGTGCGGCCACCAAGGCACTGTCCGGCGGCAGAGCTAGATCATGCCCATCGTGACAGTGCGGCACGCTCGGCTGTGGCTCGAGCCCGTCGAAGATCAAGTCCCCGCGGATATCGGCCGTGAAGTTTAGGCTTCCGAACCTGACCTGATGGCCAGGGGCGTATCTTTCGATCTGCTCCAGATGGCCAAGTGAATTAGCCCGCAGTGCGAAGCCGCCGAATACGAAGATCTGTCCGGAGAGAAAAGTCTCACCCTGGACAGCGTTGTTGATTGAAGAAGCCATCAAGCCTATCGGTGACGACACAGAGGAACTCTCAATGAAAGCACCAATGTCGGTGTCAAAACCGGCGGATCTCGGGTAGGGGGTCCCGAACTGTGCCTCTAGGCGGATGGTAACAGGAGACAAGGGACACGATGTTTTACCCAGGTTCGGGCCCTCTCGATGGAGGTAAAACCCTACGTCCTGCTTGATTAATATTGATGATATGGGTAGTACAAGAGTGGATCTACCACGAGATCAAGGAGGCTAAACCCTAGAAGCTAGCCTATGGTATGATTGTTGTAATGTATGTTGTGTCCTACGGACTAAAGCCCTCCGGTTTATATAGACACCGGAGAGGGCTAGGGTTACACAAAGTCGGTTACAATGGTAGGAGATCTACATATCCGTATCGCCAAGCTTGCCTTCCACGCCAAGGAAAGTCCCATCCAGACACGGGACGGAGTCTTCAATCTTGTATCTTCGTAGTCTTGGAGTCCGGCGGACGATGATAGTCCGGCTGTCCGGACACCCCCTAGTCCAGGACTCCCTCAGGGATGGCAACAACTTTCGAGGGTAAAGTATTCAACCCAAATTTATTGATTCGACACAAGGGGAGCCAAAGAATATTCTTGAGTATTAGCAGTTGTGTTGTCAATTCAACCACACCTGGATAACTTATTATCTGCAGCAAAGTGTTTAGTAGCAAAAGTGGTATGATAATAAAGGTAACGGTAGCAAAGTAAAGATAAATGTTTTTGGGTTTTTGTAGTAGTTGTAGCAGTAGCAACGGAAAAGTAAATAAGCGAAGAACAATATGCGAAAAGCTCGTAGGCAATGGATCGGTGATGGATAATTATGCCGGATGCGATTCCTCATGCAAAGTTATAACATAGGGTGATATAGAACTAGCTCCAGTTCATCAATGTAATGTAGGCATGTATTCCATAAATAGTCATACGTGCTTATGGAAAAGACCTTGTATGACATCTTTTGTCCTACCCTCCCGTGGCAGCGGGGTCCTAGCGGAAACTAAGGGATATTAAGGCCTCCTTTTAATAGAGAATCGGAACAAAGCATTAGCACATAGTGAATACATGAACTCCTCAAACTACGGCCATCACCGAGAAGTATCCCGATTATTGTCACTTTGGAGTTGTCGGTTCATAACACATAATAGGTGACTATAGACTTGCAAGATAGGATCCAGAACACACACATATTCATGAAAACATAATAGGTTCAGATCTGAAATCATGGCACTCGGGCCCTAGTGATAAGCATTAAGCATAGCAAAGTCATAGCAACATCAATCTCAGAACATAGTGGATACTAGGGATCAAACCCTAACAAAACTAATTTGATTACATGGTAAATCTCATCCAATCCATCACCGTCCAGCAAGCCTACGATGGAATTACTCACGCACGGTGGTGAGCATCATGAAATTGGTGATGGAGGATGGTTGATGATGACGACGGCGATGAATCCCCCTCTCCGAAGCCCCGAACAGACTGCAGATCAGCCCTCCCGAGAGAGATTAGGGCTTGGCAGCGGCTCCGTGTCATAAAATGCGATGAAACATTCTCCCTGATTTTTTTGTCCCCGAACGTGAATATATGGAGTTGGAGTTGACGTCGGTGGAGGTCCAGGGGGCCCACGAGATAGGAGGTCGCGCCCTAGGGGGGGCGCGCCCCCTGACTCGTGGACAGGCCGTGGGCCCCCTAGCATTAATTCTTTCACCAAAAATTCTTATTAATTCCAAAAAGTGCCTCCGTGGATTTCCAGGACATTCCGAGAACTTTTCTTTTCTACACATAAAACAACATCATGGTAGTTCTGCTGAAAATAGCGTCAGTCCGGGTTAGTTTCATTCAAATCATGCAAGTTAGAGTCCAAAACAAGGGCAAAAGTGTTCGGAAAAGTAGATACGTTGGAGACGTATCAACTCCCCCAAGCTTAAACCTTTGCTTGTCCTCAAGCAATTCAGTTGATAAACTAAAAGTGATAAAGAAAAACTTTTACAAACTCTGATTGCTGTTGTTGTTGTAAACATGAAAAGCCAGCATTCAAGTTTCAGCAAATATTATGAACTAACCATACTCACAATAACACTTAGCTCTCACAATTACTCATAGCAATAACATAATCAGCTAGCGAGCCATAATAATAAAACTCGAATCACAACACTTTCTCAAAATAATTATAACATGATATAACAAAATGGTATCTCGCTAGCCCTTTCTGAGACTGCAAAACATAAATGCAGAGCACCTTTAAAGATCAAGGACTGACTAAACATTGTAATTCATGGTAAAAGAGATCCAGTCAAGTCATACCCAATATAAACCAATAGTAATGAATGCAAATGACAGTGTGCTCTCCAGCGGGTGCTTTTAATAAGAAGGGTGATGACTCAACATAAAAGTAAATAGATAGGCCCTTCACAGAGGGAAGCAGGGATTTGTAGAGGTGCCAGAGCTCGATTTTAAAATAGAGATTGAATAACATTTTGAGCGGCATACTTTCACTGTCAACGCAACAACTATGAGATGGTTGTATCTTCCATACTAAATGCATTATAGGCAGTTCCCAAACAGAATGGTAAAGGTTTATACTCCCCCAACCACCAACAAGCATCAATCCATGGCTTGCTCGAAACAACGAGTGCGTCCAACATACAACAGCCCTGGGGGAGTTTTGTTTAATTATTTTGATTTGCTTTGATCTTTTTGGATCATGGGACTGGGCATCCCGGTTACCGGCCCTTTCTCGTGAATGAGGAGCGGAGTCCACTTCTCTTGAGAATAACCCACCTAGCATGGAAGATATAGGCAGCCCTAGTTGTAACATGAGCTGCTCGAGCATACAAAATAGAATTTCATTTGAAGATTTGGACTTTGGCACATACAAATTTACTTGGAACGGCAGGTAAATACCGCATATAGGAAGGTATAGTGGACTCATATGGAACAACTTTGGGGTTTAAGGAGTTTGGATGCACAAGCAGTATTCCCGCTTAGTACAGGTGAAGGCTAGCAAAAGACTGGGAAGCGACCAACTGAGAGAGCGACAACAGTCGTAAACATGCATTAAAATTAATTCACACCGAATACAAGCATGAGTAGGATATAATCTACCGTGAACATAAATATCATGAAGGCTATGTTGATTTGATTCAACTACATGCGTGAAAATGTGCCAAGTCGAGTCACTCAATACATTCAAAGGAGGATACCATCCCATCATACCACATCATAATCATTCTAATAGCATGTTGGCACGCAAGGTAAACCATTATAACTCATAGTTAATCAAGCATGGCACAAGCAACTATAATCTCTAAATGTCATTGCAATATGTTTACTTAATAATAGCTGACTCGGGAACGATGAATCATCATATTTACAAAACCAAGAGAGGTCGAGTTCACTTGCACGACCAAACGATGTGTATAATAATAAGAGTGCACATGCATTGGACTAAGCTGGAATCTGCAAGCATTCAACTCAAGAGAGAAGACAAGTAATATGGGCTCTAAGTTAAATAGACAATCATGCATAAGAGAGCCACTAAGCATTTTCAATATGGTCTTCTCGGCCCCCAAAGGAAAGAAAAGAAAATAAAACTATTTACACGGGAAAGCTCCCAACAAGTAAGAAGAAGAACGAGAAATATTTTTGGGTTTTCATTTTAATTTCTACTACAAGCATGGAAATTAAACTAACTAATTTTTTGGTTTTTCTTAAAGGTTATCAAACACACAAGAAGAAAGCTAGAAAAAGAAATTTAAAGTAGCAAGGATAATACAATGAAAGAGTATGAGTACCGACGACTAGTGTGTGAACATGAATGTAAAGTCGGTGAGAAATACGTACTCCCCCAAGCTTAGGCTTTTGGCCTAAGTTGTTTTAATACCAAGGACCGCCGCTACTCTCCCTGGTGTAATTGGAGGTGTAATCAGGATACCACTGGCTGGTCATCTCCGGATCCCACTGGACAGATGATTCACGATAAGGGTCCAGCTCAGGTTCAGGTTCTGGAGTAAAAGCTTGGGCTAGATGGTTGTTCACCGCTTCCGGCGTGACAAGACGATTTTCTGCAAGCAAATCAAACAACAGAGGTGCAGGCAAAATAATAACCTCAATGTGTTTCTTATTAAATCTAAGTTTATACAAGAGCATCTTCTCTTCATTGTCAACAATAAACTTGTGTGCTACCATGCTCTTGTAATCTCCAAATATGGGGCCTTTTGTACGATTCAGGGCTAGCCGTTTAGCAACGACGGCACCCATACTAAAAGTATTGTCTCCTAGCAAAGCATGTTGAAGAATAATAATATCTGGAATGCTCAAATTTCCACTATTTCCACGACCAATCAAGCATCTACTAGCAAATATGGCAAAGTAGCGTAAAACAGAAAAGTGTATGCTAGAGACATTTGCCTCAGAGCCCTTCTTTGGCTCTTCCACAGCAATAGTTTTAACGAAGCCACCCACATCTTCACGATGGGGTTCCTCTAATTCTCCCTCATAAGGTATCCTACATACCGCACAAAAATGACGTAAAGACATTTCTTTGAATTCATCATATAAATGAAATGATACTGCAGGCGGTGACTTCTTAGGATAATAGTAAAAGTTTTGCACAGAAGTATTGGTAAGTAAGAGATACTGATCGATTCGGTCGTTCATGAAACCGGTGAGGCCTGCAGTCTCGATCAAAGAATAAAAATCTTCATGAATTCCAGCTTCTTTCAAGAAATCCTCACATGGCCATTTGCACAACGTACTTCCGCTAAGCGAGGAAGATTATACTTGGCTTTTTCCTTCTCTTTGGCTTGTTTTTCCTGAGAGCTTTGGCTAGAAGAGCCTTTAAAGAGCCTCCTTAACATTTTCTGAAAATTTCTGAAATTTTAGTAACTTCAAAATAAAAGTGAATAAAACTAAACAAGATTGATAGCAACTACTCCTACAAGTGCCTAGAGCCTATATCATACAATGGAATTGCTAGGGTCCTCAAAAATTTAGCATGCAAGCTCAAGAACATGGTCACCTATGCAGCAAAAATTTGCAATGAATAAAGCACTAGAACAAAAACTAATTGGACCAATGGAGGAGTCACATACCAACCAACAATCTCCCAAAGCAGTTTTGTGAATGGAGCTTTGAGCTAAGAGATAAAAATCATAGCAAAACGAGCTAGAACTCGTGCTTGAGCTGGATGGGGATTTTTTTGGGTAGAAGATGAAGTGTGTGGGTGCTGGCATAAGTGGAGGGGGGCCACCAGGGGCCCACGAGACAGGGGGCGCGCCCTATAGGGGGCGCGCCCTCCTCTCTCGTGGCCTGGTGCTTGCCCCTCCTGCAGTGTTTTCACTGCCTAAAATCCGCAAATATTCCAGAAAAAATCATACTAAATTTGCAGGGCATTTGGAGCACTTTTTCGGACTATTTTTTAATGCATGGATAAATCAGAAAATAGACAGATAATACTATTTTTGCTTTATTTTTTCTAAATAACAGAAAGTACAAAGAGGGTACAGAAGGTTGTGCCTTCTAGTTTCATCCATCTCGTGATCATCAAAATGAATCCACTAAGAAGGTTGATCAAGTCTTGTTAACAAGCTCATTCCGAATAACACGGAACCGGAGAAATTTCAAATAACACTAAGTTACCTCAACGAGGATATGATAATCCCCAACATTAAGAATATCATACTTTTTCTTGACAGTAGGGAGAGGAAATTCAAAACCTCCAAAAATGATAGTTGGAACTTTTTCAATAGAATTGATGCTATGAACTTGAGATTGTTTCCTCGGAAAGTGTACCGTATGCTCATTACCATTAACATGAAAAGTGACACTGCCTTGTTGCAATCAATAACAGCCCCTGCAGTATTAAGAAAAGGTTTACCAAGGATAATAGACATATTATCGTCCTCGGGAATATCAAGAATAAAAAAGTCCATTAAGATAGTGACATTTGCAACCACAACAGGCACATCCTCACAAATACCGACATGTATAGCAGTTGATTTATCAGCCATTTGCAAAGATATTTCAGTAGGTGTCAACTTATTCAATTCAAGTCTACGATATAAAGAGAGAGGCATAACACGAACACCGGCTCCAAGATCACATAAAGCAGTTCTAACATAGTTTCTTTTAATAGAGCATGGTATAGTTGGCACACCCGGATCTCTATTCCACCCTTAAAAGTGTAATTAGCAAGCATGGTGGAAATTTCAGCTTCCGGTATCTTTCTTTTATTTGTGATGATATCCTTCATATACTTAGCATAAGGATTTACTTTAAGCATATCAGTTAAGCGCATACGTAAGAAAATAGGTCTAATCATTTCAGCAAAGCACTCAAAATCCTCATCATCCTTTGTCTTGGATGGTTTAGGAGGAAAGGGCATGGGTTTCTGAACCCATGGTTCTCTTTCTTTACCGTGCTTCCTAGCAACAAAATCTCTCTTATCATAACGTTGATTCTTTGATTGTGGGTTATCAAGATCAAGAGCAGGTTCAATCTCTACATCGTTGTTTTTGCTAGGTTGAGCATCATCATGAACATTATCATTAACATTATCACTAGGTTCATGTTCATCACCTGATTGTGTTTCAGCATCAGAAATAGAAATATCATTGGGATTCTCAGGTGTCTCTACCGTAGATTCACTAGAAGCATGCAAAGTCCTATTGTTTTTCTTCTTCTTCTTCTTTTTAGAAGAACTAGGTGCCTCTAAATTATTTCTCTGAGAATCTTGCTCGATTCTCTTAGGGTGGCCTTCAGGATACAAAGGTTCCTGAGTCATTCTACCAGTTCTAGTAGCCACTCTAACAGCAAAGTCATTTTTATTATTTAATTCATCAAGCAAATCATTTTGAGCTTTAAGTACTTGCTCAGCTTGAGTAGCAACCATAGAAGCATATTTGCTAACGCGGTGAAATTCATCTTTAACTCTAGCAAGATTATCGCTTACGCGTCCTATGTCGAAAGCATTATTCTTTAACTCTCTACCAACATACGCATTAAAACTTTCTTGTCTAGCCATAAAGTCATCAAATTCATCTAAGCATGGGCTATGAAATTTAGTAGAGGGTATTTCAACTTTATCATATCTATAGAGAGAATTTACCTTTACTACCTGTGTCGGGTTATCAAGACAATGTGGTTCTTCAGGCGGTAAATTAAGACCATGTATTTCTTCAATAGGTGGTAAATTCTTAACATCTTCAGCTTTAATACATTTTTCTTTCATTGATTTCTTTGCCTCTTGCATATCTTGAGGACTGTGAAATAAAACACCTCTCTTCTTCGGAGTGGGTTTAGGAATAGGCTCAGGAGTTGGCTCAATTGGTTCAGGAATTACTTCAGGAATTGGCTCGGGAAGAGTCCAATTATTTTCATTAGTCAACATATTATTCAATAGTATTTCAGCTTTGTCGACTGTTCTTTCCCTGAAAACACAACTAGCACAACTATCCAAGTAGTCCTTGGAAGCATCGGTTAGTCCATTATAAAAGATATCAAGTATTTCATTTTTCTTAAGAGGATGATCAGGCAAAGCATTAAGTAACCAGAGAAGCCTCTCCTAAGCTTGTGGGAGACTCTCTTATTTGATTTGCACAAAATTATATATTTCCCGCAAAGCAGCTTGTTTCTTATGAGCAGGGAAATATTTAGCAGAGAAGTAATAAATCATATCCTGGGGACTACGCACACAACCTGGAGCAAGAGAATTATACCAAGTCTTAGCATCACCCTTTAATGAGAACGGAAATATCTTAAGGATATATAAATAGCGAGACTTCTCATCATTAGTAAACAGGGTGGCTATATCATTCAACTTGGTAAGATGTGCCACAACAGTTTTAGATTCAAGGCCATAAAAAGGATCAGATTCAACTAAAGTAATAATCTCAGGATCAATAGAGAATTCATAATCCTTATCAGTAACACAGATAGGTGAAGCAGCAAAAGCGGGATCGGGTTTCATTCTAGCATTAAGAGACTGCTGCTTCCATTTAGCTAATAATTTCTTAAGATCATTTCTATCATTGCAAGCAAAAATTTGCCTAGCAGATTCTTCATTCATAACATAACCCTTAGGAACAACAGGTAATACATAATCATTGCGGGAACCTTCATCATCACTATCATCAGTAATAGGATCTTCAGTAATTTCATTCCCCCTAACTCTAGCAAGTTGTTCATCAAGAAATTCACCTAATGGCAAAGTAGTATCACGCACAGAAGTAGTTTCATCATGCATAGCAGAAGTGGCATCATCAATTCATAGTAGTAGAAGGTTTAGGTGTCGCAAGCTTACTTATAACGGAAGGAGAATCTAGTGCAAAGCTAGATGGCAGTTCCTTACCTCCCCTCGTAGTTGAGGGCAAAATCTTGGTTTTAGCGTCTTTCAAGTTCTTCATAGTGATCAACAGATATAAATCCCAAGTGACTCAGAGAATAGAGCTATGCTCCCCGGCAACGGTGCCAGAAATTAGTCTTGATAACCCACAAATGTAGGGGATCGCAACAGCTTTCGAGGGTAAAGTATTCAACCCATATTTATCGATTCGACACAAGGGGAGCCAAAGAATATTCTTGAGTATTAGCAGTTGAGTTGTCAATTCAACCACACCTGGATAACTTAGTATCTGCAGCAAAGTGCTTAGTAGCAAAAGTGGTATGATAATAAAGGTAACGGTAGCAAAGTAAAGATAAATGTTTTTGGGTTTTTGTAGTAGTTGTAACAGTAGCAACGGAAAAGTAAATAAGCGAAGAACAATATGTGAAAAGCTCGTAGGCAATGGATCGGTGATGGATAATTATGCCGGATGCGATTCCTCATGCAATAGTTATAACATAGGGTGATATAGAACTAGCTTCAGTTCATCAATGTAATGTAGGCATGTATTCCATAAATAGTCATACGTGCTTATAGAAAAGAACTTGTATGACATCTTTTGTCCTACGCTCCCATGGCAGTCGGGTCCTAGCGGAAACTAAGGGATATTAAGGCCTCCTTTCGGAACATAGCATTAGCACATAGTGATTACATGAACTCCTCAAACTACGGTCATCACCGAGAAGTATCCCGATTATTGTCACTTCGGGGTTGTTGGATCATAACGCATAATAGGTGATTATAGACTTGCAAGATAGGATCAAGAACACACATATATTCATGAAAACATAATAGGTTCAAATCTGAAATCATGGCACTCGGGCCCTAGTGACAAGCATTAAGCATAGCGAAGTCATAGCAACATCAATCTCAGAACATAGTGAATACTAGGGATCAAACCCTAACAAAACTAACTTGATTACATGGTAAATCTCATCCAACCCATCATCGTCCAGCAAGCCTACGATGCAATTACTCACGCACGGCGGTGAGCATCATGAAATTGGTGATGGAGGATGGTTGATGATGACAACGGCGACGAATCCCCCTCTCCGGAGCCCCGAACAGACTCCAGATCAGCCCTCCCAAGAGAGATTAGGGCTTGGCGGCGGCTCCGTGTCGTAAAACGCGATGAAACTTTCTCCCTGATTTTTTTCTCCCCGAACGTGAATATATGGAGTTGGACTTGACATCGGTGGAGGTCCAGGGGGCCCACGAGATAGGAGGTCGCGCCCTAGGGAATTCTTATTAATTCCAAAAAGTGCCTCCGTGGATTTCCAGGACATTCCAAGAACTTTTCTTTTCTACACATAAAACAACATCATGATAGTTCTGCTGAAAACAGCGTTAGTCCAGGTTAGTTTCATTCAAATCATGCAAGTTAGAGTCCAAAATAAGGGCAAAAGTGTTTGGAAAAGTAGATATGTTGGACACGTATCAATCAACTCCATTTTCAAGGAGCCTGCTATGTTAGAAACTTTAAAGATCTAAGGTTTTATTAGATGAACTAGCGCAAACAAATTATCTAGCATTTTGGAACTCTTTTTCTAAAACCATTTGATTTTAAAACTTTAAAAATTTTAGATTTAGACATGGAAGTTTTAGTGACCGACAGAATTGGAAGATGGTCACTAACATTAATAGGTAAAATAAGCACCAAAAGATGTTGCACTCTCCCCCTCTAAAAAGTAGGAACATATTTTTTATGAGTACAATATCTCGGCATAAGGGATCACAAAGTCTCAACCAAAACACACAAGGTCTTGAGATTCCATTGTCATCTAACATAGCAAGGCAAGCACCTTGAGCATTGGTCACCTGGTGGCCACCCAATAATACCCCACAAAGAGAGGGATGGGTGCCATATAGGAATTAGATAATCTGATGGGCCAGCCCATCATGTCAGGGAATGAATGAGTGCTCTCTAAGAGCCAGGCATAGACTCACCCACACACGATGGCCCACAAATCAATGCTCCAGGAGTTTGGAGCAATCCATCACACACATAACTTGTGCCCAACATTTTTTCTTCACATGCCACCCATTGTGGCCTACCGCTTGCCCTGCCCTCACCATCAACGCGTTGCCTCACCCTCACGTTCAAGGCCAAGAGGCCAATTCCACAAATGGTATTCTACGCAACTAAGACCTAGCGATTAAGCCATGATGATTGATAAGATGTATAGACAATGATCAATATTGAGTCCTATTGACTTCATCCTTGCAATAAGGTATTGATAATCAATTGATTGGACACTAGTTACAGATGTATATTGGTCCTTGTCATTACTGAGTTGGGCGCGGCAATCAGGAAAATTCTTTTATTAAGTTGATATAGTATCTTCACTAGAGCATGTCGCGCGCTTTGCCGTGCCTATTCTTCAGTCATGGGTTAAGTCCCCTGTGTTTATTTTGTATACGGTCTATTTCAATTGGTTGGCTTGTTGTGTGTAATTGTCATTTAATTGTGCTATATAGCAGTGGCAATCATGTTTAAACATTGTTATATAAGTATCCGTCTAGCGAAATTAAGAAACAATTATTGTATGAGCTTCATTCAATACGCCCGAGCCTAATTTCTTGCTCAATGGTTATTACACGAAATATTAGAAAATTCGAAGAATAGAATGGTAAATCGATAATCATATTTACACTCTGGTTGGATGCAAGACAGTAAATTGCTAAGTTTTTGCTTGTTTCCCATCGCTTGCTTCCAATTTAAGCACACGCGGCCTCGTCGGTGATGGAGTATGTGCCGAGCCAGAAGCGGCATCCGTCGTCATAGAACTCCATGCCGAAGTTGCCGGGTTGCCGGACGGCGTCGCCCATACGCTGAAGAACACCGCCTTGCTCTTCGGTACCTTCTTCGGTGGCATGATGACGACCGAGGGGGGCGATGGCGGCTATGCAGCAGTCTAATCTGGGTGGTGGCAGTGGGGTGGGCCGGGGCTCAGGGCGTGGCTTGGTGGCGGGTAGCAGTGTGGGGTGGGGGCTCAGTGGCAGGCGAATGTGTGGTGGGAGCTCGGGCGGGGGCTTCGCGGCGGTGAATCGTGCGGCGGCGGCGGGGTAGAGGCTTGGGGGCGGGCAGTGGCGACGGAGTAGGGGTTTGGTGGCATGAGGTGGTAGGGTGGGGGCTCGTGGCCGGGGCTTCGCGGTGGCGAATTAGGTGGCGGTGGTGGCGAATCGGGACGGATTCGAGGTTGGCGGTTTCGGCGGAGTGGTTGAACCGGCGGTGGTGGCGGTTGGCGACCGGGTCTAGCGCGGGGCGACGACAGAGTCGTGCGGTGGGTGGGTGGGCGAGCGGCGAGAGGAAGAAGATGTGCAGTCGGGGGAAAAGAAATGAATAACGGTTGGTGCGTGACCAGCCGTTTTACATCACCTGGAGGTCTCTAGGTGTTGTATTTTACATCACCTGGGTTAGTTGATGTAGATTTTTTTACATCTACATCATATGTTGGGGGTGAATTTTTGAGCCTCGAAGATGCAAAAGTTAGATTTTTTTTTGATCTACATCTCTACTCCTATAAAAACCGAGTTGGTGGTGATGGTGTGCCTGCCTCCTGAAAATCTCAACCATCGGATCTCAAACGGATGGCCTAGATGACACTACAGTTACAACGAAGTTACCCCAAAATGCCACTCAAGATAAAATACATTCCTTCTTTCCAACTCATTCAGACCCTCTCGGACATCCTTCTGGACTCACCGTTGGCAGCAAAGTACGTACCCCTCCTCTTCTAGAATGTTCATGCCGACCTGCCAGAGCTGCGGCAGGTCACCATGCTCCTTAGCGAGGATCTGGGCTGTTGATGCCCTCTGAGTCCCTGTAGCAGTAGTTAGTTCTACTAGCGCAAGAATGGCAGAAGAAGATTTGGTGGTGGTGCTATTTGACCTATCCAATCTCTTTCTCCTCCTCGGCTATTCCTCATATCTTGCATCGACTTATCTTCCCATCTCATCCGTTTTCCCAATTCTTCCCATCCTATGCAGGAATGGGCAGCAGAAAGACGGTTGGCTCGGGGCAGATTTGGCGGCCGGTGTGGGCGGAGCTAGTGCACTTGTTCAGCTTCATCGGGTGAAGACGCTGGCACTGGAGGCCTGCATGTGGCACGGGGTGGATTCCCGGCTAATGCAACACAACTTAGAATGTTTATCGCCTGCGGCGGGTGACTTGCGGCTCTCTCGCTCTTTGCTGCGCTGGATCTTTGCAAAAAAGACCCACATCAATTTCCCTTTTTCTTCAGAATCCTTATTATCTGTTTGTTCTAAACACATGGCTACCTTCCTAGAGAAAAGAGTAGTAATGGATGGAGAACTCTAGCACTCTCTCGACCTGACGGTAGAACCTAAATGCCACCTTCCAGTCTCTGGAGATATTGATAATTCACTACGATTTTTAAAACATGTCTCCTATTGCCATCAGATCATTCATTTCTTCTTATGCTGTATTTTATTTTTGTCTTGTCCTTGTGGATAGAGATTCCTGTTTCCGGTTTAGATTTCTCAATCCTTTGCTTGAGGCCATCATGGTCTATTATGCATTAATGGTATACTTGGATATTGTATACAGAGTTATTCCACATTTTCATCATCACCAAGTGTATATGATGTAAACCATGTTGCGCAACAAGTATCTAGGCCAAAAGGCGGTGTCTTAAGCATATTGGCAACCTGGCGACTCACAATTTTGGGCTGGCCTAATGGCGGCAAAGAAACAACTCTTTCGCTTTGGGTCTTTCGCGATAGAGGATGGATCAAAGATTCGTTTCTGGGAAGACATTTGGCTAGGCAATGCCAGTCTCCGTGAACAATATCCAGCTTTGTACAACATTGCTCGCGATAAGAACAATACTATTGCGCAGGTGCTTAGCTCATCCCCGCCGAATATTTCGTTCAGGCGGGATTTGGTTGGCCCCTGACTTATGTCATGGCATAATCTCTTATCCCGTCTGGATCGGATTAACCTGACGCAAGGCCGTGATGTATTTCGCTGGAACCTTACAACATCAAGGTCTTTCACGGTAGACTCCATGCATCATGCGCTCATGCATTCTGAGGTACCGGTGGGCAATAACAAGAAAGTCTGGAAGGCAAAGATTCCACTAAAAGTTAAAATATTCATGTGGTATCTTCGTAGAGGTATTGTGCTAACCAAAGACAATCTCGCACGACGCAACTGGCCAGGAAGTAAGAAGTGTTGTTTTTGTACTCATGATGAAACAATCAAACACCTCTTTTTTTAATGCAAGTTTGCACGTTCTACGTGGTCAGTCATCCAAATAGCGTCAAATTTGTATCCCCCACAAGTGTTGCCAATATTTTTGGTCATTGGTTGGATATTTCAAATAGGTTCAAAACGCTAATAAGGGTGGGAGTGTATGCCTTACTATCGTTTTGGCTATGTAGAAATGATTTGGTTTTTAATGACAAAAATGCTTCTCCTCTCCAGGTTATCTTCCGTTGTACGCACTCGCTTCATATGTGGTCTATGCTACAACGTGCGAGTACCAACCGCTATTCAAGGCGGTGTGTACGCGGTTGGAGGAGGTGGCTACGGAGGTTTTTACCCAACCTGGATGGCAGCATAATCTGTAGATCGGTCCACCAACCATTTCGACATAGGCATAGTGTCGGTCTATAGGACTCTACTGTTGCCGAATTGTCTTCTTTTCTTTCCTTTTTATCAGATTCTTGGTGTTTGGCTGTGTGCATCATAGTTAAGAGGCCGGGTGATACTCCAAATGCTTTGTATCAGCTTGATGCTACATTTTGAGATAATAAAAGCGCCCTTTATCAAAAAAAGTGTATATGATGTCATGTACCTAAGAATTTTTTGCGGGGAATCTGAATTAGGTTGGTGTTAGAGACCCTTTTCTGGTCCACGTATGTTCAATATAAGTTTGATATCTTCCTATCAAATTTGGATCAGTTTTGACCTCCAAGTTCAACAATACTTGACAGATACTTGTGTTGTAGATATCGCCACTTCCATTTTTTTAGGTTAGTGCTCTTCATTATGTTTTTCATTCATTCATCTGGGCAAATTGGATTGTAAGGCTGCTACACATTGTAAGGCTGCTGCACATTGTACCGTTAGTGTGAAGCGGAAAAAGGAAGATATACACTGATAAATGGGCCTAAATGCCCACTACAACCCTCGAGCCACCAGAGGCCAGGAAATCATTGGAGCTTAGTAACTAGTTAGATTCATAGATTTGGGCTAGATTTCAATTATTAATTGTCTCTTTAATTATGTATTGTATGCATCTGATAGTCAGAAAAAAAAAGGGGGGGGGGGGGTAACAAGTATATTAATTCACGAGGTCGCAGATGTCTATGATATCTCAAGAAATGTTAAATGGTTTGGTAACATTATACATTGAGAAGAAATTGTTCGATGAGATTTATATCGATGCCATAATTAGTGACTTGGCATGTCCATATTTTAGAAGAAATTTTGAATTAATATGTATGTATTTTTTGAATGAAAATTTCTTGTGAAGCACTTTAAATCTTTATTAATAATATTGTGTGCATACATGTATCGATTAATACTTTTCGTAATTTTGTTAAGGGGTGTGGGTCCTAATTACGACCCGGCCCCGGAATTCTCAGGAATGGCCCTCTGTTTGGCCCATGCGAATAGGAGGGAGGCACCAACAGTTTATTATTATTATTATTATTATTATTATTATTATTATTATTATTATTATTATTATTATTATTATTATTATTATTATTGAGGAATGAGGAGCCAAACATTGGAGATTTCTGTAAGACCATCTCCAACAGCAGATGCAAAAAAAGGCACGTGATGCAGAAAACATATATTTGTGTGGTCCGATTTTAGGGCTTCCCAAAAAAATCAGCCCAAGGTGATGCAAATTTGCATCGGGCGCGGCCGTGGCCAAACGCAAAAACGACCGCAGACTCACATGCCACGTGCATTGAAACTTCTAGACAATCCCCTCCCATGTGCGTGAAACCTTCAGACGTCCCCACCCATGCACCGCCGCCACGCCTCCCCTTTACCAAATCCGCCACCACCGCGGATCCCGTCTCCCTGCCTCTCTTCGCCTCCTCCCTCCCCCTCCCGCCTCTCTCTATGCCACCATAACGCCACCGCCATCGCGAATCCGCTTGCCCGTGCCCTCCCCCCCCCCCCCCCCCCCCCCCCCCCCCCGCTGCCACTAATCTGTCATTGCTACCCCTCCAGCCTCCCTGCATCCCCCCGCCTCTCTCTTGCTTGCCTGGGACGCTACACCTGCCTTACCCGCGATGCCACCGCGTCGCCGACCGAGGGAGCTCAACCGGCTTCCACGACATTCTTTGGCGTGACTTCGTCCGTTACTCGTGCAAGATCATGCTGGCGTTCGGTACTAGCTCAGCGTGTACAACGAGCCGGAGGTCGCTGACCACGCCTTCGAGAAGGCGTGTTGGTGCCTTGGCCGGCTATAGCGGTACTTGAACTTCCTAGAGATTGAGACTCGGGACGATGCAGAGTTCATTGGCCCCGAGATCTAGATGACGACCGTCATGGAGAAGAACGAGAATAGGATTGTTCTGGATTAGTCTGAGGCTCGTGAGTGGGATGAGGCTGTCATTGCGAGGTTTGCGGCGGAAAGTCTGCACCTCGTCCAGACGGAGTACGAGTTTTGGGCATCGTAAAACAACACGGCGAAGAAGGACGAGGAGGGTGAGGTTGACCCCTCGATGATGGTCGACGTCAGTTCGAACGAAAAGAAGAAGGACGAGGAGTCGGACTCCTACATTGACTGGGACAACCTCTGAGTAGTTTGTAGCCGAAGTATGTTTGTATTGGTACTATGTGTAAGTTTGTGTTTGAACTATATTTTAAGCATGTTCAAAACTCTATGTTTGCACGTTTGATCTGATTTGCAAAGGTCCCAATGTTTTGTGCCCAATACAAGGCAGCTGTTGGAGCAAATTGGTGCCCCATTATAGGGTTGTTGTTGGAGCAAAAATGTTTCAGGTGATGCAAAACTATTTTTTGCATGTCCTATATATATTGGGCTGCTGTTGGAGATGCTCTAAGAAACTAACATACAGGGATGAGCCAAAAATTGTCCGGTTTGTGTCAAACCAATGAAGTAAACTAGTCAGCTCTGGAGCTGGAACTAGCTAGGAGTAGTACGAAAAATTATTTGCCGTACTATTTCGGCACAAAATGTCCACCGATATAGGAACACGAAAACACGAATAGAAATGAAGTTCAAGGAATTCAAGGCGAACTACTACAGCAGGCCTACTGGCTACGTACTCGTGTATTCTTAGGTTGTCCATCCAATCCAACTCTATTAATCCCACGTCACATCAGGTATATATACTCCCAGGAGTAGTATACATTTGTCGTCAAACGGAAGACCTAGCATCGGTGAAATTCAAAGCTTGGAGGCGGCACCACACTTTAAAAAAACCACCTGTACTGATGAGTAGTGGTCGGCGCCCCGAACCGATCTGATTTCCCGGGGGAGGGGTGGAGGGGAACGTAACCGATCTCATCACATCCCATGAGAAAACGCTTGATAAGAACTGCCAATTTAATGTTTTGCATGGGAGCAATTTGAGATTGTCCAAAATGATTTCCCAAAACCCCCAAATTTTGCACTCATGCCTTGGTACCCAGATATTATCAAATAGTCCTCACCTACCAAGGGAGTATTATTTCACAAATGAAAGGAAGAAGACGGAATTGCCTCAATTCATCTTGGAGTAAATCAGGTAGTTGTGTTAAAGGCTTTTTGGATTTGCCATATTTTTAACCAGACTACAAAATTAAAGCTCTAATATGGAGTGTTTTGCATGGGAGCAATTTGAGATTGTCCAAAATGATTTACCAAGACCCCCCCCCCCCCCCCCCCCCCCCAATTTTGCACTCATGCCTTGGTACCAGATAATGAAAATGCATATTACACCAGGTGTAAGAAGGGCCATTATATTCGTAGAGGGGCGTTTTGGCACCTAGGAGCCTATGCTCCTGGGTTTTTTAAAATGTGTTTTAAACATATTTTGAAATGTCAAAAAATTCTGACAAAAAATACCACGCGTAGATCTCGACATGTTCTCACAGTCATTTCGCGAAAAAACGACAACTATTGTGTCGCATGTGAAAAAGATAAAACTTAGTGTTAAAAGGGGCTTTTCAGGAGACATTTTTCTTGTTCTTTCTACACAAGCCAGAAAAAATGTCGGTTTTCTATGAAACTTGGTGTGCGCACATGGAATGTCGAGAAGTTTGAGCCACATTTTTGTTTGGATTTTTTTGGCATTTTGAAATTCATTGTTGCACATGGGAGCATATGCTCCTGCCACCGGAAAATATATTTCAAAATGCCAAAAAATCCAAACAAAAATGTGGCTCAAACTTCTCGACATTCCATGTGCGCACACCAAGTTTCATAGAAAACCGACATTTTTTCTGGCTTGTGTAGAAAGAACAAGAAAAATGTCTCGTGAAAAGGCCCTTTTAACACTAAATTTTATCTTCTTCACATGCGACACAATAGTTTTCGTTTTTTCGCGAAATGACTTTGTGAGAACATAGAATGTCGAGATCTACGCGTGGTATTTTTTGACGGAATTTTGTGACATTTCAAAATATGTTTAAAACACATTTAAAAAACAAGGAGCATATGCTCCTAGGTGCCAAAACTCCCCTCTATCTATTAAGCTAAATCATTTCACATTGTGATTAAATTATTCATTTGATGCTGACTAGCTTGACGATGGCTGCGTGTATGTAAGGAATTTCGCTGACCTATGAGTGGAAAACGAAGCCGTTCATTGTCAACATAGATTCTCAAGTGGAAAAATAGATTCTCAAGTGGCAGCCAACACGATCAAGCAGCTGGAGATCGATGAATTCCCGACGGCGTCCATCACTTGCGAAATCAAGAGTCTACTCGCTCGGGGTAGACAATTTTTTTGTCGGTCATGTGCGCCATGCATGTAATAGCATTGCATATCGTTTAGCTCAGATAGGGCATCATCACATGCTTATGCAGTTTGGACCAAATGAGATTAGTTTGCTACACCAACATGATTGTAGTCCCCAAGGTTAAGCAATAAAAATCTAATTTGCCCGCAAGAAAATAATATCATTTAATTCACCAATGGGAAAAACCGTCCTCCAAGGAAAGGAAGACACAAAAGCTTCAATTTGACTCCATATTTTCCTATTTCTAAGGTGATAAGGAATAATTGAGGATCAGCATAAAACACAAACTAAGGAAATGCAGAAGTTGCAGCTAGTAACATTAGGAGTGCATTTTGAGTAGAGTGGCTTGACATCATCCGACCATAAGACCCAAAGACCACCATCTCGGTGTTCCACGGGTGCAACAAACTAAAACTGTCATCTATATGAAAATGGTTGGCTAAATCCTCGTCAGTTCTAGCATATCAGATTCACGGGTGCAGGATTGGCTCGATGACAAGTTTTTCTGAACCACCATGAACATTTTCAGTTCTCTGGTTTATGGGTATGGCAACCGGCACCATACCGTTTTCTCCCTTTTCAGTTCTCTGGTTTGTACTCTACTTGTTTGGGCTTCCTTCTTCATCCATGAAAATCAGCGGCCAGGTGCTTTTGGTGCCCATGGCTTTGATGGTGATCTGAAGCTTGAGAGGCAGGCCCAGGGCTGGCGTCCCTGAGTCCCTCCATGCATGGTCGGCGCCGTAACCGATCTGATCTGTTCTTCACCCGAACAATTATGGTAAATTATCCACGGTATATACGAGTGACAGATTTGTCATTTGTTCCACCGCTGGGATGTGTCTATGGAAGTTTCCAGAAGATTCCTTCTTCCCCTACCATTTTTTTCTTATCCAGCGCAGCTCCTTATCTTGGCTGTCATGCATGACGCATGCAAGCTTCATCGCCACCACACAACACGCTCGAAATTGACTACCAGATCAGGCCTGAAATTGACTACCAGATCGCCACCACACAAAGGAGGACCGAACGAGATCCAGCCCTCCAAGCAAGGAAGTAACACATTACTACGATACAAAAGCAATTCAATCAACTTTAATTTCTTCTTATGGGAGAGATTCAGCGTTTACAACCAAGCGAGATATCGATTCGCGACCCATCTCCGGCGAGAGGACAGACACAACCCGGCGAGAGAACTGCGAGCGAGCTCTACCCTCTAGCAATTACGCGAATTACAAGAAGAGAAGGGCCCGCCATCTAGCCTCTCGTCTCTCGCCCTATCGCCCATCTATTTCTTCTTCTGCTCCTTCTTCCGGCCGCCGCTGCTCGCCGGAACAACCTTCTCCGTCACTGCGTAGAGCTCCTCGATCATGCGGTAGCGCTTTACCTTGCGCTGAATGCCGTCAACCTCGTCCTCCTTCCAGTCCATGGAGGCCTCAACCGCCACCGGCGGCGGCGGCGGCTCGGGCTCACTACTCTCTAGGGTTTTAGTCTTACTAGCGTCTTGCGACATTGCGTCTCTTTGTTTGGTGGTCTGGGACTCTTTCCTGGGCGGATACTTATAGTCGTTGGGGGTTGGTGTCTCCTGCTTTTTATGGTAGGAAGTCATTCGCTTCTATAGTTATCCAGGGTGGCGCCGAATCCGATATTTGGCTGAAACTCGCAAGAGCTCCGCGCGCCTCTCCAAATTGTGACTGAAACTGGCAGCAATTCATTTACCTATCATAATTGCTTTCTCGTGGTGACAGGTCAAAATAGGAAAGTATTGTCTATTTGACTTCCTGGGCACAACTGTCCGTGGAAGCATGGAAGAAGGCGGCACGATTGAGAGCAGGGCATAGCCGGCGGGCTCTCCTCTGTCAGTAGAAGCGACGAAGCGGCGAGTGTACAACTGAACCCGTTTTGATCTTTTGCCTGATCCAATATCCGGTGAAAAAAAAGTAGAACGACACAAAGTTAGAATTTTTCACGGAAATCAAGCACACTACACACTTGCATGCCTGTCATCAGTGCAAACGTGGAGGGGGCAAAAGCACAAGAGAAAACAGTAGACTTCCAGTACCTAAACAAAATCGCTAGCTATACCAGGACTAGAAGTCTACGTTCACCAGTATTTGCCATTATAAAATCCAGTTGTTTCCAGCCGCGCGCCTTGAAGTACCCTTAGTTGCTCGTTGGTTGTATTCGCCGGACGAAATTACTGTACACACGACAGTTGCTGCTTGAAGAATTGAACGGTGCTGTTGACCTTTGCTCTACGCATCGATGGCTTGATGCGCTGCATCGTCTGAAGATCGTCCAGAACCCTCGGCTGTGTAGCATCGCTGGAAGCCAGCTCCGGTTAATTTTTGTTTTTCCCTCCTTTTTTTGAGACTGCTCTCATGTCTCACCTGCTTATTGATCAAAGAAGCACGGCGTCTTTTCGTTAAAAAAAATGCAGTTGTCTAACCAGTCTTCCTCTCTGTTTATGAAGGAATTCAGTTGATTCAGAATATTTCTTCTAAAGATCAACGTATGCGCTCATCCTGATCATCATCCGGACAGGGTGCCCCTCCTGATCTAGCAACTTATGCTAGAAATCGTTGGGACGGACTGCTTCTTGCACCATGCACCTGTGTATGTGTAACGCCTCTTATCTTGGAGGAGCGTAACCCAGTCACCCAACATGGTTGAAGCATGTCATCGGTGGTTTGGAGGACAGGAACATGTTTGTCATTCTCACCAAGCTATAGAACTACAAGTTCACTTCACCCTCCAAGCCACTCTGTCACTCAGCTCCCCCGTCGTTTACCACAAATTTCTCCCACCTTCTTTTGATCCAACTTAGATGCCAAAAGTATATGTATTCGGATGTTCCTGTATAAGTGGAAGTTCTGAGGTGTTGGTGTGGTGGGAGTTGCAAAGATGAAGAGCTACATGGAACTTTCATACATTTATTGCACAAAATTTTCATGTGTGCCAATTCCCACGATTCACCCCCTAAACTTGATGTATACCACCATCTACCGGTATGTTTTAACACCTATGTGGTAAGTTTTATGTTCTGTTACATGCCACTAAACATAATTTTATTAATTTTCAGTTCCCCATCCCTCTGTGCATATTATTGCTGGACAGACGAAGATAAATCAGATTGGGTCTAAGCTAAACTTGAGCATACATTGCCATGTGCGAGGGAAAATTTGAGAGGGCTCTGTATGATGAAAAGATAACAGACAAGATGAGGAAGAAGCATAAGATGGTAAGCTAAGGGAAAATGTCCCCTTGGACAATGATCTCTCATAATGTAACATGATTTCATCATTGGGTTGTATATTTTAACCTATTATGTACTAAAAGCACCATATGGTACAAAATAGAGAGATGTGCTTGGAAATTCTCGTAAAAAACAACACATTTGGTCATCAGTCTGCGGACTATCTCTTTGTTAGTAGGCCGTAGCTATTAGATCTACACTGTAGCTAGAAAGATCACACCCTTTAGATTGATAAAGCTGTGCCTACATAGATCGCATATGTTAAATCTTCATAATTATACCTTGGTATATCACATCGGTTAGAACTTCATATTGTACCTACACAAATGAAATATGTTAGGTTCATATAAGTGTACTTAAACAGATGACATTGATTAGATCAACATAATTGTATCTTAACATATTGCATAAGTTAGATCTGTATGATTGTACCTAAATAGGTCGCATGTGTTAGTCGTCCATACTGTAACAGAACGGATCGTAAACGGTCAATCTTGCTAATTGTAGCTACAGAAATACCAACCAATATATTGGCATATTTGCAGTTAGACGAATATCGTACAAAAACCTATTTTTAAGTGCATATTTTAAAAATAAGAGCACATACATGTTAACTAATATAGTTGAATAAAAGTACATGTTCTGCCTGATTTAAACATGTTATTAGCCCTCACTTCATAAATGATTCTACTTACAACAATGGATAGATAGACAAATTTCTCTACCATCTAATGCTATGTACATAATTAGTACAACAAAATTCCTTAGGGGCAATATGCAGGGGGAAATAGCCGAGGAGTAATTAGGCACCAACATGAGCGTCCACCAAGGAGTACGTAAAGGGCTTTGGTTACTGCAACCGAAGGCTTGGGGGCGTGTTGGACATTTGTTTGTCTTTTTTTTTGTTTCTTTATACAGGTCAAATCCAAGCAAGAATTTCAGAACAAGCCACTATTTTTGCGACAAGGATAGGAACAAAACTAGATTACCCTGTATAGGCACGCGCAAAATGGAAGAGAGACATAGAGCTGCAAACATATACCAACGAGCAGCGGCGTAGCTAGGCCCCAGGCTACTAGGGCTGTGGCCTGGGGCGTAGCACCTTGATGCTTTGTGGCCTGTAGCAACAGTAACACTATTTACTACTGTTTGGCACTGTAGCAAAGAGCTTGGCCTGGGGCGTGCCTGTGATGTAGCTACGCCACTGCCAATGAGCATACAACAGTTAACCTAGAGAACATGCAAAAAATAATGTGATTCGGGAAAATAAGGGCCTCTTCGATTCAGAAGATTTTCATAGGAATTTTCTAGGATTTCAGTTCTTACGAATCTTGCTTATATCGGTTGTTTGAGTCGTAGAATTGAATCAGATAGGGGCTTTCCTAAGGAATCCGCTGTACTTCATTTCATGCAAAATTTAATATCCACACAAACCTCTTGGAGAATAATTTGTTTTTCTATTACGCAACCAAACAAACAAAAGGCACTAAACAAAAAAATTCATCCAAAAGCTTCACCTTGCTGCAATATGTTTTAGAAAAAATATATATATGTTCCGACAACTACAAGAAAAATGTACCAAGCTGAGCAATTTATTCAGTCCTCGGCTATTACGATAGCTTTTAATTTGTTCTCCTAGTTGGATCACATAATGATATAAATACCAACCTGGCGTAGAATCAAATATCCCTAACCAAGTTTTCACACATCGCAGTTACCATTATGTCCACGCTATAACATGAGGTTAGTTGTATCCAGGCTAGTTTTGACAATCGTACTAATTATTGTATCATCACAACCATCGGGCTAGCATGACACGGTATGCTAATGATATTTTTCTCAAATCTCACATTCCTTAACTATGAAAGATTTATATTAAACATTATTACATAGAAGCGAACAAGCGAGATATTTTTTCAACTGTAACAAGTGTGAACATAATCATTTTACATAAATATTGTTTTGGTGAATTCATTGTTTAAAGTGAAAGCAAAATAGTCGAATAAGCTTTACTTACGAGATTTATTAGTACATCACAAACTAATTAGTTATAGCTCGACAGGTAGGTAATCTTTTGAGCCGATTCATAGTTACTATCTCATCAGGAAGTTATGCATGGTGTGTTAAATGTACTAAGGTCACTGTCGCACTTGTTTATGACCATTACATTTTTGGTAGAAAATTGTAGTGGACAAGTAGCCATTATGTTTGTATTGTTGGGGTATAGTCTGAACATTTCACATGTGTAAACTGAATAACTTCAATACAATTACAGTGACTAATTTAATACTTAGCTATAACTTAGACCTAAATGTGTCCGACTTATGTTGGTTATAGTATTTTCTCTGAGAACCTCAAGAAGTCACTGTTGTTTCTGACGTTCACAAATAATGATGAAATTGACCTAGTTAGGGACAAAACCCAGGCTTAAAACCTTAGTCATCATGTTTTCGCAAAGGTATTGTGCATATCAAGAACATTGAATACATCCAAAATGTATACACTATCTATACCACTTTGCTTTATAATTTCTCCTCCAAATTTTATCTTGTTGAACATAAGTCTTACTATGCAATCGAACAATTAAACTTTTACTTTCAACAAGCCGGAAAGAAAAGATCGGTAGATATAAGTTCTTTTTATGAATGGAGAAATGAATCTTATGAAAATGCTAAGTTATTCAAAGAGAAAGTTAAATGTGGTATGATAGGAGAATACATAAAGGATTCAAAGTAGGAGATAGTGTGCTATTATTTAAGTCTTCTTTAAGACATTTTGTGGGTAAACTCCTAAAAATGGGATGGCCTCCATACCATCGCTAAAATTTCTCAGTTAGGGGCCATCAAATTTGAATGTGATATTGAAAGAAAATCAAGGTTGTCAACAATTATAGACTGAAACACTACATTGCTAGTGACCCCATAGGATAGAGGTAAATACAGTGCACATGATCACTTCCAAAGAATTAATTAAAAATAGAACGTGAACCTTCTAGAATCTAGAAACTCCTAGGTAAGGAAAATGTACATAAACCGTCTAAAATCAGATATTTTTTGGTATTTTTATATGAAATATGGCATGTGTACAAAAGGTTCGTTGGAGGGGACATTTGTGGGTCCCAAGTGAACAAACATGGAGTTGAACTCCTCGGGCACCTGGGCCCACAAAAGTCCTCTTCTAGTACATGTTCTGATGGCTGGGCCTTTCCACATGGAAACCCAACTATATTTTTCATCATTTGTTTCTAGCTTATTTTCGTGGAGTTTCTCCTCTATTTTGTTTTGAGCACTTTTCCAGCCCGGGTTTCGTACATTGTTCTTTCACCATGTCTTCTTCCGACACCAACCGGGAGGACAAGGATCAATACTAAGGTGCTAAAAAAGTTCAAGAAGATGGAGGTCAAGGGCAAAGGACAAGATTCCTGGAGTTTTGGCTATCTCCAATGATGAAAAAAGAGCCTCCTCCAGCTCCACCTTGGATGATAAACAAGAGACCAAATTTTTGGTCATAATTTGTTCTAAAAAATCATACCACATTATCTAATCATTGTTTGTCGCAAATAGAAAAGTGAGATTGACAACCTCACTATGGAGGTGTTTGTTTCGAGGAGTGGTGATGTAAACGTAAACGGAATCAACTTACAGGTTGTAATAGCTCCGTAATGGAAAAGCCAAAACTTGTTTGGTTGGGCACTATAATGAAAATAGGTCGATATAATAGATCAAGAAACAGATCAGCACCATAGAATTGATGGGCAGGTGGACTAGTAACCCAAATCTCACAAGATCTGCAGAAGAAGCTTGATGGAGGAGGAAGAGGAGGCATGGAAATCTGGAGACGAGCCTTGCTGCTCCATGTGGGCTGCTTCAACGTTCCATCCTCGTCGGCGTCAACAGAGCTCCGATGCAGGTCGGCGTCTTCAATGGCTGGCGAGGAGGGGCTGTGGTGCCGTTGGGCGAGGAGGAGGAGGGGGTCGATCATGGTGGTGCTGAAAGAGGAAGAGGGGATCGGGGGGAGCAGGAGGGAGTCGATCATGGTGGTGCTGAAAGAGGAGGAGGGGATCGGTGAGGCGGCGGCGCTTGACAGGGGAGAGGATCGTGCGGGGGGAGGAGGGGTAACGCAACCAATACCGGGGGGAGGTGGGCGGTATCGATGGATTATTGGGCCGGACCTGTTTACGGAGGAAGCCCATTACGGTGTACACATACCAAACGCCTGTAACGTCTTCCGTTTACGCTGTAAACAGGTAGCGGGCATAAATCCACGAAACAAACACCTCCTATAAGTGTTGGGGACACATGTAGGGAATAATTGTGTTGAAGTGATGCTTGACCAAGGCTTACATGTATCACTATGAATTGATACTTTTATTTCTCAAAGTGAGGAGAATTTTATGACTTGCTACAAGATTTTGCTCTTTGGGCCCATCCACTAGCTACCAGTTAAGCATTGGAGCTAGCAAGCATCAGGGACCAAATTGAATACCACATGGACTATTTAATCTGAAGACATCTTGAAGAGAGAGTGAAAATTTATAGATCAAATTTATGGAAGGTTAACCATTAGTGCTAAAAAGAAAATAAACAAAGAAAATGCATTCGTAGATCAATTTTCTGGATTGAACATGGATTCCTTTACGTACCAAGGCTCTAACAACAAACCCCGAATCAATTATATCAAAAGTTGTGTCAAAGCCTACATTCAACAAAAAAGCTTTATGCTTCCAAGATGAAAATTTGAAAGGTGCAAGGGATTCACTAGAGATAGTTATATTACTAGAAATTATACGCCCTTGAATAAGAACTTGACGAGTTGTATTGATATAGTCAAGTAACTGCTCTTTGAGCCTATTAGTGATGCTCTTAGTGATGCTTTTTATAAAATACATTGTGAATGTTGATTAACCAAAAGTTCCTAAGATATTAGGATTGGCCTCTTTGCCATAAGAGCACTGAAAGCTTTGCTGAGTCCGGTATGGAGCTTACCTTCTTGATAGATTTTGGAATACTATGAGTTACATCATCCCAACTCCAACATGAAATACAAAAGGCTATATTTCCACCATGCGGGCCTTGAGACGATTTCCTTTATATTCCTTTAAGAACATGCAAAACTTCATATTTGTTTGAAATAGAAAATTAAGGTAAAGCATGACAGTTATTATTTATTCAAATAGGCATGGTTTCATGGGAATTATGGTTTTTTTTGTAGCAAACAGGTTAATAAAGTTTTGAACAGGGCATTCTAAATAAGGAGAGATTTTATCCCCGGGATGCCCAAATGTCTTTTGGCTCTTTGCATATAAAATTTCATAAGCTTGGTTTAGTTTGTCATAATGGTCAATAAGATTGACTTTATAAATACCCCATCCATCCAGGTATGTACGTTGTTTATGAATATGTAACGCCTTTCTCTCAGCTCTTTTAATCCCTCTCTTGTACGTCATGTCTCCTATCATATTCCCATGGGAAAACACTTCGTAAGAATTGTGCATTTATTGTTTTGATTGGGAGTAATTAACCAACATGGGATATGATATTCAATCAAACAAGTCAATGCTGAGGGACGCGATTGCTAAAAATGATTTCCAAAATTTGCTCCAAATATCTCGCTCATGCCTTGATACTAGAGAATATCAAATTAGGCCCAGGCCCGGCCCTGAGGGGGGCAGCGGCCCCAGGCCCCCAAAGTTCAGGGGGGGCTCCCTAGGTGTGCGCACGTAGCACAAGTGTGCAGGCATGGGCCGCGGCCCAGGGAAGAAGGCTGGCGTGGGACACATGCAAACATAGCGATTCTTGCTATTCCTTGACGTAAAAATCCAAGACCGTACGCCTTTCTTTTCGCAATAATAAACACGGCATCATGTTTCCTTTTCTCCTAATGTCATTCCTAATTCTAATCGCCAGTTCGCCGTGTCTCCGATGCCGATTTCCGTCCCTAGTGCCCCAGATCGTGAGATGCTAGTCACTAGTTCAGTACTCAGTATGCGACGCCGCTTTGCCCTCTTTTCTTCAAGCAATGGACATGCAGACACAGATGCGAGTCCACAACACGTCATCGGCTCATCGCTGAACGCCCTACAACCAAAGCCGATCGGGTCCATCCATGGTAGTATATTATATTACTGTTCCCCAATCTCAACTCCCTATGTGTAATACTTACTATTAAGTGATTTGTCCTTCGCATATATGGTGCATAGTTGGCACCGATCAACCTTTGATTCCATTATTTATTTCTTTATTTCCAACACAGTCAAAAAAGATAGTGTGTGGTGACTCAATACAATCAGAGATGCTCTCTTCATAAAATTTTCATGAGTACTAGTGGTGCTTCATTGAACCCAGATTGTGAATTAACGATAGTTGTTGTGGAGGAAGAGGAACAAATTGATGGGAATTCTGAATCTAAACAAGACAAAATATTGACATCAATACCGGTGATAAAAATGTATGTCCTGGGATTTTGGAACTCTTTTTCTAAAACCCTCCAATTTTTAAACTTCGAAAACTAGCTAGATTTAGCCATGGAAGTTTTAGTGACCGGCGGAATTGGAGGATGGTCACTAATAGTAATAGGTACAATAAGCACCGAAAGATGTTGCACCCCTTCCCCTCTAAAAAGTAGGAACATATCTTTTATGAACCATTGATGAACTAGGAGAAAACATACTACATGTTAGAGAAATAGCAACTTGATATATTAGGAGGCAAAAGCCATCATCATATATACATGTATAGGGGAGGCCAAACTCCAGAATGCAAAAGGCCAAAGGCCATTATAAATATAACTCTAACACCCCCCCCCCCCCCCCCCACCCCTCTCAAACTCATGGGGGATATAAAACACTAAGTTTGGAGAGGTAAAATCCATGTTGCGCTCTAGTCTGGGCCTTCGTGAAGAAGTCTGCCAACTGTAACTCGGAAGGCACATACTGAAGACCAATAACATGGTCCTACACACCAGCCCGCACAAAGAAAGCATCAACACCAATATGCTTCACAAGCTCATGCTTCACGGGTCCCGTGCAATACTGATAACACCTGTACTGTCTGACAAGAGTGTAGTAGGTGTACTAACAAAAACACAAAAATCCTCGAGTAACCAGTGTAACCAAGTCACCTCTGCCATGACAAGAGCCATAGCTCGAAAATCAACCTCTGCACTCGAACGAGAAACTGCAGTCTGTTTCTTTGTCTTCCAGGCAATGAGAGAACCATCAAGAGAGACATAGTAAGCAGGAAGTGAACAGCGATTCGAAGGATCACTAGCCCAGGTAGCATCTTAATAGGCTTGGAGCTGTAACAAGCTGGAATGAGGAAAGAAGAGACGGTGAGAGATCATGCACCAAAGATGTCGTAGAACACGAAGAAGGTGACTATAGTGAACCAAAGTGGGAGAAGAAACAAACTGACTCAGTATATGGACAGGATAGGAGATATCCGGACGACTGACAACAAGATAGACAAGACTCCCAACAAGATGACGATAACGAGTTGGATCAGACAAGGGCTCGCCATCAGAAACACGAAGGTGAACATTAAGTTCCATAGGAGTCTCAACAGTGCGCTCATCAGTAAGAGACGCACGAGCAAGAAGATCCTGGATATACTTTTCTTAGGAAATAAAAAAGGCATCAGAGGTGGAGGAAATCTCAATCCCAAGAAAGTAACGAAGAGGACCAAGATCAGACATACGAAACTGCTCACTGAGTCGGGCCTTGACAAAGGCAATGTACTTATGATCATCGCCAGTGATGATCATGTCATCAATATATAGAAGAAGAAGAGTGCGACCACGAGCAGAAAGGTGGACAAACAACGCTGGATCATGAGCATTGGGCGAAAAACCAATTGCAGTGACTACAGAGGCAAAATGCTCAAACCAAGCGTGGGGGCTTATTTAAGGCCATAGAGAGAGCGACGAAGACGACAAACCATGCCATCAGGAACTAAATACCCAGGTGGTGGCTGCATATAGACTTCCTCACGCAACTCACCATTAAGAAAGGCATTCTTAACATCAAGATGAGACACAGACTAGTGGCGAACAGAGGCCACATCAAGAAGTGTACGAACAGTGGTCATATGAGCCACGGGAGCAAAAGTCTCGTAATCACGACCATGCTCCTGTTGAAAGCCATGAGCCACAAGACGAGCTTTATAATGCTCAAGAAAACCATCAGAGCGAGTCTTAATCCTATAGACCCACTTACAAGTGATGGGACGAACACGGGGAGGAAGAGAAACCAGATCTCATGTGCCAGTGCGCACAAGGGCAGCAATCTTCTCTGCCATCGCAAATTGCCATTCGGGATGAACAACAGCATCTCGATAAGAAGTCGGCTCAAGAACTATAGAAATACCATAGCAAGAAGGAGAATATCGATCAGGGGCGGATAAGGCCGAGAACGAAGACCATAAGTCGACTGAGAGGAGGAAGACGACACACCAGAAGTAGGGGGCACATCAGTAGGCTCATCCACAACACGTGGACCTCGAGTATAATGGAAAGGAAAGGAGGGGAAAGGTGGAATCACTGGAGGTGGAGACGGGGAATGCATCGATGATGAAGGCGGAGAAGATGAAGGTATTGGTGGTGAAGGTAGAGATTCATGTGATGAGGGTGGAGAAGCAACTATAGGAGAGGACGACGTCGGATCTGCAACAGCAGGACGAGGTGTAGGAATACTGGGCACAGAGGGAGATGTATTCGGAAACGTAAGAAAAGACTGGACCTTGCCGCAGCCACTCGGCCGGAGCACGAGTTGCGGGCGAGCTTGTAGTTCCTTCGAGGGATGGCTTGATCCCGATGCAGGGAAGGTCAACAAGCGGCAGGCTTGGACTTGGCCCAGGCGGTTAGGCCGGACGAGTGGCCAACGGCGACAGCCTGGGAAGACAATGGCAGCGGGTCGAGCTTCAGGAGCCGAGCCAGCGGAGGAACGCAGCAGATCGTTACCACGATCTTGATTTGGATCAGAAAAGCAGCGGATGGGAGATTAGTGAGCTGCATGCAGCCGGAATCAAGCGGAAAGGAGAAGATTGCAGGAAGAAGATTGGATCAGCACGAGTTGTGCGTGCAAAAAAAAGCCTAGCTCTAATACCATGTTAGAGAAATAGCAACTTGATATATTAGGAGGCAAAAGCCATCATCATATACAGGGGAGGCCAAATGCCAGAATGCAAAAAGCCAAATGCCACTGTAAATATAACTCTAACACTACAAAGCTCACACTAGGCACACAACAACCCAACCCAACCACTCATGGGTGGAAGAGGAGACAACCCTCCCCTCCCTCCCCCCCCCCCCCCCCCCCACTCCGCGCATGCGCACGCGCGCGCGCACACACACACACATAAATAACAAACACACATGCTAGAAGCGTGCAATATCTCAACATAAGGGATCACAAAGTCTCAACCAAAACACAGTAGGTCTTCAGATTCCATCGTCATCCAACAAAGCAACGCAAGCACCTTGAGCATTGCTCACCTGCTTGCCCCCCGATAGTACCCCACAAAGAGAGGGAGGGTGTCATATAGGAATTAGATAATCTGATGAGCCGGACCATAATGTGAGGGTATGAACGAGCGCTCTCTAAGAGCCATGTATAGACACACCCACACACGATGGCCCACAAATCCACGCTCCAGGAGTTTGGAGCGATCCATCACGCACATAACATGTACCCAACATTTTTTCGCCACATGCCAGCCCCGCCCTCACCCTCGCCATCAACGCGTTGGCTCGCCTTCACGGTCACGGTCACTACATCATCAGTCTCCATGTAAATATAACTCTAACACTACAAAGCTCACACTAGGCACACAACAACCCAACCCAACCACTCATGGGTGGAAGAGGAGACAACCCTCCCCTCCCTCCCCCCCCCCCCCCCCCCCCACTCCGCGCATGCGCACGCGCGCGCGCGCACACACACACATAAATAACAAACACACATGCTAGAAGCGTGCAATATCTCAACATAAGGGATCACAAAGTCTCAACCAAAACACAGTAGGTCTTCAGATTCCATCGTCATCCAACAAAGCAACGCAAGCACCTTGAGCATTGCTCACCTGCTTGCCCCCCGATAGTACCCCACAAAGAGAGGGAGGGTGTCATATAGGAATTAGATAATCTGATGAGCCGGACCATAATGTGAGGGTATGAACGAGCGCTCTCTAAGAGCCATGTATAGACACACCCACACACGATGGCCCACAAATCCACGCTCCAGGAGTTTGGAGCGATCCATCACGCACATAACATGTACCCAACATTTTTTCGCCACATGCCAGCCCCGCCCTCACCCTCGCCATCAACGCGTTGGCTCGCCTTCACGGTCACGGTCACTACATCATCAGTCTCCATGCTAACAGGTAAGATTCCAATTCCACAAAAGGTATACTACACAACTAAGCCCTAGCGATTTTGCCATGATGATTGATAAGATGTATAGACAATGATCAATATTGAGTCCTATTGACTTCGTTCTTGCAATAAGGTATTGATAATAAATTGATTGGACACTAGTTAGCGATGTATATTGGTCCTTGTCATAGATTTGGGCTAGATTTCAATTATTAAGTGTTTCTCTAATTCTGCATTGTATGCATCTGGCAGTGAGAAAAAAGGGAGGAAATGAGTATATTAATTCGCAAGGTCGGAGAGGTCTTTAATATCTCTCAAGAAATGTTAAATGGCTTGGTAATGTTATACATTGAGAAGAAATTGCTTGATGAGATTTATATCGATGCCATAATTAGTGACTTGGCATGTCGATATTTTAGAAGAAATTTTGAATTAATATGTATGTATTTTTGAATGAAAAATCCCTGTGAAGCATTTTATATGCTTATTAATAATATTGTGTGTATACATGTATTGATTAATATTTTTCATAATTATGTAAAGGGGTGTGGGTTCTAACTGCGACCCGCACCCAAATTCTATGGAATGGCCCTCTGTTTGGCCCATGCAAAATAGGAGGGAGGCACCAACAGTTTATTATTATTATTGAGGAATGAGGAACCAACATACGAGGTGGAGATTTCTGCAAGAGCGTCTCCAACAGCAGATGCAAAATAGGGCACGTGATGCAAAAAAAAAACATATATTTGTGTGGTCCTATTTTTAGGGCTACCCAAAAAATCAGACCAAGGTGATGCAAATTTGCATCAGGCGCGGTAGTGGCCAAACGCAAAAAGGACCGCAGACTCGCATGCCACGAGCAGTGAAACTTCTAGACGGTCCCCTCCCATGCGCATGAAACCTTCAGACATCCCAACCCACGCGCCCCCGCTTCGCTCTCCGCTACCGAATCCGCCACCGCCGCGGATCCAGTCTCCTTTCCTCTCTTCGCCTCCTCCCTCGTCCTCCCCCGGCCTCTCTCTGCGCCGCCGTAACGCCGCGAACCCGCCTGCCCGTGCCCCCCACTGCCACTAAATTGTCGTTGCTACCCCTCCAACCTCCCCCGCCTCCCCTGCATCCCCCCGCCTCTCTCTCCGCTTGTCGACGCCGCCGCAACCACGATGCCACCGCGTCGCTAACCGAGAAGCTCAACCGGCTTCCACGATGTTCTTCGGTGTGACTTCGGCTGTTACTCGTGCAAGATCATGCAGGCATGCGGTACTAGCTCAGCACGTATGACGAGCCGGAGGTCGCCGACCGCACCTTTGAGAAGGCGTGTTGATGTCTTGGTCGGCCATAGCAGTACTTGAATTTCCCGGAGATTGAGAATCGGGACGATGCAGAGTTCATTTGCCTCAAGATCAAGATGACGACCGTCACGGAGAAGGAGACTAGGATCGTTCTGGATTAGTGTGAGGCTCGTGAGTTCGATGAGGCTACCATGGCGAGGTTTGGGGCGGAAAATCTGCACCTTGTCCAGACGGAGTACGTGTTTTGGGCATCGCGAAATAACACGGCGAAGAAGGACAAGGAGGGCGAGGTTGACCCCTCGACGATGGTCGAGGTCAATTCGGACGAAAAGAAGAAGGACGAGGAGTCGGGCTCCTACATGCACTGGGACAACCTCTGAGCAGTTTGTAGTCGAAGTATGTTTGTATCGAAACTATGTGTAAGTTTGTGTCTAAATGATATTTTAAATTTGCATGTTCAAAACTCTATGTTTGCATGTTTAATCTAATTTGCAAAGGTCCCGATGTTTTTGTGCCCAATGCAAGGCAGCTGTTGTAGCAAATCGGTGCCCTATTATAGGGTTGTTGTTGGAGCAAAAATGTTGATACAAAACTATTTTTTGCATGTTCTATATATATCAGGCTGCTGTTGGAGATTCTCTAAGAAACTAACATACGGGGATGAGCCAAAATTATCCGATTTGTGTCAAACCGATGAAGTAAACTAGTCAGCTTTGGAGCTAGAACTAGCTAGGAGTAGTACGAAAAATTATTTGCCGTACTATTTCGGCACAAAATGTCCATGGATACAGGAACTCGAAAACACGAATAGGAATGGAGTTCAACAAATTCAAGGCGAACTACTACAGCAGGCCTACTGACTACGTACTCGTGCATTCTTAGGTTGTCCATCCAACCCAATTCAATTAATCCCACGTCACATCAGCATCGATCAACAGTTTAACACCTACTCACGGGAGTAGTATGCATTCGTCGTCAAACGGAAGACCTCGCATCGGTGCGGGTGGTGTGGAGAGAAGATTTATATTCAAATTCAAAGCCTGGAGGCGGCACCAGGCTTAAAAACCCCACCTGTAATGATGATTTCTGGTTGGGTGGGCGCTCCGGTATTTTCGAGACCTTTTGTTCAAATTCCAAAGCAAATGTGGACATGCTAACCAAACCACCATTATATTTTTCTTGTTATATACAATCTGCGATGTCCTTTGGTCGTCTTATGTTTCTTGTATCAGAAGAAAGCATGGTCGAGGCGGGCGACCAAGACAAGCCCTTCTATATCCCTCAAAGAAAAAAAGACAACCCCTTCTATGGCAATACTGCTCTCTCACTGTCTAAGCTAGTCTCCGTACCTCGTCGTTGTCGCCGCCGTCTCACGTCCTCCTCTTCTTCGCGGCTGGGGCGTCCATGACCGGTATCGTGGCGGTGTAGAGGTCGGACACCCGGCGGTACCTCTTCCTCGCCCTTCTGTCCAGCTCAAGCGACGCTGTCTCCTCGACGACACACTCCTCCGCGGTGTGGTCAGCCTTGCTCCACGAGCTCACCGACCGCCGCGAGGAGGACGTCGTGGACGCCACCTCGTCGTCCCCGCCGAGCTGCAGGAGCAGTTCCGCTGCTGCCAGCTCCGCGGCCGAGAAGAGGCCCCCGAGCCAGAGCTCCAAGCCCAGCCCGCAGCCAACCGGGAGCGACGACATGGCCTTGGCTCGCTGTCGCGGCAGGAGGAGGGGATCGAAGGGCTTTTGGTTCCTACCGGCTGCACATGCACTGCAAGCCCCGCTTTGTATAGTTGTGGTACTGGCATGTGGGGCTCGGAGGTGCCGGTGACGCGGCCGCGTGGGGTCCGGGTAGGGGGTAGCGGTGGACGACGGACTTTGGTCGCGTGTCACGTGAAGCTAGCGAGGAAATCGACCAAGTTTACGTTTCGTGCAGTGCACACACGCCTTTCGCCACCAGCGAAGCCGGCCTTGTTCACACCGACCGACCGACGGGTACGGCAACAGAGATGGCCAGAGGAAATTTCAGGGCGTTTTCCGTCGTCGTCTCACGAAATCAAACCACGGGCGCTACGTACTTTCCCTTTCCGGTCCGCTTGCTATCGAGCTGCCGCCGACGTTATGCCTTTGCTAACAAGCTTTGTTTTGCTGTTTTGCAGTTTGCTTATAGCACAATCAATCGTTAAGGTCTTCTTCCCCGCGAAAAACAAAAAACAAAAAGTCAAGGTCTTCGCTGCCCACAAGCGTGTGGGGTTCGGTGTGTGCTCTGTGCATGCACATCCGCCCCGTCACAAAGGAAAACAAAATGTAACAGCCAAAAAAAAGAACATCAAAATGGAAACTGTGGCTACACGGTGCATCCAGCAAGGCCGTGGCCCGATGGATTCCACCGCCGCTTGGATCTGTAAAGATAAGGGTAGATGGTACGGTTGCAAGAAACCAAAACGAAGGCTCGTTGGTGTGTGTAGGGACTTGTCGAGGCTTTATTTGGGTTCATCCGTTATCAGAATAAAAGTTATAACAGACCTACTGACGCTGGAAGCTCTAGCATGTCGCGAAGCGCTTGTTTTAGCTTCGAATCTAGCATTATCACATGATATTATCGCCTCCCATTGCCAAAGTGTGGTCATGGACATCAACAAGCATATTGGAGGTGTGTATGCAAGCACTGTTAAGGAGATAGTACAGACTGCAAGAACCATCAAGGACTGCACCTTCATCTTTGAGGGTACAGAGCTACTAATCTTGAGGCACATAGCCTCGCTAAGCACATTTTCGGTTTGGATTTTGGGCATCATGAGTGGCTGTTAAACCCACTAGATTTTCGATGTATCCCATGAACATTATTGAGTAATAATTAAGTGTGTTTAGACTCAGAAAAAAAAATAGGCCGTGGCCCAAGGGCGTTATGCTTTGGTAATAAGAACAAACAATGTAGTTGTTCAAACAAGAAATACTGCCAGCCCAACTAGCCTGCTTCGTAGGTCACGGACAGTAATTCCAAAATCACTAGTTGAGAAGTACTCGTTGCAAAGATCACTTCAACCTTCCCAGTTGCGACAAGTGGCGTGCTACATGCGCGCCACTTGTCGCAAGCTGGGAATTTTCCCTTTTCTCGTAGATCTGTTTATTCAAAATATTTTATCTCTTAAACCGTTCGTCCAAATCTCGAACCGCTTTCACCGATGGATTTCTCGCATCGAGATCTTCAAAACTAGATCCCATGTTGATAGGTTTTGACGAACTTTTTTTCACGAAAAAAATCAGACAAAAAACCGAACCGGGAGCATGGGTTTTTTTCCCTTTTCGAAAGAGGCACGCCCATGCCTCTCACGAAATCACAACCGTGCCTCTCGCGGAAGCAAAACCGTAACTCTCGCGGAAGGAAAAAAAATGAGAAAACGCATTTTTTTTTCGTTTCCGAGGAGGCATGGCCATGACTCTCGCGGAAGCAAAACCGTGACTCTCGCAGAAAAAAAACAGAAAACGTGTTTTTTTCGTTTCCGAGAGGCACGGCCGTGACTCTCGCGAAAGCACAACCATGCCTCTCGCGGAAGCAAAACCGTGACTCTCGCAAAGGGAAAAAACAGAAAATGCGTTTTTTTCGTTTCCGAGAGGCATGGCCGTGACTCTCGCTAAAGCACAACCGTGTCTCTCGCGGAAGAAAAACCGTGAAACTCACGAAAGGAAAAAAACAGAAAATGCGTTCTTTTCCCCGTTTTTGACAGGCACGGCCATGACTCTTGCGAAAGCAAAACTGTGCCTCTCACGAAAGCAAAACCATGAATCTCGCAACAGGAAAAAAATAAAACACGTTTTTTCACGAAAAAAACCGAATTTTTTTTGTCTAAAAGTTCAGGAAGATCGGATGAAAGCCAAAACGTCGAAAAAACAAGAAAAAAACCATTTAAAAAGCCGAAAACGCGTGCGAAAAAATAAAAAACAAAATTCGAAGGGAGCATCCAGAGCGCGACACGTGGCCGGTGGCTAGGAGCACGCCAAGTGGCGCTGATCGTTGCGAGGCTCCCGAAGGAGCGCTTGTTAATTAGTTGCTCTCTACTAATTCCCCCTTGTAAAAACACGGGGAATTAACGACTCTTTTCTTAGAATAAAAAAATGAGTCTTCTTTTTCAACGAGTACAATTTTTTTAGTTTATTTTTTTATTATAAATAACTTTATTCCTTATATGGTAGCCATGTCATTTACAATATGTGGAAGAATAAAGTCAAGAGCACTGGAGTCCCAAAATTCAGATAAACTAAGATTAAAGCAGTGCTTTGCTAAACAATCAGCAATAAGATTGGTTTCCCTTCTGCAATGAACAGAGCTGACATTTGAAAAGTACAAAAAAATACTTGTGAAGGAGGACGAATTAACGAGTCAATTTATTTATCTAGGAGGTTGTTGAACCAGAAATTCCAACCGACCCTATTGTCGAGAGGTTAAATTTAGTTGAAGAAGAAAACAATTTGTTGAAGGAAAAAAATTAGAAAAATTAAGGAGGAGAAGATGATATTGGAGTTGCATGTTGCGGATGTCGTCGATGATCACAAGATCAAGATGGATGCAATGCGCTTGAAGATTAGAAAGATTAGAAAATATGCCATTCATACCGAGGCTTGGTATCATTATGTTGTTGGATCAGTTGTTACATTGGTTGCGATTATGATCGCATTTGTTTTCGCATTGAAATGTTTTACATAGTTTTAGTGTATGGTTTAATTAATTTAGATGCTCTGCAGAGCTTTATGTTGTTAGATGAGAACTATGTATGTACTTTGGTTTTAATGTGATGATGAACTTCTATTAATTTGTTCACTTAATTATCTATTCATGATGTTCTGTAATGATTTTTGACACACTTAATTATATATAATGCACGCAGATGAACCAGCAATGGATGTACGGTTCAAGACACACCTCCGAGTACATTAAGGGCGTGCATGATTTTCTCGAAGTGGCTGAGGCAAACAAGCAGAATGGTTTTATGTGTTGTCCATGCCCTATATGTGGGAATACGAATTCCTACTCTGACCGGAAATCCTCCACGCCCACCTGCTTTACAAGGGTTTCATGCCACACTATAATGTTTGGACGAGGCACGGAAAAATAGGGGTTATGATGGAAGACGGCGAAGAAGAAGAGTACGATGACAACTATGTGCCCCCTGAATACGGTGATGCTACTGAACATCAAGAGGAACCAGACGATGTCCATGATGATGCTGCAACGGGCGAAGCTGGTGAAGATCAAGAGGAACCAGACGATGTGCCCGATGATGACGATCTCCGCCGGGTCATTGTCGATGCAAGGACGCAATGCGAAAGTCAAAAGAAGAAGCTGAAGTTCGATCGCATGTTAGAGGACCACAAAAAAGGGTTGTACCCCAATTGCGAAGATGGCAACACAAAGCTCGGTACCGTACTGGAGTTGCTGTAGTGGAAGGCAGAGAATGATGTGCCTGACAAAGGATTTGAGAAGCTACTAAAAATATTAAAGAAGAAGCTTCCAAAGGATAACGAATTGCCCGACAGTACATACGCAGCAAAGAAGGTTGTATTCCCTCTAGGATTGGAGGTGCAGAAGATACATGCATGCCCTAATGACTGCATCCTCTACCGCGGTGCGTACAAGGATCTGAACGCATGCCCGATATGCGGTGCATTACGATATAAGATCAGACGAGATGACCCTGGTGATGTTGACGGCGAGCCCCCCAGGAAGAGGGTTCCTGCGAATGTGATGTGGTATGCTCCTATAATACCACGGTTAAAACGTCTGTTCAGAAATGGAGAGCATGCCAAGTTGATGCGATGGCACAGTGAGGACCGTAAGAAAGACGAGAAGTTGAGAGCACCCGCTGACGGGTCGCAGTGGAGAAAAATCGAGAGAAAGTACTGGGATGAGTTTGCAAGTTAGCCAAGGAACGTATGGTTTGCTTTAGGCGCGGATGGCATTAATCCTTTCGGGGAGCAGAGCAGCAATCACAGCACCTGGCCCGTGACTCTATATTTGTATAACCTTCCTCCTTGGATGTGCATGAAGCGGAAGTTCATTATGATGCCAGTTCTCATCCAAGGCCCTAAGCAACCCGGCAACAACATTGATGTGTACCTAAGGCCATTAGTTGAAGAATTTTTACAGCTGTGGAATGGAAACGGTGTACGTACGTGGGATGAGCACAAACAGGAGGAATTTAACCTAAAGGCGTTGCTGTTCGTGACCATCAACGATTGGCCCGCCCTCAGTAACCTTTCAGGACAGACAAACAAGGGATACCACGCATGCACGCACTGTTTACTTGACACCGATGGTATATACCTGGCAAGCTGCAGGAAGAATGTGTAGGTGGGCCATCATCAATTTCTTCCGACCAACCATCAATGTCGAAAGAAAGGCAAGCATTTCAAAGGCGAGGCAGATCACCGGAAGAAGCCCGCCATGCGTACCGGTGATCACGTACTTGCTATGGTCAATGATTTACACGTAATCTTTGGAAAGGGTCCCGGCGGACTAGCTGTTCCGAGTGACGCTGGGGGACACGCACCCATGTGGAAGAAGAAATCTATATTTTGGGACCTACCCTAGTAGAAAGACCTAGAGGTCCGCTCTTCGATTGATGTGATGCACGTGACGAAGAACCTTTGTGTGAACCTGCTAGGCTTCTTGGGCGTGTATGGGAAGACAAAAGATACAACTGAGGCACGGGAGGACCTGCAATGTTTGCACGAAAAAGACGGCATGCCTCCAAAGCAGTATGAAGGTCCTGCCAGCTATGCTCTTACCAAAAAAGAGAAGGAAATCTTCTTTGAATGCCTGCTTAGTATGAAGGTCCCAACTGGCTTCTCGTTGAATATAAAAGGAATAATAAATATGGCAGAGAAAAGGTTTCAGAACCTAAAGTCTCATGACTGCCACGTGATTATGACGCAACTGCTTCCGGTTGCATTGAGGGGGCTTCTACCGGAAAACGTCCGATTAGCCATTGTGAAGCTATGTGCATTCCTCAATGCAATCTCTCAGAAGGTGATCGATCCAGAAATCATACCAAGGCTAAGGACTGATGTGGTACAATGTCTTGTCAGTTTCGAGCTGGTGTTCCCACCATCCTTCTTCAATATCATGACGCACGTCCTAGTTCATCTAGTTGACGAGATTGTCATTCTGGGCCCCGTATTTCTACACAATATGTACCCCTTTGAGAGGTTCATGGGAGTCCTAAAGAAATATGTCTGTAGCTGCGCTAGGCCAGAAGGAAGCATCTCCATGGGCCATCAAACAGAGGATGTCATCGGGTTTTGTGTTGACTTCATTCCTGGCCTTAAGAAGATAGGTCTCCCTAAATCGCGGTATGAGGGGAGACTGGCTGGAAAAGGCACGCTTGGAAGGGACTCAATAATATGCACGGACGGATATTCTTGGTCTCAAGCACACTACACAGTTCTACAGAACTCTACCTTGGTGACCCCGTATGTCGATGAACACAAGAACAGTCTGCGCTCCAAACACCCGGAGCAGTGCGACGACTGGATTACATGTGAACACATCAGGACTTTCAGCAGTTGGTTGGAAGCACGAATCAGAGGTGACAACACTGTTTGTGATGAGATGTACTTTTTGTCCAGGGACCATCTTTGACTGTATTGATTTGGAAAGGATACGAGATAAATGGGAATACATTTTACACGATTGACCAAGATCAAAAGATCACCAACCAAAACAGTGGTGTCCGCTTTGATGCAACAACCGAGAGAGGAAAGGACACATATTATGGTTACATAGTGGACATATGGAAACTTGACTACGGACATGATTTTAAGGTCCCTTTGTTTAAGTGCAAATGGGTCAATCTGTCAGGAGGCGGGGTACAGGTAGACCCACAGTACGGAATGACAACAGTGGATCTGAAAAATCTTGGGTACACTGACGAACCGTTCGTCCTAGCCAATGATGTGGCACAGGTTATCTATGTGAAGGACATGTCTACCAGACCGAGAAAGAGAAAAGATAAGGAAGCGAATACATCACACGATGAGCCAAAGCGCCACATAGTTCTTTCAGGAAAAAGGGACATCGTGGGAGTGGAGGGCAAGACAGACATGTCTGAAGATTATGAAAAGTTTCATGAAATTCCTCCCTTCAAAGTCAAGGCTGACCCCAGCATCCTGATAAACGATGAAGATTATCCATGGTTACGGCGCAATAAGCAAATGACACAAGCAAAGAAAAAGTGAAGACTTTCTCCCGCAACTATTGTGATGATACCATGCCAACTTTGTAACTGACGAGTATGATACCATTGTCCGTTTTGTACATGCACATGCTATGTGGGTCAATTTACGATACCATGCCAACTTTTAACTTTTTCAGAGTTCATTTGAAATGCTTTAATGTCTTATGGTTCGGCCCTCGTAATAATTAAAAACAGCAACAATAAGTATTTTGTTGTAAGTAGAAACAAAATAAAATAAATAAAGCAAGAAAGAAAATTCAAAAAACAAAAAAAGTGTTTTCAAATTTGAAAACTAATGGCACTAACAGAAAGTTTATAATTTTCCTAAAACTAAAAGCAAAAAGAATTGAAAAATAAAGCAAAAAACAAAAGAAAATAAATAATGCAGAAAACAAAATAAAAAAACAACAATAAGTATTTTGTTGTAAGTAGAAACAAAATAAAATAAATAATGCAGAAAACAAAACAAAAAAACTGAAGAAAAAATAGCAACAATAAGTAAAGAAAACAAAAAAACAAAAAAATGCCTCCTACTGGGCCCCTACGGCCTGAATACGACATGAAACCCTACAATGGGCCAGGATTCAAGCCCGAGTAGGCCCAAAAGGCCCATCAGGCAAAGCAATAGCAAGTAGGCCCGAAAGCCTGCGGTGGAGAGGAGCTCGAGAGGGGTGCGGCAATGCGGCTTATAAACCACTGCGCGCCCCTCTCAACTAGCAAGGTGGGACTAAACTTTAGCCCCGACGCGGGCAGCACAGGGGCCTTTGGTCCCGGTTGGTGGTACCAACCAGGACTAAAGGGGGGGCATTGGTACCGGTTGGTGGCACCAACCGGTACCAAAGGCCGCCGCTTCCCGCCCTTTGGGCTGCCGAAAAAGAGGCATTTGGTCTCGGTTGGTGGCACCAACCGGGACTAAAGGGTGCATTAGTCCCGGTTGGTTTCACGAACCGGGACTAATGGCTTTGCTATATAAGCAAACACTTTGCAAAAATTCAGAATCTCATCGCCAGTTGCCCCCGACGATGCCGACCCTCCTCGACGCCGCCAGGCTGCTCCACCTCGCCGTTGCCGCCGCCGCCGCCAAGGCCGTCGCCTCCCCGAGCCCACGTCGTCCTCGTCGCCGGCCTCCCCGAGCCCGCGCCGTCCTCGTCATCGCCGGCCTCCCCGAGCCCGCTCCCCATCCCGCCCCCGCGCGCCGCCCCGAGCCCCTGCCCCGTCACGCCCCCGCGCGCCGGCGCCCTCACCGTCGCCACCGTCGCCATCGTCATCTAGCCGCCCCCGCTGTGAGCCGCCGCGCCGCACCGGCTCTGTTTTTTTTCATTTTTATTAGTTTAATTTTTTTGTTCAATGTATATGTGTATGTATGTGGCTATATATGCGGCTCTGTTTTTCTCATTTTTATTAGTTTAGTTTTTTTGTTCATATATATATATATATATATATATATATATATATATATATATATATATATATATAATGTATATGTGTATGTAGATGTTCAAAATGTATAAAAAAATTGTTCAGAGCTGTTTTTGTTCATATATGTATTTTTTGTTCATATGTGTATTAATGTTTTCATATATGCAAAAGATAGATTTTTAGAAAAGTTAGGTTTTTTTTCTGTTCATAGATTTTTTTTGGTGATATTAATTATTGTAGAATATGCAAATGTTTGTATATTCATATGAACAATGCATTAGGCAAAACCTTTGATTTTCTATTTGAACATTTTTTTTAAACAAGCAATACTAAAAGAATGAGAGGAAAAAGGAAAATAAAAAGAGGAAGAAAGGAGAAGAAGAGAAGAGGAAGAAGAGGAGAAATAAATAAGAAGAGGAAAAAGAAGAAAAAGAAGACGAGAAGAAGAAAGGAATAGAGGAGAAGAAGAAAAATAGAAATTTCTATTTTTCTTCTTCTCCTCTATTCCTTTCTTCTTCTCCTCTTTTTTTTCTTCTTTTTTTTTCTTCTTCCTTCTTCCTCTTTTCTTCCTTTTCCTTATTTTCCTTTCTCGAGGGAGAAGAAGAAAAAGAAGAGTAGAAGAAGAAGAAAGGAATAGAGGAGAAAGAAGAAACTTCAACACGAGGGGGGGGGGTACCGATACCCCCTCGCTGATAACATTATTTTCCCATGTATATGTATGACGCGTCGTTGTCGATATAACCCCCTCGAGATAACTTCGACATGAGGGGCGGTCGATATATATACCCCCTCTCGACCGTGATAACTTATACAACGGCAGCACCCCCCTCGGCCCTCTCGCTCGACCAAAACTCTCGAGGACACCCAAACCCTAGAAAGAAAACGATCTTGGTCTCCTACCCCCTCCCGCTGCGCCCCTACCCGACAAATTAACTCTCTCGAGGCCACCCAAATTTACCAAGTTAAAAGAGCGTTGTCGTCGAGGCCACCCCAAACCCTTGAAGCGTTGTGTCGAGGCGACCCCAAACCCTAGAGAAGCAGCGTCGAGGCCACTAACATGATTCCTTATTGTGATTAGCTAGCTAGTTCTACGTTTGCCACTAATTTATATATATATATATATATATATATATATATATATATATCCATCTGTACCATGTTTGAATAATAATTGACATGTTGTAAATATTTGCAGAAACTATGGAGCACTCCCGAGACGAAGAAACAGAAGCGATGTTCGGGGACATAATCGCATAAGGAAGTGATGAAGTTGCGTCATTTCTCAACGACACCGATGGTCAGGAAGGACTGGATGAAGAAGAGGGCTATGTTCATGATGGCTTCGGCCCATTAGTGCCGGTAGAAGAAGAGGACTATGTTCATGGTGGCTCCGGTGACACAATGGAGGTACAAGAAGGAGACCGTGCTGACAGCTCCGGTGACCGAACCGAGTCCGTCCAGGTATATATATATTAGTTAAGCCCGTGCTGACTAGTTAATTGATGCATCCATTGTTTTGGTATATGTACACATATTAATTACTCTCGTCTTTCTTCCTTATAATTTCTAGCCCTCCGGATCGAGCACAACTTCGGTAAGGAGACGAGGCCCGAAGAAAAAGTTGAACTCAGATGAAAAGTTTGAGATCATAGAAATCGCGCCCGACGGCGAACCGATTGAACCCATCCGGACAAGGAAGGCATTTTCTGCTCAGTGCGGGGTTCTTGTTAGGGACAAGATCCCGATCAGCATCCATCAATGGTATAAGCCTAAGGAGGAAGACCTTGAGGTGTCTTATGTCAATGATATGCAGAAAGAAGATCTTTGGACTCAGCTGAAGGCAAATTTCACCCTACCGCCAGAGGAGGATCCGGAGAAGCCAGTTAAAGAGCAATTAATCAAGTCTTGTGCTCTTAAGAAGATGGCAACCCTAATGAGGAGGTGGAGGAAAGAGCTGAACCAGTTTGTCGAGAAAGAAAAGACACCAGAATTCATCGGCAAATATGAGAAGATCAAAGATCACTGGACCGCATTTGTGGCCTACAAGACATCGGAAAAGAGTAAGAAGATGTCGGCGACAAACAAGCAAAATGCTGCGAAGAAGAAGCTTCACCATCGCACGGGGTCAGGTGGCTACCTCAAAGCCCGGCCTAAGTGGTCCAAGGCTGAGCATGATCTGCTTGAAAAAGGGATCGAACCAGAGACAATGTACTGGCCAGACCGTTGCCGGACTTGGTTCTTCGGGGCTGGCGGAACCTTGGACCCTGTAACAGGGAAGTGCCAATGGACGGACGAGCAACTGCAAATACCAGTCAAGAACCTTCGACACTATATCGATGCAGCGCAACGAGGGATGTTCCTTCCAAACAGGGAGAAGGACGCGCTCACAATGGCCCTTGGGAATCCTGAGCACCCTGGACGGACACGAGGCACGCCAGGCTCCATTCCATGGAAGGTTAGTTTTCCGGACGCAGGGGGTTACAAAACCCACGAGAGGAGGAAGAAACTGGAGCAGGACCAACTGCAGGCACTGCACGAAAGGGTAATGGGGCTAGAGGAACAAGAAGAGGAACGAGAAGCAGCAGATTGCAGCAAACGACCTGCCGAAGCTTCCCCCGAAGCTACCCCGCCATCTCAGCGGAGAAGCAGCGTGGCTTCCACCGAGCTGCTTCAGCCGGAGCATGTCTTGACGGCTCCTGCCAGCTATCCCGTGGATGATATCACGGAGTCTCAAAATTGCCATATTATGGCGCGATGGATGAATTTGAAGGTCAAGGCGGTTGTTGGCCAAGTTTATCCTAGTGGACCCGGCACAACTTATCACTTCTAGCCGATTCCAGAAGGATATGCTAAGGTGATGGTGGATGAAATAACGGAGGGATTTGAGGACCTCGTGCTTGAGCACCCTACCGGTAAAGGGGAGACTAGGCTGGGTTCTGCTCTGAAGACTCCATGCCTATGACGGAAGGAGCTCATCAACCTTCCGAACTGGACGCCTCCGCCTCCTCCTCCTCCTCCGGCGAGTCAGGGAACTCCGCCTACTCCACCGCCTCCTCCTCCGGCGAGTGACGATCAGGGCACACGTGGCGGCACTCCGCCTCCTTCTCCAGCGCGTGGCGGCACTCCGCCTCCTTCTCCGCCTGCACCGGCGCTCCCGAGCAGCCAGCAGCCTCCTCCTCCGCCTCGCCATCAAGGGTGGAAGAGACCCGCCGCCGCCCCGGCTGCTCCGGTGCGTCGTAGTCCTTCTCCTCCGCCTCGTAAGCAAGCACGAAAGAAGACAGACGCTGCAGCCGCTCTGTCTGCTCCGGCGTCTAGCAGCACAAGAAGAGGAGAGAGGCAATACAGATATGGTCACCTCTAAAGCCTCTAGAGAAGTTACCGTACGAGAGGACCGAGGAGGAAAACAATACGATCGTGCAGACCCACGTGAAGGAGTTCTTTGAAGGGGTGAAACCAAAGAGACATCCACTTCCGGAGGAGAAGGTAGATCCGGTGAAAGCAAAGCGCACTCTTGATGCCCTGAGGAAACCGGAAAAGTCTCCGCCGAGAACCAACTATGAGCGCATTACTGAACAGACATATCTCCAAGCGAAGCGGTCGGGAAGTACTGTCAGACATCAAAGAGCAAAAGAACGAGCAGCTGCGAAAAAAATTGACCAGCTCGGCGAACAAGGAAACCAATCGTGCCCCGCGCTCAATGTGTCTAGCGGCAACATCGTTGCTAATGTTCCGGGGATGGTGGCCGGTTATGGAAATCTACAAGATTACCTGCCTGACGATGCACTTCCTGATTTCATGGAGGTGGAAGAACACAAATACGAGTACGGGAAGCCTCTTGTCAAAAATGAAAAATCTCTAACAACGATGATGCGAAGATTCCATACTTGGTACATGAAAACCTGCAGAGAGTCTAGGGCGACGAATACTTCGTATCTGAGAATTAAAGAGGAGCACGACCTCGTTGGAAATGATCTGTTGCCTATTCCATTTGAGGAGTTCTTCAATCAAAAGGCCCTCGATAAATTAACGGTCTTTTGCTACTGCCTGTAAGTACTATTTCTGTCATTAAGTCTCTATATATAGCTCGGCTCTTTCATTGCATGTATTTATAATTAATTATCCTCAATATATTATGCAGATTGAAGATCGTCGAGTGCAAAAAAATGAAATTTATGATATTGGGTTCATTAACAGAAATATCATAGATGTATTTCTGGTTGAAAAGGACGTCAAAGAGGCCGAGGACAACTTGCTACAATCGTTGATCAAAAATCAAAACAAAGATACCATACTCTTTCCTTACAACGGCAAGTGAGTGTTACTGTCGTTTGCATATTCGGTTTCCCTTATTACTCGAGCGAGGTTATAGTAATGTAATTGATGAGTTATGCATGCGTGCGCAGGTACCACTATATTCTTCTGGAGATTAAGCTTGAGCGTGGTCTAGTAACCATCTTAGACTCGAGACGGAAAGATCCCGAAACCTATGCGGACATGACTGAAATGCTCAGCAAGTAAGTTCAATCGATCATTATTGCACCATATCGGCAACTTTTTGTTCATTTCCTGATATCTCAAGTAATAATAATTATTTTCTTTGTCTTGCAGGGTTTGGAAACAGTTCACCGCACAAGCTCCGGGACTGCCGAAGGAGCTGCGATATACATACCCGAAAGTAAGTACTACCGGCTAGCTAGTTGTGCGCATCTCCCGTTGATTCTATAGCTATACTTTCATCAATGCCATTCATAATGCTTCATCATCAGTTTGATTGACCTTTATTTCTCGTAAAGTGCTTGTGGCAGGAACAAGGGGATGATTTCTGTGGATACTACGTGTGCGAGTTCATCCACAACGCGACTTTGAAAAACAAGCGGGGCTACTCTCAAAGACAATATCAAGTGCGTAAGCAATAATATTCACAATTTCATTTTATTACACCATCATTTCTGTTGAGTTTCATTCATATATATGTATTAATTAACCCCCTTCTTCAAATTAGACGTGGCAGATGCGGAATGAACTCCTAGAACCAGATCGCATTAAAGCAATTCAAGAGGAATTGGCGGGATTCTTTCTTGACCACGTCATCAATAAAGCTGGAGAATACCATGTGGAAGTTGATTTCAAATGCTAGGGGACTGTAATTGAGAGATCTTATATATTGTACATGTATGTAGCCAGTAGCGTCGGACGTACATGATACGAAAACTTGTTGTTCGACCAATCTCTCGGAGAAGGAGAGGTCGATCGATCATTTCTCTCGGTATGCATGACGAACTTCTGTACTCAATGGTTCCCTTCATTTTCTTACTAGCTAGCGTCTCGAGGGCTATATGTATATAGTACGTAGCGTCGACCAAGCACGGACGTAAGAGAGGACACTTCTCTCTATTAATTAGCTAGCTAACACAATATATGAAACACCTAAATTAACCCCCAAAACCCCCAACCCTCCCCCCTCTTTAAAAAAACAAAAAACCCAGCCACTGGAATGCTGACGCGTGGATGCCTTTTGGTCCCGGTTGGTGCCACCAACCGGGACCAAAGGCCCCCCTGCCTGGGTTCGGCGCACCGGCCACGTGGAGGACCATCTGTCCCGGTTCATTTTAGAACCGGGACTAAAGGGGGAGGTATTAGTAACGACCCATTAGTCCCGGTTCATGAACCGGGACTAAAGGCCCTTACGAACCGGGACTAATAGGTGTTTTTCTACTAGTGTCATCACAGTTGGTATCAGATTCGGGCGATCGGCGGCAGGAAGGTGAATCGGGCTCATCGGCGTTTCGGTTGGGCTCTCCCGTAAAATCCCGGCTCGTCGATAGAGTTCGCGGAGGCGGTGGGTAGGGTGCTTCGTTCCAGCACCGACGGTGGAGAGCAATCAGGGCGGCGGAGATCTTTCGACGGCGGATCGAGGTACGCACCCGGTTTCCCGGTGATTTTCAGCTGGGTGTAAAATTCCGAGGCGGTGACCAGATTGGCACTGAAGTGGAGGCATGGAAGGTCAGTTATAGAGGACAGGGCGCACGCGGAGACGATGAGCGGCGCTCCAGTACTGGTTGACCTGGGCGGCGGTGGATCCAGGGGCACCACGGCTCCTCCTAAGGCTAGTTTGCAGACAGGGCTCCGTGCAGGCATTTTAGATAAGGGTGATGTAGAGGCCGGAGGTGCTATCAGGTTTGGGAGACAAAATCGACCACATTGATGAATTGTTCACCAGGATAGAAGAATTGGATCAGAAGTTCAACACGCAGGTGGAACGCTTCGATGTGATTCAGAGCAATGTCAATTTGACTATGAAATCCATTGGAGAGGTACGGCAGGACCAGATGGCAGCAGCCCGTGATCAGTTACACAAAGGCGTCACCCACAGCTTCACCAGCGGGGAACAAAGGCATATTGGGGTCACCCCCGCCAATAACATCGCAACTTAGGAACCAAGCACCGATACCCAATGCGACGCCAGTTCAGAACAAGTCCCAGCCCAGTTTGGATAAGCAGAAGGAGGCATTTGTGTCTGATTGTCAGGATCAGCATCCGCGTAGACCGTGGATGCCCAAAATGGACTTCCCTCGTTTTGATGGTACTGATATGCGTATTTGGCTTGACGGATGTGAAGCTTATTTCTCACAGTATGAAATTCCGGAATTCTTCAGAGTCACATCAGCTTCCCTACATTTGTATGGTGATGTAGCTAATTGGTTTCATGCGTATAAACTGACTCATTAGTGGCCTAATTGGCATGAGTTTCGCTCTACTGTGATGTTAGAGTTCGATGTCAACGTGCACAGACACAAAATGAAAGAGTTGATGATGCTAAAACAGTCAGGGTCAGTGGCTGAGTAAAAAAGAGAAATTACGCAATTAACTTACCAGTTGCTGTTGTATGAAAACACAGTTAGCGAGACATTCCTGGTAACTAGGTTTGTGTTGGGTCTGAGAGAGGAGTTGAGAGCTGCGGTGGAGATGCAAATACCAGCTACAGTCAGCGAAGCTGCAATGTATGCTGGTATTCAGGAAGAGGTCTTGGCTAGAAGCAAACATGTTAAATGGACAAACCACAAAGCAATGGATCTTGGCTAGAAGCAAACATGTTAAATGGACAAACCACAAAGCAATGGGTCCAAAAACATATTACAAGTCTCAACCAGTGGTTGTAGGAGATCTACGGAAAGCTAGACAGCTCAAAGAATTCAGAAGGGCCAATGGGTTATGTTTCAGTTGTGGGGACAAATGCATGCCTAGGTATTTGTGCACTAAAACTGCACCTCAAGGGGCTTTTCAAGCAATGCAAAGGGGGAGATCCTGACATCCTATCTGATGAGTTACTAGATGCTATTGTGGAACAAGAAACTGCTATGGCAGACATGCAGATTTCAGCAATGCACTGTCAGGAGCTGATCATCCCCAAACTGTTAGGTTGAGAGCCCTGATTGGCAATCAGGTGGTGTTAATTTTACTTGATTCTGGGAGCACTCATAGTTTCATTGATTCTCAAATATTATCTAGAGTTCAAGTCACTCCTCAGAAGTTGCAATCACCATTTCCAGTAAAAGTAGCAAGGGGAGAGATGTTGCAGTGTTCTGCTTATGGGCCGGAAATGCATTGGTGGGTACAGGGGCATGCCTTCAGTTATCCTCTGAAAGTATTGGACCTGGGAGGGTACGATATGATCCTTGGTATGGACTGGTTGGAGCAATGGGGAGAAATGACTTGTCAGTGGAAGGAAAAATGGGTTAGATTCAAGGGCCATTTGCATTTCTGTCCCTAACTCGAACCACCTAATCAGATATACCCCTAATTCGAAAGCCTGCTCAAATTTGCCCCTCCGCCGTTAGGTGCCCTTACAGAAATGCCCTTCTGCGTCGTTACCGTCTGGTCAACCAACTTTGACTGTCCTGAAAAAAATAGCAAAAAAAAATTTAAAAAATCTAAAATTTTGTGAGATCGAAGATACTCATGTGCGCAAGGTGTGTGCAAATTTTCATGCTATTTGGACATTCCAGGAGCTCGTGGCGAGGAAAAACAGTTAATATGCACGCTTGTGAACAGTAAATTTGAAATAAAATAGCAAGAAAATTCAAAAAAATATGAAATTTTTTGGCATCAAAGAGGCTTGAGTGCACAAGGTGCATGCAAGTTTTTGTGATCAAATGACATGCAAGGAGCTCTAGCAAGAACAAACAAAATAGTCATTTTTTCCCAAGTTTTTTCCCGAGCCAAATTTTGTTTTTTTCTCCACAAGCCCCTCCAATGTCCAAACACAACAAAAATTTGCATGCAGCTTGTAGATCGTAGCCTCTTTGATGCCAAAAAAATTCATATTTTTTTTGAATTTTCTTGCAATTTTTTTGAATTTACTGTTCACAGGCTTACATATTTATTTCTTTTCCTTTGACACGAGCTCCCGGAATGCCCAAACAGCACGAAAATTTGCACGCACCTTGCGAAGCTGAGTATCTTTGATCTCACAAATTTTTAGATTTTTTAGATTTTTTTTGCTATTTTTTCAGGACGGTCAATGCCCTTTGACCGGCTTTGACCTGCTTTGACCGGACGGTAACGGCACAGAAGGGCATTTCTGTAAGTGCACCTAACGGCGGAGGGGCAAATTTGAGCAGGCTTTGAAATTAGGGGTAAATCTGAGAGTGGGCGCAAATTAGGGGCATAGATGTAAATGTCCCTAGATTCAACTATCAGGATCAACTCATTACTCTGCAAGGAATTTCTAAAAGCGACAAACCCTATTTACAGGAATTGTTAGTGGAAAAGGCCATGAGATGGCATAGAGGGAATGACATTTGGGCCACTGCCTTGCTGGTCCCTATTCATAACACTAAAAGCAACACAATCCATCCTAAAATTCAAGCTGTCATTGATGAGTTTGATGATGTGTTTAATGATCCAAATGAAGGAAATATGCCCTAGAGGCAATAATAAAGTTATTATTTATTTCCTTAATTCATGATAAATGTTTATTATTCATGCTAGAATTGTATTAACCGGAAACTTAGTACATGTGTGAATACATAGAAAAAACCTATAGTCCCTAGTATGCCTCTACTTGACTAGCTCCTTAATCAAAGATGGTTATGTTTCCTAACCATAGACATGTGTTGTCATTTGATTAACGGGATCACATCATTAGGAGAATGATTTGATGGACATGACCTGTCCGTTAGCTTAGCATTATGATCGTGTTAGTTTCATTGCTACTGCTTTCTTCATGACTTATACAAGTTCCTCGGACTATGAGATTATGCAACTCCCGAATACCGGAGGAACACTTTGTGTGCTACCAAATGTCACAACGTAAAAGGGTGATTATAAAGGTGCTCTACAGGTGTGTACGAAGGTGTTTGTTGGGTTGGCATAGATCGAGATTAGGATTTGTCACTCTGTGTTTCGGAGAGGTATCTCTGGGCCCTCTCGGTAATAATCATCACTATAAGCCTTGCAAGCATTGTAACTAATGAGTTAATTGCGGGATGAAGTATTACGAAACGTGTAAAGAGACTTGCCGGTAACGAGATTGAACTAATGTTGAGATACCGACGATCGAATCTCGGGCAAGTAACATACCGATGACAAAGGGAACAACGTATGTTGTTATGCGGTTTGACCGATAAAGATCTTCGTAGAATATGTAGGAACCAATATGAGCATCCAGTTTCCGCTATTGGTTATTGACCGGAGACGTGTCTCGGTCATGTCTACATAGTTCTCGAACCCGTAGGGTCCGCACGCTTAACATTCGATGACGATTGGTATTATGAGTTTATGTGTTTTGATGTACCGAAGGTAGTTCGGAGTCCCGGATGTGATCACGAACATGACGAGGAGTCTCGAAATGGTCGAGACATGAAGATTGATATATTGGAAGCCTATGTTTGGACATCGGAATGGTTCCGGGTGAGTTCGGGCATATACCGGAGTACCGGGAGGTTACCGGGACCCCCCGGGAAGTATATGGGCCTTATTTGGCCATAGTGGGAGAGAGGAGGAGGCGGCCAGGTGGAGCCCCCCCCCCCCCCCAAGCCCAATCCGAATTGGGTGGGGGGCCGGCCCCCCTTCCCTTCCTCCCTCTCTCCCCCTTCCTTCTCTCCTATTCCAACTAGGGAAAGGGGGAATCCTACTCCCGGTGGGAGTAGGACTCCTCCAGGGTGTGCCATAGAGGGCCGGCCCTCCCCCTCCTCCACTCCTTTATATACGGGGGAGGGGGCACCCCATGGACACACAAGTTGACATTGTTTAGCCGTGTGCGGTGCCCCCCCTCCACAGTTACACACCTCGGTCATATCATCATCATGCTTAGGCGAAGCCCTGTGCCGGTAACTTCATCATCATCGTCACCACGCCGTCGTGCTGACAAAACTCTCCCTCGGCCTCAACTGGATCAAGAGTACGAGGGACGTCCTCGAGCTGAACGTGTGCTGATCGCGGAGGTGCCGTACGTTCGGTGCTAAGATTGGTCGGATCGTAAAGACGTACGACTACATCAACCGCGTTGTCATTACGCTTCCGCTTTCGGTCTACGAGGGTACGTGGACACACTCTCCCCTCTCGTTGCTATGCATCATATAGATAGATCTTGTGTGATCGTAGGAATTTTTTTGAAATTACCGCGTTCCCCAACAGTGGCATCCGAGCCAGGTCTATGCGTAGATGTTATATGCACGAGTAGAATACAAAGAGTTGCGGGCGATAATAGTCATACTGCTTACCAGCATGTCATACTTTGATTCGGCGGTATTGTTGGATGAAGCGGCTCAGACCGACATTACGCATACACTTACGCGAGACTGGTTCTACCGACGTGCTTTGCACATAGGTGGCTGGTGAGTGTATGTTTCTCCAACTTTAGTTGAATCGAGTGTGGCTACGTCCGGTCCTTGTTGAAGGTTAAAACAGCACACTTGACGAAAAATCGTTGTGGTTTTGATGCGTAGGTAAGAACGATTCTTGCTAGAAGCCCGTAACAGCCACGTAAAACTTGCAACAATAAAATAGAGGACGTCTAACTTGTTTTTGCAGGGCTTGCTGTGATGTGATATGGTCAAGCATGATGTGATATAAATTGTTGTATGAGATGAACATATTCTGTAACAAAGTTATCGGCAACTGGCAGGAGCCATATGGTTGTCGCTTTATTATATGCAATGCAATCGCCATGTAATGGTTTTACTTTATCACTAAGCGGTAGTGATAGTCGTAGTAGCAATAGGTGGCGAGATGACAACGATGCTACGATGGAGATCAAGGTGTCATGCCGGTGGCGTTGGAGATCATGATGATGCTTCGGTGATGGAGATTATGAGCACAAGGTGGTGATGGCCATATCATGTCACATATTTTGATTGCATGTGATGTTTATCCTTTATGCATCTTATTTTGCTTAAAACATCGGTAGCACTATAAGATGATCCCTTACTAAATTTTAAGGTATAAGTGTTCTCCCTGAGTATGCATTGTTACTACAGTTCGTCGTGCCGAGACACCACATGATCATTAGATGTGATAAGCTCTACGTTCACATACAACGGGTGCAAGCCAGTTTTGCACATGCAGAATACTCGGGTTAAACTTGACGAGCCTAGCATATGTAGATTTGGGCCTCGGAACACTAAGACCGAAAGGTCGAGCGTGAATCATATAGTAGATATGATCAATATAGTGTTGTTCACCATTGAAAACTACTCCATCTCACGTGCTGATCGGACATGGTTTAGTTGATTTGGATCACGTGATCACTTAGATGATTAAAGGGATGTCTATCTAAGTGGGAGTTCTTAAGTAATATGATTAATTAAACTTTAATTTATCATAAACTTAGTATCTGATAGTATTTTGCATGTCTATGTTGTTGTAGATCAATGGCCCGTGCTACCGTTCCTTTGAATTTTAATGCGTTCCTAGAGAAAGCTAAGTTGAAAGATGAAGGCAGTAACTACACGGACTGGGTCCGTAACTTGAGGATTATCCTCATTGCTGCACAGAAGAATTACGTTTTGAAAGCACCGCTAGGTGCCAGACCTGCTGCAGATGCTACTGATGATGTTAAGAACGTCTGGCAGAGCAAATTGATGTCCTATTATAGGGTTCTTATTGGAGCAAAAAATGTTGATACAAAACTATTTTTGCTTGTCCTATATATATTGGGCTGCTGTTGGAGATGTTCTAAGAAACTAACATACGGAGATGAACCAAAAATTATCCGGTTTGTGTCAAACCGATGAAGTAAACTAGTCAGCTCTAGAGCTGGAACTAGCTAGGAGTAGTACGAAAAGTTATTTGTGCGTACTATTTTGGTACAAAATGTCCACCGATACAGGATGTCGGAAACACGAATAGAAATGAAGTTTAAGGAATTCAAGGCGAACTACTACAGCAGGCCTACTGACTACGTAGTCGCATACTCTTAGGTTGTCCGTCCAATTCAATTAATCCCACGTCACATCAGCATATATATACATACATATATATATTCAAACGGAGGAGAGAAGATTTATATTCAAATTCAAAGCCTGGAGGCGGCACCAGGCTTAAAATACCACCTGTAATGATGATTTGTGGTGGGTGGGCGCTCCGGTATTTTCGAGACCTTTTGTTCAAATTGGAAAGCAAATGTGGACATGGTAACCAAACCATCAATATTTTTTTCTTCTTATATACAATCTGCGATCTCCTTTCGTCGTCTTATGTTTCTTGTATTGGAACGAAATCATCGCTTGGCTTGGCATTCATGGCCAATCAACGAAGGCTTGGCGTCATGAGATCTCCGTTCAGGATTGGTGGCTCAAGACGATCAACTCTGGAGGCCACATCGAGAAGGCGATTGCCTCCGTTATGATGCTTGTCTCGTGGGAAATTTAAAGGAGCGAAATGCGAGAGTATTCTGCAACACGGCCACCCCGACCACTGTCATTGTCGCGAAGATCAAAGAGGAGGCCCGCCTTTGGTCGTTGGCTGGAGCGAGCCACCTGAGTAATCTTATGTCGCGAGAGTAGTCTCTCCTTTGTTTCTGCCGTTTTACGGCTTATGTCTAACATTTTTCTTAATCAATGAAATGGCAAGTCTTTTGCCTTGTTTGAAAAAAAAGTATGTTTCTTGTATTAGAAGAAAGCATGGTCGAGGCGGGCGACCAAGACATCCCTCAAAGAAAAAAAGACAAGCCCTTCTATGGCAACACTGCTCTCTCACTGTCTAAGCTAGTCTCCGTACCTCGTCGTTGTGGCCGCCGTCGCACGTCCACTTCTTCGCGGCAGGGGCGTCCATGACCGGTATCGTGGCGGTGTAGAGGTCGGACACCCGGCGGTACCTCTTCCTCGCCCTTCTGTCCAGCTCAAGCGACGCTGTCTCCTCGACGACACACTCCTCCGCGGTATGGTCAGCCTTGCTCCACGAGCTCACCGACCGCCGCGAGGAGGACGTCGTGGACGCCACCTCGTCGTCCCCGCCGAGCTGCAGGAGCAGTTCCGCTGCCGCCAGCTCCGCGGCCGAGAAGAGGCCCCCGAGTCAGAGCTCCAAGCCCAGCCCGCAGCCGACGGCGAGCGAGGACATGGCCGGATGCGAGTAGCGGAGCGGCGTTCGCCTTGGCTCTCTGTCGCGGCAGGAGGAGGGGGTAGAAGGGCTTTTGGTTCCTACCGGCTGCGTGGATGATGGGGGAGAGAGCCGTAGGCTGAACCTGCACTGCAAGCCCCGTTTTGTAGTTGTGGTACTGGCATGTGGGGCTCGGAGGTGCCGGTGACGCGGCCGCGTGGGGTCCGGGTAGGGGGTAGTGGTGGACGACGGACTTTGGTCCCGTGTCACGTGAAGCGATCGACCAATTTTATGTTTCGTGCAGTGTACACCTTTCGCCACCAGCGAAGCAGGCCTCGTTCACACCGAATGGTTCATCGCTGGCAACAGAGATAGCCATACCGATCTCAGTTCTGAGGAAAGTTCAGGGCCTTGTCCGTCGTCGTCGTCGTCTGACGAAATGAAACCACAGTACGTATTAGTTTCCCGTTCCGGTCCGCAAGAAACTGCGGTCGAGCTGCTGCCGATGTTATGCCTTTGCTAACAAGCTTTGTTTTGCTTTTTTGCAGCTTGCTTATAGCAGAATCAATCGTAAGGTCTTCGCCGCCCACGAGCGCGTGGGTTTGGTACGAGCATGCTCATCCGTCCGGTTAGAAAGAAAATATTCGCAACGCGTTGCATCCAGCAGCTAGGCCGTAGCCCAAGCCGCTATGCTTTGTTAAAATAAAATACGGCCATCCCCAAGTTCCCAACTAGCCTGCTTTGGACGACCCAGCTACTGACTTCCCCTGTAAAAACAATGACAGGACGACCCAGCTACTGACTTCGGTGTGGACGAGGCCTGCTTCGCTGGTGGCGAAAGGTTTATTAACAGGTAATTAGATCTAGCTATTAGAAATTAAAATACATTGGAAGTACAGAGAATCGCAAACATAATAAAAGTGTTTCAAAATTCCGAGACCACCGAACGATCACTACTGCCATTAGAATGCGCCATTTCACCACTCCTCTGTGGGGGCTAGCTTGACTTTGTCAATAACACCAGGAAAGTCTTCGTGCACGAGCTCCTAAAGACCAGTGTTCTGGAGATGGCTAGGAGGACAGTGGTATCCCTGGCCCATAAAGGTTCTAGTTCTCGTGCTCGCATTTATTCTTTGATTTATTTTAGAATTTTCGACGATACGCTTTCAGTGGGAGGATATGTTCCCATAAACTACGAGGTGCCTACAATGACTTCGTAAATCTCAAGATAATATGTTGGCTCCGTCTCTTGGAGGTGCTCATAGGGGTAGGTTATGCGTGTGTGCGCTCATAGGGGTGAGTGTATGCGCGTATATATGAGCGTTTGTGTCTGTAAAAAACCTTATATAGATCTAAAGCACCTAACAGTTCTTCGTGCACGTGCTCCTAAAAACCAATGCTCTGAAGCTGCAATTGTTACCATTGAACCCTTATATAGATCTGAAGTTTCTGACACCAAATCTCGCCACATGACGAGAAATCATAACCTCACCACCTCCAAAGAGGCGGTGAAAATATACGTTGGAGCTCCGTCGACTATGTCCAGATGGACGAATTCGAGGAGGATCGGAGCCCGAAAGACAAGTTCAAAGAAGAACCGCTGCCATCTGCCCGAGTACCGCACCTGTGAGGACTAAAGTACTCTACCTAAACTACTAAACAGAGCGGAGGCATCGGGATTCCTTTCCTTGCCACCGGACACCCGAGCGGCAGGTAGAGGGGTAGAGAATCCACGGTCTCGCCGGTGAAGCTTGGAGGGGAGAGTTTCCCCTAACCGTCTAGGATTAGGGAAGGGAAAGGAGATATGCTTAGACTTTACACAGAGAAAAAATCAGTCTTTTTCAAACAACGGTGCTTATTTGTAGACTGTACATGCTTACAGATAAGCACTGATACTTGAGTAAAGAAATTCAATTTATTTTACTAAGTACCTCCGCAGCACTTCACATTGTACAAGGTCATGGTCGAGTTTATTTATCTACTTTAGTTACAGGAAAAGACAGACACACAACACAGTAAATGTGCCTCGTAATCACACGTAAAAATGGCTGATACCTTTTAACAAATCTATGAATCCCAATGATTTTTTGCTAAACGTGTTGGCTGTGAGGACAAGCATTTGAACCAAGTGGAAGTGCCTTGACCCTGCTCCCTCCATCCATATATATAGGGTCTAATGCATTTTTCGAGACTCCCTTTGATTATTAATAGGATTAGTAGTATATGAGATGTATGACGTGCAAATTATAACACTGGGAGCTCCTTTCACCTACGAATTTAACGGTATACTTTGTGTAACTTGCATGTTATATATTATTGCTATAACATTTGCTCAAAGATAGCCTCGGGCAACTGTACCACCCCACCAACAGTAGTTCCAAAACATAGCAGAAATAAATAAAAGATAGGAACGGGCTTTTTAACACTGTACAAAAAGGAATTTTAATATATGGCTCCTTGGATGATCCACGATTATTTTGCAGGAATTTATGCAAGACATGAAATAATTTTTTTATTACTTCTGGCATCTTGCTAGACATCAAATGGAAATTCAAAGTAGAAAGGTGCACAATCCAATGTACAAAAGTGCAAGACACACTTGACGTTTTACTATCTACAATGCACTTTTTTTATATCGTTCTATTTATCTTTCAAATATCCTTATGCAGTATATCTACATACTCCCTTCGTTTCTTTTTAATCTGCATATAAAATTGTCCTAAAGGCAGACTTTGTGTAGTTTGAACAAGTTTGCAAGAACAATATCAACATTAACAATGTGAAATCGATATCATTAGATACATAGTGAAATAAAATTTCATACTATATAACTTTACTATTATAGATGTCAATATTTTTTAAGATAGATTTGGTCAGACTTTGCTTAGTTTGACTTTTAACAAATTTTATATGCGTAGTAAAAAGAAATGGAGGGAGTATTTCACCCGCGAAAAAAAGTATATCTACATACGGACATAATATAGGCGCAAATCATAATCAAAGTTGTACATTGAAAAATCTAGTGTGCCTTACATTTTGGAAACACGAGTATTTATCAGTGTGATCGCTTGATTTTTAATAGACCCTTTACAGAAAATGTTCTATGTGTCCAAATCCTGTAATTTTGATGTAAAACATTTGAATTTAAAGTGGCCTTATTTTACATATGCAAGATGATAATCTCATACTGTTTTCTCCTCCGTGAGTAAAAAAAAGTAAGTTTAATTATGCCAGACATGTTAGCCAATGAGCGACAACGACCATGGCAACATGCAACAACCCCGGGAAACATAGACAGAGGCGCATGATGAAATGAAAGAACGCCACCTAACTTGTGCAGAAACATCTTCTACTGAAAAAGTCCAAAGTCGTCGTCCCCTCATACGCACACACACACCCTCCTTAGCTAGTCTCTCCTACCAATCATGGCCTACACCGGCATCCTACTGCTTCTCCTTGCGACGGCGGCCATGGCAGGCCCAGGCCACGCCGGCGCGACGGAGTACACCGTCGGCGACTCCGACGGGTGGACCATCGGCCCAAACTACCTGGCTTGGTCGCAGAAGTACAACTTCACCACCGGCGACACGCTCGGTATGAACCATTTCCGTTAGTCCCCAGCACAAGATATATCTTTCAGTGGTCTTGACGCTGGCTGCCGCGCGATCGATGGCCCGCTGGCCGGTGCAGCGTTCAACTACGTGCCGCGGCAGCACGACGTGTACCGGGTGACGCGGGACGCGTTCCAGACGTGCGAACCGACGGCGGGGCAGACGGTGCGCAAGTGGGCGTCGGGCCGCGACGTCGTCGACCTCGCCGCGACGGGGGACTACTACTTTATCTGTAACATCACCGGCCACTGCCTCGGCGGCATGAAGTTCTCCGTCGCCGTGGGTGCGCCGCCGCCTCCTCCGCCGTCACCGCCTCCCCCCTCGGCCTTCCCGACTGCCATGCCGCCACCTCCAAGCTCCAGCGCGTGCGGACGCCGCCTGGCGTTGCCGGACTTGGCGAGGATAGCCGGCCTCGCTGCGATCGGGCTGTGGATCAGCTTGCTGTCATGATTCTGATGAATCAGAACGTTGACTTTACTTGTGATCGTCTATTCTTTTCTGAGTTTAATTACTGGGTCGCCTCTGAGCTGGAATTTGGATTATTGCATATGAATTTTGCATCTGATGTGTCTGTAGAGTTCATGATAATCTCGTAATTTTGGCAGCTGTGAGTGGCACACCAGAAGCAGAGTTAAAAAGAAACTAGTATATATGAATCTAGCAAGGGCGAGCCGAGGCATACTGAACAACTATTTCCAAAAATTACCCCCACTATATCTATCATTATCTCAACCCAAGGTGTTCACTTTGTCGATCAACGTTACCCGTACGATCATCACGAGTTCTTAGATACCAGCCATCACTAATTCGACAATCCAAGAGTAAATTGCTGAAAGCCACCACATTTGCGGCTAGGGTATTTCTAAGCTACCACTTTTGTCAAAAGTTTTAAAAAACCATCACTTATGCGTCAAGTGAGTAATAAATCACACCGATTCAAAATTAAGCTGTGTCTAACAGCAAAAATGACAGGTTGACCCCACATGTCAGGCTGATTTGGCATGCCTACATGGACAATATGCTTAGGTGGAAGATGGACCCACCTGTCGGCCTCCCATCTCTTTTCACCTTTTTTTTCTTCTTCCCCCTTTTCCTCCTCCTCCTCTCTCCCCCTCTCACTGACTCCTCCCTCCGTCGCCCACCAGGCCACCACCTGCATCACCGAAAGGACAACGGCGAGGTCAAACAGGGGGAGGAGCACCGGGGGGCGCCAGATTCGGCCACCACCGACCTTTCTTCGGCCCAGCCGGATCGGCCTGCCCCCGGCCACATCGCCGGGATGCCTCTACCTCCAGCGTCGCGCCCCGTTGCCTCCCATCTCCGGCGACGTGCCGCGCCACCGCCTCCCACCACGAGCGTCTCGCCGTGGCCCCGCCTCCCACATCCCGATGCCACGCCGCGCCCCCCGCCTTCCACCTCCAGCGTCGTGGCGTGGCCCCCGCCTGCAATTTATTCTCCTGCAACGCCGGAAGGCGGATGTGCGCGCGGCACGGCCATCGCCGACGGGCCCTCACGGCGGCTCCTCCCTTTCCTCCAGCCGCCTCCCATCAACGCGCTCGCCCAGCAGGAGAAGGCCGGGTCGCCTGCCCGTGTCCCAGCGGGAGAAGGCCGGGCCGGGTCTTCGTGCCCAAGCGGGAGCACCGCAGCCATGGCCGCACCTGAGATGCACCACCGCAGCCTGCCGCTTCCGTCGGAGCCCCATGGTCGCACCTGAGGAGGACGGGGAAGGAGAATAGAGGGTAAAGAAGGTGAGTGGATGACACGTGGGACCCAAGTTCCACCTCAGCAAACTGTACACATAGACATGCCATGTTGGACCGACAAGTGGGTCTCGCCAATCAGTTTTGCTGTTTGTGCGAGCTAATCTGTGAATCAGCCGCTGTTATTTGTTACTCACTTGACGCAAAAGTGATGGTTTTTTGGAACTTTTGGCAAAAGTGATGGTTTTGGAGTACCCTATCCACAAATGTGGTGGCTCTCGACAATTTACTCACAATCCAACGACGGCCATCCCCACCTCGATAGAGCAGCTTGATTCCACGAGGTAGCTTTTGGACCTATCCATGGTCATGCTTAGCGGGCAAAATTCGGAGAAAACCCATCGGTGTCTACAGTCACGTGGAAACACCACGAGTCCTGCAACCACGGCAAGATTCATAGATATAATCGGTCAAGATCAGCGTAGAACAAAGAAAGGGATAGCAAGGCGAGACAGTTGAATCAACCTATGCGTCTGCGGATGTGGTTCAACCCGTACTTCTGGTCTACGACAGACAGAGCCAGTTCAACAGCCAGCCCGAATTTGCAGGGGAAATCGTCTTAGCCAGCCAGTGCTGCCCTGTTCACCATGTGGATATATGCGACGTACCTGGGGATGACATGCAATATAGGAGCTCAATCCTTTAACAAATCTCAACTGAAAGAAATCGGAAGAACATATAAAGCTATAGGTAAACCATAGGGGAGTAGAGTTATCCAACCCTTTCCATGCTTAGAGGTCACCTAAAATAATTCAGTTGGGATAACTAAAATCATTACTTGGCAAAAGATTCTGAAACAACAAAGATCAAACCCCTTGGCAAAATAAAATGTATCTTAAATGCTTCTGAGCAGTATGAAATTAGTACTCTCATTTGATATATGTTAAGTCAAAGGATACCGAAACAGGACACTACCACTTCTGTCCTCCCAATTCAAATGTAGGCGAACAGATGCGATCCTTTGAATTCAATTGAAGAAAGTCCTTTATGGTCACGGTGTAGGTCTGTTCGATGAATCTATTCTTCTGGATGAATAGGTTCTGAACTGTGGTATCCTTCGCAATAGCTTTCCTTTCGGGGGAGAAGACATCAATTTGTAGTATCTCCACACCAAAGACACATCAATCATCATCCATAAAATCAGATGATTTCAGTAGTCTGCTAAGAGGAATCAAGCATTCGAACTCCGAATTTGGGTGCATGACATCGAAGCTGGAGCTAGCTGCGTGTACATAAAGGTTAGAAGATTAGAAGGAAAAAAATAACTGTATTTAAAGTCGGTGCAAAACAACTGGTTAATGTAAATTGTATTTGATCATATTAAAAAATTACGAAAAAGATAACGCCCACATGTGTGGGCGTCTGGCAACTCGCCCATACGCATGGATCATCGTCCAACCATTTATACACGAATCATGGCACGTTCTAGCAGATTTTTTATGCCACGTAGGACTGGACTGGTGTGTGAACATTCATCCGGTCGCCCACCCACCCATTTCATCACGCGGAGGGGCTAGGGTGTGGGCGTTTAGCAGTTCGCCCACACGTCAGTTTTCATGCACGCAGAAGGGCTGGTGTGTGGGCGTTTATCAGTTCGCCCACACGTGTGTCTCTTCTCCCACACCCAAAGCTATCAGTTGCCATGTGTGTTGCAGCGTACATGGCAACTGACCTAGCGTGTTTGTAAGCAGATGGCAACTCTCTCTTTTTACCTCGAGTTGACATGTGTTCTGCAGGGTAAATGGCAAATGTCTTAGTGCGCTTGTAAGCAGATGGCAACTTCCTCTTTACCCGAACATGTTTTTTTGCCATGCCTTTTTTGTAGTGCGACATGGCAACTGTCTAGTGTTAGTAGGTGACGACTCCTAAAGTTTTTAAATCAAGGCAACTATAGTAGACCAGACTATACATGGCAACCGCTGCAGTTGTCCAAAAATGGCATCTGGCACTTGACCTGAGATGGCAACTGCAGTTGAGCAACCATGGCAACTGTAGTTGTCAGACATGGCAACTGTAGTTCAACAACATGGCAACTGCAGTTAAATGAACATGGAAGAGGGTCCGCACCATGGCAACTGCGAGGACGCGTGGTCACGCGGAGCGTGCGGGGCCGTGAGTACGGGCGTGTGGGCCTTATCTATTTTGCCCACACGTAGACGTGTGGGGGAGACCGCGAGGCAAAAGACTGGGCGTGTGGGCATTACTTCTTTTGCCCACCCGCAGACGTGTGGACTGATTCTTTAGATACCACACGAAACGTGTTGCCAGACCCCTTAACGCCCACACGTGTGGGCGTTATTGGGACCCAAAAAGTATATATGTTAAATATGACGGACAGAATTAGGATTCTACGTGAAACAAAATTTTACGGAGTTGTAGCTCAAGCACAGAGTATATTGACAATACTTGTGTATCCATGATACATCCCATTTGAATGATTGTATATTGACAATTCAAACACTGCAACAAGCTTGTAACCTGGCTCCATGTTTATGCTATCTCTGCGAGTCCCAAGAGAGACGGACACATACGAGCGAAAAGAACCAGCTTTCTTAATACGTGGAGCCACCCCCTGGAAGGCAGGGACCTGTAAATGAATGAGATATATTCTCTCCGTTCCTAAATATTTATCTTTCTAGAGATTTCAAATGGACTGCCACATACGGATGTATATAGACATATTTTAGAGTTAGATTCATTCATTTTACTCCGTTTGTAGTCACTTGTTGAAATCTCTATAAAGACAAATATTTAGAAACGGAGGGTGTATATGGAAAACAGAAACAAGTCGGTCTAGAAGCCATGGCTCTAGTAAGGACGATACATAATTTCTTCAGTTATTGCACCCTATCAAGCTTCAGAATTTGACTGTTTGTTTATCGGATTTTGATTGATAATTACTAGAATTCACTCAAACGCTATTTTGACTAAGCCACTTCGCTACGCAATGTTGTAGATGGAGAACAGACAACTACTCATTCACCCGAAACCCCAAATGGTTGATGTGTGATGTCAATTCCGTATGCATGATGTTTACATCGAAGACAATGATGCGTACCAGGTAAACCCGGCAGAGTAAAAAGGGGCAGAGCAAACCGACATAACACCCCTTCCCCTAAGTAGGTTAAAGTTATGAACCTCCCATACGAAGGTGGGATCGTGGCTCTGTCCCAGCAGTGGAGGAACTGAAATTTGCACAAAAGCATCATCTCAAAAGTGCAGAACAGAGAGAAGAAAAGAGTATGTGCTATGAACAAGTTCAGGTCTTGTTAATTGTAAGTTGCAATTCCAAACAATCAGGAATTCAGGATACGGAGATGAGAGAAGGTTTATTGAAGGTTTGATTCGACATGAGACAAGTTATAAACTACTCTAGTTTTTATCTGAATTCTCTTTACAAAAGTAACAATCTGGATTTGATACATCTTTATCTTTACCTAATAATAAAGCCAATTGGGTTTCTGGTCGTCCGTCGTACATTTTGCAAAAAAGCCCCTCTATTTTTCGTAAATAAACCCGCGGTACACGTTTAAGTCATTCTCGAAATGTTTTTTGTATTTTCTTGGAAAACCCCCTGATGTGATGCCATGTGAAAATAAAAGACGTGAACACATTAGGGTCTTGAGTCATGGTTATTGGGTTAAGAACGTGCATTATTTACTCTCCCGTTGCAATGCACGGGCTCTTTTGCTAGTAACTATAAATTGCACGAACAAATATGCACGTACGTCCTGAATCAGAAACGCAGGAATTGCCCGTGTCTCTGCTCCTTCCTGTGCTCCCCTCTTCTAAAACAGAAGTTCAATCTTCACTTCGTGAGTCATTGTACCACCGTGCAGGGTGGAAGAATAGAAAAGTAATCTTCAAGTGCAGTACTAACATACCGTGATCAAATAATTACAATGGCATATAAAATAGTCGATTTGTAATAATGCACAGTAAAGATCACAATGGTACAACTTAGCTGCAGGATCTTAGATATCCAACATGGCGCGGTAGTTAATTCGGCACAACTGGAGTAATCGTAGATACAGAGAGGGGCCAGCATTATTGCTCATCACCCAAGAAGGTAGGGTTCAGGAATATATCTCTGGGGTTAACACTACATGGCACCAGAAGTTCAGAACCCCCGGGAGGGGACTCACCAGAGGGAGAGGCGGCAGAGTTGGATGGGGACGGGGGCAGGGAGCTCCCTTTCCCTCGGCGCTACCGTGGCTCCGAGCTTGACTAGCGAGCGTATGCACGGGGGCGGAGGTTGATGCTAGGTGAGACGATCATGACGTCAATGGTTTCACAGCTTGTTTGGTAAAGACCGGTCAAAATTATCCTGAGCTTAGGTGGACTAGCAAAAAGGCCCGTGCGTTGCAACGGGAGAAAAAAGCAACCCTCACATATCTCTAGCTCCGTAAATTAATTTTAAAACAATGACTTACTATTGAATAATTCATAAAAATCTTTGAGTAAAAATTAGTCAAATCTCTTGATTTTGCGAACATGTTTTTGTAATATAGCAAACAGGTCGGTACGAGATGATGCGGTTACTGTGACTACTCGTACGCTACTAGCTTTGAGACCGGATGACGTACTACACATGGCTGCGGTGCGACACGCACCTCAGGTGCGACTTCGTGCCGAATCTCGGCACGGCGCTGCTGATTTTCAAACCAGGAGCCGTTCGCCGACGAGGGCAGCGGCTGGTGCTCCTCAATGTCGATGAGGTGGTGGTCGGCGCGCGGGGTTGGCGTGACGACGCGGGGCACACGGTGGGTTAGTTGGTACAGTTTCCATGCCACTTGGCAAGAATTGCGGCGGCTGACCGGTGGGGTGAGTTCGATGCGGTTCCTGAGGTGAGTAATGGCGAGAGGGGAGGGGAGAGAGGATATTAGGAGGCCCACGCCGACACCTCGACTCTCCACCACTCCCCCCCCCCCTCCACTCCTCCTAACCATGCAACCCACCGCGCTTCACCGCATCGAGAGCTAGGGTTCGATGACGACGCGCGAGCAGCAGATGTGGGCGCTGGCTGCCGACGATGAGGTGATGATGGGGAGGATGAAGGAGATCGACCGCTGGTTTCTGATGGTGAAGGCGCTCAACAACGCGTCGGGGATGGTGAGGGGCAAGCTCAAGGGGGAGGAAATCCTCAGGTGCTTCCCCAACTACGACCGCCAGCCGGCGATGGGGGTGCTACTCTGGGCGATGCTCGAGGCGGAGTCGCCGATCCCGGAGCAGAGGGAGAAGTGAAGGTGATTTCGTTCTCTCCGCTACCGCCAGATCCACCCACCAGCGCCACCGCAGGCGATGGTGATTGGGATTCCGGCACCTGGATCCAGGTGGATGCCGATCGAGATCAAGGGAGACGTGGAGGACGCGGAACCACCAAGGCAGCGGATCAGGGCTCCAGCGACTCCGACCTTGCTTCCTCAATGCTCTCCCCGCTTCTCGAGGCACTCCCCTCACCTCCAAGCTCTCTCTCGCCGCCAGTAGGATGCTCGTCGGCCGGCAATCGCTTCTGGTTGCTGGCCGGGGAGGGCTCCAAGGAGGAGGAGGAGGGGAGGCCTCTATCTTCTCTTCAGGTATGAAAAAACACGCCAAGTACTTAGCATCTACTTTGTCGATTGATGTAGATGATGCTAGGGAAATTCGCAAAAAAAAGATGAGAGGATTTAGATCTGAAATTAGAAACAAAGAAGGGTTTCACTCTCGAGTTGTTGATGAATATAGCAAAAGTATATGCAAAATTAGTGAGCAAGGAAGGGAGAGAGATTATGGAGATCAGGGGGTGTTAAACTGGAAAAAAATAACCCTAAAGGGATGGATGCTAATATTGTGAAAAAACACATGGAAAATGGAAATGTTCCATCAATTCTGCCTTGGTATGGAGAAGAGGGGATTGATTTTGGGAATTCGAAATTAAGGAAACCCCTATTGGGCCACATTCGGCTACAAAAAAGGGGGGAAATGAAAAAGTAAAAAATGATGACTAGAAGAGACCTCCGATTATTTTTGGAGTCTCTGTGGGAGAAGATATAGACACAGATGTGGACACGGGCCTATCCTGGTAGAGGGCTAGTGGGCCAAGTAAGAGCCCAGCCCAGAAAGAGAAAAAAGGGCAAGTGGATATAAAGCAGGGGTTGGGAGTGGGGGAGATTCAGTCCCATTCCTTAGGGTTTTCTCCTCCCTTCCCCCCACCGCCGCCAGAGTGAGAGATGGCTGGAAACTTTGGGAGACGATATGGAGCTGCTAGATTCAATAGAGGAGATGTGGGAGATACTGCGAGAAGATTCAACAACACAGGGAGAGGGGGTGGATGGAATAGAGGCAGGCCTAATTCTTTTGACAAAATTGGGGGTTATGGCAAAGGTGGAGGAAGATTTGGTGCGGGAACAGGTTTACGCAGAGGGTTCGAAGAGGAGGAGGAGTTTGCTAGTGATGGAAATGGAGATAAGATGATTTGGCAAGCTAAAAAAGGAAAGAAAGATAAAGTGGAAGAGAGTAAGAAGAGAAAAGGTGTGGAAGCAGGGAAATCTGGAGAGGAAAAGGAGGGAGAGAAGGAACAGATGGCTTGTAAGGACCAAAATCAGCAGCAGCAGTTGCTAGCATCTTTGCTCTCTCAACTGGTGCAAGGGATGAAAAGCAATGAAAAGGGTCAATTAGAAGGGAAGTTGGTAAATCTCGCAGGCATACAGAGTGGAGGAGACACACTGAGAAAAGAGGAGAGAAGTGGAGATATTATAGAAAAAGCAGATAAAGGAAATGAACACATCATTAACATCGAGATGAAGAAGCAAGGTTGAAGAGGTAATTGGCAGAGAACCTGGAGGAAAGTAAAATAGGAATGGACAGATTCAACAAACAGGTATGTGGCAAATGTATAGATCCAAGACATGCTACCAGAGATTGCAGAGTGGGACATTTTTTGATTTGTGGGAGATATAATCACACCACAGGGGAGTGCAACTTGTTGAAACAAATAAAGCCAGTGCCAAAATATGTGGGATATGCAGCTAAGGGCCTGGGGATTCTGCTGTTACAGAGTTACAAGGACATGATGGTGGCAGAACACACAAACCCTCTAGGTGTGGTGATTGTCAGAGATGGACAGATCAATGAGACAGAACTGACCAAGGCCTTGGGAGAGATGTTTGACTGGGGATGGCAATGGAGAGTCAAATAATTTGGGGAAAATGGCATTATGATGAGGTTTCCCAACAAGGCAAAATTGGTGGAGCTTGCAAAATAATGATTTTAATTTGTTGGGAACTGGAGTAGTGATCAAAGTACAACCATGGTCTCTTGATCATAAGCCATTGGAAAAATGCACACAACTTGGATAAAACTGAACAAAGTGCCTGACTGCTTCAGACACTTCTTGGGTATATGTGAAGTAGCTGTTGCAGTGGGACCTATGCTGGAAATTGACATGGACACCATAAATAAGGAGAAAGTCAGAGCTAAATGTGGGATCAGAGATGTGGAAAAAATTCCCTCTCAGGTGGAAATCACTTCCCCTGATTTTCTCGTGTTCATAATTGGAACATAAGTTGAGAAAGTGGTTGAAATTGCATGGTATAAAGAAGAGAAAAGGAAAAATGATGATATCAGTGACTTGGATGATAGAGATAAAGAGGAGGACAAAAGAAAAAGAACAAAAGGATGGAAGCTAAAGATCACAAAGGCATTGCACTAGGGTGTCTGTCCCTTAAGCAAACTGAGAAAATAGATTGGAAAATTGAGAAGGTGAGAACACAAGTAGAATAGACCATGAGGCAATGGCAGAGTGAAATGAACATGAAAATAAGGAAATGGCAAAAATAAGTGAAATTATGTTTAATAAGATCAAAATGTTGGAAGAATATAAGGCCAGACACAGTGCATTATGGGCTAAAACTGAAAAAAGAATCAAGGAACTGGAAAATACTCAGCAAACTATGCAAGAGTTGGTAGATCAACAGCAGGAAGAAATTCAGAAGTTGGTGCAAGAGGCTATTAATAGAGAACAATATGAATTGGAGTTGGCTAATATGGACATGGAGGAGTATGAGAAAGAAAATCAAACAAGGAAGGAGGAAACTGGGTCTGGAAAATACAATGAACCAACTAACTATAATGCTAGTTAAGAATCAATAGGTATTTTGGTTGAAAAGATGGCTGGCATTCCTGGAGCTAAAATTCTGGAGAAAGATGGAGATGAGAAAGAAGTAGAATTGAAAAGAAGTCTTAGGAACAAAGGGAAAGAGGACCAGAAAGTAGAGGAGATGGAAAAGATCAGAGCAGAGGAAAGAGATGATTATGGTAAGAATCTTGATGCAGAATTTGCAGACTATTCTCTATTACATATTAGTTCTGTTGTAGGGATTGATTTAGGGTGCTCTATTGACATGATAGATAGAAATCTGGATATCATTAAGAAAATGGAAAATGCTAGAAGGGACATGTATTTCCAAAACATCAAAAATAATAAAGAAGGGGAGGGAAAAGAGCTAGATAATAAAGAAAAAGGTAATGAGGACACTCCGGTACACATTAACGCCGGAGATGTGGATATTGAAGGGTTGTACTCTGATTTAGAACATTCTGATGCTGACATTGAAGATCAACGATATAAAAAATTGAGAGGTATGTTCTCAGGAAAGAAGAGTGGGAAAATAAGCTCATCGGTGTTAGACTGTGTGAAGCAGACAATTGGGATTGGTGTGCTGAGGAGAAGAAAAAAGGGAAAGAAGACTAATTAGTCTCTTCTCGGACATTTATAAAAGACAGACCATAAAGGGAACAGAAAAAATGAGGGGTTTTCTGGAATGTTAGAGGCATAAGGCAGGATCATAAAAAAAGATATGTTAGAGAAATGATCATTGATCAGAGGTTAGATTTCATAGGGATTTCTAAAACAATTAAGCAAGATTTCACAAAAAATGAGTTGCACAGTTTGTGTGGAGGGAGAAACTACCAATGGTGCTGGAATCCACCCGGGGGATATCTGATGGGATTCTAGTCGGTGTAAACAAAGATCTTTTTGATGTGGAAAATATAGAAAAAGGACAATATTTTTTGAGATTATTGGTGTTTGACAAAAACACCAAAATGCATTGGAATTTGATCACTGTTTATGGGGATGCTCAAATAGAGCGAAAAGCCAGCTTCTTAGCTGAGCTTTCCAGACTATATCATGATAACCCACTGCCTTGCTTGGTTGGTGGTGACTTTAATATCATTAGAAATGAGAAGGAAAAAAACAAACTTGTTCATAATGACCAGTGGTGTTTCATGTTTAATGCTACAATTGAACAAGCAGGGCTGAGAGAGCTACCTTTAAATGGGAGACAATACACCTGGGCTAACAACCAGGAAAGTCCCACATATGAGAAGTTAGATAGGGTCTTATGTGTCCAGCTTGAGAGGGAAAATACCCACTAACTATATTACAGGCGTTTGCTAGGGAAATCTCTGCTCATACTCCCCTGTTTCTAGATATAGGGGAATCACAAAAACCACAAATATGCATTCAGATATGAGAATGCATGGGCATTAAGAGAGGGATTCAAAGAGTTGGTATATAAAACATGGAATGAAAGATACAAAGGGGTTGTTCTAGAGAGATGGCAACTAAGACTGAGAAACCTGAGGAAAAAAGGCAAGGGATGGAATAGGAATGTGGATGCCTGGTATAGGAAAATCAAGATAGATATTATTAAGAACCTAGATGAGTTAGACAAGAGAGCTGAGTAAATGGGATTAACTGCTGCAGATAGAACTGAGCAGAAGGAGCTAAGATCACAACTTAAAAGAGTGATGTTTCAAGAACAAATAAAATGGCTACAGAGATACAAAGATAGAGAGATAACTGGTAGAGATGGGAACACTAGATACTACCATGCCAAAGTAAATGGAAGAAGAAGGAAAAACAGGATTATTTCATTAGAACAAGAAGATGGGATCATAGAGGGAGAGAGTAGATTGATGGAATACATAACTAAATTTTACAAAGAATTGTTTGGACATCCTAAAGAGACACAAATCTCTATGAAAGGGATAGAAATGAAGAAGATTAGCATCCAAGACAGGGAGGAGCTTTTGGCCCCTTTCTCTTTGGATGAAATACATCAGGTGGTCTTTGGGATGAAAAGGAACATAAGTCCTGGACCTGATGGATTCCCTGCTGATTTTTATCAGGAATTCTGGACTTGATTAAATGGGATTTAAAAGCATTGGTTGAGGATTTTGCTAAAGGGGAAATCAATATTTCCAGGCTTAATTATGGCATCATAACTCTTGTCCCAAAAACCAATGAAGCTAAACAAATTCAAAAATGCAGGCCTATTTGCTTGCTTAATGTTAGTTTTAAGATCATAACTGAAGTGTTGATGAACAGGTTGGCTAGATATGTATCCCCTGTTATATCTAAAACCCAAACTGTCTTTATTAAGGGTAGATATATTATGGAGGGAGTAGTGATTTTACATGAAGCTCTGAACACTTTTCATAAGGAAAAAGAAGATGCTTTGATTTCCAAAGTAGATTTTGAGAAAGCATATGATAAAATTAAATCGCCTTTTGTAATACAAATGTTAAAACTAAAAGGATTCCCAAGTAAGTGGTGTGACTGGATGATGGAGACCATGAGGGGAGGACATGTAGGGGTTAAGGTGAACGATGAAATTGGGCCATATTTTAAAACTTTTAAAGGGTTAAGACAAGGTGATGATATGTCACCGTTGCTTTTTGACTTGGTTGGAGATGCTCTAGCTATTTTAATGAACAATGCCTTAGAACATGATGTAGTGAAGGGAGTGTTGAGAGGGGAAAATAATAAAGGTGTCAATATGCTGCAGTATGCAGATGACACTATCTTCCTGATAAAAGATGATGTAGAAAGTTTAAGAAATCCAAATTTATACTGGGAGCTTTTGAACAAATGTCAGGCCTCAAAATAAATTTCCATAAAAGTGAGTTGATGTTAGTTGGAAAAGCTAAAGAGAAACAGATGTTATATCAGGAAATTTTAACTTGTAAGTTGGGGGAGCTACCTATCAGATATTTGGGGATGCATGTGTCAGATGTTAGGATTAGAAACATGCACTGGAATTGTGTGACTAACAAAATTGGAAAAAGATGTAGTTGCTGACAGGGGAAGCTGTTAGGTTCTATTGCTGGCAAAATAACCCTGGTGCAAGCATGTCTCACTAAAAGGGATTATTAAAAAAGCTGATTTTTTTTCAGGGCTAGACTGGTATGACAAGAAGATGTGAACATAAAAAAATACCATTTAGTTAAATGGGAGGAATGTTGCTTACCTAAAGATGTAGGGGGCTGGGAATCCTAAATTTGGAGGTGATGAATATTGCATTATTGGCTAAATGGCTTTGGAAAATGGAAACAGAGGAAGTCTTATGGCAAGATATACTTAGCAGAAAATATGGTGGGGGCAAATGTTTAGCTTTAATAGCTAAAACCTAGAGATTCCCAATTTTGGGCTAGACTTATGAAAAATTAAAGAAATATTTTATAAATTTGTCAAAAAAGAGTTAGGGGATGGGAAGAATACCAGGTTTTGGGAAGATACCTGGGTAGATGATAAACCTTTAAAAGAAGCTTACTCTAGAGTGTATGATATTTGTTTCGACCATAATATAACTGTGGATGAGGCCATACAAAAAGGATGGCCAGGATTTAAATTTAGAAAAACCCTATATGGGGAAACCCTAGAACTATGGAATAGCCTAAAAGGTAGATGTGAGGAAGTGTCTATGCAGGGGGGAAGGGATAAAATTACCTGGACCCTCACTGCAGATCATAAATTCTCTGTGGGATCCTTGTACAGGAAAATTATCACTCTTGGTCTGATTTCCACAGAAAATTCTATGGAAGACCAAAGAGCCTGGAAAAATTAATTTTTTCTGTGGCTAGTTAATAGGAAAAGTATCTTGACGAGAGATAATTTGCTGAAGAAAGGATGTAAAGGAGGGAAGAGTTGTGTGTTCTCTGGAAAAGATGAATCAGTTGATCATCTATTTTTCGATTGCTCAGTAGCATCCTTGATGTGGGGACTGGTCAGATGTGTGTGTGGGCTTAAAACCACTCCCCTAAATGTTAGGGATTGTTTTGGAAATTGGCTAAGGAAGTTTAGCAGGGATGATAAGAAGCTGGTAATGGTGGGGGTATCTGCTTTGTTGTGGGCCATTTGGAAGAGTAGAAATGGGATTATCTTTGAAAACAAAAGGATAAATGATCCTTTCTATATAATCAAACTAATGGGTCATTGGTTGGTTGATTGGTCTATCTTGCAGACAAAGGAGCCGCTAAAAAAGGTGCTGGAGCTGGGAGCAAGACTACTAGAGCGAGTAACAAGTGAAGTGTACACAGTGAAGCAGGGGTGGAGAATCATCGTGGCAAGACTGGAAGGATAAAAGAAGACTCTACTTCCTGCTGAAGATGTGGTCTTTACGTTGTTGCAATGTTTTAGCAGTTCTTTTGCTGTTAGTTTGGTGTCCTCGTGAACTGTGTAAGCCCAGGATGATGGGTTAGGCAAACTGCAGGCCTTGATGGCTTTTGGTTATGTGGTTTTATGATGTGTTGCTTTGAAATTTGTTAGTGTTAGGATGAATACTTTAATTCTGCAGTGGGTTTTCAGTAATAAAAATCAGAAGGGGGAAGCCTTTCTTTGATAAAAAAAGTAATATAGCAAACATGCCCGAGTGTTGCAACAAGAGAGGAGAAAAATATCTTACAATTTAGCAATTCTAGCATCAGGTGGCATGTTTATCGAGGAAATACGCCTGTCCATTGCAACGGGAGAAACGAATTCTTGCTGACAATCGGTTATTTTTTGCTTTCAGAAAAACATGAATATTTCTCCACTTTAAAAAAAGAAACTTTTCATAATTGAAGTTTTTTATTAAGTTATAACATTTTTCTAAACTTAAATTTTTGAACACATGATTTTTTTAAAATAATTGTAATGAAACTTCTCTTTCCATCACAATTGTTAGCTGGGCCAGTTGGACGTGACCAGTTGGCAGGTCATGGGATTGAACCCTCCCATCGGCAATTTTATTTTTTTGCTATCTCTCCAAGCCTAGGCCACAGTGCGCCGCCAGGTTCCATCACATCTGTGAGTTGGGTCAATTGAAAAGACTGTGTGTGACCAGTTGGCAGGTCATAGGATCGAACCCTCCCATCGGCAATTTTATTTTTTTGCTAGCTCTCCAGGCTTGGGCCACAGTGTGCCGACAAACTGTGTGTGACCGGTTGGCAGGTCATGGGATCAAACCCTCCCATCGACAATTTTATTTTATTTTTCCAGCTCTCCGGGCCTAGGCTATAATGCACCGTCAGGTGGGCTTCCTTCATTGGGCCAAAACGGATGGCAAGTAACGACATCAAAATAACAAAAATGTAGGAGATTATGCATGTAGGACAATGGGGGAGGACTCCCTGATGTATTTTTCATGTAATTTTTCATCTAATAACTGTATAATTTCTTTAAAAAATCTGATAACTAAAGGAGAGATCAATTCCCAAAAAGGAATATCTGATGGACAATTTTGTTAGTTTTAGAGTGGGGTTCTGATGTATTTTTCATCTACACGTTGCCTCTCTTTCCTTCTTTTTCCTCTCATGTAATTAGCCTCTGTTTCCTTCTTTATTTGTCATGTAATCAGCCTCTTTGTTTGTTCTTGACTTGCTGATGTTTCATGTAGTTTGCAAAGTATATAAACGTGTAGAAATAACACCAAGGTGGCGAGGTAGTACTATTCAACATTCGCACAGAAGCCTAGTTGGTTGAACAGCTCAAACAATAGGTGAGGTCTTGAGTTCAATATCACACACAATCAATATTTTTTGGCTGCTCCATAATTGACATAAGAATAAGGGGTGCTGCAGGCCAGGTAGGGGACAGATGAAGGGTCTTGGCGTGGTGGCATTGGTTGGAATGTGCATATTGGAAGTAGTGGGTTCGACTCTGTCGGCCACACATTTTTGAACTCGTTAGTTTATCCGTGCAAGAACACCTCCTTTTTTAGTAACAATGCTGGACCTATGCGCTGGAGTCCCAACTAGTCACGGAGAAGAATAAAAATTTGATTGGAAGGCCCACTTATTCGGCTCACCTCGATGGCTCATATAGGCTAACAACGAAGTAAACAAACAATAATGACTTTGAAGAAATAGATAGTACCACCTCGGATATTAAGAAAAATATCAAAATCAAGAAAAAAACGGACATGAAGAAGTGTATTATGACGAGAAGAAAGCGTATTGTAACGGTGAACCCATGGAGTAAATCCATGCTTTATTATTAGGAAAAGATAAACTTGTTTTCTTTAATTTAAACTGCAGTTTTGTACCGGAAGGGGTTCACAGCTCGTTTGGTAAAGACATGTCTCGTTTCTTCTCGTAGGCCACGAAGGGCCGACAACAATATCGTATGGTAAAGTAGGCTGACATTTGTATGACTAGGACCTGGGAGGGGCAGGCATCCTTACTTCTCATCACATGAACTTGCCCTCAAGGCTAAGTATCTATGGGGCGAGCCGCTCCTTGCATGTTCGCGTGCGGAGAGATTCTAGTTCTAAAAGTTCATCCAGCGGATCAAGCCGGATATGATTATCCTTCTCTGTCGGCGTTGGACAAGGGACCCTATTCTGGCTTGACCCATGGATCGGTGAAGTCCTGTTATGTACGGGGTTGCAAACTCCGGAGACACGGACTAACATCTTTTTTCTTGCACGGTGGCAAGAGTTCTCTGGAGTTTTGTTTGTGAGGCTCTAGGGGCTGACTGGGAGGCCCTGGACCTGGCTAGGTTGCTTCAAACCAAAGCCAACAAGACAGGTATGAAGAAGCGCCTATTCAAACTTGTGTTTGCGGCATTAGTTTGGACGTTGTGGACTACGCATAATAAGATAGTGATTGGGAGGGTCTTTCTTAGACGGGCCTCTGCTTCATTCTTTAAATTTCTTGCATTTTTGCAGCACTAACACCCCTTGTCTAGGTAGCACAACCGCGAGCGTCTAGTGCTTATGATGGATGTGTTGCACATTACCGCTCGCCAACTATCCTCGTAGCAAGTTCCTTGAGTCGGTGGCCACTTGGTGGTATTTTCCCCTATTTCTCTTGTGCTTTCTTTGATCATGTTTGTACTGATGCTGTAGTAGATTATTTTATTTCGTTGCACTTAAACTTGTTGTGTGAACATTGTGATGGCTTTATTTATAAAGTGGGCGAAAGTCGATTTTGAGAAAACATGTGTTTTGATAATTCTCGGTATTCTGAGAACTTGTTACTTATGTTTTTAAGGGATATTTTCTTATTTAAATCAACATATGGAATTGTGTCTTGCACCTCTACAATTCTGCCTAGATTTTTCTTTCCCATCTCACAAGGCGACTAGGGAAAGCCTTCCTCCCTTCGATCTTCGCCGGCGAGCCCGTGGATTCGCCTCCTCTCCGCCTGCCGCTCCGGCGGTCGGTGGCAGGGAGGGTATTCCTCGTGCCTCGGCTTAGATAGGTAGGGTTTTGGTTCTCACAAGGGCGGCGCTCGAACGGATGGCAGCGCTTCTTCTTAAAGTCAGTATTCCGAGCTTTGATCTTCCTCAAGTTCGTTTGACGGGGCGGATTAGACGGAGCTCCAGCGTAGATTCCTTCCAGCTCCTCGGAGCGGCGAGGTTATGGTTTCTCGTCGTGCATACGTAACAGTGAGATTTTGGTGTCAGGTTCTTCAGATTGATTCAAGGATTCAATGGCGACGACTGTGGCTCCCAAACGCTGGTCCTTAGGCGCACGTGCATGAAGACTTCCCAGCTGTCACCGACAAGGTCAGGTCGGCTCCAATATAGGAGTGGCGACAGCGGCGCGTCGGCGGCTCGTTCTGGTGGCAGCAATGGTCGTTCGGTTGTACATGGACCTTGATGTAATTTTTATTATGTTTTGGGTGCTTTGTACTTCTGATGAATCTTTATAATAGATCTGATATTTTCATAAAAAAATCAAAATCTGGATTGGAGGTGTCGGATCCGTTGAAAATCCATGATTTGTGTTGTCTAATGTCTTGCAGGAATTCAAGGACGTCTTCCCCGATGAGCTACCTCCAGGACTACCTCCACTACGAGGCATCGAACACCGCATCGACCTCATACCCGAAGCCCATCTTCCTAACAAGGCACCCTACCACGTCAACCCCGAAGAAACTAAGGAGATCCAATGACAAGTACAACAACTCATCGACAATGGCCATGTACGCGAGAGCTTGAGCCCATGTGTCATTCTGGTAATCCTTGTCTCCAAGAAAGATGATACCTATCGCATGTGTTCCGATTGTCATCCCATCAATGCTATCACTTTTAGATATCATCACACCATACCACGCTTAGATGATATGCTAGATGATCTTAGCGGAGCCACAATTTTATCTAAAAATTGATCTTAAAAGTGGCTATTATCAAATCCGCATACAAGAAGGTGACGAATGGAAAACCGCATTTAAGACCAAATTTGGCTTATATGAATGGCTTGTTATGCCAATGAGTTTATCCAAAGCACCTGGTACATTCATGCGCGTCATGCATTTTGTCCTTAGACCCTACATTGGTGTATTTGTCATGATCTACTTTGAGGACATACTTATTTTTAGCAAACCTATCAAAGATCATGCCACCCATCTTAGAGCATCTTAGAACCGTTTTGCAAACTCTTCTCAAACAGAGACTCTATGCTAACATGGAGAAATGCAAATTTGGTGTTGACAAGCTTGTCTTCCTAGGATTTGTGTTTCTTCCAAGGGCGTGCATGTAGATGACACCAAGATCAAAGCTATTTAAACTTGGCCCCAACCCACAAACTTGCAACAAGTGCATAGTTTTCTTGGCTTAGCCAGATTTTATCATCACTTTGTGAAGGATTTTAGCATCATTGCTTCTCATTTGCATACCTTGAGTAAGAAGAATACACCCTCTGTTTGCGACCATCCCAAGATACCGCTTTTAATGAGCTTAAGAATTTAATTACACACTCTCCTGTGCTCGCTTTGCCAAATTTTAACAACACTTTTGAAGTTCATTGCGATGCTAGCAGTGGGGGCATAGAAGGTGTGTTAATGCAATAGAAATGCCATATTGCTTACTTTAGTGAAAAACTTTCCGAAGCGCAACTCAATTGTCCCATCTATGGTAAAGATCTATATGCTTTAGTATGAGTTTTGCGTGAGTGGAAACATTTCCTCCGCTCCCATGAATTTGTCATTCATACCTACCATGAAACTCTCAAGTATTCTGAGGGTCAAACCAAGTTGATAGAAGGCACTGAAGGAAATATGCCCTAGAGGCAATAATAAAGTTGTTATTTATATTTCCTTATATCATGATAAATGTTTATTATTCTTGCTAGAATTGTATTAACTAGAAACTTAGTACATGTGTGAATACATAGACAAAACATAGTGTCCATAGTATGCCTCTACTTGACTAGCTCGTTAATCAAAGATGGTTATGTTTCCTAACCATAGACATGTTTTGTCATTTGATGAACGGGATCACATCATTAGGAGAATGATGTGATGGACAAGACCAAACCGTTAGCTTAGCATTATGATCGTTACAGTTTCATTGCTACTGCTTTCTTCATGACTTATACACGTTCCTCAGACTATGAGATTATGCAACTCCCGAATACTGGAGGAACACTTTGTGTGCTACCAAACGTCACAACGTAAATGGGTGATTATAAATTTGCTCTACAGGTTGTCTCCAAAGGTGTTTGCTGGATTGGCGTAGATCATGATTAGTATTTGTCACTCTGTGTTTCGAGAGTTATCTCTAGGCCCTCTCGGTAATACTCATCACTATAAGCCTTGCAAGCATTGTGACTAATGAGTTAGTTGCGGGATGAAGTATTACGGAATGAGTAAAGAGACTTGCCGGTAACGAGATTGAACTAGGTATGATGATACCGACAATCGAATCTCGGGCAAGTAACATACCGATGACAAAGGGAACAACGTATGATGTTATGCGGTTTGATCGATAAAGATCTTCGTAGAATATGTAGGAGCCAATATGAGAATCCAGGTTCCGCTATTGGTTATTGACCAGAGATGTGTCTCGGTCATGTCTACATAGTTCTCGAACCCGTAGGGTCCGCACGCTTAACGTTTGATGATGATTTGTATTATGAGTTATGTGATTTGATGACCGAAGTTTGTTTGGAGTCCCGGATGAGATCACGAACGTGACGAGGAGTCTCGAAATGGTCGAGACTTAAAGATCGATATATTGGAAGGCTATACTCGGCCATCGGAAAGGTTTCGAGTGATTCGGGTTTTTTTTTGGAGTACTGGAGAGTTACGGAATTCGCCGGGGGAAGTGATGGGCCTTAATGGGCCATACGGGAAAGGAGAGAAGGGCCTCAAGGGGTGGCTGCGCCCCCCCCCCCAATGGGCTGGTCCGAATTGGACTAGGAGGGCTGGCGCCCCCCTCCTTCCTTCTCCCCTCTTCCTCCTTCCCTCCTTCTCCTACTAGGAATAGGAAAGAGGATGGGAATCCTACTTGGACTGGGGAGTCCTAGTAGGATTCCCCACACCTAGCGCACCCCCCTTGGGTCGGCCACCTCTTCCCTCCCCTCCTTTATATACGTGGCCAGGGGGAACCTCATAGACACACAAGTTGATCTTTTAGCCATGTGCGGTGCCCCCCTCCACAGTTGCACACCTCGGTCATATCGTCGTAGTGCTTATGCGAAGCCCTGCGCCGGTAACTTCATCATCACCGTCGCCATGCTGTCGTGCTGACGGAACTCTCCCTCGGCCTCAAATGGATCAAGAGTACGAGGGACGTCATCGAGCTGAACGTGTGCTGAACACAGAGGTGCCATACGTTTGGTGCTAGGATTGGTCGGATTGTGAAGACGTACGACTACATCAACCGCGTTGATAAAACGCTTCCGCTTTCGGTCTATGAGGATACGTGGACACACTCTCCCCGCTCATTGCTATGCATCACATAGATAGATCTTGCGTGATCGTAGGTAATTTTTTTGAAATACTGCGTTTCCCAACAATGGTATCAGAGCCAGGTCTATGTGTAGATGGTATATGCACGAGTAGAACACAAAGAGTTGTGGGCGATAATAGTCATACTGCTTACCACCAATGTCTTACTTTGATTCGGCGGTATTGTTGGATGAAGCGGCCCAGACCGACATTACATGACCGCGTACATGAGACTGGTTCTACCGATGTGCTTTTGCAAACAGGTGGCTGGCGGGTGTCAGTCTCTCCAACTTTAGTTGAATCGAGTTTGACTATGGCCGGTCCTTCTTGAAGGTTAAAACATCACACTTGACGAAAAACCGTTGTGGTTTTGATGTGTAGGTAAGAACGGTTCTTGCTAGAAGCCCGTAGCAGCCACGTAAAACTTGCAACAACAAAGTAGAGGACATCTAACTTGTTTTTGCAGGGAATGTTGTGATGTGATATGGTCAAGACATGATGTGATATAATTTGTTGTATGAGATGATAATGTTTTGTTGAAGTTATCGGCAACTGGCAGGAGCCTTATGGTTGTCTCTTTATTGCATAAGATGCAAGCGCCATGTAATTGCTTTACTTTATCGCTATGCGATAGCAATAGTTGCAAAAGCAATAGTTGGCGAGACAACCATGTGACGACACATTGATATAGATCAAGATGATGGAGATCATGGTGTCATGCCGGTGATGATGGAGATCATGATGGTACTTTGGAGATGGAGATCAAAGGCAGAAGATGATGATGGCCATATCATGTCACATATTTCGATTACATGTGATGTTTATCTTATATGCTTCTTATTTTGCTTAGTTCGGCGGTAGCATTATAAGATGATCCCTTACTAAATTTCAAGGTATAAGTGTTCTCCCTGAGTATGCACCATTGCGACAGTTCTTCGTGCTGAGACACCACGTGATGATCGGGTGTGATAGGCTCTACGTTCACATACAACGGATGCAAATCAGTTTTGCACACGCAGAATACTCGGGTTAAACTTGACAAGCCTAGCATATGCAGATATGGTCTCGGAACACTGGAGACCGAAAGGTCGAGCGTGAATCATATAGTAGATATGATCAACATAGAGATGTTCACCATTGAAAATTACTCCATCTCACGTGATGATCGGACCATGGTTTAGTTGATATGGATCACGTGATCTTTTAGATGACTAGAGGGATGTCTATCTAAGTGGGAGTTCCTAAGTAATATGATTAATTGAACTTTAATTTATCATGAATTTAGTCCTGATAGTATTTTGCAAATTATGTTGTAGATCAATAGCTCGCGTTGTAGCTTCCCTATGTTTTTATATGTTCCTAGAGAAAACTAAGTTGAAATATGATAGTAACAATGATGCGGACTAGGTTCGTAATCTGAGGTTTATCCTCATTGCTGCACAGAAGAATTATGTCCTTGATACACCGCTAGGTGACAGACCTATTGCGGGAGCAGATGCAGACATTATGAACATTTGGCTAGCTCAATATGATGACTACTTGATAGTATAGTGCACCATGCATTATGGCTTAGTAATGGGACTTCAAAAACATTTTTGAACGCCACGAAGCATATGAGATGTTCCAAGAGCTGAAATTGGTATTTCAAACTCATGCCCATGCCAAGAGGTATGAGACCTCAGGCAAATACTTCGCCTAAAAGATGGAGGAGAATTGCTCAGCTAGTGAGCATGTACTCAGAATGTCTGGGTACTACAATGACTTGAATCAAGTGAGAGTTAATCTTCCAGATAAGATAGTGATTGACAGAGTTCTCTAGTCACCATCACCAAGTTACTGGAACTTCGTGATGAACTATAGTATGCAAGGGATGACAAAAACAATTCCCGAGCTCTTCGCGATGCTGAAATCGACGAAGGTGGAAATCAAGAAAAAGTATCAAGTGTTAATTGACAAGACCACTAGTTTCAAGAAAAGGGCAAAGGGAACGAAAGGGAACTTCAAATAGAATGGCAAGTGCTACCTCTTGAGCACTGCATTGGATTTCCCCGAAGAGGAGAGGATGATGCAGCAAAGTAGCGTAAGTATTTCCCTCAGTTTTTGAGAACCAAGGTATCAATCCAGTAGGAGACCACGCACAAGTCCCTCGTACCTACACAAAACGATAGCAACTCGCAACCAACGCTTAGGGGTTGTCAATCCCTTCACGGTCACTTACGAGAGTGAGATCTGATAGAGATAATATTTTTGGTATTTTTGATAGATAGATGCAAAGTAAAAAGTAAAGGCAAAGTAAAAACAAAGCAAGTAAATAAAGTGATATAGATTGATATGATGAGAATAGACCCGAGGGCCATAGGTTTCACTAGTGGCTTCTCTCAAGAGCATAGATATTCTATGGTGGGTGAACAAATTACTGTTGAGCAATTGACAGAATTGAGCATAGTTATGAGTATATCTAGGCAATGATCATGTATATAGGCATCACGTCCAAAACAAGTAGATCGAAACGATTCTGCATCTACTACTATTACTCCACTCATTGACCGCTATCCAGCATGCATCTAGAGTACTAAGTTAAAAACAGAGTAACGCCGTAAGCAAGATGACATGATGTAGAGGGATAAATTCATGCAATGTGATAAAAACCCATCTTGTTATCCTCGATGGCAACAATACAATACGTGCCTTGCTGCCCCTTCTGTCACTGGGTAAGGACACCGCAAGATTGAAGCCAAAGCTAAGAACTTCTCCCATTGCAAGAACTACCAATCTAGTTGGCCAAACCAAAAAGGATAATTCGAAGAGACTTGCAAAGATAACTCAATCATACATAAAGAATTCAGAGAAGAATCAAATATTTTCCATGGATAATACTAGATCATAAACCCACAATTCATCGGTCTCAACAAACACACCGCAAAAACAAGATTACATCGAATAGATCTCCACGAGAGAGGTGGAGAACATTGTATTGAGATCCAAAAAGAGAGAAGAAGCCATCTAGCTACTAGCTATGGACCCGAAGGTCTTAAGTAAACTACTCACACTTCATCAGAGGGGCTATGGTGATGATGTAGAAGCCCTCCGTGGTGGATGCCCCCTCCGGCGGAGCTCCGGAACAGGCCCCAAGATGGGATCTCGTGGATACAGAAGGTTGTGGTGGTGGAATTAGGTTTTTGGCTCCTGTTCTGATCGTTCAGGGATACGTAGGTATATATAGGAGGAAGGAGTACGTCGGTGGAGCTCCGAGGGGCCCACGAGGTAGGGTGCGCGCCCAGGGGGGCGCGCCCTCAACCCTCGTGACCTCCTCGGGCACTGCTTGGAGTAGGGTCCATGTCTCCTGGATCACGTTCGGTTGGAAAATCACGATCCCGAAGGTTTCATTCCGTTTGGACTCCGTTTGATATTCTGTTTCTTCGAAATACTGAAAAAGGCAAAAAACAGCAATTCTGGCTGGGCCTCCGGTTAGTAGGTTAGTCCCAAAGTAATATAAAAGTGGAAAATAAAGCCCAATATAGTCCAAAACAGTAGATAAAGTAGCATGGAGCAATAAAAAATTATAGATACATTGGAGACGTATCAGGCATCCCCAAGCTTAATTCCTGCTCGTCCTCGAGTAGGTAAATGATAAAAAAGAATTTTTGATGCGGAGTGATACTTTGGCATAATTTCAATGTAAATCTTCTTAATTGTGATATGAATATTCAGATCCGAAAGATTCAAGACAAAAGTTCATATTGACACAAAAATAATAATACTTCAAGCATACTAATCAAAGGAATCATGTCTTCTCAAAATAACATGGCAAAAGAAAGTTCATCCCTACAAAATCATATAGTTAAACTATGCTTCATTTTCGTCACACAAAGATGTTCCCAACTTCTATACCCCCGATGACAAGCCAAGCAATTGTTTCATACTTAAATAATCTCAAACTTTTTCAACCTTCACGCAATACATGAGCGTGAGCCATGGATATAGCATTATGGGTGGAATAGAATATGATGATGGGGATTGTGTGGAGAAAACAAAAAAGGAGAAAGTCTCACATTGACGAGGCTAATCAGCGGGCTATGGAGATGCCCATCAATTGATGTCAACATGAGGAGTGGGGATTGCCATGCAACGGATGCACTAGAGCTATGAATGCTCAACAAAAGAAAACTAGTGGGTGTGCATCCAACTCGCTTGCTCACGAAGACCTAGGGCATTTGAAGAAGCCCATCGTAGGAATATAGAAGCCTAGTTCTATAATGAAAAATTCCCACTAGTATGAAAAGACAACTTATGAGACTCACTACATGAGGAAGAAGGTGCTACTTTGAAGCACAATATATGAGACTCACTACATGAAGAACAAGGTGCTACTTTGAAGCACAAGTGTGGAAAAAGAGATAGTAGCATTGCCCTTTTTTTATTTTATTTTTTTATTTTTTTTGGGCCTTCCTTTTTTTGGCCTTTCTCTTTCTTTTTTATTTGGGCAATGCTATAATAATGATGATCATCACACTCGTATTGATTACAACACAAGGATTACAACTCGAAACTTAGAACAAGATATGACTCTATATGAATGCCTCCGGCAGTGTACAGGGATGGTGCAATGAATCAAGAGTGACATGTATGGAAAACAATGCATGGTGGCTTTGCCACAAATACAATGTCAACTACAAGATCATGCAATGGCAATATGACAAAAGTAATGTATGTCATGATGATGATGGTGGAAGTTGCATGGCAATATATCTCGGAATGGCTATGGAAATGCCATGATAGGTAGGTATGGTGGCTGTTTTGAGGAAGATATAAGGAGGTTTATGTGTGATAGAGTATATCGTATCACGGGGTTTGGATGCACCGGCGAAGTTTGCGCCAACTCTCAAGATGAGAAAGGGCAATGCACGGTACCGAAGAGGCTAGCAAAGGCGGAAAGTTGAGAGTGCGTATAATCCATGGACTCAACATTAGTCAAAAGAACTCATATGCTTATTGCAAAAATTTAGAAGTCATCAAAAATTCAAATACTACGCGCATGCTCCTAGGGGGATAGATTGGTAGGAAAAGACCATCGCTCGTCCCCGACCGCCACTCATAAGGATGCACAAGCCAGGTACACTTCATGTTTCAAATTTGTTACACAACTTTAACCATATGTGCATGCTACGGGACTTGCAAACTTCAACACAAGTATTTCTCAAATTCATAATCACCCAACTAGCACGACTTTGATATTATCACCTCCATATCTCAAAATAATTATCAAGCATCAAACTTATCTTAGTATTCAATTCACTCAAAAGAAAGTTTCACATATCTTGAATACCAAGTATATTAACATTAAGCAAATTACCATGCTATTAAAGACTCTCAAAATAATCTAAGTGAAGTATGAGAGATCAATAGTTTTTGTAAAACAAATCCACCACTGTGCTCTAAAAGATCTAAGTGAAGCACTAGAGCAAAAATGATCACGCTCAAAAGATATAAGTGAAGCGCTATGAGCAAAACTATCAAGCTCAAAAGATATAAGTGAAGCACATAGAGTATTCTAACAAATTCCAATTCATGTATGGATCTCTCAAAAGATGTGTACAGCAAGGATGATTGTGGTAGACTAACAAGCAAAGACACAAATAATACAAGACGCTCCAAGCAAAACACATATCATGTTGGTGAATAAACATATAGCTCCAAGTAAATTACCGATGGAAGTGGACGAAAGAGGGGATGCCTTCCGGGGCATCCCCAAGCTTTGACTTTTTGGTCTCCTTGGATTATCTTGGGGGTGGCATGGGCATCCCCAAGCTTAGGCTCTTGTCACTCCTTGTTCCATAATCCATCAAAAGAATTCACCCAAAACTTGAAAACTTCACAACACAAAACTCAACAGAAATCTCGTGAGCTCCATTAGAGAAAGAAAACAAAAGACTACTTCAAGGTACTGTAATTAACTCATTCTTTATTTATATTCGTGTTAAACCTACTGTATTCCAACTTCTCTGTGGTTTATAAACTAATTTACTAGCCATAGATTCATCAAAATAAGCAAACAACACACGAAAAACAGAATCTGTCAAAAACAGAACAGTCTGTAGAAATCTGTAACTAACGCGAACTTATGGAACTCTAAACATTCTACAAAAATAGGAAGTCCTGGAAAATTTGTTTATTGAATAGCAGCAAAAAGAATAAATGCAAAATCACATTTCTGTGATTTATCATAACTAAATTCGTGCGCGCAAAGTTTCTGTTTTTCAGCAGAATCAAATCAACTATCATCGTAGGTTATCCTATAGGTTCTACTTGGCACAAACACTAATTAAAACATAAAACCACATCCAAACAGAAGGTAGATGGATTATTTATTCCTAAACAGAAGCAAAAAAAACAAAACAAAAAATAAAATTGGGTTGCCTCCCAACAAGCGCTATCGTTTAACGCCCCTAGCTAGGCATAAAAGCAAGGATAGATCTAGGTATTGCCATCTTTTGTAGGCAATCCATAAGTGGCTCTCATGATAGATTCATATGGTAATTTTATTTTCTTTCTAGGGAATTGTTCCATACCCTTCTTTAAGGGAAATTTGGAATCTAATATTCCCTTCCTTCATATCAATAATTGCACCAATCGTTCTAAGGAAAGGCCTACCAAGAATAATAGGACATGAAGGATTGCAATCTATATCAAGAACGATAAAATCTACGGGCACATAATTCCTATTTGCAACAATAAGAACATCATTAATTCTTCCCATAGGTTTTTTAATAGTGGAATCCGCAAGATGCAAGTTTAGAGAGCAATCATCAAAATCACGGAAATCTAGCAAATCACATAAAGTTTTGGGAATAGTAGAGACACTAGCACCCAAATCACACAAAGCATGAAACTCAAAATCTTTAATTTTAATTTTAGTAGTAGGTTCCCACTCATCATAGAGTTTTCTAGGGATAGAAACTTTCAACTCAAGTTTTTCTTCATAAGATTGCATCAAAGCATCAACAATATGTTCGGTAAAGGCCTTATTTTGACTATAAGCATGAGGAGAATCTAGCACGGATTGCAACAAGGAAATACAACCAATCAAAGAGCAATTTTCATAATTAAATTCCTTGAGATCCAAAATAGTGGATTTAGCAACATCACGGTTTTTATTTATTTCAATCCCACTTTTATCAATTTCATCATCAAGATCTAGAAACTCCGAATTCTTAGAACGCCTTCTAGGTAAAGGAAGATAATCTTCAGATTCATCAAGATTCATATTGCAAAACAAAGATTTAATGGGGGACACATCAATAACTTTTAGATCTTCATCTTGATTTTCATAGGAATTGGAAGAACACGCTTTAATAAAGGCATCTTTGGAAGCACGCATCCTAGCGGTTCTTTCCTTGCACTCATCAATGGAAATTCTCATGTCTTTGAGAGACTCATTGATATCATGCTTAGGAGGAATAGATATAAGCTTTAAAGAATCAATTTCAAGAGAAATTCTATCAACGTTCCTAGCCAAATCATCAACTTTAAGCAATTTCTCTTCAAGCAAAGCATTAAAATTCTTTTGTGAATTCATAAACTCTTTAACACTACTCTCAAATTCAGAGGGCATCTTATTAAAATTTCCATAAGTGTTATTGTAGGAATTTCCATAATTATTAGAAGGATTACTAGGATAAGGCCTAGGATTAAAATTCCCTCTATAAGCGTTGTTTCCAAAACTATTCCTACCAACAAAATTCACATCCATAGATTCATTATTATTCTGAAGCAAAGTAAATAAAGGCATATCGTTGGGATCAAGAGGAGTATTTTTAGGAGCAAACATCTTCATAAGTTCATCCATCTTTTCACTCAAAACATTGATTTCTTCTATAGCATGCACTTTCTTACTAGAAGATCTTTCGGTGTGCCATTGAGAATAATTAGCCATAATATTATCAAGCAATTTGGTAGCATCCCCTAACGTAATTTCCATAAAAGTGCCTCCCGCGGCCGAGTCTAAAAGATTTCTAGAAGCAAAATTCAATCCGGCATAAAAATTTTGTATGATCATCCATAAATTCAAACCATGAGTAGGGCAATTGCAAAGCATTAATTTCATTCTTTCCCAAGATTGGGCAACATGCTCATGATCAAGTTGTTTAAAATTCATGATATCGTTCCTAAGAGTGATAATCTTAGCGGGAGGAAAATACTTAGAGATAAAAGAATCTTTGCACTTGTTCCAAGAATCAATACTATTTTTAGGCAAAGATGAAAACCAAACTTTAGCACGATCTCTAAGTGAAAACGGAAATAAGTTCAATTTGACAATATTGTTATCCGTATCTTTCTTCTTTTGCATATCACACAAATCAACAAAATTGTTTAGACGAGTAGCGGCATATTCACTAGGAAGGCCGGCGAATTGATCTTTCATAACAAGATTCAACAAAGCGATATTAATTTCACAAGACTCATCATTATTAAGAGGAGCAATAGGAGTACTAAGGAAATCATTATTATTGGTATTCGAGAAATCACACAATTTGGTATTATCTTGCGCCATGGCAACAAGTAATCCAACACACAGGCAAACAGAAAGGCAAAGGGAAAAAGGCAAACGGGAAAGAGAGGAGGAGATTGGGAAAGAAAGGGCAAATAAAACGGCAAGGGTGAAGTGGGGGAGAGGAAAACGAGAGGCAAATGGCAAATAATATAATGCGAGAGATAGGGATTGCGATGGGTACTTGGTATGGTTGACTTGCTTGCGTGAGCCTCCCCGGCAACGGTGCCAGAAATTCTTCTTGCTACCTCTTGAGCACTGCCTTGGATTTCCCCGAAGAGGAGAGGATGATGCAGCAAAGTAGCATAAGTATTTCCCTTAGTTTTTGGAACCAAGGTATCAATCCAGTAGGAGACCACACACAAGTCCCTCGTACCTACAAAAAACGATAGCAACTCGCAACCAACGCTTAGGGGTTGTCAATCCCTTCACGGTCACTTACGAGAGTGAGATCTGATAGAGATAATATTTTTGGTGTTTTTGATAGATAGATGCAAAGTAAAAAACTAAAGGCAAAGTAAAAACAAAGCAAGTAAATAAAGTGATATATATTGATATGATGAGAATAGACCCGGGGGCCATAGGTTTCACTAGTGGCTTCTCTCAAGAGCATAGATATTCTACGGTGGGTGAACAAATTACTGTTGAGCAATTGACAGAATTGAGCATAGTTATGAGTATATCTAGGCAATGATCATGTATATAGGCATCACGTCCAAAACAAGTAGATCGAAACGATTCTGCATCTACTACTATTACTCCACTCATCGACCGCTATCCAGCATGCATCTAGAGTATTAAGTTAAAAATAGAGTAACGCCGTAAGCAAGATGACATGATGTAGAGGGATAAATTCATGCAATGTGATAAAAACCCATCTTGTTATCCTCGATGGCAACAATACAATACGTGCCTTGCTGCCCCTTCTGTCACTGGGTAAGGACACCGCAAGATTGAACCCAAAGCTAAGCACTTCTCCCATTGCAAGAACTACCAATCTAGTTGGCCAAACCAAAAAGGATAATTCGAAGAGACTTGCAAAGATAACTCAATCATACATAAAAGAATTTAGAGAAGAATCAAATATTTTCCATGGATAATACTGGATCATAAACCCACAATTCATTGGTCTCAACAAACACACCACAAAAAGAAGATTACATCGAATAGATCTCCACGAGAGAGGGGGAGAACATTGTATTGAGATCCAAAAAGAGAGAAGAAGCCATCTAGCTACTAGCTATGGACCCGAAGGTCTGAAGTAAACAACTCACACTTCATCAGAGGGGCTATGGTGATGATGTAGAAGCCCTCCGTGGTGGATGCCCCCTCCGGCGGAGCTCCGGAACAGGCCCCAAGATGGGATCTCGTGGATATAGAAGGTTGCGGTGGTGGAAGTAGGTTTTTGGCTCCTGTTCTGATCGTTCGGGGATACGTAGGTATATATAGGAGGAAGGAGTACGTCGGTGGAGCTCCAAGGGGCCCACGAGGTAGGGGGGTGCGCCCAGGGGGGGCGCCCTCCACCCTCGTGACCTCCTCGGGCAATGCTTGGAGTAGGGTCCAAGTCTCCTGGATCACGTTCGGTTGGAAAATCATGATCCCAAAGGTTTCATTCCGTTTGGACTCCGTTTGATATTCTGTTTCTTCGAAATACTGAAAAAGGCAAAAAACAACAATTCTGGGTTGGGCCTCCGGTTAGTAGGTTAGTCCCAAAAATAATATAAAAGTGGGAAATAAAGCCCAATATAGTCCAAAACAGTAGATAAAGTAGCATGGAGCAATCAAAAATTATAGATACGTTGGAGACGTATCAGCAAGCAAGTTCTCACTTCCATGAAGAAGCCCAAAGCTAGACCTGAGCCTGAAACTGAGTGCTTCTACTGCAAATGAAATGGTCACTGGAAGCGGAACTACCCCAAATATTTGGTGGAAAAGAGGGATGGCAAAGTGAATAAAGGTATATTTGATATACAGGTTATTGATGTGTACCTTGCTAGTGTTATAGTAGCCCCTGGGTATTTGATACTTGTTCGGTTGCTAAGATTAGTAACTCGAAACAGGAGTTACAGAATAAACAGAGACTAGTTGAGGATTAACTGACGATGTATATTAGAAGTAGTTCCAAGATTGATATGATCATCATCGCACACTCCTTATACTTTCGGGATTAGTGTTGAACCTAAATAAATGTTATTTGGCGTTTGTGTTGATCATAAATATGATTAGATCATGTTTATTGAAATACGGTTATTCATTTAATACAAAGGATAATTGTTATTATGTTTATATGAATAAAACCTTGTATGGTCATACACCCAATGCTGATGGTTTATTGAATCTCGATCGTAATGATACACATATTCATAGTATTGATGCCAAAAGATGCAAAGTTGATAATGATAGTGCAACTTATTTGTGGCACTGCCGTTTGGGTCATATCGGTGTAAAGCGTATGAAGAAACTCCATAAAGATGGATTTTTGGAATCACTTGATTATGAATCATTTGATACTTGCGAACTGTGCCTTATGGGCAAGATGACTAAAACTCCGTTCTTCGGGACAATGGAACGAGATAGTGACTTATTGGAAATAATACATACCGATCTATGAAGTCCAATGAGTGTTTATGCTCGTGGCATGTATCGTTATTTTCTGACCTTCACAGATGACTTAAGTAGATATGTGTATATCTACTTAATGAAACACAAGTCTGAAACATTTGAAAAGTTCAAAGAATTTCAGAGTGAAGTGGAGAATCATCGTAACAAGAAAATAGAAGTTTCTACGATCTGATCGTGGAGGAGAATATTTGAGTTATGAGTCTGGCTTTCATTTAAAACAATGTAGAATAGTTCCATAGCTCATGCCACTTGGAACACCATAGTGTAATGGTGTGTCCGAACGTCGTATCCGCACTTTATTGGATATGGTGCGATCTATGATATCTCTTACCGATTTACCACTATCGTTTTAGGGTTATGCATCAGAGACAGCTACATTCACGTTAAATAGGGCACCATCAAAATCCATTGAGACGACACCTTACGAATTGTGGTTTGGCAAGAAACCAAAGTTGTCGTTTCTTAAAGTTTGGGGCTGCGGTGCTTATGTGAAAAAGCTTCAACTTGATAAGCTCGAACCCAAATCGGAGAAGTGCATCTTCATAGGTTACCCAAAGGAAACTGTTGGGTACACCTTCTATCACAGATCCGAAGGCAAGATATTCGTTGCTAAGAATGGATCCTTTCTAGAGAAGGAGTTTCTCTTGAAAGAAGTGAGTGGGAGGAAGTAGAGTTTGATGAGTTAATTGTACCTTCTCCCGAATTGGAAAGTAGTTCATCAAAGAAATCAGTTCCAGTGATTCCTACACCAATTAGTGAGGAAGCTAATGATGATGATCATGAAACTTCATATCAAGTTACTACCAAACCTCGTAGGTCAACCAGAGTACAATCCGCACCAAAGTGGTACGGTAATCCTATTCTGGAAGTCATTTTACTAGACCATGATGAACCTACGAACTATGAGGAAGCGATGGTGAGCCCAGATTCCGTGAAATGGCTTGAGGCCATGAAATCTGAGATGGGATCCATGTATGAGGACAAAGTGTGGACTTTGGTGGACTTACCCGATGATCGCCAAGCCATTAAGAATAAAAGGATTTTCAAGAGGAAGACAGACGTTGATAGTAGTGTTACTATCTAGAAAGCTTGACTTGTCGCAGAAAGGTTTTCGACAAGTTCAAGGAGTTGACCACCATGAGACTTTCTCACCCATAATGATGCTTAAGTCGGTCCGAATCATGTTAGCAATTGTTGCATTCTATGATTATGAAATTTTGCAGATGGATGTCAAAATTGCATTCCTGAATGGATATCTGGAAGAAGAGTTGTATATGATGCAACCAGAAGGTTTTGTCGATCCAAAGGGAGCTAACAAAGTGTGCAAGCTCCAGCGATCCATTTATGGACTGGTGCAAGCCTCTCAGAGTTGGAATAAACACTTTGATAGTGTGATCAAAGCATATGATTTTATACAAACTTTTGGAGAAGCCTGTATTTATAAGAAAGTGAGTGGGAGCTCTGTAGCATTTCTAATATTATATGTGGATGACATATTGTTGATTGGAAATGATATAGAGTTTCTGGATAGTATAAAAGGATACTTGGATAAGAGTTTTTTAATGAAAAACCTCGGTGAAGCTGCTTACATATTGGGAATCAGATCTATAGAGATAGATCAAGATGCTTAATAAGATTTTTCAATGAGTAAATACCGTAACAAGTTTTTTGAAAGAGTTCAAATGGATCAGTCAAAGAAGGAGTTCTTGTCTGTATTACAAGGTGTAAAGTTGAGTAAGATTCAAAGCCCAACAACGGAAGAAGATAGAAAGAGAATGAAAGTCATTCCCTATGCGACAGTCATAAGGTTCTATAAAGTATGTTGTGATGTGTACCAGTCCTATTGTGTACCTTGCCATGAGTTTGGCAAGGGGGTACAGTAGTGATCTAAGAGTAGATCACTGAACAGCGGTCAAAATTATCCTTAGTGAGGACTAAGGAAATGTTTCTCGGTGATGGGGTGATAAAGAGTTCGTCGTAAAGAGTTACGTTGATGCAATCTTTTACACCAATCCAGATGACTCTAAGTCTCAATCTTGATACATATTAAAAGTGGGAGCAATTATCTAGAGTAGCTCTATGCAGAGCATTGTAGACACAGAATATTTGCAAAATACATACGGCTCTGAATGTGACAGACCCATTGACTAAACTTCGCTCATAACCAAAACATGATCACACCTTAGTACTCTTTGGGTGTTAATCACATAGCAATGTGAACTAGATTATTCACTCTAGTAAACCCTTTGGTTGTTGGTCACATGGTGATGTGAACTATGGGTGTTAATCACATACAGATGTGAACTATTGACGTTAAATCACATGGCGATGTGAACTAGATTATTGACTCTAGTGCAAGTGGGAGACTGAAGGAAATATGCCCTACAGGCAATAATAAAGTTGTTATTTATATTTCCTTATAGCATGATAAATGTTTATTATTCATGCTAGAATTGTATTAACTGGAAACTTAGTACATGTGTGAATACGTAGACAAAACATAGTGTCCCTAGTATGCCTCTACTTGACTAGCTCGTTAATCAAAGATGGTTATGTTTCCTAACCATAGACATGTGTTATCATTTGATGAATGGGATCACATCATTAGGAGAATGATGTGATGGACAAGACCCATCCATTAGCTTAGCATTATGATCATTACAGTTTCATTGCTACTGCTTTCTTCATGACTTATACAAGTTCCTCAGACTATGAGATTATGCAACTCCTGAATACCGGAGGAACACTTTGTGTGCTACCAAACATCACAACATAAATGGGTGATTATAAAGGTTCTTTACAGGTGTCTCCGAAGGTGTTTGTTGGGTTGGCATAGATCGAGATTAGGATTTGTCACTCCGTGTTTCGAGGAGGTATCTCTGGCCCTCTCGGTAATACTCATCACTATAAGCCTTGCAAGCATTGTGACTAATGAGTTAGCTGTGGGATGAAGTATTATGGAACGAGTAAAGAGACTTGCCGGTAATGAGATTGAACTAGGTATGATGATACCGACTCGAATCTCGGGCAAGTAACATACCGACGACAAAGGGAACAACGTATGTTGTTATGCAGTTTGACCGATAAAGATCTTCGTAGAATATGTAGGAGCCAATATGAGCATCCAGGTTCCGCTATTGGTTATTGACCGGAGATGTGTCTCGATCATGTCTACATAGTTCTCGAACCCGTAGGGTCCGCACGCTTAAAGTTCGATGACGATTTGTATTATGAGTTATGTGATTTGATGACCGAAGTTTGTTCGGAGTCCCGGATGAGATCATGGACGTGACGAGGAGTCTCAAAATGGTCGAGATATAGAGATCTATATATTGGAAGGCTATAGTTGGGGATACATACAAGAGGCAGACAATGCCAAATGGATACAACAACATCATACATAAGAGCAACATCCGACTACGGATGAAACACAAACAGAAACTCAAACGACATCCACCCTGCTAGCCCAGGCTACCGACCAGGAACCTATCCCCTGAACGACGAAGCAGAAGAAGAACTCAAGACGAGCAAGCATCGCTCTCACGTCATGATCATCGCATTACATGTACCTGCAACTGTTGTTGTAGTAATCTATGAGCCACGAGGACTCTGCAATCCCATTACCATGGGTATCAAGACTAGCAAAACTTAAAGGGGATGGAATGAATAAGTAGTGAGGTTGCAGCAGCGACTAAGCATGATATGGTGACTAACTTAGGAATACAAGAATAAGATGAGAAGCTACGCAAACGGTCGCAAACTAGTTATCATCAAGAAGTGATCCTACTTACGTTCAAACATAACACCACCGTGTTCTCTTCTCGACCCACTCGAAAAGAGACCATCACGGTTACACACGTGGTTGGGTATTTTAATTCGAGTCTGGTGTCAAGTTCTCTACAACCGGATATTAACAAATTCCCATCTGCCACATAACCGCGGGCACGGCCCTCAAAAGTTTAAACCCTGTAGGGGTGTCCCTACTTAGCCCATTATAAGCTCACGATCAGCGGAGACAATCCTCCATCGCGGGACATCCGATCAGACTCAGGATCATGGTGCACAAGATATTTTGACAATGGTAAAATAAAACCAGCAAGACCACCCGAATGTGCCGACAAATCCCGATAGGAGCTGCACATATCTCCTTCTCAGGGCACAACGGATGAGTCAAGCTATGAGTAAAGCCAGCCCTCAAGTTTCCCCGAGGTGGCCCCACAGGCTGCTCGGTTCGGACCAACACTCAGAGGAGCACTGGCCCGGGGGGGTTAAATAAAGATGACCCTCGGGTTTATAACTCCCAAGGGAAAGGTTTAGGTTGTTAGGCAAATGGAAAACCAAGGTTGGGCCTTGCTGAAGGAGTTTTATTCAAAGCAAACTGTCAAGAGGGTCCCATACCCCTCACCGTGTTAGGGACGCAAAATCAAGGAACATAACAGCGGTGTGACGAAACTAGGGCGGAAAGAGTGGAACAAACACCAGGCATAAGGCCGATCCATCCACCCTTTACCAAGTATATAGATGCATTAATTAAATAAGAGATATTGTGATATCCCAACATAATCATGATCCAACATGGAGAAATCTTCAACTTCACCTGCAACTAATAATGCTATAAGAGGGGCTGACCAAAAGTGGTAACTTAGCCAAACAATGGTTTGCTAGGAAGGGTGAAAAAAGGTTAGAGGCTGACATGGCAATTTTGGGTGGCTTGATAAACAAGTGGTAGGAAGCGGCGACAAAGTGATAGCATCGAAACAACTAGCATAGCAATGATAGTAGTGAGATCCAGGGTAACGGTAATCTTGCCTAAAATCCTGCTAGGAAGAAGAACGAGTCCATGAAGAATACGAACGGGCGAAGACGAACCAAGTGTAGACGAACGAATCCTCACGATCGCAACGAAACAGGGACTATCGAGAAGAAGCACAACCGGAAAGAAGCAAACAACACGGTAAACACACAACACATAAACATGACATGATGCTCAACCAAGTATGATGCATGACAAGGATATATGATGCTACTCATGGTAAGAGATGATGCAAACAAGAACAACACATCGAAGCAAGTTTAAATGAGGCCGGAAACAACATATAACAAATCTGGTAAGTCCTCATATGCAAATTTTGAAATTGGTCCAAATCTGAATAAACCTTATGTTCAAGTTGTCAAACAGCAAGTTAAGATTAACCAAGATGATCTACCCGAAAATCTAGTCAAGTTACATATAAAGTTAATTTAATTCGGAGCTACGACCTAGAAGATATGAGCAAAACAAGTTAAACATGGCATTGATGCAAAATGCATTCAAACATCAAGCAAACACACCCAAAACAAGGATTCAACATGACATGATTAAACTACATGCAATTCTAAGCAAGTTTCATATAGAGCATGCTCAAAACGGAGCAACGGTGCAACACATACACTTCAAACAAGATATAACAACAATCTGCCCAAAACAGCAACTAGGCACTTTGCAATCATCAAAACAACATGCTACAGGAATCATAAGCGCACAAAATTGACATGCACTTCATGTACAGATAACATACTTCAAATATCATTAAGGTTCACGTTCATAGGCATCAAGATTAAACCAATATGATCAATGCAAAAAAGCAATTTTATAACACAGGAGCATATGCATGAACAGAGTTAATATGATGACATGTTGGAGGCATGAAACAAAGATGTTCCAGAAACTATACATAGCAACAAAGAGCATGGCATCAAAGAACACATAATAAAGAGAAAATAACAGCTTGTCATCATATACATATGGCTCATGGATTAGTGGGAACCAATATGACAAGATTGAATGTTGAAACAATCTCAGCAAGTGTAAAACAGCAACATTATGATAGCATGTTTACAAGCATGGCGCATAGGCATATGAAGTACAAAATTAATAAACATGGCATGTTCACAAAGTTCTCATATCATACTCCAAAATATGTAATTGGAGCATCTCCAGAATAGGCATGGATCAATCAATAACAAGCTCACAACAAGGCATCATGAAGTTAACAGAAAACTGGAACAACATATAGGCATGTTCATAGCAATAAAAACACATGATACAGGACATATATAAGGCATCAAATGGCATGGAATGATAGACCGTAACATGTACATCACAACATGTCAAGTAAGCATCTCCAGATTATGCATGGATTAATTGGTAGCAACAAGAAAACATGGCATCATGATATAACAGAATCAGCATTGGCAGAACATGAAGAGCGAGTAGCCCACTTCACAAGCTGGTTGCACTCACTACATGGCATACCAAAATATATGGATTGCATCCTGTAAAGATGGCATGATTATGCTCCTAAAACATGTAGACATGATGCTCAAAATAAAAGCATGCTAAAAGATATAAAAATGAGAAATAGGCAACTTACAGCAGTTTTGAGCAGTTAACAGCAACATGCACTTTTGCAACAGGGATTAATATGTCAAGATGCAACCTAACATGAATGAAAATCGCCCCAACATGAAGAGCATGAATAGCAGAACATGCTCATATAAAGATCATCATCATAGGACCAATAGGGACAAAGTTACACCACTCACAAGATGCAAACATGATGTTAACAATCAGCAGATTCCAGCAGTTTATATTACTTGGCAGTTTTGTAACGAAGATTAAGGCACCAAGATTAACAGTAAAATGCACGCGAACTACTCTATCATGAAGAGCATCAAGAGATGAACATTTTGACATATCATACACGTGAATCGGAGCAACATACCCAAAGTTATGATCATGCAAACATGTGCACATGAGGTAAAAACGCCAAGGACTTGAAAGAATATTAGACCTCGAGAAAGTCGACGCGGATTGCCTCGGGCGAGGCGGAGTGGATCGGGTCTGGGCAAACTCCGGCGAGGTGGCGGCGCCGGCGAGGCGCTTCGGTGACGGCGGGCGTCGGATCCGGCCGGAGCGAGGCCGGACGGCGGTGGCGCGCGGAGGCGCGGCGCGGTGGAGGCGCGGGGTCGCGCGGGTGGCCGAGCGGCGCCGGTGCGGTGGCGGGGCGGCGAGAAGGCGACGTCGGGTGGCGGAGCTCAGGCGCGCGAGGGCGGCGGCGGCGCGGGCGCGCTGGCCGGTGAGGTCGGCGGGGCGGACAGAGGCGAGGCGCCTCCGGCGCGGGAGGCAGGCGGCGGTGGCTGCGGGCTTGCGCAGGCCCGCGATGGGCCTGCCGGGCCGCGGCAGAGGGCGGTGGCGGAGTGCCACATGGCAGCACGGGACTGGACCGGGCGCGGCGCCGCGGTTTCGCCCGGCGTGGACGGACACGTCCGGCGGCGCGGGGAGAGAGGAGCTAGGGTTTGCACCGCGAATTTCAGGGGAGGGGACTTATTTAAAGGTAGAGGGAGCTAGGGGAGTCCAAATGAGGTGCGGTTTTCGCCCACACGATCGTGATCCAATGGCGGTGATCGTGGAGGTGACTTTGATGGGCTAGGTGGGCTGTGTGGAGGGGTGCTTGGCTGCAAAGAGAAAGGGGTCCGACGGGTAGCGGGTTAACCGTTGGGGCATCAAACGACCTCCAAATGGAACGGAATTTGACAGGAGGTCAACCGGTGATGTACCAAGACCACTCGTAAACTCTCGGCCCATTCCGAGAACGTTTTTCTGCGGCTCACAAAACAAGATATGGGAGGTGCAACGGGCGCGTGCGAGTGTGGTTGCGCTCAGAACAAACAACGGAGAGAATCGGGGGAACCCGAACGGATGCAAGTTTTGAAAAACATGCAGATGAAATGCATATGATGACATGGCAAAGTGCAACACGCAAGCAAATGACATGGCAACAACGGCGAATGACTGGGAGACACCTAGCGCATCGGATTCGGGGTTTTACAACTCTCCTCCACTAACAAGAGATCTCGTCGCGAGATCTTAGGAACGAGACAGAAGAGAAAGAGGAAGAGGTGAAGCAAAAGTGCAAGAGAGAAGAGAACAAGGTCGAGAGCACTCGGGTAGAAAGAGGAATAGTGAATATGACGAGAATCAAAGGCTCAAGGAACAGGGTAGACTCTGAAACCACTCCAGTTAGAATAAGACAGGAAAGGAATAAGAACATAAGAATTTGGGCAGCACTCCGGCTGAAAATGGAAGGAATGGAGACATGAACTTCACAAGATGGGATGACACTTGACGAGAGCCACAACACAATGCCTCTGAAAGAACTAAAAGAATGGAATGAAAAGAACGGATGAGAGAACAACAACTTCCACCATGAATGAATTCGATAGCATCCTTAGAGGAAGGGTAGAACGGAGTTGTTGAGATATTCAACAGCAAAAGAATAAGCTTGTTGTGGACTTATCAAAAACATCTCAAAACTTGAGATGAAATTATACCACAACCAAATGTCTGAATAGCTGAGAAGAACGAAGAAATGCAAAACTCCACTTCAGAAGAAAATGGAGAATTATTTGCACTTCGAGACGCGAGAAGAAAAGATACTTGAACTCCTCCATCAAAATCTTGATGAACTCTAGAAGAATGAATTAAATCATGAAGAACCGCCATGAAGAACCGATGACAAAAGGATGATGAAATAGAATGAAGGATGAAAGAATAAGATTAAGCCTTCAGTGATTTAGATGGAGGTCCGGACGATAGAAGCGAGGAAATTTGAACTCCGGAAAAAAAATATGAACAACTTAGAACTGAGAGATTATTCCTCATGAACAATCTCCGAAGGAAGGAATTACTTGACGACGATGAAGTAAGAATAAGAATTACGTTATGCTTATCCTCGTCAAATTTAATTGATGACAATCCGATTTGGCATGCAACTTAATCCTCTTGAAAAGGATTGAGGAGTGACATAGCAAAAACTTGAGGAGGTCTTCAACGAGCCACCAGTAGGATTGGAAAGAATGAATGAATTGATATGATAACGACAGAAAAGAATTTTGAACGAACCACCATAAGAATTCATAAATGACTGATAAAAGAGAATGAATCACCGGGAAGAATTAGAAGAACAAATATGCTTGAGGGGATTTAGATGCAAAATAACAAAGAGATCACGAGCTGATTAAAGAGTACTTGACAGATGCGTTGGGATGATTGGAGAACGACAGCTGGAATGTGAGGACGAAGAATTCTTCTGGAATGATGGCCTCCGGTGAAAAGAAACGGAAAACAACTCCTGACATCCTCCAGATTGGTAAGAAAATAATATCTGACAAATGGAACACTTTGAGAGGATAACATGCAACTAGAACCTCGAATCTTTGGGAGAACGGACAATATTTAGAAGGAACTCTTCTTCGGTCTTCAAATGATGACGGGAAACACCACAAAAATTACTGAGATACCCCGGGAGAATGAAAATAGGAAGGGTTAAACCAAAGATAAAAAGAATTTGACAGCGATCAGGAGAAGGCATGTGACTGATGGGATCCATTCTTACGTCACACTTGAAAAGAATAGGGAATAGCTTCGGAATATTTAGAAGAGTCGGGTAAGATCCTGGGAATAGACCTGTGGGTTAGGGCCCACTAAAAAGAAAACAACGTTGAAAAAGGAATGTTGAACAGATAGATGATGCACCGGAACAATTCAAATATTTGAATGAGGTGACAACCTCGAATTAATTGGAAAACAAACGAATCTCTTGAGATGTCTTCAGCACTCCGGAACGATTAAATGGCGAGAGGCGAACGAGCAAGGGATAAACATTTGATCCAAAGAAAAGAGTATGGCCAACCCGAAAAACTTGAGTTGAGTCCACCGGAAAATAAAAAGAGATGAAGAATGTCAAATGAGACGAGAATTCACCGATTGAAATAATTGAGGGAAGACTGAAGAGGCTCCACACGAATGAAATTGGTGCTCGAATAGAGACTCGGACTCCAGGAAGAAAAGGGGTGGGAGGGCGGAAAAAACAAAAGCAACTTGGAAGGGGGAATCGACGAATAACTTGAAGAGAGAACACCGGTTGAAATAATTGAGGAAAGAATGCAAAGACTTCGCACGAGTAGGATGGATACTCGATTAGGGACTCCGGCTCCGAGAAGAAAAAGGGTGGGCGGGTAGGAAAAAGAAAACAATTGAGGATTGAACTTGGCAAAGATGAAGAGGCTCAAGTCAACTTGATGAGAAATGCACCGGATGAAAAGACCTGAGAACCAACAATCAGAAAAACCAACTGCGTGATCCTAAAGAAAAATTTGAAGGGGAAGAGGAGTAAGTCAAAACACCTACGTCAAGATTCCTCACTAGAGCGACGAAGGGCTGAGAAGTAAAAAGAATTCCTACTCTCCGATATAACTAGACTCCGAGAACAGTTTTCTTTTAGACTCAACAACGACCATGCTATGAACACTCAAGGGGGATCCTATGGTCGGTCGAGGCTCTAATACTAACATGCACGCCCGATATGCGACCCTATCCTAAAGGAACTCGAAGGTCCCACCAAGGATAGAAGCGCATACTGGAGACGCTTTTGCAAGGTGGATATCATTACATCGTACCATTACATAATAGTTGGGGATACATACAAGAGGCATACAATGCCACATGAATACAACAACATCATACATAAGGGCAACATCTGACTACGGATGAAACACAAACAGAAACTCAAACGACATCCACCCTGCTAGCCCAGACTGCCGACCAGGAACCTATCCCCTGAACGACGAAGCAGAAGAAGAACTCAAGACAAGCAAGCGTCGATCTCACGTCATGATCATCGCATTACTTGTACCTACAACTATTGTTGTAGTAATCTGTGAGCCACAAGGACTCAGCAATCCCATTACCATGGGTATCAAGACTAGCAAAGCTTAAAGGGGATGGAATGGATAAGTGGTGAGGTTGCAGCAACGACTAAGCATGATATGGTGGCAAACTTACGAATACAAGAATAAGATGAGAAGCTACCCACACGGTCACAAACTAGTAATGATCAAGAAGAGATCCTGAACTACTTACGTTCAAACATAACACCACCATGTTCTCTTCTCGACCCACTCGAAAAGAGACCATCACGGTTACACACGCGGTTGGGTATTTTAATTCAAGTCTAGTGTCAAGTTCTCTACAACCGGATATTAACAAATTCCCATCTGCCACATAACCGCGGGCACGGCTCTCAAAAGTTTAAACCCTGCAGGGGTGTCCCAACTTAGCCCATTATAAGCTCATGATCAGCAGAGACAATCCTCCATCGCAGGACATCCGATCAGACCCGGGATCATGGTGCACAAGAGATTTCGACAATGGTAAAATAAAACCAGCAAGACCGCCCGAATGTGCCGACAAATCCCGATAGGAGCTGCACATATCTCCTTCTCAGGGCACAATGGATGAGTCAAGCTAGGAGTAAAGCCAGCCCTCGAGTTTCCCCGAGGTGGCCCCGCAGGCTGCTCGGTTCGGACCAACACTCAGAGGAGCACTGGCCCGGGGGGGGTTAAATAAAGATGACCCTCGGGTTTATAACTCCCAAGGGAAAGGTTTAGGTTGTTAGGCAAATGGAAAACCAAGGTTGGGCCTTGCAGGAGGAGTTTTATTCAAAGCGAACTGTCAAGAGGGTCCCATACCCCTCACCGTGTTAGGGATGCAAAATCAAGGAACATAACAGTGGTATGACGGAAACTAGGGCGGCAAGAGTGGAACAAACACCAGGCATAAGGCCGAGCCATCCATCCTTTACCAAGTATATAGATGCATTAATTAAATAAGAGATATTGTGATATCCCAACATAATCATGATCCAACATGGAGAAATCTTCAACTTCACCTGCAACTAACAATGCTATAAGAGGGGCTGACCAAAAGCGGTAACTTAGCCAAACAACGGTTTGCTAGGAAGGGTGAAAAAGGTTAGAGGCTGACATGGCAATTTTGGGAGGCTTGATAAACAAGTGGTAGGAAGCGCAACAAAGTGATAGCATCGAAACAACTAGCATAGCAATGATAGTAGTGAGATCCAGGGTAACGGTCATCTTGCCTAAAATCCTGCTAGGAAGAAGAACGAGTCCATGAAGAAGACGAACGGGTGAAGACGAACGAATCCTCACGATCGCAACGAAACAGGGACTATCGAGAAGAAGCATAACCGGAAAAAAGCAAACAACACGGCAAACATATAACATATAAACATAACATGATGCTCAACCAAGTATGATGCATGACAAGGATATATGATGCTACTCATGGCAAGAGATGATGCAAACAAGAACAACACATCGAAGCAAGTTTAAATGAGGCCGAAAACAACATATAACAAATCTGGTAAGTCCTCATATGCAAATTTCGAAATTGATCCAAATCTGAATAAACCTTATGTTCAAGTTGTCAAACAGCAAATTAAGATGCATGAAGATGATCTACCCGAAAATCTAGTCAAGTTGCATATAAAGTTAATTTAATTCGGAGCTACAGCCTAGAAGATATGAGCAAAACAAGTTAAACATGGCATTGATGCAAAATGCATTCAAACATCAAGCAAACACACCCAAAACAAGGATTCAACATGACATGATGAAACTACATGCAATTCTAAGCAAGTTTCATATAGAGCATGCTCAAAACGGAGTAACGGTGCAACACGTACACTCCAAACAAGATATAACAACAATCTGCCCAAAACAGCAACTAGGTACTTTGCAATCATCAAAACAACATGCTACGGGAATTATAAGGGCACAAACTTGACATGCACTTCATGTAAAGATAACATACTTCAAATTTAAGGTTCAGGTTCATAGGCATCAAGATTAAACCAATATGATCAATGCAGAAAGCAACTTTATAACATAGGAGCATATGCATGAGCAGAGTTAATATGATGACATGTTGGAGGCATGAAACAAAGATGCTACAGCAACTATACATAGCAACCAAGAGCATGGCATAAAATAAAACATAACAAAGAGAAAATAAAATCATGGAATCACATACATATGTCTCATGGCTTAGTGGGAACCAACATGACAAGATTGAATGTTGAAACAGTTTCAGCAAGTGTAAAACAACAACATTATGATGGCATGTTTGCTAGCATGCAACAGAGGCATATGAAGTCCAATATTAACAAACAAGGCATGTGAACAAAGTCCTCATAGCATACTCCAAAATATGTAATTGGAGCATCTCCATAATAGGCATGGATCAATCAATAACAAGCTCACAACATGGCATCATGAAGTTAACAGAAAATTGGAACAACATATAGGCATGTTTATGGCAATGAAAACACATGATATAGGACATATATAAGGCATCAAATTGCATGGCATGATAGAGCATAACATGTGCATCAAAACATATCAACTAAGCATCTCTAGATTATGCATGGATTAATTTGTAGCAACAAGAAAACATGGCATCATGATATAACAGATTCAGCATTGGCAGAACATGAAGAGCGAGTAGCCCACTTCACAAGCTGGTTGCACTCACTACAGGGCATATCAAAATATATGGATTGCACTCCTGTAAATATGGCATGATTATGCTCCTAAAACATGTAGACAAGATGCTCAAAAGAAAAATCACACAAAAAGATATAAAAATGACAAATAGGCAGGTTACAGTAGTTTTCAGCAGCTAACAGCAACATGCACTATTGTAATAGGGATTAATATGTCAAGATGCAACCTAACATGAATTCAATGCACCTGAACATGAAGAGTATGAAGAGAAGAACCTCTTCATATTAGAATCATCATCATAGGATCAACAAGGACAAAGTTACACCACTCACAAGATGCATACATGATGTTAACAATCAGCAGATTCCAGCAGTTTATATCACTTAGCACTTCTGCAACGAATATTAAGGCATAGAGATTAGCACTAACGTGCATGCAAACTACTCTATCATGAAGAGCATCAAGAGATGAACATTTTGACATGTCATACACACAAATCGGAGCAACATACACAAAGTTATGATCATGCAAACATGTGCACATGAGGTAAAAATGCCAGGGACATGGAAGAATATTAGACCTCGAGAAAGTCAACACGGATCGGGTCAGGCGAGGCGGAGCGGATCGGGTTCGGGCAAACTCCGGCGAGGTGGCAGTGCCGGCGAGGCGATTCAGTGACGGCTGGCGTCGGATCCGGCCGGGGCGAGGCCGGACAGCGGTGGCGTGCGGAGGCGCGGGGTCGATCGGGCGGCGGGGCGGCGAGCAGGCGACGTCGAGCAGCGGAGCTCGAGGCGCACGAGGGCGGCGGAGGCACTGGCGCGCGTACCGGCGAGGTCGGCGGGTCGAACGAAGGTGAGGCGCCTCGGGCGCGAGAGGCAGGCGGCGGCGGTTGTGGGCTCGCACGGGCCCATGATGGGCCTGGCAGGCCGCGGCGGCGGGCGGTGGTGGAGTGCCACATGGCGGCACAGGACTGGACCGGGCGCGGCGGTGCGGTTTCGTCCGGCATGGACGGACACGTCTGGCGGCGCGGGGAGAGAGGAGCTAGAGTTTGCACCGCGAATTTCGGGGGAGGGGACTTATTTAAAGGTAGAGGGAGCTAGGGGAGTCCAAATGAGGTGCGGTTTTGCCCACACGGTCGTGATCCAATGGCGGAGAGAATGGAGGGGAGTTTGATGGGCTAGGTGGGCTGTGTGGAGGGGTGCTGGGCTGCAAAGAGAAAGGGGTCCGACGGTTAGTGCGGTTAACCGTTGGGGCATCAAACAACCTCCAAATGGAACAAAATTTGATAGGCGGTCTACTAGTGATGTACCAAGACCACTCGTCAACTCTCTGCCCATTCCGAGAACATTTTTCTGCGGCTCACAACACAAGATCTGGAAGGTGCGACGGGCGCGTGCGAGTGTGGTTGGGCTCAGAACGGACAACGGAGAGAACCGGGGGAACCCGAACGGATGCAAGTTTTGAAAAGCATGCAGATGATGACATGGCAAAGTGCAACACGCAAGCAAATGACATGGCAACGATGGCGAATGACTGGGAGACACCTGGCGTATCGGATTCGGGGCATTACATTCTCCTACTAGAATAGGAAAGAGGAGGGGAATCCTACTTGGACTGGGGAGTCCTAGTAGGATTCCCCACACCTGGCGCGCCCCCCTTGGGCCGGCCACGTCTTTCGTCCCTCCTTTATATACGTGGCCAGGGGCACCCCGTAGACACACAAGTTGATATTTTAGCTGTGTGCGGTGCCCCCCTCCACAGTTACACACCTTGGTCATATCGTCGTAGTGCTTTGGCGAAGCCCTGCGCCGGTAACTTCATCAAGACCGTTGCCACGCCATCGTGCTGACGGAACTCTCCCTCGGCCTCAATTGGATCAAGAGTATGAGGGACGTCATCGAGCTGAACGTGTGCTGAACACGAAGGTGTCGTACGTTCAGTGCTAGGATCGGTCGGATCGTGAAGACGTACGACTACATCAACCGCGTTGATAAAACGCTTCCGCTTTCGGTCTACGAGGGTACATGGACACACTCTCCCCGCTCGTTGATATGCATCACATAGATACATCTTGCGTGATCGTAGGTAATTTTTTGAAATACTACGTTTCCCAACAGGCACGCCATATGGAGCGAATTTATAGAATCTTTTCCTTATGTCATCAAGTACATTAAGGGTAAAGAAAAGATTGTGGCGGATGTGCTTTCCCGCAAATGCATGCTTGTAACTAAACTTGAATTGAATGTTATTGGCTTTGAGCACATAAAAGACTTGTATGTGCATGATCCTACTTTTGCTATTCCATATGCCAAATGTTTGACGCATACATCTTGGGACAAATACTATATCAATGATGATTATCTAATGAGAGCTAACAAACTTTGTATACCCAAGTCTTCTCTTCGTCTTTTGCAAGTGGCTCAGGGAGGAGGACTTATGGGTCATTTTGGACGCGGCAAGACATTCGCTACACTCTCCAAGAACTACTTTTGGCCCAAGATGTTCCACGACGTCTCACGTTTCACCAACCGATGCTCGACATGTCGCAAAACTAAGTCTAAATCTCAATCCCAGGTCTCTATATGCCACTTCCTATTCTGTATCACCCACGGGAAGATATTAGTATGGACTTTGTGCTTGGTTTGCCTAGAACTCAAAATGGAAAGGATTCTGTGTTTGTTGTTGTGGACTGTTTCTCTAAGATGGTACATTTTATCCCATGCAACAAGATAGACGATGCTTCACATGTTGCAAACCTCTTTTGTAGGGAAATCTTATGTCTACACTGAGTGCCAAAGACTATTGTATCGGACCGCGACATCAAGTTCCTAAGCTACTTTTGGAGGACGCTATGCGCCAAGCTCGGAATCAAGCTCTTGTTCTCTTCGGCATACCATCCACACACCGACAACCAAACGGAGGTCATGAACCGGGTGCTATCTACCCTCCTATGTGTGTTGATAAAGAAGAACATCAAGGAATGGGAAGAGTGTTGATATGTCTCCAACGTATCTATAATTTTTTACTGTTCCATGCTATTATATTATCATTCTTGAATGTTTTAAAATCATTGTATAATCATTTTATATCATTTTTTGGTACTAACCTATTGACATAGTGCCCAGTGCCAGTTGTTGTTTTCTGCTTGTTTTTTACATCGCGGGAAATCAATACCAAACGGAGTCCAAATGCAGCGAAACTTTGTTGCATTTTTCTGGCCCAGAAGACACAAGATGGGCCGAAGAAGTACCAGAGGGGTGCCCCGATGGGGGCACAACCCACCAAGGCACGCCTGGGGGCCCAAGCGCGCCCAGGTGGGTCATGCCCACCTCTGTCGCCTCCCGCACCGCCTCTTTGCTCTATAAATACCCCCAATATTCTAGAAACCCTAGGGGAGTCGACGAAAATCAATTCCAGTTGCCGCAAGTTTCGGAACCACCAGATCCAATCTAAACACCATGACGGAGGGGTTCATCATCCTCATTGGTGCCTCTTCGATGATGCGTGACTAGTTCATTGTACACCTACGGGTCCGTTGTTAGTAGCTAGATGGCTTCCTCTCTCTCTCTCTCTCTCTCTCTCTCTCTATCTCTCTCTCTCTCTCTCTCGATTCTCAATACAATGGTCTCTTGGAGATCCATATGATGTAATTCTTTTTGCGGTGTGTTTGTTGGGATCCGATGAACTTTGAGTTTATGATCAGATCTATGTTTTTATCCATGAAAGTTATTTAAGTCTTCTTTGATCTCTTATATGCATGATTGCTTATAGCCTCGTATTTATTATCCGATATTTGGGTTTTGTTTGGCCAACTTGATCTATTTATCTTGCAATGGGAAGAGGTGCTTTGTGATGGATTCGATCTTATGGTGCTTGATCCCAGTGACAGAAGGGGAACCGACACATATGTATCGTTGCTATTAAGGATAACAAGATGGGGTCTACTTCTACATAAATAGGTCTTGTCTACATCATGTCATGGTTCTTATTGCATTACTCCTTTTTTCCATGAACTTAATACACTAGATGCATGCTGGATAGTGGTCGATATGTTGAGTAATAGTAGTAGATGCAGGCAGGACTCGGTCTACTAATCTTGGATGTGATGCCTATATAATGATCATTGCCTGGATATCGTCTTGAGTATTTGAAGTTCTATCAATTGCCAAACAGTAATTTGTTTATCCACCGTTTGCTATTTTTCTCGAGAGAAGCCACTAGTGAAACCAACGGCCCAGGGGTCTCTTCTTTAATATATTTGCCTTCGTGGTCTATTTTTATTTGCTTTTATTTTCAGATCTATTAAACCAAAAATACAAAAATACTTTGCTGCACTTTATTTTATTTGCGATCTATTTATCCAATCTATTACAACTTTCTCCCGTCCACTTGCCAATTTCTAGCGCCGTTACTCAAAAGGGATTGACAACCCCTTTAACACGTCGGGTTCTGACTATTTGTTATTTGTGTGCAGGAGTTGTTTACGTTGTGTTGTGTGGTTCTCCTACTGGTTGGATAGCCTTGGTCTCATCACTGAGGGAAATACCTACCATCATTATGTTGCATCATCCCTTCCTCTTTGTTGAAATACCGACGTAGTTCTAGCAGACATCAAAGGAATTTCTAGCGCCGTTGCCGGGGAGACATCATCAACATCTACCAGGTTCCTAATCATAAATCCCATCTCCTTGCAATTTACATTATTTTCCTCTTGTTTTCCTCTTCCCCACTTCACAAAAATTTGTCATTTTATTCGCCCTCTTTTTCATTTGCCTTTTTCTTGATCGATCTTTTGTTTGCTTGTGTGACCATGTGTGATCTATTTGCTTGCATCTTGGCTTGCTAAAAGTCTATTGATATGGATCCTCATCCACTGGCTAATATTTTTAAGAGATCTAATTATGTTGAACCAGATGCTAGTGATTCGAGTGCACTTGATTATCTCTATGAAGTTTTGCTTAAAATTCATGAATCTAAAAATTGTGATGAAGTGATAAAAGAAGAAAGTTATGAAGTGATTCACGATAGCTCCTTGAATGAAAAGCTTGATTGCAATGGTGTTACTATAAATTCTATTAATGTCAATTGTGCTAATAATATGCAAAACCCCGAGCTTGGGGATGCTAATTTTGATATGTCCACTACTTATTTCAGTGATCATGATTGGGGTGATTCTTCTTATGATCTTGAAAAATTATTTAAGCCTCATGATGAATATGTTTGTGATAATATTTAAAGTGGGTTTGGAAGAGTGTCGACTCTAGGTAATAGTGATCCCACTACTTTGGAGAACGATCAATCTTATGAATTTTTTGATAAAAGTGGGCTTGGAGAGGTCATGACTTTATTTGATGTTAATCCCACTATTCTGGAAGAGTGTCAACTTTGCATGCATGTGGATCATGAAAATAATATATGATTGTTATATTGTTGAATTTGAGTATGATCCCACATTTTATTATTATGAGAGGAAAATATGGTTGTAGAAATTTTCATGTTACTAAATTACATCTCGTTATGTTGAGATCGTCAAAGTTTTATTCCTCTTCTTTGCATATGCTAGATATTTCTGGTCTTGATAATTTGTTTGCTTATAAAATGCCTATGCATAGGAACAGAGTTAGAATTAAGTGTGTTTGCCACATATTTTATGATGTTCTCTTTGTGTTTCAATTATTTTCTTTCTTGTGAGCATCATTAAAATTATCAACGCCTAGCTAGGGGTGTAAAATGATAGCGCTTGTTGGGAGGCAACCCAACTTGTATCTTTTTTCTTTTTGGTTTTCTTGCTGTTTTCAATAAAATACCCAATGATGCCTCTGATTAGATATGTTTTTGTGGTTTAAATTAGTGTTTGTGCCAAGCAAAGCCTTTGGGATGGTTTGGGTGAGAGTTGATTTGATCTTGCTAAAAAACAGAAACTTTTGCGCTCACGAAAATAATTCCCATTTTTAACAGAATAGTGATTTTGAGTTGATTATTTTTTAAGAAGATTAATAAATAAATTTCTCACGTTGTCCTAACTTTTCAGAATTTTTTGGAGTTACAGAAGTATTCGAAATATCCAAATTGCTACAGACTGTTCTGTTTTTGACAGATTCTGTTTTCTTTGCATTGTGTGCTTGTTTTGATGATTCTATGGTTTTCTTTGAAGAGTTTTTGACATAGAAAAGTTGGAATACAGTAGATATAATGCAAAAATAAAATATGAATGGGTTTGCAATAGTACTTATAGTAGTGGTTTGCTTTCTTATACTAACAGATCTCATGAAGGTTTTGTTGAGTTTTGTGTGATTGAAGTTTTCAAGTTTTGGGTGATATTACGATGGATGAAGGAATAAGGATCAGCAAAAGGCTAAGCTTGGGGATGCCCGAGGCACCCCAAGGTAATATTCAAGAAGTATCAAGCAACTAAGCTTGGGGTTGCCCCCGAGGGGCATCCCCTCTTTCTTCTAACAACCATCGGTATTTTACTTGGAGCTATATTTTTATTAGTCACATATTATGAGTTTTGCTTGGAGCGTCTTGTATGATATGAGTCTTTTCTTGTTTTGATTTTTATTTTAAGTCTTGAATACTTGTTCGACACACCTTTTTGAGACAGCCAAAAAATTATGTTATGCTTGCTCCTATGCTTCACTTAAATTTTTAGAGCCATGTAATTGCTCTAGTGCTTCACTTATATCTTTTTTAGCATGGTGTGCTTTGTTATTTTTGAAGAAATGCTCTCATGCTTCACTTAGATTTATTTGGGAGTTAGTAAAAAATTTAAGAAATTCTCTCTTACTTCACATAAATTATTTTGAGAGAAAGAAATATTATGCTCATGTTCTTCACTTATATTTGTTTGAGCTTATTAAAAGCAACATACGAAATTAGTCCCAAAGTGACAGAGATCCAAGGAGGATATAATGAAAACTTTCATGAAGATCATTGGACAAAATAAACTAGGTTCTTTGTAATGGTTTTGAGATATTACGATATGATATGTGAGTCATGTTGATGAGTAATTATGCTTTAGTAAGAATATTGGTCTTAAGGTTTGTGATTCCCTATGCAAGCACGAAAGTCAATAATTATGCAACGAAAATTACATCCTACTTGTGGTGCATTATTCGGTGTTAGTTATGCTTAATGCTCACTTATGAGATTTTTTGTTTCTTGGTTGGACGCTTCTCAATCTTTTTGCTAGCCTTCATATGCACTAAGTATGATCACTACTTGTGCATCCAAAACCCTTTTAACCAGTTTTGCCATATGAGTCCACTATACCTACCTATATGCGGTATTTTCGTGTTGTTCTAAGCAAATTTGTATGTGTCATCTCTAATTTTCAAAATAAATTTCTCTTTTGTGTGCTCGTACTGCTCGCGAAGCGGTGAGGGGTGACCGATATTTTCTATGCTAGATGTGTTATTCTCACGATGAGTATTTATTCACTTGGCATTGCACGAGATTACGGCAAAGGTATTAGGGATGCACATTCCCGAAATGAAAAATGAATTTACTTTATGTTGTCAAATACTAAATTCCTTGGAAAGTGTCGGTATGGAGGGCACCCGTGGATATGGTTAGCCATGGAAAGTGAAAGTATGGTGGAAAACATAATAAACTTTATTTTCTGTTTGGGAACCGCCTATGATATATCTAGCATGGAAAGTGTTGGGAACTCTAAGTCGTCGATGGTGGGAAAAGTATGCCTCCCAAAATATTTTATCTCTCAATTTTTGCTTTGAGCTCTCGCTCTACAAATCCCTACTTCCCTCTGTGAAGGGCCTTTCTTTTACTTTATGCAATTCTTATTTTTTACTTGAGTCTCCATCTTCTCTTATAAAGCACCAACTAAGGGGCACTATGATCGTACTTGAGCATTGGGTATAGCTAGTATTCGAGTGTGTTTCATGAATGGATCAATGATTGAGCATAATGGGCTAGGGATAACTTTTTTTAGTGTTGATATTTTGAAAGACATGGTTGCTTGTTGATATGCTTCAGTATTAAAGTCTTCATGTCAAAACTAGACTATTGCTTTGAACCATATAAAAGTCCAAATTTCCATGCTACAATGAAAAGAATATGTTATGAACATGTTAGGCAGCATTCCGCATCAAAAATTCTATTTCTATCGTTTACATACTCGAGGACGAGCAGGAATTAAGCTTGGGGATGCTGATATGTCTCCAACGTATCTATAATTTTTCATTGTTCCATGTCATTATATTATCATTCTTAGATGTTTTACAATCATTTTATATTTATTTTATATCATTTTTTGGGTACTACCCTATTGACATAGTGCCCGGTGCTAGTTGCTATTTTTTTGCTAGTTTTTTACATCGCAGGAAATCAAAACCAAATGGAGTTCAAACGCAGCGAAACATTTTGTGGATTTTTTCTGGACCAGAAGACACAAGATGGGCCGAAGAAGTACTAGAGGGGTGCACCGAGGGGGGCACAACCCACCAGGGCGAGCCTGGGGGCCTAGGCGCGCCCAGGTGAGTTATGCCCACCTCGGTGGCCTCCCGCATCGCCTCTTTGCTCTATAAATACCCCCAATATTCCAGAAACCCTAGGGGAGTCGACGAAAATCAATTCCATCTGGTGCACGTTCCAGAACCACCAGATCCAATCTAAACACCATCACGGAGGGGTTCATTATCCTCATTGGTGCCTCTCCGATGATACGTTAGTAGTTCATTGTAGACCTACGGGTCCGTAGTTAGTAGCTAGATGGTTTCCTCTATCTCTCTTGATTCTCAATACAATGGTCTCTTGGAGATCCATATGATGTAACTCTTTTTGCGGTGTGTTTGTTGGGATCCAATGAACTTTGAGTTTATCATCAGATCTATGTTTTTATCCATGAAAGTTATTTGAGTCTTCTTTGATCTCTTATATGCATGATTGCTTATAGCCTCGTATTTCTTCTCTGATATTTGGGTTTTGTTTGGCCAACTTGATCTATTTATTTTGCAATGGGAAGAGATGCTTTGTGATGGGTTCGATCTTACGGTGCTTGATCCCAGTGACAGAAGGGGAAGCGACACATATGTATCGTTGGTATTAAGGATAACAAGATGGGGTCTATTTCTACATAAATAGATCTTGTCTACATCATGTTATCGTTCCTATTGCATTACTCCGTTTTTCCATGAACTTAATATGCATGTTGGATAGCGGTCGGTGTGTGGAGTAATAGTAGTAGATGCAGGCAGGAGTCAGTCTACTAATCTTGCATGTGATGCCTATATAATGATCATTGCCTGGATATCGTCATGAGTATTTGAAGTTCTATCAATTGCCCAACAGTAATTTCTTTATCCACCATTTGCTATTTTTCTCGAGAGAAGCCACTAGTGAAGCCTACGACCCCCGGGTCTCTTCTTTAATATATTTGCCTTCGTGATCTACTTTTATTTACTTTTATTTTCAGATCTATTAAAACAAAAATACAAAAATACTTTGCTACACTTTATTTTATTTGCGATCTATTTTTATCCAATCTATTACGACTTTCTCCCGTCCACTTGCCAATTGTTGGCGCCGTTACCCGAAAGGGATTGACAACCCCTTTAACACGTCGGGTTGCGAGTATTTGTTATCTGTGTGCGGGAGCTGTTTACATTGTGTTGTGTGGTTCTCCTACTGGTTTGATAACCTTGGTCTTATCATTGAGGGAAATACCTACCGTCGTTGTGCTGCATCATCCCTTCTCCTTTGGGGAAATACCGACGTAGTTCTAGCAGACATCAAGTGTCTACCCATCGCTGAGTACGCCTACAACCGCGCAAGACATTCGACTACCGGCTAGTCCCCCTTTGAGGTCGTCTACGGCTTCAATCTTTTGTCCCCATTGGACATTCTACCTCTACCACTACAAGAGCGCATCAACATGGACGCGAGCGCTAGAGCGAGCTATCTCAAGAAGGTGCACGAAGATACAAGGCACACCATTGAGCGCCAAGTCCAATGTCTCGCAACTAAGATCAACATAAACAAAAAAAACCATGATATTTAACAAAGGAGATCTTGTGTGGCTACACCTTCGCAAGGACCGCTTCCCCAACGAATGCAAGTCAAAGCTTCTACCTCGAGCCGACGGACCCTTCAAGGTGCTAGCACGCTACAACAACAATGCATACAAGATCGACCTACCGCGCGGCAAGCACACCTTGAGCAACATCTTCAACGTCAAGGATCTCTCTCCCTACCATGGTGATGAGGCTTTCGATCCGAGGTCGGATCTATCCCAAGGGGGGAGATGCGGAGCATCCTATGGTCATCCCCATGGACCTACCATCGACTCACCAAGTGCCAAGAGGACCGATGGCACGAGCACAACTAGAGCTCTCGAGACCGAGGTAACATCTCAACTTAATGATATTCTGTATGATCCTCTCGAGACATGGCTACTACGTTAGTCTGGAATGTTATGCATGATCAGGTACCAAGAGGACCCTCTTGAAGATGCACATGAAGATGGACAAGTCCCCAAAGTTCACGGATGAGGAGAACCAACGGAAGGAGTCAAGAACAGCTCCTAGGACCTGGACATCCGGCCATGACACCGGACGTCCTGCTTCCTGAAGACCACCACTGCAGCATCAGCCTAACAGCCGAAGCTACAGGGCCCGGACATCCAGCGCCAGCCCGGACATCCGGACAAGCCCTATCTAAAGAGCAAAAGGAACGGCCCCGATAGCCCCGACATCCGGCCCCAGCCCCAAACATCCGGCTCCTCGTGAAGGCCCGGACATCCAGCCCGACGCCCGGACATCCGGCTGCCCCTGTCTGCGCACAGTGTAAAGGGCGGAAGCCCGTGTATCCCTTCGTCCCCCCTAGACTATATATACCCTTCTCCCCGACGTTTTAGGGTTAGCACTTGTTTAGCTCATTTGAGAGATAGCGATGTGCTCATCCACTTGATACCCTCTCCACGAGAGACCAAGACCTCTCCGGAGAAGATCCCCAAGTGGATTCAAGGCCCCTCATGGGAAGATCCCCTCGTGGATTCAAGACTCCGTCTCCGGATCGGGAAGAACTACTGCCTCTTGTATTGTCCTTTGTTGCGTTTGAATCTTGTATCACTCTTCTTGTTCATGGATCTAGCACATGTGTGGTCGTTCTCGTTACTTTGAGTGTTCCTCTCGTGATTTCCCTCGTGTTTCCCCCTCGTGTTCTTCGTGTTCTTCGCGGGATCCCCTCCAAATCGTGGAAAAACGGCCCTCTAGCGTTCTACCCTACATCATATTCTTAGCTAGTCAGATTGTTTTCTCATGAGCAAATCTCCGAAAATATTAATAATATTATTCTCCCTCGTCTTCCACATCCACATATAAACATGTGTTAGGGTGGTAATTATTCACGGACAACCTCACACAGCTGGGCAAGTTAATCAAGTACATACGCACAAAAATGGAGAAAACAAATACAGACGCCACATGCATACATGTCCATGCAAAGCTACATGGTTCAACACAATATAATTTCACGATCGAGGCATACATCACGAATATATAGTTATATAACCAACCAAATTGAATTAGAACCAGGATATGCATCAACGAGCTTCGACCGATCACACGCACTATATATGATTTAGGTTCGTGCGGTGGCGGCGCCGGTGCTCCTGAACGAGCCGAGCGCCTTGACGGCCTCTCCGCGCAGCACGAACCGGTGGTACAACGCAGCCACCGTCGCGCCGAGGAGCGGCCCCACCCAGAATATCCACTGCATGCAACAAAAATCAAGTAATAAGATGAGCATACGAACGTACGTTCATCCGTACGCACGGGCATATGCATCGTGATTTTTTTTCACTTACGTGGTCCTTCCATGCCTTGTGCTGGTTGTACATGACGGCGGCGCCGAGGCTCCGGGCCGGGTTGATGCCGGTGCCGGTGATGGGTATGGTGGCCAGGTGCACGATGAACACCGCAAAGCCGATGGGCAGCGGCACCAAGACGGGGATGAAGGAGTCGCGCGCGGTGCGCTTGGGGTCGGTGGCGGAGAGCACGGTGTACACCAGCACGAACGTGCCGGCGATCTCCGCGCCGAGCCCCGCCCCGACCGAGACGCCGTCGGCCACCGAGTTCGCGCCGCCGCCGAGGGTCTCGTAGCTGGCCCCCGCGATCCCCTTCACCATGCCGGCGCCGCAGATGGCGCCGAGGCACTGCGCCACGATGTACAGCACCGTGCGCACCAGCGACAGCTTCCTCCCCACGAACAGCCCGAACGTCACCGCCGGGTTGATGTGACCACCTGCAGCAGTACACTTGACAGTTTATGTATCGTATGCACGTGTGGGTTAAGTTGTTGCAGACAGATGACGTATGCATATGTCCGTGCGTGCGTGCGTGCCTGAGACGCCGCCGGTGCAGTAGACGAGGACGAAGATGGTGGCGCCGAAGGCCCAGGCGACGCCGAGGTACCCGACGCCGGTGCCCGGCTCGGCGGCGGACTGGCTCTTGTAGCCGATGACGGTGGCGAGGCTGACGTAGAGGAAGATGAGCGTGGCCACGAACTCGGCGATGACCGCGCGGTACAGCGACCACCGGGTCAGCTCGCTTGTGTCCAGCAGCGGGGCCGGCGGCGGGTCCCAGTAGGGCGCCTTCTCCACGGCCACGTCGGCCGTGTCGCCGCCGGCGATCACCTCCTCCTTGGACATGGTTCGACGACCTAAGTTTGGTGCAAACTTTAGTAGCACGTACGTACGAGTTCGTTTGTTGACGCGACCAGACGGGCTTATGAGAGAGGTTTAAATAGGCGGATGCTCCTGTGCTCGCACGGCGGCGATGTACGTAGAAGCAAGATTTTTTTCAAGAGATTCTTTCCTTCCGGGCCACTCCTTTCATGTTTCATGTTTCGCACTGTAATTCTGAACTTTTTATCGTGTAAATCGCTTTCGGCGCTTGACTGACAGCGAGAGTATATATACATTGCAAGTGATTGGAGAGATGCTCAGCATGGGCGTTTTCACATTGTAGATAGTAGATTTTACGGAGGTTTCTGCTCCCTTCCAAACCGCTGGTTGAATGTTTGCACTGTAAATTTGTAAATGTGAGGTACGATTTGACATTTGCAATGGTGCGTGCGTCCAAATTTCGATTCGATCGTGCGGGATTCTCTGCTTGTCGGGTAAGGGTACGAGAGGACGCGCTGCGCCGGCTCCTTATCCGCGGCACGTGCGAGTAAAATCTCTGTCGTCCTCCGTCCGTACGTACACTGATTAATACAAACCTGCCAGCGACGGGTCATATACGTACGCCGTATTTCGTAGTCGAAGCGGAGGCGCGCCAAGGCGGCCGTTTTCCCGGCGAGGGCGACACGCCGGGCACCGCGCGAAGATTCTTTTCCTCCGGCGCCGGCCTTTGCGTCGGCCCGTCTCCGTTGTGCGGGGAAGTGAAAAAAGGAAAGCCCGTTTTGGGGAGAGCTCCTAATCGGCGCCTTCAGCGCCATTTTAAGTTTCTGGCGCCTAGTACGCTCGTTTGCGGGCTCCATTTATTAGGCCCAAACTGGTTCGCTGTTTGGTTCTGTGCTCCGTTCCATAACTGGTCCCTGTTATTCCTTCTGTTCGACAGTCTAATTTTTTTTTATTCTCCCATATGTTGCTTGAAAAAAGGGTAACGATTTTGAAAATAAAAGAATTCACAAATTTGAAAAAGTTCATGCAATTAAAAAAACATAAAATATAGAAGGTTAATAATTTTAAAAAGAGTTCATGAATCTGAAAAAGGTTCATATTTTTTTTAAAGTAAACTCAAAACTTACAAATAATGAAAATAGGATCCTTTGTAATAGATTTTGAAAATTCACAAAACAGAAAAGTTCATCAAATCCAAAAAAGTTCATGGATTTAAATAATGTTCATGAGTTTGAAAAGTTCAGGACTTTTTTATGAACTTAAAATAAGTTAAATAGAAAATAAAAAGAAAGAGAAAAAAAAAGGGCCGAACAAAACCGAAAATAAAACAGACCGGGAAGGCGCTGCGTTTTTTTAGCACTATGTGTGTCACACAACAAGAGGAAAATGAAGTTAGTAAGCACACATATATGCTATTCTGTGATTGCACATATACCATGAGGTATGTCCTTCGAATCCTAGATCGAACAACTATTTTTCTAAACATTAAAAGAAAAGGAAAGTAAATGGGCTAAGCCCAGGAGTGAGGGGGGAGCGCCGGTTCGTGAAATACTCCCTCCGACCCATAATATAAAAATGTTTTTTACACTAGTTAATAAATAGGAGTATGCCGTTTTGGGGTCGCCAAGCCGCGAGACCAATATCTCACTTATAGCGAGATGGAAGGAGTTCTCGGGACAGGCGCAGCGCCTACAACCGGCCCATTAGTGTACGGATTTGCTCACTGTATGTTTGCTACGCTCCGCTTTTTTTCGATTATTTTTGTTGTGTTTCTGCTTTTCTTCTATTTTTTTTGTTTTTCCCTTCATTATTACTTCTTTTTTATTTGTTTTTTACAGTGTTTCTTTGCCCTTTCTCGGTTTTAACAAGTATTGTATTTTTCATTTTCCACATGTCTTGTTTTTTTTTCATGGTTTCTTTCTTTCTTTGTCTATCTTTTCCATTGGTTTTCTTCAATTTTCATTAGGTTCTTTCTTTCTTTCTATTTACGTGTGTTCCTTTATGGTTTTCATCAGTTTTTCTTCGGTTTTAGAACCTTTTTCGACTAAGTATTTCAAATTTTCCTTGTGTTGTTTATATCTTTTTCCTCGGTTTTTCTATGTACATTTTCCATGCACATGTGAAGCACTTTTTTCTACATGATAACATTTTTAAAATACAACATTACATTTTTTAAATCAAATTGATGTCTACATTTTCCGTATACATCAAGAACATTCTTTATACATACCATTTGACAATACATTATTAGAAATTTGTGAATACAATGATTAACATTTCTTTTGAATACATGTTTGATGTCCACTTTCTTCATAAACAATGTACATTTTTTATATACATCTGAAACATTTATTGGTATACATTTAACATTTTCCAAAAAGATGATTAATTTTTTTATAATGTCACCTGCATTTGTTTCATGTATGTGAACATTTCTTAAAATATCACCAACAAAAATTTGTATGCTATCAACATTTTTCATATACATTTGAAACAATTTCCTATATATGTTTAAAAATTTCTAAATACATGATTTATATTTTCCCATACATTTTTTTCAATTGAACGCCCACCTGTCCCCAATTTTTCTATTAAAATACCAAGGCAAATTTCCACATCAAGGATGATTCATAGCTCTCGGACTGAAACTTATTACAGGCAACATGCTCATATATATGTTTTGATGTCTACTTTTTTGTGTACACATTGTACATTTTTGTATACATCAGAAACATTTTTATGCATGTTTAAAAAAATAAATACATGATTCACATTTTTTCATATATATGGTCTTATGTCTAATTTTTTTTTGTATACACATTGTACCTTTTTGTATACATCAGAAACATGTTGTAAAGTAGACAATGTGTACATCAAGTAAAGTAGCTGCGTCTGAAATTTATTACAGGCAACACACTCATATACCCCCTCCATCCGAAAATACTTGTCATCAAAATGGATGAAAAGAGATGTATTTAGAACTAAAATATGTCTAGATACATCCCCTTTTATCCATTTTGATGACAAGTATTTTCGGACGGAGGGAGTATATGTTTTGATGTCTATTTTTTTGTATACACATTGTACCTTTCTTTATACATTAGAAATTTTTTTATACGTGTTTAAAAAAATTAAATACATGATTAATATTTTTTTCATATATGTGTTTTCATTTCTACTTTTTTCCATAGACATTGTACATTTTTTGTAAACATTGATACATTTTTTATACGTGTTTAACATTTTTCAATTCTGTATGTAAAGTGATTTTTGTAAATAGATATATTGGAATATTTTTTAATTATGAGCAAAGGTAAAAAAAAAAACTACGCATCACAACTGGCATATGATGAACCACCACCACTGTCAGTCACCCGCTCGACATCCTAGCATGATGGAATGCAAATATGCAATGCCCGAGAAAAATAAGCACCGACTAATTCTTAGCATCTCCAAATGGTACGTGGGTTGCCACCATTTTTTTATGTGAAAATCATCATTATCTTGTGTTTGTTTAGTAGGATCTATCACCCCTCTCAAGAAAGAGCACATGTTTTCACGACTCATGATAAGTAGAAAATAGACAAGCACGCGGTGAATCATCTCTCTTCCTGTGTGGAAAAGAGAGATGGTTCTAGTTCTAGTTTAGAAGTGCAACTACAATGAGCCAATGCAGCCCAGAACAAGCTCGCCTGTGTGAGAGAGCAATAATGCTAAACGTACAAAAAAAGTTACACACACACTCTTATACGTTGACTAGGATCTAGGAATTCTTTTTCTTTCTAACTACACCCCCCCCCCCCCTATTTTTATAGGGGTGGGCCCCTCCTTCCTCTTAATCTTCAATCAAAACTCACCGGTGTAAATTCCAGGGGCGAATCCACGTTAGGACCTGTGGGGGCAAATGCCCCCACTTGATTTTCAGGTCCATTTGTACCCGGCCTTTCGTATGGTAACTCTGCCCCACTTAGCCCAGTTTATTTGCCCCCACTCCTTTTTTTTTCTGGTAAAAAAGCCCGTCCGCTGAGCAAGCCTACATGTGTATCAGAGGTTTCTCAAAAGAAAAACATATGTATTAAGAGAACACACACACCGCTGAAGAACTTCAGGCGACACGAACTACCCTTTAATTTGGTGATGCGACTCGGCCGCCGCCGCCGCCCTGACCACGTAAAGACTACGTGACGCGTCCTTGTCCCCTCGCTTCCGGCATTCGCCGTCGATACAATCCCGCTGGCCGGCTCTTCTCCGGTCCTTGGAATATATTGCCGCGAGCCCGCAACATCGTGCCACCATCAAGTTAAGCCCTAGCAGCAGTTCCTCTATTATTTCTTATTCCGGTTTTCAGTTCTTATACTCTTTCCAAGTTCCCTGTTAGAAAATGAGTGTCTTATCAAAATATTAACTATTACCAATTAGTAATTAGGTGACTGGTCCTAGATTCACATGATAATTTCATATAAAATAAGTTTGAGAATGTAGGACTAGAATAAAATTCATAGCAAAATTCATTTTCATGTATGACAATTTCTTCAACATTTCAGTTATTTGACATTGGTAGGGAAGCTAATGAAGAGATCTTTTTGTAAAATCTACATTCGGCAACGTGCCTCAGATCATTGATTTGAAGAAGCTTCCTTGGGATTCATCTAAAAGGTAATGTGATCAAGCCTTCTCATATCTATCCATTTTACATTCTCACTCTATTTTAGCTTTTTTTCTTGTTAAATCTTGATAAATGTTGTTTTTTGCAGTTGGGACCAGAATATTAATGGTTGATTTATTTGATTTTTGCGATGAACTGAAATAATTTCGTGTGATAAAACTATCTTACAAGAAAATGTAAGATTGTCTTTCTTAGCCATCGTATGAATATTTTTGCGACAAATCTTTGTAAATGATAGAGCCAAGAGTTTCTACACATCTCCCTTCAAAAATAAACCAGACACATCTCCCTCGGGAAAAAAATTCTACATAATTCCTGGAAAAAAAGTTTTGACACATCTCCCCAAAAGAAAAAGTACATACACATCTTCCGGCAAAAAAGAAGTTCCAACAAATCATTGCCCCCTCTTAGTTTTCATCCTGGCTCCGCCCCTGGTAAATTCCGTGCAACTCTATATATATCTAGCATTACTCGTATGAGAGAGAGCCGGGTAAGAAACGAGAGGACATGCGCGCATGCATGTCGCGCGCGAGCAAAATGTGGACGAATGCACCATAAAGCCAGCTCCTTTCATATCCACGCCACCACGCGCAAGTGATTTTCATCTACCATCTGTACGCTAAAGAAAGAAGTTACACCACAGCGACAGGCCGCGACGGGTCACACACGTACGTACCCCGTCGTTCGTAATCGAAGCGGCTCGATCGCGGTGCAAGGCGCCAAGGCTGCCGTTTTCCCGTCCCATTGCGTGGAGGTGGAGCAAAGCGCGTTTTGCACGCGGCGACATAGACCGTGCAGGTTTTTTTTTCTCTAAACACAGTACAAAACGCAAGTCCTCATACATACGCGCATATGCAGTAAAAAAAGAGAGCAACTAACTGAGCCTCGCGATAATAAGCCTCACGAGCACATTTCGGAAGAACACAATAATAAGCCGCAATAGGTGGCGGGCCACGGTGGCTTGGTGGCTCGCTTTGGTGAAGGTACGCCGGTTCCTTCGTCTTCATCATCATCCATGGCTGAGGGCAGCGGATATGGTTCCTATGTTCCTCGGCGAGTTCTCTAGGCGATTCTCCATTGCAATTTCAGCGGCTTCTTCAACTTTGGGGTGATGGTTCTTGTGGGCCAAGGTAGGTGACTTCCCGTACGTCAAAGGATCCGTCTTCAACAATGGTTGGCCGGCGGCGGTGGAGGTGGCGGCGCGCCATCTTCCCGTTCCAGATGTCGAAGGAGTTGAGTTTCAAGGGGACCTATTTATAATTTCCTTTCTTCTCGGGGCTGCTATTTATGCTAGACTTTGTGCAATGAACTGAGCCGTGCCTCTTACTCGCAAACAAAACACACACACGATAATAAGCCTGGCGATCGGGCCGGTGTCTGTTGCCCAGCCCAAACCAACTCTCTCAGTTTGACTGGGAGGCCCACGAGAATCATCCACATATAAGGCCCAATTTTCATCAAGAAGGTATATACAGCCCAATCAATAGGCATAGTCACACTCACACCATCGTATATATACACTAAAAAACCTCACACCATCGTACTTGCCTAAAAAGAACTCACACCGTCATAGGACTCTCTCGGAAATAAAAACCACATCAGACTTGTCGTTGCAACTACACGCTGACGCGTCGAAGGGAAGTCTCTCTAACCAAAAGGACATATGCAAAAAAAGTACAGTTAGCTGAGTCAAATAACCAGCCATGAAACCGAGTTAATTAGGTACGCGCAAGTGCAACCAGACGCTGACGCCGATTGATTCCACACGCACACAGGACAATTGCAGATGATGATGACGCCAATTAGCAGGTAGGTTAGCTTAAAACCTCTGGATAATTCGTGCTGTGCCATACAATACATTTTCTGATTTCTTCCGTGGTCAAAAAAGGAGAACCGTGGGCGCCAAGGAGGTAGCGCCGGCAGGGAATCGATTCCGGCCTCGAACTACTGATTTTTCTTTCCTCGGGACCTACGTGTGCACCCATCAACAAAGTGCCGGGTCCCTCGAAAGAACAAAAAAACAAGTCTCGGGTCAGCGGTAGCCAGGGCCGGAACAAAGATGGTGGCGGGAGCATTGACTTGCAGTAGTACGACTCTAGCACCAGCACGAGCAAATGGGTTAAGCAAAAGTAGTGCACTTGAAAGGAAGAGTCGCTAGCGTTGAAACAAAGCATTCGCCAAAAAAAAAAGTGTTGAAACAAAGCTCCACACACGTCGTCTTGTCCTTCCTTCCTTTTCGGCTTCCTCCTCCTTCCCTCGCGACCCGCCCTGCAACGCCAATTCCTGCCACGCCTCCTTCGCCGGTGTACCGCCGTCCTTGGCCACCCCTCTAGGTCTAGGCCGTGTCTTTTTCAGGCAGCCACCCCTCCTATCATGTATCCGCACCGTCAATCCTCTGCCTCATCTTCATCGGGGAAGCAATAGCCTTTGTCTCTACGCGTCGGTGCCATGCGCGGAAAGAATTTACCGGCGCATAAAAAAAATAGTCGTCTCGGTAAAAAAAATACTTTCTTCACTCTAAAGTCTAAAATACTTATTGTGGTTTTAGTTTGGAGTAGCAAAAAGGGACAACAATACCGTGGGAAGCTTTTCTTTTTGGCTGATATATCACGGGAAGCTTTGGAGAAGCAAGTTGCATCCATCCGTTACGAAGAAAACTCAACAGAAGAAGATGCATGGGGCCTAGGGAAAAAGGTCATCATGCTCGAACTGGCCAAGCATGCTCGCGAGAGCCACTTTTTTCGCCTTGGTCTTGGCGTTGGCGGCCTCGATCTCAAACATCTTGGCTTACTTCTCCGCCTCTAGCTCGAACATCTTGGCTTGCTTCTCGGCGTCCAGGTCAAGCCTCCTCCTTTGGATCTCCATGAAAGCGTCCATTTGCTCCGCCTTGAAACGTCGGCGCTCCTCCTCTCTTGAGTCCTTCTCGTTCATCAGGTCGTCCATGCTTGCGATCAAAGCTTTGGTGGCCGCATCTCGCTTATCCTCTTTCTTGGAGTTGGTCTTCCCCCGCGACCGTGTCGGCTCACCCTCCCCGACATCCTCCATGGCTTTCTTCCCCCCACGCGACTTGAGTGCGGCATATTGCGCCTTGAACTTCTCCTCGTCCTTGATGACCTGATAGCAATGGGAAAGGTTGAAGCACTTGCCATTGTGTTGCACCTGAAATGCCTCCAAAGCTTGAAATGCCTACAAAATGTTTCCATGCAAGCATATGGGCAAGTGATATGCATATGAACACGTAAAGGATGAACTTGATGACACAAAAGAGGGCGGCTTGCTAGCATCCCATGTCTTGCATGCCGATGCCGCTCACGGGGCGGGCCTTATGCCGCTCACGGGGCGGGCCTTGATGCTCTCAAGAGTGGCGCAAAAGTTGTTGCACTCTTGTTGGATCACCCTTCACCGCTTGGAAAGGGAGACCCACCCGCGCGTGCTCACAAATTGGTACGGCGGAAACTTCTTGCGCTCATGAAACTCTCGGTGGACACGAATCCAAAAGGTTGAATGCTTTTGCTTGGCGCCCGTCTTGGGGTCTTGTCCAATGTCTCGCCAACACACACAAAGAAGCTTGTCCTCGGCCGCCTTCGTACACCTTCGTACGCTTGCTCTTGCGCTTTGGCTTAGGACCGATGGCTTGGTTGGCGAGCTCGTCCTCGAACAAAGGCTCCACGTCGATGTCACACTCGTCCTCTTTCTCTAGCCCATAGTCGTCCGGGAACTCGTGGTCGAGGGGAAAGCCGTCCAGGTCGATGCCGACCTAATCACGCATGAAGGCTACCTGGTCGGGATCATAGCCAGCGGCCGGCGTGAACGCCCCGCGGCTGTCCCGGTTTTGTGTCTCGTCGGCATCGTAGCCAGTGGCCGGCACACCGCCCTCGAAGATGAGGTTCTGCATGTAGTCCTCGGCGGCGGCTTGCGGCATTTCCTCGAACAGGTTGCGGGCGTCCAGGAGCACGCCAGCCGGCGTCTACCGCGCGCGTTTCCTCACGCCGCCGGATGACAAGCCACCGACCACCGGGGTGGAGTTGAGGTCGATGGGCGCGGGCGCGAGCGTGGAAGGCGCGATCATGCTCACTTCGGGTGAGCACTCTCTGGAGAGACGGGAGGCCTGCGGGTAGACGTGGAAGCCGGGGATCGGCTTGCAAGCCGACCCGCGGGGCGAGTCGGGCAGCACCTGAAGGAAATATGCCCTAGAGGCAATAATAGAGTTATTATTTATTTCCTCATATCATGATAAATGTTTATTATTCATGCTAGAATTGTATTAACCGGAAACATGATACATGTGTGAATACATAGACAAACATAACGTCACTAGTATGCCTCTACTTGACTAGCTCATTAATCAAAGATGGTTATGTTTCCTAACCATAGACATGTGTTGTCATTTGATTAACGGGATCACATCATTAAGAGAATGATGTGATTGACATGACCCATTCCGTTAGCCTAGCACTTGATCGTTTAGTATGTTGCTATTGCTTTCTTCATGACTTATACATGTTCCTGTAACTATGAGATTATGCAACTCCCGTTTACCGGAGAAACACTTTGTGTGCTACCAAACGTCACAACGTAACTGGGTGATTATAAAGGAGCTCTACAGGTGTCTCCGAAGGTACATGTTGGGTTGGCGTATTTCGATATTAGGTTTTGTCACTCCGATTGTCGGAGAGGTATCTCTGGGCCCTCTCGGTAATGCACATCACTATAAGCCTTGCAAGCAATGTAGCTAATGAGTTAGTTATGGAATGATGCATTATGTAACGAGTAAAGAGACCTGCCGGTAACGAGATTGAACTAGGTATTGGATACCGATGATCGAATCTCGGGCAAGTAACATACCGACGACAAAGGGAACAACGTATGTTGTTATGCGGTTTGACCGATAAAGATCTTCGTAGAATATGTAGGAACCAATATGAGCATCCATGTTCCGCTATTGGTTATTGACCAAGAATAGTTCTAGGTCATGTCTACATAGTTCTCGAACCCGTAGGGTCCGCACGCTTAACGTTACGATGACAGTTTTATTATGAGTTTATAAGTTTTGATGTACCGAAGATTGTTCGGAGTCCCGGATGTGATCACGGACATGACGAGGAATCTCGGAATGGTCGAGACATAAAGATTGATATATTGGAAGCCTATATTTGGATATCGGAATGGTTCCGGGTGAAATCGGGATTTTACCGGAGCACCGGGGGTTACCGGAACCCTCCCGGGGGTTAATGGGCCTTAGTGGGCCATGAGGGAGAAGAGGAGGGCCGGCCAGGGCAGGCCGCGCGCCCCCTCCCCCCTAGTCCGAATAGGACAAGGAAGGGGGGGCGGCGCCCCCCTTTCCTCTTTCCCCTCCCTCCTTTCCTTCTCCACCAAGGCAAGAGGGGGGAGTCCTACTCCCGGTGGGAGTAGGACTCCTCCAGGCGCACCCCTAGGGGGCCGGCCGCACCTCCTGTCGTGGTTCTAAGTCTGACAGTAGAATGGGGGGTAGGTATGGAAAGGCAAGATCCTAGCTATGGAGCAGTTGTGAACACAAGGATGTACGAGTTTAGGCCCTTCTCGGAGGAAGTAACAGCCCTACGTCTCGGAGCCCGGAGGCGGTCGACTGGATTATGTGTGTATGGATTACAGGGGTGCGAACCCTTTACACTGAGGAGGGGGGTGGCTTATATAGTATCCGCCAGACCCCTCCGGCCCTCAGTAATGCAGGGATTAAAGTACATTAAGTCTAGGCGTTACTGGTAACGCCTTACATAAAGTGTCCTAAATGCCATAAAGACTACTTAATTACAGACCGTTACGCTGCAGAGTGGTTCTTGATCTCCTGGTGGTCGAGTGAGTCTTCATGGTCGAGTCCTTCGAGTTCGTCGAGTGAAGTCTCTCTTGGTCGACTGGAAGGCAGTTTCTTCTGAGGGTGTCTTTGGGTAGGGTACTTGGATCAGGTCTATGACCCTACCCTAGGTACATGACTTCATCATTAGCCCCCGAATGGATCGAGGTTTGAGTGAGGAAGGAGTTGACAATATTTCCGACCTGCTTTTATGTTCTGGACATGTATCGTCTTGGACCAATAATCTCTTCGTTGATAATCAGCAACTTTTCTTTCAGTCGCCTTGATCCATTCTCTTCTCTCATCGAGTGAACTTTTGAACTTAGCAATCTCCGAGCGACGGATCGCAGGAAATCTCTTGTCTGACAGATCGATCTGCTGTTCGTGGATTTTGTGGGATCAGAATTTTGGGGAAGCGCGCGAAGCGGGGCGGACCGCGGCGCTCGGATGGGATAGGGCATAGACGCCACGATTCCCGCGCCACCTTTTCCGCCACGTATCGCGTACGCGCGACTGTTTCGGGATGTGATTGGATTGCCTGGGCCCACTTGTCATCCACTCAGAAGTGCTCTTATAAAGGCGCCTGGCGAGGGTTTTTGAACAGTATCACTCCATTCTTCCCCCTTCCCTCTCCGCCTCCGCCCACTGTGCCCGCTCTCGCTTCTGCCCAATTGCTCCTCGTACGCTTCGCCGGCAACAATGGTGAAGGAGAAGACGGCAGCGCTGGAGCGCGCAAAGAAGGCGACGGCGACGGGGAAGGCGAAAGGGAGAGCGACCAGTCGGGGCGGGTCTTCGTCAAGGTCCCGCCTGCCGCAAGGCTGGGTCCAAGGGGATTGGATCCGGTCGACCATCACCGAGAAGGATCTCACTGAGATGGCCAACGAGGGTTTGATCCCCCACGGAGCAGCGAGGCTCCCGGGGAACGAGTGGCAACCATAGCCGGAAGAGGGTGAGTGTGTTCTTCTGGCCACCCACGTCGACCGTGGATTTTCTCTGCCTCCGAGTGTTTTCTTCTGTGGTTTCTTGAATTTCTTTGGGGCGCAACTCCACCACTTCAATCCGAATTCCATCGCATACCTTGCTGCCTTCGTATCCATGTGCGAGAACTTCCTGGGCTGCCGACCGCACTGGGGTCTGTTCAAGCACATATTCACTTGTCGTTCTCAGACAGTGAAAAAGGCGAGTCCAGATGACGATAAGACCAAGGTTATTCAGAAGTGTGGAGGTCTGGGGATCCAGATGAGAAACAAGAGCACCTTTCCGTCCATGACTCTCCCTGAGTCGGTCAGAGGATGGCAGTCGACTTGGTTTTACTGCCAAAACGAGTCGACACCGGGGCTGTCGAATGGTCTCCCTCCGTTTACCATGGACCGAGCAAGCAAACCCTCTTCCCTAAAGGTGCTCCCTGAGGAGAAAGCCCAAGTGAAGATGTTGATGGAGCGTGTAGTCCAGCTAGTTCGGGAGGGAGTGACGGGTATGGACCTTCTGGAGGTCTTCCTTAGGCGACGCATCCAGCCTCTTCAGTACCGAGGCCATTGTATGTGGCTGTACTGTGGAACCGAGGATGAAACTCGGGTCCATCCAGAAGCAGTCGACGATGCCACACTGGAGAGGTGGATGGCCGCAGTCACTGGGAACAAAGACAACCCTCGAGGAGCAAGGAGGATTCCGCCACTCGACCATTCTAGCACTCCAGACAAGGTATGCCCACTTTATTTCCAATTGTGATCTTGCCATACTTATTCTGCTTTCGCTGCAAACTGGTCGATTGATTTTTATTTTGCTGTCTGTCAGGCCCTCACCGAACTATACTCGATGCCCAATGGAGCGCAGACGCCGACTGAAGAGGAGGAAGGTAGTGGGGGCGAAAGCTAGGAGGACTGGGATTCGGACGCTGCTGACGATGATGACGATGATGATTCTGATGGGGAGGAAGAGGAGGAGGAGGAGGAGGAGGAAGTTGCACCGCCTCGCTCGGAAAGGCGATCGAAGCTTGTCCATGACCCCGCGACTGAACGTGGCAAGGGGGTCGCGGCTGTCGCACGGTCGACCAAGCGCCCTCGGACCACTTCTCCGGCGCCGACCGAAAAGGCTCCGAAGCAATCTCGAATGGCGCCATCGAAGCCGGCGAAGGTCTTGCCGAAGATGAAGGTGTCGATCCCCACTATCTCAGGGTAATGATGTTGCTTGAGTTTTTCCGTTCCCCATGAACTTATCTTTGGTCGACTCGTAAATCAACCGACTGTCTTTTGGAATCGCAGTGCTGCTACTTCTGACACCTCAGCTAAGGCTGATGATCATGAGATGGAAGACGCTGCCACTTCAAAACCTGGTATGACTCGTAATTTCATCTTTTAGTCGATTGGCTCTTAGTCTCTAATTCTGATTCTTTTCTGTAGCCCCATCCAATATCGTTATCACCCTTCCTGACGATGACGACGACGAGGAGTCGCTGAAGCAAAGGAGGAGCAGGAAAGCGTCTGCTGGCAGGGTGACTCAGGACGTGCCAGCACCCGGGACACTAGTCGCGGAGGAGGAGAACACCACTCGGCACACCGTATCTTTCGTGGTGCCGTTGACAAGTGCTCACCCCGCGTCGTCGAGTGCTACACAGCCTTCACTCTTCTCGACCCACTATGTCCTAGAGGACCAAGCCAGTGCTGCAAAAGAAGCGATACGCCAGGCGGGAGTCATGATGGAGCAGGTGAAGGCCATCCAGGAGGCTAGCCAGGCAGCCTATGACGCCAGTTCCGCTCTTCAAAGCAACGTTCAGGTCAGTCGGTCATCGCCTGTTTTGTTAGGATATGATATATGAAAATTCTTCTTTCTGAAATCCGTAATAGTCCTACACCCACTGGGTGTGTCGATTGAAATTCCGGGTTAGTGGGGGCACGCTGAGTGCACCCACTGGGTGTAGTCCCCAAGGCTATGGTGGACTGCTGGCAGTCGACCATAAGCTTTATAAGTTAAGTTCTTCCTTCATTCGACTAGGTCGAATGGATTTCTCAAACCGGTGGGGGCACGCTGAGTGCACCCACTGGGTGTAGTCCCTGAGACTGTGGTCGACTGCTAGCAGTTGACTACAGTTTGAAGAACACTTCCTATTTGTTTTTTTTTGGGTCGACTGGTCGACTCTATCTTGATAGAACTAGTGGGGGCACGCTGAGTGCACCCATTGGGTGTAGTCCCCGAGACTACGGTCGAATGTTTGTATTCGGCTGTAGTCTTAGAAACGTATGATTTTTCCTTAGTCACTCGGAAGTGAATTATCTTTGACATTTTGTCGATTGGTTCTTCGTAGAAATCCTGCGACCTTGCGGCTCGTTACACCGAGTTGGAGAACAAACATATCCAACTCGAGCTTGATCTGAAGCTGGTCCAGCAGAATTTGGCGAAGGCAAAGGAGGAGACCAAAGGTATGTTTGGTGAGGCCTCGACGACTGCTTTTGCCCCTCATTTGTTTCAAAGTCTGATCTTGCTGTAACTTTGCAGGCAAAGTGAAGGAAGCCCAGAAGAAAAAAGACCTTGAGCTAGCTGAGATGCAGAAGACAGCTTTAGAGAAGACCAAGCTCGCAGACGAGAAGTTGGCTTCGGTCACCAGGCTTGAAGAAGAGAACACTAATCTGAAAGCTGCTCTTGCTATTGCGAACAAGGAGGTCAGTCGACTGAAAAGCGATAAAGTTGTCCTGAATGACAAGGTCAGTGAGTTGGCGGGGAAGAGGAGCGATCTGGAGGCTTATCTGGGCGGACTCGCCAAGAAGTTGTTCCTCATGCTCGAAGGTAAACCTTTGCACCAAGCAAGTATTTTTACAGTGTTCTTTCCATTCGACTGTTGTCCTGACTCGGTGGTTGTGCTTGCAGAATTTTGCCAAAACTTTGAAGAGGAGACTAGTCGACTGGAACCAAACCTGGACCCCGTTAACTCCCCGGTGAATGATGAAGTCGCCATGAACGTGTTCCGGCTTGAGTCTCGTGTTGCTGCTGTCACTAATTATCTCACAAGGCTGAAGGTCGCCACTTCCCGCATTGACACTACGTTCTGGCCCAGGGAGACACTCCAGAACGACCTCGAGTCTCTGATGACTCAACTAAACACAGTCCCTGGTCAAGTGCAGGAGTGGAAGAAGTCTTCTGCCAGGTGCGGTGCAGATGTCGCTCTGTGTCTGGCCCAAGTCCATTGCAAGGATGCTCGAGAGGACAAGCTGGCGGCTCTTCGGGTGGCTAACACCAAGAAGCATGATTTCCGGTCTTTCATGGAGACTTTCATCGCCGCTGCCACTCGGATCGCGGATGGAATCGACCTTGATGAGTTTGTTGCACCTTCCAGCCCTCCACGGGAGGGGTAAAAAACTTCTTGAACTCGACACTTTAAATTTGCCTCGGTATGCCGAGTGATTTTGTAACCGACAAATCTTAACAGGCCCAGTGCCTGAGCACTTTCGGTTCTGTTAGGTATCTATCCGAACTTGGGTTCGACGTTTGAATATGCTTGCATTTGGACTTTTGCAGGTTAAAGCGAGGTGCTCATTGCAATCGACTTGTTCCCCAATTCACTTAGGCAGGCACTGGGCTGTGGCTAAGCCTCCGGGTGGGAGACGTGCTCTCCACTCGGTAGGATTTTCAAAACTTAGGCGAGCACTGGGCTGCAGCTAAGCCCCCGAGTGGGAGGTGTGCTCTCCACTCGGTAGGATTTTTATAACTTAGGCGAACACTGGGCTGCAGCTAAGCCCCCGAGTGGGAGGTCTGCTCTCCACTCGGTAGGATTTTTATAACTTAGGCGAACACTGGGCTGCAGCTAAGCCCCCGAGTGGGAGGTCTGCTCTCCACTCGGTAGGATTTTTTATAACTTAGGCGAGCACTGGGCTGCAGCTAAGCCCCCGAGTGGGAGGTCTGCTCTCCACTCAGTAGGATTTTTATAACTTAGGCGAGCACTTGGGCTGGAGCTAAGCCCCCGAGTGGGAGGTCTGCTCCTCACTCGGTCGGATTTTCAACACTTAGGCGAGCACTGGGCTGCAGCTAAGCCTCCGAGTGTGAGGTCTACTCTCCACTCGGTAGGATTTATACGTTGTACTTGTGGCGTAGTTCGAAGGAGAGGGTCGCAGTCGACCTGCGCCTCGACCTCCTTGCGACCGCACGTTGTACTTGTGGCGTAGCTCGGAGGAGAGGGTCGCAGTCGACCTGCACCTTGTTTTCCTTGCTACCGCACATTGTACTTGTGGCGTAGCTCGGAGGAGAGGGTCGTAGTCGACCTGCACCTCGTCTTCCTTGCTACCGCACATTGTACTTGTGGCGTAGCTCGGAGGAGAGGGTCACAGTCGACCTGCACCTCGTTTTCCTTGCTACCGCACATGTAGAATTTGTACTTAGGCGAGTACTTAGACTGCAGCTAAGCCCCCGAGTGGGAGTCTGGCTCACCACTCGGTAGGATTTTATTGAAACTTAGGCGAGTACTTGGACTACAGCTAAGCCTCCGAGTGGGAGTCTGGCTCACCACTCGGTAGGATTTTATTGAAACTTAGGCGAGTACTTGGACTGCAGCTAAGCCCCCGAGTGGGAGTCTGGCTCACCACTCGGTAGGATTTTATTGAAACTTAGGCGAAATGGATTCGCAGCTAAGCCCCCGAGTGGGAGGCTAGCTCACCACTCGGTAGGTTTTTTTTTACAAACTTAGGCGAAACGGATTCGCAGCTAAGTCACCCACTGAGGGGGAAAGTTTACTGAACAAATAAAAGTGACAAAAATCATTGGGGAAATTATGACACTATTATCTTGCAAAACATGAACTACAGAAGTACTTTTATTACAACTCATCCGAGTGAAGACTTAAGTGTAAAATGGGCGGAGTAGCTCCGCGTTCCAAGCTTGGGGCTCGTCGATATTGTGCTTGACGTTGTAAAGACGGTACGCTCCGTTGTGGAGAACCTTGGTGACGATGAAGGGTACTTCCCAAGAAGGAGCAAGCTTGTGTTGTTTCTGCTGATCCACTCGGAGAACCAAGTCCCCTTCCTGGAAGGCTCGACTCTTCACTTTTCTAGCGTGGAAGCGACGCAAGTCCTGTTGGTAGATGGTCGATCGGATCAGAGCCATCTCTCTTTCTTCCTCTAAAAGGTCGACTGCGTCCTGCCGCGCTTGTTCCGCTTCAGCTTCGTTGTAGAGCTCAACTCGAGGAGCATTGTGGAGTAGATCACTCGGCAAGACCGCTTCAGCTCCATAGACCAAGAAGAATGGAGTTCTTCCGGTCGACCGATTAGGCGTGGTCCGTAGACCCCAAAGCACAGAAGGAAGCTCGTCGACCCATGCTCCAGCCGCATGCTTGAGATCACGCATCAGTCGCGGTTTCAATCCCTTAAGGATCAAGCCATTGGCTCGCTCCGCTTGTCCATTCGACTGAGGATGGGCGACTGAAGCGTAGTCGACTCGAGTGCCTTGAGATGTGCAGAATGCTCTGAATTCCTCTGAATCGAAGTTCGACCCATTGTCAGTGATGATACTATGCAGGACTCCATATCTGAATATCAATTCCCTGATGAAGCTAACAGCAGTACCGGCGTCAAGGTTCTTGATGGGTTTAGCCTCAATCCACTTGGTGAACTTGTCGACTGCCACCAGTACATGCGTGAAACCGCTTCGACCTGTCCTCAAAGGACCAACCATATCCAACCCCCATACTGCGAAGGGCCAGACGAGTGGAATGGTCTTCAGAGCTGATGCAGGCTTGTGTGACATGTTGGAGTAAAATTGGCATCCTTCGCACTTGTCCACTATTTCCTTTGCCATCTCATTTGCTCTTGGCCAGTAAAATCCGGCTCGGTATGCTTTGGCCATGATGGTCCGAGAGGACGCATGATGGCCACAGGTCCCCGAGTGGATATCATCAAGGATGATTCGACCTTCTTCTGGCGTTATACACTTCTAACCAACTCCAGTCGCGCTCTCTCTGTACAACTGTCCTTTGATCACAGTAAAGGCCTTGGATCGACGGACGATCTGTCGAGCCTCTTCCTCGTCCTCCGGGAGCTCCTTTCTCAGGATATACACGATGTATGGAACTGTCCAGTCGGGAGTGATCACTAAAACCTCCATGACCAAGTCGACCACTGCTGGGACTTCAACTTCAGTCGGATCTGTGGCACTCTTGGGCTGTGGGGCTTCTTCGGTGAAAGGATCTTCTTTGACTGAAGGAGTATGGATATGCTCCAAAAATACACCACTCGGAATGGCTTCTCTCTTGGAACCTATCTTTGCTAGATCATCAGTCGCTTGATTTTTCAGTCGGGGGATATGATGGAGCTCTAACCCCTCAAACTTCTTTTCCAGCTTCCTCACTGCATTGCAGTATCCAGTCATGGCTGGGCTTCTTACGTCCCACTCCTTCATCACTTGGTTGACCACCAAATCTGAGTCGCCATAAACCATAAGGCGATGGACGCCGAGTGAAATGGCCATGCGCAACCCATATAAAAGGGCCTCATATTCTGCCTCATTGTTGGAGGAATCAAAGTGAATCTGGAGCACATATCTGAGCTTATCTCCTCTGGGGGAAACCAAGACAACCCCAGCACCGGAACCATTCAACATCTTAGAGCCGTCAAAGAACATGGTCCAATGCTCCGAGTGAACTTGAGCTGGCTGCTGTTGTTCAATCCACTTGGCAAGGAAATCTGCTATTGCTTGGGACTTAATGGCTTTCTTTGCCTCAAACTTGATATCAAGGGGAAGGAGTTCAATCGCCCATTTCGCCACTCGGCCAGTTGCATCTCTGTTGTGTAGAATCTCTGAAAGTGGAGCGTCGCTGACGACTGTAATGGAATGATCAGAGAAGTAATGAGCAACCTTCTTCGTGGTCATGTAGATCCCATACACAAGCTTCTGATAATGAGGATATCTTTGCTTTGATGGAGTCAAAACTTCAGACAGATAGTACACTGGGCGCTGAACTTTGAAGGCTTTCCCTTCTTCTTCCCGCTCGACCGTAAGTACTGTACTGACGACTTGTCCTGTGGCTGCAATATAAAGCAACAGAGGCTCTTTGCTGATTGGAGCAGCAAGCACCGGCTGGGTGGAGAGCAGAGCTTTTAGCTCGGCAAACGCTGCATCAGCTTCTGGAGTCCACTCGAACTTGTCTGCCTTCTTCATCAGTCGGTAAAGAGGCAATGCCTTTTCACCGAGTCGTGAAACGAATCGACTTAATGCGGCCAAACATCCAGTAAGCTTCTGGACATCGTGCACCCGCACGGGGCGTTTCATTCGGAGTATAGTGCCAATTTTTTCTGGGTTAGCGTCGATTCCTCGTTCGGAAATGAGAAAACCGAGTAACTTTCCACCAGGAACTCCGAATGTGCACTTTGATGGATTGAGCTTGATATCATACCTCCTGAGGTTGGCAAATGTTTCGGCGAGGTCAGTCAGCAGGTCGGAACCCTTTCGCGACTTGACCATGATATCATCCATATACGCTTCCACATTCCGACTGATTTGAGTGAGCAAACACTTCTGAATCATTCACATGAACGTGGCTCCGGCATTCTTGAGGCCGAATGGCATGGTGATATAGCAGAAGCAGCCGAATGGAGTGATGAAAGTTGTTTTTATCTCATCGGGTCCGTACAGACGGATCTGATGGTACCCAGAATAGGCGTCCAGAAAAGACAATCTCTCGCATCCCGCAGTCGAGTCAACAATTTGATCAATGCGAGGGAGAGGAAAATGATCTTTCGGGCAGGCCCGATTGATGTGCTTGAAATCAATGCACATTCGGAGTGAGTTATCCTTCTTAGGAACCATGACGACATTGGCGAGCCACTCGGAGTGGTATATCTCTCGGATAAATCCTGCCGCCAATAGTCGAGCCACCTCCTCACCAATAGCTTTTCTCTTCTGGACGGCGGACCACCGAAGATGTTCTTTGACTGGTTTTGCTGCTGAGTCGACTCTAAGGTGATGCTCAGCCAGTCCCCTGGGAACACCCGGCATGTCAGCTGGCTTCGATGCAAAGATGTCCCAGTTCTCATGGAGGAACTGGATGAGCGCTTCTTCCTATTTCGGGTCGAGTGTTGTGGAGATATGGGTCGGAGCTGCATTGGGGTCAGTCGGGTGAATGTGGACGGGCTTCGTCTCACCGAACGACTGAAATGCTGACTCTGTGGCAGGCTTCTTGGCTCGCAGCAAATCACTCGGATCTGCGTTTTGCTTATATCCTTCTAGCTCGACCGCTGTCACCTGGGAATCGGCAATCTTCGAGCCTTTCTGGAAACACTCTTCTGCTTTTTTCCGATCACCAGTGACAGTGATCACACCTTTGGGGTCGGGCATCTTCAGTTTGAGGTACACGTAACATGGTCGAGCCATGAACCGTGCGTAAGCTGGTCTCCCCAAAATAGCGTGGTAAGCGCTCTGAAAATCTACGACCTCAAACGTCAGCTTCTCTTTGCGAAAATGCTTCGAATCACCGAAAACCACGTCCAGAGCTATTTGGCCGAGTGAATCGGCTTTCTTTCCTGGTATAACTCCATGAAAACTCATGTTACTAGTGCTCAGTCGGGACATCGGAATGCCCATTCCTTTCAGCGTGTCCGCGTACAACAAGTTCAGTCCACTACCACCGTCCATTAGCACTTTCGTCAGTTGAGTGCCTTCGACAACCGGGTCGACCACCAAAGCTTGCCTCCCGGGGGTGGCTATATGAGTCGGGTGATCGGACTGGTCGAATGTAATGGGAGTTTGGGACCATCTCAGATAACTGGGTGTCGCCGGGGCGACCATGTTCACCTCATGGTTAATAACCTTCAGTCGGCTCTTGCTTTCCACATCCGCAAAGATCATCAGAGTGGAGTTAACATGAGGATATCCTCCCTCACTGTCCTCCTTGTCTTCAGCTTTGTCCGACTCTTTTTCCTTGTCCTTGGGCTATTTACCTTGGAACTGCTGGATCAGGAGTCGACACTGTCGAGTGGCATGCTTCGGGTAGATGATATTACCCTCTTCGTCTTTCTTCGTGTGGATGTGACACGGCATATCCATTACGTCATTTCCTTCTTTATCCTTCACCTTCTTGGGGTTCCAGGATCCTTTGGGTTTTCCCTTGAACTTGCCCTGAGTCACGGCCAGAGCCTCTCCAGGAGCCGCCGGTTCGGCCTTCCACTTCTGCTTCCGACTGGAGTTTCCCTTCTCCGACTGACTCGGCTTGTACTTGCCGCTCCGGAGTCGGTCCTCCTCTTCGTTGTTGGCGTACTTGGTAGCAATTTCCATCATCCGACTCAGGGTCATATCTCCGGTCCGACCAAACTTCAAACTTAATTCTCTGTTCTTAACACCATCCTTGAAGGCGCAGACTGCCTGATGATCAGACACGTTCTCCACGGTATGATGAAAAGTGATCCATCTCTGAATATACTCTCTTAAGGTCTCATTCGACTTCTGCATGCAAACTTGCAGCTCTGTCAATCCAGCTGGTCGCTTGCAAGTTCCCTCAAATGTTCTGACAAACACTTGGGAAAGATCTTCCCAAGTGTAAATGTTGCTTGGAGTTAACTGATTCAACCATGCTCTGGCAGAACCTTCCAACATGAGCGGTAAGTGCTTCATGGCCACCTCGTCATTCCCACCGCCGATCTGTACAGCCACTCGGTAGTCCTCAAGCCAAGTTTCAGGCTTAGACTCACCGGTGAACTTGCTTACTCCAGTCGCCAACCTGAAGTTGGGGGGAATCACCGCGGCTCTGATAGCCCTGCTGAAACATTCCGGACCTGAAACATGCACTCGGCTGCTAGTGGGCGCATCTCTGTCGGGGCCGCCTCGATGAGCCCTGTTCCGATCGACCAAGCCTTGCACGATGATGGATCGCACGTCGAAGCTTGGTTCCCGGGGGTCGACTGGATCTCTTCGCCCCACACTGAGTTGACGCCTGTCATCTTGCTGTCGAGGAGCGTAAGACCCACCTCTTGGGGGAGGAGTGGGCACTCGACGCCTATCATCACGATCGTATCGGTCACCATATTGGTCCCGTCGATTCTCGCGTCCTTCACGCCGCGGAGGCGATCTGGGGCTATGAGCCGACTGAACCGTATTCCCAGCGACAGATCGACTGTGAATTCTGTTGCGTGACTGCGACACGGCTGAATTCTGATCTCCTGCTGCCAGGAGCAAGTCTCTGATCTGCATCAAGCCTCTGCCAGCCTCCGACTAAGAGGGCTGAATGGACTCTGCTATACGGGTTGCAGCTGCAAAATTCTGAATCGGGGTTCGATATACCTGAGTCGGCGGGAAGAGTTGATGTCGACTGGAGTCGGGTACTCGTTGCCGCGCGCGCTCGTCGAGTGCTCGCTGAAGATTCTCTAGACGAGCGCGTTCAGCCAAGTTGGCCAAACGTGCCTCCTCCAAGGCGCGAGCCTCGGGGGTTTCTCCTGCGATGGGAGTATGCAGGGCATCCATGTTCCTGCGGCAAAGCTCTTCCCTTTGCAGGGAATTAAGTGGCTCGGGTTGGTACTCCTCATGGACTTGAGCGGGGTCACCTCCGCCGTCTACCCCGCCGCCGCGGGGGTAGCCGGGAGGACTACAAGGTCCGTCGACCATCAAGACCTCCTCCGCTGGATCACTGCTATCGCACTCGGATGAAGTCTCTACGGAGCCAGTCGACAGATCGAACAGGCCGTAGAGGGATTCGTCGGGCTCGATTGCCGCGACTTGGGTGGTGGCCGTCTGGCGAGCCACCGCGTGCCTCACCCATCGCTGGAGTCTCGACCGACCAGACCGCTTGCGCTGGCGGGAAACAGGGAGGGTGGATGATAGGGGAGTCGACCGATATGGAGTCGACGGTTGCCGCAGCAGAACGCCGCGGACACATGCACGAAAATGCGTCGCACCGCGGACGGGGAGCGCATCAACGTCGAGTGGAGCCTCCTGGAGCCAAGCGGAGTCGTCGGTGATGAAGGTGAGAGCGCCGAGACGGATCTCGCGGCCCTCGACCAAAACTCCACCAGCAACCATGATGAAAGTAATCGGAAAAACTGCAACTTCTCCAAAAATTGCTAAGACACCGGCCCCACGGTGGGCGCCAACTGTCGTGGTTCTAAGTCTGACAGTAGAATGGGGGGTAGGTATGGAAAGGCAAGATCCTAGCTATGGAGCAGTTGTGAACACAAGGATGTACGAGTTCAGGCCCTTCTCGGAGGAAGTAACAGCCCTACGTCTCGGAGCTCGGAGGTGGTCGACTGGATTATGTGTGTATGGATTACAGGGGTGCGAACCCTTTACACTGAGGAGGGGGGTGGCTTATATAGTATCCGCCAGACCCCTCCGGCCCTCAGTAATGCAGGGTTTAAAGTACATTAAGTCTAGGCGTTACTGGTAATGCCTTACATAAAGTGTCCTAAATGCCATAAAGACTACTTAATTATAGACCGTTACGCTGCAGAGTGGTTCTTGATCTCCTGGTGGTCGAGTGAGTCTTCATGGTCGAGTCCTTCGAGTCCGTCGAGTGAAGTCTCTCTTGGTCAATTGGAAGGCAGTTTCTTCTGAGGGTGTCCTTGGGTAGGGTACTTGGATCAGGTCTATGACCCTACCCTAGGTACATGACTTCATCACCTCCCCCCTCCCTCCTTTATATACGGGGGCAAGGGGGCACCTCTAGACACACAAGTTGATCTTCGTGATCGTTCCTTAGCCGTGTGCGGTGCCCCCCCCCACCATATTCCACCTCGGTCATATCGTTGCGGTGCTTAGGCGAAGCCCTGCGTCGGTAGAACATCATCATCGTCACCACGCCGTCGTGCTGACGGAACTCATCCCCGAAACCCTGCTAGATCGGAGTCCGAGGATCGTCATCGAGCTGAACGTGTGCTGAACTCGGAGGTGCCGTACGTTCGGTGCTTGGATCGGTCGGATCGTGAAGACGTACGACTACATCAACCGCGTTGTCATAACGCTTCCGCTTACGGTCTACGAGGGTACATGGACAACACTCTCCCCTCTGGTTGCTATGCATCACCATGATCTTGCGTGTGCGTAGGAATTTTTTTGAAATTACTACGTTCCCCAACAGTGGCATCCGAGCCTAGGTTTTATGTGTTGATGTTATATGCACGAGTAGAACACAAGTGAGTTGTGGGCGATACAAGTCATACTGCTTACCAGCATGTCATACTTTGGTTCAGCGGTATTGTTGGATGAAGCGGCCCGGGCTGACATTACGCGTACGCTTACGCGAGACTGGTTTTACCGCCGTGCTTTTGCACACAGGTGACTAGCGGTTGTCTGTTTCTCCAACTTTAGTTGAACCGAGTGTGGCTACGCCCGGTCCTTGCGAAGGTTAAAACAGCACTAACTTGACGAACTATCGTTGTGGTTTTGATGCATAGGTAAGAACGGTTCTTGCTAAGCCCGTAGCAGCCACGTAAAATTTGCAACAACAAAGTAGAGGACGTCTAACTTGTTTTTGCAGGGCATGTTGTGATGTGATATGGTCAAGACGTGATGCTATATTTTATTGTATGAGATGATCATGTTTTGTAACCGAAGTTATCGACAACTGGCAGGAGCCATATGGTTGTCGCTTTATTGTATGAAATGCAAACGCCCTGTAATTGCTTTACTTTATCACTAAGCGGTTGCGATAGTCGTAGAAGTAATAGATGGCGTAACGACAACGATGCTACGATGGAGATCAAGGTGTCGCGCCGGTGATGATGGTGATCACGATGGTGCTTCAGAGATGGAGATCACAAGCACAAGATGATGATGGCCATATCATATCACTTATATTGATTGCATGTGATGTTTATCCTTTATGCATCTTATCTTGCTTTGATTGACGGTAGCATTTTAAGATGATCTCTCACTAAAAATTATCAAGAAGTGTTCTCCCTGAGTATGCACCGTTGCGAAAGTTCTTCGTGCTGAGACACCACGTGATGATCGGGTGTGATAGGCTCTACGTTCAAATACAACGGGTGCAAAACAGTTGCACACACGGAATACTCAGGTTAAACTTGACGAGCCTAGCATATAACAGATATGGCCTCGGAACACGGAGACCGAAAGGTCGAACGTGAATCATATAGTAGATATGATCAACATAGTGATGTTCACCATTGAAACTACTCCATCTCACATGATGATCGGACATGGTTTAGTTGATTTGGATCACGTGATCACTTAGATGACTAGAGAGATGTCTGTCTAAGTGGGAGTTCTTAAGTAATATGATTAATTGAACTTAAATTTATCATGAACTTAGTACCTGATAGTATTTTGCTTGTCTATGTTTGTTGTAGATAGATGGCTCGTGTTGTTGTTCCGTTGAATTTTAATGTGTTCCTTGAGAAAGCAAAGTTGAAAGATGATGGTAGCAATTACACGGACTGGGTCCGTAACCTGAGGATTGTCCTCATTGCTGCACAGAAGAATTACGTCCTGGAAGCACCGCTAGGTGCCAGGCCTGCTGCTGATGCAACTGACGACGTTAAGAACGTCTGGCAGAGCAAAGCTGATGACTACTCGATAGTTCAGTGTGCCATGCTTTACGGCTTAGAACCAGGTCTTCAACGACGTTTTGAACGTCATGGAGCATATGAGATGTTCCAGGAGTTGAAGTTAATATTTCAAGCAAATGCCCGGATTGAGAGATATGAAGTCTCCAATAAATTCTATAGCTGCAAGATGGAGGAGAATAGTTCTGTCAGTGAACACATACTCAAAATGTGTGGGTATAATAATCACTTGATTCAACTGGGAGTTAATCTTCCTGATGATAGTGTCATTGACAGAATTCTTCAATCACTGCCACCAAGCTACAAGAGCTTCGTGATGAACTATAATATGCAAGGGATGGACAAGACTATTCCCAAGCTCTTCGCAATGCTAAAAGCCGCGGAGGTAGAAATCAAGAAGGAGCATCAAGTGTTGATGGTCAACAAGACCACCAGTTTCAAGAAAAAGGGCAAAGGGAAGAAGAAGGGGAACTTCAAGAAGAACAGCAAACAAGTTGCTGCTCAAGAGAAGAAACCCAAGTCTAGACCTAAGCCTGAGACTGAGTGCTTCTACTGCAAGCAGACTGGACACTGGAAGCGGAACTGCCCCAAGTATTTGGCGGATAAGAAGGATGGCAAAATGAACAAAGGTATATGTGATATACATGTTATTGATGTGTACCTTACTAATGCTCGCAGTAGTACCTGGGTATTTGATAGTGGTTCTGTTGCTAATATTTGCAACTCGTAACAGGGACTATGGATTAAGCGAAGATTGGCTAAGGACGAGGTGACGATGCGCGTGGGAAATGGTTCCAAAGTCGATGTGATCGCGGTCGGCACGCTACCTCTACATCTACCATCGGGATTAGTTTTAGACCTAAATAATTATTATTTGGTGCCAGCGTTGAGCATGAACATTATATCTGGTTCATGTTTGATGTGAGACGGTTATTCATTTAAATCAGAGAATAATGGTTGTTCTATTTATATGAGTAATATCTTTTATGGTCATGCACCCTTGAAGAGTGGTCTATTTTTATTGAATCTCGATGGTAGTGATACACATATTCATAGTGTTGAAACCAAAAGATGCAGAGTTGATAATGATAGTGCAACTTATTTGTGGCACTGCCGTTTAGGTCATATCGGTATAAAGCGCATGAAGAAACTCCATACTGATGGACTTTTGGAATCACTTGATTATGAATCACTTGGTACTTGCGAACCGTGCCTCATGGGCAAGATGACTAAAACGCCGTTCTCCGAAATTATGGAGCGAGCAACTAATTTGTTGGAAATCATACATACTGATGTTTGTGGTCCAATGAATATTGAGGCTCGCGGCGGGTATCATTATTTTCTCACCTTCACAGATGATTTGAGCAGATATGGGTATATCTACTTAATGAAACACAAGTCTGAAACATTTGAAAAGTTCAAAGAATTTCAGAGTGAAGTGGAAAATCATCGTAACAAGAAAATAAAATTTCTACGATCTGATCGTGGAGGAGAATATTTGAGTTACGAGTTTAGTTTACATTTGAAACAATGCGGAATAGTTTCGCAACTCACGCCACCCGGAACACCACAATGAAATGGTGTGTCCAAACGTCGTAATCGTACTTTACTAGATATGGTGCGATCTATGATGTCTCTTACTGATTTACCGCTATCGTTTTGGGGTTATGCTTTAGAGACGGCCGCATTCACGTTAAATAGGGCACCATCAAAATTCGTTGAGACGACGCCTCATGAACTGTGGTTTGGCAAGAAACCAAAGTTGTCGTTTCTTAAAGTTTGGGGTTGCGATGCTTATGTGAAGAAACTTCAACCAGATAAGCTCGAACCCAAATCGGAGAAATGTGTCTTCATAGGATACCCAAAAGAGACTGTTGGGTACACTTTCTATCACAGATCTGAGGGCAAGATTTTTGTTGCTAAATTCGGATCCTTTCTAGAGAAGGAGTTTCTCTCGAAAGAAGTGAGTGGGAGGAAAGTAGAACTTGATGAGGTAATTGTACCTGCTCCCTTATTGGAAAGTAGTCCATCACAAGAACCGGTTCCTGTGACAACTACACCAATTAGTGAGGAAGCTAATGATATTGATCATGAAACTTCAGATCAAGTTTCTACTGAACCTCGTAGGTCTACCAGAGTAAGATCCGCACCAGAGTGGTACGGTAATCCTGTTCTGGAAGTCATGTTACTTGACCATGGCGAACCTACGAACTATGAGGAAGCGATGATGAGCCCAGATTCCGCAAAATGGCTAGAAGCCATGAAATCTGAGATGGGATCCATGTATGAGAACAAAGTATGGACTTTGGTTGACTTGCCCGATGATCGGCAAGCCATTGAGAATAAATGGGTCTTTAAGAAGAAGACTGACGCTGATGGTAATGTAACTGTCTATAAAGCTTGACTTGTTGCGAAAGGTTTTCGACAAGTTCAAGGGGTTGACTACGATGAGACTTTCTCACCCGTAGCGATGCTTAAGTCTGTCCGAATCATGTTAGCAATTGCTGCATTTTATGATTATGAAATTTGGCAAATGGATGTCAAAACTGCATTCTTGAATGGATTTCTGGAAGAAGAGTTGTATATGATGCAACCAGAAGGTTTTGTTGATCCAAAAGGTGCTAACAAAGTGTGCAAGCTCCAGCGATCCATTTATGGACTGGTGCAAGCATCTCGGAGTTGGAATAAACGCTTTGATAGTGTGATCAAAGCATATGGTTTTATACAGACTTTTGGAGAAGCCTGTATTTACAAGAAAGTGAGTGGGAGCTCTGTAGCATTTCTGATATTATATGTAGATGACATATTATTAATTGGAAATGATATAGAATTTCTGGATAGCATAAAGGGATACTTGAATAAAAGTTTTTCTATGAAAGACCTCGGTGAAGCTGCTTACATATTAGGCATCAAGATTTATTGAGATAGATCAAGACGCTTAACAGGACTTTCACAAAGCACATACCTTGATAAAGTTTTGAAAAAGTTCAAAATGGATCAGGCAAAGAAAGGGTTCTTGCCTGTATTACAAGGTGTGAAGTTGAGTCAGACTCAATGCCTGACCACAGGAGAAGATAGAGAGAAAATGAAAGATGTTCCCTTTGCTTCAGCCATAGGCTCTATCAAGTATGCAATGCTGTGTACCAGACCTGACGTATGCTTAGCAATAAGCTTAGCAGGGAGGTAACAAAGTAATCCAGGAGTGGATCACTGGACAGCGGTCAAGAACATCCTGAAATACCTGAAAAGGACTAAGGATATGTTTCTCGTATATGGAGGTGACAAAGAGCTAGTCATAAATGGTTACGTTGATGCAAGCTTTGACACTGATCCGGACGATTCTAAATCGCAAACCGGATACGTGTTTTTATTACACGGTGGAGCTGTAAGTTGGTGCAGTTCTAAACAAAGCATCGTGGCGGGATCTACATGTGAAGCGGAGTACATAGCTGCTTCGGAAGCACCAAATGAAGGAGTCTGGATGAAGGAGTTCATTTCCGATCTAGGTGTCATACCTAGTGCATCGGGACCAATGAAGATCTTCTGTGACAATACTGGTGCAATTGCCTTGGCAAAGAAATCCAGATTTCACAAGAGGACCAAGCACATCAAGAGACGCTTCAATTCCATCCGGGACCAAGTCCAGGTGGGAGACATAGAGATTTGCAAGATACATACGGATCTGAATGTTGCAGACCCCTTGACTAAGCCTCTTCCACGAGCAAAACATGATCAGCACCAAGACTCCATGGGTGTTAGAATCATTACTGTGTAATCTAGATTATTGACTCTAGTGCAAGTGGAAGACTGAAGGAAATATGCCCTAGAGGCAATAATAAAGTTATTATTTATTTCCTCATATCATGATAAATGTTTATTATTCATGCTAGAATTGTATTAACCGGAAACATGATACATGTGTGAATACATAGACAAACATAACGTCACTAGTATGCCTCTACTTGACTAGCTCATTAATCAAAGATGGTTATGTTTCCTAACCATAGACATGTGTTGTCATTTGATTAACGGGATCACATCATTAGGAGAATGATGTGATTGACATGACCCATTCCGTTAGCCTAGCACTTGATCGTTTAGTACGTTGCTATTGCTTTCTTCATGACTTATACATGTTCCTGTAACTATGAGATTATGCAACTCCCGTTTACCGGAGGAACACTTTGTGTGCTACCAAACGTCACAACGTAACTGGGTGATTATAAAGAAGCTCTACAGGTGTCTCCGAAGGTACATGTTGGGTTGGCGTATTTCGAGATTAGGTTTTGTCACTCCGATTGTCGGAGAGGTATCTCTGGGCCCTCTTGGTAATGCACATCACTATAAGCCTTGCAAGCAATGTAGCTAATGAGTTAGTTACGGAATGGTGCATTACGTAACGAGTAAAGAGACTTGCCGGTAATGAGATTGAACTAGGTATTGGATACCGACGATCGAATCTCGGGCAAGTAACATACCGATGACAAAGGGAACAACATATGTTGTTATGCGGTTTGACCAATAAAGATCTTCGTAGAATATGTAGGAACCAATATGAGCATCCAGGTTACGCTATTGGTTATTGACCAAGAATAGTTCTAGGTCATGTCTACATAGTTCTCGAACCCGTAGGGTCCGCACGCTTAACGTTACGATGACAGTTTTATTATGAGTTTATAAGTTTTGATGTACCGAAGATTGTTCGGAGTCCCGGATGTGATCACGGACATGACGAGGAGTCTCGGAATGGTCGAGACATAAAGATTGATATATTGGAAGCCTATATTTGGATATCGGAATGGTTCCGGGTGAAATCGGGATTTTACCGGAGCACCGGGGGGTTACCGGAACCCTCCCGGGGGTTAATGGGCCTTAGTGGGCCATGAGGAGAAGAGGAGGGCCGGCCAGGGCAGGCCGCGCACCCCCTCCCCCCTAGTCCGAATAGGACAAGGAAGGGGGGGCGGCGCCCCCCTTTCCTTTTTCCCCTCCCCCCTTTCCTTCTCCACCAAGGCAAGAGGGGGGAGTCCTACTCCCGGTGGGAGTAGGACTCCTCCAGGCGCACCCGTAGGGGGCCGGCCGCACCTCCCCCCTCCCTCCTTTATATACGAGGGCAGGGGGCACCTCTAGACACACAAGTTGATCTTCGTGATCGTTCCTTAGCCGTGTGCGGTGCCCCCCTCCACCATATTCCACCTCGATCATATCGTTGTGGTGCTTAGGCGAAGCCCTGCGTCGGTAGAACATCATCATCGTCACCACGCCATCGTGCTGACGGAACTCGTCCCCGAAACCCTGCTGGATCGGAGTCCGGGGATCGTCATCGAGCTGAACGTGTGCTGAACTCGGAGGTGCCGTACGTTCGGTGCTTGGATTGGTCGGATCGTGAAGACGTACGACTACATCAACCGCGTTGTCATAACGCTTCCGCTTACGGTCTACGAGGGTACGTGGACAACACTCTCCCCTCTCGTTGCTATGCATCACCATGATCTTGCGTGTGCGTAGGAATTTTTTGAAATTACTACGTTCCCCAACAGCACCATCCGAGGAAACGCCGACGAGCCGGTGCTGGCCGCGGCGACGGTGGCTTGGACGAGGCCGTGCTGGCTAGGGTTTAACTCTAGCATGTAGAGCGCCTTCCTCGTTGCCGCCGTGACGCGAGCGTTGGTGACCTCCTACTGCGCGGCGGCGACGACGGCGGCCTGAGCGGCGGCCTCATCCTTCGCGTTCGCGGCGTGCCTCCGACCCTTCCTCTTGGCCGACTCGCACGCCCGCTGTTCGGGCATCAGCGCCTTCTTTGGCTTGGTCGTGGCGGCCGTCTTGCGCGGGGCACGAGGCTTGCCCTTCCCGGCGGGGGCGGCGAGGCCGGCGGCGGCGTCAAGGTCGATGGCGTCGTCCATGACTGGTTTGGGGTGGGAGCGAGCGCACGCGGGTGGGAGCGTTTTGAGGAAAATGGTGGTGGCTGCCACCAACCGGCGGACCCGAGGAGAGGAGTAGGCGTGTGCGCGTCCGTCTCATGTCCGCACGGATGGAAATCCGGCTCAAAAATGGACCGCAAATGGGTCGACATGCGGACGCTAAGCGGACACGCGTCCGTTTGGGTCGGCGCGTTGGTGGGCCGCCTTTTCTGTCCGTGCCGACCCAAACGGATGGCGGCGGACGAAATGGGCCGGCCCGTTGGAGTTGCTCTTAGCAGGCAGCTAGCGTGGCATTTGAATCAAATCTAATATGATCAAGGGAAGGTGAGACCATCAGAGCCTGAGACCTAGCCAGCCGCAGGAAATTAACAGAAGACGTGGTGCGCCGCATTGACTTTTATGCTAGCACGAGTCTCTACCACGAGCGATCAAAGATGGTGCTCTTGATCTATTCCCGGAACGGAGGCTCTCGGTGGATGTCGAGCAGTAGCGCCACTGCCACTAGTGCCGATACTGAAGCATTGTTTCTGCTGATGTCGACCCCTTATCACTGCCAGGTAGCGTAGCGATCGATCTCGAGAGCTAATGAAGAGATGGTTCGTAGGAATAGGGAATCCATGCAGGCAGGCGATAGCAGCATGGGCGCGTGGGTGGGCTGGCTGGCTTTGGTCAACCAAAGAGAGTTCCTCGGTCGGCCGTGCCCGTGCGACACACCCACGACCGACCCACCCATCCATCCATCCGTTACCTGGGAAGAAGTGACGAAGAAAACTCAGCAACTTTGTCGCCAACGAACACGAACTGAAAGGCGCGGCATGGGGCGGGGGCCCCAGCGCGCGCACCCGGCACGCCATCGCCACCTGAAAAAGAACGTGCAGATCAAGACAGAGCGGCGCGCCTCCACCGGACCCGGGGCTCTGAAATCTGAATCAGATCGAATCCAACCACTTTGTTGACCCGACCCGACCCGACCGACTTGGTGGCCTTTCCTCTTTCCTCTTCCTTCCCCTTTCCGCACGCACTTGAAAGCAGGCTTCGGCTTCACGCACGCACCCGGCCCACCGACCCAGCGTGTGCGTATCTAGCAACGAATCGAACGAAATTCCGACCGATCCGGGGTCGAAGATCATCCAGGCCCGCGGAGACCTACGTTTCCGGGACCTTTCTCGATCGGCCGGTGTCCAGGTTTGTGAAGAGAACAAATGGGGGGGGGGGGGGGGGGGGGGGGGGGGGGGGGCAGACACGGACGAAACAGCGGGGAACCTGCTGCTGGCCGGGGCAGTGCTGTGCGTGCAACGGTTGCCTCGATGCCGCCCTAGACAACAGGCCACGAGTCGTGCCAACTTGGAACCCAGCTAGCTACGTTCCGGCCCGGATTACGGCCTCTTTTTACGGTACGTGCCAGTGTGAGACGGGCATGCATGCATGCAGCGCCTGGACCGACACGGTGGAGTACTGATGGTGAGACAGACAGCGACTTTCTGTTCAGAAACTGGAACCAGGTGACAAGGCTAGTGCATGCATATGGCAAACAAGCTAGCTACTGTACGTGGCTATGCCAATGCAAGCGGATGACACCCGCTGGTCAATATGCGGCGGAATCAGATCGAGCCCGACTGCTACTTTTGTTGACCCGATTTCCTGCGGTCCGGGCATCTCCTCCTTCCTTTCGGCAGCAAAAAGGCACGTACATTTATGCATGCACGCACGCACGAACCACCGATCGACGGCGCAAACGTGCACCGGGAGATCACAAGCCCGAGACAGGAAATCTCCAACCTGCCCGAGTCGGTCCATGGCCAGGTCCCTCGCTCCCGGAGAAAAGAAACGGAATTTGCTGGCTAGCTGGCTGGCGGCCTGGCAGGAGACATGGGGAAACCACAAGGAACCTGCTGCTGGCTGGCAACTGCACTGGATGGATGCATGCAGCGATTGCCTCGATGCCTTCACTCAACAACATGAACATGGGTCGTGTCAACAAGTGGTCGTGCCAAAATGGAGTCTATCTATCACACTATCACGTCTCACTGGCCAGTCACCACACCGGTGACAGTTTTCCTTTTGGTTTGTTCCACGGGTTTACAGACCGTTTTCTTTACATTTTCTACGGTGCCGGGCGGCGAAGCGGCCCTAGCTTCAGCCGCCATAACACTGACGACGCATGACCGAGAAGAAGGCCATGGGCGCGTGTCGCGGCGACCGTCCGCGCGCGCGTCTTGGGCTGCTGCTGGTTAATGGCGTGCAAACAAAATTCATGGTCAAACACGTACGCACGGTGGGACGAAACGGCAGCTGCTCCACGTCGCTCCGCTGCTCACTGCTCACGTACAGTATACTTACAAAACACAGAGCCGAACAACACGACCGTATTGATCAGCGCGTGGAGACGATCTCCTGGTCTGAAAGACGGGACCAGCTAACTGTTAACCAGTCTACGTACACTGTACCAGTGAAGAGTCGCTGGGTGGTCATGCAAAGCGTGCCATGCTGCCGATAAATGGCACACACATCCTATGCACGTACAGCTCCTCCTCCTCCTCCTCCTCCTAGTAGCACATGAGTTGATGTGGTAATTCTAAATAACAATTAGTTTATAAGTGAAATACTCTCTCCGTTTCTAAATATTTGTCTTTCTAGAGATTTCAACAAGTGACTACATACGGAGCAAAATGAGTGAACCTACACTCTAAAATATGTCTATATACATCATATGTGGTAGTTCATTTGAAATCTCTAAAAAGACAAATATTTAGGAACGGAGGGAGTAGATTTTTTTTTGAAATTTAGAAGTAAAATAATCTGGTAACATGTGCGATGTTGTCAGTCTTAGCACGGCCATTGTCTGTTTAACAGCAGCGCGGCGGCGACAGTTGGGAAATACGCACAACAAAATCATTCTGTCCTGAGGGGGGCGTGCCTTTCCCGGAAATGCCCCGCGGGTTGCCCTAGAACTTCCCACCTACCCCTCCACCGCCGCCGCTCCTCCCCTCCGGCTCCATCCCATTTTCCACCCCCACCTCTCTAGTCCCTCCAGCCGCTGCCCCCTCCACCCTGCCTGCAGCCTCCCCTCGTCTCCTCCGTTCCCGATTAAATCGCAATCCAAAACCTCTCCTCCGGAACTCCAGCCCCCGCGCCGCGCCGCCCCGCCATGTCGCCGGCCGCTGGAGGCGCCGCGCCCACGCAACCGGCGGCCAGCGCCGGACTGGCGCCGCCGGCGATCGCCGCGCCGCCGCCCCAGGCCCCGTCGCGGGAGAACCCGCGCGATCCGGCCGCGCAGGCGGAGGGGGCCGATCCCGGCAATGCGGCGGCGAGGAAGACGGCGTGGAACGTGCCGCCGCCGCCCCCGGCCCCCGTCGGCGGCATCATGGGCGGCGACGAGTCGTGGCCGGCGCTCGCCGACACGGCCGCGCGGGCGTGGCCCAAGTCCTCCTCCTCCGACTCCCTCAAGTCCCTCTCCGACGGCTCTGCCCCCTCCGCGCCGGTAACTGAATCTCGCGATCATCTTCACACGTGGACTGCGCTGATGCATCTAGGAAGCATCTCCAGTATTTAGTTTTTTTTCTTCCATTATTACCTGATGAATTTTTTGGTGTCTGATGAATGAATCTGTGGATGAAATCAGGAGGATCCGATTGTGCCACTGGTGCCGCCGCCGCAGCCACAACGGGTTTCTACTCCGATCTCCACTGCCTCAAGTCCAGGCCCTGCCTCTACCTCTCCTCCTAGTGCCACCACCACGGCCTGGTCGCCGCAGAACGGCAGCACTAGCCAGCCAATTTTAGTTCGGCATGGTGGCAGTAACGGTGGTAACAATGGAGGGGGCGGCGGTGGCCATGTGAGCACTCATAGCCAGAGCACTGGTAATTATAGCAGTGACGGGAACAGCAGTAGTGGTGGTGATGGTAACTCGAACGATGGGGGTCTTACTGCTGGCAGCAACTTGAACTCTAGTGTTCATAGCGGCGCCATTGGTGGCAGTGGTATTGACAATAGTAGGAGAGTGTTCGGCAGTAATAATTGGAATGGCAACGGTCGTGGTGTTGGAAGCTACAACAATGCCACCGGCAGTGGTGATGGGGGCAATAGATATAACGGCGGTAGTGGCAGCGGCCACTGGAACAATAATGCCCGACATGGTAGTGGTAATAGCAATGGCTTTGGTGGTCGTGGCGGTCGGAATCGCCGTGACCATGAAAGAGGGAGTAATTTCTCACCAAGGAACTATTCCCGTGCATTGCCAGTGCAGCAGCAGCAGCCGGGCTACTACCAGCCTGGACCATTTCAGCGACCACCACCGCCATCACCTGCTGCTGCCCATTTCATGGTGCCACAACCTTTTGTGCCGTACGTTCAACCCATTCCGTATCCTGGTAAAGTCAGTTCATCCCGTGTCATCCTTTGATATAAATTCTTCTCTTTGATGTAATGTGGTTGGTGTGGCAATCTGCAGCCGATTTACAAGCCTCCTATCCTTACTATGTCACACAAGTTGAGCAGCAGTTTCAAAACATGCATCTTATCCGGCCGCCAATGCAGCCATTGGCATTTCAGCAAGATCAAATTAATCTCCAACGTGACATTCAGCTGCAGATCGAGCACTATTTTAGGTAGTGAATCTATTTGAAAAATTCTTGAGGAGTTATTGTCTTTTATGCTAATTGTTTGTTTCATTTTTTTTGTTAGCACTAATAATCTTTGTCACGACACATACTTGAGGGAACGTATGGATGATCAAGGATGGGTGCCTATTGACCTAATCGCTTCATTTCCTATGGTCTGTTTTTTCATTCTCATTTGATTCCCTTTTTTCATGTCAAATCAAGATGTACCCTATCTGTGGTTCTAAATCTCTCTATGACAGGTTGAATGCTAGTGTGATACCTCTGCTGATTGTACTTTCACATATCATATAACTTATGTTGCATGACCAGAACTTGGAAATTTACTTAGTACACTATATTCTACGAACAACACGAGTTTGTTTCGTAAACGACAAGATTGTATCTGCATTTACCTGTCTATGTATTACTTGCGGCTCTTTTTGTGCGTGGTGGAAGGGGGCGGGGGGGAGTTTCACATTTTGCATGCATGACCACTACAGATGTTCTTTGTGGTTGCTATAAATGTGGCAAAACTATAAAATGAGGATCACTGCCATTTTTTTGGGCAAGACAATAGAAGATACTTGTAACTAGTACTAAATTACAACTCTTAATCTCGTGTGCATCACAGAAATTTAATTTGTTCTAACATTTCATATTTTGGAAAATTTATTTAAAAGTATACTAACTTGTTTGGTAGTGCTTCTACGGTAGAGTGCCGTAGATTTGCTACATTACTCGAGCTTAGTTGTTCTCTTCCTGAAGAAATATTGTTTGGTTCTAATATGTTAACATTGCCAACAGTAGTTGTGAAAAATTACAGACTCTACGAATGTGAGTTTGATTAGTATTTCTTGCATACCAACTTTGTATCTGTTTTAACCTTCTTGCTGGTTACCTTCTTTCCAAGTTGAAATTTAGGGCCGTTTTGCAAAATATTATTACTAGCGACATTTGCATTTGACTAGCACTTTCTTTGTACTCCCTCCGTTCCTAAATATTTGTCTTTCTAGATATTTCAACAAGTGACTACATACGAAGCAAAATGAGTGAATCTACACTATAAGATATGTCTACATACATCCGTATGTGGTAGTCCATTTCAAATGTCTAGAAAGACAACTATTTCGGAACGGAGGGAGTAGTTAACAGGGGAAATGACCAAATCGGTGTCATTATTCAAAATACTGCCATCCATTAATACTTCAATGATGACTTCTAGGGTTAAGAGTTCACCTAAATATAACTATGCCTAAATTTATTCTCAAGATTATAAACCAAGAAAGTGGTGAGAGTATGGAACTGAAGCTGGTGCTTTGGAGGAAGGTTTTAGCTGTTGACAGGCAGTCCCTAATAGTACATCGCTGTACCCCAGGAGTATCTTTGCATTGTTCTCTTAGTGTTTCACAACTCTTTATTTTTGTTTTCATTTGTTTTTAGAAACTTGTTTTTCCTTTGTAAGATGCATTTATGTTAGGAGAATATAGGATTGCTTAGAGTAGTAATTTCTGCAGCACTAGTATTTAGTCCTCTATTATTCTAACAAATGAACACTTAAGCCTCCCAGGTTACCATATTTCTTTTAGCATCTAGGAAATGTAAATGTAGCCTCCCTCTATTATTCTGAGAACTGAACACTTCACAATGGCGGGTTACCTTGATGTATCACCAACTGTCATCCAAGTGTTATATTGGTGACCTCATTTTACTCTGACACTGGCGGTTTAGATTGCGTATATCAGTATATGTAATGATCTGGGTTTTTTTTCTCGCAGTTGACCAGGTTCACAATGTTGGGAATAGATACCAACTATATACTAGATTCTATCCGGGGCTCTGAGTTGTTGGAAGTGCAGGTTCGTTGCTTTTCATTTTATCCTTCCATTCTAGTGACTGTTGTGATGATCATGATCTGGCACATCTTACTTGTTTTATGCCTGCATGATTTACCACTGGTGTGCCCACAGGGAAATAATGTCCGAAGACGCAATGATTGGGCAGCATGGTTACTCCACCGAGGCCCACCGCCTTCAAATTAGGTTGGTTCCAGATTTCCAATTCATAGCCTCACTCTTTGATATTTTTGGTTGCCGAACAAACTGTACTTTAGGTACTAACACAAGTATTTTCTTCAGGTCCAGTGACGAAACAAAACTGCTTGTTATTGCCGGAGAAGCGATTAGAAGGGATCGTCTGTTTGATCACGGGCAGGATATCCCGTGATAGATGGACCATGTATGTACAGCGGGGTTACATTTTCAGAGTCGGACGATTTTGTTTGTCTAGGTCGGACATGATGGCTGCACTTGAAAAGCGCATTACAAAGCAGTAAGGGGGCAAACACAGCAATAAATAGGAAATAAATCCCAGAAGTGCAAATCCTTTTTTCTTTTGGCTGTATAGTTTTGTCTGAAAAGAAATTATTGTTCCCTTCTTGCCATGGATGATGCGTCCTGTTGATTGTTGTGGATGATATATGGGGTTTATCTCACAGGATTTCCCTGCTGTATTAAATTTTGGTGCATACACCAGTCTGATCTTATTTTATCATTGGGCTTACAGTTAGGGTTTGATGCAGCCGCAGGGAGATTGTCCTTATTCTGGAGTGTTGAGAATGGTTGTGGATTATATTCCTTTTCATTTTCATCTCCAGCGTGCATACGGAAACAGGAAATACAATAGGCTATTTTTTTTTTGTTTTTTTCATAATAAAAGTTCATCGAAATCTATTAACATGGGATCTAGTTTCAAATATCTCGATGCGAGAAACCCAACGTTGAAAATGGTTTAGCATTTGGACGCATGGTTCAAAAGATAAAACGTTTGAATAAACGAATCGATGAGAAAAGGAGGAAAACTTTCTATTCGCTACAAGTGGCGCGCATGCAGTTCAAAAGATAAAATGTTTGAATAAACGAATTGATGAGAAAAGGAGGAAAACTTTCTATTCGCTACTAGTCGCTACAAGTGGCGCGCATGCAGTGTATCACTTGTCAACGCCTGGGAAACTGCGAATGACCTTTGCAAGGGACGCGGCTCGTCTGACGTACGGCCCACACACTGACGTGTGGGCCCGGACCCACCCGTCAGCGGCCCAACGTCAGGGGATCCGGCTTCCGGGTGCCCTTAATTAATCATCTCGCATATACATGGTAGTTGTCGTTTTTCAATTTCAGCGCCTCTAGCCCCAACACCTATTTGGCGCCAGGTTACAGTGGTTTTGCAAACCGGCGCACATCCCTCCACAACACTGTCTATCTACATGGATCGGCCCATGTAGGTCTTTTTTCCACCTAATTTTTCGGGAACATTCCCATGAAAGCATTGACGAAATCACTAATTAAGGAGTACTCTTTGCGGAGATCACTCCAACTTTCCCAGGTTGCGACAAGTGGCACGCTGCATGTGCGCCACTTGTCGCAACCTGGGAGTTTTCCCTTTTTTCGTAGATTCGTTTATTTAAAATGTTTTATCTCTTAAAACGTGCGTCCAAATCTCGAAACGCTTTCGCCATTGGATTCCTCGCGTCGAGATCTTCAAAACTAGATCCAATGTTGATAGGTTTTGAGGAACTTTTTTTTCACGAAAAAACCGGACGAAAAAAACAGACGAAAAAACCGAACCGGGAACACGGATTTTTTCCCTTTCCGAAAGAGACAAGCCCGTGCCTCTGACGAAATCACAACCGTGCCTCTCGCAGAAGCAAAATCGTGCCTCTCATGAAAGAAAAAAACAGAAAACGCGTTTTTTTCTTTTCTGAAAGAGGCACGCCCGTGCCTCTCGCGGAAACAAAACCGTGCCTCTCGCGAAAGAAAAAAAAACAAAAACATGTTTTTTTCTTTCCAAAACAAGCACGCCCGTGCCTCTTGCGAAAGCACAACCGTGCCTCTTGCTCCCAAGTTTTGACTGTTGTTCTCTAGGCGGTTTTCATCGGGTTTAGCCACCACGGGGGTTCCCGGTTTTCTCATTTTGTTTCATTTCTTTTTTCTTTATTTCCTTTTCTTTGTTTTTTATTTTCCGGTTTTATCAAATCCGTGAAGTTTCAACAAATTGTGATTTTTTAGCAAATTTGCGAACCTTTTCAAATTCATGAATGTTTTCAATTTTTTCATGAACTTTTTTACATATTAGGATTTCTTAAATATGTTTTTGTTTTTCAAATTCGTGAACTTCCTTTGGCTTTTGCGATTTTTTCAAATTACAAACTTTTTTCAAGTCTTGAACTTCTTTTTGAAGTCATGAATTTTACTCAAATTTTTGATTTTTTTCAAGTTTGTGAACCTTTTTGAAAACATGAAAATTTTCATTTTTGTGATTTTTTTGAATTCATGAATGTTTTCCAAATCGTGAACTTTTCAAATGCATGAGTTTTCCAAATCATGAACTTTTCAAAGGTGCCAATAGGAGGTCTCGCCTATAGCGCCGATTATGGACAATGGGCGTGTATACATTTTTAATCCATGGTCTCGCTAAAAGTGCATGGATTAAAAAACTCGTAGAGTGCGCACACCAGCAGATGTTTGTGGACAATGGGCCTGCCCATCTAGGGATTGCATTTCGGGTTTATGCGAAGCTTTCTCCACCCGGTATTGTGAAGCTTCTAGAAGCTGCCAAACGCCTTTTTCTTTCCTTTTCCCCTTTTTTGTTCTTCTTTTCCATTGTTTAGATTTGCTCAAATGCGCAAACGGTTTTCAAATTTGCGGCCAATTTTTCAATTTCATGAAATTATTTCAAATGCACAAACCATTTTCAAATTTGCGAACAATTTATCAAATGCATGACATTTTAAAATCCCAAACTATTTTCAAATTGGCGAACAGTTTTTCAATACGTGAGCTTTTTTTGAATCAATGGACAATTTTCAAATTCGTAAAAAATCCATGAGAATTTCAAATTACTGAAGTTCTTTCGAATTGGCGATTTTTGTTCAAATGTGTGAACAATTTTTATATGCATGAACGTTTTTAAAATCCACAAAGAAAAAATTCCGTGAACTTCTTTCTAACTTGCGAACAATTTTTTAAATTTGTGTAGTTTTTTCAAATGCACGAATATCTTTTTAATCCATGCACTTTTTTAGACCCGTATACTTTTGTAAATTGGTGAACATTTTTTCAAAATCATGTTTTTTTTGCAATTTCATGATTTTTCTAAACCCATGGACATTTTTCTCATTTCACAGCAAAGCAACAACAAAAGAAGAGAAAAAGCCCAAACGAATGTGCGAGCGTGAACGCAAAACATGCTGGCGAGCTACCGAGCAAGCGATGTGATGACCCAAATGCCTATGATAGCTTGCGGGTCGTCAGTAGCCTACCAAACTATATGTGGAACATGGATTTTGACATGTACTTAGTCAGCAGAGACCCAACTCTGTCACAAATGTAAAGACTATGAAAAGGTGCAGACTATCAAACATGCCCTAGTTTCTGTTGCAGCATATGTATAACAACCAACAAAATTACAATCAGGTTCATAATTCAAACGTTTAAGTTAGAACCGGTGGTTAAGGTTCTCAAGGTAGCTTGAAACATGCCTAAAGTGCAACGTTTTTTCTTACACTGCGTCCGGATGTCTGAATTAGACCCTTTGTATTGGATATGGTATTAGCTAGCTAGCAATTCATGCGTTTGGATGTTTACCGAAAGGGAAACACTTATATCCGGTCTGCCGGCGGAACTTTGCGCCGGTCGCCTCGCGCTGTCGCCTCTCATGCATGCCATGTGCCTGTACAGCTCACCCACCTTTTTTATTCCACGTTTCTCATCCACACACACCTTATCTCTTCTCTAGACGTTTCTCATCCCCAACACATCTTATCTATTCTCCAAGCGGCCGAGCTCATCCCCTTCCTCAATTTCTTCTCTTCCACCATTGCCACCCGCTCACTCCATCCTGCCACAAGCCATGGCACGACCACCATGATGCGAGACGGAGGTGCACCACGTGCCGCAACCGCACACAGGAGCGCTACCACGAAGGTGACCACGCGCTGCAATTCGTGGAGGCCGGGTGTGCGTGAAGACGATGACCAGCGACAACGGAGACCGCCAGCACCGCGGGCGACGGCGACACCGTGGTGCTCCGTGTGCTACAACCGCGGTGACGGGGCGCAACTCAGGGAGACGGCGATGCTGGAACCAGCTGCCGTTTTTGCTGCAACCAACCGGTGAAGGCTCTGGAACCAGCGCGGCGGTGGCTGTGCGGCGATGCTGGAATCCTGACAAGTGCTGCACCACGTCGACAAGTGCGGGGAGATCCAGCGAGATTTGTTCCTGCTGGAACCATGATTTGTTTTTGCTGGAACCAGCTCAAATTTTTGCTACCAGCATCTTCCGTTTTTGTTTGAAACCAACCAATTTTTTTGCTACCACGTTTTTTATTTGCTGGAACCGGTGTATCAATTTGCTACCACCGTTTCTGAATTTTGCTGGAACTAATCAAATTTTTTGCTTCCATGTTTTTTTGCTGGAACCATTTGTATCACTTTTGGTACAACCGTTTTGGTTTGTGCTACTACCGGTGTTTTGATTGTTACATCCGTCTTTAATGAATCATGAGGTTGCCGAGACCCGGGACAATGTATTCTTTGCTGCAACAATTATCAATTTTTGCTACTACCGGTGTTCGTTGTTGTTTTCATGCCCATACGAAGAACTACTCGAGAGATGAGCAACAGCGACCATCGAGGGTGCCGACGAGTTTTTTCGATGGGCATGCGATGCTACGAGGAGCATCGACGCAGGGGCGCTGCGGCGCCTTGCCAGAGCGCACGCGCGCGTCAATGACGGGCAGGTCGTGCGTCGGTTGACACAAGAGGGGATTTTTTTTATTCGTATATGCGTGACTGAACGGGCACGGGAAGACATCTTCACGGATCAGACGGCCCTGGTTAGGCCAATCAGACGGCTGGCGCGGGACCGGCCGAAATTTCGGCCGGCGGACCGGCGCCTAGTACTGGACGAAAACAGACCTAAAACAAAGCGAAAATTACGTCCACGTGCAGGGCCCTCCCGCAGGTAAATAATTTTGGACGGGAGACCGAAAGAAGCTTGCGCCGGTCGCACGCGAACCACACGATCGAGGCCCATCGTGCGTCTTGCAAAATGCCGCTACCTTATCTCTTCTTCCTCTGACTCATCCTCACGGTACTTTTCTCTCTCGCAGCCGTTCTCCACACGCGCGCTAACCCAACCCAGCTACCCGCAAAAGCTCTCCTCCATGACCGCGGTCCCCCTTTTCCTCCCTTTCAGCCTCGACGAAGGGCACATGTCGTTGCCCCCCTTTTTTCTCCCCTGCAGCCTCGACGGAGGGCATAGGCGCTCACGAAGGCGACCCCCGCACTTCAACATGACGGGGGGCGTCTATAAATGCTGTGACTGATGGCCATGGTGCCTAGAGGACTCGGCCACATCCGCGTCGCATGTGTCAACGACGACCTGCAACCAACATTTGTCGGCCACCGATGTCCAACTGAAATGTCATTTTGCTGGAACGGGCTAACAGGGAAGTTGCGACTACACACGACCGATGCTGGAACCAGACCACCAATGAGGTGTGCTGCAACCAACAGTTGCCGGCACCTGTGTGGAACCGGTGTGTCATTTTGTTGGAACCGGCTAAAGAGGATGTTGCAACCACACATGACCGGCGCCGGAACCAGACAACCAATGAGGTGTGCTGCAACCAACAGCTGCCAGCACCGGTGCAACTGGTGTGTCATTTTGCTGGGACCAACTAAATAGGAAGTTGCAACCACACATGACCGGTGCTAGAACGAGACAGCGAACGAGGTCGTTTTTGCTACGACTAGCTTTTTTTTACTGGAACTGTCTACATTTTTTTTGCTGGACTCGACCTCACCACTGGCAGGGACAAAAGCTGCAACATGTGAGCAAAATTGTTGGAAGCAGCAATGGTAGAAGTTGGAACCGACGGATTTTTTTGCTACATCAATGGAGTGGTACTGTTTGGGTGGTGGGGTGGCAAACTAAAAAGCTACTCCCTCCGTTCGGAAATACTTGTCATTGAAATGGATGTATCTAAATGTATTTTAGTTCTAGATACATCTATTTTTGATGACAAGTAATTCCGAACGGAGGGAGTACAATGGATGAGTTGTTTTGCTAGGATGGCGACACGTGGAAGTGGTTGACCCAGGAAAGACGGCGACGATGCGGTAGTGTGCACCCGTGCAAACGGGCATCGACGGCATGGACACGCCGATGTTGCACACCCAATCTTGCAGGTTGCAGCCACAAGGACGGAGAGCTAAAACCGCGGTGGGCCGAGGCTCCGTGTCAGCATTTGCGCGTCTACGATCATTCATAGCAGAAGCTACAAGGAGCCATGGCTGAGCACGCCCATCGACAGCGGGTGTTATAGGAGGGGAGGGGGAGGCAAACGTAGATGGAGATGGACGGCGGGGGCAGCGCGACAGGCGGGGTGGCGATCTCCCCATGCAGGGTCCGATGCGTTGTACTCCCTCCGGTCCTTTTTACTCTGCATATTAGGTTTGTCTGAAGTCAATCTCATCCAACTTTGACCAAGTTTATATAAAAAATTATTGACATTTACATAACAACACCAACATCATTAGATTCATCTCGGAATATATTTTCATATTATATTTATTAGATATTATAGATGCTAATAATTTCTAATATAAATTTGGTTAAACTTAGCTAAGTTTGACTTTCGGCAAATCCAATGTGCAGAGTAAAAAGGACCGGAGGGAGTAGAAGAAAGGGGAACAGCTCACCCAGCCAGGAGTGGTCGATCTGAACGGCTCGCGCGTGAACGGCTGGTGCACTGCCACGCACATACGATCCGTTTAGAGAAGAAGTTTGGCGAATAACCCACGGAAGCAAACCTAGGCCTAGCGATATGGAAATGATCTAGAGTGAATCTAGGAGCAGAGCAGGTAGAGAAAAAGGCAGCGAGCAAGTGGCGCCCCCCATTGGGCCGAGGGACACAGGCCGCTGCGGCATCGCATGTGGCCCGGGACCGGTTGGCGTTTGACCAGTGCCACGCACACGCACAGAGGAGAGCCGTCGACAGGGCTCGGGCGCAGGCCACCAGGCGCGCTGCCACTGGCCGCCGGTGCGCGAGTGAGACGCTGCGAGCCCCCACCCCCCAGCGGCGGGACCGGGCGAGCCACCTGGACGCCTCTCGCGCTCGCGCTCGCCGACAGTGCTCGCTGCCCTCGCGCGCCCACAGTCCCACACCACCCGCGCGGCGCACTCGTCGCGGCGCCACTGGCTGTCTGGCCACGGAGCGAGCAGTGAGGGCGGGAGCGTGCGTCCGAGAGAGCGAGCCCCACCTCGGCCCCGCGCCAGCTCGATGGAGCTCTCGCTGTCTGGTGAGTGAGCGTGGGTGCGGGGGAGGTAAAAACGGAGGGGGCAGACCGAGCAAACCACCTGCTTACTTATTCCCATCCCTGTCTCGGCCAAAAGAGGCAAAGAAGCGGCCGCCCCAAACGCACCCGCCCGGGCCGACGCACCTCCCCTCCGGAGAGACTCCTCATAGATAGATAGGGGCTACTACGACCACGAGCGACCAAGATACATACAAACACTCCCCCACAGAGCCAGCGAGCCAGCGAGAGGCCATGGCCATGGAGGCCGACGACGACGACCTGTGGGGCGCGGTCACCACCAGCCCCAGCGCCTCGCCCCCGCCGCCCTCCTCCGCCGCCATCTCCACCGCGCTCAGCCTCAACACCCGCCTCCAGCTGCTCGCGGCCACCGGCGTCGGCGGCGGCTCCCCGTTCCACCCCGGCGGCGTCGCCGTCGGCTCGCCCTTCCACCCGGGCGGCGGCTGCTACCGCAATGCGGCCGCGTCCCCGACCTCCTTCTTCTCCTCCGCGGCGGCCTCCTTCCCCCCCATCGCGCCCGTCGACGCCGGCCCTGCCCGCCGCGCGCTGGAGCGCGAGATGTGCTACGGCCACGGCGCCGCCGCCTGGCCCGGGCCCCCCGGCGCGGGCGCCGGGGGCGGCGCCGCCGCGCCCGTGGACCGGCGCAAGAAGCGCATGATCAAGAACCGCGAGTCGGCGTCCCGCTCCCGGGCGCGCAAGCAGGCGCACGTCACCCAGATCGAGTCGGAGGTGCACCAGCTGCGCGAGGAGAACGAGCAGCTCCGCCTCAAGTACGACCAGGTAAGTAGACAGGCACCCCTTCCCCCTCTCTCCGTCTCTCGGAACCATTCCTGGCCGTACCTAACCCGTCCCTCTCCTCCATGGACCCTGGCGGCGGCGGCGGCGGCAGCTCAAGGCTTCAGTGGAGGTGTCGGTGCCGGTGAGGAAGACCCTGCAGAGGGTGCTCTCGGCGCCCTTCTGATCCTTCCTTGACGAGGGATCGAGATCGAGTCCTACAACCGCCGCCGCTACTACGTACTTACATAGCTAGAGTGTTGCAGTAGCTAGCACTTACTAGTAGTAACTATTACCGGCTACTACTAGCTACTACGATGATCATCCATCATCGTCCCTGTAAATCCATATGGATGTTATTATGTTTTCCTTTTTCCTTGACTCACTAGTCCGGCCGGGGCTACCTCAATCTTTTGGTCACTCAGCTAAACCAGAGGTGGCAATGCGCAAGGAGAGGGGAGAAGACGCAGCAGCTTAATCTGTACAGCGGCAGCTGCTACCTACCTACCAGTAGTAGATCTCCTAGCAATTACAGCCGTTGTGGATTAGCCAGGCAGCAGCTGGTTCTTGTTTTGCTGACTTGGTGATTAATGATATTATGGTGCTACTTAGTACTGTTAGTTCTAGTGCTTGTGGTATTATTACTGCTAGTTACCATGATGATATGATCTGTGTTGCTGTTGCTGTCGCGTGGGAGGGATTAGGATTAGGCGGGGCAGAAAGGGAGGCGACGGCCTCGCCGAGGGAAGCCCGGCCTGCCTGCACAAATGTGGCAAGTATCGCCTCCTGGAACAACGACACTTCGGGTGACAATTTGCCTGCCTGCCGACCTCATCCCCACCCACACCCGCTCTGTTTTCTCCGCCGGGCCGTGGTCCATGGACGGACGACGGCTTGGTGGAATTTACCCGCGTCCTTTCCTCTCTTCTTTTTAGTAGACAACAGAGTAGGATACTAGTACAAAGTTGACACTTACTTCCTCCGTAAATAAATGTAAGAGTGACGCTGCTCTTATATTTCTTCACACAGGAAGTATATATATATACACACAACCAACGATCCTGGCTTTGTTCGCACGTCGGTGTCGGAAAGTGACGCCGTCTTTCTATCCGAATAGCCAAGCCCGCAAGTCCGCCGCGACGTCGCTCTCTCCCTGCCTCCTTCCCTTTGGCCTTTCCATTGTAGTAATTGGTTTGTTTGAAAACACGAAACAAAGCTGCCGAGTCCAGAAATGGCCACGGCCATTGTGCGTTTCACAGGAGAAAATTCAGGTACACTACTCCTACTAGTGCTGTTTGCTTAGACCACGCCACACCGTTCCGCAGCGAGTGTCTGTCTCGGAGTAGCCAATCCTTGTGGGCCACGTACGACGAAATGGTGTACTACTAGCGAGAATGGTCTAGAATCCTTGTGGACGACGTGGCTCCAGTGGGACCCGTCCGTATACCTATCTCTCCCGGGCCCGCCGGCCATTTGCCTTCACTTCAACCCCCCAGCATGGACGAGGCTTGCCTGCTCCGCGTCCCTGCTCCCATCCGTGCTCCGCGCACGTTCCTTCTCATCGAACGGCTGGAGCCTGGGCCCTTTTCACCGTAAAAAATAATAATAATCCTAATCCCAACTGTAATACTAGTCCCTTCCGTAATACTCGTACACGCACAACGGCGACCGATGTCGACGGCGTCGGGCCGTCGGCCACACAACCGGCCAAGCTTCAGGCCACAATAGACCTTCCTGATGCTCGCGTGCATCTCCTCATCTACCACAAGTACAACCCCAGCTGAGAATTGTATCTCACCTGTCAAGAGGCGAGCTCGCCGTGCTACTGCCACCGGCTGGCCGGCTACGAGGAGGTGACCGGTGTGTGGTTGGTGCAAGCCAAGTCGTGCCTGCTCTTCAATGCATGGCCGCACGACTTTGAGGCCTGCTCGAGTACGCTCGAGGTATGTTGCTCGCACTTGCCGTCGGCGCTGGAGCAACATGTACCACCGCCGACTCCCCAGCTGGTCGTCGGTGTCATCTCCTTCTCCGGTCGCGCTCCCCTTGCTGCTCGGCAGCTTCCCAGATTGCGAGGATGACTACGGCATGGGCCAGTGCAACGACCGGACCGTCGAGGTTGAGCCAATGGGGATGTAGGAGAACGGGGCGGCATGGATGGAGATCAGGGCGCGGGCTCGCAGATGCTCTCCCTCGTTTCGTTTGGTTTCGATGAGGAACGGATGAGATACCCATATACTGTACGAGAAGAAGAGGGAATACACAATTATTGTTATTATTATTTTTTACGGTGAAAAGGGCCCAGGCTCCAGCCGTTCGATGAGAAGGAACGTGCGCGGAGCACGGATGGGAGCAGGGACGCGGAGCAGGCAAGCCTCGTTCCCCCAGCATTCAAGGACAGATTCGCTATTGCTTCCAACGAAAATTATATAAAAAAGGACAGATTCGCTATGAGAAAACAAAAACAAAAAAAGGACAGATGCTTTAATTCTCCAAGCAACAAAGAAAGAAAGAAAGGGAAAAAAGGACAAATATATATTCTTTGAGAGGGCGTATCCCCATCGGTCAGGATTTGTTGTCACGTCGCCGTAGATCCACGCAACACAATTCTTAGTTTTGTGTGTTTCAAAGCCGTGAATCTCTCCCATCTCTCTCCACCAGCTTCGGCTCTGGCCCCGGAGATTTAGATATTTTGGGTGCGTGAAGCCGCATCAGATAATCTACTGGAGACGGGGGTACGGAGTACAGGCTATTTCTGTGTTGAGACCTGTGCTAAGCGTCATGGCGTGGCAAAGGAGGCCATTGGCCGAAGAGGCCGCTATCCGTGGCAGGCCTTCCACCACACACCACGGACATGTTCTAGCTAGACTCCGTCGTCACGGAGCGCTGCTTTTCCACGGGTATCAGCGGTCGACGCTTTAAGGCCAACTCCACCGCGCGACCCCATCCTGTCCGGTCCTGTTCGTTTGGGGCAAAAGGGACAAATGAGGCGGTCCAGCGTGCGACGGCCCGGACCCATCCTGTCCGTTTTGTGTCCGGGCGATCCATTTCGAGCGCAAACTTGCGCCGGGTTTGGGTCGCGGCGGACATCAAACGGACGCGCGCCTCGTCCGCTTCGGGGCCGCGTCCCGCGTGGCAGGCGGCCACCTACCTCCCACCCGCCCACATTAATGCGCACGAGCGGACGGCCCCACCTGTTATCCGCACGTCGAACGGTCGCCGTCCTTCTTTAAGTGGGAAGCGTGGACGGGTCGTCGTCCATACTGCCCCACGCCACCCAGCGGCCTCCTCGAACCCCGACAGTGCCGAACCCTAGCCTTCCTTTGCCCTCGAGCTCGCCGGCCGCCCACCTCGCCATGGGCTTCTGGAACGGCAAGGGCAAGCACGACCGCGAGGCCGACTCCTCCTAGGGGCGCCGCCGCGGATCCGTGAAGAAGGAGGAGCCCGCGTCTCCGCCGCGCTCCTCCCGTCGAGCCCCCGCGTCACCGCCGCGCTCCTCCCGTCGAGCCCCCGCGCCGGCCCCCTTCACCATTGCCCCTAGGCCCTCCGGCGAGCGCGACCGGCAGTACATCTGCGCGGACGTGTGCCAGAGGTACTGGGAGACGAGGACGCCGGTCCCGTGGAGCGACGCCCACCTCCCCAACGGGTGGCACCTCTCCGCGGACCGGGTCCCCATCCCGCCAGTGCCGGCGACCGGCCGTGCACGACGCGATGAGATCAACCGCCGCCGCCGCCTCCTCCCCGACGACATGTACTACGACCACAGGTATGCCCCCGACTCCCCGCTCTGGGACACATGGCTCCAGGACGAGCACGACACGCGTCGCGCGTCGTACTTCGCCGGCACGGTGTCGGGGCCGCGGAGGCCATGTGCAGAGCCGCGCGGGCGTACGCGGGTGCGCGGCCTGACGCCCACGCCGTCGCCTTCCCCGTCTCCGTCGCCCCCTCCCCCTCCTCGCATGACAACGGAGGAGGAGGCCCGTCTCCTGGAGCATGTCATGGCCGACTCCATGAACACGCACGACGAGCGGCAGTGGGACGGCCTGGAGGAGGCCATGGCCCTCTCTGCCGCCGGGGACGTCGCTTTTCCGGAGCTGCAACTAGCGGCGTTCACGGGGGAGCCGGATGAGCCGGAGGAGGAGGCCCCACCCGCGTTCGAGCAGCTGGTGGGCCAGGGGTGGGGCTGGTCCTGCACTGCGCCGGAGATGGCCGCCGGCCTGGGCGTGAACTGGTGCCCCACTCTGCCGCGGTCACCGGAGCGGGAGGCGTCGCCGCGGGAGGACGTGGTGCAGGCACCTCTGGTCGTCCAGCCCGCCCCCGTCTACCGCGTACCGCCGCCCCACCTCTGGACGCCGCCGGAGTACGTCGACCTCGTCAGCGACGACGACGACACAGGCGGCCAGTGAAGACGGCGACGTCCACGTCACCGATGGGCGCGGCAGGAGAGCGCGGGAGGTGTTCTTTTATTTTTTTTATATGTTAATTATGAAACTGGGCCTTTTAAGTGGCCGTGAAAACTGGGCCGTTTTGTGGCCGACCCCTATATATGTTCTATGTTTTTTTTAAATGCGTTTACTTACTTTTTTAGTTATTTCATTTTAATTTTTATATTTTTTTTATTCACGTCCACCCCGGACACGATTTGGAGTGCGGCCGCGCGGTGGGCGCACGCACGACCCATCTGACAAAAGCGGACACGGGCGAACCCATCGGTGCCCCAAAGAGACAAAATCCGGCCAAAACGGACATCCGTTTGGGGTCGTGCGGTGGAGTTGGCCTAATGCTACGAGTGTTTTTTTTTTCCTTTCACTTTCTATATGTAAGTGGACTTATTTGTAAACTTGGGCAAGTCAATTTTCTGCTCGTTGATTCTTTTGCTAAGATTTGTTTTTTTTCTCTTTGTGTATGTTGGTTTTTTACTATTCAGGGCAAGTAGAAGAATAGGTCGATTTTCCTACAGGGCTTGAAGCCGGTAACACATTGCATTTTTTTGTTTGTATGTGTTTTTCTTTTCTTTTATTTTTATTTTAGTCATTTTCTTTCTACATGGGTAATTTTGGCATGTTGTGTGCGTGTGTGAATTACAGTTAAAAGTGCAATTTTTTAAATGGAATAAAAAAGTTTAATTTCAGTGCAAAGTTGTGTGCAAATTACAAATTCATTATATTTGATCTTGTTTTAGTTTTAGTTTCATTTTCTTTCTTTTGAAGGGGCAATACCAATGTCACTAATTCATTCTTTCTTAGAAAACATTATTATTTTTATATTGTTTTAGTTCTTATTTCATTGTCTTTCTTCTTTAAGGGTAATAGAAACATCACTAATTCATCCCTTCTTAGTTTTTTTTTGCAAAATTTTACTATTACATGCTTATTCTTTGCATATGTGGAAAGTGCAATTCCGGTGCAAAGTTATGTGCAAGTTTTTTATTATCATATTATTTCTTCTGAAAGGGTAATATCAATGCCCCCAATTCATTCTTCTTTTAAAAACTTTATTATTTGATATTGTTCTAGTTTTTATTTCATTTTGTTTCTTCTGAAAGGGTAATACCAATGCCACTAATTCATTCTTTCTTAGAAAACTTCATTATTTTAATTTTGTTTTAGTTTTAATTTTGTTTTCTTTTGTAATACCATCGTCATGAATTCATTCCTTCTTACGAAATTGCTTTTGCAAAATTTCACTATTACATTTATTATTGCATATCTTAGAAAAGTGTGTTTTTTTTGTATAAATTATGTGCAAATTTTGTCATTATTTGTTATTGTTTTTTTAATTTTCTTTCTCCATAAAAGGCAGTACCAATGCCACTAATTCAAATTTTGGTAGAAAATTCACTATTTTGATTATTGTATTAGTTGTTATTCCATTTTGTTTCTTCTTTAAGAGCAATACCAATGGCACTAATTCTTTCCTTCTTAAGAAACCTATTTTTGCAAAAAAATCCACTATTATATTCATGTTCCCGCATATGATAGAAAACACAATTTCCGTGTAATTTGTGTCAAAAAATTGTCATTATTTGTATTATTTTTTTTGCATTTTCTTGTTCTTAAAGGGTAATATCAGTGCCACTAATTTATTTTTTCTTATTAAATCATTATATTTCTTCTTTAAGGTAAGATACCAATGAAACTAATTCCAACATTTTTGTCATGAATGCAAATGACATGCACATATTGGTGATGTTTTTCTGAACATTTTAATATCTTATTTTCATTTTTCTAACTTAGCATGAATTTTTTATGAAGTTTTTAAAATGACGGTCAAAAGGCAAAAGCATAAGAGGAGCGAAGTGGCTTGGGCAGAACCGAAGGTTTTTGGAAACTAGGGTAAGATTGCCGAGTGGGACCCAACTAGGGGCATCAAATTAATTACCCCTTTTTGTGAAAATTCCACTATTATAGGCTTATTTTTGCATATTATGAAAAATATGATTTATGTGCAAATTTTATCTTTATTTGTCTTATCGTTTTATTTTTATTTTCTGAAACTATAATATCAATGCCACTAATTCATTCTTTTTCTAAACTTCATTATAATGATTTTGTTTCAAAATAAAATTATGATGTTGCATCGAGTGGGTACAGTTCGAACAGAGCGGTGTAACAACAATGTGAAGGGCATCCTAATTGTTCAGACTCGGTGACATTGTACGATGCACATGCAACATACGAGCGACATGAGATAATACTAGGAAGAACTAACGTTTTAGTGTTAAGTGGCTGCATAAGGCCTGAGAAGCCATTGCTAATCATGACTATTAGCTAAACGTATTGTTACTTGCTTGGTTCTGACGGAGCAGGCTGGTTCATGCATCAATCTCATGCAGCTGGCCGTGGACTAAAGACAACAAAGCAGCAGAATCACATCAGGATCTGTGATACATACACATCATAGTTTGGCAAGCTTAGTTGTGTAAGAGGAGAGAGGGGAGATTATAACCCACAAGCACGGGGATCAATCGTAGTCCTTTCGATAAATAAGAGTGTTGAACCTAACGAGGAGCAGAAGAAATTAATAAGCGGTTTTCAACAAGGTATTCATATTGTAAGATAGTTGTGTCAGATAGTTTGATAGCAATATAATTGATAACAAATATCAAGTGTTCGAAATATGCCCTAGAAAGTTTGTTCTGAAATTCATCAAGAATGAGGAAATCCAAAAACACACCATCCGTCAAGACGATAGCGCTGAAAGACCGAGCTCACATCCCAAATCATGTCCGGCATGTGCGAGCGTTCGACTCAGCGTGCACTTCGGTTGCACCTTGACAAGTTGTTTTCTTCATGTGATGTGACTGCCGGGTTGTGGCACGACCTCTTTCCACCGCATTCCCTTGACTAGATGTCGTGCTTTGGGATGTATGCTTGGTATTTGGATTTTGTGGTCTGCCCGGGTGGTCCCGAGGCGACTTAGTCGGGTTCCAATGGTTAGACTCTATGTTGTGTTGCCCTGGCTGGCCAAAGAATGTGGGCAACGATAATTGTTGTCGGTCGTCTGTAAATACATGCCAGATAGAAATGCAATACGAACATAATCACTTATAGATAATTGATGAGAAATATGCTTCAAATCTCCTGCATAACGGTTAGTGTGCAATTGTTGCAGAATACCAATATGAATCTCATAACAAATATTTTTAGTAGGTGGGGGTTCCTTCCTAACCACTTCAACACATGTAGAGGTCACCCCAAACATACCTCTCAAAGGATTATTTTCCATAGTAGCAAACAAGAATATAAATCAACACGAGTGATAAAAGTTTCTTTACTAAATTCCACTTACCAAGAGTGCTACACTCTTCGAAAACGGCGTCAGAAAAGAGTCTTGATGACCCACGAATATAGGAAATCAATCGTAGTCCTTTCAATAAGTAAGAGTATCAAACCCAATGAAGAGCAAAAATAATTGACAAGTAGTTTTTATCAAGGTTTCGTTGCAAGTGCTGTAGGATAGATAGTTTGGTAGCAAGATAGTTCTTAACCAACTAGCAAGTAACAAAAGTACTAGAGTGCAGCAAGTGGACCAATCCTTAATGGCGCTCAGGACAAGCCAGATGTGTTCCTTATGGTGACTAAAACGCTCTTGAGGACACACGAGAATCTCGCCAAGTTACTTTCACCATGATTCATTAAGTTACCATTCATTGCTTTGATAAGTGTTATGTGGGTGGATCGGATCTACAAACTACTTCCATGATGCCTTCCCAAGGCCCAAAGATGGCGAAGTGTCATGTAGTTGACTTTCACATAACACCACCATAGAAAGAACAACACAACATATCCTCAAACCATTGAAGAATTTCCAATTTCACATGATTACTAATAACAAGACTTCTCTCATCACCTCAAGAACTAATGGAACTACTCACAACTCATCATATGGTTCGTGATCAGTACGTATAAATATATGATGAACAATCTGAAGACAACAATCTTTCACCAATAATTCTTATATGCATCAACTACAAGGTGTAATCTATAACATAAACACTCCCAGGTACCAATCTGAGGTTTCATACAAAGATTAAACACAAAAGAAGAACTAGGGTTTGGAGATGAGATGGTTCTAATGAAGATGTTGATCCCCACGATGAACAAACTATTGGTAATGATGAAGGTTTTGATTTCCCCCTCTAGGAGGGAAGTTTCCCCAACATAGTTGCTTCCCAAGGAGTAAAAATGTTCCGCCCAAGTTCCACCTTGTAGAAGTCTGCAAAAAGTCTCAAGAATTTTTATTGATTTGCTTTCTAGGGCAAATGCAATTTCATAGCTAAAGGACATTGGGAGAGGGGCCAAGGGGCCTCCACATTGCCACATGGTACGCCCTAGGTTGGGGGCATGGCACCAGGATGTGTGAGCCCTAGCCGAGTCCCCTCTGGCCCATTCTTGCTTCATAACTCTTCATATATCCTGAAATAATTATCCAAAAATCCATGTTGCTTTTTGAGCTCCGGAGAATTGCTTTTTATTCTGTTGCATTTTAGGTCAAGAATTCCATTTGTCCAGCAATCCTTTCTCTTTGTATTCCTTTAATTTTAAGTGAGAAAAAGGCACTAGAATTGCATCATATTGTGAAATATGTCACTGAAATAGGATAAATTATAGTAGAAAATAATGATGCAAAATGGAATACGGTGTCCTGAACTAGGGGGTCCTAGCTCAGCCGGACTAATGTATGGGGTGGACTACCAGCCCACTAAGGAAGCAAGATTCTGGGGGCCTTCAGAGTGCGGCGACCGAAGACTTGCGTGTACTTCAAGTATATTCGACTAGATTCAGCATGTAAATTCTTAGATGGCAACCAACCATGTGTAACCCTAGATACCCCTGGTACCTATATAAACTAGAGGGTTTAGTCCGTAGAGGCCATCCATACACCCATTCATACATTCTTCATACCCTTAGGGTTAGACCATAATTCATGATCTCGAGGTAGATCAACTCTGTACCTTGATACTTACATAATATAAGTAAGACCATGACGTAGGGTTTTACCTCCATAGAGAGGGCCCGAAGCTGGGTAAACTTCATGTGTGTTCTCTCCTGTTACCCGTTGATCCAATCTAACAGCTCGCCCCCCTACCTAGATCTGCCGGTTTCGACACCAAGATTGGTTCTTTCATTGAGAGCTCGCTGTATGATCACCCAGGGTCGATGGCTCGTCTGTAGATCGACAATAGCATTTGCTATGGTGATATCTTTGTACCCAGCCAACTTTTCGCCTTCGACAACATTGTTTTGCATGCCGATCCTACCGATCAGCTAGGCCATGTGGATAATTTACTCCAAACCAAGTCATCACGTTCGGAAGCCTGGAGTATAGCAGGGACGCTTGAGGAGATCTAGTCCTCTTAGGGTGGACCTCGGATCAGCGAGCACTCTCTGGCGCCATGCCTCTGGAGCCGGATTACGATGGGGGCCTCAGATCCCCTCTCCTCCCAGAGCGGACCACAGAGATAGATCTGGTGGTCAGCATGTCCAGCTTAAGCATTGAGCCCTTGGACGCCTCTTCGACGCCGAGCTTGTCTTTAAACCCGGCAACACCGATCGCTCCACCAGCAACCGATGTAGTAACTACCCTTGCAACCCAGGGTACACCCCCGGGCGAGCAAGAGGCCGGCGCCACATCAATTGGCCCGAACAAATCATTCCAAATCAGCCTGGCCTACGCCCAGGTCTTGCATACCAAGGAGATCTCGCAAATCAATGATGTGTTGGATCGAATCCAAAACATGGCGATCTCATCTGCCATCTACAATCAGATCAGATGTAAGCTGACGATCGAGAGATTTTTATCCCACCCACCACCCACCTAGTCGCCATGGTCGAGGACCTGACTGATACACTTGACTCTGGCTCCGACGAGGCAACCGACATGGTCAAAAATGTCGATGGCGATTCTGGAGCAGAACCACTCACGGGCATACCCCATACAGGAAATTTGGTCGCAACATCCACATACAATGTCTACATGGTCGATACTCCGAAAGACAAGTCTAAGGAGAAGCCTACTGTAACCCCAAGCATCGCCGCTAAAAAAAGCGATAAAAGGGTAAAAAAGGGCGCAGGAGTATGACCACCACTTAGGGTGCCATCGATAACGGTGCTACCCCTAAAGCTGATGATAACCTAGGAGAGGACATCTAGCCTCACTCGCCCAATAGAACGGTCCGTGTGGAACACTCGAGGAGGCAAGCCTCGACGAGATGGTGCTAATTGTGAGTTGCGTTGGGATTTCCCCGAAGAGGATAGGATGATGCAGTATAGTAGAGATAAGTATTTCCCCTAGTTAAGAACCAAGGTTATCAATCCAGTAGAAGAACCTAGCAACACCTCGTTAGAAGTACCTACACATAAAATAACAAATACTCGCACCCAACTCAAACAAGGGGTTGTCAATCCCTTGGCGGTTAATTGCAAGGATCAAATCTCATAATGATAGATAGATAAATAAAAACACAAAATAAAATAAAGTAATTAAAATTGCAGCAAGGTATTTTTGGATTTTAATATATGATAAAGATAGACTCAGGGGCCCTATTTTTCGCTAGAGGCTTCACTTGAAAATAGCATACGGTGGGTTAACAAATTACTGTTGGGCAATAGATAGAAAAATGAATAATTATGACAATATCCAAGGCAATGATCATGTATATAGGAATCACGCCCGAGACAAGTAGACCAACTCCTGCCTACATCTACTACTACTACTCCACACATCGCCGTGATCCAGCATGCATCTAGAGTATTAAGCTCATAAAGAACGGAGTAACGCCTTAAGAAAGATGACATGATGTAGATAATGCACTACAAAAAAAAGACACATCCGTGACATTTTGGGCCGAACGAATTTTTTTCCTATCATACTTATGACACTTATATGACGATAATTGTGACAAAATCTGGTATCATCATAGATGTGGTGGGCTCCTACTTCTATGACAAAAAATCATGACATAAAATGGGCTTTTCATCCTGGGCGGGCCAGAGACGCAGTTGCATGACATTCTTTGGGCCGTCCATGACGGAAAAAACCGTGGTAGAAGCGAGGGTGTGGAAAATTTCGGCGAGTTCCCGGTTACGGTGGGTGGTCGGGGGCCGAGCGGTGCGCGTTTCTCTTGTACACGTACGCGTGTGTGTGCGAGGCGTTGGGCTCTAACTGAACCCGAGCGAGGCATCACCTAACTGAACCCGAGCGATTGCACTGCACGCTACGCGTTACTGAACCCGAGCGATCAAGCGATTCCTTCGTTACTGCTGCTAACTGAAGTCGATCGATGCTGCCGCTAGATGAACAGTGAGCGTTGTGGGGGGAGGGGGGTGGATGAACAGTGAGTGGTGGGGGTGGATGAACAGGACCCATGGAGGGCTGGATGAACAGAACGACCCCGTGGAGGGCTGGATGAATAGTAGACGGTGGAGGTGTGGATGAACAGTAGCCCGTGGAGGGGTGGTTGAACAGGAGCCCATAGAGAGGGGTGGTTGAATAGTACCCGGTGGAGTAGCGCGCGGTGGAGGCTGGATGAACAGGAGCCCGTGGATGAACAGTCGCAGGTGGTGGCTGGAGGAGGTCGACGGTGGATGAACAGTAGCCCGTGGAGGCTGGAGGAGGTCGACGAAGGAGATGAACAGTATCCCATGGAGTCCCGTTTTGCGATACGCCACACCCCTCCCGATGAACAGGACCCCCGTTTCGACCGTAGCGCTCCAATGCAAGTCCGTTTCGTCTGTTTTGCGGTACGCCACACCACTCCCGATCAATAGGATGTTGGGGAACATAGCAGAAATTCAAAATTTTCCTACGTGTCACCAAGATCTATCTATGGAGAAACTAGCAACGAGGGGAAGGAGAGTGCATCTACATACCCTTGTAGATCGCTAAGCGGAAGCGTTCAAGAGAACGGGGTTGAAGGAGTCGTACTCGTCGTGATCCAAATCACCGGAGATCCTAGTGCCGAACGGACGGCACCTCCGCGTTCAACACACGTACAGCCCGGTGACGTCTCCCATTCCTTGATCCAGCAAGGAGAGAGGGAGAGGTTGAGGAAGACTCCATCCAGCAGCATCACAACGGCGTGGTGGTGGTGGAGGAGCGTGGCAATCCTGCAGGGCTTCGCCAAGCACCTACGGGAGAGGAGGAGGTGTCACGGGAGGGAGGGAGGGGCCAGGGCTTCAGGTGCGGCTGCCCTCCCTCCCCTCCACTATATATAGGGTCAAGGGAGAGGGGGGAGGCGCAGCCTTGCCCCTTCCTCCAAGGAAGGGGTGCGGCCAAGGGAGGGGAGGAGTCCATCCTCCCCAAGGCACCTCGGAGGTGCCTTCCCCTTTTAGGATTCTCCGCTCCCCAAGTCTCCTTGGCGCATGGGCCTCTTGGGGCTGGTGCCCTTGGCCCATATTGGCCAAGGCGCACCCCCTACAGCCCACGTGGCTCCCCGGGGCAGGTGGACCCCCCCCCAGTGGACCCCTGGACCCCTTTCGGCACTCCCCGTACAATACCGATAAAGTGCGAAACTTTTCCGGCAACCAAAATAAGACTTCCCATATATAAATCTTTACCTCCGGACCATTCTGGAACTCCTCGTGATGACCGGGATCTCATCCGGGACTCCGAACAACATTCGGTAACCACATACAAACTTCCTTTATAACCCTAGCGTCATCGAACCTTAAGTGTGTAGACCCTACGGGTTCGGGAGACATGTAGACATGACCGAGACGTTCTCCGGTCAATAACCAACAGCGGGATCTGGATACCCATCTTGGTTCCCACATGTTCCACGATGATCTCATCGGATGAACCACGATGTCAAGGACTCAATCAATCCCGTATACAATTCCCTTTGTCTAGCGGTATTGTACTTGCCCGAGATTCGATCGTCGGTATACCGATACCTTGTTCAATCTCGTCACCGGCAAGTCTCTTTACTCGTTCCATAACACATCATCCCGCGATCAACTCTTTGATCACATTGTCCACATTATGATGATGTCCTACCGAGTGGGCCCAGAGATACCTCTCCGTTAACCGGAGTGACAAATCCTAGTCTCGATTCATGCCAACCCAACAGACACTTTCGGAGATACCTGTAGTGCACCTTTATAGCCACCCAGTTACGTTGTGACGTTTGGTACACCCAAAGCATTCCTACGGTATCCGGGAGTTGCACAATCTCATGGTCTAAGGAAATGATACTTGACATTAGAAAAGCTTTAGCATACGAACTACGATCTTTGTGCTAGGCTTAGGATTGGGTCTTGTCCATCACATCATTCTCCTAATGATGTGATCCCGTTATCAACGACATCCAATGTCCATGGTCAGGAAACCGTAACCATCTATTGATCAACGAGCTAGTCAACTAGAGGCTTACTAGGGACATGGTGTTGTCTATGTACCCACACATGTATCTAAGTTTCCTATCAATACAATTATAGCATGGATAATAAACGATTATCATGAACAAGGAAATATAATAATAACTAATTTATTATTGCCTCTAGGGCATATTTCCAACAGTATCCCACTTGCACTAGAGTCAATAATCTAGTTCACATCGCCATGTGATTAACACTGACAGGTCACATCGCCATGTGACCAACATCCAAAGAGTTTACTAGTGTCATTAAACTAGTTCACATCATCATGTGATTAAGACTCAATGAGTTCTGGGGTTTGATCATGTTTTGCTTGTAAGAGAGGTTTTAGTCAACGGGTCTGCAACATTCAGATCCGTATGTACTTCGCAAATCTCTAGGTCATATTGTAAATGCTGCTACCACTCTCCACTTGGAGCTATTCCAAATGGTTGCTCCACTATACGTATCTGGTTTGCTACTCAGAGTCATTCGGATAGGTGTTAAAGCTTGCATCGACGTAAACCTTTACGCCGAACTCTTTATCACCTCCATAATCGAGAAACATGTCCTTATTTACTCCAAGGACAATTTTGACCGCTGTCCAATGATCCATTTCTAGATCATTCTTGTACCCCTGGACTGACTCATGGCAAGGCACACTTCCGGTGCGGTACACAGCATAGCATACTATAGAGCCTACGTCTGAAGCATAGGGGACGACCTTCGTCCTTTCTCTCTCTTCTGCCGTGGTCGAGCTTTAACTCTTAACTTCATACCTTACAACTCAGGCAAGAACTCCTTCTTTGACTGATCCATCTTGAACACCTTCAAGATCATGTCAAGGTATGTGCTCATTTGAAAGTACCATTAAGCGTTTTGATCTATCCTCATAGATCTTGATGCTCAATGTTCAAGTAGCTTAAACCAGGTTTTCTATTGAAAAACACCTTTCAAATAACCCTATATGCTTTCCAGAAATTCTACATCATTTCTGATCAACAATATGTCAAGAACATATACTCATCAGAAATTCTATAGTGCTCCCACTCACTTCTTTGGAAATACAAGTTTCTCATAAACTTTGTACAAACCCAAAATCTTTGATCATCTCATCAAAGTGTACATTCCAACTCCGAGATGCTTACTCCAGTCCTTAGAAGGATTGCTGGAGCTTTGCATACCTTTTAGCATCCTTAGGATCGATAAAACTTTTCTGATTGTATCACATACAACCTTTCCTTACGAAAACTGGTAAGGAAACTCGTCTTGACATCCATCTGCCAGATTTCATAAATGCAGCTAATGCTAACATGATTCCGACGGACTTAAGCATCGCTATGGATGAGAAAATATCATCGTAGTCAACTCCTTGAACTTGTGAAAAACTCTTCGCCACAAGTCGAGCTTCATAGACGGTGACATTACCATCCACGTCCGTCTTCTTCTTAAAGATCCATTTATCTCAATGGCTTGCCAATCATCGGGCAAGTCCACCAAAGTCCATGCTTTGTTCTGATACATGGATCCTATCTCGGATTTCATGGCTTCTAACCATTTGTCGGAATTTGGGCCCACCATCTCTTCTCCATAGCTCGTAGGTTCATTGTTGTCTAGCAACATGACCTTCAAGACAGGATTACCGTGCCACTCTGAAGCAGTACGCGTCCTTGTCATCCTACGAGGTACGGTAGTGATTTGATCCGAAACTTCATGATCACTATCATAAGCTTCCACTTCAATTGGTGTAGGTGCCACAGGAACAACTTCCTGTGCCCTGATACACACTGGTTGAAGTGATGGTTCAATAACCTCATCAAGTCTCCACCATCCTCCCACTCAACTTTTCGAGATGAACTTTTCCTCGAGAAAGGACCCGATTCAAGAAACAATCCCTATTGCTTTCGGATCTGAATTAGGAGGTATACCCAACTGTTTTTGGGTGTCCTATGAAGATGCATTTTATCCGCTTTGGGTTCGAGCTTATCAACCTGAAACTCTTTCACATAAGCGTCGCAGCCCCAAACCTTTAAGAAACGACAACTTAGGTTTCTTCAAACGGTGTCGTCTCAACGGAATTACGTGGTACCCTATTAAAGTGAGTGCGGTTGTCTCTAATGCCTAACCCATGAACGATAGTGGTAATTCGATAAGAGACATCAAGGTACGCACCATATCCAATAGGGTGCTACTATGATGTTCGGACACACCATCACACTATGGTGTTCTAGGCGGTATTAATTGTGAAACAATTTCCACAATGTCTTAATTGTGTGCCAAAACTCGTAACTCAGATATTCATCTCTATGATCATATCATAGACATTCTATCCTCTTGTCACGAAGATCTTAAACTTCACTCTGAAATTACTTGAACCATTCAATAATTCAGACTTGTGTTTCATCAAGTAAATATACTCAACATCTACTCGAATCATCTATGAAGTAAGAACATAACGATATTCACTGCATGCCTCAGCACTCATTGGACTGCACACATCAAAATGTGTTACTTCCAACAAGTTGCTATCTAGTTCCATCTTACCGAAGCCGAGGCTTTTCAGTCATCTTGTCCATGTGGTATGATTTGCATATCTCAAGTGATTCGAAATCAAGTGAGTCTAAACGATCTATCTGCATGGAGTTTCTTCATGCGTATGCACCAATAGACATGGTTCGCATGTCTCAAACTTTTCAAAACGAGTGAGTCCAAAGATCCATCAACATGGAGCTTCTTCATGCGTTTTACACCAATATGACTTACATGGCAGTGCCACAAGTAAGTGGTACTATCATTACTATCTTATATCTTTTTGGCATGAAAATGTGTATCACTACGATCGAGATTCAATAAACCATTCCTTTAGGTGCATGACCATTGAAGGTATTATTCAAATAAATAGAGTAACCATTATTCTCCTTAAATGAATAACCGTATTGCGATAGACATAATCCAATCATGTCTATGCTCAACGCAAACACCAAATGACAATTATTCAGGTTTAATACTAATCATGATGGTTGAGGGAGCGTGCGATATTTGGTCACATCAAACTTGGAAATACTTCCAACACATATCGTCAGCTCACCTTTAGCTAGTCTCCGTTTATTCTGTAGCTCTTTTATTTCGAGTTACTAACACTTAGCAACCGAACCGGTATCTTAATACCCTGGTGCTACTAGGAGTACTAGTAAAGTACACATTAACATAATGTATATCCAATATACTTCTATCGACCTTGCCAGCCTTCTCATCTACCAAGTATCTAGGGTAATGCTGCTCCAGTAGCTGTTCCCCTTATTACAGAAGCACTTAGTCTCGGGTTTGGGTTCAACCTTGGGTTTCTTCACTAGAGCAGCAGCTGATTTGCCGTTTCATGAAGTATCCCTTCTTGCCCTTGCCCTTTCTTGAAACTAGTGGTTTCACCAACCATCAACAATTGATGCTCCTTCTTGATTTCTACTTTCGCAGTGTCAAACATCACTAATACCTCAAGGATCATCATATCTATCCCTGATATGTTATAGTTCATCACGAAGCTCTAGCAGCTTGGTGGCAATGACTTTGGAGAAACATCACTATCTCATCTGGAAGATCAACTCCCACTTGATTCAAGTGATTGTCGCACTCAGACAATCTGAGCACAAGCTCAACGATTGAGCTTTTCTCCCTTAGTTTGCAGGCTAAGAAAATCGTCGGAGGTATTATACCTCTTGACGTGGGCACGAGCCTGAAATCCCAATTTCAGCCCTCGAAACATCTCATATGTTCCGCGACATTTCGAAAAACGTCTTTGGTGCCTCTACTTAAACCATTTAACTGAACTATCACGTAGTTATAAAAACGTGTATGTCCGATGTTCGCAACATTGACAAACGATGTTTGGGGTTCAGCATACTGAGCGGTGCATTAAGGACATAAGCTTTCTACTGATCGCATAATCGCTACTATCAACTTTCAACTATATTTTCTCTAGGAACATATCTAAACAGTGGAACTAAAGTGCGAGCTTATGACATAATTTGCAAAAGGTCTTTTGACTATGTTCAGGATAATTAAGTTCATCTTATGAACTCCCACTCAGATAGACATCCCTCTAGTCATCTAAGTGATTACATGATCCGAGTCAACTAGGCCGTGTCTGATCATCACGTGAGACGGACTAGTCATCATCGGTGAACATCTTCATGTTGATCGTATCTACTATACGACTCATGCTCGACCTTTCGGTCTCTGTGTTCCGAGGCCATGTCTGTACATGCTAGGCTCGTCAAGTTAACCCTAAGTGTTTCGCGTGTGTAAATCTGTCTTACACCCGTTGTATGTGAACGTAAGAATCCATCACACCCGATCATCACGTGGTGCTTAGAAGCGACGAACTTTAGCAACGGTGCACAGTTAGTGGTGAACACTTCTTGAAATTGTTGTAAGGGATCATCTTATTTACTACCGTTGTTCTAAGTAAACAAGATGCATAAACATGATAAACATCACATGCAATCAAATAGTGACATGATATGGCCAATATCATTTTGCTCCTTTTGATCTCCATCTTCGGGGCTCCATGATCATCATCATCACCGGCATGACACCATGATCTCCATCATCATGATCTCCATCATCGTGTCTTCATGAAGTTGTCTCACCAACTATTACTTCTACTACTATGGCTACCGGTTAGCAATAAAGTAAAGTAATTACATGGCGTTGTTCAATGACACGCAGGCCCTACAATAAAGAAAGACAACTCCTATGGCTCCTGCCGGTTGTCATACTCATCGACATGCAAGTCGTGATTCCTATTACAAGAACATGATCAATCTCATACATCACATATCATTCATCACATTCCTTTTTGGCCATATCACATCACATAGCATACCCTGCAAAAACAAGTTAGACGTCCTCTAATTGTTGTTTGCATGTTTTACGTGGCTGCTATGGGTTTCTAGCAAGAACGTTTCTTACCTACGCAAAACCACAACGTGATATGTCAATTGCTATTTACCCTTCATAAGGACCCTTTTCATCGAATCCGTTCCGACTAAAGTGGGAGAGATTGGCACCCGCTAGCCACCTTATGCACCAAGTGCATGTCAGTCGGTGGAACCTGTCTCACGTAAGTGTACGTGTAAGGTCGGTCCGGGCCGCTTCATCCCACAATACCGTCGAAACAAGATTGGACCAATAACGGTAAGCATATTGAACAAAATCAACGCCCACAACTACTTTGTGTTCTACTCGTGCAAAGAATCTATGCAATAGACCTAGCTCATGATGCCACTGTTGGGGAACGTAGCAGAAATTCAAAATTTTCCTACGTGTCACCAAGATCTATCTATGGAGAAACTAGCAACGAGGGGAAGGAGAGTGCATCTACATACCCTTGTAGATCGCTAAGCGGAAGCGTTCAAGAGAACGGGGTTGAAGGAGTCGTACTCGTCGTGATCCAAATCACCGGAGATCCTAGTGCCGAACGGACGGCACCTCCGCATTCAACACACGTACAGCCCGGTGACGTCTCCCATGCCTTGATCCAGCAAGGAGAGAGGGAGAGGTTGAGGAAGACTCCATCCAGCAGCAGCACAACGGTGTGGTGGTGGTGGAGGAGCGTGGTAATCCTGCAGGGCTTCGCCAAGCACCTACGGGAGAGGAGGAGGTGTCACGGGAGGGAGGGAGGCGCCAGGGCTTCAGGTGTAGCTACCCTCCCTCCCCTCCACTATATATAGGGTCAAGGGAGAGGGGGGAGGTGCAGCCTTGCCCCTTCCTCCAAGGAAGGGGTGCGGCCAAGGGAGGGGAGGAGTCCATCCTCCCCAAGGCACCTCGGAGGTGCCTTCCGCTTTTAGGATTCTCCCCTCCCCAAGTCTCCTTGGCGCATGTGCCTCTTGGGGCTGGTGCCCTTGGCCCATATTGGCCAAGGCGCACCCCCTACAGCCCATGTGGCCCCCCGGGGCAGGTGGACCCCCCCGGTGGACCCCTGGACCCCTTTCGGCACTCCCGGTACAATACCGATAAAGTGCGAAACTTTTCCGGCGACCAAAATAAGACTTCCCATATATAAATCTTTACCTCCGGACCATTCCGGAACTCCTCGTGACGTCCGGGATCTCATCCGGGACTCCGAACAACATTCGGTAACCACATACAAACTTCCTTTATAACCCTAGCGTCATCGAACCTTAAGTGTGTAGACCCTACGGGTTCGGGAGACATGTAGACATGACCAAGACGTTCTCCAGTCAATAACCAACAGCGGGATCTGGATACCCATGTTGGTTCCCACATGTTCCATGATGATCTCATCGGATGAACCACGATGTCAAGGACTCAATCAATCCCGTATACAATTCCCTTTGTCTAGCGGTATTGTACTTGCCCGAGATTCGATCGTCGGTATACCGATACCTTGTTCAATCTCGTCACCAGCAAGTCTATTTACTCGTTCCATAACACATCATCCCGCGATCAACTCTTTGATCACATTGTGCACATTATGATGATGTCCTACCGAGTGGGCCCAGAGATACCTCTCCGTTAACCGGAGTGACAAATCCCAGTCTCGATTTATGCCAACCCAACAGACACTTTCGGAGATACCTGTAGTGCACCTTTATAGCCACCCAATTACGTTGTGACGTTTGGTACACCCAAAGCATTCCTACGGTATCCGGGAGTTTCACAATCTCATGGTCTAAGGAAATGATACTTGACATTAGAAAAGCTTTAGCATACGAACTACGATCTTTGTGCTAGGCTTAGGATTGGGTCTTGTCCATCACATCATTCTCCTAATGATGTGATCCCGTTATCAACGACATCCAATGTACATGGTCAGGAAACCGTAACCATCTATTGATCAACGAGCTAGTCAACTAGAGGCTTACTAGGGACATGGTGTTGTCTATGTACCCACACATGTATCTAAGTTTCCTATCAATACAATTATAGCATGGATAATAAATGATTATCATGAACAAGGAAATATAATAATAACTAATTTATTATTGCCTCTAGGGCATATTTCCAACATAGGACCCTCGTTTCGACTGTAGGAGGACCGTTTCTCCGTTTTGCGGTACGCCAGACCCCTCCCAATGAACAGGATCCCATTTTGAACATGGCCAGTCGAATGCAAGGCCGTTTCCTCTGTTCTGCGGTATGCCAGGCCTCGTTTCCATCGCCTGTTCCATCCAAGCAGGTTGGCTCCCACGCGTTCTGTTGCCTCCCGATGAACACGACGCATTTCGTTGCCTCCCCATGAACACGACGCATTCCGTTGCCTCCCCATGAACACGACGACGACACAGTTTCTCTGTTCCGTCCCAGCCATGTACACGTGTTGGAAATATGCCCTAGAGACAATAATAAATTAGTTATTATTATTATATTTCCTTATTCATGATAATTGTTTATTATCCATGCTAGAATTGTATTGATAGGAAACTCAGATACATGTGTGGATACATAGACAACACCATGTCCCTAGTAAGCCTCTAGTTGACTAGCTCGTTGATCAATAGATGGTTACGGTTTCCTGACCATGGACATTGGACGTCGTTGATAACGGGATCACATCATTAGGAGAATGATGTGATGGACAAGACCCAATCCTAAGCCTAGCACAAGATCGTGTAGTTCATATGCTAAAGCTTTTATAAATGTCTAGTATTTTTTCCTTAGACCATGAGATTGTGCAACTCCCGGATACCGTAGGAATGCTTTGGGTGGACCAAACGTCACAACGTAACTTGGTGGCTATAAAGGTGCACTACGGGTATCTCCGAAAGTGTCTGTTGGGTTGGCACGAATCGAGACTGGGATTTGTCACTCCATGTGACGGAGAGGTATCTCTGGGCCTACTCGGTAGGACATCATCATAATGTACACAATGTGATCAAGGAGTTGATCGCGGGATGATGTGTTACGGAACGAGTAAAGAGACTTGGCGGTAACGAGATTGAACAAGGTATCGGGATACCGACGATCGAATCTCGGGCAAGTATCATACCAGTAGACAAAGGGAATTGTATACGGGATTGATTGAATCCTTGACATCGTGGTTCATCCGATGAGATCATCGTGGAACATGTGGGAGCCAACATGGGTATCCAGATCCTGCTGTTGGTTATTGACCAGAGAGATGTCTCGGTCATGTCTGCATGGTTCCCGAGCCCATAGGGTCTACACACTTAAGGTTCGATGACGCTAGGGTTATAGGGAAGGTATGTATGCGGTTACCGAATGTTGTTCAGAGTCCCGGATGAGATCCCGGTCATCATGAGGAGTCCCGGAATGGTCCGAAGGTGAAGATTGATATATTGGACGAAGGGTTTTGGAGTCCGGAAGTGTTTCGGAGGTACCGGGTGATGACCAGCATGACCGAAAGGTATTTCGGGAGCCCCGACAAGTGTTGGGGGGGGGGGGGGCTTCATGGGCCAAGGGAAGGGGGCAAACCAGCCCACTAAGGGGCTGTGCGCCCCCCTCACCTATTCCCACGTGACCAGGGGGTTTGGGGCGCCCCATCTAGGGTTCCCACCTCCTGGCTTGGGGGCCAAGTCACCCAAAGTGGAGATCCCATCTGCCCTGGCCGCCCCCCCCCCCTAGGGGAAACCCTAGGGCGCCTCCCCCTTCCCCTTGCCCCTATATATAGTGGAGGTTTTGGGGCTGCCCAACACATGAGTCTCTCTCTCCCAAGGCGCAGCCCTACCTCTCTCCCTCCTCGTCTCTCGTAGAGCTTGGCGAAGCCCTGCTGGAGTACCGCGCTCCTCCACCACCACCACACCGTCGTGCTGCTGCTGGACGGAGTCTTCCCCAACCTCTCCCTCTCTCCTTGCTGGATCAAGGCATGGGAGACGTCACCGGGCTGCACGCGTGTTGAACGCGGAGGCGCCGTTGTTCGGTGCTTAGATCAGAATCGACCGCGATCTGAAACGCCACGAGTACGACTACCTCATCCGCGTTCTTGCAACGCTTCCGCTTAGTGATCTACAAGGGTATGTAGATGCACCCCCTTCCCTTTGTTGCTAGATTACTCCATAGATTGTTCTTGGTGATGCGTAGAAAATTTTGAATTTCTGCTACGTTCCCCAACAGCGGCATCATGGGCTAGGTCTATGCATAGTTTCTATGCACGAGTAGAACACAAGTTGTTGTGGGCGTCAATTTTGCCAATTTACTTGCCATTACTAGTCTTATCTTGATTCGGTGGCATCGTGGGATGAAGCGGCCCGGACTGACCTCACACGTACTCTTACGTGAGACAGGTTCCACCGACTGACATGCACTAGTTGCATAAGGTGGCTAGCGGGTGTTTGTCTCTCCCACTTTAGTCGGATCGGATTTGATGAAAAGGGTCCTCATGAAGGGTAAATAGGAATTGGCATATCACGTTGTGGTTTTGGCGTAGGAAAGAAACGTTCTTGCTAGAAACCTATAACAGCCATGTAAAAACTTGCAACAACAATTAGAGGACGTCTAACTTGTTTCTGCAGCATATGTCATGTGATGTGATATGGCGAAAAGAATGTGATGAATGATATATGTGATGTATGAGATTGATCATGTTCTTGTAATAGGAATCACGACTTCCATGTCGATGAGTATGACAACCGGCAGGAGCCATAGGAGTTGTCTTAATTTATTGTATGACCTACGTGTCATTGAACAACGCCATGTAATACTTTACTTTATTGCTAACCGTTAGCCATAGTAGTAAAAGTAATAGTTGGCGAGACAACTTCATGGAGACACGATGATGGAGATCATGATGATGGAGATCATGGTGTCATGCCGGTGACGATGATGATCATGGAGCCCCGAAGATGGAGATCAAAAGGAGCAAAATGATATTGGCCATATCATGTCATTATTTGATTGCATGTGATGTTTATCATGTTTATGCATCTTATTTGCTTAGAACAATGGTAGTAAATAAGATGATCCCTCATAATAATTTCAAGAAAGTGTTCCCCCTAACTGTGCACCGTTGCAAAAGTTCGTTGTTTCGAAGCACCACGTGATGATCGGGTGTGATAGATTCTAACGTTCACATACAACGGGTGTAAGCTAGATTTACACACGCGAAACACTTAGGTTGACTTGACGAGCCTAGCATGTACAGACATGGCCTCGGAACACAAGAGACCGAAAGGTCGAACATGAGTCATATAGTAGATACGATCAACATGAAGATGTTCACCGATGTTGACTAGTCCGTCTCACGTGATGATCGGACACGCCCTAGTTGACTCGGATCATGTATCACTTAGATGACTAGAGGGATGTCTATCTGAGTGGGAGTTCATTAGATGAACTTAATTATCCTGAACATAGTCAAAAGGTCTTTGCAAATTATGTTGTAGCTCGTGTTTTAGTTCTACTGTTTTAGATATGTTCCTAGAGAAAATTTAGTTGAAAGTTGATAGTATCAATTATGCGGACTGGGTCCGTAAAATGAGGATTGTCCTCATTGCTGCGTAGAAGGCTTATGTCCTTAATGCACCGCTCGGTGTGCTGAATCTCGAACATCGTCTGCGGATATTGCAAACATCTGACATACACGTTTTGATGACTACGTGATAGTTCAGTAGTGTTAAACGGTTTAGAATTGAGGTGCTAAAGACGTTTTAGAAACGTCGCGGAACATATGAGATGTTCCAATGGCTGAAATTGGGATTTCAGGCTCGTGCCCATGTCAAGAGGTATAAGACCTCCGACGAGTTTCTTAGCCTACAAACTAAGGGAGAAAAGCTCAGTCGTTGAGCTTGTACTCAGATTGTTTGGGTACGACAATCACTTGAATCGAGTGGGAGGTAATCTTCCAGATGAGATAGTGATGTTTCTCCAAAGTCACTTCCACCAAGCTACTAGAGCTTCGTGACGAACTATAACATATCAGGGATAGATATGATGATCCTTGAAATATTTGCGATGTTTGACACCGCGAAAGTAGAAATCAAGAAGGAGCATCAATTGTTGATGGTTAGTGAAACAACTAGTTTCAAGAAGGGCAAGGGCAAGAAGGGATACTTCATGAAATGGCAAAACAGTTGCTGCTCTAGTGAAGAAACCCAAGGTTGAACCCAAACCCGAGACTAAGTGCTTCTGTAATATGCGGGAACGATCACTGAAGCAGAACTACTCTAGATACTTGGTAGATGAGAAGGTTGGCAAGGTTGACAGAAGTATATTGGATATACATAGTATTAAAATGTGTACTTTACTAGTACTCCTAGTAGCACCATGTTAATAGATACCGGTTCGGTTGCTAAGTGTTAGTAACTCGAAATAAAAGGCTACGGAATAAACGGAGACTAGCTAAAGGCGAGGTGACGATATGTGTTGGAAGTATTTCCAAGCTTGATGTGATCAAACATCGCACGCTCCCTCTACCATCAGGATCAGTGTTAAACCTAAATAATTGTTATTTGGTGATTGCGTTGAGCATAGACATGATTGGATTATGTCTATCGCAATACGATTATTCATTTAAGGAGAATAATGGTTACTCTATTTATTTGAATAATACCTTCAATGGTCTTGCACCTAAAATGAATGGTTTATTGAATCTCGATCATAGTGATACACATGTTCATGCCAAAAGATATAAGATAGTAATGATAGTACCACCTACTTGTGGCACTGCCATGTAAGTCATATTGGTATAAAACGCATGAAGAAGCTCCATGTTGATGGATCTTTGGACTCACTCGTTTTTTGAAAAGTTTGAGACGTGCGAACCATGTCTATTGGTATGTACACATGAAGAAACTCCATGCAGATGGATCGTTTGGACTCACTTGATTTTGAATAACTTGAGACATGCAAATCATACCACATGGGCAAGATGACTGAAAAGCCTCGTTTTCAGTAAGATGGAACAAGAAAGCAACTTGTTGGAAGTAACACATTTTGATGTGTGCAGTCCAATGAGTGCTGAGGCATGCAGTGGATATCGTTATGTTCTTACTTCACATATGATTTGAGTAGATATTGAGTATATTTACTTGATGAAACACAAGTCTGAATTATTGAAAGGTTCAAGTAATTTCAGAGTGAAGTTGAAGATCTTCGTGACAAGAGGATAAAATGTCTGTGATATGATCATAGAGATGGATATCTGAGTTGCGAGTTTGGTACACAATTGAGACATTGTGGAAATTGTTTCACAACTAACACCGCCTGGAACACCATAGTGTGATGGTGTGTCTGAACATCATAGATGCACCCTATTGGATATGGGGCATACCATGATGTCTCTTATCGAATTACCACTATCGTTCATGGGTTAGGCATTAGAGACAACCGCATTCACTTTAAATAGGGCAGCACGTAATTCCGTTGAGATGACACCGTGTGAACTATGGTTTAGAGAAACCTAAGCTGTTGTTTCTTGAAGGTTTGGGGCTGCGACGCTTATGTGAAAAAGTTTCATCCTCATAAGCTCAAACCCAAAGCGGATAAATACATCTTCATAGGACACCCAAAACAGTTGGGTATACTCCTATTTCAGATCCGGAAGCAAAAGTGATTGTTTCTAGAAACGGGTCCTTTCTCGAGGAAAGGTTTCTCTTGAAAGAATTGAGTGGGAGGATGGTGGAGACTTGATGAGGTTATTGAACCATCACTTCAACCAGTGTGTAGCAGGGCACAGGAAGTTGTTCCTGTGGCACCTACACCAATTGAACTGGAAGCTGATGATAGTGATCATGAAGCTTCGGATCAAGTCGCTATCGAACCTCGTAGGTCGACAAGGATATGTACTACTCCTGAGTGGTATGGTGATCCTGTCTTAGAGGTCATGTTGTTGGACAACAATGAACCTACGAACTATGGAGAAGTGATGGTGGGCTCGTATTCCGACAAATGGTTAGAAGCCGAGAAATGCAAGATACGATCCATGTATCAAAACAAAGTATGGACTTTGGTGGACTTGCCCGATGATCGGCAAGCCATTGAGATAAATGGATCTTTAAGAAAAAGACGGACGTGGACGGTATTGTCACCATCTATGAAGCTCGACTTGTGGTGAAGAGTTTTTCACAAGTTCAAGGAGTTGACTACGATGAGATTTTGTCATCCGTAGCGATGCTTAAGTCCGTCGGAATCATGTTAGTATTAGCCGCATTTATGAAATCTGGCAGATGGATGTCAAAAAAAGTTTCCTTACCAGTTTTCGTAAGGAAAGGTTGTATGTGATACAATCAAAAAGGTTTTGTCGATCCTAAGGATGCTAAAAGGTATGCTAGTTCCAGCGATCCTTCTATGGACTAGAGCAAGCATCAGAGTCGGAATATATGCTTTGATGGAGTGATCAAAGCTTTTAGGTTTATAGAATGTTTGCTAGAAACTTGTATTTACAAGAAAGTGAGTGGGAGTGCTACAACATTTCTGATAAGTATATGTGGATGACATATTGTTGATCCGAAATAATGTAGAATTTCTGGAAAGCATAAACGGTTGTTTGAAGAATTATTTTCAAAGGAAGACCTGGATAAAGCTGCTTACATATTGGGCATCAAGATCTATAGAGATAGATCAAGACGCCTGATGATACTTTCAAAGAACGCACACCTTGACATGATTTTGAAGGAGTTCAAAATAGATCAGTCAAAGAAGGGACTCTTACCTGAGTTGTAAGGTGTGAAGTTGAGTAAGACTCAAAGCTTGACCACTGCAGAAGAAAGAGGAAGGAAGAAGGTCGTCCCCTATGCTTTTGTCATAGGCTCTATACGGTATGCCATGCTGAGTACCGCACCTGATGTGTGTCTTGCCACATGTCTGGCAAGAGGGTACAAAGGTGATCCAGGAGTGGATCACTAGATAGCGGTCAAAATTATCCTTAGAGAAATAAGGAAATGTTTCTCGGTTATGGAGGTGATAAAGAGTTCGACTAAAGAGTTACGTTGATGCAAGCTTAACACCTATCCAGATAGCTCTGAGTAGAGATACCGGATACGTATAATGGAGCAACAATTTGGAAGAGCTCCAAGTGGAACGTGGTAGCAGCATCTACGATATGACATAAAGTTTTGCGAAATACATAGGGATCTGAATGTTGCAGACCCGTTGACTACAACCTCTCTCACAAGCATAACATGGTCAAACCCAGAACTCATTGAGTGTTAATCACATAGTGATGTGAACTAGATTGTTGACTCTAGTAAACTCTTTGGATGTTAGTCACATGTCAATGTGACCTGTGAGTGTTAATCACATGGTGATGTGAACTAGATTATTGACTCTAGTGCAAGTGGGAGACTATTGGAAATATGCCCTAGAGGCAATAATAAATTAGTTATTATTATTATATTTCCTTATTCATGATAATCGTTTATTATCCATACTAGAATTGTATTGATAGGAAACTCAGATACATGTGTGGATACATAGACAACACCATGTCCCTAGTAAACCTCTAGTTGACTAGATCGTTGATCAATAGATGGTTACGGTTTCCTGACCATGGACATTGGATGTCGTTGATAACGGGATCACATCATTAGGAGAATGATGTGATGGACAAGACCCAATCCTAAGCCTAGCACAAGATCGTGTAGTTTGTATGCTAAAGCTTTTCTAAATGTCAAGTATATTTTCCTTAGACCATGAGATTGTGCAACTCCCGGATACCGTATCAATGCTTTGGGTGTACCAAACGTCACAAAGTAACTGGGTGGCTATAAAGGTGTACTACGGGTATCTCCGAAAGTGTCTGTTGGGTTGGCACGAATCGAGACTGGGATTTGTCACTCCGTGTGACGGTGAGGTATCTCTGGGCCCACTCGGTAGGACATCATCATAATGTGCACAATGTGATTAAGGAGTTGATCGCGGGATGATGTGTTACGGAACGAGTAAAGAGACTTGGCGGTAACGAGATTGAACAAGGTATCGGGATACCGACGATCGAATCTCGGGCAAGTATCATACCACTAGACAAAGGGAATTGTATACGGGATTGATTGAATCCTTGACATCATGGTTCATCCGATGAGATCATCGTGGAACATGTGGGAGCCAACATGGGTATCCAGAGCCCGCTGTTGGTTATTGACCAGAGAGATGCCTCGGTCATGTCTGCATGGTTCCCGAGCCCGTAGGGTCTACACACTTAAGGTTCGATGACGCTAGGGTTACAGGGAAGGTATGTACGCGGTTACCGAATGTTGTTCAGAGTCCCGGATGAGATCCCGGACATCACGAGGAGTCCCGGAATGGTCCAGAGGTGAAGATTGATATATTGGACAAAGGGTTTTGGAGTCCGGAAGTGTTCCGGAGGTACCGGGTGATGACCAGCATGACCGAAAGGTATTTCGGGAGCCCCGGCAAGTGTTGGGGGGGCTTCATCGGCCAAGGGAAGGGGGCAAACCAGCCCACTAAGGGGCTGTGCGCCCCCCTCACCTATTCCCACGTGACCAGGGGTTTGGGGCGCCCCATCTAGGGTTCCAACCTCCTGGCTTGGGGTCCAAGTCACCCAAAGGGGAGATCCCATCTGCCGTGGCCGCTGCCCCCCCTAGGGGAAACCCTAGGGCGCCTCCCCCTTCCCCTTGCCCCTATATATAGTGGAGGTTTTGGGGCTGCCCAAAAGATGAGTCTCTCTCTCCCAAGGCGCAGCCCTACCTCTCTCCCTCCTCGTCCCTCGTAGTGCTTGGCGAAGCCCTGCTGGAGTACCGCGCTCCTCCACCACCACCGCGCTGTCGTGCTGCTGCTGGACGGAGTCTTCCCCAACCTCTCCCTCTCTCCTTGCTGGATCAAGGCATGGGAGACGTCACTGGGCTGCACGTGTGTTGAACGCGGAGGCGCCGTTGTTCGTCGCTTAGATCGGAATCGACCGCGATCTGAATCGCCACGAGTACGACTACCTCATCCGTGTTCTTGCAACGCTTCCGCTTAGCAATCTACAAGGGTATGTAGATGCAGTCCCCTTCCCTTTGGTGCTAGATTACTCCAAAGATTGTTCTTGGTGATGCGTAGAAAATTTTGAATTTCTGCTACGTTCCCCAACAACACGAGCCCTGGCCGTACGTATATATGCGCGAGTAGGCGTTCGAGACCCCGCCCGTATGTACGTACGTGGCCACATTTTCTTTCTTGCACACTGGCCACTGTACGTACGTGTACATGCTACGTGCGCACCTCTACTACGACACGTGCGCGCCTCTTCATCCACCAGCATGAACGTACACGTTCGCGACCAGAATGACAATGCTACGTATGCTTCGACCAGGTGGGTCCCGACTGTTAGGCACTTCCTTGCGTGCGAAGATCTAGCTGGTGGGTCCCAGCAGTCAGGGGGGAATCAATTTTTTTTGCCCGAACGCACTTCCTTGCATGCAAAGATGTAGCTGGTGGGTCCCAGCAGTCAGGGGGAAACATTTTTTTCGCGAAATACAGTGGCCTGTCTGGTGGGTCCCTGCTGTCAGGTGGAGGTATCATTATTTTTCGCGTAATAAGGAGGCACTTCCTTGCTGCGCCCATGGACCTAGCTGTCAGCCTCTCCACGTATAGTCCACGTCCGATGGAAGTCATTCCTTGACCACGTTGACCACGCCGCGCCGAGAGCACCACGGCGGTGGACGGCGGCGAGGCCTAGGAAGAGTACGATGCGGAGCTGGGGAAGACGCGGCAGTGGATGCCCACGCGAAGAGGAGTACGAGGGTTCACTAGTTCGGCTGTGGTGTGAGGCTGCCATCGCCGCAGATTAACAGGGGGTGTGGGTGAGTGGAGGGATGTCCTGGCTAGTGGTGGGAGTAGTATGGGGGCGGTGAGGCCTCCGCGGTAGCACAGCCGGCCACGAGAGGCAGGAGCAGGCGGAACGACCGACGCTGCTTTGGGCGGCTGGAGCAAGAAGACCAGAGGTTGAAGAAGCACCATGGCCGATGGACATCATACGGTCACTGGAGTATTGACTAAGTTGACAAAGCCCTCCGTCCCCGTCAACTTAGTAGGCCCACAAGTCAGCCCAACAATATGGTGGGTCCCAGCTAGCAGGGGGGTATTCATTTTTTTGGGCGCAATAAGGAGGTACTTCCTTGCGTGCGAAGATATAGCTGGTGGGTCCGACCTGTCAGCGGGGGGAACGTTTTTTTCGCGAAATACAGAGGCCCTTCCTGTGGGTCCTAGCTATCAGGTGGAGGAATCATTATTTTGCGCGTAATAAGGAGGCATTTCCTTGCGTGCGTCCGTGGACCTAGCTGTTAGCCTCTCCACGTACAGTCCACATCCGATGGATGTCATTCATTGATCATGTTGACCAGGGAGCGCCGAGAGCACCAGGGCGGTGGACGACGGCGAGGCCTAGGAAGGGAACGACACGGAGCTAGGGAATACTCGGCAGTTGTTTCCCACGCGGAGGAGTACGAGGGTTTACTGGTTTGTCTGCCGTCCCCGGAGAATAACAGCAGGTGTGGGTGAGTAGAGGGATGGCTAGGCCAGCGATGGGAGTGCGATGGGGCCGTGAGGCCTGCACGACAGCATAGCCGGCCGCGGGAGGAGGGAGCAGGCAGTCCTACCGGCACTTGTTTGAGCTGCTGGAGCATGAAGAGCAAAGATTGAAGAAGCATGATAGCTGTTGGATGGACATCCAACAGTCACTGCTTTCGTGTGTTGACTAAGTTGACAGCGCGTTGCGTGTGCGTCAACCTTTTTTATGAAAGCATACACGCCAACCTGTAGTAGGCACACAAGTCAGCCTCAAATCTGTGGAAAACATCATACATCCCATCTGCCATTATTTCTAATAATGTACAACCCATTTGCTAATTCTTAAGAATTTTTTGGAGTCCATCTTATTTTTCTTAGCATTACACCCCATATTGTGGCCACAGTTAAAAAGTATACGAAATTTTGCATATTTCGGTGCGGTCAACTGTTTTTAATCCAGAAATATCGATTCACATTCAAACTATTTTGAAAAATAATTTATATAAATATAAAATCCAAATAATTGTCCACACATAAAAATCAATGGAATTTAAAATCTTGTAATGAAAAAAATTTGAAACTAATTCCCGGTTTGATGCGTTTTAAAAATGTACAACCATTTCTGGGCAAACCGAATGAAACTCTCCTCGTCTTGAAAGATTTGCAGCCCAACAGGGCCGATAAAGCAAGTAGGCCTTGTTTGGGTATTTCTTTAAAAAATAGAATAGGGCTAGCCATTTTCAGCAAGAAAAAAACACAACTGGGCTCATGATGTGTTAAAGATAAATAAAACCCTGGCTAGACGGGCCACAGCCCCCGCACAACCCCGTTGTTGCCCTGATCTGTCGCTAAAACTAGTATAAATAACAACTACTTGTTCCTAAAAAAACTGCGCGACCTGCTGGGTCCCTGGTGTCAGCCGCTCGTAGTGTAATTCTCTCATTTATTGACTACGTTGACAATGGCGTGAGCCCCAGAAGTCCAACCATTAGGAGGAACCATATTTTTGGGCTTGTAATATAGAGGCACTTGCTTGCATACTGCCATGACACTGGTGGGTCCCTACTATCATCCTCTCCACGTATAGTCATCTCCTGGTTCCTCTCGGCTGTTGACGACGTTGACAACACAAGAGGGTGGCGCACCGCGCACGGCGAACGAACCAAGGCCGCAAGGCGGAGGATGACGGCGAGGCCTCGGACGGAACGAACATGAGCTGTGGAAGATGCGCCGTTCCAGTCACAGGCGGAGGGGCGTACGAGGGTTGACTGGTTCGGGTGTGGGTGCGTGTTGGGGCTGACGTCGCCGGAGAATAACATGACGTGTGGGGGAATAGAGGGAGGGACTGGCCAACGTTGGAGGGTACGTATAATAGGGCGGTGAAGGTGCAGCTAGCCATGGGATGCAGGAGCAGGCGGAGCCTACGGGGTGGTTCGGTTTGGGCGGCTAGAGGAAGAAGAAGACAAGAGATAGAAGATACACGACAGATGTTGGATTTCAATCCAACGGCTGGTAGGCAGAATCGTTTGTTGACTGGCTAGTAAGTCGACACCACCTTGCATAGGCTATTTCCTCACGGGTCCCAAATGTCAGAATCCAAACCTATCACGGTCATGCAGCCTTTCCTATGAAAATTTACAGCCCATTTGATGTGCTAGCTCGAAATAAGTTTGTGGGTGCTGGTGGGGGCTAATCACTCGGCTTCTGTAATGTACAGTGAGCTCAAGCAGCCGACGAGAGTGATGTTATTTCCCTTGGTTGGGATTTGTTACAATATTTCACTCTAAATTATACGAATGGCAAGCCATTTGCCTTGTTTCAAAGAAAATATGACAGTCACAGCCGATTTGAAAAGGGCAGGAACATCTAACTCCAGCTTACAAACTATAAAAAAGCACAAGGGTTAATTGTTCATCAGGTTCAGGTTGAAAAGGGAACAACATCTAACTCCAGCACTATTTTCGGCAGTCACAGTCAAATGGATCGGTCAGGTCCATAGAATGAACATTCCGAGTCATAAAATTTACTGGATTATGACCACAATATGTTGTACATAGAAGCCCGACACGTTCAGATGCTCTTTTGGAAACCTGAAACTCCTTTTTTTGCTCTTCGACATACCCATCCGTCAAAACCATGCTGCTGATAAACGTAAGCTTGATGGACAATAGTAACCTCGCATTCAGCAGGAAGAATGTGATAAATCTAGTGTTTGCATGGTTGGCTACATATCGTTCTAGCGTTATTGTCTTCAATTGAATCTCATGAGAAGTGAGAAAATCCCGATGCTTACGAATCCACCGATTGGTTATAACTTTCTTACCCCATTGTGTTGCCTAAATAGACATGAAGATTGAAAACAATTAAGGTCTAAAAAAAGAGTGTCGAAAGAGCAACAGCTGAACGATTAATTCTAGTACACTATATGCAGGCTTCCAATGTGCGTGAAATTATCACATTTATATACAACTTCTCCAGACATGGAAAGCATTGCAGCAAGCCAATAATCTTCTTCAGATCAAAACTATTCATTTGGATATATAAGATTTTGACAGAATTCAACACCATTGATAGGCCATCCATGGAGAAACTCTTCATTGAGCATAGAACATAATATTAGTACAAAATGTGTACTCCAGGATGATATATAACTTATGCACAGAAATTTAAAAGGCAGCTTATGGTTACAAGTGTAGATGATAATATAAAGTACTTGAAGAACTGTGGAGCCAAACACCATATTGGAATGAGCACAGAGATCATGTATTACACCCAAGGTCTCCAGTTTAGGCGCAGAGAGGACGGTTATTTGCAACGGTGAATAACTAGAATCAAGGATCATCCTTTGAAGTGAAGGGGCATCTTGGATGATGAGTTGCCTTCCATCAAAAATAATTCCAATTATTACAAGGTTAGGCGACTTTATTTGGAGACAACCGATTCTAACTTTGAAAACAAGCACCAAGCACTCAAGGGCAGGGCAACTGGAGTGGATAATGCTGTGCAATGAGGCCTCCGATATACGAACCCGCACAAGTGAAAGTTTCTTGAGAAATGGGAGTCGAAGGTTTTGTACCAGATTGTCTGGTAGGTAGCACAGCGCAAAGGTGGCGGTGTGGAGAGAGGAGGAAAACCGCGAGATGGACATCGGTGCTGAGGGCACAAGTTCATGGTGTTCGGTATGTGGTATGTAATTTCCAGGGGAATAGTAGAACTCAAGTAGCTGTAGTTCTATCAATTCAGGGGATTTCAGCCAGGCGTCCACCCTGCAGGGCATGGTATGCTTGCTCAGGTAGCATGACGGGATGCAGAGGCTTTGAACAGAGCCCTGGTGGGAGGAGATGATGGCTCTGGGAATTTCAAAATTATTGAAGACAAATAGCTAATGACAGTCAAGATTAAGGGGCACGACGCGCCATAGAGGGTGCCACCAAATTGAGAGGACTTGGGTGCGGCAGCAATCCTTGGTGGGGAGAAGCGAGATGATCTCCCAAAGGATGGCGTCCGGGAGATCGCTGATGCGGTCGACCCAAGATTCTACGGGTTCCTGGGATCCGGTGGGGGCGGGGTCGCCGTTTCTCCCCGTGCTGCCGGGTGCGGGATCTACAACAGGCGTCGCCGCTGGCGGGAACCTCATCTTCTTAGCGCTGGGGTCAGCCGACTCCATTTTCCTCGAGGGCATCGCGTCGTGCTCACAGATTTGAGCAGAGTAACGAATGACAAGCCTAGTTGTAGTGCGAGTGAAGAAGAAGGGGAGATGAGGTTTTTGTTGTAGTAGTGAGGAAGAAGGGGAGCTGGGGTTTTTTGTAGGAGTGAGGTGAGGAATTTGGGGGTACAAGTGGAGCGAGCTGACGTGAGGTGGGTGGGAGCAAGGAGGAAGAAGAGCACCCAGGTTTTTTGGGGGCCGGTGTGCTGGGTGTGGGTAGCGCCTCTCATTCAGTAAATATAGGGCTTTTGAATTGATTTTACTATTTACTAGTGTGGATGGGCTGTTTGTCTTGGGCCCAAAGAAACAATTACTACTAGTACAGTGGAGACACTCTACAGCTACCCAGAAAAACAATTACTACTAGTACAGTGGAGACACTCTACCACTTCTGGCTCCTCCTAGGTCATTGAAATGTCTCCCTCTACTGAATGCCGTTATACTTTTGTTCACCGACATGCGGGACATGCAGCGTGCGGGCCCAAATGCCATCCACCAAATTAGAAGGCAGTATGCAGGCGGAGAGTCACCCCGGTCATAACGCGGCAGTAACGAGCCGTCGTATCACAAAACCCCACCTCCCCGCAGTCTAAGTTTGACGGATGAAGCAACCATCATTTCACTCTTCGCTGAATCCCATTCTCCCTCACCGTCTTCAAGAAAGGCAATACTCGCATCTGCCACTGTTCTTCTCTCCCAACAAAGGGAAGGTAAGCAGATCGTGATGTTGGTATATTTTCGTTCAGAGAAAAAAAAGAACTTTTGCAAAGCAGTAACCGATCCTCACTCTCTTTTTTGATTCATTGTCATTGCGATTGTGTTTTCCTTTCAGTGGTCTCCTAGTATTCATCAATTTCATGATGGACCAAGGAGAACCAGGTAAAGATCTGCCGATATTGGAGCAGACGCGGGAGGCTGATCCCCACGAGACAGAGAGCTCCAAGAAGATGGAGGCAGCCACTAAGCCGACCCAGATACGCTCACGGCCACTACTGAGATGGTCAACACCCCGTTTGAGGTTACAGCCCTCGTGGCACTGTAGGAGCAGTTTTCCCCCTTCGAGGATGTATCCCCCCCACTGAGCTACCCAAGGTGATTTTCTTCTTTGCCGATCTTGATTGTGGTTTTTCATCTAAGTATGTGGTGATTAATAATGCAAAATTTTATTAGCTTCGATGCCATGCTATACATAGTGGTTTAAATAACTTGTGTTTCTTATACTGAAAAGTAATTCAGAATTTGTTTCTATTTCAATTAGAGCCCTGATGGAGGCAAGGAATGTGTGGTTGTACATGTCACTCGCTATGAGGCGGATGACCTGAATATACGCACTGGGAAAACAAAGTTCTTAGGCTGTTGGATCCTGGAAGCCATTTGCGGTTATACCAATGAAGAGTTGTATTCCAGCCTCACTGTTGCCAGGCGTGTTGTCCAGGGTGTACTAAAGCACAAGAAGTTCAAAGCTACTCCTTCGTTTGTGAGGCATACTGTTCTTGTCAAGCTTATGCAGGAAGATGACGTGGCATGCCTCCACAAACAAGTTTATCAGTGGCAAGGCCACAAGGTTGTCTTCATGAAGGTTCACATGATTGAGCTGCTGTGGGACGTCCTCGATGATGTTCATGGCAAGGTCCATCTTGTGTTCAAGGCATGAAATAGTTGCCCCAGATAGTGTTTAATAGTAGTTTGGATTGTGTCTAATTGTCCGAACCTTGCCTTTTATCAACCCCTACGGGGCTAGTACTCTGTTTGAATCCGTCTATGGGAACTGCTGCTACTTTTGTGTGCCCGTTAATCATGTGAGGGCCATTGTAATTGTTACCAAAACAGATGCATCCTCACTAGTTTTTTCATGAATATGGCATGGTAAGACATAAGTTGTGACAGTTTATCATACGAGCAGTGTGTGTTTTGATGAAATAGAGCACTTGTTCGAGAACTGTGCGCCGACGTATACATAAGTACTTGTAAACACTGTTGGTGCTACCTCACTTGTAAGCAGTTGTGCAAAACATGGCACATTGGCTCAGCTTGCTTCAACACTAGGCTATCGACCAGCTAACAATCAACAATCTGCTGTTTGACATATAAGCAACTATGTATCTTGTTACTGTGGTTCATGCAGTTAACTGAGGCCACAATGTAAATTCCAAACGTTCACACGCTAGTCTAGCACTCATGTGGAACACTCACATTAAACTCATCTTCATAAAAAACTTGAAAAGCATAAGTTAAGCAATTTTATACATCTCAATGATTCATAGAACATAACAAACATATACTAGTTCACAACAAAAGACAAAGTTGTGAGAAGGTTTACAAATCAGGAAAAAAGCAAGGCTTCTCTGAGCAAAGGGCCTCCCGGCAGGATTAAATTTCCTGGAGTTCACTCTGGTTTTTTCTTGTTGCCACCATCCAGGGTTAGGTTCTCTCATTCTAGAATAACCAATTGTAATTGTGGTATCACATGGAATGCTGAACTGAACCATGCAGTGTATTGACCAGGTGAAATTCTTGTGCATTCCACTAAATTTAAGCACCACTATTTGCAGAAATAAGCAGACCATAATGCCTCTTGTCCGTGCACCTGTCCAAAAAACCGCCATGCAGCTGTGCCAGCTACTCCTCGGTCCATGGATGAACTGGTAGAAAGTGCATTCTGGACTAGGATGCAGTTGTTTTCACTTGTCCCTGCACTGCAATCAGGAAGTAAAACGTATGAATCAGCTTCTTTTAGATTGCGTTGGTCATTCTACCTTAGTTACTACCAATGTAGGAATACCTTGAAGACTGGAGGTTAGACGACGACAATGAGGGATAGCCATCTCATTTTGCGCAATTCTACTAAAACTGAGGTGTGTGCTTTTGATTGCGCGGATAGAAACGGTACGGAGACAGACACCCCGAAACGATATGGAGACAGACATCCCTGTTTGTGCAAATATGAAATACGGTTATTTAAATAGTGACAAATATTTGCAGTGGCGTATGATTAACAGCAACATCTATTGTATTATAATTGGCACTAGATTTACAGTATGAAGAGTCCTTAAGTAAGTAGCATCACATCACATCAACAATGCCACTAGATTAACATGCAGAACAATAGCATTAGTATTACTGTCATGAGAGTAGCACATGGTCAGTAAATGTGCAATCAAATTTGTGCAGTTCCGCTGGGATGAAGCAATGTTAGCAGTGTGAGATTTAAGTGTAACTGCAAAAACACAATTCATGGGAAAAAAGCAAGACGGAAGCACTTAATAAAATGGTGGTGGCATTGCTTCAATTTATCGACGACACTAGACCATCACTTATAGTGACATTATGTGGCATTGCTTAGTGCTTCATGTGATTTTACATTAACGGTAGCGATATGGGCATAGGGACAGCCGGGGCATAAAGTGGTGAGGCAGATGTGGCTGCCGAGAGCGACAAACACTCAGGAAGCATGTCTGCATTTGTTCCATTTTTTATCTCCTCGACGACATTTTCCTATGTGAACACAGGAAATCTAGACCTGCTCATTCTCATTTGCGTTGTCCCCAACACCCGTCACTTCCTTTCCTTTTTCAACCAAGAGATAGGTCCACTTCCCCCCACCCTTCGCCATCCACCATGCTTTCTTCGTCTTTTCAACAAAGAGACTGGTTGGGTAGCCAGTATCTACTACTTTCCCCTGTTTCCTCTTAGAACCAAGTCCTAGATTCATGCTACAGCTTTCCCACTTTCTTCCCTGTTTGAACCAACTCTTAGAGTCGATTGTATGAACTAGCTTTACCTCTAATAATAGTAAAAGTCTAGGTGGCTTTGGAACAGCGGACAGAAGTAGAAATAGATCCACACGAAGGGAGCTGGGGCAGTAGAGCAAGGCAGGTTTCGAAGGAATATATACCTGAGGGTCGTCGGCATGTGGCAAAGACGGTGTCGGGAGGCCGCATCTTGGCCACAATACCGCAGAGAGGAAGAAGGGGTCGGAGGCCCTCCCGACCCGGCGCTCTCTCGGAGAGAACGACACGTCCGCCGATCGGGACGCGCGGGCAGCCGTTGGTCTGCTCCCTCGCCGCCGACGACAGTGTGAACGATGCACCTACACCCCTGCCCCAGTCGAGGTTGCCCGGCCGGATTTGTGACCAGCCGTGAGCTGAGAGAGAGTGTGGCCACCTATGTCTTGCTTAGATCTGGAGAGCATGAGAGAGTGAACGAGAGGAACCCTAGTAAAGCAAGCGCTAAGGCTCCTACCTATACATATAGTGGAGTGATTTTGTTGTACCAGCTTCAAAAAAATGCGCTCCTACGTGTACCAGTGAGTGGGTGTGAGAGAACTAGTGCGTGCGTGCACCGCTTCTCTTCGTGAGAGTACAATATACTATGCCCAAAGAACGTTCACCGCAAGAGTAATAGTATAAGTGTGTGACGTGTGAGCTAAAATAAAATGTGCGTGACGTCTTTTGTTTTTTAGAAGTTCTGAGGGTAGGGTGTGAAGAGCACATATGTGCATGACGTCTTTTGTTTTTTAGAAGTTCTGAGGGTAGGGTGTGAAGAGCACATATGTGCGTGATGTCTACCTATAGATAGACGGTGGGTGCGACGTGTGAGTCTGCGAGAGGACTCGAGAGAGTCGTGACTCGTGAGGGTGCGTGTGCGTGAGAGGGAGGGGGGCACGTACCAATGCAATGCATGTGTCCATAAATCATTATCCGACAAACATTCGCCACAAGCCTTTTCCTGACGAACACCGTAAGAACCGTTAGATCGGCATCTGACAGTGTCAGTTTTGCCATGTCATTTAACAGAACAGCCACTCCTCCTACACACAAATCTTCCACGTGAGTGTCAGAAATGCAGGGCATATAGCTTTATTGAAAATTCGAACCTCGCAAACTTTTACTGAGCTTTCGTGTACCAAATTGCACATGTAGAATACCCTGTATATATCATTTCATTCATCTTCGAGAGGTAACTATAAAGATGGGGGAGGAGTCTACAAAGAAAGATCATCGTATCACCCGCAGCAATTTCAACCATCCTTTGGTGTCGAGGAATATCATAGGAACTCTATATGATATGATTTTTATAGGATTTTTTCCTTTAGAGCCAATTGGTTCATAGGAATAGATTCATATACTCCACATTTCTAAGGAAATAAACATGATACCATCTCTATAGCTTTAGAGCCATTTGGTTCATATGAATGGATTCCTATACTCCCTTAATTTCAAAGGAAAATAAACATTGGCGTATATTCAATAGAAAAGTTCCTATGATTTGAACCAAATTACATCTCTTTTCTAATCCCTCCTCATAGGAATTGAGATACATGTCATCTCTAGATTCAATAGAAAAGTTCCTATGATGTGAACCAAATCACATCTCTTTTCCAATCCCTACTCATAGGAATTGAGATGCTCCATGTCATCTCTTTCCCTACAACTTCCATGTATACATATTCTATTCCTAAATAGATAGTACAACCCGCTAGTAGCTTTTTTCCAAAACATGCAACTATGGCATAAGAACTATATAGTGTGCCAATAACTTTGAAAGATGGTCATTGGATGAAGCTAATCCGACAGTGCAGAGATGGCAAATCCGAGCACTACTGGCCGTTGGATATCAGCAACATTCCACCAGATCTGCCACATGTACAATTTAGAAGACTCCATGGTTGAACTTAAGCATAATGCACAAACCTCAAAACACAAGCACTTCTCCTTTGTTCTAGAATCTTCTGTATCATAATTGATTTTTTTTCACTAAATGAATTGCCATTATTTTTTTTACTTTATGCTTTACAATGCACAACCCCATGAATCTTAACATTTTTATAAAACTAATTGATTTTGAATGAGATGAACTATAAGAACTAAACGAACATCTACATCATGCATATATGACTCAAAGCTTTACATGCTATAGTGTGTATTTATTCATAATTTGGTTTCGAAATCTCATGCATTCAATGCATCATTGCCTTTCGGTCGAACCTACGTCCACAATTTTTTGTACGTACTATATCTCCACTCGTCCCCGAAACCAAAATGTTGCCTCGTTTCCGTAAAACCAAGCCGCCCACACATGCGTCGACTCGAACCCGTTTACTACGAAGTGGCCCCGCACGCCGTAGTACTCCTACAAACCCTACCGCCGCACTCATCATCGGTTTTCTTCAAGAGGACGAGGGAGAAGCCGATTTGTAGTGGAGGCGCTTTAAAAAAAGGATCTGTAGTGGAGACCCCTACCCTAGGGTGCCCTAGGTAGCTGCCGCACGCATCATTGTTTTCTCTTTCCTTTATGCTCTTGCACCCTAGATTGAAATGATGGTTGCTTCGTCCGTCCAGCTTAATGCAGGAAAGCTGGGGCTTTGTGATTTGACCCCTCATCGCTCATTTTCTACTACTGTGGCGCTACGACCGGGGTGCCTCCAATTCCAACCGCTGCTCCGAACTGTAATTTGGTGCATCGCACGTGGAACAAGACGGTGGATGATCCACATGTTGGCCAAAGGGGTCCTGTTAAGTGTGTCGCCATTTCGTGTCCGGACTGACCCTGCTTGAGTTGCTACGCCAACACGACAGGAGTAACCTACCACTTGGTTTTGCTCCTTGGTGAATCCCGACTATATTGATGTAAAAAGATACGTGCTGAACTACCCTCTCTGTCTTGGTTTTTTATTTTTAGGCATCCTGGTTTATAGGGCGCGCACGTAGTTCAAGGTCATCCATTTGACTAACTAAATATGAGTTACTATGTCACAAAAAGTATATCATTGGATTCTTAAGCGGATGTAGTTGTATTTAAAAGTTGAGGGTGGGGCATTTCCTGCGCGGTAGGCGGGGCAGTTCCGCCTAGTCGGTTCGACAAAGACGCGAGAAGACGAGGGAGTAGGCTGCTGCAAACGTAGGGCTGTGTGATAGACAGTGAGTTACTGCTGGACAGGTAGGGCCCCGTGATTTTACTTGCCATTATCATTTTAACTGCGGCGCTACGACCGGCGTGAGTCCCGATTCCTGACCACCTCCATACAAGTGCCTCTCCCAATGCTCCACCATGTAGTTGAGGCTGGATCTTGCATGAGAGCCCACTTCTCCACTTTTTCCTTGCCTCTTTCCTCCACATATGCAAAAATGCCATGTAAAGCGGGCTTATAGCCCACTGTTGTAGTACTTACTTGCTCCTACAGGTGCTAAGCTTGCCACATAGGCATAAAGTCTGATGTGGCAAGTTAGGTGACCCAAGGAAGAAACGGTGCTAAGCGCGTGTACCTAGGTGAAAAGACAATTTTGAGTCTATAGCTAATTAAATGAAGCAAACTTAGCAACAAAAAACTACTAATAAGCACCTATGCATTGGGGACTTGATTGCTAAGCCATTTAATGCCCTTAGTGTTGGAAATATGCCCTAGAGACAATAATAAAATGATTATTATTATATTTCCTTGTTCATGATAATTGTCTATTGTTCATGCTATAATTGTATTAACCGGAAACAGTGATACATGTGTGAATACATAGACCACAACATGTCCCTAGTGAGCCTCTAGTTGACTAGCTCATTGATCAACAGATAGTCATGGTTTCCTAACTATGGACATTGGATGTCATTGATAATGGGATCACATCATTAGGAGAATGATGTGATGGACAAGACCCAATCCTAAGCATAGCACAAGATCGTGTAGTTTGTTTGCTAAAGCTTTTATAATGTCAAGTATCAGTTTCTTAGACCATGAGATTGTGTAACTCCCGGATACCGCAGGAGTGCTTTGGGTGTACCAAACGTCACAACGTAACTGGGTGACTATAAAGGTACACTGCAGGTATCTCCGAAAGTGTCTGTTGGGTTGGCACGAATCGAGACTGGGATTTGTCACTCCGTGTGACGGAGATGTATCTCAGGGCCCACTCGGTAATGCATCATCATAATGAGTTCAATGTGACCAAGTGGTTGGTCACGGGATCATGCATTACGTAACGAGTAAAGTGACTTGCCGGTAACGAGATTGAACGAGGTATTGGGATACCGACGATCGAATCTCGGGCAAGTAACGTACCGATTGACAAAGGGTATTGTATACGGGATTACTTGAATCCTCGACATCGTAGTTCATCCGATGAGATCATCGTGGAACATGTGGGAGCCAACATGGGTATCCAGATCCCACTGTTGGTTATTGACTGGAGAGCTGTCTCGGTCATGTCTGCGTGATTCCCGAACCCGTAGGGTCTACACACTTAAGGTTCGGTGATGCTAGGGTTATTAGGAAGACTTGTATGTGATTACCGAATGTTGTTCAGAGTCCCGGATGAGATCCCGGACATCACGAAGAGTTCCGAAACGGTCCGGAGGTGAAGATTTATATATGGGAAGTTGTAATACGGTCACTGGAAAGTTTCGGGGGCATACCGGTATTGTACCGGGGCCACCGGAAGTGTTCCGGGGGTCCACCGGGCAGGGCCACCTCTCCCGGAGGGCCTCATGGGCCATGGAGGGAAGGGAACAAGCCCTTAGAGGGCTGGGCGCATCCCCCCTTGGGCCCATGCACCTAGGGTTTGGGGGGAAACTGTAAGGGGGACGCCCCCCCTTGCTTGGGGGGCAAGTCCCCCCTGGCCGCCGCCCCCCTCTAGATCTCACCTAGAGGGGCCCAACCCCCTTCCTCCTCCCCCTATAAATAGAGTGGCGAGGGAAGGGATGAACACACACCTCCAAGGCGCAGCCCCTCCCCTCCCCAACACCTCTCCTCCTCCGCAGAAGCTTGGCGAAGCCCTGCCGGAGTACTGCCTCTCCATCACCACCACGCCGTCGTGCTGCTGTTGGAGCTCTCTTCCTCAACCTCTCCCTCCTCCTTGCTGGATCAAGGCACGGGAGACTTCTCCGCTCCGTATGTGTGTTGAACGCGGAGGTGCTGTCCGTTCGGCGCTAGGATCTTCGGTGATTTGGATCACGACGAGTACGCCTCCATCAACCCCGTTCTCTTGAACGCTTCCGCTCGCAATCTACAAGGGTATGTAGATGCACTCCTATCTCTTTCGTTGCTAGATGACTCCGTAGATTGATCTTGGTGATGCATAGAAAAATTTAGTTTTCTGCAACGATCTCCAACAGTGGTATCAGAGCTAGGTCTATGCGTAGTTTCTATGGACGAGTAGAACACAATTTTGTTGTGGGCGTAGATTTTGTAAATTTACTTGCCACTACTAGTCTTATTTTGTTTCAGCAGTATCGTGGGATGAAGCGGCCCGGACCGACCTTACACGTACATTTACGTGAGACAGGTTCCACCGACTGACATGTACTAGTTGCATAAGGTGGCTAGCGGGTGTCTGTCTCTCCCAACTTAGTCGGATCGGATTCGATGAAAAGGGTCCTTACGAAGGGTAAATACAAATTGGCATATCACGTTGTGGTTTTGGCGTAGGTAAGAAACGTTCTTGCTAGAACCCTATAGCAGCCACATAAAAACTTGCAACAACAATTAGAGGACGTCTAACTTGTTTTTGCAGCATATGCCTTGTGATGTGATATGGCCAAAAGGATGTGATGAATGAAATATATGTGATGTATGAGATTGATCATGTTCTTGTAATAGGAATCAGGACTTGCATGTCGATGAGTATGACAACCGGCAAGAGCCATAGGAGTTGTCTTTATTTATTGTATGACCTACGTGTCACTGAATAACACCATGTAATTACTTTACTTCTTTGCTAAACCGTTAGCCATAGTAGTAGAAGTAATAGTTGGTGAGACAACTTCATGGAGACACGATGATGGAGATCATGGTGTCATGTAGGTGACGATGATGATCATGGCGCCCCGAAGATGGAGATCAAAGGAGCAAAATGATATTGGCCATATCATGTCATTATTTGATTGCATGTGATGTTTATCATGTTTTTGCATCTTATTTGCTTAGAACGACGGTAGTAAATAAGATGACCCCTCATAACAATTTCAAGAAAGTGTTCCCCCTAACTATGCGCCGTTGCGGAAGTTCGTTGTTTTGAAGCACCACGTGATGATCGGGTGTGATAGATCCTAACGTTCACATACAACGGGTGTAAGACAGATTTACACATGCAAAACACTTAGGTTGACTTGGCGAGCCTAGCATGTACAAACATGGCCTCGGAACACAAGAGACCGAAAGATCGAACATGAGTCGTATAGAAGATACAATCAACATGGAGATGTTCATCGATGATGACTAGTCCGTCTCGCGTGATGATCGGACATGACCTAGTTGACTCGGATCATGTATCACTTAGATGACTAGAGGGATGTCTAATCTGAGTGGGAGTTCATTAAATAATTTGATTAGATGAACTTAATTATCATGAACTTAGTCTAAAACCTTTGCAAAATGTCTTGTAGATCAAATGGCCCATGCTCATGTCAACCTCAACTTCAACGCGTTCCTAGAGAAAACCAAGCTGAAAGATGATGGCAGCAAGTATACGGACTGGGTCCGGAACCTGAGGATCATCCTCATAGCTGCCAAGAAAGCATATGTCCTAGAAGCACCGCTAGGTGAAGCACCCGTCCCAGCGAACCAAGACGTTATGAACGCTTGGTAGTTGCGTGTCGATGACTACTCCCTCGTTCACTGCGGCATGCTTTACAGCTTAGAACCGGGGCTCCAAAAGCATTTTCAGCAACATGGAGCATATGAGATGTTCGAAGAGCTAAAAATGGTTTTCCAAGCTCATGCCCGGGTCGAGAGATATGAAGTCTCCGACACGTTCTACAGCTATAAGATGGAGGAAAATAGTTCTGTCAGCAAGCACATACTCAAAATGTCTTGGTTGCACAACCACTTGTCCCAGCTGGACATTAACCTCCCGGATGAGGCGGTCATTGACATAATCCTTCAGTCGTTCCCACCTAGCTACAAGAGCTTTGTGATGAACTACAATATGCAGGGGATGGTGAAAACTATTCCTGAGGTATTTTCAATGCTGAAATCAGCAGAAGTAGAAATCAAAACGGAACATCAAGTGTTGATGGTCAATAAAACCACTAGTTTCAAGAAAGGAAAGGGTAAGAAGAACTTCAAGAAGGACGGCAAGGGAGTTGCCGCGCCTGGTAAGCCAATTGCCGGGAAGAAGCCAAAGCACGGACCCAAACCTGAGACTGAGTGCTTTTATTGCAAGGGGAACGGTCACTGGAAGCGGAACTGCCCTAAGTACTTAGCGGATAAGAAGGCCGGCAACACCAAAGGTATATGTGATATACATGTTATTGATGTGTACCTTACCAGTACTCGTAGTAGCTCCTCGGTATTTGATGCCGGTGCGGTTGCTCACATTTGTAACTCAAAACAGGAGCTGCGGAATAACCGGAGACTGGCGAAGGATGAGGTGATTATGCGCGTCGGGAATGGTTCCAAGGTCAATGTGATCGCCGTCGGCACGCTACCTCTGCATTTACCTACGGGATTAGTTTTGAACCTCAATAATTGTTATTTAGTGCCAACTTTGAGCATGAACATTGTATCTGGATCTCGTTTAATGCGAGATGGCTACTCATTTAAATCCGAGAATAATGGTTGTTCTATTTATATGAGAGATATGTTTTATGGTCATGCCCCGCTGGTCAATGGTTTATTCTTAAATAATCTCAAACGTGATGTTACACATATTCATAGTGTGAATACCAAAAGATATAAGATTGATAACGATAGTCCCACATATCTGTGGCACTGCCGCCTTGGTCACATTGGTGTCAAACGCATGAAGAAGCTCCATACTGATGGACTTTTGGAGTCTCTTGATTTCAAATCATTTGACACGTGCGAACCATGCCTCATGGGGAAAATGACCAAGACTCCGTTCTCCGGAACAATGGAGCGAGCAACCAACTTATTAGAAATTATACATACTGATGTGTGCGGTCCAATGAGCGTTGAGGCTCGCGGTGGCTATCGTTATGTTCTCACCCTCACTGATGACTTAAGTAGATATGGGTATGTCTACTTGATGAAACACAAGTCTGAGACCTTTGAAAAGTTCAAGGAATTTCAGAATGAGGTAGAGAATCAACGTGACCAAAAAATAAAGTTCTTACGATCAGATTGGTACACACTTAAGGAAATGTGGAATTGTTCTTATTGATAGGAGAGTTGTCTCGGTCATGTCTGCGTGATTCCCGAACCCGTAGGGTCTACACACTTAAGGTTCGGTGACGCTAGGGTTATTAGGAAGACTTGTATGTGATTACCGAATGTTGTTCAGAGTCTCGGATGAGATCCCAGACGTCACGAGGAGTTCCGGAATGGTCCAGAGGTGAAGATTTATATATGGGAAGTTGCAATACGGTCACCGGAAAGTTTCGGGGGCATACCAGTATTATACCGGGGCTACCGGAAGGGTTCCGGGGGTCCACCGGGAGGGCCACCTCTCCCGGAGGGCCTCATGGGCCGTGGAGGGAAGGGAACAAGCCCTTAGAGGGCTGGGCACATCCCCCCTTGGGCCCATGCACCTAGGGTTTGGGGGGAAACCCTAAGGGGGGCGCCCCCCTTGCTTGGGGGGCAAGTCCCCCCCTTTGCCGCCCCCCTCTAGTTGTCATCTAGAGGGGGCCGACCCCCTTCCTTCTCCCCCTTTAAATAGAGGGGCGAGGGGAGGGCTGAACACACACCTCCAAGGCACAGCCCCTCCCCTCCCCAACACCTCTCCTCCTCCGCAGAAGCTTGGCGAAGCCTTGCCGGAGTACTGCCTCTCCATCACCACCACGCCGTCATGCTGCTGTTGGAGCTCTCTTCCTCAACCTCTCCCTCCTCCTTGCTGGATCAAGGCGCGGGAGACGTCTCCGCTCCGTACCTGTGTTGAACGCGGAGGTGTCGTCCGTTCGGCGCTAGGATCTTCGGTGATTTGGATCACGATGAGTACGACTCCATCAACCCCGTTCTCTTGAACGCTTCCGCTCGCGATCTACAAGGGTATGTAGATGCACTCCTATCTCTCTCATTGCTAGATGACTCCATAGATTGATCTTGGTGATGCGTAGAAATTTTTTATTTTCTGCAACGATCTCCAACACTTAGCACCTCATCTAAGCACCATTTCATTGGAAGAGGTCACTCCTTGGAAAATGCAACAAATACTACTCCCTCTGTCCCATAATATAAGAACGTTTTTGGCACTACACTAGTGTCAAAAACGTTCTTATATTATGGGATGGAGGGAGTACGAAGAAAGAAATAGAGAGATGTAAAAAAATACACTTATAGACAACCTTATAGCTAACCTTGCTGTAGTATGATTGACTAAGTGATGACTATGTATGACATGCCAACATCAGATAGCCTAACGCACTGTGTTAAATCTCCAAGGGCGCGACTGCGGGAGCGACACGACGGTCGTGGTAGGCGCGACCATGATATGGGCGGCTGGCAGCCTTGGATCTGATATCAAACGGTCGCATGCTAAGTTGCTGAAAATTTGCAGAATAACCCTCCATGATAGGATATTCACCCATAGGTCTAGAATCATGCCATGCAACCGTTCGATCTCAGATCCAAGGGCTCTCGGAAGCCGATATCATGGGAGAATGGAAAGCCACTACCCTGCCGTTCGCACGCTGGCAGTTCGCCCCTACTCGTCCTCGCACATCCTTTAATATTACGGCAGTTCGCTCCTAGTCGTCCCGTCCTTTCACATTACCGCAGTTCCACTAATCCTAACCCTCCTCCCAAATCCATGGCGTCCCAAATCTCCATGATCGGCGGTGAGTACAAGGTTAGAACCATCACCGACGATGAGTTCGACGTCATCTACACCCGTTCTTCCGCGACGGTGAAAGGATGCCTTTCTCGCTTCAGACGCATGTTCGAAAACTCACATGATGAGTGGGTCGCTGGGCTAGATGTTGAGTACACCACAGTCCTGGGATGAGAGAAGGATCTAAAGGACGAAGACAGGAAGAAGCCCGCCGTGATCTAGGTTTGCGTGCATGACTTATGCTTGGTCTACCACATATGCCATGCCGATGTTGAATGCCTGGATTTCTTCCTCGAGAGCAACCTAGTCAAATTCGTTACTGTAGACTTTACGAATGACAAAGAAGTCCTGGGTCGGATAGGCCTCGTTGTAGGCAACCCCTTCGACCTCCAGAAGAAGCGGCCGCTGCCCTCCGGTGGCCAGCCTTCAGTGCTGACCCTGGCAGGATCCATGGTTCATCCTTCGTACGGTAAACTGGAGAAACCTCATTAAACGTTTCATCATCATGCATGGCAGCATAATGTACTAGATATAGACCACATCCACTACGCTGCAATGGATGGCTACCTTTGTTTCAATATCTACAAGGGTTGGATGAAGAGCAAGAGCCAAGTGTGCGGTTCAAGCAAAGAAGTATAGACCAAGAGGAAGAGGGACAAGGACTAAGTCGAGGACGTGGACGAGGACTCCGAGTGAGTAAGGTGTCAGTATCGGTGCTCATGGTGGTTCTAATGCAGTGTCTACCGGATTAGTTGCGTAGTTTAATTTCAGGTGTGCTTAGTTTAATTTGAGGGGTGTGTTGTGCTGAGCCCCAGCAGAACTATGTTATGTTTCTTCTCGTTACTTTAACCCCTCAGCATGTACATACTACTAGTATTTCTTTAATAGAATTTAGCACCCCAATTAAGCACATACTAGCTTTTTTAATAGTACTATATGCATAATTTGGCGACGAGCGCTCTCTATATGTACCACCTTTTTTTTAATTTCAATTTTTTCTCTGTGGCGCAATCCATCGATACTACTACTGCACAAAAGTATACATTTTTTAAAAGGCTAGAGTACTGTTCATCACATATATAGCCAGTTAAATTCTCAAACTAGAACGACGTGCATGCCATGTAAACCGTTACGGAGGAAGTATGGTAAAAATGAGGTGATTTTACTGAGCGATTGGCGGGGGAACATGGCGTGTCATGCGGTCCCACGTGTCATGATGTACCAAGGCGATGCGCGTGTCCCTCTTGAGGCAGAAGCAATACTACATGGTTTGAGATGATGGCGAACCGAAGTGTGAAATAATGGTTGCTTCGTCCGTCTGGGAAGGTGTGGCATTGTGATTTGACATCTCATTGCTCATTACTACTACTGGGCCGGTACGAGTGGGGTGCGTCCCCCTACTGTTCTGCACTGTTATTTGGTGCTTGACACGTCGACCCGGTTGCTATATGTCCCACATGTCGGCGACAGGAAGTACAGAATTCATGAAAGGGAGTGTCGACAGAGGAGTATACTACAGAATTCATGAAAGGGAGCGACTTAGTTTTGGAAAAATCCGTTTTACTGGAGTACGTACCCACTAGGGTTTATAGGGCTCATCTAAAAAACATTCATTTTTCCGTTTGATAAGTCTGAATTCTACTACTAGTAGTACTACCTCCGTCCTGATTTATTGGTCCCCATAGTATTTTGTGCCAAACTTTGACCATAGATTTAACTAAGTAAATAATAATGCATGTTAGCAAAAATTATATCCCTGGATTCGTATTTGAACATAGTTTTGAGAGATATTATTTTTGGTTACATGCATTAACATTTTTTAGTTAAATCTAAGGTCAAAGTTTTGCACAAAATACTAAAGGGACTAATAAACTAGGACGGAGGTAGTAGTACCATTACGTGTTGGATTTCGAGGTGCGTTAGATCACCCGATGCAAGCAGTGTCAAGAGGAAACTCACCAATGCATGTAGAAGTTCATGGAAATTTAGGCTGGCCATAGTGGGGGTAACATAACCGGTAACATGCACTTGGGACTAGCAAACATGCTTATGTGTCACGCAATTAAAGAAGAGAGAGAGGGTTAGAGTAACATAGGTAGATACCATATCATGTTAAATGCTATGCTACTTTGTGTCATGCATGGCAATAAATATGGTCATCTATGATACTACTTTATGTTACTATGCACTATGGAGGTAGTATCATATACTAGTATCATATGCATGATACTAGTATATGATACTCCCCACTATGAGTAGCCTTAGTGGTCATTCATGCATTCATTCTAATTAATGCCTCAGTAAACATAACTTCTTGAGAAAAATGAGCATACTAATTACTTGTGCAAACTACGAAATTAATTCGACCACTCACCGTCTACCTTGGTTGGAGAGATTTTGAAATTGAGCCATAAACTGGAAAGGAGAGAGTAGTAAATTTTGTCTCGATTACTATTTGTGGCCTTGTATAGATGCAAAATGTATTTTTTTGTAGTGGCCTTGTATAAGTAAATGGAGGGAGTACTAAAGGACATATATATTCCAAAAAATATGATAATCTCTCTAACCAAGGTACGTAGGAGGGACGAGGAGTAAACGGAGGGAGTAGTAAATTTTTCTCCTCGTCGTGCGAGCCACCACGCACGTGGGCGAGGGAGCGGGCGTAAGGCATACAGTAGTAGTAGTACTACTACTACTTGTAAGCAAGCTTCACCTCATCCTGCGAGCCATCGCGCCCGTGGGCGGGGGAGACGGCGTACTAAGCAAGCTTCTCCTCATTCTGCGAGTTGACGAGACACATCAAAAGTACTCCAGTGTATAGAGCCTTGCCTCTAAGGTAGGCCCCACATGGTTTGCCTATTTTTTAACATAACACGTCAAGTCGCAATTTATTTGTTCACCTGTGGTAGACGGCCCACCCTCCACCAAGTGGACAACCGGTACACGTGTCAAATTACCACGTGGGCTGCCTTTTCGTACAGAAATGAGCTCCACCGTGTACCCGCGCGGGTGTGGTTGGTAAAGAGACGGGAGTGCGTGCACTGTGCGTGCACCTCTTCTCTTCGTTCACGTCCCCCAGCTACGTGGGTGTGTGTGAGAGAGATACCAACCTAGACATAATGCGCCGTCCATCCCCATGCCTCCGCCTAGTCCGACCACCAGTCACCACCACGCCCCACTCCTCCTCACCTTATCTCTGATATTTCTCCCTCCATTTTTATATACAAGGGGCCACTATCAAAATTACAATTTGCAGATATACAAGGCCACTAACACTAATCGATGCAATATTAATGGTGTTTGCCTCATGGTACTAGCAAAGGAGGACATTAATTATCCCTTGCATGCATGCGGGAGTTTGTAAAAAATGCATCTTGATGTTCCATGCAATGCACGGACATCTTGCTAGTCCATGAAAACAACACATGGCAAAATTCCATGGCGAATGAGGGATTTGAATCTATTGGGAGGGGCTGTTTGGATCTTGCCCAGGGTAGCCAAACTATTGGCGACCCTTTTGTCCACCGGTGCCTTTGCCACCGATGAACGAGGAATGGCTCGGGTGCTCATGCATCCTCTAGCGCGCACGTTGGAGACGAGCTCGCACGAGCTTTGTTTTTTTTGTCCCACAACGCCGCCCGAGCCGCCCGCAGACCGACCGGGGACCCGTAAATTACGCCATCCAACCGTACCCGCACACATTATGACAACAACTCAACCAACCGAACAAAATTCATGAACATGTAGACAAACTGATATTTCATATAAAAAACGACGGAAATCATTTAAAATACCGGATTTTCATATAAACATGACAGATTTCATTACATTCAAATGAACTACGCGGTGCTAGTTCTGGACAGCATAGGTATATAATACCTGGCCTAAATGGTCGGCTGCCGATCGATTTGTGTTCCTCATGTCCGGCAGCACGATCACCGGACTGCCGGGAGCCCCAGAGGTGTATGCTTCAGCACAAAGGATGACTCTCTTCCCCACTGCCCAACTGATATCATTGGCTGATGCCGAATATGATGGTGGCCGTGACCGGTTTGAGTTCATCACCGGCCACTACTTCGCCATGGTCGGCACCGGCTCGAGTTCATCCTAACATTCCCCTCTTCCGTGGAGCCCATGCAGGGTCGATGAAGATCCTCGCAACAAAAGGATCCGGCAAGACACCTGCTGTGTACGCCGGCGTCGCCTCCGCGGTGGCCTTCATGGGACCCAAGCGGCGGTGGCCTCCCGTGTTCTACTTCTGCTTGATGATGGCGGCGGACGCAAAGGCGCTGGCCACCAACTCGTCGCTCTTCGCGCACCCGGCTTCTCTCGCTGCTTCCATGGCGCGGCCGCCAGCATGGGAGTCTCGGCCACAGAAACGGGAGACGCGGTATGAGGCGGCGGCGTGGACGGCAGCAACGACACCCGTGCACCGCTCCTCGTCAAGCTGGCCTGCAGCGGCGAGTTGCTGAACCGCGCGCCGGCTTGGGGAGGCAACTGGCTTCATCGGGCGAGGGGAGGGAGGTGGATCAGCGAGCTGCATAGCTCGTATCCGGCGGGCTACCCAGCCGGCTTGGATGTGGAATAAATACTCTTCATAAGCCATTGTAAGAGTGGACAAAATGGTGAAGGAGGAGATAGGGGAGCGGCGGAGGTGTGCGATTCTTGGCCGGCGATTGGCCTCGTTTAAATAGGAGATCAAATAGACGGTGGACGGGAGAAGCTCGGTCGGCGCTGCGTTTAATGCCGGCCTGGTCATGAACGGATGTGTGTCCAGAGTGGGTTTCTCGGCTTCCACATGGGCGGGTTTCGTGGAGGCGTTTGAATGCGGCAAGGAGGCGTGTTCAGCCGAGTGTGCAGCGAGTGGCGCCCTTGACTCTGACCTAGGACACCGCACCGTTCTTCCACTGACGTGTGGGCTCTTTGGGTACATGGCCTGCATGTCAGTGACCCAACACTGGCAGCGCACAGCAGAGGAACCTTTGGTGGGCCAGGGCGGTAAGAAGCGGGCATTTCATAAACCGATGATTGTTCATTGAGTGTGACTGTCAGGACCATGATTCAATGGCACACCGATCTAGCATGTAACACCTCATATCACTTTGCAGCCTCACGCACGGTATTCCCACGGGTGTCGCCTTCCCAGGCCCGGGACTGTTTGCGCCTTTTGGCACATGTATATGATAGTGTCGCTAGCATCCATATCACAAGGAGCCTGGGCTAACATGGCTAGTCGTGAACCCAAAGTGGCACTAACTTACAGGGACAAGCATACATGACCCAACAACGAACGTGTCGGTCAACAGCGAGTGAATCTGGGCTATAGCAACTGGGCTAGCAGGACTCCGATAAACCGGGCTGTAACAGGCTAACATGAATCCGGTAGACACCGCATGACATTTCCCTGAAGGGACAGACACAAGAGCAAAGAAGGACACATGCCGGCCAGCCTAAATGTTCCAGAGCAGTAGCAAGCTACCAAGGCTCAGTGGAAGCACCAGGAGACATTTCCCGGTAAGAGAGGCCACCAAAAGGGGTGGTGGAGTTTGACTACAGCAAGCGAGCTTTGACTCGGTGGCTATCCTGAACTACGACTGCAAGTAACTCTTATGAGGTGCGCACACGAGTCCACATATTCACCATATAAACACACCACTATGGATCCGCTCTCGTCTACCTACGAGAACGCCATCCATAGCACTCACGCTTATCTTGCGCATTTTAGAGTATCCACTTCAAGTTATCTATGAACTGTACATGCAACCCAGAAGTCCTTTACCGCGGACACGGCTATTCGAATAGATAATGTTAACCCTGCAGGGTGTACTTCTTCACACACGCTCTCGCCACTTATCGCCGTTTACACATCATGTACTCATCAACCTTCAAGCGGAAGCCCAGCAAGGGTGTCGGCCACGACTTGACTAACCAGACAAGTCTCTCGTCCAGGTTTATCGCCTATTCGGGTTCCATCTGCAAGGAGATCCAGCTGGGGTGTCGCTCATGGCCCCAAACAATGTGAGACGGGTTCCCAAGCCCACCATCCAGGTGCCACTTGGTATACCATGCCACTACATCTAGTCTGTCCCAAGCCCACCTTGTACCGGGTGCCACTTGGTAGACTACTAGCACTACCTACAAACACAAGAAACTAGTTGCAACTCCTGGACAGAGATCGAGTTGATTAATAAATCGAGAGAGCTTGGAGTTCCCGGATGCCAATGCGTGGTAGTAATTGTTCATGGATCACAAACACAGAACTTTGTTCCTGAGCACGGCTTCAATGAGACAACCCACCATGTAATCCTACATGGCCTCTCACCGCTACCTTTACCAAATCATGTTCACACACTTAGCTCTCAACAGTAGGACATGTTCCACAACATTCCAATTCATCCCCGATGAATCAGACCCGACTCAACTCTAAGAAGTAGCAGGCATGGCAAACAAGCATGAATGAGTAGGCACATCAGGGCTCAAACAACTCCTACTCATGCTAGTGGGTTTCATCTATTTACTGTGGCAATGACAGGTCATGCAGAGGATAAGGGGTTCAACTACCGCAGCAAGTAATAGATGAATCGTTGTTGTCCTAATGCAGTAAAAGAGAGCAAAAGCAAGAGATTGGGATTGTATCGGAATGAACAATGGGTTTTTGCTTGCCTGTCACTTCTGAAGATAGTATAGTTCTTTATTGGTCTCATCGATCACATTGTCGGAACCACATAATCGAGAGGGGACAAACACCGGCAAACAAGGAGGAACACAATAAATGCAATGCACAATATGATGCATGATCATGATATGTCAATATGTTGCGATTTGAGCTAATGCAACTCGCAACAGGTTAAATGAAGTTGGTTTGAATCAAAGATTCAAATTCAAACTCCGCATGTGATGGTTGAATGCCCTTTATATGATTTGTCCTAAACAGCAGCTATAAGTTGTTTTAACATGCATGAAAATGTTACAGATGGTTAGATTGGATTTTTCTGATCATTTTTCATATATAAATTATTTCATTCTGAGTTATGGTTGAATTTCTATGAATTTTTGAAGTTCTGGATATTTTCTGGAATTTCCTGAATTAAAATTAACCAGAAAATGAGTTATTGCGTCAGCACTACGTCACAGTGACGTCAGCTAGTCAACGGGGCCGGTCCAGGTCAAACCTGACCAGTGGGGTCCACTGGTCAGTGACACAATTAACTAACCGAGTTAGTTAGTGTTAGGTTAAGTACTAATCTAGGTTAATTAGCACTAACTAAACCTAACTAATAACTAACAGGTGCAGGGTCCACACGTCAGTGACTTCGTGGGTTAACTAAAAATTATTTAGCACTAAGCTAAAATTAGCAAGGCTTTGGGCCCACCTGTCATTGACCTAGGGGAAGTTAAACCCCTGGTTAAAAGGTCAAACGCGCCGGCGGCGACAGACATGGTGGAGAGGCTCGGAAAACGCCCTCCGGCGACCAAATCGGCGGCGGAGATCGGCTAATAGAAGCTGGAGCTCGCGCGCGTCGAGTGGTGGCATTGGGAGGTGCTTGGGTGGCCGGAAACATCGCCGACGATGACCATGGCGGTTGTCGGAGTTCGGGCGAGGTCGAAGCCATCGCTATGAGGCACGGCGAGGCGCGTGAGAGGTGCTATGGGCTTCTGCGAGTGCGGTGAAGACAATGGTGTGCTCGGAATCAAGCCAATGTGGCTGTGGCCACGACGGCGACGTGCGGAGGCAGCTGTGCGAATCGGTCACCGGTGGAACAGTGGCCATGGCGAGAAAACGAGCACGAGAGCAAGGGAAGAGGAAGGAGGGGCTCACGGCGAGTCGGTTGGAGCAGACGGCGAGCTCGGGGGAGGTCGGACGGCGACATAGCGAAGCCGGCGATCTCGGGCGGCTGGAGATGGGGAAGACGACGTGGATGGTGATGCAGGGCTCTCGGTGTTGTCTTGGAGTCGTCCGAGCTTGCGTGGATTGGCGGAGAGGTAGCTGGAGTTTGCGCGGAGCTCAGGGACATGGCCACGGGCAAGGGGACGGCGGTGGTCGCGGTGGTAGCAAGCGGCGGCGACGACAACGCTTGGTGGTGCGCACGAGAGGGACAGGGGAGGGGATGAGCATGGGGGAGGAGTGAGAGGGGCCCGGGGTGGCGCTGGCGTTGTCCAGAGGGGTCGGGGAGGCCAACCAAGCAGGAGGTGGCGCGCGCATGTGCGCGCACGATGGGCACACGCCCTCCTGCCCACTGGTAGGAGGTTGAAGACGGTGGAGGGCCTGGTGGGCTGGGCCAGCAGTGCCAGGCCAGGTGGGCTGTAGGTAAGCGAGGTAAGTTCTCTCTCTTCTCTCTCTGCTAATTTGTTTCTGTTTTCTATTTATTTTGATCTGTTTTGAATTAGTGAAAATACTATCTCATTTTGTAAAATCCTGAAAATAATTTTGGGCACTATTTAAAATATATGCAACATCCCTCATTTAGTTTCAGAATTATTTGAGCATTTAAATTATTTATAGCATTTAAATGCCCAAATTCAAATACTTTATGAATTAATTCGAAAATCCAAAATTGACCTAGAAATATGTGCACCATTTTTGGCAGAGGTTTTAAACCAATCCAAAAATGATGAACTTTTCTGAAGGGCATTTTGGGTTCATTGAGAATATTTTTATTTGAACCTAGTTGATTTGATCTGGTGCTAGGGTTTGAGCAATCCCCATTTCAACTTTCAAATAAATTTAGACATGATGCAACAACCAGATGCTAGCACTAAGCAGTACCAAAAGCTAGGGATGTGACAACTCACCCCCACTAAACAAGAATCTCGTCCCGAGATTCAAGACGTGAGGTAAGAAGACAAGGGGACACTATATATCACAAACTACATGATCCAACTATCTTGTCAAGGTTGTTGATTTGTTGACTCAAATTGATCTTGACGCCTTTGCTTTCGAGATCTTCATCCAAGACGAGGACAGAGACACTCTACAAGGATGGATCATCTTAATGATCACAAGATCAACTCACGGAATAAGACGTAGAAACATATCTCGAGCTAAGACACGGAACATACAACCAGAGGGATGGAGTGAAACAGATGATGAAGGTTCACTAGATAGTTGATAGTTCCACACTTAAGAAGGTGGTGAACGTAGCGAGAAGTTTAGTTGCCATGATTCTATAACAGGGCACCTTAGAGGAGGTGAATCATAGAACTATCCCTTAAGTGGAAAAAAGAATCACTTTTGATACATAGATCATTGAAACTCTTCTTATCAGGGTAAGGCAATTCACAAATGATTGTTTGACAGAGTTCGAAGGAATTGCATACTCAGATCGGAAAGGAAGCTATGGTTATAGAACAACTCGACAAACGGAAGGCACATTCCAATTGATACCGAGAATATAACAAAGTGACTGAAAGTGCTCTCAAGAACTTGAGCATTTCCATATTCATCAAGGTCTTACCAGCATCCGTGCCAAGGATCCTGGCAACCCAACTTACTACCATGATGAATGGTGATGGAGGATGCAGATGCAAAGGAAGATAACACCTTCTCAAATTTCACCTTAGCAAGGCCAAGGGATCAAAATCCGGATGATCGATCGAGAGACATTTAGCACTCCGCTTCTAATGTTCTCCTTGATGTGCTAGCGTATCCCATTCATTGAAATGGTTTGGTAACTAGAACATCAAGTAACAGGTCGTACTTCGGGAACACCAAAAAATCCATAAGGGACAACTAGGGAGTATTTCCTATGAAATCCTTATGGGGAGGTGGCCAACTTTCTTAATCAAGGTACTACAATAGTAGGTCTTCCGGCTGGGGGTGTTGGCCACGACATCCACTTTATCGATCACAGAGAGACCAATATTATATTGCTTGGGAAACGTCCCAACCATCATATCTGCCTGAGATTCAGATCTGGTTGGTGTTAGGATTTCCAGACTCATCAAGTCTAGAAAGAAAAATTAAAGCTTGCAACACAAATCAACGAGATGACGTTGCAGGATTCTCGGGAAATGAACTACGATAGCAAGCTCCAAAACATGAGCTGGTTATGCTACACACATGTGAACACGCTGTCCCAGACAAGCATGACCACATGGTAGTCTTATAGTAAAACACTACCGAGTTCAGGTTGGTAACCATCATTAATGATATCGAAGTCTCCATGCGTGGAAGTCCAAAGAGTTCACCTTGGACAGACTCCTTTATCTTTGAACAACTCAATCAGTGGCTTGGTGTGCTAGGATATACATATGGAATGAAGATGATCAGTCTATCAAACCATAGAATACTTCGCATGTACATGACTGACTTGAGATGGATCCAGGGAAACAAAACAAACTTTCTCAAATTCATGATGGCAACTTGCATCATATGCACGTGAATTAATGGAAGTCACTTCTTTCATCCAGGCATATGCTTCATGAACGAGACACGAAGAAAATGCTTTCACAAGTTTCCAACAGTAGCTCAATGTTCAACACGAATCATGGAGGAGATAAGGATGTTGTCAATGGGCTCAACAACAAGTCATCGGGGTTTCCATATAATGGAATTCCACAATCATGTGAACAAGGTGATAGCATTGGTCAGACCAAAGGATGTAATGGAGTATGCTCGAGGAAAAACCACGAGTAAGGCAACATTACAAGCATCGTTGGTTCTGATTTGATTTGAGAATAGCCCACACTCAAATCAAAGATTGGATAAGATGATAGGTCCAACAGTTGACCATGGGGATCGAGAAATGAAGGTATCATCTTTCTTCAACACTCACGCACAAGGATATCCCTTGGAATGAACTGAGTCGAAAAAGCTTTTATCTACCAACTCTCCAAGTTGTTGTTTAGCTTAACCAACTAGCTCAGGGTATCCAACATGGATTCTTGGAGAAAGGGTGGTTTACAAGAAAACCAACTTGATCACAAACTCAACATAGCGGTCAGGTGAAAACCTGGTGATACCTCCGAGAAGATATTCGGAAAATCACGAACCACCGATATGCTGCTAAGCTCGAGAACAATCTTGCTTTTCAGGCAAGACGATGTGATCCAATGAGCGAGGATTTGACAAAATCCTAGCTCATCAAGCAAGGAATGCACCAGGAAAGTGGACTAGGTAGCACAATCAATCTTAGAATGGTGATTCAGACCAACACACTAAGAATAAAATTATTGTCCTTTGACTACCAGGCAATAAGGTTTCTAGGAGTATTGATTTCACACATCATAGTTCACCTGTCGGCATTCCGGTTGCAACAACACGGGGACCGAGAAATGAATAATAAGGGCGAGAAGTATCACTATATCAAAAGTTCGTAGGAGGGTGTGCAATTCCCATGATAATCCTGACATGAAGGAGGTAATACTCTAGGATAGAACAAAATCAAAAGCTGGATTGACATTTTTATTTGCGGATTACAACTGCTTTGACCAAATCCTGGATGTGGATGGGGTTATGGAGTTTGTTTCTCCTAGTCATTCCAGAATAGAATGACTTGACGGACCACAAGAGTAAAAGGCATCGATGAATGAATGCATGCATACTCTTGACTATCAATTGATAGACGAGGGCCAAAAAAAAACTAAAGAGGGACAACCCAAAAGAACATATGATTTTCTAAGTTGTGGATGTATGGATTGGCATGTCGAACAAGTTCAACATATTTCTCTCGGATAACCCATGCAGAAAGGTAGATCTGGCAGAGTCACAACATAGAATCAAGAGCTCGTCAAGAGCACTCTGGTTGTGATCTTTCTGTTCAACGAGGAACTTCTGCCATAAGTAGTTCATGGTATTTGGAAGAGGAAAATACCATGGACCTTGAGGACTATCACAAAGGTTACTAATATCCTTAAGGAACGAGCAAACACTATCAACATGAGGTAAGTAGGGTGAATCTCGTGTTCAAGATCCCAGGAACAGAATACCTACTAATTAAATTGCATCACGGGATGCTTTCAAGAATGATGGCCAGAATGATCACACTGGGAACACAAACATGGATGGATTACTAGGTGATCCTCTAAGACACCTAGGGTCATAATAGTAGCTCCAACATATATGTCGAGGCAACAGAGTACCTCAACTCACCGATTAGTGTGGTTAATCCGGCCCAAAGAAACATCGAGAAGGGAAAGGGGAATTTGCAAATGCATCAGACTATTTAGGAACCTGGGATGACTTGGACAGCATAATGGCTGTAAATGCTCAAAAGATTTGAGACATCCTGCAAAAATGGTGGCATAACCACTCGATCATCATAATATCAAGGTTCTGAGATCAACTATGAACATACAAAACATAGTAGGAACTGAACTCAAGCTTAGAACCATCAATCCTATAGGTCTACGGATTAGTAACACGTGATCCTGATAGAAAGAAGAGAAAGCCTAGTTCCTTAACCCCGTAGGAAAGATAGGATGACTCAGATTAGAAGGGCATAAGGTAAAGGAGTAAAAAGAGCCGTATGTTCCATCCCACAATCAATTCCCCTACATATAACTAAAGCATTTCTAGACTCAACTTCGACCAGTTTGGCTTGGTAATCCTACAGGCAGTCAGACTCTGATACCAAAGCTGTCAGGACCCCGACTCAATGGCACACCGATCTAGCATGTAACATCTCATATCACTTTGCGGCCTCACGCACGGTATTCCCACGGGTGTCGCCTTACCAGGCCCGGGACCGTTTGCGCCTTTTGGCACACGTATATGATAGTGTCGCTAGCATCCATATGACAAGGAGCTCGGGCTGACATGGCTAGTCGTGAACCCAAAGTGGCACTAACTTATAGGGACATGCTTACATGACCCAGCAACGAACGTGTCGGTCAACAGCGAGTGAATTCGGGCTATAGCAACTGGGCTAGTAGGACTCTAGTAAACCGGGCTGTAGCAGGCTAATAGGACTCCGGTAGACACCGCGTGACATTTCCCCGAAGGGACAAACACTGGAACAAAGAAGGACACATGCCGGCCAGCCTAAGTGTTCCAGGGTAGTAGCAAGCTACAGTGGAAGCACTAGGAGACATTTCCCGGTAAGAGAGGCCACCAAGGATAAACAACTAGATAGTCAGATCCCACACATACCATGCATTTCAATAACATACACACAATATGCTCGATATGTGCAAATACAACATGGCATCACAACATGACTCTACAACTCAAGTATTTTATTCAATAGGCTCCGAGGAGCGAGATATTACAAACATGGGTCTCATGACCCAGCATTCAGATCACACAAGTCAAGCACAAGCGGAAGCTTAACATGTCTGAGTACAGACATCTACAAATGAAAAAGGCTGAGAAGCCTAACTATCTACCAGATCCTGCCTAGGGCACAAGATCGTAGCTGAGGTAACAAGCTAAACGTCGAAGTCCACGTGGAACTACTAGCGAGACTGAAGACTCTCTGCAAAAACATAAATTAAGCAACGTGAGTACAAATGTACCTAGCAAGACTTACATCAGAACTAACTACATATGCATTAGTATCAACAAAAGGGGTGGTGGAGTTTGACTGCAACAAGCCAGCTTTGACTCGGTGGCTATCGTGAACTACAAGTTCAAGTAACTCTTCTGAGGTGGTGCACACGAGTGCACATATTCACCATATCAACACACCACTATGGATCCATTCCCGTCTACCTACGAGAACGCCATCCATAGCACTCATGCTTATCTTGCGCATTTTAGAGTATCCACTTCAAGTTATCTATGAACTGTACAGGCAACCCAGAAGTCCTTTACCGCAGACACGGCTATTCGAACAGATAATGTTAACCTTGCAGGGGTGTACTTCTTCACACACGCTCTCACCACTTATCGCCGTTTACACGTCATGTACTCGGCAACCTTCAAGCGGAATCCCAATGAGGGTGTCGGCCACGACCTGACTAACCACACAAGTCTCTCGTCCAGGTTTATCACCTATTCGGGTTCCATCCGCAAGGAGATCCAGCCGGGGTGTCGCTCACGGCCCCAAACGATGTGAGCAGGGTTCCCAAGCCCACCATCCGGGTGCCACTTGGTACACCGTGCCACTGCACCTAGTCTGTCCCAAGCCCACCTGTACCGGGTGCCACTTGGTAGACTACTAGCACTACCTACAAACACCAGAAACTAGTTGCAACTCCTGGACAGAGATCGAGTTGATTAATAAGTCGAGAGAGCTTGGAGTGCCCGGAGCCTAATGCGTGGTAGTAACTTTTCATGGATCACAAACACAGAACTCAGTTCCTGAGGACGGCTTCAATGAGACAACCCACCATGTACTTCTACATGGCCTCTCACCACTACCTTTAGCAAATCGTGTTCACACACTTAGCTCTCAACAGTAGGACATGTTCCACAACATTCCAATTCATCCCCGATGAATCAGACCCGACTCAACTCTAAGCAGTAGCAGGCATGGCAAACAAGCGTGAATGAGTAGGCACATCAGGGCTCAAACAACTCCTACTCATGCTAGTGGGTTTCATCTATTTACTGTGGCAATGACAGGTCATGCAGAGGATAAGGGGTTCAACTATCGCAGCAAGTAACAGATGAATCTTTGTTTTCCTAATGTAGTAAAAGAGAGCAGAAGCGAGAGAGTGGGATTGTATCGGAATGAACAAGGGGTTTTTGCTTGCCTGGCACTTTTGAAGATAGTATAGTTCTTCATCGGTGTCATCAATCACATCGTCGAAACCACGTCTATCGAGAGGGGACAAACACCGGCAAACAAGGAAGAACACAATCAATGCAATGCACAATATGATGCATGATCATGATATGTCAATATGTTGTGATTTGAGGTATTGCAACTGGCAACAGGTTAAATGAAGTTGGTTTGAATCAAAGATTCAAATTCAAACTCCATATGTGATGGTTTAAATGCCCTTTATATGATTTGTCCTAAACAACAGCTATAAGTTGTTCTAACATGCATTAAAATGGTACAGATGGTTAGATTGGATTATTCTAATCATTTTTCATATATAAATTATTTCATTCTGAGTTACGGTTGAATTTATATGAATTTTTGAAGTTTTGGATATTTTCTGGAATTTCCTGAATTAAAATTAATCCAGAAAATGAGTTATTGCGTCAGCACTATGTCATTGTGACGTTGGCTGGTCAACGGGGCCGGTCCAGGTCAAACCTGACCAGTGGGGTCCACTGGTCAGTAACATAATTAACTAACCGAGTTAGTTAGTGTTAGGTTAAGTACTAATCTAGGTTAATTAGCACTAACTAAACCTAACTAATAACTAACAGGGGCGGGGTCCACTCATCAGTGTCTTAGTGGGTTAACTAAAAATTATTTAGCACTAAGCTAAAATTACCAGGGCTTTGGGCCCACCTGTCATTGACCTAGGGGAAGTCAAACCCCTAGTCAAAAGGTCAAACGCGCCGGCGGCTTGACGCCGGCAACGACAGACGCGACGGAGAGGCTCGGAAAACACCCTCCGGCGAGCAAATCGACGGCGGAGAGCGGCTACAAGAAGCTGGAGCTCGCGCGCGTCGAGCGGTTGAAGTGGGAGGTGCTGGGGTGGCCGGAATTGTCGCCGGCGACGACCTTAGCGATCGCCGGAGTTCGGGCAAGGTCGAAGCCGTTGCTATGAGGTAGGGCGAGGCGCGTGAGTAGGTGCTATGGGCTTGTGCGAGTGTAGTGAAGACGATGGTGTGCTCGGAATCAAGCCAACATGGCTGTGGCCACGACGGCGACGTGCGGAGGCAACGGTGCGAATCGGTCACCGGCGGAACGGTGGCCATGGCGAGAAAAGGAGCACAGGAGCAAGGGGATAGGAAGCAGGGGCTCATGGCGAGTCGGTTGGAGCAGACGGCGAGCTCGGGGGAGGTCGGACAGCGACGTAGCAAAGCCAGCGATCTCGGGCGGCCGGAGATGTGGAAGACGGCATGGGCGGCGATTCAGGGCTCCCGGCGTTGTCTTGGAGTCGTCAGAGCTTGCATGGGTTGGCGGAGAGGTAGCTGGAGTCTGGGCGGAGCTCAGGGACACGGCCACGGGCAAGGGGACGGCGGTGGTCGCGGTGGCAGTAAGCGGCGGCGACGGCAACGCTTGGTGGTGCGCACGAGAGGGACAGGGGAGGGGATGAGCACGGGGGAGGAGTGAGAGGGGCCCGGGGTGGCGCGTGGCGTTGTCCAGAGGGGTCGGGGAGGCCAACCAAGCGGGAGGTGGCGCACGCATGTGCATGCACGGCGGGCACACGCCCTCCTGCCCACTGGCAGGAGGTTGAAGACGGTGGAGGGCCTGGTGGGCTGGGCGAGCAGTGCCAGGCCAGGTGGGCTGCAGGTAAGCGAGGTAAGTTCTCTCTTTTCTCTCTCTGCTAATTTGTTTCTGTTTTCTATTTCTTTTGATCTGTTTTGAATTAGTGAAAATACTATCTCATTTTGTAAAATCCTGAAAATAATTTTGGGCACTATTTAAAATATATGCAACATCCCTCATTTAGTTTCAGAATTATTTAAGCATTTAAATTATTTATAGCATTTAAATGCCCAAATTCAAATACTTTATGAATTAATTCGAAAATCCAAATTGACCTAGAAATATGTGCACCATTTTTGGCAGAGGTTTTAAACCAATCCAAAAATGATGAACTTTTCTGAAGGGCATTTTGGGTTCATTGAGAATATTTTTATTTGAACCTAGTTGATTTGATCTGGTGCTAGGGTTTGAGCAATCCCCATTTGAACTTTCAAATAAATTTAGACATGATGCAACAACCAGATGCTAGCACTAAGTAGTACCAAAAGCTAGGGATGTGACGCTGACGTCATGTTTTTCATGTAGATAAGCCTACTATGTTGATAGCCCATTTGATACGTTGTGATTCATAAAGACCGCTGCAAAAACATCAATTTCCTGCTTATCACAGATAAGATTGATTAATATCCGTAACAATCCATGTCCTTAACAAAGGGTGCATACACGTATAGGTTGAGCGTGTGTCTTGCGTCGTCTGTTGTGTGCATGCAGGCGTGCGAGTGTTGCATGCATGCAAGGGTACGTTCTAGTGTTGCATGCATGGGTGCGTACATGCGTGTGTTCGTGAGTGCATGTGTACGTGTCAGTGTTGCACGCCTGCATGTGTGCGTGTGTACGTTATGTGTACGTGTCAGTATTGCACGCCTGCATGCGTGCGTGTCTTGCGTGCATGCATGTGTACGTGCGGGGTGAGGCTACACGTCAGTCGACTGACTTTTTCATCTCTAGTCATTAGATTTTCTAGCTGTTGGATACGAAATCAAGGGCCACCAGCTTATCATCTAACTCCAACCCCCTGAGCCGCCAGCCACCATCGGCCGAACCGCCGGCCCTTGCCGCCCGCGGCCGGCCCCGCCGCCACACCGCCCCACCCTCCCCGAAACTACTCCCCACCGCCAGTCCGCCACCGCACCGGCCATCCCTCTAGCCCCCCCCCCCCCCCCCGCGCCGAGCTTTTTCTCCGGCGATCCCCACCCCACCGCCCAATCGACGCCCCCAACCGCCGATGACTACCAACCATAGGTCTCACGACTTCGAATACCTGTCGACCACTAATTTATTACCATTTCTATCCTTCATATACGCGCTGACGGGTGGGCCCTATGGTAGTGTGTGCTGCTGAATATGGACCGTTTGACTGGTCAATTGATCGTGTTATCAACAAATTACGGAGCTGTATGGTGAGCCAGTGACCGTATGATCACCCTAAAATGTACTCCTATTTTATTAACACAGTACAGACTCAAACTACCATTTCTTTCTTTCATATACGGGCTGAAAGCTAGGCCCCATGATTACGCGCCCCGGTGGTGCAACACTAGTTGCGCCACATGAACCGTTTGACTGGTCAATTGATTGTGTCATCAACAAAATACGGAGTTGTATGGGTGAGCCAGTGACTGTATAATCATGACATGCATTTGTTTAACATGGTACAGACCCAAGGGCTCATATATACGTGCAAGCACTCACCGCTATAAGCGCACACACGCGGACCCTACCCCTATGAGCACCTTCGAGAGAGCGGGCCAGCATATATGATCTTGAGATTTTACGAAGTCACCATAGGTGCCTCGTAGTCGAGTGGAACATCTCCTCCCACTGAACGCACATCGTCGGAAAATACTGAAATTAACACAAGATAAATGCGAGCACCGGGACTTTAACCTTGGTGGGCTCGAGAAACCACTGTCATCCTAACCATCCAATCACATGTTGGTTAGCACGACAAAATGTATGTGGTGACCGTGATCAGCTTATTCTGAAGTCCAGTGACCATATTGTGCTTTCGCTTCAAATACAATGGCCGTAAGTGTCATCACCAAAATATGGAGCACGCATCAAATGCAAAGTCCGTCAGTGTCATCAACAAAATATGGAGACGTATCATGAGCTAGATACCGTTGTACTATTGTATATGCTTATTTTCTTAGTGGCCGATTGCGTGTGTGGTGTGGTGGGCACATCATTTCTAGTTGTGGTGGGTCAACATGAAGACTCATGGGTCGGTTCCATCCTGCACCACATATAGGTTGGACCGAGACGCGTTATACGAAGACCCATGTGGAGGACTCGGCATACAACACGAAGCTACCAGAGTTGCGGAGGACTCTATCCCCACTGGTGATAAGCCTACTATATATGATTTGTAACCCTAGGCCCCAGTATGTTATAGAAGCTTGGGGGCTAGTTTGTCGATAGTATACACACACGCACAATGCCTGGTATTCACGTGTACTTTGTACACACACCTATCACTAATATACAGTACCAGGAGTAGGCTCTTTCTTCAACTGCAAGGGTCCAAACTAGGGTAAAACTTTGCCTCGTATTACCATCCAGACTAACAGTCAGGGATATCCTACCGAATGATATGATGAAATCATATCTGCCAACTACTAAGAGAGAGGTGTGTCGGGGGGGGGGGAGCAATGTGTGCGAGAGAGGCCTAAAGATAATGTGCGTGCGGGAGACACGTAGGCACATATATGTGCGTATAGAGGGCTAGTAGAGACCGTGCGTGTGTATATATGCATGTGAGAGAAATAGTGTTTTCCAATTGAGATTAGTGAAAAGAGTGGTACATAGTAGTCAGAAAGAGAGAGAGAGAGAGAGAGAGAGAGAGAGAGAGAGAGAGTGAAACAGAGAGAGCATGTGTGTGAGACACCCCGACACCCTGAGAGAGATTGTGAGCATGTGTGGAATAGAAATGCCGATGCATATAAAGTGTGTGCACTTATGCGTTAGATAGAGAGATATATAACACGTTTGTGAGAACGGGCCGAGGCATAGTACATCTACGTGTAAAAGGCGGTTCTACGCATTAAATTAAAATATAAATGGCATTATTATTTTTGGATGAGATCATGAATTTTGCAAATTGCGTATGGACGAAAATCGGTCTATCAGACACCCATACTCTATTGAATTCTAGCATGTGCATGTGTTTATTTCATATTACCGATCCATAGAGTGAGAGTGGTTTGAAATACAGGAAATGGATGCTTTCGCAATTCATATATAAACATTAATTAGTGCACTCCATGTTGTTAGTGTGAAGCACTTTATAAATTTTTGTCACTTGCATGGATACATTCCAAATTGCTAGCTACAAAATAGAATACATGTCGAATTCAACACAAAGGGGGTTTCGAAGATTCGAATTCATTGGAAGTAAATTCATCTACTTGAACCCGAGATAATGGCATTTGTAAATCAGATGTAAAAGGGGGCATCAATCTTTGTTGTGAGTTTGAACATGCTATATATCTGGAACCATGCATGAACTAAGGTAAGTTGCATATTTTTTAATATATACTCGTGTACAATGTATATTCAAATGTACCCCCACCTTTCCAAAATAATCATAGGTTTAGGATTTTCAAGAGTAAAGATTTGTGAAGTTTGAAAAATCCTAAAAGTTCAATTCAAGAGAACCGAAAATGTTAATGCTTCTGCTCCCAAATATTGAATGAAGTGCCAAATAGGCCTGTGGTCACCCGAAACCGCACGAGACTAATGTTTGGTGGTAGGAAATTATTGTCCTGACTCTGGCCCGTGTAGCCTATCGGCCCGATGTCCAAAGGTAAACCAGGGTAGGTTTGTAACTTCACCAAGACGCCAGTCTCAACCGCCTCCAAGAAGCATTCATACGCTGTGGGCGCCTAAACACCCATGCGCTCGACCGAAATCTATCCCGCCCACATTTGGGACACCTTACTGTCCTACCCCCAACCCGCAATATGTCCAAAACTTTAGATGGGGGTAAAGTTTATAACTTTCCCCAAATTTCAAACAAGTGCGTCTCAAACCGAAACATTGTTCCCCCTTAGTTCCCCGCCTCCCTCCGTTTCCCCATTCATACTCCGTGGGTGCCAAAACGCCCTCTCCACCAGCGGCGAAACCCCAGCCTCCTCCGTCCTCCACCCCATAGCGGCCAATCCACCGCCGCCCTCCTCCATCACGCCGGAGCCGGTACCCCGACATCGTCGTCCAACACAACCGCAACCGCAACGCCCTCAAGGACTTAGCAGCTGAAGCCGAGGCAGAGCTGCCTCCACGACACCGACGCCAATTTGCGCCGTACCAGAACCACTCTGACCACACCGTCTTGCGCCTCACTGCTGCCGCTCTACTGTCGCAACCGTCCACCGCATCGGAGATGTTCCCGCTACGCCGTCGTTCGCCGCCTCGGATCTGGTTCCCAGTCGCCGACAGACGGCCACCGCACCACACTCGACAACTTGGCCATGGGTTCAACCAAGGCTCCACCATCCTCCACAACTTCTCGTTTCCAGCGAACCACAAGAAGATCGTTGGAAAAACAGAAGGAGGACACAACACTGCCTGCAGAAAGAGGTACTCCTCTTCCCTTATTCGTGCAAATCTTACGTCTCTGCTCACACTGTATTCATCCCACGAAATAAACTAGTTGAGCGCTTCTTACTGCATCTTCTTCGTGATACTAAATACACAAGGTTTCCTCCCTTTACTATTTCACCTTTGCTAGAGGTTAGTAGCCCGCCTGGATTTCAATTCAGGGTCAGTCGAACCACAATTAAAAGAAGCATCACCCGCTTAGGTGCGCGGAGCACCTAGTCCGCCTGTTCCCCGGGGAAGCGGTGCATCAGTGTCTATCATAGGGGTGTGGGGCGCAGGAGCTGCTTGTGCCCGATCTGGAGGTCGGCGGGGCTTGAATGGATGGCCGGGGGGGGGGGGGGTGCCAAGCACGGCGGTCCGGTGAGGTCAAGGGGAGGGCGCAGGCAGGGGAGGATTACTGGGCTGGTGGTCGCTGGCGTTTCGAGGAAGATCGTCAACACTGACTGGCTGGAGGTAGATGAAGGCGATCTGCCCGTTCTTTGTACATCAGACGGTGCAGAAAAAATGGACTGACCTATTTGTTTTCAGTCGACTGTTATTTTCATATAATCATGTAGTAATTTGGTGTGCCATGCATGTTGTAGAGCTATCATATGTCTCCCGTCATTTATTTCTCACCGACCTGCTATCTGCTACCTTTACACTGTACTAATTGTGCACACACTTCATCCATACTCACACTATTGTTCTTTTATGCATGGGTATTTCAGACTCTGACGCAGTGTTGATGAATGCAGAAAAGAAGTCACTCCAGTGTAATTCGAAGATAAGCACTAAGCGCTTCAGCGCTCTAATGGGTGCAGTGTCAGCAGTTGGAGACAGTAAACGTAGCTCTGCAGTTGATGATCTCAATTGCCACACACAACCATCCCAAGTTCTTGCTTTAACTTCGCGCTGTCAAATGTGATTGCATGTTGCATATGGTGTCTAGCTTGTATTGCTTCCAATTTGGTTAAATTGCATCTGCTTACTTTAGACATTATACCTTTGATAATGACATGCCTTCTTGTTTTTGATACATACTACATATGTCTATTAACCATGTTCGTACATCAAACTAATGCTCTTTTGTATCCCTCATCAATCACTTATGATGAGACAGTCACCCGGGTGGGTTACTGTGAGACGCCCTACTCGTTTAAAGAGTGCAGTGTCATCCTCCCCACATGATTCTCAAGAAACAACAAGGCTAAATGAAGATAGTCAACGTAGCTCTCTAGTTGATCACCGCAATTCCCACAGACCACCATCGCAAGTGCTTGATCTTACTTGGCAGTGTGATATGTGGTTGCATGTTGCATATGGTGTCTAGCTTGTGTTACTTCCAATTTGGTTAAATTGCATCTGCTTACTTTACACATTATACCTTTGATAATGACATGCCTTCCTGTTTTTGATACATACTACATATGTCTATTAACCATGTTCGTACATCAAACTAATGCTCTTTTGTATCCCTTGTCAATCACTTCTGATGATACACCTTCAAGTTGACAGTGTAATATTGGTTGCATCTTGCATATCATTTCAAACATGTATTGCCTCTAATTTGTTGAAGTGCCACTTATAGTGAGACACATCTAACTTGGTAGAGTGATTTTGGTTGGATCTTTCATATGGTGTCTAGATTGCATTGCTTCCAATTTGTTGAAATGCCTTTTGCTTAGTGTTTTTCATACATATTCCATCCTCCTACAATGTGGTTGCCATACATAAAAGTTGTGTTCATCAGTATCATGCATCAACGAATTTGGAAGTGCAAATTTCATTCCTTTTTCTTGTGTGTTTACTTCACAAGGCAAAATCTAAAAGGACGAAGGCACGGAATGATGGTGGTCCTCTGGAGCAACCGAAACAGATGATCTCTACAGATTCTCTTGCTACTCGTACTGCAGTGCTAGTTCCAAATCTAATCTCCCCTACTCCACAACCCAAGGTGCTTGCTCTAACATGGCAGTGTGATATCTGGTTGCATGTTGCATATGGTGCCTAGCTTGTATTGCTCCTAATTTGTTAAATTGCATCTCCTTAGCTTACACATTATACATGTGAATATGACACGCCTTCCTGTTTTTGGTACATACTACATCTGCCTATCACACCATGTTCTTACATCAAACTACTGTTCTTGTGTATCCTATATCTATCGCTTATGATGAGACAGTCACGCACGTGGGTTAATATGAGACGCACTACTCTAATAAAGAATGCAATTTCATCCTCTCGACATGATTCTCAAGAAACATCAAGCCTAAATTAAGATACTGAACGTAGCTCTGTACTTGAAGACCGCACTTCCCCTACACCACCATCATAGGTGCTTGCTCTAACTTTGCAGTGTGACATGAGGTTGCATGTTGCATACGGTGTCTAGCTTGTAATGCTTTTAATTAGGGTAAATTGCATCTGCTTAGTTTACACACTATACCTGTGAATATGACATGCCTTCCTATTTCTGGTACACACTACATCTATGTGTTAACCTTGTTCTTACATGAAACTACCTCTCTTTTGTATCCTGCATCAATCACTTACGATGAGTCACCTTTATTCGTTGCATATTGCATATTATTTCTAGCCTGTTGCCATGTATTGCTTCTAATTGGTCAATTACATTTGTTAGGGCACCCTTTTAATTTGGCAGAGTGATATTGGTTTCATCTTTGATATTGGTTTCATCTTTGATATGGTTTCTAGCTTGCATTGATTCTAACAAGTACAAGCACCTTGTGCTTAGTCTACACTTTATACATCATACATGTCAATATGTCACGCCGTCCTATTTTTCATACATATTCCATCTTCCTATCACGCGGCTGCCTTACATGAAAGTAGTGTTCGTCAGTATCATGCATGAATGAGTTCTAAAGAGCAAATTTTATTCCTTTTTCTTGTGGGTTTGACTTGACAAGGCAAAATCAAGAAATAGGAAGGAAAAGAGTAAGGAAGGCAATGATGGTAGTCCTCTGCAGCAACGTAAATGGAGCATCTGTACCGATTCTCCTTGTACTGATAGTGCATTACAAGGTCCAAGTCTCCGCTCCCCTACTCCACCATCCAAGGTGCTTGCTCTAACTTGGCAGTGTGATATCTGGTTGCATGTTTCATATGGTGTCTAGCTTGTATTGCTCCTAATTAGTGTAAACTGCATCTGCTTAGCTTACACATGATACATGTGAATATGACACACTTTCCTGTTTTTGGTACATACTATATCTGCCTATCACACCTTGTTCTTACATGAAACTACTCTTCTTGTGTATCCTGTATCAGTCACTTATGATGGGACACCTTTAAGTTGGCAGTGTGATATTGGTTTCCATCTTGAATATGATTTCTAGCATATATTGCTTCTAGTTTGATGAACGCCACCTATGACGAGACAGTTTTAACTTGGCAGAGTGATATTGATTGCACCTTCCATATGGTGTCTAGTTTGCAGTGCTTTTAATTTGTTGAAGTGCCTTCTGCTTAGTTACCACATCATAGGTGTGAATATGTCAAGCCGTCCATTTTTTCGTACATATTCCATCCTCGTATCATGACTTTGCCTTTCATCAGAGTAGTGTTCATCAGTATCATGCATGAATGAGTTTTGAAGAGCGAATTATATTCCTTTTTCTTGTTGGTATGACCTCACATTGCAAAATCAATAAAGCTAAAGGAAATTGGCAAGGCACTGGATGATGGTGGTCCTTCCGAGCAACTGAAACGGAGGTTCTCTATAGATTCTACTCCGCCATCCTCCCAACAAGATTCGCAAGACAACACAAGGCTAGACAGTCAATGTAGCTGTGTAGATGATGTGCACATCTCCCCTACTCCACCATCATAGGTGCTTGCTCTAACTTCTCACTATTACATGTGGTTGCATGTTGCGTATGATGTCTAGATTGTATTGCTTCTTACTTTGTTGAATTGCATCTGCTTACTTTACTCATAATGCCTATGAATATGACATGTGTTCCTGTTTCTACATCAGACTACTGTTCTTGCATATCCCGCATCAGTCACTTATGATAAGGTACCTTTAAGTCACCACTGTGATATTGGTTGTGTCTTGCATATGATTTCTAGCATGTACTGCTTCTAATTTGTTGAAACGCCATACAGTTTGAACCTGGCAGAGTGATATTGGTTGCATCTTTCATATGGTGTCTAGCTTGCAGTGCTTCTAATTTGTTGAAATGCCTTCTGCTTAGTTACCACATCATAGGTGTGAATATGTCATGCCATCCTGTTTTTCATACATATTCCATCCTCGCATCATGTGTTTGCCTTTCATCCGAGTAGTGTTCATCAGTATCATGCATGAATGAGTTCTGAAGAGCGAATTTTATTCCTTTTTCTTATCGGTTTGACTTCACAATGCAAAATCATTACAGCTGAAGGAAATTAGTCTGGCAGTGGATGATGGTGGTCCTTCGGAGCAACTCAAACATGGTGTCTCTACAGATTCTACTCCGCCATCCTCCCAACAATATTCACAAGACGACACAAGGCTGGACAGTCAACGTAGCTATGTACATGATGAGCACATCTCCCCTACTCCACCATCACAGGTGCTTGCTCTAACTTGGTACTATTATATGTGGTTGCATGTTGCGTATGATGTCTAGATTGTATTGCTTCTAACTTGAATTGCATATGCTTACTTTACACATAATGCTTGTGAATATGACATGTGTTCCTGTTTCTAGAACATACGTGTACATGATGAGCACATCTCCCCTACTCCACCATCACATGTGCTTGCTCTTACTTGGAACTGTTATATGTGGTTGCGTTTTCCATATGATGTCTAGTTTGTATTGCTTCCGATTATGTTGAATTGCATCTGCGTAGCTTACAACTTATACCTGCAATGATCACTTACCCATAAGACACATTTAACTTGGGTCTATGATGTAGGTTGCATGTTGCATTGTCTTCTAGCTCGTACTGCTTCTAATTTATTGAAATGGCACTTATGACGAGACACTTTTTACCTGATAGAGTGATATTGGTTGCACGTTCATATGGTGCCTAGCTTTCATTTCTTCTAATTTTGTTGAAATGCCTTCCGCTCACTGTTTTTTCATACATATTCCATCCTCCTATCATACGTGTGAATATGAAACACTGTCTTTTTTTGTATGTATTCCATCCTCCTATCCTGCGCTTGCCTTACATCAAAGTAGTGTTCGTCTTATCATGCATCAACCAGTTATGCAGAGCTAATTTTATTCATCTTCTTGTGGTTTTGACTTCATAAGGCAATATCAAAAAATAGGAAGGAAAAGAGTAAGTTAGAGGATGTTGGTGGTCCTCCGCACCGACGCAAACAGAGACTCTCTAGATTTTCCACTGCTACGGCTAATGAAGTTGAAGTCCCAAGTCTACATGATGAGTTCATCTCCCGTACTCTACCATCGCAGGTGCTTGCTCTAAGTTGACAGTGTGATAATTGGTTTCATATTGCATAAGTTGTCTAGCCTGTATTTCTTCAATTTTGATTAAATTGCATCTGCTAAGTTTATACATTATACATGTGCATATGACATGGCTTTCTGTGTCTAGAATACACTGCATCTATCTATCATACCATGTTCTTACATCAAAGTACTGTTGTTGTGTATCCCGCATCAGTCACTCATGATTGGACGCTTTTAACATGGCAGTTTGATAGTGGTTGCATCTTGCATTGATTTCTACGTTGTACTGCTTCTAATTTTTCGAATTGCCACTTATGACAATATACTTTTAACTTGGCAGAGTAATATTGGTTGCATCTTTCATATGGTGTCTAGATTGCATTACTTCTATTTTCTTGAAAATCCTTCTGCTTAGTTTGCACATCGTGGCTGTGAATATGTCATGCCGTCCTGTTTTTCTTACATATTCCATCCTCATACGGTTGTCTTACATCGAAGTATTGCTTGTCTGTATCATGCATCAATGAGTTCTGAAGAGCGATTTTATTCTTTTGTGTTGTGGGTACGGCTTGACATGGCAAAGTCAAAAAAGAGCAAGGAAAATAATATAGTAGGGAGTGGTGTTACTCGTCGGGTGAAACGGAAAAGGATCTGCCGTCGAGATTTTGCTGGTACTTATAGTGCAGTAGAAGGTCCAAGTCCACCAGCTAAATCTACAAACAGAACATCACCTGCTCCACCAGCTGCAGCATGCGCTTCACCTGTACCAGCATCTCAACGAGTTACTCGTTTGTTTACTCCAGAACTAGCCAGTTCCCAAGCTTCCTTCACACTTAACACTACTTCCGAAGCACTGCTGACACAACAGGACTTGGAAAGATCAGATGAACCTCATGAGCATCAACACCAAGACGGTACCTGACCGAGTCAAGTTGCAGTTGCATGCTCCTTTATATGTACTCTCACAATTTGATGTACACTAACACTTTCCATATTCGTGGCAGGTTTAAAAAGGCCACATGATGCTACATAGTCAGCCAAGTTAGTATCAGAGGCAACCGTTGCCGTTAGGTGTCATGCACATATCCTCCCAACGTGGATCCAGTACTGGAATGAGAAAGACAATACCCAGTTTAACACCTTCCTTGACCATTTATGCGTAAGTAATGTTGTTCATTGCAATTAGTAATATTGTCTTGCTTTGTCCCATACTTTCTAGCTTCCTCCTAATAAGACTCACATTCTTTTTTCAACGGATGAGGTTCAAGTTGGATCCGAAAGATGATGCAACTAAACAAGCATGCACTCATGTTTTTCAGTCCGCTCTGCGATAGTATCGGTACCACCTTAGAAAATCTCACTTTGAAGGCAAGGCTAACAATGAAATTGCCCAAACATCTCTAGTGGAATATATTACAGATGAACACTGGACAGCCCTCGTTAAATACTGGTCTGATCCAAAGTATCAGGTAGGCTATATATATTTGATCAGACCACATATTGAACTTTTATTTATGTATTTGCCTTACAAGTGTATCTTGTTCTAGGCTAACTGTTTGAAGAACAAAACCAACCGTTCTAAAGTGAAATTGCAACAGACAATAGGATCTCATAACTATATTGCAGACTGCGAGGCTCTTGTAAATAGCTGCTACTTCCTTCTTTCTCGTGTGCCATATTATCGTATCTATATTGACTTGTTCCAAATACAAAGGAAAGCCCGAGCGGACCAAAAAGAACCTGAACCAAATGCAGTGCAAATCTTCAAGGATTGCCACACCAGCAAGATGAAGGGCATGAGCACACCAGTTCAAGCCGCTGTTGTAAGTCCTTACTCCTCCTGCCTTTGAACTGATTGGTACTGTGATGTGTTCATTTAACTACTTGGTTTGCAGCCAATGTTAGTTACTCTGTTCACTTTTATACACAGTTGTCTTAACGTATCATTTCACCTTACATGGCCTGTTTGTTTTATATCTGTTTGCCCATGATATGAATGATTTCATACTATGTTCATCCTACTTTAAACCATGTCTTTTTATCCTTAGATGTCAATGAATGTGAGGAAATAGACAATACAGTAGGCATGCTACATGGACATATGTTCCAAAAGTGATTTTATTATGTAGTTGGCACTACAATACATGCTAATGTATAAAGTAGTTCACCAAAATAAGTTATGTATAAACGTTTAACCTACTTTGTTTGTTTTTGTCTCATTAGTAACTTATCTGGTACACTAATCTACAAGTTCAAACTTTCAGGAAGCTATGGGACAAATGATTGAACAACCACAACCACCTGAAGGTGACGAGGCTACCACAGGCACAATGTCACCTCTTGCTGCAGTGCGTCAGTATCTCTCCACTAACAGTGCAAAAAGCACCTTCCTGCGTAATTCTGTGTTGGTTGTCAAGGTAACCTCATCCAAATTGCCTACTGAGCAAAATCTTCCTGCTAGACAGAGTGATATATTGCTACCTCTTGAGCACTGCATTGGATTTCCCCGAAGAGGAGAGGATGATGCAGTAAAGTAGCGTAAGTATTTCCCTCAGTTTTTGCGAACCAAGGTATCAATCCAGTAGGAGATCACGCACGAGTCCCTCGTACCTACACAAAATGATAGCTACTCGCAACCAACGCGATTAGGGGTTGTCAATCCCTTCACGGTCACTTACGAGGGTGAGATCTGATAGAGATGATAAATAATATTTTTGGTATTTTTGATATAGAGATGCAAAGTGAAAAGTAAAAGGAAAAGTAAAAACAAAGCAAGTAATAAAGTAATGGAGATTGATATGATGAGAATAGACCCAGGGGCCCTAGGTTTCACTAGTGGCTTCTCTCAAGAGCATAAGTATTCTCCGGTGGGTGAACAAATTACTGTTGAGCAATTGACAGAATTGAGCATAATTATGAGTATATCTAGGTATGATCATGTGTATAGGCATCACGTCCGAGACAAGTAGATCGAAGAGATTCTGCATCTACTACTATTACTCCACTCATCGACCGCTATCCAGGATGCATCTAGAGTATTAAGTTAAAAATAGAGTAACGCCTTAAGCAAGATGACATGATGTAGAGGGATAAATTCATGCAATATGATGAAAACCCCATCTTGTTATCCTCGATGGCAACAATACAATACATGCCTTGCTACCCCTGCTGTCATTGGGAAAGGACACCGCAAGATTGAACCCAAAGCTAAACACTTCTCCCATTGCAAGAACTACCAATCTAGTTGGCCAAACCAAATGGATAATTCGAAGAGACTTGCAAAGATAACTCAATCATACATAAAAGAATTCAGAGAAGATTCAAATATTATTCATAGATAAGCTGGATCATAAACCCACAATTCATCGGTCTCAACAAACACGCCACAAAAAGAAGATTACATCGAATAGATCTCCACAAGAGAGGGGGAGAACATTGTATTGAGATCCAAAAAGAGAGAAGAAGCCATCTAGCTACTAGCTATGGACCCGAAGGTCTGAAGTAAACTACTCACACTTCATCGGAGAGGCTATGGTGTTGATGTAGAAGCCCTCCGTGGTAGATGCCCCCTCCGGCGGATATCCGGAACAGGCCCCAAGATGGGATCTCGCGGATACAGAAAGTTGCGGCGGTGGAATTAGGTTTTTGGCTCCGTATTTGATCTGACGGGGGTACGTAGGTATATATAGGAGGAAGGAGTATGTCGGTGGAGCAACAGGGGGCCCACGAGGCAGGGGGCGCACCTCCCACCCTCGTGACCGCCTCTTTTGTTCCTTGGAGCAGGGTCCAAGTCTCCTGGATCACGTTCGGTGAGAAAATCACGTTTCCGAAGGTTTCATTCCATTTGGACTCCCTTTGATATTCTGCTTCTTCGAAATACTGAAATAGGCAAAATACAACAATTCTGGGCTGGGCCTCTGGTTAATAGGTTAGTCCCAAAAATAATATAAAAGTGGAAAATAAAGCCCAATATAGTCCAAAACAGTAGATAAAGTAGCATGGAGCAATCAAAAATTATAGATACGTTGGAGACATATCAAGCATCCCCAAGCTTAATTCCTGCTCGTCCTCGAGTAGGTAAATGATAAAAAAGATTTTTTGATGCGGATTGATACTTTAGCATAATTTCAATGTAAATCTTCTTAATTGTGGCATGAATATTCAGATCCGAAAGATTCAAGACAAAAGTTCATATTGACATAAAAGTAATAATACTTCAAGCATACAAATCAAAGCAATCATGTCTTCTCAAAATAGCATGGTTAAAGAAAGTTATCCCTACAAAATCATATAGTCTGGCTAAGCTCTATCTTCATCACACAAAGTATTTAATCATGCACAACCCCGATGACAAGCCAAGCAATTGTTTCATACTTTAGTAATCTCAAACTTTTTCAACTTTCACGCAATACATGAGCGTGAGCCATGGACATAGCACTATAGGTGGAATAGAATGGTGGTTGTGGAGAAGACAAAAAAGGAGAAGATAGTCTCACATCAACTAGGCGTATCAACGGGCTATGGAGATGCACATTAATAGATATCAATGTGAGTGAGTAGGGATTGCCATGCAACGGATGCACTAGAGCTATAAGTATATGAAAGCTCAGTAAAAGAAACTAAGTGGGTGTGCATCCAACTTGCTTGCTCACGAAGACCTAGGGCACTTTCGAGGAAGCCCATCATTGGAACATACAAGCCAAGTTCTACAATGAAAAATTCCCACTAGTATATGAAAGTGACAACATATGAGACTCTCTATCATGAAGATCATGGTACTACTTTGAAGCACAAGTGTGGTAAAAGGATAGTAGCATTGTCCCTTCTCTCTTTTTCTCTCATTTTTTTTATTTGGGCCTTTTTTTATGGCCACTCTAATTTTTATTTTGTCCGGAGTCTCATCCCGACTTATGGGGGAATCATAGTCTCCATCATCCTTTCCTCACTGGGGCAATGCTCTAATAATAATGATCATCACACTTTTGTTTTTCTTACAACTCAACAATTACAACTCAATACTTAGAACAAAATATGACTCTATATGAATGCCTCCGATGGTGTACCGGGATATGTAATGAATCAAGAGCAACATGTATGAAAATTATGAAGAGTGGCTTTGCCACAAATACAATGTCAACTACATGTTCATGCAAAAAGCAATATGACAAAAGTAATCTGTGTCATATGAACGGAACGGTGGAAAGTTGCATGGCAATATATCTTGGAATGGCTATGGAAATGCCATGATAGGTAGGTATGGTAACGGGAAGGCAAACGAGAAAAAGGCGAAAGGGAAAGAGAGGAGGAGATTGGGAAAGAGAGGGCGAATAAAACGGCAAGGGTGAACTGGGGGAGAGGAAAATGAGAGGCAAATAATGTAATGTGAGAGATAGGGATTGTGATGGGTACTTGGTATGGTTGACTTTTGCGCAAACTCCCCGGCAACGGCGCCAGAAATTCTTCTTGCTACCTCTTGAGCACTGCGTTGGATTTCCCCGAAGAGGAGAGGATGATGCAGTAAAGTAGCGTAAGTATTTCCCTCAGTTTTTGAGAACCAAGGTATCAATCCAGTAGGAGATCACACACGAGTCCCTCGTACCTACACCAAACGATAGCTACTCGCAACCAACGCGATTAGGGGTTGTCAATCCCTTCACGGTCACTTACGAGGGTGAGATCTAATAGAGATGATAAATAATATTTTTGGTATTTTTGATATAGAGATGCAAAGTGAAAAGTAAAAGGCAAAGTAAAAACAAAGCAAGTAATAATGTAATGGAGATTGATATGATGAGAATAGACCCGGGGCCATAGGTTTCACTAGTGGCTTCTCTCAAGAGCATAAGTATTCTACGGTGGGTGAACAAATTACTGTTGAGCAATTGACAGAATTGAGCATAATTATGAGTATATCTAGGTATGATCATGTGTATATGCATCACGTCCGAGACAAGTAGATCAAAACGATTCTGCATCTACTACTATTACTCCACTCATCGACCGCTATCTAGCATGCATCTAGAGTATTAAGTTAAATAGAGTAACGCCTTAAGCAAGATGACATGATGTACAGGGATAAATTCATGCAATATGATAAAAACCCCATCTTGTTATCCTCGATGGAAACAATACAATACGTGCCTTGCTGCCCCTGCTGTCACTGGGAAAGGACACCGCAAGATTGAACCCAAAGCTAAACACTTCTCCCATTGCAAGAACTACCAATCTGGTTGGCCAAACCAAACGGATAATTCGAAGAGACTTGCAAAGATAACTCAATCATACATAAAAGAATTCAGAGAAGATTCAAATATTATTCATAGATAAGCTGGATCATGAACCCACAATTCATCAGTCTCAACAAACACACCCCAAAAAGAAGATTACATCGAATAGATCTCCACAAGAGAGGGGGAGAACATTGTATTGAGATCCAAAAAGAGAGAAGAAGCCATCTAGCTACTAGCTATGGACCTGAAAGTCTGAAGTAAACTACTCACACTTCATCGGAGAGGCTATAGTGTTGATGTAGAAGCCCTCCATGGTAGATGCCCCCTCCGGCGGAGCTCCGGAACAGGCCCCAAGATGGGATCTCACGGGTACAGAAAATTGCGGTGGTGGAATTAGGTTTTTGGCTCCGCATTTGATCTGACGGGGGTATGTAGGTATATATAGGAGGAAGGAGTATGTCGGTGGAGCAACAGGGGGCCCACGAGGCAGGGGGCGCGCCCTAGGGGGGGCGCCTCCCACCCTTGTGACCGCCTCTTTTGTTCCTTGGAGCAGGGTCCAAGTCTCCTGGATCACGTTCGGTGAGAAAATCACGTTTCCGAAGGTTTCATTCCGTTTGGACTCCGTTTGATATTCTGCTTCTTTGAAATACTGAAATAGGCAAAAACAACAATTGTAGGCTGGGCCTCCGGTTAATAGGTTAGTCCCAAAAATAATATAAAAGTGGAAAATAAAGCCCAATATAGTCCAAAATAGTAGATAAAGTAGCATGGAGCAATCAAAAATTATAGATACGTTGGAGACGTATCATATATCTGTGCTCCAGACACAAGTCCAATCCCTAATGGACATCGTTTCGGAAACAAGAATAGTGGTTGAGAAATGTCATCAAGATATGAATGGTTTTGAAACCAGACTATCAGACATTTGCTTCGTTGTTCAAGAGCAATGGCAGAAAAAGGTGAAGATCATGCTGCTCCATCAGATTCTATAGCCTGAGACATTAGCACTTAGGTCAAATGATCTGTGCTTCTATACATCTGATGGTGCTTTTATCTGGAAAGACCGTAAACTTTATGCCAACAGGCCTTTTGTTGTATGGTTGGAATTTTTTTGTTGTGATACAACATTTATGATGCTGCCACAGGCTGCAGTAATTACGATACTATTTTTGTATAGTGTAGGTTTATCTTAGTAATGTATTCGACCGAAAGCTTCGTAGGAGCCCAACATGCCAACATTCGTCAGGCCCATTCCAATTGGGCCAAAAATGATTACGGGCCGAAATTGGCATGTAGCCCACTAAAAAATCTGGGCCTAAATCAACATAAGCTTTCGTATTTTTCTGGTAGGCCTGTGCCCATAGTGGGCCTTTAACAGGTCTAAACATAATTTGGGCCCTCAGTAAAAATAGGTCGTTTACACGTGTAAATATCTCGAGCCCATAAAATCATGGGCCTTTAATAGACCGAAAGTGAGATTGGGCCCTGATTGTGCCAAATAACCCACTGGTCTTAGCAGGCCAAAATGGTGGCCCATTTACGATGCGTATCTTTGACAGGCCGAAATTCGGTCGGGCCGTAAATGTGCGACCTAATACACGGGCCTTTAATAGGCCGGAACTTTGGTCGCGCTAGATTATCGTCATTTTTATATGGGCCGTTAATGGGCCGATATGACGTTGGGCCACATATGGCCCATGGTTTTCGTCCGGCGTTAACATGCCGAAAGTAACAACAGCCGAAAGTGGCCCAAATCTATAGTGGGCCTCTAACAGGCCGAATGTCAGACATTGTCGAATATAACCCAAATCCTTCATGGTCGTTTATGGGCCAAATGTTTTGATGGCCTGTAAATGGGCCCAAATGAAGGAGGACCTTTAACATGCCGGAAATACACCGGGCCGCAATTTGGCCCAATTACTTAGCGGAATGTTAACGGGCTAGAAGTGACCATGGGCCACGTTGGTGACAAGTTTATGACGGGCCGTTGACGGGCCGATTTGATAGAGAATGTTGGGCCTTTAGCTGGGCCGACCCATTACGGTCTGCAAAATCTTGTGGGCCTTTAGCTGGGCCGGCCCATTGTGGTCCGCTAAATCTTGTGGGCCTTTATCTGGGCTGGCCCATTATGGTCTGCAAAATCTTGTGGGCCTTTAGCTGGGCCGTCCCATTATGGTCCGCTAAATTTTGTGGGCCTTTAGCTGGGCCGGACCATTATGGTCTGCAAAATCTTGTGGGCCTTTAGCTGGGCTGGCCCATTATGGTCTGCTAAATCTTATGGGCCTTTGGTTGGGCTGGCCCATTTAAACTTTATGGGCCAGTTTTGGGCCGGTCCATGTGTCAACATATCGTAGGCCCATCTCAACCGTTGGATGAGTGACACCTGTGCCAACGCGGAGCTGACGCGTGGATCCGTCAGCCAATGAGAATTTTACACGTGGAAAATCGGCATTGGTCGTGGCTGTTAGCGGGTTATCGGATCCAAAAACCAGACCCGATAGGTTAACGGCGGTTAGCGGCATACCGTTATGGTGGATGCCATGTGTCGGTCACCCTTGACGAAAGCACTTCTATGACGCGCGATTTATCGTCATGGAAGTGGACACTTCCGTGATGATAATTTTGGTAATGTCATGGAACACTTCTATGACAACACAGGTATGAATATCTTGATTCTGTCATAAAATCATCATGGATGTACATGCATGACAAAAAAGTGACCTACTGTGACAAACACGTATCATCACGGAAGTGTATTTTCATCATATATCATTTTCTGGGACAAGCACCGCTTACCTGCTCGCTGGTGTTGATGTGTGTGCTCGCGGGGGGGGGGGGGGGGGGGGTGGGGGCAGCAGATATTTAGGCTATGAGGTGGATGTGTCTATATAGTGCAACCGAATAGGTGGGAGTAACCCCAATTATTCCCGATGCTTTTTTGAGACGCGCACGAGCTCGTGTCATCTTCATGGTCACAGGAGCTCGGTGATGCGTTCTCCCCTCCTGCATCGCCTGAAGCTCTCTAAGGGGAAACTATCAATTCGACTGTTCCTAGTGGGTCTAACTAGGAGGTGCTTTGAATTTTGTACTATGCATGCAAAGAGTGAATGCATACAACCAAATAGATCAAATTCTTCCCGCGCATGCCTGATTGAGCCCTATGTGGGCAACCAAACACGGCATGTGATCCAGCAAAAATGACGGTGATTTTGATAAGATCCAACCGTGAAAACGCTCCTTCCCTCCCCACCCTTCCTCACAAAGCAAAAGGAGAGTGGAATCGTTGTCAAAAGATGACTGTGGCACACAGTCGACCGGGGATCAACAATGTCTATCCCCACAGTTGCCGCCTCGTGCTCTACTCCACAACTTCCGAAGCGATGGTTCTCCGTTGCCCGCGCTGCCTCTAGAAGGGTGGCTCAGGCGAACCCTAGCCACCACCGCCCCTGACTCTCCTACCCTCTTCTCTCCCCGCCGCCGCCAGAGAAGGCCTGCGAGCGAAGCTCGTTTGGCTGACGGCGGTGGTGGGCTCGCCTCCATACCTCGCGAGGCCTCTGGCTGCGGCGCGACGGCATGGTGGAAGAGGGATGCTGGGGCGGCGGCCCCAGGAGACTCTAGCGTGGTTGTGCCACCATGGCTGTAGGGGCAGCATGGGGGCGGCCTTGGCGGCTGGTGGCGACGGATCTCGGGCATTTGACCCAGATTCGGTTTCCTCTGGGTGGTGTGGGCTCGGGCGCCGGCCGACGGCCCTGAGTGGTGCTGGTTGCACGTCTGGGTTGCTCCCTTCTCTGACATGGTTGAGGATAGCTGGTGGTGGCGGCATGGTGTCGGTGATGCTCAAGGTTGGTTTTGTTAGACGGTTGGCGTGCTCGGCGGTGGGATTCTGATAGGCTATGGCCTGCTATGGATCCCGGATGCCAGAGCGGCGGCTTGATACGTCTCCAACGTATCTATAATTTTTGATTGTTCCATGCTGTTATATTATCACTCTTGGATGTTTTACAATCATTTATAGTCATTTTATATCATTTTTGGTACTAACCTAGTGACATAGTGCCCATTGCCAGTTGCTGTTTTCTGCATGATTTTTACATCGCAGGAAATCAATATCAAACGGAGTCCAAATGGAACGCAACTCCTGGAGGATTTTTTTGGGCCAAAAGAAAGCCAATGTGCCAAGGAAGCACTTGAGGGGCTGCTCGAGGTGAGCAGCACCCACCAGGGCGTGCCACGAGGCCCAGGTGTGTCCTGGGGATTGTGCCCACCTCGGGTGCCCCCCGAACTGCCTCTTTGCTCTATAAATACCCAAGTATTGCAGAAACCCTAGGGGAGTCAATGAAATATTGATCCAGCCACCGCAGAGTCCAGAACCACCAGATCCAATCTAGACACCATCATGGAGGGGTTCACCACTTCCATTGGTGCCTCTCCTATGATGTGTGAGTAGTTCTTTGTAGATCTATGGATCCATAGTTAGTAGCTAGATGGCTTCCTCTCTCTCTTGATTATAAATAAATGGTCTCTTGGAGATCCATACGATGTAAGTCTTTTGGCGGTGTGTTTGTTGGGACCCGATGAACTTTGAGTTTATGATCAGATCTATGTTTTTATCCATGAAAGTTATTTGAGTCTTCTTTGATCTCTTATATGCATGATTGCTTATAGCCTCGTATATCTTCTCCGATATTTGGGTTTTGTTTGTCCAACTTGATCTATTTATCTTGGAATGGGAAGAGGTGCTATGTAGTGGGTTCGATCTTATGGTGCTTGATCCCAATGACAGAAGGGGAACCGACACATATGTATCGTTGCTACTAAGGATAACAAGATGAGACCTATATCTGTCGGAATAGATAAACGGATCTCGTGTACATCATGTCATTGTTCTTATTGCATTACTCCATTTTCTCATGAACTTAATACACTATATGCAAGCTGGATAGTGGTCGATGTGTGGAGTAATAGTAGTAGATGCACGCAGGAGTCGGTTAATCTTGGACGTGATGCCTATATAATGATCATTGCCTGGATAGCATCATGATTTTTTGAAGTTCTATCAATTTCCCAACAATAATTGTTTTCCCACCATTTGCTATTTTTCTCGAGAGAAGCCACTAGTGAAACCTACGGCCCCCGGGTCTCTTTTCATCATATTTGCCTTTGCGATCTATTTTCTTTTGCATTTATTTTCAGATCTATTCAACCAAAAACACAAAAATATCTTGCTGAAATTAATTTGTTCCGTGATCTATTTATTCTATCTACCACTTTTTACTTCACGTTTTTGCCTATCTTGAGGCGCGTACACGAAAGGGATTGACAACCCCTTTAACACGTCGGGTTGCGAATATTTGTTATTTGTGTGTAGGTGTTGTTTACGTGGTGTGGGGAGGTTCTCCTACTAGTAGGATAACCTTGGTCTCATCATTGAGGGAAATACCTACCGTCGCTATACTGCATCATCCCTTCCTCTTTTGGGCATCAAAAGGAATTTCTAGCGCCATTGCTGGGAAGGATCACCTCAAGATAGTCTCCTATCAATGTGCCATTTCTGGCGCCGTTGCCAGGGAGGATCTTCAACATCAACCAGGTTCCTAATAACAAATCTGATCTGCTTGCAATTTACATTATCTGCCATTTGCTTCTCGTTTTCCTCTCCCCCACACAAAATTTTGCCGTTTTATCCACCTTTTTTTTCGTTCACTGTTTCCTCATCAAATTTGTTTTTAGTGCAATCTTATTGCATAGTCGTCATGACTCAAGAGAACACCAAGTTGTGTGATTTCTCAAATACCAACAACAATGATTTTATTAGCACTCTGATTGCTCCTCCCGCCACTAGTGTGACGTCTTGTGATATTAATACTGCTTTGTTGAATCTTGTCATGAAAGATCAATTTTCCGGTACTCCTAATGAGGATGCCGCAACCTATCTTAACACATTCATGGAATTATGCGATATGCAAAAGAAAAAAGATGTGGACAATGATGTTGTGAAGTTGAAATTATTTCCGTTTTCTTTGCGAGATCGCGCAAAAATGTGGTTTTCTTCTTTGCCTCGGAATAGTATCTTTTCTTGGAACAAGTACAAAGATGCTTTTATCACTAAGTATTTTCCGCCTGAAAAAATTATTTCCCTTAGAACCCAAATCATGAATTTCAAGCAACTTGAACATGATCATGTTTCACAATCTTGGGAAAGGATGAAATTGATGCTAAGGAATTGCCCAACTCAGGGGTTAAATCTTTGGATGATCATACAAATTTTTTATGCGGGATTGAGTTTTGGTTTCTCGTAATCTTTTAGATTCCGCCGTGGGGAGGGGGGGGGGGGTACTTTTATGGAAATTACTTTGTGTGAAGCTACTAAATTGCTATACAATATTATGGAAAATTATTTGCAATGGCATACCGAAAGAGCTCCTACTAGTAAAAAAGTCAATTCGGTAGAAGAAATAAATTCTTTGAGTGAAAAAGTTGATGCTCTTATGAAGTTGGTTGCTAATAAAAGTGCTCTTGTTGATTTTAATGATGAGCCTTTGTCTACTTTGATTGAGCAAAATAGTGATGCCTTAGATGTGAATTTTGTCTCACGAAATAATTTCAACAATAATGCTTATAGAGGTAATTTTAATCCAAGGCCTTTCCTAGTAATTCCTCTAATAACTATGGTAATTCCTATGGTAATCCCACCTAAAATAATAATAGAAACACCTATGGTAATTCCTATGGTAATCCCACCTACAATAATAACAGAAACACCTATGATCTTGAGAAAAATATTAAATAATTTATCAATACACAAAAGGTTTTCAACGCTTCGATAGAAGAAAAGTTGAATAAAATTGATGATTTGTCTAGAAGTGTTGATAGAATTTCTCATGATGTAGAAACTCTAAATATGAAAAAATTTGTGCCTAAAGTTGAAGAATCAATTAGAGCTCTTTATGTTTCTATGGATGAAAGTAAGAAAAGAGCTGCTATGCTTAGAGCTAAAAGAGAATTTTTAGGAAAAGCGTTTTCTAGTGATTACTATCATAAAAGTGATGAAGATCTTAAAGTGATTGGTGTTTCTTCTATTGATTTTTTGTTTAGTAAATTTAAGATTGATGAAAAAGGGGCAGGAGAAGAGTCAACTTTAGTTAGAAGGCGTCCCTATGATTTGGAGGGTGAAAATCTTGTTTTTTTGATAAAAGTGGGTTTGAAGAGGTCAAGACTTTAACTAGTGATGTACCCACTATTTTGGATTACAAAGACTTTAATTAAGATAGTTGCTCTTTGATTGATTGTATTTCTTTGTTGCAATCCATGATAAATTCACCCCATACTTGTGAACAAAATAAATCTTTTACTAAACATATTGTTGATGCCATGATGTAAGCTTTTGAAGAAAAGTGGGAATTAGAAGTTTCAATTCCTAGAAAATTGCATGATGAATGGGAACCTACTATCAAAATCAAGATTAAAAATTATGAGTGTTTTGTTTTATGTGACTTGGGTGCTAGTTTTCTACTATTCCAAAATCTTCATATGATGTGCTCGGTCTTACCGATATTGAAGAATGCTCTTTAAATTTTCACTTAGCGGATTCTACTATTAAAAAGCCTATGGGAAGAATTAATGATGTTCTTATTCTTGCAAATAGGAATTATGTGCCCATAGATTTTATTGTTCTTGATATTGATTGCAATCTGTCTTGTCCAATTATTCTTGGTAGACCGTTTTTGCGTACTATTGGCGCCGTGATTGATATGAAAGAAGGCAATATGAAATTTCAATTTACACTAAGGAAGGGAATGGAACACTTCCCTAGAACAAGAATTAGTCCACCATATGAATCAATCATGATGGTATCTTATGGATCTAGAACCAAACATGACAAAACTTAGATCCTAGGCGTTATGCCTAGCTAGGGGCGTAAAATGACAGCGCTTGTTGGGAGGCAACCCAATGAATAAGATTTAGTTTTTGCTTTTGCTTTCTGTTCTTGAGTGTTAGCACAATTATGCTACTGTTATGATTGTGTATTTTTGTGTTTTAGTTAGTGTTTGTGCCAAGCAATGCCTTTGGGAAGACTTGGACGAAAGTTTATTTGATCTTGCTGAAAAACAGAAACTTTTGTGCTCACGAGATTTGTTGTAATTTTTTTTACAGAAGAGTGCTTTTAAGTTGATTATTTTTGAAGAGGACTAATAGACAAATTCCTCACGTCCACCAATTTATTTCATAATGTTTGGAGTTACAGAAGTATTCGAAATTTTCAGATTGCTACAGACTGTTCTGTTTTTGACAGATTATGTTTTCTTTGTGTTGTGTGCTTGTTTTGATGATTCTATGGTTTTATTTGATGAGTTTTTTCCACAGAAAAGTTGGAATACAGTAGATATAATGCAAAAACAAAATAAGAATATGTTTTGTACAGTACTTATAGTAGTGGTGTGGTTTCTTATACTAACGGATCTCATGAAGGTTTTGTTTCGGTTTTGCGTGATTGAAGTTTTCAAGTTTTGGATTATCTTACCATGGATGAAGGAATAATGATAAGCAAAAGTCTAAGCTTGGGGATGCCCGAGGCACCCCAAGATAATATCCAAAGAAGTAGCAAGCAACTAAGCTTGTGGATGCTCCCGAGTGGCATCCCCGCTTTCTTCTAATGACCATCGGTATTTTACTTGAAACTATATTTTTATTCGTCACATGATATGAGTTTTGCTTGGAGCATCTTGTATTATATGAGTCTTTGCTTGTTTTTCTTTGTGTTTTAAGTGCAAAATCCTTTTTGGACACACCCTTTTAAGAGAGCCAAAAAATATATGCGATGCTTGCTCCTATGCTTCACTTAAATTTTTAGAGCCATGGAATTGCTCTAGTACTTCACTTATATCTTTTTGAGCACGGTGTGCTTTGTTAATTTTGAAGAAATGCTCTCATGCTTCAATTAGATTTATTTGGGAGTTAGTAAATTTTTAATAAATTCTCTCTTGCTTCACTTAGATTATTTTGAGAGAAAGAAAAAAAATTATGCTCATGATCTTCATTTATATTTGTTTGAGCTTATCAAAAGTAACATATGAAAATAGTCCCAAAGTGATATATATCCAAGGAGGATATAATAAAAATTTCATGAAGATCATTGGACAAAATAAACTTGATTCTTAGTAATGGTTTTGAGATATGACGATATGATATGTGAGTCATGTTGATGAGTAATTGTGCTTTAGTAAGAATATCAATGTTAAAGTTTGTGATTCCCTATGCAAGCGCGTAAGTCAATAGTTATGCAATGAAATTTATATCCTACTTATGGTGCATTAAATCTTTGGTAGGAAAAGTATGGTAGGAAAAGTATGCCTCTCAAAAATAATTTTATCTCTCAATTTAAGCTTTGAGCTCTGGCACCTCTACAAATCCCTACTTCCCTCCGTGAAGGGCCTTTATTTTACTTATGCAATTTTTATTTTGAATTTGAGTCTCCATCTTCTCTTATAAAGAACCAACTAAGGGGCACTAAGATCGTATTTGAGCATTGGGTGTAGATAATATTCGAGTGTGTTTCATGAATGGATCAACGATTGAGCATGATGGGCTAGGGATAACTTGCTTTAGTGTTGATATTTTGAAAGACATGGTTGCTTGTTGGTATGTGTCGGTGTCAAAACTGGCAGATCTCGGGGTAGGGGGTCCGGAACTGTGCGTCTAAGGATGGAATGTAACAAGGAGGCAGGGGACACGATGTTTACCCAGGTTTGGGCCCTCTTAATGGAGGTAATACCCTACTTCCTGCTTGATTGACTTTGATGAGTATAGGGGTTACAAGAGTTGATCTACCTCGAGATCGTAATCGCTAAACCCTAGATGTCTAGCCTCTATGATTGTGATCGGCCCTATGGACTAAACCCTCCGGTTTATATAGACACCAGAGGAATCTAGAGTTGTACAGAGTCGGTTACAGAGAAAGGAAGGTACATGATCCGCACGCCAAGCTTGCCATCCACGCAAAGGAGAGTCCCATCCGGACACGAGAAAAGTCTTCTATCTTGTATCTTCACAACCCATCAGTCCGGCCCATATCACATAGCTCGGACGCCTGAGGACCCCTTAGTCCAGGACTCCCTCAGTATGCTTGAGTATTAAAACCTTCATGTAAAAACTAGACTATTGCTTTGAATCATATAAAAGTCCATATGTCCATGCTATAAAGAAAAGAATGTGATGAACATGTTAGGCAGCATTCCACATCAAAAATTCTGTTTTTAGCATTTACCTACTCGAGGATGAGCAGGAATTAAGCTTGGAGATGTTGATACGTCTCCAGGGTATCTATAATTTTTTATTGTTCCATGCTGTTATATTACCATTCTTGGATGTTTTACAATCATTTTATAGTCATTTTAAATCATTTTTTGGTACTAACCTATTGACATAGTGCCCAGTGCCAGTTGTTATTTTCTGCATGTTTTTTACATCGCAAGAAATCAATATACAATGGAGTCCAAATGCAACGCGACTCCTGGAGGATTTTTTTGGGTCAGAAGAAAGCCAATGGGCCAAGGAAGCACTTGAGGGGCTGCTCGAGGTGAGCGGCACCCACCAGGGCGCTCCAAGAGGCCTAGGCGCACCCTGGGGGTTGTGCCCACCTCGGGTGCCCCCCGAACTGCCTCTTTGCTCTATAAATACCCAAATATTCCAGAAACCCTAGTGGAGTCGATGCAATATTGATCCAGCCGCCGCAGAGTCCAGAACCACCAAATCCAATCTAGACACCGTCATGGAGGGGTTCACCACTTCCATTAGTGCCTCTCCTATGATGCGTGAGTAGTTCTTTGTAGACCTACGGGGTCTGTAGTTAGTAGCTAGATGGCTTCCTCTCTCTCTTGATTATCAATACAATGGTCTCTTGGAGATCCATATGATGTTAGTCTTTTGGCGGTGTGTTTTTTGGGATCCGATGAACTTTGAGTTTATGATCAGATCTATGTTTTTATCCATGAAAGTTATTTGAGTCTTCTTTGATCTCTTATATGCATGATTGCTTATAGCCTCATATTTCTTCTCTGATATTTACTTTTTTTGGCCAACTTGATCTATTTATCTTGGAACGGGAAGAGGTGCTTTGTAGTGGGTTCGATCTTACGGTGGTTGATCCCAGTGACAGAAGGGGAACTGACACGTATGTATCGTTGCTACTAAGGACAACAAGATGCGATCTATATCTGCCGCAATACATAAACGGATCTCGTCTACATCATGTTATCGTTCTTATTGCATTACTCTGTTTTCTCATGAACTTAATACACTAGATTCATGCTGGATAGCGGTTGATGTGTGGAGTAATAGTAGTAGATGCAAACAGGAGTCGGTCTACTAATCTTGGATGTGATGCCTATATGATGATCATTGCCTGGATATCGTCATGATTATTTGAAGTTCTTACAATTGCCCAACAGTAATTGTTTTCCCATCGTTTGCTATTTTTCTCGAGAGAAGCCACTAGTGAAACCTACGGCCCCCGGGTCTCTTTTCATCATATTTGCCTTTGCAATCTATTTTATTTTGAATTTATTTTCAGATCTATTAAACCAAAAACACAAAAATACCTTGCTGCAATTTATTTGTTCTGCGATCTATTTATCCTATCTACCACTTATTACCTTACGTTTTTGCCTATCTTGAGGCGCGTACCCGAAAGGGATTGACAACCCCTTTAACACGTCGGGTTTCGAGTTTTATTATTTGTGTGTAGGTGCTATTTACGTGGTGCGAGGAGGTTCTCCTACTAGTTCGATAACCTTGGTCTCATCACTGAGGGAAATACCTACCGTCGCTATACTGCATCATCCCTTCCTCTTTGAGGAAATACCGACGTAGTTCTAGCAGACATCACGGCTCTGGGAGTGGTCCGACGGGTCTGCCTCATGCAATGAGGACGGCCGGTCATGGTTTTCATTGGTGGAGGGGAGGCCGCCGGTGTCCGGTGTCACCTCTATGCAAACTGGATGAGAGTGTCTCACCTTCCTGTAGCGGTGAACTCACGCGACAACCTACCCCCTTATCGTGGCTCCGATGGTTTGGATTTTGTTCATGGACAAGGCGAAATCTCCACACGGCTTGCCGATGCTGGTAGCGACAACGCCTGTGGGTGCCGTTTCCTTCTTGGGGGTGTTGCCATGGTCGTGATGATGTCCCTTCTCAAGCGCCGGGGGAAAGCCCTGTTCCGGCCCTCCGGAATAGGCGGCGGCGGCGGCATCACGACGTCGTTACCTTCATGAAGGCGCCGCCTTGGCTGCTCGCGGAGTCCTTGGAGCTAGAGTTTGGAGCGTCTGTCTTTTGGTGGGCGTTGCCCCTTGGGACATGGGCCTCCAGGGCGCTATGTATGCCATCGTGGCGCATCCTGCGTGTCTTCTTCTTCAGGCCCACGTAGGTCCTGCCATCCACCTGCCGACTCTTCTAGGCACTATGTGGTGGGAGGTACGTTGATCTAGTTAGTTCTATAGTCGTCGGTGTGGCTTGGATGTTGCTTGCAATCGTAGTGACGCGCCCTGTTTGCTCGGTGCCCCGTCTTCTTTGCTTTCTTGGCTAGGGATAGGGCAAGGCTAGTTCTCTCATTCTTGTTTGTAGTAGGTGTGGTTCTAATCCTAGGGATTAGCTTGGTGTGTTTTTCCTTTTGGCATTTTACTCAAACCATGGATGGGTCTCTTCACCCTTTCTTCTATCAATATACGATACGCATGCTTGTGCATATTCGAGAAAGAGAGATGATACAGATGCCCTATTCCATGGACATGATAAAGACGATGGCGAGAGAAAGAGAAGACAAGGATCTTGTTCTTTTGAAGAAGAGGCATTTGACATTGGATCAATCGGAAAACAATGGCCAACTTCACATGCATATACATGGCGTGGTCGAGCAGCCAACGGGGGCAAAATTTCTTATTTTGACCCTTTTCACGTGTAAAATCGGGATCTGACCCTTGTTACAAAAAATGATATCTGACCCTTTTTCCTACCGCCAAGGGGCTCGGCGGTAGGATTGTTTATCCTAGCGCCGAGGGCCCTAGCGGTAGGGAACTAATCCACGTCAGCCGCCCGCCGTCCCCCTCCGCCCCCTCCGTCCAACCCTACCGCCGCAGGTCACAGTGGTAGCCTGTGTGACCCTACCGCTAGCAACCCTGGCGGTAGGGCATGGACAGTTATAAGCCCCCCAACCCGCCTGCAACCACCTCCTTATCCCCCACCCAGCCGCCTTCTTCTTCCTCTCGCCCCTCTCTCATCTCCTCCACTTCCCCCTCCGATCTTCTTTGTTTCTTCACGGATTTTGCGGATTGAGATGGCCCTGAAAAGAGAAAAGTAAGCTCTTTTGATCCCTCCAATTAGTTTTAGTCAAACACCTTTCGATTTGTCACATTATTTGATTCAAATCCCTCCCATTTTTGAATTCGATTTAAACTTTTGAACCCTATGATTGATTTAGATTGTTTCTAGTGGAGGAGATGAGTTATATATGAGCTCTAGGCAATAGTTGGTATGGTTTTGTGAAGAGGAACCCTATGATTTTTTTATGTGATGCATATGAACCCTAGTTTTGTGAAGATGAACCCTAGTTCATATATGAACTATAGGATTTTTTGGAGGAATTTGATGTGATATAATGATGCATGTTCATATGCTATTATGCAAGTAGTGGATGTAATTGGAGATTTAATTTTGAACTCTCAAGATGAACCTAGTTCATAATTTTTAGTGTTAAAAACTTTATTCAATAAGTGAAAGATGTTGATATGGTATTGTGCATTGTTAAATCTTGTTGAATGAAAGATGGTTGAATATGATTCATTCGCATTGATCATTTATATTGGTTGGATATATGATAATTGATGAATGTTTGTTCAATAAGTGATAAATGTTAATTATTTTTTATATGCTTATGCTTATGTTATAGCAATTTTCTTAGGAGGCCACCTCTTGCGGATGACATTGGCATCAAGTATACAATGCTTGACCCTACGTTCGACAAGGGCCAACGTGCCCGTTTCATTGAGAACGGAGTGGTAATTACCTTTCTTAAACCAAATCTTTCGAATCGATGATTTTTTTTACTAATATTTTGGGTCTTCATTCCGATAGATGATCCCGCCACTGCGAATGAGGTGTCACGGGACAACTGTGAAGATGGAGTACGACAAGCGGTACATGCTGTTCTACAGGAAAGCCCGACTGCTGGGTTTCATCTTGAAGTTCAAGCGCAAGCCACCGACACTCGTCCACTCAGCTCTCACGAATTTGGTCGACCAGTGGCGGCCAGAGACGCACATCTTCCATCTTCCCTGTGGGGAGATGACGGTTACACTCAAGGATTGGGGGATGATTATGGGCCTACCGCTCGAGGGTCTTGCTCTCACATGACGAGTGGAGAGGAAGAACTGGCACGATAGGGTTAGCGCCCTCATCGGCGACTGCCCTCCAGATAAGAAGAACTGTACTTCTGGCGTCCTGCTGCCCTGGCTCCTGAAGTACTGGAGCAAGTGCCCAGAAGGTGCCGAACCATAGATGGTGGAGCAGTACGCCAGGGCCTACCCGTGGGATGTGGTGGGTACAATCTCGGGTGAATCCAAGGCCTTGTACAAGATCTTCAGCAACGAGCTTGATGCTTTGACTCCTTTCCAAGTATAAGAACTAGATTTTGAATGTGGTCGACAACACTTTCACTTGAGTATACTGTCGGTGTCAATACCGGCAAATCTCGGGTAGGGGGTCCCGAACTGTGCGTCTAAGGATCGAAGGTAACAAGGAGGCAGGGGACATGATGTTTACCCAGGTTCGGGCCCTCTTAATGGAGGTAATACCCTACTTCCTGCTTGATTGAGTATGATGAATATAGGGGTTACAAGAGTTGATCTACCTCGAGATCATAATGGCTAAACCCTAGATGTCTAGCCTGTATGATTGTGTTCTCCCCTATAGACTAAACCCTCCGGTTTATATAGGCACCGGAGGGGACTAGGGGTGTACAAAGTCGGTTTACAGAGAAAGGAAACTATTGATCGGATGCCAAGCTTGCCGTTCACGCAAAGGATAGTCCCATCCGGACAGGGGAGGAGGCCTTCTGTCCTTTTTTTGACTATAAATAGTAGGGTAAAACCCCATTGCAATTTTTATTAATAAAAAGCAAAGTAACACAAGGTCTGAAAGGATTGAGGTAAGCCCAAGAAGCAGACTAAAACCTACAACCTAGAGAGAAGAGGAAGAAAGAAGAAAGAAAAGAAAAGGAAAAACAACCGACTAGCCTAAAGAAGAAACAATTACAACAGGCCTTGAAGCCAAACTGAAAATTGTCTCTCATGCTTCTTCCTCATTCTAAATTTTAGAAGCTTCAGTTCCTCCAGAAATATGAACTTCCAGCCTTGGAATGAAGGTGTAATGTTTTCAAAAATCTTATTGTTTCTGGTGATCCATATGGCCCATGCTCCAAGAATGATTATCTCCATGAAAAATGGATACCTTAGTTTGTCTTTAAGGTCTTGGAATGCTTCTAACATAGACAGGTTTGGAGTTCTTGCTGGACAAATGAAATCCTACATTGTTGAACAAAATGACAGCCCCAAAAGAGATGATGCAGTGTTTCTTCTTGTTGACAGCCTCCAACAGCACAGTTATAATCCTCCAACACAAATTTTTTTCTTCTAAGTAAATTTCTTGTGTTGACTCGGTCATGGAGAAGTTGCCAGAAGAAAACCTTATGTTTTGGCTGGCATGAACTCTGCCAGATCCAGTTGAAGTGTGGGGGTGTCTGTTTGTGACCAATTAAGACTTTATATGCTTTGATGGACAAATAGTGTTCAGTCCCCCAAATGTAACTCCATGTGTCTGAAGAGTCTAGATGCTCAGATTGTCTCATGTCTTCCATTTGTAAGAATTCCTCATAGGCCTCAGTTGTCAAAGGGAGGTAGAATAGGTCCTGTAGCTACTCAGTCTGCAATACTTGTTGAATATTTAGCTGGGGGTTTCTGACAAAAGAGAACAAGTGAGGAAATTGGTGTTTAAGTATTTCTTGGCTCCATAGATCATCCCAAAAGAAAGCACTGACACCATCTCCCACATTACATCTAGCAATAGCTTTGTACTGATCAATGAGAGCTAAGTTCGACTTCCACCAGAATGACCCAATCATGTTGTCCCCTGGCAATTTGCCATCACTATAGTACGTTTCCCAAATCAGGTTGACCCAAGGAATATCATGTCTGTTGAAGAATTTGTGAAGGTTTTTCATGAGCAGGGTTTTATTATGTGTAAAGATGTCTAGAACTCCTAATCCTCCCTGATCCTTTGGTTTACACACTGTGGTCCATGCAACCAAAGCAGGTCTTTTGTCTTCCATATCAGGGCCTCTCCAAAGACAGTGTCTCAAGTACTTGACGATCTGTTTTTTTTATTGTAACAAGTATGTCCAGACAGCATATGAAGAAAACTGATAAAGATGTCATCACTGACTTGACCAACAGTAATTTGCTAGCTTGGGTCATGAAGATAGAGATACTAGCCAATCTTTTTGCAATCCTGTTAACTAGGGGGAGACATTGCACAACACTTGGTTTGTATATTCCCAAGGGCATACCAAGGAAAGTAAATGGGAATTGTCCTCTAGCACACTGCAAGGTGTTTGTATAGATTTCTACCCTGTCTTCAGCAACATTCAAGCGTACCATGATGGACTTCCCATAATTAACTTTTAGCCCAGTTGGTGTGGCAAAAGTATTCAGAAGTGCTTTTAAGCAGAACAACTTCCTAGCATTAGCCTGCATAACCAGCAGGGTATCATCTGCATAGTGCACAATTGGGAAGTGAGGGCATGAGTTTACTTGCAGTGGAGCAGTGATCAGGTTTAATCTCAGGGCTTTATTAAGAATGGATTGTAGCAAATCAGCAGCCATCACAAATATTAAAGGAGAGTAAGGGTCCCCTTGCCTTACTCCCCTCCTTATATAAATTCATTTCCCAGGAACTCCACTGAGTAGTACAGAAGAAGATGCAGTTGTGAACAGAGCTTCCATCTAGGTAATCCATTTCTCTCCAAATCCTTTAGCTCTGAAAATATCAATGATTTCAACATGCTCAATTGTATCAAAAGCCTTCTCAAAATCCAGTTTAATTACTAAGATTTCCTCCTTAGATTTATGACACTGGTAAATGTATTCATATGCCCAACCTATGCAATCTTGGATCACTCTATCCTTGAGGAAGCCATATTGATTAATGTGCACCTGTTGTAGAATAACTCTTTGTAATCTATTGGCCAACAGTTTTGCAATGATTTTCAGAACACCATTCAGCAAAGAAATTGGCCTGAAGTCATTTGGAGAAAGTGGCACCTCTTTTTTTGGCACTAGAGTGATGAAAGAGGAGTTAATGCTTTCAAGATTTACATTCCCATCATGAAATGCCAATATAAGCTCAAAGACATCAGTCTTAATAATATCCCAACAGCTTTTAATAAACTCATTATTGAATCCATCTGGTCCTGGTGATTTATCTATTGGGAGGTTTTTGACCACCTCTTCAATTTCTTCTTGAGTAAAAGGCTTTTCTAGATCAATGAAGATTTGAGGGTCCACTGTGTTTTCATAAAGATCATTGAGGTCAAAGTGCATTGAGTGTCCATTAGATTGCCCCAGTCTATTTTTAAAAGCCTCCCATAGGATTGCAACCTTTCCATCATGATCTGTTACTTCAACTTGATCTTTGTTCACCAGCATAGCAATCTTATTGTGTCTATGATTAATAGAGGCTTTAGTGTGGAAGAATTTTGTGTTTTCATCTCCAAACTTTACTCCTTTAATTTTTCCTCTCTGTTTCCAATAAAGCTTCTGATCATTGAGCACAGTTAATAAATACTCCTTGAGCAAGGTCCTGCAATTATTTTCAAATAGTGTAAGGTTCCTGAATTCCTCAATCATATCCCAGAGAAATATACAATTATTTAGATCTGCAATTTGCTTCTTATGACAGGCAAGGTTTTTGGCCCACAGCTTTAGTGCTCTTCTGACATTCTTGAATTTTGCAGTAATCTTTTTAGCACAATCTGAATGACCTACTGGAATAGACCAAACAGTCTGAACCACCTGTTTAAAAGAGCTGTGGTTAAGCCAATAGTTTTCAAATCTGAACACTCTAGACTTTGGGATATTTGTGCCAATTTTTATCATTCAAGGGAGGTGATCAGATATTGGTTTAGCCAAGGGAAGAGCCAAAGTATCTGGGTAGCTGGTCATCCAGGCTGCAGAGGTGAAAAACCAATCTAATTTTCCAGTAGTGGGTTGTCTTGCATGTTGCTCCAGCTAAACTGCCTGCCTTTTAGAGGTAGTTCAATTAGGCCAAGTTCACTTATTGCATCATTAAACATTAGCATTTCATTTACATCCCCTCCAGGTCTGTTTCTATCTTCAGGAGTTCTGATAAAATTAAAATCCCCCATGATAATCCAGTCTATGTCATTAGGCATCTGAATATTACCAAACCAGTGAATGAACTCAAGTTTATCCTCATGATTGCAAGGACCATAGATGTTTGTGAGGATCCAACTTTTGGAAGATGTCCTGCAGGTGAACTGAATGGATAATGAGAATTTGTTTTGAAACATTAGCTCCCCAGAGAACAGAGCTCCATTCCAAGCAGTGAGTATGCCACCTGAGGCCCCCATGGAAGGTAAGTATTCAAATTTATTAAACATCTGAGGACATATTTTATGGATATAGGCCAAATCAAAGTTTTCTCTCTTAGTTTCCTGTAAACGCACAATCCCAGCAGCACTTTCTTCCACTTTTTGCCTGATAGCCAACCACTTATCTGAGGAATTAATGCCCCTCACATTCCAGTTTAAGATATTCCATGTTCTATGGTTATTCATAAACAGTTACTTTGATCAACAGGGCCCACCCCCTGATGATAATCCCAGGCCACAAAGATATTGGGATCCACAAAAAGGACAAAACACTAAAAGCATGGGGAAACATTGCAGCAGGATACATAACCAAATGACCAGGTAAATCAAAACAACCAGAAATGAGGTCCAGAGGCTTCCATAGCATGAGATAGAGAAGTAGTCCCTTCCATAAGGAGATACCATAGCTGACACGGCAGCAAAGTGCAGGTAACATACAAAAGTTGCCTACCAGGGCAAACAAGCATTGTGCAGAAGTTGTACACATTATTGTTGACTGCATACATAATAATTCCCAAAAGAGAAAAGTAGGCCATCCTGCTAACTATCACAGGCTGATGTTGTAGACACATCATCACACAGGCCTGGATTTGACTGCTTCTGTTGTGGCCTTGGACACCTTAGCCACCTCCACCTACCCCTTCTTCTTAGGCTTCTTGGTCAATTTCTCCTGAATCTCTTCCTCAGCAACATTTTAGAAAGATTTTGACAGGTTTTTAACCACTGAATTGTGAATAATTGGAGGTATGGCATTACATGGTAGACAAGACTGAGTAGCACAAGATTTCCTTCTATATCCCTTATTGTCCTTTTTAATCCTGTCACTTCTTCTTACCTCAGTTTCCACCATAGGTTCTTTCACCCTCCTTTTCCTTGAGATGGCCTCTCCAAGAGGCAAGACTTTATTTGGAGACACCTACTGAAGAGGACTACTAGCCCCAGTGGAAGAATGAGCAGTAGGGCTGATACCTTCATTTTCTTTGCCTAGTCCCAGTATGAAATCCTTAAATGCAGGTGCCTGAGAAGTTGTACATTCATCAGGTATATGAAAAAGCAGAGTTTCTTCTTGCTCACAATTAGCAGTCAACATTTTCCAGATATCGGACTTAAGCAGATGCATGGTCCAACCAAACTTGTCAGGTGTCAATAGCAAATGAATTATGAAGTTAAACCAACTTACTAGAATTTCTATCTTGAAAGTTGGGGTAGCTCCTCGGGTTGCTGGTGCAAAGTGTTGTATCCATAAATCTAGCCCTTCTTCAGAGATTAAATGTGAACCATCAATGACTTGCAAAGCATGATCTTGGGCCAAAGTATGTAATGCAAGCAATGAAGGAGAGCCTGGCAAAGAGAAGGACCCATAGTTACCTTTAGGGTTTGTTTCAGATGAGGAACCAATGTGAGGGATTGGAACATCAGCCTTGCCCTTGATATCTGAGATATGAACTTGATTTGAAGGAATAGAATCTGCCACAAATGCATTGCCAACCACTTCGAGGGGCACTTCACAATTATCAGAAGCAGGAACTTCCTGAAAATTCTCAGGCTGCTTGTCTGGTTGTACAATGGGCAAAGAGGTGTCAGAAGCTGCCACATCTCTGGCAGAAGAGGACTTGCCTGGAGTGGGAATAGACTGCAAAGATTGATTAGCTACAACACCCTCTGGCTGCAGATTTTGTTGTGCCACTGCAACCTCATTCAGAATCGGTTCAGTATGCTCCATTAACACAATCTGTGGCTGAACATCATTAGGCTGTAAATCCTGTATATCCTCCTCTTCTTCGACTACATTATAAGCCAAGGCAATGTTAAGAAGCCCTTGACCTATAGGATGAACCTGAGCACCTTGGTTGACCTCCTCACTGCCAGAGTGGGTCAAGGAGAGCAAACCATCAGATAGAGAAACTGTAGTAGTAATGCTACTGTTAGGAGCCCCTTCTTCTGCCAAAGCTGGAATTTCAATTTGAGGCGGCTGGGGAAGGATAGGAGCTGATTGTGGAAAAGCCCAGTGGTCCCCTTGCTCTGCTTGTTCCTCCCAATCATCCCAGTCTTCATTAGGAGCTTGAATATTATGATTAGGCAGTGGATGAAAACCGGGAAAATCATTGGCATGTTGGGGTACAGGGTGTGGGTCTACACCCCCAGGTGGAAAAGGGTCCTCATCTGCAGGCCCACCCCCCAACATTTCTTCAAGAAGTACCTCAATAGAGCATGTCCAGGATTCCTCTTCAAATAGTTCTCCTTCAGACCATCTAATACTTTTAGGAATGTCACCAAGCTCTGTGACTCTAGCCTTGACCAAGATCTTACCCTTCAGAGCATCTTCTTTCTCCCAACTAATGATCTTGCCCCACTTTGAAATCGCAGAAGCAATATCTTCAGTGTTACAGATATCAAAGGGGACCCCCACAAACAGCAACCAATAAGTTCTGTTCAAATGAACCCTACGCCAATTCCTTCCTTGATTGTGCTTTGTAAAAGAAATAAAAACATCGCCAAAAGCATGTGGGCCCTGCTGAATGAGCCTATCTCTGTCTCTGACATGCGTGAACCTGACATAAGCTTCTCCAAAAGGACAGGGCTGGATTTCTCTAAAGACTACTTGCTCAACTCCCTGGAAGAACTCTTCAAGAACCGCACACACATTTGGGAAAAATACCTCATCTGGATGTGGGTGGATACTGGCAATCGCCCAGTCTTCGTGCCGTCTCGGGCGATGAGGAACAATCGCTCGAGAAACCCCATTGCGGCCTTCAATCACCTGAATCTGAAATCCATGAGGAACGAAAGGTTGAGGGTCAATGGGGATATTGGCCATCGGCAATGACTCCGGTGAGATGGAAACCATAGCCCTGTCTGACAGCAATGGTAGCAGCGGCGAGCTTGTCAAAGCAGAAGCAGAGTTGGTTGCAGGGAAGGAAAGTGAAGTGGAAGGCAAGGAGGCAAGCGACGGTCTCGGCTGGAAGTTTGGGAATAAATCCTTGACCAACTCCTTAAATGAAGGCACCTGCCTATACTGAGCCGACGGCCCAATACAATGAAACCAAGATTCCACAACACCTTCGGCCCAAGCCTCAGCTGGCGGGCTCGGGAAAGGATCAAAAGGAATAAACGGCCAAAGCCCAGGAAGGTTCAGAGCAGTGCAAAAGCGGGCCATGTAACCGATGGCCCCGCATGCATGGCAAACCACGTGATTACGTGCAAAAGAACGTTGCATGACCTGGCGCTCCATCTGAGGCTTGTCTTGACCAGGAATAGCGGGCATTGAATTGTTGTTAAGACCTTGATTAGAGCCCTCTTGAAAGGATCCCGAAAATCTATCGAAAACCAATCTACCGTCCCTGACCACCGTCGAATAGCTCCGGTGATCACCGGAGTGAGGAACAATTGCCTTGACGGATCTACCCACTAAAGTCCATTCTTTGTCAAGCTCGGCATAATAAAGGGTTTCTTCCCGTTGCCAATTCGGGCCCCCGAAGTTCCAAAGATTGAAAACCACTTCAAAATCCTTCTCAACAATATTACGAGCATTGTAGATCTCAAAACCTACTGCTTTTGAAGCTACCGAGAACTTGAAAAACCTATCCTTCAAGAAACGAACACGGAAACCTTGGGTATAACCCCCAAACATGGTAAGAAGAGAGACACTAACCGTGTGCACATTGAGCCTGAAAGAGGCACGGCTAAATGAAACCACCATGGTGAATTCCTTTTGACGAAAACCAGGGGAGAAGACCACCGGGTGACCAAACTTGGCCCTCATATCCGCTTGAAACTTCTTCCCACGATCAAAGTTAAGGGCATAGGGCACCATCTTGAGGAGTGGGTGGCTACCAGGGCCGAAGTGGCCACTGGTAGGGGATGGTGGCCGCCGGGGCCGGAGTGGCCACCGGTGCAAGGTGGGAGGAGCTATACGGGGGAGGGGGTGAGGGATTCCTGGATGGGCCTTCCGTCCTTGTATCTTCACGGCTTGTTAGTCCGGCCCATGTCACATAAGCCGGCTTCCCGAGGACCCCGTAATCCAGGACTCCCTCAGTAGCCCCCGAACTTGCCTGCAATGGCGATGTTGTATCCGGCTTTATGTCTTCGGCTTTTGCAAGGTAAGTTCCTCACTATGCTTTATACAGTTCAACTTCTGCATTAAATATTGCACATCCAGCTTCCGCACCGCCGTCGCCTCGGCTCCCACGTGGCAGATGAATACGAAGGGTCTAAGCATTTTTAAAAATAACCCCTTGACCATGTAGATAAGGTTCTTATAAAAGAGAGATCGAATCTCAGATTCCATTCCTCTCCAGACGAAAATCCTTAGGGCTTGCCACAAGAAACCAGCCAAAGATGGCCAACACTCCTTGCTCTTCCTCGCGTCCCCAAGGCCCTCAAGAAGGCGACTGGGAGAGCTAATCGGTGTCCCATGCTCAACTGGCCATGCTGCAGGTGCAGGGATATCTCCCTCCATCGGATCTGGTCCTTGTTCGAGCGGGATTAACCACCTACAATGGTGAAGCCCTGGCGGAGAAAATCCCCAATCCCAATCTAGGGGAGCGGGTGTGCTTTCTTTCCTTTTTGCTGAGGGGCGTCGGATTTCCAATCCACCCCTTCCTCAGAGGTCTTTTGGAGTACTATGGTCTCCAACTACACAACCTCACACCAGGCTCCATTTTACATATCGCGGGTTTTGTTGCCCTCTACAAGTTGTTCCTAGGCTGCGAGGCCCATTTTGATTTATGGAGGAAATATGTCTGCCTCGTCCCCCACTCCTAGAAGGGACCTATTTTCGAGGTGGGCGGTGCCGAAGTATGGCGCATAGGTGGAACAGGATACATGCTCGGCACTCCGAAGAAGGCATCGGAAGAGTGGCCCTCAGAGTGGTTTTATATCAACGATGTAGTACTTTGAGACCTTATCCAGCAAGGTCTTCCTGAATTCTCCTTAGCTCCTTTAAAGAAGCGCGCCAGCTGGCGTCCTCGAAGCTACGAAGAAGATAGTGCGGAGGTTAAGCGGTTAGCGAACAAGGTCCAAATGCTTGCCCAGTCAAGGTAATGGAGATTTCATTAACGCGATGCGTTCGACCGCTTCAATCCAAGGGGTTTCCCATGTGGCATTATAATGGTGAGGATGATGCCACACATTGTGGGCGCAAGGGTCCGGCTAATTTTGCCATGTTGGGTGCCACATTGGCCAATCTTTTCAAAGGGGAAAAGGAAGACTACGCTCGCCTGAAGTGCCGAGAAGGTTTCTCCATGTATACTCCCATTGACTAGGCGAGTCTTCGGTTATAGGCCTCAATTGATCTGTTTTTTCTCAAGTATGTTTTATAACCGAGTCTAATCCAAATGCCATTAATAGGAATGGAGAAAGGTCATCGAGGGGATCTACTGCCCCGCTCCGCAGCCGGAGGACCATAATCGAGACCTGGCTCCAGGATACAAAGAAGATCCGGACATATTCATGGATTTAGAGGATGGAGTCTTTTATCAGACGAGCTACGACGGCACGGAGGTGGCCATTATAGCCGACTACCCCGGCCTCCTTCCTTCCTCCCATGTAAGTACCTAGGAGACGTCTCCTCAAAAAAGGGTTTTCCCACCGTGACTCACCCATTGTACCATATCATGTTCCCAAGGGGCGACGCTCGCGCCAGCGCGATACAACAAAGGCGTCCTCTAAGAAGACGCCACTTACCCAAGGCACCTCTCGGAAAAAAAAGGCGAAAAATGATATAGCCAGGCCCTCCTCGGCATCGAAGAGGTATAATCCTTCAGTATGCATTCAATGGATAGACATGATAATGACGTTCCCCATGGTGTCATATTGCAGGAGGAGTGTGCGTCAGACTGCTTCCGGAGACCTAGCCGGCCATGCACAGACTGATCCAGCCCCGTCCCCTGCCACAACTACTGGAGGGGATGTGGGGGCAATGCCGGATTGTCATCTCTCGGATGATTCAGATAATGTATCCGTCACAAATTCCGAAGTGGAGAGTGCGACGAGTCACCGGCGGCGGAGAGCGGCTATGCGCGACCCACATTTTACTGAAGAGGCTTTTTAATGCTCTTAGCTCAGCGGATGCTTATATCCGAGCTGCTCGTGATAGAGTTGCTAGAGCCACTCACCAGTTTTCTAAGGATATGCGGGTAAGAATTTTTGGGCAGATTCAATAATCATATGCTAGTAGCCCCCGAGTCTTGAAGCAGTTGGCCGAACTGATTTAAGAGTTGTTACTTTGTAGGTACTCACGAAGAGGAGTAAAAAGTTATCCAAGGAGCTTGAGGAATGCTGAACAAAGCTATCTGCTGCTACTACCGAACTCAAAGATTTAAAGAAATCCAAGAAGGCACCTGATGGTAAGTTCAGCAGTAGTTCGGAGATAAGACTTCCGTGAATACAACGAGGTTTCCTAATTATAGTTGTGTCACGTTGGTATGCTCGACAGGTCGGCTGGAGGAGAAGCTAAGGTCTGCTCGAGCAGATAAACAACATGCCGAAGCGCAAGAAGCTTTTGGTCAACGTGTTTCGACACGGACCATTAATGAGAAGAAAAAACTTCATGATGCCAACATCAAGCAGGCCGAAGAACTGAAGGATTTGAGAGCCCAGTTATCGGATGCTTTGAAGGAGAACAAGAAATTGAAAGGCGGCATATTCAGTATGCTCTATAACCTATTAGTCAAGAATTTTATCCTGTTTGAAATTTTAGCAAGTTTGCTTCTGTAGGAGTGCTAATCGGACGTCCCGAAGGAGAAGTGTCCGGATTCCAAGGCGACCTGCTACAAGAGCTGTCCAAAGTGCACGAGCGAGCTCGGAAGGCAATGAGGAATATGGCTAAGCCGTTATGGCCATCTAATTCCCCTCCAAGAAGTATGTATGAGCTTGCGAATTTATTCAAGGAAGCTCGGCGCCGTCTGGAGCTGTGGAATATATCAGCATGCCGGGAAGGCGCTCGAGAAGCTTGGGCCATGGTAAAAACATGGTATACCAAGCTCGATCCGAATCATATGGCCCAGGTCGGACCTCGGGGACCAGATGGACAAGAAATTCCTGTTAGCTTATTGTATGACCAAGTGGTAATGGCAGCTAAGTTTTCTCAATCGGATTGTAAACTAGAGAACCTACTAGAGGGTATAGAGGAAGAGGAAGTTTTTGAGGCCAAGTAGTAATGTACTTTATCAACAAACTTTTCTCCAGCCGAATTGTAAAACGATTGTCATGGCAGACTTTCCACTTCGACCTCCAAAGCCGGAGGTTTGGAATGTTTCTGAATATTTTAAACTATTTGTAAGCACCAAGGTATGTTCGGAAACTAGGTGGTCCGGTCATAGTTGCTTGAACAAACAAGTTGTATTCATGGAGTTATGTTATATTACATTTGATCATAAGAAACATCTTCCAGAGAGAATAGTTCCGTTAAGGGTTTCTTTCCTTGGGCCAGCATGCGTGTTTGCGCATACATGAACTGTAATGGAAACATCACAGTACACTTTATAAAATGGGGGCGTATATTGCAACGTGGGCAGTTTTTCTCTTGTCCGCCGGCCGATTATTCCCTTAAGAACACTAGCTTTAGGCTTCACCCGTCTGAGGTACATGTCCGGATAACCCGGCTGTAACAATAGCAGAGGTGCTCCCTTTATGCCCTAGCCGAACAAGCGGGAACTTAGGGCATAAGCATAGGAGCCAGGCAACCCAGCTAGGCAAAAACTGAAGTCATAAAGGTGCATATAATGGCAAAGACATGACACATATGAGTAGACAACACATATATACCATGAGCTTGACGCTCCCAAAAAATAATAGTCAGAATAAGCTTCTGTAAAAAGAAGCCCCCAGGTGAAGATGGGTGTGTACATTTGATGATGTATATCCCTTAAGTGTGCGGTTGATCCGAACACTGGTGAAAACCAAAAGAAAAAATACGGGTGAGAGGGAGAAAAAAACGAAAAAAGGTTACAAGTGTGGATTTAGGCATATAATCTGTGGACCCGAGCAGCATTCCATGGGTTTGGCTCTAATCGATTATCCGAAGCGTTGCGCAGACGATAGTCTCCTCCAGTGAGAACTTCATCTATGATGAAGGGACCCTCCCATTTGCGCTTGAGCATGTCCTTTTTCTTCTCTGGTAGGTGCAGGACGAGTTCACCGACATTATGAGTGTTTGCCCGTACTTCCCTGCTTTGATATCGCCGGGCTTGCTATTGGTAAAATGCAAAACGGGCCTTCGCAATGTCGCACTCCTCCTCCAAGCCATCCAGATTGTCCTGCTGATCAAGCTCAGCCTCCCTCTCTTCATACATGTGCACACGAGGTGAATCATGAATAATGTCACAAGGCAATACTGCCTCAGCGCCGTACACCATGAAAAAAGGTGTGTATCCGGTCGTGCGATTGGGCATGGTCCGCAGCCCCCAGAGTACGGAATCGAGTTCTTCAACCTAGTGCTTGTCTGATTCGTGCAGGGATCATACTCATCTGGGTTTAATGCCGCTTGTGATCAAGCCGTTAGCCTGCTCGACCTGACCGTTTGTCTGAGGGTGATATACAGAGGCGTAGTTGAGCTGGATGCCCATATTAGGGCACCAAGTTTTCACCTCATCGGCCGTAAAGTTGGAACCATTGTCTGTAATGGTACTATGTGGGACACCATAATGGTGCACCACACCGGATATAAAGTCTATAACTCATCCGGCTTCGGCCGTTTTGACTGGTTTGGCTTCTATGCACTTAGTGAATTTGTCAACCATAACCAGTAAATATTTCTTCTTGTGGCTTCCCGCTTTAAGTGGTCCGACCATGTCAAGCCCCCAGACAGCAAAAGGCCACTTAATGGGTATTGTTCGCAAAGCAGTGGGTAGCATGTGGCTTTGATTTGCGAAAAGCTGGCATCCAACACATCGCTGTACGAGGTCCTGTGCATCTGCTCGGGCCGTGGGCCAAAAGAAACCCATATGGAAGGCCTTACTTACAAGGGCCCGAGCGTGATGGCCACCGAGATCGGCATGTATTTCGGCCAAGAGCTGTCGTCCTTCTTCTTCGGAGATACACCGTTGTGAGACTTCGGTTGTACTTTTCTTGTACAATTCTCCCTCATGGACTTTGTAAGCCTTCGAGCGTCAAACAATGCGACAGGCCTCCGCCTGCTCATCATGGAGCTCATTCCTAGTAAGGTAGGTGAGGAAAGGTTCAGTCCATGGGGCAATTACAGCCATGATTTCATGAACCGATGGTGTTATCTTGGTGTCTGGACCCCCGACGATATCGGAGCTGTGTTTAGAATCTAGTGGTATGATCGTCTCTGGAACAATGTTGCCGCTACCGTCCTGCCACACCACGGATGGCTTGAAGAGCCTTTCCATGAAAGTGTTAGGTGGGATGGGGTCGCGTTTAGCGCCCATGCGGGCAAGTATGTCCGTGTGACGCCCGGGTAGTTAGGCTACAGTAAAACCCTGCTAATGATGCCATGTCACCCCTTGTCACTATTGCTAAACACATGTTAGATCAAAACGTTTAAAAATCAAATTTGGATTTGGGCAAACAACAAAAGTTTTCAAACATTAAGACTAAAATGTCCAAAAGGTGTCAAATAAATCATGGATAATACTAGTGGAGAAACCACACTTTTATAAAATGTTTGAATGCACTAAAATGGTTTAAGCCGTAGCTAAAACAACTAGATAAATGCCTTTTGAATTTTATAAAATACTAAACTATTTTATTTGGGGGTTAAACCTTTTTGTGACCGTGGACTAAGTTGAAATACTAATTTAGGTGCTAAGTGTATATTTTGCTAAAACTAAAATAAATGTAACTAAAGTAAAACATGAAAGAATATATATATATATATATATATATATATATATATATATATATATATATATATATATATATATAAAGGCAGAAAAACAAACTAACAAAAATAAAACAAGGGCCACCCCCCGGGCCACGGCCCAGCTAACAGCTAACCGGCCAGCCCACTAACCTAGCCGGCCCACCCCGCTCCCACCTTATCCCCCCACCCGACAGAAACCCTAATCGCTACCCCCCACTCCCCTCGATCCCCCACGTCTCGCTCCCTCTCCCCCTCCCCCCCCCGATCTGGATCGGGAGAAACGGCGCCCCGACACCGCCGCCTCATCCCTACACCCGTCGCCGGCCGGCGCCGCCCGTCTCCGCCGGCGCCTCCTCGTCGCCTCCCCACACTGTCTCCTCAACCCGCCACCCCCGATCCAGATCGGATCGGGCTCGCACGCGCGTTGCCGCCTGGACCGTGCCGGCGACTGGAGCTTCCTCGCCGCCTGCTTCGCCCTCCCCCACCGGACTGCCTCCCGCTCCGCGGTGTCATCCCCGTCGGCCTCCCCGAACCTCACCGCGCCCATTTCCCAGACCCTACACTCCCGGTGAGGCCCTCAGCCTCCTCTCTCTGCCCGTCCCGCTCCGACTCATGTTGTGCGCGCTCATCACGCTCGCTCGCGCCGACCCGGGCCCGAGTTCGCGCGCGCCTCACCTGCACTTTGCCATGACCCGCACGCGCACACGCGCGTCGCGCTCCGGCCGTCCGCTGGCCACGCCCGTAGCCGTCGTCTCCGCTTCTCCTGGGAGTGCTTGGCCCCGCCTCCTTGGGCGCACCCCGCGGGCGCTCGCGCCGCGCACCCCCTTTTCCCCGTACGCCCCGCGCCCGAGCTCTGGACGGGCTCGCGTCTGCCGCGCCCGTCACCGTGAGCCCCGCCTCTCGCCCGCGCCGGCCTGGCGACCTGCCAGGTCCGCCGCCCACGCTCGCATGCCCCTGGGCGTGCGCCCGAATGGGGCGCGCCCGTTACCCGTCGCCCGCGCCCTGTATGGCCTCTGTGCCACTGAACGGGGGGGCCCACGCCCCCTAGAACGTTTGCAAAAAAAACAAAACAAACAAAAAATATAATAAAATAAATAAATATTAATTAATTAATTAATTAATTAATGGATTCGTTAAGTTAATTAAACCTGTGTAATTAACTTGTTAGTTTAATTAAACAGTAATTAGATTAGTTAAACACTAATTAGGCTAAACAGTCAATGACCAGTGGGACCCACACGTCAGCGACCCAGTCAACACCTCTGTTGACTGCTGATGTCATGCTGATGTCATGATGACGTCAGAAAACCCTGTTCTGGATAATGTTGGATTAAAATATTTAAATTAATCCTAAAAATGATTTAAATCTTTTAAAATTAATATAAAATAAACCGTAGCTCAGATGAAAATACTTTGTACATGAAAGTTGCTCAGAACGACGAGACGAATCAGGATACGTAGCCCGTTCGTCCGCCACGCATCCCTAACATATCAAACTCGCAACTTTCCCCCTCCGGCTCCTCTGCCCAAAAACGCAAAACACTGGGGATACTTTCCCGGATGTTTCCCCCCCTTCACCGGTATCACCTCATACCGAGTTAGAACACGTCTAGCTCTGCTTGTTGACCTGTTATGCACTTGCTTGCTATGTATTTACTGTTTCTCCCCCCTCTTCTCTCCGGTAGCCCCCGTGACGATGCTGATGCCCCTGTGGACGACTACGTCACCGACGATTCCTCCTTCTTGTCTGAGCAACCAGGCAAGCCCCCCCCCCTTGATCACCAGATATCGCCTATTCTCCTCTATACTGCTTGCATTAGAGTAGTGTAGCATGTTACTGCTTTCCGTTAATCCTATTCTAATGCATAGCCTGACATTGTTGCTACATCTGTTGATACCTTACCTGCAATCCTAAAATACTTAGTATAGGATGCTAGTTTATCATCATTGGCCCTACATTCTTGTCAGTCTGCCTTGCTATACTATTGGGCCGTGATCACTCGGGAGGTGATCACGGGTATATACTATACATACATACATACTACAGATGGTGACTAAAGTCGGGGTCAGCTCGATGAGTACCCGCAAGTGATTCTGATGAGGGGGCTGAAAGGAGAGGTGGCTCCATCCCGGTAGAGGTGGGTCTGGGTTCTCGACGGCCCCCGACTGTTACTTTGTGGCGGAGCGACAGGGCAGGTTGAGACCACCTAGGAGACAGGTGGGCCTGGCCCTGTTCGGCATTCGCGGATACTTAACACGCTTAACGAGATCTTGGTATTTGATCTGAGTCTGGCTACTGGCCTATACGCACTAACCATCTACGCGGGAGTAGTTATGGGTATCCCGGCGTCGTGGTATCAGTCGAAGCCTTCTAGACGTCAGCGACTGAGCGGCGCGCGCCGGATTGGAACGTAAGCCTGCTCTTGTATTAAGGGGGCTAGTTCTGCTTCCGGCCGCGTACGCAACATGCAGGTGTGCAATGGGCCCAGACCCCTGCGTGCATAGGGTTTAGACCGGCGTGCTGACCTCTCTGTTGTGCCTAGGTGGGGCTGCGACGTGTTGATCTTCCGAGGCCGGGCATGACCCAGGAAAGTGTGTCCGGCCAAATGGGATCGAGCGTGTTGGGTTATGTGGTGCACCCCTGCAGGGAAGTTAATCTATTCGAATAGCCGTGATCTTCGGTAACAGGACGACTTGGAGTTGTACCTTGACCTTATGACAACTAGAACCGGATACTTAATAAAACACACCCTTCCAAGTTCCACAGACAACCCGGTGATCGCTTTTCCACAGGGCAACGAGGGGAGGATCGCCGGGTAGGATTATGCTATGCGATGATACTTGAGATGCTACTTGGAGATATTACTTGGAGATGCTACTTGGAGGACTTCAATCTACTCTCTTCTACATGCTGCAAGACGGAGGCTGCCAGAAGCGTAGTCTTCGATAGGACTAGCTATCCCCCTCTTATTCTGGCATTCTGCAGTTCAGTCCACTGATATGGCCTCCTTACACATATACCCATGCATATGTAGTGTAGTTCCTTGCTTGCGAGTACTTTGGATGAGTACTCATGGTTGCTTTCTCCCCCCCTTTTCCCCCTTTCCGTTCTTTCTGGTTGTCACAACCAGACGTTGGAGCCCAGGATCCAGACGCTACCGTCGATGACGACTACTACTCTGGAGGTGCCTACTACTACGTGCGGCCCGCTGACGACGACCAGGAGTAGTTAGGAGGATCCCAGGCAGGAGGCCTGTGCCTCTTTCGATCTGTATCCCAGTTTGTGCTAGCCATCTTATGGCAACTTGTTTAACTTATGTCTGTACTCAGATATTGTTGCTTCCGCTGACTCGCCTATGATCGAGCACTTGTATTTGAGCCCTCGAGGCCCCTAGCTTGTAATATGTTGCTTGTATGACTTATTTATGTTTTTAGAGTTGTGTTGTGATATCTTCCCGTGAGTCCCTGATCTTGATCGTACATGTTCGCGTGCATGATTAGTGTACGATTGAATCGGGGGCGTCACAAGTTGGTATCAGAGCCAACTGCCTGTAGGAATCCCCCTTTCCAACTCCTTGGCCGAAGTCGAGTCTAGTCGTTGAAAAACTTTTACTAACATGGCTGTGTGGCTTACGGGCCCACGTCGCCATTTGGTGATATTAGGATCTTTTACTCCTTGTCTATACTCTGGGACTTTGATCTCTCTTCTATTCGGGTTAAATGAATTTTGCTAAATCTAACATTAGGTTCTCGTTATCACTTTCACCCGGAGAGCCCCTTATTGCTGATGATCGTCTGCTGCACGTGAAGACCCTGGAGATACTCTCCGCTGTTAACCCGAGAACTTGTGTTCACCGCGTTTGCAATTCCCCTTCCACCGTCAACCCTTATGGATAACTACTTGCAGTTGTTATTCTTACATTCATCCCCAATTGGTCTTGTTATTACAAGATACCCCGAAACACTCGTCGTTGTTTCGATAATCCTTTGAGCTTACTGCCTTGCTGTTCTTTGTCACCTGAATACCCCTATGGATAATTCTCGCACTTATCGAGTATCCGCTCATCCCCCAGTTGTTCATGTGTTTCACAGTGGTCTTCGAAATACTATTCGATCCTCCAAAAATGCTTAGTAGCTTATTGCTCTGCCATACTTGTCTACTTGCATGATGGATGCTTTCCATATGTCTGGCAATATTCGTTAGTATCCTTAGGCATCATCATTTTGATCCTTTTGATTCAACATGAGTGCGAATGCACGCAATCATCAGTTGATCCTTTTAAATTATCTTTCCGGCTCAGACGTCATTTTAAACATGAGCTGGTTCTCAACCTATCCAAATGCCGTCGATAGTACCCCTAAGGCTATTCAACTTATCCACCCCTAATCAGAACATTGCTTCTGTTCCCTTGATTTGAAAATCATAATTCCTTTGCATTTGAGCTCTGGATTAGTCAGTTGTTTCTATAATCCAATGCCCTTGCATTGTTACTTCCTCTGATTGTGTGCCGATGCTCACATCAGCTCTGTTGTGGACCGACCGATCCTTTAATGGATTTTATCCGACATTGTCCTTCATATTCAATAACCTTGTGAGCCTTCCCTCGGATACATAATGCCTTTGGTAAATTGTATCATCTACTTTCTCAACCTTGCTCTACTTTCGAGCTTGTGATAATTACTCTTGAAACTTGTGGTATGTGTTTCTAAGAAGCCCGTATGGGTTGAACCTATGTCTTCCTTAATATGTGTGAACTCGAAAGTTTTCACGATTCATACTCTTCTGGTGCTTCGCCAGATAAAATTTCAGCACTGCAACTTCATCGAATGCGAGAAGTGAATGAAAGGTTATGCATTGGAGAAGTGGGAGTCGACCTTGAACTTTGTGTTCATGCCCATGGACACGGTGTAGATCCTATCATGGGAGCTCCTTGTAACTATTTCCTGGATATAATATCCTTTGGTATCGGTGAATTGATCCTTTGCAATCATGGTTCCGACCATGTTCTCCTTTAAATACCATTTCCTGTGCAAGTCTAAGCACTTGTGTTCTATAGGGCAATACCCCAGTCCAACCTCTACTTTGATCTATCGTCGAGTATTACCCCCTGGTATCTCGAGATTATCTTGGAATTGCATAATTTCTTATGAGTTCTTCATCAAGTACTACATACTCACCGATTACAATTTTTCATGGGCTCGGAGTTATTAAACACTCAAAGACACCGATAACTGAACCGAGTCCGCACTACGGTTCAACAACCCTTCAGTAAGCTTCTATAAGTACGAGTTTGTACCCGATCACGCCATTCCTAGCCTGTTTGGCTATATCATTGTCGTGATGATTCTAACTGTGCTACCTGGTCCTTATTCTCGGAGCACCAATTTGCGATGATAGCTAAGCTTACGTCGATTTTCCTCGTCATACCCTTTCACCTTAAACAACAAGCTTGAGTTCGAGTTTGTGTCGTAACTGTGGTCCCAATAACCTCTTGCTTCATCATTCCTTTGACTTGATGTCGTCGCTGATCGATTACATCCTCATGAAATCTCTCGACAAAATTTATCGTAATCATCATCAAAATTTTGACTCCTTAAAGAATATCAGTCGAATGCTTTATGAGAAATACCATCCTTGCCCTCGATGATTTGTATTATCCCCGACCACTTTATTGCCTTCCGTTCAACACAAACTTGTTCGTGTTTTGTGTTATACCTGGGATCCTTGCTACCCAACATTTGTTCTTCTTTACCTTGGAAGTATTACCATCTCTCTTGTCAAGAATGTGGTGAGAATTTCACCACCTCTTAAGAATTCTTGATATAATAGTACTTCTCGCCATCTCCGTTCATTCCTTGGTCCCCGTGTTATTTCTGACCGGAAAACCGACAATCAAACTATGATGTGCGACTTCAAAACTGCTAGCAACCCTATTGCTTCGACGTTAATGGTCGATATTTCATTCTTAGACCATTGGTTATCGAACCACCATTTTAACATTGATCGTGCTACTTAAGCCCATATTTCGGGTGCACCTTTCAACCAATGTTTAACCGTGTAGGTTTTTCTCGAGCATACATCATTATATCATTTGATCTGACTAATGTTATCTCCTTGTTCACATAATTGTGGAAACCCATCTTTTGGAAATCTCGATGAATTGTCGCTGAGTTCATCAACTACCACCTTATCCCTTCATTGGTTTAATGATGAGCTTTTGTTTCGGAACTCGCTTCCGTAGTAAATTTCCCGAGAATCTTACAATGTCGTCTCGTTAATCTGTTTTGCACCTTTTCTTCTCAGGCATCCTGAGTCTGAGGTATCCTAACACCGATCAGATCTGAATCTCGGTCAGATATGATGGTTGGAACATTTTTCCAAGAGTTATAACACTGGTCTTTTATGACCCGGTAAGGTGATGGCATGCCTAGCACACCTGGCCGGAGGACCTATTGTTATAGTTTTCTTTTAGCAAGGTTATCTATTCTTCCATGAGGAAATTGTAAGACTTATTCTATAAGTTGTCCTTGATGGATCCTTTGAGTATCCAAAGTCTGATCTTTGCTTGAAGACCATGCCAATGCTAAAGGTTTCCTGCTAAATTATCCAAGCACCGCTGTATGGGTAATGTCATGAAATTTCTCTCCCCTAGCTAAAGAGTTTTCTACTTTCTATCCTCTTATGGATATCATGCCCTGCTTGTCCTTGGGAAGGATATACCCTTGAAATATGTGTTTAAACACATTTTCCCTTCCATGGTTCTGTTTAATCTGATAATCTTATTTTCCATTCCATTGGTTGGTTTAACCTTTCTTGAGGTCTATATAATCTAAGCAGTATTATTCTCCTGCTTATGTAAGCACCTCGTGGTACAACTCTGCCAGTAAGACCCTGTTACTATTGTTGGTGACATTTCGGTAACCACCGATGGACGAGAACTTTACCTATTGGTCCGCCTTGATGCAACGAGCAGGAAAATGGTTCTCTTCGACCCTCGCCCTTGGTACCAACGTTGTTGCCGACATAACTGACATGGTACTCTCTGACATGCCTTGCTATCATGACCGTGCAAGATGTCACTGCTCCTATTAAAAAAAACCACATGGTGGGCCCATAACCCACAGTTCCACAGGATCGAAACCTGACTGTCCTGTACACCCCCTATTCCCAAGGTTATTCCTCGCGCGTGGCCTCGTATGTAATTCACGGGCCACCGTCCTAGTGATCTATTCTGGTATCAGACGCAATACTTACTCTCGCTACTCTGAACCCCTTTCTCACTCGGGTTCAGGCTTCGAGCAACTATCTATCCGCTTGGAGCCTCTTATGGTACCTTCGTACCTTACTCTCGAGGTATTTCATATGTTCAACTCGAGAGATAATCTTATGCTCGTTCATGGGTTAACCCCAGATTGTTTCCCTCATAAGCATTATGTCGTAGCCGAGCTGCCCCTTACCTTTTCGTAAGTATGATGAAGATCCCGAAGACAGGATGACGACTTCATCATTTTGACCTGAAGCAGAAGTATGAAGGCATCAATATATTGGATTGACCTCTTCGAGAAGAGCAACCAACACCAAGAAGATCCGTTAGAATTTCGTAACCAATCTCTCCACCTTACTCCCCTCCTAAATCTCGGGACGAGATTTCTCGTAGTGGAGGAGAATTGTGACGCTCGGGTAGTTAGGCTACAGTAAAACCCTGCTAATGATGCCATGTCACCCCTTGTCACTGTTGCTAAACACATGTTAGATCAAAACGTTTAAAAATCAAATTTGGATTTGGGCAAACAACAAAAGTTTTCAAACATTAAGACTCAAATGTCCAAAAGGTGTCAAATAAATCATGGATAATACTGGTGGAGAAACCACACTTTTATAAAATGTTTGAATGCACTAAAATGGTTTAAGCAGTAGCTAAAACAACTAGATAAATGCCTTTTGAATTTTATAAATTACTAAACTATTTTATTTGGGGGTTAAACCTTTTTGTGACCGTGGACTAAGTTGAAATACTAATTTAGGTGCTAAGTGTATATTTTGCTAAAACTAAAATAAATGTAACTAAAGTAAAACATGAAAGAATAAATAAATAAATAAATAAATATATATATATATATATATATATATATATATATATATAAGGCAGAAAAACAAACTAACAAAAATAAAACAAGGGCCACCCCCCGGGCCACGGCCCAGCTAACAGCTAACCGGCCAGCCCACTAACCTAGCTGGCCCACCCCGCTCCCATCTTATCCCCCCACCCGACAGAAACACTAACCGCTACCCCCCACTCCCTCTCCCCCTTCCCCCCGATCTGGATCGGGAGAAACGGCGCCCCGACACCGCCGCCTCATCCCTACACCCGTCGCCGGCCGGCGCCGCCCGTCTCCGCCGGCGCCTCCTCGTCGCCTCCCCACACCGTCTCCTCAACCCGCCACCCGCGATCCAGATCGGATCGGGCTCGCACGCGTGGTGCCGCCTGGACCGCGCCGGCGACTGGAGCTTCCTCGCCGGCCTGCTTCGCCCTCCCCCACCGGACTGCCTCCCGCTCCGCCGTGTCGTCCCCGTCGGCCTCCCCGAACCTCACCGCGCCCATTTCCCAGACCCTACACTCCCGGTGAGGCCCTTAGCCTCCTCTCTCTGCCCGTCCCGCTCCGACTCACGTTGTGCGCGCTCATCACGCTCGCTCGCGCCGACCCGGGCCCGAGTTCGCGCGCGCCTCACCTGCACTCTGCCATGACCCGCACGCGCACACGCGCGTCGCGCTCCGGCCGTCCGCTGGCCACGCCCGTAGGCCCCGCCTCCTCGGCCGCACCCCGCGGGCGCTCGCGCCGCACACCCCCTTTTCCCCGTATGCCCCGCGCCCGAGCTCCGGACGGGCTCGCGTCTGCCGCGCCCGTCGCCGTGAGACCCGCCTCTCGCCCACGCCGGCCTGGCGACCTGCCAGGTCCGCCGCCCATGCCCGCATGCCCCTGGGCGTGCGCCCGAATGGGGCGCGCCCGTTACCCGTCGCCCGCGCCCTGTATGGCCTCTGTGCCACTGAACGGGGGGCCCACGCCCCCCAGAACGTTTGCAAAAAAAACAAAAAAACAAAAAATATAATAAAATAAATAAATAATAATTAATTAATTAATTAATTAATGGATTCATTAAGTTAATTAAACCTGTGTAATTAACTTGTTAGTTTAATTAAACAGTAATTAGATTAGTTAAACACTAATTAGGCTAAACAGTCAATGACCAGTGGGACCCACACGTCAGCGACCCAGTCAACACCTCTGTTGACTGCTGATGTCATGCTGATGTCATGATGACGTCAGAAAACCCTGTTCTGGATAATGTTGGATTAAAATATTTAAATTAATCCTAAAAATGATTTAAATCTTTTAAAATTAATATAAAATAAACCGTAGCTCAGATGAAAATACTTTGTACATGAAAGTTGCTCAGAACGACGAGACGAATCAGGATACGCAGCCCGTTCGTCCGCCACGCATCCCTAACATATCAAACTCGCAACTTTCCCCCTCCGGCTCCTCTGCCCGAAAACGCAAAACACCGGGGATACTTTCCCGGATGTTTCCCCCCTTCACCGGTATCACCTCATACCGAGTTAGAACACGTCTAGCTCTGCTTGTTGACCTGTTATGCACTTGCTTGCTATGTATTTACTGTTTCTCCCCCCTCTTCTCTCCGGTAGCCCCCGTGACGATGCTGATGCCCCTGTGGACGACTACGTCACCGACGATTCCTCCTTCTTGTCTGAGCAACCAGGCAAGCCCCCCCCCTTGATCACCAGATATCGCCTATTCTCCTCTATACTGCTTGCATTAGAGTAGTGTAGCATGTTACTGCTTTCCGTTAATCCTATTCTAATGCATAGCCTGACATTGTTGCTACATCTGTTGATACCTTACCTGCAATCCTAAAATACTTAGTATAGGATGCTAGTTTATCATCATTGGCCCTACATTCTTGTCAGTCTGCCTTGCTACACTATTGGGCCGTGATCACTCGGGAGGTGATCACGGGTATATACTATACATACATACATACTACAGATGGTGACTAAAGTCGGGTCAGCTCGATGAGTACCCGCAAGTGATTCTGATGAGGGGGCTGAAAGGACAGGTGGCTCCATCCCGGTAGAAGTGGGCCTAGGTTCCCGCCGGCCCCCGACTGTTACTTTGTGGCGGAGCGACAGGGCAGGTTGAGACCACCTAGGAGACAGGTGGGCCTGGCCCTGTTCGGCATTCGCGGATACTTAACACGCTTAACGAGATCTTGGTATTTGATCTGAGTCTGGCTACTGGCCTATACGCACTAACCATCTACGCGGGAGTAGTTATGGGTATCCCGGCGTCGTGGTATCAGCCGAAGCCTTCTAGACGTCACCGACTGAGCGGCGCGCGCCGGATTGGAACGTAAGCCTGCTCTTGTATTAAGGGGGCTAGTTCTGCTTCTGGCCGCGTACGCAACATGCAGGTGTGCAATGGGCCCAGACCCCTGCGCGCATAGGGTTTAGACCGGCGTGCTGACCTCTCTGTTGTGCCTAGGTGGGGCTGCGACGTGTTGATCTTCCGAGGCCGGGCATGACCCAAGAAAGTGTGTCCGGCCAAATGGGATCGAGCGTGTTGGGTTATGTGGTGCACCCCTGCAGGGAAGTTAATCTATTCGAATAGCCGTGATCTTCGGTAACAGGACGACTTGGAGTTGTACCTTGACCTTATGACAACTAGAACCAGATACTTAATAAAACACACCCTTCCAAGTTCCACAGACAACCCGGTGATCGCTTTTCCACAGGGCAACGAGGGGAGGATCGTCGGGTAGGATTATGCTATGCGATGCTACTGGAGATGCTACTTGGAGATATTACTTGGAGATGCTACTTGGAGGACTTCAATCTACTCTCTTCTACATGCTGCAAGACGGAGGCTGCCAGAAGCGTAGTCTTCGATAGGACTAGCTATCCCCCTCTTATTCTGGCATTCTGCAGTTCAGTCCACTGATATGGCCTCCTTACACATATACCCATGCATATGTAGTGTAGTTCCTTGCTTGCGAGTACTTTGGATGAGTACTCACGGTTGCTTTCTCCCCCCCTTTTTCCCCCTTTCCGTTCTTTCTGGTTGTCGCAACCAGACGTTGGAGCCTATGATCGAGCACTTGTATTCGAGCCCTCGAGGCCCCTAGCTTGTAATATGTTGCTTGTATGACTTATTTATGTTTTTAGAGTTGTGTTGTGATATCTTCCTGTGAGTCCCTGATCTTGATCGTACATGTTCGCGTGCATGATTAGTGTACGATTGAATCGGGGGCGTCACAGTCCGCCACTTGGTTACTCTCTCGAGCCATGTGATGAAACTTGAGCCCTTCAAACCGAGCTGAAATTTTGAGTATAGCATTACGATAAGCCGCTATCTTCGATTCTTTTGCATCAAAGTCTCCATTTATCTGGGATATTGCGAGCTTTGAATCCCCGCGCACCTCAAGGCGTGCATGCCCATGGAGACGGCCATCCGGAGACCGTGCAATAGGACCTCATATTCGGTTGCATTGTTAGAATCTGTGTAAGTATTTGGAGCACATAACGGATTGTGTCTCCTATGGGTGATGTCAAGACGACACCCGCCGCCGACCCAGCTACATCTTAGAGGCGTCGAAGTGCATCACCCAATTGGAATATGTGTCGTATTATTTAGGGATTTCGGCCTCTGTCCATTTCGCAACGAAGTCAGCCAACACCTGAGATTTAATAGCTCGGCAAGGCTTGTAAATTATTTCAAATGGTAAGAGCTCAATGGCCCATTTGGAAATCCGGCCGGTGGCGTCCCGATTGTTTATGATATCGTTAAGTGGTACTTTGGAAGCAACCATGATGGAGCACTCTTTAAAGTAGTGCCGCAGCTTGCGGGATGCCATGAAGATCGCATATGCTATCTTTTGATAATGCAGATATTGAGATTTACATGGCGTGAGGACCATTGATACATAATATACTAGTTTTTGAAGTGGGAATTTGTGTCCCTCCTCATTCCGTTTGAGGACGAGCACCGCACTCACTACTTGGTGAGTGGCAGATATGTAGAGCAGCATTGGTTGGCTGATGTTTGGTCCAGCCAAGATTGGTTTGATCGCTAATAGAGCCTTTATTTCCTCCAGTCCGGCTATGGCAGCGTCTGTCCACATGAAGTTATCAGTGTGGTGTAGCAAACGATATAATGGCAATGCCTTTTTCCCCTAATCTGGAGATAAAATGGCTTAAGGCTTCCACGCACCCAGCTAATTTTTGGACCTGTTTGAGGTCTGTTGGTGTTGCCAATTGTGACAAGGCTCTGATTTTAGCAGAGTTTGCTTCGATCCCTCTAATGGAGACGATGAACCCAAGTAGTTTTCCGACTGGAACACCGAAGACATATTTTTCCGGATTGAGTCGTGTGTCATACGTTCGGAGGTTATCGAATGTAAGGCGTAAGTCATCCACCAATGAATCGACATGTTTGGTATTGATGACTATGTCATCTACATATGCTTCCATAGTTTTGTCAATCTGTTTTTCCAGGCATGTTCGAATCATGCGTTGGTAAGTTGTGTCGGTGTTCTTGAGCCTGAAAGGTACAATATTGAAGCAGAAGGGCCCGTACGGAGTGATGAATGCCGTTGTGGCCTGATCGGATTCTTCCATTTTGATTTGATGATATCTAGAGTATGCGTCAAGGAAGCACAGTGAATAGTGCCCTGCAGTTGCTTCAATGATTTGGTCAATTCGAGGTAGTGGAAGGGATCCTTGGGGCAAGCCTTGTTAAGGTCTTTGAAATAGACACATAGGTGCCAGGATTTATCCTTCTTAGGTACCATGACCAGGTTTTCTAGCTAGTCCAGGAGTTTGATCTCTCTGATGAACCCGGCTTCGAGTAGCTTGGCTAGCTCCTCTCCCGTAGCTTGGAGTTTGGGTTTGGAGAATCGACGAAGGGTTTGTTTGACTGGTTTGTAGCCTTTCAATATATTGAGACTATGTTCAGCAAGTCTTTGTGGGATAACTGGCATATCGGAAGGATGCCAAGCTAAAATGTCCCAGTTCTCACACAAGAATGTGCGTAGTGCGGCGTCCACCGCCAGATCCCAATGGAAGTTGTTTTATTGGGGTCCATCGGGTGGACTTGAAATTTGACTATCTCGTCAGCCGGCTCGAACGAGGTAGACTTTGGTCTCTTATCGAGGATTATGTCGTCCTTGTCTACTGTGGAACATAGAGTGGTCAATTCCTTGGCCGCGAGGGCCTCAGATAATGCCTCAAGGGCCAGGGATGTGGTTTTATTTCGGCTCTAAGGGCGATGTCTGAATCGCTGGATATGGTGATGATTCCATTGGGCCTGGGCATTTTGAGCTTCATATACCTGTAATGGGGTATGGATTAGAAGCGCGTGAATGCGTCTCGCCCCATCAAAGCATGATACCCGTTGTTGGATGGTGCCAAATGGAAGAGTAGCTCTTCGGACCTATAATTCTCTGGTGTGCCGAATACCATATCGAGTTTGATTTTTCCCGAGCATCTGGCTTCTCGGCTGGGGATAATACCGTGAAAGGTTGTGTTACTTTGCTCAATGCGACTTCGGTCCCTGTGCATTTTATTGAGCGTGTCCTCGTAAATGAGGTCGAGTCCACTGCCGCCATCCATGAGCACTTTAATGAGGCGAAAGCCATCTACAATTGGGTTTAGGACCAAAACGGCTGGTGCCTGAACTGAGTGGGCTCTTGGTTCATGATTGACGTTAAAAGTGATAGCCGTGTCATTCCAAGGGCTTACTGCTGTCACATGGCAGACTTCGGCGAGGTCGCGGAGCGCCCTCTTGCGCCGATTATTCGACGGAAAGGTCTCGAAGACCGTGAATACTTCGGGATCATTTTCTTCTAAAGAGTAATTATCTGGAGTGTTTTTAGTGAGGAGACCCTCGCCGCTTTTGGCCACCTGCCGGAGTATCCAACATGCTCGAAGGCTATGCATTGGTTCGCTGTCCGGTGATACGTGAATTTTGCAGGGTTTGTCGAGCCATTCCTCAAGGACAGTTTTATGCCCCGTAATGGGTTTAATTTTCTTGTCCACGGGATGGTGATTAGTTGCTCCGTGGGGGTGAGTCCTCTTTGCCCGTCCCGGGGATGGCCTAAAGGCCTGCGGTTCCCAGCGGGCAGTCTCGGTTTTCCAGGCGCTTTCCATTCCGTAGTACTTCTGTACTATGTGGCAAAGTGCAGTATACTATGGCGTTTGAGGGCGTTCAGGATTCCCTCATCCATGCAATTGTTGCAAAATACCGAGATTGCGCTGTTGTCGCAGCGTTCCTTGATCTTGTTTTTAACAAGCAGGAATCTAGCCCAAAAGTGGTGGATAGTTTCCTAGGGCTATTGCCACACACAAATTAAGTCGCATATATCCGGAGGACCAGAGTTGCTTGGGGAATATTGTTTGTGGTGGGTGGGCGGGATCGAATCCAAAACCAGACACGCTGAGGAATCCGGATTCCAAAGAATTTCCGAGGTTAAAGGCCTGGGCTCAGGTGCATCCAGTATGTTTTTAGGCTTAGCGCCCGATTCCATGTTCAGAGGACAAGAGTGTCTTCCAGAAGACGAGAGTCTGGCTCTCCGGGTTTGTAAACCCAAACATACTTTGTCCTCAACGTGGGAGAGGAGTCATCTTAGGCTTGTTCCTCCGTGATAGCCACGTGATGGGTGATCGGCGGAGATCTGATTTCTCTCTGATCGGATTTAAGCCCAATCCGATCATACTTGGTTGCGACCCCCAGGGCAGCGATGCGATCTAGAGTATTAAGGGCCGATGCGGAGGCAGTTTTTGATGATGAGTTGGGCTACTTCTGGCTTAAAGACCAGGCGAACGCCCATAATGAAGCTGCCGAGTTGGAGAGTTTGCCCTAAAATCAAGGCCTCTCCGGAAGTGATGTTGTCTTTGCTGAAAAAGAGGGCCATCAATCCTTCTGTAGACGGCACAGAGGAACTCTCAATGAAAGCACCAATGTCGGTGTCAAAACCGGCAGATCTCGGGTAGGGGGTCCCGAGCTGTGCGTCTAAGGATCGAAGGTAACAAGGAGGCAGGGGACACGATGTTTACCTAGGTTCAGGCCCTCTTAATGGAGGTAATACCCTACTTCCTGCTTGATTGACTATGATGAATATAGGGGTTACAAGAGTTGATCTACCTCGAGATCATAATGGCTAAACCCTAGATGTCTAGCCTGTATGATTGTGTTCTCCCCTATAGACTAAACCCTCCGGTTTATATAGGCACCAGAGAGGACTAGGGGTGTACAAAGTCAGTTTACAGAGAAAGGAAACTATTGATCCGGATGCCAAGCTTGCCGTCCACGCAAAGGATTGTCCCATCTGGACTCGGGAGGAGCCCTTCTGTCCTTGTATCTTCATGGCCTGTTAGTCCGCCCATGTCACATAAGCCGGCTTCCCGAGGACCCTATAATACAGGACTCCCTCACATACCACATTTGGTACTAGGTTAACAGGCGGTCGTATGCTAAAGACCGAGAGTGGGGGTCAAGCTGAACGCAATGTGCACGCAACACAGGCTTCTCAGGCAGTGCATCGTGCCCATGATTTGTGTCTATCCCGTTGAGTACCACTTGCCACAGCGTGTTGCCACGCAATTTTGTAAGGCGCAACGAACACCACCAGACGGCTGAAGGAAATATCCCTAGAGGCAATAATAAAGTTGTTATTTGTATTTCCTTACATCATGATAAATGTTTATTATTCATGCTAGAATTGTATAAACCGGAAACTTAGTACATGTGTGAATACATAGACAAAACATAGTGTCCCTAGTGTGCCTCTACTTAACTAGCTCGTTAATCAAAGATGGTTATGTTTCCTAACCATAGACATGTGTTGCCATTTGATGAACGGGATCACATCATTAGAGAATGATGTGATGGACAAGACCCATCCGTTAGCTTAGCACTATGATCGTTACAGTTTTCTTATTACCTGCTTTCTTCATGACTTATACACATTCCTCTGACTATGAGATTATGCAACTCCCAAATACCAGAGGAACACCTTGCATGCTATCGAACGTAACTGGGTGATTATAAATATGCTCTACAGGTGTCTCTAAAGGTGTTTGTTGGGTTGGCATAGATCAAGATTAGGATTTGTCACTCTGTGTATCAGAGAGGTATCTCTGGGCCTCTCGGTAATGCTCATCATTATAAGCCTTGCAAGCTGTGTGACTAATGAGTTGGTTATGGGATGAAGCATAACAAAATGAGTAAAGAGACTTGCCGGTAACGAGATTGAACTAAGTATGATGATACCGACGATCAAATCTCGGGCAAGTAACATACCGATGACAAAGGGAACAACATATATTGCTATGCGGTTTGACCGATAAAGATCTTCGTAGAATATGTAGGAGCCAATACGAGCATCCAGGTTCCACTATTGGTTATTCATCGGAGATGTGTCTCGATCATGTATACATAGTTCTCGAACCCATAGGGTCCGCACGCTTAACATTCGACGACGATTTGTATTATGAGTTATGTGTTTTTGATGACCGAAGTTTGTTCGGAGTCCTGGATGAGATCATGGACGTGATGAGGAGTCTCGAAATGGTTGAGACATAATGATTGATATATTGGAAGGTTATGTTTGGACACCAGAAAGGTTTCAGAAAGGTTCGGGCATTTTTCGGAGAACCAGGAGGTTACCGGAACCCCCCAGGAGAAGTAGTGGGCCATAATGGGCTTTAGTGGAAAGGAGAGGAGGGCCGCAGGGTGGCCGCCCCCCCCCCCCCCCCCATGGCAGGTCCGAATTGGACTAGGGAGGGGGCGACACCCCCTCTTTCCTTCTCCCTCTCCTACTCCTTCCCTCCCCCCCCTGTTGGAAAGGAAGAGGACTCCAACTAGGATTGGAAATGCTAGTTGGACTCCCCATGGCACGCGCCCCTCCTGGCCACCGGCCTCTGATACATCTCCAACGTATCAATAATTTTTGATTGCTCCATGCGACTTTATCTACTGTTTTAGGCAATATTGGGCTTTATTATCCACTTTTATATTATTTTTGGGACTAACCTATTAACCGGAGGCCCAGCCCAGATTTGTTGTTTTATGCCTATTTCAATGTTTCAAGGAAAAGGAATATTAGACGGAGTCAAAACGGAATGAAATCAACTGGAGAAGTTATTTTTGGAAGGAAAGCAACCCAGGGAACTTGGAGTGCACGTCAGGGGAGATACGGGATGCCCACGAGGGTGGGGGCGCGCCCTCCCCCCTGGGCGCGCCCCCTGCCTCGTGAGCACCCCGGAGGTCCACCGACGTACCCCTTGCACCCATATATACCTACGTACCCTAAAACTTCAAGAACAGAACCTAGATCGGGAGTTCCACCGCCGCAAGCCTCTGTAGCCACCAAAAACCAATTGGGACCCTGTTTTGGCACCCTGCCGGAGGGGGATCCCATCACCGGAGGCCATCTTCATCATCCCGACGCTATCCATGACGAGGAGGGAGTAGTTCACCCTCGGGGCTGAGGGTATGTACCAGTAGCTATGTGTTTGATCTCTCTCTCTCTCTCTCTCGTGTTCTCTCTCGTGTTCCCTCTATGGCACGATCTTGATGTATCCCGACATTTGCTATTGTAGTTGGATCTTATGATGTTTCTCCCCCTCTACTCTCTTGTGATGAATTGAGTTTCCCCTTTGAAGTTATCTTATCGGATTGAGTCTTTTATGAGAACACTTGATGTATGTCTTGCCGTGATTATCTGTGGTGACAATGGGATATCATGTGCCACTTGATGTATGTTTTGGTGATCAACTTGTGGGTTCGTGACATCGGGAACCTATGCATAGGGGTTGGCACACGTTCTTGACTCTTTGGTAGAAACTTTGGGGCACTCTTTGAAGTACTTTTATGTTGGTTGGATGAATCTGAGATTGTGTGACACATATCGTATAATCATGCCCACGGATACTTGAGGTGACAATGGAGTATCTAGGTGACGTTAGGGTTTTTGTTGATTTGTGTCTTAAGGTGTTATTCTAGTACAAACTCTTTTATAGATCGATCCAAAAGAATAACTTTGAGGTGGTTTCGTACCCTACCATAATCTCTACGTTTGTTCTCCGCTATTAGTGGCTTTGGAGTGACTCTTTGTTGCATGTTGAGGGCTTGTTATATGATCTATCTATGTTATTATTGTTGAGAGAACTTGCACTAGCGAAAGTATGAACCCTAGGCCTTGTTTCCTATCATTGCAATACCGTTTACACTCACTTTTATCGCTTGTTACCTTGCTGTTTTTATTATTTCAGATTACAAAAACCTATATCTACAATCTATTTTGCACTTGTATCACCATCTCTTCGCCAAACTAGTGCACCTATACAATTTGCCATTGTATTGGGTGTGTTGGGGACACAAGAGACTCTTTGTTATTTGGTTGCAGGGTTGTTTGAGAGAGACCATGTTCATCCTACGCCTCCTACGGATTGATAAACCTTAGGTCATCCACTTGAGGGAAATTTGCTACTGTCCTACAAACCTGTGCACTTGCAGGCCCAACAACGTCTACAAGAAGAAGGTTGTGTAGTAGACATCAAGCTCTTTTCTGGCGCTGTTGCCGGGGAGGCTAGGTAAAGGGTAATCACACTCCGTCACTAAGCTCTTTTCTGGCGAGGTGAGTGCTTGAAGGTATATCTTTAGATCTTGCAATCGAATCTTTTTGTTTCTTGTTTTAGCTCTAGTTTAGTTTATAAAAGAAAATTACAAAAAAATGGAGTTGAGTTTGTCTCATGTGCTTCACCTTTTTAATATCTTTCGTGAGTATAATGGAAAGGATAGTTGTGCTCAAGTACTAGAAGAAGAATTACATAGAATTCTTGGCATAAATTACGTGAATGATGAGCATGATTGCAATGTTGTCAGTATGAATTCCCTGAATACCCATGATGCTAATTATGATTGCACTAGTTGTGATGAAAATGTCTCCTATAAGCATGTTGATTTTTGTGGAGTAGATTGGATTTGCATGGACACACCAAATAGGGAAGATAGATATTGCAAGAGGCATAAGGACTTAGAAACCAAATTGTTGCAAGAAGAGTTAGAAGAATGTGCTGAAAGATTCAATATTTTTCGCGCTCCTTGTGAACTTTGCAATGAACATGGTCATTTAAAGCTCCAATGCTATTTGTTTCATGATCAAGTCGTGTCCAAATATTGTGATAATTTGATTACCCTTGAACATCATGAAGAGCTTAGCCTTCTTTTTGCTTATGAAGAAATGAAACGTATAACTGAGGGTATTCCAAAATTTAATCTTGATAAAATTCTTGATTTTGATCTAGAAAAAATTTATATGTATTGTGCGGTGAATTGCATTGAAAATCCTTACATTGCCAATTACATAAAGAAAAGAAAGCAAATAGAATATGATGAGAATACTAATGAAAGGGAAGAGACTTCCCAATATCCTCCTATTATTTCTCATGATGAATCAGGTAACGAGGGGGAGCTTTCTATTCAACCAATATCATCAATAAGGTGCTCAAAGAGGATGGTTGAATCCCACACATAATGTGAAGAAGAAAAAGAAAAGAAGGAGCAATAGAGGTAGAAAGGTATCCCTCCCACATGATGTTGCTCCTACTACTACTTGTGATGATGATAATTGCTATACTATTGGTGCTATCAATATTTTTAATGATAAGAGTGATTATGCTTATGATATGAAAGGGCCCAAGCTTGGGGAAGCTATGTTTTATGAGTATGAAATATTTGAGAATATATTTACTGGAATTAATGTTTGTCCCAAGCATGGGGATGCTATGTTTAATGAAGATTATATTTTTAGCATCCCAAGTTTTGATATGCAAAGTTGTTATGATGATAGCATGCCTCCTACCTATGACGATTATATTGATGAAAGTGGCTTCGGAAGAGTGTCAACTTTAGGAAGTAGTGATCCCACTATTTTGGAGGATGTTGAATTTTATTGTGATGAATATGAAAGTGGATTTGGAAGAGTGTCAACTTTATTTAGTGATTCCACTATCTTGGGAGAGGTTTCAATCGATTATGATGAGAACGAAGTTGCTACTTATGATAATTATTGTGATGAAACTTATGCTATAAAAAGTAGTGATGATTATATTTACAAATCTTGTCATGATTATGATTACTCTTTTTCTGAACATTACTCTTTTAATGTGGAAACAATTTTTAGTGTTCAAGTCTCTTATGATACTCCTACTATTCATGAGAAGAGTTTTGCTTATGTTGAGAGTAGTAAATTTTCTATGCTTGTAGATCATGAAAAGAATGCTTTAGGTGCTGGTTATATTGTTGAATTCATTCATGATGCTACTGAAAATTATTATGAGAGAAGAACATATGCTTGTAGGAATTGCAATAATATCAAGTTTCCTCTCTATGTGCTTAAAGTTTTGAAGTTATGCTTGTTTTTCCCTCCTATGCTAGTTGATTATTGTTCCCATAAGTTGTTTGCTCACAAAATCCCTATGCATAGGAAGTGGGTTAGACTTAAATGTGCTAGTCATATTCTTCAAGATGCTCCCGTTATGTTTTAATTCTTATCTTTTATGTGAGCATCATTGTCATCATCATGCCTAGCTAAAAAGGCATTAAAGAAAAGCGCTTGTTGGGAGACAACCCAATATTTACCCTTACTATTTTTGTGTGCCCACATGATTATGCTACTGCAGTAATCATGTTTTATAGCTTTTGTTTCAATAAAGTGCCAAGTAGAACCTTTGGGAAGACTTGGGTGAAGTTTATATGATGTTGCTGTGAAAAACAGAAACTTTAGCGCTCACGAGAATAGCTGCCATTTTTCTACTGGAGAGTGCTTTTAGGTTGATTCTTTTTTTAGATGATTAATAGGCAAATTCCTCAGGTCCAGATATTGATGTCATAATTTTTGGGGTTCCAGAAGTATACGTTTTATACAGATTACTACAGATTGTTCTGTTTTTGACAGATTCTGTTTTCATTGTGTTGTTTGCTTATTTTGATGCATCTATGGCTAGTATTAAGTGGTATGAACCATAGAGATGTTAGAATACAGTAGATATTACACCTATATGAATTTAGAATGAGTTCATTACAGTACCTAAGTGGTGGTTTTATTTTCTTATACTAACGGAGCTTACGAGTTTTGTTTTGAGTTTTGTGTGGTTGAAGTTTTCAAGTTTTGGGTAAAGATTCGATGGACTATGGAATAAGGAGTGGAAAGATCCTAAGCTTTGGTATGCCCAAGGCACCCCAAGGTAAAATTCAAGGACAACCAAGCAACTAAGCTTGGGGATGCCCCGGAAGGCATCCCCTCTTTCGTCTTCGTTCATCGGTAGCTTTACTTGGAGCTATAGTTTTATTCACCACATGATATGTGTTTTGCTTGGAGCGTCATTTTATTTTGTTAGTTTTTGCTTGCTTTTATTTAGAATAATGTTTTTAATCTTTAGTTTCAATAAAAAAAGTCAAGGGTAGCCTTTGCCATGCTTATTTTGCTAGTTTGCATGTTGCTGTTTGAAAACAGAAAGTTTACCGCTGTTGCAAAAATTCCCTAGAAAATTCAGAGCATGGTCTAACGTTGAATCTTTTTGCATATTAAGATATGATAAATTTATTACAGTGGGAATTTTAGTTCATAATTTTTGGGGTCAGAGAAGTATTTATACTCTTGCATTCTTTACAGACTAGGCTTGAAAAAGTTTGAGATTATTTAAGTATGAAACAATTGCTTGGCTTTTCATCGGGGGTATAGAAGTTGGGAACATCTTTGTGTGACGAAAATGAAGCATAGCCTAACTATATGATTTTGGAGGGATAAAATTTCTTTTGCCATGATATTTTAAGAAGACATGATTGCTTTGATTAGTATGCTTGAAGTATTATTATTTTTATGTCAGTATGAACTTTTGTCTTGAATCTTTCGGATCTGAATATTCATGCCACAATTAAGAAGATTTACATTGAAATTATGCCAAAGTATTACTCCGCTTCAAAAATTCTCTTTTTTATCATTTACCTACTCCAGGACGAGCAGGAATTAAGCTTGGGGATGCTTGATACGTCTCCAACGTATCTATAATTTTTGATTGCTCCATGCTACTTTATCTACTGTTTTAGGCAATATTGGGCTTTATTATCCACTTTTATATTATTTTGGGACTAACCTATTAACCGGAGGCCCAGCCCAGATTTGCTGTTTTATGCCTATATCAGTGTTTCGAGGAAAAGGAATATCAGACGGAGTCAAAATGAAACGAAATCAACTGGAGAAGTTATTTTTGGAAGGAAAGCAACCCAGGGAACTTGGAGTGAACGTCAGGGGAGATACGGTCTACCCACGAGGGTGGGTGCGTGCCCTCCCCCCTGGGCGCGCCCCCTGCCTCGTGAGCACCCCGAAGGTCCACCGACATACCCCTTGCACCCATATATACCTACGTACCCTAAAACTTCCAGAACAGAACCTAGATCGGGAGTTCCGCCACCGCAAGCCACTGTAGCCACCAAAAACCAATCGGGACCCTGTTCCGGCACCCTGCCGGAGGGGGATCGCATCACCAGAGGCCATCTTCATCATCCCGGCGCTATCCATGACGAGGAGGGAGTAGTTCACCCTCGGGGCTGAGGGTATGTACCAGTAGCTATGTGTTTGATCTCTCTCTCTTGTGTTCTCTCTCGTGTTCCCTCTATGGCACGATCTTGATGTATCCCGAGCTTTGCTATTGCAGTTGGATCTTATGATGTTTCTCCCCCTCTACTCTCTTATGATGAATTGAGTTTCCCCTTTGAAGTTATCTTATCGGATTGAGTCTTTTATGAGAATACTTGATGTATGTCTTGCCGTGATTATCTGTGGTGACACTGGGATATCATGTGCCAGTTGATGTATGTTTTGGTGATCAACTTGCGGGTTCGTGACATTGGGAACCTATGCATAGGAGTTGGCACACGTTCTTGACTCTCCGATAGAAACTTTGGGGCACCCTTTGAAGTACTTTTATGTTGGTTGGATGAATCTGAGATTGTGTGACGCATATCGTATAATCATGCCCACGGATACTTGAGGTGAAAATGGAGTATCTAGGTGACATTAGGGTTTTCGTTGATTTGTGTCTTAAGGTGTTATTCTAGTACAAACTCTTTTATAGATCAATCCAAAAGAATAACTGAGGGAGTCTTGGACTAGGGGGTGTCCGGCTAGCCGAACTATCATCATTGGCCGGACTCCAAGACTATGAAGATTCCAGATTGAAGACTTCGTCCCCTGTCCGGATGGGACTTTCCTTGGCGTGGAAGGCAAGCTTGGCGATACGGATATGTAGATCTCCTACCATTGTAACCGACTCTGTGTAACCCTAGCCCTCTCCGGTGTCTATATAAACCGGATGGCTTTAGTCCGTACGACGAACAACAATCATACCATAGGCTAGCTTCTAGGGTTTAGCCTCCTTGATCTCGTGGTAGATCTACTCGTGTAACACACATCATCAATATTAATCAAGAAGGACGTAGGGTTTTACCTCCATCAAGAGGGCCCGAACCTGGGTAAAACATCGTGTCCCTCGTCTCCTGTTACCATCCGCCTAGACGCACAGTTCGGGACCCCCTACCCGAGATCCGCCGGTTTTGACACCGACATTGGTGCTTTCATTGAGAGTTCCTCTGTGTCGTCACCGATAGGCTCGATGGCTTATTCGATCATCATCAACGACACAGTCCAGGGTGAGACCTTCCTCCTCGGATAGATCTTCGTATTCGGCGGCTTTGCACTGCGGGCCAATTCGCTTGGCCATCTGGAGCAGATCGAAAGCTACGCCCCTGGCCATCAGGTCATATTTGGAAGTTTGAACTTCACGGCTGACATCCGCGGGGACTTGATCTTCGATGGATTCGAGCCACAAGCAAGCGCGCCACACTGTCACGACGGGCATGATTTAGCTCTGCAGCCGGACAGTAACCTGGAGGCAGCACTTCAGTCCTCTCCGATTTTCTATTCGGAGCCGACTGGGCAGATCGAGGACGGGTGGCTAGACACCGCCTCGGGGGCTGCAACCTCTATGGCGATAGAGCCGAACACTGACCTTGTCCCTCATGAAGCTCGTGACTCCGTGGTGCCGGACTCCTTGCCGGACTCCGAACCTCCCGCGGCCCCTCCAATCGAATCCGATTGGGCGCCGGTCATGGAGTTCACCGCTGCGGACATCTTTTAACACTCACCTTTCGGCGACATCTTGAGTTCGCTAAAGTATCTCTCGTTATCAGGAGAGCCCTGGCCAGACTGCGGTCAGGACGGTTGGGATGCGGACGACGAAGAAATTCAAAGCCCACCCACCACCCACTTAGTAGCCACTGTCGACTATCTAACCGACATGCTAGACTACGACTCCGAAGACATCGACAATATGGACGACGATGCCGGAGACGACCAAGAACCAGCGCCTACCGGGCACTGGAAAGCCACCTCATCATATGACATATACATGGTGGATATCCCAAAGGATGGGAATGGCGAAGGAACAGTGGAGGATGACCCCTCCAAGAAACAGCCCAAGCGCCGGCGTCAGCGGCGCCGCTCTAAATCCCGCCACAGCAAGAATGAAGATTCCGGCACCCGAGATAATAACACCCCAGACAGTGCCGAAGACAACCCACTCCAGCAAGATTCAGCACAGGAGGACGGAGACGCCAGCCCTCATGAGAGAGTGGCAGAAGAACAGGTAGAGGGTTATATGCCTCCCTCCGGAGACGAGGCAAGCCTCGACGACGACGAATTTGTCGTGCCCGAGGATCCCGTCGAACAAGAGCGTTTCAAACACAGGCTTATGGCCACGGCAAACAGCCTCAAGAAATAGCTGCAACAACATAGAGCTGATCAAGATCTGCTAGCCGACAGATGGACTGAAGTCCTCGCGGCCGAAGAGCATGAGCTTGAACGCCCCTCCAAAAGCTACCCTAAACGCAGGCTGCTCCCCCGATTAGAGGAGGAGGCGTATGAACCTGCATCACCAGCAGACAATACGGCTGACCGACCACCCCGTGGTCGCGACAGAGAGGCCTCTAGGCCCTTCACTCGAACCGTACCCCGGCATCGCCTTAAAAGCACAAGGCCACAGGGGAACGCTCCGGACTTGCGAGATATATTGGAGGATAAGGCAAGACAATCAAGATCGATCTATGGATCGCGTGGGCGCCCCATGATACGCGACGACAATCGTCGCGCCGGACACAGTAAGTCCGGCCAGGCTGAACAAAATAGACAAAGCTCTTTTGAGCTCCGTCGTGATATCGCCCAGTACAGAGGTGCCGCACACCCACTATGCTTCACAAATGAAGTAATGGATCATCAAATCCCTGAAGGGTTTAAACCTGTGAATATTGAATCTTACGATGGCACAACAGACCCCGCGGTTTGGATCGAAGACTATCTCCTCCACATCCACATGGCCCGCGGTGACGATCTTCACGCCATCAAATATCTCCCACTCAAACTTAAAGGACTAGCCCGGCATTGGCTTAACAACTTGCCAGCAGAGTCAATCGAGAGTTGGGAAGACCTGGAAGCCACATTCCTCGATAACTTCCAAGGCACGTATGTGCGACCACCAGACGCTGATGACCTAAGCCACATAATTCAGCAGCCAGATGAATCGGCCAGAAAATTATGGACACGGTTCTTAACCAAGAAAAACCAAATCATCGACTGTCCGAATGCGGAGGCCCTCGCGGCCTTCAAACATAACATCCGCGACGAGTGGCTTGCCTGGCACCTGGGACAGGAAAAGCCGAAATCCATGGCAGCCCTCACATCACTCATGACCCGCTTCTGCGCGGGTGAGGACAGCTGGCTAGCACTCAGCAACAACCTCAGCAAAAATTTTGGCAGTCCGGATATCAAGGACCATAATGGCAGGTCGTGTCGCAACAAAAACAAACGCCGCATTAACGGCGATAATAGTGAAGATACGGCAGTCAATGCCGGATTCAGAGGCTCTAAACCCGGTCAGCGGAAAAAGCCATTCAAAAGAACTACTCCGGGTCCGTCCAATTTGGACCGAATACTCGACCGCTCGTGCCAGATACACGGCACCCCCGAAAAGCCAGCCAACCACACCAACAGGGACTTTTGGGTATTCAAGCAGGCAGGCAAGTTAATTGCCGAAAACAATGACAAGGGGCTGCATAGCGATGACAAGGAAGAGACCCGACCGCCGAACAATAGAGGACAAAAGGGTTTCCCCCCACAAGTGCGGATGGTGAACATGATATACGCAACACACATACCCAAAAGGGAGCGGAAGCGTGCACTCAGGGATGTATACGCGATGGAGCCAGTTGCCCCGAAGTTCAATCCATGGTCCTCCTGCCCAATCACTTTTGACCGAAGGGACCACCCCACCAGCATCCGCCACGGCGGATTCGCTACATTGGTTTTAGACCCAATCGTCGATGCATTTCACCTCACCAGAGTCCTGATGGACGGCGGCAGCAGCCTGAACCTGCTTTATCAAGATACAGTGCGCAAAATGGGCATAGACCCCTCAAGGATTAAACCAACCAAGACAACCTTTAAAGGCGTCATACCAGGTGTAGAAGCCAATTGTACAGGCTCAGTTACACTGGAAGTGGTCTTCGGATCCCTGGATAACTTCCGAAGCGAGGAGTTAATCTTCGACATAGTTCCGTTCCTCAGCGGCTATCATGCTCTGCCCGGATGTACCGCGTTTGCAAAGTTCAACGCGGTGCCGCACTACGCATACCTCAAGCTCAAGATGCCAGGCCCTCGAGGAGTCATCACAGTCAACGGAAATACCGAACGCTCTCTCCGAACGGAGGAACATATGGCGGCTCTCGCGGCAGAAGTACAGTGCAGCCTCTTAAGGCAATTCTCGAGTCCGGCCGTTAAGCGACCGGACACGGCTAAACGCACCCGGAGTAACCTACAACAAGACCACCTGGCACGTTCCGAGCACGCGTAGCAGTGCGGCCCCAACCCCAGCCCCTACAAAACATCAAGACAGGTCCTTCGCGTACACCATTACGCTTTGGAGATACCATGGGCATGGGGAGAGGGGCACAACCACGATAGGCCCAGAATGCGGCTCAACCACACCAGGGGCTCTCAAGTGCGTCGTTCTTTTTTCGTTTTTTTTCTTTTTTTTACCCACAGGACTCCGTTCGTCAGAGGCCCTATCCGGCAGCAGACCTGCCGAACTCACGATGCAACAGCCAGGGAAGGAGAAAGGCTACAATGAATATCCAGGTGGTCTCCATTACGAGCATTAAATCTATTTTATACACCATTCCGCAGCCTACCCCCTGGAGGGGGACATGTTTAATAGTCCCATCCCTTGCTTATCGCACCATTTGTATCGTTCTGCATTCACAGCAGTCTTTTCTTGAATAAGTAATGCAGCACCTTTTTGCTTCCAATTGCATTTCTTTCTTATACATATGTTCATTTATGACATGTTGCATCCGTACATTTTGGTACGGCTAAATACACCAGCGGCTTATGTTTCCCGCATCATGGTGTGATAAGTCCGAACACTTTCACAAGTGCGGCACCCCGAACTTATAGCATTATATGCATCGGCTCCGAATCATGTCTTGGGTCAATAGTTGGGTTTGCCCGGCTCCCATGTTTTGGTACCTTACGTTCCGTTGTATCGGCTAAGGTAGCACTGGGAGAACCACTGCGATTGCACCCCAGTTGAGATGGGCGAGCGCCTCAGTGGAGAAAGCTAATACTGACCGTCATGATGAGGCGAGAGCCGGTCGCTGTTCGAGAGGTTTTTTGCGAGTCCCTAAAGACTTATGCCGCTTAGAGAGAGGAGCCAGCTTTGTCCGGCCCAGGTGTGGATAGCGCCCCAAATTCGGCCTTCCGAACACTAGGGGCTTCGCCGAAATTTAAAATTATAGAATTCTATGGCTAAGTGAGAGTGTTCAAGTATTATAAGTCTGGTTGCCTTGTTCGTTGTGTTGAGCGCCTCCCTAGATGGACCCAAAAATGGGAACAAGAGTGCTCAAGTTTATCCCGAACACCCCAGCAGTCGTGGCATGGGGGCTGAAGCTGACGACTTGCCATCTCTCAGATTTGATAAACAGCCGCACAGAAGGTAATATTTTAAATTAACAAGCGTTGCTTAGCGCATACGAACTAAGTTTTCAGCGCACAGGATAACAAAATGCGAGTCTACTCAAATATCACATCTTTGGAGGACTCACCCGCAATAATGCGGGCACCCTTCAGGACACTCTTATAATACATTTCGGGCATGCGATGCTCCTTGCCCTGCGGTGGCGCGTCCGTCACAAGCTTCTGGGCATCCATCTTGCCCCAGTGCACCTTTGCGCGGGCAAGGGCCCGACGGGCACCTTCATTACAGGCGGAGTGCTTGATGACTTCAACCCACGGGCACGCATACACCAGCCGCCGCACCAGGCCGAAGTAGCTCCCAGGCATGGCCTGCTTAGGCCACAGCCGAACTATGAGGCCCTTCATGGCCTGTTCGGCCACCTTGTGGAGCTCGACCAGCTACTTCAGCTGGTCACTAAGGGGCACCGGATGTCCGGCCTCAGCATACTGAGACCAGAAGACCTTCTTCGTTGAGCTCCCCTCCTCGGCCCTGTAGAAAGCGGCAGCATCGACACGCTGTGGGGCAGATCTGTGAACATTCCTGGAGAGCTCCGAATTCGGGTAAGTGATATGTAATTCACACTCACATGCTTACTTTGCATGAAAAACGCCTTACCCGCCGCTATTTTCTTCAACTCCTCGACTTCCTGGAGGGCCTTATAGGCTTCGGCCTTAGCGGCTTTGGCACTCTCAAGAGCCGTCGCAAGCTCGGACTCTCGAGTCTTCGAGTCACGCTCCAAACTCTCATGTTTTTCCATGAGAGCCTGGAGCTCTTGCTGTACCTCCGCCACCCGCGCCTCCTGCTTCTCTCGCTCGGTGCGTTCCGCGGCCGCATTACATTCGGTCGCAGATACCGCCTCCTTCAGGGTCGCCACCTCATTTATGGCCCCTGCTATATCCACGTTATCCTTGTCATTTTTCTTGCAACCAAATCCTTTTCCGTAAGGTACAATTTTAATAAGGTATTACTCACCTTCCTTGTTCTCGAGCTGCTTCTTGGCATGGCCGAACCCGTTCTTGGACCGCTCGAGGCTTTCCTTCAAAGTATTGACCTCCGCAGTCAGTGTGGCAGAGGTCAGCAGCACAGCCTGCAATCCCATATTCACATATTTTTTATGACTCTTGCGTATATCTTTTTAGATCCTCAGTCCGGCTTTTCTTTTCGAACACCGAACCGAGCATCAGGGGCTACTGTCTATGCAGTACTATTTTACATATATCAAAATTCTTACCTCAAAGCCTGTTAGAAGGCTCCTGCAGGCTTCGGTCAGCCCGCTCTTGGCGAGCTGAACCTTCTGAATCACCGCACTGATAACAGTGCGGTGTTCCTCTTCGATGGAGGCGCCATTGAGCGCCTCCAACAAGCTATCCGGCGCCTCCGGTTGGACGGAGGCTGCCGGCGTCACGGTCTTGCCCTTCTTACGAAGGGGCCACCCGCCGGACTCTGGAACCGCTATGGGTTCCGGGGCCGAGTCCGATGCAAAGTCCGGGAGGTTGTTCTGTGACACCTCCGGGGCCTCCTCCTCGGCATCGTCCGCATCACGGGGGGTGGAGGCGGTCGGAAGAGAATCCATATCCGACGCACCTAAGGACCCGCTCGACGAAGCGGGAAGATCATCCTTGGGCGGACTCCAGGGTTGTATGCGGCATTAGAAAGACATTATGCGGCGAAAAGAAAAACCATGAAGTTATTCGGGAGTCTGGATACTTACGATCTCGCCAGGGGCTTGGCCCTTGGGGGCCAGTCGTCACTGGCGTTGGCGGAGCAGTCCGGGGAAAGAGTTTTTCCCTTCTTGGACCCTTCGGCCTCTCTCATTGGGGAGGCCTTCCTTTTCTTCCCTCCCCCCGCTGGGGGAGAGGCTTTCCTCTTCTCCTCCTCGCCTTTGTGAGAGGAGTCGGCCTCGGAGTCATCATCCGATAACACCTGAAAACGGGAACTCTTCCGAGTCCCCATGGCCTTCTTCTTGGCCTTCTTCTCCGGCACCACGTGGGGTGCCGGAGCCACCAGCCTCGTTAAGCGGGCGTCCAATGGGTCCTCTAGCAATGGGGCCAGACAGATAGTCTGCTCGGCCTTTGCCAGCCAGCCCTGTCAAAGGAGAGGGAGTTTAGATCCCGCATAGAGTCAAACTATGGAAAACAAGCGTCCCGTAAAGGACAAAATCACTTACCTCGTCAACCGGATGCTGCGAGCTGAATCCGCGATCTTCGGTAGCGAATGTGGGAGCCTCGGCGCCCTTGAACAGCACCTTCCAGACATCTTCGTACGTAGTGTCGAAGAGCCCGCTCAAAGTCTGGTGCTGCGCCGAATTGAACTCCCACATGTTGAAGCCCCGTCGTTGGCACGGGAGAATCCGGCGGATGAGCATGACCTGGACTACGTTGACAAGCTTGAGCTTCTTGTCCACTAGCTTTTCGATGCAGGCTTGGAGTCCGGTCAGCTCCTCCAAATCACCCAATGTCCGGCCGCTCTCTTTCCAGAAGATGAGCCATGTGGGGATGCCAGATCTGAATTCGGGGGCCGCTGCCCATTCAGGGTCACGCGGCTCGGTGATGTAGAACCACCCCGATAGCCACCCCTTAATGGTTTCCACGAAAGTGCCTTCAAGCCAAGTAACGTGGGACATACTGCCCACCATGGCGCCTCTGCACTCCGCTTGACTGCCCTTCACAACCTTTGGCTTGATACTGAAGGTCTTGAGCCACAAGCCAAAGTGGGGCTGGATGCAGAGGAAGGCCTCGCACACGACGATGAACGCCGAGATGTTGAGGATGAAATTCGGGGCCAGATCATGGAAATCCAGGCCGTAGTAGAACATGAGCCCCCAGACGAAGGGATGGAGTGGGAGGCCCAGTCCGCGGAGGAAATGGAGAAGAAATACTACCCTCTCATGGGGCCTGGGGGTGGGGATGAGCTCTCCCTTGTTGGGGAGCCGGTGCGCGATGTTGCTGGACAGATATCCGGCACTGCGCAGCTTCTGGATGTGCCCCTCCGTGACGGAGGAGGCCATCCGCTTGCCTCCCGCTCCGGACATAGTTGGAGGAGGTTGAGGTGAGATGTGCGGACTTGGGTGCTGGAGCTCGAGTTCGCGGAGATGGATAAGCCAAGGAGGAAGAAGGCGGATGTAAAAGGGTTGGATCTTTATCCCCTTATATGGGCAGACAAAAACATGTGTCCCCACCGGCCTGATAAAACTCGCTTATCTCCCAAGCGCCGCAATCAATGGCGCGGTTGGGTTACCCACGTCCGTATTGATGGGAATCCCGGAATAAGGGGAACACGATCTCTGCTTCGACAAGACGTGCCAAGGAAACCGCTTCGCTAAACGCGCTGAGGTGGTACAATAAAAACAATTCTAGTAAGAGGCTTGGTAGTGGTGTGACGTCACACCACCAAATACGTTAGCAGATTGAACTTGTGTAATATTATTCTCTCTACGGTGGTACGTGGAATTTATTTTGCAGAGCCGGACACTATCCTGGTGTTCACAATCTTCTATAAATTATTCGGAGGAGGAACCCGCCTTGCAATGCCGAAGACAATATGCGCACCGGACTCATCGTCATTGAAGCCTGGTTCAGGGGCTACTGAGGGAGTCCTAGACTAGGTGGTGTCCGGATAGCCGAACTATCATCATTGGCCGGACTCCAAGACTATGAAGATACCAGATTGAAGACTTCGTCCCGTGTACGGATGGGACTTTCCTTGGCGTGGAAGGCAAGCTTGGCGATACGGATATGTAGATCTCCTACCATTGTAACTGACTCTGTGTAACCCTAGCCCTCTCCGGTATCTATATAAACCGGATGGCTTTAGTCCGTACGATGAACAACAATCATACCATAGGCTAGCTTCTAGGGTTAGCCTCCTTGATCTCGTGGTAGATCTACTCTTGTAACACACATCATCAATATTAATCAAGCAGGACGTAGGGTTTTACCTCCATCAAGAGGGCCCGAACCTGGGTAAAACATCGTGTCCCTCATCTCCTGTTACCATCCACGTAGACGCACAGTTCGGGACCCCCTACCTGAGATCCACCGGTTTTGACACCGACAATAACTTTGAGGTGGTTTCGTACCCTACCATAATCTCTACGTTTGTTCTCCGCTATTAGTGGCTTTGGAGTGACTCTTTGTTGCATGTTGAGGGCTTGTTATATGATCTATCTATGTTATTATTGTTGAGAGAACTTGCACTAGCGAAAGTATGAACCCTAGGCCTTGTTTCCTATCATTGCAATACCGTTTACACTCACTTTTATCGCTCGTTACCTTGCTGTTTTTATTATTTCAGATTACAAAAACCTATATCAACTATCTATTTTGCACTTGTATCACCATCTCTTCGCCGAACTAGTGCACCTATGCAATTTGCCATTGTATTGGGTGTGTTGGGGACACAAGAGACTCTTTGTTATTTGGTTGCAGGGTTGTTTGAGAGAGACCATCTTCATCCTACGCCTCCTATGGATTGATAAACCTTAGGTCATCCACTTGAGGGAAATTTGCTACTGTCCTACAAACCTATGCACTTGCAGGCCCAACAACGTCTACAAGAAGAAGGTTGTGTAGTAGACATCAGCCTCCTCCCTCCCTCCTTTATATACGAGGGCAGGGGCACCCAAAAAAGCAGTTATTCTCTTAGCCGTGTGTGGTGCCTCCCTCCATAGTTTAACACCTCAGTCATATCGTCGTAGTGCTTAGGCGAAACCCTACGCCGATAACATCATCAACACCGTCACCATGCCGTCGTGCTGATGCAACTCTCCCTTGTCCTCAACTAGATCAAGAGCTCGAGGGACATCATCATGCTGAACGTGTGCTGAACACGGAGGTGCCGTACGTTTGGTACTTGGATCGGTTGGATCGTGAAGACGTCCGAATACATCAACCGCGTTACTAAATGCTTCCGCTTTCGGTCTACGAGGGTACATGGGCACACTCTCCGGTCTCATTGATATGCATCGCCTAGATAAATTTTGTGTGATCGTAGGAATTTTTTTGAATTACTACGTTCCCCAACAGTGGTATCAGAGCCAGGTCTATGCATAGATGATATGCATGAGTAGAATACAAAGATTGTGGGCGATAATAGTCATACTCCTTACCACCAACGTCTTACTTTGATTCGGTGGTATTGTTGGATGAAGCGGCCCGGACCAACATTACATGACCACGTTCATGAGACCGGTTCTACCGACGTGCTTTGCACACAAGTGGCTAGCGGGTGTCTGTTTTTCCAACTTTAGTTGAATCAAGTTTGACTACGGCCGGTCCTTGTTGAAGGTTAAAAGAACACACTTGACGAAAAATTGTTGTGGTTTTGATGCATAGGTAAGAACGATTCTTGCTAGAAGCCTGTAGAAGCGACGTAAAACTTGCAACAACAAAGTAGAGGACGTCTAACTTGTTTTTGCAGGGCTTGTTGTGATGTGATATAGTCAAGACATGATGAGATATAAATTGTTGTAGGAGATGATCATGTTTTGTAACAGAGTTATCGGCAACTGGCAGGAGCCACATGGTTGTCGCTTTATTGTATGAAATGCAATCGCCATGTAATTGCTTTACTTTATCACTAAGCGGCAGTGATAGTCGTAGTAGATATTATCAACATAGTGAATCATATAGTAGATATTATTAACATAGTGATGTTCACCATTGAAAACTACTCCATCTCACGTGATGATCGGACATGGTTTAGTTGGATCACGTGAGAATTTAGATGACTAGAGGGATGTCTATCTAACTGGGATTGCTTAAGTAATATGATTAATTGAACTTTAATTTATCATGAACTTAGTCCTGATAGTATTTTGCAAATTATGTTGTAGATCAATAGCTCGCGTTGTAGCTTCCCTATGTTTTTATATGTTCCTAGAGAAAAATAAGTTGAAAGATGATAGTAGCAATGATGCAGACTAGGTCCGTGATCTGAGATTTATCCTCACTGCTGCACAGAATAATTATCTCCTTGATGCACCGCTAGGTGATAGACCTACTGTAGGAGTAGATGCAGACATTATGAATGTTTGGCTAGCTTAATATGATGACTACTTGATAGTTTAGTGCACCATGCCTGACGGCTTTGAACCGGGACTTCAAAAATGTTTTGAAACGCCACGGAGCATATGAGATGTTCCAAAAGTTGAAGCTGGTATTTCAAACTCATGCCCGTGTCAAGAGGTATGAGACCTCTGACAAGTACTTCTCCTAAAAGATGCAGGAGAATTGCTCAGCTAGTGAGCATGTGCTCAGAATGTATGGGTACTACAACCGCTTCAATCAAGTGGGAGTTAATCTTCCAGATAAGATAGTGATTGACAACATTCTCTAGTCACCATCACCAAGTTACTAGAACTTCGTGATGAACTATAGTATGTGTAACATCCCAAATTTTCAATTTGGAATGTTATACACTAGATCATCAATGCATATCATATTTTATTTGCTTTTGGTTGATCCTAGAAATTCTAAGCAACTCAAGGACCCTCGGAGAGAGTTGGGGATTTCGTTATTTTCATATTTGAGTTTTCTCGAATTTTGAAAATAGGATCATTTGATTTTATTTATTTTATCTTCAATTATTTCGGTTATAAAAATATGAGAGAGGGAATAAAATGACTTTCCCAAAATAAAGAAATATTGAGGATTTAATAAAAAAATCAAATGAGTTTTATTTTGGAGTTTTTGCTATTTTATTTGAATTTAGGAAAAATTGCACGTTTTAAAAACTGCATTTTAGGGCCAAGAAAATGTCCATCTCGTTCTAAATATTTTATTTAGACGGTGAAAATTTGTTTTGGCATTTTTAGATTTTTATGTTTTTTTCTAGGATTTTTCTTAGTTTCGGCAGAATTATTTAAAAGAAAATCTCTCCGCGCCCGACTGGGCCGATGGCCCAGCCGAGCCAGGCTGACCCACCTCGCGCCTCCGCGCCGCGCGCTGCTGCCGCCAACTCGGACTTGGAGTCCGAGCTGGACTCCTCTCCCGCCGCCGCCTTGCCCCTCCCTCAAGCCAGCCACCCCCCCTTTAAATACCCGCCGCCGCACCGGAACCCCGCCGGAGCCGAGCCGAGGTAGCCGCCCCGCCGCTCCGGGTTTTTCTAAAGAAACCAATCCGATTTTTTTACAAAACCCTAGATTCGTTTTTTCAGATCGGTTTTATTTTTTAGGTTTATTTTATTTAGCGAGCGTTCGCCCATCCGTTCGTTTTAATGAACGAATTCACCGTTTAGTTTCAGTTAGCGAACACCAGTTCGTTAATCTGTTCGTTAGTTTTTCTTTTTCTCGGATTTTTCCCGCGGTTATTTTTGATCGAGATTTCTGATCCGATTTTCGTTTTAGTTTAACTTTTCGCTCATTTATCGGAATCAGGCGATTCAAGCGCTTAGATTTTCGTATCGAAACCCTCTTTTTGTTTAATTAACTCAAACAAGTTTATGCTAGTTTAAAATTGGACTTGGATCCAGATTAAAAAACGAAGCTTGTTTCTTTCGCCGCTTGACTTTCGTTGCTTCATTCGATTTGATTCTTTTTGCAAACCGGAGTTCTTAAGTTGAACTTTCTGGTTAGATATCTTATTTGATTTTACCCGTGAAGTAGATGAGTACTTATTGTATGCTTGTTTGCTTGTTTGTTGCGATAGAGTGTCCGTAGTGCGCCGCTTGCTACTTCAAATCTCTAGGTTTTGCGGATCATCAGCAAGGCAAGTAACACTTTGATCATATCTCTTTACTACCCAGTTTTATTGCATTAGATCAATCCTCAAACAATTGCATGATTAGGATCTGATTAATATGTGGATTTTGGGAAGTAGATGAGGTAGTACCTATTGCCCTGTTTATTATCAAACCTTTGGGAGTTCCTCTATGTTTGCTTATTATGCCATGCTATGCTAGTAGACATGGATTCTGTGAGTGTATCCATGACAGATGTGAGATTGATAATTAAGGGTTTATTTAAGGTGGCAACTTTAATACACATCTGGGTGGTTTGCGGTACCTGGGTATTCCAGGATTGCCTGATTTTTTTGATGGATCGCCACCCAGGCTCAAAGGGATCATGAGATTATTTAGGCTAGAAACTTTCGTGTGCAGCCACAAGCTACTATGGGCTCTAGCATAGTTGACTAAGTTGTGCAAACTCTTACAGTGGTAGACTAGCAGGTGTAAGGGGTGTAGGTTGGTATGGTCTTCCCAATCGTAAGGTGCTAGCGCTTCTGAAAGACTATGTCTTGGTCATCCGTTTCTCAAACACCATGTAGTGCGAGAAAACCAACGGAGGAGATCGAGTCTTGTGTGGAAAAGTGTGCAAACCTCTTCAGAGTGTATAAACTAATCATGGTTAGTCGTGTCCCCAGTTATGGACATCTTGAGTATCTAGTACTTGGATTATCATGTGAATATCATCATGTTACTTCAATTAATATTGTTGGGTTTTAATGATGATGCTTAATTGGGATTGAGAATGTTGTCAACCATTCTCAATGTTTAACAACCACCATGATAGTTAAATAAAATTTATTCCTTTGCAGTAGGGAAAAATTGGCTTTATGCAAAACTGTAACCATAGAGCTTTCCACCAGCCATATTGTGCATGTAGTGTAGCTTTATTCTTTCATCACTCTCTATATGTTATATTGCCAGCATATTCCATGTGCTGACCCGTTTTTGGGCTGCAACGTTCTTGTTGCAGACTTTTCGGATGATGAGTAAGATGCCTTAGGATCGTGGTTCTATAATTAGTGATGCCGTTGGAGTTGATGGACTCACTTATCTTCCAAGCCTTTCGCTGTTATTGTTATTATATGGCCTTAAGCCATATCTATTGTAATAATTTCTCTTTTGAGACATTCAATGTAATAAGTGTGTGATTGCTACTCTGTTATAAATCCTTCAAGTATTGTGCGTGTCAACATTACTGATCCAGGGATGACACTGAAGCACAGAGATCAAACAGTTTGAGGTCTGGTCGCTACAACATGGTATCAGAGCACACGCTGACTGTAGGAGACGGCCACTATGCTAAAGCCCTAGATTACTACTCACTCTTCTCATTTCTGACTCCTCATCTCTTCTACTATTTTAGGATGGCGGATGCAAGGAACAAGTTCATGCAACCGGATGAAGATACACGACACCTGAAGGAAGTGACTAAGTACCTGAACATCGGAGTACCAAGCTTCACCGGGACCTACAATGCCACTTACGTGAAGAGGAGCGCTAGATGATTCAAGTTCAAGTTCCAAGAAGGACGTTCATGCCCGTCACTGAGCCCATAGAGTTTTCCTTTGATGCACCAACCTGGAGCCTAGGAAAGAGCATGGCAGCCCACATCACGATGGGACATATTGGAGAAGTTTACCATAAGGATCTCAAGGATACTATCTACCAGACTTGTATGCACCGAGATGAGCAACGGGAGATGGTCAACACCAGGAAGGATAGATCAATTGAAGCTTTCATCCAGGAGTTAAACCAGCACATTCGACGCCAGGAGAACCAGATGTGCGTAGGCATGATAGACCTGAAGAAGGCCATGACTAAGATCATGGAGCTGGAGGAAGAACTCAAGTCTACACGCGATGGATATGAGGAGGAAATAGCAACACTAGTGGAGAAGAACGATGATCTGAAGAAGAAGCTAAGAGTATTCATGGGATTTCCCGCAACTGGAGGAGAAGACGAAGATTGCACCGGTCCAGAGAACTACATCATCATCGACGACACCGACTCGGACCCAGACGATAGCGATGATTACTATGTTCATGAAGCTGGAGCAGATATCATGGAGTATTCATCGGAGCAGTTTTTCTAGTCAACCACCATAACAGTAGTAGTATTCCCCCATGTATCTAGTATAGTCCGAGCACTTTTGTAACGATAGATATACCATTGTATGCCCTTGCTTGATTGAATGAAGTGATTTTGTTTGCATTTGTCTCATGTGCATATGGGTAGTGTTTTCCCTCTAGACCTCATTCTATTATATATTCTCATCTTTTCTAAACCCTCAGATGCCTTCGAGACGTGACAATGGATTTGCTTTCCCACCGGAGCTCACTCAGTTGATCCAGCAGCAGAATGCCTTGAGGCAGTTGCTAGTCCAGAATCAGAATTAGGGGAACAACAACAACAACAACCCACCACCACCACCACCTGTTGATCACTTAACCCGTTTTCTTAGGCTGAACCTGCTGGTGTTCTCCAGTAGCACCGAGCCGATTTTTGCAGATGATTGGCTCCGCAAGATAGCCAGGGAGTTGACCACTGCAGGATGCACATATGCAGAGAGGGTGCATTTTGCCGCACATCAGCTGGAAGGACCCGCAGCATCATGGTGGGAGAATTTCACAGCCACTTATCCTATCGACACTGTCACATGGGATCAATTTTAGCAGGCTTTCCGTACTTCCCATGTTTCAGCAGGAGCTATGGCCATGAAGAAGCATGAGTTTTTGCAACTTGCACCAAGGAGGACGGACAGTTGGCCAGTATGTAGATGATTTTAGTAAATTAGCACGTTATGCTCCAGATGACGTTGCTACCGATGCAGCTAAGCAGGAGAAGCTTCTGGAAGGACTGGATGATGAGCTGAGCATGCAGTTGATGGTAGCAACTTTCAACAACTACCAGGAGTTGGTAGATCGTGCTCTTATGATTGAAGGGAAGCAGCAGCAGATTGAAAACCGCAAGAGGAAGTATGGACAAGGGAAGTACAATTCTGGAGCTCAGCAGAAGCCACGTTTTACCCCGAAATCGGGAGGACATTTCCAGCATACCCATGGAGGAGGTAGCTCACACAATCATAATGGCCCCAAGAATGGTAACGGGAATGGAGGAAGCAACGGCCAAAACCATACCAACCCGTCAACCCCAGCCAAGAGGGACCTGAGCCAAATCACTTGCTATAAGTGTCGGAAGACTGGACATTATGCCAATGAATGTCCTGAAGCCCAGAATGGAAATGGCAATGGAAGCTCAGGGAAGAAGCCGAACCCTTTTAATAGGGGACAAGTGAATCACGTTAACGTGGAGGAGGTCGAAGCTCAGCCAGATGCAGTAATAGGTAAGTTTTTGGTTAAGTCATTTACTGCACTCGTTCTTTTTGATACTGGTGCGTCGCATTCATACATCTCAAGGGGATTTGTGGATAAGTATAAACTGCAAACCAAAGCCCTTAGGTCACCCATGTTAGTAACCTCGCCAGGAGCAGAGTATATGGCCAGTTTATGGTGTGATCGGTTACCATTAAGGATTGGTAACTACGTGTTTCCCTCGGACCTAATAGTTTTGGAATCGCAAGGATTGGATGTGACATTAGGCATGGATTGGTTATCAAAGTATGGAGGGAACATTGAATGCGCCAGTAAGTAAATTTTACTTACAACGCCAGAAGGAAGAAGGATCAAGTATGTATCCCGGCATGTGCCGAAGAGGACTCAAGTAAATTCCTTATCAGGAGTTGTGCAGGAGGAGGTACCAGTGGCGAAGGATTTCCCTGACGTATTTCTAGAGGAGTTGCCAGGCATGCCACCGGATAGAGAGATTGAGTTTTTGATTGAGGTTTTGCCAGGCACAGGGCCAATATCTAAGAGAACATACAGGATGCCCGCAACGGATTTGGAAGAGATTAAGAAGCGGATTAAAGAGTTACTGGATAAAGGATATATTCACCCAAGCTCTTCCCCTTGGGGATCGCCAGTGCTTCTAGTGGAGAAGAAGGACAGATCATTGAGGATGATTGTCGATTATTGAGGACTGAATGCAGTAACAATCAAGAACAAGTACCCACTGCCGATGATCGATGATCTGTTTGACCAATTGCAAGGAGCTAAGGTATTTTCCAAGATCGATTTGCGATCAGGATACTATCAGTTGAAGATTCGAGAGCAGGATATACCTAAGACGGCTTTTACCACCAGGTATGGGTTGTACGAGTACAGCATTATGTCATTTGGTCTGACTAACGCACCTACCTATTTCATGAACATGATGAACAAGGTCTTTATGGAGTTTTTGGATAAGTTCGTCGTGGTGTTCATTGATGATATTTTGGTCTACTCGAAGAACGAAGAGGAGCATAAGGAGCATTTGAGTTTGGTACTTCAGAAACGCAGAGAACATCAGTTATATGCCAAGTTCAGCAAATGTGAGTTTTGGCTAAAGGAAGTTGGATTTCTCGGACGTGTGATATCCGAAGAAGGAATAGCGGTAGACCCCACCAAGGTTGTCACTGTGACAAACTGGGAAGCCCAACAACAGTTGGAGAGATCCGGAGTTTTCTTGGACTGGCAGGATACTACCGGAGATTCATAGAGAATTTCTCGAAGATTGCAAAACCTATGACGGAGTTGTTGAAGAAGGATACCAAGTTCAAATGGACTGAGGAATGTGAGGCCAGTTTCCAGGAGTTGAAGGAACATTTGGTTACCTCGCCAGTGTTGATTCTGCCATATCAGAGCAAGGATTACGAGGTGTATTGCGACGCTTCACGTCGAGGACTAGGAGCAGTGCTTATGCTGGAGGGAAGAGTTGTTTCGTATGCTTCACGACAGCTGAAACCTCATGAGTTGAATTATGCCACCCATGATTTGGAATTAGCAGCCGTAGTGCACGCATTGAAGACTTGGAGACATTTTCTCATTGGAAACCATTGTGAAGTGTACACGGATCACAAGAGTTTGAAGTATATTTTCATGCAGAAGGAGCTGAATCTCAGGCAAAGGAGATGGTTGGAGCTCATCAAGTATTATGATATGAGATTGCATTATCATCCCGGAAAGGCTAACGTAGTAGCCGATGCGTTGAGCCGTAAGAGCCATGTCAACACACTAATGACCAGAGATTTACCGAAGGACTTAGCCGAGGACCTTCGTGAGCTATGTTTGGAGATAGTTCCGAGAGTCTATGTAGCAGCATTGGAGATTCAGTCTACTTTGATGGATAAGATCAGAGAAGCTCAGAAGACTGACAAGGAGATTGCCTCCATAAAGGAGAAGATGAGCAAAGGAAAAGCTAAAGGATTTCGTGAGGATGTGCACGATACCTTATGGTTTGAAGACCATGTTTATGTGCCTAATGACCCGGAGATCAGGAAGTTGATTTTGCAAGAGGCCCATGATTCACCATATTCGATTCACCCAGTTAATACAAAGATGTATTTAGATTTGAAGGATACTTTCTGGTGGACCGGAATGAAGAAGCATATTGCAGAGTATGTAGCAGTTTGTGATGTATGTCAGAGAGTAAAGGCAGAGCATCAGAAGCCAGCACGATTGTTACAGCCATTGCCAATACCCGAATGGAAGTGGGATAAGCTAGGCATGGATTTCATTACGGGATTGCCCAGGACTCATTCAGGCTATGACTCGATTTGGGTTGTAGTCAATCGTTTGACGAAGGTAGCTCATTTCATACCTGTGAAGACCACTTACACCAGTGCTAAGTTGGCAAATATATACATGACCAGGATCGTATGTCTGCATGGAGTTCCGAGGAGCACTGTATCAGATAGAGGAACCCAGTTTACCTCAAAGTTCTGAAATTAGTTGCACGAAAATTTGGGTAGCAGGCTAGAGTTCAGTATAGCTTTTCACCCGCAAACAGATGGACAGACCGAGAGAGTCAATTAGATTTTGGAGGATATGCTGAGAGCTTGTGCGCTAGATTATGGATCTAGTTGGGACGACAATTTGCCATATGCAGAGTTCTCCTACAACAACAGTTATCAATCCAGCTTGAAGATGGCCCCTTTCGAAGCCTTTTACAGAAGGAGGTGCAGGACCTTGTTGTCATGGGATGAAGTTGGAGACCGCCAGTTGTTTGGACCAGATTTATTAAGGAGTCTGAACAGAAGGTGAAATTGATTCGCGATAGGCTCAAGGTAGCCCAATCCAGGCAGAAGAGCTATGCAGATTCTAAACGCAAGGAGACAGTTTATGAAGTAGGAGACAGAGTTTATCTTCGAGTATCTCCACTTCGAGGATTTAAGCGCTTTGGAGTTAAGGGAAAGTTAGCGCCACATTTTGTAGGACCATACAAAGTTTTGGAGCGTATGGAGAAGTTGCCTACAAGTTGGGATTGCCCGAAGGGTTGTCGGGAGTTCACGATGTATTCCACGTTTCCCAGTTGAAGAAGTGCCACGCGGAGATGGCTGATATACCGCTGAGAGATACAGTGCCACTGGAAGCGATTCAGTTGGACAGTGATTTGACCTATGAGGAGAAACCCGTCAAGATTCATGAGTATGCCAGCCGAGTCACCCGCAGCAAGGTTATCAAGTTTTGTAAATTTCAGTGGATCCACCACACCGAGGATGAAGCCACCTAGGAGCGAGAGGAAGATCTGCTGAAGGACCACCCTCACCTATTTTCTAGCCAACCCGAATCTCGAGGGCGAGATTTATCTTAAGGGGGGTAGGTTTGTAACATCCCAAATTTTCAATTTGGAATGTTATACACTAGATCATCAATGCATATCATATTTTATTTGCATTTGGTTGATCCTAGAAATTCTAAGAAACTCAAGGACCCTCGGAGAGAGTTGGGGATTTCGTTATTTTCATATTTGAGTTTTCTCGAATTTTGAAAATAGGATCATTTGATTTTATTTATTTTATCTTCAATTATTTCGGTTATAAAAATATGAGAGAGGGAATAAAATGACTTTCCAAAATAAATAAATATTGAGGATTTGATAAAAAAATCAAATAAGTTTTATTTTGGAGGTTTTGCTATTTTATTTGAATTTAGGAAAAATTGCACGTTTTCAAAACTGCATTTTAGGGCCAAGAAAATGTTCATCTCGTTCTAAATATTTTACTTAGACAGTGTAATTTTGTTTTGGCATTTTTAGATTTTTATGTTTTTTTTAGGATTTTTCTTAGTTTTGGCGGAATTATTTAAAAAAAATCTCTCCGCGCTCGACTGGGCCGAAGGCCCAGCCGAGCCAGGCCGACCCGCCCCGCGCCGCGCGATGCCGCCGCCTCCGCGCCGTGCACTACCGCCGCCTCCGCGCCGCGCGCTGCCGCCTCTGACCCGGACTTGGACTCCGAGCCGGACTCCTGTCCCGCCGCCGTATTGCCCCTCCCCCAAGCCAGCCACCCCCTCCCTTTAAATACCCGCCGCCGCACCGGAGACCCGCCGGAGCCGAGCTGAGGTAGCCGCCCCGCCGCCCCGGTTTTTTCTAAAGAAACCAATCCGTTTCTTAGAAAACACTAGATTCGTTTTTTTAGATCAGTTTTATTTTTTAGGTTTATTTTATTTAGCGAGCGTTCGCCCGTTCGTTCATTTTAACGAACGAATTCACTATTTAGTATCAGTTAGCGAACGTACGTTCGTTAATCTGTTCGTCAGTTTTTCTTTTTCTCGGATTTTTTCCGCGGTTATTTCATATCGCGATTTCTGATCCGATTTTCGTTTTAGTTTAACTTTTCGCTCGTTTATCGGAATCAGGCGATTGAAGCGCCTAGATTTTCGTCTCGAAACCCTCTTTCCGTTTAATCAACTCAAACAAGTTTTTGCTATTGTAAAATTTGACTTAGATCCAGATTAGAAAACGAAGCTCATTTCTTTCGGCGTTTGACTTTCGTTGCTTCGTTCGATTTGATTATTTTTGCAAACAGGAGTTCTTAAGTTGAACTTTCTGGTTAGATCTCTTATTTGAGTCTTACCCGTGCATTAGATGAGTACTTATTGTATGCTTGTTTGCTTGTTTGTCGCGATAGAGTATCCGGAGTGCGCCTCTTGCTACTTCGAAACTCTAGGTTTTGTGGATCATCAGCAAGGCAAGTAACACTTTGATCATATCTCTTTACTACCCAGTTTTATTGCATTAGATCAATCCTCAAACAATTGCATGATTAGGATCTGATTAATATGTGGGTTTTGGGAAGTAGATGAGGTAGTACCTATTGCCCTGTTTATTATCAAACCTTTGGGAGTTACTCTGTGTTTGCTTATTATGCCATGCTATGCTAGTAGACGTGGATCGGGTGAGTGTATCCATGACAGATGTGAGATTGCTAATTGATGGTTTATTTAAGGTGGCAACTTTAATACACATCTGGGTGGATTGAGGTACCTGGGTATTCCAGGATTGCCTGATTTTTTTATGGACCGCCACCCAAGCTCAAAGGGATCATGAGATTATTCATGCTAGAAATTTCCGTGTGCAGCCACAAGCTACTATGGGCTCTAGCATAGTGGACTAAGTCGAGCGAACTCTTACAGTTTTAGACTAGCAGATGTAGGGGATGTAGGTTGGTACGGTCTACCCAATCGTAAGGTGATAGCGCTTCTGAAAGACTATGTCTAGGTCATTCGTTTCTCAAACACCATGTAGTGTGAGAAAACCAACGGAGGAGATCGAGTCTTGTGGGGAAAAGTGCGCAAACCTCTGCAGAGTGTATAAACTAATCATGGTTAGCTGTGTCCCCGGTTATGGACATCTTGAGTATCTAGTACTTGGATTATCATGTGAATTTCATCATGTTACTTTAATTAATATTGTTGGGTTTTAATGATGATGCTCAATTGGGATTGAGAATGCTGTCAACCATTCTCAATGTTTAACAACCACCATGATAGTTAAATAAAATTTATTCCTTTGTAGTAGGGAAAAATTGGCTTTATGCAAAACTGTAACCATAGAGCTTTCCACCAGCCATATTATGCATGTAGTATAGCTTTATTCTTTCATCACTCTCTATGTGTTACATTGCCAGCATATTCCATGTGCTGACCCGTTTTTGGGCTGCAACGTTCATGTTGCAGACTTTTCAGACGACGAGTAAGATGCCTTAGGATCGTGGTTCTATACTCAGTGATGCTGTTGGAGTTGATGGACTCACTTATCTTCCAAGCCTTCCGCTGTTATCGTTATTAGATGGCCTTAAGCCATATCTATTGTAATAAGTTCTCTTTTGAGACATTCGATGTAATAAGTGTGTGATTGCTACTCTGTTATAAATCCTTCAAGTACTGTGCGTGTCAGCATTACTGATCCAGGGATGACACTAAAGCACAGAGATCCGACTGTTTGAGGTCTGGTCGCTATAGTATGCAAGGGATGACGAAAATGATTCCCGAGCTCTTCTGATGTTGAAATCGATGAAGGTAGAAATCAAGAAAGACCATCAAGTGTTGATGATTTACAAGACCACTAGTTTAAAGAAAAGGGCAAAGGGAAAGAAAGTGAACTTGAAGTAGAATTGCAAGCAAGTTTTCACTCCCGTGAAGAAGCCCAAAGCTGGACCTAAGCCTGCAAGTGAGTGCTTCTACTGCAAAGGAAATGGTCACTGGAAGTGGAACTGCCCTGAATATTTAGTGGACAAGAAGGATGGCAAAGTGAACAAAGGTATATTTGATATACATGTTATTGATGTGTACCTTACTAGTGCTCGTAGTAACCACTTGGTATTTGATACTTGTTCGGTTGCTAAGATTAGTAACTCAAAACAGGAGTTGCAGAATAAATAGAGACTAGTTGAGGATGAAGTGATGATGTGTGTTGGAAGTGGTTCCAAGATTGATATGATCATCATCGCACACTCCCTATACTTTCGGGATTAGTGTTGAACCTAAATAAATGTTATTTGGTGTTTGTGTTGAGCATGAATATGATTAGATCATGTTTATTGCAATACGGTTGTTCATTTAAGACAGAGAATAATTGTTATTCTGTTTACATGAATAAAACCTTCTATGGTCATACACCCAATGTTGATAGTTTTTTGAATCTCGATCGTGGTAATACACATATTCATAATATTGATGCCAAAAGATGCAAAGTTGGTAATGATAGTGCAACTTATTTGTGGCACTGCCATTTGGGTCATATCGGTGTAAAGCACATGAAGAAACTCCATAAAGATGGACTTTTGGAATCACTTGATTATGAATCATTTGATACTTGCGAACTGTGCCTTATGGGTAAGATGACTAAAACTCCGTTCTCCGGAACAATGGAACGACCTAGTGACTTATTGGAAATAATACATACCGATGTATGCGATCAATAGAGTGTTGATGCTCGTGGCGGGTATCATTATTTTCTGACCTTCACGGATGATTTAAGTAGATATTGGTATATCTACTTAATGAAATAGAAATCTGAAACATTTGAAATTTCAAAGAATTTCAGAGTGAAGTGGAGAATCATTGTAACAAGAAAATAAAGTTTCTATCATCTGATCGTGGAGGTGAATATTTGAGTTACGAGTTTGGCCTTCATTTAAAACAATGTGGAATAGTTTCATAGCTCATGCCACCTGGAACACCATAGTGTAATGGTGTGTCCAAACATCGTAACTGCACTTTATTATATATGGTGCGATATATGATGTCTCTTACCGTTTGCCACTATCATTTTGGGATTATGCATTAGAGATAGCTGCATTCACGTTAAACATGGCACCATCTAAATCCGTTGAGAGGACACCATATGAACTGTGGTTTGGCAAGAAACCGAAGCTAGCATTTCTTAAAGTTTAGAGTTGCGATGCTTATGTGAAAAAGCTTCAACTTGATAAGCTCAAACCCAAATTGGAGAAATACGTCTTCATAGGATACCCAAAGGAAACTGTTGGGTACACATTCTTTCACAGATCCGAAGGCAAGATATTTTGCTAAGAATGGATCCTTTCTATAGAAGGAGTTTCTCTCGAAAGAAGTGAGTGGGAGGAAAGTAGAACTTGATGAGGTAATTGTACCTTCTCCCAAGTTGGAAAGTACTTTATCACATAAATCAGTTCCAGTGATTCCTACACCAATTAGTGAGGAAGCTAATGACGATGATCATGAAACTTCAGATCAAGTTATTACCAAACCCCGTAGGTCAACCAGAGTACGGTCCACACCAGAGTGGTATAGTAATCCTATTTTGGAAGTCATGTTAATTGACCATGAAGAACCTATGAACTATGAGGAAGCGATGATGAGCCCAATTCCATGAAATGGCTTGAGGCGATGAAATCTAAGATGGGATCCATGTATGAGAGCAAAGTGTGGACTTTGGTGGACTTGCCCGATGATCGGCAAACCATAGAAAATAAATGGATCTTCAAGAGGAAGATGAACGCTGATAGTAGTGTTACTATCTACAAAGCTCGACTTGTCGCAAAAGGTTTTCGACAAGTTCAAGGTGTTGACTACAATGAGATTTTCTCAACTGTAGTGAAATTTAAAATCTATCCGAATCATGTTAGCAATTGCCATATTTTATGAAATCTGGCAAATGGATGTCAAAAACTGGCATTCCTTAAATGGATATCTCTAAGGAGAGTTATATATGATGCAACCAAAAGGTTTTGTCAATCCTAAAGGTGCTAACAAAGTGTGCGAGCTCCAGCGATCCATCTATGGACTGGTGCAAGCATCTCAGAGTTGGAATATACGCTTTGATGAGTTGATCAAAGCATATAGTTTTATATAGACTTGTGATGAAGCCTGTATTTACAAGAGAGTGAGTGGGAGCACTATAGAATTTCTGATAAGTATATGTGAATAACATATTGTTGAACAGAATGGTGTAGAATTTTCTGGAAAGCATAATGGAGAGTTTGAAAGGAGATTTTGAAAGAAAGACCTCGGAGAAGCTGCATACATATTGGGCATCAAGATCTATAGAGATAGACCAAGACGCTTGATAAGATTTTTCAATGAGTACATAGCTTGACAAGATTTTGAAGTAGTTCAAAATGGAACAGTCAAAGAAGGAATTCTTGCCTGTATTGCAAGGCGTAAAGTTGAGTAAGACTCAAAACCCGACCACAGCAAAAAATATAAATATAATGAAAGTCATTCCTTATGCCTCAGCCATAGGTTCTATAATGTATGCTTTGATGTGTACCAGACCTATCGTTCACCTTATCATGAGTTTGGCAAGAGGGTACGATAGTGATCCAGGAGTGGATCACTTGACAGCGGTCAAAGTTATCCTTAGTTACCTAAGAAGACTAAGGAAATATTTATCGGTTATGGAGGTGATAAAAAGAGTTCGTCATAAAGTGTTATGTCAATCCAAGCTTTTACATCAATCCAGATGACTCTAAGTCTCAATCTGGATACATATTGAAAGTGGGAGCAATTAGCTAGAGTAGCTCACGCAGAGCATTGTAGACATAGAAATTTGCAAAGTACATGCGGATCTGAATGTGACAGACCCGTTGACCAAACTTCTCTCACAAGCAAAACATGATCACACCTTAGTAATCTATTGGTGTTAAATCACATGGCGATGTGGACTAGATTATTGACTCTAGTGCAAGTGGGAGACTAAAGCAAATATGCCCTAGAGGCAATAATAAAGTTGTTATTTATATTTCCTTATATCATGATAAACATTTATTATTCATGCTAGAATTGTATTAATCGGAAACTTAGTACATGTGTGAATACATGGACAAAACAGAGTGTCCCTAGTATGCCTCTACTTGACTAGCTTGTTAATCAAAGATGGTTATGTTTCCTAACCATAGACATGTGTTGCCATTGGATGAACGGGATCACATCATTAGAGAATGATGTGATGGACAAGACCCAACCGTTAGCTTAGCACCATGATCATTACAATTTTATTATTACCTGCTTTCTTTGTGACTTATACACATTCCTCGACTATGAGATTATGCAACTCCCAAATACCGGAGGAACACCTTGTGTGCTATCAAACGTCACAACGTAACTGGGTGATTAGAAATATGCTCTACAGGTGTCTTCGAAGGTGTTTGTTGGCTTGGCATAGATCAAGATTAGGATTTGTCACTCATGTATCAGAGAGGTATCTCTGGGCCCTCTCTGTAATGCTCATTGAGGAAGTCCTGGATAAGGGGGTATCCGGACAGCCGGACTATATACTTTGGCCGGACTGTTGGACTATGAAGATACAAGATTGAAGACTTCGTCCCGTGTCCGGATGGGACTCTCCTTTGCGTGGAAGGAAAGCTTGGCGATTCGGATGATAGATCTCCTTCTCTGTAACCGACTCTATGTAACCCTAGCCCCCTCCGGTGTCTATATAAACCGGAGGGTTTAGTCTGTAGGATGACAACAATCATACCATAGGCTAGCTTATAGGGTTTAGCCTCTACGATCTCGTGGTAGATCAACTCTTGTAATACTCATATCATCAAGATCAATCAAGTAGGAAGTAGGGTATTACCTCCATCGAGAGGGCCCGAACCTGGATAAAACATTGTGTCCCAAGTATCCTGTTACCATTAGCCTTAGACGCATAGTTCGGGACCCCCTACCCGAGATCCGCCGGTTTTGACACCGACATTGGTGCTTTCATTGAGAGTTCCTCTGTGTCGTCGCTGTAAGGCTCGATGGCTCCCCCAACCTTCAACAACACAGTCCAGGCCGAGACTTTTCTCCCCTCACAGATCTTCGTGCTTGGCGGCTTCGCACTCCGGGCCAACTCGCTTGATCATCTGGAGCAGATTGACAGCTACGCCCCTGGCCATCAGGTCAGGTTTGGGAACTTGAAATACATGGACGATATCCGTGGAGACTTGATCTTCAACGGATTCGGGCCTGCATCAGGAGTGCCGAACAGTCACGACGTGCATGACTTAAATCTGCTATCGGACAGTATTCGGGATGTTGCCCCTGCAGCCGCTTCAGACCTAAATCCGGGGCAGATCGCATCGACCGAGGACGGGTGTATGGACCCCGCCATGGAGGCCGCATACTCTTCGGCGGTAGAGCCTAACACAGACTCCGCCGTTCAGGGGATCTGTGTCACCGGACCCCCGGACCTGTGTCCGGACATGGGTTCCAAACCGCGCACGCCCGGGCCCATCAAGTCCGATTGGGCTCCAATAATGGAGTTCACCGCCACGGATATCTTTCAGCACTCCCCCTTTGGTGATGTGCTAAATTCATTAAAGTCTCTCTCTTTGTGAGAAGATTCTTGGCCGAACTATGTCCGGCCCGAGTGGGACACGGACGATAAAGAAGACCGCCTCCCACCCACCACCCACTTCATAGCCACTGTCGATGACCTAACAAACATGCTTAATTTCAACTCCGACGACATCGACAGTATGGACGTCGATGCAGGGGACGATCGGGAACCACCGCCCACGGGGCGCTGGACCGCCACTTCATCATATGACATCTACATGGTGGACACGCCTAAGGAAGACAACGGTGACAAAAAGGACACAACGGAGGATAAACCCCCCGAACAAAAACAAAAACAACAGCGCAGGCGCCGCTCTAAGTCTAGTCATAGTAAAAATAGCGATAACAACGCAAGGAAAAATGACACCCCGGTTGATTCCGAAGGCAACAATATGAACCCAGCGCTGGAGCAAGAAGAGCTGGGCCACGCCAAACAAACGCCCGATCACAACGATCCCGAGGGCCGAACTCATCAAACTGCCTACGGAGAGGAGGACAGTCTGGTTGACGATGCATTCATCATCCCGGAAAAACGTTTGGAACAAGACAACCTGCGTAGAAGGCTTATGGCCACGGCGAGGAGCCTAAAGAAGCAGGAACAAAGGCTTAAAGCCGCGCAGGATACGCTCAACCGAAGATGGAATAAGGTGCTAGACACTGAAGGAAAATGTGGCGACGATCGCCACACAAAGAGCTACCCAAAACAGAAGCTGCTACCCGAATTTGACGACGAGGCCGCAGCACCCATTCCGCTAAAGAACAATACGGCCATTCGGCCGGACCAACCACTTTGTGGCCGTGATAGAACAACCACTGATACCGCACACGATTTACGTGAGCTCCTGGACAAAAAGGCCGGTGCGGCCAGGTCCATCTACGGATCCAGAGGACATGCTCCGACGCGGGATTATGGTCACCAAAACGATCACACTGATCAAATACCAGTTTGGAATCAACACTGGACGCAACAACAGCTGACAGCATGCCGCGACATGTCCAGACATAGAGGGTCTGTGCACCCTCTGTGCTTCACCGATGAGGTGCTGGATCATGAATTTCCACAGGGATTCAAACCCGTGAACATAGAGGCATACAACGGAACGACAGATCCTGGGGTCTGGATTGAGGATTTTATCCTTCACATACACATGGCTCAAGGGGATGACCTCCACGCCCTCAAATACCTTCCCCTCAAGTTGAAAGGACCAGCTCGGCATTGGCTGAAAAGCCTCCCCAAAAACTCAATTGGAAGTTGGGAGGAACTTGAGGATGCTTTCAAGGCCAATTTTCAAGGGACCTATGTCCGACCTCCGTATGCAGACGATTTAAGTCACATAATACAACAGCCCGGAGAGTCAGCCCGTAAGCTTTGGACCAGATTTCTCCCTAAGATGAATCAAATTGTTGACTGTCCGGATGTCGAAGCCTTAGCGGCCTTCAAACATAGTATCCGGGACGAGTGGCTTGCCAGACACCTCGGCCAAGAAAAGACAAGGACGATGGCGGCCTTAACAAGCCATATGACCCGCTTTTGTGCGGGCGAAGACAACTGGTTGGCCCGTAGAGGCACCAGTGACCCATGCACATCCGAAATTCGAGATGGCAACGGAAAGCCACGGCGCACTAAGCACAAGCGTCGGAACAATGATGATAGTCTGGACAACATGGCGGTCAACGCCGGATTCAGGGGCTCTCAACCCGGTCAAGGAAAGAAGCCATTTAAGGGCAGCAAAGAGGGATCGTCCATCCTGAATAAAGTCCTGGACAGATTGTGCCAAATCCATGGCACCCCCGAAAAACCTGCAAATCATACTCACAGAGAATGTTGGGTCTTCAAGCAGGCCAGCAAGTTAAACGCCGAACACAAGGGAAAGGAAACGCCAAGCGAAGACGAGGATGAGCCTCGCCAGCCGAACATGGGGGGACAAAAAAATTCCCACTAGAAGTCAAAATAGTAAACATGGTCCACGCAACTCACACAGAGTTCGTTGCCCCCAAAGTCAACCCCTGGGCGGCCTGCCCGATCACTTTTGATCACAAGGACCACCCGGCCAGTATCCGACACGGAGGATCGGTTGCCTTGGTGCTCGACCCAATAATTGATGGATACCATCTCAGTCGAGTCCTAATGGACGGCGGCAGTAGTCTTAATCTGATATATCAGGACACCATTCGCAAGATGGGGATAGACCGATCCAGAATAAGCCAAAGTAACACCACCTTTAACGGAGTGATACCAGGCGTTGAGGCCCACTGCTGGGGCTCCCTCGTATTATAGGTGACATTTGGTTCTCCCGACAACTTCAGAAGTGAGGAACTACTCTTCGACATCGCTCCCTTCAGCAGCGGTTATCATGCATTACTCGGAAGAACGGCGTTCGCTTGCTTTAACGCAGTACCAAACTACGCCTGCCTTAAACTTAAGATGCCCGGTCCACGTGGCGTCATAACCGTTAGCGGAAACACAGAGCAGTATGCGGAGGCTCTTGTAGCCGGACATTAAGCGGCCTCTCCCACCAAAATGCATGATCGGTCGTCAAGACCACGGACACGGTTAGACGAGTCCAGTGCACCATCGTCAAAAACAGCCCGGATAAACCTGAGCTGGGTGCTACACATATATCCCCATAAATGATACCAGGGGCTGCAAACATGTAATAAAGCCCACAATTCGGCTTGGCTTATTAATAGGCAAATATCTCGTATTTCTCACATCCATCGAGAATAACCAACTTCTCGCACGCTTACTCTTTTTTATGAGTTTTCGTTTTTATAGACACTATTCGTGCGACACCCTTCCAGGATACGGCACAACAGAGACAAAGGTGCAGACGTGCAACAAGGCCCCGCTCAAAGGTTTCTCTTTCGATTAAGCCCCTGTGTAAACCTTCTTTACTGTCTTTTGTTGCTTGAAATCCAGTGGGTATTCAACACACCCACAACGGATATTAGCGTTATAGGCATTTCTCCACGATAGATCAATGCACGTACCTGGAAATACAGGGTTCATAATCAAGGGCGTTGCTCAGCCCAGTATATGTTATAAAGTCTGAACACCTTCGGGAGTGTTCGGCATCGCGAGTTTGGCCTTATATGCATCAGCTCCAAATCATGTCTTTGGTCAAATGTTGGGTTTGCCCGGCTCCTGGGTTTGCTGCCTTACGTTCCGTTCTATCGGCTAAGGCGGCCAAAGGAGAACTACTACGATTGTGCCCTGGTTATTCCGGATGAGCACCTCAGTAGAGAAAGCCGAAAAATGACTGTCATGATATAGCGAGAGACTGGTCAACCACTCGAGGACTCACTAGAATCTATAGGATTCCTCTGCATTGATGAAGGACCATTTCCCGGTCACGTACATACGTGCCCCTATCCGGATGCACGCGGAAGTACTAGGGGCTACATAGTAGCCCCACCATTAAACTCCTATGGCTAAGTGAAAGTGTTACAGCTATATAGTCCGGTTGCCTAGTTCGACGTGCGATCACCTCCTTAATGGACCAAGACGTTGGATCAAGTGTGATTACGCATATTTTTTTCGAACACCCCGCATTATATGCGTGGGGGCTAAAGCCAACGACTGCTAACTTTCAAGTTATATGAATACATAAACGGCCGCACAGGAGGCATTATAACACTTTCAGGCAAAAGTATAAACACAACATCTATATTTCACATATAATTGCTTACAATTAATCGATTTGTCACTCGAACATGACATTCTTCGAGCACTGAGCCTCTATTCTACGGGCACCTTCTATGACCTACTCAAAATAGTGCTCGGCTGGGTCTTGGCTTCCTGACGGACCCTGGGTTGCAATGCTGGTGGCCTCCATATCTGCCCAATATGTCTTAACACGGGCAAGAGCCATCCGCGCACCCTCTATGCACGCCGACCTCTTCACGACATCGATTCGCGACCTGGCACCAAATAGTTGTTGCACTAAACCAAAGTAAATCTCCGGCCTCAGACCCTTTGGCCATAGGTGGTCTATTACAGACCTCATTGCAAGACCGGACAACCTATGGAGCTCGGCTCTAGCGGCCATCTTCTCACTCAACCGTACTTTTCTCCAAGTCCGCATACTCATCTGCAGCGCTCCAAAGCTGATCCAACGGAGCATACTTTGGATCTGAGAACTTCATCCGCAACAAATAGGGGTTTCCAGCCGTGATTTCTCCGGCTTGTCGAAGTTCCTCTCGCGCACCTCTAATTTCAGAGCACGTCTCCTTAGCCGAATCCAGCGCCTTCTTCAGGTCCGCCGCCTTTACCTGATTCTCCTTCTCGAGAAGCTCATACCGGCCGGCGGCGTCCCTCAGCTCCACAGCCATCTCGGCTATCTTTTCTTTGCTTCATCAATGAGAAGCCTGTTCGGCTCTCAAGTCTTCGGCCGCCTTTAGGGCAGCTGCATTGCTAGCATGGGCTTGTTCCTTGGCTAGGGCAAGTTCTGCCCTCAGGGCTTCAATGGCAGCAGCTCCGCCTGCAGTCATATCATAGCATATTAATATTACAATCCTCTTCATATTTCCTAAAACAAATGAGGAAAAAATGAGCGCATACTCTATGACTCGTCAAGCCGCTTGTTTATAAGTGTGATGTCGATATCCACCACATCAATCTGTCGCCTCAGTTCGGCGCATTAAGAGTTCCGGTCTATCGCCGGACCCTTAGCCACCTGCACATGAATGCAGATGCTAAGGACAAAGGATTGGCTCAAGCTTCAAGCTCAAGACTCTTCATTTTACATTTTAGTGATCCAAGATCACATTGAGTCTATAGGAAAAGCCAATACTATCAAGGAGGGATGAGGTGTTGCTTAATGAGTTTCTTGCTCCACAGTGCTTAGTGATATGCTCCAAAACCCTCAACTACTTTCCCACTTCCACACATATGTCCTAAACCTAAAGTCAAACTCGGCACCATCGATTCTTTCTATCCGGCGCCACCGAGTTCAGATGTCTTAGCCACTGCCACAAATCCTAGGCAAATCGGTCTCACCGATAGGGATCTCGGTCTCACCGAGATGGGATTGCAATCTCTCTGTGTATGTCCATTACCAAAATCGATCTCATCGAGTTTGTGCAATCGGTACTACCGAGATTACAATGCAAACTCTCTTGTTAACTTACTACCAAAACCGGTCCCACCGAGTTTGAGTAATCGGTCCCACCGAGTTTTCCTGACCAACTCTCTGGTTAGCTTATTACCAAAATCGGTCTCACCGAGTTTGAGTAATCGGTCTCACCGAGATTATGTTATGCCCTAACCCTAACCATATCGGTCCCACCGAGTTGCATTTCGGTCCCACCGAAAACCCTAACGGTCACATTGTTTACTAAATCGGTCTGACCGAGTTTGTTGATTCGGTCCCACCGAGATCGGTAAATTGTGAGTAATGGTTAGATTTTGTGTGGAGGCTATATATACCCCTCCACCTCCTCTTCATTCGTGGAGAGAGCCATCAGAACAAGCCTACACTTCCAGCATCCTATTTCTGAGAGAGAACTACCTACTCATGTGTTGAGGCCAAAATATTCCATTCCTACCATATGAATCTTGATCTCTAGCCTTCCCCAACTTGCTTTCCACTCAAATCTTCTTTCCACCAGATCCAAATCCTATGAGAGAGAGTTGAGTGTTGGGGAGACTATCATTTGAAGCACAAGAGCAAGGAGTTCATCATCAATGCACCATTTGTTACTTCTTGGAGAGTGGTGTCTCCTAAATTGGCTAGGTGTCACTTGGGAGCCTCCGACAAGATTGTGGAGTTGAACCAAGGAGTTTGTAAGGGCAAGGAGATCGCCTACTTCATGAAGATCTACCGCTAGTGTGGCAAGTCCTTCGTGGGCGACGGCCATGGTGGGATAGACAAGGTTGCTTCTTCGTGGACCCTTCTTGGGTGGAGCCCTCCATCGACTCGCGCAACCATTACCCTTCGTGGGTTGAAATCTCCATCAACGTGGATGTACGATAGCACCACCTGTCGGAACCACGCCAAAAACATCCATGTCTCCAATTGCGTTTGAATCCTCCAAAACCCTTCCCTTTACATTCTTGCAAGTTGCATGCTTTACTTTCCGCTACTCATATACTCTTTGCATGCTTGCTTGCTATAAGTTGTGAATGTTAAATTTGTGCCTAAACTCCACTTAAACTTAAAGAAGTTAAAAACTGCAACTTTGGTACTTAGTATCTAATCACCCCCCCCCCCTCTAAACACCTCTTCTCAAGGTCCTACAAGTGGTATCAGAGGATTGGTCTCCATTGCCTTGGTTTAATCACCATTGGAGGAAGATGGATGAGTCTACTTTGGGGAGTCTTAGACATAGAGTGCCTCTTCTTGATGGAGAGTATTTTAATGAGTGGAAAAATGAGATGCTTGTAATTTTCAATCAATATCATTTGAACAAGTACATTGCTAGTCCTTGTGCACCTTATGTTGATCCTATGCATCCTACCCTTGATGAGTCTATTGACATGATTAGGAATGTTAGAACTGTTAATCTTATCACTAGAGGCTTGCCTAGAAACTTGGTTGGAAAACTGACTACTCTTGAGTGTGCCTACACTATATGGAAATTTCTTGAGGAACGATTTCCTGATTATTCTTTGAAAAATCTTGATGCAATTATTCATAAGTCTATTGCCTTGAGTAAGATAAATTCCAATGATCCTATGTTTGGCGATCATCTATTTAAACTTACAAATCTTATGCGTGCCAAAGGAAATATTGGAATTATTAGCGATATCATTTCCGAAGCTACTAGAATTCATAGAGGAGATTATTGTCAAACTCATACTAATGAATCACTCTCACTAGGAATTGATCCACCACATGACGATGTTGAACATGGATACTATGATGAGGATGATGATAATGACTTTGATCTTGCTGATGCAATGAGACAATTTGGTCTTATGGCAAATCTTCGGGGATATATGGCAGGAGGAAAGGAATGGGTTCTTGACAGTGGATGTACTGATCACATGACCGGAGATAAAGACATGTTTTGTGAGCTTGCTGATAATGATAGTCCTCGAAAGTATGTCACTTTCGGTGACAACTCAAAGGGTAACGTGGTTGGCCTCGGTAAGGTGGCCATATCACATGATATCTCCATACAAAATGTCATGCTCGTTGAATTCTTGGTTACAACTTACTTTCAGTATCTAGACTTGCTGATTTCGGTTTCAATGTCCTATTTACTGAAGTAGATTGCCAAGTGTTTCGTCGAGACAATCGTAAAATGGTATTTACCGGTATACGTAGAGGTGATCTATACATTGTTGATTTCACTAAAAAGGCTCAACCTAAAACTTGCTTCATTGCTAAATCCTCAAAAGGATGGTTATGGCATAGACGACTAGGTCACGTTGGCATGAGAAACCTTGACAAGCTTATTAAAGGGAATCATATCCTTGGTGTTAACGATGTCATATTTGATAAGGATAGACTTTGTAGTGCTTGTCAAGAAGGTAAACAGGTTGGAGGAAGGCATCCCGTGAAGAACATGATGACCACAAGGAGGCCACTCGAGCTAATTCACATGTATCTTTTTGGTCCCAACGCTTACAAGAGTCTCGGTGGAAATTCTTTTGGTCTAGTTATAGTTGATGATTTTTCAAGATTTACGTGGGTGTTCTTTCTCGATGATAAATCGCAGGACCAAAAGATCTTCAAAAACTTCTCTAGGAAGGCCCAAAATCAGTTTGAAGTGAAGATCAAGAAGGTTCTTAGCGACAACGGAACGGAGTTCAAGAACGCAAATGTGGACACCTTTCTTGACGAAGAAGGGATTTCACATGAGTTCTCGGCTACGTACACACCTCAACAAAATGGAGTTGTTGAGAGGAAGAACCGGATGCTCATCGAAATGGCGAGAATGATTCTTGATGAGTACAAGACACCGAAGCACTTTTGGGCAGAAGCGGTTGAGACAGCTTGTCATGCAACAAATCACTTGTATCTTCACAAGCTACTCGGCAAGACGGCATACGAGATCCTCACCGGTAACAAACCCCAAGTTGGATACTTTCGAGTATTCGGCTCAAAGTGCTACATTCTTGATAAGCATCGTCATTCTAAATTTGCTCCTAAGTCTCATGAAGGTTTCCTACTAGGTTATGGATCAAACTCTCACACTTACCGTGTCTACAAAAATTTCACCCGAAAGGTTGAAGAGACAGTAGATGTGAAGTTTGATGAATCTAACGGCTCGCAAGTAGAGCAATTGCCAATTGATGTAGGAGACAAAGATCCTTCGGAAGCAATCCAAGACTAGTCTATTGGCAAGGTTCGTCCAACGGAGGTGAAGGAGAGTACCTCGTCCGTCCAAGTGGAAGCTTCTACTTCACAACAAGGTGAACCAAGAGTTGATACGGAAGCATCCACAAGTAGGACACACCAAGATGAAGAAAACGAGGAAGTGCATCAAGATGAACGTCAACAACCTCCTTCTCCACCACAACAAGAGAACGACAACACCAACAATGAAGAAGGCCAAGAAGAAGAACAAGATGAAGAAGAAGTTCAACCAAGAACCAAGCAAAAGCTTTCACGAGTTCGAGCAAGAATTGCTAAAGACCATCCCGTTGAGCAAATCTACAATGATATTCCAACCGGGAGAATCACTCGCTCTAAAACTCGTGTAGCTAACTTTTGTGAAAACTATTCTTTCATCTCTAGCATTGAACCTATGAAGGTCGAAGAAGCATTGGAAGATCCGGATTGGATAAATGCTATGCATGAAGAGCTGCACAACTTTGAGAGGAACCAAGTTTGGACATTGGTTGAGAAGCCCGACAACAACCACAACATCATCGGTACCAAATGGGTGTTTCCCAACAAGCAAGATGAAGATGGACAAGTAGTTCGCAACAAAGCACGTCTCGTTGCCCAAGGCTACACACAAGTCGAAGGTATGGACTATGGTGAGACTTATGCTCCCGTTGCTAGACTTGAGTCCATTCGCATCTTACTTGCCTATGCTAATCACCATGATATCACCTTGTACCAATGGACATTAAAAGTGCTTTTCTAAATGGTGAAATAGAGGAGGAAGTTTATGTTAAACAACCTCCTGGCTTTATCAATCCTAAGAAACCAAATCATGTTTACAAACTTCACAAAGCCCTTTATGGTCTTAAACAAGCTCCTAGAGCTTGGTATAAATGCTTAACTAAGTTCCTTCTTGAAAAAGGATTTGAAATTGGGAAAATTGATTCCACACTTTTTACTAAAAGGGTTAATGGAGAATTATTTGTATGCCAAATTTATGTTGATGATATTATATTTGGATCAACTAACCCTCATTTTTGTGAGAAGTTTGGAAAGCTAATGTCGGAGAAGTTTGAGATGTCAATGATGAGTGAACTCAAATTCTTTCTTGGGTTGCAAATCAAGCAAACTAAGGAAGGTACTTTTGTCTCTCAAACAAAGTACAATAAGGACTTATTCAAGAAGTTCAATATGCAAGAATGCAAAGGTATGTCTACACCCATGCCTACTAGTGGACATCTTGATTTGACCAAAGATGGTGAACCGGTTGATCAAAAGGTTTATCGCTCCATGATTGGTTCATTGTTATATCTATGTGCTTCACGTCCCGATATTATGCTAAGTGTGTGCATGTGTGCACGATATCAAACTGCTCCTAAAGAAAGTCATCTTAAGGCTGTGAAAAGGAAAGTGAGATACTTAATTCATACACCAAATTTTGGCATTTGGTATCCTAAGAGGGCCTCTTTCAATCTTGTTGGCTACTCCGACTCGAACTATGCCGGAGACAAGGTTGATAGAAAGTCCACTTCGGGTACTTGTCAATTTCTTGGTAGATCTCTTGTATCTTGGTCCTCCAAGAAACAAAACTCAGTATCCTTATCCACCGGCGAAGCGGAATACATTGCCGCTGGTTCACGTTATGATCAATTACTTTGGATGACCCAAACTCTTAAAGATTATGGGATATATGTGAAACATGTTCCATTGCTTTGTGACAATGAAAGTGCTATCAAAATTGGTCATAATCCTGTGCAACATTCTCGAACTAAGCATATTGAAGTTCGTCATCATTTCATTCGAGATCATTTTGCTAAGGGTGACATTGATCTTAAGCATGTTCGCACCGAAAAGCAATTAGCGAATATATTCATTAAACCTCTTGATGAGAAAGTGTTTTGCAGGTTGAGAGGAGAATTGAACATCATTGATGCTTCAAACTTGGAGTAGAAACTTCATTGGACACATGCAAGACATGAGCTTATGACTAATCCTTGATTTTTTAATGATGAAAATCTTATGTCTTGGATATAATTGCATCTTGCATGTTATCTAACCCATGTAGGTACTTCTTTGAATCAAATTCCATGAGATTGTAACCTACTCATAACTTGAGCAATCTCTACATCACCAAGTCTCTACACTATGGTGGTTGAAGACAAGGAAGCACGAAACCATTTGCTGATGTACATACTGTTTGCAAGAAGGACTCATGGGCATGAAAGTATTTTCCTTAATATTCTTTGCTCTGATGCATATGGCCAAGATACATGTAACACATTGCCTACTCTGTCATGGTTATGCTCTCACATGCTTCTATATTCCATATTCACATGATTGCATACATGTAGGGGGAGCCTATGTTTGTTACATGTCTTTCCAAAGCTTTACTTGCTACTGTTTATACCTTTATCTAAAGCTTTGATGTATGTTGTCATCAATTACCAAAAAGGGGGAGATTGAAAGCACAAGTGCTCCCTAGGTGGTTTTGGTAATTAATGTCAACATATCTCTTGTTGGACAAACACTTTTACCTAGTACATTTCAGACAAGTTCAACAATGGAGTGGCATGGACTAAAGGATGTGGGAAATCCTTCAAGATGCTAAGGACAAAGGATTGGCTCAAGCTTCAAGCTCAAGACTCTTCATTTTACATTTTAGTGATCCAAGATCACATTGAGTCTATAGGAAAAGCCAATACTATCAAGGAGGGATGAGGTGTTGCTTAATGAGTTTCTTGCTCCACAGTGCTTAGTGATATGCTCCAAAACCCTCAACTACTTTCCCACTTCCACACATATGTCCTAAACCTAAAGTCAAACTGGGCACCATCGATTCTTTCTATCCGGCGCCACCGAGTTCAGATGTCTTAGCCACTGCCACAAACCCTAGGCAAATCAGTCTCACCGATAGGGATCTTGGTCTCACCGAGATGGGATTGCAATCTCTCTGTGTATGTCCATTACCAAAATCGGTCTCACCGAGTTTGTGCAATCGGTGCTACCGAGATTACAATGCAAACTCTCTGGTTAAGTTATTACCAAAATCGTTCCGATCGAGTTTGAGTAATCGGTCCCACCGAGTTTGCCTGACCATGGTTAGCTTATTACCAAAATCGGTCTCACCGAGTTTGAGTAATCGGTCTCACTGAGATTACGTTATGCCCTAACCCTAACCATATCGGTCCCACCGAGTTGCATTTCGGTCCCACCGAAAACCCTAACGGTCACATTGTTTACTGAATCGGTCTGACCGAGTTTGTTGATTCGGTCCCATCGAGATTGGTAAATTGTGTGTAATGGTTAGATTTTGTGTGGAAGCTATATATACCCCTCCACCTCCTCTTCATTCGTGGAGAGAGCCATCAGAACAAGCCTACACTTCCAGCATCCTATTTCTGAGAGAGAACTACCTACTCATGTGTTGAGGCCAAGACATTCCTACCATATGAATCTTGATCTCTAGCCTTCCCCAACTTGCTTTACACTCAAATCTTCTTCCCACCAGATCCAAATCCTATGAGAGAGAGTTGAGTGTTGGGGAGACTATCATTTGAAGCACAAGAGCAAGGAGTTCATCATCAACGCACCATTTGTTACTTCTTGGAGAGTGGTGTCTCCTAGATTGTCTAGGTGTCACTTGGGAGCCTCCGACAAGATTGTGGAGTTGAACCAAGGAGTTTGTAAGGGCAAGGAGATCGCCTACTTCGTGAAGATATACCGCTAGTGAGGCAAGTCCTTCGTGAGCGACGACCATGGTGGGATAGACAAGGTTGCTTCTTCATGGACCCTTCTTGGGTGGAGCCCTCCATCGACTCGCGCAACCGTTACCCTTCGTGGGTTGAAGTCTCCATCAACGTGGATGTACGATAGCTCCACCTATCGGAACCACGCCAAAAACATCCGTGTCTCCAATTGCGTTTGAATCCTCCAAAACCCTTCCCTTTACATTCTTGCAAGTTGCATGCTTTACTTTCTGCTGCTCATATACTCTTTGCATGCTTGCTTGCTATATGTTGTGAATGTTAAATTTGTGCCTAAACTCCACTTAAACTTAAAGAAGTTAAAAACTGCAACTTTGGTACTTAGCGTATAATCACCCCCCTCTAGACACCTCTTCTCAAGGTCCTACAGTATGGTGACCCTCTGAGAGAGCAGCTTGCTCCAGGAGGCCCGTCAGCATGTTCGGCCGTACACCAGACTATTTCAGACCCTTCTCATTGCCCTCCAAGGGAGCCGAACAAGCCGGGCTCGGGGCGGCCGAAGTGTCAGCTTTCGGCCTCAGCGGATCTGGACTCCTCCGTGACGACACCTCAGGGTCGCCTGCCCCATGGGGCGGAGAGGTAGGTAGGGTTTCACTCTCCATCATCTCCGGAAGAAGACCCCCCGGAGACGAACCCTGTTGAGATGAGCTACTAGCCGGACTGCAAAAAATAGATCCTGGTTACTATTCTCAGAGGAAAAAGGAATAGCTTCTTGTTTATTAACTTATAGCTCGGTGAAGGGCTAGCCCGTTTGCAGGCATGATGCGGTGATGACGCCCTTCGGGGCAGGGCCCCCTGGTGAAGCTTTCTTCCTTTGCTTAGGCACCTCCGTCTCCAAATCTTCGGAGGCAGCCCTTTTCTTCCTGCGAGGGGAGGGAACCTTGGAAAAACCTCCCTGATTATCCTCCTTCATGGAGACAGTAATTCCCCCGATTTGGATGTGCAATGTGTTGAGTTCGGCTTCTCTATTTTTCTCTTCCCCTTTCCCCGAGGGCACTTGGCTTAATGCACGTCTAAGCAGCCTGGCTATATTGCAGGACTAGGCGAGCCTTCGAGAAGTGGGGCCGGACACCTGATCCTCTCCGCCTTGTTGAGCCAATCCTGGCCACGGACCAGTTTTCAGAATAATATTGTATTAATCATAAGCAAAGTGTTCGGTTACAGGGTTACTTACTTGGGTATCTAGGCGGTGGTAGCTCAGGCCCACATCCTCGGTGGTGTCCAAACACCTTACTTGTGGTCCGAATAATAACTTATACATCCCTTCGAGCGTCACGCTGAAGAAGTGTTGAATGGTTTGTGGACCTTCCAGATTGAACTCCCACATCTGGAGAGGCTGACGCTTGCATGGCAGGATCCGCCGAACCAGCATTATCTGAATGATTCTGACAAGATCGATATCCCTCTCAAGAAGCTCCCAAATACGGCTCTGCATTGTTGGTACGTCATTAGCAGGCCCCCAGTCCAGTCCCACATGGTCCACGACGCCAGTTGAGGCGGAGGACCCGAGCTGAAGGCAGGGGCAGCCGCCCACGTTGTGCCTCAGGGAGCTGTGACGTAGAACCACCTCCGTTGCCACAGTCAGACACCTCCGGGAAGGAACCTTCTGGCCATGGAACATTGGCGTTTCTGCTTATTGCAGCGCCTCCGCACTCCGTGTGTCACCCCTCAATCACCTTCGGCTTCACATTGAAGGTCTTGAGCCATAGGACGAAGTGTGGGGTGATGTGAAGGAAGGCCTCAGACACGACGATAAACAACGAGATGTGGAGCATGGAATCCGGAGCTAGATCGTGAAAATCTAGCCCGTAGTAGAACATGAGCCCTCTTACAAGGGGATCAAGAGTCAAGCCCAAGCCTCGGAGGAAGTGAGAAACAAATATGACACTCTCATTGGGTTTGGAAGTGGGGATGATCTGCTCACGGGCGGGAAGCCTGTGCTTGACATCGGAGGTCAGATATTTGGCCTCCCTGAGCTTCGCAATGTCCTCCTCTGTGACAGAGGAGGCCATCCACCGACCTTGAAGGTTGCATCCGGACATGATTGAATATCCGAAGTACCTAAGCTTGAGCTTAGGGTGTTGGAACTCGAGAGGCGGAAAGGCCCAAGCATGGTAAGAAAGGGATAGGCCTTGGCCCCTCTATAAAGGGGGAGAATATTAAGCATCCCCGGCGTAACCGTTCGGACTTGCCTAAAAACACGGAGTCATGCCAACAGGCGTGGTTGGATTACCCATACCCGTATTGATGAGGATCCCACGATAAGAGGGACACGACCTCTGCTTGGACAAGACATACCAAAGAAACTGCCTTGTAATGTGTGCAGTAGCTGGTTGTAAAAAACGGTTCGAATAAAGGCCGGGCCATGGTGTGATGTCACGCTACGAAGAGTTGTCAGCGGATTAGATTTGTGAATTATTGTTCTCTCTATGGTGGTATGTGAAATTTGTCTTGCAGAGCCGGACACGACTTAAGTGTTCGAAATTTACCTTGAAGTGTTCGGAGATAGAACCCGCCTTGCAATGTCGAAGACAATCTGCGCGCCGGACTCATCTTCATTGAAGCCTGGTTCAGGGGCTACTGAGGGAGTCCTGGATAAGGGGGTATCTGGACAGCCAGACTATATACTTTGGCCGGACTATTGGACTATGAGGATACAAGATTGAAGAATTCGCCCCGTGTCCGGATGGGACTCTCCTTTGCATGGAAGGCAAGCTTGGCAATTCGGATGATAGATCTCCTTCTCTGTAACCGATTCTGTGTAACCCTAGCCCCCTCCGGTGTCTATATAAACCGGAGGGTTTAGTCCGTAGGACGACAACAATCATACCATAGGCTAGCTTCTAGGTTTTAGCCTCTACGATCTCGTGGTAGATCAACTCTTGTAATACTCATATCATCAAGATCAATCAAGCAGGAAGTAGGGTATTACCTCCATCGAGAGGGCCCGAACCTGGGTAAAATATCGTGTCCCTTGTCTCCTGTTACCATTAGCCTTAGACGCACAGTTCGGAACCCCCTACCCGAGATCCGCCGGTTTTGACACCGACACTCATCAATATAAGACTTGCTAGCAATGTGACTAATGAGTTGGTTATGGGATGAAGCATTATAGAACAAGTAAAGAGACTTGCCGGTAACGAGATTGAACTAGGTATGATGATACCGACGATCGAATCTCGGACAAGTAACATACCGATGACAAAGGGAACATCGTATGTTGTTGTGCGGTTTGACCGACAATGATCTTTGTAGAATATGTAGGAGACAATATGAGAATCCAGGTTCCTCTATTGGTTATTGATCAGAGATGTGTCTCGATCATGTCTACATAGTTTTCGAACCCGTAGGGTCCGCACGCTTAACGTTCGATGACGATTTGTATTATGAGTTATGTGTTTTTGATGACCGAAGTTTGTTCAGAGTCCCAAATGAGATCACGGACGTGATGAGGAGTCTCGAAATGGTCGAGACATAAAGGTTGATATATTGGAAGGTTATGTCCGGACACCGGAAAGGTTTCAGAAAGGTTCTGGCATTTTTCGGAGAACCAGGAGGTTACCGGAACACCGCGGGAGAAGTAGTGGGCCTTAATGGTCCTTAGTGTAACGGAGAGGAGGGCTGCAGGGTGGCCGCGCACCCCCCCCCCCCCATGGCAGGTCCGAATTGGACTAGGGAGGGGGCGGCGGCTGATACGTCTCCAACGTATCTATAATTTTTGATTATTCCATGCTATTATATTACCTGTTTTGGATGTTTGTGGGATTTATTTTATACATTATTATCATTTTTGGGACTAGCCTACTAACCGGAGGCCCAGCCCGTATTGCTGTTTTTTTTGCCTATTTCAGTATTTCGAAGAAAAGGAATATCAAACGGAGTCCAAACGGAATGAAACCATCGGGAGCGTGATTTTTGGAACGAACATGATCCAGAGGACTTGGAGTGCAAGTCAAGAAACAGTCGAAGCCTCCATGAGATAGGAGGGCGCCCCCCCATAGGGCGCGCCCCCCTGTCTTGTGGGCCCCTCGGGCATCCACCGACGTACTTCTTCCTCCCATATAAGCCTATGTACCCCGAAAACATCCAGGGAGCAACCACAATACAATTTCCACCACTGTAACCTTCTGTATCCGTGAGATCCCATCTTGGAGCCATCGTCGGCGTTCTGCCAGAGGGGGAATCCACCACGGAAGGCTTCCACATCAACACCATAGCCCTTCCAATGAGTTGTGAGTAGTTTACCACAGACCTTCGGGTCCATAGTTATTAGCTAGTTGGCTTATTCTCTCTTTTTGGATCTCAATACAATGTTCTTCCCCTCTCTTGTGGAGAACTATTAGATGTAATCTCTTTTTGTGGTGTGTTAGTCAAGATCCGATGAATTATGGGTTTATGATCAGATTTATCTATGGATAATAATTGAATCTTCTCTGAATTCTTTTATATGATTGAGTTATCTTTGCAAGTCTCTTTGAATTATCGGTTTGGTTTGGCCTACGAGATTGATCTTTCTTGCCATGGGAGAAGTGCTTAGCTTTGGGTTCAATCTTGCGGTGTTCTTACCCAGTGACAGAAAGGGTTGCAAGACACGTATTGTATTGTTTCCACCGAGGATAAAAAGATGGGGTTTATATCATATTGCTTGATTTTATCCCTCTACATCATGTCATCTTGCTTAATGTGTTACTCTGTTCTTATGAACTTAATACTCTAGATGCATGCTGGATAGCGGTCGATGTGTGGAGTAATAGTAGTAGATGCAGGCAGGAGTCGGTCTACTTGTTGCGGACTTGATGCCTATATACATGATCATGCCTAGGTAACGTCATAATTATTCGCTTTTCTATAAATTGCTTGACAGTAATTTGTTCACCCACCGTAATACTTATGCTCTCGAGAGAAGCCACTAGTGAAACCTATGGCCCCCGGGTCTATCTCTTATCATATTTGCTTCCAATCTACTTTTATTTGCATCTTTATTTTCTGCATCTATATTATAAAATACCAAAAATATATGTATCTTACCATATTATCTCTATCAGATTTCACTTTTGCAAGTAGCCGTGAAGGGATTGACAACCCCTTTGTCGCGTTGGTTGCGATTTCTTTGTTTGTTTGTGTAGGTTCCTGGGACTTGTTGAGAATCCTCATACTGGATTGATACCTTGGTTCTCGAAAACTGAGGGAAATACTTACGCTACTGTGTTGCATCACCCTTTCCTCTTCAAGGAAAACCAACGCAAGCTCAAGACGTAGCAAGAAGGATTTCTGGCACCATTGCCGGGGAGATCTTCGCTCAAAACAAGACATACCAAGTACCCATCACAAACTCATCTCCCTCGCATTTACATTATTTGCCATTTGTCTCTCGTTTTCCTCTCCCCCACTTCACCTTTGCCGTTTTATTCGCCCTCTCTTTCCCAATCTCCTACTCTCTTTTCTGCTTGCCTTTTTCTGTTTGCTTGTGTGTTGGATTACTTGTTGCCATGGCGCAAGATAATACCAAATTGTTAGATTTCTCGAATAACAATAATAATGATTTCCTTAGTACTCTGATTGCTCCTCTTAATTATGTTGAGTCTTTTGAAATCAATACTGCTTTGCTGAATCTTGTTATGAAAGATCAATTCGCTGGCCTTCCTAGTGAAGATGCCGCTACTCATCTAAACAATTTTGTTGATTTGTGTGATATGCAAAAGAAGAAAGATACAGATAATGATATTGTTAAATTGAAGTTATTTCTGTTTTCACTTCGAGATCGTGCTAAAGTTTGGTTTTCATCTTTGCCTAAAAATAGTATTGATTCTTGGAACAAGTGCAAAGATGCGTTTATCTCTAAGTATTTTCCTCCCGCTAAGATCATCACTCTTAGGAACGATATTATGAATTTTAAACAACTTGATCATGAGCATGTTGCCCAATCTTGGGAAAGAATGAAATTGATGATTTGCAATTGCCCTACTCATGGTTTGAATCTATGGATGATCATACAAAAAATTTATGCCGGTTTGTACTTTGCTTCTAGAAATCTTTTAGATTCGGCCACCGGAGACACGTTTATGGGAATCACTTTAGGAGATGCTACAAAACTTCTTGATAATATTATGGCTAATTATTCTCAATGGCATACCGAACGATCTACTAGTAAGAAAGTGCATTCTATAGAAGAAATTAATGTTTTGAGTGGAAAGATGGATGAACTTATGAAGTTGTTTGCTACTAAAAATACTCCTCTTGATCCCAATGATATGCCTTTGTCTACTTTGATTGAGAATAATAATGAATCTATGGATGTGAATTTTGTTGGTAGGAATAATGATGCGGAAGATCCTTCGGTCATCCCCATGGACCTTTCGTCGCCTCACCAAGAACCAAGAGGACCCATGACTAGAGCACGAGCTCGAGCTCTCGAGACCGAGGTGACTTCTCTCCTTTGTGAAATATCATATGACCCTCTCGAGACATGGCTACTACCTCAATCCGAAATGTTGTGCATGATTAGGTACCAGGAGGACCCTCCCGAGGATGCACATGAAGATGGACAAGACCCCAAGTCCACGGACGAACTGAACCAATGGAAGAAGGCAAAAGAAGCTTCCAGGCACCGGACATACGGTCAAGGTCCCGGACATCCGGCCCCTGGAGATATACACGTCCAGACTCTGCAGAAGAAGGCTACAATGACCGGACATTCGGCATCAAGCCCGGACATCCGGCCTCCCACCGGAAATCTGGGCTCCCGCCCGGATATCCGGCCCAGGCATCCCAAATGCTCAGAAGGCCACCCCAACAGCCTGGACATCCGGCCTACGCACTAGACATCTGGCGTCTCCGGAAGCACCGGACATCCGTCCCCTCCAGCCCGGACATCCGGCACCTCACGAGCCACCGGACATCCGGCCCGACGCCCGGACATCCGGCGCCCCCTGCCTGCGCGCAGCTCCTTTGGGCCTTGACCCATGTATCCCTTCGCCCCTGGACTATATATACTCCATCCTCCCGTACGTTTTAGGGTTAGCATTGATTTAGCTCAGATTAGAGATAGAGATTCGCTCATCCATCGGATCTCCTCTTCGTGAGAGACCGTGGCCTCCTTGGAGAAGATCCACTTGGATACAAGACCCCTCTAAGGGAAGATCCCCTCGCGGATTCAAGACCTCCTCACGGACAAGATCGGTTACCTTTGTATCCTTACCTTTGCTGATTGTGGATCATATGTATCTCTTTGTGTTCGGTGATCTAGCACTCGTGTGATTGATTCTATGTCGGTTTCGTGATTCTCTCTCGTTTTCCCCGTGTTTCCCCTTTGTGCTTCCGTGTGTTCTTCATGATTTCCCGTAGGATCCACTCCAAACGTGAAAGATCATCCACATAGGGTTCCGCCCTACATCAAATAATTTTGGAAACAATGCTTATAGAGGAAATTTTAATTCTAGACCGTTCCCTAGCAATTCCTCTAATAATTATGGAAATTCCTACAATAATTCTTATGGTAATTTTAATAAGATGCCCTCTGATTTTTAGAATAGTGTGAAAGAATTTATGGTTTCTCAAAAGAATTTTAATGCTTTGCTTGAAGAAAAATTGCTCAAAGTTGATGATTTGTCTAGGAACGTTGATAGACTTTCGCTTGATGTTGATTCTCTTAAACTTAAGTCTTCTCCTCCTAAGCATGATATCAATGAGTCTCTCAAAGCAATGAGAATTTCCATTAACGAGTGCAAGGAAAGAACCGCTAGATTGCGTGCTAAGAAAGATAGCTTTATAAAAGCGTGTTCTTCTAGTTTCCATGAAAATAATGATGAAGATCTCAAAGTTATTGATGTGTCCCCTATTAAATCTTTGTTTTGCAATTTGAATCTTGAATATAATGGGACTGGAGGTGAGTCAACTTTATTTAGAAGGCGTCCCAAGAATTCGGAGTTTTTAGATCTTGATGCTAAATTTGGTAAAAGTGGGATTGGAGAGGTCATGACTTTAAATAGCATTGAACCCACTATCTCGGATTTCAAGGAATTTGATTATGATAATTGTTCTTTAGAAAGTTGTATTTCCTTGTTGTAATCCGTTGTTAATTCTCCACATGCTTATAGTCAAAATAAAGCTTTTACCAAACATATCGTTGATGCCTTGATGCAATCTTTTGATGAAAAACTTAATTTGGAAGTTTCTATACCTAGAAAACTTAATGATGAGTGGGAACCTACTATTAAAATTAAAATTAAAGATCATGAGTGTTTTGCTTTGTGTGATTTGGGTGCTAGTGTTTCCACGATTCCGAAAACTTTATGTGATATTCTAGGTTTCCATGATCTTGATGATTGCTCTTTAAATTTGCATCTTGCGGATTCCACCATTAAAAAGCCAAAGGATCAATGATGTTATAATTGTTTCAAATAGAAATTTGGTGCCCGTAGATTTTATCATTCTTGATATAGATTGCAATATTTCTTGCCCTATTATTCTTGGTAGACCTTTCCTTAGAACGATTGGTGCGATTATTGATACGAAGGAAGGGAATATTAGATTCCAATTTCCTTTAAAAAAAGGCATGGAACACTTTCCTAGAAAGAAATTCAAATTACCTTATGAATCTATCATGCGGGCTACTTATGAATCAAGTGCCAAAGATGGCACTCGTTAGATCTATCTTCGCTTTTATGCCTAGCTAGGGGCGTTAAACGATAGCGCTAGTTGGGAGGCAACCCAATTTTTCTTTATGTTTTTTGTTTTTTTTCCTGTTTAGTTTTAAATTTTGTTTCTACTTTCTGTTTGGATGTGTTTTCATGTTTTATTTAGTGTTTGTGCCAAGTAGAACCTATAGGATAACCTATGATATGAGTTGATTTGATTCTGCTGAAAAACAGAAACTTTGTGCTCACGAGAAACAATTCAATAAATCACAGGAACGAGATTTTGCATTGATTCTTTTTGCTTCTGTTCAGTAAACAAATTGTTTAGGACATCCTATTTTTGTAGGATTTTTAGAGTTCCAGAAGTTTGCGTTAGTTACAGATTGCTAAAGACTGTTCTGTTTTTGACATATTCTGTTTTTCGTGTGTTGTTTACTTATTTTGATGCATCTATGGCTAGTAAAATAGTTTATAAACCATAGAGAAGTTGGAATACAGTAGGTTTAACACCAAAATAAATAAAGAATGAGTTCATTACAGTATCTTATGTGGTGGTTTTGTTTTCTTTCACTAACGGAGCTTATAAGATTTCCTGTTGAGTTTTGTGTTGTGAAGTTTTCAAGTTTTGGGTAAAGCTTTTATGGACTATGGAATAAAGGGTGGCAAGAGACTAAGCTTGGGGATGCCCAAGGCACCCCAAGATATTCAAGGATAGCCAAAAGCCTAAGCTTGGGGATGCCCCCGGAAGGCATCCCCTCTTTCGTCTTCGTTCATTGGTAACTTTACTTGTAGCTATATTTTTATTTACCACATGATATGTGTTTTGCTTGGAGCGTCGTGTATTATATTGGTCTTTGCTTGTTAGTTTACTACAATCTTCCTTGCTGTACAAACCTTTTGTGAGAAGCCTATTTGCTTGAAATTTATTAGAATACTCTATGTGCTTCACTTATATCTTTTGAGCTTGATAGTTTTTGCTCTAGTGCTTCACTTATATCTTTTAGAGCATGGAGGTGGATTAATTTTGAAGAAATTTCTAGTCTCTCGTGCTTCACTTATATTATTTTGAGAGTCTCTTAGAACAGCATGGTATTTGCTTTGGTTATGAATTGTTCCTAGAATGATGAGCATCCAAGTTGGGTATAATAAAATCTATCATAGGAAGTGAATTGGATGCTATGATCAACTTGATACTTGATGATTGTTTTGAGATAGGGAGGTAGTGATATTAAAGTCATGCTAGTTGGGCGATTATGAATTTAAAGAATTCTTGTGTCGAAGTTAGAAAGTCCCGTAGCATGCACGTATGGTTAAAGTTGTGTAACAAATTTGAAGCATGAAGTGTACCTGGCTTGTGCATCCTTATGAGTGGCGGTCGGGGATGAGCGATGGTCTTTTCCTACCAATCTATCCCCCTAGGAGCATGCGCGTAGTGCTTGGTTTTTGATGACTTCTAAATTTTTGCAGTAAGTATATGAGTTCTTTTTACTAAGGTTGAGTCCATGGATCATACGCACTTTTACCTTTCCATCATTGCTAGCCTCTTCGGTACCGTGCATTGCCCTTTCTCACCTTGAGAGTTGGTGCAAACTTCGCCGGTGCATCCAAACCCCATGATATGATACGCTCTATCACACATAAACATCCTTATATCTTCCTCAAAACAGCCACCATACCTACCTATTTATGGCATTTCCATAGCCATTCCGAGATATATTGCCATGCAACTTTCCACCGTTTCGTTCATCATCATCATGACATACGTTAATTTTGTCATATTGCCATTGCATGATCATGTAAGTTGACATTGTATTTGTGGCAAAGCCACCATGCATAATTTTTATACATGTCACTCTTGATTCATTGCACCATCCCGGTACACCGCCGGAGGCATTCATATAGAGTCATATCTTGTTCTAGTTTCGAGTTGTAATTCATGTGTTGTAATCAATAAAAGTGTGATGATCATCATTATTAGAGCATTGCCCAAAAAGAAAAAAAGGAGGCCAACAAGAAAAAAAGGCCAAAAGAAAAAAAAGAAAAAAAAAAGAAAAAAAAGGAAAAAATAGAAGAAAATAAATAAAAAGGGCAATGCTACTATCTCTTTTTCCACACTTGTGCTTCAAAGTAGCACCATGTTCTTCATGTAGAGAGTCTCATAGGTTGTCACTTTCATATACTAGTGGGAATTTTTTGTTATAGAACTTGGCTTGTATATTCCTATGATGGGCTTCCTCAAATGCCCTAGGTCTTCGTGAGCAAGCAAGTTGGATGCACACCCACTAGTTTTCTTTTGTTGAGCTTTCATTCATTTATAGCTCTAGTGCATCCGTTGCATGGCAATCCCTACTCCTCATGTTGACATCAATTGATGGGCATTCCCATAGTCCGTTGATTATCCTCATCAATGTGAGACTTTCTCCTTTTTTGTCTTCTCCACACAATCCCCAATCATTATTCTATTCCACCCATAGTGCTATATCCATGGCTCACACTCATGTATTGCGTGAAGGTTGAAAAAGTTTGAGATTATTTAAGTACGAAAAAATTGCTTGGCTTGTCACGGGGGGTATAGAAGTTGGGAACATCTTTGTGTGACGAAAATGAAGCATAGCCTAACTATATGATTTTGTAGGGATGAACTTTCTTTAGCCATGTTATTTTGAGAAGACATGATTGCTTTTATTAGTATGCTTGAAATATTGCTATTTCTTTTGTCAATATGAACTTTTATCTTGAATCATTTGGATCTGAACATTCATGCCACAATAAAGAAAATTATATTGAGAATTATGCTAGGTAGCATTCCACATCAAAAATTCTGTTTTTATCATTTACCTACTCGAGTACGAGCAGGAATTAAGCTTGGGGATGCTTGATACGTCTCCAATGTATATATAATTTTTGATTATTCCATGCTATTATATTACCTGTTTTGGATGTTTATGGGCTTTATTTTATACATTATTATCATTTTTGGGACTAACCTACTAACTTGAGGCCCAACCCGTATTGCTGTTTTTTTTGCCTATTTCAGTATTTCAAAGAAAAGGAATATCAAACGGAGTCCAAACGGAATGAAACCTTCGGGAGCGTGATTTTTGGAACGAATGTGATCCAAAGGACTTGGAGTGTAAGTCAAGAAACAGCCGGAGCCTCCATGAGATAGGAGGGCGCCCCCCCTATAGGGCGCGCCCCCTGTCTCGTGGGCCCCTCGGGTGTCCACCAACGTACTTCTTCCTCCCACATAAGCCTACGTACCCCAAAACATCCAGGGAGCAACCACAATACAATTTCCACCGCTATAACCTTCTGTATCCGCGAGATCCCATCTTGGAGCCGTCGCCGGTGTTCTGCCGGAGGGGGAATCCACCATGGAGGGCTTCTACATCAACACCATAGCCCTTCCGATGAGTTGTGAGTAGTTTACCACAGACCTTCGGGTCCATAGTTATTAGCTAGTTGGCTTCTTCTCTCTTTTTGGATCTCAATACAATGTTCTTCCCCTCTCTTGTGGAGAACTATTCGATGTATTCTCTTTTGCGGTGTGTTTGTCAAGATCCGATGAATTGTGGGTTTATGATCAGATTTATCTATGGATAATAATTGAATCTTCTCTGAATTCTTTTATATGATTGAGTTATATTTGCAAGTCTCTTTGAATTATCGGTTTGGTTTGGCCTACTAGATTGATCTTTCTTGCCATGGGAGAAGTGCTTAGCTTTGGGTTCAATCTTGCGGTGTTCTTACCCAGTGACAGAAAGGGTTGCAAGACACGTATTGTATTGTTGCCATCGAGGATAAAAAGATGGGGTTTATATCATATTGCTTGAGTTTATCCCTCTACATCATGTCATCTTGCTTAATGTGTTACTTTGTTCTTGTGAACTTAATACTCTAGATGCATGCTGGATAGCGGTCGACGTGTGGAGTAATAGTAGTAGATGCAAGCAGGAGTCGGTCTACTTGGTGCGGATGTGATGCTTATATACATGATCATGCCTAGATAACGTCATAATTATTCGCTTTTCTATCAATTGCTTGACAGTAATTTGTTCACCCACCGTAATACTTATGCTCTTGAGAGAAGCCACTAGTGAAACCTATGGCCCCCGGGTCTATCTCTTCTCATATTTGCTTCCGATCTACTTTTATTTGCATCTTTATTTTCTGCATCTATATTATAAAATACCAAAAATATATTCATCTTATCATATTATCTCTATCAGATTTCACTTTCGCAGGTGGCCGTGAAGGGATTGACAACCCCTTTGTCGTGTTGGTTGCGAGTTCTTTGTTTGTTTGTGTAGGTTCGTGGGACTTGTTGAGAAGCCTCCTACTGGATTGATACCTTGGTTCTCAAAAACTGAGGGAAATACTTACGCTACTGTGCTGCATCACCCTTTCCTCTTCAAGGAAAACCAACGCAAGCTCAAGACGTAGCAGCGCCCCCTCTTTCCTTCTCCCTCTCCTACTCCTTCCCTCTCGCCCCCTCTTGGAAAGGAAGGGGACTCCAACTAGGATTGGGAATCCTAGTTGGACTCCCCATGGCGCGCTCCCCTCCTGGCCGCCGGCCTCCTCCCTCCCTCCTTTCTATACGGGGGCAGGGGGCACCCAAAAATAGTTATTCTCTTAGCCGTGTGCGGTTCCCCCCTCCACAGTTTAACACCTCGGTCATATCATTGGTAACATCATCAACACCATCACCACACCGTCGTGCTGACGGAACTCTCCCTCATCCTCAACTGGATCAAGAGCTCGAGGGACATCATCATGCTGAACGTGTGCTGAACACGGAGGTGCCGTGTGTTCGGGACTTGGATCAGTTGGATCATGAAGATGTTTGACTACATCAACCGCGTTACTAAACGCTTCTGCTTTCCGTCTACTAGGGTACGTGGACACACTCTCTCGTCTCGTTGCTATGCATCGCCTACATAGATCTTTGGAGATCATAGGAATTGTTTTCAATTACTACTTTCCCCAACAGTGGCATCGTCAAAGATACCAATGGCTACGACCTCCACTTGTGAGTACCACCGCCTGTTCTCATCGTTACCAACTTTTGTTTTGATGTTTTACATTCTTCCTAATGGTGTTTTACATTCTTTCTTATGCTTTGCAGTATGAGAAGGCAGAAGAATCAGTCTATCACCAATTGGGGAGAGCAACACACCACGTACGTGACTGAATGGAACTGGAAAACTCACAAAGATGTGGAGAGAAAAGTGATTGACTGGGAGGAGTACGTGGATCATCTGTTGTGGTACGACGATGGCATCAAGCATCATCTGCGCCTAAGGCCACAGTGGACGACAACATATGTCGAAAATCTGTACGATGACGACTCCGAGAATGAAGCCTACAATGACAGCATCAGAGAGCTACAAGGCGGATTTAGGGAGTATGGACCCATCATGAACATAGCGGTAAGTTGTTTTTATCTGTTTTCAACCGTCGGCTGGATGAAATCAACTTTAGTGCTTGTGACTCATTTTATTACATTGCAGTCTTCAGAGCTGAACAAAAGAATTTTTGATGCCTCTGATGCGCTTAGTTCTACCCTGGGACTTGAGCTAGTGAGAACAAGTTGAGGGTAACGGTGAAGGTAACATGGAGTTCATTTTCTTAAGTTCATTTTTGTTTTTAACAATAAAGTTGATCCATATTATGCTTATTGTTTCATTCTCATTGTATAAGTTCGTCAACAAATGTCGCAAGCTTGTGGGCCTGCTTGGGTGTGCCACCTCCTCCGTTGATGTTTTTTCTCCTGCACTACCGATGCGTAGCCTCGCTTCATTGAGCCAGGCCGCCTCATCGTCTATGGCGGTTCAAGATGACGAGGAGGAGGGCGAGGACGATGATGATGAAGAGAAGATGAAGAGGGAGCAGAAGAAAACATGGTGAAGAAGAGGAAGAGGACGATGAGGAGGAGGAGTATGATGATGACGATGGACCTCCATCAACTCAAACAACCCAACGTGAGAAGAGGAATGTGCCGAAGAAGGATAGGAAGAGTCCATCCCCGTTTCCGAAAGCACGTCCTACTCACCGCAATAAGAAGGCGGTCGAGAAGCGATCAAAGACCAACGAGGACCGGACTGCGAAGAGGGGGAGGAGGGGCTGAAGTTGCTGTCGTGTAGTGCCGTTGAACTAGAAACTTTCATGTTTGCTTCGTGAACCATTTGCTCATGAAACTGCTTCGTATTTTTGTTGAACTTGCTATCTAAAACTTCATGAAACATTTGTGGATGTGTGCTTGCTATGTAACCAACTTTATTATTTGTGGATTTGTGGATGTGTGCTTGCTATGTGATACATATGCTTCATGTTTATAAGTACTGAATTGTTATGTGCAAAAAATTGAAGACAAGAGAAGTTAGGAGGTGCAAAAAATGTACTAGGGGCCTCCCTACCGCCAGGACCCATGGCGATAGGTTTGTATATCCTACTGCCACACCCTCTGGCGGTAAGGGGCCTTCCCCCGCACGCCTGCCTCCTATAACCAAAACTGCCACCAAATCAGTTGTAGGGTTGCACACCCTACCGCCAGGCCTCATGGCGGTAAGACCGTATCGCTAAAGGCCCTGGCGGTAGGATGTGCAACCCTACCGGCCTGGATTGCGCATTCCTCATCACAGAACGAGTGCCAGATGCCCCGACCCTGCCGCCTAGCATGACGGTGGTAGGGTGTCTTATGCTACCGATGGGGTCCCTGGTGGTAGGGTTTGGGCATTTACAAACCGCACCGCGCCGCCCACCCCACCCCCTTATCCCCCAGTCAACCACCCTTTCTTCTTCCTCTCGCCCCCTCTCTCATCTCCTCCACTCCCCCCTCGGATCTTCTTCATTTCTTCACCATTTTTGTGGATCGAGATGGCCCTGAAACGAGAAACGTAAGCTCCTCCGGCCCCCCCAATTACTTTGAGTCAAAACACTCCCCTTTTTTGTAGCCTAAGAATGATTTATGTTCATGTTCACTACTAGGAAAAGCTCTATAGATGGGATGGGCACTAATGGCGCACCAGTCAGGTGGTGCGCAACTACTTTATACTAATGGCGCACCGTGTGGTGATGCGCCATTAGTGTGGAAGACACTAATGGCGCACCAGACACACGGTGCGCCACTAGTAATATTTTTTTTCCATTTTTCCATACATACTAATGGCGCATCCGAGCGAAGTGCGCCATTACTAGTTCTAACTAGTAATGGCGCACCAGCCACAGAGTGCGCCAGTACTGTATTCTTTTTTTTTGCAAAACTACTAATGGCGCACCGTGTCACAGTGCACCATTACTAGTTTAAACTAGTAATGGCGCACTGTGACTCGGTGCACCATTAGTATATATATTTATTTTTTTTACTTTTTTTGCAAAACTACTAATGGCACACCACCTGCAGGTGCGCCATTAGTAACCAGGGTTACTAATGGCGCATTTGCAGGTGGTGCGCCATTAGTAACCTGGGACCCCAACAAGATATTTCGGACAGCCACACCTACCCACTCACTTTCCCCACTTCATTCCCTCCACCTCCTTCTCCAAGCTTTCGGCTGCCTCCTCCTCCTCACCTCATTTGCACCATAGATTCATCAAAATTAAGTGGTGAAATTACCTTTTTTTGATAGGTAAGTAAGGGGAAAGCTATCTTCATGTTGTAGATCTACTTTTTTTCTCCCTAGCTCGCTCCAACAACGTGCAGATGCACTTTTTGTGGCCTAGCTAGATCTATGTATGTTTGTGGTGTTGCATATGTTTGTGGTGTTGCATATATGTTTGTGTTTGCAGGTACCGGTATTTGAAATGCGATAGTTGCCAATATTTTGCCGGAATGTTGATTCATTTCCGTTTCGGCGAGAATTTTGGCACTATGCATTATTTTTGGTCCTATTTTTAGGGAAGGTCATGCCAAATTTTTTCTTCGTTCTAAAATATCGTTTTGCTCTACCCCGCAGGCGACCATGGTCCGCACGATGACCGAAGGCATCGTGAATAGGCTTTTGAGCTCCGCGAAGGCCGAGATGCTTCAAAAGAACGAGACGGAGATAAGATGTCCGTGTCGAAGATGCAAGCTTAAGAGCCTTATTGCGGACCTGGATTCTGGGCAGGTGCGGGACCACCTGCTCTTGCGTGGTTTCATGGATGGCTATCGGTGGCAAGGTGATGAAGATGACTATGAAGTCGTCCATGGGGGCCGGGCAAGAAATGAGGAAGGGCAACAAGACAACCACCGCGGCGAGGGCGGGCGAGAAGACGAAGAATCTCTAGGACATGATCACGACGGTGATGCTGTACACAATCATCATGTAGAAGATGTCGTACATGATGATGAGGAAGATCAAGACGAAGGGCATGATCATGAAGATGAACATGCCGGAGCAGACGACGATGGAGGCTGGGTGCAGGACCCTCATATTCAAGAGCTGCTTCTCAAGCAGACGGATAATGCAAGAGCTGCCGCTCGGGAGAAAGCCAAGCTGGATCAACTGGAGATAGACGTGGTTACTCCATTGTATGAAGGATGCAGGCCCAAGGATACCCGCCTGAAAGTAACGCTCATGGCTCTAGAGATGAAGGTAAAACACAAAATGACCGACGCATGCTTCGACGAGAACATGTCATTCTGGCACGAACGTCTTCCCAAGGGGAACAAGTGCCCGACCAGTTTCGAGGAGGCGAAGAAAATCGTGTGTCCTCTGGATTTACCGCACGTGAAATACCATGTGTGCATGAACAATTGCATCATTTATCGGGACGAGCACGTGGAGTCTACCATATGTCCGGTGTGCGGCGTCACTCGATACAAGAAGAGGAAGAAAGCTCCTCAAAAATTGGTGTGGTACTTTTAGATCACTCCTCGTCTGCAGCGGTATTTCGCGGACCCTAAGGTAGCAAAGCTCCTGCGTTGGCACGCGGATAAGGAGGAGAAGAAGCGGGAAGATGATGAAAATGATCCGGAGATAAATAAAAAAGACAAGATGCTGAGTCACCCTAAGGATGCGAGCCAGTGGCAAGCGTTGAACTTCGAATACCCAGAATTTGGGAAGGATCCAAGGAACATCGTGCTGGGCGCGAGCACCGATGGAGTCAATCCATTTGGCAGCCAGAGAAGCACACATAGCACCTGGCCTGTGTTTGTGTGGATGTACAACCTTCCCCCCTGGTTGTGCATGAAGAGGAAGTACATTCACATGAGTATGCTAATTGAAGGGCCAAAACAACCAGGGAACGACATAAATCTGTATCTGGGACTGCTGAAGGAGGAGCTAGACATGCTGTGGAAAACGCCAGCCAATACGTGGGACACCGCTGAGAAAGAATATTTCCCTATGAGAGCCGCACTGCTCACGACGGTGCACGACTATCTCAGTTACGGATATCTCGCGGGGCAGGTAGTCCACGGATTTTCTGGATGCGTAAGGTGCATGGATGACACAACGTATCTCCAGCTAGATAGAGATCCCGGGTCTTCGAAAACCGTGTTCATGGGACATCGAAGGTGGCTTCGCGACAATGACCCGTGGAGGAAATGCAAGGATCTATTTGATGGTGAAACCGAACCCTGAAAACGCCCGTGTACGAGGAGCGGCGAGGAAATAGACGAGCTGTTGAAAAATTGGAAAGATTTCCCACTGCCGGGAAAGAAGCAAAAGGCGCCAGAGCAGGGAAAGAAGCGAAAGGCGCTAGAGCCACTGCTGAAGGTATGGAAAACGAGGTCTGTTTTCTGGGACTTGCCGTACTGGAAGATCCACCGTGTGCCTCACAGCCTTGATGCCATGCATATCACGAAGAACGTGTGCGAGAGTCTGCTTGGTACCCTGCTCAACATGCTAGAGAGGACCAAAGATGGGCCGAAAGCAAGGGCAGACTTGAAATCAATGGGCATCAGGCAGGAGCTTCACGCTAATGATGATGATGATGATGATGATGATGATGATGATGATGATGATGATGATGATGATGATGAGGCGAAGCAGGACAAAGAAAGTCGTCGCAAAGGCAAAAAGGCCAAGAAGACCGGAAATGACTACCCTCCCGCGTGCTTCACTCTAAGTCGGGAGGAGATCGAGCAGTTTTTCACCTGCCTCGTAGGAGTAAAACTTCCTTACGGTTACGCGGGGAAGATAAGCAGATACCTAGACCCAGTCAAGCAGAAGTTCAGCGGGATGAAGTCTCACGACTGTCACGTGCTGATGACGCAGATACTTCCAGTTGCAATCCGTGGGATCATGGACGCGCATGTCCGTGAAACACTATTTGTCATATGCAACTTTTTCGACGTCATCTCCCGGAAGTCGATTGGCGAGGCAACTCAGAAGGCTATAGGAAGAGATCGTGGTGATACTATGCGAGCTTGAGATGTACTTCCTGCCCGCATTCTTCGATGTTATGGTGCATCTGCTGGTCCATATCATGGAGGATATCATCCAACTCGGGCCAACGTTCATGCACAGCATGATGCCATTCGAAAGGATGAATGGTGTCATCAAAGGATACATTCGCAACATGTCACATCCAGAGGGAAGAATAGCCAGGGGCTTTCTGACCAAAGAGTGCATCTCCTACTGCACGAATTATCTAGGCATCGAGAACCCCGTTGGTCTGCCCGTCAACAAGCAGCTCGGCAGGCTCGCTGGATGGGGTCACCGTGAGGGTCGTCGCGAAATGCATGTCGACTTCGAGGGTCGACTCGCCGACTTTGAAAGAGAAAACCTAGTCGCGCTACAACACATAGACGTGGTCGATCCTAGGGTGGTAGAGCACAAAACCTTTATTGAGAAGACGTACAATGACCGAGGCCAACAGAGGATGGACGAAGATATAATCGAAGAGCACAACTCATGTTTCACGCGTTGGTTCAAGCAGAAGCTTCTGTCGTACCCTTTACATGAGGATTCTTCCGCAGAAGAACAACTCATATTCGCCTTGTCACAGGGCGCCGAGCACAACTTGATGACCTATGAGGCGTACGATATCAACGGCTACACATTCTACACCAAGAACAAGGACATGAAGAGCGATGGTTATCAGAACTCCGGGGTAACGATGGAATCCTACACCGGTAACGACAAGGACAAATACTACGGAAGGATCGAGGAGATCTGGGAGCTGAGCTACGCTGGAGAGAAGGTCCCGATGTTCCGTGTCAGATGGGCCAAGAGCGTCCTAAAAGAAGACCGATATTTCACCACCATGGTTATACCCGAAGCCAAATCCAAGACCGCGGGCGCAAACGTCACCGTGAAAAATGAGCCATGGGTACTGGCTTCCCAAGTGGACCAATGCTTCTTCATTACCGACCCGTCAAAGCCCAGTCGTGTTGTCGTGAGGAGAGGCAAAAGGAAGATCATCGGAATGGATGGAGTAGCCAATGAGCAAGACTTCGACAAGTACGGCGACCCGAAGATCGAACATGACGATGACGATGAAGTAGCAGCACACACCACAAGAAGAAGCAGGACCACCCTACCTAAAGGACGTCCGTTCCACAGAAGAACTCCATTTGCGAAAAAGAAGGGCAAGAAGATTGTGAACAGATAGCTAGCTAAGATCGATTGTATTTAAATCGTAGTCTTCATTTCTCGGGCACTTTTTGATATCATGAATATTTTTAAATTTCATGGGCACTTTTTAAATTCATGAATATTTTTTCAAATTTGATGATATTTTTTCATATTCAATATGAAAAAATATTGAATATTCATGACGACACTCGATCTCGATCCCCCTCCCTCTCGATAGCTATCCCCCTCGCCGCCGAGCACCCCCCGCACCCTCCCCCGCTCCACCGCCGCTGACGACCCCCCGCACCCTCCCCAGCTCCACCACCGCCGCCGACACCCCACACCCTCCCCCACTTTTTGATGATATTTTTAAATAACAAATTTGATGATATTTTCAAATAAGAAATTTGATGATATTTTCCAATAACAAATTTGATGATATTTTCAATTAAAAAAATGATGATATTTTCAAAAAAAATTGATGATATTTGATGATATCTTATGTTCTAGTCCTCATGAAAATAACAAATTTGATAAAAAAACAAATTATTAGATGCAACAAGAAATAATGAAAAAAAAAGTTACTAATGGCGCACCAGAGGAGGGTGCGCCATTGCTATCAGAAAAAAAAACTACTAATGGCGCACCTGTGGGTGGTGCGCCATTGTTATAGTGTCTAGCTGGATACCCCTTCGCCCGATCCCCCCTTCCCTCTCCCTCGCCAGATCCCTCTCCCTCGATCCACCGCGCCGCTCCTTCCCTCGTCCCTCCCTCCACCGCGCCGCCGCCGCCGCTGCCCTGACCCACTGTGCCGCAGCCGCCTCCCTCTCCCCTTCCTCCCCCTCGAGCGCCGCCTCCCCTCCGAGTGCCGCCTCCCCTTCGAGCGCTGCCTCCCCTCCGAGCGCCGCCTCCTACTCTCATCGGAGCTGCCCCTCGACAGCGGCTAGCCTCGTCGGACGCGCTCCTCGACAGCGAGGCAAGCCTCCCCGTGCGGCCTGGTTAGTCTCTGTCCCTCCCTCCCTCTGTCCCCCGCTCATCCCCATGCCCCCACGGGGCGGCAACCTAGGGTTAGGAGAAGGAGCTCGCCGCCGCTGCCCCGTCGTGCCGCTGCTCCTGCTTCTTGCGGCCGCCTTTCCCGCGCGCTCGTGCACGGACGCCGGGCCCCACGTGCTCGTGCGTTGCTGCCACCGCCGTCACGCGGCTGCTGCTTCTTGTTGCCAGTCTCCAGCCTGATGAAAATAGTAGGTTTAGTTAAAACAACCCAGTGGGAATTAAGAATTCAAACATATAGCAAAGGCAGATTTCTCGCGAACTCTACCATCCAGTATCCTATGAATCAGACATTCGCGAACCCTAGTAGCATATTCAGACATTCAGTAACTGAATTTGGGTTGTTCTGTTCGTCATGCAGTTCATATCTCCCCCGGATCGCTGCCGAAGGGCCTGCACTCGTTGGATCTGTCGCGAAACAAGATCGCCAATGTCGAGGGGCTTCGGGAACTGACGAAGCTTCGCGTGCTCAACCTTAGCTACAACCGAATTTCGTGCATCAGCCACGGTAAGTGGCAGATGGTTCTGCTGGTGTGGTAATTGATTTAGTTGTTTGGTTTGGTAGCTGGAGCACTGTGTCAGTGGTGCTAAACTGCTCTTGTTATCTGACTGGTTGGTGCGTTATGAGCCACCGTGTTGTGTTATAGCCTGCGTAAGAATTGGTTAAGTAGTAAGTTGTTTAGGCTTGGCCATTTTCACTCATTGTAGATAGATAGAGTTACACTTTTGTTACATTGCGTTATCTTTACGTAGAGTAGTAATGCTCCACTTCCACATATTTTTAGTTAGTTATCTTCCAGTAGTATTTCAAATTGAAGCCCTGAGCATGTTCTGTCATGAAAATAGAGTTTTGTCTCTCATGTTCTGAATTTCCTCTTTTCGTCAAATTTTGCTTCACAATAGTATCTCTGCGGCTGTTGTTGATCATCTTTCAAGTTTATCTTTGTACTAGTATTTGAGATCTTTCCATCATCTACTGTCATGTGGAACTCTTTTTATAGTTAAAATGACCACGATTTACTGTGTCCAGTAGTTGGGTTTTTTAAGTCTGTTTACAGCTCTAGTACACTTCTCTTACACTTACTGAGGACTTGTATTTCTGCTTTTTAGGTCGGCGTAAATTTGGTAGTCTTTGAGTTTTGTTAATCCTATGATCTGTCGCTCTGTCAGCCTTTGTAATTTGCACCTATATTATGTAACACTACTTGATGATGTTAAACTGTAACTCCCTTTCCTTAGAACTGTAATTACTGTAGCAACAAATCCATTTTCATCTATATGTATAGCACACACAAGGAAATGACTATTCTATGTTTTTTGTGTTTGTTTTTTACAGTCCTCTAGTAGCTGAGCTACTGTTGTGTTGTTGTTCCTATACTGTAATTGTTTCAGCGCACACTACCATGACTTAATGTTTACAATAGCTGTTTTCTTTGTATCCAATAGTCAGCGTATATTTTTCTTCAGAGGTAAGTGGTCAAATGTTCAGTGTGTATGTCTGAACTTGAATGTTGCAATGCTGTTTTCTTCAGAGGCTACTGTCAAAAACTTGAGCTACTGTCTTGCAAAGATGATGATCATCTTGCAGTTTGCTGGGCTTTGTCTCCGACCATTGTGTCGTGATGAATTTGCAGGTTCCCCGAGAGGCCCTTGAGTTTGCCGGAATGTCGATTAACTTCCATTCCGGCAAATTCGGGTACTCCATATGTCCTATTTTCAGCAAAGGTCATGCTGAAATTTTCCGTGAATTTTAGCATGGCTTTGCTAAAAATAGGACATATGGGGTACTTGCGACTAATGCATGGGCCGGGGTATCTTAGTACTTAGTTAAGTAGGATCAACTGCCCCGCCATTCTTGCTGCATTAAACCATAGGTGGCAATAGAGCCAAGTGATTAGGCCCAACTTAGAATTCTCCTTAGCATCGATAAACCCTAGATGATAAACCCAACATAGGTGGCAATAGAGCCAAGTGATTAGTGCCAAGTGATTAGGCCCAACATAGGGTGCCTCGGCATCGACAAACCCTGAATGATAAAAGCTTAGCTTTTAGGATGCGTCGGTGTCGACAAACCCTAAATGATGAGACCATGATCTTGTTCCTTGACAATAACCAACTTTTTGACCAAACTGTTTTCCTATTTAGAGCGAAACATGGCCGGTGGTTCGGGCGGCAAGCAATTCTGGGAGCTGTCCCAGGAGATGGAGGAACAACCTCACCGCTATGAGGACGCCGCGGAAGACACCGATCCTGACTACACAACCCCTAGTGGCATCGGGGATGACACCACTGATGGTGCCGCCGAGGATGCCACCACTGATGATGGTGGCGCACACACAGATGGCAGCCAACCGAAGAAGCAAAGGAAGGATCGGCGCCCGAATGCGCTCCGCACCCTCAAGGAGGAATTTACTCAAGTGGACTCCGACGGCATCCAACGGAGCCCAAACATATAGTCAAGGGGTACTCACTTCAGCTCGGGTGCATTCTCCGGAGCACCGTCTCGATCAACACCGAGAACCTTAGGCATAAGGACCGAGGGAATTTGCGCAACCTCCTCTTCACGAAGCCGCACGAACGATACAAGTTCCCCGCCGAATTTGAAAACACACGCCTCTCAGGGAATAAAGTGAACAGTGCCACCCTCACGAGGATGAGCACGGCCCTGTCTACTTGGAGAAGCGCGGTGAAGAGAATGATTGATAAAGGTGATAGTTATGAGAAGATCAAGGCGAAAAATCCTTCGATCAGCGAAGATGACTACAAGGAGTTCAAGATCAAGTGCGAGAGCAGCGCAACCTCCGAATCAAGTCAGTGGGGGAAAGAAATGCGGGAGTTAAACTTAGGGGAACACAAACTCAGTCCCGACGGTTACAGAGTGGCGGAGCCTATATGGGACAAGGAGGACGCGGAGCGTGCTGAGTAAGGACTACCGCCCCGCTTTGAGAAATACAGCGGTGACAAGCAGACCAGAAACTTTGTCAGGGCCCGGTACAAGGAGGACCCGATAACAAAGGAGCTTACCACGGATCCGAAGACCAGGGCGCTTGAGCTTGTTCCGGTAAGGAATACACCCCCGCGTAATTAGCTCCATATTGTTGCACTCTAATTAATCCCCAATATTTCTAAATGGTTCACGTTCCTTCCGCAGGACACTGAAAGCAGTAGCGTGGGGTCGTCTCAGAGCTCCCCTTTCGACACCCCTTTAAATAGGGCGTTGAACGTAATGAAAAACAAGGATAAGCTCAGTAAGCCGATGTCAGCTGGTCGTGTGGCCGACAAAGGCTTGTCCACAAAATGGTCGTCATACTATACCGCTGGTGGGCGAAAGGAGAAAAAGACCAGCTCGGAAAGCCAGTCGCACGAGGTTGAAGCACTCAAGGCACAAGTGGCGCGGATTCCAGAGCTTGTCCAAGAGCAAGTGGAACAACAACTGGGAACGAAGCTCAATGCCGTGGTGCCTACATTGATTCATGGGCTGACGACGTGGATTGCAGGCGGCCAACAGGGGCCTCCCCCGGTTCCCAGCTTCACGGCCAGCAACTCGCACAGCGCGCAGGCAGCGTCATTGGTGTCTCCGGTGGCGCCATTGGTGTCTCCAGCGGAGGCGGTATTCGTGTCTCCAGCGCCGGCATGGGCATTGGAGCTTAATGCACCCGGGTGTACGCTGGTCGGCACCTCGCCAGCAAGCGGCCCATCCATCAGTTGCACGCCCGCCGTTGGCGGTGCCTCGACATTAGCAGAGCTCGACAGCATCACGGTAACTAAGCCTCTCGGCCGATGACTTCATCTCCTTGCCTTTGACTGGGCATCCCTAACGCCCTACATGTTTTCGCAGGGCGCCGCCGATGTTCCTTGCACTCTTCTGCACTTCATGGGCGGCGAGTTGGTCGATGTCGCCAAGGGCAGAATCATTCAACCAGGCAACCCCATGTTACACAGTAATCCGATGCCACCCACAGTGTATAGGGTTGAAGTGGTTCGGGTGCTGCCAGGCTGCGATGAGCTGTTACCTCCGATTCGACCTGCTGGGGCCGACGAAGAAGATGAGATGACCCTCAGCGCGTGCATAAACTGGCCCCTGCTTTGGCCAAAGAGCCAGATTTGTTTGGGGGCAGGGGACACCACCCCACAGACAAGACCGCCAGTCGTGCCGGTGCCAAGCCATGGCAAGAACGCCGCAATGCTACCGGACCTGCCGGACATCCCTATGCCGGACATCCCTATGGCACAGGATCCGGACGACGACGACAATGACGACGGTACATTTACCAAAGTCGATAAGTACTTTGCCGAACATGGGTACGCTGACGAGTTCTGCGGGCCTCTTTCTCAAGAACCCAACCAAGACGACCGCGATCTAGCTGGTATGGCGGAGAAATCCAATTGCAACAAGCATCGTCTGGCGTTCAGTTCTCAGGAGACGCCTCTAGCTCCCGCCTTCACCGAGCCTCAGATAGCTGAGGTGCGAAATATTATCAGCCCCAACACGCTCAAGAAGGCGGTCTGTGAGCAGAACTCGGTCCCATTACAGGAGATCAAGAAGAAGGGACGAAAACAAAAGACTAACAAGGGCGCCGGTGCGAGCCAGCCGGCACCGAGTTCGATCCGTGCTCAGGACGGGCCACCTTCACCTAAGGATATTTCGAGGAGGGTGCATGTGGCGGGTAGGGCGATGCTACCGCCAAATATGCTCAATGCTGCAACCGGTGCTATGCGGAGTCTGCACGACAGTGTTCTTTCTTTGGAGAAGCGGCGTCTCAGAGAGAATGATGTGACATACCCGGTTTTCGTGGCCAAGGTGCCAGAGGGCAAGGGCTTTGTGGATGGCGACATCGGGGGTACGATCGTCCTGCGGTTTGATGACATCTTTGCTATGTTTAACCTTCATCCGCTGCACTACACCTTCGTTCGGCTGTTTTCGCTGAGTATGGAGATGCGGATCATTAGAGACAAGACCCCGGACATCGTGATAGTCGACCCCTTCTACATGCGTGCCAAGCACTTGAGCAGCGCTGGGGACCGCCAAGTTGCGAGTTCACACCTCGAAGGCGTCATTCTGGCAAACCCAGATAAGGATAACTTCCTTGTGGCTTACTTTCCCGAGTAATTCATCACTTAACCGCCCCATAACATATGATTTCTTAGATTTCGATCGTTCTTTTTTTTCTAACATTCCGTGTTCTGTGCAGTGACACACATTGCACACTCATCCTCTTAAGCCCGAAATATTCCATGGCCACGTATTTCGACCCGAACCGTAACTCCAAGATAGACTACACAAATGTCAAGAAAGTTCTTGATGATGTTCTCACCGGCTACGCCAAATCTGGAGGCACCTTCACTAGGGCAGTTCGTAAGTACGGCAAGCACACCTTCTCACACAATACGAAGTTCTGCTGCGTCAAGCAGCCGCCTGGCGGTCAGAAGGATGCCTACTACGCCCTCCATCACATGCGGGCGATCATAAGGGACCATCATCACCTTCTGCTACCAGATAATCTCAAAGATTGGGCCGCAAGCTTGTTGGCAATCCAGGACGCGGACCTCAGACAAGAATTCTTTCGCATCCAGTCGGAGTTTGCGGACATTGTCCATCAAGATGTCCTTCATACCTCGGGGCAGTTCTTCCTCAGATATCAACTGTCCAACAGTGAGATAGATGGAACGCTACAAATGCAGGGTGACAACGACCGCGATTTCATGACCATCACGACAGACGACGGCTTCATCCATTCTCCTGTCCGATGAGTCGAGTCGAAAGTAGTGATGTGTAGTTCTGAAACATTGATTGGCTCATGTTGTAATTAAACTTTAATGAATGTGTATGTCTCTTTGGTTTGGACAGTCGTACAACTTAGATGTAATCGATGCTATTTATTAGTAGGACCATGAATCGTGCTATTAATGTCTTGCTTTTCTCTTCCGATCCTTTTGTTGCATACTTACATATTGCTTATGTATTGTCTGTTGTTTTGCTTGTGCATAGATATGCCATCGTATGTCGTGTACAAGGGTAAGGTTCCTGGAGTCTACGACGACTGGGAGGAGTGTCGGAGACAGGTTCACCGTTTTAGCGGTAACAGTTACAAAGGGTACACCACTAGGGCGGAGGCCGAATCTAGATACGCCCGCTATCTAGAGGGAGAGAGGAGGGAGTGTTGGAGGAACCGGATGAAGACCAGTTTGATCGCGATGATGCTCATCGTGATGACCGCAGCTCTCTTCTATGTGATGGTAGTTTAGATGATCGATATCGACTTGTAATGTGAAGATAAACTCGATACTCGCGGTCTTGAGACTTGTAATGTTTTATCTTTGTTTTGAATTCGGAGACTAATATGATGAATTGTATTCGGAGACTAATCTTCTATTGTATTCGATGAATCTGCTGTTGTTGTATGCTGCTGTCTATATTTTGTCCAATAATATATTTTGTAACCTGTGCAAAAATCAGAAAAGTAAAAAAAACAAATATTCATACTAATGGCGCATCACCTCAAGGTGCGCCATTAGTATGCCAAAGGATACTAATGGCGCATCACCACAGAGTGCCCCATTAGTATGACAAAGCACATGGTTACGTATGCCCCCTCGGAAGGCATACTAATGGCGCATGGTGTTACATACTAATGGCGCACTGCTTGGTGCGCCATTAGTATACCAGATACTAATGGCGCACCAGTGGTGCGCCATTAGTAAAAAATACTAGTGGCGTGGTACTAATGGCGCACCGGTAGTGCGCCATTAGTAGGCAAAACCGGTGCGCCATTAGTAGGCCTTTTCCTAGTAGTGTCATGTTAAAAATCGTGATGACCCCTAGTTGATATGATGAACCTAGGTGATTGCATCTAGATAATACTAGTTAGGCGATGATCCTTCGTGATGAATCATGATGAACCCTAATTGATATTTTTTGACCACATGATGAACCCTAATACAAGTTAGGTTCTTTTGAAGGTGATGAGCCCTGATTGATATTTCTAGCTAATACAAGTTAGGTTCTGGATTTTTGCCCATATGATGAACCCTAGGTTTAGATTTTTTTGGAGATGATGAATTTTTGTGTGATGCATCCATATGTTTAGGTACGGAACCGTGGCACAAGCATCACCCATTCATCTCCAACACGACCCGTCTGCCATGCCACTGCCGTACCTGTACGAGTCCTTCCCCGAGCTTCTGTAGCTGGTGGGATCTGTCTCAGACGAGGTCCTAGAGGCGACGAGAGCAATGCGGTGGCATGAGAGGGCAGAGCGGATCTTCGATGATATAAGGTGTTGGTCGCAGAGTGTGAAGGAGTGGAAGAGAGTGATTATAGAGATGGAGGCAGATCCAACTATCTCCCGTGTCCGCCGGGAAGGGAGCGTTGAAGCTGCCAAGCAACACTCCAACTGGGAGCTGTACAATTTGGGCCAGAGAATCTACTTTGAGAGCAATGCAGAGGAGAGAGCCAGGATGCCGCCCCCAAGTGCATCGCCGTTCGAGATCATCAACTGGGGGAGGGAGGAGGCGAAAACTCCAGCGGGCAAGGCAAGGTGGGAGTGCTTGAACAGTCGGATGCCGACCAGCGTTCCGCCTCTGCCGTATCTGTCTCCACGGCCACGCCTAACATACAAGGAGCTCCGAAGATGTCTTCCCGCTCTCTAAACTTGTCTGAAGAACTTGTTGCACCGTTTGTTGGCTTTGCGAAAGTTTTTTGCGAAACCATTTGCGCTAGTTGGGGTTGTCAAACTATGTGGACAAGTTTGCTATTTGTGATTTGCTATTTGCTACTTGTCAAACTATGTGTAAACTGTTTGATATTTGCTATGTGGAACCTTTGTTAATATGTGAGCTCATATTTTGCTATTTGTGAAACTATGTGAAACCTATGATAAAACTTTGCAAAAGAAACAAGGACACGTCTAGGGAGCGGCCGGCTGCTCCCTAGCTGTCCAGAGTGGCCTACTTATTTGTCCTAATGGGATCCTAAAAAGGAAAATAGTATCTTTCATGTGAACCAAAAGTGATAAAAAGGACGCTGCTAATTAATCATTTCACGTGATCTCTTGTCATATGATAGATGTCTGCATGTCTCCTGCTCACCTTGTCTTTTGTGTAATAATTTTGGGTTTTCAAAATTTTAAAAAAGCCATATCTTTTAAACCGCGTGTTGGATTTCAGATCCGTTTTCACCATTGAAACCCTCGTGACGTGCTCTTTGAAACTAGATCCCGCATGGGTATGTTTTGACGAAATTTTTTTGGTGCCAACTAAGTCCCTCGTTTTGTACAACTGCCTAACAATCGATGTGCAACTACCTGACATTGGATGTGCAACTTTTCGTCTACCCCGTGAAAGTATAGTTTTCATTGATGGTACATCTACTCCCAAACTACCTCCTCGTAGTGAGATGTTCAAATTCGTGTTTTGCCCAGGCCAACTGCCTAGTAGTTCATGTGCAACTTTTCCCCTACCCGTGATTGTGTTTTCACTGTTTGCTGCATCAGCCAATTGTCTAGCAGTGGATGTGCAACTTTGGATACTGTCACCGCCAACTGTCTACCAGTGATGTGCAATTATCCCTCATACCTCATGGATGTGTAATTTCCTTACTAGCACTCGAAAACACCCGTCTAGTGGGATGTGCAACTTTAGCGCCCCGTTTATATGCAACTTTTACTAATGAGTATGTAGCTTTTCACTACCCTCATGAATATGGAATTTTCACAATCCAACTATCCCTACTTGTGAGATGTGCAACTTTATATGTTGCTCCAACCAACTGCCTAGCAGACTTTGTGCAATTTCATTTGTTGCCCCCGCCAACTGAAACTACATATCCACAAGTAGGGAGGGGAAAGAGTTGCACATTTAGTAATTGGAAGTTGGCTCGAACAACAGACTAAGTTGTACGTATATCATTGGTAGGGAAGGTGGGCCAGAGTGTGTCAACTGTAAAAAAACTACAAATCCACGAGTAGGACAAGGGTTGTACATCGACTACTACATAGTTGGTCGGGACCGTAGACTAGTTGCACATCATATTTCATGGTTGCTAAGTTGTAACCTCATGTGAAGTTAGATCATGCAGCTCAAAAAACTGGTTTTGAAAAAAAATGCACCATGTAGTATTAAAGTTGCACAATGTAGTATTGAAGTTGCACAATGCAGTACTGAAGTTGCACAATATAGCGCCAAAGTTGGCATCAAATTTTTTTCGTCAAAACATACCCATGCGGGATCTAGTTTCAAAGATCTCGTTGCGAAAAATCCAAGGGTGAAGACGGATCTGAATTCCGACGCGCAGTTTAAAAGATATGGCTTTTTAAAAATTCGGAAAACCAAAATAATTGCACGCGAACATGTTTCTTTCAAATCGAACTAAACAGTGTGAACACATTTAATACTAATAATGACATGCACTAGCAGACAAAAAACAACTCATGCATAGCTGTGAAGACCGGCGCTTGTTTCCTCCAAAAAGTGCATGTGCACTTTAAAGAATTTGGGAAGAAACAATCAATAAAACTTGTAAAACCCAAACCCACAGGACCCTACCGCCAAGCAATCCGGCGGTAGGATATCATAACCTACCGCCAAATAATGCGGCGGTAGGATGGCCGTTAGGTAAGGGCAGTGGGCCATCCATGCCACCGCCAGAATCTCTGACGGTAGGTTGACTAACCCTACCGCCGAGCTATGTGACGGTAGCAAAAGGATCAGATTTCGAAAAAAAAATCAAACAGGGGTCAGATCCTCAATTTAGACCACAAAAGGGTCAAAACACGAAATTTCGCCGCCAGCGGGAGACGGATGATCATCTAGGGATCACTAGCCAAGAGCCGTACAGAGACGGGCCGGAACAAACGGAGGCTAGCCATAAACGACGATGCGTTGCCGCTAAGAACTAGATCCGGCCGGTCCCACCGGAAATCTTTAAGGCGCAGGGCGCGGTGGCGACTTGATGCGATGCTGATGCGGACGCCATGCATGTCGTGCATCGCGTACAAGCGGCGCGGTTCCCCCGGCCGGCTGGGGCACGGCCCATCAAAAGCGAGCGCAGGAATATTTGACGTGTCCAACGCCGGGGCGCCGACGTACAGCGGCCGGCCGGCCGGGAGCGCACGATCGAGCCTAGCGTCGTGCTAGGCCGGCAGGCAGGGCGATCGATGGCGTGAGCCAAGGCGTGGCCGGGCCTGAGTAGTACGTTTTGAGCGCCCGTGAGACCGTTCTGGTACGCCGCGCGCACGGCACGACGGCATCGGCTCTGGAGGTGGAGGAGGATCTCGCCGCTTTGCTTGACGGGCAGGACGGAGGAGACCAATAAGAGCGAGATAGAGAGAGGGCGCGCCGCTACGCTTGACCAGAAAAGCAGCGTCAGCTGGGTCTTGGTCGCTGTCGGCCGATGCCGAGGGCAGTGCTCTGGCCTGCGTCCACGGCTGGTACAAGGCGGCATGTGGTGTGGGAGACCGTAGCCAAGCGTGCGTTTCAAGCTAGCAATGGGCCTCGCCTCGCCGTACCTACCTTCGGGCACCCGAGCTGGACAAAATTAACACACCCGGCCCCGTCGTCCCGCCCCCTGCGTGCGCTTCGCCTCGGTTTAGACCCGTGCAGGCCTAGCTACCACTCCTACAACTGGTTTACTAGCGCTCCTACTGGCTGCTGCTCCATGCATAGCTAGTAGGAGTACTACTCACTAGGAGCCTACCATGCTTGTGACAGCACTCCATCGGGGTCGGTCTCGGAATCAATGGACCAGCCAAAGTCAGCAGCGACCTAGTAGGCTAGTACAAGACACCAATCGGTTGCCAGATGCGGGCAATTGTGTAGCTTTCTACGCTCACCAGTATTCTGTTTTGGATCGTGGCACGAAGAAACGGTGGTTGCATCTGTTCATGGGGTCTCTGTTTGTGGCTAGTACACGTTTTTCGTTTTCTCCGTCGAGGGGGAGCTGTTCACTGTCAGAGTTGGCAATGCAAGAAGCAAACAGGTCTAGTACGTGTACTACTCGCTACTGTAGAAACAATCATGCCTGCGTGCTGAGCATAGCTGACATGTGGTTAACTTCCTTGGGGTGGAATCATTCCAAGTCGTAGACTGTGGCACTTACGTAGTACGTATTTTTCTAGATTTATTTCAGACTATCAGTAATGTTTGTTTAGTGAGAGGAGACGTTGCCGTCAAATACGAGGGGCGATGTGATAACTTCGTCAATCTCAAACTATTGTGTCGGTTCAATACCTTAGATGTGTTTATAGGTATGAGCGTATGTGAGCGTCTAGAATTGTAATGTGTTAAAGAAAAGCAATCATGCCTTGGTAATAGAACTAAGGACATCTCCAGCCCCGTCCCCTAAAACATACACACTATTTATCCGCGGACCAGTCCACGCATACTGATGCAGAAGCCGACCATCCAACCCTACACCCTAAAAAAGCGTCTCTGTTTTTTTTTTCAAGCCAACAACACGCAAAAATAATTATAGGAAATATCACACTTCATCAATAAATGACATGCAAATATTTCTAGAACAACACTAGTTTAAATGTAAATATAACATCCAAGATAACTCGATATGTTCAACAAGTTTTCTGAATACACGTATTCCTAATTCAACGATACTCAAGACATAATCGGCATATGTTGCCCCAAACGTATTGCCTCTTGAGTTTCATCCAACAATATATGTGCGTGAATGACCTACCCTTGGTGATGTAGTACATCATGGCAGCGTGCAGACTATTCAAGCGTAGAGCAACATTGAATGAATGAACCAACATGTAAAGCAGCAAGAAGCAAGCTTACGATCTCCATGGTTGACGAGCCCAGTGGCCACATTGTCTCCACTCGGTGAATCACACTACAATATCTCATGACGGAGTTGCAGATAGTGCACCATCGATGCGGTATTGACTTGACATTGCGTTCATTAATGACGTGCATGTCGTAGGGCGCGCGATTGTTTTGCTCATGAAACGAAGCATGCACGCACTGCCAAAAGATCGAGCCCTTGAGTTCCTGCCTATAAAGTTCGCAGACAAGACCAACCGCACATCACACAACAACTCATCCTCGATCACCGAGTACCCCCCGTCATCGAATGACTATAGGAAACAACAAAAAATTAAACAAAAGAGCTCTATGACATTTGATCGAACACCTATCGACGTGCGGTATCCACTATGAATGTTGTCGATAGGAGAGCGAAGGGTACTTGCTGGTTGCAGAGGGATCCTGGATGGACGACGACGTAGTCCAAGGCGGGCAGACTCATTGCTGAGGGATGCAAATGTCCGAGGATGTCTGGGCGGCGTTTGAAGAGGTACAATGATGATGTTGGACAAGGAGGGTGCGGATGCAAAGCAGGGGGAGCACAGGCGGAGTGGCAGAAAAGTGGACCGAGAAGGGGATTTTAGAGGCTCGGAGGTGTCGGAGTCCTATGTGCCGGCGGCCGGACTCCCGCAAAGCCCCCCTCCATTTGCTTCTGGTTTATGAGAAAATAGACAGTCGAACGTTTCGACGGACTGATGGGTACCACGCTGGATTGCAAAATGTGTGGCAGTTCTCACGCTTACAAGTGGTTTAAGAATCTGTGTTGCAGATGCCTAAGAGCATCTACAGTCGGGCACCCGAAACCCGACTCTATGCTCGGGCAGACAACCCGGTCACTTACTGGTAAAAAAAACTCGGTGCAGATCAACACCTCATATCGGCCTATACGTCCGGGCTGACCGACACCTCTCATTTCCAGACCAATTTTGGGGTGGATATAGGAAGGTCCGGGTGTGTTCGTGTGCGTCCTCCACAATGGATCCTGTCCACGCCCATCTGATCCCACATATATAATATATCCCCATCCACTCCTCGGACCAAAACTCTAGCCACTCCACTCCCCCCCCCCCCCCGCCGCCCCAAGCTCCCATTCGGCGATCTACATCCTTCTCTGGCATGCAGGCAGCAGATCCAAGTCCTCCTTCACCTGATCGGTGGACTGGGATCTTATCCCATGCGGGTCCGAAAAGAATGGTCGTCCGCATTGAACTTTGTGATGCCCGGGAGGAGAACGACCGACGACGATCAGAATGGATCCGACGAGAATCCATAGCCTATGCCTAATGGCGCTTGGAACCGGCGCCAGGCGCATCGTTGTTGCCTCGTCGGATGCAGCGCAATCTGTTTGGTATCCGAATCTTGTGGCGAAGGCGCAACCCCTTCATTCATTCTCGCTCAGATGTAAACGCCCACACTTATGGCTTGTCCGGTGGGAGGCTATGGCGCGGTGTGCCCGCCATGCAAGGCACAGGGCGCGACAGCCCTCACGAGAGATACCTGCAAGGCGGAGTCGCATGCTTCTAAGGGTGATTGGCAACAACTAGCTCATGCCTCTAAGTGAGATAGTATTTCCCTCAGTAGAGAATCGAGGCTTATCGAACAAATATGAGATTCACGCATATAAAGATCAACAGTACCTACACACGCAAACAAAATACTTGCACCCAACGAGGGTAGGAGAGTTGCCAATCCCCTTGTACTCGTTAATTGCAAGGATTAATTCTGATAGTGATAGATATATAAATTGCAAAAGAAAATAAAAGTAAATAAATTGCAGCGAGCTTTTTAGGGTTTTGGTTAATATGGTGAATAGACCCGGTGGGCATAGTTTTCACTAGAGCCATCTCTCAAGAACATAACATACGGTGGGTAGACAAATTACTGTTGTACAATTGATAGAAAATCACATAGTTATGACGTTATTCATGGAATGGTCATGTATTTACGCATTGCGTCTATGACAATTAGACCGACTTATGCTTGTATCTAATACTATTACTCCACTTGGAGAGCGCTTCTGTGCTTGCCTATCTAGGTATTAAGTTCATGAAAAACAGAGTAATGAATGAAGTATGATGATATAATGTAGACATAATAAAACAAAGCAATATGATTGAACGTCGTCGTTTTACCCTTAGTAGCAAAAATACACATACATGTCTCGCTACCCTTCTATCACAAGGTGACGACACCACAAGATTGAACCTACTACTATGCAGCACTTCCACTGAAGATCTAATCATCAACTTGGCCAAAGAAAACTCATAGTCGGAAAGCATTACATAGCTATAACAGTTACACATAATTAAGTTCAGAAAGACTATTACTTTCAATTAACACCTTGATCATAAACCCAAAATTCATGGGATCCCAACAAACACACTGCAAAAAAGATTACATCGAATAGAACTCTGAGGAGAACATTGTATTGAAGATCAAAGAGAGAGAGAGAGAGAGAGAGAGAGAGAGAGGGAGGGAGGAAGAGAGAGAGAGAGAACCATCTAGCTAATCACTATGGACCCATAGGTCTATATGGAATTACTCACACATCATCGGAGGTGCAGCAAGGTTGATGTAGAAACCCTCCATGATCGATTTCCCCTTCGACAGAGTAACGGCGGAGGCCTCCAGATGGGATCACAAAAGAACAAAGGCTTGCGGTGGTGGAAAAATGGTTTCGGGTCTCACTCTGGTGGTTTGGGGATTTTAGGGAATTTTTGGAAGTGGAATTAGGTCAACGGAGCTATGAGGGGCCCACAAGCTGAGGTGGCGCGCCACCTGGGGTCGCCGTGTGAGCTTGCGTCCCACTTGTATATCTTCTGGCCTCCTCCCGAAGCTTGCAGGGTCCCTTCTGGCCCAGGAAAAAATTACTGTAAAGTTTCATTGCATTTGGACTTTGTTTGGTACCATTTTTTCTGTGAAATAATAAAGTAGGCAAAAACAGGAACTGGCAATAGGCACTAGGTTAATAGGTTAGTTGCCAAAAATGATATAAAATTGCATATAAAGCAGACAAGATTGATAATATAATAGCATGGAACAACCAAAAGATACGTTGGAGACGTATTAGCAGCATCCCAAGCTTAATTCCTGCTCGTCCTCGAGTATGAGAATGATAAAAAAACATAATTTTTCATGTTGAATGCTACCTAGCATGTTTATCATGTAATGTTCTCATGGTATGAATATTATCATTGAATGGTTCAGTGCAATCATTTGAAATAAAGACATGAATACTCATAATATACTAGAAAACAATCATGCCCTTTTCAAAATAAAGAATGCTAAAGAGCGCTATCCCTGCAAAAATCGTATAGCTTAGAACGCTTTTGTCTTCCTAGCATAAGATATTAATCATGAACTACCCCGATGACAAGCCAAGTAATTAAATTATAGTTTTTCCCGCTTCAACTTTTTCACTTTCATGCAATACTTGGGCGTGAGTACTTGGCACTTTGGATGGCAAACAAAATGATGAGGGGGTTCACAAGGGAAGACAAAAATAGAGAAAGTTTCACATCAACGCGGCTGGTCGTTAGGCAATGGAGAGGCCTTACAATCGATGTCAATGTGTGGAGTAGGGATTGCCCTGCAATGGATGCACTAAAGTTATAAGTGTATCAAAGCTCGCTATGGAAACCAAGTGGGTGTGCATCCAACTTGCTTGCTCATGAAGACCTCGGGCATTTGAGGAAGCCCGTCGTCGGAATTTACAAGCCAAGTTCTATAATGTAATAATTCCCACTACTATATGAAAATAACAAATCATGGAGACTCTCTATATCAAAAACATGGTGCTACTTTGAAGCACGGTGGGGTAAAAGGATAGTAACATTTCCCGTTCTCTCTTTTTCTCCCATTTTTTTTCCTTTTTTCCTTTTTTCTTTTTTCTTTTTTATTCATTTAGAACAATATCATGAACCTCATCCCCAATTTTTGGAGGACTCATCAGTCTCCATCATTCTTTACCTCATTGGGACAAAGCTCTAATAATGATGATCATCACACTTTTATTTACTTACAACTCGATAAAACTAAAAAGGAATATGGCTCTATATGAATTCCTTTGGCAGTGTACTACGATGTGCAATGACGTAGCATAACATGTATAACAATGATGAATGGTGGCTTTCTCGCTGTCGGGGTTTGGGTACGACATATGCCAAAGGATGGCTTATCATGGTGGGAGCGAGTAGAACGTCGCCGGTGCCCGGAAGCGGGATGAGGCGAAGACATGCACGCCGGCGGAACTTACCCAGCTTCAGGGCTCTCCAAGGAGATAACACCCCTACTGCTGCTCTGCGGGGTCTCTGCATGGTCACTATGGCAAAGTGGGTACAATGGTGCTCCTGGAGCTGTTTCTGGAGGTAGGAGAGGGCAAGGCTAGCTCTCTCCTTCCTATGCTCTAAGGTCTATCTCTATCTGGGTCCGAACCCTTTGCATGGGCTTCCTGGGGGGTTTATATAGGCCTACCCCCCAGGGGTACAATGGTAATCCGGCTAGGCGCGGGTTCCAGCTGTCTGTCTCTCAGGCCGTCGTCTTCTCCGCCGACTACTGGGGCCCGCCGACTGGCGGGCCCCGCGGACAGGCCTGATACTGTAGCGGTAATCCTGATGGCGCTGGCTTGGTCATGAGGTCATGGCAACAGTGCTGCCGTCTGGCATGTGTTTACTGTCGCCATTCCCCATCTTGTCTGATTAATGGCATGCGGTGCCCGTGGGAGGGGTTGGCCGACTCCAGGGGGCCGACTCCCACGGGTCCGTCTCCAGGGCGCTCGTGCCGTCTTCGGTCTACCCGCTGACAAGCGGTCCCGTCGTCCTTGGGTCGTACAGGCAGGCGTCGTGGGCACAGTGCCCCGCCCACTAGGGCTGAGGTCAGGGCCGGCATGGCAACAGTGCCGTGCCATGATGGAGATCTCCGGCGACGTGGTGCACTGTAGCCATGCTGGTCCTTCGTAGGCAGGGGGTGGTTGGAGTCGCGGGCCGCCTACCCTTAGTCGGCTTCTTTGGAAGTCGCCAGCTGAGAGTCGGCTTATCTGGGAGTCGTCCCTGGGACTCGGCATTTCTCAGAGTTGTCCCTGGGACTCGGCATATCTGGGAGTCGTCCTTGGGACTCAGCATATCTTGGAGTCGTCCCTGAGACTCGGCAGATCTTGGAGTCGCCCCTGGGACTCGGCAGATCTTGGAGTCGTCCCTGAGACTCGGCAGATCTTGGAGTCGCCCCTGGGACTCGGCAGATCTTGGAGTCTCCCTTGGGACTCGGCCTGAGCGGCACTGCCTGCCCCAATGTCTTGAAAGGTTCTAGGGCTCGGGTTAGCCTACCCGTGGCCCACTACTCCGACACTCGCAAATATCATGCCAGCTATGTATGATCATGCAAAATAATATGATGATGAAGACACAAGTCATGTGACTGGAATGGTGGAAGTTTCATGGCAATATATCTCGGAATAACTATGGAAGTGACATGATAGGTAGGTATGGTGGCTGTTTTGAGGAAGGATATATGAGGCTTATGGGAGACAGAGTGTGTCATATCATGGGCTTTGGATGCACCAGCAAAGTTTGCACCGACTCTCGAGGTGAGAAAGGGCAATGCACGGTACCGAAGAGGCTAGCAATATATGGATAGGTGGCAGTGCATCAAGTCTAAGAACATCAAATTAGTCAGAAAGAACTCAAGTACTTATTGCAAAAGTTTATTAGCCTTCGAATCAAAGCATGACCTTTCATACCCCTAGGGGGATAGATTGGAAGGAAAAGACTATCGCTCGTCCCCGACCGCCACTCATAAGGTAGACTGAGGGAGTTCCGGACTAGGGGGTGTCCGGATAGCCGAACTATCATCATCGGCCGGACTCCAAGACTATGAAGATACAAGATTGAAGACTTTGTCCCGTGTCCGGATGGGACTTTCCTTGGCGTGGAAGGCAAGCTTGGCAATACGGATATGTAGATCTCCTACCATTGTAACCGTCTTTGTGTAACCCTAGCCCTCTCCGGTATCTATATAAACCGGATGGCTTTAGTCCATAGGACGAACAACAATCATACCATAGGCTAGCTTCTAGGGTTTATCCTCCTTGATCTCGTGGTCGATCCACTCTTGTAACACACATCATCAATATTAATCAAGCAGGACGTAGGGTTTTACCTCCATCAAGAGGGCCCGAACCTGGGTAAAACATCGTGTCCCTTGTCTCCTGTTACCATCCGCCTAGACGCACAGTTCGGGACCCCCTACCCGAGATCCGCTGGTTTTGACACCGACATTGGTGCTTTCATTGAGAGTTCCTCTGTGTCGTCACCGATAGGCTCGATGGCTTCTTCGACCATCATCAACGATGCAGTCCAGGGTGAGACCTTTCTCCCCGAATAGATCTTCGTATTCGGCGGCTTTGCACTGCGGGCCAATTCGCTTGGCCATCCGGAGCAGATCGAAAGCTACGCCCCTGGCCGTCAGGTCAGATTTGGAAGTTTGAACTTCACGGATGACGTCCGTGGGGACTTGATCCTCGATGGATTCGAGCCACAGCCAAGCGTGCCGCACTGTCGCGACGAGCATGATTTAGCTCTGCAGCCGGACAGTACCCTGGAGGCCGCACCCGAACCCGCTCCAATCATTAATTCGGAGCCGGCTACGCAGATCGAGGACGGATGGCTAGACACTGCCTCGGGAGCCGCAACCTCTACGGTGATAGAGCCGAACACTGACATTGTCCCTCATAAGGCTCGTGACTCCGAGGTGCCGGACTCCTCGCCGGACTCCGAACCTTCCGCGCCCCCTCCGATCGAATCTGATTGGGCGCCGATCATGGAGTTCACAGCAGCGGACATCTTTCAACACTCACCTTTCGGCGACATCTTGAGTTCGCTAAAGTGTCTCTCGTTATCAGGAGAGCCCTGGCCGGACTGCGGTCAGGATGGTTGGGATGTTGACGATGAAGAAATTCAAAGCCCACCCACCACCCACTTGGTAGCCACTGTCGACGATCTAACCGACATGCTAGACTACGACTCCGCGGACATCGACGGTATGGACGACGATGCCGGAGATGACCAAGAACCAGCGCCAACCAGGCACTGGAAAGCCACCTCCTCATATGACATATACATGGTGGATATCCCAAAGGATGGGAATGGCAAAGGAACAGAGGAGGATGACCCCTCCAAGAAACAGCCCAAGCGTCGGCTCAGCGGCGTCGCTCTAAATCCCGCCACAGCAAGAATGAAGATTCCGGCACCGGAGATAATAATACACCGGATTGGGCCGAACATAACCCACTCCAGCAAGATGCAGCGCAGGAGGACGGAGACGCCAGCCCTCATGAGAGAGCGGCAGAAGAAGAGGTAGAGGATTATATGCCTCCCTCCGGAGACGAGGCAAGCCTCGACGACAATGAATTCGTCGTGCCTGAGGATCCCGTCGAACAAGAGCGTTTTAAACGCAGGCTTATGGCCACAGCGAACAGCCTCAAGAAAAAGCAGCAACAGCTTAGAGCTGATCAAGATCTGCTAGCCGACAGATGGACTGAAGTCCTCGCGGCCGAAGAGCATGAGCTCGAACGCCCCTCCAAAAGCTACCCTAAACGCAAGTTGCTCCCCCAATTAGAGAAGGAAGCGTATGAACCCGCATCATCAGGAGACAATACGGCTGACCGACCACCCCGTGGTCGCGACAGAGAGGCCTCTAGGCCCTTCACTAGACCCGTACCCCGGCATAGCTCGAAAAGCACAAGGCCACAGGGGAACACTCCGGACTTGTGAGATATATTGGAGGATAAGGCAAGACAATCAAGATCGATCTATGGATCGCGTTGGCGCCCCATGGTATGTGACGACAACCGTCGCGCCGGACACAGTAAGTCCGGCCGGGCCGAACAAAACAGACAAAGCTCTTTTGAGCTCCGTCGTGATATCGCCCAGTACAGAGGCGCCGCACACCCACTATGCTTCACAGATGAAGTAATGGATCATCAAATCTCCGAAGGGTTTAAACCCGTTAATATCGAATCTTACGATGGCACAACAGAACCCGCGGTTTGGATCGAAGACTATCTTCTTCACATCCACATGGCCCACGGTGACGATCTTCACGCCATCAAATATCAACCCCTCAAGCTTAAAGGACCAGCCCGGCATTGGCTTAACAGCTTGCCAGCAGAGTCAATTGGGAGTTGGGAAGACCTGGAAGCCGCATTCCTCGATAACTTCCAAGGCACGTATGTGCGACCACCAGATGCTGATGACCTAAGCCACATAATTCAGCAGCCAAACGAATCGGCCAGAAAATTCTGGACACGGTTCTTAACCAAGAAAAACCAAATCGTCGACTGTCCAAATGCGGAGGCCCTCGCGGCCTTCAAGCATAACATCCGCGACGAGTGGCTTGCCCGGCACCTGGGACAGGAAAAGCCGAAATCCATGGCAGCCCTCACATCACTCATGACTCGCTTCTGCGCGGGTGAGGATAGCTGGCTAGCACGCAGCAACAACCTCAGCAAACATTCTAGCAGTCTGGATTTCAAGGACCAAAATGGTAGGTCGCGTCGTAACAAAAACAAACGCCGCATCAACGACGACAATAGTGAGGATACGGCAGTCAATGCCGGATTTAGAGGCTCTAAACCCGGTCAGCGGAAAAAGCCATTCAAAAGAACTGCTCCGGGTCCGTACAATTTGGACCGAATACTCGACCGCTTGTGCCAGATACACGACACCCCCGAAAAGCCAGCTAACCACACCAATAGGGACTGTTGGGTATTCAAGCAGGCAAGCAAGTTAATTACCGAAAACAATGACAAGGGGCTGCATAGCGATGACGAGGAAGAGACCCGACCGCCGAACAATAGAGGACAGAAGGGTTTCCCCCCACAGGTGCTGACGGTGAACATGATATACGCAACGCATATACCCAAAAGGGAGCGGAAGTGTGCACTGAAGGATGTATACGCGATGGAGCCAGTCGCCCCGAAGTTCAATCCATGGTCCTCCTGCCCGATCACTTTTGACCGAAGGGACCACCCCACCAGCATCCGCCACGACGGATTCGCCGCATTGGTCCTAGACCCAATCGTCGATGGATTTCACCTCACCAGAGTCCTGATGGACGGCGGCAGCAGCCTGAACCTGCTCTATCAGGAGACAGTGCGCAAAATGGGCATAGACCCCTCAAGGATTAAACCTACCAAGACAACCTTTAAAGGCATCATACCAGGTGTAGAAGCCAATTGTACAGGCTCAGTTACACTGGAAGTGGTCTTCGGATCCCCGGATAACTTCCCAAGCGAGGAGTTAATCTTCGACATAGTCCCGTTCCGCAGCGGCTATCATGCCTTGCTCGGATGTACCGCGTTCGCAAAGTTCAACGCGGTGCCGCACTACGCATACCTCAAGCTCAGGATGACAGGCCCTCGAGGAGTCATCACGGTCAATGGAAACACTAAATGTTCTCTCCGAACGGAGGAACATACAGCGGCTCTCGCGGCAGAAGTACAATGCAGCCTCTTAAGGCAATTCTCGAGTCCGGCCATTAAGCGGCCGGACATAGCTAAGCGCGCCCGGAGTAACCTACAACAAGACCACCTGGCACGTTCCGAGCATGCGTAGCAGTGCGGCCCCAACCCCAGTCCATTCAAAACATCAAAGCAGGTCCTTCACATACACCATTACGCTCTGAAGATGCCATGGGCATGGGAGGAGGGGCACGGCCACAATAATCCCAGACTGCGGCTCAACCACACCAGGGGCTCTCAAGTGTGTCATTCTTTTTTTCTTTTTACCTTTTATTTTTTACCCACAGGACTCCGTTCGACAGAGGCCCTGTCCGGCTGCAGACCTGCCGAACTCACGATGCAACAGCCAGGGAAGGATAAATGCTACAACGAATATACAGGTGGTCTCCATTACGAGCATTTTTTATACACCAATCCGCAGCCTACCCCTGGAGGGGGACATGTTTAACAATCCCATCCCTTGCCTATCGCACTATTTGTATCGTTCTGCATTCATAGTAGCACTTATTGAATAAAAACAATGCAGCACCTTTTTGCTTATAATTGCATTTCTTTTTCATACATATGTTCATTTACGACATGTTGCATCCATACACTTTGGTACGGTTAACACACACCAGGGGCTTATGTTTCCCGCATCATGGTGTGATAAGTCCGAACACTTTCACAAGTGCGGCACCCCGACCTTATAGCATTATATGCATCGGCTCCGAATCATGTCTTGGGTCAATAGTTGGGTTTGCCCGGCTCCCATGTTTCGGTACCTTACGTTCCGTTATATCGGCTAAGGTAGCACTGGGAGAACCACTGCGATTGCGCCCCAGTTGAGTTGGGTTAACGCCTCAGTGGAGAAAGCTAAAACTGACCGTCATGATGAGGCGAGAGCCGGTCGCTGTTCGAGTGGTTTTTGCGAGTCCTTAAAGACTTATGCCGCTTAGAGCGAAGAGCCGGATCTTGTCCGGCCCAGGTGTGGATAGCGCCCCAAATTCGGCCTTCCAAAGACTAGGGGCTTCGCCGAAATTTAAAATTATAGAATTCTATGGCTAAGTGAGAGTGTTCAAGCATTATAAGTCCGGTTGCCTTGTTCGCTGTGTTGAGCGCCTCCCTAGATGGACCCAAAAATGGGAACAAGAGTGCTCAAGTTTAATCTGAACACCCCAACACTCGTGGCATGGGGGTTGAAGCCGACGACTTGCCATCTCTCAGATTTGATAAACAGCCGCACAGAAGGTAATATTTTAAATTAACAAGCGTTGCATAGCGCATATGAACTAAGTTTTCGGCGCACAGGATAACAAAATGTGAGTCTACTCAAAAATTACATCTTTGGAGCACTCCCCCGCAATAGTGCGGGCGCCCTTCAGCACATTCTTATAATACATCTCGGGCGTGCGATGCTCCTTGCCCTCTGGTGGCGAGTCCGTCACAAGCTTCTGGGCATCCATCTTGGCCCAATGCACCTTCGCGCGGGCAAGGGCCCGACGGGCACCCTCAATACAGGCCGAGTGCTTGATGACTTCAACCCACGGGCACGCATCCACCAGCCGCCGCACCAGGCCGAAGTAGCTCCCAGACATGGCCTCCTTAGGCCACAGCCAAACTATGAGGCCCTTCATGGCCTGTTCGGCCGCCTTGTGGAGCTCGACCAGCTGCTTCAGCTGGTCGCTAAGGGGCACCGGATGTCTGGCCTCAGCATACTGAGACCAGAAGACCTTCTCCATCGAGCTCCCCTCCTCGGCCCGGTAGAATGCGGCAGCATCGGACACGCTGCGAGGAAGATCTGCGAACGCTCCTGGAGAGCTCCGAATTCGGGTAAGCAACATGTAATTAACACTCACATGCTTACTTTGCATGAAAAATGCCTTAGCCGCTGCTATTTTCTTCACCGCCTCAATCTCCTGGAGGGCCTTGTAGGCTTCGGCCTTAGCGGCTTTGACACTCTCAAGAGCCGTTACAAGCTCAGACTCTCGAGTCTTCGAGTCACGCTCCAGGCTCTCATGTTTTTTCACGAGATCCTGGAGCTCTTGCTGTACCTCCGCCACCCGCGCCTCCTGTTTCTCTCGCTCGGTGCGCTCTGCGGCCGCATTTAGTTCGGCCGTGGCCACCGCCTCTTTCAGGGTCACCACCTCATTAGTGGCCCCTGCAATACCCACGTTATCCTTGTCGTTCTTTTTGCAACCAAAATCCTTTTCTGTAAGATACAATTTTACTCAGGTGTTACTCACCTTCCTTGTCCTCGAGCTGCTTCTTGGCACGGCCGAGCTCGTTCTCGGACCGCTCGAGGTTTTCCTTCAAAGTACTGACCTCCGCAGTCAGTGCGGCAGAGGTTAGCAGCACAGCCTACAATCACATATTGACATATTTTTTTATATAACTCCTGCGTATATCTTTTTAGATCCTCAGTCCGGCTTTTCTTTCCGAACACCGAACCGAGCATCAGGGGCTACTGTCTATGCGGTACCATTTTATACATATTGAAATTCTTACCTCAAAGCCTGTTAGAAGGCTGCTGCAGGCTTCGGTCAGCCCGCTCTTGGCGAGCTGCACTTTCTGAATCATCGCACTCATAACAGTGCGGTGTTCCTCTTTGGTGGAGGCGCCGTTGAGCGCCTCCAACAAGTTATCCGGCACCTCCGGTTGGACGGAGGCAGCCGGCGTCATGGTCTTGCCCTTCTTGCGAAGGGGTCGCCCGCCGGACTCCGGAGCCACTGCGGGTTCCGGGGCCGAGTCAGTTGCAAAGTTCGGGAGGTTGTCCTGCGACACCTCTGGGGCCCTCTCCTCTTGGTGGGTCCCTTCCTGGGATCCAACCTCGGCATCGTCCGCATCATGGGGGGTGGAGGCCGTCGGGAGAGAATCCATATCCGACGCACCTAAGGACCCGCTCAACGAGGCGGGAAGATCGTCCTTAGGATGACTGCAGGGTTGTATGCGGCATTAGAAAGACATTATGTGGCGAAAAAAACCTTGAAGTTATTCGGGAGTCCGGATACTTACGATCTCGCCAGGGGCTTGGCCCTTGGAGGCCAGTCCTCGTCGTTATGGGCGGAGCAATCCGGGGGAAGTGTTTTTCCCTTCTTGGACCCTTCGGCCTCCCTTGTTGGGGAGGCCTTCCTTTTCTTCCCTCCCCCCGCTGGGGGAGAGGCTTTCTTCTTCTCCTCCTCGCCTTGGTGGGAGGAGTCGGCCTCGGATTCATCATCCAATAGCACCTGAAAACGGGAACTCTTCCGAGTCTCCGTGGCCTTCTTCTTGGCCTTCTTCTCCGGCACCACGTGGGGTGCCGGAGCCAGCAGCCCCGCTAGGCGGGCGTCCGCTGGGTCCTCTGGCAATGGGGCCGGACAGATAGTCCGTTCGGCCGTCGCCAGCCATTCCTGTCAAAGGTAAAGGGAGTTTAGATCCCGCATAGAGTCAAACTATGGAAAACAAGTGGTGAAATCACTTACCTTGTCAGCTGGACGCTGCGAGCGGAATCCGCGATCTTCGGTAGCGGATGCGGGAGCTTCGGCGCCCTTGAACAACACCTTCTAGACATCTTCATACATAGTGTCGAAAAGCCCGCTCAGGGTCTGGTGCTGCGCCGGATCAAACTCCCACATGTTGAAGCCCCGTCGTTGGCACGGGAGAATCCGACGGATGAGCATGACCTGGACTACGTTGACAAGCTTGAGCTTCTTGTCCACCAGCTTCTGGATACAGGCTTGGAGTCCGGTCAGCTCCTCTGAATCCCCCCAGATCCGGCCGCTCTCTTTCCAGGAGGTGAGCCGTGTAGGGATGCCGGATCTGAATTCGGGGGCCGCTGCCCAATCAGGGTCACGCGGCTCGGTGATGTAGAACCACCCCGATTGCCACCCCTTGATGGTTTCCACGAAAGTGCCCTCCACCCACATAACGTGGGACATCCTGCCCACCATGGCGCCTCCGCACTCCGCTTGGCTGCCCTTCACGACCTTCGGCTTGACACTGAAGGTCTTGAGCCACAAGCCGAAGTGGGGCTAGATGCAGAGGAAGGCCTCGCACACGACGATGAACGCCGAGATGTTGAGGATGAAATTCGGGGCCAGATCATGGAAATCTAGGCCGTAGTAGAACATGAGCCCCCCAACAAAGGGATGAAGTGGGAAGCCCAGTCCGCGGAGGAAATGGGGAATAAATACTACCCTCTCATGGGGCCTGGGGGTGGGGATGAACTCTCCCTCGTCGGGAGCCGGTGCGCGATGTCGCTGGACAAATATCCGGTGTCGCGCAGCTTCTGGATCTGCCCCTCCGTGACGGAGGAGGCCATCCACTTGCCTCCCGCTCCGGACATAGTTGGAGAAGGTTGAGGTGAGAAGTGCGGACTTGGGCGCTGGAGCTCGAGTTCGCGGAGATGGATAAGCCAAGGAGGAAGAAGGCGCAGGTAAAATGGTTGGATCTTTATCCCCTTATATGGGCAGACAAGAACATGTGTCCCCACCAGCCTGGTAAAACTCGCTTATCTCCCACGCGTCACAATCAATGGCGCGGTTGGGTTACCCACGTCCGTATTGATGGGAATCCCAGAATAAGGGGAACACGATCTCTGCTTCGAAAAGACGTGCCAAGGAAACCGCCTCGCTAAACGCACGGAGGTGGAACAATAAAAACGATTTGAGTAAAGGCTTGGTAATGGCATGACGTCACGCCACAAAATACGTCAGCAGATTGAACTTGTGTAATATTATTCTCTCTACGGTGGTACGTGGAATTTATTTTTGCAGAGCCGGACACTATCCTGGTGTTCACAATCTTCTATAAATTATTCAGAGGAAGAACCCGCCTTGCAATGCCGAAGACAACATGTGCGCCGGACTCGTCGTCATTGAAGCCTGGTTCAGGGGCTACTGAGGGAGTTCCGGACTAGGGGGTGTCCGGATAGCCGAACTATCATCATCGGCCGGACTCCAAGACTATGAAGATACAAGATTGAAGACTTCGTCCCGTGTCCGGATGGGACTTTCCTTGGCGTGGAAGGCAATCTTGGCGATACGGATATGTAGATCTCCTGCCATTGTAACCGACTTTGTGTAACCCTAGCCCTCTCCGGTGTCTATATAAACCGGATGGCTTTAGTCCATAGGACGAACAACAATCATACCATAGGCTAGCTTCTAGGGTTTAGCCTCCTTGATCTCGTGGTATATCTACTCTTGTAACACACATCATCAATATTAATCAAGCAGGACGTAGTGTTTTACCTCCATCAAAAGGGCCCGAACCTGGGTAAAACATCGTGTCCCTTGTCTCCTGTTACCATCCGCCTAGACGCACAGTTCGGGACCCCCTACCCGAGATCCGCCGGTTTTGACACCGACATAGGTAATCAATAATAAATCATGCTCCAACTTCATTGCAAAGCTAAAGACTATACGTGCATGCTTTGGAATCACAAACTTTAACATTGATATTTCTACTAGCCCATGATAATCAGCTAGTACCTCCACATATTAACATCTTTATATCGCAAAACTATTGCAAGGAATCAACCTTATCATATTCAGTGATCTACATGAAAGATTTATTATACCACTCTTGTATACATATCATTTCTAGACTAATCATATAACCAGTGCAAATTACCACTTTCTATCTAAAAGTCTCTCAAAAAGATTTAAGTGAAGTGTGAGAGTGCAAATGATTTCTATAAAATATAAACACCACCGTGCTCTTAAGGATATAACTGAAGCACATGAGCAACTGCAGAACTCAACAGATATAAGTGAAGCACATAGAGTATTCTAACAAATCATGATGAATGTGTGTCTCTCTCAAAAGGTGTGTCCAGCAAACAATGGTTGTGGCAAACTAACAAGCTAACAAAATAAAACTATGACACAAAACGCTCCAAGTAAAACTCGTATCATCTGATGAATAAAAATATAACTCCAAGGTTAAATGCTTGGGTCTTCCTTGAATATTACCTTGGGGTGCCTTGGGCAGCCTCGAGCTTAGGGTATTGACGCTCCTTATTCCTTCGTTCATCATGACCTCACCCAAAACTTGAAAACTTCATCACACAAAACTCAACAGAAACTTCATGAGATCCGTTAGTATTATCGGTAAACCATAAACTTAGGTACTGCTATAAATTTATTCATAATTGTTCTTGCATAGTACCTATTGCATTCTAACTTTTGGATGACTAATACCCACCGATATCATCCATAGCATCATTAAAATAAGCACACTATGCAAAAAAATATGTCTAAAACAAAAAAGTCTCTAATTATCTCAACAAGAAGCATACTTCTGTAACTTCAAAAATTCTGAAACATAGGACAATGTAGACAATTTATATATTAATGTTTTGTAAAAAGTTGGGACCAATATCATGTTCTAATAAAAAAATAAAAATCCTGCACTGGACGTAATTTTTTGTTGTATTGGCACAGAATCAATTCGACTGCCATCCAAATCATCTCAGAGGCTTTACTTGGCACAAACACTACTTAAAATATAAAAACATAGTCATTACAGTAGCAATAATCATGTCATCACACCAAAACAGAAAATATTGGGTTGTCTCCAACAAGCTCTTTCTTTATAGCCATTAAGATAAGCTTGAGCTTTAAATATGATGCTCACATTAAAGAGAAGAATTGAATTATAAAGAGAGCATCATAAAACATGTGACAAACACATTTAAGTCTAACATGCTTCCTATGTGTCGGATTACGGGTTCCGCAAACCCTAGAGAGGTTCGAACACTAGGGTGTGCTACCTCTTGAGCATGCGTTGGTTTTTCCCTTGAAGAGGAAAGAGTGATGCAGCAAAGTAGTGTAAGTATTTCCCTAAGTTTTGAGAACCAAGGTATCAATCCAGTAGGAGGCTCCTCCCAAGTCCCACGCGCCTACACAAACAAACAAGAAACTCACAACCAATGCGATAAAGGGGTTGTCAATCCCTTCACGGCCACTTGCGAAAGTTAGATCTGATAGAGATAATATGATAAGATAAATATTTTTGGTATTTTTATGATATAGATTGAAAAGTAAAGATTGCAAAATAAAGTAGATTGGAAATTGATATGATATAAAATAGACCCGGGGGCCATAGGTTTCACTAGTGGCTTCTCTCAAGATAGCATAAATATTACGGTGGGTGAACAAATTATTGTCGAGCAATTGGTAGAAAAGTGCATAGTTATGAGAATATCTAGGCATGATCATGTTTATAAGCATCACGTCCGCAACAAGTAGACCGAAACGATTCTGCATCTACTACTATTACTTCACACATCGACCGACTCCTGCCTGCATCTAGAGTATTAAGTTCATGAAGAACAGAGTAACGCATTAAGCAAGATGACATCATGTAGAGGGATAAACTCAAACAATATGATATAAATCCCATCTTTTTATCCTCGATGGCAACAATACAATACGTGCCTTGCTTCCCCTGCTGTCACTGGGAAAGGACACCGCAAGATTGAACCCAAAGCTAAGCACTTCTCCCATTGCAAGAAAAATCAATCTAGTAGGCCAAACCAAACTGATAATTCGAAGAGACTTGCAAATATAACCAATCATACATAAAAGAATTCAGAGGAAATTCAAATATTTCTCATAGATAAACTTGATCATAAACCCACAATTCATCGGATCTCGACAAACACACCGCAAAAGGGGTTACATCGAATAGATCTCCAAGAAGAGGAAGGAGAACTTTGTATTGAGAATCAAAGAGAGAGAAGAAGCCATCTAGCTAATAACTATGGACCCGAAGGTCTGTGGTAAATTACTCACAACTCATCGGAGAGGCCTTGGTGGTGATGGAGAGGCCCTCCATGGTCGATTCCCCCTTCGGAGGAGCACCGACGAAGGCTCCAAGATGGGATCTCGCGGATACAGAAGGTTGCGGCCGTGGAAATAGTTTTTCGTGGTGCCCTTGGATGGTTTCAGGGTACGTGGATATATATAGGAGGAAGAAGTAGGTCGGTTGAGCCATGAGGGGCCCACGAGGGTGGGGGCGCACCCACCGCCTTAGGGCGCGTCGGGCACCCTCGTGGCCGCCTCGTTTGCTGCTTGACATCCACTCCAAGTCCCCTGGATTGCGTTTGTTCCAAAAAGATCGCTCCCGAAGGTTTCCTTCCATTTGGACTCCGTTTGATATTCCTTTTCTGCGAAACACTGAAATAGGCAAAAAAAACAGCAATTCGGGCTGGGCCTCCAGTTAGTAGGTTAGTCCCAAAAATGATATAAAAATGTAAACTAAAGCCCATAAACATCCAAAATAGGTAATATAATAGCATGGAACAATAAAAAATTATAGATACGTTGGAGACGTATCAGGGTGCGTGCGGAGATCTCAACCTAACCAGCCTGCCTACTCGTGATCCTCCTAAGCCTAGCGCGTCAAGCTCAAAGAGACAAAGGGACACATCGATTTATACTGGTTCAGGCCACCATTGTGGTGTAATGCCCTACTCCAGTGTGGTGTGGTGGATTGCCTTGTAGGCCGAGGAAGAACTAGTACAAGGGATGAACTGGCCTTAGGAGGTGAGGTGTTCTTGATCTCGAGAGAGCTGGTGTGCGAGCTAGTTTCCTCACCCTCTCTATGGTGGTGGATAAGTCCTATTTATAGTGGCATTCGTTCTCTTCCCAAATGTTGGTAGGAAGGGATCCCACAACGGCCGGATTTGAAAGGGGACAAGTAGTATAGCCTATCCTGACAAAAGTAGTCTTCGCCCGCGAAAAGCCTCTGGTCGTGACGCTGCGGTGGGCTCGTCGATGACCTCCGTCCTGCCGTCCTGGCGGTCTTGGTCTTATTGCACCGGAATGAAAACCTTTAGCTGACTCCTTGGGACCCTGCGCCTGTGGCTTGCCTCCTCTGCACCGAAGAGGAAACCTGTGCTCTGCGCCCGCCTGGCGCCCGCCTGGCCTTGGTCGTCACGGCTCATGTGAGCTGAGCCTTGTGAGGTGAACCTTGCATAGAACTCTCCGCCCCTCGGGAGCCAGCCTGTGGAGGCCGGACCCCTCAGGTGTCTTGGCATCGTCCGCCTCGCGAGGCTTGGCCCTCGCGAGGGTCTTGAGATTATGATGCTGAAGCTGGGCCGTACCAGGCCGTCGATGGAGCCACGCGGTGGGCCGCGGGTAGGTAGGGCTGGATACCTCCATATCCAGGATGCCGACACTATGCAAATGCATTTTATAAGAAAACAAATTACCAAGGCAGGAAATATCTAGCAAATGCAAGGAAGGAGAACAAAACATTAACAATTTGAACTTCAAGAGAGGTAATTGGACATGAAAATTCCTATAACCATATTTGCCTCTCTCATAATAGTTACATTTAGGATCATAATCAAATTCAACAATATAGCTATCATCTAAAATACTCTCTCCATGATCTATAGTGGGATTAACATCAATTAAAGTCATGACCTCTCCAAACCCACTTTTATCAAAAAAATAATTAAGAGTGGTGATTATCCAAAGTAGTGGGATCATTATTACCTAGAGCCGAGGCTCTTCCAAATGCACTTTTAATAGTATTGCAATTTTTGTTATCAACAATAGATTCGTTACGAGGCTTAGTATTCTCAAGATCATAAGAAACATCATGATGATCACCCCAATCATGATCATTAGGACAATTCACATTCATAGAATTTATACTAACAACATTGCAATCATGCTTTTCATTCAAGTATCCCAATAACATTTTCTTTTATCACTTCTTCATTGTTAAGTATTGGTGTACAATATGCAGCAAGTTTGAAAAGATTAGCAAACGGATGATGATCCATATATTTTTATTTTTCTTTTATATTTTTGTGTGTCGATGATAAGGATAGCATAACTAGGCAAATAAAAAGTAGAACAAGTAAAGGATAATGTGTATGAAGGGACCTTGATTTGTTTGATAAATCTCCGAAGAGGAAGGGAGAAGCAATACAATAGCGGTAAGGGTGCCAGAAATTCTTTCTGCTACTTGTGAGTTGTGTTGGTTTTTTTCCCGAAGAGGAAGGGAGAAGCAATGTAGTAGAAGATAGTATTTACCTCAATAGGGAACCAAGGTTTATTAAACCAATAGACAAAGGTCAGCAGTACCTGCACACACAAATAAAATACTTGCACCCAACATGGGCGAGAGGGTTGTCAATCCCCTTGTACTCGTTAAATGCAAGGATTAATTCTGATGGTAATAGATATAAATATTGAAAAAGAAAAAAAGTATATAAATTTCAGCGAGCTTTTTAGGGTTTTGGTAAATATGGCGAATAAAGCCGGGGGCCACAGTTTTCAATAAAGTCATCTCTCAAGGACATAACATACGGTGGGTAGACAAATTACTGTTGGGCAGTTGCTATAAAGCGCATAATTATGACATTATTCATGGCATGATCATTTATATAGGCATTACATCCGTGACATGTAGACTGACTCCTGACTGCATCTACTACTATTACTCCACTTCGAGAGCGCATCTATGCTTACCTCTCTAGGTATTAAGTTCATGGCAAACAGAGTAATGCATGAAGTATGATGCCACAATGTAGAAAGAATAAAACCAAGTAATATGATTGAACCACGTCGTTTTACCCTTAGTAGCAACAATACAAATGCGTTCCTCACTACCCCTTCTGTCACGAGGTGAGGACACCGCAAGATTGTGTCGGGGCTCTAGGAATGGGGGTACCCAGGCCCGTCTGCCCGCGGCCCATCGTGTGGCATAATCAAAGGGCCTGGCACGGCCCAATGTCAAAACTTCACGAGTAAAGCCCTCGCAAGGCACGCATTGATTAGCAGGTGTCGTCAGGTACCCCAAGGGCTTCATGAGGGGCGGCCTCCCGAGGGCCTCCCATAGGGCGGTCTCCTGAGGCTGCCTCCCTGGGCCCCTCGTGGGGTGAACACTCCTAGGCTCGTCATCTCACGTCACGACGCACATGGGTGACACGAGCCACGACGAGCATTGCCAGGATCGGTGCTTGCGGGCGTGGACGGTGAGGCTTCTCTCTTTTGTACTAATGAGACAAGGCCAACGCGTGGGTTCCCAAGGCGACACCAAAGGTTACCTCTTCGGTGCAACAAGACTAGGACGGCGGGCTCGCCCGGACGGAGTTTATCACCGAGCCCACCTATGCATCACGACTAGAAACTTTGTAGGTGAAGACCACCTTTAGTCAGGATAAGATGTACTACTGTCCCCCTTCAAAATTGGTCGTTGTGGTATCCCTTCCTGTCGGGAGTCTCCAAGGGAAGAGGGCCAAGCCCGGTATAAATATAGGCTAGTATCCACCATAGTGAGGGATCTGAGGAGGTCTATCCTTGAGGCCTCCCGAGGCAGTTCATCCTTATACTAGTTCATGCTCATCCTCCTCGCGAGGCAATCCACCACAAAGCAGGAGTGGAGTCTTACACTGCAAGGTGGCCCAAACCTGGGTAAATCATCATGTTCCTCCCTTGTTCCCTCTTGCTCGAGCACACCCGAGCAGGACCGTGAGGCAGTGAGTAGCAAGCAGTAGCCTAGTGGATTTCTCCGCGCACACCCCAAAGTTTGAACCTTTCCTTGGGTCCCCAGAGCCCCAATCTGACATTTGGCGTGCCAGGTAGGGGTGTGCCGGAGTTCTTCCGCTTCGTTCCGTCCTTGCTCCACCTTCCCCATGGCCGACGCTCATCGTGTCCGTGTCGAGCGTTGTGCGGCTCATGTCACCCAGTTGGAGCCAGCGGGCCATGGCGGTCTCACCTCTCCCCGGCTACCACGGCCAACGTCGTTGCTGACCCGGCTGCTCACAAGTAGCATGACTCTTCCCTGCCCCTCTCCATGCAGCACGACGGTCTCACCGCCACACCTTCTCTCACTCCGGCCACGGCTTCATCCTCCCATGTCTGCCGCGGGCCGGCAAACGCGCAGGCTGCGCTGCTCATGGCACATGAGCTACTGCGCTACCGCCCCACCAATGAAGGCTATGATGCCCTGCTTGGCCGCACCACCGAGATTGTCAACACCGCAGGCGAGGCCCCGGAGGCCTCCCGCTCGCTCCGTCCCCCACTGTCTCGGGCAGGCGACGTGGCGCATGGTGCACCTCTGCCTACTCCCTTGTGTGACGACAATGCTGAGCCTCGGCACGACACACAGTCGCGCGGGCCGCCGCATGGAGCACCGGTGCCGACCCAAGACGAGGCCAGTTGCCATATCGTGGATCAACCGTTGTGCGACGTGCATGCGCCTCCCGCGCTGCCACGTCAAACCGCACCGTGCATGGGCACCAGAACCGCGCCGCTCGCGACCGCGTCGCTCCCGTGCGAGGCACGTTGAAAGGATCGGGAAGAGGAGTCTAGGGGGGGTGATTAGACCCTCAACAAACAAAGTTGGTAGTTTTTAAGTTTTTCAAGTTGAGGTAATAGATTAGCAGAATTTAAAGCAAACACATTACAATTCAAGCAAGCATGCAAAGAGCATATGATGAGCGGAAAGTAAAGCATGCAACTTGCAAGAAAGTAAGGGGATGGGATTGGAGTGTGCAAACACAATTGGAGACATGGATGTTTTTGGCGTGGTTCTGATAGGTGGTGCTATCGTACATCCACGTTGATGGAGTCTTCAACCCACGGAGGGTAACGACTGTGCAAGTACATGGAGGGATCCACGCACAAAGGGCTCCACGAAGAAGCAACCTTGTCTATCCCATCATGGCCATCGCCCACGAAGGACTTGCCTCACTAGGGTAGATCTTCACGAAGTACGAGATCTCCTTGCCCTTACAAAGTCCTTGGTTCAACTCCACAATCTTCTCGGAGGCTCCCAAGTGACACCTAACCAATCTAGGTGACACCACTCTCCAAAAGGTAATAGATGGTGTGTTGATGATGAACTCATTGCTCTTGTGCTTCAAATGATAGTCTCCCCAACACTCAACTCTCTCTCATACGATTAGATTTGGTGGAAAGATGATTTGAGTGGAAAGCAACTTGGGGAAGGCTAGAGATCAAGATTCATATGGTAGGATTGGAATATCTTGGTCTCAACACATGAGTAGGTGGTTCTCTCTCAGAAAATGTATGCTGGAAGTGTAGGCACGTTCTGATAGCTTTTCTTTCAAATGAAGAAAGGGTGGAGGGGTACATATAGCCTCCACACTAAATCTAACCGTTACACACAATTTACCAATCTCGGTGGGACCGAATCAGAAAACTCGGCCGGACCGATTAGGTTCATAATGTGACCATTAGGCATTTCGGTGGGACCGATATGTCAACTCGGTGGGACAGATTTCATTAGGGTTAGGGCATAACGTAATCTCGGTGAGACCGATTACACAAACTCGGTGGAACCGATTTTGGTAATAAGCTAACCAGAGAGTTGGTTAGGCAAACTCGGTGGGACCGATTCGCTCATCTCGATGGGACCGAAATTTTACGAAGATGAAACAGAGAGTTTGCATTGCAAACTCGGTGGGACCGATCGCTCATCTCAGTTAGACCGAAACATTACGAAGGGAAACAGGGAGTTTGCAATCCCATCTCAGTGAGACCGAGATCCCTATCGGTGAGACCGAAAAGACTAGGGTTTCTGGCAGTGGCTATGTCAAATGAATTCAGTGGTGCCAGATAGATCAAATCGGTGGGGCCGAGTTTGACTTTTTGTTTGGGACATATGTGGATGTGAGAAAGTGGTTGAGGGCTTTTGGAGCATATCACTAAGCACTTTGAGCAAGCAAGCCATTGAGAAACCCCTCATCCCCTTTTAATAGTATTGGCTTTCCTATGGACTCAATGTGATCTTGGATCACTGAAATATAAATGTGGAGTCTTGAGCTTTAGAGCTTGAGTCAATCCTTGTCCTTAGCATCTTGAAGGGGTTCCACATCCTCTTGTCCATGCCACTCCATAGTTGGACTTATCTGAAATATACTAGATAAAAGTATTTGTCCAACCAGAGATATGTTGGCAGAAATTACCAGAACCACCGAGGGAGCACTTGCGCTTTCAATCTCCCCCTTTTTTGTAATTGATGACAACATACATCAAAGCTTTAGACAAAGATATAGAGAAAGGCGGGTAAAGCTTTGGAAGAACATGTAACATGCATAGGCTCCCCCTACATGTATGCAATCATGTAAATATGGAACATAAGAGCATGTGAGTGCATAAACATGACACAGCAAGCTATGAGTTACATGTATCTTGGTTATATGCATCAGAGCAAAAGATGTAAATATAGGAAATGTACCTTCATGCTCATGAGTCCTTCTTGCAAATAATATGTACAACAGCAAGAGATCCTCATATACATCAGTGTGATGCATATACTTACCTTGTGGTCTTGAGCTAGCTTTGGAAGAGATGAACCTGAGTAAACAAGGTTAGACAACACAGAAACATCTACTAAACAGAGCAAGAGTAGCAAACGACAAGAGTACCAAGATTGGGATGACATGTAGAGAGTGAGTACTAGGTACTCCAATTGAGTGTAGACATGTCCCCAAAGGTAAAGATATGCAATGAATTCTAAGATTTTCTTCCCTTAGATGTCTTGCTCCCCCTGAATCTTACATGGGATACTAGGAGAATATAAGGAATAGAAAATCGGAAAAAAGCAAGCACACAAACAACATGAACATGCCTTTCCCCTCGAAAGACATGTGACTTCTCTCCTCTTTGAATACCAAGCATCTCGGGTCTCTCTTTGACGTGATTGTTCATCTCTCTTTCCCCCTTTTGATATGATGAAGCTTTGATGTGAGCTCTCTCCCCCTTTGACAACAATTTCCAAGGAGGGTCTTCTGGAATGTGAGTCTAAAGGTTTGGTCCTTGAGTAACATAGCAAAGTAGAAGGGAAAAATAGGGTGCTGGTAGAGGATAAGAATCATCAAATGGAGATGGAACAAAATGTGCAGGAAGCAAATGACAAGTCGTTTTCTCAGCATCGAAATTGGCTACACCGAGTTGTTTTCTTCGATGGTACTGAAAAGATTCGGTTTGACCAAAAGAGACAAACCGGTCTGTCCGAGTTCATCACACAGAAAACACTAGTCATCACAGCTCACTAGGCAAATAAAATCTCACAAAGATTTGCAGGGAATTAAATGAAGGATTTGCAATGAATTGGATGCAGGGAAAATGCAGAAAATAACAGAGAAAAGAAAAGAAATCTAGATCAAGTTTTTTTTGAAGGGAAACAAATATGCATGAGTCAAATGCAAGAACACGGAGAAACACTAGAGAACTTAATCTAGAATTCGTGAGCGACAAAGTCACATATGTTAGAGTATATTGACTTAGGATTCAAGTGAAGACACTTGATCATAGGTCATACTCATTGTTTAAGCTCAAATGGGGTTGCCATTTTTCGTTTAAGCATTTTGATGTATTCACATCTTGTTGAGTTGCTTTCACCCATGACTTGGGGTAAAGCTTCTCTAAGATGGAATAACATCCCTTGGGTGGTGGTGATGATCTTGATCATGTAGTTGAACTTGTGTGGGTTGCTCAAGGTTGATGTAGTTCATTTGGAGCACCACTTGGAATTTTAGTTCATCTACCTACATGAGTTAGTTTTGCAAGGAAGAACACTTGTGTATCCAAAATGAAAATCATGAATATGGTACCAAAAGAAATTTGATATATAGAAATTGTCAAAGGATATGTTTGAAGGGTTTCATGCTTCCTTGTCTTCACCTATCGGATTGTAGAGACTTGGTGATGTAGAGATTGTTCAAGATGTGAGTGAGTTGCAATCTCATAGATTTAGATTCATCCAAGTACCTACAAGGGTTAGATAACATGCAAGGGTGCAAATATATCCAAGACATATGATTACCATCATAAGAGAAATATCAAGGATTAGTCAAAGGTTCATGCCTTGCATGTATCCAAATGGAGTCCCTACTCCAAGTTTGAGGCATGAATGATGTTCAATTCACCTCTCAATCTGCAAAACACTTTCTCATCAAGTGGTTTAGTGAATATATCCGCCAATTGGTTATCGGTACGAACGTGCTTAAGGTTAATGTCTCCTTTAGCAACATGATCTCGAATGAAATGATGATGAACTTCAATATGCTTAGTTCGAGAATGTTGCACGTGATTATGAGAAATCTTAATAGCACTTTCATTGTCACAAAGCAATGGAACATGTTTCACATATATCCCATAATCTTTAAGAGTTTGGGTCATCCAAAGTAATTGAGCACAACATGAACCGGTGATAATGTATTCCGCTCCAGCCGTGGATAAGGATACCGAGTTTTTTTTCTTAGAGGACCAAGACACAAGAGATCTACCAAGAAATTAACAAGTACTCTAAGTGGACTTTCTATCAACCTTGTCACCGGCATAGTCCGAATCGGAGTAGCCAACAAGATTAAAAGAAGACCTCTTAGGATACCAAATGCCAAAATTTGGTGTATGTATTAAGTATCTCACTATCCTTTTCGCAGCCTTAAGATGGCATTCTTTAGGGGCCGCTTGATATCGTGTGCACATGCCCACACTTAGCATAATATCGGGACGAGAGGCACATAGATACAAAAATGAACCAATCATAGAGCGGTAAAATTTTTGATCAACTGGTTCACCATCTTTGGTGAAATCAAGATGTCCACTAGTAGGCATGGGTGTGTTCATACCTTTGCATTCTTGCATATTGAACTTCTTGAATAAGTCCTTGGAGTACTTAGTTTGAGAGACAAAAGTACCTTATTGAGTTTGCTTGATTTGCAATCCAAGAAAGAATTTGAGTTCACTCATCATGGACATCTCAAACTTCTTCGACATTAGCTTTCCAAACTTCTCACTAAAATGGGGGTTAGTTGAACCAACTATAATATCATGAACATAAATTTGGCACACAAATAATTCTCCATTAACCCTTTTAGTGAAAAGAATAGAATCAATTTTTCCAATCTCAAAGCCTTTTTCAATAAGGAACTTGGTCAAGCATTTATACCATGCTCTAGGGGCTTGTTTGAGACCATAAAGAGCTTTGTTAAGTTTGTAAACATGATTGGGTTTCTTAGGATTACCAAAGCCGGGAGGTTGTTTAACATAAACTTCCTCCTCAATTTCACCATTTAGAAAATCACTTTTAATGTCCATTTGGTACAAGGTGATATCATGGTGACTAGCATAGGCAACTAGTATGCGAATGGACACAAGTCTAGCAACGGGGGCATATGTCTCACCATAATCCATACCTTCGACTTGAGTGTAGCCTTGGGCGATGAGACATGCTTTGTTGCGAACGACTTGTCCATCTTCATCTTGCTTGTTGCGAAACACCCATTTGGTACCGATGATGTTGTGGTTGTTGTCGGGCTTCTCGACCAAAGTACACACTTGGTTTCTCTCAAAGTCGTGTAGCTCTTCATGCATGGCATTTATCCAGTCCGGATCTTCCAGTGCTTCTTCAACCTTCATGGGTTCAATGCTAGAGATGAAAGAGTAATGTTCACAAAAATTAGCCAAATGAGTTTTAGAGCGGGTGATTCTCCCAGTTTGTATATCATTGTAGATGTGCTCGATGGGATGGTCTCTGGCAACTCTTGCTCAAGCTTGTGAGAGCTTTTGTTTTGGTCAGGGTGGAACATCTTCTTCATCATCTTGTTCTTCTCCTTGGCCTTCTTCATTGTTGACATTGTCGTTCTCTTGTCGTGGTGGAGAAGGAGGTTGATGAGGTTCATCTTGGTGTACTTCCTCGTTTTCTTCATCTTGGTGTGTCCCACTTGTGGATGCTTCCATATCAACTCTTGGTTCACCTTGCCATGAGGTAGAAGCTTCCTGTAGCGACCAGACCTCAAACGGTCAAATCTCTGTGCATTAGTGTCATCCCTGGATTGGTAATGCTGACACGCACAGTACTCGAGGATTTATGACAGAGTTTCAATACCACACTTATTACATTGAGTCCTCATAAAGAGTACGATTACATAAATAAACCATGGCTAAAGGCCATCTAAAATAGATAACAGCGGAAGGCTTCGAAGGTAAATGAGTCCATCAACTCCAACTGCATAGCTGAGTGCAAAACAAAGACCTATCGCACCTTATCCGTCGTCTGAGTAGTCTGCAACATGAAACGTTGCAGCCCGAAAACGGGTCAGCACATGGAATATGCTGGCATAGTTACACTGTAAGGCAATGACGATGCAAGTACTATATCTACATGCAATATTTGGCTGGTGGAGGCTGTAAGTTTCATAGTTTTGCATAAAGCTAGTTTTTCCCTACAACAAAGGAATATATTTATTTAACTACTCCCATGTTGCCCATTATTTGAGAAGGTAACCCCAACTCAAATCCCAATTAAAAGTATCATCATTAACCCAACATCATAATTAATTAGAGTAACATGTTGACTTCACATCAATAGATTCAAGTACCAGATACTCAAGATGTCCATAACCGGGGACACGGCTAATCATGATTACTTTATACACTCTGCAGAGGTTTGCCCACTTTTCCCCACAAGACTCGATCTCCTCCGTTGAATTTCTCGCACTACATGATGTTTGAGAAATGAATGACCGAGACGTGGTCTTTCAGAAGCGTTACCACCTTACGATGGATATACAGTACCGCCTACATCCCCTACATCTGCTAGTCTACCCTGTAATAGGTCACGCAACTTACTTAACTATGCCAGAGCCCATAATGGCATGTGGCTGCACACGGAAGTTTCTAACATGAATAATCTTATGATCCCTTTGAACCTGGGTGGTAGTCCATAGGATAATCACATGGTAAACCTGGGATTTCCAAAAAAACATACAACATTGGGTTCCCCAGGTGCCTCAATCCACCCAGATGTGTATTAAGTTGCCACCTTAAAGTAAACCTTAATTAATACAACTCTCAAACTTCCATGTGTGAATCTCGATCCAATCCCCGTCTACGAGCATGGCTAAGCAATAATAAGCATAACACATATTCCCGGGGTGATCAACAGGTATTAGGTTCCTACCTCAATTACTACAACCAAACCACACCTTCCTAATCCTACCAATGCAAATATGTGTGAGGCAAAACTAATGCATAGTAAAAACTGGGTATAAAAGAGTATGATCAAAGTGTAACTTGCCTTGCTGACGATCTGCAAACTCTAGAGATTCGTAGTAACAAGCTTCGCACTCCGGGAAATCTAGCATTGACAAACAAGAGCATACATAAGCAATCACTCAAACGAAACACGAGAAAACTCGAGAAAAGATCCAAATCAAACACGAAACAAGCTACGGTTTAAACTAACAAGGGTCAAAACTTAACAGCAATATTAAAATGTGAATTATATCTTAATAGTAGGTACATGTGACTAGCTATGATTTGCAAAAAGATTCAACTCAAAGGGAGCAACGAAACTCAAGATATGAACAAAACAAGATCGTTTACTAATCTGGACTGAAGTCAAATTTTATAGTATCAAAATCATGTTCAAGTTGCTTAAATGGAAAGAGGGCTTCGAGATGAAGATTTAGGTGCTGGTTTTATCTAATTTGGATAAATGAGTAAAAAGTTATACTAGTTTAAAGATCAGGGGCAGAATCACGATAAAATAATCACAGATAAAACCCTGGCGAAAATAAAACAAAACGAACGGGCTAATGAACAAACATTCGCTATCTGAACCTAACTAGCAAACAACGTTCGTTAATACGAACGAACGGACGAACGTCCGCTAAATAAATAAATCGACAGAAACCAAACCATTCTATTGAAAAAAACAGATCTAGGGTTTTCTAAAAAAACGACGGTTTTATACCTAAACCGAAAAAGACCGGGGCGGCGGCTTCTGGCGAGATCCCGCGGCGGCGGCGATGGCGGTCGATGGCACGGCGGTGCAGGGCGGCGGCAGGTGGCTGCGGCGGCGGCGCGGCGCGGGGTGGCGGTGTAGGGAGCGGCGGCGGCATGGAGCGATGGCAGCGGTGGAGTGGAGCGGTGGCGGCGGTGCTCTACTACTGCTGCTGCGGGGTAGGGCGGGGCGAAAGCAGCGGGGCAGCGACGAGTTTTAAGGAGGAGGGGGGCTGCCTTGGCGGAGGGGGCAAGGCGCGGCAGCGATGTCTGAGCCGGACTCCGCTTGGAGTCCACCGGCGGCATGAGGCGCGGCGCAGGGGCGGTGGCGCGGACGGGCCGGCTGGGCTTCGGTCTAGTTCGGTCTGGAGTTTTTTTAAATAAGTTCGCCCGAAAATGAAAAATCCTTATAAAATCTAAATAATTCTAAAAATTCCAAAAATAATTTTCACCGTCTAAATAAAAAATTTAGAACAAAGTGAACATTTTTCTGGCCTAAAATGCAATTTTGAAAAATACATATTTTTTTCTAATTCCAATAAAATAGCAATAAAATACTAGAACAACCATAATTTGATTTTAAAATTCTTTCTCCAATATTTCTATTAGTTTGAAGAAGTCATATTATCTTCTCTCATTTATTTTTAATATCGGAAATACTTGAAGAGAAAAATATTAAAAATGAAATTGATCCTTTCTTCAAATTTGAAATAAATTCAAATATGAATTTTGTGAAACCTCCAACTCTCTCCGTGGGTCCTTGAGTTGCTTAAGATTTCTAAGATCTCAACCAAAAAGCATAAATAAATATGATATACATATGATGATCTATGTATAACATCCAAATTGAAAATTGGGATGTTACAATCCTACCCCCCTTAAGATGAATCTCGCCCTCGAGATTCAGGTTGGTCAGCAAAAAGGTTTGGGTGGTCTCTACGAAGGTCTTCCTCTCGTTCCCAGGTGGCTTCCTCCTCGGTATGATGGCTCCACTAAACTTTGCAAAACTTGATAACCTTGTTGCGAGTAACTCGGCTGGAAAACTCGAGAATCTTGACTGGTTTCACCTCATAAGTCAAATCACTGTCTAACTGAATTGCTTCCAGTGGCACTGTATCTCTCAGAGGAATATCGGCCATCTCCGCGTGGCACTTCTTTAATTGGGAAACGTGAAACACATCGTGGACTCCTGACAATCCTTCTGGAAATTCCAGCTTGTATGCAACTTCTCCCATACGTTCCAAAACTCTGTATGGTCCCACGAAACATGGTGCTAGCTGTCCCTTAACTCCAAAACGCTTAACTCCTCTAAGTGGGGATACTCGAAGGTATACTCTGTCTCCGACTTCGTAAACTTTCTCCTTGCGTTTAGAATCCGCATAACTCTTCTGCCTAGACTGGGCTACCTTGAGTCTGTTGAGAATCAACTTAACCTTCTTTTCAAAATCTTTGATTAGGTCTGGTCCAAACAATTGTCTATCTCCAACTTGATCCAACGGTGTCCTGCACCTCCTTCTGTATAAAGCTTCGAAACGGGCCATCTTCAAACTGGCTTGATAACTGTTGTTAAAAAAGAACTCTGCATAGGGCAAATTGTCGTCCCAACTAGATCCATAATCTAGCGCACAATCTCTCAACATGTCCTCCACAATCTGATTGACTCTTTCGGTCTGTCCATCTGTCTGTGGGTGAAAGGATGTACCGAACTCTAGCCTGGTACCCAAGGTTTCATGCAACTGATTCCAAAACTTTGAAGTAAACTGGGTTCCTCTATCCGATACAATGGTCCTCGAAACTCCATGCAGACATACGATCCTGGCCATGTATATCTTTGCCAACTTAGCACTCGTATAGGTGGTATTCACCGGGATGAAATGAGCTACTTTTGTCAAACGGTTGACTACAACCCAGATAGAGTCATAGCCCGAACGAGTCCTGGGCAATCCTGTGATAAAGTCCATGCCTATCTTATCCTGCTTCCATTCGGGTATCAGCAATGGCTGTAACAACCCAACTGGTTTCTGATGCTCTACCATAACTCTCTGACATACATCACATATTGCTACATACTCCGCAATATCCTTCTTCATTCCTGTCCACCAAAAACTTTCCTTCAAATCAAGATACATCTTTGTGTTTCTTGGGTGAATTGAATACAGCGAATCATGGGCCTCATGTAGGATTAACTTCCTAATCTCGGGGTCATTAGGCACATAAACACGATCCTCAAGCCATAAAGTGTCGTGCTCATCCTCACGAATCCTTTATCCTTTCCTGTGCTCATCCTTTCCTTTATCTTGGCAATCTGCTTGTCAATTTTCTAGGTTTCTCTGATCTTACCCATCAAAGTGGACTAAATTTCCAATGCTGCAACGTAACCTCTCGGGACTATTTCCAAACATAGCTCGCGAAGATCATCTGCTAACTCATTAGGTAATCCTCTGGTCATGAGCGTATTAACATAACTTTTGCGACTCAACGCATCTGGTACTACATTGGCCTTTCCGGGATGATAGTGCAGTTTCATATCATAATCCTTAATGAGCTCCAACCATCTCCTTTGCCTGAGATTCAACTCCTTCTGCATGAAGATATATTTCAAACTCTTATGATCCGTGTATACTTCACAGTGGTTTCCGATGAGTAAATGTCTCCTTGTCTTCAGTGCATGCACTACGACTGCTAACTCCAAATCATGTGTTGCATAATTCAGCTCATGAGGTTTAAGCTGTCATGAGGCATATGAAACAACTCTTCCTTCCTGCATAAGCACTGGTCCAAGTCCTCGACTTGAAGCGTCGCAATACACTTGATAATCCTTTCGTTCATCTAGAAGAATCAGCACTAGGGTTGTAACCAAACGTTTCTTCAACTCCTGAAAACTGGCTTCACACTCCTCAATCCATTTAAACATGGTGTCCTTATTCAACAACCCTGTCATGGGCTTTGCAATCCTCGAGAAATTCTCAATGAACCTCTAGTAATATCCTGTGAGTCCGAGAAAACTCCTGATCTCTCCAACTGATGTGGGTGCCACCCATTTAGTTACAGAAACAACTTTGGTAGAGTCTACTGCTATTCCTTGACCGGATATAACATGTCCGAGAAATCCAACTTCCTTTAGCAAAAACTGACACTTGCTGAACTTGGCATACAACTGATGTTCTCCGAGCTTCTCAAGAACTAAATGCAAATGCTCCTTATGCTCCTCCTCGTTCTTGGAGTAGACCAATATATCATCAATGAACACCACAACGAACTTATCCAACAACTCAATAAACACTTTCTTCATCATGTTCATGAAATAAGCAGGCGAGTTAGTCAGACCAAATGACATAACGGTATACTCATATAGCCTGTACCTTGTGGTAAAAGCTGTCTTAGGTATATCCTGCTCTCAAATCTTCAACTGGTGATAACCTGATCGAAGATCGATCTTAGAAAAAACTTTAGCTCCTTGCAACTGGTCAAACAAATCATTGATCATCGGCAAAGGGTATTTGTTCTTGACCATCACTTCATTCGACGCACGATAATCAACAACCATCCTTAACGATCCATCCTTTTTTCTCCACTAGAAGCACTAGGGCTCCCCAAGGTGACGAACTTGGTCGAATGTAACCCTTATCCAGTAACTCCTTAATCTGCTTCTTAATTTCCTCCAAATTCTTTGTGGGCATCCGATACGGTCTCTTTGATATTGGCCTAGTGCCTGGCAATAGCTCAATCAAAAACTCAATGTCTCGATCAGGTGGCATGCCTGGTAACTCCTCCAGAAATACATCGGGGTAATGCTTCACCACTGGTACTTCGTCCTGTACAACTCCTGATAAGGAATTTACTTGAGTCCTCTTCGGCACATGCCGGGATATATACTTGATCCTTCTTCCTTCCGGGGTGGTGAGAAATATAGACTTACTAGCGCAATCAATGTTCCCTCCATACTTCAATAACCAATCCATGCCTAATATTATATCAAATCTTTGTGACTCCAAAATTATTAGGTTCGAGGGAAACTCATAGTTGCCAATCCTTAAGGGTAACCAATCACACCATCTGCGGGCCATATACTCTGCTCTTGGTGAGCTTACTAACATGGGTCTCCTAAGGGCTTGGGTTGGCAGGTCATGCTTATCCAAAAATTCCCTTGATATGTATGAATGCGATACACCAATATCAAAAAGAACAAGTGCAAGAAATGCATTAATCAAAAACTTACCGACAACTGCATCGGGTTGCTCCGCTATCTCCTCCATGCTGATGTGTGATACGTCTCCGTCGTATCTATAATTTTTGATTGTTCCATGCCAATATTATTCAACTTTCATAGGCTTTTGGCAACTTTTATACTATTTTTGGGACTAACTTATTGATCCAGTGCCCAGTGCCAGTTCCTGTCTGTTGCATGTTTTTTTGTCGCAGAAACCCCATATCAAACGGAGTCCAAAAGCAATAAAAATGGACAGAGATTGTTTTCAGAATATTTATGAGTTTTGGGAAGAAGAATCAAGCGATACGATGCTCGAGGGGCCCATGAGGCAGGGGGGCGCGCCCCCGACCCTCGTGGCCACCCCATAAGGCGGTTGGTGCCCTTCTTTCCCCCCAATAAATCTAATTTCCGGATATAAATCATGTCCAAAGGACAACCCAATCGGAGTTACGGATCTCCGGGAATATAAAAAACGGTGAAAGGGCAAAATCAGAAATGCAAAAATAGAGAGAGACAGAGAGACAGATCCAATCTCGGAGGGGCTCTTGCCCCTCCAACGCCATGGAGACCATGGACCAGAGGGGAAACCCTTCTCCCATCTATGGAGAAGGTCAAGGAAGAAGAAGAAGAAGGGGGGGCTCTCCCCTTGCTTTCGGTGGCGCCGGAGTGCTGCCGGGGGCCATCATCATCATCACGATCTACACCACCAACTTCACCGCCCTCATCACCAACTCTTCCCTCCTCTATGCAGCGGTGTAACCTCTCTCTTACCCATTGTAATATCTACTTAAACATGGTGCTCAACGCTATATATTATTTCCCAATGATGTATGGCTATCCTATGATGTTTGAGTAGATCCGTTTTGTCCTATGGGTTAATTGATGATTGTGATTGGTTTGAGTTGCATGTTTTATTATTAGTGATGTACTATTGTGCCCTCTGTGTCGCGCAAGCGTGAGGGATTCCCGCTGTAGGGTGTTGCAATATGTTCATGATTCGCTTATAGTGGGTTGCTTGAGTGCCAAAAGCATAAACCCAAGTAAGCGGGTTGTGGCGTATGGGATAAAGGGGACTTAATGCTTTAATGCTATGGTTGGGTTTTACCTTAATGATCTTTAGTAGTTGCGGATGCTTGCTAGAGTTCCAATCATAAGTGCATATGAAGAGAAAGTATGTTAGCTTATGCCTCTCCCTCAAAAAAAAAGTGCAATAGTGATTACCGGTCTTGTTATCGATTGCCTAGGGACAAATAACTTTCTCGTGACAAAAAGCTCTCTACTAAAATCAACTTAGTTGTGTCTTCATCTGAAAAACTCCTAGTTTATATTTACGTGCTCTTTATTATCTTGCAAACCTATCCAACAACACCTACAAAGTACTTCTAGTTTCATACTTGTTCTAGGTAAAGTGAACGGTAAGCGTGTGTAGAGTTGTATCGGTGGTCGATAGAACTTGAGGGAATATTTGTTCTACCTTTAGCTCCTCGTTGGGTTCGACACTCTTACTTATTGAAAGAGGCTACAATTGGTCCCCTATACTTGTGGGTTATCAAGACCTTTTTCTGGCGCCATTGCCGGGGAATCATAGAGTGGGGTGAATATTCTTGTGTGTGCGTGTTTGTTTTATCACTAAGTATTTTTATTTGTTGTTCTAAGTTCTTATCTATCTTTAGTTATGGATATGGAAAACAAAATACCAAAAAAATTAGGTGTACTTACTACTCATGGAGATGGGGAACCTCCTAAAACCCTCGATGCTCGTTATGTGAAAGAAATTATGTACTACTTTGATAATCCTGAGAAAACCCCATTCAATTATGTTATGGGAGACACGTTGGATCAACGTGAATACTTTAGGGATTATCGCTTGACACAAAAAGGGAAATTATTATGGGATCAAATTTATATGTTGTGTTGGTATGCTCGGGATCTATGCTTGAGACATGATTATACTTTTTGCTCTAGGATGAAGGCTCCACACCTTCCCTTTTCATGCAAATTTAATGATAATGAAACCTTAGCTTCTTATGCTAATGGTATATATGATTATTATGATGTGGAACAAATAGAAGAATTCATTGCTTTTATGGGTGCTTATGAAATTGAATCTTTGTTTAAAGAGTTTGAAGATTTTGATGATTCAGTTTATAGGCCTGAGATTTTTGCTATTCTTAAATATTGCTATGAGAATTATGAATACAATGCCGATATTTATGCGTTTATTGAAAGAGTCTCCGTTGTCCAAGAAGAGACTAATATTTTGCAGTAGTCTATGGAAGAAGAAATTGATGAAAATGTGAGCGCATTGGATGAAAAAGATGATGAGGAGAGTGAAGAACATAAGGGGGGAGAGTGGATTAGCTACCCATGCTCAACTTCTAGTGAGAGTAACTCTTCAACTCATACATTGTTTAATTTCCCTTCGTGCTTACCGAAGGATGATTGCTATGATCCCTTTAATTCGTTTGAAATATCCCTTTTTGATGATGCTTGCTATGTTTGTGGCCAATATGCCAATATGAATGATGCTTATGGAGATGAACTTTCTATAGTTCCTTATGTTAAACATGAAATTGTTGCTATTGCACCCACGCATGATAGTCCTATTATCTTTTTGAATTCTCTCTACTACACTATATCGGAGAAGTTTGCCCTTATTAAGGATTATATTGATGGGTTATGTTTTACTACTACACATGATGATTTTGATAGATATAATATGCATGTGCTTGCTGCTCCTACTTGCAATTATTATGAAAGAGGAACCATATCTCCACCTCTCTATGTTTCCAATATGATAGAATTGCAAGAAAGTGCTTATACTATGCATTGGCCTTTACTTGGTGTGCATGAATTGTTCTTTTATGACATGACGATGTATAGGAAGAGAGATAGACTTGTTTATTGCTTGATATATGTTACTTTGTGCTCACTACTAAATTACAAGTCATTGTTAAATAAAATTGGCTTTGATATACCTTGGGATCCGGGTGGATCCATAACTTGAGCACTTTATGCCTAGCTTAATGGCTTTAAAGAAAGTGCTACCAGGGAGACAACCCGGAAGTTTTAGAGAGTCGTCTATTTATGTTGAGTGCTTTCATAAGTTTAAAAAAAAATAAAAAAAAAAGAGGGGAACCCAAAAAATTTCAAAAAGGAAAGCGAAAGTGAGAAAGACGAGCATTGTTAAAGTGGGAGCTAGCCTTGAACTTTTTCATGCTCACGAAAACTTTGTGAATCTTAATTACAAAAACTTTTCATCAAAAATAATTATCCCCCTGTACAATTCCTTTGTATTATAAAAATAATGTGACAAGGTTTGCCTTTAGGATGTTTACAATGCTTGTTGGTTTGTGCGGTGCAGGACAGAAACTTTGGCTGTAGTGCATGATTTTACATACTTTACTGGAACATCAAATGGTTCTGATTCCTTTTGCACTGTCTTTCTGTAAAACTTGTTTAGTTTTCCTAATTTTGGTAGAAGTTTTGGGGTACCATAAGTATGGTGAATGTTCAGATTGCTACATACTGTTTTGTTTTTGACAGATTCTGTTTTGATGCATAACTTGTTTTGATGAAACTATCGATTTCTATCAGTGGATTAAGCCATGGAAAAGCTATATTACAGTAGACACAATGCAAAAACAAAATATGAATTGGTTTTTTAAGTACATAGAGTAGTGATTTCCTTTATAATGCTAACGGATCTTACCGAGTTTTCTGTTGAAGTTTTGTGTGGATGAAGTGTTCGATGATCGAGAAGGTCTCGATATGAGGAAAAGGAGGAGAGGCAAGAGATAAATCTTGGGGATGCCCAAGGCACCCCAAGTAAATATTCAAGGATACTCAAGCGTATAAGCTTGGGGATGCCCCGGAACGCATCCCCTCTTTCTTCAACAAGTATCAGTATGTTTTCGGATTCGTTTCGTTCATGCGATATGTGCAAGTCTTGGAGCGTCTTTTGCATTTAGTTTTCACTTTTCTTTTATGCACCATGCTGGTATGAGATAGTGCATGGTTGATTTATAGAATGCTCATTTCTATTCACTTAAATCTTTTGAGTATGGCTTTATAGAATGCTTCATGTGCTTCACATATATCATTTGAAGTTTGGATTGCCTGTTTCTCTTCACATAGAAAACCGCCATTTGTAGAATGCTCTTTTGCTTCACTTATATTTGGTAGAGCGTGGGCATATTTTTTGTAGAAAGAATTAAACTCTCTTGCTTCACTTATATCTATTTAGAGAGATGACAGGAATTGGTCAATCACATGGTTAGTCATAAAATCCTACATAAACTTGTAGATCACTGAATACGATATGTTTGATTCCTTGCAATAGTTTTGCGATATAAAGATGGTGATATTAGAGTCATGCTAGTGGGTAGTTGTGGATTGTAGAAATACTTGTGTTGAAGTTTGTGATTCTCGTAGCATGCACGTATGGTGAACCGTTATGTGATGAAGTCGGAGCATGATTTATTTATTGATTGTGTTTCTTATGAGTGGCGGTCGGGGACGAGCGATGGTCTTTTCCTACCAATCTACCCCCCTAGGAGCATGCGCATAGTACTTTGTTTTGATGACTAATAGATTTTTGCAATAAGTATGTGAGTTCTTGATGACTAATGTTGAGTCCATGGATTATACGCACTCTCACCCTTCCATCATTGCTAGCCTCTTCGGTACCGTGCATTGCCCTTTCTCACCTCAACAGTCGGTGAAAACTTCGCCAGTGCAGCCAAACCCCGTGATACGATACGCTCTATCACACATAAGCCTCCTTATATCTTCCTCAAAATAGCCACCATACCTACCTATCATGGCATTTCCATAGCCATTCCGAGATATATTGTCATGCAACTTCCATCATCATCATATACATGACTTGAGCATTCATTGTCATATTGCTTTAAATGATCGTAAGATAGCTAGCATGATGTTTTCATGGCTTGTCCGTTTTTTGATGACATTTCTACACTAGATCATTGCACATCCCGGTACACCACCAGAGGCATTCATATAGAGTCATATCTTTGTTTTAGTATCGAGTTGTAACATTGAGTTGTAAGTAAATAAAAGTGTGATGATCATCATTATTAGAGCATTGCCCCAGTGAGGAAAGGATGATGGAGACTATGATTTCCCCACAAGTCGGGATGAGACTCCGGACTTAATGAAAAAAAGGGGCCCAAAGAAGCCCACCCAAAAAAAGAGAAAATAAAAAAATAAGAGAAAAAAAGAGAAGGGGCAATGTTACTATCCTTTTACCACACTTGTGCTTTAGAGTAGCATCATGTTCTTCATATAGAGAGTCTCTAGAGTTATCACTTTCATATACTAGTGGGAATTTTCATTATAGAACTTGGCTTGTATATTCCGATGATGGGCTTCCTCAAATGCCCTAGGTCTTCATGAGCAAGCAAGTTGGATGACCACCCACTTAGTTTCAGTTTGAGCTTTCATACACTTATAGTTCTTAGTGCATTCATTGCATGGCAATCCCTGCTCCTCGCATTGACATTAAATGATGGGCATCTCCATAGCCCGTTGATTAGCCACGTAGATGTGAGACTTTCTCCCTTTTTGTCTTCTCCACACAACCTCTACCATCATACTATATTCCACCTATAGTGCTATATCCATGGCTCACTGTCATGTATTGCGTGAAAGGTGAAAAGGTTTGAGAATGTCAAAAGTACAAAACAATTGCTTGGCTTGTCATCGGGGTTGTGCATGATTTGAATATTTTTTTGTGATGAAGATGGAGCATAGCCAGAGTATATGATTTTGGAGGGATAACTTTCTTTGGCCATGTTGTTTTTGAAAAGACATGATTGCTTTATTAGTATGCTCGAAGTATTGTTGTTCTTATGTCAAATGATAGACTATTGCTTTGAATCACTCGTGTCTTAATATTCATGCCATGATTAGATATATGATCAAGATCATGCTAGGTAGCATTCCACATCAAAAAGTATCTTTTTTATCATTCACCTACTCGAGGACGAGCAGGAATTAAGCTTGGGGATGCTGATAAGTCTCCATCGTATCTACAATTTTTGATTGTTCCATGCCAATATTATTCAACTTTCATATACTTTTGGCAACTTTTTATACTATTTTTGGGACTAACTTATTGATCCAGTGCCCAATGCCAGTTCCTGTCTGTTGCATGTTTTTGTTTCGCAGAAACCCCATATCAAACGGAGTCCAAACAGAATAAAAATGGATGGAGATTTTTTTGGAATATTATGATTTTTGGGAAGAATAATCAATGCGAGACGATGCTCGAGGGGCCCACGAGTCAGGGCGGCACGCCCCAGGGGGCAGGCGTGCCCTTGACCCTCATGGCCACCCCGTAAGGCAGTTGGTGCCCTTCTTTCTCCGCAAGAAAGCTAATTTCCGGATAGAAATCGTGTCCAAAGCACAACCCAATCGGAGTTATGGATCTCCGGGAATATAAAAAACGGTGAAAGGCCAGAATCAGAAATGTAGAAACAGAGAGAGATAGAGAGACAAATCCAATCTCGGAGGGGCTCTCGCCCCTCCCGCACGATGGAGACCATGGACCAGAGGGGAAACCCTTCTCCCATCTAGGGAGAAGGTCAAGGAAGAAGAAGAAGAAGGGGGGCCCTCTCCCCCTTGCTTCTGGTGGCGCCGGAGCGCTGCCGGGGGCCATCATCATCATCGCGATCAACACCAACAACTTCACCTCCCTCATCACCAACTCTTCCCCCCTCTATGCAGCGGTGTAACCTCTCTCTTACCCGCTGTAATCTCTACTTAAACATGGTGATCAATGCTATATATTATTTCCCAATGATGTATGGCTATCCTATGATGTTTGAGTAGATCCGTTTTGTCCTATGGGTTAATTGATGATCGTGATTGGTCTGAGTTGCATGTTTTATTATTGGTGCTGTACTATTGTGCTCTTCATGTTGCGCAAGCGTGAGGGATTCCCGCTGTAGGGTGTTGCAATATGTTCATGATTCACTTATAGTGGGTTGCTTGAGTGACAGAAGCATAAACCCGAGTAAGGGGATTGTGGCGTATGGGATAAAGGGGACTTGATGCTTTAGTGCTATGGTTGGGTTTTACCTTAATGATCTTTAGTAGTTGCGGATGCTTGCTAGAGTTCCAATCATAAGTTCATATGATCCAAGAAGAGAAAGTATGTTAGCTTATGCCTCTCCCTCAAATATAATTGCAATAGTGATTACCGGTCTAGTTATCGATTGCCTAGGGACAAATAACTTTGTCGTGACAAAAAGCTCTCTACTAAAATTAACTTAGTTGTGTATTCATGTAAACATCCCCTAGTTTGTATTTATGTGCTCTTTATTATCTTGCAAACCTATCCAACAACACATACAAAGTACTTCTAGTTTCATACTTGTTCTAGGTAAAGCGAACGTCAAGCGTGCGTAGAGTTGTATCGGTGGTCGATAGAACTTGAGGGAATATTTGTTCTACCTTTAGCTCCTCGTTGGGTTTGACACTCTTACTTATCAAAAGAGGCTACAATTGATCCCCTATACTTGTGGGTTATCAATGTGGTTCACCTGTCCTTTGGTTAAAGGGTTGGGCTTCTTAGCAGAACCTCTGTTGCCATTTCCATTCTTCGCTTCAGGACATTCATTGGCATAATGTCCAGTCTTCTAGCACTTGTAATGGGTAACGTGGCTCAAATCCTTCTTCGCTGGTGTTGAAGGGTTGGAACGGTTCTGGCTGCTGCTTCCTCCATTCCCATTGCCATTCCTGGGGCCACTATGGTTGTGAGAACTTGCTGTGTTGTGCATGTGTCCTCCATGGTTGTGGGTATGTCCTCCCGAGTACGGGGTATTACGGGGCTTCTGCTGAGCTCCTGAATTATACCTCCCTTGTCCATACTTCCTCTTATTATTATCAATCTGCTGCTGCTTACCTTCAATCATAAGTACCCTATCTACCAACTCCTGATAGTTGTTGAATGTTGCTACCATCAACTGCATGCTCAGCTCATCGTTCAGCTCTTCCAGAAACTTCTCCTGCTTAGCAGCATCTGTAGCTACGTTGTCAGGGGCATAGCGTGCTAACTTACTAAAATCATCCACGTACTAGCCCACTATACGTCCTCCTTGGCGCAAGTTGCAAAACTCACACTTCTTCATGTTCATAGCTCCTGCTGAAACATGGGCAGTACAGAAAGCCTGCTGAAACTGATCCAATGTAACAGTGGTAATGGGGTAAGTGGCTGTGAAATTCTCCCACCAAGATGCTACGGGTCCATCAAGCTGATGTGCGGCAAAATGCACTCTCTCCGCATTTGTGCATCCTGCAGTGGTCAGCTCTCTTCCAATCTTGCGGAGCCAATCATCTGCAACAATCGGCTCGGTGCTACTAGAGAACACCGGCAGACTCAGCCTTAAGAAATGGGCTAGGTGATCAACAGGTGGTGGTGGTGGTGGTGGGTTGTTGTTGCCTTGGTTCTGATTCTGGACTAAAATCTACATCAGGGTATTCTGCTGCTGGATCAACCGAGTGAGCTCCGGTGGGAAGGCAAATCCATTGTCGCGTCTCGGAGGCATCTGATTGGTTAGAAGGGGTGAGAAAATAGAATAGAATTGGGGTCTAAGAGAAATTCAGTACCCATAATTCTCATGATACAAACACAATCAATTTCACTTCAATCAATATCACACAAGTCACACAAAAACAAAATGGTCTAACCTATAACTACAAATTCGATCATTGCAACTACTTGGAGGGAAAAAATACTACTTATTACAATGGTGGTCGACTAGGAATTTTCATCAGAAGAAGACTCCATAATATCTGCTCCAGCTTCATCAACATAGTCATCATCGCTATCAGGGTCGGAGTCGGTGTCGTCGAGGATGATATAGTCTGCTAGTTGGTTGTCCTTCTTTGGCGCGGGGTCTCCCATGAATACTCCTAGCTTCCTTGTCAGGTCTTCATTCTTCTCCAGTAGTACATCAATCTCTTCCTCGTATCCATCGCGCATAGACTTGATCTCCTCTTCAAGCTCATTGTTCCTCCTCACCAGTTTCTTGATCTTCTTCATGTTAATAATTTGTTGATTCTCCTTTCGACGAATATGATCTCCCATCTCTTGAATGTATGCTGCAATTGGTCCATCCCTCTTGGTACAAATTATCTACCATTTGTCATCTTGGCGGCCACATATCTGGTAGATGGTATTCTCCATCTCCATGTGATACACGTCACATATGCGTCCAAAGGTGATATGTGCAGCCATGCTCTTTCCAATACTCCATCTTGGTGCATCAAGGTAGAAATCAATAGGTTCCGTAGTTGGTGCAAAGGTCCTCCCAAGTATCCAAACTTTGATCTTCCAGCGCTCCTCTTCCGATATGGATGTAGAGAAAGTCCCCGTGAAGCTTGGTAGTATGATGTTCAAATACCTAGTGACTTCCTTCAAGTGCTTTCTGAAAGGGGTATCGTCATCCGGCTGAGTGAACTTGTTCTTGGGGTCCGCCATCTATAGAGTATAAAGAGAGAAGAATTAGAAATGAGTAAAGAAGAGAAATCATGTGACTCATTCTAGTGGTCGCGTCCTACAGTCAGCGTGGGATCTGATACCATCTTGTAGCGACCAGACCTCAAACGGTCAAGTCTCTGTGCATCAGTGTCATTCCTGGATCGGTAATGCTGACACATAGTACTCGAGGATTTATGGCAGAGTTTCAATCACACACTTATTACATCGAGTCCTCATAAAGAGTATGATTACATAAATAAACCATGGCTGAAGGCCATCTAAAATAGATAACAACAGAAGGCTTCAAAGGTAAATGAGTCCATCAACTCCAACGGCATAGCTGGGTGTAAAACAACGACCTATCGCACCTTATTTGTCGTCTGAGTAGTCTGCAACATAAAACGTTGCAGCCCGAAAACGGGTCAGCACATGGAATATGCTGGCATAGTTACACTGTAAAGCAATGACGATGCAAGTACTATATCTACATGCAATATTTGGCTGGTGGAGGCTGTAAGTTTCATAGTTTTGCATAAAGCTAGTTTTTCCTACCAAAAAGGAATAAATTTATTTAACTACTCCCATGTTGCCCATTATTTGAGAAGGTAATCCCAACTCAAATCCCAATTAAAAGTATCATCATTAACCCAACATCATAATTAATTAGAGTAACATGTTGAGATCACATCAATAGATTCAAGTACCAGATACTCAAGATGTCCATAACCGGGGACACGGCTAATCATGATTAGTTTATAAACTCTGCACATGTTTGCGCACTTTTCCCCACAAGACTCGATCTCCTCCGTTGGATTTCTCACACTACATGATGTTTGAGAAACGAATGACCGAGACACAGTCTTTCAGAAGCGTTAGCACCTTAGATGGATAGACAGTACCACCTACATCCCCTACATCTGCTTGTCTACCCTGTAAGATGTCACACTACTTACTTAACTATGCTAGAGCCCATAATGGCATGTGGCTGCACACGGAAGTTTCTAGCATGAATAATCTTATGATCCCTTTGAGTCTGGGTGGCAGTCTATAGGATAATCACACGGTAAACCCGGGATTTCCAAAAAATAGACAACACTGGGTTCCCCAGGTGCCTCAATCCACCCAGATGTGTATTAGGTTGCCATCTTAAAGTAAACCTTAATTAAAACAACTCTGAAACTTCCATGTGTGAATCTCGATCCAATCCCCATCTACGAGAATGGCTAAGCAATAATAAGCATAACTTATATTCCTAGGGTGATCAACAGGTATTAGGTTCCTACCTCAATTACTACAACCAAACCAGACCTTCCCAATCCTACCAATGCAAATATGTGTGGGGCAGAACTAATGCATAGTAAAAACTGGGTATAAAAGAGTATGATCAAAGTGTAACTTGCCTTGCTGACGATCTGCAAACTCTAGAGATTCGTAGTAACAAGATTCGCACTCCGAGAAATCTAGCATATACAAACAATAGCATACATAAGCAATCACTCAAACGAAACACGAGAAAACTCGAGAAAAGTTCCAAATCAAACACGAAACAAGATACGGCTTAAACTAACAAGAGTCAGAACCTAATAGAAATATTAACATGTGAATTAGATCTTAACAGTAGGTACATGTTACTAGCTACGATTTGCAAAAAGATTCAACTCAAAGGGAGCAGCGAAACTCAAGATATGAACAAAACAAGATCGTTTATAATCTGGACTAAAGTCAAATTTTACAGTATCAAATTCATGTTCAAGTTGATTAACTGGAAAGAGGGCTTCGAGACAAAGATTTAGGCGCCGATTTCTTCTAATTTCGATAAACGAGTAAAAAGTTATACTGGTTTAAAGATCAAGGCAGAATCACAAGAAAATAATCACAGATAAAACCCTGGCGAAAATAAAATAAAACGAACAGACTAACAAACGAACGTTCACTGTCTGAACCTAACCGGCGAACAACGTTTGTTAATACGAATGAATGGACGAATGTCCGTTAAATAAATAAACCGATGAAAACCGAACTGATCTATTGAAAAAAACAAATCTACGGTTTTCTAAAAAACCGACGGTTTTATGCCTAAACCGAAAAAGACCGGGGCGGCGGCTTCCGGCGAGATCCCACGGCGGCGGCGCCGGCGGTCGACGGCGCGGCAGTGCGGGGCGGCGGCAGGTGGCTGCGGCAGTGGCGTAGCGGAGGGTGGCGGCGGAGTGGAGCGGCGGCCGTGGTGATCTGCTGCTGCTGCTGCGGGGCGGGGCGGGTCGGCGGCGGCTTTTAAGGAGGAGGGGGGCTGCCTTGGCGGAGGGGACAAGGCAGGACGGCGGTGTACGAGCCGGACTCCACTTGGAGTCCGCCGACGGCACAAGGCGCGGCGCGGAGGCGGTGGCGCGGACGGGCTGGCTGGGCTTCGGCCCAGTTTGGTCCGGAGTTTTTTTTCTTTTTTAAAAAATAATTTCGCGCGAATATAAAAATAATTCTACAAATGCCAAAAGTAATTTTCACCGTCTAAATAAAATATTTAGAACAAAGTGAACTTTTTTCTGGTCTAAAAATACAATTTTGAAAAATACATATTTTTTCTAATTCAAATAAAATAGCAATAAAATACCAGAAAATCCATAATTTGATTTTGAAATTCTTTCTCCAATATTTCTATTAGTTTGAAGAAGTCATATTATCTTCTCTCATTTAATTTTAATATTAGAAATACTTGGAGAGAGAAATAATAAAAATCAAATTGATCCTTTCTTCAAATTTGAAATAAATTCAAATATGAATTTTGTGAAACCTCCAACTCTCTCCGTGGGTCCTTGAGTTGCTTAAGATTTCTAGGATCTCAACCAAAAAACAGAAATAAATATGATATGCATATGATGGTCTATGTATAACATCCAAATTAAAAATTGGGATGTTACACTTCCACTTGGACGGACGAGGTACTCTCCTTCACCTCCGTTGGACGGATCTTGCCAATAGGCAAGTCTTGGATTGCTTCCGAAGGGTCTTTGTCTCCTACATCAAGTGGCAATTGCTCTATTTGTGAGTTGTTAGATTCATCAAACTTCACATCTACCGTCTCTTCAACCTTCCGGGTGAAATTGTTGTAGACACGGTAAGTGTGAGAGTTTGAGCCATAACCAAGTAGGAAACCTTCATGAGATTTAGCAGCAAATTTAGAATAGTGATGCTTATCAAGAATGTAGCACTTTGAGCCGAATACTCGAAAGTATCCAACTTGGGGTTTGTTACCGGTGAGGAGCTCGTATGCCGTCTTGCCGAGTAGCTTGTGAAGATACAAGCGATTTGTTGCATGACAAGCTGTCTCGACCGCTTCCGCCCAAAAGTGTTTTGGCGTCTTGTACTCATCAAGCATCATTCTTGCCATTTCAATAAGCGTCCGGTTCTTCCTCTCAACAACTCCATTTTGTTGAGGTGTGTATGTAGCCGAGAACTCATGTGAGATCCCTTCTTCGTTAAGAAAGGTGTCCACATTGGCATTCTTGAACTCCGTTCCGTTGTCGCTGCAAACCTTCTTGATCTTCACTTCAAATTGATTTTGGGCCTTCCTAGCGAAATGTTTGAAGATATTTTGGACCTGCAATTTATCGTCAAGAAAGAACACCCACGTAAATCTTGAAAAATCATCAACTATAACTAGACCAAATGAGTTTCCACCGAGACTTTTGTAGGCGTTAGGACCAAAGAGATCCATATGAAGTAGCTCAAGCGGTCTTCTCGTGGTCATGATATTCTTCACGGGGTGGCTTCCTCAAACTTGTATACCTGCTTGACAAGCGCTGCAAAGTCTATCCTTGTCAAATATAACATCTTTTATTCCAAGGATATGATCACCTTTAATAAGCTTGTCAAGGTTTCGCATGCCCACATGACCTAACCTTCTATGCCACAACCAACCTTTAGAAGATTTAGCAATTAAGCAAGTTCTAGGTTGAGCCTTTTTAGTGAAATCAACAATGTATAGATCACCTCTACGTATACCGGTAAAGAACATTTTATGATTATCTCTTCGAAACACTTGGCAATCTACTTTGGTAAATAGGACATTGAAACCTAAATCAACAAGTCTAGATACTGAAAGTAAATTATAGCCAATAGATTCAATGAGCATGACATTTTGTATGGAGCTATCATGTGAGATGGCCACCTTACCGAGGCCAACCACCTTACCCTTTGAGTTATCACCAAAAGTGACATACTTTCGAGGGCCGTTGTTTTCAGCAAGCTCACGAAACATATCCTTGTCTCCGGTCATGTGATCGGTACATCCACTATCAAGGACTCATTCCTTTCCTCCAGCCATGTAGCCGCAAAGATTAGCCATAAGACCAAAGTGTCTCATTGCATCATCAAGATGATAATCACTATCATCATCCTCATCATAGTATCCATGTTTGACATCATCTTGCAAATGATCATTTCCTAGAGAGAGTGATTCATTAGATATATGAATTTGACAATGTTCATCTTTATGAATTCTAATAGCTTCAGAAATAATATTGCTAATGATTCCAACATCTCCTTTGGCACGCATAAGATTTGTAAGCTCAAATAGACAATCACCAAACTTAGGATCATTGGAATTCATCTTACTCAAAGCAATAGACTTATGAAGAATTTCATTTAGATTTTGCAAGGAATAGTTTGGAAATCTTTCCTCAAGAAATCTCCATGTAGTATAAGCACAATCAAGAGTAGGCAAGTGACCAATTAAATTTATTGGCAAACCTCTAGTAATAAGATTGATAGTTCTAAGGTTGCGGATCATGTCAATAGACTCATCAAGGGTAGGATGCTTAGGATCAACATGAGGCACACAAGGGCTAGAAATGTACTTATTCAAATGATATTCATTGAAAATCACAAGCATCTCATTTTTCCACTAATGAAAGTACTCCCCATCAAGTATAGGTACTTTATATCTAAGATACCCAACGTAGAATCATCCATCTTCCTCCAATGGTGATCAAACCAAAGCAATGGAGACCAACACTCTGATATCAATTGGAAGGATCGAGAAGAGGTGTCTAGAGGGGGGGGGGTGATTAGACCCTCAACAAACAAAGTTGGCATTTTTTAAGTTTTTCAAGTTGAGATAATAGATTAGCACAATTTAAAGCAAACACATTACAATTCAAGCAAGCATGCAAAGAGTATATGATCAGCGGAAAGTAAAGCATGCAACTTGCAAGGAAGTAAGGGGATGGGATTGGAGTGTGCAAACGCAATTGGAGACACATATGTTTTTGGCGTTGTTCCGATAGGTGGTGCTATCGTACATCCACGTTGATGGAGACTTCAACCCACAGAGGGTAACGGCTCCGCAAGTCCACGAAAGGCTCCACCCACGAAGGGTCCATGAAGAACCAACCTTGTCTATCCCATCATGGCCATCGCCCATGAAGGACTTGCCTGACTAGGGTAGATCTTCATGAAGTAGGCGATATCCTTGCCCTTACAAACTCCTTGGTTAAACTCCACAATCTTGCACTACTAGGGAAAACCTTATACATAGAAATTTAGTAGTAGCGCGTGTCAAAAAAGGGCTCTAGTGATAGATAGCAGTAGCGCTTGAGGTAAAAGGGCGCTACAGATAAAACTTTAGCAGTAGCGCGTGCTCGCGTAAAAGTGCTAATACTAATATTCCCATCGCTAAAACGATAGGCTACACATAGCAGTAGCGGGCTTGCAAGAAGCGCGCTACCGCTACGAACTAAGTAGCAGTGCATTTTCTAAGAGGTGCGCTACTGCAAATGGAAATCAAATAAAAAGAAACACAAACAGAAAAGTAAATGAAAATGAAAGGAATAAAAAAAGGAGAAAGGCAAAATTAAAATGTAAAGCAAAATAAATGAAAAAGCAAAAAAAGGAGAAAGGCGTAGCAGTAGCGTCTGTTGACAAGAGGCGCTATAGCTAATATAGCTACAGCGCGTTCCCGAGACCCCCACTATAGAAATATAAAAGGAAATAGGAAAACAAAAGGAAATTAGATAGCCATAGCAGTAGCGTGTTTCTTGAAAAGCACTATAGCTAAGTTAGCTATAGCGTGTTTTTAGAAACGCGCTACCGCTAAGTTTGACTTTACCCAAAAACCGTTTCCCCCTGGACACCACTTCTCCCCCAAATCCCTCAACCCACCCCGCCGCCGTCTCCCTGATTCATCGTTGCCCCACTTCGCCGCTGTCACCTGCCGACGTCGATGCCCCCGGAGCCACTAGAGTCGCGCACCGTCGATGCCACCGGAGCCGCCCCCAATGCCACCAGAGCCGTGTGGCATCATCAACGCCACCGGAGCCACCGTCAACGTCACTGCCTCCCTCGCGACCACTTCCTCCCTCTCAACCACTGGAGAAATCCTCTGTAAGCCCCCACCCCTCCTCTCTCTCTCTCATGCATAGCACAAACACTGGAAAGAGAACTAGCTAGCTAGGTTAACTAGTTTAACTAGGTAATTATCTAGGTTAGTGCAAAAATTTAGTTAGGGCTTTGATAGAGAACTTGTTAGGGAAGTAGGGTTTAATTAGGGTTTTTGTTTGCATAGATGTTTTTTTAAAGAAAAAATGAAGAAAAGTTGTAGCAGTGCTGCTAGTAGTATATAGACAAAGTAGTAGATGTTAATTAGGTTAGGGAAGTAGTGGTAGTAGTAGATGTTAATTAGATGCTTTTTAGTTAGGCAGTAGGGTTTTGCTAGGTTAATTAGGTTAGTAGTGCTGCTAGTAGTGGTGGTATAGTAGGTTAATTAGGTGAAGTTAAATGAATAACCTAAATTAATGAAATTAGTAGTTAACTGAATTTTTTCCCTTTCATCATTATAGAGCACTAAAGTAAACTGAATTTTGTTCTATTAGTAGTTAAATGAATTTTCTTCTACACTTAGTTTTTGAATTAGCTTGTGAAATGTGGACATGTATATTTGGACATGTGGTTGCTCGTGTATATTTGGACATGTGTTGCGGTGTCGAAGATGGATAGTTGAACACTGTTCCAGGGAATGAATCCGAGTGGCCTATGTTTTGCCGGAATGTTGATTCATTTCCATTCTGGTAAATTTCAGGTTCTCGATTTGTCCACTTTTTAGCAAAAGTCATGCCGAAATTTTCCATGAATTTTGGCATGACTTGTGCTACAAACTAGGACATATCGAGTGCCCGGGATTTGCCGCACCGGGAAAGAGCCAACGTTCCTGCAAAGCATAGGCCTTTTTTATGTCATTATTCATTTTATTGGGTCTAGAATTAATTGACTAGATTTAATCGTAAGAAACATGGCTCGCAACAATGAACGACAGGGTTCTGGTGATTGCGACGACGTCTACCGGGCGGCAGACGAATTTTTGAGCCTTGTCGACGATCAACTGATGTTGTTGCTGGGCCCACCGGTGGAATCAGGGATTGAGACCGACACATAGACCGGTGCTGAGACTCAGACCGGCATCGAGACCGGTGCTGAGACTGAGACCGACGCTGAGACTCAGACCGGCATCAAGACCGGCACTGAGACAGAGACCGGCGCTGCCTCGGGGAGCGGAGCCGGTGTAGAGCCGAAAGCAAAGAGGCAACGGATTCCTAACAAACTCCGGACTACTAGACTGGTGGTCACAGAGGTGGACGAAGACAATTTTCAGCCAAACGCGAGTGAGGAAGCGCGCGCGTGCTACGGCAATCAAATAGGCTGCATCGTACGGACAACCGCCACCATCAACGATGAGAAACTACAGAAGATAGATAATATGAGGCCCTCCCTCCTAAAGAAGTTTCACCAGATATTCTTGTTCCCGGGCCGGAATGAAAAGGATTATGAAGATCCAGATAAGGACCCCGCAATGAAGAAGATAAACAAACATGCCATGACCAACTTTAGCGACGCATTGGCCGCCTGGAAAGCAAGGGTGAAAGCAAGGATCATCGACAAGGAACCCTACTCCGAGATTGTAAAGGATAATCCAACAATCACAGAAGAGCAGTTTCAAATATTCAAGGCGGCTTGTGAGGCCTAAGATGCCAAAAAAAGTCTAAGTACATGAAGGGGCTTCAAGAGAGGAACATTGGGAGCCACCAGCTCGGAAGCCGTGGTTACGGCGGGAAGAGGTCCAAATGGGCCAAGGAGGACACGGAAGCCGCGAGTCTAGGCGTCCCAGACCAGTTGGCGGAGTTCACTGTCCCGCGGGAGCGTGACGTCCTCAGGGCCCGGCTCCGTTGGGACCCAGTGAAAAAGGTTTACAAGACAAACGCGGTCACGAGGAGTTCATTAGACTGCTGGTAATTTTTGTTTCTGATCAGTTCGACTGCACACGTTAGTCATATTTGTAAACGATCCTTGTGCCTTTTGCAGAGAGAGCAACACAGGATTGCGGCCAAAAGCGACTCGCCGTCTGAGGCATTGGCGAGGCCCAAGTGGGACACTCCATTCAACCGGGCGTTGAACATATTGAAAGGACTCCCGGTGGAGACTCGACCGTCGTATGGATGCGTGCACAGTGTCGGAGACGGCGCCACATGGAAGAAGTACTACCGTGAGACCATGGAGGAGAGAAAGGAAAGAGCGAGGTTAAATGAAGAAAACATCGACAAGAAGGTTGAGATTGCGGTTGAGAAGAAATCATCTCAGACAGTCGCAACAGCGGTAGCTGCCGCAAAACAGGTGGTTGTAGATATGTCTACTTCCTTGGTTCCGGCCGTTTTCAATTGGACCAGGCAAAATCCAGAAAAAAATGCAGCGGACTTTCCCCTTGCTGACTTCTTGGGGAGGATCTCGACTAGCGTTGCACCTGCACCATCTCCCGCACCTGCTCCCGCGCCGGCTCCCACACCTGCTCCGGCACCGGCTCCCGCACCGGACGTGCTCGGCGGTGCTTCATCTTTGGCTGAGCTCGACGCCCTCATGGTATCTGTCACACCGTCCACTTTCAATAAATGTATAATCTCCCATTTTGGTTGCCTTTCGGATTTCTCACGTCGCAGACTTCTCTTTGCAGGCCGACGAAACCCCGTGCATCATATTGTACACCATCAGCGACCATAAGGTGGATGTGGGGAAGGCGACGATAATGGAGCCGAAGGAACCATTGTTCCACAGCCGGTCGATCCCCCCGAACGTCTTCAAGGTTTCCGTGGCCAGTGTCAAACCGGGCCACGAGAATTTGCCTCCTCTGATACTAGTGGGGGATGACGACGAGACCCCACGATGGCTTGGTGATTGTTGCAATGGGTGGGTCATGTTGTGGCCAAAGAGTCTGCTTCGTCTGGAGGCGGCCGGGAGCACACCCACGAGCACGCAGCCTCATCAAGGTATGAACATCAACACCCCACCTACCCAATTAGCATCGGGTGTCGGGTTGGGTGATAGTGGATTGGGTAAGGAATAGGCTCCATTAGTCGCTGATGACGTCACCATGGATGAGGATAAGGATGACGATGGCACTCAACAGTATGTCTATACTGGCGCCTACTCAGGGTTTGATCGTCATGAGTCGGTGCCTGAATTGCCGTCTACGGAGGCTGAATGTATTATGGACGACCTTCCGGTAGTAAAGAAGTCTATGAAGAGAGTGAGGAAAGGCAAAAAAGTTGATTCTATGATCCAGCCGCCTCAGCAGCCTCGACTTCAAGACCGTATAGATATCCTCGATGCGGATAAATGGCATATCCCCGGTCAACCAATCCTACCTGCGAGAGCGCTAGGGGCCAGATTCGGCGATCTAAGGAGACTTCATGACGATGTGCTGCGGATAGAGAAAGGCTTCATTGCCTCGAAAGATCCAGGATACCCACTCTACGTGGTTAACGTTCCGCGGCAATTGTCGTACGTCGACTGCTTCCTTGCGGATAAGTTCTTCCTTCGATTCGATTACATATTTGACATGTTTCACGTGAAGAAGCTGGATTTTACGTTTGTCCACCTTTATGCCTTGCAAATGAACTACATCATCGGGGTTGAGCAGATACCTTATATTTGTGTCCCTGACCTGTACTACATGCACGAGGGCTTCTTGGGAGTCTGCACAAAGCACCGTGAATACGTGAGCGAATACATCGTCAGTTTCATGCTCGCCAATAAGGACAAGGAGGCGATTCTCGTGCCTTATCATCTCTTGTAAGTCATCCGTGCAGATATCCTTCCTTCAATTTCAATCATTCATTTGCATGGTGGAGGCTAATTAATTTGAGGTGTACTTATTTTGCGCAGTGGCGGGCACGCCGTCCTCATCATCCTCTACCCCGATACTCCCATGCTCTTTACTTGGACTCGTTGAAGAACATTCACAAAAAGGATTACACCCACATCAAGGATGTTCTCGACAGTGCTATGTTTTACTACCAAGCATGGGGTGGAGAGGTCAAGGACAAGAAGAGAAGGGGTGGAAGGCTCGCCTTCGGCCATAAAACCGACTTCTGCTGCATCCAGCAATCGAGTGATTCTCTTAATGATGGATTCTATGTCCTACACCACATGCTGGAGTACATACGAGATCACTAGAACCTTCGCATGTCACCTAGATCCGGCGATGCCCATATTCTGCAATGGGCAAAGAATGTAGGAGATATCGAGGATCATCGACTTCGAGCTGAGTTCTATCACATCCAGCGCGAACTTGCCCAAATCATCATGAAGGAGGTCAGCGGAAAAACAGGGATGTTCTACGAAGAAGGACAAATGTCGCGAGAAGACGTCCGAACATGGTAGCCTCTCAGCGTCTTGACATGAAGCCTTTCACTAAGCTTGGGGACTATCTCCCTGACATCGATGGATGGCATGACATGTTGGAGTGATTGTCGATATATGATAATGTGTCCGTTTAGTCCATACTTTCTGTATGACAAAACTTTGAGTTATGCACGGCGAAACTTTATTTGTGATGTAATTAAACCGTCCTCCTCCTTGACTAGCGAAGATCACTCTAGTTAGGGCATTTTGGGTACGATGAACTTTGTTATTTATGCTTATGATATGTTGTTTCTATTTTTGGCAAGTCTGTCTCTTTCTGTTGCTTAACTATATATGTTGCATATCATCGACTCATGTGATGATGCAGGTGCATAGATCATTGATGGAAAAGAAGTGCTACACCAGAAGTATATATACGACGAGTGGCTGGAGTGTCAGGCCGAGGTGTACCAGTTTCCGGTTTCCGAGCAACAGGCAGTAGTTAGTTTAGGTTCGCGCTAATGCGAGAGAGGGATACGAACTCATGTACTGCATAGTTCCGCTCTCACTCAAAGTGAGAGATGGATGATGATGTATTTGCAAGTAATTGAGACTTGTATCGCTATTTTTGAGATGATGACGAGAGACCACTTTGTGTTGGATGATGATTATGATGATGACATGATTTGATGAGACTAGTTGTATGTATATGCTATGATTACATTTGTATGAGTATGATATGCTAAAGATTATTGTATAAAGCCTATTCAAATACAAAACAAATATGCAGAAAAAACTAATAAAACTAGTAGTAGCGAGGGGAAAAAGTTAGCGGTAGCACCGCCTTACCAGTAGCACTTCTTTGTAAAAAGAGCTGCAGATAATATCAGTAGTGCCCTTCAAAGAAGCGCGCTACAGCTATCCATGTATAGCAGTAGCGTGGGACGAAAGGCGCTACTGCTACACGTTAGCTATAGTGCCTTATCAGTAGCGCATCTTCCCGCGCTACTGATAGGCCTAAAACCCGCGCTGTTGCTAGGCTTTTCCCTAGTAGTGTTGTCGGAGGCTCCCAAGTGACACCTAACCAATCTAGGAGACACCACTCTCCAAAAGGTAATAGATGGTGTGTTGATGATGAACTCCTTGCTCTTGTGCTTCAAATGATAGTCTCCCCAACACTCAACTCTCTCTCATAGGATTGGATTTGGTGGAAAGATGATTTGAGTGGAAAGCAACTTGGGGAAGGCTAGAGATCAAGATTCATATGGTAGGATTGGAATATCTTGGTCTCAACACATGAGTAGGTGTTTCTCTCTCAGAAAATGTATGCTAGAAGTGTAGGCACGTTCTGATGGCTTTTCTTTCAAATGAAGAAAGGGTGGAGGGGTATATATAGCCTCCACACTAAATCTAACCGTTACACACAATTTACCAATCTCGGTGGGACCGAATCAGAAAACTCGGTCGGACCGATTAGGTTCATAATGTGACCGTTAGGCATTTCGGTGGGACCGATACGTCAACTCGGTGGGACAGATTTCATTAGGCTTAGGGCATACCGTAATCTCAGTGAGACCAATTACAGAAACTCGGTGGACCCGATTTTGGTAATAAGCTAACCAGAGAGTTGGTCAGGCAAACTCGGTGGGACCGATTCGCTCATCTCGGTGGGACCGAAATGTTACAAAGAGGAAATAGAGAGTTTGCATTGCAAACTCGGTGGGACCGATCGCTCATCTCAGTTATACCGAAACATTATGAAGGGAAACAGAGTCTGCAAACCCATCTCGGTGAGACCGAGATCCCTATCGGTGAGACCGAAAAGACTAGGGTTTCTGGCAGTGGCTATGTCAAATGAACTCGGTGGCGTCGGATAGATCAAATTGGTGGGGCCGAGTTTGACTTTTGGTTTGGGACATATGTGGATGTGAGAAAGTGGTTGAGGGCTTTTGGAGCATATCACTAAGCACTTTGAGCAAGCAAGCCATTAAGCGACACCTCATCCCCTTTTAATAGTATTGGCTTTCCTATGGACTCAATGTGATCTTGGATCACTGAAATATAAATGTAGAGTCTTGAGCTTTAGAGCTTGAGCCAATCCTTGTCCTTAGCATCTTGAAGGGGTTCCACATCCTATTTTCCATGCCACTCCACTGTTGGACTTATCTGAAATACACTAGATAAAAGTATTAGTCCAACAAGAGATATGTTGACATAAATTACCAAAACCACCCAGGGAGCACTTGTGCTTTCATGCGTCGGTTAGCACTGCCGGCTGCCACGCCTTCACCCATGAGTTGGATCGGGTGATCTGGCCAGTCAAGTTCAAGCCAGAGCTGCCCTCGCAGAGTTCCTCCAACTCTACACGCTGAGCATCGAGGCGGGGAACGACGAGGACAAGGTCATGGCGAACTAGTTCCCCATGGCCCTCAAGGATGGCGCGCGTTCCTGGCTCATAACCTGCCTAGGGTCAATCTCCTCGTGGGACGAGCTTCGCCAACGGTTCATCGCCAACTTCCAAGGCACCCACGACCGCGCCCTCACCATCAACGATCTACAGTGCGTGAAGTAGCGTCCTGGTGAGACCCCCTGCAAGTACATTCAGCGCTTACCCAAGTCTGCCTCAAGATCCCGAAGGCCTCTGATGAAACTTTCATCTCGGCGTTTACCGAAGGCGTCATGGACGTCAGGATGAATGAGAAGGTCACCATCAACAATGACCTGTGCACGGTGCTGGAGCTGTTCAACTTGGCCGAGAAGTGTGCGGGGCTGGAGGAAGGTCACCTCTAGCTCCTTAACAACCCCAACGTCTAGCCCGAAGACAAGAAGGCCAGGACCAAGGAGGTGAAGTGCAAGGGCCCCACTGTGCTGGCAGAAAAGCCCGAGCTAAAGCATGGCCGCGACCGTGATGAGCCCGCCAAGGATGGTCGCCCGTTTTTTGTCTTCCAGAATGTGCGCACCAACTACACCGACGATTGTCAGGTGCTCAGGGAGCTCCGTGACGAGTGCCTGGGTTGCCGCCCCGAGCGTAGCAATTGTGGCTTTGGCCATGGTGGAGGCCGATGGGACAACCGCAACCCTTGCCAGGGCTGGCATGACCAGCCTCGCGAGGATGGCTGGCGCGATCAGCCTCGTGATGGCGCCTGGCGTGATCAACCTTGCGAGGTCCGTCCTCGGGGCATTGCAGGCCTTCCACCGCTGCCGCCGTTGTCGGGGTCTGGGGTCCCGCGGACCCAAACTAGGTTCAAACTCTGGGGCGTGTATGAAGGATCCTGCTTCACCACGACACAATTCTCGCCGCTCTCACGGCCTGATCTCACCATGCACGCGTTAGCCGGGCTAAGAATTGGACATGATGGTTTACCCAGGTTCGGGTCACCTTGCGGTGTAAAACCCTATTCCTGCTTTGTGGTGGATTGCCTCGCGAGGAGGATGAGGATGAACTAGTATAAAGGGTGAGCTGCCTCACGAAGGCTCAGAGGGTGAGAATGAATCGATCTCCCTATGTCCCCTCTCTACAGTGGAGACTAGCCTATCCTTATACTAGGCCTGGTCCTCTTCCCTCATCGCTTAGGCAGGAAGGGATACCACGGTGGCCAATTTTGAAGGGGGGCAGGAGTACATCCTATCTTGGCTAAAGGTGGTCTTCGTCTGCAAAGCTTCTGGTCATGACATAGCTGCGGGATCGTTGATGACCTATGTCCTGCCGAGCTCGTGGTCTTGGTCTTGTTGCACCGGAATGGAAACCTTTGGGGGATTCCCCGGGAACCCGCGCCTATCCTTGCTTCCTAAGCACCAAAATGGAAATTGCTTTGGTTTGTGTGTGCTAGCGCCCCCCTAGCCTTGGTCGTCATGGCTCACATCACCGCGAGCCTTGTAAGGTGAGGTACTAGCATAGAGATATCCGCCTCTCGAGAGGCAGCCTCGGGGGGTGGGAGTGGGGGGGTGGGGCTTCGTAAGGTCTCGACATCGTTTGCCTCACGAGGTTGGGGGCCCTTGCAAGGGTCTTGCTAGCGGAGCCTTGGAGCTAGGTCGCGTCGGGCCATCGGTGAATTCACATGATGGGCCATAGGCAGGCGGGCTTGGGTACCCCCATTCCTAGAATGCTGACAGTAGCCCCCGGGCCCACGGCGCGCTTGGCCTGGCTTTGAAGCGAAGGCAAGGAGTGAAAGGCCAGGCTTCACGCATGGCCCATGACGGGGATGCAGACGCCTCCACTTCCCTACATCATCTCGGCAACCGCCCAGGCTGATAAAAAGCCTGGCATGCATTGCGGAGCCATCATTGGTCGAAGGTGGAAGGGCGCCGGTTGGCCTTCTCTTGTTGCCTATAAGAAGGCGGGGGGGGGGGGGGGGGGGGGGCAGAGCCCCATCCCATCTGTCGGCGTTCTGGATACGGGGGTACCCAGAATTGCCTGCATGCGGCCCACTGCACGGCTCCATCGGTGGCCTAATACGGCCCAGCTTCAGCATCAACAACGCAAGACCCTCGCGAGGGGCCAAGCCTCACGAGGCGGGCGACGCCAAGGCCCCCCGAGGGACCGGCCTCCTCAGGCTGGCTCCCGAGGGGCGGAGAGCTCTATGCAAGGTGCACTTCGCGAGGCTCAGCTGATGTGAGCCATGACGACCAAGGCCAGGCAGACGCCAGCAGGCGTAGAGCACCAGTTTCCTCTTTGGTGCAAAGGAGGCAAGCAGCAGGCGCGAAGTCCTGAGGAATCAGCCAAAGGTTTCCATTCTGGTGCAACGAGACCAAGACCGCCAGGACGGCAGGACGGAGGTCATCACCGAGCCCACCGCAGTGTCACGACCAGAGGCTTTTTGTAGGCGAAGACCACTTTAGTCGGTATAGGATGTACTACTTGTCCCCCTTCAAAATTGGCTGTTGTGGGATCCCTTCCCGCCAACATTTGGGAAGAGGACCATGGCCACTATAAATATGACTTAGCCACCACCAAAGGGGGGATCCCAATGGGGCGAAGCCATTCCTCCTGGACAGCTCTCTTGAGCTCAAGAACACCTCACCTCCTGAGGCCAGTTCATCCACTGTACCAGTTCATCCTCAGCCCTTCGAGGCAATCCACCAAAAACACTGGAGTAGGGTATTACACCACAAGGTGGCCCGCACCAGGATAAACTGTTGTGTCTCTTTGTCCTTTTGAGCTCGACACACTAGGCTTAGGAAGACCGTGAGTAGGCAGGCTTGGTAGGTTGAGATCTCCACACGCAGACCAGAGTTCAAACCTATCAAGGGTTTGCGGAACCCGAAATCTGACACAATCTCTGTCTTCTCGCCAGTTCGCCCCCAATCCTCGCAGCAGTGACCATGGCACCCGTGAGGAGGTTCATTGCCGAGCAGAAAGGCAAGGCCCCCAGGGAAGGACCGGACTCGCCCCCATCAAAGAGGGGGCACGACCGCCCTTGCAAGTCCATGGCTACGCTAGAAGCATCGTCCCAGAGGCGTGGGCACCCTCCACTGGAGGTTCACATAGGTTCCAGCAACCGCGGGAAGAACCCCTCCAGTGGAGGTGACCGCGGAAGTCGTGGTGGCCATGGCCAAGGGAGGAGGCACGCGGCTACCGTCTGGCCACTTCGCCCATAGGCCCATTTGGAAGACATGGCCCGCGAGTTCATGGTGCGGATGGAGAGTCCACCCTGCACCTGGATCCAGCTTATGCGCTCCTTTGCGGAGGAGCTACCGGCCGGAGAACCCATCGGCCTATGGCTGCAGCCCAACGACTACTGCAATAGGTCCTCTTGGGCGGAGGTCGAGGACTCCCTTTCGGGCTACGTATACCTGACCCTCGGGTGGCAAACGTTCGCCTGCGCTCGCGTCTTGAAGGGGGGGCACACCCTCCACTTCAAGTACAACGGGGTGATGGCGCTCTTCGTCAAGGTCTTCGGGGAAGACGGCAGGCGCCTGGGGTGCTGCATAGAGGGCGACATCAGCGGCAGCGACCAGCCCTCCGACGATGACAGCCACCTCGGCGGTGACGTCCTCGGCGGCAAACTTGCCCTTGGCAACGGCCGTGATGCCTCCAGCAGTGGCGGCACCCCCTCCGAAGGGAGCTCAAGCGACGATGACTATGACGATCCGCCACATCGCCTTACCCCAATCAAGGAGTAGGAAGACTCCGACTAGGCGCCACGACGCTGAAGTCAACGCCTCAGGAGCTGCTGCCCTCGGGAGGTCGCTTCTTTTATTTTTATTTCCTACACCAAAGTCATGAAGGCCCCGTGGGGACGTGTAAGGAACTGTGGAGCTTGCGCATTATCTTAATGTTTCCAGTCCATGTTCTTAACTACGTTGGCGCTTCTCGTTTGGGCACCGGTTCTCCCTTTTTTTTCCTTCGTGAATGCTTAGTGCTCTGCGTCGCCGGGACCCAGTCCCCAGGCAAGCTTCTACCATCGCCGGTATGCCAGGTTGCGGTGCCGTGTGCATGGCTAGGAGGTGAGCGACCCAAGGTCCGGTAAGAGCTCCCGAGATGTGATGCTCGATAGGTCCCTGTTGACAAACAAGCTGCTTCCGAAAGGTAAAAGAGGAGGGATTCCTTGCCCGAACAAGGTCGTGAGAGTCCAGGTAAGGCATGAAGGGTAAGGCTGACGCCAGGCGCAAATAGGATAACTTAGCGTGGTGTCTTCGTGGCCCGTGGGGGGTTCCTGTGTCGTGGGGAAGCGCTTCTCTAGAGCTTTTGATCCTATGTACGCTTCTTGATTTAGCCTTTGCGGATCAAACAACTGCTTGATCGAAGCGAACCCTTCTAAGGTGGCCGGGTGCCAAAAAGGGGCCATCCGGACGCCTGACTCCCAGAATTCGTGCATATTGCCAGAATGCTAAATACAGAGGGCGGCGTGCGTTTCCTGGTCTGCTCCTGATTGTTCCTCGAGAAGACAAAGGCACTAAGGACCTGACGAGGTGATGTGCACGGGGCTGGACCGAGAGCTAGAGCTTAGTCGCTTAGATTTGTTCAACACTGTAGGGATGGACTAGAGCACAACCGTCGTCCCAGTAGCCCCCTCTCATGGGACATTTCAGGAGGAGAGCATGCAACGCATGAAGCCCGTGAAGTGGCGGCTCTGGAAGCGATGCGACATCAAATGCAGGGTTAAAAGCCATAGCAATTCACGAAATCATTAGCGGGTTGAGGTACATGAGCAAAATGATGCGGCTGCGGGGACTTGCCGATGCAGCCCGAGGGGCGCCCTTAATTGAACAAACCAAAAATTTACCTGGCAATGGTGCTGCTGAAACATTGTGGTAGTCGATGAAGCTTTCTCCTCGCGAGCTGGATGGCTCCGGAGGCTCGAGGGGCTCGCGAGGGCCCAAAACCTCCAGATATGCCATTGCCAGGCGTCGGGCCTCACGAGACGCATGCAGGGCTCGTGCGAGCCACTGGTACATAGCGCCCATGTTCACCAGGCCGAAAGACATGCGTACATAGTTGCAGGGATAGCACTAGCTCTGGCCGACGCGTGACAGCCAGAACAAGTCCTGAGATGCAGCCCTGTTGAGACTTGGGATGTTGTCGCAGACACGCAACCCGTCGCCCACATCGGGGGTGGCGGCTGCACCGGTGGAGGGTGCGGGGCGGCGCTCGCGCGCATGGCTTGTGCCTCCTAAAGTTCCTCGATCGCCTCAGTGCTGAATTCTCTTGCCCCTGGCGCCTAGTGCTTTGCTCCTTGCTTGTGGGGGCGCGTGCCAAGGCACGCCTCCAAGTGGTGCCCTAACACCTTCCTCGTGGCACTGGTCAGGTCAGAGGCTCTCCATACGGAAGCCCTCGAGCCCGTCCCGAGGGAGGCGCTGGGCGCGCCTTCCTATGCAGGAGGAAGGGGCGCCCCAAAGTAGATATGGAGCCTGAGGCATTGCTAGCAAGCTTCTTGGCCTTCGGGCGACTCTTGGGGAGGAGTTGCTTCTTCTTTGCCGGCGTGACTTCAAAAGGCACGGCTTCACCTTCGCCATCTGAGCTCTCGACTGCCGTAGCCCGATAAGCATGCTCAAGGGAGCAGACCATGTCCTTCTCATCACAAGCGATAGTGATGACACCGCTGCACCCTGGCATCTTGAGGATGTTGTAGCCGTGGTGGGTAGCTACCATGAACTTGGCGAGGGCAGGATACCGGAGGATGGCGTTGTACGGGAGGCCAATGTGGGCCACATCAAAGTCGATGAGCTCGGTGTGGTAGTTGTCGCGCTTGCCGAAGGTGACGGGAAGGCGCACCTGCCCAGGGGCGTTGTGGAGCCATCAGTCACCCCTGAGAAGGGCTTGGTTGGCAGGAGTTGGTCATAAGGCACTTGGGGGGCATGAGTTGGTCATAAGGCACTTGGAGCGCATCGAACGTCTCCACAGAGAGGACGTTGAGGTTGGCACCACCATCGATGAGGGTCTTGGTGACTGAGATGTTGCTAGTGGTGGGCGTGCACAACATGGGGAGCACGCCAGCGGTGGCTGAGCACTTGAGGCGGTCATTGGAGTCAAACGTGATGGTGTATTGTGACCACTTGAGGGGACGCGGGGTCTCAAGCCTAGGGAGGGCCGCATTGACTTCGCATGAGAACTGTTTTAAGATGCGGTTTGAGGCGGGCACCTGAGCTCCGCCGAGGATGCAGGCAACTGCGCGAGGCTCCTAGTAGCCCCTGGCCCCTTCATCTTGTTGGTTTTCTTCATTCCTCCTTAGTGGTGGCTGCAGCGGAGGAAGGCCAGCATTGCCCTTAGGACGGGCCTCGCGAGGTTGATCGCGCTAGGCACCATCATGAGGCTGGTCATGCCAGCCACCCTCACGAGGTTGTTCATGCCAGTCCTAACGTGGGTTGCGGTTATCCTTGCGGCCTCCGCCATGGCCTCCTCCACGATGAAAGCCACGGTTGTTACGCTCAGGGCGGAAGCCTAGACGCTTGTCCCGGAGCACTCTAAGCTCCTGGTAGTCTTCGGTGTTGTGGGTGTGAACCTCATGGAGGATGCAGAACAGGAGAGCCTCGTTGGGGGCCTGTCGCGGTCTCAGTCGCTCTTCAACTCGTGCTCCGCCACCAGCACAACGGGGACCTTGTGCTTCACTTCCTTGGCCTTGGCCTTCTTGTCTTCGGGATCGGCCTCAGGGTGCTTGAGGAGGGAAAGGCGGCCTTCTTCAGCCCTGGTACACTTATCGGCAAGGTTGAACAGCTCCAGCGCTGAGCATAGATCATCGTTGATGGCGAGCTCCTCACTAATCTTGACGGCAGTTACACCCTGAATGAACGCAGAGATGATGGCCTTGTCGGATGCCTTCAAGACCTTGAGGCGTACTTGGGTGAAGCTTTGCATGAACTTTCGAAGGGTCTCGCCTGGCTGCTGCTTCATGTGCCATAGGTCGTTGACGGTGAGGGTGCGGTCGCGGGTCCCTCGAAATTTGGCGGTGAACCGCTCGTGGAGCTCCTCCCACGAGGAGATGGATCCCTTGGGGAGGTGCATGATCCAGGAGTGTGCGCCGTCCTTGAGGGCCATGGGGAACCAGTTCGCCATGACCTTGTTGTCACCATTCACCGCTTCGATGCTCAATGAGTAGAGCTGGAGGAACTCTGCAAGGTCATGAGTGTCGTTGTAGTGCGGGGGCAAGTCTGGCTTGAACTTGACCGGCCAGACGACACAACATAGTTCACGGGAGAAGGCGCAGCAGCCTGCTGCGCTCATAGGGGCAACCCGTGCGACAGGGGCACGGTCCTGACGCCCACCTCTTGCGGCATCCAGGACAACTCGGTCTTGAGGCTGGCGCAATGGTGCTGGCAGCGCGCACGCATCATACTGTGGCCGTTGCACGACCTGGCAGTTTGCTTCGTCCCGCCTGGAGCCGATACTCCATGCTGCAGGCCGCGCGGATGCGTGTCACGCCTTGGTTCATTGCCTGTGCTGCACCAACACTACTAGGAAAAACCTTATACATAGAATATTACCAGCAGCGCACTTCAAAATACAACGCTATTGCTATTTAGCAGTAGCGCGTGCTAGAAAAGCGCGCTACTGAAAGAAAAATAGCAGTAGCGTGCTCAGTTCAAACCGCGCTACTGCTATAATTGCCATGACCTCGCCGTCAATCTAGTTATAGCAGTAGCGCCCTATTCCGTACCGCACTACTTCTATAGATGTTAGCAGTAGTGCGTTTCTTTAAAGTTCTCTACTGCTAAGTTTAGTCCACAAGTTTAGTCCCACCAAGCTCCACGAATAGGGTGTTTACCAGCTTAAATATGTTACTTCTCAAACTATCACAACCACTTGGTCTTCACTGAACTCTATCTGTAGAATTTGTGGCTGCAATATGAGTCTTCTCCGGTTTCTATCGGAGAGGACTCATATTGACAATTCAGATTGTACACAAAAAGATCATTGATGGCCAATGTATTTTTGCATTGACAGACAATGTATTTTTGCATGCTTACACTTAGCAGTAGCGCATATCCTAGCCCAGCGCTACTGCTATTCTCCTTAGCTGTAGCGCTTTTTCGTACACGTGCTACTACTAACCTTACCTTATCCCCCACGCGGCCGACCCTCTCTCTCACTCACTCTCCCTCTTAGTCACTCTCGCCCGCGCCGATACCCGTCGTCGTCCATCGCCGCCGCCGCCGTCGTCCGTCCTCCATCGAGGTACTCCCTCCTTCCGTCCCTCCTCCTCCCACCGCGCCCTCCTCCCTCCGCCTGCGGCCGCCCCGTCCTCCCTTCTCTGCCGGCAGCCCTCCTCCCATCACCCCTTCCTCCTCCTCCCACCGCCCCTCCCTCCTCCACCTCCGGCCGGCCCCTCCCCTCCTCTCTCCTTCCTCCCTCCCTTTTCTCTGTTCTTACAAATCGTAGGTAATTTAAATGTAGATTTTAGAATGTAGTCATTGTAGACTGTAGGTTTTTTAATAGACTATTTTTTTTTACTATTTTAGGTGTTTTGAATAAAATAGAAGTAAGAAAATTTAGGGTAGAACTAGGGTAGTAGAATTTTTAGCAAGTGTTTAATAGAAATAGTTTATTTAGTAAGTGAATAATATAACTAGTTTATTTATATTAAGTGCTTAATAGAACTAGTTTATTAAGTAAGTGCTTAATAAAACTAGTTTATTTATAGTAAGTGCTTAATATAACTAGTTTATTTAGTAATTAGTTAATAAAACTAGTTTATTTAGTAAGTAGTTAATAAAACTAGTTTATTTAGTGTTAGGATTATATATAAGATATTTTCAAATGTTTTTCTTCATATTTCAACCATTGAAATGCAATGATCATCGATAAGTGGCCTATGTTTTGCCGGAGTGTTGATTAATTTCCGTTCCGGCAAATTTCAGGCGCTCGATATGTCCTTTTTTAGCGAAGGTCATGCCGGATTTTTTTGGGTTTTGCCATCGAGTTATAATCTTTGAATTTTGAACACAGGAGATGTCTGATGACGATGGCATCCCGGAGTGCGGGTACTTCTACGATGACCGGCGTGTGTGCGACAGGTATCCTCACCTGCAAAATGATAGGTTTTTCACCGTGAATCTGGAAGAGACCTTCAATGTTTGTACGGTACGCAAGGACAAGCATTTAATCATAATTAATATCATCACTTGTGCTTCTTTTGTTCAACGTGTAATTTATGGATTTTTTTCAATTCGATTAGTACATCCTGTGCCATGCTAGACCATATGTATTGGAGAAGCTTGGTTTTGGTTTAGATGACTTTGAGAATGTGGAGACGAGGAGGGCTCACTTAAGAACTAAACATGGTTATGAGTTTCTTGTTAAGTTCTACAATGCGGTCGATCGCTCCCATTTCGGTTGCTCTAATCGGGAAGCTCTCTGCAAGGCATATGGATTTGAGGAGGGAATGCGAAGAAGATTTGATGTTCGTCCCGAAGATTATTATGATGATGATAATATCGACATCTGGGTGGATGTGGATATGCCTCCAGTTTGACCTAGATGTGAGTTTGTCAAACTAATTTTTTAAGTTCAGTAATTTATGTTGTTAATTTAAAAATATTTGGTGTTTGTCCGTACTAAACTTATTTATTTATAATTGTCAGCATATTTCTTATCTTCAAGAAATACTCGGAAGGTAGTAGACAACACATACTACAGCTATGACTCTAAGCTTAATTGTGAGGAGAAAGGTTATCTTGTCTCATTCATAGCAGATGTTGATGCCTTCAAAACCAGTAACTCGATCAGCCCAAATTATACTAGATAAGTGCCACTAGTCCAGAAATTGCTTGATGGTAACTTCATTGCCAAAAACTTGGTAATATTTTGTTAATGATGGTTACTTCATTGCATACATTATTCTTAAGTAAAATACATTGCTAACTATATATGTTACTATTTTGTTTTTGAACAGAGGCTCCCGAAGCAGGTTGTGCCTGACATGCTATTTACCGAAGGTGATATGCATATGGTTAGCTTACGACCAACTCCTTCGAAGGCTTACCATAGTGCATACTCGATTTCTTCAAATGATGGAAGGCTCAAAATCAAAGAATGGAGCAAAGTGATGAATGCGCACACGCAAAGAATTGGAGACAAAATGAATGTGCGCAAGCCACAAGTTGGAGATAGGTTTATGTCCATTCTCCATTGTGGTGAAGGGCCGGTTTATCCGTTTTATGGTTTTTCAGCAAGGAGAGAGGAGTAGGTCCTAAGTATTAAGAACAATTAGTTAGTGTTGATTATATATGACTACAATGTCTTAGACTTGATGGTGATGCTGAGTAGGAGTAGTGATTATGAGTACTATGATGATGATGAGGAGGAGTTGTTATTATAACTAGTGACGAAGTTGTTATATGATGTCTCATCATGGACGAAAATGATGATTATGGGGATTTATATGACAATGATATATTACGATGATAAGTTGTTAATGATATTATGATGATGATGACGATGATGATGGTAAGTTATTATGTCATTGGGTGAAAGAACCGCAGATTAGTTTCAAATGGATGGATCCAAAGTGACCATTGGTTGCTTTGGATCCATGCACTTGAAACTAATCCAAGGTTCTTTCACCTAATAATTTAATAACTCATTATGATGTAAAAACAATCTCTAAATTGCTACTGTATGAAAAATTGTATACAAGTGAATGAATACAACCTAAAATTCAACAGAAATGGAATACAATAGTAGTAGAGGTTGTTTCCGAAAGCGCTACTAGTAATTAGCAGTAGCGATCGGCTTGGAAACCGCTACTACTAAGTAGACATAGCAGTAGCGAGGGCAAGTAGGCACTACTGCTAAGCTTTAGCTATAGCGCCATATCAGTAGCGCGCTTACCCGCGCTACTGATAGGCCAAAAACCAGCACTACTGCTAGGCTTTTCCCTAGTAGTGCAAGGAGGAGGTGGAGGTGCGTCATGAGCCACGTTGCCCGCACGAGACGGCGGCGGGCGGAGCGAGTGGGAGGGTGCTGGGGCCCCGCCCACGGTGTTGACGAGCTCGGTGATGCGGCCCATCTAGGTGTCGTAGCACTTGTTGACGGGGCGGTAGTGCAGCAGTTCGCGTGCCATGAGCAGCGCAGACTGCGCGTTCACCGGCCCGCGGTGGGCATGGGAAGACGAGGCCGTGGTGGGGGTGAGGGAAGGAGTGGCGGTGTGGCCATCACACGGCACGAAAGGAGGCAGCAAAGAATCCTGTTTCTCATGAGCAGCAAAGTCAATGGCGGCGTTGACCACCAGAGAAGAAGAGTGATGAGGGGCGTCGCGGCCAACCGGCGCCGTCTAAGCAACGCAAGCGGCCTGGCGCTTTGCATGGATAGAGTGCTTTAGCCATGGATGCACAGAGCAAGGACGGAGCATGGACAATGAAGAAACAGAGGCTTCGACATGTCCCTACTTGGCGCGCCAAATGTCAGAGTCTGGAGTTCCGCGGACCCAAACTAGGTTCGAACTCTAGGGCGTGTACGAAGGATCCTGCTTCACGACAACACGCTGCTCACCGCTCCCACAGCCAGATCTCACTGTGTGCACGCGAGCCAGGCTAAGAATTGGACACGATGGTTTAACCAGGTTCGGGCCACCTTGCGGTGTAAAATCCTACTCCTACTTTGTGGTGGATTACCTCATGAGTAGGATGAGGATGAACTAGTACAGAGGGTGAGCTGCCTTGCGAGGGCTCAGAGGGTGGGAATGAATCGATCTCCCTGTGTCCCCTCTCTACAGTGGAGACTAGCCTATCCTTCATCACTTAGGCGGGAAGGGATACCGATGTGGCCAATTTTGAAGGGGGGCATCAGTACATCCTATGCTGAATAAGGTGGTCTTCGTCTGCAAAGCTTCTGGTCATGATGCAGCCTTGGGCTCGATGATGACCTCTCCCCTACGAGCCCGTGTTCTTGGTCTTGTTGCACTGGAATGGAAACCTTTGGGGGATTCCTCAGGAAACCGCGCCTGTCCTTACTTCCTTAGCACCAAAATGGAAACTGCTCTGGTCTACACCCGCTGGCACCCCTGGCATTGGTTGTCATGGCTCACATCATCACGAGCCTCGTGAGGTGAGGTACCTGCATAGATATATCCGCCTCTCAGGAGGTTGCCTCGGGGGGGCGCCCTTCAAGAGGTCTCGACGTCGTTTGCATCACGAGGCTGGGGACCCTCGCGAGGGTCTTGCTAGCGGAGCCTTGGAGCTGGGCCGCGCTGGGCCATCGGTGAAGTCACGCGTTGGGCCAAAGGCAGGCGGGCCTGGGTACGCCCATTCCCAGAACACCGCCAGCCGCCGCCCAGAAGGAACGATAATAACCTACAGGACGAGGGGGCTGGGGGCTACCAGGAGCCTCGTGCCGTGGCCTGCATACTCGGAGGAGCTCGGGTCTTGCGTCAAACTGCCTCTTCAAGCAGTTCTCTCGCGAGGTGAACGTGGCCCTCCTGGGGCTTGAGGCTATGCGTCCTCTGGAGTGGTCGCAGTATGATATCACCTTCGATTCCAAGGACCACCTCAGGTGTTCAGCCACTGCTGGCGTGCTCCCCATGTTGTGCAAGCCCACCATCAGCAATGTCTCAGTCATGAAAACCCTCATTGATGGTGGCGCCGGCCCCAACGTGCTCTCTATCGAGACCTTTGAGACGCTTGAAGTGCCTTACGATTAACTCATGTCCACCAGGACATTCTTTGGGGTGACCGATGGCTCCACCACTCCCCTAGGGTAGGTGCGCCTCCGAATCACCTTCGGCACTTGCGACAACTACAACACCGAGCTCATCGACATCAATGTGGCCCACATCAGCCTCCCTAACAACGCCATTTGGGGTATCCACCCCTCTCCAAGTTCTTGGCGGCAACCCACCATGGCTACAACGGCCTTAAGATGCCAGGGTGCAACGGCGTCATCACCATAGCCTGTGATGAAAAGGATGCAGTCTACTCCCTTGAGCATGCCTACCGGGCCACAGCGACTGTCAACTCCGACGGTGAGGGAGACGTCGCGCCTCCTGAGGTTGTCCACGCGAAAAAGAAGCAGCTCCTCCCCAAGAGCCATCCTGAGGCAAAGAAGGCACCAGTTGGCGACACCTCAGGCACCGTGCCTACCGCCGGGGAAGGCTATTGTGGTCTTGTCATGACAGATGTCCTCGTGAAAGAACTTAGTCGTGAGGCCATCGCAACTAGGTAGTAGCTTGAACGGGGTTGGTCGGAATCAAGAGATGCGATATTTTACCCAGGTTTGGCCCCTCACGGTGGAGGTAAAATCCTACATCCTACTTGATTGATATTGATGATGATGATGATCTCAATTACAAGGGCGGTGTTTTGCTACCTCTATCTCGAGAGCGTGTACTTTGATCTTGTCTAAGACGTGTTTGTCTGTCTAAACTTGTCCCTCTTGGGGTGCCTTGCCCCTCCTTATATAAGTTGAAGGGGTCGGCTTACATGTAGAGTCCTAGTAGGATTAGGACTAGTCTATCTTCTATTAAAAGCCGGATACAAGTCCGGGTCTTGCTTCCCTTGCCAGGTCTTGCACTTCTTGGATCTTCTCCCTGAACCGGCCTTCCAAGATTCTCCTTGAGACGGCCCTCTCACGAGCCGCCTTCTGGGCATTGGGCCTTGCTGCTTGTCTGACCCACTAGCCAGATCAACAATGAGCCGCCAGGTCCAAGCGGGTTACCGATGAGGCGCCAAGTCCCGGCTGAGTCATACTTTAGGTCGGGTTATACTAGGGGTATATCCCTGACACACGCCTTCCTCTCGCATTGGAAGGTGCGCCTGGTGCCTCCCTCAGGACAGGCTCGAGGGCTCCCACCTGGAGAGCATTTGACCTGACCGCTGCAACGAGGGAGGTGCTCGGGCACCACTTGGAGGCTTGCTTCGACATGCGCCCCCGCAAGCAGGGAACACGATGCGAGGCGCCAGGAGCATGGGAGTGTTGGGGAACATGGTAATTTCAAAAAAATGCCTACAATCATGCAAGATCTATCTAGGTGGTGCATTACAATGAGAGGGGAGAGTGTGTCCATGTACCCTCGTTGACCGAAAGCGGAAGCGTTTAGTTAACGCAGTTGATGTAGTCAAACATCTTCGCAATCCAACCGATCCAAGTACCGAACATATGACACCTCCGTGTTCAGCACATGTTCCGCCCGATGACATCCCTCGTACTCTTGATCCAGTTGAGGCTGAGGGAGAGTTTTGTCAGCACGGCGGCGTGGCAACAGTGATGATGAAGTTACTGGCTCCAGGTTTCACCTAAGCACTATGATGATATGACCGAGGTGTGTAACTTGGAGGGGGGGCACCGCACATGGTTGAAAGATCAACTTGTGTTGTCCGTTGTGTCTTTCGGGTGCCCCCCCCAGCCCCCGTATATAAAGGAGGGGAGGAGAGGCCGGCCAACAAGGGTCACGCCAGCGAGAGGGGAGTCCTACTAAGACTCCAGTCCTAGTAGGATTCGGCCCCACGCTTTTTTTCCTTCTACAGGAGAGGGAAAAGGGGAAGGAGAGGGAGTAGGAGAAGGAAAGAGAGTGGGTGAGGGAGTCCTGGATAAGGGGGTATCTGGACAGCCGGACTATATACTTTTGCCGGACTGTTGGACTATGAAGATACAAGATTGAAGACTTCATCCCGTGTCCGGATGGGACTCTCCTTTGCATGGAAGGCAAGCTTGGTGATCCGGATGATAGATCTCCTTCTTTGTAACTGACTCTATGTATCCCTAGCCCCCCTCCGGTGTCTATATAAGCCGGAGGGTTTAGTCCGTAGGACAACACAATCATAATCATAGGCTAGCTCCTGGGGTTTAGCCTCTACAATCTAGTGGTAGATCAACTCTTGTAATACTCATATCATCAAGATCAATCAAGCAGGAAGTAGGGTATTACCTCCATCGAGAGGGCCCGAACCAAGGTAAACGTCGTGTCCCCAGTCTCCTGTTACCATTTGCCTTAGACGCACAGTTCGAGACCCCCTACCCGAGATCCGCCGGTTATGACACCGACATTGGTGCTTTCATTCAGAGTTCCGCTGTGTCGTTGCAACAAGGCTTGATGGCTCGCCTCGTTGTCAAGGACAACATCACCTCTGGAGGAGAACTGGCCCTAGGCCAAACTTTCCGGCTGGGCGGTTTCGTCATGACCGCCCGATCGGCTGTCGCACCGATGATGACTTCTCAGGTCATCAAAAACAGCCTCCACGTTGATTCGAAACTTTCCTAATAGATGGATCCAATGGAACTCTCCTCCCATAATGAGCTCTTGGATCGCATCGCCGCCCTGGGCATCGCTACAGACTATGATCGTATCGGGCTTAAACCCGACCATAGGGAGATTTACTCTTCGCCGGTCACCCATGAGATAGCGGTAGTGGAGGAACATCATACAAATTCTCCCTCTATTTTGAGGAAGAATTGTGTCCGGATTTCCGAGCTCTCTGAGCCGGACACCCGCTCGCGGGAGGACTGACCCGAACCCCGAACTTAGGATTAGGCGGTGGGACGAACAAATTGGGCAACATCCTAGAGCCCAAGCCGTTAAGCTTGGAAGCTTCTTTGCCCCTGGGTCTCAGATCGGGTCAGGATTCGGATTCAAAACCACCCACCCACCCAATTTTATTCAATCTTCTGCACATTAGACAAGAGCCACAAGAGACAGTACATCATTACTGGGCCAGATTCCTCCTTGTGGTAAACAGAGGCAAGGACTGTCGCGAGGAAGATGCAAGCTCCCTCTTTTGCAAAAGTTGCACGAACAAAGGGATCCTCAACGCTATAAGTCGCCGTGACATAGTACGCTTTGCTGACTTAACGGCCATAGGGCGGAAATACTGCGCGACGGAAAGCGCTTGGAAAACCCAAACAAACTTCTAGGACAATCCGGCTCTCACTAAACCCTCCATCCGAACTAAAAGGGCAAACTCTCATAAATTACCCGATTCAATTACCAAAAAACCAAAGCCTGATACAAGGCGCAGAACCATATTGGAGGAATGGCTCCATGGGCCATGCAAAATTCACAGCACTCCGGATACCACGCCAACTCATAGCCTTAGAGCATGTTGGATACTCCGGCAGGTAGCAAAGAGCAGCGAGGATCTCCTCTTAAACCATACAACAGAGCAACATCCCGTCGGAAACAACAATATGATATTTGCAGTCTTCGAGACTTTCGCCTCAAATAATAGGCGCAAGCGAGCTCAGCGCAGCCTCGCCGAAGTCTACCACGTGGCAACAATAAACCCATGGAACGACATGGCTATAACTTACAATGCCAGTGACGAACCTCAATTCCGAACAGTCCGGGCACCAGTCGCTTTGGTCCTTAGTCCAATCATGGACGGCTTCAGGTTCACTAAAGTGCTCATGGACAGTGGAAGGGGACTAAACCTCATCTACGAGGAAACCCTTAACAAGATGGAAATTGACAAGATCCGCATTGAGCAAAGCAGCACGACCTTCAGGGGAATCATCCCTAGTCGGGAGGCGCGATGCGCGGGAAAAATCACACCGGATGTGGTATTCGGCACACCGGAGAATTACAGGTCCGAAGAAATTACATTCCAAGTGGCCCCGTTCAGCAGCGGATACCACACCCTCTTAGGGCGGGTGTCGGTGTCAAAACCGGCGGATCTCGGGTAGGGGGTCCCGAACTGTGCGTCTAGGCGGATGATAACAGGAGACGAGGGACACGATGTTTTTACCCAGGTTCGGGCCCTCTCGATGGAGGTAAAACCCTACATCCTGCTTGATTAATATAGATGATATGGGTAGTACAAGAGTAGATCTACCACGAGATCAAGGAGGCTAAACCCTAGAAAAAGCTAGCCTATGGTATGATTGTTGTAATGTATGTTGTCCTACGGACTAAAGCCCCCCGGTTTATATAGACACCGGAGAGGGCTAGGGTTACACAGAGTCGGTTACAATGGTAGGAGATCTACATATCCGTATTGCCAAGCTTGCCTTCCACGCCAAGGAAAGTACCATCCGGACACGAGCCGGAGTCTTCAATCTTGTATCTTCGTAGTCTTGGAGTCCGGCGGACATTGATAGTCCGGCTGTCCGGACACCCCCTAGTCCAGGACTCCCTCAGTAGCCCCTGAACCAGTCTTCAATGACGATAAGTCCGGCGTGCACAATGTTCGGCATTGCAAGGCGGGTTCCTCTCTTGAATAATCCAGAGAAGATCATGAACACTAGGATAGTGTTCGGCTCTGCAAAATAAATTCCACATTCCACCGTAGAGAGAATAAAATGTACACTTAGTTCAATCTGCTGACGTATTATGCGGCGCGACATCACACCGCCACAAGGCCTTTGTTTGAATTACTATACCACCTCAGCACATTTTAGTGAAGCGGTTTCCTTGGCACGTCTTGTCGAAGCAGAGATCGTGTTCCCCTTATTCCGGGATTCTCATCAATACGTGCGTGGGTAACCCAACCGCGCCATTGATGGTGGCGCTTGGGAGACAAGCGAGTTTTACCAGGCTGGTGGGGGACGTATAGTTTTGTCCGCCTATATATAAGGGATAAGGATTCACCTTCTCACCTACGCCTTCTTCCTCCTTTGCTTATCCATCCCCGCGAACTCAAGCTCCAACGCCCAAGCTCGCGCATCTCGCCTCGACCTTCTTTGAATATGTCCGGAGCGGGAGGTAAATGGTTAGCCTCCACCGTCAAGGAGGACGACATCACCAAGCTGCGCAGCGCCGGATACCTTTCCGGCGATATCGCGCATCGGCTGCCCGACGAGGGGCAGCTCATCCCTACCCCCGGGCCTCATGAGAGGGTCGTCTTCCTCCCCCACTTCCTCCGCGGACTGGGCTTCCCGCTCCATCCATTTGTCCGGGGGCTCATGTTTTACTACGGCCTGGATTTCCACGATCTGGCGCCGAACTTTATCCTCAACATCTCGGCGTTTATCGTCGTGTGCGAGGCCTTCCTCTGCATCCGGCCCCACTTCGGCCTGTGGCTCAAGACCTTCAACGTCAAGCCGAAGGTTGTGAAGGGTACGCAAGCGGAATGCGGAGGCGCCATGTTGGGCAAATTGCCCAACGTCCCTTGGCTGGAAGGGACCTTCGTGGACTCCGTCAAGGGGTGGCAATCGGGGTGGTTTTACATCACTGAGCCGCGCAAATCCACATGGGCGGCGGCCCCCGAGTTTAGATCTGGCATCCCCACACAGCTCACCTCCTGGAAAGAGAAGGGCTTGTAGTGGGGGAATCCGGTAGAGGTGACGGGACTCCGAGCATGTATCAAGAAGATGGTGAGCAATAGGCTCAGGCTCGTCGACGTGGTCCAAGTCATGCTCATCCGACGGATCCTCCCATGCCAAGAACGGGCATTTAATTTGTGGGAGTTCAATCCGGAACAGCACCAGGTGCTAAGCAGGCTCTTCGATACAACATACGAAGGCGCCTGGAGGGTGCTGTTCAAGGGCGCCGAAGCCCCCGTGTCCGCGACCGAAGACCGCGGATTCAGCTCGCAGTATCCAACTAACAAGGTAAGTGATTCAACCCCATTACGGGACACTTGTGATAATTAGATTGACTCTAGCGAGGTCTCATTCTGCCTCTTCCTTTGACAGGAAAGGATGGAGGAGGCCAAGCTGCTCATCAGCCCGGCTCCCATGCCAGAAGACCCAGTGGACGCCCGCTTAACAGGGCTGCTGGTTCCGGCACCGCACGTGGTGCCGGAGAAGAAGGCCAAGAAGGTGGCTGCGGGGACTCGAAAGAGTTCCCGCAATCAGGCGTCTGACGACGACGAGGACTCCTCTCCTGAAGACGAGGAGGAGGAGTACTCTCTCCCGGAGGAGGGAGAGAAGAAAAGGAAGGCTTCCCCCATCGGGGAGGCCGAAGGGTCCAAGAGGGGGAGAACTATCCCCCCGGACAGTTCCGCCAACATCAGCATTGGTGAGGATGACTGGCCTCCAAGGGCCAGGCGTCCGGCAAGATCATAAGTATCCGGATCCTTGATGTGTAATTTATTTTATGTCGCGTAGTATCCTTCTAACGCCTCATTCTGCCCGTAGTCCGGCCAATGATGATCTCCCCGACTCATCGAGCAGGTCATTGGCCTCGTCGGAGGTGAATTCCATCCCGACTGCCTCCACCCCACGCGCCGACGAGGACGTCGACATGGGATCCCAAAGAGGGACCCATCAGGAGGAGGCTCCAGAGGCACCGTCAGGCAGCCTCCCGGACTTCGTGCCGGACTCTACATCAGAACCTGCAGTGGTTCCAGAGTCCGGCAAGCGGCCCCTTCGAAAGAAGGGCAGGACCGTGACGCCGGCGGCCTACGTCCAACCGGAGGCGCCGGATAACCTGCTGGATGCGCTTAAAGGCGCTTCCATCGAGGAAGAACACCGCACTATCATGAGTGTGGTGATTGAGAAGGTTCAGCTTGCTAAGAGTGGGCTGACCGAAGCCTGCAGCAGCCTTTTAACAGGCTTTGAGGTAAGAAGTAAAAATTATGTAATGTAATACCGCATAGACAGTAGCCCCTGATGCTTAGTTCGGTGTTCGGAAACAAAACTCGGACTAAGGATCTTTAACAAGATATACGCAGGGTTGCCTAAAATATGTCAATATGGGTTTGCAGGCTGCGCTGCTGACCTCTGCCGCACTAACGGCGGAGGTTGACGCGCTCAAGAAGGATCTCGAGCGGTCCGAGCAAGAGCTCGGCCATGCAAAGAAGCAGCTCGAGGAAAAAGAAGGTGAGTAACACCTCTTTGAATAAGTACCTTACAGAAAAGGATTTTGGTTGCAAATAAAATTAACAAGGATAATATGTGTATTGCAGGGGCCACTAACGAGGTGGCAGCCCTGCGGGATGCTGTGTCCGTGGCCGAACGCAATGCGGCCGCGGAACGGGCTGAGCGAGAAAAGCAAGAGGCACGTGTGGCGGAAGTTCGGCAAGAGCTCCAGGCTCTCATGGAAAAACATGAGAGTTTGGAGCGTGACTCCAAGACTCGAGGGTCCGAGCTTGCCTCGGCTCTCGAAAGTGCCAAGTCCGCCAAGGCCGAAGCCCGTAAGGCCCTTCAGGAGGTTGAGGACATAAAGAAGATAGCGGCGGGTAAGGCGTTTTTCATGCAAATCAGGCATGTTAATGTGAACTACCTGACACTTACCCGCATTCGGAGCTCTCCAGGGGCGTTTGCAGATCTGCCACGTAGTGCGTCTGATGCCACCGCATTCTATCGTGGCGAGGAGGGGAGCTCGATGGAGAAGGTTTTCTGGTCTCAGTATACTGAGGCCGGCCATCCGGTGCCCCCAAGCGACCAGCTGAAGCAGCTGGTCGAACTCCACAAGGTAGCTGAGGAGGCCATGAAGGGCCTCATAGTCCGGCTGTGGCCTGGACAGGCCATGCCTGGTAGCTACTTTGGCCTCGTGCGGCGGCTGGTAGATGCATGCCCCAGGCTGGATGTAGTCAAGCGCTCCGCCTGTATCGAAGGCGCTCGTCGGGCCCTTGCCCGCATAAAGGTGCAATGGGGCAAATTGGATGCGGAGAAGCTTCTCACGGACCCACCACCGCCGGGCAAGGAGTATCGCACGCCGGAGAAGTATTACAAAATTGTCCTGAAGGGAGCCTGCAATATTGCAGATGAGTTCTCCCGAAATCTAATCTTTGAGTGAACTCGCTGTTTATTTATCCTGTGCGCTGAAAACTTCGTTCATATGCGCCATGAGCAACGCTTGTTTAATTTAAAATATTACCTTCTGTGCGGCCGTTTGTAAAATCTGAGAGATGGCAAGTCGTTGGCTTCAGCCCCCAAGCCACAAGTGCTGGGGTGTTCGGGATAAACTTGAGCACTCTTGTTCCCATTTTTGGGTCCATCTAGGGAGGCGCTCAACACGACGAACAAGGCAACCGGACTTATAATGCTTGAACACTCTCACTTAGCCATAGAATTCTATAATTTTAAATTTCGGCGAAGCCCCTGGTATTCGGAAGGCCGAATCCGGGGCGCTATCCACGCCTTCATCGGACATTATCCGGAACTTCGCTCGAAGCGGCGTGAGTCTTTAAGGACCCGAAAAAACCTCTCGAACAGCGACCAGTCTCTCGCCTTATCATGCCAGTCAGTTTTAGCTTTCTCCACTGAGGCGTTAACCCGGCTCAACTGGGGCGCAATCGCAGTGGTTCTCCCAGTGCCACCTTAGCCGACAGAACGGAACGTAAGGCACCAAAACGTGGGAGCTGGGCAAACCCAACTATTGACCCAAGACATGATTCGGAGCCGATTCATATAATGCTATAAGTTCGGGGTGCCGCACTTGTGAAAGTGTTCGGACTTTATCACACCATAGAGTGGGGAACATAAGCCCCCGGTGTATTATGCCGTACCAAAATATACGGGTGCCAGATGTCATATAATGAGCATATATATATAAAATGTGATGCAATTGCGATCATAAAGGTGCTGCATTATTAATGAAAGAAAAAGTCTGCTAGTAGAGCGGACTGATACAAATAGTGCGGTAAGCAAGGGATTTGGACTAAATAAACATGTCCCCCTCCAGGGATGAGCTGCGGATTTGGTGTATATAATCGAATTTAATGCTCATAATTGAGACCACCTGAGTGTTCGGCGCAGCCTTCTTTAGTCCCTGACAGTTGCATCATGAGTTCGGCAGGTTCACCGCCGGACAGGGCTTCTGGTCAACAGAGTCCTGTGTACAAAAAAGAAGAAAAATAATAATAATAAAGAGAGGCACATTTGCGAGCCCCTGGTGTGGTCGAACCGCACTCTGGGTCCGTTGTGATCGTGCCCCCTCCCCTGTGCCCATGGTATCTCCAAAGCGTAATGATGTACGCGGAGTGTTATTCTTGCGATCATACGCGGGCGAGGGTTGGGGCCGCATTGCTACGCGTGCTCTGACCGCGCCAGGTGGTCTTGGTTGGCACTGCTCCGGGCGCGCTTTGCTGTATCCGGCCGTTTAACGGCCGGACTCGAGAATTGCCTTAGAAGGCTGCTCTGTACTTCTGCCGCGAGAGCCGCTGTATGTTCCTCCGTTCGGAGGGAGCGTTCCGTATTCCCATTGACCGTGATGACTCCATGAGGGCCTGGCATCTTGAGCTTTAGGTATGCATAGTGCGGCACCGCGTTGAATTTGGCAAACGCGGTTCGCCCGAGCAGAGCGTGATAGCCGCTGCGAAACGGGACTATGTCGAAGATTAACTCTTCGCTCTGGAAATTATCCGGGGATCCGAAGACCACTTCCAGTGTGACTGAGCCTGTGCAGTTGGCTTCCACTCCTGGTATGACACCTTTAAAGGTTGTCTTTGTAGGTTTAATCCTTGATGGGTCTATGCCCATTTTGCGCACTGTATCCTGATAAAGCAGGTTCAGGCTACTGCCGCCGTCCATCAGGACTCTCGTGAGGTGGAACCCATCGACGATTGGGTCTAAGACCAATGCGGCGAATCCGCCATGGCGTATGCTGGTCGGATGGTCTCTTCGATCGAAAGTGATCGGACAAGAGGACCATGGGTTGAACTTTGGGGCGACTGGCTCCATCGCATAGACGTCCCTTAGTGCGCGTTTCCTCTCCCTCTTGGGTATGTGGGTCGCGTATATCATATTCACCGTCCGTACTTGTGGGGGAAAACCCTTCTGTCCTCTGTTGTTCGGTGGCCGGGTCTCTTCCTCGTCGTCGCTATTTAGCCCCTTGTCATTGTTTTCGGCAATTAACTTGTCGGCCTGCCTGAACACCCAGCAATCTCTATTGGTGTGGTTAGCTGGCTTTTCAGAGGTGCCATGTATCTGGCATGAGCGGTCGAGTATTCGGTCCAGATTGGACGAACCCGGAGTGGTTCTTTTAAATGACTTCTTCCGCTGACCGGGTTTAGAGCCCCGGAATCCGGCATTGACTGTCGTATCCTCCTTATCGTCGCCGTTAATTCGGCGCTTGTTTTTATTTCGACGTGACCTGCCGTTGTTGTCCTTAGTACCCGGACTGCCAGAATGTTTACGGAGATTGTTGCTACGGGCTAGCCAGCTGTCCTCTCCCGCACAAAAGCGGGTCATTAACGATGTGAGGGCTGCCATGGATTTCGGCTTTTCCTACCCCAGATGTCGGGCTAGCCATTCGTCCCGGATGTTATGTTTGAAGGCTGCAAGGGCCTCTGCGTCCGGACAATCGACGATTTGATTTTTCTTCGTCAAGAACCGTGTCCAGAATTGTCTGGCCGATTCGTCTGGCTGCTGAATGATGTGGCTTAGGTCATCGGCGTCTGGTGGTCGCACATATGTGCCTTGGAAGTTATCAAGGAATGCGGCCTCCAGGTCCTCCCAACACCCAATTGACTCTGCAGGCAAGCTGTTAAGCCAATGCCGAGCTGGTCCTCTAAGCTTGAGTGGGAGGTATTTTATGGCATGGAGATCGTCGCCACGGGCCATATGGATGTGGAGAAGATAGTCTTCGATCCACACCGCGGGATCTGTTGTGCCATCGTAAGATTCGATGTTTACGGGTTTAAACCCTTCGGGGATCTAATGATCCATTACTTTGTCAGTGAAGGATAACGGGTGTGCGGCGCCCCTGTATTGAGCGATATCGCGACGCAGCTCGAGAGAGCGCTGTCTGCTGTGTTCGGCCCGGCCGGAGTTATTGTATCCGGCACGACGGTATTCGTCGTGGGTCATAGGGCGCCCACGTGATCCATAGATGGATGGATCTGGATTGCCTTGCTTTGTCCTCCAATATGTCTCGCAAGTCCGGCGCGTTCCCTCTTGGCTTCGTACTTTTGGAGCGATGCGGGGGTATGGTCTTGGCTGGGGGCTTGGATGCCTCTCTGTCACGACCATGGGGTGGTCGGTCAGCCATATCGTGCATTGGTGATGGAGGTACATGTGCTTCCTCCTCTAATCGGGGGAGCAGCTTGCGTTTTGGGTAACTTTTGGAGGGACGTTCGAGTTTATACTCTTCGGCCGCGAGGACCTCGGTCCATCGATCGGCTAGCAGGTCCTGATCAGCTTGAAGCTGCTGCTGCTTTTTCTTTAGGCTGTTTGCTGTGGCGATAAGCCTGCGCTTGAAGCGCTCTTGTTCGACGGGATCCTCGGGTACGACGAATTCGTCATCGTTGAGGCTTGCTTCGTCTTCGGAGGGAGGCATATACTTATGATCCTCAACCTCTTCGTCTGCCGCCCCCTCATGAGGGCTTGCTTCTGCATCCTCCTGCGCTGAGTCTTGCTGGAGGGGATTGTCTTCGGCACTCTCTGGAGTATTATTATCTCCTGTGCCGGAATCTCCGTTCTTGCTGTGGCGAGATTTAGAGCGACGCCGCTGACGCCGGCGCTTGGGATGTTTCTTTAAGGAATCTACCTCCGCTGTTCCTTCGCCGTCCCCATCTTTTGGGGTATCCACCATGTATACGTCATATGACGAGGTGGCCTTCCAGTGCCCTGTGGGCGCTGGTTCCTGTTCGTCTCCGGCATCGTCGTCCATAGCGTCGATGTCTTCGGAGTCGTAGTCTAGCATGTCGGTTAGATCGTCGACAGTGGCTACAAAGTGGGTGGTGGGTGGGCTCTGAATTTCTTCGTCGTCCGCATCCCAACCATCCTGGCCATAATCCGGCCAGGACTCTCCTGACAACGAGAGATGCTTTAGTGAATTTAAGATATCGCCAAAAGGCGAGCATTGGAAGATGTCCACGGCGGTGAATTCCATAACCGGCGCCCAATCCGGACCGATTGGTAGGGGCGCGGGAGGTTCGGAGTCCGGCGAGGAGTCCGGCGCCTCGGAATCACGAGTTTCGTAGGGGACAAGGTTAGTGTTCGGCTCCATCGCCGTGGATGTTGAAGCCCCCAGGGCGGCGCCTATCCACCGACCCTCGATCTGGGCGATCGGCTCCGGCTAATGGACGAAGCGGATCCGTGTGCGGCCACCAAGGCACTGTTCGGCGGCAGAGCTAGATCATGCCCATCGTCACAGTGCGGCGCGCTCGACCGTGGCTCGAGTCCGTCGAAGATCAAGTCTCCGCGGACATCGGCCGTGAAGTTTAAGCTTCCAAATCTGACCTGATGGCCAGGGGCGTAGCTTTCGATCTGCTCCAGATGGCCAAGTGAATTGGCCCGCAGGGCGAAGCCGCCGAATACGAAGATCTGCCCAGGGAGAAAAGTCTCACCCTGGACAGCGTTGTTGGTTGAAGATGCCATCAAGCCTATCGGTGACGACACAGAGGAACTCTCAATGAAAGCACCAATGTCGGTGTCAAAACCGACGGATCTCGGGTAGGGGGTCCCGAACTGTGCATCTAGGCGGATGGTAACAGGAGACGAGGGACACGATGTTTTTACCCAGGTTCGGGCCCTCTCGATGGAGGTAAAACCCTACGTCCTGCTTGATTAATATCGATGATATGGGTAGTACAAGAGTAGATCTACCACGAGATCAAGGAGGCTAAACCCTAGAAGCTAGCCTATGGTATGATTGTTGTAATGTATGTTGTCCTACGGACTAAAGCCCCCCGGTTTATATAGACACCGGAGAGGGCTAGGGTTACACAGAGTCGGTTACAATGGTAGGAGATCTACATATCCGTATTGCCAAGCTTGCCTTCCACGCCAAGGAAAGTACCATCCGGACATGAGCCGGAGTCTTCAATCTTGTATCTTCGTAGTCTTGGAGTCCGGCGGACATTGATAGTCCGGCTGTCTGGACACCCCCTAGTCCAGGACTCCCTCAGCGGGACACATTCACGAGTTTCCAGGCTATACCCCATTACGGGTACATGAAGCTCAAAATGTCCGGGCCCAATGGAATCATCACTCTAGCTAGTGATCCGGACATCGCACTCCGCGCCAAAAATAAAACCGCCGCCCTCGCCCTGGAGGCATTATCAGAAGCCCTCGCGGCCAAAGAACTGACAACGCTGCGAGCAACAGTGGACAGAGACGATGTGATACTCGACAAGCAACCTAAGTCCACCTCCTTTAAACCCGCGGAAGAGATAGTCAAATTCCAGGTCCACCCAACGGACCCTACAAAGACAGCTTCCATTGGGACACAGTTGAACCCCACAATAGACGCCGCACTGCGAGATTTCCTCCGTGAGAATTGGGATATCTTCGCCTGGCACCCTTCAAACATGTCGGGCATCCCACGCAGGCTGGCCGAACACAGCCTCAATATACTGAAAGGATACAAGCCAGTCAAGCAGACTCTTAGGCGCTTCTCAGAGCATAAGCGGCAAGCCATGGAAGAAGAGCCAGCCAAGCTACTCGAGGCCGGATTCATCAGAGATATCAAACATCTGGATTGGCTAGTAAACATGGTAATGGTACCAAAGAAGGACAAATCCTGGCGACTATGTGTCGATTTCAATGACCTCAATAAGGCTTGCCCTAAGGATCCCTTCCCCCTCCCCCGCATTGATCAAATCATCGACTCCACCGCAGGACACGACTCATTGTGTTTCCTCGACGCATACTCCGGATACCATCAAATCAAGATGGCGGAATCCGACCAGGCTGCAACAACCTTCATTACGTCGTACGACCCCTTTTGTTTCAATACCATGCCTTTCGGGCTCAAAAACGCCGGCGCAACCTATCAACGCATGTTTCAGACATGCCTGGAAAAACAAATCGGCAAGACAGTAGAGGCCTATGTAGACGACATGGTCATCAAAACAAGACACGTTGAAACTTTAATAGATGACTTGAGGCTTACGTTCGACAATCTCCGAACATACAACATCAAGCTCAACCCGGAGAAATGTGTCTTCGGTGTACCCTCCGGGAAATTGCTCGGCTTCATCGTTTCCAATAGAGGAATTGAAGCAAATCTGGCAAAAATCCGAGCTCTGTCACAGTTGGCTATCCCAACAGACCTCAAGCACATCTAGAAACTAACTGGATGCATGGCTACCTTAGGCCGCTTTATCTCCCGCTTAGGAGAAAAGGCACTACCTCTTTATTGCCTTCTTCGATGCACCGAACACTTCGACTGGACGGATGCGGCCACGGTCGGACTGGAAGAAATCAAGGCACTCTTGGCCACAAACCCAGTCTTGACCGCACCAAATACTAGCGAGCCCATGCTATTATACATAGCCGCAACAAACCAAGTTGTAAGCGCAGTGCTCGTCATCGAACGAGAAGCAGACGGACACAAGTTCCCGCTCCAAAAGCCGGTATATTACATGTCCACTGTCGTCACTCCATGCAAATCTCGGTACCCACACTATCAAAAGATAGCATACGCGGTCTTTATGGCATCCCGGAAACTACGACACTACTTTCAAGAGTGTTCTATCATGGTGGCCTCCGAAGTACCACTCAATGACATAATAAATAACCGTGACGCAACAGGCCGAATTGCTAAATGGGCTATTGATCTCCTTCCGTTCGACATAACATACAAACCATGATAGGCCATTAAGTCGCAAGTGCTGGCTGACTTCGTCGCCAAATGGACAGAAGCCGAACTCCCTAAAGAGTACGGTGCGTACTCAAATTGGATCATGCACTTCGACGGCTCTAAAATGCTGGCTAGATTGGGAGCGGGTGTTGTCCTAACATCCCCCACCGGAGACACGGTCTAATACGTACTCCAAATATTATACACAGACTCCAATAATGCAGCCGAATACGAGGCTCTGTTGCATGGTCTTCGAATGGCAGTCTCCATGGGCATCCAATGCCTCGAAGTGCGCGAGGCCTCGAACCTCGCAATATCTCAAATAAATGGAGACTTTGATGCCAAGGATCCGAAAATGGCGGCTTATCGCAATGCCGTCCTTAAAATGTCAGCTCGGTTCGAGGGGCTCGAATTCCACCATGTGGTCAGAGAAAATAATCAAGCGACCGATATCCTCGCCCGCATCGGCGCTAAATGCGACCCCGTCCCACCTAATATCTTCTTGGAAAGGCTGTTCAAACCGTCTGTGGTATGGGAAGGGGAGTCCGGCAATATTAGTCCGGCTCCGAACACAACCCCAGATTCCGAACCATCTAACATAATCGGAGGCTCTGCCACCGAAATAACACCTTCGGCCCACGAAATCATGGCTATCATCGCCCCATGGACCGAGCCCTTCTTGGCCTACCTAAATAGGTAAGAGCTCCCCGAAGACCAAAATGAGGTACGTTGTATTGTGTGATGCTCTAAGGCCTACAAAGTCCATGAAGGAGAGCTCTACAAGAAGATCACCACCGGAGTGCTCCAATGATGCATCTCCGAAGAAAAATGGCGGCAGCTCTTAGCCGAAATCCATTCCGGACTCGGCGGCCACCACGCTGAAGCCCGGGCACTCGTAAGCAAGGCCTTTCGGACATGTTTTTACAGGTCGACAGCCTGGGCAGATGCACAGGACCTTGTCTAACATTTCGTTGGTTGCCAACTATTTGCCAATCAGAGCCATATGCCCCCTACCACTCTCCAAACAATCCCCATAACTTGGCCCTTCGCAGTCTGGGGGCTGGAGAAGGTGGGACCCCTTAAAGGGGGAATCCAGAAGAAAAAATATTTATTGGTCATGGTGGACAAGTTCGCCAAATGGATAGAAGCCAAACCAGTGAATACGGCTGAATCCGGACCAGTGATAGACTTCATATCAGGGGTTGTACACCGTTACGGTATCCCCCACAGCATCATCACTGACAATGGCTCGAATTTTATAGCTGATGAGGTGAAAACTTGGTGCGGCAAAATGGACATCAAGCTCGACTACGCCTCTGTCGAATGTGCAAATGGTCTCATCATGAGCGGCATCAAACCTAGACTAGCGCGATCCTTCAAGGAATCAGACACACATTGGGTCGAGGAGCTCGACTCCGTACTCTAGGGGCTATGGACCACGCCGAATCGTACCACCGGATACACACCATTTTTATGGTGTACGGCACAGAAGCAGTGCTAGCCTGCGGCTTAATCCATGACTCACCTGCGTGCGCATGTACGAAGAGAAGGAAGTCGAGCTAGATCGGCAGGACAACTTAGATGCTGTGGAGGAGGAGTGTGACGTTGCAAAAGCCCGTTCCGCATTCTATCAGCAACAAGCTCGAAGGTATCAAAGTAGAGAAGTACGGGCCAAAACTTATAACATTAGCGAACTAGTTCTACGCGTCCCCGAGAAGAAGGACAAGCTCAAACCCAAGTGGGAGGGTCCCTTCATCATTGCTAAAGTTCTCACCGGAGGAGCGTACCGTCTTCACAGCGCATCTCATAACAGACTTGAGCCGAACCCATGGAATGCGGCCAGACTCCGAAGATTCTACGCCTAGTGCCGAACTCAGTGTTCGTCTCCTTAACCCCGCTTCTTTAATTATGTTCTCTTTCTTCCTTTCTCGCCCTCTTTTCCCTTTTTAGCATACAGCCTTAAATACTGTACGGATGCCCTGATCGCTCCGGCCGCACTATGCTTGCACACTATACCTGGGGGCTTCCTATTCGGAAGCTAAATATAACTACCTTAATGGCTTCCTGCCAGCCACATATGCATTTTTCTCTCCATATGTGTCTTTTTTTCACCATTATATGCATCGATATGACTTAAGTTTTGGCCATGCTGGGTCGCCTGGCTCTTGTGTTTATGCCCTACGTTCCTGTTAATTCGGCTAGGGCATAAGGGGAGCACCTTTGCGATTCTTACTGCCGGTTGAGCCGGATGTGTACCTCAGACTGGGTGAAGCCGAAAGCTAGCATTCTTAAGGGAATATTCGGTCGGTGAACAAAAGATGTTCTCGTTCATTACAACCTAAATTCCCAGATGTTTTGTTTCTTGCGCTTCTATTCGCAGTTCAGACATGCACATCGATGCATGCGCACCCAGTGAAAGGAAACCCTAACGGAACTATTCTCGCTGGAAGATGTTTCTTACTATCCATGTAATATAACATAACTAGTTGGGTACTTGTCTGTTCACGCACTTATGACCCCTATGCCTAGTTTCCATGCATACCCCGGTTTTTCATAAATGCGAGGGTATTCGGATACACCCCGAACTGTCGGGTCCGGGGGCTGAAGCGAAAAGGTCTGCCATGACAAATGATTTTCAATCCGGCTAGGGACTACATAGGTCCATTTAATTACATAGTCACTTGGACTGGCTATATTCTTCCTCTATACCATCTAAAAGGCTGTCTAGCCTACAATCCTGTTGGGAGTACTTTGCAGCTAACACTACTTGGTCATATAGCAGACTAACGGGTATTTCTTGCCCATCTGACCCCACCGGTCCGACTTTGGCCATATGGTTTGGGTCAACCTTGGCGTATCGCATCTTCACCATGGCCCAAGCTTCCCTCGCACCTTGTCGGCAAGCTGATATCTTCCATAAACGGAAGCGTTGTCATGCTCCTTTGAGCATCTCTACAAGCTCGCTCATGCCTCCTGGCACGGAAGAAGACGGCCACAAGGCCTGGGCAATACCCTGCATCACCTGCCGAGCTCGCTCGTGCAGTTGTGACAGATCTTGCAGCAAATCACCTGCGGATCCAGGCATCTCCTCTCAAGGACGGCCCGTCAGCATACCTGCAGACACAACTCCGTTAATTTGCTTCCTCGCTGAACTGTTTCGCAGCTCATTTGAAGCACTTACTATAAATGCTGTGTCGAAGTCTCCTATTCTCCTTCACGGAGTCAGCAAGCTGAGCCCAAACATCTGCCAGTTCGAGGCTTAGTCGGATATTGGCATCTTGGAGCTTATTTTTCTCTTGAATAGTCTGCGTTAGCACGCATTCGCCCGCCTTCAGCTGACTTCGTAGATGTGGCTCATTATCTTCCACAGTCTTCAGATTTTCTCTGGGATTGTCTGCAGAATCTTTTGTTAGATTCATAAACCATGCCGAATTAATAACTGGTACCCATTCCTGCATATCCCTTTATGAAGGCAAGTATTACCAAAAGAGGCCTTTTTGGAATCCTCTTGTTCGGCAGCAGTGGCCTTCAGCTGGGTCTTACATTCCTCCAGCTCTTCAGATAAATGGGTATTTTTCTCTATAAGAACCTATGCATACAATGATCCTTAAATCATTTGTGCCAACTGTTTCAAGTCTCAGGGGCTACTACTACACATACTTATCAATTTTTCTTACACCTATATCCTTCACATACTGGTCCGTTGCTCTGGCAAGTCCATCTTGAGAAGCACAGATATATGCGTGTCCGGAATTGAAGGCATTAAATGCCTCTTCGGAAAAAATACCACCGTGAAGTACGGCACATCGGCGCTGGTGATTCATGGCGCTCTCCACTTTAGAATTTGTGGAGGAAAGCCTATCTGTATCCTTTGCATGAAGATAGTTCGGCATTGTCCCCACATCAGCCTCCATCCATGAGACTGGTTCAGGAATCCGGCTGCTTGAGGCGTGGCTGGCAGGATCCCCAGATACAGTTCGGTGACTACTCTTTCTGCCAGGACATAGTTAAGATTGCCATATCTCGGCAGAGATAATCACGGAGCAAGTTTAAATCGTACCTTTGCGCCGGCGTCTCAGCCCTAACTGCCTTCCTTTTTAGCCTACCTTGTCCAAGCACCCTTTGCTTAGGAGCCCCCACGGGTTCCACGCAGCGTCCTGATGACCGTTTTCTATAAAGACGCAACACATGTGCATAAAGTGTGGCATAATGAAGGACTCCTTTTCGGAAGTTAAGACCTCGACTTTACTTACATGCGACACAGGAAGCAGTCTGGGATAATCCGCGATGATGGGCACCAAAGAGCCGCCACTGCTTGCCTGGTAGAATGTCCCGTTGACAAACTCCACGGATATGTCCGGATCTTCTTCAAGTCCTGGGTCGAGAGCCCGGCCGGGATCCTCTGGCTGCGGAGATGGGTTGCTGAACTCTTTCATGGCCTTTCTTAGTTCCTGCTTTGGAATAGTAGGGTAAATGATTATGACAAGGGAGGAAAAAATGGACAAAGTTGAGTAAAGGATGACAGCTTACCCAGCTCCGGGGGTTGTACATGGAAAATCCATCCTGCAGTTTAATGCAGAGGAACTCCTCTTCTTCTCCTTTATACAAATCGGACAGTATTCTCGCCAGAGCGGTGGCAGAGTCCTGACCTTTATGACCGCAGCGGGACGCGTCGTCTTCTCCATTGAAGTGCCACATGGATTTCCCCCTATATTGAAGTGGCTGCACTCCCCGCATTATGCATATTGACATAACTTCGGTTATTGTAAATCCTGATTTGGCCAGGGTTTGTATCCTGCTCATCAGATAGAGGACTTCTCTGTTATCTTCCTGGGGGCTCCGGGGGTGCCAGCTTTGGCGTTTCTTCAGTGGAGTATTGATAAACTCAGGAAGGCCTGTCCAGACTCGGTCCGGAAGGGGAACACCATCAACGTAAAACCACTCCGAAGGCCAGTCTTTGGACGCCTTCTTTGGAGTACCGGACAGGTATCCGGTCTGGGCGACGCGCCATATTTCGGCTCCGCCCACTTGATATATATATCCTTCCTGGTTGCAGGGGACGAGGCAAAATAACCTCTTCCATAGCTCAAAAGGAGCTTCACAGCCCAGGAACAGCTCGTAGAGGGCATCATAACCCGCGATGTGCAGTATGGAGGCGGGGGTAAGATTATGCAACTGGAGTTTGTAGAACTCCAGGAGCCAGCGGAGGAATGGGTGGATTGGAAACCCGACTCCTCTTAGCAGATATGGGATAAGGCATACCCGCTCCCCCGAGATGGGTTAGGAAATCTCTCCGCTTGCTCCCCGCCATTATAGGTGCTAGTCCGGATCGGATGGGGACCATGTATGCGGGCGGAAGGAACCCTTGGGTCTGCAGCTCTATTAGGCGTCTGTGAGGGACGGAACACTTTTCCCAATCCGCTAGTTTCAAGCTAGGGGAGCGAGAGGAAGAGCTGCGACGACCGTTCATGATGGGATGGCCTCTTTCGAACGCGCTCTACGGAATGCTTGCTTGGGGGAAGATGGTGTGATTTGGACCTGAGGATCCCCGTCTCTTCAAATACACAGCTCGCTTACGGGATTAGGGTGGCAAATGTAAAAATGCCCCGGCCCCTCGTCTTCGCTCGACACGTGGAGATGGCCATTATTGAAACACAGAAGCCGAGGAGTACAACATTTCTGGGAGGCTGGATACTGTTTGCTACGACGGGTACGCCAGATTCGGAGAAGAACCCGCCTTACAATGCCGAAGACAATCTGCGTGCCGGACTCATCATCATTGAAGCCTGGTTTGGGGGCTACTGAGGGAGTCCTAGATAATGGGGTATACGGATAACCGGACTATATACTTTGGCCGGACTGTTGGACTATGAAGATACAAGATTGAAGACTTCGTCCCGTGTCCGGATGGGACTCTCCTTTGCGTGGAAGGCAACCTTGACGATCCGGATGATAGATCTCCTTCTTTGTAACCGACTCTGTGTAACCCTAGCCCCCCTCCGGTGTCTATATAAACCGGAGGGTTTAGTCCGTAGGACAACACAATCGTAATCATAGGCTAGCTCCTAGGGTTTAGCCTCTACGATCTCGTGGTAGATCAACTCTTGTAATACTCATATCATCAAGATCAATCAAGCAGGAAGTAGGGTATTACCTCCATCGAGAGGGCCCGAACCTGGGTAAACATCGTGTCCCCAGTCTCCTGTTACCATTAGCCTTAGACGCACAGTTCGATACCCCCTACCCGAGATCCGCTGGTTTTGACACTGACAGTGGGACCCCCTTCCAAAGTCCAATTCATCCTCCTTCCTTGTGGGGGGCGCACCATCCCCTTGTGGGATGTTTGGCCTCCCTCCTATGACCCATAAGGCCCATATCTTTCCCCGGGGGTTCCGGTAACCTCCCGATACTCCGGAAAAATGCCCGAATCACTCGTAACCATTCCGATGTCTGGATGCAACCTTCCGATATATGAATATTTACCTCTTGGCCATTTCGAGACTCCTTGTCATGCCCGTGATCTCATCCGGGACTCCGAACATACTTTGGTCATCAAATCACATAACTCATAATACAAATCGTCATCGAACGTTAAGCGTGCGGACCCTACAGGTTCGAGTACTATGTAGACATGACTGAGACACATCTCCGGTCAATTACCAATAGCGGAACCTGGATGCTCATATTGGCTCCTACATATTCTACGAAGATCTTTATCAGTCAAACCGCATAACAACATACGTTGTTCCCTTTGTCATCAGTACGTTACTTGCCCGAGATTCGATCGTCGGTATCATCATGCCTAGTTCAATCTCGTTACTGGAAAGTCTCTTTACTCATTCGATAATACTTCATCCCGCAACTAACTCATTAGTCACAATGCTTGCAAGGCTTATAGTGATGAGTATTACCGAGAGGGCCCAGAGATACCTCTCCAAAACACGGAGTGACAAATCCTAATCTCGATCTATGCCAACCCAACAAACACCTTCAGAGACACCTGTAGAGCACCTTTATAATCACCATTTTACGTTGTGACATTTGGTAGCACACAAAGTGTTCCTCCGGTATTCGGGAGTTGCATAATCTCATAGTCTGATGAACTTGTATAAGTAATGAAGAAAGAAGTAGCAATGAAACTGACACGATCATAACGCTAAGCTAATGGATGGGTCATGTCTATCACATCATTCTCCTAGAGGCAATAATAAAGTTATTATTTATTTCCTTATATCATGATAAATGTTTATTATTCATGCTAGAATTGTATTAACCGGAAACATAATACATGTGTGAATACATAGACAAACATAGTGTCACTAGTATGCCTCTACTTGACTAGCTCGTGAATCAAAGATGGTTAAGTTTCCTAGCCATGGACAAAAGAGTTGTCATTTTATTAACGGGATCACATCATTAGGATAATGATGTGATTGACATGACCCATTCCGTTAGCCTAGCACTTGATCGTTTAGTATATTACTATTGCTTTCTTCATGACTTATACAAAGTTCCTGCAACTATGAGATTGTGCAACTCCCGTTTACCGGAAGAACACTTTGTGTGCTACCAAACGTCACAACGTAACTGGGTGATTATAAAGGTGCTCTACAGGTGTTTCCGAAGGTACATGTTGAGTTGGCATAATTCGAGATTAGGTTTTGTCACTCTGATTGGCGGAGAGGTATCTCTGGGCCCTCTCGGTAATACTCATCACCTAAGCCTTGCAAGCATTGTAACTAATGAGTTAGTTATAAGATGATGTGTTACAGAACGAGTAAAGAGACTTGCTGGTAACGAGATTGAACTAGGTATTGGATACCGACGATCAAATCTCGGGCAAGTAACATACCGATGACAAAGGGAACAACGTATGTTGTTATGCGGTTTGACCGATAAAGATCTTCGTAGAATATGTAGGAACCAATATGGGCATCCAGGTCCCGCTTATTGGTTATTGACCGAGAATGTTTCTAGGTCATGTCTACATAGTTCTCGAACCCGTAGGGTCCGCACGCTTAACGTTACGATGACAGTTTTATTATGAGTTTATAAGTTTTGATGTACCGAAGTTTGTTCGGAGTCCCGGATGTGATCACGGACATGATGAGGAGTCTCGAAATGGTCGAGACATAAAGATTGATATATTGGACGACTATATTCCGACACCGGAAGTGTTCCGGGTGATTTCGGAGAAAACCGGAGTGCCGGGGGGGTTACCGGAACCCCCCGGGAGAGTATTGGGCCTTATGGGCCTTAGGGGAAAGGAGAGAGGGGCGGCCAGCATGGGCCGCGCGCCCCCTCCACCCTCTGGTCCGAATTGGACTAGGGGGGGGGGCGGCGCCCCCCCCCCCCCTCTTTCCTTCCCCCTCTCCCCCTTCCTCCCCCCTCCTAGTAGGAGTAGGAAAGGAGGAGTCCTACTCCTACTAGGAGGAGGATTCCTCCTCCCTTGGCGCGCCCAAAGGGGCCGGCCGGCCTTCCCCTCCCTCCTTTATATACGGGGGCAGGGGGCACCCCATAGACACACAAGTTGATCTATGGATCGTTCCTTAGCCGTGTGCGAACCATATTCCACCTCGGTCATATCGTCGCGGAGTTTAGGCGAAGCCCTACGCCGGTAGAACATCATCATCGTCACCACGCCATCATGCTGACGGAACTCATCCCCGAAGCTTTGCTGGATCGGAGCCCGGGGATCGTCATCGAGCTGAACGTGTGCTGAACTCGGAGGTGCCGTATGTTTGGTGCTTGGATCGGTCGGATCGTGAAGACGTACGACTACATCAACCGCGTTGTCATAACGCTTCCGCTTATGGTCTACGAGGGTACGTGGACGAACACTCTCCCCTCTTGTTGCTATGCTATCACCATGATCTTGCGTGTGCGTAGGAGTTTTTTTGAAATTCCTACGTTACCCTACAGTGGCATCCGAGCCTTGTTTTATGCGTAGATGTCATATGCACGAGTAGAACACAAGTGAGTTGCAGGCGATATAAGTCATACTGCTTACCAGCATGTCATACTTTGGTTCGGCGGTATTGTGAGATGAAGCGGCCCGGACCGACATTACGCGTACGCTTACGCGAGACTGGTTTCACCGCTACGAGCACTCGTTGCTTAAAGGTGACCGGCGGGTGTCTGTCTCTCTCACTTTAGCTGAATCGAGTGTGGCTACGCCTGGTCCTTGTGAAGGTTAAAACAGCACCAACTTGACAAACTATCGTCGTGGTTTTTTTGATGCGTAGGTAAGAACGGTTCTTGCTAAGCCCGTAGCAGCCACGTAAAATTTGCAACAACAAAGTAGAGGACGTCTAACTTGTTTTTGCAGGGCATGTTGTGATGTGATATGGTCAAGACGTGATGCTATATTTTATTGTATGAGATGATCATGTTTTGTAACCGAAGTTATCGGCAACTGGCAGGAGCCATATGGTTGTCGCTTTATTGTATGAAATGCAAACGCCCTGTAATTGCTTTACTTTATATCTAAGCGGTAGCAATAGTCGTAGAAGCAATAGATGGCGTAACGACAATGATGCTACGATGGAGATCAAGATGTCGCACCGGTGACGATGGTGATCACGACGGTGCTTCGGAGATGGAGATCACAAGCACAAGATGATGATGGCCATATCATATCACTTATATTGATTGCATGTGATGTTTATCCTTTATCCATCTTATCTTTCTTTGATTGACGGTAGCATTTTAAGATGATCTCTCACTAAAATTATCAAGTAGTGTTCTCCCTGAGTATGCACCGTTGCCAAAGTTCGTCGTGCCCAGACACCACGTGATGATCGGGTGTGATAAGCTCTACGTCCATCTACAACGGGTGCAAGACAGTTTTGCACACGCGGAATACTCAGGTTAAACTTGACGAGCCTAGCATATGCAGATATGGCCTCGGAACACGGAGACCGAAAGGTCGAGCGTGAATCATATAGTAGATATGATCAACATAGTGATGTTCACCATTGAAAACTACTCCATCTCACGTGATGATCGGTTATGGTTTAGTTGATTTGGATCACGTGATCACTTAGATGACTAGAGAGATGTCTGTCTAAGTGGGAGTTCTTAAGTAATATGATTAATTGAACTTAAATTTATCATGAACTTAGTCCTGGTAGTATTTTGCAAATTATGTTGTAGATCAATAGCTTGCGTCATTGCTTTCATATGTTTATTTTGATATGTTCCTAGAGAAAATTGTGTTGAAAGATGTTAGTAGCAATGATGTGGATTGGATCCGTGATTTGAGGTTTATCCTCATTGCTGCACAGAAGAATTATGTCCTTAATGCACCGCTAGGTGACGGACCTATTGCAGGAGCAGATGCAGACGTTATGAACGTTTGGCTAGCTCAATATGATGACTACTTGATAGTTTTGTGCACCATGCTTTATGGCTTAGAATCGGGACTTCAAAGACGTTTTGAACTTCATGGACCATATGAGATGTTCCAGGAATTGAAGTTAAAATTTCAAGCAAATACCCGAGTTGAGAGATATAAATCCTCCAACAAGTTCTATAGCTAAAAGATGGAGGAGAATCGCTCAACTAGTGAGCATGTGCTCAAATTGTCTGGGTACTACAATCGCTTGAATCAAGTGGGAGTTAATCTTCCAGATAAAATAGTGATTGACAGAATTCTCTAGTCACCATCACCAAGTTAGTAGAACTTCGTGATGAACTATAATATGCAAGGGATGACGAAATTGATTCGCAAGCTCTTCGTGATGCTAAAATCAACGAAGGTAGAAATCAAGAAAGAGCATCAAGTGTTGATGGTTGACAATATCACTAGTTTCAAGAAAAAGGGCAAAGGGAAAGAAAGGGGAACTTCAAGTAGAATGACAAGCAAGTTGTCACTCCCATGAAGAAGCCCAAAGCTGAACCAAAGCCTGAAACTGAGTGCTTACACTGCAAAGGAAATGGTCACTAGAAGCGAAATGCCTTGAATATTTGGTGGATAAGAAGGATGGCAAAGTGAACAAGGGTATATTTGATATACATGTTATTGATGTGTACCTTACTAGTGTTTATAGTAACCCCTGAGTATTTGATACTTGTTCGGTTGCTAAGATCAGTAACTCGAAACAGGAGTAACAGAATAAACAGAAACTAGTTGAGGGTGAAGTGACGATGTATGTTGGAAGTGGTTCCAAGATTGATATGATCATCATCGCACACTCCCTATACTTTCGAGATTAGTGTTGAACCTAAATAAATGTTATTTGGTGTTTGCATTGAGCATGAATATGATTTGATCATGTTTATTGCAATACATTATTCATTTAAAATCAGAGAATAATTTTTGTTCTGTTTAAATGAATAAAACCTTTGATGGTCATACACCCAATGAAAATAGTTTGTTGGATCTCGGTCGTAGTGATACACATATTCATAATATTGATGCCAAAAGATGCAAAGTTGATAATGATAGTGCAACTTATTTGTGGCACTGCCGTTTGGGTCATATCGGTGTAAAGCGCATGAAGAAACTCCATAAAGATGGATTTTCGGAATCACTTGGTTATGAATCATTTGATGCTTGCGAACCGTGCCTTTTGGGCAAGATGACTAAAAACTTCGTTCTCCGGAACATTGGAACAAGCTACTGACTTATTGGAAATAATACATACCGATGTATGCGATCCAATGAGTGTTGATGCTCGTGGCAAGTATCGTTATTTTCTGACCTTCACAAAATGATTTGAGCAGATATGGGTATATCTACTTGATGAAACATAAGTCTGAAATAATTGAAAGGTTCAAAGAATTTCAGAGTGAAGTGGAAAAATCATCGTAACAAGAAAATAAAGTTTCTACAATCTGATCGCGGAGACGAATATTTGAGTTACGAGTTTGGTCTTCAGTTAAAACAATGTGGAATAGTTTCACAGCTCACGCCACATGGAACACCACAACGTTGTGGTGTGTCCAAACGTCGTAACCGCACTTTATTGGATATAGTGCGATCTATGACGTCTCTTATCGGTTTTACCACTATCATTTTGGGGTTGTGCATTAGAGACAGCTGCATTCACGTTTAAAAGGGCACCATCTAAATCCGTTGATACGGCAGCATGTGAACTGTGGTTTGGCAAGAAACCAAAGTTGTCGTTTCTTAAAGTTTGGGGCTGCGATGCTTATGTGAAGAAACTTCAACCAGATAAGCTCGAACCCAAATCGGAGAAGTGCATCTTCATAGAATACCCAAAGGAAACTATTGGGTACACCTTCTATCACAGATCCGAAGGCAAGTTATTCGTTGCTAAGGTGGATCCTTTCTAGAAAAGGAGTTTCTCTCGAAAGAAGTGAGTGGGAGGAAAGTAGAACTTGATGAGGTAATTGTACCTTCTCCCTTATTGGAAAGTAGTTCATCACAGAAATCAGTTCCAGTGACTACTACACCAATTAGTGAGGAAGTTAATGATGATGATCATGAAACTTCAGATTAAGTTACTACAGAATCTCGTAGGTCTTACAGAGTAAGATCCGCACCAGAGTGGTATGGTAATCCTATTCTGGAAGTTATGTTACTAGACCATGATGAACCTACGAACTATGAGGAAGCGATGATGAGCCCAGATTCCGCAAAGTGGCTAGAGGCCATGAAATCTGAGATGGGATCCATGTATGAAAACAAAGTATGGAGTTTGGTTGACTTGCCCGATGATTGGTAAGCAATTGAGAATAAATGGATTTTCAAGAGGAAGACGGACGCTGATAGTGTTACTATCTACAAAGCTAGAATTGTCGCAAAAGGTTTTCGACAAGTTCAAGGTGTTGACTACGATGAGAGTTTTTCACTCGTATCTATGCTTAAGTCTATCTGAATCATGTTAGCAATTGCCGCATTTTATGAAATCTGGCAAATGGATAAACAAAACTACATTCCTTAATGGTTTTCTTAAAGAAGAGTTGTATATGATGCAACCAGAAGGTTTTGTCAATCCTAAAGGTGCTAACAAATTGTGCAAGCTCCAGCGATCCATCTATGGACTGGTGCAAGCATCTCGGAGTTGGAATATATGCTTTGATGAGTTGATCAAAGAATATGGTTTTATACAGACTTTTGAAGAAGCCTGTATTTACAAGAAAGTGAGTGGGAGCTCTGTAGCATTTCTAATATTATATGTGGATGACATATTGTTAATTGGAAATGATATGGAAATTCTGGATAGCATGAAAGGATACTTGAATAAGAGTTTTTCAAAGAGAGACCTCGGTGAAGCTGCTTACACATTGAGCATCAAGATCTATATAGATAGATCAAGACGCTTGATAAGATTTTTCAATGAGTACATACCTTGATAAATTTTTGAAATAGTTCAAAATGGAACAGTCAAAGAAAGGAGTTCTTGCATGTGTTACAAGGTGTGAAGTTGAGTAAGACTCAAGACCCGACCATTGCAGAAAATAGAAAGAGAATGAAAAGTCATTCCCTATGCCTCAGTCATAGGTTCTATAAAGTATGCTATGCTGTGAACAGACCTATTGTATACCTTGCTCTGTGTTTGGCAAAGGAATACAATTTTGATCTAATAAGTAGATCACTAGTCATGGGTCAAGAATATCCTTAGTGAGGACTAAGGAGATGTTTCTCGATTATGGAGGTGATAAAAGAGCCCGTCGTAAAAGTTACAACGATGCAAGCTTTTACACCAATCTAGATGACTCTAAGTCTCAATCTGGATACATATTAAAAGTGGGAGCAATTAGCTAGAGTAGCTCCGTGCAGAGCATTGTGGACATAGAATATTTACAAAATACATACGGCTCTGAATGTGACAGACCCGTTGACTAAGCTTCTCTCACGAGCAAAACATGATCACACCTTAGTACTCTTTGGGTGTTAATCACATAGCGATGTGAACTAGATTATTAACTCTAGTAAACCCTTTGGGTGTTGGTCACATGATGATGTGAATTATGGGTGTTAATCATATACAGATATGATTATTGGTGTTAAATCACATGGCGATGTGAACTAGATTATTGACTCTAGTGCAAGTGGGAGACTGAAGGAAATATGCCCTAGAGGCAATAATAAAGTTATTATTTATTTCCTTATATCATGATAAATGTTTATTATTCATGCTAGAATTGTATTAACCGGAAACATAATACATGTGTGAATACATAGACAAACATAGTGTCACTAGTATGCCTCTACTTGACTAGCTCGTGAATCAAAGATGGTTAAGTTTCCTAGCCATGGACAAAAGAGTTGTCATTTGATTAACGGGATCACATCATTAGGATAATGATGTGATTGACATGACCCATTCCGTTAGCCTAGCACTTGATCGTTTAGTATATTACTATTGCTTTCTTCATGACTTATACAAAGTTCCTGCAACTATGAGATTGTGCAACTCCCGTTTGCCGGAAGAACACTTTGTGTGCTACCAAACGTCACAACGTAACTGGGTGATTATAAAGGTGCTCTACAGGTGTTTCCGAAGGTACATGTTGAGTTGGCATAATTCGAGATTAGGTTTTGTCACTCCGATTGGCGGAGAGGTATCTTTGGGCCCTCTCGGTAATACTCATCACCTAAGCCTTGCAAGCATTGTAACTAATGAGGTAGTTATAAGATGATGTGTTACAGAACGAGTAAAGAGACTTGCCGGTAACGAGATTGAACTAGGTATTGGATACCGACGATCAAATCTCGGGCAAGTAACATACCGATGACAAAGGGAACAACGTATGTTGTTATGCGGTTTGACCGATAAAGATCTTCGTAGAATATGTAGGAACCAATATGGGCATCCAGGTCCCGCTATTGGTTATTGACCGAGAATGGTTCTAGGTCATGTCTACATAGTTCTTGAACCCGTAGGGTCCGCACGCTTAACGTTACGATGACAGTTTTATTATGAGTTTATAAGTTTTGATGTACCGAAGTTTGTTCGGACTCCCGGATGTGATCACGGACATGACGAGGAGTCTCGAAATGGTCGAGACATAAAGATTGATATATTGGACGACTATATTCGGGCACCGGAAGTGTTCCGGGTGATTTCAGAGAAAACCAGAGTGCCGGGGGGGGTGTTACCGGAACCCCCCGGGAGAGTATTGGGCCTTATGGGCCTTAGGGGAAAGGAGAGAGGGGCGGCCAGCATGGGCCGCGCGCCCCCTCCACCCTCTGGTCCGAATTGGACTAGGAGGGGGGGCGGCGCCCCCCCTCTTTCCTTCCCCCTCTCCCCCTTCCTCCCCCCTCCTAGTAGGAGTAGGAAAGGAGGAGTCCTACTCCTACTAGGAGGAGGATTCCTCCTCCCTTGGCGCGCCCAAAGGGGCCGGCCAGCCTTCCCCTCCCTCCTTTATATACGGGGGCAGGGGGCACCCCATAGACACACAAGTTGATCTATGGATCGTTCCTTAGCCGTGTGCGGTGCCCCCCTCCACCATATTCCACCTCGGTCATATCGTCGCGGAGTTTAGGCGAAGCCCTGCGCCGATAGAACATCATCATCGTCACCACGCCGTCGTCCTGACGGAACTCATCCCCGAAGCTTTGCTGGATCGGAGCCCGGGGATCGTCATCGAGCTGAACGTGTGCTGAACTTGGAGGTGCCGTACGTTCGGTGCTTGGATCGGTCGGATCGTGAAGACGTACGACTACATCAACTGCGTTGTCATAACGCTTCCGCTTACGGTCTACGAGGGTACATGGACGAACACTCTCCCCTCTCGTTGCTATGCTATCACCATGATCTTGCGTGTGCGTAGGATTTTTTTTGAAATTCCTACGTTACCCTACATCAATATGTATCCAGATTGTGACTTAGAGTCATCTGGATCGGTGTAAAAGCTTGCATCGACGTAACTCTTTATGACGAAATCTTTATCACCTCCATAATCAAGAAATATTTCCTTAGTCCTCACTAAGTATAATTTTGACCGCTGTCTAGTGATCTACTCTTAGATCACTATCTTACCCCCTTGCCAAATTCATGGCAAGGTGCACAATAGGTCTGGTACACAGCACAACATACTGTATAGAACCTATGAATGTGCCATAAGGAATGACTTTCATTCTCTTTCTATCTTCTACCGTGGTCGGGATTTGAGTCTTACTCAACTTTACACCTTGTAATACAGGCAAGAACTTCTTCTTTGATTGGTCCATTTTGAACTCTTCCAAAAAACTTGTCAAGGTATGTATTCATTGAAAAATCTTATCAAGCGTGTTGATCTATCTCTATCAATGTTGGGGATATTGCTTATCGGGAACTTATCGGTCGACCCATGATAAGGGGTAAATCGGCCAGTTTATCGGCATATCAGCCGATTTATCGCCATATCGGCTGATTTATCGGCCAATTTATCTTATCGGCCAGACAGCGTAAGCGATAAATCGGCCGATTTATCGGAATATCGGAAGATATCTTGAACAGTGATCTCTATAGATCTTGATTCCCAATATATAAGCAACTTCACCGAGATCTTTCTTTGAAAAAATCCTTTCAAACTCTCCTTTATGCTTTCTAGAATATTCTACATCATTTCCGATCAACAATATGTCCTTCACATATACTAATCAGAAAGGATGTAGTGCTCCCACTCACTATCTTGTAAATACAGGCTTCACCGCAAGTCTGTATAAAACTATATGCTTTGATCAACTCATCAAAGCGTATATTCCAACTCCGAGATGCTCGCACCAGTCCATAGATGGATCGCTGGAGTTTGCACACCTTGGTAGTACCTTTAGGACTGACAAAACCTTCTGGTTGCATCATATACAAATCTTCTTTAAGAAATATCCATTTGAGGAATGTAGTTTTGACATCCATTTGCCAGCTTTCATAAAATGCGGCAATTGCTAACATGATTCAGATAGACTTAAGCATAGATACGAGTGAAAAAATCTCATTTGTAGTCAACACCTTGAACTTGTTGAAAACCTTTTGCAACAAGTCGAGCTTTGTAGATAACACTACTATCAGCATCTGTCTTCCTCTTGAAGATCCGTTTATATTCTATGGCTTGCCAATCATTGGGCAATTCCACCAAAATCCACACTTTGTTCTCATACATGGATCCCATCTCAAATTTCATAGCCTCAAGCCATTTCGCGGAATCTAGGCTCATCATTGCTTCCTCATAGTTCGCCAGTTCATCATGGTCTAGTAACATGACTTCCAAAATAGGATTATTGTACTACTCTGGTGCAAGCCATACTCTAGAAGACCTACGAGGTTCTGTAGTAACTTGATCTGAAGTTTCATGGTCATCATCATTAGCTTCCTCACTAATTGGTGTACGAATCACTAGAACTGATTTTTGTGATGAACTACTTTCCAATTCGGGAGAAGTTACAATTACCTCATCAAGTTCTACTTTCCTCCCACTCACTTCTTTCGAGAGAAACTCCTTCTCTAGAAAGGATCCATTCTCAGCAACGAATATCTTGACTTTCGATCTGTGATAGAAGTTGTACCCAACAATTTCTTTGGGTATCCTATGAAGAAGCACTTCTCTAGTTTGGGTTCGAGCTTATCAAGTTGAAGCTTTTTCATATAAGAATCGCAGCCCCAAATTTAAGAAACGACAACTTTGGTTTCTTACCAAACCATAGTTCCATAAGGCGTTGTCTCAACGGATTCTGATGGTGCCCTGTTTAACGTGAATGTAGCTGTCTCTAATGCATAACCCCAAAACGATAGTGGTAACCTGGTAAGAGACATCATAGATCGCACCATATCCAATAAAGTGAGGTTACAATGTTTGGACACACCATTACGCTGTGGTGTTCCATGTGGCGTGAGCTATGAAACTATTCCACATTGTTTTAAATGAAGTTCAAACTCATAACTCAAATATTCTCCTCTATGATCAGATCATAGAAACTTTATTTTCTTGTTACAAAGATTCTCCACTTCACTCAGAAATTTCTTGAACTTCTCAAATGTTTCAGACATGTGTTTCATTAAGTAGATATACCCACTTCTGATCAAATCATCTGTGAAGGTCAGAAAATAATGATACCCACCATGAGCATCAACACTCGTTGGACCGCATACATCAGTATGTATTATTTCCAATAAGTCACTAGCTCGTTCCATTGTTCTGGAGAACGGAATTTTAGTCATATTGCCCATAAGGCACGGTTCGCAAGCATCAAATGGATCATAATCAAGTGATTCCAAAAATCCATCTTTATGGAGTTTCTTCATGTGCTTTACACCGATATGACGCAAATGGCAGTGCCACAAATATGTTGCACTATCATTATCAACTTTGCATCTTTTGGCATCAATATTATGAATATGTGTATTACTACAATCAAGATTCAATAAACCATCAACATTGGGTGTATGACCATAGAAGGTTTTATTCATGTAAATAGAATAACAATTTATTCTCTGTCTTAGATGAATAATCGTATCGCAATAAACATGATCTAATCTTATTTATGCTCAACGCAAACACCAAATAACATTTATTTAGGTTCTACACTAATCTTGAAAGTATAGGGAGTGGGCGATGATGATCATATCAATCTTGGAACCACTTCCAACACACATCTTCACTTCACCCTCAACTAGTCTCTGTTTATTCTGTAACTCCTGTTTCGAGTTATTAATCTTAGCAACCAAACAAGTATCAAATACCCAGGGGCTGCTATAAACACTAGTAAGGTACACATCAATAACGTGTATATCAAATATACAATTGTTCACTTTGCAATCCTTCTTATCCACCAAATATTCAGGGCATTTCCGCTTCTAGTGACTATTTTCTTCGCAGTAGAAGCACTCAGTTTTCGGCTTTGGTCCAGCTTTGGGCTTTTTCATGGGGGTGACAACTTACTTGCCATTCTACTTGAAGTTCCCTTTCCTTCCCTCTGCCCTTTTCTTGAAACTAGTGGTCTTGTCAATCATCAACACTTTGATGCTCTTTTTTTATTTCTACCTTCGTCGATTTCAGCACCACGAAGAGCTCACGATTCGTTTTCGTCATCCCTTGCATACTATAGTTCATCACGAAGTTCTAGTAACTTGGTGATGGTGACTAGAGAACTCTATCAATCACTATCTTATCTGGAAGATTAACTCCCACTTGATTCAATCAATTGTAGTACCCAGTCAATATGAGCACATGCTCACTGCTTGATATATTCTCCTCCATCTTTTAGCTATAGAACTTGTTCGAGACTTCATATCTCTCAACTCGGGTATTTGCTTGAAATATTAACTTCAACTCCTGGAACATCTCATATGGTCCATGACGTTCAAAACGTCTTTGAAGTCCCGATTCTAAGCCATTAAGTATGGTGCACTAAACTATCAAGTAGTCATCATATTGAGCTAGACAAACGTTCATAACATCTACATCTGCTCCTGCAATAGGTTTGTCACCTAGCGGTGCATCAAGGACATAATTCTTCTGTGCAGCAATGAGGATAAACCTCAGATCACGGACCCAGTCCGCATCATTTCTACTATCATATTTCAACTTAGTTTTCTCTAGGAACACATATAAACACATAGGGAAGCAACAATGCGAGCTATTGATCTACAACATTATTTGCAAAATACTATCATGAATAACTTCATGATAAATTAAAGTTCAATTAATCATATTACTTAAGAACTCCCACTTAGATAGACATCCCTCTAATCATCTAAGTGATCATGTTATCCAAATCAACTAAACCATGTCCGACCATCACATGAGATGGAGTAGTTTTCAATGATGAACATCACTATGTTGATCATATCTACTATATGATTCACGTTCGACCTTTCGGTCTCAGTGTTCCGAGGCCATATCTACATATGCTAGGCTCGTCAAGTTTAACCCAAGTATTTTGTGTGTGCAAAACTAGCTTGCACCTATTGTATGTGAACGTAGAGCTTATCTTTGTCGGCGTTCTGGGAATGGGGGTCCCCAGACTTGCCTTCCTGCGGCCCGCGGCATGGCTCCACCAGTGGCCCAGTACGGCCAGTCTTCATCAGCCGGTGCTCAAGACCCTCGCGAGGGGCCAAGCCTTGCGAGACGGACGACACAAGGCCTCCACAGGAGTGGCCTCACCAGGCAGGCTCGTGAGGGGCGGAGAGATCAAGGCAAGGGGTACCTCACAAGGGTCCCGTGATGCAAGACATGACAACCAAGGCCAAGCGGGCGCCAGCGCATGCAGTGTCCTTGTTTCCCCTTTGGTGCTAAGGGGGCAAGCGCAGGCGCACAGTACCAAAGCATCAGGCAAAGGTTTCCATATCGGTGCAACAAGACCAAGACCAGCAGGACGGCAGGACGGAGGTCATCATGGATCCCAAGACGGTGTCACCACCAGCGCCTTTGATAGGCGAAGATCACCTTTAGTCAGGATAACTTGTACTAGCCGTCCCCCTTCAAATTGGCCGTTGTTGGATCACTTCCCGATCAATTTTTGGGAATAGGACCAGGGCCTGTATAAATAGGACTAGCCACCACCATAGGAAGGGGACCGGAATCATAACAAGTAGAGCACTACACCAGCTCAAGAACACCTCGCCTCCGAGGCTAGTTCATCCTCTGTATGGCTCATCATCAGCCAAGAGGCAATCCACCAGCACCATACTGGAGTAGGGTATTACACCGCAATGGTGGCCTGAAACCAGTATAAACCTCGCATCTCTTGTGTTGTGATTTGATCGAGCTAAGCTTAGAGACTACAGCGAGGCTGAGAGGCGAGATCGGTAGGGGGAAAAGCTTCGTGTGCACCCAGTGTCCGAACCTAAAGGGTTTTGCCAGAACCCGAAATCCGACATTTGGCGCGCCAGGTAGGGGTGCACCGGAGCTTTCCTTCCATCGGCCCGCGCTCCGCCGACACCGCGTTTTCGCCCTCATGGCGGAAATCGCGCCTCCGGCCCCGGCAACCGGTGCCAGTTCTGGGTGAGGGAGTCCTAGATAAGGGGGTATCTAGACAGCTGGAATATATACTTTGGCCGGACTGTTGGACTATGAAGATACAAGATTGAAGACTTTGTCCTGTGTCCGGATGGGACTCTCCTTTGCGTGGAAGGTAAGCTTAGCGATTCGGATGATAGATCTCCTTCTCTGTAACCGACTTTGTGTAACCCTAGCCCCCTCCGGTGTCTATATAAAACGGAGCGTTTAGTCCGTAGGACAACAACAATCATTCCATAGGCTAGCTTCTAGGGTTTAGCCTCTACGATCTCGTGGTAGATCAACTCTTGTAATACTCATATCATCAAGATCAATGAAGCAGGAAGTAGGGTATTACCTCCATCGAGAGGGCCCGAACCTGGGTAAAACGTCGTGTCCCCAGTCTCTTGTTACCATTAGCCTTAGATGCATAGTTCGGGACCCCCTACCCGAGATCGCCGGTTTTGACACCGACATTGGTGCTTTCATTGAGATTTCCACTGTGTCACCGCGATAAGGCTTGATGGCTCGTCTCGTTGTCAAGGACGACATAATCTCCGGGGGAGCTCTGGCCCTAGGCCAAACTCTTCGGCTGGGCGGCTTCGTCATGACCACCCGATCGGCTGTCGCACCGACGATGACTTCTCAGGTCATCGAAAACAGCCTCCACATCGATTGGGAACTCGCCGAACAGATGGATCCAATGGAGCTCTCCTCCCTTAATGAGCTCTTGGATCGCATCGCTGCCCTGGGCGTTGCTACAGACTATTATCGGATCAGGCTTAAACCTGACCAAAGGGAGATTTATTCTCCGCCGGTCACCCATGAGATAGCGTTAGTGGAAGAACATCATACGAATTCTCCCTCTATTTTGAGGACGAACTATGTCCGGATTTCCGAGCTCTCTAAGCCGGACACCCGCTCGCGGGAGGACACGACCCAAACCCCGAATTCAGAATCGGGCGGCGGACCGAAGAAATTGGGCAACATCCTAGAGCCCGATCCGTTAAGCTCGGAAGCTTCTTTGCCCCTGTGTCCCAGATTGGGTCAGGATTCGGATTCGAAACCACCCACCCACCCAGATTTATTCAATCTTTCACATATCAGACAAGAGCCCCAAGAGACAGTACATCATTACTGGGCCAAATTCCTCCTTGTGATAAACAGGGTCAAGGACTGTCGCAGGAAGACACAATCTCCCTCTTTTGCAAAAATTGCACCGACAAAGGGATCCTCAATGTTATAAGTCGCCATGACATAGTACACTTTGCTGACTTAGCGGCCGAAGTGCAGAAATACTGCGCAGTGGAAAGCGCTTGGAAAACCCAAACAAACTTCTGGGACAATCCGGCTCTCACTAAACCCTTCGTCCGAACTAAAAGGGCAAACTCTCGTAAGTTACCCGATTCAATTACCAAAAAACAAAGCCCGATACAAGGCGTGGAACCGTATTGGAGGAATGGCTCAATGGGCCTTGCAAACTTCACAGCACACCGGACGCCACGCCAACTCATAGCCTTAGAGCATGTTGGATAGTCCGGCAGGTAGAAAAGAGCGGCGAGGATCTCCTCATAAACCATACAGTAGAGCAACATCCCGCCAGAAATAACAGTATGATATTGACAGTCTTAGAGACTTTCGCCTCAAATAATAGGCGCAAGCAAGCTCAACGCAGTCTCGCCGAAGTTTGCCACGTGGCAACAATAAATCCATGGAACGACACGGCTATAACTTACAATGCCAGTGACGAACCTCAATTCCGAACAATCCGGGCACCAGCTGCTTCGGTCCTTAGTCCAATCATGGTCGGCTTCCGGATCACTAAGGTGCTCATGGACAGCGGAAGCGGACTAAACCTCATCTACGAAGAAACCCTCAACAAGATGGAAATTGACAAAAGCCGCATTGAGTGAAGTAGGACGACCTTCAGGGGAATCATCCCTAGTCGGGAGGCGCGATGTGTGGGAAAAATCACACTGGATGTGGTATTCGGCACGCTGGAGAATTACAGGTCCGAAGAAATTACATTCCAAGTGGCCCCGTTCAGCAGCGGATACCACGCCCTCTTAGGGCGGGACGCATTTACGAGCTTCCAAGCTATACCCCATTACGGGTACATGAAGCTCAAAATTCCCGGGCCCAATGGAATCATCACTCTAGCTAGTGATCCGGACGTCGCACTCTGTGCCAAAAATAAAACTGCCGCGCTAGCCCTGGAGGCATTATCCGAAGCCCTCACGGCCGAAGAACTAACAACACTGCGCGCTATAGTGGACAGAGAAGATGTGATACACGACAAGCAACCCAAGTCCACCTCTTTCAAGCCCGCGGATGAGATAGTCAAATTCCAGGTCCACCCAACGGACCCTACAAAGACAGCTTCCATAGGGACATAGCTGAACCCCACAATAGACGCCACACTATGAGATTTCCTGCGTGAGAATTGGGATATTTTTGTGTGGCATCCTTCAGACATGCTGGGCATCCCATGCAGGCTGGCTGAACACAGCCTCAATATTCTGAAAGGATACAAGCCAGTCAAGCAGACTCTTAGGCGCTTCTTAGAGCCTAAGTGGCAAGCCATGGGAGAAGAGCTAGCCAAGCTACTCGAGGCCGGATTCCTCAGAGACATACAACATCCGGATTGGCTAGCAAACCTGGTAATGGTACCAAAGAAGGACAAATCCTGGCGCCTATGTGTCGATTTCAAGGACCTCAATAAGGCTTGCCCCAAGGATCCCTTCCCCCTCCCCCGCATTAATCAAATCATCGACGCCACCACAGGACATGACTCATTGTGTTTCCTCGATGCATACTCCGGATACCATCAGATCAAGATGGCGGAGTCTGACCAAGCCGCAACGGCCTTCATTATGCCATACGACCCCTTCTGTTTCAACACCATGCCTTTCGTGCTCATAAACGCCGGCGCAACCTATCAACGCATGATTCAGACATGCCTGGAAAAACAAATTGGCAAAACAGTAGAGGCTTACGTCGATGACGTGGTCATTAAAACAAGACACATTGAAACTTTAATAGATGACTTTAGGCTCGCGTTCGACAACCTCCGACCATACGACATCAAGCTCAACCCGGAGAAATGTGTCTTTGGTGTACCCTCCATGAAATTGCTCGGCTTCATCATTTCCAATAGAGGAATTGAAGCAAATCCGGCAAAAATCCAAGCTCTGTCACAGTTGGCTATCCCAACAGACCTCAAGCAGATCCAGAAACTAACTGGATGTGTGGCTGCCTTAAGCCGCTTTATCTCCCGATTAGGAGAAAAGGCACTACCTCTTTATCGCCTTCTTCGACGCACCGAACACTTCGAGTGGACGGATGCGGCCACGGCAGGACTGGAAGAAATAAAGGCACTCTTGGCCACCAGTCCAGTCCTGACCGCGCCAAATACTGGCGAACCCGTGCTATTATACATAGCCGCAACACACCAAATTGTAAGCGCAGTGCTCGTCATCAAGCGAGAAGCAGATGGACACAAGTTCCCGCTCCAAAAGCCGGTATATTACGTGTCCACTGTCCTCACTCCATGCAAATCTCGGTACCCACACTATCAAAAGATAGCGTATGCGGTCTTCATGGCACCCCGGAAGCTACGACACTACTTTCAAGAGTGTTCGATTACGGTGGCCTCCGAAATACCACTCAATTATATAATAAACAACCACGACACAATGGGCCGAATTGCTAAATGGGCTATTGAGCTCCTTCCGTTCGACATAACATACAAACCACGGCGGGCCATTAAGTCGCAAGTTCTGGCTGAGTTTGTCGCCGAATGGACAGAAGCTGAACTCCCTAAAGAGTACGACGCGTACTCCAATTTGATCATGCACTTCGACGGCTCTAAAATGCTGGCCGGATTGGGAGCAGGTGTTGTCCTGACATCCCCCACTAGAGACACGGTCCAATACTTACTCCAAATACTATACACAGACTCCAACAATGCAGCCGAATATGAGGCTCTGTTGCATGGTCTTCGAATGGCAGTCTCCATGGGCATCCAACGCCTCGAAGTGTGCGAGGACTCGAACCTCGCTATATCTCAGATAAATGGAGACTTTGATGCCAAAGATCTAAAAATGGTGGCTTATCATAACGCCGTCCTCAAGATGTCAGCTCGGTTCGAGGGGCTTGAATTCCACCATGTGGTCAGAGAAAATAATCAAGCGGCGGATGTCCTCGCCCGCATTGGCGCTAAACGCGACCCCGTCCCACCTAATATATTCTTGGAAAGGATGTTCAAGCCGTCCGTGGTATGGGAAGGGGAGTCCGGCCATATTAGTCCGTCTCCGGATACAATCCCAGATTCTGAACCATCTGACGTAATTAGAGGCTCTGCCACCGAAATAACACCTTCGGCCCATGAAATCATGGTTGTCATCGCCCCGTGGCCGAGCCCTTCTTAGCCTACCTAAATAGGCAAGAGCTCCCTGAGGACCAAAATGAGGCACGTCGTATTGTGCGATGCTCTAAGGCCTACAAAGTCCATGAAGGAGAGCTCTACAAGAAAAGTACTACCGGAGTGCTCCAAAGATGAATCTCCGAAGAGGAAGGGCGGCAGCTCTTATCCGAAATCCATGCCAGACTCGGCGGGCACCATACTGCAGCTCGGGCACTTGTAAGCAAGGCCTTTCGTACAGTTTTTTACTGGCCGACAGCTCGAGCAGATGCACATGACCTTGTCCAACATTGCGTTGGTTGCCAACTCTTCACCAATCAGAGCCATATGCCCCCTACCGCTTTCCAAACAATCTCCATAACTTGGCCCTTCACGGTCTGCGGGCTGGATATGGTCGGACCTCTTAAAGGGGGAAGCCATAAGAAAAAATTCTTATTGGTCATGGTGGACAAGTTCACCAAATGGATAGAAGCCAAACCAGTTAAAACGGCTGAATCCGGACCAGTGATAGACTTCATATCAGGGGTCGTACACCGTTACGGTGTCCCCCACAGCATCATCACTGACAATGGCTCAATTTTCACAGCCGATGAGGTGAAAACCTGGTGCAGCAACATGGGCATTAAGCTCGATTACGCCTCTGTCTATCACCCCCAAACAAATGGTCAGGTCGAATGTGCAAATGGTCTCATCATGAGCGGCATCAAACCCAGACTAGTGCGATCCTTGAAGGAATCAGACACGCATTGGGTCGAGGAGCTCGACTCCGTACTTTGGAGGCTGCAGACCACGCCGAATCATACCACTGGATACACACCATTTTTTATGATGTATGGCACAGAAGCAGCGCTACCCTGTGACATAATCCATGACTCACCTAGCGTGCGCATGTATGAAGAGAAGGAAGCCGAACAAGATCGGCAGGACAACTTAGATGCTCTGGAGGTGGAGCGTGACGTCGCAAAAGCGCATTCCGCATTCTATCAGCAACAGGCTCGAAGGTATCAAAGCAGAGAAGTACGGGCCAAAACTTATAACATCGGCGAACTAGTTCTACGCCTCCCCGAGAAGAAGAAGGACAAGCTCAAACCCAAGTGGGAGGGTCCCTTCATCATTGATAAAGTTCTCACCGGAGGAGCGTACCGTCTATGCAATGCATCTGATAACAGACACGAACCGAACCCATGGAACGCGGCCAGACTCCGAAGATTCTACGCCTAGTGCCGAACTCAGTGTTCGTCTCCTTACCTCCACTTCTTCAATTATGTTCTCTTTTTTCCTTTCTCGCCCTCTGTTCCTTTTCACATACAGCTTTACAAACTGTACGGATGCTTTGATCGCTCCGGCCGCACTACGTGTGCTCATTATACCTGGGGGCTTCCTATACGGAAGCTAAATATAACTACTTTAAGGGCTTCCTGCCAGCCACATATGAATTTTATTTCCATATGTGCCTTTTCTTCACCATTATATGCATCGATATGACTTAAGTTTTGGCCATGCTGGGTTGCCTGGCTCTTGTGTTTATGCCCTACGTTCCCGTTAATTCGGCTAGGGCATAAGGGGAGCACCTCTGTGATTGTTACTGCCGGTTGAGACGGATGTGTACCTCAGACTGGGTGAAGCCGAAAGCTAGCGTTCTTAAGCGAATATTCGGTCGGTGAACAAAAGATGTTTTTGTTTATTACAACGTGAATCCCCAGATGTTTTGTTTCCCGCGCTTCTGTTTGCAGTTCGGACACGCACATCGATGCATGTGCACCCAGAGAAAGGAACCCCTAACAGAACTATTCTCTTTGGAAGATGTTTCTTACTATCCATGTAATATAACATAACTAGTTGGGTACTTGTCTGTTCAAGCACTTATGACCCCTACGCTTGGTTTCCATGCATACCCCGGTTATTCATAACTGTGCGGGTATTCGGATACACTTCGGACTGTCGGGTCCGGGGGCTGAACCGAAATGGTCTGCCATAACAAATGATTTTCAATCCGGCTAGGGACTACATAGGTCCATTTAAATTACATAGTCACTTAGACTAGCTGTATACTTCCTCTATACCATCCAACAGGCTGTCTAGCTTACAATCCTGTTGGGAAAACTTTGCGGCTAATGCTACTTGGTCATATACCAGATTTACAGATATCTCTTGCCCATCTACCCCCACCGGTCCGACTTCGGCCATATGGTTCGGGTCAGCCTTGGCGTATCACGTCTTCACCATGGCCCAGGCTTCCCTCGCACCTTGTCGGCAGGCTGATATCTTCCATAACCGGAAGCGCCACCGTGCTCCTTTGAGCATCTCCACAAGCTCGCTCATGCCTCTTGGCAGGGAAGCGGATGGCCACAAGGCATGGGAAATACCCTACATCACTTGCCGCGCTCGTTCGTGCAGTTGTGAAAGATCTTGCAGCATATCACCGGCGGATCCGGGCATCTCCTCTTCAGGACGGCCCATCAGCATACCTGCAGACATAACTCTGTCAATACGCTTCCGCGCCGAACTGTACTACAGTTTGTTTAAGCACTTACTATAAATGCCGCGTCCAAGCTTCCTGTTCTCCTTCAGGGAGTCAGCGAGCTGAGCCCGAACATCTTTTAATTCGATGCTCAGTCGGATATTAGCATCTTGGAGATTATTTATCTCTCAAATAGCCTGCGTCAGCACATGATCGCCCGCCTTCAGCTGACTTCGCGGATGTGGCTCACTATCTTCCACAATTTTCGGATTCTCCCCGGGATTGTCTGCAGCATCTCTTGTTAGATATATAAACCATGCCGAATAAATAACTGGCATACACCCTTACATATTTCGTTATCAAGGCTAGTCTCACCAGAAGAGGCCTTTTTTTATTCCTCTTGTTCGGCAATAGCGGCCTTCAGCTGGTTCTTACATTCCTCCAGTTCTCGAGACAAATGGGTATTCTTCTCTACAAGAACCTATGCATACAATGATCCTTAAATCAGTTGTGCCAACTGTTTCATGTCTCAGGGGCTACTACTACACATCCTTATCAGATTTTCTTACCCGTATATCCTTCACATACTGGTCCATTGCTCTGGCAAGTCCATCTTGAGCGGCGCGAATATATGCGTCTTCAAAGTGGAAGGCATCGAAAGCCTCCTCGGAGAAAATACCATTGCGGAGTACGGCCCGTCTGCGCCGGTGATTCATGGTGCTCCTCACTTCGGAGCTTGGAGCGGAAAGCCTGTCCGCATCCTCTGTGGGAGGGCAATTCGATGTCGCCCCCACATCAGCCTCCACCTGTGAGTCCGATTCAGGAATCCGGTTGCTTGAGGCATGGTTGGCAGGGGATCCGGATGTAGTCCGACGGATGTTTTTTCTGCCAAGACACAATGCAAACTGTCACATTTCGGCAAAGATAATCATAGAGCAAGCTTAATTTGTACCTCTGCCCTGGTGTCTCAGTTCTGACCGCCTTCCTCTAATGTCTGCCCGGCCCGGGTGCGTGGACTCGACACGGCATCCTGATGGTTGTTTCTGTAAAAATACAACATATGCGCTTGAGGCACGACATAATTCAGAATTTAGGGCTCTGGCTTTACTTACATTTGACACCGGGAGCAGCCCGGGATAATCAGCAAGGATGGCCACTAAAGCGTCGTCCCGGCTTGCTTGATAAAATGTCCCGTCTACAAGATCCACAGATATGTCTGGATCTTCTTCAAGTCCGGGGTCGAGAGCCCGGCCAGGATCCTCTGGCTGCAGAGGTGGGCTGTTGAACTCTTCCACGGCCCTTCTCAGTTCCTGCTTCAAAAATAGCAAGATAAATGATTGGTGACAAAGGACACAGGGATGAATAGAGTCGAGTGAGGAATGACAGCTTACCCAGCTTGGGGGTTTGTACATGGAAAATCCATCCCGCGGCTTAATGCGGAGGAACTCCTCTTCTTCCCCTTTGTACAAATCGGACAATATTTTCGCCAGTGCGGTGGCGGAGTCCGGACCTTTACGGCCACAGCAGGTGGCGTCGTCTTCTCCGTTGAAGTGCCACATGGGTTTCCCCCGATATTGAAGTGGTTGCAACCCCCGCATTATACATATTGACATGACCTCTATTATTGTCAATCCTGATTTGGCCAGAATTTTTATCCTGCCCATCAGATAGAGGACCTCTCTATCGTCTTCCTCCTGGGGGCTCCGCGGGCGCCAGTTTTGGCGTTTCTTCAGCAGGGCATTGGTAAACTCGGGAAGGCCCGGCCGGACTGGGTTCGGAAGGGGAACATCATCTACATAAAACCGCTCCGAAGGCCAGTCTTCTGATGCCTTCTTTGGAGTGCCGGACAGGTATCCGGCCTGAGTGATGCGCCATAATTCGGCTCCGCCCACTTGATATATAGATCCCTCCTGATTGCAAGGGACAAGGCAGAATAGCCTCTTCCATAACTCAAAATGAGCTTCGCAACCCAGGAATAGCTCGCAGAAGGCAACATACCCTGCGATGTGCAATATTGAGGCAGGAGTGAAGTTGGGCAGCTGGAGACCGTAGAACTCCAGGAGCCCGCGGAGGAATGGGTGGATTGGAAACCCAAGCCCTCTCGGCAAATACGGGACAAGGCATATCCTCTCCCCTCTAGATGGGCTCGAAAAGTTCTCCGCTTGCTCCCCGCCATTATAGGTGGCTAGTTCAGCTCGGACGGGGACCATGTATGCAGGTGGAAGGAACCCTTGGGTCTGCAACTCTACTAATCGGCTATGAGGGATAGAACACTTTTCCCAATCACCTGTCTTGGAGCTAAGGGTGCGAGAGGAGGAGCTTCGGTGGCCAGCCATGATGGAATGGCTTTTCCGGGCACGCTCTGTTGAATGCTTGCTGGGAGGAAGATGGTGTGATTTGGGTCTGATGATACCCGTCTGTTCAAATAGACGGTTGGTTTACAGGGTCAGGGGGGCAAATGTAAAAATGCCCCAACTTCTCGTATTCGCTTGACACGTAGAGATAGCCATTATTGAAGCACAGAAGCCAAGGAGTACGACATTAAGGGGAGGCCGGACAATGTTCACTATGACAGGTACTCTTGATTTGGAGAGGAACCCGCCTTGCAGTGCTCATGATAATCTGCACGCCAGACTCATCGTCATTGAAGCCTGGTTCAGGGGCTACTGAGGGAGTCTTGGATAAGGGGGTATCCGGACAGCCAGACTATATACTTTGGCCGGACTGTTGGACTATGAAGATACAAGATTGAAGACTTCGTCCCGTATCAGGATGGGACTCTCCTTTGCGTGGAAGGCATGCTTGGCGATTCGGATGATAGATCTCCTTCTCTGTAACCGACTCTGTGTAACCCTAGCCCCCTCCGGTGTCTATATAAACCGGAGGGTTTAGTCCGTAGGACAACAACAATCATTCCATAGGCTAGCTTCTAGGGTTTAGCCTCTACGATCTCGTGGTAGATCAACTCTTGTAATACTCATATCATCAAGATCAATCAAGCAGGAAGTAGGGTATTACCTCCATCGAGAGGGCCCGAACCTGGGTAAAACATCGTGTCCCCAGTCTCTTGTTACCATTAGCCTTAGACGCACAGTTCGGGACCCCCTACCCGAGATCCACCGGTTTTGACACCGACACTGGGGCCAGGGGCTCCGAGCCTTGACCCCCACCTTGCGGCAGGTGCAGTGGCCGCCCAAGTTCAGGCCAGAGAGGCCGCCGCGCTATGATGGCGCGGCAGACCCGATGATCTTCCTACTGGCGTACGAGGAGGCCGTCCTCAAGGCCGGGGGTGATGACAAGATCATGGCCAACTGGTTTCCCTTGGCCCTTACTGGCATCCCGCGCGCCTGGCTACTCAACCTTCCCAGATCCACGGTGGCATCCTGGGAGGAGCTGCGCAGCATCTTCGCTGCGTGCTTCGCGGCTCCGGCGCCCCTCCGCGGTCGCGGCCCTCCTCGGCGGCTCACAAGCACCACCCTCAGACCGCCACGCCAAGTCGTTCTTCCGCTAGATCAACACCGTCCTCGCGTGGAAAGGAGCTCCTCCGGGTTGAGTGGTGCCCAAGGCCGACCTGATCTTCGACTCGAAAGATCACCCCGTCACCACCACCTGCTCGGGTGTGCTCCCAATGCTCTGCACGCCCACCATCTGCCATGTGGCCGTCACCAAAACCCTCATTGATGGTCGTGCCGGCCTCAACGTGCTCTTGGTGGAGGCCTTCGGCCTCCTCCACGTGACACCGGAGCGGCTCCGTCCCAGCAAGCCCTTCCCAGGCATCGAAGGCGGCTCCTCCAGTCCCATGGGGTAGATCCGCCTTCCCGTAACCTTCGGCACCCGCGACAACTACCGCACGGAGCTGGTTGACTTTGACATTGCTCGCATCGGCCTCCCGTACAACGCCATCCTTGGATACCCTGCCCTGGCACAGTTCAAGGCTGCAACCTAGCCGACCTACAACCTAATGAAGATGCCCGGGAGCAAAGGCGTCCTCACCGTAGCTGGGGATATCAAGGAGGCTCTTGTGGCACTCAAGCTTGCCCTCAAGGCCGCCGCGTCGGCAAAGCCCGCCGATGCAGACGCCTCTAAGGCCAAGGAAGTCGCGCCGACCAAGAAGAAGCAGTTGTTCACTCAAGACAAGGCGGAGACCAAGCAGGTGCCGGTTGAGGAAGACGGGTCCTCGGGAGCCACCTTCACCATAGGTGCCAACCTCGACCCCGACCAAGAAAAGGCCTTGATTAGGTTCTTGCGCTCGAACAAGGAAGTGTTCACGTGGGAACCCAAGCAACTAGTGGGGGTCCTAAGGGGGGTGATTGAGCACCACCTAAGGGTATGCCCCAATGTATGCCCTGTGAAGCAGAAGGCGAGGCGGTAGTCCACAGAGAAGCAGGCCTTCATCATCCAAGAAACCCGCAAGCTGGAGGCCGTGGATGTTATCTGCGAGGTTCGCTACCCCGAATGGCTTGTGAACCCCGTTGTTGTGCCAAAAAAGGGGGGAAAGGAGTGCATGTGCGTTGACTGCACCAACCTCAACAAGGCCTGCCCCCAGGATCCGTTCCCGCTTCCCCGCATCGACCAAATTGTCGACTCCACCGCCGAATGTGACCTGTTGTGTTTTGTGGATGCGTTTTTTGGTTATCACCAGATCAAGATGGCGGTAGAAGACGTGGAGAAGACAACCTTCCTGACCCCATGTGGAGTATACTGCTACACTTGCATGCCGTTTGGGTTATGCAACGTGGACGCGACATTCCAATGGCTGATGCACATTGCCTTGGGCCGGCAGCTCGGGAGAAACACCGAGGCTTATGGCGACGACATTGTGGTAAAATCTCAGGAGGCAAGGACTCTGATCCAGGACTTGGAGGAAACCTTCGCGACCCTTCGCCGGGTAGACCTGCAACTCAACCCGGAGAAGTGCGTGTTTGGTGTCCCTTCAGGCAAGCTGCTCGGGTTCCTCGTGTCCCACAGGGGGGTCGAGGCCAACCCGGAGAAGGTCAAGGCAATCATAGACATGAGTCCGCCGCAGACCCTCAGAGAAATGCAGAAGCTTGCCGGTTGCATGACCGCATTAGGGCACTTCATCTCCAAGCTGGGGGAGCGCGCCCTACCGTTCTTCAATCTGATGAAGAAAAAGGGCCCATTTGAGTGGACACAGGAGGCCGACCAAGCGTTTCAAGACCTCAAGAAATACCTGACCAGCCCTCCTGTGATGGTGGCGCCACATCCTCTCGAGCCCTTGGTGCTCTACCTTGCCGCCACTCCCTACTCCGCCAGCACGGCCCTGGTGGCGGTTCGGGAGGAGAATCAGGCTAAGGCCGTGTCCCGCCCGACCGCGGCCTCAGCCGGGGTAGCACAAGACCAGGAAAGCCTCGCGAGGGCCACGGCAATGGCAGTAAAGGATCAAGCTCAGCAGGATGACGCCCCCAGGGCTGAAGAGGTCCTGCCAAGCGACCAGGCGTTGGGGGCTCCATTACCTCAGGAGGCACCTCAACCTCTGAAAGAGCAAACCACGTCAGTGCACCCACCCTCGTCGAGCATCCAGTGTACTTCGTCAGCACAGTGCTGCGGGATGCAAGGGCACGGTACCCCATGCCTTAGAAGCTCTTACTCGCGCTCTTGGTGGCCTCGCGTAAGCTGCAGCACTACTTTCAGGGTCATCGCACCAAGGTTGTCTTGGCCTACCCGTTGGAAAGGGTACTTAGGAGCCCCAACTCCGTCGGGAGAGTCGCCGAGTGGAACATCAAGCTGCAGGCATTTTAGTTGGAATTCAGCACAACCAGGGTTATCAAGGGAGCCGCACTTGCTGATTTCGTGGCTGAATGGAAGGATGCGCCAGAGCTCAAGGTGGGCGAGGATCGTTCCCTCTCACCAAGAAGTGAGGCACCAGATGGCTGGGTCATGTACTTCGACGGTGCCTTCTCGCGGCAGGGCGCAGGGGCTGGTGCAGTGCTTGTGTCGCCCACTCAGGACAAGCTCTACTACGCCGTACAGCTCTGTTTCCAGCAGGTCGAGAAGGTCTCCAACAACATAGCAGAATACGAGGGCCTCATCATCAAGGGCGATTCACAACTCCTCGTTAACTTCTCCAACAAGGTATATGAGCCGAAGGACGGGCACATGGAAGCATATCTTGCGAAAGTACGCAAGATGGAGAAGCAGTTCTGGGGACTGGAGTTGCAGCATGTGCCCCGCAGCACCACCCAGGAGGCTGGTGACATCGCCAAGAGGGCGTCCAAACACCTGCCCCAGGAGCCTAGCATTTTTGAGGAACGACTCTTCAAGCCGTCAGCGGCACCACCACTTTCAAGGACGGCGCAGCCTCGGGAGGAACTCCCTCAGCCGCCTGCCACATGAGCCCCGGCCTGTGGCCCGACCTCAGAAGTGTGCCTACTCTTGGTACTAGAGCCTCAGGAGGGATGCTAGACCAAGGAATTCAAGGAATACCTGATGCAAGAGACGCTGCCGGATAAAGAAGAGGACACAGAATGCATGGCCCGGCAGGCCACGGCTTACTGCATCCAAGACAGTGAGTTATACTAGAGGCGGCCGAATGAGGTTTCTCTGTGTTGCATCTCCAAGGAACAGGGGAAAGAGCTGCTGGCTGACATACACGGTGGAGATTGTGGGCACCACTCGTCGGCAAGGCGTTTCACAGTGGATTCTATTGGCCTACGGCACTCAACGACGCGATCGAGCTGGTGAAGTCCTGTGAAGCCTGTCAATTCGATGCCAAGCAGATCCATCAGCCAGCTCAGGGCCTACAGAACATTCCGCTCTCATGGCCGTTCGCGGCATTTTGGGAACGGGGGTCCTCAGACCTGCCTGCCCGTGGCCCGTGGCGTGGCTCCACTGGTGGCCCAGTATGGCCCATCTTTATCAGTCGATGCTCAAGACCCTCGCGAGGGGCCAAGCCTCTTAGGGCGAAGGACACAAGGTCTTCTCAGGAGCGGCCTCACTAGGCAGGCTCGTGAGGGACGGAGAGATCAAGGCAAGGGGTACCTCACGAGGGTCCCTTGACGCAAGCCATGACGAACAAGGCCAGGCGGGCGCCAGCGCGCGCACTGTCCTCGTTTCCCCTTTGGTCCTAAGGGGGAAAGCACAGGCGTGGAGTACCAAGGCATCCAGCAAAGGCTTCCATATCGGTGCAACAAGACCAAGACCAGCAGGACGGCTGGACGGAGGTCATCATGGAGCCCAAGACGGTGTTACCACCAGCGCCTTTGACAGGAGAAGACCACCTTTAGTTAGGATAACTTGTCTAGTTGTCCCCCTTCAAATTGGCCGTTGCTGGATCCCTTCCCGCTCAATATTTGGGAAGAGGACCAGGGCCTCTATAAATAGGACTAGCCACCACCATAGGAAGGGTACCGGAATCATAACAAGTAGAGCACTACACTAGCTCAAGAACACCTCGCCTCCCGAGGCTAGTTCATCCTTTGTACTGCTCATCATCAGCCCAAGAGGCAATCCACTACCACCACACTGGAGTAGGGTATTACACCGCAATGGTGGCCTGAAACCAGTATAAACCTCGCGTCTCTTGTGTTGTGATTTGATCGAGCTAAGCTTAGAGACTGCGGCGAGGCTGAGGGGCAAGATCGATAGGGGGAAAAGCTTCGTGCGCACCCCAGTGTTCGAACCTTAAGGGTTTTGCCAGAACCCTAAATCCGACAATCACACCCGATCATCATGTGGTGTCTCAGTGCGAAGAACTGTAGCAATGGTGCATACTCAGGGAGAACACTTATACCTTGAAATTTAGTAAGGGATCATCTTATAATGCTACCGCCGAACTAAGCAAAATAAGATGCATAAAGGATAAACATCATATGCAATCAAAATATGTGACATGATATGGCCATCATCATCTTGTGCTCATGATCTCCATCACCAAAGCATCGTTATGATCTCCAACGTCACCGGTGCGACACCTTGATCTCCATGGTAGCATCATTGTCATCTCGCCAACTATTGTTACTCCGACTATCGCTACCGCTTAGTGATAAAGTAAAACAATTACATGGCGATTGCATTGCATACAATAAAGCGACAAACATTTGGCTCCTGCCAGTTGCCGATAACTTTCTTACAAAACATGATCATCTCATACAACAAATTATATCACATCATGCCTTGACCATATCACATCACAGCAAGCCCTGCAAAAACAAGTTAGACGTCCTCTACTTTGTTGTTGCAAGTTTCACGTGGCTGCTACAGGCTTCTAGCAAGAACCGTTCTTACCTACGCATCAAAACCACAAAGATTTTTTGTCAAGTGTGTTGTTTTAACCTTCAACAAGGACCAGGCGTAGCCACACTCGGTTCAACTAAAGTTGGACAAACAGACACTCACCAACCAACTATGTGCAAAGCACGTCGGTATAACCACTCTCGCATAAGCGTACACGTAATGTTAGTCTGAGACGCTTCATCCAACAATACCGCCGAATCAAAGTATGACATGTTGGTAAACAGTATGACTATTATCACCCACAACTCTTTGTGTTCTACTCGTGCATATAACATCTACACATAGACCTGGCTCGGATGCCACTGTTGGGGAATGCGGTAATTTCAAAAAAAATCCTACAATCACGCAAGATCTATCTAGGTGATGCATAGCAACGAGAGGGGAGAGTGTGTACATGTACCCTTGTAGACCAAAAGTGGAAGCATTTAGTTAACGCGGTTGATGTAGTCGATCATCTTCGCGATCCAACCGATCCAAGTACCGAACGAATGGCAGCTCCGCGTTCAGCACATGTTCAGCTCGATGACGTCCCTCGTACTCTTGATCCGGTTGAGGCCAAGGGAGAGTTTCGTTAGCACAATGGCGTGGCGATGGTGATGATGAAATTACCAGCGCAGGGCTTTGCCTAAGCACTACGACGATATGACCGAGGTGTGTAACTATGTAGGGGGGCACTGCACACGGTTAAAAGATCAACTTGTGTTGTATGTTGAGTCTTCGGGGTGCCCCCTGCCCCCGTATATAAAGGAGGGGAGGAGGAGGCCAAACAACAAGGGACCCGCCAGGGAGAGGGGAGTCCTACTAGGACTCCAGTCCTAGTAGGATTCGGCCCCACCCTTTTTTCCTTCTATCGGAGGGGGAAAGGGATAAGGAGAGGGAGTAGGAGAAGGAAAGGGGTGGCGCCCCCTTCCCAAGTCCAATTCGGCCTCCTTGCTTGTGGGGGGATGCACCAGCGCCTTGTGGGCTGGTTAGCCTCCCTTCTATGGCCCATAAGGCCCATATATTTCCCCGGGGTGTTCCGGTAACCTCTCGGTACTCCGGAAAAATGCCCGAATCACTCGGAACCATTCCGATGTCGGAATGCAACCTTCCAATATATGAATCTTTACCTCTCGACCATTTCAAGACTCCTCGTCATGTCTGTGATCTCATCCAGTACTCTGAACAAACTTCGGTCATCAAATCACATAACTCATAATACAAATCGTCATCGAACGTTAAGCGTGCGGACCCTACGGGTTCGAGAACTATGTAGACATGACCGAGACACATATCCGGTCAATAACAAATAGCGGAACCTGGATGCTCATATTGGCTCCTACATATTCTACGAAGATCTTTATCGGTCAAACCGCATAACAACATACGTTGTTCCCTTTGTCTTCGGTATGTTACTTGCCCGAGATTCAATCATCGGTATCATCATACCTAGTTCAATCTTGTTACCGGCAAGTCTCTTTACTTGTTCCGTAATACTTCATCCCGCAACTAACTCATTAGTCACAATGCTTGCAAGGCTTATAGTGATGAGTATTACCGAGAGGGCCCAGAGATACCTCTCTGGAACATGGAGTGACAAATCCTAATCTCGATCTATGCCAACCCAAAAAACACCTTCAGATACACCTGTAGAGCACCTTTATAATCACCCTTCTGTGTTGTGACGTTTGGTAGCACACAAAGTGTTCCTCCGGTATTCGGGAGTTGCATAATCTCATAGTCTGAGGAATTTGTATAAGTCATGAAGAAAGCAGTAACAATGAAACTGACACAATCATAATGCTAAGCTAACGAATGGGTCATGTCTATCACATCACTCTCCTAATGATGTGATCCCGTTCATAAAATGACAACACATGTCTATGGTTAGGAAACATAACCATCTTTGATAAACGAGCTAGTCAAGTAGAGGCATACTAGGGACAATATGTTTTGTCTATGTATTCACACATGTACTAAGTTTCTGGTTAATACAATTCTAGCATGAACGATAAACATTTATCATGAAATATGGAAATAAATAATAACTTTATTATTGTCTCTAGGGCATATTTCCTTCAGGGAGTTCATCACCAAGGCGATCTGCGAGCTTCAGGAAGCACAAGCCATGCGCGGTGAGCGTCACCCTGCACGCCCTACCGGCTTGGCAGCCGCCCCCGTCGCGGACGGCGAGTTGTGCGTCTGCGACAATATCCCGAGCCTCAACAAAGCCGCTTCTTAGGGCCTCTTCTGGCCGTCGTGCGTCAGCCAAAGCGGGGGTTTCCCCTGTGCCCTTCGGCCTACTAAACGCGGGTGCCATGTACCAGCAGTTCACACAGCTCTTGTTGGCGTCTCACAAGCCCAGTCGCTCGGCACTGGCACCTCTTGAGGCCCCGAACCCTCGCGAGCCCCCTGGGCCTCAAGAGCCGCCTGGCTCACGATGAGCGAACCTCTGTGGCATGCTTCATCGGCTTCCTCGACACTACCGCAACAACATTGCTAGGTGACTTTTTGGTTTGTTCAATTGAGGGCCCCCTCGGGCTGCATTATCCCCAGGCTGGTCAGGGTCTGCCCCTACAAATACGTCGTCTTTGCTCATGTATCATAACTGGCTATGCTTTTTTGAATTGCTATGACTGTTAACCTTGCCCGTGATACCTCATCGCCTCCAAAGGCATCGCCCCACGGGCCCCACGCACTAGCAACTCTCCTCCTGCACATCCCATGAGAGGGGGCTATTGGCATGGCGTCTGTGCTCGGGCCCGTCCCTGCAGCACTAATAAACCTAGGCGACCGAGCTCTAACTTGCGGGTCGGCCCCATGCTCATCAGCTCATTAGGTCCTTAGTGCCTTGTCTTCTCACGAAACAACCACAAGTAGATCGGCAAGCATGCATTGACCTATCTACCATGTAATCTGTCAGCATGCAGAAGTTCCAGGAGCTAGGCGTTCGGCAGCGCTTCAACAATGCCTCGTCGCCTCAGGAGGACCGACCTCGGTTGGGCAACGATATGGTCCGCTTCACCAGCTGCAAAAATCTAAGTACAACCATCTCATATGTTGCGCAATTGCCGGATGAGACCCCTTCCCATATGACCTCCCGAAGCACCTCACCTCCGTTCCGCGCAAGTCGCTTGCACGTTAAAACGGGAGCTCTTGTCTCGGGCATCGCAACCTGACATACCAGCGACGGTTGAGCTTTGCTTGAGGGTCGGGTCCTGAGGATAGAGCACTTTGACGAGAAAGGAAAAGAGAGGCGGGCCTTGTGAGGAGGTTGAGGATGGATGGTTGCAGTTTAGCTGCGGTTATATCGATTAAGAAGCAGAGGACATCGATTTTTCACGCACCCCTTGCAGGACTTGTGTTAACCTGCCGCAGAACGGAAGGTGGACAGGGAGCCAACCTCTAAGGAAGCGTGCCCGCACGTTGCAAGGATTCCCAATGGGCCGTGGATCCCCCCACGCTGCACCCGAAGCTAAGTCACCCTCTTCGTGCCATGCACGAGTCTTACCAATAAAGTTTTGCCACTACTTTTGCAATCTCGTCCTGGTGGAAACCCTTTTTCTCTCGTGAGCCGCTTGCGCATCAAGGGGGGCCTCTTGAGCATCGTTCCTCAGGAGCTGTTAGCGGACCTCGAGCCCCTCACCTCCTGGCCTTGCCTAAGGCATCACGACCTGGCATACCAGCAACAGCTGAGGCTTGCTTGGGGACTGGGTCCCGGTGACACAAAGCACTAGGTGATTGTGAAGAAAAGGCTAAGCCCAAACAAGAAGTGGCATGATGACTTAAACGCGAGTTAGAAGCATCTAAGATAAAGGAGAAAGCGCTAGAGTCCTTACACGCCCCCGCAGGGCCCTTGACATTTTAATGCAGGAAACAAAAGAAAACAAAAGAAACCTTCTCTAGGCGGCCGCCGCTCCCGAGGCCTTGGCTCCGGCATCGCCAGTGCCTAGTCAGAGTCCTCCTCCATCTTGACATGGAGGCGTTGGGGCTCGTCGGAGTCGTCATTGCTCCCACTTCTCCTGGGGGAGGCACCGTTGCCATCACTGTTGTCGTTGCCGGAGGAGTAGCCGTTGCTGCTGTCGCTCTCCATGCAACATTCCAGGCGGCCGCCTGCCTCCTTGAAAATCTTCATGAAGAGCGCCGCGGCCCCATTGAACTTGAAGTTAAGGGTGTGTGCCTCCTTTAGGCCGTGGGAGCGGGTGAACAACTTCCACCCCCGCGTCAGGTACATGTAGCCGGATGGAGTTTACTCCACCGCCACCCAGGAGGACTTGTTGTAGTAGTCGTCAGGCTGCAGCCACAACCCTCAGGGTGCATCAGCCGCCAGCTCCTCCAAGAAGGATTCCAGAAGCTGGTGCCAGGTGCTGGGTATTGAACTCGCGGGCTCAGTCAGCGGAGTGAGCCAATATCCTAGGCGACCGAGTCGCGGCGCCGCTTCTCCCTCCTTGGCCACGTCCGCCCCGACCCCTATGGCCGCGCCCGCGGGTAGGGTTCTTTCCGCGGCTGCCCAAGCCTGCGCGAACTGCCAATGAAGGACGCTCGTGTCCCTGGGGAGGCGCTCTAGGCATAGTGGCTACTTCTAAGGGCGGCCTCGCCCCCTCGCCGGCGGCGGTGCCCCCGCCCCTTCCTACACCGCCTTCCCCTTCTCAGCGGCAGAGATCCTCCTCATGTGTGCCATGGCAATAGCAGCAACGAGCGAAAGTGGATAGGTGCATTTGGAGAAGATGAGCAAAGGGGTCCGCCCCCTGGCCCTTATATGGTGCTGACAGGACCAACTTGTGCTGCTTCGTCTTTAGAAGGAGATGCAAGACAGGAGAGCAATAATGGCCCCACGCAGCGCCCGCCAGGATTTATCTCAGCCTGAGCGGTTGCCGAGGCATCGTGGGGGCGTCCCACGCCCCGTCGTGCGCCACGCGTCGAGCCTGTCGTCGGTGTCAAAACTGGGGATCTCGGGTTGGGGGTCCCGAACTGTGCGTCTAAGGCTAATGGTAACAGGAGGCTGGGGACACGATGTTTACCCAGGTTTGGGCCCTCTCGATGATGGTAATACCCTACTTCCTGCTTGATTGATCTTGATGATATGAGTATTACAAGAGTTGATCTACCACGAGATCGTAGAGGCTAAACCCTAGAAGCTAGCCTATTATTATGATTATTGTTGTCCTACGGACTAAATGCTCCTGTTTATATAGACACCAAAGAGGGCTAGGGTTACATAGAATTGATTACAGAGAAGGAGATATAACATCTGAATCACCAAGCTTGCCTTCCACGCCAGGGAGAGTCCCATCCGGACACGGGATGAAGTCTTCAATCTTGTATCTTCATAGTCTAATAGTCAGACCAAAGTATATAGTCCGGCTGTCCGGATACCCCCTATTCCAGGACTCCCTTAGTAGCCCCCAAACCAGGCTTCAATGACGATGAGTCCGGCGTGCAGATTGTCTTCGGCATAGCAAGGCGGGTTCTTCTCCAAATCCAGAGTACCTGTTGTAGCAAACAGTGTCCGGCTTCCCATTAATGTTGTACTCCTCGGCTTCTGTGCTTCAATAATGGCCATATCCACGTGTCGAGCTGTAACGCCCCGAGACCGACGCTCCAGAAGACTTCCAGCTATTTCAAGTTTTGTCATGTGATTTGTTTTGTTTGATGCATTCATCATTGCACTTTTGCATTGCATCATGTCGTCATGCATCGTGTCGAGCTCAGGAAAATTGTCTTCGTGCTCAAATTCCTTTCCCTAACCCCTCTTCCTTTCCTTCTCTCTAATCTTTTCTGTTAAAGAAAATTAGAGGGAGAGAGAGAAGAGAGCCCACCAGCTAGGCCGGCCCAGCCTCCAAGGCCCATTTGCGCCTAGGCCCAGCCGCCCCTAACCCTAGCGCCAGGGGAGAGCCTCCTGCTCGATCCCCATCTCCCTCCCGAGCGCCGTCACGTAGGGAGAGGGCAGCGCTAACCTCTCTCCCTCTCGATCCCACGCCTCCTTCTCGCCAAACCCTCGTCGCCCGAGCGCTCGAGGAGAGGAGCTCCTCGAGCACCTGCGCCCGCATCCGTAGTCCTCCGCGCTGTCTTTGTCGAGCGCTAGTAGCTCAACCCCGAGCCTCTCCACGCGCGCCCGCACGCATCGCTTCGCTCCGATAGGCGCGCAGCCACCTCATGGCCCCTCCGTTCCTCGCCCCGCCGTCGCACCGTCTTCTTCACCTCCTGCCGCGAGCTCCGCCTCCCATGGCGTGCTGCTGTCGACTCCACCTCGCGCGACCTCCTGCCTCGTCCTCGTCCCTGCACCGGTGCCGTCCAAGCCCGTTCCCGTCCAGATCCGGACGCCCAAGACCTCGCCGCCCCATCGCCCCGCTCGCCGGAGCTCTGCTCTCGGTCACCGGCGCCCTACCCGCCTCCTCTGCTTCGCCCCTGCGCGAGAACAACGATGACCAGCGCCTCGTCCCGCTCCTCGCTTGCGTTGACCGCAACCACCCCGTGCCTGGTCGCTGCCCCATCGACCAGCGCGCCTTCAGATCCGCACCAAGTCCCGCGGCCGTTGTCCCTGCATCGCGCCAAGGCCCAGCGACCCCCTGCACATCGAGGCCTCCGTGCACCTCTTGCTCCCGTCGACCCTGCACCATGCCTCTGCCACCCATTAGATCGCCAAGACCGAGACCTCCTTGAACAGGAGCATTTCTTTTGGATCGCCAAGTACCGCACCGGGCGCCAAGTACCTCTACGGATGCATTGGACGTCTACGACAAGTGTACCTCTACATCCTGGAATCGCCATGTACCGCATTGAAATGCAAGTACAACAAGGAATCCCGAAGGACTTGGATGCGACAAGTTCCTCTCCAAACGTGTACGACTACCGACGCCGTGTACGACTACTTCCCAGGACGACCTGTGAATGTGTACTTCCACTATCGTCGCGGGAACGACTACTTCCACTATGCCCCGTGTACCACTACTTCCTTCGACGAACTTGATCCGCTTCGAAAATGCACGCTTCAAAGGTATAACCGCCGAGACGACCGCCGTGGACCGAATGCATGTGTTGTATGAGATGTGTCATTCGCACCGTGTCCGAATTGTCACTTGTTTCCATGCCACTAACCCGTGGGAACCCGGTAGTCGGGAGCACCCCACCATCTCTAGCATGTTCCGCACATCCGCACACTCCCTTTTGCATCGGTATCTCCATTGGCTATCGGAATCGATATGTTGCCATGGCATCATTTTTGAATTCGTTGTCGTGGCACAGTTTCTTTCCACCACGGTGACAAATGCTTCATAACATGCTCATGTCAACTTTTTCATAAAAATTGCATAAAACTTGTATATGTCATCCGCATCATGATAACAACATTTAAATGCTTAAAATTGTTGTTGCATTAAATTGCTAATTTGGACTCATTTAAACTTGTCTAGATAGGTGGTTTTTCATATGCTTCACTTTTTGCCATGTTTAACAACATTTAATATTGTTGTGTACCTAAAGGAGATTAAACTAAATATGTCCATGTGGTGTTTTGTCAATATGCAACTCATTGCATATTGAGCTCCACTTAATTTGTAGTATTGTTTGTTGCACTTTGCCATGCCATGCCTCTTTAAACCGGACATGCATCATACTTGTGTGTGCGTCATGCCATGTTTATGTGATGTTTGCTTACCATGTTGTTTGCTTCTTTCCGGGTTGCCTTCGGTTTCGCTCCAGAGTTGTGAGGATTCGTTCGACTACGTCCGCTTGTCTTCTTCATGGACTCGTTCTTCTTCCTTGCGGGATTTCAGGCAAGATGACCGCTACCCTGGATCTCACTACTATCATTGCTATGCTAGTTGCTTCGTTTTATCGCTTTGCTGCGTTACCTATCTTTTGCTCCTCAAGCCTCCAAAATTGCCATGAACCTCTAATCTTTGACACCCTTCCTAGCAAACCGTTGCTTGGCTATGTTACCGCTTTGCTCAGCCCCTCTTATAGCGTTGTTAGTTACAGGTGAAGTTGAAGATTGCTCCATGGTGGACAGGATTTTGTTGGGATATCACAATATCTCTTATTTAATTAATGCATCTATATACTTGGTAAAGGGTGGAAGGCTCGGCCTTATGCCTGGTGTTTTGTTCCACTCTTGCCGCCCTAGTTTCCGTCATACCGGTGTTATGTTCCCGGATTTTGCCTTCCTTACGCGGTCGGGTGATTTATGGGACCCCTTTGACAGTTCGCTTTGAATAAAACTCCTCTAGCAAGGCCCAACATTGGTTTTACCATTTGCCTCACCACCACATATATTTCCCTTGGGAGTAATTAACCCAAGGGTCATCTTTATTACAGCCCCCCCCCCCCGGGCCAGTGCTTGTCTTAGTGTTGGTCTGAACCAGAGCCACTTGCAGCGCCACCTCGGGGAAACTCGAGGTCTGCGTAGTGTTCATCCGGTGTTGCCCTGAGAACGAGATATGTGCAGCTCCTATCGGGATTGTCGGCGCATCGGGCGGTCTTGCTGGTCTTGTTTTACCATTGCCGAAATGTCTTGTAAACCGGGATTCCGAGTCTGATCGGGTCTTCCTGGGAGAAGGTATATCCTTCGTTGATCGCGAGAGCTTGTCATGGGCTAAGTTGGGACACCCCTGCAGGGTATAAATTTTCGAAAGCCGTGCCTGCGGTTATAGGCAGATGGGAATTTGTTAATGTCCGGTTGTAGATAACTTGACACAAGATCCGAATTAAAATGCATCAACCGCGTGTGTAGCCGTGATGGTCTCTTTTCGGCAGAGTCCGGGAAGTGAGCACAGTTTTTGGGTTAAGTTTGACGTAAGTAGGAGTTCAGGATCATTTCTTGATCATTGCTAGTTTCACGACCGTTCCGCTTGCTCTCTTCTCGCTCTTATTTGCGTATGTTAGCCACCATATATGCTTAGTCGCTGCTGCAGCCTCACCACTTTACCCCTTCCTTCCCTTTAAGCTTTGCTAGTCTTGATACCCATGGTAATGGGATTGCTGAGTCCTCGTGGCTCACAGATTACTACAACAACAGTTGCAGGTACAGGTTATGCGATGATCATGACGCGAGAGCGATGCTTGTTTACGTTGAGTTCTTCTGCTTCTTCGATCAGGGGATAGGTTCTAGGTCGGCAGCCTGGACTAGCAGGGTGGATGTCGTTTGAGTTTCTGTTTGTGTTTCATCCATAGTTGGATGTGGCTCTTGTGTATGATGATGTTGTATTCATGTGGCATTGTATGCCTTTTGTATGTATCCCCATCTATTATGTAATGTTGATGTAATGATATCCACCTTGCAAAAGCGTTTCAATATGCGGGTCTATCCTTGGTGGGACCTTCGAGTTCCTTTTGGATAGGGTCGCATATTGGGCGTGACAAGTTGGTATCAGAGCCTCGACCGACCATAGGAGCCCCCTTGATTGTTGGCCATTGTTGAGTCTAGAAAAAAACTATTTTGAGTCTTAGGATTATATTTATCGGAGAGTAGGATTCTTTTTACTCCTCAGCCCCCTTCGTCGCTCTGGTGAGGACTCTTGACGTAGATGTTTTGTCTTTCCTCTCCTCAAATTTCACTAAATTTTTTTTAGGATCACGCGGGTATCTTGATATTGTTCCAATGGTTTTGTGACGAGAACATTGTTCTTGGTGCCTCCTGTCTATTATGTGGCTTTGACCCGGGGAGTTGAGCTCCGAGGTGTTGTCGTCACAATTTTATCGTTGCAGTTCTGGAATACCTGAGTTTTGCCGACATTGAAAATCTCTCTTATGCAGTTGTTGGTGAGATAACCTCGACGCCACCCAGTACTGGGGCGGGAGTTCGGGAGTATTGCCATAGCTCGTATAACGGATGCTTTTCGAAGGTTGAGGTACACGATTTCCGAAGGATTCTTGGTTATGTGTTGATGGATGGATACAGCTTGGATGTAGGTATTGTTAGTTTGGGTGAGATATATTGCTTCCCTTGTATCCCAAACACCAGATTGCATAACCAGAAAGTTTCGGGATTTTATAGCTGGGAATTCAAGTAGCTCCTAGAATATCTTTCCGACAGATGCATGATATGGGATTGGGTAAATCTCTATCATATGTATTTGTTCCGGCTTATTCTGCAAGCCAATTCTTTGTTTTGTTTTATTTGTGGTATTCGAGTTGCTTCAATGTCAAGTGTTGATTCCATACCTTTTCTAAACGGTGTTCTCATATTTCTATGGGAGTGCTAATCCTTTTGATCATCGAGATTGTCATGTACCGGCGTGCTTCTCTTCAAGTGGATCCGATCATTTTCAACACCCGCAAGATCAACTCTAAGTTTTCTCACCGGTGTTTGTTTCATCCGTCCCCAAGTTGCCTTTGTTTTCCCGCCCTCCCACCCTTTTTCTTCAAGGACTCATATATGTTAATCAAGTATCCATTTATTCATGTGAAGTTTCTCCATTCTTTTCCTGTCAATGTTCTTATCCGGTGATTTCCCAAGAAGATGCTCAACAGTTTTAAGTTCATCATCCTTCATTGTTGTTTCTTCTCCGGTGGATCCAATTCAAGCTTTTAGTGTTGATCCTATTCCTTTCCTCGTGTCAAATGCTTTCTCATGAGGGTGCACCTCTCAATCACTCACCTCTGGCTATTCATGTGTTCCAGAGTGTTGAAGATATCTCAGAAGATTTGTGTTTCCATTCTTAATCCGTTGAATCTATTTGGAGATCATTATCTCATTCAAGCTATTTAATTCAACCGGTGCAATCTCTCTTTAAAATCATTTCCAACGGTGTTTTCTTTTTAGTGGTCCCTAACCCACAGGTCTTTTCCCAGGATCTTACCTGACTCTTCGAATTATCAGGCGCGATTCTCAAATTCATTTGAAAGTTTGACGTAAGAATGAAATATCATCAGTCAAATGTCTTTCTCCAAGATCTTTCAAATTCTTTTCATCGTTGATTCAACCTTTCTATTATTCATTTCAGAGTATCTCTACAATTTATGGTGGTGTTTCTCGTCGTCATTTCTCGGTTTTTGAAGAACGAAGAAGAGTTCCTCTTAAATCCTTACCCGTTCTTCCAAAGATGCGTAGTTCAAGCTTGATGCCATCCTCTCATAATTGTTTTCGATTGTGAGAATTCTTTTCAACCATTTGATGCATTTCAGGAGTCGCTTCCTTTCTTGATAATCCATATGCCATCATTTCTGAATATTACTCATTCTCAACCTTCAACTTTTGTTCTCCAAATCTTATCGGTGGATCATTCAAGTATTCTCTAATAAGCTCATGATATCTTCGTTCACTTGTATCTAAATCCCCACAAGTATCTTCATTCTTCCCGGTGAATTGTGCCTTTGCTACTTTAATTTTCAATTCTTACACTGGTTTGTTCAGGATTTCTCTTCCTCCGTTATGATATCAAATATTCGTTGTTTCCAAATCCCATCGGTGGTTCCATCAATACCTTCTGAAGTTTATGCTATATCTCTCTTAATTCTTTCTACGAGAATAAGTAGTATGCCAAATCTGTTGCTTGTCATCAATTTAAATTGGTGAAGGATAGGCATGACATAATTCTTATTCTTGTTTCATCCAAGTGATTAATTCCTTCTTCCGGAGATTGTTCATGATGAAGTAATTCTCAGTTCTAGTATTCATCTTTTCTTTCTGGAGTTCCAAGTTCTCTCGGTTATATCATCGCAAAGCTCCATCTAAATCATTGCAAGGCTTCACCTTGTGTTTCCAACTTCTCTTTCTTTCTATCATCCTTTCATTACCGGAGTTCTTCATGGAGTCTCCACATGATGGTTCATCAAGGATTTCTTTCATTCTCATTTTGTTCTTCAAGATTTCTCTCGAAGCTAAGATCCGCCAACCTATACTCAAAAAATAAACATGATGCTCAACACATGTCTTGTTTTGAGGAGTTCAAGTATTCTTCATCTTGCATTCCAAAGTTCAATTCTTTCTACCTTATCTTTTGAGGTGGTGTAATGTCACTCTTGACAATTTCCTTCATATTTCATGATTCATATGTTGTCAAGAATGAGGTATTTTAAATCCATCATTTTCTCTTCGTTCAAGAGATCTTTTCGACCAATCAACTTCTTCGTTGCAGTTATCTTGGGTTATATTTAACCTAAAGCCTTCCCTAAGGAATGTTGCTATTGTGGTGCTTATCAATGATCCAAGTTTTTCTCCTATCCTCTCGGCGAAAGGAGTTATCATCTCTTTGTTGACCTCAATCCAATCTATTGTTTCCGTTAGTGGCAGAATTACGCCTCAATTTTGAGAAGTTTTCCATAAGCCCACTACAAACTTGTGTTTTTCGTTGTTGATTTTCCAACAACTCCGTTCAATCCTTCTTTGCAAGGATGCTTTCCAAGTTCATTTGTGGCAGAAATTGTCATTTTCTTCTCCGCCCCTTTATCCCAACAATCTAGCTTCTATTCTTTCGTTCCGGAGGCATTGTGATGTTGCTCTTTTCACTCATCATCTTGCTTTGGCAAGATCATGTTCTTCTCCTTGCTTCTCCATTTAACGGGACTGTTGTGTCATCTCTTCAAGTTCTTTCATCTTATCAAGTTTTGCCTCTCTTTTCAACCTGAGTGCTGTCTGAAATCCTTCTTACCCATTATGCCATTCTTTCAATACTTTCGGAGGCAGTGTGTTGTTAATTTCATCAAGTATCTTCCCATCTTCTCAAGTTCATGTTCTATTCCTTCCATGTTCAACCGGAGTGCTGCCCGAATTCTTCCTCTCTCATCTTGTTGTAACCGGAGTGGTTTTGAACCCTATCTTGTCCATTAAACTCTTGATCCATGTCTTTGCAACCTTCAAGTTATCGTAATGTTCCTTGTTCCTATTTTCTAACGGATTGTTGCAATCTCATTCATCTCTGTTGTGTTCTTTCTTTCAATTTGTTCAACCTCTCAAGGTTCATGGTTTCACTCGTTTGTCGAAGAAGCAACTTAGTTTACCTCTTCTCTTCCTCTTCCGTTTCTCTCTGGTGCCACCCAAGATCTCGGGACGAGATCCTCTTGTAGTGGTGGAGTGTTGTCACGCCCCGAGACCGACGCTCCAGAAGACTTCCAGCTATTTCAAGATTTGTCGTGTGATTTGTTTTGTTTGATGCATTCATCACTGCACTTTTGCATTGCATCATGTCGTCATGCAACCCCCTTTTTAAAACTCACCTAAATAAATTGCATGGATCGTTGATCTATTTAAATCGAGGGATATTCACATGGTGATTTCTCTTTAAAACATATTCAAAGTCTCCTACTATTTTTAGGGAGCTAATAAATATTCCACTAATTTGCAATTCACCATAACACACTTGCAAAATATTCCATGCCTTTGTTATATCACTTCTTGACCTCAAACTTTGTCCATAAATTCTTTCATCGCTTTCCGGAGCTCCACCAAAAATCTCAACATTTTGGCCACTCCTAAACCTTGTCCTAGTTCAAACCATTTGAATTAATTCAAATGAGTTTGAATTTAAATCTTGCATTCGTGCCAACTTCTTTTTTTCTTGGGTCAAGCTTATTTTTATGAGCCCAGGAAAATTGTCTTCGTGCTCAAATTCCTTTCCCTAACCCCTCTTCCTTTCCTTCTCTCTAATCTTTTCTGTTAAAGAAAATTAGAGGGAGAGAGAAGAGAGCCCACCAGCCAGGCCGGCCCAGCCTCCAAGGCCCATCTGCGCCTAGGCCCAGCCGCCCCTAACCCTAGCGCCAGGGGAGAGCCTCCTGCTCGATCCCCATCTCCCTCCCGAGCGCCGTCACGCAGGGAGAGGGCAGCGCTAACCTCTCTCCCTCTCGATCACGCGCCTCCTTCTCGCCAAACCCTCATCGCCCGAGCGCTCGAGGAGAGGAGCTCCTCGAGCACCTGCGCCCGCATCCGTCGTCCTCCACGCTATCTTCGTCGAGCGCCGGTAGCTCAACCCCGAGCCTCTTCACGCGCGCCCGCACGCATCGCTTCGCTCCGACAGGCGCGCAGCCGCCCCGTGGCCCCTCTGTTCCTCGCCCCGCCGTCGCACCGTCTTTTGCACCTCCTGCCGCGAGCTCCGCCTCCCATGGCGTGCTGCTGTCGACTCCACCTCGCGCGACCTCCTGCCTCGTCCTCGTCCCTACACCGGTGCCATCCAAGCCCGTTCCCGGCTAGATCCGGACGCCCAAAACCTCGCCGCCCCTTCGCCCCGCTCGCCGGAGCTCTGCTCTCGGTCACCGGCGCCCTACCCGCCTCCTCTGCTTCGCCCCTGCGCGAGAACAACGACGACCAGCGCCTCGTCCCGCTCCTCGCTCGCGTTGACCGCAACCACCCCGTGCATGGTCGCTGCCCAGTCGACCAGCGCGCCTTTAGATCTGCGCCAAGTCCCGCGGCCGTTGTCCCTACATCGTGCCAAGGCCCAGCGACCCCTGCACATCGAGGCCTCCGTGCACCTCTTGCTCCCGTCGACCCTGCACCATGCCTCTGCCATCCATGAGATCGCCAAGACCGAGACCTCCTTGAAAAGGAGCATTTCTTTTGGATCGCCAAGTACCGCACCGGGCGCCAAGTACCTCTACGGATGCATTGGACGTCTACGATAAGTGTACCTCTACATCCTGGAATCGCCAAGTACCGCATTGAAATGCAAGTACAACAAGGAATCCCGAAGTTCTTGGATGCGACAAGTTCCTCTCCAAACGTGTACGACTACCGACGCCGTGTACGACTACTTCCCACGACGACCCGTGAACGTCTACTTCCACTATCGTCGCGAGAACGACTACTTCCACTACGCCCCGTGTACCACAACTTCCTTCGACGAACTTGATCCGCTCCGAAAATGCACGCTTCAAAGGTATAACCGCCGAGACGACCGCCGTGGACTGAATGCATGTGTTGTATGAGATGTGCCATTTGCACCGTGTCCGAATTGTCACTCGTTTCCATGCCACTAACCCGTGGGAACCCGGTAGTCGGGAGCACCCCACCATCTCTAGCTTGTTCCGCACATCCGCACACTTCCTTTTGCATCGGTATCTCCATTGGCTACCGGAATCGAAATGTTGCCATGGCATCATTTTTGAATTTGTTGCCGTGGCACACTTTCTTTCCACCACGGTGACAAATGCTTCATAACATGCTCATGTCAACTTTTTCATAAAAATTGCATAAAACTTGTATATGTCATCTGCATCATGATAACAACATTTAAATGCTTAAAATTGTTGTTGCATTAAATTGCTAATTTGGACATGAGGATTTTCCGGAATTGTTGTTTGTTGTTTCGGCCTCATTTAAACTTGTCTAGATAGGTGGTTTTTCGTATGCTTCACCTCTTGCCATGTTTAACAACATTTAATATTGTTGTGTACCTAAAGGAGATTAAACTAAATATGTCCATGTGGTGATTTGTCAATATGCAACTCGTTGCATATTGAGCTCCACTTAATTTGTAGTATTGTTTGTTGCACTTTGCCATGCCATGCCTCTTTAAACCAGACATGCATCATACTTGTGTGTGCGTCATGCCATGTTTATGTGATGTTTGCTTACCATGTTGTTTGCTTCTTTCCGGGTTGCCTTCGGTTTCGTTCCGGAGTTGTGAGGATTCGTTCGACTACGTCCGCTTGTCTTCTTCATGGACTCGTTCTTCTTCCTTGCGGGATTTCAGGCAAGATGACTGCTACCCTGGATCTCACTACTGTCATTGCTATGCTAGTTGCTTCATTCTATCGCTTTGCTGCGTTACCTATCTTTTGCTCCTCAAGCCTCCCAAATTGCCATGAACCTCTAATCTTTGACACCCTTCCTAGCAAACCATTGCTTGGCTATGTTACCGCTTTGCTCAGCCCCTCTTATAGCGTTGTTAGTTGCAGGTGAAGTTGAAGATTGCTCCATGGTGGACAGGATTTTGTTGGGATATCACAATATCTCTTATTTAATTAATGCATCTATATACTTGGTAAAGGGTGGAAGACTCGGCCTTATGCCTGGTGTTTTGTTCCACTCTTGCCGCCCTAGTTTCCGTCATACCGGTGTTATGTTCCCGGATTTTGCGTTCCTTACGCGGTCGGGTGATTTATGGGACCTCTTTGACAGTTCGCTTTGAATAAAACTCCTCCAGCAAGGCCCAACATTGGTTTTACCATTTGCCTCACCACCACCTATATTTCCCTTGGGAGTAATTAACCCAAGGGTCATCTTTATTACAGCCCCCCCCCCCCCGGGCCAGTGCTTGTCTAAGTGTTGGTCCGAACCAGAGCCACTTGCAGCGCCACCTCGGGGAAACTCGAGGTCTGGTTTTAGATGTACGTAGTGTTCATCCGGTGTTTCCCTGAGAACGAGATATGTGCAGCTCCTATCAGGATTGTCGGCGCATCGGGCGGTCTTGCTGGTCTTGTTTTACCATTGCCGAAATGTCTTGTAAACCGGGATTCCGAGTCTGATCGGGTCTTCCTGGGAGAAGGTATATCCTTCGTTGATCGCGAGAGCTTGTCATGGGCTAAGTTGGGACACCCCTGCAGGGTATAAACTTTCGAAAGCCGTGCCTACTGTTATAGGCAGATGGGAATTTGTTAATGTCCGGTTGTAGATAACTTGACACCAGATCCGAATTAAAATGCATCAACCACGTGTGTATCCATGATGGTCTCTTTTCGGCGGAGTCCGGGAAGTGAACACGGTTTTTGGGTTATGTTTGACGTAAGTAGGAGTTCAGGATCACTTCTTGATCATTGCTAGTTTCACGACCGTTCCGCTTGCTCTCTTCTCGCTGTTATTTGCGTATGTTAGCCACCATATATGCTTAGTCGCTGCTGCAGCCTCACCACTTTACCCCTTCCTTCCCTTTAAGCTTTGCTAGTCTTGATACCCATGGTAATGGGATTGCTGAGTCCTCGTGGCTCACAGATTACTACAACAACAGTTGCAGGTACAGGTTATGCGATGATCATGACGCGAGAGTGATGCTTGCTTGCGTTGAGTTCTTCTTCTGCCTCTTCAATCAGGGGATAGGTTCTAGGTCGGCAGCCTGGGCTAGCAGGGTGGATGTCATTTGAGTTTCTGTTTGTGTTTCATCCGTAGTTGGATGTGGCTCTTGTGTATGATGATGTTGTATTCATGTGGCATTGTATGCCTTTTGTATGTATCCCCATCTATTATGTAATGTTGATGTAATGATATCCACCTTGCAAAAGCGTTTCAATATGCGGGTCTATCCTTGGTGGGACCTTCGAGTTCCTTTTGGATAGGGTCGCATATTGGGCGTGACACAAGCGAATACGAGGAGCCGGGGCATTTTTACATTTGCCACCCTAACCCTGTAAGCGAACCGTCTATTTGAAGAGACGGGGATCCTCAGATCCAAATCTCACCTTCTTCCCTCAAGCAAGCATTCAACAGAGCGCATCCGAAAAAACCATTACATCATGGTCGGTCGCCGCAGCTCCTCTTCTCGCTCCCTTAGCTCTAAGCCAGGTGATTGGGAAAACTGTTCTGTCCCCCACAGCCATTTAGTAGAGTTGCAGACCCAAGGGTTTCTTCCACCTGCATACATGGTCCTCGTCCGAGCCGGACTAGCCACCTATAATGGCGGGGAGCAAGCGGAGAGCTTTCCTAACCCATCTCATGGGGAGCGGGTATGCCTTGTCCCATATTTGCTGAGAGGACTTGGGTTTCCAAGCCACCCATTCCTCCGCGGGCTCCTGGAGTTCCACGGCCTCCAGCTGCATAACTTTACCCCCACCTCCGTACTGCACATCACAGGTTACGTTGCCCTCTGCAAGCTATTTCTGGGCTGCGAGGCTCATTTCGAGTTATGGAAGAGGCTATTCTGCCTCGTCCCTCGTAATCAGGAGGGATCTATATATCAAGTGGCCGGAACCAAAATATGGCGCGTCGCCCAGATTGGATACCTGTCCGGCACTCCAAAGAAGGCATCCGAAGACTGGCCCTGGGAGTGGTTTTATGTAGATGACGTTCCCCTTCTGGACCCAATCCGGAAGGGCCTTCCCAAGTTTAATAACGCTCTGCTGAAGAAACGCCAAAGCTTGCGCCCTCGGAGCCCCCAGGAGGAAGATGACAGAGAAGTCCACTTCCTGATGGGCAGGATAAAAACACTGGCCCAATAAGGACTGACAATAATCGAAGTTATGTCAATATGCATAATGCAGGGGGTGCAGCCACTTCAATATCGGGGGAAGCCCATGTGGCACTTCAACGGGGAAGACGATGCCACCTGTTGCGGTCATAAAGGTCCGCACTCCGCCATCGCTCTGGAGAGAATACTATCCGATTTATATAAAGGAGAAGAAGAGGAGTTCCTCCGCATTAAGCCGCGGGATGGATTTTCCATGTACAACTCCCCAAGCTGGGTAAGCCGTTACTCTTTACTCAACTCTATCCGTTCTTGCATCCTCCGTCACAATCATTTACCTTGCTGTTTCAAAGGAAGAATTGAGGAAGGCCGTGAAAGAGTCCAACAGCCCCTCTCCACAGCCAGAGGATCCTGGCCGGGCTCTCGACCCCGGACTGAAGAAGATCCGGATATATCTGTGGAGCTTGTCGATGGGACATTTTATCAGGCAAGCTGTGACGGCACCTTGGTGGCCATCATCACCGATTATCCCGGACTGCTCCCTGTATCACGTGTAAGCAAAGCTGAAGTCCTAACCTCCGAAAAGGATTCCTTCTTTATACCATACCTTATGCACATATACCGTATTTTTATAGAGACGGCCATCGGGATGCGGCGCCGAGCCCCTAGGGGCTCATCAGCAAAGGGCATCCGGGCTAGGCAGGCTCAAGAGGAAGGCGGTCAAGATTGAAACACCGTCACAGAGGTATAATTTAAAATCTGCTCTGCGATTATCATCTTTGAAATGTAACATCGTCCATCATGTCCTGGCAGAAAGAATAGTCGCAAGACTATATCCGGAGATCCTGTCGGCCATGCCTCTACCAGCCGGATTCCAGAACCGGCCTCACGAGAGGAGGCTAATGTGGGGACGACGCCGAATTTTCCTCCGACAGAGGATGCGGATAGGCTCTCCGCCACAAATTCCAAAGTAGAGAGCGCCATGAATCACCGGCGTCGACGGGTCATACTCCGCGATGGTATTTTTTCCGAAGAGGCATTCAATGCCTTCAATTCGGGAGACGCATACATCTGAGCTGCACAAGATGGACTCCGAGCGACGGACCGGTATGCAAAGGATATACGGGTAAGAAAATTTGATAAACATGTACATCAGTATCCCTTGAGACTTGAAACAGTTGGAACAATTGATTTAAGGAGCATTGTATGCACAGGTTCTTGTAGAGAAGAATACCCATTTATCTCAAGAGCTAGAGGAATGCAAAACCCAGCTGAGGGCCGCAGTTGCCAAACTAGAGGAATCCTAGAAGGCCTCATCCGGTAATACTTGTCTCAATTGAGAAATTTTAAGGACATATACCAGTTAGTATTCGGTGTGCTTTATAAGTCTAACAGAAGATTCTGCAGACAATCCCGGAGAGAATCCAGAGATCGTAAAAGATAGTGATTCACATGTCCGAAGACAGCTAAAGGCTGGTGAGCATGTGCTTACGCAGGTTAGGCAGGAGAAAAACAATCTCCAAGATGCCAATATCCGTCTGAGCGTCGAATTAGCAGATGTTCGAGCTCAGCTTGCGGACTCCGTGATGGAGAACAGGAGGCTTCGTCGCGGCATTTATGGTAAGTGCTTAAATGAACTGCAGTACAGTTCGGCGAGGAAGCGTATTAATAGAGTTATGTCTGTCGGTATGCTGACGAGCCGTCCTGAAGAGGAGACGCCCGGGTCTGCAGGCGATTTGCTGCAAGATCTCTCACAACTACACGAACGAGCTCGGTAGGTGATGCAGGGTATTGCCCAGGCCTTGTGGCCATCCGCTTCCCTGCCAGGAGACATGGGGGAGCTTGTGGATATGCTCAAAGGATCATGGCGATGCTTCCGGTTATGGAAGGTATCAGCCTGCCGACAAGGTGCAAGGGAAGCCTGGGCCATGGTGAAGACGCGGTACGCCAAGGCTGACCCGAACCATATGGCCGAAGTCAGACCGGTGGGGCCAGATGGGAAAGAGATTCTCGTAAGTCTGGTGTATGACCAAGTAGCATTAGCCGCAAAGTATTCCCAACAGGATTGTAGGCTAGACAGCCTGTTGGATGGTATAGAAGAAGAATTTAGCCAGTCCAAGTGACTATGTACTTCAATGGACGTATGTAGTCCCTAGCCGGATTGTAAATCAATTGTCATGGCGGACCTTTTCGCTTCAGCCTCTGGACCCGACAGTCCGAAGTGTATCCGAATACCCGCTCAGTTATGTAAAACCGAGGTACACGTGGAAACCAGACGTAGGGGTCATAAGTGCTTGAACAGACAAGTACCCAACTAGTTATGTTATATTACATGGATAGTAAGAAACATCTTCCAGAGAGAATAGTTCCGTTAGGGGTTCCTTTCCCTGGGTACGCATGCATCGATGTGCATGTCCGAACTGCAAGCAGAGGCGCGGGAAACAAAACATCTGGGGATTTATGTTATAATAAACAAAAAACATCTTTTGTTCACCAACCGAATATTCCCTTAAGAATGCTAGCTTTCCGCTTCACCCAGTATGAGGTACACATCCAGCTGAACCGGCAGTAACAGTCGCAGAGGTGCTCCCCTTATGCCCTAGCCGAATTAACGGGAACGTGTTGGGCATAAACACAAGAGCCAGGCAACCCAGCATGGCCAAAACTTGAGTCATATCGATGCATATAATGGTGAAGAAAAGGCACATATGGAAAGATGACGCATATGTGGTGGGCATGAAGCCATGAAAATAATTATATTAAGCTTCCGTATAGGAAGCCCCCAGGTATAATGAGCATGCATAGTGCGACCGGAGAGATCGAAGCGTCCATAAAGCATTTAAGGCTTTGTGTGTAAAAAGAAAAGAGGAAGAGAAAGAAAAAATATGACATAATTGAAAAGGCGGAGATAAGGAGACAAACACTGAGTTTGGCACTAGGCGTAGAATCTTCGGAGTCTGGCCGCGTTCAATGGGTTTGGCTTGAGTCTGTTATTTGATGCACTACAAAGACGGTACACTCCTCCGGTGAGAACTTTATTGATGATGAAGGGACACTCCCACTTGGGCTTGAGCTTGTCCTTCTTCTTCTCCGGTAGGCGTAGAATCAGTTCACCAATGTTATAAGTTTTGGCCCGTACTTCTCTGCTTTGATACCTTCGAGCCTGCTGCTGATAGAGTGCGGAACAGGCTTTTGCGATGTCACGCTCCTCCTCCAGGGCATCTAAGTTGTGATGCCGATCTAGCTTGGCTTCTTTCTCTTCGTACATGCGCACGCGAGGTGAGTCATGAATTATATCGCAGGGTAGTAATGCCTCTGCGCCGTACACCATAAAAAATGGTGTGTATCCGGTGGTGCGATTTGGCGTGGTCCGCAACCCCCAGAGTACGGAGTCGAGCTCCTCGACCCAGTGCGTATCTGATTCCTTCAAGGATCGCACTAGTCTGGGTTTGATGCCTCTCATATTTAGACCATTTGCACGTTCTACTTGTCCATTTGTTTGGGGGTGATAGACAGAGGCGTAATCGAGCTTGATGCCCATATTGCCGCACTAAGTTTTCACCTCATCGGCTGTGAAATTTGAGCCATTGTCAGTGATGTTGCTATGGGGTACACCATAACGGTGCACAACCCCTGATATGAAGTCTATCACTGGTCCGGATTCTGCCATTTTAACTGGCTTGGCTTCGATCCATTTGGTGAACTTGTCCACCATGACCAATAAGTATTTTTTCTTATGGCTTCCCCCTTTAAGAGGTCTGACCATATACAGCCCCCAGACCGCGAAGGGCCAAGTTATGGGGATTTTTTGGAGAGCAGTAGGGGGCATATGGCTCTGATTGGCGAAAGTTGGCAACCGGCGCAATGTTGGACAAGGTCCTGCGCATCTTCCCGGGCTGTCGGACAGTAAAAACCTGTATGGAAGGCCTTGCTTACAAGTGCCTGAGCTGCGGCGTGGAGCCCGCTGAGTCCGGCATGGATTTCAGCCAAGAGCTGTCGCCCTTCCTCTTCGGAGATGCACCTTTGGAGCACTCCGGTGGCGCTTTTCTTATAAAGCTCTCCCTCGTGGAGTTTGTAGGCCTTGGAGCGCCACACAATACAGCGTGCCTCATTTTGGTCCTCGGGGAGCTCCTGCCTATTTAGGTAGGCTAAGAAGGGCTCGGTCCACGGGGCAATGACAGCCATGATTTCGTGGGCCGAAGGTGTTATTTCGGTGGCAGAGCCTCCGATTATGTCAGATGGTTCGGAAGCTGGGGTTGTATTTGGAGCCGGACTGGTATTGCCGGTCTCCCCTTCCCATACCACGGATGGCTTGAACAGCCTTTCCAAGAAGATATTAGGTGGGACGGGGTCATGTTTAGCGCCGATACGGGCGAGGATATCGGCCGCTTGATTGTTTTCTCGGACCACATAGTGACATTTCAAGGACGGCATTACGGTAGGCCGCCACTTTCGGATCCTTGGCATCAAAGTCTCCATTTATCTGTGATATTGTGAGGTTCGAGTCCCCGGCACTTCTAGGCATTGAATGCCCATGGAGACTGCCATCTGAAGACCATGCAACAGAGCCTCATATTCGGTTGCATTGTTGGAGTCTGTGTATAATATTTTGAGTACGTATTGGACCGCGTCTCCAGTGGGGGATGTCAGGACAACATCCACTCCCAATCCGGCCAGCATTTTAGAGTCGTCGAAGTGCATGATCTAATTGGAGTATGTGTCATACTCTTTAGGGAGTTCGGCTTCTGTCCATTCGGCGACAAAGTCAGCCAGTACATGTGACTTAATGGTTGGCCGTGGTTTGTATGTTATGTCGAACGGAAGGAGCTCAATAGCCCATTTAGCAATCCAGCATGTGGCATCGCGGTTATTTATTATGTCATTGAGTGGTACTTCGAAGGCCACCGTAATCGAACACTCTTGAAAGTAGTGCCGTAGCTTCCGGGATGCCATGAAGACCGCGTATGCTATCTTTTGATAGTGTGGGTACCGGGATTTGCATGGAGTGAGGATAGTGGACACGTAATATACCGGCTTTTGGAGTGGGAACTTGTGTCTGTCCACTTCTCGTTCGATGACGAGCACTGCGCTTACAACCTAGTGTGTTGCGGCTATATATAATAGCATAGGTTCGCCAGTATTTGGCATGGTCAGGATTGGATTGCTGGCTAAGAGGGCCTTTATTTCTTCTAGTCCAGTCGTGGCCGCATCCGTCCACTCGAAGTGTTCGGTGCGTCGAAGAAGGCAAAAAAGAGGTAGTGCCTTCTCTCCTAATCGGGAGATAAAGCGGCTTAAGGCAGCCACGCATCTAGTTAATTTCTGGATCTGCTTGAGGTCTGTTGGGGTAGCCAACTGTGACAGAGCTCGGATTTTTGCCGGATTTTCTTCAGTTCCTCTATTTGAGACGATGAAGCCGAGCAACTTCCCGCAAGGTACACCAAAGACACGTTTTTCTGGGTTGAGCTTGATGTCGTATGTTCGGAGGTTATCGAACGCGAGCCTCAAGTCATCTATTAAATTTTCGACGTGTCTTGTTTAGATGACCACGTCGTCCACGTAGGCCTCCACTGTTTTGCCGATTTGTTTTTCTAGGCATGTCTGAATCATGCGTTGATAGGTTGCGCCGGCATTTTTGAGCCCAAAAGGCATGGTATTGAAACAGAAGGGGCCGTATGGTGTGATGAAGGCCGTTGCGGCCTGGTCGAACTCTGCCATCTTGATTTGATGGTATCCTGAGTATGCGTCGAGGAAACACAAGGATTCATGTCCTACGGTAGCATCGATGATTTGATCACTACGGGGGAGGGGGAAGGGATCCTTAGGGCAAGCCTTATTGAGGTCCTTGAAATCGACACATAGGCGCCAGGATTTGTCCTTCTTTGGTACCATCACCAGGTTTGCTAGCCAATCCGGATGTTTTATATCTCTGATGAATCTAGCCTCGAGTAACTTAGCTAGCTCCTCTCCCATGGCTTGTCGTTTAGGCTCTGAGAAGTGCCTAAGAGTCTGCTTGACCGGCTTATATCCCTTCAGTATATTTAAGTTGTGTTCGGCCAGTCTGCGTGGGATGCCTGGCATGTCTGAAGGATGCCAGGGCAAAATGTCACAATTCTCAGGCAAGAAATGTCGCAGTGCGGCATCTATTGTGGGGTTCAGTTGTGTCCCGATGGAAGCTGTTTTTGTGTGGTCCGTTGGGTGGACCTGGAATTTGACTATCTCGTCCGCTGGTTTGAAAGAGGTGGACTTGGGTCTTTTTTATCAAGTATCACGTCATCCCTGTCTACCGTGGAGCGCAGCGAGGTTAGTTCTTCGGCCGCGAGGGCTTCGGATAATGCCTCGAGGGCCAGCGCAGCGGTCTAATTTTTGGCGCGGAGTGCGACGTCCGGATCACTAGATAGAGTGATGATTCCATTGGGCCCGGGCATTTTGAGCTTCATGTACCCGTAACGGGGTATAGCTTGAAAGCTCACGAATGCGTCTCGCCCTAAGAGGGCGTGGTATCCGCTCCTAAATGGGGCCACTTGGAATGTGATCTCTTCGGACCTGTAATTCTCCGGCGTGCCGAATACCACATCCAATGTGATTTTTCCCGCACATCGTGCCTCCCGACTAGGGATGATTCCCCTGAAGGTCGTGCTGCTTCGCTCAATGCGGATCTTGTCAATTTCCATCTTGTTGAGGGTTTCCTCGTAGATGAGGTTTAATCCGCTTCCGCCGTCCATTAGCACTTTAGTGAGCTGAAAGCCGTCCATGATTGGACTAAGGACCAAAGTGGCTGGTGCCCGAACTGTTCGGAATTGAGGTTCGTCACTGGCATTGAAAGTTATAGATGTGTCGTTCCAACGATTTATTGTTTCCACGTGGCAAACTTCGGCGAGGCTACGGAGAGCTCGCTTGCTATTATTTGAGGCAAAACTCTCGAAGACTGTCAGTACCGTATTTGTTATTCTCAGCAGGATGTTGTTCTACAGTATGGTTGATCAGGACATCCTCGCCGCTCTTTGCTACCTGTCGGAGTATCCAACATGCTCTAAGGCTATGTGTTGGTACGGTATCTGGTGTGCTATGAATTTTGCATGGCCCATTGAGCCATTCCTCCAATACGGTTCCATGCCCTGCGGCGGGCCTTGGTTTTTTGGTAATTGAATCGGGTGACTTGCAAGAGTTTACCCTTTTAGTTCGGACGAAGGGTTTATTGAGAGCCAGATTATCCCAAAAGTTTGTTTGGGTTTTCCAGGAACTTTCCATCACGCAGTACTTCTATACTATGGCCGCTAATTCAGCGAAGTGTACTATGTCACGGCAACTTATAGCGTTGAGGATCCCCTTGTCCGTGCAAATTTTGCAAAAGAATGAGATTGTGTCTTCCTCGCGACAGTCCTTGACCTTGTTTATCACAAGGAGGAATCTGGCCCAGTAGTGATGTACTGTCTCTTGGGGCTCTTGTCTGATATGGGAAAGATTGCTTAAATTTGGGTGGGTGGGCAGATTTAAGTCCAAACTCTGACCCGATCTGACACCCAGGGGCAGAGGAGCTTCCGGGCTTGGCAGCTCGGACTCTGGGATGTTGCCCAATTTTTCCGGCCCGCCAGCCGATTCTAAGTTCGGGGTTTGGGTCATGTCCTCTCGCGAACGGGTATACGTCTCAGAGATCTCGGTAATCCGGACATAGTTCATCCTCAAAATAGAGGGATAATCCATGTGTGGCTCTTCCACTACCGCTATCTCATGGGTGACCGGTGGAGAGTTAATCTCCCTTTGGTCGGGTTTAAGCCCAATCCGATCATAGTCTGTAGCGACTCCCAGAGCGGTGATGCGATCCAAGAGCTCATTAAGGGAGGAGAGCTCCATTGGATCCATCTGTTTGGCGAGTTCCGAATTGACGTGGAGGCTGTTTTTGATGACCCGAGAAGTCATCGTTGGCGCGGCAGTCGATCGGGTGGTCATGACGAAGCCGCCTAGTCGGAGAGTTTGGCCTATAGCCAGGGCTCCCCCAGAGGTGATGTTGTCCTTTACAACAAGACGAGCCATCGAGCCTTATCGCGACGACATAGTGGAAATCTCAATGAAAGCACCAATGTCGGTGTCAAAACCGGCGGATCTCGGGTAGGGGGTCCCGAACTATGCGTCTAAGGCTAATGGTAACAAGAGGCTGGGGACACGATGTTTACCCAGGTTCGGGCCCTCTCGATGGAGGTAATACCGTACTTCCTGCTTGATTGATCTTGATGATATGAGTATTACAAGAGTTGATCTACCACGAGATCGTAGAGGCTAAACCCTATAAGCTAGCCTATGATTATGATTGTTGTTGTCCTACGGACTAAACCCTCCGATTTATATAGACACCGGAGAGGGCTAGGGTTACATAGAGTCAGTTACAGAGAAGGAGATCTAACATCCGAATCGCCAAGCTTGCCTTCCACGCCAGGGACAGTCCCATCCGGACATGGGACGAAGTCTTCAATCTTGTATTTTCATAGTCCAACAGTCCGGCCAAAGTAGATAGTCCGGCTGTCCGGATACCCCCTATTCCAGGACTCCCTCACCTGGCCCGCATCATTTTGCCCCACTCCTCGCCTCCATCTCCAAGCAAAGTCATGAACACCACGGGCCCAGGGGCTACTGTCGGGGCTCTGGGACTAGGGGTACCCAGGCCCGTTGATAACCCACAAGTATAGGGGATCAATTGTAGCCCCTTTTGATAAGTAAGAGTGTCAAACCCAACAAGGAGCTAAATGTAGAACAAATATTCCCTCAAGTTCTATTGACCACCGATACAACTCTACGCATGCTTAACGTTCGCTTTACCCACAACAAGTATGAAACTAGAAGTACTTTGTAGGTGTTGTTGGATAGGTTTACAAGATAATAAAGAGCACGTAAATAAAATCTAGGGGTTGTTTAGATGAAGACACAACTAAGTTAGGTGTTGTCGGATAGGTTTACAAGATAATAAAGAGCACATAAATAAAATCTAGGGGCTGTTTAGATGAAGACACAACTAAGTTAGTTTTAGTAGAGAGCTTTTTGTCACGAGAAAGTTATTTGTCCCTAGGCAATCGATAACTAGACCGGTAATCACTATTCCAATTTTATTTGAGGGAGAGGCATAAGCTAACATACTTTCTATTCTTGGATCATATGCACTTATGATTGGAACTCTAGCAAGCATCTGCAACTACTAAAGATAATTAAGGTAAAACCCAACCATAGCATTAAAGTATCAAGTCCCCTTTATCCCATACGCCACAACGCCCTTACTCAGGTTTATGATTCTGTCACTCAAGCAACCCACTATAAGCGAACCATGAACATATTGCAACACCCTACAACGGGAATCCCTCACGCTTGCGTGACACAGAGGGCACAACAGGACAGCACCAATAATAAAACATGCAACTCAAACCAATCACGGTCATCGATTAACCCATAGGACAAAACGGATCTACTCAAACATCATAGGATAGCCATACATCATTGGGAAATAATATATAGCGTTGAACACCATATTTAAGTAGAGATTATAGCGGGTAAAAGAGAGGTTACACCACTGCATAGAGGGGGGAAGAGTTGGTGATGAGGGTGGTGAAGTTGTTGGTGTAGATCGCGGTGATGATGATGGCCCCCGGCAGTGCTCCGGCGCCACCGGAAGCAAGGGGGAGAGAACCCCCCCCCCCCTTCTTCTTGTTCTTCTTCCTTGACCTCCTCCCTAGATTGGAGAAGGGTTTCCCCTCTGGTCCTTGGCTCCCATGGCGTGGGAGGGGCGAGAGCCCCTCCGAGATTGGATCTGTCTCTCTGTCACTTTTTGTTTCTGCGTTTCAGATTCTACCCTTTCACTGTTTTTTATATTCCTGGAGATCCGTAACTCCGATTAGGTTGCCCTTTGGACATGATTTCTATCCGGGTATTGGCTTTCTTGCACGAAAGAAGGGCACGAACCGCCTTACGGAGTGTCCACGAGGGTCAGGGGCGCGCCCCCCTACCTCGTGGGCCACTCGAGCATCGTCTCGCGTTGATTCTTCTTCCCAAAAATCATAAATATTCCAAAAAAAATCTCCGTTCGTTTTTATTCCGTTTGGACTTAGTTTGATATGGGGTTTCTACGAAACAAAAAATATGCAACAAACAGGAAGTGGCACTGGGCACTGGATCAATATCTTAGTCCCAAAAATAATATAAAAAGTTGCCAAAAGTATATGAAAGTTGAATAATATTTGCATGGAACAATCAAAAATTATAGATACGATGGAGACATATCAGCATCCCCAAGCTTAATTCCTGCTCGTCCTCGAGTGATAAAAAAGATAATTTTTGATGTGGAATGTTACCTAGCATAATCTTGATCATATGTCTAATCATGGCATGAATATTAAGACACGAGTGATTCAAAGCAATAGTCTATCATTTGACATAAGAACAATAATACTTCGAGCGTACTAATAAAGCAATCATGTCTTTTCAAAACAACGTGGCCAAAGAAAGTTATCCCTACAAAATCATATAGTTTGGCTATGGTCCATCTTCATCACACAAAATATTCAAATCATGCACAACCCCGATGACAAGCCAAGCAATTGTTTCATACTTTTTACGTTCTCAAACCTTTTCAACTTTCACGCAATACATGAGCGTGAGCCATGGATATAGCACTATAGGTGGAATAGAGTATGATGGTGGAGGATTATGTGGAGAAAACAAAAAGGAGAAAGTCTCACATCGACGCGGCTAATCAACGGGCTATGGAGGATCCCATCAATTGATGTCAATGCGAGGAGTAGGGATTGCCATGCAATGGATGCACTAAGAGCTATAAGTGTATGAAAGCTCAAACTGAAACTAAGTGGGTGTGCATCCAACTTGCTTGCTCATGAAGACATCGGGCATTTGAGGACGCCCATCATCGGAATATACAAGCCAAGTTCTATAATGAAAATTCCCACTAGTATATGAAAGTGATAACTCAAGAGACTCTCTATATGAAGAACATGGTGCTACTCTGAAGCACAAGTGTGGTAAAAGGGTAGTAACATTGCCCCTTCTCTCTTTTTCTCTCATTTTTTTTATTTTCTCTTCTTTTTTTGGTGGGCTTCTTTGGCCCCCTTTTTTTATTTGGGCTTCTTTGGCCTTTCCCTTTTTTTCATTAAGTCCAGAGTCTCATCCCGACTTGTGGGGGAATCATAGTCTCCATCATCCTTTACTCACTGGGGCAATGGTTTAATAATGATGATCATCACACTTTTATTTACTTACAACTCAATATTACAACCTGATACTAGATCAAAGATATGACTCTATATGAATGCCTCTAGTGGTGTACCATGATGTGCAATGATCTAGCATAGCAATGACATCAAAAAATGGAAAAGCCATGAAAACATCATGCTAGCTATCTTACGATCATGCAAAGCAATATGACAATGAATGCCCAAGTCATGTATATGATGATGATGGAAGTTTGTCGGTGTACTAGAGTAGGGGTACCCTAGTATCCCGAACTTGTGCACGGGCAGTTGCAGCCCCCCCCCCCCCCCCCCCCCCCCCGCGGCAAGGCTTGCCGGGTGACCGCCAAGGTCCTCCGTGGTTCCTTTGGAGCCATTCAAGAACAAAGTATTTAAGCCAAGGAGACAAGGCCCCGGCAAGAGGAGCTTGCCGGGAAGGCCAACCAAGGCATCTCAAGGAACTTGCCGCGACGCGCCGCGCGTCCCGGCGAGACCCGGTGAGCGACAAGCTTCCGGGCGCGACAAGACAACGACCGCGGCAAGGCTCTTGCCGCGGCAAGCTACCACCCTGTACCCGCGCTCTAGCACATCCACCAACGTGTCGCCCTGGGGCCTTTCCAGGCGCACGTGGCGAGAGACTGTGCAGCCAACGGTGCGCGGTGGCAAGCGACGCTGACAAGATTGCCATCGTGGCGAACGGTGGCGTCCCTGACGGTCCTTTTCTGCACCGTTTGGGCGACACAGACGGGCATTTAATGCCTTTGTCCCCTGCCGTCAGGATTAGGTAGGATACACTGTACAGGTAGTTGTACCAACCGCGATTCCTTTTCCATTTTTACCCTTGTCTACGTTGCCACCTGTCGGTGACCCCTTTAGCTTATAAAAGGAGGCCCATGCGCAACGTAGAGGAGGTTCGACTCGGAGGCAGAAAAACACTCACGCTCGGTCTCGTTAGCAGCTAGAGTGCACTGTAGCCCTCAGCGCTCCCGAGCAAGAACTCAATACACTCAGACATGCAGCAGTAGGAGTGTTATCTCTCCGGAGAGCTCCGAAGCTGGGTAAACTGCTCGTGTGCTTCGCCTCGATCCGCTCTTCGTGCGATCTCCGCCCCCCGCCGAACCGAAAGGGGCTCGGTCCGCCGGTCCCATAGGTGTTCGTGGATCAGTTTCCCCGACATCTTTGGCGCGCCAGGTAGGGGGCGTCGAGGTTGTGTGAACCTGATCCGGCGTTCACACGAGCTAGATCTTCATCTTCTTCATCGACATGCCACCGAAGAAGAAGGCTTCGGGGGCAACTGTTCCGTCCACGTCAATCCCACCACCACTGGAGCAATCGGGTGGTGGGGTAGACGCCGGCGGAAGAACGGGCATCGACGAGGAAGCTCACGGTGCTGCCAGGTCCAAGGACAAGGCTGCGCAGACCTCGGCGTCCGTACATGCACCGCGCCCATCTCAGGAGGCGCAGGACCGACAGCGTCATGGTATTCGCAGTTCCATACGTTTGTTGGACCAAGATCGAGCTGGTGGATCTCGGGGTGCTCAAGACCAGCATGCACGCCAACATGCAGGCACGAGCGAGACACGGTCGCCTGGACGGGATACTGCTCCTTCTAACATAGTTAGAAGTCCGAGCATATCCCGCTCCTCGCACCGCTCGCCACTGCCCCCCACCACTCCAGCAGAAGCTTTGGCGCGAGCTCAACTGCTCCTGGATTACCCTCCAACGACAGACAAGATTGACGAATGGAGGGCCACCATTCAGAGTCTCATCAGCTTTGCCAACGGCGACATTCTGCGGCAGCCGAGTACATCGCTGCCGCGGCAGGACTGCCAGGCACGAGCCGATGGCGACAAAACTGGTGGGGGTGCAACCACCATGCACTCTCCACCCCGAAGGCCAAGATCGCCGACTCGCCGGATCCACCTCGACAGCGACTCCACCGCATCGTCGCATCCACGAGCCCATCGCGATCAGCGCCAAGTTCTTCACGAACGACAGCAAGAAGACACTCGTACTCGCATCGAGCGCTGAAGAGAAGCGCGGCGTCAATCGGACCAGCGCGCTGGGCCCTCTGTCGACATGCATGCGCCAGGGGAACCAGGAGACTTGCCGTACGCGGTAGGTTGCCCTGCGTTCACTCGTGAGCTGCGGCAAGTCCAGTGGCCCAGCACGAAGAATTTCAAGCCAGATGTACCAGAGAAGTACGATGGCAAGTCACATTCGTCGGAGTTCCTCAGCATCTACACCATCACGGTACAAGCTGCCGGGGGGCGGGACGACAAGATCCTTGCCAACTACTTCCCGCTGGTGCTCAAGCCTAATGTCAGATCCTGGCTCATGCACTTGCCGGACGGCTCCATATCCTCCTGGGCAGACCTCTGCCATCAGTTTGTCGGCGCCTTTACAGGCGGCCACAAGCCTCATGGCCAAGAAAGTGACCTTCATCTGCTCGCCCAGAAGGAAGGAGAGCCCCTGCACAAGTACATTCAGAGATTCAGCCGCGTACAGCACAACATCCCAGATGTCCACCCTGCCGCGGTAATCAGCGCGTTCCATCAGAACGTGCGAAACCACAGGATGCGGGAGGAGATGGTGATGTGCAAGATCAGAGACGTCAGTGAGCTATATGCCCTGGCCGACAAGTGTGCACGTGCTGAGGAAGGGAGGAAACTCCCTGGAGAGAATACAGAAGCAGGAGGATCTGATAGTGAAGATACTGCCCCGGCAAAGAAAAACCGGCGGCGGAGCAACAGGAAGAAGAAAGGCAAAGAAGTGCTAGTTGTTGAGCAGTCCGGCAAGAAAGCCAAAGCTTGTAGCTCCGGCAAGGAGACTGCCGTAGGCACCAACCACCAGGCTGTGGCGGTCGCCGACAAGCAGGACGCCACCGTTCGTGGCGCCGACCGTGGGGAAGAAGAAGACCAAGTCCGGCAAGAGTTCTGATGCCCACTCCGGCAAGCGCACCTCTTCGAAGTGCTGCGCTACCGTCGAGGAAGCACCATCGAGCTCCACCGGCAAGTGTAACAAGACAATGGTAGCTCCACCAGAGACCAAGAGGGTGTCCGCCAAGGAGGACGGCACTCGTGGTACCTTCACAATCAGTGCCACTCTTGACCCTAAATAGGAAAACGCGCTGGTTGCTTTCCTGCGGGCGAACATCGACATGTTTGCATGGCAACCGTCTGACATCCCCGGTGTTCCCAGAAAAGTCATCGAGCACCATCTTGCCGTCTGTCCTCATGCGCGGCCCGTCAAGCAGAAAGTCAGAAAACGGGCAGTGGAGTGCCAAGAGTTCATCGCTGAAGAAATCAAGAAGTTGGAAGCAGCAGGCCTTGTCAGAGGAGTGCTCCATCCTACGTGGTTGGCCAATCCTGTAGTCGTGCAAGGCAAACGGGAAATGGAGGCTTTGTATCGACTTTACCGATGTCAATAAAGCTTGTCCCAAAGACCCATTTCCCTTGCCGCGCATCGACCAGATTGTTGACTCCACGGCCGGATGTGACTTGCTTTCATTTCTTGATGCATACTCAGGATACCATCAGATCTTCATGGCAGAAGAGGATGAGGAGAAGACCGCATTCATCACTCCGTGTGGCACATACTGTTTCGTACGGATGCCTTTCGGTTTAAAGAATGCTGGTTCAACATTTGCAAGGGTAGTCCACGACGCTTTTGAGCCACAAATACACAGAAATGTGGAAGCCTACATGGATGACATAGTGGTCAAGAGCAAGGACAAGGCAACACTGATTCAAGATTTAGACGAAACCTTTGCAAATCTATGCAAGATCAACCTCAAGCTTAACCCCGAGAAGTGCGTGTTTGGAGTCCCCTCCGGCAAGCTTCTCGGGTTCTTCGTGTCTCAGCGGGGAATCGAAGCCAATCCCGACAAGATCAAGGCCATTGAGCGGATTGAAGCACCAAAGCGCGTCAAGGATGTACGAAGACTTGCCGGTTGCGTGGCTGCTCTCAGCAGGTTTATCTCTAGGTCTGCTGAGTGCGCCCTGCCATTTTTCAAAATATTGAAAAAGGCAGGTCCAATGAAATGGACTCCGGAAGCGGAGGCTGCGCTGCAGGACTTAAAGAGATACCTGTCCTCCACTCCAACACTTGTCGCACCTAAGCCACAAGAGAAATTGCTGCTATATATAGCAGCAACCAATCAAGTGGTTAGTGCGGCGTTAGTAGCGGAGAGGGAGGCGGATGATGAGCCAGCAACCACGGCAGATGCATCCAGCGACAAGCAGGGGACTTCACCGGCAAGCTCTGGTCCCGACAGAGATGGATCTGCGCACACGCATGAAAAGATGCAGAAAAGAATGGTGCAGCGCCTAGTTTACTTTGTCAGTTCCCTTCTGCAGGGGGCTAGGTCAAGGTACTCTGGTGTGCAGAAATTGCTTTTCGGCCTTCTCATGGCCTCGAGAAAGTTGCGCCATTACTTCCAAGCACATGAGATTACAGTCGTCACTCGTTTTCTGCTGAAGAGGATACTGCAAAATCCAAAGGCAACAGGCAGGATTGTCAAGTGGGCACTGAAACTGTCAAGCTTTGGCCTCAAGTTTGAGAGCACTTCAACTATCCAAAGCAGAGCATTGGCAGAGTTCATAGCAGAGTGGACGCCAACACAAGATGAAGAAATTCCAGAAACAAGCATCCCCGTCAAGGAAGCAAGCAAAGAGTGGCTGATGTACTTTGATGGTGCCTTCTTGCTGCAAGGCGCTGGTGCGGGCGTGCTACTTGTTGCACCCACCGGAGAGCACCTCAAGTACGTAGTCCAGATGCACTTTCCCAAGGAGCAAGCAACGAACAATACTGCAGAGTATGAAGGTTTGCTTGCCGGTCTCAGGATCGCAGCAGACCTTGGGATCAAGAAGCTCATTGTCAGGGGTGACTCACAGCTTGCCATCCGCCAAGTGAACAAAAATTATCAGAGTCCGTTGATGGAAGCTTACGTTGATGAAGTGAGAAAGCTGGAAGAGCACTTTGACGGCCTATAGATGGAACATGTTCCAAGAGCTCAGAACACCATTGCCGATGGCCTGTCGAAGTGCGCCGCACTTAGGTTACCTGTGGAACCAGGGATCTTTGTGCTCAAGCTGACTCAACCGTCCGTAACGCCATCAACTGGACAGAGCAGGAAGAGAAAATTGATTTCTGGTGACTATTTTCCGGTAGAGCTCCCCGAAGCCGGCGCCAAGAAGGTCCTCAAGATCAACACCAAGGATGCTGAGGAGCAGTCTGCTCCGACAAGCCCCAGGGTTTGTTCCGTTGAAGCAGGCGCTCCTGACAAGTTTTGCTCTGGCAAGCTTGCCGGGGAACGTCAAGCTCCGGCTGAGCCACAGGTTCTTGCCATAGAAGCGGATGTTCCCGCAGCAGCAGATATGCCTTTAGTCCTTGTTGTCGAGCCACAAGCTCCAACATGGGCACAGCAGATTGTCCGTTTCCTTCAGACAGGAGAACTTCCCGAAGAGCAGGAAGAAGCGGAAAGAGTAGCCCAGCAGTCAAGTATGTATCAGTTTGCCGACAACACGCTATACAGAAGAAGACTCAACGACGTGAAATTGAAGTGTATTCATCGGGAAGACGAACAAAAGCTGTTGGCAAAGATACATGGAGGCATATGTGGCCACCACATTGGCGCAAGAGCACTTGCCGGTAAAGCGTTCCGGCAAGGTTTCTTTTGGCCGACAGCCCTCCAGGATGCAACTGCACAAGTAACCAAGTGTGAAGCGTGCCAGTTCCATTCCAAGCAGATACACCAGCCAGCTCAAGCTCTCCAGACGATCCCTTTATCCTGGCCATTTTCGGTCTGGGGCCTCGACATCCTTGGCCCCTTTTCCCCGAGCTGTCGGGGGCTTTGAGTACTTGTACGTTGCAATCGACAAGTTTACAAAGTGGCCGGAAGTGGAAGCAGTGAGGAAGGTGACAGCACAGTCAGCAGTCAAGTTCTTCAGGTCGATTGTTTGCCGTTTCGGGATCCCTAACAGGATCATCACCGACAACGGCACGCAATTCACGAGCTGCACCTTCATGCAGTACGTCCAAGATCTTGGCGCCAAGGTCTGCTTCGCTTCTGTTGCTCATCCGAGAAGCAACGGTCAAGCAGAGAGGGCGAATGCTGAACTGCTGCGCGGGCTCAAGACCAGGACTTTCGACAGGCTGCGCAAGTGCGGAAAGAACTGGATTGAGGAGCTGCCGGTGGTTCTTTGGTCGATCAGAACGACGCCAAATCGAGCCACTGGCCAGACACCTTTTGCTCTAGTCTATGGAGCAGAGGCAGTTCTCCCCACGGAACTCATATACGGGTCACCTCGAGTGCTCGCTTATGATGAGCTTGAGCAAGAGCAGCTGCGACAAGATGACGCGCTGCTCCTTGAGGAGGACCGTCTTCAGGCCGCTGTACGAGCTGCTCGATACCAGCAAGCTTTGCGCCGCTACCATAGCCGCAAAGTTAATGCCAGAAGATTCGAGGAAGGCGACCTTGTTCTTCGGCGCGTTTAGTCCGCCAAGAATTCCAACAAGTTGACGCCGAAGTGGGAAGGCCCTTACCGGGTGAAACGAGTCACTAGGCCTGGCGCTGTCCGCCTTGAGACCGAAGATGGCATTCCGGTGAGCAACTCCTGGAACATTGAGCATCTTCGTAAGTTTTACCCGTAGGGCGCGGTTGCCGGAACCTGTTCGGGCAACCACCTTTTGTACAAGTCTTGCCGATGTTGCATGTAATCCTTTGTACGAAGCCGGGTGCAGACCCCGTGCATAAGTAAAGCTCATGTGCCCCGCACATCTTGTCAATTTCATGCTTTCTACTATTTTTTGCATGCGTTATCTGACACTTTGTGCAGCACCTACCCCCGGTAAGCAATAACGAGCCATAGGGCTCCATATCTTTATTTTCTCTTCTTTCTCTTTCTCAAGGAAAGGAAGGATCCCTCGCCCACAAGTTTGCCGGGGGGAAAGGAGAAGATAATGGCGTGGACCAGGCGTCGTTCAAGGGAGTTTCGCCTTACCGGGAAGCAAACGACAGAAAAGCTAAGTTGCCAAAGTTTGAGCAATCAGTTTTAAATTTTTAAGTTATCTTCCTCGAACGACCGTGCTTTGTATGGAAAACCTGTGCGCGGAGGAACCAACTCGTAGCTAGTTGCACCCTTACTTTGTTTCGAGTCCGCTCAACAACTTAAGTGAGCTGCGACTAGTTGCGACAAGGTTTCTTGTCGGTAGCGGCACCGCCAGCAGGCTGCTGACGTTCCGCACTCAGCGCTCGCGGCTAAGGTGCCTGCACCGGCAAGTTCCCTAAAAGCGTAGGGCAAAAACATACAAAGGAAGGAATCAAGTAAAGGAAATAACATAGCAATCACTATCCAAAATAGTGTCATATTACAAGATAGCTTGTCGCAGCTCTAACAGATTGTTCTCATGACATGACCAGCAGCGATAAGAAAAAGAGAAAACGGGCGGCCTAATCTACACAATCGCCCTCAACCCTCTTGATCCCGCTCACCTTGTCCACAATGGGTGCGACAAGGGCCTTGAGCGCTTCCAGATCAGCATCCGGCGGCAGGGACCTGAGGACGTTGGTGAAGTTGAGGCCTGGGTTGCGGAAGGCCACCTTCACCAGCACCTTCTGAAGATCCCCCGCAGATCTTGCGCGACTCGTCGGCCAGCTGCTTTGGGATCTTCTCCTGGAGCCGCTGGAGGGCCGTCGCCACGCCTTTGAAGAACAAGCTGAGCTTGGCGCTGGGTTGGAGGTGCTCATCGGAGGAATATCCAAAATCCTCCATCCCTAGCTGCGCCAACTCCCTGTCGATGGCTGCGGCGGCATCCACGAGACCCTCGGTCCAGTGCTCCGCAGTCTCCCTGAAACTGTTCTGGGCGGCAGCAGCACTCGCCAGCAGCGCCTCGTCGGCCTTGATCTTCTCCTTCAAGGCCACCTCCTGCTCTCTGGCGCCGTCCAGCGTCTGAGTCAAAGTAACCAACTTCAACTCAAGATCTGCGTTGGAGTCCTTGGTGGCGCTAAGCTCTTTGCTCCTCTCAGCGAGACGACCCTGCAGCTCGCCATGAGCGGCGGCGTCCTTCTCGCGCTCACGCTTGAGTGCAGCAAGCTCCTCGCCGCTTGCCTTAAGATCGGCCTCCAGCTGCGCCATCTTCGTCTCCAGCTCCTTCTTGGCGGCCTCGGCAGCTGCGGCAGCATCCTTTGCTTCCTTGAGAGCCCCGCCAATTGCTTGCTCGCGCGCGGCAAGCTCCTCCTCGTGGCTGTCAAGGTTGACCTTGCGCTGCGCCAACTCACCTTCCTGCGCAGATAGCTTCTCGGCAGCAAGCCGCTGCTGCTCTTCAACCTCGGCCTTCCCGAGGAGGAAGGCTTTCCGCTCCTCGGCGAGTTGCTCCCGCTCCTTTGCTAGGGATCGGAGAGCTTCTTGCCTGAGACTCCGGAGCTCCTCCATGCACTTCTCGATGTCCACTCCCGCTTTCGCGACAAGCGCTTCTCGCGATGCCAGCTTGGCTTGTCGGGCGCGGTAAAGCGACAACAGCTTCCGCAGTAGCCGCTCCTCCTCGGGCTCGTCGCTGCTGCTGCTTGGCGTGTCGACCAGCGTCAGCCCAGCGGAGGCGAGCACCTCTCCATCCAAGATTTCTCCTTCGACCGATGCCCTGGAGCTTGATGCCCAGGGGAGCTTGATGAAGATGCCATCGCCGGCCTTCAAGTAGGCGCCAGGCTGGGGCTCTTCGGAGCCTAGCGCTGTGGCAGCGGCGGAGGGATCGGCGGTCGGCGTAGCGCCTGACGCTCCTGCGGCCTCGGGACCGTCAGTGCGATCACCGGATCCCTCGCCAGCTTCTGCGGCGGCAGCTTTGGCGGCCTCTTCACCGGCAGGATCGTCAGCGCCGGCCTCTTCTTCGGTGGCAGCGGCGTCGTCGTTGTTGCCGCGCGCGTTCTCCTCACCGGCGACCTCGGTTTCCATCGGCTCCGTGGCAGGTGGATCTGACGACCGAAGAAGGGAGAAAAGTCAAACAAATATTCAAAAAGAAACTCAGAAGAAGAAGAACCCAAGGGAAGCTTTCAAGCAAGAGGGTTACCTGCACTAGGATCGGCAGTCATGGTCTCAACCACCGGGGGGTCGCCAGTGCTATCCCTTGCCGGAGAACTGTCCCTTGCCGGAGAATTCTCCCTTGCCGGAGAACTCTCCCTTGCCGGGGAATCCTCCCTTGGCGGTGTAGTCGAAGCAGATGGCATTTCGGGAGCGGCTTTCGGACACTCCTGGTGAGGCTGCTCTGCTCCTACACAAACCAACAGTCAGATATCAGCAAAGAAAGAGCACCAATGCATGCCTGACAGCAGGAAGTAAACTATATACTTACGCTGGGGGCTGCGCTGGGGGCTGCTTTGGGGAATAGTTGCCGGGTCCGGCAAGGTGGTCTCGGACACGCCCTCTGTTGTCGCGGTGGGTTCGTCCTCGATGACAATCACCGGGACCTTGGCTCTCTTCGCCACTCTCTGGGCCAGAGTCTTGAAAAGGAATGGGTTTGGAGTAAAGCAAATCAGATACAAGACAAAACAGCAAGAATTGAAGAACTACAAGTACAGCAAAGAATCTCACTCTTCTTCTTCCTCGTCGGAGCTGAGCGCGGAGAGATCGAAGTCCGGCTCGCCTCCGGTGCAGCGAGGCGGAGGAGTAGGTTCCCTTGTCCGCTTGGCAGGAGCAGTAGCGGTGGACCGGGAAGACCCCGCTCCAGTTGCCGCAACGGCGTGAGGTGCTCTCGCGGCAACAGTGCTTTCCGCGGTCGAGCGCGTCGTGCGGTACGGCGGCTGTTGACCCGTCTGCCGCCTCGCTACGTCCCCGGCCTTGCGGAGATGCCTTCTTCCTGGAGCTGGGGACTCCGCTTGCGGCGAGCTGCCTGAAGGTGAGAAGGAGGAGGAGTCGATCTGCAACGGGTCGCTCGCGCCATCGGCGGGCTCGCTCGACTCAGATTCAGGCCCGACAAGCTCTTCCTCGCCGACAAGCTCCTCTCGCTCGGCAAGGCTTGCCGCCTCTTCTACCTCTGCCTCCTCCACGGTGAATCCAAACTCGCCCGCGGCAGCTACTGCCGCCGCCTCTTCCAGCCTAGTGGTGATGCGCTACATCTCCGCATCGGTGGTGTCGCGGGTAAGGCTCTTCTATTCATCGGGGCGGACCAGCACTTCTACCAAGCCGTCAAAGAACTCCTGCACGACGTCGTCTGCAGGCTCTTTCCAAGTTGGAACAATTCCGTGCGAATCGCACAGCGGCATCATTGCACGGATGCGGTCGAGCGAGGAGTTGTTGCACAGCGGAACGACACCCCTCGGCAACATGAATGGATGTTGAGGATCGCGCTTGAACAGTTCCAGGAGCATCGCATCCAGTTCCAGGACAGTGAAGTTGAAGTTGAGGCCCGGGCGCAGCCTCATGATATCCGCCGAGTTCTGGAACTCCCAAGCGGGTCTCCTCCTCTCCTGAAGGGGGGCAATGCGACGGCGAAGAAAATCTGCGCCAACGGCGCCTACGGTGAGCCCGGCAAGCCTGAGGCGTAAGATCCGGGTGACGGCAATCTTCAGCCTATCGTCTTCCAGGGCCACGTTGCTCCAATCGTTGCCGCGCACTATTGGGGTTTGGCGTCGGGCGGTAAATGGCTGCGGGTTCTCCTCGACAATCCAGCACCAATCTGCTCTCCATTCCTCCCACTTGCTGCGGAGCTCTCCCTCCAGATAAGCTTCCTTCTTGCCAACTCTCGAGATCCAGGCGATTCTGCCGGATAAAGGCTCTCCTCTCTCGACTCGGGGTATAAAGAAGTGGCGAAAAAGAGCTACGTTTGGATGGACTCTGACAAAGTTTTCGCAGAGATGTGCGAAAACTGCCATGCTCAGAACGGCGTTGGGGGTGAAGTCAAGGAGGCGGAACCCGTAGGTGTTCATGATATCACAGAAAAATTCAGAGAAGGGCGGGCAGAGCCCGCAGTAGAAGAACAGTGCGAAGAAGGGATACCCGTTCGGAGCCAGTCCCGAAGCGGCAGCTGAGAGTACCTTCGTGTGCGGATGCGCTCGCGTCTCCGTCGACCAGAAGAGGTAGTAGTACTCCCTCAGCTCCTTCACGGCAAGCTGAGGGGGGGAGATTGCCCGCTCCTTTCGCAGCGCCGCGAGCCGCTGCGCCTCGGCTAACTTCACGCCCTTACCCTTGTCGGCTTTCGGAGCCATGGCGGAGGTGGTGGGGGAAATCGACGGCATTGGTGGTACCGGTGGCGATGGGGGCAGAGTGCTGCTCTCTTTCAGCTTCGGGAAGAAGGGGGGAGCGGCGGAGGTTTTTGAGATTGGAGTAACAACCGGCGAGGTGGGCAAACTGCCCCTGTTTCCCCTTCTTATAAAGAGGGAGGGGGCGGACGTTCCGTCCTTCCGAATAAAGAAACCACCCATGATCTCTCCCACGACGCCGCATTCAACGCGTGCCGTTCGGGGAGGGCGCGGTGGATACAGAGTGAGATACGGCGTAACCCAGGCCGCGCGTGCCCGTGCCCTGTTTTGGGCCTAGCCCAACAGCGCTCGGCACCGTGTGTGGCCCAGGCCCGGGGGCTCCTATCGGTGTACTAGAGTAGGGGTACCCTAGTATCCCGAACTTGTGCACGGGCAGTTGCAGCCCCCCCCCCTCCCCCGCAGCAAGGTGACCGCCAAGGTCCTCCGTGGTTCCTTTGGAGCCATTCAAGAACAAAGTATTTAAGCCAAGGAGACAAGGCCCCGGCAAGAGGAGCTTGCCGGGAAGGCCAACCAAGGCATCTCAAGGAACTTGCCGCGACGCGCCGCGCATCCCGGCGAGACCCAGTGAGCGACAAGCTTCCGGGCGCGACAAGACAACGACCGCGGCAAGGCGCTTGCCGCGGCAAGCTACCACCCTGTACCCGCGCTCCAGCACATCCACCAACGTGTCGCCCTGGGGCCTTTCCAGGTGCGCGTGGCGAGAGGCTGTGCAGCCAACGGTGCGCGGTGGCAAGCGACGCTGACAAGATTGCCATCGTGGCGAACGGTGGCATCCCTGACGGTTCTTTTCTGCACTGTTTGGGCGACACAGATGGGCATTTAATGCCTTTGTCCCCTGCCGTCAGGGTTAGGTAGGATACACTGTACAGGTAGTTGTACCAACAACGATTCCTTTTCCATTTTTACCCTTGTCTACGTTGCCACCTGTCGGTGACCCCTTTAGCTTATAAAAGGAGGCCCATGCGCAACGTAGAGGAGGTTCGACTCGGAGGCAGAAAAACACTCACGCTCGGTCTCATTAGCAGCTAGAGTGCACTGTAGCCCTCAGCGCTCCCGAGCAAGAACTCAATACACTTAGACATGCAACAGTAGGAGTGTTATCTCTCCGGAGAGCTCCGAAGCTGGGTAAACTGCTCGTGTGCTTCGCCTCGATCCGCTCTTTGTACGATCTCCGCCCCCCGCCGAACCGAAAGGGGCTCGGTCCGCCAGTCCCATAGGTGTTCATGGATCAGTTTCCCCAACAAAGTTGGATGACAATATATCTCGGAATGGCTATGGAAATGCCATGATAGGTAGGTATGGTGGCTGTTTTGAGGAAGATATAAGGAGGCTTATGTGTGGTAGAGCGTATCGTATCACGGGGTTTGGATGCACCGGCGAAGTTTGCACCAACTCTCGAGGTGAGAAAGGGCAATGCACGGTACCGAAGAGGCTAGCAATGATGGAAGGGTGAGAGTGCGTATAATCCATGGACTCAGCATTAGTCATGAAGAACTCACATACTTATTGCAAAAATCTATTAGTCATTAAAACAAAGTACTACGCGCATGCTCCTAGGGGGATAGATTGGTAGGAAAAGACCATTGCTCGTCCCCGACCGCCACTCATAAGGAAGACAATCAATAAATAAAATCATCCTCTGACTTCATCACATAACGGATCACCATACGTGCATGCTCCGGGAATCACAAACCTCAACACAAGCATTTCTACTAATCCACAACCACTCACTCTAATATCACCACCTTTATATCGCAAAAATATTGCAAGAAATCAAACATATCATATTCAGCGATCTACAAGTTTATGTAGGATTTTATGACTAACCATGTGAAGATATGCCCACGCTCTAACAAATATAAGTGAAGCAAAAGAGCATTCTACAAATGGCGGTTTTCTATGTGAAGAGAAACAGGCAATCCAAACTTCAAATGATATAAGTGAAGCACATGAAGCATTCTATAAAGCCATACTCAAAAGATTTAAGTGAAGTGCAATGAGCATTCTATAATCAACCAAGGACTATCTCATACTAGCATGGTGCATCGAAGAAAAATGAAAACTAAATTTAAAAGAAGCTCCAAGACTTGCACATATCGCATGAACGAAACGAATCCGAAAACATACCGATACTTGTTGAAGAAAGAGGGGATGCCTTCCCGGGCATCCCCAAGCTTAGACGCTTGAGTCTCCTTGAATATTTACTTGGGGTGCCTTGGGAATCCCCAAGCTTGAGCTCTTGCCTCTCCTCCTTTTCCGCATATCGAGACCTTCTCGATCAAACACTTCAATCACACAAAACTTCAACAGAAAACTCGGTAAGATCCGTTAGTATAATAAAGCAAATTCTACTCTAAGTACTTTTACAAACCAATTCATATTATTTTTTTGCATTGTGTCTACTGTAATATAGCTTTTCCATGGCTTAATCCACTGATAGAAATTGATAGTTTCGTCAAAACAAGCAAACTATGCATCAAAAATAGAATCTGTCAAAAACAGAACAGTCTGTAGTAATCTGAACATTCACCATACTTATGGTACTCCAAAACTTCTACAAAAATTAGGAAAAATAAAGAATTTGTACATCAAGATAGTGCAAAAAGAATCAGAACCGTTTGAAATTCCAGTGAAAAATGTAAAATCATGCACTACAGCCAAAGTTTCTGTCCTGCATCGTACACACCAACAAGCATTCTAAACATCCTAAAGGCAAACCTTAGCACATTATTTTTATAATACAATGGAATTGTACAAGGGGATAATTATTTTTGTTGAAAAGTTTCTGTAATTAAGATTCACAAAGTTTCCGTGAGCATGAACAAAGTTCAAGGCTAGTTCCCACTTTAACAATGCTCGTCTTTCTCACTTTCACTTTTCTTTTTGAAAAGTTTTGGGTTCCCCTCTTTATTTTTTTTGTTTTTAAACTATATAAGAGCACTCAACAGAAATAAATGACTCTCTAAAACTTCCGGGTTGTCTCAAGTAATGGATCCACCTGGATCCCAAGGTATATCAAAGCCAATTTTAATTAACAATGATTTGTGATTTAGTAGTGAGCACAAAGTAACATATATCACACAACAACAAAGTCTAACTCTCTTCCTTTGCATAGGCATGTCATAAAAGAACAATTCATGCACACCAAGTAAAGTCCAATGCATAGTATAAGCAGTTTCTTGCAATTTTATCATATTGGAAACATAGAGAGGTGCAGATATAGTTCCTCTCTCATAATAATTGCAAGTTGGAGCAGCAAGCACATGCATATTATATCTATAAAAATCATCAGGTGCAACGGTAAAATGCAACCCATCAACATAATCCCTAATAAGCACAAACTTCTCCGATGTAGTGTAGTTTGGAGAATTCAGAAAGGTAATAGCACTATCATGTGTGGGTGCAATAGCAACAATTTCATGTTTAACATAAGGAACTATAGCAAGTTCATCTCCATAAGCATCATTCATATTGGCATCTTGGCCACAAGCATAGCAAGCATCATCAAAAAGGGATATTTCATACAAATTAAAGGGATCATAACAATCATCATAGCAATCATCCTTCGGTAAGCGCGAAGGAGAATTAAACAATGTATGAGTCGAAGAGTTACTCTCATTAGAAGGTGGGCACGGGTGATCAATCCGCTCTTCCTCCTTTTGTTCTTCACTCTCCTCCTCATCTTTTTCATCCAATGAGCTCATAGTTTCATCAATTTCTTCTTCCATACATTCTTGCAAAATATTAGTCTCTTCTTGGACAGCGGAGACTTTCTCAATAAACGCATCAATATCGGCATTGTATTCATAATTATCATAGCAATATTTAAGTATAGCAAAATTTTCAGGCCTATAAACTGAATCATCAAAATCTTCAAACTCTTTAAACAAAGATTCAATTTCATAAGCACCCATAAAAGCAACGAATTCTTCTATTTGTCCCACATCATAGTAATCATATATACCATTAGCATAAGAAGCCAAGGTTTTATCATCATTGAATTCGCATGAAAAGGGAAGGTGTGGAGCCTTCATCCTAGAGCAACAAGTATAATCATATCTCAAGCATAGTTGCCTAGCATACCAATACAACATATAAATTTGATCCCATAATAGTTTCCTTTTTTGTGCCTAGCGATAATCCCTAAAGTATTCACGTTGATCCAACGTGTCTCCTATAACATAATTGAATGGGGTTTTCTCAGGATTATCAAAGTAGTACATAATTTCTTTCATATAACGAGCATCGAGGGTTTTAGGAGGTTCCCCATCTCCATGAGTAGCAAGTACACCTAATTTTTTTTGGTATTTCGTGTTCCATATCCATAACTAAAGATAGAGAACAACTTCGAACAGAAAATAAAAATTACTTAGTGATAAAGCAAACAAGCACACATGAGAATATTCACCCCACGCTATGACTCCACGGCAATGGCGCCAGAAAAAGGTCTTGATAACCCACAAGTATAGGAGATCAATTGTATCCTCTTTCGATAAGTAAGATTGTCGAACCCAACGAGGAGCTAAAGGTAGAAAAAATATTCCCTCAAGTTCTATCGACCACCGATACAACTCTACACACGCTTAACGTTCGCTTTACCTAAAACAAGTATGAAACTAGAAGTACTTTGTAGGTGTTGTTGGATAGGTTTGCAAGATAATAAAGAGCACCTAAATAAAAGCTAGGGGCTGTTTAGATGAAGACACAATTAAGTTAGTTTTAGTAGAGATCTTTTTGTCACGAGAAAGTTATTTGTCCCTAGGCAATCGATAATTAGACCGATAATCACTATTGCAATTTTATTTGAGGGAGAGGCATAAGCTAACATACTTTCTCTTCTTGGATCATATGCACTTATGATTGGAACTCTAGCAAGCATCCGCAACTACTAAAGATCATTAAGGTAAAACCCAACCATAGCATTAAAGTATCAAGTCCCCTTTATCCCATATGCCACAACCCCCTTACTTGGGTTTATGCTTCTGTCACTCAAGCAACCCACTATAAGCGAATCATGAACATATTGCAACACCTTATAGCGGGAATCCCTCATGCTTGCGCAACACGGAGGGCACAATAGGACATAACCAATAATAAAACATGCAACTCAAACCAATCACGATCATCAATTAACCCATAGGACAAAACGGATCTACTCAAACATCATAGGATAGCCATACATCGTTGGGAAATAATATATAGAGTTGAGCACCATGTTTAAGTAGAGATTACAGCGGGTAAAAGAGAGGTTACACCGCTGCATAGAGGGGGGAAAAGTTGGTGATGAGGGCGGTGAAGTTGTTGGTGTAGATCGCGGTGAGGATGATGGCCCCCGGGCAGCGCTCTGGCGCCATCGGAAGCAAGGGGGAGAGAGAGCCCTCCTTATTCTTCTTCTTCCTTGACCTCCACCCTAGATGGGAGAATGGTTTCCCCTCTGGTCCTTGGCTCCCATGGCATGGGAGGGGCGAGAGCCCCTCCGAGATTGGATATGTCTCTTTGTCCCTCTCTGTTTTTGCATTTCAGATTCTACCCTTTCACCGTTTTTTATATTCTCGGAGATCCGTAACTCCGATTGGGTTGCCCTTTGGACACGATTTCTATCCGGATATTGGCTTTCTTGCGGCGAAAGAAGGGTACCAACTACCTTACGGAGTGGCCATGAAAGTCAGGGGCGCGCCTGCCCCTCTGGGGCGCGCCCCCTACCTTGTGGGCCACTCGAGCATCATCTCGTGTTGATTCTTCTTCCCAAAAATCATAAATGTTCCAAAAAATCTCCATCCGTTTTTATTCCGTTTGGACTTCGTTTGATATGGGGTTTCTGCAAAACAAAAAACATGCAACAAACAGGAACTGGCACTGGGCATTGGATCAATATGTTAGTCCCAAGAATAATATAAAAAGTTGTCAAAAGTATATGAAAGTTGAATAAAATTAGCATGGGACAACCAAAAATTATAGATACGACAGAGATGTATCACCCGTCTGCCTGTGGGCCGTCGTGTGGCATCATCAAAGGGCCCGGCCCAGACCAGCGTCAAGACTCCGCGAACAAAGCCCTCGTGAGGGCCCCGGCTGGCGAGGCGTGCATCAGCAGGTGTCATCACGTGCCCCAAGGGCTTCATGAGGGGCGGCCTCCCGAGGGCCTCCCGCAGGGCGGTCTCCCGAGGATGCCTCCCCAGGCCCCACACGGGGCGGATACTCCTAGGCTCGTCATCCCTCCTCGCGACACACGTGGGTGACGCGAGCCACAATGAGCATCGCTAGGACCGGTGCCAGCGAGCGCAGACGATGAGGCTTTCCTCTTTGGTGCTAAAGAGACAAGGCCAGCATGCGGGTTCCCAAGGCGGCCCCGAAGGTTACCTCTTCGGTGCGACAAGACCAGGACGGCGGGCTCGCCAGGACGGAGGTCATCGCCGAGCCCACCTATGCATCACGAGTAGAAGATTTGCAGGCGAAGACCACCTTTAGTCAGGATAAGATGTACTACTGTCCCCCTTCAAAATTGGCTGTTGTGGTATCCCTTCCTGATACATCTCCAACGTATCTATAATTTTTTTATTGTTCCATGCTATTATATTACCTATTTTGGATGTTTATGGGCTTTACTTTACACTTTTATATCATTTTTGGGACTAACCTACTAACCGGAGGCCAAGCCCGTATTGCTATTTTTTTTGCCTATTTCAGTGTTTCGAAGAAAAGGAATATCAAACGGAGTCAAACCGGAATGAAACCTTCGGGAGCGTCATTTTGGAACGAACGTGATCCAGAGGGCTTGGAGTGCAAGTCAAGAAGCTGCCGAGGCAGCCACGAGGGTGGAGGGCGCTCCCCCCCCCCTACTGGGCGTGCCCCCTATCTCGTGGACCCCTCGGGCGTCCACCGACGTACTTCTTCCTCCTATATATACCCATGTACCCCGAAACCATCAGGGGCGACCACGAAAATCTATTTCCACCACCGTAACCTTCTGTATCCGCGAGATCCCATTTTGGAGCCGTCGCCGGTGCTCCCCTGGAGGGGGAATCCACCACGGAGGGCTTCTACATCAACACCATAGCCTCTCCAATGAGTTGTGAGTAGTTTACCACAGACCTTTGGGTCCATAGTTATTAGCTAGATGGCTTCTTCTCTCTCTTTGATTCTCAATACAAAGTTCTCCTTCCTGTTCTTGGATATCTATTCGACGTAACTCTTTTTGCGGTGTGTTTATCGAGATCCGATGAATTGTGGGTTTATGATCAAGTTTATTTATGAGGAATATTTGAATTTCCTCTGAATTCTTTTATGTATGATTAAGTTATATTTGCAAGTCTCTTCGAATTTTCAGTTTGGTTTGGCCTACTAGATTGATCTTTCTTGCAATGGGAGAAGTGCTTAGCTTTGGGTTCAATCTTGCGGTGTCCTTTCCCAGTGACAGCAGGGGCAGCAAGGCACGTATTGAATTGTTGCCATTGAGGATAAAAAGATGGCGTTTATATCATATTGCATGAGTTTATCCCTCTACATCATGTCATCTTTCTTAATGCGTTACTCTATTCTTATGAACTTAATACTCTAGATGCATGCTGGTTAGCGGTCTATGTGTGGAGTAATAGTAGTAGATGCAGGCAGGAGTCGGTCTACTTGTCATGGACGTGATGCCTATATACATGATCATGCCTAGATAATCTCATAATTATTCGCTTTTCTATCAATTGCTCGACAGTAATTTGTTCATCCACCGTAATACTTATGCTATCTCAAGAGAAGCCACTAGTGAAACCTATGGCCCCCGGGTCTATCTTTTATCATATAAGTTTGCCATCTACTTTTATTTGCATCTTTACTTTTCCAATCTATATTATAAAATACCAAAAAAAATATTTATCTTATCTTATTATCTTTATTAGATCTCACTTTTGCAAGTGGCTGTGAAGGGATTGACAACCCCTTTATTGCGTTGATTGCGAGTTCTTTGTTTGTTTGTGTAGGTGCGTGGGACTTGTGAGGAGCCTCCTACTGGATTGATACCTTGGTTCTCAAAAACTGAGGGAAATACTTATGCTAATGTGCTGCATCACCCTTTCCTCTTCAAGGAAAACCAATGCAAGCTCAAGACGTAGCAAGAAGGATTTCTGGCGCCGTTGTCGGGGAGGTCTTCGCTCAAGTCAAGACATACCAAGTACCCATCACAAACTCATCTCCCTCGCATTTACATTATTTGCCATTTGCCTCTCGTTTTCCTCTCCCCCACTTCACCCTTGCCATTTTATTCGCCCCTCTTCCGTTCGATCTTGTGTCTCCATGTACCTTCTTTTTGCTTGCATCTTCGCTTGCAAAAAGTTTATGGATCCCCATCCACTTGCTAATCTCTTTAAGAGATCCAATTATGTTGAACCTATTGCTAGTGAGTTGAGTGCACTAGATTATCTTTATGAGGTTTTGCTTGAAATTCGTGAATCTGAAAATTGTGATGAAGTACTTTATGAAGTAATTCATGATAGATCTTTGAATAAAAAGCATGATTGCAATAATTTTATGAATTCTATTGATGTCAATTGTGCTAATAATATGCAAAACCCTAAGCTTGGGGATCCTAATTTTGCTATGTCTACTACTTTTTGCAATGATCATGATTAGGATGATTCTTCTTATGATCTTGAAAATTTATTTAAGCCCCATGATGAATATGAGATTGATAATAGTGTTTTTGAAAGTGAGTTTGTAAGAGTGTCAACTTTATATCCCACATATTTGGATAATGTTCAATCTTATGAAATTTTTAATAAAGGTGGGTTTGGAGAGGTCATGGCTTTAGTTAATGTTAATCCCACTATTTTGGAAGAGTGTCAACTTTGCATGCATGTGGATATTGTTGAAAATATTTTATGTGATAGCTATTTTGTTGAATTTGCTTATGATCCCACATGTAATTATTATGAGAGAGGAAAATATGATTGTGGAAATTTTAATGTTACTAAATTACCTCTCGTTATGTTGAGATTGCTATTGTTTCTTTCCGCTTCCTTGCATATGCTAGTTTTTGCTTGCTATGATAATTTGTTTGCCTATAAGATGCCTATGCATAGGAAGTATGTTAGATTTAGATGTTCTTGTCACGTGCTTCATGATGCTCTCCTTATGTTTCAATTCTTATCTTTTATGTGAGCATCATTGAAATCATCATGCCTAGCTTGGGGCATTCAACAATAGCGCTAGTTGGGAGGCAACCCAATTTTATTTCTGTTTTTTGTTTTTGTTCCTGTTTAGTAATAAATTTTGCATCTACCTTCTGTTTAGATGTGTTTTCTTGTTTTATTTAGTGTTTGTGTTAAGTAGAACCTGTAGGATAACCAATGGTGATAATTAATTTGATTGTGCTGAAAAACAGAAACTTTGCACTCACGAGAAAAAATTCAATAAATCAAAGAAACATGCTTTTGCGTTGATTCATTTTTTCTGTAGATCAATAGACAAATTGCCTAATACGTCCTATTTTGGTAGGATTTTTGGAGTTCCAGAAGTATTCGTAAGTTACAGATTGCTATAGACTATTCTGTTTTTGACAAATTCTGCCTTTCGTGTGTTGTTTGCTTATTTTGATGCATCTATGGCTAGTATGTAAGGGTATGAACCATAGAGAACTTGGAATACAGTAGGTTTAACACCAATATAAATAAAGAATGAGTTCATTACAGTACCTTATGTGGTGGTTTTTCTTTCTTTCACTAACAGAGCTTATGAGATTTCCTATTGAGTTTTGTGTTGTGAAGTTTTAAAGTTTTGGGTAAAGATTTGATGGACTATGGAATAAGGAGTGGCAAGAGCCTAAGCTTGGGGATGCCCATGGCACCCCAATATATTCAAGAATAGACAAAAGCCTAAGCTTGGGGATGCCCCGGGAAGGCATCCCCACTTTCGTCTTCGTTCATTGGTAACTTTACTTGGAGCTATATTTTTATTCGCCACATGATATGTGTTTTGCTTGGAGTGTCTTGTATGATATTAGGCTTTCCTTTTTAGTTTACCACAATCATCCTTGCTGTACACACCTTTTGGGAGAAGCCCACTTGATTGGAATTTATTAGAATACTCTATGTGCTTCACTTATATCTTTTGAGCTAGATAATTTTTGCTCTAGCGCTTCACTTATATTTTTTTAGAGCACAGCGGTGGCTTAATTTTGAAGAAATTGTTGACCTCTCATGCTTCACGTATATTATTTTGAGAGTCTCTTAGAACAGCATGGTATTTTCTATGGTTATAAAATTGGTCCTAGAATGGTAGGCATCCAAGTTGGGTATAATAAAAACTATCACAGGAAGTGAATTGGATGCTATGATCAATTTGATACTTGATAATTGTTTTGAGATATGGAGATAGTGATATTAGAGTCATGCTAGTTGGGTGATTATGAATTTAAAGAATGCTTGTGTTGAAGTTAGCAAGTCCCGTAGCATGCACGTATGGTTAAAGTTGTGTAACAAATTTGAAATATGAGGTGTTCTTAGATTGTGCATCCTTATGAGTGGCGGTCGGGGACGAGCGATGGTCTTTTACTACCAATCTATCCCTCTAGGAGCATGCGCGTAGTGCTTGGTTTTTGATGACTTGCAGATTTTTGCAATAAGTATGTGAGTTCTTTTGACTAATGTTGAGTCCGTGGATTATACGCACTTTTATCTTTCCATCATTGCTAGCCTCTTCGGTACCGTGCATTGCCCTTTCTCACCTTGAGAGTTGGTGCAAAATTCGCCGATGCATCCAAACCCCATGATACGATATGCTCTATCATACGATCCGCCATCCTATAGAGTAGAAAAGGGAGAGGAGTCAGAAATGAGAAGAGAGTAGTGATCTAGGGCTTTTAGCTTAGTGGTCGTGTCCTACAGTCACTGTGTGCTCTGATACCATCTTGTAGCGACCAGACCTCAAACAGTCTGATCTCTGTGCATCAGTGTCATCCATGGATCGGTAATGCTGACACACACAGTACTTGAAGGATTTATAACAGAGAAGCAATCACACACTTATTACATCGAATGTCTCAAAAGAGAACTTATTACAATAATATGGCTTAAGGCCATCTAATAACGATAACAGCGGAAGGCTTGGAAGATAAAGTGAGCCCATCAACTCCAACAGCATAGCTGAGTGAAAGAACACGACCTATGGCACCTTACTCGTCGTCTGAAAAGTCTGCAACATTAACGTTGCAGCCCGAAAACGGGTCAGCACATGGCAATGTAACACATAAAGTAATGAACAGAATAATTGCTATCACTACATGCAATATGGCTGGTGGAAAGCTCTATGGTTACAGTTTTGCATAAAGCCAATTTTTCCCTACAACAAAGGAATAAATTTTATTTAACTATCATGGTGGTTGTTAAACATTGAGAAGGTTACTCCAACTCAATCCCAATTAAGCATCATCATTAAACCCAATCAATTTATTTAAGTAACATGATGAGATCAACATGATAATCTAAGAACCAGATACTCAAGATGTCCATAACTGGGGACACGGCTAACCATGATTAGTTTGTACACTCTACAGAGGTTTGCGCACTTTTCCCCACAAGACTCGATATCCTCTGTTGTATTTCTCGCACTACATGGTGTTTGAGAAACGGATGACCGAGGCACAGTCTTTCAGAAGCATTAAGTCCTTACTCTAGGTAGACAGTACCAACATGCATCCCCTACATCTGCTAGTCTACCACTGAAGAAGGTCACACAACTTACTCAACTATGTTATAGCCCATAATAGCTTGTGGCTGCACACGGAAGTTTCTAGCATGAATAATCTTATGATCCATTTGAGCCTGGGTGGAGGTCCATAGGAGAATCACACGGTACCCCGGGATTTCCAGAAAAACAGATAACACTGGGTTCTCCAGGTGCCTCAATCCACCCAGATGTGTATTTAAGTTGCCACCTTAAGGTAGCCATTAATTAACAATATTCACATATGTCATGGATACACTCACCCAATCCACGTCTACTAGCATAGCATTGCAATATAAGCAGTACGTAGAAGTAACTCCCAAAGGTTTGATAATAAACAGGTGAATAGGTACTACCTCATCTACTTCCCAAAATATGATTAGCCAAATTGAAAATTTGGGATATTACAAGTCGTGATTCCTATTACAAGAACATGATCAATCTCATACATCACATATATCATTCATCACATTCTTTTGGCCATATCACATCACATAGCATACCCTGCAAAAACAAGTTAGACGTCCTCTAATTGTTGTTGCATGTTTTACGTGGCTGCTATGGATTTCTAGCAAGAACATTTCTTACCTAAGAAAAAGCCACAACGGTGATATGCCAATTGCTATTTACCCTTCAGAAGGATCCTTTTCATCGAATCCGGTCCGACTAAAGTGGGAGAGACAGACAACCGCTAGCCACCTTACACAACAAGTGCATGTCAGTCGGTGGAACCTGTCTCACATAAGCGTGCGTGTAAGGTCGGTCCGGGCCGCTTCATCCCACAATACTGCCGAAACAAGATAGGACTAGTAATGGTAAGAAAATTGAACAAACCAACGCCCACAACTACTTGTGTTCTACTCGTGCAAAGAATCTACGCATAGACCTAGCTCTGATACCACTGTTGGGGAACGTAGCAATAGTTCAAAAATATTCAATGTATCACCAAGATCAATCTAGGAGATTCTAGCAATGAGAGAGAGAGAGAGGGAGTCCATCTTCATACCTTTGAAGATCGCTAAGCGGAAGCGTTACAAGAACGCGGATGAAGGAGTCGTACTCGCGGCGATTCAAATCCCGGAAGATCCGATCTAGCGCCGAACGGACGACGCCTCCGTGTTCAATGCACGCATAGCCCGGGGACATCTCCTCCTTCTTGATCCAGCAAGGGGAGAGGAGAACTTGAGGGAGAGCTCCTACAGCACGACGGCATGGTGGTGGAAGTTGTGGTATTTCTACAGTGCTTCCCCAAGCTCTACGGAGGAGGAGGTGTTGGGGAGGGAGGGGTTGCGCCAAGGGAAGGGGTGCAGCAGCCCTCCCACCCCCCCTCTATTTATAGGGTGAAGGGGAGAGGGGGCGACCCCTCTAGATCCCATCTAGGGGCGGCGGCCAGGAGGAGGAAACTTGCCCCCCCAAGCAAGGTGGAGGCGCCCCCTCCCCTAGGGTTTCCAAACTCTAGGCGCCTTGGGCCCTTGGGGGCGCACTAGCCCACTAGGGGGATTGTCGTGGTATTCTCACGGGGGGTGTTGCAAGACGATATATGCCACAAGGTGGCTTCGTGTGAGGGCAAGGCTGCTGCTGATAGGCCCGGGAGCGGGTATGCGAGTAGCACGCGGTAGTTTACCCAGGTTCGGGGCTCTCCGGAGAGATAACACCCCTACTCCTGCATGTCTGAGTATATCTGGTATAGAGTGCTCCTGGAGCTGTATCTAAGCTCAGTGCCATAGGCATCTGGCTTTGCATATGTCTTATATGGGTGTATAAGCTAGCTAGCAAGTGGGCATGAGAGTGCTCCACCGTGAGTGGCACGTATGCATGCGTGAGGGAATTCATCCTCCCTAGATGGATGGATGTGAGCCCATATATATAGTGTGGAGCTAGCTTGATATGTAAGCTATGTGGGTAGCTTAGGAAGTAAGCTAGGTAGTGGCATGGGAACAAGGGGGCATGATGGGTTGTCATGCTTGTCCCCTCGGTCACTTCATAAATAGTGCCAGGGGACAAGTGATACTATACATGATGACATGAGGTACAGCCGTCTCATCCGCGGTATGGCCGCCACGTCGGGGTCTTATCGGTGTCGGGTCGGGCTGCAGTCGGCAGCCGGCTGGTTGGCGTAGTCGGCAGCCGGCTGGTTGGCGCAGTCGGCAGTCGGCAGCCGGCCAGGCAGAGCAGTCGGACGGGGGGCCGGCAGGAGCGGCCGGGCAGTCGGACTGAGGGGCTTTGCTAGCCCCAATGTCTTGATTTATTGTCTCACCATCTTCGGGGTATCCGTGTCCAATTACTCCGACAGTAGCCCCCAAGTCTCCGGGCAACTTGGCAAAGTTGGACGGAGGTTTTTTGGCGAGTGTTCATGGAAATGATCATGAAAAAGACAAAGTTAGTCCACACAGATATATCATCTGTTTGCTTTTAGCATTGCAAGTTTTATGCGGAGGGTGCCGACTCGGTTTCGTCCGAGCCCCCTAAATCTTTTTCTTGTTCCCTCCGCTTTTTGGCTTGTGCTCTTGCTCGCCGGACAGCCGCTCTGCGGTCTGTGGCTGAGAGTGGGCCGTGAAGCGGAGTGTACAGTACTCAGAGTCTGGGAGCAGATTCAACCGAGTAGATACTTGTAAAGGAAACGTTCGGGTCGCCCGAAGCGTTTTTCTTCCCGGACGTTTTTCACGTGGGTGGCCTCCAGCGTTCACTCTTGCTAGTCGGACAGCCGCTCTGCGGTCTGTGACTAAGAGTAGGCCTTTGGTACCGCGCACGGTACTAAGCCGTCTGCAGGAACTAACGTCTCAGGCCAAGCGGCCAGCCCCCGGGCCAACTCTGGCTGGCGCTGGGGCGAACAGTGATGCTACTGTAATAAAATGCGGAGACAGCCCCCGAGCATCGCTCGGGGTTATCCGTGCTTGCGTGGTGCAAAAAATATGCGGGTGAGGAGCTCACATTGGTTTTCGCGTAGCCGAGGCGGAGTTTGCCGAAGACAGCCGGCGCGGCTCAACGCTTGCTGAGCGCGCCGGCGCACCCGCTGGGTGTAGTCTTCGAGCCTCCGGGTGCTCGAAGGGGGGTCCCGGCCGGTCAGGCTCGACCAGCCAGGCGGCGAGGCGTCTTGCAATGCCCTTTTTTTTCTTTTTCTCTTCTGCCGGCTGCTGGCAGCCAGACAAAACTCTTCTCTTGTCTGCAATCTTCACGGGGGCGCGCCAGCGCACCCGCTGGGTGTAGCCCCCGAGATTCGGGCCGACTGCTGAGCAGTCGGGCTGGATCTCCCGGCGACTACTTTGTCTTCTTCTTCGCGGGGGCACGTCAGCGCACCCGCTGGGTGTAGCCCCCGAGATCTGGACCGACTGCTGAGCAGTCGGGCCGGATCTCCCGGCAACTACTTTGTCTTCTTCTTCGCGGGGGCGCGTCAGCGCACCCGCCGGGTGTAGCCCCCGAGATCTGGGCCGACTGCTGAGCAGTCGGGCCGGATCTCCCGGCAACTACTTTGTCTTTTTTCTCCTTCTCTTTGTCCAGCTGCGGGCAGCCGCACGCATATTTCTTTTCCATCCGGCAGGGTAGTCAGACTTCTGGAAACGAGCAGCCGGCTCGTGTCCTATCTCTCTCTTTTCTTCTTTTTGCCGGTTGTGGGCACTCGGCCACTTCTTTTCTAGCCGACCTCTTCTCTTTCTTTCTTTTGCTTCTTCACATCTCCACCCGGCCCTCTTTTTTTTCTTTGGGCCGGCTTGACTTTTTTTTTCTGACTGCATGTGAGCAGCCGGACGCCACCAGTCGGCCTCAGCTTTTCTCTTCAACCGGCTAGCAGGTACTCGGCCTCTTTTTTGCACAAGCAGCCGGATGGATGCTTTTCTATCTCTGCTTTTTTTCTTTCTCGGGTAGCCAGCGTCTTTCTCCATTTTTTTAGGGATTGAGATCCAGTGACATGCTGTGAGCATGTCACCAATGAACAGTAATGGTAACATGCGTCCCTTTCTGGACCGCCCGATCGAGAATCAACAGACAGATCTCAAATAAACAGTGTCGGATCTACAGTGTTTTGTCTACATTACCATGTCTACAATGTTCTCTGCACCAGTAGCATCCACAGTGTTTCTCCACTACAGTATTTAATCTGGACCGCCCCCTGCATCCAACGGCTGCCGGCCCGCATGTTACGGCGTGACTGCCTATGGGCATCTCACCGGATCCCTGTCCTTTTTTTAGCACCCGGCTTGACTTTTCTTTTCTTCTTCTTCTTTTTTTTTCTCAGCAGGCGGCCACGGCGGGATCCGGCTGGGACTCGCAGGGCGCAGCCGAACGCAGGAGCAGCCGGCGGACTCGTGGCCAGGCGGCGCAGGGGAGTCGGCCAGGGGCCGACGCTGGATGCGGAGGCCGGCTGGCGGGGCGGAGCTGGCGCGGGGCGAACGGCCGGCCAGTGCGGGAGTGCAAGCGCGCCCTGGGTAGGCGCACACGGCGCAGGGAGGCGGACGGCAGAACCGGCGAACGGCAAGCCGGCCCGCGAGGAGAGACGGCGCGGGAGGCCGGGGCCGGCTTGCAGGAGGCGCGGCGCCGAAGAGAAGGCGGAGGCGCGACCCAGGCGACGGGGAAGACCCGGCGGGGGCTCGCGGGATGCTGGCGACGGGCAGAGGCCGGCTGCGGGAGAGCCGGGCCACGACCGCGCTCGGTGGAGGCCGGCACGAGGCGGCGCTGCCAGCCGAGCGGAGGAGGCCAGGACCGGGGCCGCACGCAAGGAGGAGCGGCGAGCAGGAGCCGTGGCGGAGCAGAGCCGCGCGGACGGGGCAGGCGGAGGAGATCCCAGGGGATCGCCGACGCGCGCGGCCGATGCGGGGAGCCGGAGCAGGGCCAGCCGGTGCCGGGCGGCCTGGCCGACGCGAGGAGTCGCCGGCCGGCCAGCCACGAGGCTGGGTCGCGGGCCCGTGGGGCTCCTGCTCGGGGCGGGGAGGAGGAGCTCGAGCTCGGGCGCGGGAGGCGAGTCCGGGGACGGGGACGCGGACGAGCAGCGGTTGAGGCGGATCCGCGCGGCCAGGCGGGGAGGAGCAGGCGCGGAGCAGCCCGAGCTGCAAGCCGGGCGAGGAGGGGCGCCGGGGCGGCTGCTGCGCGAGGCCGGGGCGATGCGGGGAAGCCGCACACGCGGAGACTGCGGGGCGCTGGGGAAAAGCCCGGACGGAGACGCAGCAAGCCGCATTGGCGCAGGCGTGGCCGCGCGGGATCCTGACGGGGACGCAGCAAGCTGTAGCAGCGCTGGCGCGGCCGGAGATGCATAAGGCTCAGATGCAGTGTAGGAGCTAACAACAAACGAAGCTATGGAACATCGAATATTGTCCGAGGCGTGTATGGGGAATGTCTGGCTTGCATCCGAGGGATTTTTGGGTAGTATATCTGTGTTGTGTATGGCTAATGGTTTGACCATGGGTTGACTTGCATTTAGCTAGCTTGCATAGGTGGTATACGGAGTGGCGAATGGCGTGTTTCAGCCAGAGCAAGGCGCACCATGGAGGGGAGTCGACGCGAGCGGCGCGTGGACGGACGCGGCCGACGAAGCGAGGCCCCGCGCGCGGCGCGCGCGGACGGACAACCGACATCGCAACGGTGGTGACGATGAAGGCGGCGAGGACGCGCCGTCCCGCGCGGCCGCTCTGGGGGCGGGTCGAAGTCGAGCCCCCGAGCGCTACCGGAGGGACGGCGTGACGCCGCGGCGGAGATGATGAAGATGGTCCCGCCCGGACTGCGAAACCAGCAGCAGCGCGGTAGCATAGTACTGCCCCACGGTGGGCGCCAAATGTCGTGGTATTCTCACGGGGGGTGTTGCAAGACGATATATGCCACAAGGTGGCTTCGTGTGAGGGCAAGACTACTGCTGATAGGCCCGGGAGCGAGTATGCGAGTAGCACGCGGTAGTTTACCCAGGTTCGGGGCTCTCTGGAGAGATAACACCCCTACTCCTGCATGTCTGAGTATATCTGGTATGTATATCTGGTACAGAGTGCTCCTGGAGCTGTATCTAAGCTCAGTGCCATAGGCATCTGGCTTTGCATATGTCTTATATGGGTGTATAAGCTAGCTAGCAAGTGGGCATGAGAGTGCTCCACCGTGAGTGGCACGTATGCATGCGTGAGGGAATTCATCCTCCCTAGATGGATGGATGTGAGCCCATATATATAGTGTGGAGCTAGCTTGATATGTAAGCTATGTGGGTAGCTTAGGAAGTAAGCTAGGTAGTGGCATGGGAACAAGGGGGCATGATGGGGTGTCATACTTGTCCCCTCGGTCACTTCATAAATAGTGCCAGGGGACAAGTGGCACTATACATGATGACATGAGGTACAGCCGTCTCATCCGCGGTATGGCCGCCACGTCGGGGTCTTATCGGTGTCGGGTCGGGCTGCAGTCGGCAGCCGGTTGGTTGGCGTAGTCGGCAGCCGGCTAGTTGGCGCAGTCGGCAATCGGCAGCCGGCCAGGCAGAGCAGTCGGACGGGGGGCCGGCAGGAGCGGCCGGGCAGTCGGACTGAGGGGCTTTGCTAGCCCCGATGTCTTGATTTATTGTCTCGCCGTCTTCGGGGTATCCGTGTCCAATTACTCCGACAGGGATGGTTCCCTCCTATATTCAGCCCATTAAGTCCCCCGGGGCAGGTGGCCCCACCCGGTGGTCCCGGTACAATACCGATAACCCCCGAAACCATTCCGGCGACTGAAACTGGACTTCCCATATATAAATCTTCACCTCCGGACCATTCCGGAACTCCTCGTGACATCCGGGATCTCATCTGGGATTCCGAACAACCTTCGATAACGATATACAATTTCCCATAACAACTCTAGCGTCCCCGAACCTGAAGTGTGTAGACCCAACGGGTTCGGGAACCATGCAGACATGACCAAGACGTTCTCCGGTCAATAACCAACAGCGGGATCTGGATACCCATGTTGGCTCCCACATGTTACATGAGGATCTCATCGGATGAACCACGATGTTAGGGATTCAATCAATCCCGTATACAATTCCCTTTGTCTACTGGTATGTTACTTGCCCGAGATTCGATTGTCGGTATCCCCATACCTCGTTCAATCTCGTTACAGGCAAGTCTCTTTACTCGTTCCGTAATGCATGATCCCGTGACTAACTCCTTAGTCACATTGAGCTCATTATGATGATGCATTACCGAGTGGGCCCAGAGATACCTCTCCGTCATACGGAGTGACAAATCCCAGTCTCGATTCGTTCCAACCCAACAGACACTTTGGAGATACCTGTAGTGCACCTTTATAGCCATCCAGTTATGTTGTGATGTTTGGTACACCCAAAGCGTTCCTACGGTATCTGGGAATTGCACAATCTGATGGTCTAAGGAAATGATACTTGACATTAGAAAAGCTCTTAGCAAACGAACTACACAATCTTGTGCTATGCTTAGGATTGGGTCTTTTCCACCACATCATTCTCCTAATGATTTGATCCCGTTATCAATGGCATCCAATGTCCATGGTCAGGAAACCATAACCATCTATTGATCAACGAGCTAGTCAACTAGAGGCTCACTAGGGACATGTTGTGGTCTATGTATGCACACATGTATTACGGTTTCCAGTTAATACAATTATAGCATGAACAATATAAAATTATCATGAACAAGGAAATATAATAATAACCATTTTTATTATTGCCTCTAGGGCATATTTCCAACACTAGGGGGCCTTCTGGTCTAGAAAAAGTCACCATAAAGTTTCATCGTGTTGGACTTCGTTTGGTACTGTTTTTTTGCAAAACAATAAAATAGGCAAAAACAGGAACTTGCACTGGGCACTAGGTTAATAGGTTAGTTCTCAAAAATGACATAAAATTGCATATAGAGCATACAAGATTGATAATATAATAACATGAAACAATCAAAAATTATAGATACGTTAGAGACGTATCATGGTGGACGTGTCGGGCTCTGACCACGACGGGTCTATCATGAACCTCACATCCAGCAGCGATGTGGAGGCCATGGGATCTGATGAGAAATAGTAGGGCATGGGATATGGTGATGCCTCAAGTCCAGTGAGCTGGTCTATGTCTCATGTCCCACTCTACCTTGCCGACAACCGCACCTTCGAGGGGCTCAGCCGGGCGGCAGACATGGACACGGCCATGGTGCTGGACGAGGGCCGCCAAAGATTTAGATTAGGTTTTATGTTGCTTGTAATTGTATGGATTTGAGGATTTGTAATTGAGGTATCCGGTTGTGAAAACAAAAACTTGAGATGTGATCGATCACTTTCTACGGACGTTTGAGCGGCCAGATTTGATGTATCCGGTTGTAGATGCCCTAAGAGCATCTAGAGTGGCGGACAACAAATCTGGTCCCTCAAACCCCCGCGGACACGCCAGGGCGCGTCCACGGGCAGTGACTGGTCACACCTCAAATTTGCTCCTCTGCATCCGGATACCTCATACTTGAAACCTTAAATCCATATAAAGCATGCAAACGAGGAAATCCACGTACTATGTAGATCAAATAACATATACTACCCTAATCCTCGTCGAAGATGTCCACTATCTACATGCCAGGCTTCGGGTACATGGGCGGCATCCGCAACTACGACTCCTATGACTCCTCCCGCTGCTTTGCTCGGCATCCGCCCCCATCTCCGTGTCAAATTTTCAGCTAAAAGCGCGTCGGTCTCTGCCAGTTCCTAATGGATGAACTGCAGGTTGGTCTCGACATAGGCCTCACCCTAGATGGGATCCAGGATGGCTTGCTGCTCCGCCATCTTTGCCGATTGGGTGACCGCAAACTCCATCATGGCATACTGCATGTCGAATCTCGGCCCCCAGCTCCTCCTCCAATTGCTCCGCCTCGTCTGAATCCGCCACCTCCAGAGGAACCGGTTGTTGCTCCGCTTTGGCTACTGCTCGTCTTCCTCCTCCTCCGGCTTCGATGAGTCTCGAGGTAGGCCGGCTGTGATGTGGGTGGCGTGCCTCGCCTAGATCTCCTCCTCAATCTGTAACAGGTGCTCCGGCGTGAGTATAACATAGGTTATTTTCTTTTGCTGCGCCATGGCGAAGCCGGGTGGCGTGGGAAGAGTGAGGCGGGGTGGGACAGAGGTGGATGGGCTTGGGCTGGCGATGCAGGGAGGGAGGAAGTGGATGTGGCTAGGGCTGGGGAATGCCATCCGACTTAAGTAGCCGGATCTGGCCGTCGGGCAATGAGCCAGACTGGCGCCACATGGCATTCACACCCTACCGAAGGAGACGCCCGTTGGACCTTTGCGTTTTCGGGTGTTTTCCAATGGGATACCATCATTGGTCCGACGTGGTGGACGCACCCTGTTGCACTAGAGCCGCCCCATATCAGCCCCGTATTTGGGTTGCATATGAGGGGTGGTCATCCCGGGTGTTTGAGGCCCGCTTAAGATGTGGGATTTTTTTGATCGGTCACTGACCGAGCTGTCGGTGTGGGCATTTGAGGGGCGTATGGAGTGCCCGATTGTAAATGCTCTAAGAGCAACTCCAACACGTCGACCCAAATGGATGTGCCTTTTTGTGCACTCTTTTTCAATTGGGTCGGTTTGTTCGTCTCCTTTTGCGCTTGGGTCGGCCGTGCGCCTAGTGCGCGGACGCATTGTCGTCCTCTCGGCTGGCCTGCATCCATTTTTTAGCTCTGTTCGCAAACATATGAAGAAAATGTCCCTAATTCACATAATTCAAACAAAATACAAATATCTCATAATTTCACAAGCAAATAAAATATCTCACAGAATACAAGCCAAATAAAAGTTAAATTATCTCAATTACATTTAAGAAAATATATAGCTGATGCATCTGTTGGTTGCCAAAGTGAGCCCACATATACTCAACCAAATCATCTTGCAGCTGAATATGAGTTTCCCAATCACGCATTTGATGATGAAATTAGGTCTGTGCAAATATTGTCGCTCCTCCATGCTCAGGCACAACATTGTCACCCTGAAACTGAAACCCTTTGTCATAGATACGTTCCAGGCGCTCAGCCTCTACAATCATATTGTGCATGATCACGCAAGCAGTCATCACCTCCCACAACTTCTTGGCGCTCCAAGTTCTAGCAGGATACTGAACGATGCCCCATCAAGACTGAAGAGCACCAAAGGCACGCTCCACATCCTTCCTAGCACTCTCTTGCTCTTGGGCAAATTTCTTCGTCTTCTCTCCTACGGGGTTGGGGACTGTCTTCACAAGAGTAGTCCACTAAGGATAGATACCGTTAGCTAGGTAGTATCCTTTGTTGTAGTGGTAGCCATTGATCTCAACACTAACCTCCGGGCAGTTGCCCTCTGCAAGCCTTGCAAACACTGAAGAGCGTTGAAGCACGTTCATATCGTTGCGAGATCCGGCCATGCCGAAGAAAGAGTACCAAATCCAGAGATTTTGTGAAGTCATGGCCTTGAGTATGACAGTGCAAGCGTTGACATGGCCCCTACACTGCCCCCGCCAAGCAGAAGGGTAGTTCTTCCACTCCCAATGCATACAATCTATGCTACCAAGCATCCCTGGAAAGCCGCGACTAGCATTCATTGTCAACAACCGGGTTGTATCTACAACATTTGGCTCTCTCAAGTACTCCGGGCCAAACACTACTATCACAGCCTTAAAGAACATGTATATCGACTCTAGGCACTTCGACTCGCTCATTCAAGCATACTCATCAATGAGATCACCGGGAAATCCGTAGCAAGCATCCGGATAGCTGCAGTGCATTTCTAATAAGAGGAGAAGTCAATCTTTCCAAGGGCATCCTCCTTGTAATCGAAATACTTATCGTACCCCACCACCTCTCGAGGATACGGTTGAACACATGTCTAGCCATACGAAATAGGCAACGTGATAGGTGGTGTTTGAAGAGCGGGCTGGGGGACTCGAAATAGTCCTGCCATAGTAGGAAATTGCCGCTCTCTCGGTTGCGATTCAACGCCTGAGTGTGCCCCGGGATCGAGCCCCTAAACATTGGTTGCTGTCTACTAAGGTGGTCATGGACAACCAACACAGCAGCCACAAGTTCCTCATCGTCAGATGAACAAGCATCCGAGTCGCAAATGAAATTGTGAAAGAAGAACTCGTTGGCGGAGCCCATTTGTACCTTACAGGCAAACTGTCGAACAACTTGCAAGCGTCATGGAAGAAGCTGGCTGGTGAAGATCGTCCCACCTCCCTCGGACTAGGTAGCAGGCCTGTCGGCGTCTGGTGAGCCTGTCGGCGAGCGAGGTCATCGCGCTTGGGTGCTGCAAGCAGGGGATGGGGGCGAGTGTGTGGTCCCGACGATGTTGGGGTGTTGTGGCGACTGTAGGGCAAAGCAGTGGTGGCGGTTGAGGGAGTCCTGGATAAGGGGGTATCCGGACAGCTGGACTATATACTTCGGCCGGACTGTTGGACTATGAAGATACAAGATTGAAGACTTTGTCCCATGTCCGGATGGGACTCTCCTTTGCGTGGAAGGCAAGCTTGGTGATCCGGATGATAGATCTCCTTCTTTGTAACCGACTATGTGTAACCCTAGCCCCCCTTCGGTGTCTATATAAACCAGAGGGTTTAGTCTGTAGGACAACACAATCATAATCATAGGCTAGCTCCTAGGGTTTAGCCTCTACGATCTCGTGGTAGATCAACTCTTGTAATACTCATATCATCAAGATCAATCAAGCAGGAAGTAGGGTATTACCTCCATCGAGAGGGCCCGAACCTGGGTAAACATCGTGTCCCCAGTCTCCTGTTACCATTAGCCTTAGACGCACAGTTCGGGACCCCCTACCCGAGATCCACCAGTTTTGACACCGACATTGGTGCTTTCATTGAGAGTTCCGTTGTGTCGTCGCAGCAAGGCTTGATGGCTCGCCTCGTTGTCAAGGACAACATCACCTCTGGGGGAGAACTGGCCCCAGGCCAAACTCTCCAGCTGGGCGGCTTTGTCATGACCGCCCGATCGGCTGTCGCGCCGACGATGACTTCTCAGGTCATCAAAAATAGCCTCCATGTCGATTCGGAACTCGCCGAACAGATGGATCCAATGGAACTCTCCTCCCTTAATGAGCTCTTGGATCGCATCGCCGCCCTGGGCGTCGCTACGGACTATGATCAAATTGGGCTTAAACCCAACCAAAGGGAGATTTACTCTTCGCCGGTCACCCATGAGATAGCGGTAGTGGAGGAACATCATACGAATTCTCCCTCTATTTTGAGGACGAACTGTGTCCAGATTTCCGAGCTCTCTGAGCCGGACACCCGCTCGCGGGAGGACATGACCCATACCCCGAACTTAGGATCGGGCAGTGGGACGAACAAATTGGGCAACATCCCAGAGCCCGAGCCGTTAAGCTCAAAAGCTTCTTTGCCCCTGGGTCTCAGATCGGGTCAGGATTCGGATTCAAAACCACCCACCCACCCGATTTTGTTCAATCTTCCGCACATTAGACAAGAGCCACAAGAGACAGTACATCATTACAGGGCCAGATTCCTCCTTGTGGTAAACGGGGTCAAGGACTGTCGCGAGGAAGACGCAATCTTCCTCTTTTGCAAAAATTGCACGGACAAAGGGATCCTCAACGCTATAAGTCGCCGTGACATAGTACGCTTTGCTAACTTAACGGCCATAGTGCCGAAATACTGCGCGAAGGAAAGCGCTTGGAAAACCCAAACAAACTTCTGGGACAATCCGGCTCTCACTAAACCCTCTGTCTGAACTAAAAGGGCAAACTTTCATAAGTTACCCGATTCAATTACCAATAACCCAAAGCCTGATACAAGGCGTGGAACCGTATTGGAGGAATGGCTCAATAGGCCATGCAAAATTCACAGCACTCTGCTACCTCTTGAGCACTGCGTTGGATTTCCCCGAAGAGGAGAGGATGATGCAGTAAAGTAGCATAAGTATTTCCCTCAGTTTTTGAGAACCAAGGTATCAATCCAGTAGGAGATCACACACGAGTCCCTCGTGCCTACACAAAACGATAGCTACTCGCAATCAATGCGATTAGGGGTTGTCAATCCCTTCACGGTCACTTACGAGGGTGAGATCTGATAGAGATGATAAATAATATTTTTGGTATTTTTGATATAGAGATGCAATGTGAAAAGTAAAAGGCAAAGTAAAAACAAAGCAAATAATAAAGTAATGGAGATTGTATGATGATAATAGACCCGGGGGCCATGGGTTTCACTAGTGGCTTCTCTCAAGAGCATAAGTATTCTACGGTGGGTGAACAAATTACTGTTGAGCAATTGACAGAATTGAGCATAATTATGAGTATATCTAGGTATGATCGTGTGTATAGGCATCACGTCCGAGACAAGTAGATCGAAACGATTCTGCATCTACTACTATTACTCCACTCATCGACCGCTATCCAGCATGCATCTAGAGTATTAAGTTAAAAACAGAGTAACGCCTTAAGCAAGATGACATGATGTAGAGGGATAAATTCATGCAATATGATAAAAAACCCATCTTGTTATCCTCGATGGCAACAATACAATACGTGCCTTGCTGCCCCTGCTGTCACTGGGAAAGGACACCGCAAGATTGCACCCAAAGCTAAACACTTCTTCCATTGCAAGAACTACCAATCTAGTTGGCCAAACCAAACGGATAATTCGAAGAGACTTGCAAAGATAACTCAATCATACATAAAAGAATTCAGAGAAGATTCAAATATTATTCATAGATAAGCTGGATCACAAACCCACAATTCATCTGTCTCAACAAACACACCGCAAAAAGAAGATTACATCGAATAGATCTCCACAAGAGAGGGGGAGAACATTGTATTGAGATCCAAAAAGAGAGAAGAAGCCATCTAGCTACTAGCTATGGACCCGAAGGTCTGAAGTAAACTACTCACACTTCATCGAAGAGGCTATGGTGTTGATGTAGAAGCCCTCCGTGGTAGATGCCCCCTCCGGCGGAGCTCCGGAACAGGCACCAAGATGGGATCTCGCGGATACAGAAAGTTGCGGAGGTGGAATTAGGTTTTTGGCTCCGTATTTGATCTGGCGGGGGTACGTAGGTATATATAGGAGGAAGGAGTACGTCGGTGGAGCAACAGGGTGGCCACGATGCAGGGGGCGCGCCTCCCACCCTTGTGACTGCCTCTTTTGTTCCTTGGAGCAGGGTCCAAGTCTCTTGGATCACGTTCGGTGAGAAAATCACGTTCCCGAAGGTTTCATTCCGTTTGGACTCCGTTTGATATTATGTTTCTTCGAAATACTGAACTAGGCAAAAAAAACAGCAATTCTGGGTTGGGCCTCCGGTTAATAGGTTAGTCCCAAAAATAATATAAAAGTGGAAAATAAAGCCCAATATAGTCCAAAACAGTAGATAAAGTAGCATGGCGCAATCAAAAATTATAGATACATTGGAGACGTATCAAGCATCCCCAAGCTTAATTCCTGCTCGTCCTCGAGTAGGTAAATGATAAAAAAGAATTTTTGATGCGGAGTGATACTTTGGCATAATTTCAATGTAAATCTTCTTAATTGTGGCATGAATATTCAGATCCGAAAGATTGAAGACAAAAGTTCATATTGACATAAAAGTAATAATACTTCAAGCATACAAATCAAAGCAATCATGTCTTCTCAAAATAACTTGGTTAAAGAAAGTTATCCCTACAAAATCATATAGTCTGGCTAAGCTATATCTTCATCACACAAAGTATTTAATCATGCACAACCCCGATAACAAGCCAAGCAATTGTTTCATACTTTAGTAATGTCAAACTTTTTCAACTTTCACGCAATACATGAGCGTGAGCCATGGACATAGCACTACAGGTGGAATAGAATGGTGGTTGTGGAGAAGGCAAAAAGGAGAAGATAGTCTCACATCAACTAGGCGTATCAACGGGCTACGGAGATGCCCATTAATAGATATCAATGTGAGTGAGTAGGGATCGCCATGCAACGGATGCACTAGAGCTATAAGTATATGAAAGCTCAACAAAAGAAACTAAGTGGGTGTGCATCCAACTTGCTTGCTCATGAAGACCTAGGGCACTTTTCAGGAAGCCCATCATTGGAATATACAAGCCAAGTTCTATAATGAAAAATTCCCACTAGTATATGAAAGTGACAACATATGAGACTCTCTATCATGAAGATCATGGTGCTACTTTGAAGCACAAGTGTGGTAAAAGGATAGTAGCATTGTCCCTTCTCTCTTTTTATCTCATTTTTTTATTTGGGCCTTTTTTTTGCCACTCTTTTTTTTTTGTCCGGAGTCTCATCCCGACTTATGGGGGAATAATAGTCTCCATCATCCTTTCCTCACTGGGACAATGTTCTAATAATGATGATCATCACACTTTTGTTTTTCTTACAACTCAACAATTACAACTCAATACTTAGAACAAAATATGACTCTATATGAATGCCTCCGGTGGTGTACCGGGATATGCTATGAATCAAGAGCTACATGTATGAAAATTATGAAGGGTGGCTTTGCCACAAGTAAAATGTCAACTGCATGTTCATGCAAAAAGCAATATGACAAAAGTAATATCTGTCATATGAATGGAACGGTGGAAAGGTTCATGGCAATATATCTCGGAATGGCTATGGAAATGCCATGATAGGTAGGTATGGTGGCTGTTTTGAGGAAGGTATATGGTGGGTGTATGATAACGGCGAAAAGTGCGCGGTATTGGAGAGGCTAGTAATGGTGGAAGGGTGAGAGTGCGTATAATCCATGGACTCAACATTAATCAAAAGAACTCATAACTTGTTGCAAAAATTTAGAAGTCATCAAAAACCAAAGCACTACACGCATACTCCTAGGGGGATAGATTGGTAGGAAAAGACCATCGCTCGTCCCCGACCGCCACTCATAAGGAAGACAATCAATAAATAAAATTGTGCTCCGACTTCATCACAAAGCGGTTCACCATACGTGCATGCTACGGGAATCACCAACTTCAACACAAGCATTCTTTAAATTCATAATCACCCCAACTAGCATTGCTTTGATATTATAACCTCCATATCTCAAAACAATTATCAAGCATCAAACTTATCTTAGTATTCTACGTACTCAAAAGAAAGTTTCACATATCTTGAATACCAAGTATATTATCTTTAAGCAAATTACCATGCTATTAACAACTCTCAAAATAATCTAAGTGAAGCATGAGAGATCAATAGTTTCTTTAAAACAAATCCACCACCGTTCTCTAGAAGATCTAAGTGAAGCACTAGAGCAAAAATTATCACGCTCAAAAAGGTATAAGTGAAGCACTATGAGCAAAACTATCAAGCTCAAAAGATATAAGTGAAGCACATAGAGTATTCTAGCAAATTCCAAATCATGTATGGCTCTCTCAAAAGGTGTGTACAGAAAGGATGATTGTGGTAAACTAACAAGCAAAGATGCAAATAATACAAGACGCTCCAAGCAAAACACATAACATGTGGTGAATAAAAATATAGCTCCAAGTAAATTACCGGTGGAAGTAGACGAAAGAGGGGATGCCTTCCGGGGCATCCCCAAGCTTTGTCTTTTTGGTGTCCTTGGATTATCTTGGGGGTGCCATGGGCATCCCCAAGCTTAGGCTCTTGCCACTCTTTGTTCCATAATCCAACAAAAGAATTCACCCAAAACTTGAAAACTTCACAACACAAAAATCAATAGAAATCTCGTGAGCTCCGTTAGTGAAAGAAAACAAAAGACTACTTTAAGGTACTGTAATGAACTCATTCTTTATTTATATTGGTGTTAAACCTACTGTATTCCAACTTCCTTATGGTTTATAAACTAATTTATTAGCCATAGATGCATTGAAATAAGCAAACAACACACACAAAACAGAATCTGTCAAAAACAGAACAGTCTGTAGAAATATGTAACTAACGCAAACTTCTGGAACTCTGAAAATTCTACCAAAATAGGACGTACTGGAAAATTTGTTTATTGATCAGAATCAAAAATAATCAATGCAAAATCACGTTTCTGTGATTTATTGAATTGTTTCTCGTGAGCGCAAAGTTTCTGTTTTTCAGCAGAATCAAATCAACTATCATCGTAGCTTATCCTATAGGTTCTACTTGGCACAAACACTAATTAAAAGATAAAAACACATCTAAACAGAAAGTAGAAACAAAATTTAACACTAAACAGGAACAAAAACAAAGAAGAAAAAATAAAATTGGGTTGCCTCCCAACAAGCGCTATCGTTTAACGCCCCTAGCTAGGCATAAAAGCAAGGATAGATCTAGGTTTTGCCATCTTTGGTAGGCAATCCATAAGTGGCTCTCATGATAGATTCATATGGTAATTTTATTTTCTTTCTAGGGAAGTGTTCCATACCCTTTCTCAAGGGAAATTGGAATCTAATATTCCCTTCCTTCATATCAATAATCGCACCAATCGTTCTAAGGAAAGGTCTACCAAGAATAATAGGCCATGAAGGATTGCAATCTATATCAAGAACGATAAAATCTACGGGCACATAATTCCTATTTGCAACAATAAGAACATCATTAATTCTTCCCATAGGCTTTTTAATAGTGGAATCCGCAAGACGCAAGTTTAGGGAGCAATCTTCAAAATCACGGAAATCTAGCAAATCACACAAAGTTTTGGGAATAGTGGAGACACTAGCACCCAAATCACACAAAGCATGAAACTCATAATCTTTAATTTTAATTTTAATAGTAGGTTCCCGCTCATCATAAAGTTTTCTAGGGATAGAAACTTTCAACTCAAGTTTTTCTTCATAAGATTGCATCAAGGCATCAACAATGTGTTTGGTAAAGGCCTTATTTTGACTATAAGCATGAGGAGAATCTAGCACGGATTGCAACAAGGAAATACAACCAATCAAAGAGCAATTTTCATAATTAAATTCCTTGAGATCCAAAATAGTGGGTTTAGCAACATATAGGTTTTTATTTCTTTGAATCCCACTTTCATCAATTTCATCATCAAGATCTAGAAACTCCGAATTCTTAGAACGCCTTCTAGGTAAAGGAAGATCATATTCAGTTTCATCAAGATTAATATTGAAAAACAAAGATTTAATAGGGGACACATCAATAACTTTTAGATCTTCATCTTGATTTTCATAGGAATTGGAAGAACACGCTTTAATAAAAGCATCTTTGGAAGCACGCATCCTAGCGGTTCTTTCTTTGCACTCATCAATGGAAATTCTCATGGCTTTGAGGGACTCATTGATATCATGCTTAGGAGGAATAGATCTAAGCTTTAAAGAATCAATTTCAAGAGAAATTCTATCAACGTTCCTAGCCAAATCATCAACTTTAAGCAATTTCTCTTCAAGCAAAGCATTAAAATTCTTTTGTGAATTCATAAACTCTTTAACACTACTCTCAAATTCAGAGGGCATCTTATTAAAATTTCCATAAGAGTTGTTGTAGGAATTTCCATAATTATTAGAAGGATTACTAGGATAAGGCCTAGGATTAAAATTCCCTCTATACGCGTTATTTCCAAAACTATTCCTACCAACAAAATTCACATCCATAGATTCATTATTATTCTCAATCAAAGTAGATAAAGGCATATCATTGGGATCAAGAGAAGTATTTTTAGTAGCAAGCATCTTCATAAGTTCATCCATCTTTTCACTCAAAACATTGATTTCTTCTATAGCATGCACTTTTTTACTAGAAGATCTTTCGGTATGCCATTGAGAATAATTAGCCATAATATTATCAAGTAATTTTGTAGCATCTCCTAATGTAATTTCCATAAACGTGCCTCCCGCGGCCGAATCTAAAAGATTTCTAGAAGCAAAATTCAATCCGGCATAAAAAAATTGTATGATCATCCATAAATTCAAACCATGAGTAGGGCAATTGCGAAGCATCAATTTCATTCTTTCCCAAGATTGGGCAACATGCTCATGATCAAGTTGTTTAAAATTCATAATATCATTCCTAAGAGTGATGATCTTAGCGGGAGGAAAATACTTAGAGATAAAAGCATCTTTGCACTTGTTCCAGGAATCAATACTATTTTTAGGCAAAGACGAAAACCAAACTTTAGCACGATCTCTAAGTGAAAACGGAAATAACTTCAATTTGACAATATTATTATCCGTATCTTTCTTCTTTTGCATATCACACAAATCAACAAAATTGTTTAGATGAGTAGCGACATCTTCACTAGGAAGGCCGGCGAATTGATCTTTCATAACAAGATTCAGCAAAGCGGTATTGATTTCACAAGACTCATCATTATTAAGAGGATCAATCGGAGTACTAAGGAAATCATTGTTGTTGGTATTCGAGAAGTCACACAATTTGGTATTATCTTGCGCCATGGCAACAAGTAATCCAACACACAAGCAAACAAAAAGGCAAACGAGAAAAAGGCGAAAGGGAAAGAGAGGAGGAGATTGGGAAAGAGAGGGCGAATAAAACGGCAAGGGTGAAGTGGGGAAGAGGAAAACGAGAGGCAAATAATGTAATGCGAGAGATAGGGATTGTGATGGGTACTTGGTATGGTTGACTTTTGCGCAAACTCCCCGGCAACGGCGCCAGAAATTCTTCTTGCTACCTCTTGAGCACTGTGTTGGATTTCCCCGAAGAGGAGAGGATGATGCAGTAAAGTAGCGTAAGTATTTTCCTCAGTTTTTGAGAACCAAGGTATCAATCCAGTAGGAGATCACGCACGAGTCCCTCGTACCTACACAAAACGATAGCTACTTGCAACCAACGCGATTAGGGGTTGTTAATCCCTTCACGGTCACTTACGAGGGTGAGATCTGATAGAGATGATAAATAATATTTTTGGTATTTTTGATATAGAGATGCAAAGTGAAAAGTAAAAGGCAAAGTAAAAACAAAGCAAATAATAAAGTAATGGAGATTGATATGATGAGAATAGACCCGGGGGCCATAGGTTTCAGTAGTGGCTTCTCTCAAGAGCATTAGTATTCTATGGTGGGTGAAAAAATTACTGCTGAGCAATTGACAAAATTGAGCATAATTATGAGTATATCTAGGTATGATCATGTGTAAAGGCATCACGTCCGAGACAAGTAGATCGAAACGATTCTGCATCTACTACTATTACTCCACTCATCGACCGCTATCCAGCATGCATCTAGAGTATTAAGTTAAAACAGAGTAACGCCTTAAGCAAGATGACATGATGTAGAGGGATAAATTCATGCAATATGATAAAAAAAACCATCTTGTTATCCTCGATGGCAACAATACAATACGTGCCTTGCTGCCCCTGCTGTCACTGGGAAAGGACACCGCAAGATTGAACCCAAATCTAAACACTTCTCCCATTGCAAGAACTACCAATCTAGTTGGCCAAACCAAACGGATAATTCGAAGAGACTTGCAAAGATAACTCAATCATACATAAAAGAATTCAGAGAAGATTCAAATATTATTCATAGATAAGTTGGATCATAAACCCACAATTCATCGGTCTCAACAAACACACCGCAAAAAGAAGATTACATCGAATAGATCTCCACAAGAGAGGGGGAGAACATTGTATTGAGATCCAAAAAGAGAGAAGAAGCCATCTAGCTTCTAGCTATGAACCCGAAGGTCTGAAGTAAACTACTCACACTTCATCGGAGAGGCTATGGTGTTGATGTAGAAGCCCTCCGTGGTAGATGCCCCCTCCGGCGGAGCTCCGGAACAGGCCCCAAGATGGGATCTCGCGGATACAGAAAGTTGCGGCGGTGGAATTAGGTTTTTGACTCCGTATTTGATCTGATGGGGGTACGTAGGTATATATAGGAGGAACGAGTGCGTCGCTGGAGCAACAGGGGGCCCACGAGGCAGGGGGTGTGCCCTAGGGGGGGCGCGCCTCCCACCCTCGTGACCGCCTCTTTTGTCCCTTGGAGCAGGGTCCAAGTCTCCTGGATCACGTTCGGTGAGAAAATCACGTTCCCGAAGGTTTCATTCCATTTGGACTCCGTTTGATATTCTGTTTCTTCGAAATACTGAAATAGGCAAAAAAACAGCAATTCTGGGCTGGGCCTCCGGTTAATAGGTTAGTCCCAAAAATAATATAAAAGTGGAAAATAAAGCCCAATATAGTCCAAAACAGTAGATAAAGTAGCATGGAGCAATCAAAAATTATAGATACGTTGGAGACGTATCACACTCCGGATACCACGCCAACTCATAGCCTTAGAGCATGTTGGATACTCCGACAGGTAGCAAAGAGCGGCGAGGATCTCCTCTTAAACCATATAGCAGAGCAACATCCCGCCGGAAACAACAATACAGTATTTAAAGTCTTCGAGACTTTCGCCTCAAATAATAGGCGCAGCCTCGCCGAAGTCTGCCACGTGGCAACAATAAACCCATGGAACGACACGGCTATAACTTACAATGCAAGTGACGAACCTCAATTCCGAACAGTCTGGGCACCAACCGCTTTGGTCCTTAGTCCAATCATGGATGGCTTCAGGCTCACTAAAGTGCTCATGGATGGCAGAAGCGTACTAAACCTCATCTACGAGGAAACCCTTAACAAGATGGAAATTGACAAGAGCCGCATTGAGCAAAGCAGCACGACCTTCAGGGGAATCATCCCTAGTCGGGAGGCGCGATGCGCGGGAAAAATCACACTGGATGTGGTATTCGGCACGCCGGAGAATTACAAGTCCGAAGAAATTACATTCCAAGTGGCCCTGTTCAGCAGCGGATACCACACCCTCTTAGGGCGGGACGCATTCACGAGTTTCTAGGCTATACCACATTACGGGTACATGAAGCTCAAAATGCCCGGGCCCAATGGAATCATCACTCTAGCTAGTGATCCGGACGTCGCACTCCGCGCCGAAAATAAAACCGCTGCCCTCGGCCTGGAGGCATTATCAAAAGCCCTCGCAGCCGAAGAACTGACAATGCTGTGAGCAACAGTGGACAGAGACGACGTGATACTCGACAAGCGACCTAAGTCCACGTCCTTCAAACCTGTGGACGAGATAGTCAAATTCCAGGTCCACCCAATGGACCCTACAAAGACAACTTCCATTGGGACACACTTGAACCCCACAATAGACACTGCACTGCGAGATTTCCTGCGTGAGAATTGGGATATCTTCGCCTGGCACCCTTCAGACATGTCGGGCATCCCACGGAGGCTGGCCGAACATAGCCTCAATATACTGAAAGGATACAAGCCAGTCAAGCAGACTCTTAGGCGCTTCTCAGAGCCTAAGCGGCAAGACATGGGAGAAGAGCTAGCCAAGCTACTCGAGGCCGGATTCATCATAGACATCAAACATCCAGATTGGCTAGCAAACTTGGTAATGGTACCAAAGAAGGACAAATCCTGGCGACTATGTGTCAATTTCAAGGACCTCAATAAGGCTTGCCCTAAGGATCCCTTCCCCCTCCCCCGCATTGATCAAATCATCGACGCCACCGCAGGACACGACTCATTGTGTTTCCTCGACGCATACTCCGGATACCATCAAATCAAGATGGCAGAGTCCGACCAGGCCACAACGGCCTTCATTACGCCGTATGGCCCCTTCTGTTTCAATACCATGCCTTTCGGGCTCAAAAACGCCGGCACAACCTATCAACGCATGATTCAGACATGCCTGGAAAAACAAATCGACAAGACAGTAGAGGCCTACGTAGACGACGTGGTCATCAAAACAAGACACGTTGAAACTTTAATAGATGACTTGAGGCTTACGTTCGACAATCTCCGAACATACGACATCAAGCTCAACCCGGAGAAATGTGTCTTCGGTGTACCCTCCGGGAAATTTCTCGGCTTCATCGTTTCCAATAGAGGAATTGAAGCAAATCCGGCAAAAATCCGAGCTTTGTCACAGTTGGCTATCCCAACAGACCTCAAGCAGATCCAGAAACTAACTGGATGTGTGGCTGCCTTAAGCCACTTTATCTCCCGCTTAGGAGAAAAGGCACTACCTCTTTATCGCCTTCTTCGATGCACCGAACACTTCGAGTGGACGGATGCGGCCACGGCCGGACTGGAATAAATAAAGGCACTCTTGGCCACAAAACCAGCCCTGACCACGCCAAATACTGGCGAGCCCATGCTATTATACATAGCCGCAACAAACCAAGTTGTAAGCGCAGAGCTCGTCGTCGAACGAGAAGCAGATGGACACAAGTTCCCGCTCCAAAAGCCGATATATTACGTGTCCACTGCCCTCACTCCATGCAAATCTCAGTACCCACACTATCAAAAGATAGCATACGCGGTCTTCATGGCATCCCGAAAACTACAACACTACTTTCAAGAGTGTTCGATCACGGTGGCCTCCGAAGTACCACTCAATGACATAATAAATAACCGCGACGCAATAGGCCGAATTGCTAAATGGGCTATTGAGCTCCTTCCATTTGACATAACATACAAACCACGGCGGGCCATTAAGTCGCAAGTGCTGGCTGACTTCGTCGCCGAATGGACAGAAGCCGAACTCCCTAAAGAGTATGGCGCGTATTCAAATTGGATCATGCACTTCGACGACTCTAAAATGCTGGCTGGATTGGGAGCGGGTGTTGTCCTGACATCCCCACCGGAGACACGGTCCAATACGTACTCCAAATATTATACACAGACTCCAACAATGCAGCCGAATACGAGGCTCTGTTGCATGGTCTTCGGATGGCAGTCTCCATGGGCATCCGACGCCTCGAAGTGTGCAGGGACTCGAACCTCACAATATCTCAGATAAATGGAGACTTTGATGCCAAGGATCCGAAAATGGCAGCTTATCGCAATGTCGTCCTTAAAATGTCAGCTCGGTTCGAGGGGCTCGAATTCCACCATGTGGTCAGAGAAAATAATCAAGCGACCGATATCCTCGCCCGCATTGGCGCTAAATGCAACCCCGTCCCACCTAATATCTTCTTGGAAAGGCTGTTCAAGTTGTCCGTGGTATGGGAAGGGGAGTCCGGCAATATTAGTCTGGCTCCAAACACAACCCTAGATTCCGAACCATCTGACGTAATCAGAGGCTCTGCCACCAAAATAACACCTTCGGCCCACGAAATCATGGTTGTCATCGCCCTGTGGACCGAGCCCTTCTTGGCCTACCTAAATAGGCAAGAGCTCCCCAAAGACCAAAATGAGGCACGTTGTATTGTGCGACGCTCTAAGGCCTACAAAGTCCATGAAGGAGAGCTCTACAAGAAGAGCACCACCGGAGTGCTCCAACGATGCATCTCCGAAGAGGAAGGGCAGCAGCCCTTAGCCGAAATCCATTCCGGACTCGGCGGGCACCACGCTGCAGCCCGGGCACTCGTAAGCAAGGCCTTTCGGACAGGTTTTTACTGGCCGACAGCCCGGGCAGATGCACAGGACCTTGTCCAACATTGCGTTGGTTGCCAACTATTTGCCAATCAGAGCCATATGCCCCCTACCGCTCTCCAAACAATCCCCATAACTTGGCCCTTCGTGGTCTGGGGGCTGGACATGGTGGGACCCCTTAAAGGGGGAAGCCATAAGAAAAAAATATTTATTGGTCATGGTGGACAAGTTCACCAAATTGATAGAAGCCAAACCAGTTAAAACCGACGAATCCAAACTAGTGATAGACTTCATATCAGGGGTTGTACACCGTTACGGTGTCCCCCACAGCATCATCACTGACAATGGCTCGAATTTTACAGCCGATGAGGTGAAAACTTGGTGCAGCAAAATGGGCATCAAGCTTGACTACGCCTCTGTCTATCACCCCCAAACAAACGGTCAAGTCGAACGTGCAAATGGTCTCATCATGAGCGTCATCAAACCCAGACTAGTGCGATCCTTGAAGGAATCAGACACACATTGGGTCGAGGAGCTCAACTCCGTACTCTAGGGGCTGCGGACCATGCTGAATCGTACCACCGGATACACACCATTTTTTATGGTGTACAGCGCAGAAGCAGTGCTACCCTGCGACATAATCCATGACTCACCTCGCGTGCACATGTACGAAGAGAAGGAAGCCGAACTAGATCAGCAGGACAACTTAGATGCTTTGGAGGAGGACCATGACGTCGCAAAAGCCCATTCCGCATTCTATTAGCAACAGGATCGAAGGTATCAAAGCAGAGAAGTATGGGCCAAAACTTATAACATTGGCAAACTAGTTCTATGCCTCCCCGAGAAGAAGAAGGACAAGCTCAAACCCAAGTGGGAGGGTCCCTTCATCATTGATAAAGTTCTCACCGGAGGAGCGTACCGTCTTTGCAGCGCATCTGATAACAGACTTGAGCTGAACCATGGAACGCGGCCAAACTCCGAAGATTCTATGCCTAGTGCCGAACTCAGTGTTCATCTCCTTACCCCCGCTTCTTCAATTATGTTCTCTTTCTTCCTTTATCGCCCTCTTTTCCCTTTTTAGCCTACAGCCTTAAAAACTGTACGGATGCCCTGATCGCTCCGGCCGCACTATGCATGCACACTATACCTGGGGGCTTCCTATTCGGAAGCTAAATATAACTACCTTAATGGCTTCCTGCCAGCCACATATGCATTTTTCTCTCCATATGTGCCTTTTCTTCACCATTATATGCATTGATATGACTTAAGTTTTGGCCATGCTGGGTTGCCTGGCTCTTGTGTTTATGCCCTACGTTCCCGTTAGTTCAGCTAGGGCATAAGGGGAGCACCTCTGCGATTGTTACTACCGGTTGAGCCGGATGTGTACCTCAGACTGGGTGAAGCCGAAAGCTAGCGTTCTTAAGGGAATATTCGGTCGGTGAACAAAAGATGTTCTCGTTCATTACAACGTAAATCCCCAAATGTTTTGTTTCCTGCGCTTCTGTTCGCAGTTTAGACATGCACATCGATGCATGCGCACCCAGTGAAAGGAACCCCTAACAAAACTATTCTCACTGGAAGATGTTTCTTACTATCCATGTAATATAACATAACTAGTTGGGTACTTGTCTGTTCACGCACTTATGACCCCTACGCCTGGTTTCCATGCATACCCCGTTTTTTTATAACTGCGAGGGTATTCGAATACACCCTGGACTGTCGGGTCCGGGGGCTGAAGCGAAAAGGTCCGCCATGACAAATGATTTTCAATCCGGCTAGGGACTACATAGGTCCATTTAATTACATAGTCACTTGGACTGGCTATATTCTTCCTCTATACCATCCAATAGGCTGTCTAGCCTACAATCCTGTTGGGAGTACTTTGCAGCTAACGCTACTTGGTCATATACCAGACTAACGAGTATTTCTTGCCCATCTGACCCCACCGGTCCGACTTCGGCCATATGGTTCGGGTCAGCCTTGGCGTATCGCGTCTTCACCATGGCCCAAGCTTCCCTCGCACCTTCTCGGCAAGCTGATATCTTCCATAAACGGAAGCGCCGCCGTGCTCCTTTGAGCATCTCTACAAGCTCGCTCATGCCTCCTGGCACAGAAGAAGACGGCCACAAGGCATGGGCAATACCCTGCATCACCTGCCGAGATCGCTCATGCAGTTGTGACAGATCTTGCAGCAAATCACCTGCGGATCCAGGCATCTCCTCTCGAGGACGGCCCGTCAGCATACCTGCAGACACAACTCTGTTAATTCGCTTCCTCGTCGAACTATTTCGCATCTCGCTTGAAGCACTTACTATAAATGCCGCGTCGAAGTCTTCTATTCTCCTTCACGGAGTCAGCAAGCTGAGCCCAAACATCTGCCAGTTCGACGCTTAGTTGGATATTGGCATCTTGGAGCTTATTTTTCTCTTGAATAGTCTGCCTCAGCACGCGTTCGCCCGCCTTCAGCTGACTTCGCAGATGTGGCTCATTATCTTCCACAGTCTTCGGATTTTCTCCGGGATTGTCTGCAGAATCTTTTGTTAGATTCATAAACCATGCCGAATTAATAACTGGTACCCATTCCTGCATATCCCTTTATGAAGGCAAGTATTACCAGAAGAGGGCTTTTTGGAATCCTCTTGTTCGGCAGCAGTGGCCTTCAGCTGGGTCTTACATTCCTCCAGCTCTTGAGATAAATGGGTATTCTTCTCTATAAGAACCTATGCATACAATGATCCTTAAATCAGTTGTGCCAACTGTTTCAAGTCTCAGGGGATACTACTACACATCCTTATCAAATTTTCTTACCCGTATATCCTTCACATACTGGTCCATTGCTCTGGCAAGTCCATCTTGAGAAGCGCGGATATATGCGTGTCCGGAATTGAAGGCATTAAATGCCTCTTCGGAAAAAATACCACCACGAAGTATGACCCGTCGGCGCCGGTGATTCATGGAGCTCTCCACTTCAGAATTTGTGGCGGAAAGCCTATCCGTATCCTCTGCATGAAGACAATTCGGTGTTGTCCCCACATCAGCCTCCATCCGTGAGACCGGTTCAGGAATCCGGTTGCTTGAGGCGTGGCCGACAGGATCCTCGGATACAGTTCGGCGACTACTCTTTCTACCAGGACATAGTTAAGATTGTCAAATCTTGGCAGAGATAATCACGGAGCAAGTTTTAATCGTACCTTTGCGCCGGTGTCTCAGCCCTAACTGCCTTCCTTTTTAGCCTGCCTTGCCCAGGCGCCCTTTGCTGAGGAGCCCCCACGGGTTCAGCGCAGCGTCCTGATGGTTGTTTCTGTACGCAACACATGTGCATAAGGTGTGGCATAACGAAGGACTCCTTTTCAGAAGTTAAGACCTCAACTTTACTTACATGCGACACAGGAAGCAGTCCGGGATAATCCGCGATGATGGCCACTAAAGAGCCGCCACTGCTTGCCTGGTAGAATGTCCCGTTGACAAACTCCACGGATATGACCGGATCTTCTTCAAGTCCAGGGTCGAGAGCCCGGCCGGGATCCTCTGGCTACGGAGATGGGCTGCTGAACTCTTTCATGGCCTTTCTTAGTTCCTGCTTTGGAATAGCAGGGTAAATGATTATGACAAAGGAGGCAAAAATGGACAGAGTTGAGTAAAGGATGACAGCTCCGGGGGTTGTACATGGAAAATCCATCCCGCGGTTTAATGCAGAGGAACTCCTCTTCTTCTCCTTTATACAAATCAGACAGTATTCTTGCCAGAGCAGTGGCGGAGTCCGGACCTTTACGACCGCAGCGGGAGGCGTCGTCTTCTCCATTGAAGTGCAACATGGGTTTCCCCCTATGTTGAAGTGGCTGCACTCCCCGCATTATGCATATTGACATAACTTCAGTTATTGTCAGTCCTGATTTGGCCAGGGTTTATATCCTGCTCATCAAATAGAGGACTTCTCTATTATCTTCCTGGGGGCTCCGGGGGCGCCAGCTTTGGCGTTTCTTCAGTGGAGTATTGATAAACTCAGGAAAGCCTGTCCGGACTGGGTCCGGAAGGGGAACGTCATCAACGTAAAACCACTCCGAAGGCTAATCTTCGGACGCCTTCTTTGGAGTACCTGACAGGTATCCGGTCTGGGCGACGCGCCATATTTCGGCTCCACCCACTTGATATATAGATCCTTCCTGGTTGCGGGGGACGAGGCAAAATAAACCTCTTCCATAGCTCGAAATGAGCTTCACAGCCCAGGAATAACTCGTAGAGGGCAACATAACCCGCGATGTGCAGTATGGAGGCGGGGGTAAGATTATGCAACTGGAGGCCGTAGAACTCCAGGAGCACACGGAGGAATGGTGGATTGGAAACTCGACTCCTCTTAACAGATATGGGATAAGGCATACCCGCTCCCCCCGACATGGGTTAGGAAATCTCTCTGCTTGCTCCCCGCCATTATAGGTGGCTAGTCCGGATCGGACGGGGACCATGTATGCGGGCGGAAGGAACCCTTGGGTCTGCAGCTCTATTAGGCGGCTGTGAGGGACGGAACACTTTTCCCAATCCCCTGGTTTGGAGCTAGGGGAGCGAGAGGAAGAGTTGCGGCGACCGGTCATGATGGGATGGCCTCTTTCGGACGCGTTCTACGGAATGCTTGCTCGGGGGAAGGTGGTGTGATTTGGATCTGAGGATCCCCGTCTCTTCAAATAGATGACTCGCTTACGGGATTAGGGTGGCAAATGTAAAAATGCCCCGGCCCCTCGTCTTCGCTCGACACACGGAGATGGTCATTATTGAAACACAGAAGCCGTGGAGTACAACATTGCTGGGAGGCCGGACACTGTTCGCTACGACGGGTACGCCGGATTCGGAGAAGAACCCGCCTTGCAATGCCGAAGACAATCTGCGCGCCGGACTCGTCATCGTTGAAGCCTGGTTCGGGGGCTACTGAGGGAGTCCTGAATAAGGGGGTATCCGGACAGCCGGACTATATACTTTGGCCGGACTGTTGGACTATGAAGATACAAGATTGAAGACTTCGTCCCGTGTCCGGATGGGACTCTCCTTTGCGTGGAAGGCAAGCTTGGCGATCCGGATGATAGATCTCCTTCTTTATAACCGACTCTGTGTAACCCTAGCCCCCCCCCCCCCCCCTCCGGTGTCTATATAAACCGGAGGGTTTAGTCCGTAGGACAACACAATCATAATCATAGGCTAGCTCCTAGGGTTTAGCCTCTACGATCTTGTGGTAGATCAACTCTTGTAATACTTATATCATCAAGATCAATCAAGCAGGAAGTAGGGTATTACCTCCATCAAGAGGGCCCGAACCTGGGTAAACATCGTGTCCCCAGTCTCCTATTACCATTAGTCTTAGACGCACAGTTCGGGACCCCCTACCCGAGATCCGCCGGTTTTGACACCAACAGCGGTGATGGCGACGACTGGCGTGCTACAGCGGACAGTACGTGCGTGCGAACGGGTGCGAATAGTTGGCCTGGGGCACCGGAACTGGGCGGCGACGGCGAGGGGTGGGGCGGCCGGGTCTGCTGACTGTCGATGGGAGGAAGATGGAATGGCCAATGTGCCACCGACTGGCGGGCCAGGGGAGGACAAGGGCGGGCATCGCGCGCGTCCGTTTTGTGTCCGCGCTGACGCAAACGCGGCCCAAATTTGGGCCGAAAATGAGTCAAAAGCGGACAAAAACGAACATTTGTCCATTTTACTCCCACGCGTTGGGTCACGTTTTGTGTCCGTTTAGATTCAAACGTACGTCGGCGGACAATTTGGGGTGTGCGTTAGAGTTGGCCTGACTGTTCAAGTAGGAGGGAGGTGGAGGTGGTTCCTTTGTGGCTCTCCTGGCCCAAGTGCCAATTAAAGCGCGGCACATCGCACTCCAGCTCGCCCCGGCTACACAAGTACCAGTACCAGGACTATAGTCATCTAAAAAAAGAAGTACTAGCGCTAGTACTCCTCCTGCAGTCCTACACTCCTACTACGATGCTACGCAGTCGATAGCCTCCGCGTCTCCCGAAAAGAAACCCAGCGCAGCGTGGCGTTGGCGTTGGCACCCGCTGGAAAGGAGAAATGGCAGCTTGCTAGGTGCAGTGGGCGACCGAGGACTGAAAGGCGACGGCGAGCGTGACCAGACGCTGCGGCGGATCGCCCGGGGCGGGGCGGGGAGCGAGCAAGTACGCCTGCGCCTTTACGTCCGCTTCGCCCGGCCACATGGCACAGGGAGGGGGCCGACTGTTTTCTCGTGCCGTGGCATTTCTTTTCCTTATTTTCTCCCTGGGACGGCGTGGCCGGGGACCCCGTCGTCGTCCGCCCGCCATGGCGGACTCGTCGCCCCGGCGTACGTGTAGTGCAGACAGACCAACCACAAGATACGGTAGGAACGAAGGAAGGAGCCGAAAGTTACAACAACAACAACAACAACAAAGCCTTTAATCCCAAGCAAGTTGGGGTAGGCTAGAGGTGAAACCCATAAAATCTCGCAACCAACTCATGGCTCTGACACATGGATAGCAAGCTTCCATGCACCCCTGTCCATAGCTAGCTCTTCGGTGATACCCCAATCCTTCAGGTCTCTCTTAACGGACTCCTCCCATGTCAAATTCGGTCTACCCCGCCCTCTCTTGACATTCTCCGCACGCTTTAGCCATCCGCTATGCACTGGAGCTTCTGGAGCCCTGCGCTGGATATGCCCAAACCATCTCAGACGATGTTGGACAAGCTTCTCTTCAATTGGTGCTACCCCAACTCTATCTCGTATATCATCATTCCGGACTCGATCCTTCCTCGTGTGGCCACACATCCATCTCAACATACGCATCTTCGCCACACCTAACTGTTGAACATGTCGCCTTTTAGTCGGCCAACACTCAGCGCCATACAACATTGCGGGTCGAACCGCCGTCCTGTAGAACTTGCCTTTTAGCTTTTGTGGCACGCTCTTGTCACAGAGAATGCCAGAAGCTTGGCGCCACTTCATCCATCCGGCTTTGATCCGATGGTTCGCATCTTCATCAATACCCCCATCCTCCTGCAGCATTGACCCCAAATACCGAAAGGTGTCCTTCCGAGGTACCACCTGACCATCAAGGCTAACCTCCTCCTCCTCACACCTAGTAGTACTGAAACCGTACATCATGTACTCGGTTTTAGTCCTACTAAGCCTAAACCCTTTCGATTCCAAGGTTTGTCTCCATACCTCTAACTTCCTATTTACCCCCGTCCGACTATCGTCAACTAGCACCACATCATCCGCAAAGAGCATACACCATGGGATATCTCCTTGTATATCCCTTGTGACCCCATCCATCACCAATGCAAAAAGATAAGGGCTCAAAGCTGACCCCTGATGCAGTCCTATCTTAATCGGGAAGTCATCAGTGTCGACATCACTTGTTCGAACACTTGTCACAACATTATCGTACATGTCCTTGATGAGGGTAATGTACTTTGCTGGGACTTTGTGTTTCTCCAAGGCCCACCACAAGACATTCCGCGATATCTTATCATAGGGCTTCTCCAAGTCAATGAACACCATATGCAAGTCCTTCTTTTGCTCCCTATATCTCTCCATAAGCTGTCGTACCAAGAAAATGGCTTCCATGGTCGACCTCCCAGGCATGAAACCAAACTGGTTTTTGGTCACGCTTGTCATTCTTCTTAAGCGGTGCTCAATGACTCTCTCCCATAGCTTCATTGTATGGCTCATCAGCTTAATTCCACGGTAATTAGTACAACTCTAAACATCTCCTTTGTTCTTGAAGATTGGTACTAATATACTCCGTTTCTATTCTTCTGGCATCTTGTTTGCCCGAAAAATGAGATTGAAAAGCCTGGTTAGCCATACTATCGCTATGTCCCCGAGACTTTTCCACACCTCAATGGGGATACAATCCGGGCCCATCGCCTTGCCTCCCTTCATCCTTTTTAAAGCCTCCTTGACCTCAGACTCCTGGATTCGACGCACAAAACGCATGCTGGTCTCATCAAAAGAGTCTTCCAGTTCAATGGTAGAGATTTCATTCTCCCCATTGAACAGCTTATCAAAGTACTCCCGCCATCTATGCTTAACTCCTCGTCCTTCACCAAGAGTTGGCCTGCTCCGTCCTTGATGCATTTGACTTGGCCAATATCCCTCGTCTTCCTCTCTCGGATCTTGGCCATCTTATAGATGTCCCTTTCGCCTTCCTTCGTGCCTAACCGTTGGTAGAGGTCCTCATACGCCTGACCCCTTGCTTCACCAACAGCTCGCTTTGCGGCCTTCTTCGCCATCTTGTACTTCTCTATGTTGTGTGCACTCCTATCAAGGTATATGCGTCTAAAGCAATCTTTCTTCTCTTTAATCGCCTTCTGGACATCATCATTCCACCACCAGATATCCTTATCTTCGCTTCTCCTTTCCCTGGACACTCCAAACTCCTCTGAGGCCACCTTACGAATGCAAGTCGCCATCTTCATCCACACATTGTCCGCATCCCCTCCTTCCTCCCAAGGGCCCTCCTTAATGACCCTCTCCTTGAACGCCTGAGCTACCTCCCCCTTGAGCTTCCACCACTTCGTTCTAGCGACTTTAGCCCACTTATCCCGCTGGACACGAATCCGAAAGCGGAAGTCAGCAACCACCAGCTTATGCTGGGGTACAACACTCTCTCCAGGTATCACCTTACAGTCTAGGCACGCACGCCTGTGTTCCCTTCTCGAGAGGATGAAATCAATCTGGCTAGAGTGTTGGCCACTACTAAAAGTCACCAGATGTGATTCTCTCTTTCTAAAGAGGGTGTTGGCTACAATCATGTTGTAGGCTAGAGCAAAGCTTAAGACATCTTCTCCTTCTTGATTCCTGATGCCATAGCCAAAGCCCCCATGCGCCCCTTCAAAACCTGTGTTAGATGTACCCACGTGGCCATTGAGGTCTCCTCCTATGAAGAGCTTCTCACCAATCGATACACTCCTAACCATGTCTTCCAGGCCTTCCCAGAACTCCCTCTTGGTGTTCTCATTGTGGCCTACTTGCGGGGCATACGCGTTGATAACATTGAGAACCAAGTCCTCAACTATCAGCTTGACCAGGATAATCCGGTCCCCACGTCTCTTGACGTCTACCACTCCATACTTGAGGCTCTTGTTGATCAAGATGCCTACGCCATTTCTGTTTGCAGCCGTCCCCGTGTACCATAGCTTGAAGCCGGTATCCTCCACCTCCTTCGCCTTCTGTCCTCTCCATTTGGTTTCTTGGACGCAAAGGATATCAACACCTCTCCTCACCGCTGCATCAACTAGCTCCCGAAGCTTCCCTGTCCGAGACCCTACGTTCCAGCTACCTAAGCGAATCCTCCTAGGCTCGGCTAGCTTCCTTACCCTTCGCACTCGTCGAGTCAAATGCGAAGACCCTTGCTCATTTTTCACTACATCCGGGCGCCGATGTAGCCGAAAGTTACAGAACCTAGTAATTTTTCTTCGGTTGTACGCATATGTTTTTTCCTTAACAACAACAGATTTTTATTCCATAATTAACAATATTTTACAGAGAGTAGTGTGAACGGTCTATCACTTGACATGGCGAGGGCATCTCTCGCGGTACAAGGCCGTGTGTCTGAAGAAGAGAGACCTATACGCATCTGTTGTTGACCAACCGGGGCTACAAAGTGCAAGCCGCATGCAGCGAGGGCTGCCCAGACGACTCAAAGACGTCGATGCCGTGCGTGCATGGGCGCGGCAGGGCAGAGCAGAGCAGCAGGGCTCTACTTTTGGTAAAACGATTGGCAAATCGGAAACGAGCTTGCATACTGGCAGCGCAGGCATGACATGGCGTGCCGTGGGCATGCGACCCGGCGAGCGGCGGACGCGTCACGTCCGGCGAGATGGGACGGCCACGCCTCGTAGTCGAAGTCGCTCCCCCACGTCGCGTCGGAGCGCCACACCAGGCAGCGAGCGAATGATTGCACCGTGGAAAATTGATGACAAGGCGTTGCGTGTGTGACAGATTTGCAGTAGAGGCGTATGATGTGGACCGTGCGACCACGAGAGCACCGAGTGACAATTCAGCACGAAGGCCTGAAAACTTCTGCCTGACAACAGGCGCACACACACACGCACGCACCAGGTAACAACAACAGGCTTCGGCATGGACGCACAAATATTCCAGAGTCACTTCTCCAAGAAACTCGATCCATCCATGTCTACAGGATCTAGGCGCCGAACGATAGCAGCAGCTGCTAATTAAGCGACGAAACCGCACGAGGCACTACAAGTAAACCGCACGCTACGCGTCCACCCAAAGACTACGAACGAGCCATGTCCCCATCGGCCATCGTCCACACATCAGGGAAGAAGTTGGTTGGCGGCGTCTTCTTATGTGGACAGGCACGAGGCGCTGTTGGCGTTGTTGCTGTTGTCGTCGCTGTATATGCTCTCTGCCACCTCCCAGATCTGCAGCACGTTGTCCTCCGCCACGCTGGCCACCACCCACTTCTCGCTGGGGTTCCACGACAGCTCCGAGATCTTGGCCGTGTGCCCGCCGTGGACGAAAAGCAGCTCCGGTGGCCCGTCGCCCGCGTCCTCGTCCGCCTGCTCCTCGCCGATCCTGAAGGTGACACACACAGCATGTGACAAAATTATCAGCCCCAAATCACACGGAAGATCGCATCATAGTATATGTCAGGTCACAAAGGCAGTCCACAGAACAACCAGGTGTTCATCTTTTCTACAGATAGTGACCGTAGATGGGAGTACCTGCTAACGTCCCATATCATCACCCTTTTGTCTGCAGCATGGGAGGCTAATACAGTCTCCATGTTTGGATTCCACTCAACCTGGAAAACCTCGCCCCTGCACGTGCAAATTGCGCAACACAACAACATCAGATGCGTAGCAGCAAAACTGAAGAATAGCAGGTAGACTGATCAATAAGAAACATAGATAGAGTTGTCTCAATAAAGAGAAGAGAAGAACTGACTGCAGCAAATAGGTAAGAAGACGAAACAAAATATACATACTCATGGTTGTCGAAAGCATGCAAGCTTCTAGATAGTTTTCGCAAGTCAAACAACTTAATGGTTCCATCGCCAGATGCTGTAGCCAAGATCCATTCATTAAACGGATTGAAGGACAGAGAGTTAACCTGACAAAGTGATCATATACATCATGATGAAAATACTGAAATAAGGAACATATATTTACACAGAAACAAACTGTAGGTGCTAGCATAAACATTGATATTTTCTATCCACCATGCAGAGCCACATATTACCAAGATTTTGTCATTTTCTAACTCAAAGTCACAAACATGAAACAATCACACAAGCAAACTTCAGCACAGTAGCTACAGTCACACAAGCAAACTGATGATGTACCAACTAAACAAACCATCTGCTGGTGAAAATTTTGAAAGCCAGACACAAGGAATAAGTGCATCATTGCAACTTTAGAAAACATGCTTCGCATACCACTCCGGTACATAAAGCAAAGGTCTTGCTTACTGAAAAAATGTGTATAGTGCAGCTATTCCCCTCGACACAGAAAAACATTTAGCCCAGTAGCTCTTGATCAAAGCATGCTAACTTCCTTTTAATGAGCACCTACAGGTTGTTCCTGTTTGTTCATATGCAAGTCCCACATCATGAGCTTGCAGTCGTCACTAACAGACCCAAATAGGCTTTCATCCTTTTCAGTAAGGATGCTTCCACAAAGAAAAGGTCTTCCCACTATAGTAAAAGTTGAGCTTAGAACAAACTGTAGTACTGCAGCTATACTCCACTCAGACACAGAAAAACATTTAGCTCAGCAAAAAAGTGAGTATAGAACAAACTGTAGTACTGCAGCTATGTCCCCCTCAACATAGAAAAACATTTAGCTCAACAACTATCAATTAAAGCATGCTTACTTCCTTTTGGTGCGCAACTATAGATTGTTCTGGTTTGTTCGTACGCAGGTCCCACATCATGAACTTGCAGTCATCGCCAACAGATCCAAATAGGTTTTCATCCTTAAGGTGCCAAGCAACATCTTCAACGACATCCTCATGAGCCTGCAAAAACATAAAATTTGACTAGATGTTTAACATTGCCAGCCATGCTTACATACTCATGATTGTGAAGATTGTCATATCCAAAAATAAACACCCATACACTCTTATGTCGCATCTGTAAAACAGAACCATGCAATTGCGATTTTGGATTTTGGACAAGGCAAGCACAGAAGTAATGAGGTAGCTTGAGAAATCATGATTGTGACATCATATCCAAAAAAAGTGGATCCAGGCATAACAGTTACACAAGTCCCGTTTCCACTTGTGTTCATGTTCACAGATGTATGTTTTTACTGACAACAGAAGCGTTGGCAAAAATAATATGACTAATAAGGATGGGGAGCTATGATGCTCCGGCTGGAGAATGGCTGACGGAAGTCATACTTCTATGCTGGGGTTCAGTTACTTTGGTATGCTTCTCAGTGTTCAGCTGATGCTGGTCTTTGTAATGAGCAAGTACTTTGTAATAATGGTTTCTGAACCTGTCGTTTAAATTTAAGCTGCTGTAGTTGTTTTTGAGTAAGCTCAGTCCTGAACTGTAAGGCTTGTAATTGGAGGCTGATCTGGGGTGAAGAAACTCATTTTATTTGAAAATAAGTAGGACTATAGCAATTTTAACATGCTAGCCAAATGATGCAATACTCACCACCTAATTGCTTCAAAAAAGGAAAAAGTCTCCAGCCTCCACATTACTTTTTTAAAGGCATGTAGTCAACTGAGTAAGTCTTTTCAAATAATAGAAAATTGTGTTTTCACCATCCAGCTAAAACAGTATTTTTCGTAGTATGAAACCACTGCAAACAGCAAATAAATTTATTCAAGTCTAATCTTCATATTAAGGCACCATACAGAAGTGATGAATTATAGTGGCAACCAAGCCAATGGCGGATATAGGATTTTGAAACAAGGTGTTCCACCTTACAAAAAAAGTTGGATAACAAATATGGCATGCCAATGGACTAATTGATTTACCAATAGCACAATAGAAATAGATCAATTTGGGCATACAAATATATTAAAATTCTCAATAGTCTGAATTTTGCATCCTAATTGGACAATGTCACAATGGAGACAGAAAGACCAAATGAATCAATAATCATAACTGGACAATGTCAAAACGCACACAGCAGACCCTAATTATAATGAATAATCAATAAAGAACTAAGATGTTATCAATAAGAAATTTTCAAATGGGACGGTATTGAGGTCTGAGGACAACCAAGCTGTGTCAGGCTGCTGGACGGTGGACTGCTAGTTGCTGCACACTGCCGGACACCGGGCTGCGGGCGGCTCCTGGCCTCCTGGGCATAAAGCGCCCGTCCGCTCAAGCCGCAGCGTTAGGAGACGGCCAGGAGGCAGGCGTCGAGTAGAGATCAGGAGCGCAGACCATAGAGGGAATCAGAGTTGGGAGTCTGGACGCGGTGCGGCTGTGCGTGCACGTGGGTCGGGACGAGTAGGCTGGCAAGTGCTTGGTGGGCTTTTATTATTTTCGTCCCGCCCGTATGTATATATTAGACAGACTGACCCAAAATCCCAGGGTGGGCTCACCCTGTCCACCCCCCTGAACCAAGCTGATGGTATTCTATTTAATCGCTTAATAAGAACTGTGAGACTTTTGTTGAGATCATGCGTTCTCATGTTATCGCGCCGGTTGGTTAATCTGAGGTCAGGAGAGACCACTTCTTTGATTCCAAATGAAGTGTGACTTGATGAGTAATAACAGGAAGAACACATCTCTTGCCGAACACAAATTGCTATGTTATAAATAAAATCAGAGAAACACTATTTTCAATATGCCTGAAAAGTGAAGAAAAATGACATAATAAACGTTTCTGGTGCAAGATTGATGTGCCTAGCCTGGTTAGCCTCCATATATGGAATAAACGAGTATATCAGGGGATGTTAGGTTTGCAGACAGTAGACAAAACGGTGAACGAAGTGGTGACTTCGACTAAATTTGCTCATCATTCAGGGAGATTCAGTTGCATTTCATCATACTATCCTTTCACATATACTGGTCTGGGTATGGAAAACGGAGGACGGCATAATTCGTGGTTGATTTCATGGCATTGTTATGACTTATGAGTTATGAGTTGAGTGCTTCGGGTATCCACAGGCCTTATGAAGGCAGAAGTGTTAACTTTGAGTAATTTGTAATAATGGTTTATGAAACTGTCATTTTAGTGATAGCTGCTCCCACGCAAAAAAAAAAAAAACTTAGTGTTAGCTGCTGTGGTAGTTTTTGAGTAAGCTAGGTCCTGAACTATAAGGCTTGTGGTTGGAGGGTGATCTGGGGCCAAGAAGCTCATTTCATTTGAAAGCAAAAAAGAAGTACTCCCTCCGTTCCAAAATAGATGACTCAACTTTGTACAAAGTTGGGTCATCTATTTTGGAACGGAGGGAGTACGACTGTAGCAATATTAGCATTCTAGGCAAATGACGCAATGCTCATCAGCTACTTGCTAAAAAAGGAAAAAGGTCTCCAGCCTCTGCATTATTATTTTTGAAAGCAGGTACTCAACTCAGCATGTCTTTCCAAATAATAGAAAACTATGTTTTTTACCATCCAGCTGAAACATTAATTTTCCTAGTATGAAACCACGGCAAACAGCGAACAAGTTTATTTCAAGTCCAGTCTTCAAAATAGAGCACCATACAGAAGTGATGAATTGTGGTGGCAACCAAGGTGACGATATTTTGTTCTAATTGCTTAAGAGGAACCATGAGGCTTTTATTGTTATTATGTGCTCTCATGTTTTCGCAATGGTTGGTTAACCTGATGTCAGAAGACAACACTTCTTTGAGTCCAAATGAATCATGAATTATGAATAATAACAGAAGGAGCACATCTTTTGCCCAACACAAATTGCTATTTAGAACATCAAATCAGACAAATCTTGTTGCCAATATGCCTGAAAAGTGAAGAAAAATAACATACAGAACGTTCCTGTGCAAGACTGATGTATCTAGCCTGGTTAGCCACCAGATATGGAAGAATTGTGTGTATCAGAGGAAGTTCCAATATATCAGGTTTGTAGACACTGAATGTCATCATCCTTTCAGGACTTTCGGTTGGATTTCATTGTATTATCTTTTCACATTCGGTGACCTCGACTGAATGTGCTCTGTGTAATGGAAAACGAAGGGCAACATAATTTGTGGTAGGTTTCTTGGCATTGTTATGACTGAGTCGAGTGCTTCGGGTATCCGCACTTCTTATGAAGGCAGAAGTGTTAAATCACTTCTGCTTCCTACACTAGGATCACAGTATATACTATACTGTTCAAAGGTTGCGAACCTAACACGCATAATACAATCATACATGGAAAACAAGATAAATGCGGGGAACAGGAAACGGCACAGGAGCATACGTCGGGACATTACCTCAAACACCTGCTGCGCGTCCAGAACCGGGGCTCCATTCCCGGCCTTGAGATCCCACAGGCAAATCTTCTTGTCATACGAGCCGCTCAGGAGGAACCCCTCCTTCATGGCGCTCCACGCCAGCCCATACCCCTCCGCGCTATGGCCCCTGAGCACGACATCCGCGCCGCCCTTGTCGCCGTCCTCCCCGAGGTGGTAGACGTGCACCTCATCGACGCAGGTCTTGGTGGCCACGGTGTACGGCCGCTGCGGCATGCACCGGGCGCGGTTGACCTCGCCCTGATGCGGCGCCGAGCGGCCGATGGACACGGACGGGGCCGGGACGGCGCGGCCCTCGGCGGCGGCCGCCGCGGCCAGGCGCGGCGGGAGCGGGAGCACGGCGTCGACGAGCATGAGGTGGTTGGGGGAGTCGTCGGAGGCGTGGGTGCCGAGGACGAGGCGGTGGGAGCGGGCGGAGGCCGGCGACCCCGAGGGGAGCCACTGGACGGTGAGCGAGGGCCACTCGAGCGGGTGGGACATGACGAGGTCGTAGAGCACCGGTGCGTTCTTCTTCCAGTTGAGGTACTCCTCCATCTCCATGGCGGCGGCGGCCGCGACGGCCTGGAAGGAGGAGCCGGAGCCGCCGTCCATGGCTGATTTGCTCTGCGCGGGAAAGTGGAGAGTGGAGGCGGCTAACTGCTGGTCTCCCGCCAAAATGATCGGTGGTAAGGAAGCCGAGGGTTTCAAGGCGAGGTTTTTATTGCGGACTTGATGGGCTTGTTGGGCTGACAAGCCTGACTATATGCAAGTCATCAAGCCCAGATCTCTCTCAAAAGAAGTCATCAAGCCCAGATTCACGCCAGGCCCAGGATCCCACTAAGAGGACCTCATGTGCCTAATAGCCCGGCTAGTCCACGAGCCTCTCCTCGCGTTGGATTCCTCGATCTGCCGCCGCCGCCGCCGCCGCGATGATGCAGTCGCACATGCCGTCGCCGGCGAGGCTGGGGGTGACCGCCTCGTCGCCGTCGCTCCCGCCCAACCAGTCTCCCGCGAACCCCACCTCCTCGCCGCCGCAGCAGGCCAACCCGCCGTCCGCGAGCGCGGCCCCGTCCGCGGCCGGAGCCGCGGTCCCAACCCTAACCACCTCGCCGGCCCTGCTCCCGCTCCTGCCGCCGCTCCCGCGCGCGCAGTCGCTGCTCCACCTCATCTCCTCCCTCGCCTCCAACCTCTTCGAGCTCTCGTCCAACCGCGCCGCTTGGATCTCGTCGTACCGGGGCTCGCTCCCCAACTTCCTCGCGTCGTCGTCGGCTGCCGCGGCGCCTACGCCGCTGCCGGCCCCGGTCTCCACCACCAAGGAGGCCATGTCGATGCTCACCTCCCTCCAGACGCAGCTCTTCGAGACCGTCGCCGAGCTGCAGGAGACCCTCGACCTGCAGGACGCGCGCGCCAAGCTCGCTCGCGAGGCGCGCGCCAAGGACGCTTCGCTGCTCGCCTTCGCGAAGAAGCTGCGTGAGGCCCACCACGTGCTCGACCGCCTCGTCGAGGACTACGCCGACTACCGCCGCGATCCCAAGCGCCCACGCGGCGCCGCCGCTGTCGACGAGCCCGAGCCGGTGTCGCACGGCGACTTCGGCGCGTCCCTCCACTCCAAGCTCAAGCTGGACGACATCTTGACCTATGCGCATCGCATAAGCTACACGACCTTTGCGCCGCCGGAGCATGGTGCTGGGCTGCCTCTGAGGGGTGCATTGCCGCCTGCGCCACAGGATAACGAGCTGCGGATGTCGCAGCTGTATCAGTTTGCTGATTTGGATGTTGGGGTGCCCAAGAAACCCCTGGAAACAAAGGAGGGGGTCACAGCAGAGATGGAGTCCATGCCGCTATTCGAGCTACCGGTGGAAGAGCCTCCACGGCCATCTATGCTACCAATCACAGTGCCACCAGGTTGGCAGAAAGGTTTGCCTGCTCTGCTTCCTGATATTCCAGTGCCGCCGCCTGGATGGAAGCCTGGGGACCCAATCGAGCTTGGTGGCATCATTCCTGCTGTCAAGCCTGAGGAACAACGACCCAGTGTACCGATTCCTGTTGGGGTGCAGCCAATGGTGCCAAGGGCCCAAGAGCCAATACAGGTCGCAGCTGTGAACCTTGACATTATCAGTTCTAGCAGCGATGAGTACAGTAGCGATGTTGGGAGCTCAGATGAAGATGATGAGGACTAATGCTTTTGTAAGCTCGACCATTTCCTAATTTGTGTGTTTCACTGTTTCCATATCCAGTGTAGCTCATTTTAGTGTAAGCTTTGGCTAGTATTGTGTCATGTGCTTGTCTGTTTAAACTGCTGCAACACAAAATCTATTCGAATAATAGATTTGACTTAAATTTGTGCTAGTTTAGTACAGCAGTCACTAGATCACTTTCTGTGATAAATGCAGCCAGTCTAAATGTTCAATTTTCTTGACCTTTGTTCAAAAAGAAAAACTTCATTCACTATGAGGTTTGACTTAACTTGTGCCAGTCTAGTGCACCAGTCACTGGACCACTTGCTGTGATAAATACAGCCGATCTTGACCGTGTTCAGTTTCCTTAACCTTTGTAGTTCAAGACGTTCAGTTTCCTTAACCTTTGTAGTTCAAGATGTTCAGTTTCCTTGACCTTTGCAACCACTGTTAACCCAAAACCTGGCTTCTATTACGGATGATAAATGTCATGAATTTAATGTTTTAGTTCATCATTGTAGGTTTCAGTTGTAATTGCCTGCTAGTGTAGTCGTTGTCTAAGTTTTTTTTTTTGAGTAAATCATTCCATGTTTATGGCGTGTGCACTTTGGACTTTGCACTTTGGACTTTGGAGTGATTGCCTTCGTTAATGGCGTGTTATCCCATTCCCATATGCCTAATATCATCCTTTACATGATTCCTCTCTTCATCTTTGATTGCTGTAATATATAGTGACTTCACATGGTTTATTATGCCGTTGTGCCCCCTAGTAGGGTGGGCATTTGGTTAAACTGAGATAACCACTGAAAATAGAAGGAAAAGTGGAAATATCAAAATACTAGGTGCAATCAAATGTAACCATGTAAAGCGCCACTGGATAATAAATTGGGGTGGTGGTAAAGTTTGCCTTCTGTTATAAACGTCAAACACTTCTAAAAATATATGCAAGATAATTTCCCTTTCAGCTGACAAATGCGTTAAATTCATGTACCCATCAGCACTCGGTATCTCTGTGTTCTTGACATACAAAAACTATGTGTGTGTGAAATCTTGAAGTAAAATACTCCCTCCGTAAAGAAATATGAGAGCGTTTAGATCACTACTTTAGTGATCTATCTAAACGCTCTTATATTTCTTTACTTAGGGAGTACCAGTCATTTTTTTTTCTTTCCAGTAAAAAAATCTTGAAGTAAAATGGCTTATATTGTGTTATGATTATTTGTAAAGATCTAGGGGCAGTTGGCCACCTACACAATATGCTCGCTATCTCTGTAGCAATACAAAATTAAACCGAACAACTTCTGATTAAACTGACTTACATTGCACTGGATTACAAGTTTTGTTTGCACATCAGAAGTCTTGCAGTAACTATACACTCCCTCCGTCCCGAATTACTTGTCTTAGATTTGTCTAGATACAGATGTATCTAGAAACGACGGAGGTAATAGAATGGAAGATGGTAAGAATATTTGTATATTAACAAATATAATCATATGTGAACTTGATATGTTTTGTTTGTGCCAATACGCTGCTACACACCATAGATTTATATCATATCCATAAAGCAGATTGCTTGAGCTTGGTTACTTGACACTTGCATAGTACCAGCCCGTTACTTGACAATATGTGAACTATGGTGCCTCAACTGAATAGGACCTTCAAGATCATAATCAAAGGACCTCAACTGAATAGCGCCTCAGCTGAATAGTACCTCCAATCCTTTAGTTACTTGACACTTGCATACTGGAAAGATGCACGAGAAACTTGTCATTTATCGTCAGCAACTCTTTCAAAGCATCTCCAATTTGCATGCGGTCTATTGGAGTTTCCTTTGAGCATGAAACTCCAATGTCCAGAATTGAAGTGATGCAAACAATTGATATGTCTCTTTTCCTGCCAGGGTTTGAGGTCTTTGCTTCTCCATCTTTGTCCTCTGATAACAACTGGTGGTCCACAACATTGACTGCTCTGTCTTGAACTGGAAGTGCCATTTGGACATGCTTGTGAAGGCCTAGAGCTTCTCCAAACTCTGGTCTTTTGTCAGTAAACATCTGCAGCAACAGTACCCCATAGCTGTACACATAACCTAGGATTGAAACTTCGTTGCCCAAACTGGACCCTGCAAACATCATAATAAAAGAATTAGAAGCACTGAACATGCTTACGAGCTGAAGACAGCTGTTAAAATGTATTTACATGATGGGGTGTGCTTGATATTCTCTAGAACCTGGAAGCATCTATATCTGGAGCAGCATAGCCAATTGTTCCTCTCATTGTAGCCCAGCCCCTTGATTTCTCTAAACAGACGCTTGGGCCTTTATGCAGGGCTCTTGCAAGCCCAAAATCACCAACATGAGCAACCGTGTCACCATCAAGGAGAATGTTGTTTCCCTTGAGATCACAGTGAATAATTGGCAACGGAACGTGCAATTTTTCGATGAGATTTAGCGCCTTGTCTTGATCATTTTCCTCAGCAGGCTTATGTATCCATTGGTCCAAATTTCCATTTGGTAGAAATTCAAACACAAGAGCTTTGAAGTCCTTGCTCTGGAAATCCATACTTGAGCAGACTGTCAAGATCTTCACAAGGTTTCGACGCCGAACACAACTTTGTTGCATTGGCTAATTCAACATAAGATACTCTGATGTGTAAATCATTGACGAGTGATGAGTCTATGTTAGCTTGGTGTGGCTTGCTCCTGCTGTACCAGCAAGCAAACAATGCTACAAGGACGATAAGCAATAGGACTCCACTGCTTATGGAGATTATCATGATAATCTTCAAAGGCCGTTTCTTGGAGGCGTTGGGGGAACACGGAGGCAACTTCATTCCAGGGATGCCCCTGCACAGTCTTCGTTTATGTGAAAAATCAAGTATTTCAAGGCCTTTGAGCTGCCCCACGAATGCCGGTATTCCACCTTGAAGGAAGTTTCCTTGCATCTTTAAGAATTGCAGGCTTTGGGAATCACCAATAGATGCAGGAATCTCACCAGAAAATTGACTGTCAGATAAATCGATGTCTGTAATATGCTTCAAGCTTCCGATCTTCAATGGCAACGATCCACTAAACAAGTTGTCTTGGAAGTCGGAAGTACATCAAGTTAGAGCAACTCCAACGCACAGACCCAAACAAGACGCGTGTTTTGTTCGCTTTGGGTCGGCGTTTTGGGCAGCGTCTGGCCCGTTTGCATTTTGCTGGTCAGCGCGCCCAACGTGTGACGCATTTTTCGTCCGCGTGGTTGGTATGGCCATATTTTTGGCACATTTTTTTCATACATATCAAATATTGCCATAGTTTAAATCACAACCAAATAGAAATCTCGCCGTTTTTACAACCAAATAAATATCTCATAGTTTACAAACCAAATAAGATTTAAATTGTCTCAAATACATTAAATAAAAGTCCATACATCTATTGGTTGCCAAGATGAGCACACATATGCTCAACCAAATCATTTCGGAGTTGAATGTGAGTTGTTCAATCATGCATTTCATGATGAAATTGGATGAATGATGCAAACGTTGCCGCTCCTCCATGCTCAGGCACCCTGAAATTGAAACCCCTGGTCTAGGATTACGTTCATCCTCTACGATCACTAGTGGCTGGGGCGCCACCTGGTGGCGCCTCTTGAGGCGAAATTGTGCGCACTAACCAAGCTAGCGTATTAGTTAACGTCTATGTATGACAGGATTCTTACTTCAGCGAGAAGACAAGCAATCGAAAAGAGCCATAACTTCATGTTGGTTGTAAATAGCAAGAGTGTGCATTGATAAAGCAGAGCAAGCGTAGCAGTAGTAGATTCAGCTGAGAACTGGAAAGAAATCAAAGAAAAAAGACAGAATCAAACGACCCAGCCCTGGAGCTTGTTTGTAGTGTTCTAGCATTTTCATTCTTGAGCATGGCCTCCCGGGAAGGAAACAGATCTATGCCACCAAAGGGGAAAGGGTGGCAGCTCTCCATGCCTGAACATACTCGAGGCATTAGCATCAAGAAGAGGTGATACATCATAAGAATTACATAGGCATATACAAGCTGACCAACATGTGCAGCAGATCGACACAATTTACATGCCTCTTCTAATCTTCCAGCTCTTAAAGAGAGTCTAGATATCTTCTAAAATCAATTCATCTTGTTTCTGCTTACACATAAAGGAAAGGTGAGCTCTGATTTTACTAAATGAAAATTCTGGTTAATTCACCAAAGATGATTAATGAGAAGAGATCTTTAACAGCTGAAAGTGATTTGTCTTCTTTATAATGATATTAGTCTAATAATTATTGCTTTAACACAAAGTATTAAATTTGAAGGTTAGGTACTGCACAGTTGTCCAAGGCATCCTCAGTTAAAGTGACATTATGAGGTGAAAGATGGTGTGTTATCACATAAAGAGTATGAAAAATAATTCTGAAAAGGCCAAGTGGAACCAATTATAATGCATACTTGTAGCATTTAGATATCACAATAAATTATTAGCAGTTTTATGAAAGGATCTTTACATTGTATTTGAGATAGATACCAAATAGCCTACCTTGTAATGAGGAAGAAGTTGGGCTACTTCAGAGTTGGAGCATCAACATCCACATGCTTCACTATATTAGAATCATTATTCCTTCTCTTTCGGTACCTCTGTGTGCGATGCCAAACACCAGAACATGGTAGATATGAACCAACATGAGATCCTCTCACCTACAGAATAGAAATATAGCACCACAAAAAAGTGTGTACCTGTATCATCAATTTGATCATGAATAGTAAGTTAAAGCATCACCTACTTGTTAAATACTCAGTTACTCTAGAGCTCATTGTGTGGTTAAAATACAAAAGCAAGGTCACTCAAGGAAGAAAAATAACTACTGAAATTTAGATGATCAGGACAAATCTTCCACTTCATAGAATGGAATTGTCCTTCACCCTCATGCAGAACCTATAAGATCTCTCCCCATCAGACCAATTGAGCAGCTGAAGACGAACAATTAAAATAATGGCCGGTCAGTATGTCATATGTCAAATTGCATTAGCATGGCATATTAACAAGCCCTCTACATGTACTAATGGAGTCCTAGCAGAATTTTGAATCACTTTCCCATCTACACAGGAAGGCTTTGTCTGAAACAGGTCAACTCCGATAGAAGAGGAATTTTCCCAGTGAGGATTCACATACCTGAAATAAACAGCATGGTCATGTGTACGCAGACAATGAAATCCGACATATTATTATTCGTTCGCATGTTTCCAACAGATTTTCAAGGTGCCAAGTATTTCTTAGGTTAAGAGAGGTGCAAACACAAGTAAGAAAAGGGAAATGGATTCAACAAAAAACTATATAGGACCTCTGCTGCTCCTGAAGCGTGCGTCCATCTCAACATCAATATTCTTCAAGTCGTCGAACACAAGGAGGAGAGTGGCGTCCGCTTGTCCAGCGAGCCAGCCACCACAATTCAACCATGCTAGACCCCATGAAAGTAACAAGAACATTGTAGTCACCCTCAACACCAAACCACTCGACATTTGAAATCCCAAGTGCACAATAAAAAAATGTACGCCAGCATCATAACAGCAAAAAATATCTTAAATTTATGGTCCAAGGAAAGAAAATGAACGGGCATTACTTCTGCCCTGCAGTACCCTATACAACTTTGACTCATACAGCAACTGAGGATGCTTCGCCTTCACATTTTCTTGGACAGAGCAAAAGCATAAGGCCTTATCATTTCTTCTGGCTTATCGACTTCTCCTATCCTCTCTTTTATGTACTCTCTTTGACGTTTAATTCTTGGGAACTAAAATGAAGTAATGCAATGCAAATGCAGGAGAGCTGACACAGCTCAGTGCATATAAAAGCTACCATTAATCCTTGGCAGAAAATAGTTTTCAGCAGATTGAAGTGATCGGTAAAGAAGTTTGACTGAGAGCTGCCAATTTGGGAAACATAAGCCTGAAGAACATACTTTCGTTATTGTACTTCCCACAAGAGTGAGATATAAAGATTGTCAGACTAATCTTTGGCCTTTTTTTCTTCAGAAAACCGGCAATTATCAAGTTAAATACAGTACCAAATAGAAATACTTGCACCCATATCAAAGAGGAAAATACTGGCACTAAAAGCAATACTACCGCTGATTATAAACTCACAAGCTTAATCGCGACCTCCTCCTTGGTCTGCACTTTAGTACCTGCACCGGCAACCTTGAGCAAGGAAAACACACTTAATCAATGCAGTAGAAACAGCACAAAGGCGAGAGCTTTAGCTGCTTCCTAAATTTGCTAACAAATTATTTCAAGCAATAGACAATGAATGCATAATACCTTGCTCAAAACAAAAAAACTTGCAACAGAGTTGCTGCAGTATAATTCATTCACTTGGCGCCTTACAAGGGGGTCACCGACATGAAAATGAAACCATCCTTGAATTGTGAACTGTTGTTCAATAAATCAATAAATCACTAGAGAGGCAACTCGGCGTTGGGATCAGACTGGGCATTGAGGTGGTGTACAAGGAACAGCCTTGCACGGTTAACGGCTGCAAAGTAGAGACATATGTGCTCCTCGAGGTCGGCGAGCTGGCATAGCAGGCTAGGATGGTTCTTTCGGAGCTGCCGCACCACCTCTTCGATGGTGTGGTGCTGCCCCCTCCCGCGCTCAAGCCTTAGCCTAACCAAGATCTTGTCACCCTTGACAGTGGCGTGGAGCCTATCCACCAGCCGTTCAATGGTGTCCACGTCATTGTTGAGCACATAGGCGCCCCTGGCTACGGCGTCAAGCCGGTCCATGTGTTGCTGCAGGCGTTTCATCCAAGCGAGGGTTGAGCAGCAGGAAACACGCGGCGCTGCACAGGCAGGAGCCACTGCCAACAATGCGGTCATGGCATGGTTGGCGATGACGAGGCCAGCAATCGCAGCTCCCGTCGCGCAGGCAATGAGGCAGATGCCAGACCCGCACGTCGCGCACCACAACAGCCGGCAGTTCTGTCGGGCCTTGAGGAAGCGGAGGTCGAGATGGGTTTTGAGGCCAGCAAAGCTCCGATGCATGCCCTGGAAGCTGACTTCGGGGACAGGAACGGGTTGGGTATTTTGTCGAACAGGAGGAAGGCGTCAAACGCGCAGTCGCAGTGTGGCACGACGAGAGGCATGGCATGCGGGATCAGCGTGAGAACGTCCGTGATGGGCCCGTAGAGTGCGTGTGCGCGGCGCAGCGCCCGGCAGAGGAAGAGGCAGTGCAGCGACGCGTTGTGCGTGCTGCGGAGGTAGTCCGCAGCAAGGCGGGTGAGCTCCATGTCGGGCGCGTCCCCGAGCACGCGCTCCACCACCGCGTCCTCTGAACGGAGCACGCCGGCGAGGTTGCTCCTATCCTCCTCCTCCTCGTCTTGGTCGCCGCCGTCAACCCGTTGGCTGTGTCCACCTCGAGCACGGCCGCGCGAGCTCCGGGAGCCCTAGGTCGCGGCCAGCTCGGAGCCGTGCTTATGGATGAAGAGCATGTGCCCGCCGGCTGCGACGACGAGCTAGAGCCATCATGGAGCGGATCTGGGAGCGCCGCCGCCTGGCCTGCTCGATCTTGATGTGATGGCCTCGTAGACAAGAGAAAAGGGCGGCGGCGGCACTGAGCACCCGATCTGACTGGGGATGCTGCTGCTGGCGCGATTGTGGTCGCTCATGCTCGTGGTTTTCCTCCCGGTGGTTCCCTGGATCTGGCGACGTTGAGAGAAACGAGCACAGGAGGGCGGCTGTGTTGACGACGAGCCTGTTTTTGTCTCGTTCTTTTCTGCCCACCCAATCGCTAACTTGTTATTCTTTTTGTCTTCTTGTGATGACGTGGATAGCAGGAGGAGGCGCCCATGCCGCGACTGTTAATGGGTTTAATGTTGTGCATGATCACATAAGCAGTCATCACCTCCCACAACTTTTTGGTGCTCCCAAGTTCTAGTAGGGTATCGAAGCCCCATCGAGATTAAAGCACACCAAAAGCACGATCCACATCCTTCCTAGCATTCTCTTGTGCTTGAGCAAATCTCTGCCTCTTCTCTCCTATTGGATTACGTATTGTCTTCATAATAATTGTCCACTGAGGATAAATGCCATCAGCTAGTAGTATCCTTTGTTGTTGTGGTGGCCATTGATCTCAAAGTTAACCTCTGGGCAGTTGCCTTCTGCAAGCCTTCCGAACGCCGGAGAACGCTGAAGCACGTTGATGTCATTATGAGAGCCAGTAATGCAAAAAAGTGGTGGGGTGCATGGTGGTGTGGCTCGGGCACCCTGGGCGGCAGCTTCGGCCACGAGGGGCGTGAATGGTGTGTGCCAACGTAGATCTGCCGTAGCCAGGATGCCCCTGATGGACCTGGTGCATGGCTCGGTGTCCCGGGATGGCAAAGAAGAGTGCCTCTTGATGCCGGTGTAGCAGATCTGGTCTCCTGCGAACGCAATGGCGCGCGTCGGTGCTTCTGATGTATGGATGTGGCTCGACATCATGGTGGTTCTTAGCCTCAAGCAGCGCTCCTCCGTTCCTTGTCGACATGGTGCTCAGTAGGGCATGGTGGTTCATGCTGCGGCCGATGGTCCGCATTCCGGCAACCGTTGACGGATCTGCGCCTTGAGCTGGAGTTTGGGCGCCTGTGGTCTCTGTGAGGTGCGGTTGGCTGCGGCGGATCTTAGTTCTTTTTCGACGACGGGTAGTTTTGATGATTGTGGTGGTTAGCGGGCTTGGCGGCGCCGGTATCGGTTGATGTGCAACATGAGAGCTTAGATGAAGGCCCTGTCTCGGCTTTGCCTCATGACCAGCTATGGTGGCGGCTGCAGTCATCGTTGACCTTCTTGGAGACATCACTGCATTGTTGGCGCACCTCCTGCGCAGATCCAGCCATCACGACAGCTAAAGAGGAAACCCTTGATCTTGTATGATCGAACGATGGCGGCGTCTTGGTGATGTAGTCCCTCTTGGGGGCTTCGTCTTTGGAGGTAGGCATCGACAAGCGGGACCAATGGACGGCGGCGATATTGGCATCGAGGTTGGTATGACCGAATACTCGACCGCTCATGCCAGATACATGGCACCCCTGAAAAGCCAGCTAACCACACCAATAGAGATTGCTGGGTATTCAAGCAGGCTGGCAAGTTAATTGCCGAAAACAATGACAAGGGGCTAAATAGCGACGACGAGGAAGAGACCCGGCCGCCGAACAACAGAGGACAGAAGGGTTTTCCCCCACAAGTACGGACGGTGAATATGATATACGCGACCCATATACCCAAGAGGGAGAGGAAACACGCACTAAGGGACGTTTATGCGATGGAGCCAGTCGCCCCAAAGTTCAACCCATGGTCCTCTTGTCCGATCACTTTCGATCGAAGAGACCATCCGACCAGCATACGCCATGGCGGATTCTCCGCATTGGTCTTAGACCCAATCGTCGATGGGTTTCACCTCATGAGAGTCCTGATGGATGGCGGCAGTAGCCTGAACCTGCTTTATCAGGATACAGTGCGCAAAATGGGCATAGACCCATCAAGGATTAAACCTACAAAGACAACCTTTAAAGGTGTCATACCAGGAGTGGAAGCCAACTGTACAGGCTCAGTCACACTGGAAGTGGTCTTCGGATCCCCGGATAATTTCCGGAGCGAAGAGTTAGTCTTCGACATAGTCCCTTTTCGCAGCGGCTATCACGCTCTGCTCGGACGAACCGTGTTTGCCAAATTCAACGCGGTGCCGCACTATGCATACCTAACGCTCAAGATGCCAGGCCCTCGTGGAGTCATCACGGTCAATGGGAATACGGAACGCTCCCTCCGAACGGAGGAACATACAGCAGCTCTCGCGGCAGAAGTACGGAGCAGCCTTCTAAGGCAATTCTCGAGTCCGGCCGTTAAACGGCCGGATACAGCAAAGCGCGCCCGGAGCAATATCAACCAAGACCACCTGGCGAGATCAGAGCACGCGTAGCAATGCGGCCCCAACCCTCGCCCGCGTATGATCGCAAGAATAACACTCCGCGTACATCATTACGCTTTGGAGATACCATGGGCACAGGGGAGGGGGCACGATCACAGCGGACCCAGAGTGCGATTCGACCACACCAGGGGCTCGCAAATGTGCCTCTTTTTTATTATTATTTTTTTATCTTTTGTACACAGGACTCTGTTCACCAGAAGCCCTGTCCGGCGGTGAACCTGCCGAACTCACGATGCAACAGTCAGGGACTAAAGAAGGCCGCGTCGAACACTCAGGTGGTCTCAATTACGAGCATTAAATTCAATTATATACACCAAATCCGCAGCTGATCCCTGGAGGGGGACATGTTTATTTAGTCCAAATCCCTTGCTTACCGCACTACTTGTATCAGTCCGCTCTACTAGCAGACTTTTTCTTTCATTAATAATGCAGCACCTTTATGATCGCAATTGCATTACATTATATATATATATATGTTCATTATATGACATTCTGGCACCCTTATATTTTTGGTACGGCATAATACACCAGGGGCTTATGTTCCCCACTCTATGGTGTGATAAAGTCCGAACACTTTCACAAGTGCGGCACCCCGAACTTATAGCATTATATGAATCGGCTCCGAATCATGTCTTGGGTCAATAGTTGGGTTTGCCCGGCTCCCATGTTTGGCACCTTACGTTTCTGTTCCGTCGGCTAAGGTAGCACTGGGAGAACCACTGCGATTGCGCCCCGGTTGAGCCGGGTTAACGCCTCAGTGGAGAAAGCTAAAACTGACAGGCATGATAAGGCGAGAGACTGGTCACTATTCGAGAGGTTTTTTCGGGTCCTTAAAGACTCACGCCGCTTCGAGCGAAGTTCCGGATTATGTCCGATGAAGGCGTGGATAGCGCCCCGGATTCGGTCTTCCGAATACCAGGGGCTTCGCCGAAATTTAAAATTATAGAATTCTATGGCTAAGTGAGAGTGTTCAAGCATTATAAGTCTGGTCGCCTTGTTCGTCGTGTTGAGCGCCTCCCTAGATGGACCCAAATATGGGAACAAGAGTGCTCAAGTTTATCACCGAACACCCCAGCACTTGTGGCTTGGGGGCTGAAGCCAACGACTTGCCATCTCTCAGATTTTATAAACGGCCGCACAGAAGGTAATATTTTAAATTAAACAAGCGTTGCTCATGGCGCATATGAACGAAGTTTTCAGCGCACAGGATAAATACACAGCGAGTTCACTCAAAGATTACATTTCGGGAGCACTCATCTGCAATATTGCAGGCTCCCTTCAGGACAACATTATAATACTTCTCCGGCGTGCGATACTCCTTGCCCGGTGGCGGTGGGTCCGTGAGAAGCTTCTCCGCATCCAATTTGCCCCATTGCACCTTTATGCGGGCAAGGGCCCGACGAGCACCTTCGATACAGGCGGAGCGCTTGACTACATCCAGCCTAGGGCATGCATCCACCAGCCGCCGCACGAGGCCAAAGTAGCTACCAGGCATGGCCTGTCCAGGCCACAGCCGGACTATGAGGCCCTTCATGGCCTCCTCAGCTACCTTGTGGAGTTCGACCAGCTGCTTCAGCTGGTCGCTTAGGGGCACAGGATGGCCGGCCTCAGTATACTGAGACCAGAAGACCTTCTCCGTCGAGCTTCCCTCCTCGCCACGATAGAATGCGGCGGCATCAGCCGCACTACGCGGCAGATCTGCAAATGCCCCTGGAGAGCTCCAAATTCGGGTAAGTATCAGGTAGTTCACATTAACATGCCTGCTTTGCATGAAAAACGCCTTACCCGCCGCTATTTTCTTTATGTCCTCAACCTCCTGAAGGGCCTTATGGGCCTCGGCCTTGGCGGACTTGGCACTTTCGAGAGCCAAGGCAAGCTCGGACTCTCGAGTCTTGGAGTCACGCTCCAAACTCTCATGTTTTTCCATGAGAACCTGGAGCTCTTGCCGAACTTCCGCCACCCGCGCCTCTTGCTTTTCTCGCTCAGCCCGTTCCGCGGCCGCATTGCGTTCGGCCGCGGACACAACATCCTTCAGGGTTGCCACCTCGTTAGTGGCCCCTGCAATGCACATATTATCCTTGTTAATTTTATTTTGCAACCAAAATCCTTTTCTGTAAGGTACTTATTCAAAGAGGTGTTACTCACCTTCTTTTTCCTCGAGCTGCTTCTTTGCATGGCCGAGCTCTTGCTCAGACCGCTCGAGATCCTTTTTCAGCACCTCAACCTCCGCCGTTAGTGCGGCAGAGGTCAGTAGTGCAGCCTGCAAACCCATATTGACATATTTTAGGCAACCCTGTTTATATCTTATTATAGATCCTTAGTCCGGCTTTTCTTTCCGAACACCGAACCAAGCATCAGGGGCTACTGTCTATGCGGTATTATATTACATTATTTTAACTTTTTTACCTCAAAGCCTGATAAAGGCTACTGCAGGCTTCGGACAGCCCGCTTTTCGCGAGCTGAACCTTCTCAATCACCGTACTCATGATGGTGCGGTGTTCTTCCTCGATGGAAGCGCCTTTAAGCGCCTCCAGCAGGTTATCCGGCGCCTCCGGTTGGACGGAGGCCGCCGGCGTCACGGTCCTGCCCTTCTTTCGAAGGGGCCGCTTGCCGGACTCTGGAACCACTGCGGGTTCCGATGGAGAGTCCGGCACGAAGTCCGGGGGGCTGCCTGACGGCGCCTCCGGAGCCTCCTCCTGATGGGTCCCTCTCCGGGATCCCACCTCGACGTCCTCGTTGGCGCGTGGGGTGGAGGCAGTCGGGATGGAATTCACATCCGACGAGGCCAATGACCCGCTCGATGAGTCGGGGAGATCATCATTGGCCGGACTACGGGCAGAATGCGGCGTTAGAAGGATACTACGCGACATAAAAGAAATTACACATCAAGGATCCGGATACTTACGATCTTGCCGGACGCCTGGCCCTTGGAGGCCGCTCATCCTCACCAACGTTGATGTTGGCGGAACTGTCCGGGGGGATAGTTCTCCCCCTCTTGGACCCTTCGCCCCCCCCGATGGGGGAGGCCTTCCTTTTCTTCTCTCCCTCCTCCGGGAGAGAGTACTCCTCCTCCTCGTCTTCGGAAGAGGAGTCCTCGTCGTCGTCAGACGCCTGATTGTGGGAACTCTTTCGAGTCCCCGCGGCCACCTTCTTGGCCTTCTTCTCCGGCACCACGTACGGTGCCGGAACCAGCAGCCCTGTTAAGCGGGCATTCGCTGGGTCTTCTGGCATGGGAGCCGGGCTGATGAGCAGCTTGGCCTTCTCCATCCATTCCTGTCAAAGGAAGAGGCAGAATGAAGCCTCACTAGAGTCAATCTAATTATCACAAGTGTCTCGTAATGGGGTTGAATCACTTACCTCGTCAGTTGGATTCTGCGAGCTGAATCCGCGGCCTTTGGTCGCGGACGCGGGGGCTTCGACGCCCTTGAACAGCACCCTCCAGGCGCCTTCGTATGTTGTATCGAAGAGCCCGTTTAGCGCCTGGTGCTGTTCCGGATTGAACTCCCACAAATTAAATGCCCGTTCTTGGCATGGGAGGATCCGCCGGATGAGCATGACTTGGACCACGTCGACGAGCCTGAGCCTATTGCTCACCATCTTCTTGATACACGCTCGGAGTCCCGTCACCTCCACCGGATTCCCCCACTACAAGCCCTTCTCTTTCCAGGAGGTGAGCTGCGTGGGGATGCCTGATCTAAACTCGGGGGCCGCCACCCATGTGGATTTGCGCGGCTCGGTGATGTAGAACCACCCCGATTGCCACCCCTTGACGGAGTCCACGAAGGTCCCTTCTAGCCAAGGGACGTTGGGCAATTTGCCCAACATAGCACCTCCGCATTCCGCTTGCGTACCCTTCACAACCTTCGGCTTGACGTTAAAGGTCTTGAGCCACAGGCCGAAGTGGGGCCGGATGCAGAGAAAGGCCTCGCACACGACGATAAACGCCGAGATGTTGAGGATAAAGTTCGGCGCCAGATCGTGGAAATCCAGGCCGTAGTAAAACATGAGCCCCCGGACAAATGGATGGAGCGGAAAGCCCAGTCCGCGGAGGAAGTGGGGAAGGAAGACGACCCTCTCATGAGGCCCGGGGGTAGGGATGAGCTGCCCCTCGTCGGGCAGCCGATGCGCGATATCGCCGGAAAGGTATCCGGCGCTGCGCAGTTTGGTGATGTCCTCCTCCTTGACGGTGGAGGCTAACCATTTACCTCCCGCTCCAGACATATTCGGAGAAGGTCGAGGTGAGATGCGCGAGTTCGGGCGTTGGAGCTTGAATTCGCAGGGATGGATAAGCAAAGGAGGAAGAAGGCGCAGGTGAGAAGGTGAATCCTTATCCCTTATATATAGGCGGACAAAACTATGTGTCCCCCACCGGCCTGGTAAAACTCGCTTATCTCCCAAGCGCCACCGTTGATGGCGTGATTGAGTTACCCACGCACATATTGATGAGAATCCCGGAATAAGGGGAACACGATCTCTGCTTCGATAAGACGTGCCGAGGAAACCGCTTTGCTAATGCTGAGGTGGTATAATGATTCAAACAAAGGCCTGGTAGCGGTGTGATGTCACGCCGCATAATACGTCAGCAGATTGAACTAAGTGTACATTTTATTCTCTCTACGGTGGAATGTGGAATTTATTTTGCAGAGCCGGACACTATCCTGGTGTTCGTTATCTTCTCTGGATTATTCAAGGGAGGAACCCGCCTTGCAATGCCGAACATTATGCACGCCGGACTTATCGTCATTGAAGACTGGTTCAGGGGCTACTGAGGGAGTCCTGGACTAGGGGGTGTTTGGACAGCCGGACTATTAATGTCCGCCGGACTCCAAGACTACGAAGATACAAGATTGAAGACTCCGGCTCGTGTCCGGAAGGTACTTTACTTGGCGTGGAAGGCAAGCTTGGCGATACGGATACGTAGATCTCCTACTATTGTAACCGACTCTGTGTAACCCTAGCCCTCTCCGGTATCTATATAAACCGGAGGGCTTTAGTCCGTAGGACAACATACACAACATACAATCATACCATAGGCTAGCTTCTAGGGTTTAGCCTCCTTGATCTCGTGGTAGATCTACTCTTGTACTACCCATATCATCAATATCAATCAAGCAAGAGTAGGGTTTTACCTCCATCGAGAGGGCCCGAACCTGGGTAAAAACATCGTGTCCCTTGTCTCCTGTTACCATCCGCCTAGACGCACAGTTCGGGACCCCCTACCCGAGATCCGCCGGTTTTGACACCGACAACGATGATGAGGGGAGCGATGTCGGCGACACGACAATGGTTGAGGTAGTCGGTGTTTCTTCGACGTGCCTGCTGGATTGTCTCGGCTTGTGTTGCTATGAAGTCGAAGCTGAGATGGCGGGGTCCCGGTGGTGTACGATGACAGTTAACAGGTGGTTCGTTCAGTGATCCTCAGTGGTGTCAGTCGTGCCTAACTTGTCCTTTGTTGTTCTCCATCAGAGTCGAAGTCGTTGTCCAGTCGCAGGTGGTTGTGCTCTGGCACGGGTCTCCATAAAACTCGACAAGTGCCTATACAATGTGGGTTGGGCTGACTGTTGAGTATGTGTTTTGTATTGCACGTGTATTGGAGTTGTGGCCCACCTTCTAGTCTTGTATAGTTGAGGTAGAGGCCTTCACTTGTATTATATATACGTGCACCAGCATCCCATCAATACAATGATTATTGTATTGCAAATCATCTCTCTACATGGTATCAGTTTTTACGTTTCAATCCTCGCCTTCCGCTGCCCCCGCCGCCGCCACCGTCGCCGCGCGCTCCTCCCGCGCCGCCGCCGCCGTGACACAGCGCCGCCGCCGCCGCCGCCGACCCCCGCGCCGCCGCCGCCGTGACCCAGCGCCGCCGCCGCGCGACTCCCGCGCCGCCACCGCCGTCGCCGCTACCCCGCCGCCGCGCGACTCCTCCGTGCCGCCGCCGATGGCGTTCACCGGTCTGTCCGCCGCCGCCTTTGCCGTCCCGCCACCAGCGGCCTCCGGTGCGGCCCCGGCGCCATACGGCGCGGTCGCCGCCTACGGCGTCACCCACATGCAGCCGTCCTCGATGGCCTCTCCGGGCTGGTGTTACCCGTTGCCGCATCCGCGCCTCCCCAGCAACAGCCGTCCCAGGGCGCCGGGTAGGCCCCACACTACCCGCAGGCTCTCCCCGCGGGCCACCGGGGGTTCATCGGCGCGCCTTACCAGTCGACCGGAACCGGCTACGGCACCCTCCTTGTGCCACCGCCCCTTGATGGTTATGGCCCGCCCGCTTCGGCGCCGCCCTACGGGGGCCTCTCGCCGCCGCCGGTTCCTGCGCCATGGGACCCCGCCCTTCTCGCCGCCCAGCACTCCGCGCCATCGCTGAGTAGCTCTATTAGCGGAGGCGACTGGTACATGGACTCAGGTGCTACCGCACACATGACAGCTCATCCCGGTAACCTAACCTCCTCCACTCACGTTCACACACCCACTCGTATCACCGTCGGCAATGGCTCCTCCTTACCTATTACTCATATCGGTAGCACTAGTTTTCCCTCCACTTCCACACCCATCAATATGTCCAATGTTCTTGTTTCACCAGCCTTAGTCACGAACCTAGTTTCCGTTCGTCGTCTTACTCGTGAGAACCCACTTACTGTTGAATTTGACGGCGTTGGCTTTTCTGTGAAAGACGCCCGTACCCGGATGGTCCTTCACTGTTGTGACAGTCCCGATGAGCTCTACCCCGTGCACGCCGGTGCCTCCACCTCCACACCTGTCGCCCTTTCCGCCGGCGTTGACCTTTGGCACGCTCGCATGGGTCACCCAACCACACCGTGTTACGTCAAATTCTTAGGAGTTTCTCTTTCTCATGTAATAAGCTCGACGAGCACTCTTGTGAGGCATGTCGCTTAGGCAAGCATGTTCGTCGTCCTTTTAGTGCGTCCTCCTCAGTTTCCACTTTTCCGTTTCAATTACTTCATAGTGATGTTTGGACATCTCCCGTTGCGAGTAACACGGGCTATCTCTACTACTTGGTGATTTTAGATGATTATTCTCATTATGTGTGGACTTTTCCTCTTCCTCGTAAATCCGATGCCTTAGCCACACTCACCGCCTTTTATTCGTATGTCACCACCCAGTTCGGTCGCCCCATACTTGCACTCCAAACTGATAACGGAAAAGAGTTTGACAATGTTGGTCTTCGCACACTTCTCGCCTCTCACGGCACCATCTTCCGTCTGACTTGCCCATACACTTCACAGTAGAACGGCCGCGCCGAGCGCATTCTCCGCACTCTTAATGACTGCGTTCGCACGTTACTCTTTCACTCAAACGTGCCCGCTCGGTTTTGGCCCGATGCCCTCGCCACCGCCACCCTCTTAGTTAACATTCGTCCATGTCGTCCTCGGTGGAACTATGCTCTTCACCACCTTCTCTTCGGTACACCACCGTCCTATGATGGTCTCCGCATCTTTGGGTGTCTCTGTTATCCCAGCATCGCGTCCACCATGCCACACAAGCTCGCACCCCCGATCCGTCCCATGCATCTTCCTTGGCTACCCTCCCAACACCAAAGGTTACCGGTGCTATGATCCTGTCACTCATCATTTGTACACCTCGCGGCACGTGTACTTTGTCGAGACGGTGTTCCCTTTTTTTAGGTCCCTCCAGCTGCGGATTCTTCGGCGTCGGCCCCCGCGCACCCTACCTGGAGCGATGCGCGGCGACACCCCCCGGCGCCCCCCCCGTCCCAGCGCCTTCTGCAGACACCTCCCGGGTTCTCGACTCCCTCTTACGAGGTCGAGTCGGTGGGCACCCCGCCCGCCACCCCGGCTGGCGTCGCGCACCCCTGCGACGGGCTCGACCTCGACCTCGCCCGTCGCTCCCGCCGCCGCGGGATCGGCCGACGCTGCTGCCGCCGCGACCCCCCCCCCCCCCCCCCCGCCGCTGCCGTTGCGGCCTCCGCCGCCGCCGTGGCCTCCACCGTCGCCACCGCGGCCTCTGCCGCCGCCGCCGCACCGGGTGCCCCCACCACCATGGCCCCCGCCGCCGCACCGGGTGTCGCCGCACTGGGTGCCACCGCCACCGTGGCTCCTGCCGCCGTGGCACCAACCGACCCTGCTGCCCCGTCACTTGGCGTGACTACCCGTGCCCGAGCAGGAATGCTTCGGCCCAGTACGCGCTACTCCGTCGATGAGTATGTGTGCACCGCCTCGACGTCGACGCCATCACCCGTCCCCACCTCCGCTCGTGCTGCCCTTCGGGATCCCCACTGGCTAGCTACGATGCAGGAGGAGTTCGACGCCTTACAGCGCAACCGCACGTAGCAGCTTGTTCCGCGACCCCCTCGTGCCAACATCATCTCTGGCAAGTGGGTGTTTCGCCACAAGACTCGCCCAGATGGTTCTCTCGAGCGCTACAAGGCTTGATGGGTGGTTCGTGGTTTTCGGCAGCGCGCGGGCGTGGACTTCACCGACACTTTCGCCCCGGTTGTGAAACCGGGCACGATCCGCGCCGTCCTTCAGCTGGCCGTCTCGCGCGCCTGGCCTATGCATTAGTTGGACGTTTCCAACGCCTTCTTGCACGGTCATCTCGCCGAGCAGGTGTTCTGTGAGCAGCCTGCTGGTTTCGTCGATGCCGAGCACCCCGACTTCGTGTGCTTTCTCTCCCGCTCTCTGTACGGGTTGAAGCAGGCGCCTCGGGCTTGGTACCAGCGTATCGCCGCCTTCCTGCAGTTTCTGGGCTTTCGGTCCACTCGCTCCGATGCCTCACTTTTTGTGTATCATTAGGGAGCTGACACTGCATATCTGCTGCTCTACGTCGACGACTTCATCCTCACGGCGTCCACCCCCGATCTCCTTCAGCGGCTGACTGCTCGTCTTCATGATGAGTTCGCCCTCAAGGACTTGGGGCCCCTGCACTACTTTCTCGACATCGAGGTCATCCGCTGGGCTGACGGTTTCTTTCTGCATCAGCAGAAGTACGCCCACCATCTCCTTTAGCGTGCCGGTATGCTTAACTGCAAGCCGGCGCCCACTCCCGTCAACACGAAGGCGAAGGTCTCTGCTCTGGAGGGTCTCTCGCGTCCGATGGAGCATTTTATCGCTCTATTGTCGGTGCTTTACAGTACTTGACGCTGACTCGCCCCAACCTGCAGTACGCTGTTCAGCAGGTGTGCCTCCATATGCACGCCCCCGTGACTGTCACTGGACTCTGATGAAGCGTATTCTCCGTTACATACGCGGCACCATGTCCTTGGGACTCACACTGACGGCCTCCGCCTCCACCGACCTCGTGGCCTACTCGGATGCTGACTGGGTTGGCTGCCCCGACACGCGATGCTCTACGTCAGGCTACTGCGTCTACCTTGGGCCCTCGTTGATCTCTTGGTCATCGAAGCGGCAGCCCACGGTCTCCCGCTCTAGCGCCGAGGCAGAGTATCGCGACGTGGCCAACGCCGTGGCCGAGTGCTCTTGGATACGTCAGCTGCTCCAGGAGTTGCTTTGTGATGTTCACAAGGCCACTCTTGTCTACTGCGATAACGTCAGCGCGGTCTACCTCTCCGCCAACCCGGTGCACCATCGACGGACGAAGCATATTGAGCTCGACATTCACTTCGTGCGCGAGCAGGTTGCCCTTGGCCGTATTCGAGTTCTCCATGTGCCGACGTCGCAACAGTTTGCTGATGTGATGACTAAGGGATTGCCTACTCCCGTTTTCGAGGAGTTTCGGTCCAGTCTCTGTGTCTCCCGACTGCGGGGGGTGTTGAGTATGTGTTTTGTATTGCACGTGTATTGGAGTTGTGGCTCACCTCCTAGTCTTGTATAGTTGAGGTAGAGGCCTTCCCTTGTATTATATATACGTGCACCAGCACCCCATCAATACAACGATTATTGTAATGCAAATCATCTCTCTACACAGACGATCGCCTACAGAGAAGTCGGAGTCGTTAGCTCAGTGTTTAGGGATGGTGATGACGCCATGTAAGGGAGGAGTGATGACAAGATGACGCATGTGTGTTGTCTCGATGAGACCCTCTTTGGACTTTGGAGAGGTATGTGTGGGGTATTCTATGTGTGCCGCTCAGTGATGTGATGGTTTTCGCCGGGTTTTAAACTAATTAACTTGACAATTCTTTGCTGCTTAATTAAGAATGAGGCAAATCCGTTCTTGGTGGCCACTCAAAGTTGCAATTTGAACATTATTGATGATTGATTCTGTTATTGGAGTATGTCACAGGTTATTTACAGAGGCAGTTGCATGAGTATCTTGGCTACCAGGTCCATATTGAGTTGCTGCTTCCTCTCCGAAGAAATACAGCAACTTATTTGATCAGGTGCAGGAATGGCGGTAGCGGCAAATCACGTAGCCAGCGGAGATGACCGAGACGAAGAGCAGGATGGCCGCCACGAGGAGGTTGATGATGGAGCACGGGGTGCGGAGGTGGTCATACGAGCTGATGCAACGAAAAAGAGAAGAAAAGGCCATACGAGCAGATATTTCGCAGATGGGCCGGGATCTGTCTACTCTCCAGCCCAACCTCACGGGCCAGCACCCACGAGGCCCCTTCCAGTCTCCTACCGAGGAGGCGCTGCGGCGCTGTGTGCCAATACATTTGTCCCACCTCGCTAGTTTACGCGGAGCGGAACCAGCTTATAAGGCGAGGTGCAGCGTTGTGTAGCACGACCTTACTTGAACAGGATCTGTTCTATAGGCTCGTACCGCTGCATCCTTTACCAATAAGGAGGCAAGCACTTTAGTCTGGTTGATGCATTTTGACCACTGGGCTAGAGCGTGATTAACAACGGCCTGGATTCATCTGATGGATAGATCTGACGGCTGTGGAGGATCGTTCCTGCCTGGCTCACACCTGTGCAGGGTGGCCCAGTGGTTGTCTGACAGACTCCAAAATTCTTTTTATTTTTTGGCCAAACGCACACAGAAGCTAAAACGTTAGCTGCACTTCTGTTTCTGAAATTTTCTAACCAACTTAATTCATTTCATGCACAGGACCTCTCCATCTAAAACATCTGCCAAAAGGCTTTTGTTTCATCAGACATTCTTTAACAAGACAAACCATTTTGTAATCATACATCTGAAATTATCTTTGTTTCAGTTCAGAATATATCAGTGGCAATGGAGCGAAACAAAATGGTTCGCTAGTATTACAGGTAAGTGTATGTAACCCTAGAAAACAAAAACACATCGAACATCACATTCTCTTCATTTCCTCTTCATTATAAACCCACCTATTCCATCCTGCTTTATTATGCCATGTTTCGAGAGACAAAAAATGTCAAGATCAAAGCCGCCGAGCCCATACCTATCCACCAGCGAACCTGGATCCGGTGGCTGCGGTGGGGTTGTTGTGTTAGTGTATTGCCTTCCCTGTTCTTTCTTACCACCTTTTCACCTTCTTCTCTGAATTATGTCGTTCTAGTAGACTATTCCACCTGCTGTCGTAAAATGCAATTGGTCCTGATTGTTCAGATTCCTTGACCTTTGTAGTTCAGGACGTGCCTTAAGCTGTGTTATTCCAAAACCTGGCTTCTTTCTTGTGTAGATGGTGATAACAATCTAGTGTCTGTCGCTCTTCGTTGTAGGTTTCAGTTGCAATTGCCTGCTTGCGTGGCGTAGCCCTGGGTTGGGCTTTTTCTGCAATGCCTCAATTCTGCTTTGCCCACTTGTGCAGTATGGGGCTGATCTGCCGTCCCTCCTCGTGTCCGGGTGTTCGGTTTTCTTCTTAACCTTCACCGCGGCCTTTCCTGTAGCGCGTTCTTGAATGCATCACCACTCTTTATCTCTTCTTTAGGATTCACGAGGACGAAGACCTTTTCTTCCAATGGACTGCATAAAGAAATGGTTATCATTTTTGTTCAAGATGGCAACCAAAAAAAAGTTCATTGTTGTATAAAAAATGTTCAGAACTACATAAAGAAGATAACTAGAGATGCTACCAAATGATTCAAGTTGCCAGAGTCTCCCCGTGAGTGCAAATGATAATGGTGAACGCGATTTATTCAACTAAGTAGGTGACTGAAGCATAAAAATAAAGTTAATCTGATTCCCCCAAATAAATTATCTCCAACCACGACTCAAACTTTGAAAATTTCCAAGTCTTCAAATTTTCGAGCGTGTGTCTTCACAGAAACAAGGCAAGCTTGTTCTTGCTGGAGGACAGGAAACATATCACAATCAACTAACAGTCAGAGGAAAAGCTACTCAGGTTTGTGGATAAAACATGCCATGGCAACAAAGTGTCCACTCTTCCACACACAAAAAATGGTCATTCTTTAATTTAAACATGTCCAGGCTTCGACCCAAAAATGTCCGTGAATGTTTCTCAACCTAGCAAAGTGCTGAACGAAAAAAACATCGGAATAAGAAACTCCAACTTGTGGAACGCGGTAGTACGATCTCAGAATAAGAAACTCCAACCGCATTGACATACGTGGTTAGCAGGCCAAACTTGATAAAAGAACAGAATAAGAAAATCCAACTTGGGGACCTAGGCCAACCATAATTATTTAGCTTCTCTACATCGATCAACAATCTGCATCTGCCATGGCTAGCAGCACTACCTCTATCCGTTCCGTCCCAATCCATCAATCACAGCCAACTAATGGAGGCGACGGTGCTGAGTGTCGGCAAGTCGGTGGTGAATGGAGCGCTGAGCTACGCCCGATCTGCCCTGGCGGAGCAGGTGGCGCTCCAGCTCGGGGTCCAGCGTGACCAGGCCTTCATCAAGGATGAACTCAAGATGATGCAAGCTTTCCTGATGGCCGCGGACGATAAGCGGGAGGGCAACAGCAGGGTGGTCAAGGTATGGGTCAAGCAGGTCCGGGACGTGGCCTATGACGTCGAGGACTGCCTCCAGGACCTGGCGGTCCGTCTGGAGAAGCAGTCCAGGTGGTGGCGTGGCGCGGGCACACTGATGGCCCATCGCCGTGTGGCCATGCGGATGAAGGAGCTCAGGGCTAAGGTGGAGGACGTCAGCCAGAGGAACGTGCACTAGTCAACAGCTCAGCTGTCTCTAAGCACGCCACCGGCACCTCCAATGGCAGTAGCAGCGCCGATGCCTCGCTGTTTGGCATCAATGAAGGGAGGAGTATGACCAGGCAGCAGGACAAGCCAAGTGTGGATCTCACCCAACTGATCAACACGAGGGGCGATGATCTCAGAGTGATCTCGGTGTGGGGAGCAGGTGGTGGCCTTGGGCAAACGTCCACCATCTGGTCGGCCTACGAAAACCCAAATGTAAAGGTGAACTTTCCATGCTGGGCACCTCAGAATTAGTTGACCATCACCTTGAGTGCATCAGGAAGCTTCTTCACATGAGATACCTCTCTCTAAGAGGATGTGATGGCATTTATCACCTGCCAGATTCGTTGGGTAACCTGAGGCAACTCAAAACTCTAGATATCACGGGTACACGCATAATAAGGCTGCCATGGACCATCGTCAAGCTTAGTAAGCTACAGAACATTTGTGCTGGGGGCATAGAAGATAACGATGATGACAGACTTGAAATCAAGACATGTCAAGAAGATCTACCTGAGGTAATGAGAAACAGGCTGTGTAACATTACTTGCTCTTCAATTTCATTTTGTGTGGCATGCTGTGCACCTCAGCTTCTGAAAAAGAAGATGGGTATGGATGTCGACGTGAACAGGTGTGACGTATGCACCATGTGCTGCTGCAACATATTACCTCTGTTGGCCACGCGGCAAAGTACACGTGGTGTTGCAGTGCCAAGAAGAATTCGCAGACTGAAAGCCCTGCAAACATTGGGTATTGTCAACATCACACGGGCAAAAGCTGTTCTGCAAGACATAGAAGAGCTTACCCGGCTGCGCAAGCTAGGAGTGATTGGCGTCAACAAGAGAAGCAACCAAGATTTGCTTTCGGCAATTGCAGGTCTCAGCTGCTTGGAATCGTTGTTAGTGCAGTCACTGGGATATCCTGGTTTATCTAGCTGCTTAGATGACATCTCCTCACCTCCAGCAAATCTTCAGAGCCTCAAGCTGTTAGTGCAGTCACTGGGATATCCTGGTTTATCTAGCTGCTTAGATGGCATCTCCTCACCTCCAGCAAATCTTCAGAGCCTCAAGCTGTTAGTGCAGTCACTGGGATATCCTGGTTTATCTAGCTGCTTAGATGGCATCTCCTCACCTCCAGCAAATCTTCAGAGCCTCAAGCTGTTAGTGCAGTCACTGGGATATTCTGGTTTATCTAGCTGCTTAGATGGCATCTCCTCACCTCCAGCAAATCTTCAGAGCCTCAAGCTGTTAGTGCAGTCACTGGGATATCCTGGTTTATCTAGCTGCTTAGATGGCATCTCCTCACCTCCAGCAAATCTTCAAAGCCTCAAGCTGTACGGCAACATTGTAAAATTGCCCGAATGGATCCAGGGGCTCACAAATCTCGTCAAGCTGAGGCTACAGAGCTCAAGGATTGTGGAGCATGATGCTGCTATACAACTCCTTCCGAAGATACCGAATCTGTCTAGTCTGCGCCTGTGGAGGGAGTCGTTCGTGGACAACAAGGTTCGTTTCAACTTCTGTCAAGGTGCATTCCCGAGCCTGGTGGTACTGGAGCTGGATCGCCTAGCTGACCTGAAATCGGTGAAGTTTGAAGAAGAAGCCACCCCGAAACTCGAGCTGCTGCAGTTTCGTGACTGGACTTCTCAAGCCAGCACTGGGCTGCCATCACTCCCAAGCCTTATGGAATTCATGCTCATGGAGTTCCACGACGGCTACAAGGATAATTTTGTGGAAGAGCTTAGGGGTGAGCTGGCAAAGAATCAAAATCAACCGGCTCTGAAGAGGCAGTGAGCAGAGCTCTATATTTATCAATTTGAAGCTTCCATTTTTTTTCAACCAATTCAATGTGTTTCTTATGGAATTGTTTCTTGTGTTTCTTTGTAATGTATGTGTCTGTTACACATCTGTCAGTTTCAGTAACCGTGCTATGAAGAATAAATTGTGTACTAAGGCATTGTAACACAGAAGTAGAAATCATCCGGTATGTGTTTTGATTGTTTCTCTATTTTTAACTCTGAATACCCATCGTCAAAATCCTGGATAGGCCATGGATGTGGCATGCACCATGCTCTTCTCTGATCATGTATATGCCACTAAATGAGTAATTTAGGCAGGTGTGAGTCAGTGGCGGAGCTTGATCAGGATTTTTGGAGGGGCCATCTAATGCAAAGATTAGGAAAAAGTGCATCGTTAATGACTAAATGCATGTTATTGATATGGCAGAACTAAATTAGCTTTGGGGGGGGGGGGGGGGGGGGATGGCCCATGTTAGCCCTCGTGAAGCTCTGCCACTGTGTGAGTAGACCACAAAAATGTCAAGAGAAATTAACTTTTGTTTTATGGGATGACAAATAGAGCATGTGCTCTGTCATAGTTTATGCATGTTCTTTCGCATAATGCAGCAATAGAGGCTGTGTATACAGTTAACAACTAAATCTACCTTGTTTAAACCCAGGTGTCAACTACTCCCTCCGTAAATTAATATAAGAGCATTTAGATCACTGAAATAGTGATCTAAACGCTCTTATATTAGTTTACAGAGGGAGTATATTTTTCTATAGACTTGGTCGAAATTAAAGAAGTCTGACTTAAACAAATCTAGAACTTCAATAATTTTGAAATGGAGGAGTATTAAAATAGACCGTTCACAGGCAGTCCAATTTCCAAAATCATGGTATGCTATTCAGTCAAACAAAAAAATCATGGTATGCTAACTTCTAATAACTGTACATTGGCTGTAAAATACAGTACAAATCCAATGGCAGTACAAGCATGTACACATCTGAAGGTGCAAACAGCAAGACCCAAGACTCCAAAAAGTAACATCCCCATAAAAGTGAAGCCACCAAAAAGGTTACAAGGCCCTAAACAGAGACCCCAGTTCAAGATTTGGTGCGTTTTGATAACATCTAACATCACAAAAGCTAGCTTGATGATAGCGCTAATGCTACAAAAGCTACTCCCTCCGTTCCTAAATGTAAGTCTTTGGAGAGAATTCATTATGGACCACATACGGAGCAAAATGAGTGAATCTACGCTCTAAAATGCATCTATATACATTCGTATGTGATCCATAGTGAAATCTCTACAAAGACTTATATTTAGGAACGGAGGGAGTAGCAAATATCTAATACGTAGTACACATATTACTTTGGGAGGAATCGACTAATAATGCCATATTACACAACACACAAAAGATAAGAGATTGAAACTTCTACTGCAGATTCACATTGCTCGGAACCAAAATGCAGCAGGACCTTACCGGGATGTCGAAGTTTTCAGCCTTGCCGAACCCTGGAGACGGCGTCCGCGGAAACGCGGTCAATGGTGGCGGCGATCTCTGCGGGTCGATGACGCCGGAGGAGACGGCGGTGCTCCGGTGGAGGAGGCAGCGCCCTGAACCGGGTTCCAACGGCAATCGGTCGAGAATGCGGGGAGCGTCTTGCTCCGCTGTGTACCTCCCAGCGGCCGCGCTCTGGAATTTGGGGCCGCGCGCGGCTGGCCCGGGGAGAAGGAAAGAGGGGGCTGTGCCGGAGCGAGCGGAGGAGGCGCCGCCAGGGGAAAGGGCCGTTTGGCCTGGCCCTGCTTGGAAGTTCTCTTTCTGCCTCTTCTGACATTGACAACTAGATCGGTTCGTGTCTTGGCGCAAGGAGGTCACAACGTTTTGACAAAACGTGTAACAATTTATCGATAGGAACCCAGGTATAGCATGTGCAGCCAATCAATTGTGTTAGAAGCAAAATATAATGAAACTGAAAATGAACATCAGGCTATAAGACATTTGAATAGAGATAAAACAAGACCATACATTACTTTTTACGACAGAGAGGTAGGAATCAATATCTAAAGTCTACTAGAAGAACGCCCTAAGATTATTTCTATCGGCACTTCCTAAATCAAGCACATAAGATTATTTCTATCGGCAATATAAAATACTAAACATTAGAAAGAAAGGGACAATGTCCACTAACCATGCAAATATTCTGACCATGGGATATTTAGGCTGGCGTATATGAGAAATCAAAGCTAAAAATGACTCGATGAGTTATGGATACATCAATAAATATTGTAAAAAGTGATAAAACAAATCTGCAGCAACTCGCAACCCCACGAACTCGTATTCGCAATGAGCAAGTTAGTGAGGCCGCCACGGTAGGCTAGCACCAAGGGACAAGGGCAACAACCGCCTTCCTATCCAACCTACTGATTCTGCTGGCGCTACTTTCATCCTAAGCCTTTGAGTACCGCTAGTGTGTTGCCACATACGTAGAAACTACGAGCTGAAATTTTCATCCAAATCATGAAAAATGTTAATGTTCCTCTCCTCTCCCATCCCTCCTGTGAACATACCCAATTCGTGGTTGGCTCGCTACATTCAGCGTAGCTCTGATGTGCACTGCCCTCGCTCTTAATTAGTTGCCGCAGTGCCACGCATCTACGCCAACAAGCTGGGGAAACAAATATAAATGTTACACCGGGTCAAAATCAACCATCCCACAATCGTAACAATAGAAAAGATAATAACCAAAATTTAACAGAAGAACTACTGCTTGGCTCCCAGATCCATCTCGATAGCCCTTGATCTGCCTGTTGAGCTTCTCCTAGCCGCCTCAACATCACGTCATTACCAAACATGTAGTGGATGCCTAGGGGGACAAGGATTAAGAAATAACATGAGGTGAAAATACGATTGCTATCAATTCCATAAGACGATCCAAGTAATTTGACAAAACAGATCGGGAGCATCTTGTATAATCTCAAAAAAGCAACTAAAAATATGAGAATGAATTGATGAAAATCAGCCCCTGCTCTCATTCATGCTCGCTTTTGTAATGGGAGGCAAGGAATGGGGATACCGGGAGAAGAAAGGACCACATGGACGGCAAGCCTCCACCACCGGCAAGTGGGGTTGCTTCACATCCAATCTCCACGGCCGCCGCCTCCATGGGGACGAACTCCCATGTTCACAACTGAGCTCCCAATCGGCCGCTGCCTTGCCGACCTTGACGACGAAGTAGTCCCTCCCATCGATCCCATTCGCAACGGAGGCAACACCCATCCCAGCGGACGGGTCCGCGGTGAGATCCCTACTGGATTGTGGTCGCGCCTCCCCAAACCTCACCACGGGACACATGAGAGGGCGTCGTTGCCATGGTCAGGCTTGGATGGGGAAAGGAGGCGACATAGCAGCAACGGCGCCTTCGGCGGGATTGGTGGCGACGGCGGTGGCGAGCGAGTGGGAGGACGGCGGCGGCGAGAGAGTAGGAGGGTGGTGGCGGCAGTCCATCGGCCGCCGTGACGTGAGAGGAGGATGGGGATGGGGCCGCGATCTGGACATATGGAGCGGCCGAGAGGAGGGGAAGCAGGCGGCTAGGTTTTTCCATCGTGCGGGGTTTGGGAGAGGTCAAACGAGAGGGGTTTTTTCGTGCGGGAGGCAGAACAACGAGGGCGGATGTAGGGAGACGGGACGCGGTCGGTTGGCAGGAAAAGGAAAGCTACACATTTTTTAGGCAGTAGAGATGATTGATGATAAGAAAGGGAAAATCACATCAATATAAGGAAATATCCCATCAATACTTGATTGATTGCGATTTATTTTTTATATGGTAACTAATCTGATCATCAATACTTGATTGATTGCGATTTATTTTTTATATGGTAACTAATCTGATGGGTTTATGTGGGTGGTGAAGCGAAAAGGCAAGTGGGAGGGAGACGAAATAAAAACCAGCGAAATAAAACCAACGAAAGTGGTGAGGCGAAATAAAACTAGCGAAAAATAACCGGCGGACTATTCACCAACTGCTCCATTAGGAGTAGAGATACATGCCTTATTCAGAGCAAAGTGAAAATAGCAACATGCCACAAGGTGCTACCTTCCATTACAAAGTCGACAACGAAAATCTAAACGCTATACATTTCCTGTTCAGAAGAACAGCAAAAGGGCAAACATGCTGCCTTGGGCGATACGAAACAAAAGGTCGATGTTCTAGCTCCATTGTGTTAGCCACCTCAGTCTTGCGATGCTTGGCATCCTGTATAGCCACATCTTTCTTCAGATTTTGGAGCCTCTTAGAATAAAGTTGCCCTTTCAAGGAAACAATATATCAATACGAACTGTGTTTTTTATTTTTATTGTGGTGTGAACGGAGGAAAAAGGATGATGCACGACTACAAAACACTAACCTACAACCTGATTATCAACCAACTATATACTACTCAACTAAATCAGAGAGGGATCTCCTGGGCACTAAGTTGTTGTAAAAGGTTTTTAGGGTCCCCACTTTATCATCAGCCTAAAAATAAAACATAAGGTGGAGGGCAAGGGAAGGACTAAAATAAAAAGGAGTAGTCACTTGGTAGTGCATACTGGAAAGACATTTTGCTGGTAAGGATCTCCTCTACTCACAAAAAAATAAAAATATAGGAAACGAGCGTTGCGCAGGATAGATCAACCCAATACAGTAAGTTTAGATCAATAGCAATATTAGAAGAGCGAGACAGTCAGTTATACCAAAAGCAAGACAAGCCAGAAGTTCATGAGAAAGGGGAGATATATATTTAGTGGCAAAAGTAAGCCAAAATGATGGGTTCTCGTTAAGAAGATAAAATAGTTGGGTTATTAGACAGCGAAAGCAAGCCAGAGCAGCGGATTAGATTCCTATATAGTTTTAACAATCCTATATACTTCCAATATAAAGAACCAGCGATGCATCAATATAACTAATATATATAGTGGCCAACATGAAGAATGCCATAATTCTTAGAGCGGTGCCCTCTTACATAAGGCGAGGACAATCAGACGTTCGCATAACACATCACAACAGCTAGTGGTATGACATTTGGAAGTTATTGGGGCCAAAGCCAACCATAGGGCTAAGAGAAAAATGCGTCTGCACATGAAGCATTATCATTAACTTGGAATGAAGGGTTCTACTTTGAAGTGTTTGTGAAGGACATGGTGTAAAAGTAATGGCCCAGGATCACCGTGACACTTTAATCTCAACATCAATACACCTCCAATACCACTAAGGGAAAACAGAGTTAAAATTCAGTTCAGAACGAAATATAAACAACAGTGGTCAAAATGCACAATCCTTGCTCAAATCAAAATGATAATCACCAGATGCTATATATTTTGGCTCCCTCTCAGATCAAATTTATTTACAATTATGGAGGATTGTTCTTAACAAAGTAATCAACAAAGAAGTGATCGCCAATTGCACTGTCTACTTATGTCGTTATGAATGCAAATGCATTCTATTGATCTCCAGATTTCACCTAATTGATATTTTCATTCCCTCCATTCGAGAACATATACATTCGTTTAAAACAAAATCTATTTAGGATAAAGTGTTCCCACATAGCTTATGTCCGTGTTTCCTCTTAAATTAAATGTATTAGAAACAATCATCAAGAAGATAAAGAAAAAATACATATTTTATCATTGCAAAAAGATCGCGGTTCAAGGTAAGGCGCTTCAGAGGAAGGGAAGAAAACAATATCACAGAGACTTCTTTTCACCTCTAAAGGTCTGAATCTTACCTGACATGTAGTTCAAGGGAGAAGTTGCTTCTGCCACCGCTCGCTGGTTGTGTGTCTGATAATTCCTCCCAGAGTGAAATCATCCACCATAAATTCTTTGTCATATGAAGAAACTGGCAACAAAAGAACCCCAAAAAATCAGTAATTAACTATTTCGCTACATTAAGGTGAAGGCATGAAGCTAACAAACAGCACAACCAAAAAATTAATGTCTGCTTATTGGGCCTATGCGGCAGGGTCGTTATCCAAAATCATGTGTGGCATCATCCAACACGACGTTAAGCATCCCACGGCGAGTGGTTCAGCGACATGGCATAGTACAGGGACCAGCAAGGCGAGAGAAGTAGGAGGCAAGGGCAAAGCATGCAAACCTGTTGTGGGCTGACAGACAGGGAGGACTTCACAGGTGCTATAGTCGGCGGTATTTCCTTTTGGGTTGTCTTGATTCCATGGTCCTCACTGGTCACTGCAGTGTACTGGCATGAGCGGCGGACTACACAACCCTTCCAGCGATGGCAACGGCCGCACCGGCAAGAGACACAATAGAAACCAGCAAACCAAGACAACGGCATGGGCGGTCAGAGAGAGAGAGAGAGAGAGAGAGAGAGAGAGAGAGAGAGAGAGAGAGAGAGAGAGAGAGAGAGAGAGAGAGAGAGGCATGGTGGCGACCTACGAGCATATGCTTCCTTGTTTGTAAATATCATATGGCATTATGAGAGAAAAATGAAGAATCAAATAAGGACTAAAGCTGACTGATACGTCTCCAACGTATCTATAATTTTTGATTGTTCCATGCTATTATATTACCCCTTTTGGATGTTTATGGGCTTTATTTTACACATTTATATCATTTTTGGAACTAACCTACTAACCGGAGGCCCAGCCCGTATTGCTGTTTTTTTTGCCTATTTCAGTATTTCGAAGAAAAGGAATATCAAATGGAGTCCAAATGGAATGAAACCTTCGAGAGCGTGATTTTTGGAACGAACGTGATCCAGAGGACTTGGAGTGCAAGTCAAGAAGCAGCCGAGGCGGCCACGAGAGGGTAGGGCGCGCCCACCCCTACAGGGCGCGCCCCTTGTCTCGTGGGCCCCTCGGGCGGCCACCGACGTACTTCTTCCTCCTGTATAAGCCTACGTACCCGAAAACATCCAGGGAGCCAACGAAACACAATTTCCACCGTTGTAACCTTCTGTATCCGTGAGATCCCATCTTGGAGCCTTCGCCAGCGCTCTGCCAGAGGGGGAATCGACCATGGAGGGCTTCTACATCAACACCATAGCCCCTCCGATGAGTTGTGAGTAGTTTACCACAGACCTTCAGGTCCATAGTTATTAGCTAGATGGCTTCTTCTCTCTTTTTGGATCTCAATACAATGTTCTCCCCCTCTCTTGTGGAGATCTATTCGATGTAAACTCTTTTTGCGGTGTGTTTGTCGAGATCCAATGAATTGTGGGTTTATGATCAAGTTTATCTATGAGAAATATTTGAATCTCCTCTGAATTCTTTTATGTATGATTGAGTTATCTTTGCAAGTCTCTTCAAATTATCAGTTTGGTTTGGTCTACTAGATGGATCCTTCTTTCCATGGGAGAAGTGCTTAGCTTTGGGTTCAATCTTGCAGTGTCCTTACCCAGTGACAGCAGGGGTTGCAAGGCATGTATTGTATTGTTGCCATCGAGGATAAAAAGATGGGGTTTATATCATATTGCATGATTTTATCCCTCTACATCATGTCATCTTGCTTAAGGCGTTACTCTGTTCTTATGAACTTAATACTCTAGATGCAGGCAGGAGTCGGTCGATGTGTGGAGTAATAGTAGTAGATGCAGGCACGACATGATGCCTATATACATGATCATGCCTAGATAATCTCATAATTATTCGCTTTTATATCAATTGCTCGACAGTAATTTGTTCACCCACCGTAATACTTATGCTATCTTGAGAGAAGCCACTAGTGAAACCTATGGCCCCCGGGTCTATCTCTTATCATATTTGCTTTCAATCTACTTTTATTTGCATCTTTACTTTTTGCATCTATATTATAAAATACCAAAAATATATTCATCTTATCATACTATCTCTATTAGATCTCACTTTCGCAGGTGGCCGTGAAGGGATTGACAACCCCTTTATTGCGTTGGTTGCGAGTTCTTTGTTTGTTTGTGTTGGTGCGTGGGACTTTTGAGGAGCCTCCTACTGGATTGATACCTTGGTTCTCAAAAACTGAGGAAAATACTTACGCTACTATTGTTGCATCACCCTTTCCTCTTCAAGGAAAACCAACGCGAGCTCAAGACGTAGAAAGAAGGATTTCTGGCGCCGTTGCCAGGGAGGTCTTCACTTAAGTCAAGACATACCAAGTACCCATCACAAACTCATCTCTCTCGCATTTACATTATTTGCCATTTGCCTCTCGTTTTCCTCTCCCCCACTTCACCCTTGCCGTTTTATTCGCCATCTCTTTCCCAATCTCCTCCTCTCTCTCTCTCGCTCGCTTTCTTCCGCCTTGCTTTTGTTTGCCGTTATGTCTGAAATTGGGGAGATTATCGTCGATATGGACAATAGTGATAACATGGAAAATTCCGAGGCTCCGGCCAAAGAAGCCCCTATCTTGCATACTAAAAAGTTTCGAATCCGTAGTGGTAACATCATTGGAAAATGTGTTATTCAAGATTTCTTTACTTGTGCTGGTGCTTTACCTTCCATGGGTGGTTCTATTCTTCATAGAACTATTAGTCTTGCGGATGCCATTGCTATGCTTATAGTTGAACTTGAAAGACAATTTATGCATATGCATCCTTGCATACAAAGAATTTTTCTGAAATTTTCCAATATTGAGCATTCTTCTGTTAAACGCGTTGTTACTATCTTTTTGACTCATGAGTTTAGATTTATCATAAGAGAGGTCAAAGAAATCTTTGCACACTATAGGGTGGACGCCGGTCGTCCTCCCATAGAGGCGATCCTCTATGATCAAGAGGAATTTAGGCGTTTTCAATCTTCGGACTATGTTGCTTTCAATGAAAACCTTAGAAAAAGGGTTCCTACCAAAGTCTTGGTTGATAGAATTAACGAACTTAATAATGATTTTTTCCTTCGAAACAATGAGCTAGGATACTCTCTTGAGTATAGGCTCACGAGATTTTGCCAAAAGAATGCTTTTAGTGATGAATTAGTTGTGCATTATGAAGGGCCAAGGGAGGAACCCGTTCCTCCTGAGATTGATCTTGGGGACTTTTCTCCCTCTAAATTTAGCCCTTTTGATTACTTTTGCTTGCCTCAAAGAAAACTTGCTGCCGAACGTAGATAATATGATATGAGCTTTCAAGATCTATCTTATTATTATGGCACTACTTAGGTTCTGTCTTCGCTTTTATGCCTAGCTAGGGGCGTTAAACGATAGCGCTAGTTGGGAGGCAACCCAATTTTATTTGTGTTTTTTGTTTTTGTTCCTATTTAGTAATAAATCTTGCATCTACCTTCTATTTAGATGTGTTTTTATCTTTTAATTAGTGTTTGTGCCAAGTAGAACATATAGGATAACCTATGATGATAGTTGATTTGATTCTGCTGAAAAATAGAAACTTTGCGCGCCCGAATATAGTTTTGTTAAATCACAGAAACATGCTTTTGCGTTGATTCTTTTTTCTTCTGATCAATAGACAAATTTTCCAGGACTTCCTATTTTGGTAGGATTTTTAGAGTTCCAAAAGTTTGCGTTAGTTACAGATTGCTGCAGACTGTTCTGTTTTTGACAGATTCTGTTTTTCGTGTGTTGTTTGCTTATTTTGATGCATCTATGGCTAGTAAAATAGTTTATAAACCATAGAGAAGTTGGAATACAGTAGGTTTAACACCAAAATAAATAAATAATGAGTTAATTACAGTACCTTATGTGGTGGTTTTGTTTTCTTTCACTAACGGAGCTTATATGATTTCCTGTTGAGTTTTGTATTGTGAAGTTTTCAAGTTTTGGGTAAAGCTTTTATGGAGTATGGAATAAGGAGTGGCAAGAGCCTAATGTCGGCGTTCTGGGAACGGGGGTCCCCAGACTTGCCTGCCTGCGGCCTGCGGCGTGGCTCAAGTGGGGGCCCAGTGCAGCCCAGCTTCATCAGCTCAAGCTCAAGACCCTCGCGAGGGGCCAAGCCTCGCGGGGCAAACGACAGGAAGCTTCCTCAGGAGCAGCCTCCTCAGGCAGGCTCGCGAGGAGGCGGAGAGATCAAGGCAGGGTACCTCCCAAGGGGCCCGTGACGCAAGCCATGACGATCGAGACCAGGCGGGTGCCAGGCGGGCGCCGGCCTGCGCAGAGTCCTTGTTTCCCTTTCGGTGCAAAGGGGGCAAGCACAGACCAAGACATCAGGCAAAGGTTACCGTTTCGGTGCAACAAGACCAAGACTAGCAGAACGGCCGGATGGAGGTCATCATGGAGCCCAGGACGACGTCATCGTCAGAGCCTTTGGCAGCCGAAGACCAACTTTAGTCAGGATAAGTGTACCAGATGTTCCCCTTTAAAATGGCCAATTGTTGGCGCCCTTCCCGCTCATTATTTGGGAAGAGGCCCAGGGCCTCCCTCTATAAATAGGACTATCCACCCATAGGGTAGAGGGGTCTAGAGGCATCAAGCATCTATCTCAAGAAGACGCATAGACTAGAGAGAGGCGACTGAACTCACCCCAGCAGTTCATCGCACCAGCTCAAGAACAGCCCGTCGCGAGGCTGTTCTCCCTTTGTACTGTTTATCATCAGCCCCTGAGGCAATCCACCACACCACACACTGGAGTAGGGTATTACACCATAATGGTGGCCTGAACCAGTATAAATCTAGTGTCCCTTGTGTGTTCTTCTTTCTAGCCTAGATCCTTGCGAGACTTCGACGCGTAAGCTGGTAGGGGAAAGATCTTCGTGCGCACCCCAGTGTTCAAACCTCAAGGGTCTGTCGGAACACGAAATCCGACATTTGGCGCGCCAGGTAGGGGTGCGCCGGAATCTTCCTTTCGCCAGTCGTGTGTGCTCTCCCGCCGTGTCCATGGTTGACGCTCGACGAGCTCGCGCCGAGCGTCGGGCTGCTCTCGCCACCCGCGTCGCCCAGACGGCGCCCGTCGGCGGTCGCCCCCGTCGTTCCCCGTCGCTTGCCGCCTCGTCGCTGCATCCTTCGGTGCGGTGCGACGGCCGCACCGCCACCCCGTCGCTGACTCTAGCCGGTTCGTTGTCCCATGCCCGTCGCGGCCCCACGGATGCACATGCCGCGCTGCTCCTGGCGCGTGAGCTCCTGCACTACCGTCCCGTCGATGACCTCTACGAGGACTGGCTCGCCCGCATCACCGAGCTCGTCAGTGCCGCAGGGGGCTCTCCCATGCCGTCCCTCTCGTTGCCTCGCCCTCCATCCTACGCAGGAGGTGAGGAGCAGGAGGTGCCTCCACCACCTCCTCCCCAAGAAGGCGCCCCGGCTCTAAGGCGCGCGGCCCCAGGACGAGACCCTCCGCGTCCGGCGCTTGCGCGACAAGAAAGGAGCTGCCAAGAGATCCCTCGTCCCCAAGAAGGTGCTCGCGTGCTCCCAGCACCGGAGCGCCATGACCGCATCCCTGCACCACCACATCAAGACCCTGCACTGCTCCAGGTAGTGGCGCGCGGGAATCCCCAGGAGCAAGTCCCGCATCAGCAGAGAGCTCTGGTGGCCACTGCAGGCTGCCGCGCCTTCACCTCCGAGATACGCAGCGTCGCATGGCCCGACAAGTTCAAGCTGGACCTGCCTCCTCGCTACGACGGCACTGCGGACCCCGCGGAGTTCCTCCAGCTCTACGAGCTGGGCATCGAAGCCGCCAACGGGGACGAAAAGGTCATGGCAAATTGGTTTCCCATGGCGCTCAAGGACGGTGCCCACACCTGGCTCCTGAACCTGGCTCTCGGCACGATCTCCTCCTGGGACGAGATGTGCACCCACTTCATCGCCAACTTCCAAGGTACTCGCGACCGGCCCCCGGCCATGAGTGACCTGCGCCGCATCAAGCAACAGCCAGGAGAGACCCTGCATAAGTACATCCAGCGCTTCAACAACTCCCGCCTCAAGATCCCCAGGGTGACTGAGGAGGCCATCATCTCAGCCTTCTCCGATGGCGTGCGTGACATCAAGATGAAATAGGAGCTAGCAATCCATGAAGACCTGTGCACATCACTGGAGCTGTTCAACTTGGCGACCAAGTGCGCCAGAGCTGAGGAAGGGCGCCTCTCCCTCCTCGAGCTTCTGGCTGCCGACCCGGAAGAGAAGAAGCCCAAGGTCAAGGATGTGAAGCGCAAGGGGGCTGCCGTGCTCGCAGCGGAGCCAGACACCAAACGAGGCAGAGATCAGCCTGAGTCATCCAAGGGCAGCCGGTAGTGCGTGTACCACGACCTCCACACCCACAACACCACTGAATGTCAAGAGCTCAGGGCCATGCGAGATGGGCGTATCGGCTGACGTCCCGACCGCAATGACCGGGGCTATGGCCGAGGAGGAGGAAGAGGTGGATGATGGGAAGACCGTGGCCTTCGCCAAGGGTGGCGTGACTGACCTCGCGAGGACCGCTGGCAGGACCAGCCTCGCGAGGGAGGTTGGAGGGATCAGCCTCGTGAGGACCGCCCTCAAGGCAACGCATGCCTTCCTCCTCTGCCACCACCGCCAAGGAGGAATGAAGACCATCACCAGGACGAGGGGGCTGGGGGCTTCCAGGAGTCGCGCGCAATCGCTTGCATCCTGGGCGGCGCTCAGGCCCCAGCCTCTCAGCGCATCCTTCAAGCAGTTTGCTCGCGAGGTGAATGCAGTCCTCCCCAAGCTTGAGGCCACGCGCCCTCTCAGGTGGTCAACATGCGCTATCACGTTTAGCTCAGCGGATCAGCTCGAGTGCATAGCAACGGCCGGAGTCCTCCTGATGCTTTGTTCCCCAATCATCAGCAATGTGCAAGTCACCAGGACCCTCATCGATGGCGGATCTGGACTCAACGTCCTGTTCGTCGAGACATTCAACAATCTCCAAGTGTCATACGATCAGCTTCATCCAACCAAGCCTTTCTCAGGAGTCACTGATGGTTGCACTGTTCCAGTAGGGCAAGTTCGCCTTCCTATCACCTTTGGGCAGCACAACAACTACCGCACCGAGCTCATTGACTTCGACGTCGCGCACATTCGCCTGCCATACAATGCCATCCTCGGGTACCCAGCCCTGGCCAAGTTCATGGCAGTAACTCACCATGGCTACAATGTCCTCAAGATGCCAGGAAGCGGTGGAATCATCACAGTGCCTTGTGAGGAAAGGGACGCAGTGTGTTCTCTTGAGCGTGCCTTCCAAGCCGCGGCAGTCGAAGACCCAGATCGTAGGAGCGGGAGGCTCCCCGAGGCGGTCCCTAAGAAGTAGAAGGCTTCACCTGGCCCAAACCCTCGCGAGGCAGACCCCTCCGGAGGCGTTGCGCCAGGATCCGCGCCCGTCCAAGGGGCGCCACCCTCTGTCGCATAGGAAGGCGCGCCCGGCACCCTCCTCGGGCAGGGCTCGGGGGCTCTTTCTTGGAGAGCCACTGACTTTGCCAAGGTCACGAGGGAGGCGCTCGGGCACCACTTAGAGGCGTGCTTCAAGGCATGTTTCCCTCAGGAAGGCATGAGGCAAGGAGGGCCAAACCCTCAGGAGTTCATCGTGAGGAACATTCAGGAGCTGCAGGAGTCAAGAGTCATGCGCGGCAGCCACCGCCTACCCGCCGCCACGATGATGCTCCGGCCGCCTTTCCCGGGGCAGCATTCCGGCCGGCGTCCTTCCGCGTCGAAGACCTTGAAGAGCATCAAGGAGGCGCCATCGTAGTCGAGGTGGATTATGAGGGCGCCCCCTGTCCGGCAGACCCGGGCGATCTCGCCCCAGCCATGGGTCATGTAGACCTTGCCCGGAGCGACAACTTCGACCTCCGCTCCGGTCACAGGGGTACTGCAGTCAGCGTGCTACAGCCAGAGCTCGAGAGGCCCCCTCGGCGGGATCTCGAAGGCGAAGGAAGGAGGAAGGCGAATCCAAGATTGAGGAGGCATGGCAGAGTGGAGCACAAGATCGCGAGAGGAGCCCTCGGCATGGACTCCAGGAGGAACAACACGCACCGCCATGACCCACTGGCGTCGACGGCGGCACCGTCGGTGTCGCTCGGTGCCCTCTTCTCCAGAGCCCTCGATGCGGGCGTAAAGGGACAACGAGAACCCTGGCGGTGGCTGCTCGTACTAGGGCCTCGATACCTCTTGCCGCGTGCCCTCGTCTCGGCGGCAGAGGACTAGCCGCTTATTCGGCGGAAGCGGGTCGGGACCCTCTCGGGGGGCCTTCCCCTTCTCTTCTGCAGAAAACCGACGACTTGGTGCCATCGGCGTGAGGTGGAGCAAGGGCGAGGATGAAGGAGAAAGGAGTAGCAGGGGGAGATGAACTGGAACGGCTCGCGCCATTCCGTACTTATAGCCGGAGGAGGCCAACCGTCGGCCTCCACGATCGCAGGTAATCATGACCCGTTTTTGCATGCAGGGACTTGTCAAGTAATGCGGTTGCCGAGGCGTCATGGGGAAGTGGAGACGCCCACGTCCAATCAATCGCCATGCAGCGCCCGAGGCCGCATGCTGTTGGGTCCCGCGGCGCTTCGCACTTGCCCCTTCGCTTCTCTACTAAGACAAGTCCGGGCGCGCCTTGGGCCCGGGGGCTACTGTCGGCGTTTTGGGAACGGGGGTCCCCAGACTTGCCTGCCTGCGGCCTGCGGCGTGGCTCAAGTGGGGGCCCAGTGCAGCCCAGCTTCATCAGCTCAAGCTCAAGACCCTCGCGAGGGGCCAAGCCTCGCGGAGCAGACGACGGGAAGCTTCCTCAGGAGCAGCCTCCTCAGGCAGGCTCGTGAGGAGGCAGAGAGATCAAGGCAGGGTACCTCCCGAGGGGCCCGTGACGCAAGCCATGACGATCGAGACCAGGCGGGCGCCGGCCTGCGCAGAGTCCTTGTTTCCCTTTCGGTGCAAAGGGGGCAAGCACAGACCAAGGCATCAGGCAAAGGTTACCATTTTGGTGCAACAAGACCAAGACCAGCAGAACGGCCGGATGGAGGTCATCGTGCAGCCTAGGACGGCGTCATCGTCAGAGCCTTTGGCAGCCGAAGACCAACTTTAGTCAGGATAAGTGTACCAGATGTTCCCCTTCAAAATGGACAATTGTTGGCGCCCTTCCCGCTCATTATTTGGGAAGAGGCCCAGGGCCTCCCTCTGTAAATAGGACTAGCCACCCACAGGGTAGAGGGATCTAGAGGCATCTAGAGGCATCGAGCATCTTTCTTAAGAAGACACATAGACTAGAGAGAGGCGACTGAACTCACCCAGCAGTTCATCGCACCAGCTCAAGAACAGCCCCTCGCGAGGCTGTTCTCCCTTTGTACTGTTTATCATCAGCCCCTGAGGCAATCCACCACACCACACACTGGAGTAGGGTATTACACCACAATGGTGGCCTGAACCAGTATAAATCTCGTGTCCCTTGTGTGTTCTTCTTTCTAGCCTAGATCCTTGCGAGACTTCAACGCGTGAGCTAGTAGGGGGAAGATCTTCGTCCGCACTGAAGGAAATATGCCCTAGAGGCAATAATAAAGTTATTATTTATTTCCTCATATCATGATAAATGTTTATTATTCATGCTAGAATTGTATTAACCGGAAACATGATACATGTGTGAATACATAGACAAACATATAGTCACTAGTATGCCTCTACTTGACTAGCTCATTAATCAAAGATGGTTATGTTTCCTAACCATAGGCATGTGTTGTCATTTGATTAATGGGATCACATCATTAGGAGAATGATGTGATTGACATGACCCATCCCGTTAGCTTAGCACATGATCGTTTAGTATTCTGCTATTGCTTTCTTCATGACTTATACATGTTCCTGTAACTATGAGAATTATGCAACTCCCGTTTACCGGAGGAACACTTTGGGTACTACCAAACGTCACAACGTAACTGGGTAATTATAAAGGAGTACTACAGGTGTCTCCGAAGGTACATGTTGAGTTGGCGTATTTCGAGATTAGGTTTTGTCACTCCGATTGTCGGAGAGGTATCTCTGGGCCCTCTCGGTAATATTCATCACTTAAGCCTTGCAAGCATTATAACTAATGAGTTAGTTATGAGATGACGTATTATAGAACGAGTAAAGAGACTTGCCGGTAACGAGATTAAAGTAGGTATTGGATACCGACGATCAAATCTCGGGCAAGTAACATACCGATGACAAAGGGAACAACGTATGTTGTTATGCGGTTTGACCGATAAAGATCTTCGTAGAATATGTAGGAACCAATATGGGCATCCAGGTCCCGCTATTGGTTATTGACCGAGAATGGTTTTAGGTCATGTCTACATAGTTCTCGAACCCGTAGGGTCCGCACGCTTAACGTTTCGATGACAGCTTTATTATGAGTTTATAAGTTTTGATGTACCGAAGTTTGTTCGGAGTCCCGGATGTGATCACGGACATGACGAGGAGTCTCGGAATGGTCGAGACATAAAGATTGATATATTGGAAGCCTATGTTTGGACATCGTAATAGTTCCGGGTGAAATCGGCATTTTACCGGAGTACCGGGAGGTTACCGGAACCCCCCCGGGGGGTTAATGGGCCTACATGGGCCAAGAGGGAGAAGAGGGAAGGAGCCAAGAGGGGGCCGCGCGCCCCTCCCCCTCCTAGTCTGAATAGGACAAGGGAAGGGGGGCGGCGCCCCCCCTTTCCTTCCCCTCTTCCGCCTCTTTCCCCCCTTCTCCTACTCCTACTTGGAAAGAGGGAGTCCTACTCCCGGTGGGAGTAGGACTCCCCCCTTGGCGCGCCCTCTAGGCCGGCCGCCTCCTCCCCCCTGGCTCCTTTATATACGGGGGCAGGGGGCACCCCAAAGACACACAGGTTGATCTACGGATCGTTCCTTAGCCGTGTGTTGTGCCCCCTTCCACCATATTCCACCTCGGGCATATCGTCGCGGAGTTTAGGCGAAGCCCTGCGCCGGTAGAACATCATCATCGTCACCATGCCGTCGTGCTGACGGAACTCATCTCCGGAGCCTTTGCTGGATCGGAGGGCCGGAGATCGTCATCGAGCTGAACGTGTGCTGAACTCGGAGGCCCCGTACATTCGGTGCTTGGATCGGTCGGATCGTGAAGACGTATGACTACATCAACCGCGTTGTGCTAACGCTTCCGCTTATGGTCTACGAGGGTACGTGGACGAACACTCTCCCCTCTCGTTGCTATATCATCATCATGATCGTGCGTGTGCGTAGGAAATTTTTTGAAATTACTACGTTCTCCAACACGCACCCCAGTGTTCGAACCTCAAGGGTCTGCCGGAACCCGAAATCCAACACCTAAGCTTGGGGATGCCCATGGCACCCCAAGATATTCAAGGATAGCCAAAAGCCTAAGCTTGGGGATGCCCCGGGAAGGCATCCCCTCTTTCATCTTCGTTCATTGGTAACTTTAATTGGAGCTATATTTTTATTCACCACATGATATGTGTTTTGCTTGGAGCGTCGTGTATTATATTAGTCTTTGCTTTTTAGTTTACCACAATCATCCTTGCTGTACACACCTTTTGGGAGAAGCCCACTTGATTGAATTTGCTAGAATACTCTATGTGCTTCACTTATATCTTGTGAGCTTGATAGTTTTTGTTCTAGTGCTTCACTTATATCTTTTAGAGCATGGCGGTGACTTATTTTTGTAGAAATTGCTAGTCTCTCATGCTTCACTTATATTATTTTGAGAGTCTTTTAGAACAGCTGTAAGTGCATCTAGTGCCCCTTAGTGATTTTGGTGTATTGAAGACTTATAGGTTAAGGGACTGATGCTTTTGTGAGTGTACACATGTCTATAAGTCTATGAGGAGTTTGATATTTACAGAGAAAGTCGACCCCTAAAAATGAAGTTCTTAGTCTGAAGACTTTGGCTACCTGAAGACTTTCTAAAGACCTTGAAGACTTGGTATTCATTCGAGGAACATGAAGCGTGAAGACTCTTGTTTTCGTAGTTTCATTTTCTCTTTCTTGAGTCATAGGAAACACCGTACTGTTAAAGGGGGTCGAGGAAAAACTAAGGAAAATTTTCCATGTGATGCTCAACTCAAAATCCTACACCTACCAATCCCTTCGAGTGAAGCCATTGGAAATCTCATACAGTTCAGTCATATTCTTCAGTGACAGAGACGAAGTTCTTCTGGTCTCTGAGGAATTTGTTCTGGCTGAGGAGTTAGGAATTCACCGGTGTGAATTACCTACACAGTGAGGAACATGATAGCCCTGAGGATTTTGATAGTCAAAATTCCGACCGTTGCTGTGCTATGCGCCAGCGGTTCCAAAATATCTACCCACCTAACGGTCATATCAGACAAGGGCATTTATGTCTTATCATGTCGGTCTGCTCCCTAGGCTATAAATAGCCGCCCCCTTCAACCACTAGCCGGTTGGCTGCTCCGAGAGAAACTGACACTTGTCAATTGAGAGCATCCCATCCTCCGAGGACTTTGAGCGAAAATCATCAAGTGAGGAAAACACAAACCCAACACCTACAAACCCAAAGTGATTGAACATCACTGAAGAGATTGATCCTGCGTGGATCTGACGCTTGTTTCATTTGAAGACTGTGCTTCTTCCAGACGGTTAGGCGTCAAGGTCTAGAGAATCCAAGAGGAATTGTGGATCGCAGAGTGACCAAGTTTGTGAAGGTTCGGAAGTCACCTGAAGACTTACCACGAGTGATTGGGCGAGGTTTGTGTGACCTTAGCTCAAGGAGAATACGGTGAGGACTGTGTGTCCGGGATTGGGTGTCCTCGAGTTTAAATACTCAGCCGCTCCAACTACATGTACAACTGAGACAGCAGTTGGAACTGGTCTACCAAGTCATTGTCTTCACCAAGCCTACTGGTTCTATTTCCTCAACTCTTTCATTTCCTCATGTCTGTTGTTGTGTGCCTGTTCATATCTGTTTGAAGAGTTTGACTGAAGACTTTCTCAATTTCCTTAGATCAATTTCCTCAGATCAAAGGTCATGACTCATCCGATGAAGAGATTATTGGAATGATGAAGAATATGCTTTTCAACATCATGCATGGCATCCCCATCAATTATCATGATTTCTTCATGAGGACTCTGGCAAATGTTGCACTTTCTCCATTTGAGTTGAAGCCTTACGCGCCGTGGATCATGAGATTCCTCAGAACAAGGTCTTCACTCAACTACAAGGCTGATTTTCAGAATCACCTCAGCTACTTTCCCCCTATCAAAGTCCTCAAGCGGACAATTTCCTCATCTAATGAGAAGGGCAAGTCACCAGCCGTGATCGATGAAGGCATTTGTCCATTGGATGGTCAGTTCTGCAAAGCTGCATCTTACTCCACAAATGATGACTCTGCCACTCATGATACTACTGCCAATGCTACCAAGACAAGTCCTCAAGCTACTGCTCCTCGTGTGCTGACTGACTGTGAACTGCTGATAAGTCTTCACCAGAAGGTGGATCGCAACCACAAGTGGGTTAAACGTCAGTTTGGTTCTATTCTTCGCAACATGACTTCCACACATAATGCAATGAAGAAAAACCACTACTACCTCCATGAAGTGTTTAATCGCACCTGGGCTATTCTGTCACATCTATATGGTGAAGAAGATCTGAAGCAAATGGGCTTCAAGGAAGACTTTGACTGGTCTGCACCTCCACCGAAGAAATCCAAGAGGGTCAAGGTTCCTTCCGTGGTGGCCAGCTCATATTCTTCATCACGCACCATGGACGAGCATGAAGACTTGGATGACACTACAGCAGGCCCTACATCGACTCAAGACCCTGACAACGTTGGCGCCCCTCCATCAACATGATATTCTCCAGGGGCGTTAGTCCTCAGGTTCAACCCTTTTGGTCATTCGATGACAAAGAGGGAGAAATTTGAGTTAGTCTTCAAGCGGGTCTATCTTATATGGGTGTTTTTTGCTAAGTTACAACTCTCGTTCTTCTGATGACTTTGCTGGATCAAGTTGTAATTTTAAACTCTATTTGGACCTCATACTTTTGCTGTGTTCTTCTACATGCTTATTCCTCATTAATGTTAATGCACGCATGCTGAATTACATCAGTCACCATATTTCATCATGCATTTCAAATTCTTCATATTTATATCAAATGCGTGTATGAGTTGCAAGATATAGGGGGAGATCTCCATGATTATACTCTTCAAGTGTGCATTGCTTCAAAAGCAAATTCCTCACTATGCACATCTTCAGGGGGAGTTCTTCTATATCTTGCAATCAAATTCCTCAATATCAGTATTTACACTTCACATGTTTATCCCCGTTGAAAACTTAACCTATATTGTCATCAATCACCAAAAAGGGGGAGATTGTAAGTGCATCTAGTGCCCCTTAGTGATTTTGGTGTATTGAAGACTTATAGGTTAAGGGACTCATGCGTTTGTGAGTGTACACAGGTCTATAAGTCTATGAGGAGTTTGATATTTATAGAGAAAGTCGACCCCTAAAAATGAAGTTCTTCGTCTAAAGACTTTGGCTATCTGAAGACTTTCTGAAGACTTTGAAAGTGAAGAAATTGGTGTGACCTTGAAGACTTGATATTCATTCGAGGAACATGAAACGTGAAGACTCTTGTTTTCGTAGTTTCATTTTCTCTTTCTTGAGTCATAGGAAACACCGTACTATTAAAGGGGGTCAAGGAAATACTAAGGAAAATTTTCCATGTGATGCTCAACTCAAAATCCTACACCTACCAATCCCTTCGAGTGAAGCCATTGGAAATCTCATACAGTTTAGTCATATTCTTCAGTGACAGCGATGAAGTTCTTCTGTTCTCTGAGGAATTTGTTCTGGCTGAGGACTTTGGAATTCGCTAGTGTGAATTACCTACACAGTGAGGAACATGATAGCCCTGAAGATTTTGATAGTCAAAATTCCGACCGTTGTTGTGCTATGCGCCAGCGGTTCCAAAATATCTACCCACCTAACGGTCATATCAGACAAGGGCATTTATGTCTTATCATGTCGGGCTGCTCCCTAGGCTATAAATAGCCGCCCCTTCAACCACTAGCTGGTTGGCTGCTCCGAGAGAAATTAACACTTGTCAATTGAGAGCATCCCATCCTCCGAGGACTTTGAGCGAAAATCATCAAGTGAGGAAAACCCAAACCCAACACCTACAAACCCAAAGTGATTGAGCATCACTGAAGATATTGATCCTGCGTGGATCCGATGCTTGTTTCCTTTGAAGACTGTGCTTCTTCCAGACGGTTAGGCGCCAAGGTCTAGAGCATCCAAGAGGAATTGTGGATCGCCGAGTGACCGAGTTTGTGAAGGTTCGGAAGTCACCTGAAGACTTACCACGAGTGATTGGGCGAGGTCTGTGTGACCTTAGCTCAAGGAGAATATGGTGAGGACTGTGTGTCCGGGACTGGGTGTCCTCGAGTTTAAATGCTCAGCCACTCCAATCAGATGTACAACTGAGACAGCAGTTGGAACTGGTCTACCAAATCATTGTCTTCACCAAGCCTACTGGTTCTATTTCCTCAACTCTTTCATTTCCTCATGTTTGTTGTTGTGTGCCTGTTCATATTTGTTTGAAGACTTTGACTGAAGACTTTCTCAATTTCCTCAGATCAATTTCTTCAGTCTGTCCGTCTTCTTTCTTGTGTTATCCTGTGTTTACGCTTTCTGTACTCTGTGTTTGTCTTCATCTCGCCATGATGACTATGCTTGTGTTCTGTTATGTTTAATTCTGAGTACTTATTCCGCTGCTAGTAGTTCATCATTTAGGAATTTCCTCACCGGCAAATTCCTTAGTGAAGAATTCATAAAAATCGCCTATTCACCCTCCCTCTAGTTGATATAACGCACTTTCAATTGGTATCAGAGCGAGGTACTCCCTTGTTCTGTGTGATTTTGGTTTAACCGCCTGGAGTTTTTAGTTATGTCGACTGCAGGATTGAGGAACGTATCCTGCCCCATCTTCGACGGTCATGAGTATCCCCGTTGGAAGGCCATGATGAAGAAGCGACTCATGGCTATGGACAGTGAACTGTGGACCATCACTGAGATTGGCCTTACCGATCTATGCAAGATGGCGGAGGCTGATGACATTCGCAAGTACACTCTACTGAACCTCATGGCGAAGGATGTCATCTGCTCCTTTCTGTCCCAAAATCAGTCCAGGAACGTCATGCACCTTAATCACGCGAAGCTAATCTGGGACCGGCTTTCTGAGGTCTATGAAGGTCATCGTACTCGCCATGATCCTTGGTTTGAGGATTACAAGGATTATCTCAAAGAGATGACCTTCGCACCTGAATCGTCATCATCTTCACCGTGCCTCATGGCAGAGGGTTCCCAGGTAATTGAATGCTACCTTTCTGAATCTAGTGATGATGAATCAGGTGATGAATTTGGCACCAGCTATGTCAAACTTGCTTCCCTTGCCACTAAACAACAAAGAGCCTTGGAAAAGGTTCAATACATGCTTAATAAGAGCAATGATATGTTGGGTGAAGAAATGGATCAGTCAAAAGCATTGGTTGAGAATCTTCAGAGACTTCAGTCCAGGTTTGACAATCTTCAAGGTCATCATAACACTCTCCTATCTGATCACGAGAAGCTTTCTTATGAATTTCTTCAAAGAAAGCAAGATCTTGAAAAGCTAAGAGTGGATTATGAAGATCTTCAGAAGGAGCGCGATTCAATACTTGCTCAACAAATCAGCGCTACACAGGAAGAATTTGTTCCTCCATGTCTGAAGTGCATTGAACGTGAAACTGCTAATTCTTCACCTGAATGTTCAAATGCTTCTAATGCTACAAATTCTTCATATGTCTCTACTGTCACTAATTCCTCATCTGAGGACAATGCAAGTATCACTGATGATGCAGGGCTGAAGGAATTGTACATGACAGGCATGTACAAAAGCCTCAAAGGGCATCAGACTCTTTGTGATGTGCTCAAAAAGCAAATCCTCAACAGAAACCCTAGGAAAGAGGGTATTGCCTTTGAGAGGAAACTCAGTGCTGATGGAACATATTGGAAGCCTGAGTAGTACCCCAAAACCTCATGGGTTACTGCAAAGGGACCTCCAGTTGATCCATCCAACTTATCTGGCTTTACATGTGAATCTCCTCATTCTTCTGATGAGTCATTTGACTCTAACTATAAACTGTTCAAAAATCAGAATGGTGAAGTATTTGCTAGATATGTTGGGACTAACTGCAGGAATGGTTCCCCTATGAAGAAAATCTGGGTTCCCAAAAGTTGCCTTGAAAGTCTTCAAGTGAATGTCCTCATGACACCACCTGTGAAGAAAAGGAACTCCAGATCAAATTCTTCATATGAACCAAATTCTTCATATGGATCCAAGTCCTCAGGTGGACCAAATTCCTCACATGGATCAAATTCCTCAATAGAATCAAAGTCCTCATATGATCATCATCGTGCTAACCCTTCTGTTTCGCAGGGTAGAGCTAAGGGCTATGAATATGTGCATTATTCTTCAAATCATTATGTTCATAAGTCCTCGAAGAATTTCTCTGCTTATTCATATGCTTACCCTAACACCTCTTATGTGAAACGAAGTGGACTGTCGTCCATGCCACCTTTCTCATATGGTGCTCGCAGAGTGATGAATTCTTTGCCACCCCTCCATATGTGGGTGGTGAAGAAAAAGAACTAATCTCTTATGCAGGGTCAGGTTTCCAGTCGTGCTCAAAACGACTGAAGAATTTGCTGGAGACCTGAACAGTGCCTGATAGGACGCAGGCTAATCATCATGAAATGAACCTTCATTTCACACGTCCTCATACTGATTATCTGTTCTAATTGGTTGATGAAATTGACCTAATGATACTGATGTGATATTCTTCACTGATGAAGTATATGAGTTTGTAAGCTGCCCTAATTCATCTTCAGGATGATCAACCCAAAGCAAATGAGTGGGTCCTCGATAGTGGATGTACAAATCACATGACTGGTGACAAGAATCTCTTGATGGATGCTCCCTTATCACCGTCACATCTGAAGCATATCATCTTCGCTGACAAAGGCAAAAGTCAGGTATTAGGTCTAGGTAAGGTTGCGATCTCTAAGGACATACACATGGACAAAGTTATGCTTGTTGAGTCCTTAGGATACAACCTCATATCTGTCTCAATGCTTTGTGATCTTGATATGGTTGTTGTCTTTGGCAAGTATCGTTGTGTTATGATCATGGAAGTTGACAATTTCAAAGTCTTCGAAGGCTTTAGGAGAGGAGACTTGTACATTGTTGATTTCTCTACAGCACCACAACCTGCCGTATGCTTACTTGCAAAAGCTTCAAAAGGCTGGCTATGGCATCGACGACTTGGTCATGCTGGCATGAGGAATCTGCACACGCTCGCGAAGAAGAAGCATGTCATTGGCATTGAGAATGTCAAATTCCTCAAGGATCATTTATGCGGAGCCTGTGAAGCTGGGAAGATGACAAAGGCCAAGCATCCAGCGAAGACTATCATGACTATCACTCGACCATTTGAATTGCTTCATATGGATCTTTTCGGTCCTAATCATTATTCTGCTGTGACAAATGATGCATCTCTATATGGCTTTGTAATTGTTGATGATTATTCTCGTTACACATGGGTACACATTGTTACTTACAAACATGAAGTGCAGGAAGTCTTCAAACAATTTTGCTCGAGGGCTTCAACCAACTTTGGTGTGAAGATCAAGCACATCAGGAGTGACAATGGAACTGAGTTCAAGAATTATGGTCTTGAGGACTATGTTGATGAACTTGGTATTACTCATGAGTTATCTGCTCCTTATACTCCTCAACAGAATGGCGTCGTGGAGCGCAAAAAATAGAACCCTCGCTGAAATGGCTCGCACTATGCTTGATGAATACAAGACACCTCGTTAGTTCTGGATTGGTGCAATTGATACCGCTTGCCACATCATCAACAGAGTATATCTTCACAAATTCTTCAAGAAGACTGCCTATGAACTCCTCACTGACAAGAAACCCAATGTAAGTTACTTCAAAGTCTTCGGTGCTAAATGTTGGATTAGAGATCCTCATCACAATTCTAAGTTTGCACCGAAAGCACATGAGGGTTTCATGCTTGGTTACGGAAAGGACTCGCACACCTACAGAGTCTTCAACACCGTTCTTCACAAGGTTGTTGAAACTGTAGATGTGCGGTTCGATGAAACTAATGGCTCTCAAAGAGAGCACCTACCATCTGTGATAGATGAACCAGCACCTGAGGATTCTATCAAGTTCAAAGCCACTGAGGATGTCATTCCTACTGAAGAATTCATTCCCGAACGTGATGAACGTCGAGCTGGCGCACCTGAAGAAAATGGTGCTGAGGAAAATGCTCCTGAAGAGAATGCGGATCAAATTCCTCGAAGACAACCCGCTCATCCTTGTATTGCAAATGAAGTGCAAATCGAGAAGATCATCGATGACGTTGAAGCACCAGGTCCTCTCACACGCTCATAAGCTTCACATTTATCTAACTTTTGTGGGCATTTTGCGTTTGTCTCTATCACAGAGCCCACTAAGGTCGATGAAGCACTTCTGGAGCCTAAATGGATTCAAGCTATGCAAGAAGAATTACATCAGTTCGAGCTCAACAACGTCTGGGAACTGGTCAAACGTCCAGATCCTCGCAAGCACAACATTATTGGCACAAAGTGGATCTACCGCAACAAGCAAGATGAAAATGGCCTTGTGGTGAGGAATAAGGCACGACTTGTAGCTCAAGGCTACACACAAGTTGAAGGAATTGACTTCGATGAAACTTTTGCACTTGTTGCTAGACTTGAGGCTATTCGCATATTACTTGCTTATGCTAACCATCATGATATTATCTTACAACAAATGGATTTGAAAAGTGCATTCCTCAATGGTAAGATTGAGGAAGAAGTATATGTTGCTCAACCCCCTGGTTTTGAAGATCCAAAGAATCATGATAAAGTCTTCAAGCTCAACAAGGCCCTGTATGGCCTCAAGCAAGCCCCTCGGGCGTGGTATGATACCTTGAAGGAATTCTTCGTGAAGAATGGCTTCAAACCCGGTTCACTCGACCCAACTCTTTTCACTAAGTCTTATGATGGTGAATTGTTTGTGTGCCAAATATATGTTGATGATATCATTTTCGGCTGTACTGACCAACGATATAGTGATGAATTTGCCTATATGATGAGTGAAGAATATCAAATGTCTATGATGGGAGAGTTGAAATTCTTCTTAGGTCTTCAAATTCGTCAACAGCGCAATGGAATATTAATATCTCAGGAGAAATACCTCAAGGACATATTGAGGAAATTCGGCATGCAAGATCGCAAAGGGGTCAAAATTCTAATGCCCACAAATGGCCATCTATGCACTAATGAAAATGGTAAAGACTTCGATCAAAAGGTATACCGCTCCATGATTGGTTCTTTATTGTACCTATGTGCATCTAGGCCAGATATTTTGCTTAGTGTTTGCATGTGTGCCTGATTTCAAGCTACACCGAAGGAATCACACCATAAGGCTGTGAAGCATATTCTTCGATACTTAGCTAACACACCAACACTTGGATTATGGTATCCCAAGGGCTCCACTTTTGATCTCATTGGATATTCAGACTCTGACTATGCTGGCGATCGCGTGGACCGCAAGTCAACATCTGGTACATGTCATTTCCTCAGACGATCTTTGGTCTGTTGGTCCTCGAAGAAACAGAACTGCGTATCTCTCTCCACTGCAAAAGCTGAGTACATTGCTGCTGGATCGTGCTGTGCTCAACTACTATGGATGAAGCAAACACTCAAGGACTATGGCGTCAACGTGCAGAATGTGCCTCTCTAGTGTGACAATGAGAGGGCCATCAAGATTGCTCATAACCCAGTTCAGCACTCGAAGACCAAGCACATCCAGATTCGTCATCATTTTCTTCGTGATCATGTGTTGAAGGGCGACATCTCCATCGACCATGTCAGCACTGAAGATCAATTGGCCGATATCTTCACAAAGCCCTTGGATGAGAAGAGATTTAGCAAGTTGCGGTGTGAGCTAAATATCCACTTATGTTGACTTGATGACTTAGATGCGCAACACACGAAGTAATGTTTTTCTTCAATCAATGAATACTAACCCTCCAAGTGTGAAGAAATTAATAAAGAAATTGATTCTCAGAGCCCTACGACAATTGTACACTGTGTCTGAAATCAGCTTTCTTATACGATGGGTTACGCCACCAACCAAAGTTGAAAATCTTCAATTTGAGTTTTTCTTCGTTTTTGAAATTCCTCTGTTTTTCAAATTCTTCAACTTTGCATTGTCTTCACTTTTCCCGGTGTTGTTCTTCATTCGAGTTTTAAGTCCTCTACATCATTCACTTATTGTTATTTCTTCAAGATGATTTCTTCTGCTAAGTGAATGTGATCGGACCCTTCCCCCTCTATGCTAAACTCAATCCAGTCTATTCACAAATTCCTCATATGCATTCTATTTGAAACTCATTCAAATTCTTCACTCTGTCCTTGACAGTTGAAGAAATTGCGAATGAAAATTTAAAACTTATCTTATCTAAATTTTCTGCTTTGCCGCTCAAACCGTTCCGCATCCCATGATATACTTATCTATTCACCCACGATCCTACATGATCGCCACCTCACAATACATGGGTGACACATGTCATGCGGATGAGAAGGGTCGGGGGCACGTTCGTCCTAAATCTTCGGGCGAACAGTTTTTCACTTCGACTATAAATACCCCCTCACCCCTTCCTCACTTCCTTTACTCCGCTCGATCTCTCTCTCCCGCTCAAGCTTCTCAAACCCTAGTGCCGCCGCTACTCCATCGTCGCCGGTGAGGAAGAGCTTCACTGCCTCGACCTCGTCGCTATCGTACTCGCGCTGGCCGCGGAAATCTTCACTCCGCCGCCGCCGTAGTCGTCTTCCTCCGCCAAGTTAGGGCGTGGAAGATCTGACCTGACGAACTTCACATCTGTTCTTCTCACTTCGTCGTGTTCTTCACTTCGGTAATTAAAAGTTACTTTTAACTGCTCGCTTTGATTCTCAAGTTTTTCTGAAAATCTTCAAAGGTGTTTATTCTTCAATTCTTCACACACACAAACACCTCACGTGTCATCTGTTCTTGATTCGTTTCTCTAAGCTATGATTTTCTTCAAGATTCCTCAATTGTGTGGATTTTCAATCTATACAACTCTGGAACCTAAGACAAAGAACGCTTAGTGAAATTCCTCAAGACTCATCTAGTCAAATTCCTCAAACTTGTTCCTTTTTGAAAAACCCTCTGAGAACGCATATGACCTCTCCAAATTCCTCGCAACTACACTCTGTTCATAGGTACAAATGTCCGCTGCTGAATCACTAGGTTCTCATCAACTTAACTCATTTGCAGCGTTCCTCGAAGAAAAGTTGCATACTTCTTCAGAAAATTCGATTGTTCAAATTCCTCAACTGAAGAAAATGGCAGATGGTAAGATGCCATAGAAGGGAGGAAAGAAGCCTGAGGTCATGACTGCTTTTGAGATCCCTGAGGACATTTACACAGGCTATTGCACACCTGATGAGGCCAAGTTTGGTAAGGAGAACAAAAATCAGTGCAAGGTGCGCATACAGAGGATTGAAAGGAGATGGGCACGAGAATGGAGGGAGTACAGGTATGTAACTCCCAAGTACATGAAGAAATTCGCACTCAACCCTCCATGCCCAAGACCTCCATTGGCACCAGGCCAGTTGGTGGATCCCACTAGCCTCAAGCGTGGTGAGGATTATCCTGACGAATGGGCAAAGCGCCAAGCCAAACTGGCTAAGCAAGCAAAGGAAGCAGTGAGGAAATTCAACGCTGACTCTGCTGCTGCTGTTGCCTCTGCTGAGGCCTCTGCCAGTCAGCCCAAGAAGCCTGCACACAAGTCCAGTGCTTCACCTTCAATGCACTCACGGCCAAGCTCCTCTGCTATGCCATCTAGGCTAGACTCCTCAAGGCCCTCACGGCAAATTCCTCAGACTTCTCCATCAAAGTCCTCAGCTCCTCCGTCAAAGTCTTCAGCTGCTCCGACAAAATCCTCGGCACCTGTGCATCTCGCCACGTGCCAAAGGACTCAAGGCTTCTCTATTGCCTCAGGAGCATCTGCAAGCTCCTCTGCTACTCGAAATTCCTTAGCTGGTCCATCTCTGCTGAAGAAAAAGGCCACTGCTGGACGAGGCACTCGCCCAAGTCCTCACAAGAAGCAGGTCGCCTTCCATGTACCTTCTGATGATGATGAGGCTGATGATGAAGAACTTGCCGAAATCATCAGAAATAGGCAAGCCAGGGCCGCTAGAGTCAAAGGCAACAATGTGCCACTGATGTTGGATCCCAAGCTGATCCTTGATTACATTGACTTATGGCACAAGGACCCCAACACGCCTTTGCCGGAGATGAACCTCACTCCTGGTCAAAGCCATGTCCTCACTTCCTTCATTGAAGAAGAGAAATGGAAATTTGAACAAGGCAGAAGTCTAAAGAAAGCGCAGTACAAGAAACAGCGCTACCTCAAGGACAATGTCCTCACTCTCACCCCTGATCAGCTCCTTGCCTTGCAAGATGAAATCAAACAGTTGAGCAATGAATTTGATCACTACCATGCTGATTGGAAGGGCGCCAAGGTGCGTTTCTTCAATCTGACAAAGAAATTCACTTCAAGTGCTGCTCCTCCTATGCACGTTGAAGTTACTCAGGCTGAGGCATCTGCTCGGCCTACTGAAGAAAATGAGAGTGCCAGGGCTCAGGCTGCTGAAGAAAATGAGAGTGCCAGGGCTGATGACTCCATTCCAGCCGCTGAAGATATTGCCAGGGCATCCACTAGTGGTGCTCCTGAAGAAAGTGAACAAGTCAGGGAAACTGCATCAGTTGCGCCTGAGCAAACTGAACCAATTTCCTCTGCACCTCCTGCGCCTACACCAACTCCAATCCTTCCATCTGCATCAGATGCGAAGAAGACCAAGGCTGCAGAACATGCAGCTGTGAAGAAAAGGAAGGCATCAGCTTCATCAAATTCTTCAACTCCGAAGAAGATGAAGACTCTGATCAGTTCAGTTGACAATCCAATTGATGTCGTTCCAGTTTCATCAATGCCATCAAAGGACCTTGTTCCTTTTGGCGAAGACTATGTGATTCCTGATGAATCTAATGAAGAAACTCCTTCTACTGCTTCTTCAGAGCAGTTGGACGAAGAAATTGAAGTGGATGAGATTCCTTCAACCCCAATCATTTCCTCACCTTTGCCTCAGTTTACTGCTGAAGAGGCAGGTGTTGAAGAAATTGAAGAGGAGGATGTGGACATTGGTTGTACCACTCCTGTGCTCAATGATGAATTTTGGGACAGTCAGCATCCCAACTCTTCAGTGTTCACTCCCCTTCAAGCTATTCCTCAGTCCCCTGCCGCCACTGAAGTGCAAATGGGATCTGAAGAACCTCATGCAACCCCAAGTGTTCATGAAGAAATTTGAGCCACTAGTGCTGAAGAAATTGTCGATGAAGAATTGACGACCCAGGCTGAAGCGGAAGAAGAGCCTGAAATTCCTTAGCCTGAGGAACCTGAGATTGCGATTCCTGAAGTGGTGCTGCAACTGGCTGACACTCCTCAGCCCAAGCCAAAGGATCCTTTCTCTAAGAAGCAAAAATTCAAGGCTGATGATTTCTTCGGCGAGCACGTGTTCTTCACTGACTTCAACCCCTATGACAATGCTCGTCTTAGAAGGAAGCGTTTCTAGACTGCCAGCCAGGCAAACTTCTATTCCTCAGTGCTTTACAACAAGGACAAAGTCTTTGATCATGAGCATATTCCTCATGTAGACATGGAATCCATGCCATGCTTCTCTCAAGTCCTCAACATGATTCATGACGCTGGCTTGCTCAATTTCTGCTCTGACATTGTTGATTGGAATGAAGAACTTATTCTTCAGTTCTACGCAACCTTGCATATCACAGGCCTAACGTCAACTCATGGGTGTTGGACTGGATGATGGAAAACACTCATTACAAGGCACCAGACACTGAATTGCTTCGTGCCCTACCAATCAGTCCTCCCCTTGACGGTGCTCGTTGTCTATACGATGAGCCTGAACTCACTGATGATTATATGCAAGTGCTCATGAAGCCGCTGAAGCCAGGACAAGCTCCAAGGACCAAATTCCTCGTGAAGGAATTGCTCTATGTGCCAAGGACAATCTACTGCATTCTGACGAAGACCATGAGTCCCATCAAAGGCCATGACTCATCCGATGAAGAAATTATTGGAATGATGAAGAATATGCTTTTCAACATCATGCATGGCATCCCCATCAATTATCATGATTTCTTCATGAGGACTCTGGCGAATGTTGCACTTTCTCCATTTGAGCTGAAGCCTTACGCGCCGTGGATCATGAGATTCCTCAGAACAAGGTCTTCACTCAACTACAAGGCTGATTATCAAAATTACCTCAGCTACTTGCCCCCTATCGAAGTCCTCAAGCGGACAATTTCCTCATCTGACGAGAAGGGCAAGTAACCAGCCGTGATCGATGAAGGCATTCGTCCATTGGATGGTCAGTTCTGCAAAGCTGCATCTTACTCCACCAATGATGACTCTGCCACTCATGATACTACTGCCAATGCTACCAAGACAAGTCCTCAAGCTACTGCTCCTCGTGTGCTGACTGATCGTGAACTGCTGATAAGTCTTCACCAGAAGGTGGATCACAACCACAAGTGGGTTAAGCGTCAGTTTGGTTCTATTCTTCACAACATGACTTCCACACATAATGCAGTGAAGAAAAACCACTATTACCTCCATGAAGTGTTTGATCGCACCTGGGCTATTCTGTCACATCTATATGGTGAAGAAGATCTGAAGCAAATGGGCTTCAAGGAAGACTTTGACTGGTCTGCACCTCCACCGAAGAAATTCAAGAGGGTCAAGGTCCCTTCCGTGGTGGCCAGCTCATATTCTTCATCACGCGCCATGGATGAGCATGAAGACTTGTACGACACTGCAGCAGGCCCTACATCGACTCAAGACTCTGACAACGCTGGCGCCCCTCCATCAACATGATATTCTCCCGGGGAGTTAGTCCTCAGTTTCAACCCTTTTGGTCATTCGATGACAAAGAGGGAGAAATTTGAGTTAGTCTTCAAGCGGGTCTATCTTATATGGGCGTTTTTTTGCTAAGTTACAACTCTCATTCTTCTGATGACTTTTCTGGATCGAGTTGTAATCTTAAACTCTATGGTGACCTGATACTTTTGATGTGTTCTTCTGCATGCTTATTCCTCATTAATGTTAATGCACGCATGCTGAATTACATCAGTCACGTTATGCATTTCAAATTCTTCATATTTATATCAAATGCGTGTATGAGTTGCAAGATATAGGGGGAGATCTCTATGATTATACTCTTCGAGTGTGCATTGCTTCAAAAGCAAATTCCTCACTATGCACATCTTCAGGGGGAGTTCTTTTATATCTTGCAATCAAATTCCTCAATATCAGTATTTATACTTCACATGTTTATTCCCGTTGAAAACTTAACCTATATTGTCATCAATCACCAAAAAGGGGGAGATTGTAAGTGCATCTAGTGCCCCTTAGTGATTTTGGTGTATTGAAGACTTATAGGTTAAGGGACTCATGCGTTTGTGAGTGTACACAGGTCTATAAGTCTATGAGGAGTTTGATATTTATAGAGAAAGTCGACCCCTAAAAATGAAGTTCTTCGTCTAAAGACTTTGGCTATCTGAAGACTTTCTGAAGACTTTGAAAGTGAAGAAATTGGTGTGACCTTGAAGACTTGATATTCATTCGAGGAACATGAAACGTGAAGACTCTTGTTTTCGTAGTTTCATTTTCTCTTTCTTGAGTCATAGGAAACACCGTACTGTTAAAGGGGGTCGAGGAAATACTAAGGAAAATTTTCCATGTGATGCTCAACTCAAAATCCTACACCTACCAATCCCTTCGAGTGAAGCCATTGGAAATCTCATACAGTTCAGTCATATTCTTCAGTGATAGAGACGAAGTTCTTCTGGTCTCTGAGGAATTTGTTCTGGCTGAGGAGTTAGGAATTCGCTAGTGTGAATTACCTACACAGTGAGGAACATGATAGCCCTGAGGATTTTATAGTCAAAATTCTGACCGTTGATGTGCTATGCGCCAGCGGTTCCAAAATATCTACCCACCTAACGGTCATATCAGACAAGGGCATTTATGTCTTATCATGCCGGGCTGCTCCCTAGGCTATAAATAGCCGCCCCCTTCAACCACTAGCTGGTTGGCTGCTCCGAGAGAAACTGACACTCGTCAATTGAGAGCATCCCATCCTCCAAGGACTTTGATCAAAAATCATCAAGTGAGGAAAACCCAAACACAACACCTACAAACCCAAAGTGATTGAGCATCACTGAAGAGATTGATCCTGCGTGGATCCGACGCTTGTTTCCTTTGAAGACTGTGCTTCTTCCAGACGGTTAGGCGTCAAGGTCTAGAGCATCCAAGAGGAATTGTGGATCGCCGAGTGACCGAGTTTGTGAAGGTTCGGAAGTCACCTGAAGACTTACCACGAGTGATTGGGCGAGGTCTGTGTGACCTTAGCTCAAGGAGAATACGGTGAGGACTGTGTGTCCGGGACTGGGTGTCCTCGAGTTTAAATACTCAGCCGCTCCAACCAGATGTACAACTGAGACAGCAGTTGGAACTGGTCTACCAAATCATTGTCTTCACCAAGCCTACTGGTTCTATTTCCTCAACTCTTTCATTTCCTCATGTCTGTTGTTGTGTGCCTGTTCATATCTGTTTGAAGACTTTGACTGAAGACTTTCTCAATTTCCTCAGATCAATTTGTTCAGTCTGTCCGTCTTCTTTCTTGTGTTATCCTGTGTTTACGCTTTCTGTACTATGTGTTTGCCTTCATCTTGCCATGATGACTATGCTTGTGTTCTGTTATGTTTACTTCTGAGTACTTATTCCGTTGCTAGTAGTTCTTCATTTAGGAATTTCCTCACCAGCAAATTCCTCAGTGAAGAATTCATAAAAATCGCCTATTCACCCCCCCTCTAGTCGATATAACGCACTTTCAACAGCATGGTATTTGCTATTGTTATAAAATTGGTCCTAGAATGGTAGGCATCCAAGTTGGGTATAATAAAAACTATCATAGGAAGTGAATTGGATGCTATGATCAATTTGATACTTGATAATTGTTTTGAGATATGGAGGTAGTGATATTAAATTCATGCTAGTTGGGTGATTATGAATTTAAAGAATGCTTGTGTTGAAGTTAGCAAGTCCCGTAGCATGCACGTATGGTTAAAGTTGTGTAACAAATTTGAAACATGAAGTGTACCTGGCTTGTGCATCTTTATGAGTGGCGGTCGGGGACGAGCGATGGTCTTTTCCTACCAATCTATCCCCCTAGGAGCATGCGCGTAGTGCTTGATTTTTGATGACTTCTAAATTTTTGCAATAAGTATATGAGTTCTTTTGACTAATGTTGAGTCCATGGATTATACGCACTTTTACTTTTCCGTCATTTCTAGCCTCTTCGGTACCGTGCATTGCCCTTTCTCACCTTGAGAGTTGGTGCAAACTTCGCCGGTGCATCCAAACCCCGTGATACGATACGCTCTATCACACATAAACCTCCTTATGTCTTCCTCAAAACAGCCACCATACCTACCTATTATGGCATTTTTTCCATAGCCATTCCGAGATATATTGTCATGCAACTTTCCACCGTTCCGTTCATCATCATCATGACATACTTTACTTTTGTCATAGTGCCATTGCATGATCATGTAGTTGACATCGTATTTGTGGCAAAGCCACCATGCATAATTTTTCATACATGTCACTCTTGATTCATTGCACCATCCCGGTACACCGTCGGAGGCATTCATATAGAGTCATATCTTGGTCTAGTTTCGAGTTGTAATGTTGTAATCAATAGAAGTGTGATTATCATCATTATTAGAGCATTGCCCAAAAAAAAGAAAGGCCAAAAGAAAAAAAAAGAAAGGCCAAAGAAAAAAAGAAAAAAAGAAAAAAAGAAAAAGAAAGAAAAAGAAAAGAAAAGGAAAAGAAAATAAAGAAAATAAATAAAAGGGGCAATGTTACTGTCTCTTTTTCCACACTTGTGCTTCAAAGTAGCACCTTGTTCTTCATGTAGTGAGTCTCATATATTGTGCTTCAAAGTAGCTCCATGTTTTTCATATAGTGAGTCTCATAAGTTGTTTTTTTCATACTAGTGGGAATTTTTCATTATAGAACTTGGCTTGTATATTCCTACAATGGGCTTCCTCAAATGCCCTAGGTCTTCATGAGCAAGCAAGTTGGATGCACACCCACTAGTTTTCTTTTGTTGAGCATTCATTTATAGCTCTAGTGCATCCGTTGCATGGCAATCCCTACTCCTCATGTTGACATCAATTGGTGGGCCTCTCCATAGGCCGTTCATTATCCTCGTCAATGTGAGACTTTCTCCTTTTTTGTCTTCTCCACACAATCCCCATCATCATATTCTATTCCACCAATAGTGCTATATCCATGGCTCACGCTCATGTATTGCGTGAAGGTTGAAAAAGTTTGAGATTATTGAAACAATTGCTTGGCTTGTCATCGGGGGTATAGAAGTTGGGAACATCTTTGTGTGACAAAAATGAAGCATAGCCTAACTATATGATTTTGTAGGGATGAACTTTCTTTTGCCATGTTATTTTGAGAAGACATGATTACTTTGATTAGTATGCTTGAAGTGTTACTATTTCTTTTATCAATATAAACTTTTATTTTGAATCATTTGGATCTGAACATTCATGCCACAATAAAGAAAATTACATTGAGAATTATGCTAGGTATCATTCCACATCAAAAATACTGTTTTTATCATTTACCTACTCGAGGACGAGCAGGAATTAAGCTTGGGGATGCTTGATACGTCTCCAACTTATCTATAATTTTTAATTGTTCCATGCTATTATATTACCCATTTTGGATGTTTATGGGCTTTATTTTACACATTTATATCATTTTTGGGACTAACCTACTAACCGGAGGCCCAACCCGTATTGCTGTTTTTTTTTGCCTATTTCAGTATTTCGAAGAAAAGGAATATCAAACGGATTCCAAATGGAATGAAACCTTCGGGAGAGTGATTTTTGGAACGAATGTGATCCATAGGACTTGGAGTGCAAGTCAAGAAGCAGCCGAGGCGGCCACGAGAGGGTAGGGCATGCCCACCCCTACAAGGCGCCCCCCTGTCTCGTGGGCCCCTCGGGCGGCCACCGATGTACTTCTTCCTCCTATATAAGCCTACGTACCCCGAAAACATCCAGTGAGCAAACCAAACACAATTTCCACCACCGTAACCTTCTGTCCGCGAGATCCCATCTTGGAGCCTTCGTCGGTGCTCTGCCAGAGGGGGAATCGACCATGGAGGGCTTCTACATCAACACCATAGCCCCTCCGATGAGTTGTGAGTAGTTTACCACAGACCTTCGGGTCCATAGTTATTAGCTAGACGGCTTCTTCTCTCTTTTTGGATCTCAATACAATGTTCTCCCCCTCTCTTGTGGAGATCTATTTGATGTAAACTCTTTTTGCGGTGTGTTTGTCGAGATCCGATGAATTGTGAGTTTATGATCAAGTTTATCTATAAGAAATATTTGAATCTCCTCTGAATTCTATTATGTATGATTGAGTTATCTTTGCAAGTCTCTTTGAATTATCAGTTTGGTTTGGCCTACTAGATTGATCTTTCTTGCCATGGGAGAAGTGCTTAGCTTTGGGTTCAATCTTGCGGTGTCCTTACCCAGTGACAGCAGGGGTTGCAAGGAACGTATTGTATTGTTGCCATCGAGGATAAAAAGATGGGGTTTATATCATATTGCATGAGTTTATCCCTCTAGATCATGTCATCTTGCTTAAGGCGTTACTCTGTTGTTATGAACTTAATACTCTAGATGCAGGCAGGAGCTAGTCGGTCGATGTGTGGAGTAATAGTAGTAGATGCAGGCAGGAGTCGGTCTACTTGTCACGGACGTGATGCCTATATACATGATCATGCCTAGATAATCTCATAATTATTCGCTTTTCTATCAATTGCTCGACAGTAATTTGTTCACCCACCATAATACTTATGCTATCTTGAGAGAAGCCACTAGTGAAACCTATGGCCCCCAAGTCTATGGCTTATCATATTTGCTTCCAATCTACTTTTATTTGCATCTTTACTTTTTGCATCTATATTATAAAATACCAAAAATATATTCATCTTATCATACTATCTCTATTAGATCTCACTTTCGCAAGTGGACGTGAAGTGATTGACAACCCCTTTATTGTGTTGGTTGCGAGTTCTTTGTTTGTTTGTGTAGGTGCGTGGGACTTTTGAGGAGCCTCCTACTGGTTTGATACCTTGGTTCTCAAAAACTGAGGGAAATACTTACGCTACTATTGTTGCATCACCCTTTCCTCTTCAAGGAAAACCAACGCAAGCTCAAGACGTAGCACTGACCTTTTCAAGTTTATGTGGATTAAAATGTAGGACGACCCACACAACCCTCCTGACGAAGGCGAGGGGCAAGCCAGCAGGAGACACGGCGGTGACCAGCATGCCAAGTCAATGGGAGGAGAGGCAGTCAGAGAGAGAGACAACAGACATCAACCTGCAATAGTACAGAGTAGACAGTAAATATCATATGCCATTCTGAGGAACAGAAGAAATGAATAATCAAATAAGGTCCAAAGCTGACCTTCTCAAAGTTATATGGATTCCAGTCTAGAATGATCTTCTCGTGCCAATTCAGAGCGAGGTGTGAAGAGTGCACATCATCATCGAAATAGAATCTCACCATAGGTGTGTCTCGCCATCATAATAAATAAATCTACAACCCAAATGGACCAACAAAGTGCAACTTACTCTTTACCAGACTAAATTAAGAATCAACAACAAAGAATAAAAGATAAAGAACAACTTATATGGAGTCAAGATATGAGAGAAGAAATCTTTACATGAGATGGCTATAAACACTGAAGCATAAATAAGCAACACCTTTAAATACAAATAGAAAGGATTCAGGGTTCATTGCATAGTGGGCTCAGATTCACCTTTCCTCAATCATATAACCCACCCATGTCATCTCTTATCACCAGATCAATCTATTTATACAGTAGAGCTGCCCTGGTTATCACTCAGCAAGAATGACCACCCAAGGACAACAACAAGTATACAGGATCAAAAAGGATTCTATAGACAAGAGGGAGGATCCAACTTGATACCCACTGGTTCCTCGATTTCTCAAAGCCACACTAATTTCAGCCAAGGTAATCATCATCGCCCTAACACGAAGACCACTTGAGCATAAATAAGCAACACCTTTAAATACAAATAAAAATGGTTCAGGGTTCATTGCATAGTGGGTTTATTGCATAGTGGGCTCAGATTCTCCTTTCCTCGATCATATAACTTACCCTCATCATCTCTTATCACCACATCAAGCTTTTTATATAGTGGAGCTGCCCTGGTTATCACTCAACAAGAATGACCATCCAAAGACAACAACAAGTATCACAGGATCAAAAAGGATTCTAGAGACAAGAGGGAGGATACAACTTGATACCCACAGGTGCCTCGATTGCTTAGAGGCACACTAATTTTAGCCACGATTAATCATCACCGCCCTAGCACGAACGCCACTGATCAATCTAGCAAATCGAGGAGCATTGCTATAGGACCGGGGCATCCATAGGTAAATCAGAGCATCACACGAGCTCCTATGATAGCAACTAAACATGAACAACAGCCTACAAACCCTAAAATAGCATGGATCCACAACTACAGAGCTCAAGTAGGAACCAATGCATGAGTAGGGCATAGAGGATCAACCAGACGAGCACCACATCAATATAGCCATGGCCATGTCCCATACAGTAGCCGAAGCAAAGGAGCATAAGGAAGATGGAGCTTACCGAGGGAGGTTGTAGCGGAGGCAGTACTCAGTGCGCGTCGGGGTTGCGCCTGAACGCCGTCCAACCAGCAAGGAACCGCGTCGGAGTTGCGCCTTGCACTGTCCGGCCGACGAGCACGAACGCATCAAACAACCAAGTGACCCTGTGCACGGAATACATGTCAAACAATATAAACAATCAGATATGCTATCACAACAGGCGAATAGACATCTAGTACAACAAACAATGTAATCAAAGCGGGGCTAGGCAATACACAAAGCAATGCATATTTGATAGACCGGTTCATCTATCACTGGAACTGTAGAGTATCTAGACGACCGCTAATAATAGTACCTGGACTGCAAGCTATGAGGAGGGCTACTCGGAGATCACATCTCCTCAGCGACACGTGCCATATTAGGGTGTCTAAACACCTCTCTCCAGTCCATAGTTGACACCACTACAAACAAAAGGGAATGGTTTCAATGAGTACAAGTAAAGGAAGAAAAGGCCAACAACAATTAAATAAGTGAATAGTTGCCATACTTTGAGGATACTCTTATCAGATAAAATGAAGCTAAATATGTAAATAGAAGTTTCAGACCTATCCTCTGTGCAATTATTAGAGTTGTTATTTTTAGTGAGCACAGTATCATTGGTCTCAAATTTGCATATCTGCTTTTGCAGCTGAATCGACCACAAAACAACAATAAAAAAATTTGCCATTAGCTCACGTATATGTATACTGGCAGTTCCAACTTGCAAAGGTCAATGACAAATAGATAACATATCATTTGATGTTGCGATCAAAGAATATTAAATTTTTACTTCCACAATCCCACGATACATATGCGTTAAGTATTAGAACACGCTAAAGTTTATAGTTACTCACTCCCTTGCAAAACTGGAAATAATCACATACGGGTTCATGGAAGAACCACATCAATTATAATATCATGCTGCTAATAAATCCTAGTTCGCCTTGCACATCTCTTTGTTTCAGTTTTCTCAGGACCAAAACAGCATCCTCTTCTTTACCAGAATATAAAGTAGCAACCCTATCTGTAAAATCAAATTAAGTATACTTAATAATGCACCAATTGTCGACCAAGGAAGTAACTAATGCACCAATTGAACATAGTAATGCACCAGCTTACTACCTTGTTGTCGGCATTATCCGTGTCAATGAGCCCATTGGATACTCTTTATTCTAGATCAAGATGTGCATTGATCTTGGCAGCAGTCTTGTGCTGGACATAAATAAAGTCCACCTAGTTTAGCAAGCTTCAAGTATTAAATGTAATGAACAGAAACAACAAGAGAGATTCTAGATTAAAATGTGCATTGATCTTGGCAGCAGTCTTGTGCTGGACATAAATAAAGTCCACCTAGTTTAGCAAGCTTCAAGTGTTAAATGTAATGAACAGAAACAAGAAGAGAGAACTTCTCGAGCAACCTAAATACATCACATAGCAGAACAAAAAAAACTATTAGCTACTTAAGGCAACAATTAGGGTAAACCAAGATAATGATTCGATAGAAAAACACCATGTCATACATTAGAAGACCAGATATATACTACTTTAGTAATATGGTAACCTATGCATCATACAAACACACCCTGTTGATACAGCTTGCAAAAATGAGGGAGACCTTGTAGATTGATTTGCCTATGTTAAATTATCATTTATAGCCCTATGGGTTACTAAGAAAAATACAGCCTATTGTTTATTTACATGTTTATTTGCATAGCCTAGAACTGTAGGTTAGAATACACTGCTATTTATATCCTATTTGAGTTAAAAACATCCTGCTAGTAAAAAGAGAACCTTGATCTAATTAAATAACCTAGAACGGAAAGTTAAAATACCCTACAATTGTTGTGAAGAAAGAACTAAGATCTAATCAAATAATTTCTCCTTCCTATAGATAGGTATGGACCGTGGAGAACCTAGGCAACAAATAACTATCTGCATGTACACTTCAACCTAAAAACGGCATCCAGCAGGGCATTATCCTAAAAAGTAACCAACCTCATGATTTAGCACAAGGTGGTGCACCTCTATTAGTTGTTGACCTCGTCAAGTAAGCCATGACCTCATCCAGCTCCGCGACGGCGGCAACCTGCAAGCAAAGACGATGAGAGAGAGAGAGGGAGAGAGAGAGAGAGAGAGAGAGAGAGAGAGAGTTTAACCTGGACATAGTGGAGATGGGCGCTCGAGCTTGAGGCAGCAGAGTTGTACACGGCTGTGTTGGCCATCAGATGCGTCGCACACGCGAGCTCGATGGGGAGCAGCGGCCCAAGCGCTTCTCAGGCTGATGGCGACGAACTGGATCTCGGCCATCGCGGGATGGGGAGGGCGGGCGCCCACTCGCCGTCACGCAGCACGGCGGCGTGGTCGGAGGAGAGGTGACGCGGGACGGGGGTTGGAGGAATCTTGCCCAAGGCCTGCTAATGCGCTGAAGGAAATATGCCCTAGAGGCAATAATAAAGTTATTATTTATTTCCTCATATCATGATAAATGTTTATTATTCATGCTAGAATTGTATTAACCAGAAACATAATACATGTGTGAATATATAGACAAACAAAGTGTCACTAGTATGCCTCTACTTGACTAGCTTGTTAATCAAAGATGGTTATGTTTCCTAACCATGAACAAGGAGTTGTTATTTGATTAACAAGGTCACATCATTAGTTGAATGATCTGATTGACATGACCCATTCCGTTAGCTTAGCACCCGATCGTTTAGTATGTTGCTATTGCTTCCTTCATAACTTATACATGTTCCTATGACTATGAGATTATGCAACTCCCGTTTACCGGAGGAACACTTTGTCTGCTACCAAACGTCACAACGTAACTGGGTGATTATAAAGGTGCTCTACGGGTGTCTCCGAAGGTACTTGTTGAGTTGGCGTATTTCGAGATTAGGATTTGTCACTCCGAATGTCGGAGAGGTATCTCTGGGCCCTCTCGGTAATGCACATCACTTAAGCCTTGCAAGCATTGCAACTAATGAGTTAGTTGCGAGATGATGTATTACGGAAGGAGTAAAGAGACTTGCCGGTAACGAGATTGAACTAGGTATTGGATACCGACGATCGAATCTCGAGCAAGTAACATACCGATGACAAAGGGAACAACATATGTTGTTATGCGGTCTGACCGATAAATATCTTCGTAGAATATGTAGGAACCAATATGGGCATCTAGGTCCCGCTATTGGTTATTGACCGGAGACGTGTCTCGGTCATGTCTACATTGTTCTCGAACCGTAGGGTCCGCACGCTTAAGGTTTCGATGACAGTTATATTATGAGTTTATGAGTTTTGATGTACCGAAGGAGTTTGGAGTTCCGGATGAGATCGGGGACATGACGAGGAGTCTCGAAATGGTCGAGACGTAAAGATCGATATATTGGACGACTATATTCGGAGTTCGGAAAGGTTCCGAGTGATTCGGGTATTTTTCAGAGTACCGGAGAGTTACGGGAATTCGCCGAGGAGAAGTATTGGGCCTTATTGGGCCCTGCGGGAAAGAGAGAGGGGCTGCCTAGGGCAGGCCGCGCGCCCCCCATGGCCTAGTCCGAATTGGACTAGGGGGAGGGGCCGCACCCCCTCCTTCCTTCCCTTCTCTCTTCCCCTTCCTAGTCTCCTACTCCTAATACATGAAAGGTCTCCTAGTTGGACTAGGAAAGGGGGAATCCTACTCCCGGTGGGAGTAGGACTCCCCAGGGCACGCCATAGAAGAGGGCTGGCCCTCCCCCTCCTCCACTCCTTTATATACGGGGGCAGGGGGCACCCCATGGACACACAAGTTGATCATTGAGATCGTTCCTTAGCCGTGTGCGGTGCCCCCCTCCACGATATTACACCTCGGTCATATTGTAGCGGTGCTTAGGCGAAGCCCTGCGACAGTAGAACATCAAGATCGTCACCACGCCGTCGTGCTGACGGAACTCCTCCCCGTACCTCTGCTGGATCGGAGTTCGGGGTGCGTCATCGAGCTGTACGTGTGTCAAGAACTCGGAGGTGCCGGAGTAACGGTGCTTGGATCGGTTGGACCGGGAGGACGTACGACTACTTCCTCTACGTTGCGTCAATGCTTCCGCTTCGGTCTACGAGGGTACGTAGACAACACTCTCTCTTCTCGTTGCTATGCATCACCATGATCTTGCGTGTGCGTAGGAAATTTTTGAAATTACTACGTTCCCCAACATGCGCTGCCTATTGTTGCTGCTCTCCGCCGCCGCTGCCGTCGTGCTCCTCGTCCTCCCTCCGCTGCTGCTCATAGTCGTTGGGGGGAGGGGGGTTTGTTGCGGCGGATCTGGCTGCCGACGGTGCGGTTCAAGGAGGTGGGTGGCGGCCGTCGCGGCCCCCTCCTTCCAGCGGCGGAGGCGGCGCACGATCCAGGGCCGGGGCGGGGCGTTAAGGTTTGGGCGGCGCTAGATCGGAGGGGCGGAAGGAGGAGGTCGGGCGAAGGTGGGGATGGACAAGAGGGAGGCGCTGGTGGGGAGGGGGAGGCGTCGCGAGCGGGAGAGGAGCCGGTCGGAGGGGTGGAAGGAGGAGGCCGGGCGGCGGCGGGGAAGGAGGAGAGGAGGCGCGTGGAAGGGGAGGTGAGAGGAGGCGCGCGGGAGGGGAGCCGGCTAGGGTTGTCTCCACGGGAGCCGGCCCTTTTATACCCCCTGTGAGTGAAATGACGAAAATGCCCTCGACGGGGCAGGCTATTTACGCGTGGTGGCACGAAACGGGAGTAACTATTCATTCCTATAGTGCTAGTCTCAGATCCGATGGTAGAGCACGTCCGATGGCTCAATCTGACGGATGGAATCGCATCAAGGAAACGAAATGGACGACCGGATGTTCCAAATCAATGAGGAGGCTCGGTGAGACCTTCATCTCTTATTTCTGGATGGGGTCCTTTTTTCTTCTTTATAAATAACTCCTGCCTCTCTTGTGCTTCATGGCTGAAAAAAATGAACTCTATCAGATAGCATCACTCTTAAACGAAAAATATTAGATCTCCCATGGCAACCAGCAAATTTCCTCCCACATTCGTCCGTGGACACAGATCTGGGAGGGCCTCATCCAACCGTCGCCGCATAAATTTGGTCTTTCTCATTTATTTTTCAAGTTCCCACGATCAAATAGCCGCGTGCAAAGGTACAGTTGTTCAAATAGCCGCATGCAACACTAGTTCAAATTTAAAAAAAAGTTCAAGTATTACGTCCCAACATTGTTGTCCCCTATCACCGCCCACTGATACTCAATCAGATCTTTCTTCAGCTGCTCGTGAGTTGGTCAATGCCGAATTTTTTGATTCATTTGAATAAACTCTTCAACTTTGGCTGGATTCTGGTCCAGAAGTTGGATAGGATCACCCATGTTCTCAAATTCCAAAGTTGCGACAACATCGTCACCCTCATCCTCGACGATCATGTTGTGCATGATCACACAACATGTCATCACCTCCCACAAGGTCTCTGAATCCCATTGTTTTGCAGGTCTACGAACAATTGCAAAACGGGCCTGCAGAACTCCAAATGCCCTCTTGACATCCTTTTCTAACTATTTCTTGTCTTTTGGGCAAAGTGAACCTTTTTCGGCCCAATTGGGTTTGAGATGGTGCTGACAAAGGTAGTCCATGAAGGATAGATACCGTCAACCAGATAGTAGCCCATGTTGTACTCATGTCCATTGACAGAATAGTGGCAAGGAGTAGCTTTTCTTTCAATCAGCCTCGCAAACAACGACGATCATTACAACACATTGATGTCATTGTGAGACCCGAACATGCCAAACAAAGCGTGCCAACTCCAAAGATCATGTGATGCAACTGCTTCAAGAATAATGGTGGGCTTCTTAACATGACCCTGATATTGCCCATGTAAATCCTTCGGGAAATTCTTCCTCTTTCAATGCATCCAGTCAAGAGATTCAAGCAAACCTGACCACCCTCTTGCTTCTGATATTGCCAAGAGCCTCTCAGTGTCTGCCACAGTTGGTTCTCTCAGGTACTAAGGTTCGAACACCTCGACCACGACAGTTGCAAACCTGACCATGGCATCTTCACATGTGCTCTCAGACATCTGTAGGTACTTGTCCCACGAATCAGCGGCGGTGCCATATGCAAGCATCCGGAGTGTGGTTGTGCACTTCTGTTAACCAGAGATGCCATGGTACAAACGATCGAAGACAGACTTGTGCATCCGAAAATGCCGGTGAAAATGGTTAGTGAATAGTGCATCAGGAGCAAAGTAGTCGGCCATCAATGTCAAATGCCTGTGTGCCCTGTTATGGTCGATCACTCGATGATCGACACCTTCAAATTGATAACATGATCAATTGATAGAAAAGCGCAAAGTTATGACGATGTCTAAGGCAATGATCATGAATATAGGCATCACGTCCGTGTCAAGTAGACCAAAACGATTCTGCATCTACTAATATCACTCCACACATCGACCGCTATCCACCATGCATCTACAGTATTAGTTCATAAAGAACGGAGTAACGCATTAAGTAAGATGACATGATGTAGAGGAATTAACTCAAGCAATATGATGAAAACCCCATCTTTTTATCCTTGATGGCAACAATACAATACGCGCCTTGCTGCCCCTACTGTCACTGGGAAAGGACACCACAAGATTGAACCCAAAGCCAAGCACTTCTCCCATTGCAAGAAAAACCAATCTAGTTGGCCAAACCAAACTGATAGTTTGAAGAGAATTACAAAGATATCAAATCATGCATACAAGAATTCAGAGAAGATTCAAATAATATTTATAGATAAGCTGATCATAAATCCACAATTCATCGAATCTCGGCAAACACCCCGCCAAGAAGTATTACATCGAATAGATCTCCAAGAACATCGAGGAGAACATGGTATTGAGAATCAAAGAGAGAGAAGAAGCAATCTAGCTACTAGCTATGGACCCGTAGGTCTAAGGTAAACTACTCACGCTTCATCGGAAGGGAAGTAGAGTTGATGTAGAAGCCCTCTGTGATCGAATCCCCCTCCGGCAGGATGCCAAAAAAGGCCCCTAGATGGGATCTCATGGGTACAGAAGGTTGCGGCGGCGGAAAAGTGTTTTCGTGGATGCCTCTGGTGGTTTGGGGATATATGGGAATATATAGGCGCAAGAATTAGGTCAGGAGGGTCACTGGAGGCCCACAAGGGTGGGGGGCGCCCTACCCCCCTGGGCGCGCCCTCCGTCCTTGTGGCTCCTCCGACTTCATCTCCAAGCCTCCTGGTGTCTTCTGGTCCAAGAAAAATCATCGCGAAAGTTTCATTCCGTTTGGACTCCGTTTGGTATTCCTTTTCCATGAAACTCAAAAACAAGGAAAAAAACAGGAGCTGGCACTAGGCCCTATGTTAATAGGTTAGCCCCCAAAATAATATAAAATAGCATATTAATGTATATAAAATATCCAAGACAGATAATATTTTACATGGAACAATAAAAAATTATAGATACGTTGAAGACGTATCAGTGTCTAGGATGGCCTGCTGCTCCATCGCCTTCTTTGCTTGAGCGAGCTCAAACGTGTACAACGCGTTTGCCATGCTGAATCAGGCTTGGGCAACTGGAAGCACTGTTATACCTCACCGTTCCCCTCCATTGTCGTGTTTGGCACCTGCTGCTCCTCCTCGTCCTCTAACATCGTGTTCCGACGCTTCTCCTCTTCCTTCTCTTCTTCTCCGGCTCCTCCTTCGCCTCCTCCTGACCCGGAGGCAGGCCAGCTGCAAACCGAGTGGCGCGCCATGCCCTGATCTGCTCTAGGAGCTACAGCAGGCGCTCCGGTGTGAGCATAGTATAAGTAGTTTCCCGCTGTCAGGCCATAGCTACGGACAGCAAGCTGCGAGCGGATGGGTGGGTGGTGGCGCCGAGGGGAGGGAAATGATATGCAATCAGGGTTAGAAGTCGCCGTCTGGCTTAAATAGCTATACTTGGGCCCTCATGCGTTGTGCTAGAACAGTGTGACGCGACACCATGCCCTCATCAAAAATCGAAGGAGACGTCCGTCAGACAAACGGGTTTATGAGGGTTTTCGTGTGGGTCTCTGCAGTCAGTCTGACGTGGCAGACGCGTCTGGGCCTCCCCATTTTCGCTCCAAATATGGGCTGAATATGAGGGGTGCCGGTCATTTCGGGCATATGGGGCCAGCATGAGGACCCCGTTTGGGTCGATTTCTTTTAATCGGTTAGTGACCGGGCCATTCCCCCTGACGTATAAGGGGTTTGGGGGAGCCCCGCTGTAGATGCTCTAATAGACTAAAGGGGTCGACAAGACAAGTTGATATATCGCCGGTACAATTTACTCTCCATGGTTCAACCCCAACTCCTATCTAAGGCACCCGCTACACTGTTATTTGCAACTTGGCGCATAACCCTCTCCGTCCCGGGCCCAACCCATTTTCTTTTTTTCTTTTTTATCCTTCATAAAATATGAGTGCATATGAGAGATTCAAACCCCAATGCTTTAGGTTTACTCCCGGCGGCGACAATCAAATGGGAAAGCTTACTTATTGTGCCCACTTACATCTTTTATTCTCCTTGTGCCAAATGTAACACTAAAAAAACATCGCGTCCCCTATCCGTTTTCTTCTTCCATTTGACAATTTTTTCTTCTTTTTTGTTCATTGTTTCTTTTTTACATTTGATTTTCCTTTTCTTAATTCACTTTTTTAAATCATAAACTTTATTTAAATTCATGAGCTTTCCACAAAGTCAAGAACTTTTTTTCAAATCCATGATTTTTAGAAATCATGAACTTTTTTCAACCCTGTGAATTTTTTTCAATCCATGAACTCTTTTGAAGCTCATGAATGTTTTTCGAATCTATGAAATTTTTTTACTTCGTATTTTTTCAAAAATGATGATTTATTTTCAGAATATACGATTTTTAAAAAATTCCATGAACTTTTTCAAATGTCAAGAACTTTTTAAAAATCCTCACCTTTCCCTTTTTCATTTTATCCTTTGGCAAGCTCCTCGTGTTTGAGATCATGATATATATATATATATATATATATATATATATATATATATCCAATTGGATGTAAGTTGGCATAGGCTATTATTGTTGACATCACCTAAAGGTGAATACGTTAGGAGGCAACACAATAAGCCCCTATCTTTCTCAGTGTCCGGCTGAAACTCTATAACCACAAGTATTGCGGAGTGTTAACAATTATAGGGGACTACGAGATAGTTGAGTATGTGAGCTTGCTGAAAAGCTCTATTGTTAACTCTTTCTGATGTTACGATAAATTGCAATTGCTTCAATGACTGAGTTTATAGTTTGTTAGTTCCCAACGAAGTTTTTGAACCATACTCGACATTGTGAATTGCTTATTACTTGGACATAGGAAATCATATGACAAAATCCATATATGTTGCTGTTATTAGAATGATCATGATGCCCTCTGTTGGGGAACACAGTAATTTTAAAAAAATTCCTACGCACACCCAAGATCATGGTGATGGTATAGCAACGAGAGGGGAGAGTGTTCGTCCACGTACCCTCGTAGACCGTAAGCGGAAGCGTTAGCACAACGCGGTTGATGTAGTCGTACGTCTTCACGATCCGACCGATCCAAGCACCGAACGTACGGCACCTCCGAGTTCTGCACACGTTCAGCTCGATGACGATCCCCGAACTCCGATCCAGCAGGGTGTCAGGGATGAGTTCCGTCAGCACGACGGCGTGGTGACGATGATGATGTTCTACCGATGCAGGGCTTCGCCTAAGCACCACAACGATATGACCGAGGTGGAATATAGTGGAGGGGGGCACCGCACACGGCTAAGGAACGATCCGTAGATCAACTTGTGTGTCATGGGGTGCCCCCCTGCCCCCGTATATAAAGGAGCAAGGGGGAGGAGGCGGCCGGCCAAGGGAGGGCGCGCCAGGGAGGAGTCCTACTCCTACCGGGAGTAGGACTCCCTCCTTTCCTAGTCCAACTAGGAGACCTTCCATGTAGTAGGAGTAGGAGAGAAGGAAAGGGAAGAGAGAAGGGAAGGAAGGAGGGGGTGCGGCCCCTCCCCCTAGTCCAATTCGGACTAGGCCTTGGGGGGGCGCGCAGCCTGCCCTAGGCAGCCCCTCTCTCTTTCCCGTATGGCCCAATAAGGCCCAATACTTCTCCCGGCGAATTCCCGTAACTCTCTGGTACTCCGAAAAATACCCGAATCACTCGGAACCTTTCCGAACTCCGAATATAGTCGTCCAATATATCGATCTTTACATCTCGACCATTTCGAGACTCCTCCTCATGTCCCCGATCTCATTCGGGACTCCGAACTCCTTCGGTACATCAAAACTCATAAACTCATAATAAAACTGTCATCGAAACCTTAAGCGTGCGGACCCTACGGGTTCGAGAACTATGTAGACATGACCTAGAACTATTCTTGGTCAATAACCAATAGCGGAACCTGGATGCCCATATTGGCTCCTACATATTCTACGAAGATCTTTATCGGTCAAACCGCATAACAACATACGTTGTTCCCTTTGTCATCGGTATGTTACTTGCCCGAGATTTGATCGTCGGTATCCAATACCTAGTTTAATCTCGTTACCGGCAAGTCTCTTTACTCGTTCTATAATACGTCATCTCATAACTAACTCATTAGTTATAATGCTTGCAAGGCTTAAGTGATGAGTATTACCAAGAGGGCCCAGAGATACCTCTCCGACAATCGGAGTGACAAAACCTAATCTCGAAATACGCCAACCCAACATGTACCTTTGGAGACACCTGTAGTACTCCTTTATAATCACCCAGTTACGTTGTGACGTTTGGTAGCACCCAAAGTGTTCCTCCGGTAAACGGGAGTTGCATAATCTCATAGTTACAGGAACATGTATAAGTCATGAAGAAAGCAATAGCAACATACTAAACGATCAAGTGCTAGGCTAACGGAATGGGTCATGTCAATCACATCATTCTCCTAATGATGTGATCCCATTAATCAAATGACAACACATGTCTATGGTTAGGAAATATAACCATCTTTGATTAATGAGCTAGTCAAGTAGAGGCATACTAGTGACTATATGTTTGTCTATGTATTCACACATGTATCATGTTTCCGGTTAATACAATTCTAGCATGAATAATAAACATTTATCATGAAATAAGGAAATAAATAATAACTTTATTATTGCCTCTAGGGCATATTTCCTTCAGTCTCCCACTTGCACTAGAGTCAATAATCTAGTTCACATCGCCATGTGATTTAACACCAATATTCATATCTGTATATGATTAATACCCATAGTTCACATCATCATGTGACCAACACCCAAAGAGTTTAATAGAGTCAATAATCTAGTTCACATCGCTATGTGATTAACACACAAAGAGTACTAAGGTGTGATCATGTTTTGCTTGTGGAAGAGGCTTAGTCAACGGGTCTGTCATATACATAGCCGTATATATTTTGCAAATATTCTATGTCCACAATGCTCTGCACGGAGCTACTCTAGCTTAATTGCTCCCACTTTCAATATGTATCCAGATTTAGACATAGAGTCATCTGGATCAGTGTAAAAGTTTGCACCGATGTAACTTTTACAACGAACTCTTTTATCACCTCCATAATCGAGAAACATCTCCTTAGTTCTCACTAAGGATATTCTTGACCGTTGTCTAGTGATCTACTATTAGATCAAAATTGTATTCCTTCACCAAACTCAGAGCAAGGTATACAATATGTCTAGTTCACAGCATAGCATACTTTATAGAACCTATGACTGAGGCATAGGGAATGACTTTCATTCTCTTTTCTATTTTCTGCCGTGGTCGGGATTTGAGTCTTACTCAATTTCACACCTTTGCAACATAGGCAAGAACTTTTTCTTTGACTGTTCCATTTTGAACTATTTCAAAATCTTGTCAAGGTATGTATTCATTGAAAATATTATCAAGTGTCTTGATCTATCTCAATAGATCTTGATGCTCAATATGTAAGTAGCTTTGTCGAGGTCTTTCTTTGAAAAAACTCCTTTCAAACACTCCTTTATGCTTTGCAGAATAATTCTACATTATTTCCGATCAACAATATGTCATTCACATATACTTATCAGAAATGTTGTAGTGCTCCCACTCACTTTCTTGTAAATACAGGCTTCACCGCAAGTCTGTATAAAACTATATGCTTTGATCAACTTATCAAAGCGTATGTTCCAACTCTGAGATGCTTGCACCAGTCCATAGATGGATCGCTGGAGCTTGCACATTTTTGTTAGCACCTTTAGGATTGGTAAAACCTTCTGGTTGTATCATATACAACTCTTCTTTAATAAATCCATTAAGGAATGTAGTTTTGACATCCATTTGCCAAATTTCATAAAATGTGGCAATTGCTAACATGATTCGGACAGACTTAAGCATCGCTACGAGTGAGAAAATTTCATCGTAGTCAACACCTTGAACTTTGTCAAAAACCTTTTTCGACAAGTCTAGCTTTGTAGATAGTAACACTACTATCAACGTCCGTCTTCCTCTTGAAGATCCATTTATTTTCTATGGTTTGCCGATCATCGGGTAAATCCATCAAAGTCCATACTTTGTTCTCATACATGGATCATATCTCAGATTTCATGGCCTCAAACCATTTTGCGGAATCTGGGCTCATCATCGCTTCCTCATAGTTCATAGGTTTATCATGATCTAGCAACATGACTTTCAGAACAGGATTACCGTACCACACTGGTGCGGACCGTACTCTGGAAGACCTACGAGGTTCTGTAGTAACTTGATCTGAAGTTTCATGATCATCATCATTAGCTTCCTCACTAATTGGTGTAGGAATCACTGGAACTGATTTCAGTGATGAACTATTTTCCAATTAGAGGAGAAGGTACAGTTACCTCATCTAGTTCTACTTTCCTCCCACTCACTTCTTTCGAGAGAAACTCCTTCTCTAGAAAGGATCCATTTTTAGCCACTAATATCTTGCCTTCGGATCTGTGATAGAAGGTGTACCCAACAATTTCCTTTGGGTATTCTATGAAGACGCACTTCTCCGATTTGGGTTTGAGCTTATCAGGATGAAACTTTTTCACATAAGCATCGCAGCCCCAAACTTTAAGAAATGACAACTTGGGTTTCTTGCTAAACCACAGTTCATATGGTGTCGTCTCAACGGATTTAGATGGTGCCCTTTTAACGTGAATGCAGCTGTCTCTAATACATAACCCAAAAACAATAGTGGTAAATCAGCAAGAGACATCATAGATCGCACTATATCTAATAAAGTGCGGTTACGATGTTTGGACACACCATAACGTTGTGGTGTTCCAAGTGGCGTGAGCTGTGAAACTATTCCACATTGTTTTAATTGAAGACCAAACTCGTAACTCAAATATTCGTCTCCGCGATCAGATCGCAGAAACTTTATTTTCTTGTTACGATGATTTTTCCACTTCACTCTGAAATTCTTTGAACCTTTCAACTATTTCAGACTTATGTTTCATCAAGTAGATATACCCATATCTTCTCAAATCATCTTGTGAAGGTCAGAAAATAACGATACTTGCCACGAGCATCAACACTCATTGGATCGCATACATCGGTATGTATTATTTCCAATAAGTCAGTAGCTTGTTCCATTGTTCCGGAGAACGGAGTTTTAGTCATCTTGCACAAAAGGCACGGTTCGCAAGCATCAAATGATTCATAACCAAGTGATTCCGAAAATCCATCTTTATGGAGTTTCTTCATGCGCTTTACACTGATATGACCCAAACGGCAGTGCCACAAATAAGTTGCACTATCATTATTAACTTTGCATCTTTTGGCCTCAATATTATGAATATGTGTATCACTACGATCGAGATCCAACAAACTATTTTCATTGGGTGTATGACCATTGAAGGTTTTATTCATGTAAGCCGAACAACAATTATTCTCTGATTTTAAATGAATAACCGTATTGCAATAAACATGATCAAATCATATTCATGCTCAATGCAAACGCCAAATAACATTTATTTAGGTTTAACACTAATCCCAAAAGTATAGGGAGTGTGCGATAATGATCATATCAATCTTGGAACTACTTCCAACACTCATCGTCACTTCCCCTTCAACTAGTCTCTGTTTATTCTGTAACTCCTGTTTCGAGTTACTAATCTTAGAAACCGAACAAGTATCAAATACTCAGGGGCTACTATAAACACTAGTAAGGCACACATCAATAATCTGTATATCAAATATACCCTTGTTCAGTTTGCCATCCTTCTTATCCACCAAATATTCAGGGCATTTCCGCTTCCAGTGACCATTTCCTTTGCAGTGTAAACACTCAGTTTCAGGCTATGTCCAGCTTTGGGCTTCTTCGCAGGAGTGACAACTTGCTTGTATTTCCACTTGAAGTTCCCTTTCTTTCCCTTTGCCCTTCTCTTCAAACTAGTGGTTTTGTCAATCATCAACACTTGATGCTCTTTCTTGATTTCTACCTTCGTCGATTTCAACATCATGAAGAGCTCGGGAATCGTTTTCGTCATCCCTTGCATACTATAGTTCATCACGAAGTTCTAATAACTTAGTGATGCTGACTAGAGAATTCTATCAATCACTATCTTATCTGGAAGATTAACTCCCACTTGATTCAAGCGATTGAAGTACCCAGACAATCTGAGCACATGCTCACTAGTTGAGCGATTCTCCTCCATCTTTTAGCTATAGAACTTGTTGGAGACATCATATCTCTCAACTCGGGTATTTGCTTGAAATATTAACTTCAACTCCTGGAACATCTCATATGGTCCATGACGTTCAAAACGTCTTTGAAGTCCCGATTCTAAGCCGTTAAGCATGGTGCACTAAACTATCAAGTAGTCATCATAATGAGCTTAGCTAAAGGTTCATAACATCTGCATCTGCTCCTGCAATAGGTCTGTCACCTAGCGGTGCATCAACAACATAATTCTTCTGTGCAGCAATGAGGATAAACCTCAGATCACGGATCCAATCCGCATCATTGCTACTAACATCTTTCAACACAGTTTCTCTAGGAACATATCAAAACAAACATATGAAAGCAACAACACGAGCTATTGATCTACAACATAATTTGCAAAATACTACCAGGACTAACTTCATGATAAATTTAAGTTCAATTAATCATATTACTTAAGAACTCCCACTTAGACAGACATCTCTCTAGTCATCTAAGTGATCACGTGATCCAAATCAACTAAACCATAACCGATCATCACGTGAGATGGAGTAGTTTTCAATGGTGAACATCACTATGTTGATCATATCTACTATATGATTCACGCTCGACCTTTCGGTCTCCGTGTTCCGAGGCCATATCTGCATATGCTAGGCTCGTCAAGTTTAACCTGAGTATTCTGCGTGTGCAAAACTGGCTTGCACCCGTTGTAGATGGACGTAGAGCTTATCACACCCGATCATCACGTGGTGTCTGGGCACAACGAACTTTGGCAACGGTGCATACTCAGGGAGAACACTTCTTGATAATTAGTGAGAGATCATCTTAAAATGCTACCGTCAATCAAAGCAAGATAAGATGCATAAAAGATAAACATCACATGCAATCAATATAAGTGATATGATATGGCCATCATCATCTTGTGCTTGTGATCTCCATTTTCGAAGCACCGTCATGATCACCATCGTCACCGGCGCGACACCTTGATCTCCATCGTAGCATCGTTGTCGTTTATGCCATCTATTGCTTCTACGACTATCGCTACTGCTTAGTGATAAAGTAAAGCAATTATAGGGCGTTTGCATTTCATACAATAGAGCGACAACCATATGGCTCCTGCCAGTTGCCGATAACTTCGGTTACAAAACATGATCATCTCATACAATAAAATATAGCATCACGTCTTGGCCATATCACATCACAACATGCCCTGCAAAAACAAGTTAGACGTCCTCTACTTTGTTGTTGCAAGTTTTACGTGGCTGCTACGGGCTGAGCAAGAACCGTTCTTACCTACGCATCAAAAACCACAACAATAGTTTGTCAAGTTAGTGTTGTTTTAACCTTCGCAAGGACCGGGCGTAGCCACACTCGGTTCAACTAAAGTTGAAGAAACTGACACCCGCTAGTCATCTGTGTGCAAAGCACGGCGGTAAAACCAGTCTCGCGTAAGCGTACGCGTAATGTCGGTCCGGGCCGCTTCATCCAACAATACCGCTGAACCAAAGTATAACATGCTGGTAAGCAGTATGACTTGTATTGCCCACAACTCACTTGTGTTCTACTCGTGCATATAACATCAACGCATAAAACCTAGGCTCGGATGCCACTGTTGGGGAACGCAGTAATTTCAAAAAATTTCCTACGCACACGCAAGATCATGGTGATGGTATAGCAACGAGAGGGGAGAGTGTTCGTCCACGTACCCTCGTAGACCGTAAGCGGAAGCATTAGCACAACGCGGTTGATGTAGTCGTACGTCTTCACGATCCGACCGATCCAAGCACCGAACGTACGGCACCTCCGAGTTCTGCACACGTTCAGCTCGATGACGATCCCCGGACTCCGATCCAGCAGGGTGTCGGGGATGAGTTCCGTCAGCACGATGGCGTGGTGATGATGATGATGTTCTACAGATGCAGGGCTTCGCCTAAGCACCGCAACGATATGACCGAGGTGGAATATAGTGGAGGGGGGCACCGCACACGGCTAAGGAACGATCCGTAGATCAACTTGTGTGTCATGGGGTGACCCCCTGCCCTCGTATATAAGGAGCAAGGGGGAGGAGGCGGCCGGCCAAGGGAGGGCGCGCCAGGGAGGAGTCCTACTCCCACCGGGAGTAGGACTCCCTCCTTTCCTAGTCCAACTAGGAGACCTTCCATGTAGTAGGAGTAGGAGAGAAGGAAAGGGAAGAGAGAAGGGAAGGAAGGAGGGGGTGCGGCCCCTCCCCCTAGTCCAATTCGGACTAGGCCTTGGGGGCGCGCGCAGCCTGCCCTAGGCAGCCCCTCTCTCTTTCCCGTATGGCCCAATAAGGCCCAATACTTCTCCCGGCGAATTCCCGTAACTCTCCGGTACTCCGAAAAATACCCGAATCACTCGGAACCTTTCTGAACTCCGAATATAGTCGTCCAATACATTGATCTTTACGTCTCGACCATTTCGAGACTCCTTGTCATGTCCCTGATCTCATTCGGGACTCCGAACTCCTTCGGTACATCAAAACTCATAAACTCATAATAAAACTGTCATCGAAACCTTAAGCGTGCGGACCCTACGGGTTCGAGAACTATGTAGACATGACCTAGAACTATTCTTGGTCAATAACCAATAGCGGAACCTGGATGCCCATATTGGCTCCTACATATTCTACGAAGATCTTTATCGGTCAAACCGCATAACAACATACGTTGTTCCCTTTGTCATCGGTATGTTACTTGCCCGAGATTTGATCGTCGGTATCCAATACCTAGTTTAATCTCGTTACCGGCAAGTCTCTTTACTCGTTCTATAATACGTCATCTCATAACTAACTCATTAGTTATAATGCTTGCAAGGCTTAAGTGATGAGTATTACCAAGAGGGCCCAGAGATACCTCTCCGACAATCGGAGTGACAAAACCTAATCTCGAAATACGCCAACCCAACATGTACCTTTGGAGACACCTGTAGTACTCCTTTATAATCACCCAGTTACGTTGTGACGTTTGGTAGCACCCAAAGTGTTCCTCCGGTAAACGGGAGTTGCATAATCTCATAGTTACAGGAACATGTATAAGTCATGAAGAAAGCAATAGCAACATACTAAACGATCAAGTGCTAGGCTAACGGAATGGGTCATGTCAATCACATCATTCTCCTAATGATGTGATCCCATTAATCAAATGACAACACATGTCTATGGTTAGGAAACATAACCATCTTTGATTAATGAGCTAGTCAAGTAGAGGCATACTAGTGACTATATGTTTGTCTATGTATTCACACATGTATCATGTTTCCGGTTAATACAATTCTAGCATGAATAATAAACATTTATCATGAAATAAGGAAATAAATAATAACTTTATTATTGCCTCTAGGGCATATTTCCTTCACCCTCATGTCCGTATTTTATTTTTATCGACACCTCTATCTCTAAAACGTGTGGACATATTTTTCGATTTCGGCTTCCGCTTGAGGACAAGCGAGGTCTAAGCTTGGGGGAGTTGATACGTCCATTTTGCATCATGCTTTTATATCAATATTTATTGCATTATGGGTTGTTATTACTTATTAGACATTATATCTCAATACTTATGGCTATTCTCTCTTATTTTACAAGGTTTACCATGAAGAGGGGGAATGCCGACAGCTGGAATTCTGGCTGGAAAAGGAGCAAACATTGGAAACCTATTCTGCACAACTCCAAAAGACCTGAGACTCCACGAAACAACTTTTCAGATTTAATAAGAATTTTTGGGCAAAATAAATAGGCCATGGGCCCCACACCCTGTCCAGGACACAGGGGGCGCCCCCCTTGTAGGGCGCGCCCCCCTATCTCCTGGGCCCCCTGGTGGGCTTCCGGCTGCCATCTTCTGCTATATGAAGGGTTTTACCCTGGAAAAAATCATGGGCAAGCTTACGGGACGAAACTCCGCCGCCACGAGGCGGAACCTTGGCGGAATCAATCTAGGGCTTTGGTGGAGCTGTTCTGCCGGGGATACTTCCCTTCGGGAGGGGGAAATCATCACCAACGTCATCACCAACGATCCTCTCATTGGGAGGGGGTCAATCTCCATCAACATCTTCACCAGCACCATCCCATCTCAAAACCCTAGTTCATCTCTTGTATCCAATCTTGTATCCAAACCACAAATTGGTACCTGTGGGTTGCTAGTAGTGTTGATTACTCCTTGTAGTTGATGCTATTTGGCTTACTTGGTGGAAGATCATATGTTCAGATCCTTTATGCATATTATTACTCCTCTGATTATGAACATGAATATGCTTTGTGAGTAGTTACGTTTGTTCCTGAGGACATGGGTGAAGTCTTGCTATTAGTAGTCATGTGAATTTGGTATTCGTTCGATATTTTGATGAGATGTATGTTGTCTTTCCTCTAGTGGTGTTATGTGAACGTCGACTACATGACACTTCACCATTATTTGGGCCTAGAAGAAGGCATAGGGAAGTAATAAGTAGATGATGGGTTGCTAGAGTGACAGAAGCTTAAACCCTAGTTTATGCGTTGCTTCGTTAGGGGAAATTGTCGCCATCGTCATCACCATCGATCCTCCCATCGAGAGGGGGTCAATCTCCATCAACGTCTTCACCAGCACCATCTCCTCTCAAACCCTAGTTCATCTCTCGTATCCGATCTTTGTCTCAAAACTCAGATTGGTACCTGTGGGTTGCTAGTAGTTTTGATTACTCCTTGTAGTTGATGCTAGTTGGTTTATTCGATGGAAGATCATATGTTCAGATCCTTTATGCATATTAATACCCCTCTGATTATGAACATGAATATGATTTGTGAGTAGTTACGTTTGTTCCTGAGGACATGGGAGAAGTCTTGTTATAAGTAATCATGTGAATTTGGTATTCATTCGATATTTTGATAAGATGTATGTTGTCTTTCCTCTAGTGGCGTTATGTGAACGTCTACTACATGACACTTCACCATTGTTTGTGTCTAGGGGAAGGCATTGAGAAGTAATAAGTAGATGATGGGTTGCTAGAGTGACAGAAGCTTAAACCCTAGTTTATGCGTTGCTTCGTAAGGGGCTGATTTGGATCCATATGTTTCATGCTATGATTAGGTTTACCTTAATTCTTCTTTTGTAGTTGCGGATGCTTGCAAGGGGGTTAATCATAAGTGGGATGCTTGTCCAAGGAAGGGCAGTACCCAAGCACCGGTCCACCCACATATCAAATTATCAAAGTACCGAACGCGAATCTTGTGAACGTGATGAAAACTAGCTTGACGATAATTCCCAATGTGTCCTCGGGAGCTCCTTCTTCATTATTAGAATTTGTCCAGGCTTATCCTTTGCTACATAAAGGATTGGTCCACCTTGCTGCACTTTATTTACTTTATTTACTTTTTCTCGTTACTATTTATCTTATCACAAACTATCTATCACCTATTATTTCAGTGCTTGCAGAGAAAACCTTACTGAAAACCACTTATCATTTCCTTCTGCTTCTCGTTGGGTTCAACACTCTTACTTATCGAAAGGACTACGATAGATCCCCTATACTTGTCGGTCATCAAGCGTCCATGGCTTGGATCGGCCATGGGGCAGCCATCAAGAGGCCCTCCACGGCGCATAAAGGCCATCCCCACCCCTAGAAACCCTAGTCGTCCCAATTCGTTCCCCTCGTTTCGCCCCCTTCGGTTTAGCTATCATCCGCGACCATCGTGGCAATGCTGCCATCGTCCTCGCGGCTAGTGCTGTCACCGAGCGATGAGAGAATGCCCAGGAGATGCGCGCCTTCCTCCTCGTTGCCTACGCAAAGCATCGCAAGATGTACCGCCTTGAAGCCTCGCCATCACCCTCATCTTCCTCGGCTGCGAAACCATGGTCGCCGCCTCGATCCGCTTGTCTCCGGCCCGCACGACCTCGTCGAGCCCCACCACGAGCTTCGCTGCGAACCCTCGCTCCTCCTCGACCTTCCCTTACTCCTTTCCGGGCCCTGTAGGCTAGTGTCAGGACCCCGACTCAATGCCACATCGATCTAGCATGTAACACCTCATATCATTTTGCGGCCTCACGCACGGTATCCCCACGGGTGTCGCCTTACCTTTGCCCGGGACCGTTTGCGCCTTTTGGCACACGTATATGATAGTGTCGCTAGCATCCATATGATAAGGAGCCCGGGCTGACATGGCTAGTCGTAAACCCAAAGTGGCACAAACTTACAGGGACAGGCATCCATGACCCAGCATTGAACGTGTCGGTCATCAGCGAGTGAATCCAGGCTGTAGCACTGGGCTAGCAGGACTCCGGTGAACCGGGCTGTAGCGGGCTAACAGGACTCCGGTATTCATCGCGTGACATTTCCCCGAAGGGACAGACACAGGAACGAAGGACACATGCCGGCCAGACTAAGTGTTCCGGAACAGTAGCAAGCTACCAGGGCTCAGTGGAAGCACTAGGAGACATTTCCCGGTAAGAGAGGCTACTAAGCATAAACAACTAGATAGTCAGATCCCACACATAGCAATACACATTACACGTACGCATAACATGCAAGTATGTGTTGTACAACATGGCATCACAGCATAACTCAACAACTCATATAGATAAAGGCTCAGAAGAGCCATCATAGCATTTATTACAAGCAGGGGTCACATGACCCAACATTCAGAGGAAACAAGCAACAAGCAGAAGCATTACATGTCTGGGTACAGACATCTACAAATGAAAAAGGCGGAAGAGCCTAACTACCTACAACATCCGATCAAGATCGTAGCTGAGGTACAAGCTACTCGTCGAAGTCCACGAGAACACTAGTAAGACCGAAGTCTCCGCTGCAAAAACATAAATAAAGCAACATGAGTACAAAGGTACTCAGCAAGACTTACATCAGATCCTATCATACATGCACTTGTATCAAGAGGGTAATGTGGGGTTTAGTTGCAGCAAGCCAGCTTTGACTATGTGGCTATCCTGTTCTACGACTACCAGAACTTCTTTGAGGTGATATGGCGCACACGAGTCCACTAATCACCACACAATACACTACTATGGATTCATCCTCGTCTCCCTACGAGAAGGCCATCCATAGCACTCACACTTGTCTTGAGCATTTTAGAGTATCCACTTCAAGTTGTCTATGTACCATGTAAGTATCCAAGAAGTCCATAACCGCGGACCCGGCTATTCGAATAGATCATGTTAACCCTGCAAGGGTGTACTTCTTCACACACGCTCTCGCCACTTACCGCCATGTACACGTCATGTATCTCGGCAACCTTCAAGCGGAAGCCTGGCGAGGGAGTCAGCCACGACCTGACTAACCACACAAGACTCTAGCCCAGGTTTATCGCCTATTCGGATTCCATCCGCAAGGAGATCCGGCCGGGGTGTCGCTCACGGCCCCAAATGATGTGTGCAGGGTTCCCGAGCCCACCATCCGGGTGCCACTCGGTACACCAGGCCATGTGTGCCTAGTCTGTCCCAAGCCCACCCTGCCGGGTGCCACTTGGTAGAAAAATAGCACTACCTACAAACACCAGAAACTAGTTGCGACTCCTGGACAGAGACCAAGTTGGTTAATAAGTCGAGAGAGTCAATTAAGTATCCCAATGTGTGGTAGTATCGAGTCATTGGACAACATACATAGAACTCGGTGCTTAAGGACGGTTCCAGTGAGACAACCCACCATGTACTCCTACATGGCCTCTCACCGCTACCTTTACCAAATCGTGTTCACACGTTCACTCTCAGCATCAGAACATAGAGCACTGTACTCCAATTCATTCCCAATGAATTAGACCTGACACAACTCTAAGCAATAGAAGGCATAGCATGGTAGGAACACAACATGGCTCAATCAACTCCTACACATGCTAGTGGGTTTTTAACTATTTACTGTGGCAATGACAGGTCATGCAGAGGAATGGGTTCAACTACCGCAGCACAAGGTAGCAGATGAATCGTTGTTGTCTTAATGCAATAACTAAGAGCAGGAGCGAGAGAGTAGGATTGTATCGGAATGAACAAGGGGGTTTGCTTGCCTGGTAGATCAACAGAGGGGGCACTGCTCCTCAGACAGGTACTCTGGAACACTCTCCGGAGCAGGACCTATCAAGAAGGAACGGTGTCGACAATCAATACACAACATATGCAACAATATGATGCATGAACATGGCATGTAGATGTGATGCTGTTTGAGCTAATGCAACTAGTAATCATTTGGTTGAAGTTCATTTGAGCGAAGAGTTCAAATGCAACTCCAAATTAACTCTTTATAAATGCCATTTACATGTTTTCACTTATACAGTAGGTATAAGTTTGTTTTTCATGCATGAAACTAGTACAGATGAAAAGATTGCATTTTTCTGATAATTTTTCATATATAAATTATTTCAATCTGAGCTACGGTTGATTTGATATGAATTTTTGAAGTTTTGAATATTTTCTGGAATTTCCTGTTTAAAATAATTCCAGAAAAAGGACAACTGCGTCAGCATGACATCATGCCTGCGTCAGTAGTCAATGGCACTGACCAGGTCAAACCTGATGTGTGGGGCCACACGTTAGTGTCACAGTGTTAAACAAGGGGGTTTTACTAATCTAATTAAAACATTAGGGCGCAGGGGCCCACTGTTAGTGTCAGGGTTAGTTAGATGGTGATTAGCCTTAAGCTAATCACCTGACCCACGGGGCCCACCTGACGGCCGGCGAGGTCAAAGGGGGTCAAACCTCACCGGAGTTAAGCCGTCGGCAAGGCCGAACGCGGCGAAGGGGCTCGGGACCGCGTCTCCGGCGACCAAATGGGCCGCGAAGACCATCTCCGAGGAGCTGGTGCTCGTGCGCATCCACTGGTGCCCTCCGTTTTACCGGAGACGGCCTATATCGACGGCGGCGACCTCTTGGGCGGCGGCCGGAGTTCGGTGGCATGCGGGCTCAGCGCTGCGGTGCACAGGAAGGCAGGGGAGAAGGGGGAAAAAGGCGCAGAATCTCACAGCGGAGGCGACGGGGTGGTCAGCGGGCTCGGGGATGAGTCGGAGACGACGGACGGGTGCCGGCGATCTCGGGCGGCCGGGGTTGGGGAACACGGTGGTGACGGCTCCACGGGGCGTCCCAGCTTGCGTGGCTCGGCGGAGAGCTTCAGAGGGAGGAGGCGGAGCTCCTGTGCGTGTCGGAGAGGCGAGGGGGAGGCGGGGAGCGCGTCGGCGGTGAGTTGCGGCGACGGCTCGTTCGGTGGTGCTCGCGAGAGAGAGACAGAGGAGAGGAGGAGCACGGGGGAGAGTGAGAGGGGGTCGGGGCGGCGCGTGGCGTCGCGCGAATCATCCAGGCGGCGAGGAGGAAGCAGGCAGGCAGGAGGCGTGGCGTCCATGCGCGCGGGCGGCGAGCGCGTGCCCCTGTCCTCCTGGCGCGAGGAAGGGGACGACTGGCAGTGCCAGTCGGCTGGGCCGGCCTATTGGCCACTGGGCCAGGCCAGGCTGCACAGGGCTAGGTAGTCCAGGTAAGGGTTTTTCCAATTTTGTTTTCTTTTCTATTTCTGACATTTGTTTGGTTTAAATAAAATACTAAACCATTTTATTTTCTTATGCCAATTTTTGTAGGAACTAGTGGTATTATTCCAGAACTCCCCAACAAGTGGCATAATTTTTTGGACATATATTAATATATATAACTAATATATTTCCAATGCAAATATTTATGCATTAATTCCAAATGCCCAAAATAAATACTTATGAGCTCCCAAAAATATTGGTTTGATTTTTATCTCTGTCCAGTATTTTCAGAGGGCAACATGAGCATTTTCTTGGACCTTTTTGGATCAATTTTTATTTGGGTCATTTCTAAAAATGATTCTGAGGGTTTCACAAATCCTCATTTCAAATTTAAATGGAATTTAAACATGATGCACAAATGACTAGCCAGTCTAGGTCATACCAGAACTAGGGATGTGACAACTCGCCCCCACTTGAAAGAATCTCGTCCCGAGATTCAGGGGTCGACGGAAAGAAAGCGGGGTACTCCAATCGAAGACGATCTTCTCGCTCCCAAGTAGCTTCTCTCTCGGAATGATGAGACCACTTAACCTTGAGAAACTTGATGTTATGACGTCGAGTGACACGCTCTGCTTGATCGAGAATGCGAACTGGATACTCTCGATATGTGAGGTTATCTTGGAGATCAAGGGTTTCGTGGTCCACTCCGCGGATAGGATCCGAGAAGCAACGCCTGAGTTGAGAGACGTGGAAGACATCATGAGCTCGAGAAAGATGTGGGGGTAGTTCCAATTGGTAGGCAACCTCTCCTCGTTTAGCGAGAATACGAAAAGGACCAATGTAACGAGCAGCCAACTTGCCCTTGATACCAAATCGATGGGTACCCTTCAAAGGAGTAACCCAAAGGTAAGCTTTGTCGCCAACTTCATAAGTCATATCCTTATGATGACGATCATACTGGCTCTTTTGGCGAGACTGGGCTGTTTTCAAATTCTCACGAATGATGCGAACTTGCTCTTCTGCCTCCTGGATCATGTCCGGTCCAAAGAATTGTCTTTCACCAGTTTCTGACCAGTTCAAAGGTGTTTGACATCTTCGTCCATAGAGAATCTCAAAAGGAGCTTTCTTGAGACTGGATTGATAGCTATTGTTATAAGCAAACTCGGCAAAAGGAAGACATTTCTCCCAATCCATACCGAATGAGATAACGCAAGCTCTAAGCATGTCTTCGAGAATTTGGTTGACCCGTTCCACCTGACCACTCGACTGAGGGTGGAAAGCGGTACTGAAGGAAAGATGGGTTCCCATGGCAGTTTGGAAACTCTCCCAGAAATGAGAAGTGAAAAGACTACCACGGTCTGAATTGATCTCTAGTGGAACACCATGAAGTGATACTATTCGAGAAATATATAAGTCAGCTAGCTGACTAGCAGTGATACTCTCTCGAACAGGTAGGAAGTGAGCCACTTTGGAAAGACGATCAACGACTACGAAGATAGCATTATTCCCTTTCTTGGTCCTGGGAAAGCCGGTGATGAAATCCATACCAACTTTATCCCATTTCCACTCAGGAATAGCTAAAGGCTGAAGGGTGCCAGCAGGTCTTTGATGCTCTGCCTTAACGCGACGACAAACGTCACAGTTGGCAATAAACTAAGCAATTTCTCTCTTCATCCTAGTCCACCAGAACCTCTGGCGTAGGTCCTGATACATCTTAGTACTACCGGGATGAATCATGAGAGGAGATTCATGCGCCTCCTTAAGAATCAGTTGTCGAAGATGCTGCTTCTTGGGGACCACCAGACGATTCCCAAAGAAAACAACACCTCGATCATCTATAGAGAAACTACCAGCAGCTCCCTTCTTCACGTTATCCTTGATTCGAGAGATACCCGTATCATACTGCTGGCTAGTTATGATCTGATTCTCAAGAGTAGGTTTCGCCACCAAGGTAGAAAGGAATCCATGAGGAGCAATGTGAAGGTTAAGCTTACAGAATTCCTCATGGAGAAGTGGTTGGCCCTGCTGCAACATGAGATTGTTGCAATAGGATTTACGGCTTAGAGCATCAGCCATGATATTAGCTTTGCCTGGAGTGTAGGTAATCCCTAAGTCGTAATCTGAGATCAACTCCAACCAACGTCTTTGCCTAAGGTTCAAATCCGGTTGGGTGAAGATATACTTAAGACTCTGGTGATCGGAATAGATCTTGCAATGTTTACCAAGAAGGTAATGTCGCCAGGTCTTGAGTGCATAGACTACGGCTGCAAGCTCTAGATCATGTGTAGGATAATTCTCCTCATGTGGATGCAACTGTCGAGATGCATAGGCAATCACATGACGATCTTGCATAAGAATGCAGCCTAGTCCCTGTCGTGAGGCGTCGCAGTAGATAACAAAGTCTTTAGTGAAATCCGGTGGCACAAGTATGGGAGCAGAAGTCAGGCGTCTTTTCAGTTCCTGAAAACTGTACTCACACTGTGGGGACCACTCAAACTTTTTATCTTTCTTGAGAAGTTTCGTGAGGGGTTTGGCCACTTTAGAGAAGTTTTCAACAAAGCGGCGACAATAGCTGGCTAGACCAAGGAAACTCCTAACTTGTTTAACGGTTTCAGGTGGAGTCCAATCGAGAACGGCCTTAACTCTCTCGGGATTGACAGCAATGCCCTTACCAGAGATTACGTGGCCTAGGTAGGTCACTTCTGGCAACCAAAATTCACACTTGGAGAACTTGGCATAAAGGCGGTGCTCTCTGAGTTTTTCTAACACAAGTCTGAGATGTTCGGCATGCTCTTCTTCGTTCTTCGAGTAAATAAGAATATCATCGAGGTAAACCACGACAAACTTATCTAAGTACTCCATGAAGATCGAGTTCATCAAGCGGGAGAAAGTGGCTGGGGCGTTGGTTAGACCGAAGGACATGACGGTGTACTCGTACTGGCCATAACGAGTGACAAAATCCCTTTTGGGAATGTCCCCATTTCTGATCTTGATTTGGTGGTAGCCTAACCTCAAATCCATCTTGGAGAAGACTGAGGATCCAGCGAGCTGATCATACAGGTCGTTGATCCTGGGGAGCGGATATTTGTTCTTTATCGTGACCAAATTAACGGGACGATAATCTACAACCATCCAGTCCGTACATCCTTCTTCTTGACGAAGAGGACGGGGCAAGCCCAAGGAGAAGAACTAGGACGGATGAAACCCTTTTGCAAGGACTCATCAAGTTGTTTCTTAAGCTCGGCTAGTTCTAAGGGTGCCATTTTGTAAGGTCTCCTAGAGATTGGAGCAGTTCTTGGGATAAGATCTATGACGAACTCTACATCTCTGTCAGGTGGAACACCTGGCAGTTCCTCTGGAAAGACATCCGGAAAGTCACGGACTACCGGGATATCTTCAAGGTCTGGAAGAGGGCTGGCATTAAGAGAATAGAGCTGACGCTTTGCAACTCTAGTGGAGACAGTGACTATCTTGCCAGATGGGTGTGTAAGCTGAACAGACCTGGTGTAACAATCAATCTTGGCATGATGAGCTGTCATCCAGTCCATAACCAAGATGATGTTAATATCTGAGGACTTGAGGGCTACAAGTGATGCAAGAAATACAAGTCTATCAACAAGGATTTCATTATCATAGCTGATTCTGGTGGTTTGCCATCTAGACCCTGGGGTTTGAATTTCAAGCGGAGTTGGCATATCACAAAATGATATGTCGTGCAAACGAGCATAGCCTTCAGAAATGAAAGAATGAGATGCTCCAGTATCGAACAGAACCGATGCTGGGTGACAATTGACAAGAAGTGTACCAAGAACGACATCCGGATCATCATGAGCGTCTTTAGCTGAGACGTGATGCACACGTCCACGTTCAGTGGGGGCTGACTTGACAATGATCATCTTGCGTGATGGCTTACCACGGCCAACAGACTTCTCAGGCGGGGGTGGAGCATAACTAGTCTGAGAGCAGTCACGTGCATAGTGTCCTGGCTTCCCGCATGTGAAGCAAGTCCCTGAAGTTGGACGTGGACCCGCACTGACAAGCGGTCTACCAGTAGGCCTGGGTGGAACATATGACTGAGCTGGGGGAGGCACCACATAAGATGGTCTCGGTGCATATCCGGAAGGAAGAGCGGAGTTTGGAACCCAAATCCGGCGCTTCTGAGAACCAGAACCGGAGGAAGATCCCAAATCATGGGTGTGCTTACGGGACTCCTCGTAAGTGAGCTGAGCTGTCTCTGCATTAATGGCCTTGTTCACAAGAGCTTGGAATGTATCACAATGATGCAAGTGGAGATCACGACGCAACTTGGGGTTGAGACCCTTCCGGAACCTAGCCTGCTTCTTGGCGTCCGTGGACACCTCTTCTGAAGCATAGCGGGCAAGGTTCTCAAACTCTCTAATGTAAGCATCAACAGCCATCTTACTCTGGGTGAAGCTACAGAACTCTTCTCTCTTGCGATCGATGAGGGCCTGAGGTATGTGATGCTCGCGAAAAGCCTCAGTGAAATCTCTCCAGGTAAGAATCTAGCCAGCTGGAAGCATAGCCTCATAGTTCTGCCACCAAAGACTAGCAGGACCTTCTAGGTGGTATGTGGCATAGGTGACCTTGTCATCTTCAGCTACGTTCGCGGAACGCAGCTTATGAGTGATGCTACGGAGCCAATCATCTGCATTGAGCGGCTCGATGGAATGATGAAAGGTAGGTGGGTGCAAGCGAATAAAGTCATGAATGGTCACAGATCCTTTGAAGTGATGTGCGGTGTTCTCCTCGATACGTGCCAACAAGCGGTTAGACTCACGCTTGTTTCTCTCCATATCTAGCATGAACTCTGTCAACGAAGGTTGGTCGGGAGGATCTTCATCCCTACCATCTCCGTGGTTCTGGCTACGAGTAACAGAACTTCGCTTAACTGATGACATCCTGAGAAACGAAACCAAGGACGGATCAGCATCAACTATCGACTGTAGAATGTAGGATAAGAAAATTAGTAACTCTCGAACTCCTAGGGCAATTCCGGCAGCATAACGGCAGTAAAATGCTCAGAATGAGACATACAGCTAAAATGGGGTAGTACAACAACTCAACATCATCACTCAAGGTTCTGAGATCATACTAAACAGGCTACACCGGAAGTACTCGAAACTGGGATATGACTCTGATCAACCAATCCTATGGAACAACAGAGTAGTAACACGTGATCCTGATAGACGGAAGAGAAAGCCTAGTTCCTTAACCCCGTAGGAAAGATAGGATGACTCAGATCAGAAGGCCATGAGGTATAAGGAGTAAAAAGAGCCTTACGTTCCTTCCCACAATCAATTCCCTTACATAACTGAAGAATTTCTAGACTCAACTTCGACCAGTTTGGCTTGATAATCCTACAGGCAGTCAGGCTCTGATACCAAAGCTGTCAGGACCCCGACTCAATGCCACATCGATCTAGCATGTAACACCTCATATCATTTTGCGGCCTCACGCACGGTATCCCCACGGGTGTCGCCTTACCTTTGCCCGGGACCGTTTGCGCCTTCTGGCACACGTATATGATAGTGTCGCTAGCATCCATATGATAAGTAGCCCGGGCTGACATGGCTAGTCGTAAACCCAAAGTGGCACAAACTTACAGGGACAGGCATCCATGACCCAGCATCGAACGTGTCGGTCATCAGCGAGTGAATCCAGGCTGTAGCACTGGGCTAGCAGGACTCCGGTGAACCGGGCTGTAGCGGGCTAACAGGACTCCGGTATTCATCGCGTGACATTTCCCCGAAGGGACAGACACAGGAACGAAGAAGGACACATGCCGGCCAGCCTAAGTGTTCCGGAGCAGTAGCAAGCTACCAGGGCTCAGTGGAAGCACTAGGAGACATTTCCCGGTAAGAGAGGCTACTAAGCATAAACAACTAGATAGTCAGATCCCACACATAGCAATACACATTACACGTACGCATAACATGCAAGTATGTGTTGTACAACATGGCATCACAGCATAACTCAACAACTCATATAGATAAAGGCTCAGAAGAGCCATCATAGCATTTATTACAAGCAGGGGTCACATGACCCAACATTCAGAGCAAACAAGCAACAAGCAGAAGCATTACATGTCTGGGTACAGACATCTACAAATGAAAAAGGCGGAAGAGCCTGACTATCTACAACATCCGATCAAGATCGTAGCTGAGGTACAAGCTACTCGTCGAAGTCCACGAGAACACTAGTAAGACCGAAGTCTCCGCTGCAAAAACATAAATAAAGCAACATGAGTACAAAGGTACTCAGCAAGACTTACATCAGATCCTATCATACATGCACTTGTATCAAGAGGGTAATGTGGGGTTTAGTTGCAGCAAGCCAGCTTTGACTATGTGGCTATCCTGTTCTACGACTACCAAAACTTCTTTGAGGTGATATGGCGCACACAAGTCCACTAATCACCACACAATACACTATTATGGATTCATCCTCGTCTCCCTACGAGAAGGCCATCCATAGCACTCACACTTGTCTTGAGCATTTTAGAGTATCCACTTCAAGTTGTCTATGTACCATGTAAGCATCCAAGAAGTCCATAACTACGGACCCGGCTATTCGAATAGATCATGTTAACCCTGCAGGGGTGTACTTCTTCACACACGCTCTCGCCACTTACCGCCATGTACACGTCATGTATCTCGGCAACCTTCAAGCGGAAGCCTGGCGAGGGAGTCGGCCACGACCTGACTAACCACACAAGACTCTAGCCCAGGTTTATCGCCTATTCGGGTTCCATCCGCAAGGAGATCCGGCCGGGGTGTCTCTCACGGCCCCAAACGATGTGTGCAGGGTTCCCAAGCCCACCATCCGGGTGCCACTCGGTACACCAGGCCACGTGTGCCTAGTCTGTCCCAAGCCCACCCTGCCGGGTGCCACTTGGTAGAAAAATAGCACTACCTACAAACACCAGAAACTAGTTGCGACTGCTGGACAGAGACCAAGTTGGTTAATAAGTCGAGAGACTCAATTAAGGATCCCAATGTGTGGTAGTATCGAGTCATTGGACAACATACATAGAACTCAGTGCTTAAGGACGGTTCCAGTGAGACAACCCACCATGTACTCCTACATGGCCTCTCACCGCTACCTTTACCAAATCGTGTTCACACGTTCACTCTCAGCATCAGAACATAGAGCACTGTACTCCAATTCATTCCCAATGAATCAGACCTGACACAACTCTAAGCAATAGCAGGCATAGCATGGTAGGAACATAACATGGCTCAATCAACTCCTACACATGCTAGTGGGTTTTTAACTATTTACTATGGCAATGACAGGTCATGCAGAGGAATGGGTTCAACTACCGCAGCACAAGGTAGCAGATGAATCGTTGTTGTCTTAATGCAATAACTGAGAGCAGGAGCGAGAGAGTAGGATTGTATCGGAATGAACAAGGGGGTTTGCTTGCCTGGTAGATCAACAGAGGGGGCACTGCTCCTCAGACAGGTACTCTGGAACACTCTCCGGAGCAGGACCTATCGAGAAGGAACGGTGTCGACAATCAATACACAACATATGCAACAATATGATGCATGAACATGGCATGTAGATGTGATGCTGTTTGAGCTAATGCAACTAGTAATCATTTGGTTGAAGTTCATTTGAGCGAAGAGTTGAAATGCAACTCCAAATTAACTCTTTATAAATGCCATTTACATGTTTTCACTTATACAGTAGGTATAAGTTGGTTTTTCATGCATGAAACTAGTACAGATGAAAAGATTGCAATTTTCTGATAATTTTTCATATATAAATTATTTCAATCTGAGCTACGGTTGATTTGATATGAATTTTTGAAGTTTTGAATATTTTCTGGAATTTCCTGTTTAAAATAATTCCAGAAAAAGGACAACTGCGTCAGCATGACGTCATGCCTGCGTCAGCAGTCAACGGCACTGACCAGGTCAAACCTGACGTGTGGGGGCCACACGTCAGTGTCACAGTGTTAAACAAGGGGGTTTTACTAATCTAATTAAAACATTAGGGCGCAGGGGCCCACTATTAGTGTCAGGGTTAGTTAGATGGTGATTAGCCTTAAGCTAATCACCTGACCCACGGGGCCCACCTGACGGCCGGCGAGGTCAAAGGGGGTCAAACCTCACCGGAGTTAAGCCGTCGGCAAGGCCGAACGCGGCGGAGGGGCTCGGGACCGCGTCTCCGGCGACCAAATGGGCCGCGAAGACCATCTCCGAGGAGCTGGTGCTCACGCGCATCCACTGGTGCCCTCCGTTTCACCGGAGACGGCCTATATCAATGACGGCGACCTCTTGGGCGGCGGCCGGAGTTCGGTGGCGTGCGGGCTCAGCGCTGCGGTGCACGGGAAGGCAGGGGAGAAGGGGGAAAAAGGCGCAGAATCTCACAGCGGAGGCGACGGGGTGGTCAGCAGGCTCGGGGACGAGTCGGAGACGACGGACGGGCGCCGGCGATCTCGGGCGGCCGGGGTTGGGGAAGACGGCGGTGACGGCTCCACGGGGCGTCCCGGCTTGCGTGGCTCGGCGGAGAGCTTCAGAGGGAGGAGGCGGAGCTCCCGTGCGTGTCGGAGAGGCGAGGTGGAGGCGGGGAGCGCGTTGGCGGTGAGCTGCGGCGATGGCTCGTTCGGTGGTGCTCGCGAGAGAGAGACAGAGGAGAGCAGGAGCACGGGGGAGAGTGAGAGGGGGTCGGGGCGGCGCGTGGCGTCGCGCGAATCATCCAGGCAGCGAGGAGGAAGCAGGCAGGCAGGAGGCGTGGCGTCCATGCGCGCGGGCGGCGAGCGCGTGCCCCTGTCCTCCTGGCACGAGGAAGGGGACGACTGGCAGTGCCAGTCGGCTGGGCCGGCCTGTTGGCCACTGGGCCAGGCCAGGCTGCACAGGGCCAGGTAGTCCAGGTAAGGGTTTTTCCAATTTTGTTTTCTTTTCTAGTTCTGACATTTGTTTGGTTTAAATAAAATACTAAACCATTTTCCTTTCTTATGCCAATTTTTGTAGGAACTAGTGGTATTATTCCAGAACTCCCCAACAAGTGGCATAATTTTTTGGACATATATTAATATATATAACTAATATATTTCCAATGCAAATATTTATGCATTAATTCTAAATGCCCAAAATAAATACTTATGAGCTCCCAAAAAATATTGGTTTGATTTTTATCTCTTTCCAGTATTTTCAGAGGGCAACATGAGCATTTTCTTGGACCTTTTTGGATCAATTTTTATTTGGGTCATTTCTAAAAATGATTCTGAGGGTTTCACAAATCCTCATTTCAAATTTAAATGGAATTTAAACATGATGCACAAATGACTAGCCAGTCTAGGTCATACCAGAACTAGGGATGTGACAGCTAGTCCCCATATAGCACTGTCGTGGGCGATGGCTGAGGGCCACGAGCACCTATGGGGCAGGAGGGCCCCTTTGTTTGTCCGGCAAAGGAGCGGAGGGCGCACGCAGAGCGGATCGAGGCGAGGGAGCGCGCGGGGGTTTTTTTACCCAGCTTCGGGGCTCTCCGGAGAGATAACACCCCTACTGCTGCTCTGTGTTTGTGTATTGTTCTTGCTCGAGAGGGCCGGCGCGGCGCCGAACCAGCCGAACCCTAAGCTGTGGAGTCGAAATTCCCAACCTCCAAACCCCCTCTACGTGCGCATGGGCCTCCTTTTTATAGGCTAAAGGGGTCACCGACAGGTGGCAGCGTAGGAAGGGGGGGTAGAAAGGTAAAAACGCGGGTTGGTACAACTACTACCAACAGTGTCCCCTACCTAACTCTGACAGCAGGGGACAAGGGCATTTAATGCCCATCCGGTCGCCCCAACAGTGCAAGGAAACGACCGTTAAAGGCGCCATCGATCGCCGCGATGGCCTCCTTGTCAGCTTCGCTTGCCACCTCGCACCGCCATTCTGCACAGCTGCCCGCCACGTGCACCAGGGGCAATCCTGTGGCGACACATCGTCGGACGCGCTGGAGCGCGGGCGCGGGGTGGCAGCCTTGCCGCGGCAAGCGCCTTGCCGCGGCAAGCGCCTTGCCGTAGCCCTTGTCTTGTCGCACCAGCGAGCTTGCCGCCTGCCAGGCCTTGCCGGGACGCGAGGGGCGTCGCGGCAAGTTCCTTGAAGTGCCTCGGGTGGCCTTCCCGGCAAGATCCTCTTGCCGGGGTCTCGTCTTCTTCCCGGCAAGCTCCTCTTGCCGGGGCCTTGTACTCTTCCCGGCCGTCTTCTCTTGCCGGGGCCTTGGTTGGCTTTCCCGGCAAGCTCCTCTTGTCGGGGATTTTAGCTTGAGTACTTGGTCCTTGAGCGGCGTCAAAGTAGCCGTCGGGGGTGATGGTGGATGCCCGGCAAGCCCTGCCGCGGGTCGTTGCGACTGCCCGTGCACAAGTTCGGGGGACTAAGGTACCCCCTACTTTAGTACACCGACAGGAGCCCCCGGGCCTGGGCCATACACGGTGCCGAGCGCTGTTGGGCCAGGCCCAAAATAGTGCATGGGTACGCGCGGCCTGGGTCTACACTAAATCTGACTCTGCGCATCCCACGCCCTTCCCTCGCAACGGCACGCGTCAAACCCGGCGTCGTGGGAGGGATCATGGGCAATTTTTTTAACCCAGGGAATGCGTAACATCCGCATCCCCTGTTTATAAGCAGAGGAAACAAGGCCATTTTCCCCACCTTCGCCACTTGCAGTTCCTTCCTTTGAATGCTCCGCCGCTCCCCTCCGCTTCCCAAGCCGAAAGAGAGCAGCGCTCCGCCGCCCATCGCCGCCGTCGCCACCGCCGTCTTTGCCTTCCCCCCACCGCTTCCGCCATGGCTCCGAAGACCGGGAAGGCTGCGAAGGCTACGAAGGCCGCGAAGTCGGCCGAGGCGCAGGAGCTCGAGGCGCTCCACAAGAAGCGAGTGCTTTTCGACCCTGAGCTCTCCCGTCAGGCGCTGCGGGAGGAGTTCTACCTCTTCTGGTCGGCGGAGACGCGGGCGCATCCGCGCACGCAGGTGCTTTCCGCTGAGGCTTCCAAATCGAAAAAGTGCCCCAGAGGTTACTACTTCTTTCCTGTGTTCTTCTATTGTGGGCTCTGCCCGCCTTTTTCCGATTTTTTCTGTGACATCATGAACACCTACGGGTTTCATCTTCTTGATTTCACCCCCAACGCCATTCTGACAATGGCGGTTTTCGCACACCTTTGCGAGAACTTCGTTGGCATCCTCCCCAATGTCGCTCTTTTTCGCCATTATTTCTCCCCTCGTGCCGAGAAAGGGGAGCCACTGGCTGGCGGAATCGCCTGGACCTCCCGGATCGGCATGAAGGAGGTGTACTTGGCGGGCAAGCTCCATAGCAAGTGGGACGAGTGGAGGGCGGAATGGTGTTGGATCTGTGATGCCGATCCGCAGCCGTTCACCAGGCTGCGCCAGACCCGGGTGGTGCGCGGCGGCGATTGGAGCGCTCTGTCGCCGGATGACACCAAGCTGAAGATCGCCACCACCCGAATCCTCCGGCTCAGGCATGCTGGGCTTACAGCGGGGGCGGTTGGCGCGGATTTCCTCCGCCATCGCATCGCCCCCCTGCAAAAGAGGGGGAGGCCCGCCTGGTTGTTTGGCGGCCCGGCGGATTTCATGAGGCTGCGCCCAGGCCTCAACTTCAACTTCACCGTCCTGGAGCTTGACGCGATGCTGAGGGAGCTGTTCAAGCATGACGCCAACCATCCAGAATGGTTCAGGTTGCCGCAGGGCGTCGTCCCCTTGTGCAACAACTCCCGGCGCGATCGTATCTGCGCAATGATGCCAGAATGCGACTCGCACGGGATAAGTGCAACTTGGATAGAGCCCACCGCCGAGGACGTGCAGTGATTCTTCGATAATCTGTCGGACGCAGCGGTCAACCCCGACGAGCAGAAGCTTCTCACCCGTGCCACCACCGTCGATGAGATGGTGTACATTGCCACCAGGGCCGAAGAGGCGGCAGCAGCTGCCGCCACGGGCGAGTTCGGCTTCACGTCGGCGGAGGCGGAGGCGGCCCAGGCGGCGAGTCCCGCCAATCGGGAAGAGCTTGTCGAAGAGGACGCCGACGAGGGGGGGCCTGAGGCCGAAACGAGCGATCCTGCCGGGGGCGCGAGCAGCCAGTCGTCTTCGAGCAGCTTGCCGCAGGTGGAGCCCCAAGCGCGGCCCCAATTCCAGCCGAGAAGACGCCTCCGTCGAGTTGGAGATGCGGCAGAGGAGCAGGCCGGTCAGCAACCGAGGCGCCGTGGGACACGCTCCACCGCGGCAAGCACTGCTGCCGCGGGAGGGTCCCAGGCTGCGCCGGCAACCGAGGCGGGGTCTTCCCGGGACGCCATGCATGATCCCATCGCAGCTCCCGGCAAGCGCCGAAGGGAGCCCACTCCCCCGTTGCACCGCGCAGAGAGGGTACCGGACTTCGACCTCTCCGCGCTGAGCTCCGATGATGATGAAGAGGAGGATGAGGAGGAGTGAGGCTTTCTTCCCACTGTTCTTGATCTTTGTTATTGTTTGCTCGGTGTCTAATTTGCTTTCCCCTTAATTCCTGCTCTATTTCAGGACTCTGGCCGAGAGGGCGGCAAAAAGGGCCAGGATTCCTATGGTTGTCATCGAGGACGATCCCGCTGTGACTGCAGAAGACACGTCCGAGACCACCTTGACGGACCCGATGCCTTCCCCTCGCGGCAGCCCCCAACACAGCCCCCAGCGTAAGTGTTCGATTTACTTCCGATTGTGGGGCGCGCGTGGGTGCTTCTTCTTTTGCTGGCATCTTGATTGTTGTTTTTCTCGTGTAGAAGCAGATCAAGCCCATCAGGAGGAACCAGAAGCCGCTCCGGAGGTGCAGTCTGCCTCAACTACGCCGCCAAGGGGCGACTCTCCGACAAGGGAGCGCTCTCCAGCAAGGGAGTGGTCCTCGGCAAGGGACGGTTCCCCGGCGAGGGGTGGGACCGGTGAGTCTCCAGTGGCGGAGCCCAGCACAAGTAACCTTCCTCGACGGAAATCTTCCCTTGGATTCTTCTTCTGATCTTCTCTTTTGGATATTTGCTTGACTCTTCCTTCCTCTTCCTATCCTCAGATCCCCCTCTCGTAGACCCGATGGAAACCGAGGCCGCCGGCGAGGAAGGTGCACGCGGCAACACTGGAGATGCCGCCGCTGGCGAGGAAGAGGCCGGTACTGATGATCGCGCCGATGAGGAGGCCGCCAAGGCTGCTGGCGCAGGGGTCGGCGAGGGATCTGGTTCACACTGACGACCCGAAGGACGCAGGAGCGCAAGGCGCTACACCATCCGCCGACCCCTCCGCCGCTGATGCAGTGCCGGGCCCCGAGGAGCCCCAGCCAGGCGCATACTTGAAGGCCGGCGAGGGCGTGTACATCAAGCTTCCCTGGACATCGAGCTCCAGGGCACCGGTGGAAGGGGAGGAGTTCGACGGAGAAGTGCTCGCCTCCGCTGGGCTGGCGGTGGTTGACGAGCCAAGCAACAGCAGGGGCGAATCCGAGGAGGAGCAGCTACTCCGAAAGCTGGTGTCACTCTATCGCGCCCGGCAAGCAAAGCTCGAGTCACGGGAAGCGCTTGTCGCGCGGGCGGGAGCCGACATAGAGAAGCACGTGTAGGAGCTCAAGAGCCGTAACCAGGAGGCCCTCCGATCTATTGCCGAGGAGAGGGCGTAGCTCGAGGAGGCGAAGAAGGCTTTCCTCCTGGAGAAGGCTGAAGCCGAAGAGCAGCAGCGGCTCACCGCCGAGGAGCTGTCCAAGCGGGATGGTGAGCTAATACAGAAGAAAGTGAACTTGGACAGCCACGAAGATGAGCTCGCCGCCCGGGAGCAATCGCTTGGCGGGGCACTCAAGGAGGCAAAGGATGCCGCCGTGGCTGCTGAGGCCGCCAAGAAGGAGTTGGAAGCGAGGGCGACGCAGCTGGAGGCGGTCTTGAAAAGGAAAGATGAAGAGCTTGCCGCACTCCAGCGCGAACGCGAGAAGGATGCGCGCGCCCATGGCGATCTGCAAGTTCAGCTTGCCAAGAAGATCAAGGACCTGAACGCCGCCAAGGACTCGAGCGCCGGCCTTGAGCTAAAACTGGCCACCTTGGCGGAGACGCTGGACGCCGCCAAGAAGCGAGAAGATGTCTTGAGGAAAGATCTCAAGGGCAAGGAAGAGCTGCTGACGAGGGCCGCCGAGGCTCAAAACGCCTTGAAGACCACGGTGGAGCTCTGGACGGAGGGCCTCGTCAACATTGCTGCATCCATTGACGAGGAGCTGGCGGGACTTGACTTGGCGGGCTTTGGGTACTCCACCGACGAAAATCTCGCGCCCAGCACCAGGCTCACTCTTTTCTTCAAGGGTGTGGCGACGGCCCTCCGGCAACTCTGGGAAAGGATCCCGAAGAAGCTGGCGGACGAGTCGCGCGCGATCTGTGCCAAGGTCTTGGAGAAGGTGTTGGTGAAGATACTCTTCCGCAACCCGAGCCTCGACCTCACCCGCGTCCTCAAGAGACTGCCGGCGGGCGCCGATCTTGAAGAACTCAAAGCCATCGTCGCACCCATCATGGACAAGGTGAATGAGGTCAAGAGGGTTGACGGCGAGCGCGTGGATTAGACCACCTTTCTCCTCCTTTCCTTGTCGCCCTTTATCTGAGCCACGGGACAATTTAGTCAGTGCTGCAGCAAGTTATTTTTGTGATATAACTCTATTCAGGGCACTATCTGCTACGTTATTTCCTTTACTTGATCCCGTTCCTTGTGTGTTTTCACCCTACGCTTTGAGGGGAACTTGCCGGCGCAAGCACACTTGCTGAGTGTGGGACATCAGCAGCCCGCTGGCGGTGCTGCGTCCGGCAAGAAACCTTGTCGGGGCTAGTTGCAGCGCGCTTGTATTTGTTGAGCGGGCTCGAAACAAATCAAGGACGCAATTTAGCCATGAGCCGGTTCCTCCACGCACAGGTTTTACACACAAGGCGCGGTCGTTCAAGGAATATAACTTTGCTCTGAGCGACGCTTGCCGTGCTATCTCCTTTACTTGGTCCTTTCTTTGTATGTCTTTACCCTACGCTTTTAGGGAACTTGCCGGCACGGGCATGCTTACCGCAAGTGCTGAGTGCGGAACATCAGCAGCTTGCCGGTGGTGCCGGAGCACGCTTGCCGCGAGCGCTGAGTGCGGGACGTCAGCAGCCTGCTGGCGGTGCCGGTTCCGGCAAGAAACCTTGCCGCAACTAGTCGCAGCGCGCTTAAGCCATTGAGCGGGCTCGAAACGAAGTAAGGGCGCAACTAGCTACGAGGAGGTTCCTCCGCGCACAGGTTTTCCATACAAAGCAGAATCGTTCAAGGAGGATAGCTTAAAATTTTAAGAAATGACAGTGCTCAAACTTTGGCAACTTATCTTTTTCCGACGTCTGTCCCCCGGCAAGACAGCACTTCTTTGAACGGTGCTTGGTCCATACCTTCATCCTCTCCTCCCCCCCCCCCCCCCCCGTGAACTTGTGGGCGAAGGGACCTCCTTTTAGAGAAAAAGAAAGGAGAGAAACAGTTGTATGGGGCCTTAATGCTCTCTGTTTCTTACCAGGGATGAGTGCTGCACAAAGTGTCAGGTAAAACATGCAAGAAAGAAAAAATGCATGAATTTCGACAAGATGTGCGGAGCACATGAACTTTATTTGCGCACGGGATCTGCGCCCGGCTTTGTACAAAGGGTTACATGCAACTGCGGCAAGGCTTGTACAAAAGTTGGTTGCCGGAGCATATTCCGGCAACCGCGCCTTATGGGTAAAACTTGCGAAGATGCTCTATGTTCCAGGAATTGCTCACCGGAAAGCCGTCTTCGGTCTCAAGGCGGACAGCGCCGGACCTAGTGACTCGTTTCACCCGATAAGGGCCTTCCCACTTCGGCGTCAACTTGTTGGAATTCTTGGCGGATTGAACACGCCGAAGAACAAGGTCGCCTTCCTCGAAGCTTCTGGCATTAACTTTGCGGCTATGATAGCGGCGCAAAGCTTGCTGGTAGCGAGCAGCTCGCACAGCGGCCTGAAGACGATCTTCCTCGAGGAGCAGCGCGTCATCTTGCCGCAGCTGCTCTTGCTCAAGCTCATCATAAGCGAGCACTCGAGGTGACCCGTATACGAGTTCCGTGGGGAGAACTGCTTCCGCTCCATAGACAAGAGCAAAAGGTGTCTAGCCAGTGGCTCGATTTGGCGTCGTTCTGATCGACCAAAGAACCACCGGCAGCTCCTCGATCCAATTTTTTCCGCACCTGTGCAGCTTGTCGAAAGTTCTGGTCTTGAGCCCGCGCAGCACTTCAGCGTTCGCCCTCTCCGCTTGACCGTTGCTTCTCGGATGAGCAACAGAAGCGAAGTAGATCTTGGTGCCAAGATCTTGGATGTACTGCATGAAGGTGCGGCTCGTGAATTGTGTGCCATTGTCGGTGATGATCCTGTTAGGGATTCCGAAACAGCAAACAATTGACCTGAAGAACTTGGCTGCTGACTGTGCTGTCACCTTCCTCACTGCCTCCACTTCCGGCCACTTTGTGAACTTGTCGATTGCAACGTACAAGTACTCAAAGCCCCCGACAGCTCGGGGGAAAGGGCCGAGTATATCGAGCCCCCAGACCGAAAATGGCCAGGATAAAGGGATCGTTTGGAGAGCTTGAGCTGGCTGATGAATCTGTTTGGAATGGAACTGGCACGCTTCACACTTGGTTACTTGTGCAGTTGCATCCTGGAGGGCTGTCTGCCAGAAGAAACCTTGCCGGAAGGCTTTGCCGACAAGGGCTCTTGCGCCAATGTGGTGACCACATATGCCTCCATGTATCTCCGCCAACAGCTCCTGTCCATCTCCCCGGGAAATGCACTTCAATTTCACTCCGTTGAATCTTTTTCTGTACAGTATGTCATCGACAAACTGGTACATACTTGATTGCCGGGCTACTTTTTCCGCTTCTTCCTGTTCCTCGGGGAGTTCCCCTGTCTGAAGGAAATGGACGATCTGCTGTGCCCATGCTAGAGCTTGTGGCTCGACGATAGGGACTAAAGGCGCGAATGCCGCTGCGGGAACATCTGCTTCTACGGCAAGGACCTGGGATCCTGCCGGAGCGTGATGTTCCCCGATAAGCTTGCCGGAGCCAAACTTGTCAGGAGCCTCTGCTCGAACGGAACAAGGCCTGGGGCTTGCCGGAGCAGGACGTTCCCCGGCAAGCGTGTCTGGACATAGCTTGTCGGGAGCCTCTGCTCGAACGGAACAAGGTTCAGGGCCTGCCGGAGCGGACCACTCCTCAGCGCTCTTGGTGTTGACCTTGGGGACCTTCTCGACGGCGGCTTCAGGGAGCTTTGCCGGAGGGTAGTCGCCAGTAACCAACTTCCTCTTTTTGCTCTGCCTAGTTGATGGTGTCACAGATGGCTGAGTCAGCTTGAGCACAAAGGTCCCTGGTTCCACAGGCAACTTGAGTGCGGCACACTTCGACAGACTATCTGCAATGTCATTCTGAGCTCTTGGGACATGTTCCATTTGCAGGCCGTCAAAGTGCTCCTCTAGCTTCCTCACTTCCTCGATGTACGCTTCCATCAACGGACTCTGATAATCTTTGTTAACTTGGCGGAGGACCACCGGTGAATCACCCCTGACAATAAGCTTCTTGATCCCAAGTTCTGCTGCGATTCTGAGTCCGGCAAGCAAGCCTTCATACTCTGCAGTATTATTTGTTGCTTGCTCCTTGGGAAAGTGCATTTGGACCACGTACTTGAGGTGCTCTCCGGTGGGTGCGACAAGTAGTGCCCCCGTACCGGTGCCTTGCAGCGAGAAGGCACCGTCGAAGTACATGACCCATTCCTTGTTATCTTCCTTGACGGGGATGCTCCTCTCCGGAATTCCCTCATCAGGCGTAGGCGTCCATTCCGCTATGAATTCTGCCAAGGCTCGGCTCTGGATAGTCGAGGTACTCTCGAACTTGAGGCCAAAGCTTGACAATTCCAGTGCCCATTCAACAATCATGCCCGTTGCTTCCGGGTTTTGCAATATCCTCTTCAGCGGAAAGCGGGTGACCACTGTGATCTCATGTGCTTGGAAGTAATGGCGCAGCTTCCTCGAGGCCATTAGGAGGCCGAAGAGCAATTTCTGCACGCCAGAGTACCTTGATCTAGCCCCCTGCAGAAGGGAACTGACGAAGTAGACTGGGCGCTGCACCATCTTTTTCTGTTTCTCTTCTTGTGGCTGCGCAGATCCATCCTTGCCGGAACCGGAACTTGTCGGATCAGGGCTTGTCGGGCCAGAGCTTGTCGGGGAAGCCCCCTGCTTGTCGCTGGACTCGCTTGCCGCGGTTGCTGGCTCACCATCTGCCTCCCTCTCCGCTACTAACGCAGCACTAACCACTTGATTGGTTGCCGCCAGATATAGCAGCAACTTCTCATGTGGCTTAGGTGCGACAAGTGTTGGAGTAGAGGATAGGTATCTCTTCAGGTCCTGCAGCGCAGCCTCTGCCTCCGGAGTCCATTTCATTGGACTTGCCCTCTTCAAAATTTTGAAAAATGGCAGGGCGCGCTCAGCAGACTTAGAGATGAACCTACTGAGAGCTGCAACACAGCCGGCAAGCCTTCGCACATCCTTGATGCGCTTTGGTGCCTCGATTTGCTCAATGGCCTTGATCTTGTCGGGGTTGGCTTCAATCCCCCTCTGGGACACAAAGAATCCGAGAAGCTTGCCGGAGGGAACTCCAAACACACACTTCTCGGGATTCAACTTGAGGTTGATCCTGCGCAGATTTGCAGAAGTCTCGTCTAAATCTTGGATCAAAGTCCCTTTGTCCTTGCTCTTGACCACTATGTCATCCATGTAAGCTTCTACATTTCTGTGCAGCTGTGGCTCAAAAGCATGACTGACTACTCTTGCAAATGTTGAACCAGCATTCTTTAGTCCGAAGGGCATTCGTACAAAGCAGTACGTGCCACATGGAGTAATGAATGCCGTTTTCTCTTCATCCTCTTCTACCATGAAGATCTGGTGGTAACCTGAATATGCATCAAGGAACGAAAGCAGATCACATCCTGCCGTGGAGTCGACAATCTGGTCAATGCTTTTTTACCCAGCTTCGGGGCTCTCCGGAGAGATAACACCCCTGACAATAAGCTTCTTGATCCCAAGTTCTGCCGCGATTCTGAGTCCGGCAAGCAAGCCTTCATACTGTGCGGTATTATTTGTTGCTTGCTCCTTGGGAAAGTGCATTTGGACCACGTACTTGAGGTGCTCTCCGGTGGGTGCGACAAGTAGTGCCCCCGCACCGGCGCCTTGCAGCGAGAAGGCACCGTCGAAGTACATGACCCATTCCTTGTTATCTTCCTTGACGGGGATGCTCCTCTCCGGAATTCCCTCATCAGGCGTAGGTGTCCATTCTGCTATGAATTCTGCCAAGGCTCGGCTCTGGATAGTCGAGGTACTCTCGAACTTGAGGCCAAAGCTTGACAATTCCAGTGCCCATTCAACAATCCTGCCCGTTGCTTCCGGGTTTTGCAATATCCTCTTCAGCGGAAAGCGGGTGACCACTGTGATCTCATGTGCTTGGAAGTAATGGCGCAGCTTCCTCGAGGCCATTAGGAGGCCGAAGAGCAATTTCTGCATGCCAGAGTACCTTGATCTAGCCCCCTGCAGAAGGGAACTGACGAAGTAGACTGGGCGCTGCACCATCTTTTTCTGTTTCTCTTCTTGTGGCTGCGCAGATCCATCCTTGTCGGAACCGGAACTTGTCGGACCAGGGCTTGTCGGGCCAGAGCTTGTCGGGGAAGCCCCCTGCTTGTCGCTGGACTCGCTTGCCGCGGTCGCTGGCTCACCATCTGCCTCCCTCTCCGCTACTAACGCAGCACTAACCACTTCATTGGTTGCCGCCAGATATAGCAGCAACTTCTCCTGTGGCTTAGGTGCGACAAGTGTTGGAGTAGAGGATAGGTATCTCTTCAGGTCCTGCAGCGCAGCCTCCGCCTCCGGAGTCCATTTCATTGGACCTGCCCTCTTCAAAATTTTGAAAAATGGCAGGGCGCGCTCAGCAGACTTAGAGATGAACCTACTGAGAGCTGCAACACAGCCGGCAAGCCTTCGCACATCCTTGACGCGCTTTGGTGCCTCGATTTGCTCAATGGCCTTGATCTTGTCGGGGTTGGCTTCAATCCCCCTCTGGGACACAAAGAATCCGAGAAGCTTGTCGGAGGGGACTCCAAACACACACTTCTCGGGATTCAACTTGAGGTTGATCCTGCGCAGATTTGCAAAAGTCTCGTCTAAATCTTGGATCAAAGTCCCTTTGTCCTTGCTCTTGACCACTATGTCATCCATGTAATCTTCTACATTTCTGTGCAGCTGTGGCTCAAAAGCATGACTGACTACTCTTGCAAATGTTGAACCAGCATTCTTTAGTCCGAAGGGCATTCGTACAAAGCAGTACGTGCCACATGGAGTAATGAATGCTGTTTTCTCTTCATCCTCTTCTGCCATGAAGATCTGGTGGTAACCTGAATATGCATCAAGGAACGAAAGCAGATCACATCCTGTCGTGGAGTCGACAATCTGGTCAATGCGCGGCAAGGGAAATGGATCCTTGGGGCAAGCTTTATTAAGATCAGTGAAGTCAATACAAAGCCTCCACTTCCCGTTTGCTTTGTGCACGACTACTGGATTGGCTAACCACATCGGATGGAGCACTCCTCGGACCAGGCCTGCTGCTTCCAACTTCCTGATCTCTTCTGCAATGAACTCTTGACGCTCTACTGCTTGTTTTCTGACTCTCTGCTTGACGGGCCGCGCGTGGGGACAGACGGCAAGGTGGTGCTCAATTACTTCCCTGGGAACACTGGGGATGTCAGATGGTTGCCATGCAAACACATCGACATTCGCCCGCAGGAAAGCAACGAGCGCGCTTTCCTATTTAGGATCAAGCGTGGCACTGATGGTGAAAGTGCCACCAGTGCCGTCCTCCTTGGCAGCCACTTTCTTGGTTTCTGGTGAAGCTATCTTCGCCTTCTTGCACTTGCCGGTGGAGCTCGATGGTGCGTCCTCGACGGTAACGCAGCACTCCGCAGAGGTGCGCTTGCCGGAGTAGGCATCAGAGCTGCTCTTGCCGGACTTGGCCTTCTTCTTCCCCCCGGGAGCTTCAGCGGCAAGTGGCTTGCGCTCTGCTGCGGCTGCTGCTTCCCGGTAGATCTTGTCGGTACAGATGAGTGCATCTTTCTTGTCGCCTTGGACAGAAATAACACTTATCGGACCGGGCATCTTGAGCACATTGTAGGCATAGTGAGAGGCTGCCATGAACTTGGCGAGCGCTGGACGGCCGAGTATCCCATTGTAAGGTAATGGGAAATCAGCAACGTCAAATGTGACTCTCTCTGTCCTGAAATTCAGCTCGCTGCCAAACGTCACCGGCAGTGTGATCTTCCCCTTTGGCTTGCTCCTTCCAGGGTTTATTCCTTGAAAGGTACCAGTCTCTTCGAGCTCGCCGTCGGGGATCTGGAGTTTCTTGAGCACTGCGGATGAGATCAGATTCAGGCCGGCCCCGCCGTCAACCAGCATCTTTGTGACCCTGAGGTTGCGGATTGTTGGTGAGACCAACATCGGCAAGCACCCGACCGCAGTGGTGCAATCAGGGTGATCTTCAATGTCGAAGATGATGGGCGTGCTGGACCACTTCAGGGGCTTGCGCGACTCAACGGATGGTTCTGCTGCGTTCACTTCTCGCACCCACTGTTTGAGTTGGCGATGCGAGGTGTGCAGAGAAGCACCGCCGTCGATGCACAACACCTCTGTTGCCTTCTGGAACTCCTGCTCGTCAGTCTCATCTTCCTCCATCTCATCATCCTCATCTTCGTCTTCGTCTTTGTCGTGGCCGCGGGGAGGCCTCTCTCCTTGCCGCGGCTTGGCCTTGTCGCGGCGCCCTCCCCGGGCGGGATACTTCTTGCCGGATCCTCCGCCTCCTTGCCGGGCCTTCTCCTTGTCGCGGCGCTCGTATTCAGCTTTCTGCAGCTCCGCCATCTGCTCAACTTTCTTGTAGGCTTGGAGATCATGGCCCTTGGTGCGGTGAATCTTGCAATAGTGCTTGCCGGAACCATCCTGCTTGTCGGCGGCTACCACGGCCCCGCCGGAATTGCCAGCTCTAGCCTTCTCGAAACCGCCTCCGCTGCCGGATTGCTCAACAGCTAGCACATCCTTGGCCTTTCTCTTTCTATTGTTCCGCCTCCGGTTCCTCTTTGCTGGAGAGGTGCCCTCACTGTCAGATCCTTCTTTTCCTGCATTTTCTCCGGGGAGTCTCCTCCCCTCTTCAGCCCGTGCACACTTGTCAACCAGGGCATATAGCTCGCTGACATCTCTGATTTTGCACATCGCCATCTCCTCCCTCATCCTGCGGTTACGTACATTCTGATGGAACGCGCTAATAACCGCGGCAGGGTGGACGTCTGGGATGTTGCGCTGCACCTGACTGAATCTTTGTATATACTTGCGCAGGGGTTCTCCCTCCTTCTGGGCGAGCAGGTGGAGGTCACTCTCCTGGCCATGGGGTTTGTGGCCGCCTGTGAAGGCGCCAACAAACTGATGGCACAGGTCCGCCCACGAAGAGATGGAGTTGTCCGGCAAGTGCATGAGCCAAGATCTGACGTTGGGCTTGAGTACCAGCGGGAAGTAGTTGGTGAGGATCTTCTCGTCACGCCCTCCGGCAGCCTGCACCGCGATGGTGTAGACGCTGAGGAACTCTAACGGATGTATCCTGCCATCGTACTTCTTGGGCACGTCTGGCTTGAAGTTCTTGGTACTAGGCCACTGGACTTGCCGTAGCTCACGGGTGAACGCAGGACAACCTGCCGCGTACGGCAAATCGCCTGGTTCCCCTGGCGCATGCATGTCGACAGTGGGCCCAGCGCGCCTGTCGGATTGACGTCGCGCTTCTCTTCGACGCTCGATGCGAGTGCGAGCATCTTCGTGTCGTCGTTCTTGGAGAACTTGGCGTTGGTCGCGGCGAGCTCGCGGGTCCGACGACGCGGTGGAGTCGGTGTCGAGGTTGGCCCGGCGAGTCGACGATCTCGGCCTTCGGGGCGGGGAGTGCGCAGTGGTGGCACCCCCGGCGGCCTTGGCGGCATCGGCTTGCGCCTGGACGTCTTGCCGGGGCTTCGATGTGCTCGTTTGCCGGGGCCTGTCGCCGTTGGCGAAGCCAATGAGGCTATAGATGGCGGCCCTCCAGTCGTCGATCTTGTCCGGCGCTGGAGGGTAATCTAGAAGCAGCTGGGCTCGGGCCAGCGCTTCCTCTGGAGTCTTGGGCGGCTGTGGCGAGCGGCGCGAGGCGCGAGACAAGCTCAAACTTCTAACAGTGTTAGAAGGAGCATCATCTCGCACAGGCGATCGCACCGCGCTCGCGCCAGCGTGTTGGCGTGCATGTTGGCCTTGAGCGTCCCGCGACCCACCAGCTTGGCCTTGTTCCAACACGAGTACGGTGCTAGGAGCACCGCGGCGTTGCTGATCCTGCACCTCCTGGGAGGGGTGCGGTGGATATGCAGAAGCTGAACCTTGCGGGGCCTTGTCCTTGTACCGGGTGACGACGCGCGTCCCCTCGCCGGCGCCCGCTCCTCCGCCGGCGTCTCCCCCACCGCCCGTTTGCTCCAGTGGCGGTAGGGAAGTCGCAGATGGAGTGGCCACTTCCGAAGTCTTCTTCTTTGGAGGCATGTCGACGAAGATGTTGATGTAGCGTGCGCAGACGCCGGATCAGATGCGCACGATCTCGACGCCCCCCTACCTGGCGCGCCAGAGATGTCGTGGGTGATGGCTGAGGGTCACGAGCACCTATGGGGCAGCAGGGCCCCTTTGTTTGTCCGGCAAGGGAGCGGAGGGCGCACGCAGAGCGGATCGAGGCGAGGGAGCGCGCGGGGGTTTTTTTTACCCAGCTTCGGGGCTCTCCGGAGAGATAACACCCCTACTGCTGCTCTGTGTTTGTGTATTGTTCTTGCTCGAGAGGGCCGGCGCGGCGCCGAACCAGCCGAACCCTAAGCTGTGGAGTCGAAATTCCCAACCTCCGAACCCCCTCTACGTGTGCATGGGCCTCCTTTTTATAGGCTAAAGGGGTCACCGACAGGTGGCAGCGTAGAAGGGGGGTAGAAAGGTAAAAACGCGGGTTGGTACAACTACTACCAACAGTGTCCCCTACCTAACTCTGACAGCAGGGGACAAGGGCATTTAATGCCCGTCCGGTCGCCCCAACAGTGCAAGGAAACGACCGTTAAAGGCGCCATCGATCGCCACGATGGCCTCCTTGTCAGCTTCGCTTGCCACCTCGCACCGCCATGCTGCACAGCTGCCCGCCACGTGCACCAGGGGCAATCCTGTGGCGACACATCGTCGGACGCGCTGGAGCGCGGGCGCGGGGTGGCAGCCTTGCCGCGGCAAGCGCCTTGCCGCAGCCCTTGTCTTGTCGCACCAGTGAGCTTGCCGCCCGCCAGGCCTTGCCGGGACGCGAGGGGCGTCGCGGCAAGTTCCTTGAAGTGCCTCGGGTGGCCTTCCCGGCAAGATCCTCTTGCCGGGGTCTCGTCTTCTTCCCGGCAAGCTCCTCTTGCCGGGGCCTTGTACTCTTCCCGGCCGTCTTCTCTTGTCGGGGCCTTGGTTGGCTTTCCCGGCAAGCTCCTCTTGCCGGGGCTTTTAGCTTGAGTACTTGGTCCTTGAGCGGCGTCAAAGTAGCCGTCGGGGGTGATGGTGGATGCCCGGCAAGCCCTGCCGCGGGTCGCTGCGACTGCCCGTGCACAAGTTCGGGGGACTAAGGTACCCCCTACTTTAGTACACCGACAAGCACCGCCGTCATCACCGTCGGACGTCAGCGTCCCATTCACTTCCGCTCGTCCTAGCCCGCGTCTGTGCCATCTACGGACGCAGTGCAGTGTCCTTGTTCGAATTGCTCGAACCACTGCTCATATTGGTCCCCGTTGAATATCTTCCTGTGCGTCGTCGCCGCTCCTGAAGATCGTCACCGGCGTGCGCGTGTGCGGTTAAATGCCGGCCGCATCCCGCGCGCCTCCCTGTTGCGCGTCCTCACCCCCACGACCACGCTCCCGCTGCTCGCCAGGGCTGCGCCCGGTGCCTGCCCGTCCGCCTGCTGCCGCGCGCGCGCGCCTGTGCTGACTGCTGCAGCGCCGCTCCCTTTGCTGTTGTTGCTCTGCTGCTACTCCGCTTGCCGCTCTTGCTGCTGCTCGCTGATGCTCTACGGCTAGTGCTGCTACCTGCTGTCGCTGTTAGTGCTTGCTGCACTGCTACTGCTCTCCCATTGCCGCTGCTGTTCGCTGCCTGCAGCAGCTGCTGCTGCAGTAACATTCAGTTACTGTAGCAGTAGCTAGCTTTAGGGATTTTACACTGACTAACCCCCTAGACAACCTCTAATCTGCGATTAAATAATTGTTGACAAGGCTAAAATAAATATGAGCAGAAAGTACACTTGACATCCGTTTTATCCCATTGGAACAAATCCATTCGAGGCACGGTTTAAATGCAATGAAAATGACAAGAGCCTGTGTTCTGTTAACAGAAAAGACGGAAAACATAGTTATTATGGTAGCTACTATAGAGCAGAAAATAAAAAAGTTGCAGGTATCTAGCAGAGATGCAATTGTTATCATCTTGTAGATCACATGAAAGTGATCAGTTTTGATATAAGGCACTAAGCCATAGGATGAACAGAACAATAGTTATAGCCTTTTGAAAACAGCCAAGTGATGTTTAAAACTAAGGATTTCTCAGACTTGGCCAAATTTTCGGGGAATTCCACATAAATACCTAAATCTTTAGAAAATCATAGAGAATAATCCATAGCTCGGATGGAAAAACTTTATACATGAAAGTTGATCAGTACGACGAGACGAAGCTGACCTTGTGTTTGTTTCTGTGTCAGGATCCTCTACGTATGTGAACCCACAACTTTTAACATGTTTCCGGTAGGTGAATAGTGCATAACTACCGGGTAATAATTCCAACTTAATTCTAAAATAACTAATATGACTTAGACATGCTTTTAGGCAACCTTACACTGCATGTTGGCATAGCATGCTCTGTGTTGCATATGTTTGCTGTGTACTTATTTGTTTCCTCCCCCTCTTCTCTCTCGATAGAGCCCGGTACCGACGTAGACTCCGAGACCGACGCAGCTCTAGAGATCGACTACGCCCCTGACGACTCTGCCTTTGCCGCCGAGCAACCAGGCAAGCAAACCCCCCTTGAGCATTCCGAAATCACCTACTCTATCTCTCTTATGCTTGCATTAGAATCTGTTGCTACTACTGTTATCCTATTTTTGCTGCATAGCCTGTTTATTGTAACCTGCTATTGTTACCTACCTACTTATCCTAAACTGTTTAGTATAGGCTGGGTAGAGACCCATCAGAGACCCCCACTTTATCTCGACTGCCCCGCTGGATTATTAGAAGACCCGATCAATGGGATCGAAGACCAGGCCCCGGCACCGCACGTCACTTTCCCCTTAGTTGCTCGACACTACTGGGTTACTATCGAGTGCCGAGGGTGATACCTCATCAGCACTTCTGATGTTAACCTTGTAGGTTAGTTCATTGGTTATGGTCATCGAGGGTGATTCTTCCTTCTCCACTCCCGATAACGACACTGTCGTGCAACTCCACAAGAGTGGACCTCGAGGGTGATTCCCCCTTCGTTCACCTTGACGATAACATCAGGTGGAATTCCATCGAGGGTGATTCCTCAGGGTTCCCCTTGGTGCTAGACACACGGCTACTATGGTTACTATGACTTTACACTAAACCATGTTACTAAAGAGGGTCGGCCCTGAGGGGTACCCGCGCGAGCTTAATTGCGAGTGATGTGGAGTCGGGTTGACCTGGAAGGTGCCCGCGAGTTAATGACGAGGCCTAGTTGGGCATTCTTAGCCCTTGTCGCAAGTCCTCGAGAAGGGCGACAGGGTCACATCGATCATGAGTCTCTGCTCGTTACCGCGCGCTACTAATCCACTACGATTGGATATTTGATCTGAGGGGCCTCTGGCCTGATAGCACTAACCATCACGTGGGCATAGTATGGGCGTTCTGCGTCGTATACATCAGCCGAAGCTTAATAGACATCAGTGACTGAGCGGCGCACGCCGGGTTGGACTACGTAAGCACCTGCCTTTTTAAGGAGGTAGCTAGGTCTGCTCACCGGCCGCGTTCGCAACGTGCAGGAGTTCCCGGGGCGATGGCCCAAGACCCCTGGGGGCATAGGTTTAGTCCGGCGTGCTGACCTCTCTATTAAGCCTAGGTCGGTTTGCGGTGTATCATTTGGCCGAGGCTGGGCATGACCCAGGAAAGTGTGTGCGACCAGAGTTAATCAAGCGTGGTGGGTAAGTTGGTGCACCCTGATACGTCTCCAACGTATCTATAATTTTTGATTGTTCCATGCTATTATATTATCTGTTTTGGAAGTTTAATGGGCTTTATTATACACTTTTATATTATTTTTGGGACTAACCTATTAACTGGAGGCCCAGTCCAAATTGCTGTTTTTTTGCCTATTTCAGTGTTTCGCAGAAAAGGAATATCAAACGGAGTCCAGACGGAATGAAACCTTTGGGGGAGTCGTTTTTGGAACAAACGCAATCCAGAAGACTTGGAATGGACGTCAAGGAAGCAACAAGGCGACCACGAGGCAGGGAGGCACGCCCAGGGGGTAGGCGCGCCCCCACCCTCGTGGGCCCCTCGTGGCTCCCCTGACCGACTTCTTTTGCCTATATATACTCATATACCCTGAAAACATCCAAGAGCACCACGAAACCCTATTTCCACCACCGCAACCTTCTATACCCGTGAGATCCCATCTTGGGGCCTTTTCCGGTGCTCCGCCGGAGGGGGAATCGATCACGGAGGGCTTCTACATCAACACCATAGCCTCTCCGATGAAGTGTGAGTAGTTTACCACAGACCTTCGGGTCCATAGTTATTAGCTAGATGGCTTCTTCTCTCTCTTTGGATCTCAATACAAAGTTCTCCTCGATCTTCTTGGAGATCTATTCGATGTAATTCTTTTTGCGGTGTGTTTGTCGAGATCTGATGAATTGTGGGTTTATGATTAAGATTATCTATGAACAATATTTGAATCTCCTCTGAATTCTTTTATGTATGATTTTTTATCTTTGCAAGTCTCTTCGAATTATCAGTTTGGTTTGGCCTACTAGATTGATCTTTCTTGCAATGGGAGAAGTGCTTAGCTTTGGGTTCAATCTTGCTGTGTCCTTTCCAAGTGACAGCAGGGGCAGCAAGGCACGTATTGTATTGTTGCCATCGAGGATAAAAAGATGGGTTTTATATCATATTGCTTGAGTTTATCCTTCTACATCATGTCATCTTGCCTAATGCGTTACTCTGTTCTTATGAACTTAATACTCTAGATGCATGCTGGATAGCGGTCGATGTGTGGAGTAATAGTAGTAGATGCAGAATCGTTTCGATCTACTTGTCGCGGACGTGATGCCTATATACATGATCATGCCTAGATATTCTCATAACTATGCACTTTTCTATCAATTGCTTGACAGTAATTTGTTCACCCACCGTAATACTTATGCTATCTTTTGAGAAGCCACTAGTGAAACCTATGGCCCCCGGGTCTATTTTCCATCATATAAGTTTTCGATCTATTTTATTTTGCAATCTTTACTTTCCAATCTATATCATAAAAATACCAAAAATATTTATCTTATTATCTCTATTAGATCTCACTTTTGCAAGTGGTCGTGAAGGTATTGGCAATCCCTTTATCGCGTTGGTTGCAAGGTTCTTACTTGTTTGTGCAGGTACGAGGGATTTGATTGTAGCCTCCTACTGGATTGATACCTTGGTTCTCAAAAACTGAGGGAAACACTTACGCTACTTTGTTGCATCGCTAGGGAAAACCAACGCATTCTCAAGAGGTAGCACACCCCTGCAGGGAAGAAAACATCTATCGATAGCATGTCCTACGGTAACAGACACTTGGAGTTGTATCCTGATCGATACAACTAGAACTGGATCCTTGAGATGAGAAATGGATAGTATGGCTCTGGGATTGCTTTCTTGCAGGGAGTCGAGGAAGAATCTCTAGGCGAGGTTGATGACACTACTACTACTTTACTTTATGCTACTCTTATCTCTTCTGTTGATGCAAGATGCTTGAAGCTCCTTGAAGATGCTAGTCTTTGATAGGACTAGGCTCTCCCCTCTATTCTGGCATTTCTGCAGCGCGGTCCACATATACAGACTTCCTTTGATAATGTTGCATATGTAGTATAGATCCTTGCTTGCTGAGTACTTCAGATGAGTACTCACGTTTGCTTTGCATTCTTTTTTCCCCCATATCCGTTTGATGCAACCAGATGACGGATCCCCTGAGACCGATGCCACCGCCGACAACTACTACTACCCTGAGGGTGCCTACTACCACGTGACGGACCCGACGTCCAGGAGTAGTTAGGAGGCTCCCAGGCAGGAGGCCTTGCCTTTTCGATCGTTGTTACTTTTGTGCTAGCCTTCTTAAGGCAGACCTGTTTAACTTATGTTTGTACTCAGATATTGTTGCTTCCGCTGACTCTTGTGTATTCGAGCCCTCGAGGCCCCTCGCTTGTAATATAAAGCTTGTATTATTTTAATTTGTGTGTAGAGTTGTGTTGCGATATCTTCCCGTGAGTCCTTGATCTTGATCGTACACATTTGCGTGTATGATTAGTGTACGATTGAATCAGGGGCATCACAAAGACCATGTGAGGCAGCAAGTGAAGGTAGTACTCGAATAGTGGTCAATCGAGCCACATGTGAGTAAGTATATATCAAAGAAGTCTTCACCTTCCTTTTGGGTATAACCCTTAGCCACGAGCCGAGCATGGTACTTCTCAATAGTACCATCAGGCCTAAGATTCTTCTTGAATACCCATTTGCATCCTATAGGTTTGCACCCATAAGGACGATCAGTTATCTCCCAAGTTTCATTTGCCAAGATGGAGTCCATCCCACTACGGACCGCTTCCTTCCAGTAGTCAGCATCTTCAGATGCATAGGCCTCTGAAATAGAACTGGGAGTGTCATCTATGAGGTACACAAGAAAATCATCACCAAAGGAATTTGCGGTCCTCTGTCTCTTGCTTCTAGTAGGAACTTCATTGTTCTCCTCCATAGGACTTTCAAAGTGTTCCATCGAAATGGCAGGTTCAGTAATTGTAACTGGTTCCTGATTCGATGAACTAGGCATCTCCTAATTAGATGAGGTAGCCATATCCTTCATGGGAAAGATATCTTCAAAGAAAGTTGCATCATTCGACTCCATGATCATACCGACATGCATGTCAGGTACCTTAGATTTTACAACCAAGAATCTATAACCAATGCTATGAAAAGCATATCCCAGGAAAACACAATCCACAGTTTTTGGTCCCAGCTTCCGCTTCTTTGGAATTGGCACATTGACTTTTGCCAAACAACCCCAGGTTTGTAGATAAGAGAGCTTTTAACATTTTCTTCTCCCATTCCTTGAATGGAGTTATCTCTTTGTTCTTTGTGTGAACTCGGTTTAGGACATGACATGCAATCAATATCGCCTCCCCCCATCATGCCTTGGAGAGACCCGATGTGTCTAACATGGCGTTAACCAAATCAGTTAGAGTATGGTTCTTTCTTTCGGCCACCCCATTTGACTGAGGTGAATAGGGAGGCATCCTCACATGGATTATACCATGTTCCGCACAAAAGAAATCAAATTCATTTAAGAAATACTCTCCACCACGGTCGGACCTAAGCCTCTTGATCTTTCGATCAAGTTGGTTTTTCGCTTCAGCTTTATAGATCTTGAAATAGTTCAAAGCCTCATCCTTAGATTTCAGAAGATACACATGACAGTATCTAGTGGAGTCATCAATTAACGTCATAAAATACTTCTTTCCACCTTTTGTCAAAACACCATTCATTTCACATAGATCTGAATGTATGAGCTTTAGTGGTGCAAGATTTCTCGTTTCCGCAGTTGTGTGAGACTTACGAGGTTGCTTAGCTTGCACACAAACTTGGAACTTAGATCCCTTGACAGTGGTGAAACTAGAAATTAAGTTCAACTTCGCTAGTCGCGACATGCAACCAAAGTTAACATGACAAAGACGTGAATGCCACACATTTGATTCACTATTGTTGCAAACATGATTAACAACTTTATTGCAAACGTCTGATAAGGATAAACGGAACAGGCCTCCTAACTCATAGCCTTTATCAACAAAGGTTCCATACTTGGATATTACAAATTTATTGGACTCAAAGACAAGCTTATAGCCATCTCTACACAGAAGAGATTCGCTAACAAAATTTTTATTGACGGAGGGGACATAATGCACGTTCTTCAGCCGCACGATCTTCCCCGAAGTAAACTTCAGATCGACCGTGCCAACACCACGAACAGAAGCACTTGAACCGTTGCCTATCAGCACGGTTGAAGTCCCTGCAGTCTGATAAGACGAAAACATGGAAATATCACCGCATACATGCACATAGCACCTGTGTCAATCAACCAATCAGGAGAATGACATACTGAAAGAATAGTGGGAAATATACCATACCCAACATCCTTCATGTCAGTGTCTCCAATGACAACATTAGCGGTCTTGCCGCCTTTCTCAGGATGACGCTTGTCATAGCGATTAGGGTAACTAGGAGCCCAATGATCAGGATCCCCACACACATGACAAACACCTTTCTTCTTGGCATTCTTCTTCTTGAAGTTCGTGTGCTGCACAGCCTTGTTCTTCTCATCAAACTTTGCTTTACCATCAAACTTGCCCTTGTTCTTGAACTTGTGGGGCTGGAAGTTCTTCTTCTGTACCAGATTGGCACTAGAACCTCCCTCAATACCTCGAGCATGGTTGTCCTTTGCTCTCGCCTTTTCTTCCACATCAAGAGTACCAATGAGATCCGGAACGGAAAACTCCTGCCTCTTATGCTTCAGTAAGGTAGCAAAATTCCTCCACGTGGGAGGAAGCTTAGTGATGATACCTCCGGCAATAAACTTGTCCGGTAGGATATAATTGAAGTGCTCAAGTTCTCTAGCAAATGACTGTATCTCATGAGCTTGCTCAACCACGGAGCGCTCTTCAGTCATCCTGTAGTCATAGAATTGCTCCATGATGTACAACTCAGTGCCAGCATCCGAGACCCCAAACTTGGCCTCAAGTGCGTCCCACATATCTTTTCCATTATCAATTGATGCATAAGCATCAACTATGTTCTCACCAAGAACACTCAAGAGAGCAGCCTTAAACAAGGTATCCATTTTCTAAAAAGCTTGTGCCTGTTGAGCATCATGCTCTCCTTCAAGTTTGCCAAGAGTGGCGTCATAGCAACTCATGGTTTGAAACCATAAGACTGCTCTTACGTGCCACCTCTTATAGTGGATACCCTCAAATATAGTAGGTCTCATGGAAACAGCAAAACCACTTGGGGTAAATTGCCTATCATAAGGTTTTTGGATTGTTGGAAATATGAGCAATTTACCGAATGATTTTATTAACAGAAATACTAGATAAAGCATGACTAGTATAGTAGTGATAAAACAAGCCATGTGATTCGACAAAGAGAAGGTAAACAACATCTTCATATATGAACCGTAACTAAACATATCTAGAGCAGACAGTATAGCAAGTTGCATATATGAAATAGAGTCTAACATATCTAGGGCAAATACTAGAACAAGGAACTGTAGCAGGACCTTTAATAGAAAGAGAAAGAACACATAGGGGACAGCAGCAGCGGAAGCGCTGGACTTGGGGTCGGTGTCCTCGCCATCCATGTCGTCGAGGAGGTCGTGGACGTCGGGGAAGAAGTCGTCATCGGAAAAGTAGTCGTCGGAGTCTGGGGCGTCCGTGACGAAAAAGTCAGTAGTCGCGCGAAGCGCTCCCAAAAAGCTTATCACCCTTCTCCCATACATGACTCAAAAGGTGCGGTTTCGGAGGCCTACTGTCCCAATCTGCGGTGCACGCCGCAAGCCGGGATAGGGAAGATCGTAGGAGTAGCTCGGTGGTCGGGAATTCTGAGGCGAGAGGGTTGTGTCGTTCTGGTGCGTCTCTCTGAGAGGAGCGACCTCCCTTTTATAGGCGCAAAAGAAGGAGGCGAAACGAAGAGACGGAGATGAAGCGAATAGCCAACAGCCGAAGTTTCAGCTTTCATGTGACTTCTCGTATAGCCATAGTGCGTGGCAAAAACTTAGACATCGGCTCGGCTCATTCAGTTTTCATGTGACTTTTCGTACACCCGTAGTGCGTGGCAAAAAGACATCGGCTTGGCTCACTCCCGCAACCCGCGGTGCGGCGCAGGAGGAGCGCACATGGATGTCGCTCTTGTTCTCATGCTTATACAAGTGGGGAAAAAACCGCCCTTATAAAGAGGTTCAACTCCCTCTAAACTAGCAATGTGGGACTAAACTTTAGTTCCACGTCTTGCCTTGCACGAATGGGTTGCGTGGGCCTCTAGGATTTATTAGGAATTTCTGAAAACTGCTATTGGGCTAGGCCCAAAATAGACAAAATTCCAGCATCTTGTACCCTACCCTAACTCGTATTTACCCACAAAAAGGTAAAAAGAAAAAAGACTCGCATTCTTAGTTATTGAGAGCTGGTCGTGCCATCTTGCGTGGTAGGTTAAAGTTCCTCGCTCTCCAACCTACACCTACCTCACTCACCCGTACCAAAACAAGAGCGATCAATCAGCTCAACCACACAAGAACGCCAGCAGCCTCGCCGTCAAACGTCGCCGTGCCAGCACGGACGGACACGTCCGGCCAAAAACAGCGGGCGCCGCCACGAGCCAGCCTAGCACCAGCACGCCACCGGTTTTTCCTTCCTAAGACAAACGACGCAGCACCGTTGGTGAATAGGCCACCCGGGCCCGTCGCGCTGGCAGGTGGGGCCGGGCGATAGGGGACGGAGGCATCGAGACTCTCTGCAGAGATCGTCATGGGCCGGGCCTCGTGACCTCCGCCAGCCAGCCAGCCGCGTCGGTCGATACGCCCGATGCCGCGCCCACGTGCAAAGCCCGGCCCGCGCTATAAGACGGCCCCGCTAACTTCATTGGACGCGCATCCAACCCTCCTCCTGCTGCTGCTGTGTTGCCGCCCCGACCGCCGCCTCCACCACCCACCCACCCACCCCCACCGCGCCGGCCTCTCCCCCTGTCCCGTGTCCCTCATGGCCTCCGCCGCCGCGTCCGCCGTCTCCTTCGCCAGGCCCGTCAAGGTACCGCGCCACGTCCACCGTCTCCCCTCCTCCCTCCCTCACGTCGTTCGATCTGCGCCCGGTAGGGTTTAAGTGGCGGCGGGGTTTCAGAATCTGGAGACGCGAGTGTTCGCGAGATTCGGCGCGGATTCGCTCTGGTCCGCCTGCCGTGGATGGGATCCCTGGAGGCCCTAGGTGCCGCCGATTCGGTAGCTTCTAGCCGGTCGAAACGTCCGTTGAGTTTTTTTTTTTTTGGCTCGATTGGATCTGGCACCGTACCGTAGGGCTGAGTTTCGCGCTCCCTGTCCTAAGCCAATGGATCCGGGCGGTGCCACCGCATTCATCATGATACATATAACCGCATGTGACCATATGCGCGTGCTTGTTCGATCGGATGTCTGGGAATTCTGTGCGGATTGTTCACTGGATTTTGCTGTGCCTGTAACCTTTTCTTTATGTGATCTGATGCCATGATCGTGCTTACAGATCTTGATCAGAAAAAGTTAGATAAATATAGAACTAGTGCTGTATGTTGCATGCAAAGTCCTCATTCATTCATAAATCTGTAATGGCACGCCACCTTATCTAGTGGGCTGTTGTTTGCATTGATTCATGGTAGCATGCTGTAAGGATTGCCCACTAAAGGCGTCTCACTTTACCTGAAAGATTCCCAGGTTTAGGTGATTGATACATAATCTCATAGGTTGCTTCACACTCAACTTGTATGCATGATGTGTAGCTGCAAGGATTCCTTGATTACATGATTCCGCCTTTAAGCTATGCAGACAGAAGAAACATTCTATAGTAAAGCATGGCGTTGTTGATTAAACTGATGCTGTGTTCAATGAGAAAAAGTGTAGTTTATTCAGGTTGTGAACATTTCTTAGGAGTTATGTTTAAGACACATACATGCTTCACAGCACTTTGTTGAATCCAAATGGAAAACAATGGAATAGCCGAACAGGTCCTGTTTGACAGTTTTTTAACATAGCATTACTTAGGGGTATGTGTAACTGTTTTGGTTATTATTTTGTACTCTAGTTTCTGCTTCTCAGTTTCAGTGAAGCAGCATTGATAATTTTATAATTTATTTATGCCTGAACACTATATTTGATAGAATGATAGTCAACCAACCTAGTTGATAATTTTATGCAACGTGGCATTGTTTTTCCACTGTCAATCTGGTTTGCTATTCCCTAGTTCACTTATTTTCCCCTTACTTACGAAATCATGCTCGGCGATTTACAGGCAATCAATGCCAACTCGGTCTCGTTCTCTGCTCCAAGGAAAGACAATGTATCCTTCCGTCTTCAGCCAGTTTCCCAGAGATTTTCTGTTCGCTGTGCTGTAAGTATCATCCTTTTCTGGTATTGCAATCGTATCAATCATTAATTGATGCATTAGTTAATGCACTTCAAAAAAATTTCCCTACCTATTTGATATGTCATTATTTTCATATATGAAGGCAACATCCTTTCTTTGGAATAATTAATCATGCATGCTATCTGAGGCTATTCATCTCAATCTATTTTATTCCAGTTTTATCATAAGTCAACAAACTACTACTGCATCATATGGAAAACCCTGTTGTGTTTCATCACAACAGTGCTTCCATTTTGTCTCTTGCTCTCTTACAAAAGTTATTTGGAGATAATTCCAGCAATAGTGGTTTCTTTTTGGCATCGTGCATATAATTTGACCTAAGTAAGCGCCTCCTAGTCTACTTGTACCACATTGATTCAACCATAATTTAACCCTGTAATTCTGATTTAATAGGCAGGTGAATTTACCATGCAATGTTTCTGAAAGCCTACTATCCATCATAGGGCTTTGTTGCTATGATTCTAACTGCTTCATATTGGTGTTGTAATTTAACAGGCCAAAAAGGAGACAGTAGAAAAGGTTTGTGATATTGTGAAGAGCCAGCTTGCGCTTGCTGATGACACTGTAGTTTCTGGCTCCTCTACGTTTGCTGATCTTGGTGCCGATTCCTTGGACACGGTAAGTCAGCTGGATGCTGTAATGTGTGTCACATGTTCATCCTAGCAACAGACCTAGCTGGCTCCACCCACCCAGTGGATACGATCTTGTTAAGTTTGTAACAGTGCATCATTCATCTAAAAACCCCTTAAAGGACATTTGGCATTAGTTTCTGTTTGTTATACAACAACAACAAATAGTTTCTGTTTTTTAAGTATTTTGTGACTATGACTCGCTAGTAAGTTGGAACCCAAGTCTGGGAATGTTTTTTTCTGTTCTCTTTTAGCAAAAGTTCCAGTGTCTGCGAGAACCACGTTGTTCCACTTTCTTCATTTTCATCCTTCGGACCAGTTTTTGGCAGCAGTACTTTGTTACTGCAGTTTATGCTAACTTTTTATCAACACCCTTTTGTGCATGAAAATAAGCACTCTGAAAGTGTAGTTTTCAGTTTGAGATTGCAGAGGTCCTAACTACTGAAACTTTGTGTGGCTCTGTTGTGTAGGTTGAGATTGTCATGGGCCTCGAGGAGGCTTTTGGAATCAGCGTGGAGGAGTCGAGCGCGCAGACCATCGCAACGGTGGAAGACGCTGCCAACCTCATTGACAGCCTTGTTGCAAACTAAACATATTTCCTGGCAATAATGTGCTACCCACTGCAATCGTTGCTGCTGGAGATGGATCCCATTTAACGTGCTAGATTTTACTGTGGAGAGTCGGTGACATCTGTATCAGTGTTTTTGCCTGTCTTGCGATATTACGACATTATTTATTAAGCGGTTGTTGAAGGAATTTTTTCTTGTTGAAGCTGTGTTGGAGACTGATTTCAGAGGGTCTGAACATGATGTGCTGGAATTAACTAGTCCTATCATTTTTGGTTCGAATCACACCTTGTTTTCTAGAGCAAGCGATCGTTTACTTTCGTAGGTTGTTTTTGGTGAATTTTCAGTAGATGCATGCGAGGAATTTCAACATTTTGACTGCTGCAAGTACTCCCTCTCTAAAGAAATACTCTAAACGCTCTTATATTTCTTTACACGAGGGAAGTACTATTATGATTATGCCCGATCAAACTTTCGTATTTTGAAAATATTATATTCTGTATTATAATGTTCCAGTGCATTTGGTGACCGTACCATATGAATGTGTGATGGGCGCGCATTCCTAATCTCAGCTCAAAAAAAAGAAGTATACTAGCAATGCACTACCTTCGTCGACTCATTATGGGGAATCTTTGGTATACCCAGACGTACTATCCACATACTAATCACAAGCAGCCTGGTTAGTGGTTACTTTAGTGTCAGTAGTTTTAAATCCTGCTGGTTTGGGCGGCATCGTACCACAGTGGTTTATGCTTCCCTTTCTGGCTCCCCGACCCGATGAAGAAAAGGGTCATCATCGTGTCCGCCACGCGGACGGGACAAACGACGACGACGCACGAGCCCCTAGCCTCTCCTCTCGGTGACACGAAACAAAACAAAAAAGATGCCGCCCGGCAATGCTACACGTACAAACGATTTACAGGCTTTTACAGGATGGTTAACCTTGATTGGTTAATAGGTGAGCGGGGCGGCCCACCCCCTGAAAATCAGGGGGGGAGAGGTTTGTGATTGACTGTTAGATGGAAGGAGCGTGAAAAAGCTTTGTATGTCTAGCATTTTTGGATGCCGCCCGGATGCTCGATTAGCCGCGACTGGTATATTATTTCGTCTCTGCAGATGCGATTAGCGAGCTAGTCATCACTGGATAAACACGCCTGCTAGCCATGTCTCTGTTGCCATGCCGGACTGTCACTGACGAGCAAAGTTTTTTACTACACATGACTGAGAATTTGCTGCACTGCACCGCACTGCGTCGAGTTGAGTGGCCCTGCAGCCTGCAGCCTGCGGGTGGGAGAAATGTAATGCTCTGCCGCTGCCATGGTCGGAGGGAGGGAATTTACTCCCCCGACAGCGCCTCGCACGGGCTGCGTGCTTGCCCTGCTGCCGGCGCGACAGGCACCCCTGCGGCCATCGATTGCTCTCACGAGCCCTGCCTTTTTACCGCCTGCCCTGGCTGCTCGCTCGCCTCTATACATATAGCTCCACCACCCCGGCGCAAAGGCGAGCAAAAGCCGGCCGAGCAGAGGCAGCTACCGCAAGAAAGCGTCCTGCCGTGCGTGCCCAGAGCGCAAACCACCGGGGAGCAGAGAGAGGTGGCAGGGTTGATGGCGGAGGTGGAGAGGAAGGCCCCGCGGAGGGAGGAGGAGCTGGTGGAGGCGGCGCTGGCGGCGGCCGCGGCCGCGCTGTTCGTGTCCGGGGTCAAGAGCCTGGCGCCCGCCGTGCTCGTGGACCGGTGGTGGTGGCCCCTGCCCGCGCAGGTGCTCGCCGCGGCGCCGTCGCCCGTCCTCTTCCTGCTCCTCAACGTCCTCGTCGCCTGCATCGTCGTCGTCTCCGTGCAGCCGGCCAAGCGACCCGCCGCGGCGGCGGCAACGGGCGCCGTCGCCGCGGAGGTGGCCCCGGCGGGCGACGGCGGAGCGAAGAAGCTGAAGAAGAGGCGGAGCAGCAAGAGGCGCGGGGACGGCGCCGAACCGGCGGCTCTCGCGCCCGCGCCACCCTACGTCGCCGCCGACCGCTGCATGGCGCTGGTGGTTGACCGCGGTGTCGTGATGGCGGCGACGGGCGGAGAAGAAGAAGAGGAAGGAGCCGCCGGCGACGCGGCGGAGGTGGACAGGCGCGCGGAGGAGTTCATCTCGGCGTTCCGGCACCGCCTCAGGGTCGACTCCTTCTCGTCTCGCCGCGGGGAAGCCGGCGACGCGGCGGCGCGAGCCATCAGCGGCACTGCGCCGTGCTTTTGACCCGAGCCTGCATGCACCTCGTGCGCTCGCGGACCCTGTTTTGTTCAAATTGCAGTCAGTTTCTTTCTTTCGCTTTCTTGATTGTTCTTCTTCTTGCTCCTTGACCCGAGCAAGGGATACCACCGGCACTTTGACAGCAACTGGTTGGGTGAATCTTCAAGCATGCTTGCTTGGCGTTCTGAAGAAATACGCATGAGAATATGCAGGCATTTCTTCCGGTCGGAGTAGTAAATTTCTCTTGGATAATACTCCGATAAAATATACTACCTCCGTACGGGTTTACAAGGCCGTTCAGCAGCACAGCCGCGTCCTATTTTTACTAGGCCGCTTCTCTCGGTTGCTGTTCAACTGATTAAAGGAAATTAATTCCTAGCCGCTGCATGCGAAGGAGGCTGGCTGCATGCACGCATTTGTCTCGGGCCTAGTACTCTGCCCGCTGCATGCGTGAAGCTAGCCAATGCAAGGGATATGCGTAGAAGCCAGCAGATGCATGCAGTAATTAATAACAACGTGAATCGAGGAGTTTGCATGCGTGTTTGTTTTGCCTTGGTCCCGCGGATTCGGTCGGCCGGACTAGTAATCCCCCGGACGGAGGTAGTAGTACAAGAATGCGTGTGCACATTCCATTCCAATAAGATACTACTTAGGCCTTTCACAACGTGGTCGATGCCCAACACATTAAAATATTGTTGGTTGGGCAGCGATGCCTTAAGAAATTTGTTTGGCACCGGTCTCACAGTGTGTGTACTCCTATGGCCTGAAATGAGTAGGCCCGTCATATGAATAGAAAACTCAAGCAAGCCATCAACTGTGTACCTTCTTAGTCTACTTTACTTCCTTGTGTGGGCCATCGAGCCAACTGTTTGCAGCTTTGTAAGTTTTGGCATCGGAGCAAGTATGTGCTCCGGTGCCCAGAAATTTTATTATGGCACCAGCTGGGCAGTGTAGGGCATTGGTGCCAAATGAAGTAAAAGTGATTTTGGCACCTCTTTTGGCCTACATAGTGGAGGGCCTTAGAGCATCTCCAACGGCTGCGCCGGAAAAAAATCGCTTTGCGCGCACGGGACTGAAACGGGCGCTCCAGCAGTCGCACAATAATCACGTGCGGAGTAAACTAGGTACAACGCGCGGTGTATTTGGAGCGCCAGCTCCCATGCGCTAGAAAACAACGATTCGCGCGCGAGCGACCAACTGCCGCCTTGCCTTCGCCCCGCCCCGCGCCGCCGACCCGCCTTCGCCCCGCCCCACGCCGCCACCGGCGAAATTCCACCGATGGAAGGCCGCGCCGACATCCCCCAACCCCTCCCTACACCCGCGACCCCTCTGCCGCCGCCGCTGCAACCCTAGCGCGGGGTTGAGCTTAGCCTTCGCTGCCGGCGCCCCTCCACCTCTAAGCAGCGGTCTCGCGCGCGACCTTTTCATGGTGCCACTGACGACCTCGCAGGGTGGCGTCGCACCGCCACCCGCCGTGAAAGCTACGAGCCTCCGTCTCCAAGCGACCGAATGCGGCGGCGCCGCCGCCGACATCCCGAAAGAAGAATAAAGCGGACGACTCTTCTAGGCGGCTAAAGAAGAAACATGCAGGGCGTCCGGCCGCGCCTCCACCGACTAAAGCGCCCGAGAGCTCGCAATTTGTTGCGTCGGCGGCCGATGCTCACAAGGTATTTGATGAAATGCCCACAAAGTATGATTTTCCCCCCTTTTTTGTTGTTGTTGTTTTTAGATAAATGTATATATATGGACAACTTGATTTAGTTTTTCTTCTATCATACTTTGTAGTTTCAATGATGACACATACATGTCAACTATGGGTTGGCTCCAACAATTTTCGTTGGTCTCAAACTAATGAAGTTCATGAAGATGATCATGCGTATAAAGTGGACGAGGATGGTGAGGGTATCGTTGATGCACCGAAAGAAAGAGCGGACAACTACACCATTGAAGAAGTCGTCTTAATATGAAATACATGGTTGCATGTGTATATGGATGCTAACGTTGGAGGGGACCAAAGTAAAGATACAAATTGGGTTTGGATGAAGGAGTTCTTTGATACACACAACAAGAGTGCAATTGAGCGCACCGATAGATCTCTTCGCTCCCGGTGGTCGACAATCAACAAAGATTGTCAAAAGTGGGCGGCAGCAATGAAGTCGGTTGACACGATAAATCCAAGTGGCACTTATGATAGAGATAGGGTAAAGTGCCATTTCTTTATGTTCCATGTTCATGCTTCATATTGGGTGTTTCAAGTGCTAACTTGTTCTTTCATTTGTAGCTCACTATTGCACAAAACTTATTTCGAGGAGAAGAGAAGAAGACCAAAAAAGGCAAGGTCAAGAAAGGGAGAGCATTTGTGTTGCCCCATTGCTTCGAAGTGTTAAAGGATGAAGAGAAATGGAAGGCCTGATGACCGAGGGGAGAGCAAGAAAAATAAGACAACTATTGATTTGGATGATGATGATGAGGAGGAGGAGGCATCAAGTGATGGGGTGTGACTATTGCGCGCGCGCGCGTTGTAACGCTTTCAGACATAACCGATTAGGCAGGTTTTGATATTTATTAGGCATCGACAGGCTTGAGCTGGCCCCCCCTGAAAATCAGGGGGGGGGCGTTGTGATTAGGGGAATAAGGTAGGTGATTACGTGAGATCTGTGGGATTAGGCAAGTTTTGGTGGGGCCCATCCTGGAAATCACGGGGTGTTGTGATTACGTGAGGGACCATGCTAAGAAAAAGGAAAGGGAGTCAATCATATGCATCTCCCACCTTCCTCCCGATAAAAGCGGCCAGCTGCCCTGGACGGAGCGCTCCGTGCATGGGAATCGCTCGCTCCCACGAGCGGTCGCGAAAGAGTAAAGTCGCAAGTGATGACGGTAAGAGGAGCCCTACGCCATGGTTGCCTACTCCAACCCAAAAAGACCAAATGGAGGTAAGAAAGAAGCAAACGAAAAGAAGAAGAAGAGAGGAGATGATGAGTTAAAAAATGCTATGAAATATATTGTGAAGGCAAGAAAGGAATCAAACAAGGCGAGGAGGATGGCAAGGAACCAATATGCGGTGGCCGAGGAGAGGAGGGTGGCCGCCGAGGAGAGGGAGGTGGCATTGGAGGACGTGAAATTGACCATGGAGGAACGAGCTAGATTATTGGAACGGGAGAAGTACTTGTTCTTCATAGACACATCTACCTTCGATGAAGGCAAAAATGAGTTCATCAATCTTTCTTGTGATGGAGTCTTGGTCCAAAAAAGATCCATGACCATGTGAGGCATGGGAGACATAGGTGGCGGGGGAGCTACCATTGGAGGCTTCGGGGGCATGGGAGCTACCATGAGAGGCTTGGGAACAAGCATGGGAGGCATGGACGCCATGTACGACATGGGTGGCTTCGGAGCTACCATGGGTGATATAGGAGCATCTATAGGAGGCATGAGTGGCTTCGGAGCTACCAAGAGAGGCATGAGTTTTGTGTCTCCCATGGGAGGCATGGAAGCACCTCCGGGTGACATGGGTGGACGCATAGCTTCCGGTGTGCCTCATATATATGCCTTCGCATGATGCTGTTGGAGATAGTGCGAACGCCGTCCGAGCTCCCGATGATGACAAGGCGCTTGAAAATGGAGAAGAGGAGGAAGAATCGTCTTCAGAAGAGGAGAAAGCTGAGGAGTAGATGATGTGGCATGATTATTAATGTGGCATTTATTTGTGTGAACTTTTATTTGTCATGAACTTGGTTGAGTGATTTTGAACTATGCCAGGCAATTGAACTATGATATGTTGCTCCAACTCATTATTTTGCACACTTGTTTATTATGTTTGAAAAATCATCATATTGTCAATTTGATATGTGTTGTTCATATTTGCCAAGGGTCGGCTGCTCGCGCGCACTGGATTATAGCGCGACTGCTGGAGCTATAGCGGCGCGCCATATTTTGCAGTGCCTGCTGGAGCAGGCGCCCTCCCCCCCGCGCTAAAAAGCGCCATTTCAGCATTGAAAAAAATAATTTAGCGCGTCGTGCAACAACACGCCTGTTGGAGATGATCTTACTTCTCATGTGCACTGAAACATATTCATATTCTTGGAGGTATCGTATCAGTATTTGGAATCCATTTAAACAATCAAAAGTCACACAAAATGTTGGAAAGTTTCTCTGCAGCATCCTCTGAAATCCAAGTGATTATTTGTTTTTTCCTTTCGAGAGAGAAATGCTCAGCGGGTCTTTATTTTAAGGAAAAGAGACATCAAAAGGGCCACAGCCCAGAAAGCCCGCTACATCTCCAAGGTCCAGATTTTCGGGCCCAGAACCCCAACGGCCCCGGTTCTAGAGCCTTCCTCTCTGCGACGCCGGAAATAAAAGGCGCCTCCCTTCCATTCCACCCCCACCACCACCCCCACTCGCCCCCGCTCCTAGGGTTTCCCGCCGCGCACCACCACCAAAACCCTCGCTCCCCACCTCCCCGGCGATCGGACCAATGGCGGCGGACGCGGCATCGGCGGCAGTGAAGAAGCTCACGCTCAAGAGCTCCGACGGCGAGGACTTCGAGGTGGAGGTGGCGGTGGCGATGGCGTCGCAGACCATCAAGCACATGGTGGAGGACGGCTGCGCCGACAACATCATCCCGCTCCCCAACGTCACCGCCAAGATCCTCTCCAAGGTCATCGAGTACTGCACGCAGCACGCCCCGAAGGCAGACGACGCCGCCGCCGCCGCCGACTCTGCCACCGCCGTCAAGCCCGACGAGGAGAAGCTCAAGGCCTTCGACGTCGAGTTCGTCAAGGTCGAGCAGGCGACTCTCTTTGACCTCATCCTGGTGAGCGAGACTTCCGATCCCCTCTCCCCTTCTGGCGCTCTTCCTTGTATGTACTCGTTGACGGCTTGCATTCCGGCTGTTTAGATGCGATTGCGATGTGGTTTTGAGCGGTTGGTGCCCGGATTCGCGGTTCGATTGTGGACAACTAGTCGTGGTTCTAGGGTTTAGGGTTTTGTGTCGTTGTTGGGTTACGGAACGGGATGCATTGCAGGTTCTGTTCATCCGTTCTGATTGAAGATTTAAACTGCGTAGTTTTCCCAAGGAAAAAAGGGGGATTATTGCCGTACTGTATATTTTAGGTTTTCCGTTAACGGTATTTGTCGTATGTATGCAATCTATTGGATGGAACAACTGTTATCTGATGAGCTATTTGATGATATATTACTGAAGTGTCTGATGTTTGTATGATTTAGCTGTCGGCCGTTCTACTTTCAGTGATGATGATAATTTTTCTGTGTTCAGTTCTGTTCATGATTTAGTCCCTGTTTAATACTAGCATTTAGTTGTCTGCTGTTTAGATTTAACACTGCAATTCTCGTATTATGCATCTTTAGCATTGTCTGTTTCAGATAATAAATGATGCCTGATATGAAATTCTGTGTAAGTGAAGGCATGCTACGGCCCTGTTTGGATCATGGGGTTAGAGCTAGTTTGGGTTAGTTGGAGGCTCAAATAACCCAAAAATATCCAAACAGGGAGGGTTAGAGTGGGTTAGTTCCATCTAACCCAACTATCCCAATGGAGAGGTGTTTATTTGGGTTAGAGTGGGTTAGAAAATAACTCTAACTCTAACTGTGTTAGAGTATCCAAACAGGGCCTATGTTGTTGCAGCCAGCTGTTTTCTGTTTCCTCATTTGGATTACTCAGTTATTTTGTTTATTACTTGGAAACAGTACTGTGAGAAAAAAAAGATTATCTGCATTGGATTGTTAAATGTTGTACTAGGAATCAGTCACCTGACTTGCATTGCACTGTTAGGTAGGTTGGTAGGACCTAATGCTTTGTGGTGGTCTGGAAGCCAGTAATAAGATATTAGTATGGTCCTAGTTGTTGCTTTGTGGTGGCTTGTCGGGGCTAGAGGCATTACTATTCAATGCTTGTTGCATGTTCTGACAAGAATGCTACTAGAATCTTTGTCTGTTAAACTATTCAGTATCTGACCTCCATCAGGCTGTAAAGCTTGTGCTGTTTATTTGTTGCTTTGTGGTGTTCTTTCTTGGGGATTAGTACCTTTGCAATTAATTGTTGTTTAGCTTTGTAGTATGGTGTATCCCATAGTTTTATACACACTTCTGTACATACTATTACCTCTGTCCCAAATTAGTTAGTCTTAACTAATTCTGGAGGAGGGAGCATAATATGCCTTCCTTTACTGCTCGCTGAATTTTAATTCGTGCCTAGTATATTTGTATCCAACTGTGTAAATTTGTAATATACTATTATGTCACTTGTGTTCTTGTCTCTAGTAGCACAACCGTAAGACATGGTGAATAAATAGATTATGTCAATTTATCTTCATATTGTTAATTGTTGTATACGACTTTTGTGACTGAATTTATATGCCATCTATTTTGTGGACGCTGTATTGCTACTTTCTTTCTTAAGCATGAAGTTTGCTTACATACCATGATTTATTGCTACTGTCTCGCTTAAATATGAACTGCAAGTTCTGTCATCATGTGCATGTTGCAATAATCTGCTTTATGTGATGCTCCTGTTCATTATCTGTTCAGTATGATCCCTGGCCTTTACTGCTTCTAGTTGGTAGGCTGTTGTAAATAGTTGTTCCGTGTTATGCATCTTGCTGAAGTATAATTCATGTGCCCTGAATTGGTACCCATCTGTGTAAGCATATACTCCCTCTGTCCGAAAATACTTGTCATCAAAATGGATAAAAATAGATGTAACTAGAACTAAAATACGTCTAGATACATCCCCTTTTATCCATTTTAATGACAAGTATTTCCGGACGGAGGGAGTAGTATATAGCAGTTGTGTTTGTCCTTGATGCCATCATGGACAACTTAAGCTTGGTAGTACTTGACACTATCTTGATTAATACGAGTTTTTGCTCCCTCACCATGTTATATTGCCACAATGAAGCTCTGTCTTGCTTAAATATGATATATATTGCTACTGCCTTGCTTATATATGAACTGAAGCTCTGTCTTGCTTAAATATGATATTCCCTCCGTTCGGAATTACTTGTCGCAGAAATGGATGTATCTAGACGTATTTTAGTTCTAGATATATCCATTTTCGAGACAAGTAATTCAGAACGGAGGGAGTACATTGCTACTGTCTTGCTTTAAGTATGATACTGAAGCTCTGTCTCCTGTAGATGATTTACTTGTCTACTGTATCTGATGCTCCTGCTCTTATATCTGTCTAATCTGTTTAATGTGATGCTTGACATTGATTGCTTTTATTTGCCTGGACAGGCTGCGAACTACCTGGACATCAAGGGGCTCTTGGACCTGACCTGCCAGACGGTCGCTGACATGATCAAGGGCAAGACTCCGGAGGAGATCCGCAAGACCTTCAACATCACCAACGACTTCACCCCAGAGGAGGAGGAGGAAGTGCGGAGGGAGAACCAGTGGGCCTTTGAGTGAAGGGAGTCCGTGACACGAATAACCAGCATGGAAGGAAACGTGGCTTCGTCGAATGCCTGGGAGCAGCAGTTAACCGTTTTGTGGTTCTGAGACAACGATTGTAGGGAAGATGTAAGTAGGTTCTGGTTCCGGTAGACCTGGAGGGTCCTCACCATTTGGCTGACTCCGCTTCGCTTTTTGGTTGTGGTGGCATTTTGCTGCACTCTTGGACCTGGTTATGAGGAAATGAGATGGTATGCTGGTTATTCTGCACTAAATTCTACGGAGTAGTTGTGTTGTTCTGCCTGTGATGCTCTGAGATCCGTTTTGCTGTCCTGCATTTGCTTTGGGTTGTGAACTACTCCTACTTCGCCATTGTGGTTTCTTGCTAGGTTGGGGAACTACTGCTTTTTGGTGGGTCTTTCGGGGTGGTTTTGCCGCATTCCAGTGTTGGTTTCTTGTGCAGTCTCTTGTTTCTTCTGTATAAGGCTCTCTCTCTCTGTTTTCGGTGGAATCATAGGATGGGAGCAAGATTTTGTCTTCTCTTGTTGCCTCTCTGGATTTTAGGCTGTTAACCACAAATGGCCTTCTTGTGGCAGGCAGGTGGTCAGTCAACACAAGTTAATGGAAGCAGAAGACAGTAACTTTTGTCTGCTTCAGTTCATAAGGGCATCTCCAACCGTTTTGTATGTTAAGATTGATGGTAAAATATGCCATGTCATCAACCCAACACCTTAACATACGACATCTCTAATGGGTTGTATTTAGTTTGCCCAATAGGATGTGAGATAATAAATAAAGTGCTCTCTCATTCTACGTTGGAGCTTGTGCAAGAGGTGTTGGTTCATGTACATACAATCTTCCTCTTTTTCCTCATTTATTGCATGACATGTCATCAAAAACAACAACTATCTTACAACCATTGAAGTGTAAACAAAGGTTAGTGTGTTGTCAAGTGAGAGCACTCACGTATGTGATGCTATCAAGATTCCATTTGTGCATTTTTCTATATACATGCACCATATGTGCATTTTTCTATATAAAGAGATACCTAGTTGAATGCCCATGCATTGCGATGAATTAATTGCAACTTTCTCATTTCCTAATTAAACCTAGGCACCTCGACCATATATAGAAACAAACAAATAGAGAAAACAACCATAGCACCACACAGTTTTACATGGACATAATTTTTTACCCTTTTTTAGGGATAATTAGAATTTTACCTTTTTCTAGAATCAACTAAAATTTTGCCCAAAAAAATCTACCTTTTCTTCCCATCAGGCCAAAGGCCCATTTGCCCGACACAAAAGTCCACATGGCTATTTTTTTTGAGAGTACGCCAAAGGCGTACCGTATTTTTATAGAAGGGGAGAAAATGTCGTACAAGACTCTGCGATGAGACTAGGAAGCCTACACGGAAACTCCGGCTCGGAAAAGAAACAAAAGCCTACTCTCTCACGAAAGGATCTAAACCCTCAACTCCTAAACCCGCCTTCTTCCAAAGCTTGATCTCCTCGTGGATGAGCTGAACAAGGTTAGTGTCCGAGCGCACTTGGTCATTGCGGTTGAACACCCGAGCGTTCCTTTGCTTCCATAGGTGTCGAGCGGTCAAGATGACGAGCGAATCAAACCCTCTCTTGAGCTTTCCATGGAAGGACTTCCGCGCCTTGTCCCGCCACACCATAAATGTATCCTCGGGGCTTGGGATTTGGATGTTGATTTGAAGCAACTGGAAGCAACCACTCCAAACTTGCCTCGCGTAAACGCATCTAGTTAGGATATGGTCTGTTGTGTCCTCCTCTTGGCAGCAAGTGTAGCATGCCGAAGTCATATCTTGGAGACCATGCCTCGCACGTCGGTCCGAAGTCCATAGCCCGTATTGAAAGGCAAGCCATGCAAAATTTTTGCACTTGAGAGGCGCCCAACTGCTCCAAATGCATTGAGCGGCGGCGAACCGAGTCATGCCCTAGCATAGAATACTTGTAACGCCCCGGTTCCGATGCGCCAGGTGTCTTCCAGCTATTCATCATTGTTGCCATGTCATTTGCTTGCGTGTTGCATTTTGCTATGTCATCATCTGCATTTCATCTGCATGTTTTTCAAAACTTGCATCCGTTCTGGTTTCGCCTGTTCTCTCCGTTGTTCGTTCTGAGCACAGACACACTCGCACGCGGCCGTCGCACCTCTCAGACCTTGTTTCATGAGCGGGAGAAAAACATTCTCAGAATAGACCGAGGTTTGCCGAGTGGCCTTGATATATCACCGGTAGACCGCCTGACAAATTTCGTTCCATTTGGAGGTCGTTTGATGCCCCAACGGTTAACCGAGTTAACCGAAAGCCCCTTCTTTTTGCAGCCCAGCAACCCTTCACCACAGCCCACTAGCCCATCTAACCCCCCTCCATGCTCTTCGCCGTTCGATCACGATCGTGTGGGCGAAAACTGCACCTTATTTGGACTCTCCTAGCTCCCTATGCCTATATAAACACCCCCTCCCTCGAAATTTCGGATCAAATCCTACCCTAACCCTAGCTCCATCTCCCTCCGCGCCGCCGGACAAATTCCCCACCGACGGCCGGACGTGTCCACCTGCGCCCGCAACCACTCCGCAACCGCCACGTGGCCTCGGCCACCGCGCGCCGCCGCCGGCCCGCCAGGCCCGGGGCGGGCCCCCGAAGCCCATCCGGCCGCCGCCGCCCGAGCGCCCGCTCGCCTCCTGCGCCGCCCCGCGCCATTCGCCGCCGTCTACCGCCGCCCTCCGGTCTGCATAGCCGACCTCGCAGGCCTCGGGCACCGCGCATCCGCCGCCCGCTGCTCCCCGGCGCCCCGCGCCACCGCCTCCTCCTCGCCGGAGCTCGTCGGCCCTCTTTGCCGCGAGCCCCGCGCCTCCTCGCGCCGCCCTTCGCCTCCGGCCAGATCCGGCAAGGAGCTGCCGGATCCGCCCCGTCCCGCTCCCGTCGGAGACCTCCCGCCTGTACCGCGCCGCCCCGCCGCCGGCAAGCCCCAGCGCCGCCGCCCTCTGCTCGTGCTCGAGCACGAGGAGGACGACGCGCCTCGTCGCCTCTCCCCGCATGGGCTGACGCCCCCCCGAAGGCCCAGCAGCTCCAACGCCCGGCCCGCTTCTTTCGGCCGCTGGGCCAAGGCCCGTGGTGAGCCGCCCCCCTATCCCACGCCCTCGGCGTCTTTTAGCATTTTGGCGCCCGTCTGTTTTTTTCCAGAAAACTGCCAAGTCCCTGTTTTCTGTATCATAATGTGTGCATGTTAAACTGTGTGTAACTTGATGAATGTTGCTCTGTTTTGCCTGCATAATATGTCAAAATGTTCATTGTGAGATGCTCTTCATTTTGTTACATTGTGCCATGCTTTTTTGAGTCCATCTTGATGCCCTAATCATCGTTGCAAGTGCTAAATGATGTTAACCTGCTGAGACTGTTATAACTTGCTGTTTTGTCATTTTCGTTGTATTTTGCGTGTGCATCCTTTGAGCATGATGTCTACATGTTTTAGGAGAATATTCGTGCCATATTTACAGTGGTGCAATCCATGTATTTTTGCGTGCCTTGTGGTGAGTGTATCAAGCTCGTGAAGTAGGGTACTTGTTACTGTTTTGCTAGGCTGAAACTGCTATATCATGTTGCCATGTTTGATTGATGCTACCATCCATTATATGCATAATCTGGAGATGTTCACTAAGGATTTTTTGTTATACTTGTCATTCTCTATCCATCCATGCCCTTTGTTGAAATTATGGCTTGCTGTAGATTGTTGTTATCATGCTCCAAAGTTTCTAAATAAATGTTGCTGTCAGCCTGTTAACATTAAGTTCAGTTTTGCCATGAGTTTTGCTAGTGATCCATGCACCCTATGACTATTGTATTGCCATGTTTAGCTCCATAAATGTGTCTTCTTACTGTTGGTCTCCTTGTCATGCCATGTATTGCTCTGTGGTGAGTTGTACAAGCTCACCAACATGCCTACTTATCGTTGTTCCTGCCATGTCCTGTTACTTTCACCAAGTCAGAAATCTGTCATATCACTTGACATGTTTGCATGGATCCTATCATCTTTTCTGTTGATCTTTGGAATAAGTTCAGTAAGGGAGTTTTGTTCTTTGTCTTTAGTATTAGTCTTCCATGCCTTTGTTTGCCATGATAAGTTCCTATAGTATGTTGTTTGATAGCTCTAAACATTGCAACCTGATGTTATTTCTGTCATGCTCGGTGATTTCTGCTAAGTCTGTGAAACTGTTGTTATTTGCAATTTTGCCATGTCCTTTTGAGCATGTTCTATTGGTTTCTGGAGATAGATCAGTGTTCATGTTTTGTTAAGCCTCACTTGTACATCACTTCCATGCCATTTGTTTCCATGTTGAGGTGCTGTAGCATATTTTCATGATGCTTGCAAGATGCCTAGTTGCTGTTTTGGACAGATTGTTGTTATATCTTGTTTGGAGTGTATGTGTTGCACCGTTGCTCCGTTTGGAGTGTGCTCTATATGAAACTTGCTTAGTTTTACATGTAGCTTCATATTACCTTGTTGAATCCTTGTTTTGAGAGTGTTTGCTTGATGTTTGAAGGCCTTTTGCATCAATGCCATGTTTAATTTGTTTTGCTCATATCTTCTAGGCCGTAGCTCCGAACTAAATGAACTTTATATGTAACTTGACTAGAATTTCGTGTATATTGGTGCATCTTAACTTGCTGTTTAACAACGTGAACATAAGGTTTATTCAGTTCTGGACCAATTTTGAAATTTGCATATGAGGACTTATCGGAATTGTTATATGTCGTTTCCGTCCTCATTTAAACTTGCTTTGATATGTTGTTCTTGTATGCTTCATCTCTTGTCATGAGTAGCATCATATAGCCTTTGTCATGCATCATGCTTGGTTGTGCATCATGTCATGTTTATGTGTTGTGTGTTTACCGTGGGGCTTGCTTCTTTCCGGTTGTACTTCTTCTCGATAGTTCCTGTTTCGTTGCGATCGTGAGGATTCGTTCGACTACGCTTGGTTCGTCTTCGCCCGTCCATCTTCTTCATGGACTCGTTCTTCTTACTAGCGGGATTTCAGGCAAGATGAACGTCACCTTGGATCTCACTACTATCATTGCTGCTAGTTGCTTCATTCTATCGCTATGCTGCGCTACCTATCACTTGTTCATCAAGCCTCCCGAATTGCCATGTCAGCCTCTAACCTTTTACAACCTTCCTAGCAAACCGTTGCTTGGCTATGTTACCGCTTTTGCTCAGCCTCTCTTATAGCCTTGTTAGTTGCAGGTGAAGTTGAAGATTGCTCCATGATGGACATGATTATGTTGGGATATCACAATATCTCTTATTTAATTAATGCATCTATATACTTGGTAAAGGGTGGAAGGCTCGGCCTTATGCCTGGTGTTTTGTTCCACTCTTGCCGCCCTAGTTTCCGTCATACCGGTGTTATGTTCCTTGATTTTGCGTTCCTTACGCGGTTGGGTGATTTATGGGACCCCCTTGACAGTTCGCTTTGAATAAAACTCCTCCAGGAAGGCCCAACCTTGGTTTTACCATTTGCCTACCTAAGCCTTTTTCCCTTGGGTTTCCGGAGCTCGAGGGTCATCTTTATTTAACCCCCCGGGCCAGTGCTCCTTTGAGTGTTGGTCTGAACCGAGCAACCTGCGGGGCCACCTCAGGGAAACTTGAGGGCTGGTTTTACTCGTAGCTTGACTTATCCGGTGTGCCCTGAGAACGAGATACGTGCGACTCCTATCGAGATTTGTCAGCACATCGGGCGGCTTTGCTGGTCTTGTTTTACCATTGTCGAAATGTCTTGCAACCGGGATTCCGAGACTGATCGGGTCTTCCTGGGAGAAGGAATATCCTTCATTGACTATGAGAGCTTGTGATGGGCTAAGTTGGGATATCCCTGCAGGGTATAAACTTTCGAGAGCCGTGCCCGCGGTTATGTGGCAGATGGGAATTTGTTAATGTCCGGTTGTAGAGAACTTGACACTTGACTTAATTAAAATGCATCAACCGTGTGTGTAGCCGTGATGGTCTCTTTTCTGTGGAGTCCGGGAGGTGAACACGGTTTTGGGTTATGTATGAACGTAAGTAGTTTCTGGATCACTTCTTGATCACTTCTAGCTTCTCGACCGTTCCGTTTGCTTCTCTTCTCGCTCTTATTTGCGTATGTTAGCCACCATATATGCTTAGTCGCTGCTGCAACCTCACCACTTATCCTTTCCATACCCATTAAGCTTTGCTAGTCTTGATACCCATGGTAATGGGATTGCTGAGTTCTCGTGGCTCACAGATTACTACAACAACAGTTGCAGGTGCAGGTTATGCGATGACATGACGCGAGAGCGATGCTTGCTTGTTTTGGAGTTCTTCTTCCGCTTCTTCGATCAAGGGATAGGTTCCTGGTTGGCAGCCTGGGCTAGTAGGGTGGATGTCGTTTGAGTTTCTGTTTGTGTTTCATCCGTAGTCGGATGTTGCTCTTATGTATTATGTTGTTGTATTCATGTGGCATTGTTTGCCTCTTGTATGTATTCCCAACTATTATGTAATGGTATGATGTAATGATATCCACCTTGCAAAAGCGTCTCCAGTATGCGCTTCTATCCTTGGTGGGACCTTCAAGTTCCTTTAGGATAGGGTTGCATATTGGGCGTGACAAGTTGGTATCAGAGCCTCGACCGACCATAGGAGCCCCCTTGATTGATCGTGTAGTTTGGCCGTTGTGGAGTCTAGAAGAAAACTATTTTTGGAGTCTAGTTATATCGGAGAGTAGGAATTCTTTTTACTCCTCAGCCCCTTCGTTGCTCTGGTGAGGAATCTTGACGTAGGTGTTTTGACTTACTCCTCTTCCCCTCCATACTTTCTTTAGGATCACGCAGTTGGTTTTTCGGTCGTTGGTTCTCATCTCTTTTCATCCGCTGCATTTCTCGTCAAGTTGACTCGAGGCTCTTCATCGTTGGCAAGTTCAATCCTTAGTTGTTTTATTTTTCCCATCCGCCCACCCCTTTTTCTCCTTGGAGCCGGAGTCCGTAATCGAGTATCCATCCTACTCGTGCAAAGTCTTTGCTTTCTTTCCTCAATTATTTCAACCGGTGTTTTCTCTTCACGATATTCTTCGGTTCTCCCTTCCAGGTGCCTTTGTTTTTCCCTCCCTCCCACCCCTTTTTATTCTCGGAGTCTGAGTCTCTTTCGACCATCAATTTCATTTGTGCGGAGCTTCTTCAGTATTTCGTCAATTGTTTCAACGGGTGAATTCTCGTTTTGTTCGACATTCTTCATCTCTTTTCTTCTTCGGTGGACTCAATTCAAGTTTTTTTTCGAGTTGATCATATTCTTTTTCTTCGATCAAGTGTTCTCCCTGCTCGTTCGTCTCTCGCCAGTTTATCCTTCCGGAGTGCTCAAGACATCTCAGGAGATTCGTATGTGTTCCAATTAATTCGAGGTTGTCACCTCATGCAAATATTTCAATTGTTCCGGTGCATCATCTACTTCCCAAAATTCATCATGGAGTATAGGTGTGGTAGCATCGTCAATGTCCACATCCTCTTCAGTAGCTTCACTGCTTCCAGATGAAGCAGCAACAATTTCTTCAGTCAACGGAGCTTGGGAGGGCTTCCGTGACGACACATGATGAAGTGAAGCATATGCTTCCACTTCAATCTCTTGATTCTCTTAAACTTAGATCTACTCCTCCTAAGCATGATATCAATGAGTCTCTCAAAGCCATGAGAATTTCCATTGATGAGTGCAAGGAAAGAACCGCTAGATTGCGTGCTAAGAAAGATTGCTTTGTAAAGGCGTGTTCTTCTAGTTTCAATGAAAATAATGATGAAGATCTTAAAGTTATTGATGTGTCTCCTATTAGATCTTTGTTTTGCAATATGAATCTTAATAATAATGGGACTGGAGATGAGTCAACTTTAGTTAGATGGCGTCCCAATAATTTGGAGTTTTTAGATCTTGATGCTAAATTTGGTAAACGTGGGATTGGAGAGGTCATGACTTTAAATAGCATTGAACCCACTATCTCGGATTTCAACGAATTTGATTATGATAATTGTTCTTTAGAAGGTTGTATTTCCTTGTTGCAATCCGTTGTTAATTCTCCTCATGCTTATAGTCAAAATAAAGCTTTTACCAAACATATCGTTGATGCCTTGATGCAATCTTATGATGAAAAACTTAATTTGGAAGTTTCTATACCTAGAAAACTTAATGATGAGTGGGAACCTACTATAAAGATTAAAATTAAAGATCATGAGTGTTTTGCTTTGTGTTATTTGGGTGCTAGTGTTTCCACGATTCCGAAAACTTTATGTGATATTCTAGGTTTCCATGATCTTGATGATTGCTCTTTAAATCTGCACATTGCGGATTCCACCATTAAAAAGCCAATGGGAAGGATCAATGGTGTTCTCATTATTGCAAATAGAAATTTGGTGCCCGTAGATTTTATTGTTCTTGATATAGATTGCAATCTTTCTTGCCCTATTATTCTTGGTAGACCTTTTCTTAGAACGATTGGCGCGATTATTGATATGAAGGAAGGGAATATTAGATTTCAATTTCCATTAAGGAAAGGCATGGAGCACTTTCCAAGAAAGAAAGTAAAATTACCTTATGAATCTATCATGCGGGCTACTTATGAATTTAGTGCCAAAGATGGCACTACTTAGATCTATCTTCGCTTTTATGCCTAGCTAGGGGCGTTAAACGATAACGCTAGTTGGGAGGCAACCCAATTTTATTTGTTTTTATTGTTTTTGTTTCTGTTTAGTAATAAGTTTTGCATCTACCTTCTGTTTAGATGTGTTTTTATGTTTTAATTAGTGTTTGTGCCAAGTAGAACCTATAGGATAACCTATGGTGATATTTAATTTGATTCTGCTGAAAAACAGAAACTTTGCACGCACGAAATTAGTTTTGTTAAATCACAGAAACGTGCTTTTGCATTGATTCTTTTTGCTTATGATCAATAGACAAATTTCCCAGGACTTCCTATTTTTGTAGGACTTTTAGAGTTCCATAACTTTGCGTTAGTTACAGATTGCTACAGACTGTTCTGTTTTTGACAGATTCTGCCTTTCGCGTGTTGTTTGCTTATTTTGATGCATCTATGGCTAGTAAAATAGTTTATAAACCATAGAGAAGTTGGAATACAGTAGGTTTAACACAAATATAAATAAATAATGAGTTTATTACAGTACCTTATGTGGTGGTTTTGTTTTCTTTCACTAACGGAGCTTATAAGATTTCCTGTTGAGTTTTGTGTTGTGAAGTTTTCAAGTTTTGGGTAAAGATTTGATGGACTATGGAATAAGGAGTGGCAAAAGCCTAAGCTTGGGGATGCCCATGGCACCCCAAGATATTCAAGAATAGCCAAAAGCCTAAGCTTGGGGATGCCCCGGGAAGGCATCCCCTCTTTCGTCTTCGTTCATTGGTAACTTTACTTGGAGCTATATTTTTATTCGCCACATGATATGTGTTTTGCTTGGAGCGTCGTGTATGATATTAGTATTTGCTTTTTAGTTTTCCACAATCATCCTTGCTGTACACACCTTTTGGGAGAATCCCACTTGATTAGAATTTATTAGAATACTCTATGTGCTTCACTTATATCTTTTGAGCTAGATAGTTTTTGCTCTAGTGCTTCACTTATATCTTTTAGAGCACGGCGGTGGCTTAATTTTGTAGAAATTGCCAGTCTCTCATGCTTCACTTATATTATTTTGAGAGTCTTTTAGAATAGCATGGTATTTGCTATGGTTATGAAATTGGTCCTAGAATGGTAGGCATCCAAGTTGGGTATAATAAAAACTATCATAGGAAGTGAATTGGATGCTATGATCAATTTGATGCGTGATAATTGTTTTGAGATATGGAGGTAGTGATATTTAAGTCATGCTAGTTGGGTGGTTATGAATTTAAAGAATGCTTGTGTTGAAGTTAGCAAGTCCCGTAGCATGCACGTATGGTTAAAGTTGTGTAACAAATTTGAAACATGAAGTGTACTTGGATTGTGCATCCTTATGAGTGGCGGTCGGGGACGAGCGATGGTCTTTTCCTACCAATCTATCCCTCTAGGAGCATGCGTGTAGTGCTTGGTTTTTGATGAATTCTAAATTTTTGCAATAAGTATATGAGTTCTTTTGACTAATGCTGAGTCCATGGATTATACGCACTTTTACCTTTCCACCATTGCTAGCCTCTTCGGTACCGTGCATTGCCCTTTCTCACCTTGAGAGTTGGTGCAAACTTCGCCGGTGCATCCAAACCCCGTGATACGATGCGCTCTATCACACATAAACCTCCTTATATCTTCCTCAAAACAGCCACCATACCTACCTATTATGGCATTTCCATAGCCATTCCGAGATATATTGCCATGCAACTTTCCACCGTTCCATTTATCATGATGACATACATTACTTTTGTCATATTGCCATTGCATGATCATGTAGTTGACATCGTATTTGTGGCAAAGCCACCATGCATAATCTTTCATACATGTCACTCTTGATTCATTGCACCATCCCGGTACACTGCCAGAGGCATTCATATAGAGTCATATCTTGTTCTAGTTTTGAGTTGTAATTCATGTGTTGTAATCAATAAAAGTGTGATGATCTTCATTATTAGAGCATTGTCCCCAAACGAAAAAAAGAAAAAAAAATAAAGGCCAAAAAGAAAAAAAAGAAGGCCAAAGAAAAAAAGAAAAAGAAGAAAAAAGAAGAAAAAGAAAAAAAGAGAAGAAAATAAATAAAAAGGGGCAATGTTACTATCTATTTTTCCACACTTGTGCTTCAAAGTGGCACCATGTCCTTCATATAGAGAGTCTCATATATTGTGCTTCAAAGTAGCACCATGTTCTTCATATAGCGAGTCTCATATGTTGTCACTTTCATATACTAGTGGGAATTTTTCATTATAGAACTTGGCTTGTATATTCCTACAATGGGCTTCCTCAAATGCCCTAGGTCTTTGTGAGCAAGCAAGTTGGATGCACACCCACTAGTTTTATTTTGTTGAGCTTTCATTCATTTATAGCTCCAGTGCATCCATTGCATGGCAATCCCTACTCCTCATGTTGACATCAATTTATGGGCATCTCCATAGCCCGTTGATTATCCTCGTCAATGTGAGACTTTCTCCTTTTTTGTCTTCTCCACACAATCCCCATCATCATATTCTATTCCACCCATAGTGCTATATCCATGGCTCACGCTCATGTATTGTGTGAAAGTTGGAAAAGTTTGATATTATTTAAGTACGAAACAATTGCTTGGCTTGTCATCGGGGGTGTAGAATTTGGGAACATTTTTGTGTGACGAAAATGAAACATAGCCTAACTATATGATTCTTTAGGGATGAACTTTCTTTAGCCATGTTATTTTGAGAAGACATGATTGCTTTGATTAGTATGCTTGAAGTATTACTATTTCTTGTGTCCATATGAACTTTTATTTTGAATCATTTGGATCTGAACATTCATGCCACAATAAAGAAAATTACATTGAGAATTATGCTAGGTAGCATTCCACATCAAAAAAATCTGTTTTTATCATTTACCTACTCGAGAACAAGTAGGAATTAAGCTTGGGGATGCTTGATACGTCTCCAACGTATCTATAATTTTTGATTGTTCCATGCTATTATATTACCCCTTTTGGATGTTTATGGGCTTTATTTTACATAATTATATCATTTTTGGGACTAACCTACTAACCGGAGGCCCAGCCCGTATTGCTGTTTTTTTTGCTTATTTCAGTATTTCGAAGAAAAGGAATATCAAACGGAGTCCAAACAGAATGAAACCTTCGGGAGCGTGATTTTTGGAACGAACGTGTTCTAGAGGACTTGGAGTGCATGTCAAGAAGCGATCGAGGCAGCTAGGAGATAGGAGGGCGCGCCCACCCCCCTAGGGGCGCCCCCTGTCTCGTGGGCCCCTCGGGCAGCCACCGACCTACTTCTTCCTCCTATATATACCCACGTACCCCGAAAACATCCAGGGAGCCAACAAAAAACAATTTCCACCGTCGTAACCTTCTGTATCCGCGAGATCCCATCTGGGAGCCTTCGTCGGTGCTCCGCTGGAGGGGGAATCGACCAAGGAGGGCTTCTACATCAACACCATAGCCCCTCCGATGAGTTGTGAGTAGTTTACCATAGACCTTTGGGTCCATAGTTATTAGATAGATGGCTTCTTCTCTCTTTTTGGATCTCAATACCATGTTCTCCCCCTCTCTTGTGGAGATCTATTCGATGTAACTCTTTTTGTAGTGTGTTTGTCGAGATCCAATGAATCGTGGGTTTATGATCAAGTATATCTATGAGAAATATTTGAATCTCCTCTGAATTCTTTTATGTATGATTGAGTTATCTTTGCAAGTCTCTTCGAATTATCAGTTTGGTTTGGCCTACTAGATTGATCTTTCTTGCCATGGGAGAAGTGCTTAGCTTTGGGTTCAATCTTGCGGTGTCCTTACCCAGTGACAGCAAGGGTTGCAAGGCACGTATCGTATTGTTGCCATCGAGGATAAAAAGATGGGGTTTATATCATATTACATGAGTTTATCCCTCTACATCATGTCATCTTTCTTAATGCATTACTCTGTTCTTATGAACTTAATACTCTAGATGCATGCTGGATAGCAGTCGATGTGTGGAATAATAGTAGTAGATGCATGCAGGAGTCGGTCTACTTGTCACGGACGTGATGCCTATATACATGATCATGCCTAGATGATCTCATAATTATTCGCTTTTCTATCAATTGCTCGACAGTAATTTGTTCACCCACCGTAATACTTATGCTATCTTGAGAGAAGCCACTAGTGAAACCTATGGCCCCCGGGTCTATCTTTTATCATATAAGCTTTCAATCTACTTTTATTTGTATCTTTACTTTTTGCATCTATATTATAAAATACCAAAAATATATTTATCTTATCATACTATCTCTATCAGATCTCACTTTCGCAAGTGGCCGTGAAGGGATTGACAACCCCTTTATTGCGTTGGTTGCGAGTTCTTTGTTTGTTTGTGTAGGTGCGTGGGACTTCTGAGGAGCCTCCTACTGGATTGATACCCTTGGTTCTCAAAAACTGAGGGAAATACTTACGCTACTATTGCTGCATCACCCTTTCCTCTTCAAGGAAAACCAACGCAAGCTCAAGACGTAGCACTCTGCTAGATATGAATTTCCTGAGATACCTGAGGGTTATGTTATGGATGGAGAGGTTGCTAGGGATTTTCTTGCTTGTAAGGATAGAATGATCTTAAGAAATTATTATGCAAGTTGAAAGAATCTCTGAATGCTAGAATGAAATATGATCGTAAGTTTGCTAATTCACCTATCTTTATTACTGACAACGATTATGAATTCTCTGTCGACCCAGAGTTAATTACTTTGGTTGAATCTGATCCTTTCCATGGATATGAAACTGAAACTGTTGTGGCACATCTTACTAAATTAAATTATATAGCCACCCTATTTTCTCATGAAGCAAAAATTCGCTAGTACTATATCCTTAAGTTATTTCATTTCTCATTAAAGGGTGATGCTAAGTTATTGTACAATAGTCTTGCTCCTAGTTGTGTGTGTAGTCCCTAGGATATGATTTATTACTTCTCCGGAAAAAAAATCCCGCTCATAAGAAACAAGCTGCCTTACAGGAAATATTTAACTTTCTGCAAATTGAAGAAGAGAGTCTCCACAAGCTTGGGGGAGGCTTCTCCAATTACTTAATGCTTTGCCTGATCATCCTCTCAAGGAAAATGAAATACTTGATATCTTCTATAATGGATTAGCCGATGCTTCCAGGGACCACCTAGATAGTTGTGCTGGTTGTGTTTTCAGCGAACAAACTTTTGAACAAGCTAATGAATTATTGAATAATATATTTAATAACTATGATGATTGGAAACTTCCTGAACCACCGCCGAAACCCACTCCAAAGAAGAGGGGTATTTTATTTCTTAGTCCTGAAGATATGCAAGAGGGATAGAAATGTATGAAGGAAAAGGGTATTAAAGCTGAAGGTGTTAAGAATTTACCACCTATTGAAGAAATACATGGTCTTGACACACCACCACAGGTGGTGGAGGTAAATTCTCTTTTAAAGTCTGATGAAGGTGACACCCCATATAACAAACCTCCTAGTCAATGATTATATGAATTTGGCAATTACATTATGAAGCAAGATCATTTCAATGCCTATGTTATGAAATAATTAAAGCAAAATTTTGATATGATTGCTCGCTTGAGTGACTTGTTATTTAGAATCACTAATGATGTTAGAGGAGTAGGAAAACATGCTTCTATGGTTCAAACTCAGTTAGAACAAGTTGCTAAATCTCAAAGTGAGTTACTCATTGAAATGAATAATAATATGAATGATCATGCTATTAGAGTAATGACTAGAGGAGGTAGAATGACTCAGGAACCTCTTTATCTTGAGGGACACCCTAAAAGAATTGAACAAGACTCTCAAAGAACTAATGTAGATGCACCTAGTCCTTCTAAAAAGAAAAAGTAAAAGAAAAATGATAGGACTTTGCATACTTCTAGTGAACCTGAGGTGGAAAAACCTTCTGATGATAATGATGTTTCTGTTTCTGATGCCGAAACTCAATCTGGTAATGAAAACTCACCTACTGATAATGAAAATGACAATGATGATGTTCATGAAGATGCTCAACTAGAAAATGATAAAGAACTAGATAATGATGTTGAAATAGAACCTGCTGTTGATCTTGATAACCCACCACCTAAAAATAAATGATATGATAAGAGAGACTTTGTTGCTAGAAAACATGGTAAAGAAAGAGAGCCATGGGTTAGGAAACCCATGCCCTTTCCACCTAAACCATCTAAGAAAAAAGATGAGGAATAATTTGAACGCTTTGTTGAAATGCTTAGGCCAATCTTTTTGCGTACTCGTTTGACTGATATTTTAAAGATGGCCCCTTATGCTAAATATATGAAAGATATTGTCATAATAAAAGGAGAATACCTGAAGCTGAAATCTCCATCATGCTTGCTAATTATTCTTTGAAGAATGGAGTGCCTAAAAAACTAGGAGATCCAAGAATACCAACTATACCATGTTCCATCACAAGAGTTTATGTCAAAACTGCTTTATGTGATTTAGGAGCTGGTGTTAGTGTTATGTCTTTCTCTTTATACAAAAGACTTGATTTGCACAAACCCACAAATCAACTGGCATACCTATCGCTATTTGTGAGGATGTCCCGTTGTTGTTGCAAATGTTACTGTCTTAACAAACTTTGTTATACTTGAGATGCCCGAGGACGACAACATGTTGATTATCCTTGGTGGACCTTTTTTGAATACTACAGGGAGTTTTATTGATTGCAATAAAAGCAAAGTAACTTTTCATATCAATGTTAATGAGCATACGGTGCACTTCCCGAAGAAAAAAATTCAAGTGAATGGCATTAATGTTATTGAAAAATCTCCGACAATTACTATTGGAAGTTTTCAACTCCCTCTACCTATACAATCAAAAAGAAATATGAAACACTTATTGTTGGGAGATGCTTATTCCCGTTGAGGTAACTTAGTGTCTTATGAAAGTTCGGAAGTGGTTGTTAATAAGACTTGATCAACCTTATTAATGGATAATTTTCAAGAGGCATGTGGTCGATGAATTTAGTAGGCATAACCTTCTGTACCCACTTTTTATTTTATGTTATTTTTAGTCAAATACAACAAAATGCCATGTCTATCCGTTTTCTGAATTTTCCGTGCAATAAAAAGTGCCCAAAATTGGAAGTGCTTAGAATGACCTGAAATTTTGACACGATTTTTTCTGAATATTTAAGAATTTATGGCCCTGAAAACACCACAGGGGGTGCCCCACGTGCCCACTAGGCACCAGGGCGCACCACACCCACCTGGCGTGCCCTGGTGGGTAGTGGGCCCCACAAGGCCCCCTCACTTATCCCTTTAGATCACTTCGTCACGTACCTCCAGAAAATCTCTCTCTCTCTCTCTCTCTCTCTTGTTCTTGCTCTCAGACACACAAATTTCGATCTCTTTGCTCGAAGCTCTATTTTCAAAACTGTTTTGGGGGATTGCTAGTTGGTATGTGACTCCTCCATTGCTCCAATTAGTTTTTGTTCTAGTGGTTTATATTTTTGAGTAATTAGCTACTCTTGGTGCTGTAGTAAATGAGCTTGCATGTTGGATTCTTTGAGTTCCAAGTAGTTTGAATGCTTGATATGGCCTCTAGGCCTCCATATGAGTAGTTACTATCAATCTTGTGAAGTTTTGTTGACATCATTTTGTGGCTCAAAAATTTCAGAAATTTGTTCATACAAAAATGCACCTATTTAGGAGGAGATCTTTGAGAAGGGGGTCCTCGGAGGCATCATGGAGTGGGAGCTCGATACGACAGTCTTATGTTGAGCCAAGTGCAAGATCGATGCGAGATGCCGATACCAAATCGTGCCTATGTCCGTGTGATGAGTTCATGGTAGGAGCAGGTATTAAGGAAGAACTTGATTAGTATGTTCACAACACTGAGCTCGCTCCCTTCATCGTAGGTAAGTGCACTCAGCATTATAATCTAACTGAATCATTCACCAAAAAGTTTAAATATCATCCTCGTGAATTTAGAGTCTCATTTTGCCTTTATGATAAAACTTTTAGTGTTCCCTTGGAAGAATTCTATGATGCATGCAAAATTCCATACTAGGGCTCTCTAGATGAACCACCAAAATCTGAGTATGAAATGTTCTTGAGCAGCCTCTGTTGTAGTGAGGATAGAGGGGTTACACAAGCTAGAATAAAAAGTATACAATTCCCCTCCATCCGTTACTTTGCACTCTTTAATGGCAAATGCATCATAGGTAAGCAAGACTGCAACATGCTTTGTGCTCCTGATTTTAGCCTCATTCATACTGCTTTAACGGGCATTAAATATTACAATCTTGGAGTATTTGTTGCACGAAGGCTGCAACGTAATGCTGGCAGTGGTCATTTATGTGGAGGAATTTATGCATCCTGCTTAGCTGCAAGACTAAGAGTTCCACCCTTGCCGAATGATCATGTTTTGCCTAATAGATATTTGGACTTTGATGCAATGAAGTGTCATGAGTTCATTAAATATAAGGCCACAAACTACAACTATAACTTGATGTTCAACAAAAAAACCATTATACCTGTTATTTTGTCTGCAATTGCTCTCTTTGATTATTAGAATAAAGGAATATACTACATCTATGAGGGAGAGGCGTGCGCGTACAATGCGACAGTAGTGTCTGCTCGTCAGGCTGATGAAGCCGCACCAAGAGCCTCGACAAGATATCACTCTAATTATTATCCAGGCCACGGGTGGTGATTACCAAGCTAGGTCAAAAGCCTAAGCTTAGGGGAGTACGTATTTCCACCGACATTATATTCATGTTCACACACTTCATTCGAGTTGTCGGTGTTAATACTTCATCATAGTATTATCCATGTTAGTTTTATTTTCTCGCTTTCTTCTTGTGTGTTTGAAAAAGTTTGAGAAAACCCAAAAATATTTTTTGCTTCTTTTTGTTTTTTCTTTCTAGTTTAATTTAGTTGTAGTATTAAAAGAAAACCCAAAAAGATTTATCATTTCGATTGCTTGTTGGGAACTTTCCTGTGTAAATAGTTTTCTCGTTTTGTTTTTCTTTAATTTGCTTTCTTCAAGAAAAATCAAAAACTCCAAAAATATTTCATTGTGTTTCTCTGAAATTCTTTGGTTTTGTTGCTGATTCGTACTGAGGAGAAGAGCATGATGAAAATGTTGAGTGGCTCTCATATGCATTGTTGTTTATCTAACAAAGAGCCCATATTGTTCTGTCTTCTCTCTGAATAAAATGTTGCAGATTCCAGCTTAGTCCATGTTACTCTTGCACTATTATTATTTTCATATCATTCGGTCGTGCAGGTGAAAGGAAATAATGACGATACTTGACGAAGTGATTGTGGCAGGGAAAAGCGGGTATGAACTCAACTTCTTTTTGTTTTGGTAAATATGTTTAACTCTTTATCCATGATTCAACACATTATGATTGAACATGTTTGCAATGACAGTTAGAGATTATAGTTTCTCATGCCATGCTTAAGTAGTTAGGAGTGGATAATGATTTATCTTAGATGTCAACATGCATTAAAATGGATGTGATGTAGTATGATGATATGGTATCCTCCTCTGAATGTTTCAAGTAGCTTAACTTGGCACATGTTCACGCATGTAGTTGATTCAAAACCAACACAACCTCCACAATATTTATGTTCATGGTGTTTATATCGTAGTCATGCTAGTATTCAATTTTGATTATTCATAATGCATGTTCATGACCGTTTTCGCTCTCTAGCTGGTCGCTTCTCAACCTGTTTGCTAGCCTTCGCATGTACTAACTTGGAATACTGCTTGTGCATCAAAAATCCTTAAACCAAAGCTATTCCAGATGAGTCCACCATATCTGCCTATATGCGGTATTACCCTACCGTTCCAAGTAAATTTGCATGTGTCACCTCTAAAAATTCATATGAACATTTGTTTTGTGTGCCTTGACCGCTCATGGAGCGACAGGGGGTGGTCAGTATCTTCCATGCTAAGTGGGTTCTTCTCATGATGATTGTTTATTCACTCATCCTTGCATGAGAGGGGCTGGTGATCGGGATGCCCAGTCCTATGATAAAAAATTGTAAATAATTAAACAAATCTCACCCGGACTGTTGTTGGTATGGAGGGAACCCAAGGATTTGGCTAGCCGTGGCTTGTGTTTGTTGGTGGAGGGTGAGTAAACTTTACTTTTATCGCTTGGGAACTGCCGCTAATTTGCTTAGCATGGAAGATATTGAAAACTCTTGGTCGTAACGTTGACAGGAAGGGTATACCTCCCAAAATTATATTTATCTCTGATTTAAGCTTCAAGCTCTAGCACCTCTGCAAATCCTTACTTCCTTTTGCGAAGGTCCTATCTATTTACTTTCATGTTAATTTACTTTTATGTCGAGTCATCACCTTCTCAAACAAGCACCAGTCCTGGGAGCACTATTGTCATCCTCATGCATTATGTATAGTTAATGTTGAATGCATCATGACTGGATCTCTTCTACCATGAATTACAATGTTTAGTCGCAGCTTGAACTTTGGAGCTGCTCTGCATTTATGTTTTGCGGTCTCGGAAAGGGTTAGCGAGATACCACTATTTCATATTATATCATGATTGTTTTGACAAAGTGTTGGCATTTGAGATATTTTGTTATTGCTTGCTAGTTGATTATGCCATTGATATGAGTGAATATAATTTCTAAGAGTTATTGTTTGCATGGTTAGTCATGATCTTTGCTGAAAACTTGGGTGCTATTTAAGCACATATATGGACACAAGAACAAAAGAGTTCGTAAAACTTTTTCTTTATCACTTTCAGTTTGTCAACTGAATTGCTTGAGGACAAGCAATGGTTAAGCTTCGGGGATTTGATACGTCTCCATCGTATCTACTTAACCTAACACTTTTGCTCTTGTTTTGGACTCTAATCTGCACAATTTGAGTGAAACTAACCCGGACTGACGCTATTTTCAGCAGAACTACCATGGTGTTGTTTTTGTGCAGAAATAAAAGTTCTCAGAATTGGACGAAACTTTTTAGAGAATTATTTTGGAATAAATAAAAAATACTGGAACCAAGACCCACTGAAGGGGGGCGTCTAGCTCCCCACTAGGCACCAGGGCGCACCACCCCCCTCTGGCGCGCACTAGTGGTTAGTGGGGCCCAAGAGGCTCCACTGACCCTAATTCCAACTCTATAAATTCCTATCTTTGGAGAAAAATAGGAGAGGAAGTTTGATCATGTTTTATGATACGTAGCTGCCACCACCTCCTGCTCTTCATCGGGAGGCCAGATTTGGAGCCCGTTTGATCTTTCGTCTTCGTCATCACCAACCATCCTCCATCACCAATTTCATGATGCTCACCGCGGGGAGTGAGTAATTTCTATGTAGGCTTGCTGGACGGTATGGGTTGGATGAGATTCATCATGTAATCGAGTTAGTTTTGTTAGGGCTTGATCCCTAGTATCCACTATGTTCTGAGATTGATGTTTCTAGGCCTTTCCTATGCTTAATGTTGTTCATTAGGGCCCGAGTGCCATGATTTTAGATCTGAACCGTTTATGTTTTCACCATTATATCTATGTTCCTGATCCGATCTTCCAAGTTATATGCACCTATTACATGTTATGATCCGCATACCCCAGGGTGACAACAATTGGGATTCTTTCAGGTGACTATTGTAATTTAAGGAGTTCATGTATTCACTATGTGTTAATGCTTTGTTCTGGTTCTCTATTAAAAGGAGGGCTTAATATCCCTTAGTTTCCTTATGGACCCTGCTGCCATGGGATGGTAGGACAAAAGATGTCATGCAAGTTCGTTTCCATAAGCATGTATGACTATTTACGAAATACATGCCTACATTATATTGATGAACGGGAGCTAGTTCTGTGTCGCCCTAGGTTATAACTGTTATATGATGAATATCATCCAATGAAATCACTGATCCAATGCCTACGACCTTTTCACTTATTGTTCTTTCTAAGTTACCACTGTTGTTACCACTGTTACAACTGCTACAAAATTATTGCTATTGTTGTTACTGTCACTATTGCTGCTACTACCATTCCTCTCGCTATCAAACTATCATACTACTGTGCTACTGATCACTTTGCTGCAGATATTTAATCTCTAGGTGTGATTGAATTGACATCTCAATTGCTAACTCCTGCAAATATTCTTTGGCTCCCCTTGTGTCGAATCAATAAATTTGGGTTGAATACTCTACCCTCAAAAAAACTGTTGCTATCCCTACTTGTGGGTTATCAGACTTGATACTTAGTGTTATGGTTGGGCTTTACCTTAATGATCTTTGGTAGTTGCGGATGCTTGCTAGAGTTCCAATCATAAGTGCATATGATCCAAGTACGGAAAGTATGTTAGCTCATGCCTCTCCCTCATATAAAATTGCAATAATGATTACTTGTCTAGTTATTGACTGCCTAGGGACAAATAACTTTCTCTTGTGTTACAAACACTTTCTACCAAACAACAAAATTTTATCATCCACTACAAGAAATATGTCAACTTATGACCACCACTATTGGTCACTGAAAGGTCACAAATTTCCATTTATGACCTTTTTGTGACCAAAAACAGAAGGTCAAAAGCTGGCCGTCGTAAACTGACTATAGCGACCTTTCTTCTGGAATGGTCAAAGACGTTTACGACCAAAATATTCCTACTGTGGCGTTTTGGTCACTAGCAGCCTCCCTAGTCCACGTAGGCATCCAGCGTGGCAAGCTGATGTGGCACAAGATTCAGCCCGGTCCAATTTGATTTTCTACATGGGCCTTGCCCAACAAATTTGATATTTCTATTATTATTTTTCCTATGAATTCTATTGGGCTACATGGGCCAAGCCCAATATTTCAGCCTTTTTATTTCTGTGCTTTGGCCTTTTACAGTCTATTAATTATATATTTTTGGAAAATATATTCTGGAGTTGGTCCCACTAGTCATGCTAATCTCATATATTGATCCCACACATCAAATAGTTACGAACTAGTCATATTATTTCACAAGTGGGTTGCACTGGTCAGGTTACATCTCACACACTATCAAATCACATTCAAAATCACATATTCCAAACAAATAAAAGAACAAGTGAAATTCGTCAAATAACACTAAATTAGTGTATTACTATTTCTGTAGACTATTACAACCCAGGTATACCAGCTATTACAATATTACAATATTACAGTCAAATAGAACAGACAATTCTTTGCTGAGTAGCACTTCACGGCTTCGCAATTTTCTTCACGTCTTCGCACTTCCAACTTTCTTAGGCCTGGAGCTCCTGTAAAAGAGGAACCAAGCAAAGAAGTTACACACAGCTGCTCCTTACACACAACTATATTTGCTACAGATCAGCTATCAACTATTGATATTTATCCAGCGGGCATTGGTATGTGTAGGTACCGATGGAAGGGTGTACCTCGATGTATAGCATGAGAAGGGAGAGCTGGAGCGCCCACCTGAACTGCAGCTTGCCATAAACCATGTAGGCAAGCACCACCTGAACAGTCATGTGCACCTGCATCAACCAGAGGCACCGAAATTGAGAACGAAACCAAAATTTACACCAGACAGAAAATTAAAATATAAGTGTGGCATCGCATAGCTAAAGAAACCATATAATGTACCATAACATTTGCAAAAAATGGAGCTGGTTCTCTCTAGGATTACTAGTCAGCTCACACTTTAAACATAACATTTGTTCATTTTATATAACAAAAAAACTTAGAAATGCCGATCGATTGCTCCAGAAATGCAATATGTAAACCCAGCTGGAATTGATAACTACAAGCTACAGCAGCTCAAAGTGGCAGTAGCTAAAATGCAAGCATTGTTCACACATCAAAATCTGTGTTTAGAATAACTGCTGAAGATGGGTTCAGCTTCTATGCCTAGAATAACATCTATACAGCTACTAGTATGCAAAGTTGATCATGGTACTACTGGCAGGCACTTGCACTGTTTTATTCTCTGCTGATCATATCAGGTTCCAAAATCTGTATAGTATTAAGTATAGACTAAGCAATACTGCATAGGCCTTTTCTTACTAGTGTTCGGTTTATAAAAAATTTGGCCAACAACATCTATACAATATTAACATCTTTTGCTGGATTCTGGCAATCTTACCAGCATCGAAACACAGGCATGACACACAGATCAAATCAGGGCGAGGCAGACATTCTACCCAACAAGGACAGCAGCCTATCCCACTACCAACTACCATCTCAAAGCGCTCGGGCAAACATCAGCTCACCTGATGAGTAAGACCCTCTAGATGTCCCTTTGGGGGATCTTGATCGCTCCGATCTTCAGCAGCAACATCAGGCTCCGGATCTGTGGCACCTGCGGACGTACTGCACACCCCAGTCTGCAAGAGATTCAAAAAATCATCACACAAACACAAGACCCAAGGACGTATTGCAACATCTTAGTCAATTAAATCACATACGGTTGTGGGACCATGATTAACCAAAATGGTGCTTTCCTACTTGTTTTTACAACAACAACATCTCAGTACACAAGCCAATATTAGACATAGACTGGAATAATGGAGAGATGCATATCAAATGCTCCTCCATAAACTTCAGTGGATACTCAAATATGAAAATATTATGTGGCATAACTTGTACAAGTAGAAAGCAGGTTCAATAGAGCTCATGCAGTCCTATGTGACGACCATCCAGACTGAACCTGGAGACACTGGATCACATCAACACATGGCAAGTGCACCGAATTTCAAGCAGGCGTTCACCGAATCTGCAGCAAAACGATGGAATCTCGTGCACACAGCAGCTCGGTGCCCCAGGTAATGGCAAGCGGCAGGCCAGATCGCGACCCAGCGCGGCAGCTCGACGGCCCGAACAAACCCACCCCACCACGATCGCGCAACTAGATCTAACAGGACCAAACACCGTACCCGACCAGATCTGAGCAGCAGAGGCGAGGGGAGGAAGCGCAAGTACTGGCGCCAATCGCGGAGGAGGAAACCCTCGTCGGTCAGGGTCGGTGAAGACGGGGACGGAGTTGGTGAAGAGGCCGTCATCCTCTGCCTCGTGGTGCATGTCGTTGACGTTGGAGTCGGGCATGCCGAAAAGGGTGCGCGGCGGCGGAGTCGTGGCGGAAGGCGTAGGGGTTGGGGGAGGACGGGAAGTCGTCGCCGCCGCCCCCGGAGACGTGGACGTCGGCCGCCAGGGCCCGGCCATCTACGAAGCTGAGGAACGGATCGTCGTGGAAGGGCGCGGCGGCCGGGGACGGCGGTGAGGTGGGTTGGTTTGGGTCGTAGATCGAGATAGAGATCTGAGGGAGGGAGAGGGCGGCGGCTGTGGGTGTGCCGCAGGAGGGGAGCCGGAGCCGGAGGAGAGCCGGAGGAGGTGGGGATCCGGCTCATGGAGGAGAGCGAGTGGAGGGGGGCGGCGGTGTTCGGCGGAATCGATGGGGGCGGCGGCGCACGGAGGAGGGCGCGGCTAGGGTTTGGACGAGTGGAGAGGGAGCTGCGCTGGTTCGGGAGGGGGATGAGAGGGATGAGGGGTAGAGGGGGTGGGGGAGGAGGGCTGCCGTCGGATCCGGGCCTATCCAACGGTGGTCGGGCATGATCCGCGTGAGGTGCTCGTGGACCAATCAGAATGCAATAAAGGCCTTGATGACTTTATGACCATATAAATAGGTCGTAATTGATTAAAAATAAGTTCTTTTGCAGAAGAAAATCATTTTTCATTGTTGAAATATAAAAAATAGTTTTGTTGTGACGAACCTACCAACTCTATGTATTAGACAAAATTTTATGTATAATTGACCAAATGATTTTATGTAAAATGCTTTTGATCCACAAAAAAATCATTTTCCATTTTTCGAGTGCCCGAAAGGAGGTTTTTTTGTGAAGGACCTCCCAAATAATTGTTGCAAAATTGTACCAAATCAATTTTATAAAATACTAGGACATATTTAATGCACAATTGACCAAATGGTTGGGTGTAAAAAGTTTTGATCCACCTCTGGTGAAAAAGACAAATTCCCTCCGATTCACTTGGAAGCGGGTCAAATTTGAACTGTAGCTGCCTCATAGTTTGCTATTTATTTTTTCTAAAAATCATTTCTGGGTACATAAGTACCTATTTAATCAGAGAAACACCAAAAAAATTCCAAGATTCAACCACTAGATAGGAGCGGTCATTCCCGCCGTTTTGACCGCATTTTGAAACGGGCATAAAAAATTCAAAAAAAAATCAAAAAATTGGGAATCCTTCGCATTGTGTCATTATATGTGGCCAAGTTCCCGAGAAAAATAAGAAACTTGTAATACGGTAAATATTTTAAAAAAGTGTTCTCAGAAACGAGCTATCACGTGTGGAGATCAATGGCTTTCAAGCCAAATGATCAATCTTATGGCCACATTCATGGCATAGTTTGTTCAAATGATCTCATATTGTGCACAAGGGTGCATATTAGAATGGCAAACAATGTTGCCTAAGGAAGTTTTCATTTTCTTTGGACGAAAAAACCATTTTTCATTTTCTGAGTGCCCGAAAGGAGGTTTTTTTGTGAAGGAACTACCAAATAATTGTTGCAAAATTGGACCAAATCATTTTTCTAAAATACTAGGACATATTTAATGCACAATTGACCAAATGGTTGGGTGTAAAAATTTTCGATCCACCTCTGGTGAAAAAGATAAATTTCCGCCGATTTAGTTGGAAGCGGGTCAAATTTGAACTGCAGCTGCCTCATAGTTTGCTATTTATTTTTTCCAAAAATCATTTCTAGGTACATAAGTACCTATTTAATCAGAGAAACACCAAAAAAATTCCAAGATTCAACAACTAGCTAGGAACGGTCATTCCCGCCGTTTTGACTGCATTTTGAAACGGGCATAAAAAATTAAAAAAAAAATCAAAAAATTGGGAAACCTTCGCATTGTGTCATTATATGTGGCCAAGTTCCCAGGAAAAATAACAAACTTTTAATACGGTAATTATTTTAAAAAAGTGTTCTCAGAAACGAGCTATCACGTGTGGAGATCAATGGCTTTCAAGCCAAATGATCAATCTTATGGCCACATTCATGGCATAGTTTGTTCAAATGATCTCATATTGTGCACAAGGGTGCATATTAGAATGGCAAACAATGTTGCCTAAGGAAGTTTTCATTTTCTTTGGACGAAAAAACCATTTTTCATTTTCCGAGTGCCCGAAAGGAGGTTTTTTTGTGAAGGAACTACCAAATAATTGTTGCAAAATTGGACCAAATCATTTTTCTAAAATACTAGGCCATATTTAATGCACAATTGACAAAATGGTTGGGTGTAAAAAGTTTTGATCCAGCTCTCGTGAAAAAGACAAATTTCCGCCAATTCAGTTGGAAGCGGGTCAAATTTGAACTGCAGCTGCCTCATAATTTTCTATTTATTTTTTCCAAAAATCATTTCTAGGTACATAAGTATCTATTTAATCAGAGAAACACCAAGAAAATTCCAAGATTCAACCACTAGCTAGGAACGGTCATTCCCGTCGTTTTGACCGCATTTTGAAACGGGCATAAAAATTCAAAAAAAAATCAAAAAATTGGGAAACCTTCGCATTGTGTCATTATATGTGGCCAAGTTCCCAGGAAAAATAACAAACTTGTCATACAACAATTATTTTAAAAAAGTGTTCTCAGAAATGAGCTATCATGTGTGAAGATTCATGGCTTTCAAGCCAAATGATCAATCTTATGGCCACATTCATGGCATAGTTTGTTCAAATGATCTCATATTGTGCACAAGGGTGCATATTGGAATTCCAAACAATGTTGCCTAAGGAAGTTTTCGTTTTCTTTGCACGGAAAATTCATTTTTCATTTTCCGAGTTCCCGAAATGAGGTTTTTTTGTGAAGGAACTACCAAATAATTGTTGCACAAATGGACCAAATCAATTTTATAAAATACTAGGCCATATTTAATGCACAATTGACAAAATGGTTGGGTGAAAAAAGTTTTGATCCACCTCTGATGAAAAAGACAAATTGTCGTCGATTCAGTTGGAAACGGGTCAAATTTGAACTGTAGCTGCCTCATAGTTTGCTCTTTATTTTTTCCAAAAATCATTTCTAGGTACATAAGTATCTATTTAATCATAGAAACACCAAAAAAATTCCAAGATTCAACCACTAGCTAGGAACGGTCAAGCCCGCCGTTTTGACCGCATTTTGAAACGGGCATAAAAAATTCAAAAAAATCAAAAAATTGGAAAACCTTCGCATTGTGTCATTATATGTGACCAAGTTTCCAGGAAAAATAATAATCTTGTAATACGGTAATTATTTTAAAAAAGTGTTCTCAGAAATGAGCTATCAAGTGTGAAGATTCATGGCTTTCAAGCCAAATGATCAATCTTATGGCCACATTCATGGCATAGTTTCTTCAAATGATCTCATATTGTGTACAAGGGTGCATATTGGAATAGCAAACAATGTTGCCTAAGGAAGTTTTCATTTTCGTTGGACGAAAAAACCATTTTCCATTTTTCGAGTGCCCGAAAGGAGGTTTTTTTGTGAAGGAACTACCAAATAATTGTTGCAAAATTGGACCAAATCATTTTTATAAAATACTAGGACATATTTAATGCACAATTGACAAAATGGTCTGGTGTAAAATTTTTTGATCCACCTCTCGTGAAAAAGACTGCCGATTCAGCTGGAAGCGGGTCAAATTTGAACTGCAGTTGCCTCATAGTTTGCTATTTATTTTTTCCAAAAATCATTTCTAGTTACATAAGGACCTATTTAATCATAAATACATGGTTTGGTAGTGATACGTCGAGGTTTGGGCAGTAGCCGAGGGCCCCAACTCTAGAGCGCGTAAACTCGCATGCCCGCCGCGTGGTCACCGCGTGACCGTGGCGTTGCCATGTGTTCTGGGCGGCCTAGGTATGTCTAGTGGGTTGGGCACTCCCTAGGTTGGTGCTAGGAAGAAAATTACAACATAAGATTCTCACGAGGAGACCAATCGATGCTCAAACATGAATTAGCAACCAAGTGTTTGATTAGCGGTACGGGAAATGTACATGGCTAATGGGCGTGAGTTTTGGCTGAGGATGATCAGTTACTAAGAAGACCGTTTTCACAAATTTTCAGCTCAAAAGGAGGAGCCTAGGTGGTACTTGCTTTGCAAACCACCACACTAGACATAAATACGAATGTTGAAGCTCGGCTCAAAATAATGAATGGATTGAGCTGGCATTTGGTGGAGGATGGTTATTTGGGCATAGGAAAGCACTGTAGAAAATGGATACTATTTGGACATGCCAAAGTGGTACTTCCTTCACAAACTGTTACTCTGAACAGAATAGGAAAATGAATATTTTTGAATTATTTTTGAACTAGGCAAGGAAGGTTTTTACATATTTGACGAAGATATGACCCAAAGAATTTATGAGATTTTTTTGGGAATTTTGGGAATGACAGAAATATAGGTTGCTTCACAACCTAGGGCAAAAACTGCCACATGGACATGACACATAGGCAAAACTAATGAGGTGGCGCCTAGTCATAGCAACCCACCACAATTTACAAGGCTATGACCATCTATATTGGTCGTTAACAACTAGAAATAAGGCAGCAGACTAGCGCTGTTAGCTTTATGACCATTTCATGTAAGGAAATTATGACCTTTCTGACCAAAATGGTCGCAATGGTTTAGGGTTTGGAGCCCCTCGAACAGCTTTTGACCAATTGGTCTCAAATGGTCATAAATCTATGACCAATTCTTCCAGGGTCACTGACAGAAGGTCATAAGTTGACATATTTCTTGTAGTGATCTTGCAAATTATTCATAGTTTTATTCTTGCTAAGTACTTCTATCTTTATCCTTGCAAAACTTATCCTATCACCTACAAAATAGTTTCACACTTGTTCTAGGTAAAACGAACGTTAAGTGTGCGTAGAGTTGTATTGGTGGTCGATAGAACTTGAGGGAATATTTGTTCTACCTTTTGCTCCTTGTTGGTTTCGACACTCTTACATATCGGAAAATGATACAAATGATCCCATATACTTGTGGGTTATCAAGAACTTTTTTGGCGCTGTTGCCGGGGAGTAATAGTGTGGGGGTGAATATTGTGAGGTATGCTTGTTTGCTTTATCAATATTTTCTGTTCTAAGTTGTTTTCTATCATTAGTTATGGGTAGGAAAGGTAAAATACCAAAAACTTTAGTTGTACCTGCTAACCAAGTGGTTGAAGAACCACTCAAAATCTACCACACTCCTGAAGCTTTTTTACTTGGATCATCTTCGATCCATTTGTGCTCGTGTTGAAAACTCAACTAGCTTAGTTGAGGGAAAATCATTAAAGGAGCATGATTATTTTGTGTGACACCGCTTGTCTCAAAAAGGGAAACTTTTATGGTATCCAATTAATCATTTGTAGTGCTATGCTTGGAAGTTCTGCGAAGTACATGATTTTACTTGTTGTTCCGAAGACCCCAAACAACACCTTCAATTCCAATGTAAGTTTAAGGATAATGGAATCTTATCTTCTTATGCCAAAGATACTTATAGTTACTTGATATTGAACAAACTAAAGAATTTGTTGCTTTTAAGGGTACTTATGAAATTGCTTCTTTGATTGAAAAGTATGTTGCTACTCTTTATGAATCTAGAAATTTTGCCATACTTGAATATTGCTATAAAAACTATGCTTCTAATGCTTATGTTAAACCATATATTGAGGACACCTCCATTGTCCAAGAAGAGACTAATATTTTGCAAGAATATATGGAAGCAGAAATTGCTAAAACTGTGAGCTCATTGGATGAAAAAGATGATGAGGAGAGCGAAGAACAAAAGGAGGAAGAGCGAATTAGCTACCCATGCCCACCTTCCGATGAGAGTAACTCTTCAACTCATATATTGTTTAGTTTCCCTTCATGCTTACCAAAGATGATTGTTATGATCCCTTGGATTCGTTTGAAATATCCGTTTTTGATGAAACGGATTCTTGCTATGCTCGTGGCCATGATGTCAATATGAATTATGCTTATGGAGATGAACTTGCTATAGTTCCTTATGTTAAGAATGAATTTTTTGCTCTTGCACCCACACATGATAGTCCTATTATATTTTTGAATTCTCCCGCCTACACTATATCGGAGAAGTTTGCTCTTATTAAGGATTATATTGATGGGTTGCATTTTACTACTATGCATGATGATTTTGATAATAAATATAATATGCATGTGCTTGCTGCTCCTACTTGTGATTATTATGATAGAGAAACTACATCTCCACCTCTCTATGTTTCCAACACCAAGAAACTGTTTATGCTAAGTATCGACCTTTATTTTGTGTGCACGAATTGTTCTTTTATGACATGCCGATGCATAGGAAGAGAGTTAGACTTCATTGTTGCATGATATATATTACTTTCTTCTCAATACTAAATTACAAATCATTGTTAACTAAAATTGGCTTTGATATACCTTGGGATCCAGGTGGATCAATTACTTGAGCACTTTATGCCTAGCTTAATGGCTTTAAAGAAAGCACTGCCAGGGAGACAGCTGGGAAGTTTTAGTGAGTCATTTCATTATGTTGTGTGCTTTTAAAAAAGTTTAAAAACAGAAAAATATAGAGGGTAATCTAAAACTTTTCAAAAAGAAAAGTGAACGTAAGAAAGACGAGTACCATTGAAGTGGGGGAGCTCCTTGAACTTTGTTCATGCCCATGGAAACTTTGCTAATCTTGAATTACAAAAAAATTTCAACAAAAATAATTACCCCCTTGTAAGAATACATTGTATTATAAAAATAATGTGCCAATATTTGCCTTTAGGATGATTAGATTGCTGGTTTGGTATGTGAAGTGCAAAAGCAGAAACTTTCGCTATAGTGCATGGATTTCCATGTTTTTACTGGAACATGCAAAAATTCTGAAATTTTTACACGATAATGCTATGCAATTTTTTAATTTTGTCCTAAGTTTTCAGAATTTTTCGAGTTAAAGCAGTATATGTAGAATCTACATCTTCACGGATTGTCATGTTTTCACAGATTGCTGTTATAGTTTCATTATTTGTGTATGTTTGAAATCTTGTTAAGCCCCCTTTGACTTGGTACCATAGAATTGTGATAGAATACAGTGGATAATGTTTGATTATAATTATACAATAATGTTACAGCAGGACATGGTGGTATTTGATGTTATATGTACTAACCCCGCTAATAAAAAGTTTGGTTAAGTTTTGTGTGGATGAAGTGTTCGAAGATCGAGGAGGTATTGATATGAGAAGAATGAGGAGAGGCAAGAGCTCAAGCTTGGGGATGCCTGAGGCACCCCAAGTAAATATTCAAGGAGAATCAAGCATCTAAGCTTGGGGATGCCCCGGAAGGCATCCCATCTTTATTGGACAATTATCGGTATGTCTCGGTTTTTGTGTTTGTTCACATGATGTGCGTAAATTCTCGGAGAGTCTATTGTGTTTATTTTTCACTATTCTTTTATGCACCATGCTGGTATGAGATAGTCCTTGGTTGATTTATAGAATTCTCTTTGCACTTCACTTATATATTTTTCGTATGGCTTTATATAATGCTTCATGTGCCTCACTTATATCATTTGAAGTTAGGATTGGGTTTTTGTCTACATATATAAAACCGTTATTTATAGAATGCTCTTTAGCTTCACTTATATTTATTAGAGTGTGGGGAAGTCTTCTGTAGAAATAATTAAACTTTCTTGCTTCACTTATATCTATTTAGAGAGTTAATAGGAATAGGTCATTCACATGGTTAGTCATAAAATCCCACATAAAACTTGTAGATCACTGAGTATGATATGTTTGATTCATTGCGATAGTTTTGCGATATTGAGGTGGTAATATGGGGGCATGCTAGTAGAAGAATTAAAGTTCAGTATTAATAATGGTGTTAAGGGAAGCAAGTCTTTACGCAAGTAAATCCTCACACATGTAAAGTGGTGGCCACTGACATTAGCGGTGAGGTCGGAGCATAATTCATCCTTGATTGAAATCCTTTTGTGTTGTTTGAATCGGGGGTGCACGATGGTTAACTCCAACAAACCTCCCCCCTAGGGGCATGGGAGTAGTACTTTGCTTCGAGGGCTAATAAAACTTTCACAATAAGTATATGAGTTCTTTATGACTAATGTTGAGTCCATGGATTATACGCACTCTCCCCTTTCCACAATTTGCTATCCTCTTCGGTACCATGCATTGCCCTTTCTCACCTCAAGAGTCGGTGCAAACTTCGCCGGTGCATAAACCATCCTTATATCTTCCTCAAAATAGCCACCATACCTACCTATCATGGCATTTCCATAGCCATTCCGAGATATATTGCCACGCAACTTGCATCATCATCATATACATGACTTGAGCGTTCATTGCCATACTGCTCTGCATGATCGTAAGATAGCTAGCATGATATTTTCATGGCTTGTTCATTTTTTGGTATCTTTGCTATGCTAGATCATTGCACATCCTGGTACACTGCCAGAGGCATTCATATAGAGTCATCATGTATTAGTTGTATGGAGTTGTAAGTAAATAAAAGTGTGATGATCATCATTATTAGAGCATTGCCCTGGTGAGGAAACAATGATGGAGACTGTGATTACCCCACAAGTCGGTTGAGACTCCGGACGAAAAATAAAAGAAAGAGGCCAAAAAGAGCCCAACAAAATAAAGAAAAAAAGAAAAAAATGAGAGAAAAAGAGAGAAGGGGAAATGTTACTATCCTTTACCACACTTGTGCTTCAGAGTAGCACCATGTTCTTCATATAGAGAGTGTCTTGAGTTATCACTTTCGTATACAGTGGGAATTTTTCATTCTAGAACTTGACTTGTATATTCCGATGACAGGCTTCCTCAAATGCTTGAGGTCTTCATGAGCAAGCAAGTTGCATGAACACCCACTTAGTTTCATTTGTGAGCTTTCATACACTTATAGCTCTAGTGCATACTTTGCATGGCAATCCCTACTCCTCGCATTGATATCTATTGATGGGCATCTCCATAGCACGTTGATCCGCCTAGTTGATGCGAGACTTTATTCCTTGTCCTATTGATCCCTACCACCACATTCTATTCCACCCATAGTGCTATATCCATGGCTCACGCTCATGTATTGAGTGAAGTTGAAAATGCTGAAGCGCGTTAGAAGTAGAATCCAATTGCCTGGTTTGACATCAAGGTGCTCATGATTTATACTTTATGCAGGGAAGACTAATTAAGTGTGTCATGCTTACCACAATTAAGTGTATAGAGGTTGTTTACTTTAGCTCCATTATTATGAAAGGCACTGATGAATTACATGCATGTCTTGTATTATTCTTTCGATGTCAAATTGATAGACTATTTCCTTGAATCACCCGTGTCTTAATATCCATGCCATGATTAGATTACATGATCAGGATTATGCTAGGTAGCATTCCACATCAAAAATTATCTTTTTTGTCATTTACCTACGCAGGGACGAGTAGGAATTAAGTTTGGATGTTGATACGTCTTCGTCGTATCTATAATTTTTGATTGTTTCATGCCAATATTCTACAACTTTCATATACTTTTGGCAACATTTTGTCTTATTTTTGGGAATAACATATTGATCCAGTGCCCAGTGCCAGTTCCTATTTGTTGCATGTTTTTGTTTCACAGAATATCCATATCAAACAAAATCCAAACGTGATAAAAATTTATGAAGATTTTTTTGGAATATATGTGATTTTCGGAAAGAATCAGCGTGAGAGGTGGTCCACAGGCCCACCAAGCTCATAGGGCGCACCCTCGGGGCTAGGCACGCCCCTAGGTCTTGTGGTCACCTCGTAAGTCAGTTGGGTATCCTTTGGCCATAAGAAAGAGAATATCTGAAAGAAAATCCCCTCAAAATTTCAGCCCAAACGGAGTTATGGATCTCCGTGAATTTAAGAAATGGTGAAGGGCCAGAAAACAAGGACGCGAAATAGAAGAGAACAGAGAGAGAGATCCAATCTCAGAGGGGCTCCTGCCCCTCCATCGCCATGGCGGCCATGGACCATAGGGGGGAGTCCAAGGAAGAAGAAGGAGGGGGCTCTCTCCCCCTCTCTCTCGGTGGCGCTGGAACGCCACCAGGGCAATCATCATGACGAAGATCTACACCAACAACTTCCTCGCCGTCGCCACCAACCCTCCCACCTCTATGTAGCGGTGTAACAACTCTTCTACCCGCTGTAATCTCTACTTCAATATGGTGCTTAATGCTACATATTATTATCCAATGATGTGTTGCCATCCTATGATGTTTGAGTAGATTCCTTTTATCCTATGGGTTGGTTGATGATCGCGATTGGTTTGAGTAGTATGTTTCATTTTAGTGTTGTCCTATGGTTCCCTCCGTGTCACACAAGCATGTGGGATTCTCGCTGTAGGGAGTTGCGATACATTCATGATTCGCTTATGGTGGGTGGCGAGAGTGAAAAAAGCTTATACTCGACTAAGGGGGTTGTTACGTATGGGATAAAGAGGACTTAGGGTGTGTTTGTTTGGGCTGCAACTTCTCCGGTTGCAGCTGCAACGGCTCCGGCTGGAAGGAGCCACTGTAGCTACTAGCTGCAGTTGAAAGGTTGGAGTTGAGGTGCAGCCGTTTGGTGGTTGTTGCTGAAACATGCTGAAATGACCAAAATGCCCTATGTTCTTTTGTAGATTGGCTTTAAGTGCTAGTTACACTGTTTTAACAATAAGGCCCAATTAAGAGCTATTTCGGTCACAAATGGCCAATTTTCACAGATTTGAACTGGAGTCATACTAGTTTGATGGCGTGGACGGTGTATATCAACAAATTTGAATTTATTTAGTCAAATTCAACCGCTCTTTCACTTTCTCTCACTTGAACAAGTTGTACCATCGCTGTTGTTAGTGGTTGTGCTCATCTTTGTAAGTACAAGTAGAAAACCAATGCCGGTACCACAAACCATCATTTAATCCATACAGAACATGGTTTAACAAGTGCTCAATTTTCATAGCAAATACATAATTCAACAAGAAAACACATGTTTCAAATTGTTCAAAATCAAGGAATGAGTAAAGATACATGACAGTCAGATAATAAAATGCACTACTTCTTCCTATCGTCAAACTGTCTCTTGAGCCAATTGTGTCTCCCTTCAATTGTCTTCATTGCATAAAAGAAGCTATGGTTCGATGGTTTAGCAAACAACTTTGTAGCCATGTAGTACTCATCACTAGTCTCGGATGCTCCACACTTGGCAACCTCTTCCATAATGGTAAGAATATCATCATTTTTAGTGGTCTTACTAGTTTGCCCCGCACAATCTTCCTGTATGAAATGATCAACAAACCTCTTGAAGTCTTTTAGCACATTATTTTTTTCATATTAGATGGACTACAAGGAATTGCACTTCTTGGACGTGTGTGCTTTGCTTGTGCTGGGCTAGGTTGTACTGGGCTTGGTTGAACAGGGCTAGGAATTTGAGTCTCATACTCTTATTCATACAACTCATGCATATCTTCCTCAGTCTGAATTTCTTCCACCTGTTCATTATCCACTCCAGCCATGACAGATGACAATCCATCAACATTAGCCTTGTCAAACATGATCGCTACCTCATTCAAGCTATTTGAAGATCCATAACGCAATGCTTTAATTGGCTTGTGAATCTGCACGCACATAAGAGAAAAAAGGTAGCACTTGTTAGTGGGATAATATAGCATGACACTACTAGATATTCATGTATGAAATCAAATAACCACGATCAATGTAGGCCACTGCTCATCGCCTGATATGATAGTTTGCTTCACATCATCCCATCTAAGCCCAGTTGCTTTGTTTTTGTAAAATAGCCATGCTGAGTATATAGCATTCATATCATCCCAGCGATTCTTGAACTGCTTATCTACATAGTTTCTTCCTGTCTTGGCGTTCAAGCCTGCAATTAAACCCTTATAGCCAGCAGGAGTTAAAGCCTTGGTTGGCCTATTTCCAAGCCGTACTTGTGTTGTGGCACACTCGCAGAAAATTCTGGTAGCCTCTCGATCCCACCGAGCTTTCACTTTCAGTTATTCCATCTATACAACCAAGTATAGATTCGCAAATGACACACTAGCAGTTCACTAGTACAATTTGCTTGGAGTGATTCAACTAGACGAAATAGTAGCAGACACTAACAGTTCACAAGTACCAAATCAAGCAGCCAAAATTGTAATTTATATAAACAGAGAATACACTAGCAGTTCACTAGTACCAAATTGGGTACTCAAATTTGCAATTTATATAAACAGAACACACACTTGTAGTTCGCTAGTACCAAATGCAAGTAGTCAAATTAGCCATTCATATAGATAGCCATAGCTATAACCACTGAGCTAGCTACTACCAAATCAATCAGTCAAACAGTTGACTCCACAGCACGCATCACACAGAGCCATGGCACACATGCACGCACGCCGCACAACACACAAATTGAGATCAGAACACAACACGTGCGTACAGAGAGAGGCGAATGAGCTACCTAGACGTGGATGCGTTGGTTCGGAGTTTGGCCCAAGTACCCGGTGGCCGGTGTTGGGGCGGGTGGTGGCGATTTGGAGATGGGAAGGGTGCTGGTAGCCGTCCTGCGGGTGGAGGCGGAGTCCCTGCGCTCCGGGGACGGGGATACATAAGCTTCTTCTCTGATTCGCCAGCCGACGTTGGCCCGACTCGCCGGCCGACACAGGCCTGACTCTTCAGTGGCCGGTGTTGGGGCGGATGTGGCAGTGGGGAAGGGACCGAGGAACCCTAGCAGGTGAGTGAGGAGAAGAAGAAAAGGAACATAATGGCAGTGGCAATTCGTGTGTATAATGGTATTTAGTGGGGGAGGGGTAAATTGTCTTTCGGTGATTTGGAGCCAGCTTCGAGTGAAAGAAGCCCGAAATTTGAGCTGCTGCTTTTTTTGCATGGTCATTTTTCTGCACGGGCTCCGACTTTGGGCTCCACAGAGCTGGCCCAAATTTTGACTGTTTGTTTGGGCCCCCAGCTTCTAGTGGCTAGAAGCCACAGAAGCTACTGAAAAGAGCCCAAACAAACACACCCTTAGTACTTAATGCTCTAGTTGGTTTTTACCTTAATGATCTTTGGTAGTTGTGAATGCTTGCTAGAGTTCCAATCATAAGTGCATATGATCCAAGTACGGAAAGTATGTTAGCTCATGCCTCTCTCTCATATAAAATTGCAATAATGATTACCTGTCTGGTTATCGATTGCCTAGGGACAAATAACTTTCTTTTGTGTTACAAAACCTTTCTACTGAACAACTAACCTTTATTCTTGCTAAGTAATTCTATTTTTATCCTTGCAAAACTTATCCTATCACCTACAAAATAGTTTCACACTTAATCTAGGTAAATCGAATGTTAAGTGTGCATAGAGTTGTATCTGTGGTCGATAGAACTTGAGGGAATATTTGTTCTACCTTTAACTCCTGTTGGGTTCGACACCCTTACTTATCGAAAAAGGCTACAAACTATCCCCTATACTTGTGGGTTACCAGCAGTATTATGCTCATCATTGATAATCAACCTGTAAATGCCATGTTGTTGTTTGTCTTGATTGCTTTGGCTGCTATGATCTTGCAAGTATATTCAAAGTACTCACCTGGCGTGTCATGCCAGATTGTAGGTCATGTTGTGTTTGATTACATGTCGAGGATCCCCGAGTTTGTGCACTAGGATACGTTCCAGCCAGAGTCCTTGCGGAGTGGAGTTCATCACCGTCGTCATTGTTCCGCTGCTAGATTTTTTTCCGCTTCCACGAGTTGTTCCGCTGCTAGCATAGGACTACCTGAGCAGGCGTTGGATCGTCATGCCGATGTAATCCTTTGTACTACTCGAACCCTTGAATCCTTAGTATTTGTAATAAAAGTCGATTTGTTCTAGGCCAAGAAGTGTCGTATTCCATAAGACTTGATCTCCGGGCTGGAATATGGGGTGTTTCGGTCTCTCTGAGCTGGGGTGCCACAGTAAGGAATCCTATAGTTGGTCCTGCTTTGATACGAACATGTAATGCCACATATGCGGTACTATTTCAAAACCATATAGGTCCATTCTAGAAAGCGCATATAAAGCCGTTGTAAGCATATGACTTCAAAACCATATGCCTCCAAAATATTGCTAGGGACCCTTTTGGAAAAATCAAAACTAGTCACCAGGGCAGAGTTGTGTGACACATAATGTGGTCATCCCTTTACTATTTCAAGCCCCTTCGATGGGTGTACGCTCGATTGGCATGCAAAAATCAAGATGGTAACAACTGCACTATAATTGCAGGCTAGTGTTGGACGTACACATTCACAAAACGTACAACCAGTTGTATGTAATAACTCTAGGCCTCACCAAGGTATCCATGTGGACACGATGAGTCACAAACAACATCGTCAAAGATAATGCTAGGGACTCTTTTGACAAAGTTGTGTGATTGTGACCAAGAATGTGTTTACCTTTTTACTTTTCCTTGATGCCCTCCACTGGATGTGCGCTCGATTGGCATACAAGAACGAAAATGGAAACATATGCATGCTATAATTGCGGGCTAGCGTTGTATGTGTGCTTGACTAGTTGGAGGCAAATATGTAGTGTGCAATCGGCTGCATGCAATTACTCTGAGTTAATTTCATTGGCTATTACCATACACCTAAATCACACGTATTTAGCCTACACATTTTGCATTGGTCCATTAGTTTGAATGACTGACACAATAAATTCGGATGAAGAAAGCATCTCTTAAGTGTCTCCCTATCTGATGATGTGAACCAAAGCAGCGTGGCCAAATTCTCACCCTCCCCTAAATAATAGGGCAGTGCTAGGCACCGGGCAGCCACCCAAATTTCGTTCTGTCGTCTAGCAGGCATCCAATTTGAGAGAGTAGGGCACACCATCTCTTTCTTCTTTTTCCTCCCGCACGGCTGAACCCCCCCCCCACGCCCTCCCTCCTCCGCGGCGAGCTCGTCAGCACCCCCTCCGCACCCCGTGCCACCACTCCCGTGCTCGTCCTGCTACTACCGGCCACCATTGCTCGCTCATTGGTCTTCGTGCTCGTCGTCTCCCACCGAGAAACAACCCCATGTTGGTCGCAGAAACCATGGCCGATGTCGTGGCAACGATTTTCATTGTTGGTCGTAGCAAAACGGATACAAGGTTTCTGCCGCCCTCGCCATGGTGACCATCACGCTCCCCGCGGTCACCTGTTCCAGCCAAAAAAGTGTCGCCGATGCAACTCATCGGCTCTATGATTGTGGCACCATGTGGTCGCCATCACGCCTAGCCAGTCGAGGTTTCGGCTCATCGGTGACCGATTGCAGCATTCACCCCAGGCCCACACTGGATATTGTCCCCGGGATTCACATCAACCCACCACCGGCATCTCGTCGTCGTGAAGAATGGATGTAGCAAAAACCGTCGACGGTACTAGCAAAAACCCACATGGTTGTAGCAAAACCTGTCGTCTCGCCATCGGGGGTCGCAACTAAGTTGTAAATAGATGTACCAACTAATTCATCGGTAGTAGCAAAAAAAGTTGTTCATAGTAGCTTTATTCATTGCCAACTACAACGCCCACATTCGCTGGTTTCAGCAAAATGTGTTGCTCATGGTCACCGTCGCCTAAGCTCCTCTGCATTTGTAACATCGACACCTATGTTGTTGGCGGTTGCAACTCCCATGTGAAAAGGGTCGCGGCTCTGCGTGAATGTGGATGTATAGCTTTTGCCGGGTATGGGTGTAAACAAACGATGATGGTGTTGTTGGCTACAACTCTGGTTTCAACAAAAAAAATATGTCGACCGTGGCCGTCAACCTCGCGTTATGCGTAGGAAATTGCGTTGCTGGTTCTAGAAAAAGAATGTTCATGGCAACACAGTTGCATCCTGTTAACAAAAAATATGCCCCCGTGAACAAGAGCTCACAGCCATGGCTATGGAATGTTGCACGCAGCCACGCGAGTTCCAGCGACGAGCACATTGGTTGCAACATTTGTGGGCTGGTGGGGAAGAAGCTCACTGGTCGTGCCCGCGGGCGGGGGGGGGGGGAGGGGTGGAGGAGGAGGTGGCCATGGCGGAGATCATCAAGGAAGAGGAGAGATAGCACGACACTGGCGGCGAGCATCAAGGAAGAGGAGAGATAGCATGACACTGGCGGCGAGCATCAAGGAAGAGGAGAGATAGCACGACACTGGCGGCGAGCATCAAGGAAGAGGAGAGATAGCACGACACTGGCGGCGAGCATAGGGGGAGAGGAGCAGAGCGTACATCGGGGAGAGGAGTCCGACGAGAGGGGAAAAGAAGATAAGCAGGACAGAAGGGATGTGCATGGGCCCACAAGGACGCGTGGCGCCCTGGCATTTGCGGGTGTAGCATGGCGCCCTAGCATTGGTGGGTGTAGCGTGGCACCCTTGCATTGGTGGGTGTAGCATGGCGCATGGGAGGGAGCTACGCGACCGGGCGAAGCTTCAGCGTTTCCCTAAATGATAATGGTAATAATTTTAGACCCTTTCCATTCCATAAAAGAAAATCCACCTTTCCCCTTCATGATCCAAAAATAAAAGCACCTCCCCTCAATCCCAAACTCCCCCTTCGAATTCTCTCCTAAGGTTTCTCGCCTCATACCACCTAGCCACCCCAGTCTCCCCGACGATCGGATCAATGGCGGACGCGACAGCGGTGACACCGGAGAATAAGCTCACGCTGAGGAGCTCCGACGGCGAGGAGTTTGTGGTGGAGGAGACGGTGGCGATGGAGTCACAGACCATCAAGCACATGGTTGAGGATGACTGCGCCAACAACATCACCCCCCTCCCCAATGTCAAAGCTGAGATCCTTGCTATGGTCATCAAGTACTACAAGCAGCACGTCCAGAAGCACGGAGCCAAAGCCACAAACTCCACCGCCAAGGCCTCCGAGCGGGACCTCAAGACCTTCGACAAGGATTTCGTCGATGTTGAACAATGCGTCCTCATCGACCTCATCTTGGTGAGATTTCCATCCAACCCTCCCTGTTGTGCTCCTTCTAGTTAGTACTCATCAAGGGCTCTTGTTCCTGCTATTTATAGGCGGTTTTGTTGTGATTTTGAATGGTTGGTATTGGTACCCCAGATTTGTGCTTCGTGTGCTCGTGATTTTAGGGTCTCATGGCATTGTTGGGTTAGGAACTAGGTAGTACTCCCTCTATTTTTATATACAAGTCCACAAACTCATATTACAGGTACCAAGCTAAAATTTAATGTCTTCTTTGTAAATCAGCTTTTATCTTCGTATACTTTTTTGACTATAAATAGTAGGGTAAACACCCCACTGCAATTTTTATAAATAGCAAAGATGCAAAGTCCAAAGTAGCAAAGTTAAAAAGAATAGTAAGGGCTTGAGGGAAGCCCCCTAAAGAAACTAAGAAACAATAAAACAAGAAGAAGCTAAGAGGCTACAGCAAAAAAAACTACAAAAGGCTAAGACTAGAAAAGAAAGAAAGAAAAGACCTAGGCAGCTAAGGAGACTATCTTCGTATATTGGGATGATTAATACACCAAATACATGCAGGGAAAGGGTAGGAAGCTGATTGGACTATCATTTATGATTGCATGCACGCATGTTTTAAATAGGTTGCTAGTTTGAGAAAATAGCATTAACTTTTGTCTCGATTACTGTTGGTGGCCTTGTATAGATGCGAAGTGTATTTTATATAGTGGCCTTGTATAAGTAAATGGAGGGAATACTGTAGACTTGTTGCAGGTACTCTAATATATGATATGTATTATATGTTCGTTGCAGGTATTTTGCAAAATATTGGAATGGTTCATTGACTTTTTTTAATAAATAAAAGGGGGAATGTTGTTGACCTTTATATTTTTTATGTTTTCTAATTTCTGGGTTAATTGCCGTCATATTTACATGGTTGTGCGATCCTAAGTGTTTGTAATCTCAATAGGATGGAACAACTATTATATGAAGAGCTATTTGATGATATTGGTGAAAGTGTATTACCTTATTTGCTAATATGTTTACTTAGATATGCTAATCTTTTCAGTGTTGTGCCACTGTAAGTTGCATTTATATAACTTTAGTATTATGCTTTTCTACACACAAAAATCAGTTTTGTGCTTAGTTAAATGCACTCTAGCTTTCTACATATTGCTGATTTCTGTTTCCTGAGTTAATTTGCATTACTCTAGTCTATTATATTTACTTGAGAAGAGTATTGTGATAACATTTGACTATCTGCATTTCGTCCTTTGCTGGAAACCTGAACTATCTGACTTGTATTTCATTATTAGATAGGTAGATTATCTATAGAAATGGTCAGCAAGACTGTAAGACATCAACATGGTTTGGTTGTTTCTTTGTGATGGCTTGTCGGACTTCTTTGATGTCGTATCTATTCGATGCTTGTTGCATCATTAGTCAAGAATGCTATCCTACGATGCATCTGTGTTGAACTATTTAGTACCTTTATCCCATCAGATTGTAAGGCATGTGAGCTTTCTTTGATGCTTTGTGGTGTCTTTATTCCGGATAATATTTTGCACATATGAGAATGCTACTGTTAGTGATATATTGGTGTTTATAGCTCTATATATATGTTTCTCATTTTTTTAATTATATGCTTTTGCAAGTAATATAATATGTATTTCTTTACAACTCCTAGCTGGTAGGTCTGTTGATGTACATAGCTGTTTTGGGTTATCCATGTTGCTGGGGTAATTCACCTGCACTGCATCGACAATATTGGAATCCATTTGTGTGCAAAACTTGTATAGTGTTGTTTCAGTATCATGTAAGGCAACTCACCTTCAGATTGTACTATATGTATTGATATTATCTTGCTTAAGTATGAAATTTTGCTCCCTCATCATGTTGTATTGCTACTATTTTGCTTAATATGAACTTTTTGCACGCTCACCATTTGCATTTTTGCTATTATTTTATTGAAGTACAAAGTTCTGCTCCCTCACTATGTGGGTGGTGCAACTATATCTTGTTTATGTTGCTCCTGTTTCTTATCTGTTTTGTCTCTTTTGTGTAAGTATGATACCTAACCATCATGCTTATATTTGCCTTGATAGGCTGCGAACTACCTGGACATCAAGGGGTTGCTGGATCTGACCTGCCAGAAGGCCGCTGACATGATAAAGGGGATGACTCCAGAGGAGAACCGCAAGACCTTCAACATTAAGAATGACCTCACCAAAGAGGAAGTGGATGAACTCCGGATGAAGAACTAGTGGGCCTTCAAGTGAAGATCGAGGGGGTAAACTAAAGAAACAACTATCTCATAATGCGAATGACCAGCAAGGAAGGAAACCCGGGTTTGTTAATGCATGGGAGTAGCCGTTAACCGTTTGTGGTTCAAAAATATGCTGGTAGTAAGTCGTAAGTACATTGGTCTAGTTCCAGTCGATCTGGGAGGTTTACCATATGGCTCACTCTGTTATCTTTATGTTGGTGGTCTTTTGCTGCACTCTTGAACTTGGTTATTATGAGTTTGGTGTTGGTTGTTGGTTATTCTGCACTAATGCTAGTTCTAATAGATCGTTTTGCATGCCTATGATGCGTTGAGATTCTTCCTCTTCATGTGCTTTAGTTTGAGTAGTGAATTCATGTTGTTATGATGTTGCGACGCTCCAGGTGAGCTTCCACCATAGGTTTGTGTTCAACCCTGGCATCCCGGGAGCGACCACTCCATGTGCTCACAAGTGTTCCTTCTACCTTGTTCAATGGTGTCCAGTGCAATTTGCACGTCACCCTATTCAATATGTCAAACCTAGCATATCAGGGCAACTCTAACATAGATCACCAAATCGCCCGCAAAAGTCCAGACCGGACACTCACTTTGGGCCATCCAACTAGGGTCGTCAAATTGGTCAGGACCGGTCTAAAATCCCCCAAACTGACACCAAATTGAGGTGATGTTTGTGGGCATACATATGTCCGTAACACATGAATCCGATAATGCAGGAGTCTATATTTTTCCTTGTTTCGTCCATCCTAATATGCTATGTATCCATGCTACCTGACTCTGGCATCGCCGTTGTACCACAAGGACACCATCCAAGCCTCGTTGGACCTCCCCCTCTCCATTCAGAGGCCTCCCGACTTTGCCTACGCCTCCGTTCCACCCTAAAATCAACCACGGCCCAGGTATCCTCCGCCCTTGCCAATGCTACTCATGGAGGATACTACACCTGACAAGTGTTCGGTCAAATGTTGTTTCCAACTTTTTTGGCGGTCTCGTTGTTTACTTTGAAGAAAACACAATGGATTCAGATGAGGAGTACTATGTCGAGTTCATGGATTCGTCTTCGTTAGACAAGGATGAAGAAGAAGAAGATGATGATGATGATGATGAAATATCGATGATGAGGGTGATTCCTAAAGATGCGAAATGTGTGGCAGAGCATGTTCTCAACTATAATGGTTCAACAAAGGGACATCGAGTGTTGAACTGACAGATGGCACGAGGCCATATTATGTTGTATGGTGACTCCTTTGGCCCCGATGTGTTGTTCGAAACCTATTTCTTCCGCCGATTTTAGATGCAAGAACATGTGTTCTAACGCATATAGCAAGGTGCTAGGGTTTATGTTGATTACATCAAGCTGAAGAGGTATGTCGTTGGAAACATTGGGTTCTCTGGTTATCAGAAGTGCATGCTTGCTATGAAGATGCTTGCCTATCGCACATCGTAGATTCGTGGGATGAGTACCTTCGAATGGCTGAAAGCACATGCCTCGAATGCATGGAAAGATTTGCTACTGCAGTGGTCATGATGTTTGTACCAAAGTACTTGAGAGAACCAAATGCCGCAAATACAACAAAGCTCATGGCACTTGGAGAATCAAGAGGTTTTCTAGGTATTCTTGGATTCTTGTATTGCATGCACCAAAGATGAAAGAGTCGATCATATGCTCAACAGGGGCAATACTAAGGCAATTACAGAAAACCCACCATCATTCCTGAAGCAGTTGCGTCGCAAGACTTCTGGATTTGACACTCTTTATTTGGCATGCCTGAGTCTCACGATAACATCAACATGATGCAGCGGTCTCCATTGTTTGCGGTTGTGTGCGGGCAAAGCTCCTGTGTGCAACCATACATCAATGGTCATGATTACAACATGAGGTACTATCTTTGTGATGGTATCTATTCTCCGTGGGCGACCTTCATCATTACCATTTCTGAGACGGGTAATAAAAAATCACTTACCCCAAAACAAGAAGGTGCTAGAAAGGATGTGGTCAGGGCATTTGGAGTGCTCCAAACCTGTTATGCAGTTGTTCACGGACCTGCTAAACTATGGGATCTAGAGACATTGTGGGAGATGATGACAACTTGTGTGATCTTGGACACCATGATTGTGGGGGATGAGAGTAAGGGAGTTCACCAAGCTCTGAAATTTCAAGAGATAGATGATCCTATCCAACTTCCGAAGCATAACCCAACGACGTTTGAGGATTTTCCTCAAACACATCAGCATATTTGCTATCTTGGAACTCATGAGCAGCTTTAGAATGATCTAGTTGAGAATATGTAAGAATGAGTTGAATTCACATCGAAACTATTTTATTTCAAAACTTTATGTTTGAATTGTAATATTTATATTTGAATTATTGTTGCATTGGAATATTTATCTTTCAATTATCAAAGAAGAATTGTGCTATTTATCATTCATTACTCTAGGCATAGTGAAAAAAATAGCGGGCTGACATTTGATGACCATGGTTGGATGGTCGACGCTCCGGTGTTTGGTGATTTGCGTTGGACTTAAATTTTGTTTCTGCATGTTCCAGTGGTTACATGTTCCCATCTTTTATGTTGATGGCAGATTTAAATTTATGTCCCTCTGTTTCAGAAAACCCAACTAAACTATTTTGATAGTAGTCTTGCCCTTTTTTGCGAGGGTGAGAGTAGTATTGTCGTGAGACCGGCTACAGACCATGTTGCACCGCATCATCAACCACACCAATTTACATTGTTGGTGTGTTCTTCTACGCTAGTGTAATATCTCAGTCTATATTTGCCAACACGGGACAATATCAATGTGCAGATAGCGCCATGATAATGACAACCATCGATAGGACCATGATAATTACAACAACTAAGTCCCTTGTCATCTCATCGGAGATGAACAGGAAGAATATCTTGTGTTTTGATCGGTGTATGTGTTCCTCCAACTGAATTTTGAAGAGTTTATAGTTTTCACCAACAGATTCCTATTTTTTTAGTTCGGTGAAGGCGGTCATTGAAAGCACAAAATGCTTTGACTCTACGAGCTACCTACCTTTATTCTAATTCAGGCAGAAGGAGATAAATATTTTGAGTTTATCGAGAAACTTTGACACTTGAAAACTATGATCACATAGTTCATGTTTTAGCCACTGACAACAATATGGCAATAGCGTTGTTACATGTAAGTTTCCTCAACTTTCTTGGTCACACCAAGAACATATCATGTACTCTCAATACACCCAAATCAAAAAATCATCCCACTGATGTGGATCTTCTGTGGGCGGCCTCTTCCGATGTGCGGTGGTGGATCTTGTGGCAGCCATCACTACGGAAATAGGTGTGGCTCTCCTCTCCTTAGTGGTGCTCCAAGCCAGCGCCTTGCTTCCCCATAACCCAACCTGCTTTTCTCTAATGGTTCTTCGCGGTCATGGCTGGGGAGAAATCCCTACGCGATAGCAGTTGCAGATAATCGTGATGTGTGTGGGTGTTCTCCTCTTTGGAGGCATTGTCTTGGTCTTGGATGTCTCCTTCGAAACACTGCATGGGTGATTGTGGTGTTTACCAGAGTGCAAGTGGTGTTTTTGCCTTGGCGGGCTCATGGAGCTTGAGGAGGCGTGGTGCTATGAGTTGGTTGCTGCTGTGGACATGGCCTTCGGGGTGCTATCACTACTAGAAAAAACCTTACCAGTAGCACTGGGTTTTTTGCTACCAGTAGCACTAGTAGACGCGCTACTGCTACGGCGCCACAACTATTTTTTAGCAGTAGTGCTTGTTTGTCCCAGCACTACAGGTAACTGAAGATAGTAGTAGCGCTCTTTTGTACCATGCTACTGATACTTATCTGCAGCGCGTATGGCTAGTAAGCGCTATTGTTATTTGAGTGATGCTGGTAAACTTTACCCCCGTGCCACTGCTAAATTTTGTAGTTTTCTTTCCGCTTTTTGGCTTTGTACATATTTAAGCAAATACATCTTTTATACAATAACATGCATATTCATTGAAAAGCAAGTGAGGCATCGATGAGCAAAAGTTATTAGAAGTCTCGACATGTCTCGAGTATCTCATCATCATCAATCATGGTTGAACACATGTCTCGAAATAGCGTTACAAGTTATTAAAAGTTCCGAATACATGCAACTACATGGTCACATACTCATGTTTCATCCTCTATGTAGACTATGATATGACCGCATAGAAGAGAAGAACGATCACAATGAGCAAAAGTGGGATTATGTAGTAGTTTTTGCGGCGCTGGTTCTGAATCCTCTGCTGCTCTATGTATCTCAAGTAACTAGCTTCGGCTTCCATTCTGCTATCAAACCTTTCTGGCTTCCACCCGGGAAGCGGTACACTTGGGCCTGACACTCTGGTCACTCATCGTACACACCGGGAACATGCCCTACATACACGACATACCACTTCCTCGCCATCATTGGTCTATATACCTGTCAGAGATGCAGATATATCATCAAGCGAATCCAATGATAATATGCAGCACAAGATACGTCGGCCTTTGGGGAGAAACAATTATGAAATAGAAGCAACACATAGTAAACATAGTTAACAAATTTCATCGTACTGAAACTAATTAAATAGAGCGCCGCACCATTTACATCTAATAGTTTCATTGTACTGAGACATTCGAAGTTTCGTCGTATAGAAAGTAACAAGTAACTAAACAGACACATTGTCTTCAAGCAGTGCACTCTTCCCATCTGTCCATATCCGGGAGGGTGCACCCAAGCTTAGTGAAAGGCGTCATGTCCTGATGCTGTAGGGCTATGCGGGTTCGGACATCAGCTCGCGATATTGTGCTGCCGTAGAACATCCCATTCTCTTCGAGGACGTCTTTCATGATGATGGACGCAATTTCCTGCTGGATCCGATTGAAATCATTTTGAAGTTGATTATCCAGCACGGCTCCAAAGGCTTCGGCCCATCTCTGGATATGGGTATCGGATGAAGATTTCATTCAAAGTGATTGCACATCCCTTCTGTACTCCATCATTAGATGGATGTAGAATCCATCATTCTTACTTCTTGTCGGTTGTTGGATGCAACAGAAGTCAGTCTTGTGGCCAAAACACAGCCTGGCCTTATTTGTTTTTTTTGCATTGGATGTAGCCACCCCGCATGCTGAAGCCCAGAAGAGCTCTGTCCAGAACATACTTTATGTGTGTGTGTGTAATCTTTCTTCTGTATGTTCTTTGATGGGTCCAAACATAGAGCTCGGGAGTAATGCAGGTAAAGAACGATGATAACGGCGCGACCCCCCCCCCCCTCATTGCGCAAAATACACGATCAAGTTAGCCTCCATGCATGCAAAGTAGTTATTGAAATGCACGAAAGGATGTATGTGTTATAGTGGCTATCCACGAATGACTTACCCGGGATGATAAGGTAGGAGAATCGTTTCTTTGTCCTTATCATTGTTGAGAAAATTGTTAACTGGTAGCTGCTCGGTTGGCTTGCGATTAGGGGATTAATAGGCTAATCAGCAAGTTAATCGTCCATTTAATCAATTAATCGGACGACTTATTGGTTTATCGGCTACTTGGTGACCCTAGGAGTAGGGGTTAATCGGCAAGTTAACTGGTTAATTGGACGAATTATTGAACAGGGGTCCTTATTGCTGACCAAGAATTCTTTGATGTACTGACTCGCATATTGACGGTTTGCTTCGTTGATTGACAAGAAGCCCTCATGCATGTAGTATGGGTCCGCGACCACAAGACCAGTGACTTGCTTTCTCCTGAGGATGTAGTTCATGTGCAGCGCATACAAACAGACGAACGTAAAATCGAGTGTCCTCATTTGAAACATCTGGAAGATGTAATCAAATCGCAAGAAGAAGAGGTCTGCGGGGCATGTGTGGACGTACATCTTGCAACTGCTCGGCACATGAACCGTATAAAGTGGGTATCCTGGATCATCTGAGGTGAGGAGGCTTCTCTCTGTCGAAAGCACATGGTCATGGAGTCTCCTGAGATCCCTTGTTATGGCAGCTAGCGCATTCGCCGGTACCATTGGCTTTCCCGCGACATGGATTAATGGTGCATGTTTCATCGGTACACTGTCAACCCTGGTTTATGAAGGCGGCTGGCTGCTAGAACCAACATTGGCAGCATTATTGGATTTTCTCGTCGGTCTCTTCCTCTGCTTCTTCTTGGTGGGCTCAGGTACTAGTGGGTCTGTCAGACCCTCCATGAGCACCGCCCCTAGTGTTGTCGGGCTCAGCATAGGAAGACTCTAGCTAATTAGTTGAGCTTGGGTGGAACCGGCATCTTGAGGCGTGTCCTATGAGGATTGCATGAACAAAGACTTCTTGCGCTCCCGAGGACGTTCTGGCTCTAGTACATGCATCTCATATTCATATGGTTGACTCATCATTACTTCATTGTCAAAGGCGGTATTGAGATACTAGAGAGGGTCATCCTCCTCCATGTCATGATCCATATCCTCTTCCATGGGGCAGATGGCATCATCCGTCAGAACGGTTGGCTCTCCTTCCTCGTGTCTCTCGATCTCACCCACCAGCACAGACGGTGTTTTTAGTTGTGTAGGTGGGGTTGTGGTCATACCTTCCTGAGGTCCCGCTGGTGTGCTCCCGGCCACCTCGACACGAAGAAGATTTTTTGGCCACAGGATCGGCCAATTTTTGCATTGGCCAAGCTGCGTGGGGTCTCGTCATCCTCTCCATTAGTTTGTATCGGATGAGGGAAACCCTCATAGCCCGCTGTCACACTCGCCACGGAGACCCTTAAGGCATTATCAGGCATCTGCCGGTGGTGGAACAATCGATCGTTGGGCTTCACTATAGTACCCTTCCCCACATCCACCTACCCGCCCTTCATGTGGTAAAGGAGGGTGCACGGAATGGAGTCAACCTGCGAAGACATGTACGTGTGGTGTCAGAGACCCAAAAAGAAGGGAACTGAAGATTAATTAATTAGTTGTGTTGATGAGGGTGCGACGCGTATTTACCATGAGGGCATCGAGCTCAGCCAATGTCGTCGGCCTGACATTCAATCCAGAGACAGAGCTAGGGCTGCTGTGGGAGCTGGGTGCGGAAGCAGGTGCTGGAGTAGGTGCGGGTGCGGTTGCCATAGTAGGTACGGGTGTGGGTGCGGTGTTCATTGAGTTGCTCCCCGTGAAGCTGGGCATGGGAAAATCAGTTGGTGTCGCGTTTGGATTTTGTTGCACCCAGCTGGCCACTGTTGGAATCAAGCTTGTAAATGCAGCTGCCATATCGTTTCTACAGGCAGCTACCGCTTCCCGGATTGCCTCAGCTTTGGTATTAGTTTTTGTTTTCTCGATTTCCTGTGCCACCTTCTTGTCGATAGTCACTTAACTGAACTTCTTTCTCTATCTTTTGGCCTCGGGGCCCTTGTTATAATAGTACTTCCATGTGGCACCGTCTCCGGCACCATGCACACGTCCATATTGTGGCTGCTGGCCCGGTGGGTGTCCCATCATTATGTTCATGGCCCGGTTGAAAGGAGTGTCCTACTTGTACTTCGCCGAGGACTAAGTCGACGAGTCGCTTTCGGCCGCAAGCTTGTGTTCCTCTCTCTGCAAGATGAAGCGTGAATCATTTTACGAATGTGACTAGAATGTAGTAGACTTCATTGATCAGAAGCTAATATATAAGGAGGTAAAAGGATAATTACCAGTAATCTCATGAATTGCATAGTCGGCTTGTCGGTGAAAAAAAAAAATCTTTTTTGGGGGTCCCACAAGAATCGGGCCCTGATGAAGTCGTGCTCCTGTTGGTCGGTGAACTCAGCCAATGGGTCTGGGATCCCCAGACGTTCACGTTCCCGTGTAACCATGAATTCCAAGGTGGTGATTACCCATGTTCTTTGTCTGAAGTTGCTTGCCTCTCTCCGACCTGGCCTTGGCAGCTTCTTCATTGCGAGTCTCCTTGAACTTTTCAAAGTCCTCTAGCGTATTGTTTGGATTGTCTGCAACAATCTCGGTGTAGGTTTCATGATCTACTTCAATTGCCTTTTTCACCCTAGTTTTCCAAGTGCTCAATGCGTTACTGAACTTCCCTAGGGCTTTGTTGTTGATTATTTTTCATGGCATCATCTTTCCATGGGTCGACATCGTCATTCCGGCCGGGGAACATGAATCTTGCGTGCAACCTAGTTAGGAGCAGATGCTTCAAATGTTCATTCTTCCATATTTTTGTGGTGTTGATGTTAGCAGTATACCGTAGGATACATGCTAGTTGGTTGCCGTAACACGCTGCCACTTCTCGCCGCTCTGTTGGCTCGAACTCGCAGGGGTGCACTGCTGTGACCACCAGTCTTCCGGTGTCGAGCTCATTTGGGTGTCGTATCCTCTTTGTGTTCTTTTCTTCACTGGCTTGGGAGGTCCCACCTTCCATGTTGTCGTTAGCAACATCATCAGGGCCCGTATTAGTGCCGGTGTTGGTGGCATCAGTGTCGGCGTCGGCACCACCACCGTCGTCGTCCATCATGAGAAGGGGGTCCTGACACCCAGCTTGTCTCTCCTGATCCGCCAGAAAGTCATGGTAGGCGTATGCTCGACCTTCTTGGGACTGAGAACCTCCGGCCTCACCATTGTCGGTCATGTTCCTAGGGTTCAATGTCATAGTTGTTTAATTATCGAGCTTTATATAATAAAGTGAATAATGACAAAAAAGTGACCTTTGTTTTGCCTGAATGTCGTTTCATTCCCGTCGCAGCAAATCTCGAGCACTCGGTATGTCCAACTTTCTAGCACAAGTCATGCCGAAGCACGGAAAATTTCGGCATGACCTATGCTAGAAAGTGCACATATAGAGCGCCTGAAATTTGCCGGAATGGAAATGAATCAACATTTCCAGCAAAACATAGGTCACTCACAATCGGTTTCCCTGCAAATGAGAATAAGCACTATGTGTTGAAGAGCATTTCACTATCGTCTGGTACTTTTCATCACAGTGATGCAATAACTTTTACCCACTGTAAGCCCATCGTTGAACAGATGCAAGAACAAAGATATTCCCCAAAGCATCTCACAAGCAATGCAGCCACCAAGATCACCAAAATTTTATAATTTACACTACTAATATGTAACAACCAAAGTCCAGCACAACTACAACAACACAACAATATAGGATGCATTTGTCCAAACATTCTATAGCAGCAAACTGCCTAATAAAATTTTCCTAATAAAATGCCCATTTTAACAGCAACTCCAAATGGACTCCAATGGACAACATTTCATTTCATTTCATTTTAACTCTAAATACTCTAGAAACTCCAAATTGACTCCAATGGATAGCAATTGCATTTCATTTTAACGGCAAGCATTTCAACACTCAAACAAGCATTTTAACAGCAATATGAACACTCTAACAAGCATTTTAACAAGCACTCTAACAAGCATTGCCTAATAATATTTTTTGTGCTGGCATATGAAGAGGGAGAGAAGAGGGGGTGGCGCACCTCGGGGTTGGGGTCAGGGTCGGGGTCGCTGGGGTAGAGGGGGTTGAGGGCGTCCTTCTCCTCCTCGTCGACCTGCGCCTAGCTTCGATCTGTAGAGAGACAAATTTGGCCAGAGAGAGAGAGACTGCTCGGGGAGGGGCGTCGGCTGGTGGAGGGGACTGCTCGGGGGAGGGGCGGCACAGTGGGAGGAGCCGGGCCGGGAGGGTGGGCCTAAGGGTAGGAGGCGGCACGGGGGAGTGTCGGGATGGCCAGTGGCCGACATAGGGGTCGGGTGCGGCATCGACGGCGGTGTGGGCGGTTGCAGCGTCGGTGGTGGCATGGGAGCTCAGAGAAGGGGATCAAGCTACAGAGCGAGAGTGAGAGAGAGGAAAGAGATATGTGTGGCTTGATTGGTGTTGTAGGCAACTTAGCTACAACGCGTCTTGGAAAAATGCGCTATAGCTAACTTAGCTATAGCACTGCCCAGCACAAACCGTGCTACTGCTAACTTATTTTTTATAGTATGTGGCCAGTTAGCTGTAGCGCTTGTTCCCCTCAAAAGCGTTACTGGTCATTATTCTTTTTCTTTTTTTCTTTTTCTTTCATTTCATTTTCCACAACTTCCTTTCTTTTTATTTTTCTTTTCTTTCATTTGCATTTTTATTTTTCTTATCTTTCATTTGCATTTGTACAACTTTTGTATAGCAGGGGTATATATAGCTCTGGCTAGCTAGGGTTTAATTTGGTCTGTTGGAGCAATAACATCGTTTACCCTCCGGATAATAATTAGTGTATAATATATATCACATCATTTGACCGCTAACGGCCGTATAAAAAATAGAAAGACACAAATTATGTTAATTAGTTTGTCAGCTTGGGCAACGAAGATGCTTAAGACTAATCTTCTTCTTCCCTCTTTTGTTCGTTGTCGAATAACTAAGCCCATGGTTGTGACTTTTCCTTTTCTAGGGATTATGATCTTTCGTAGGTAATGTAGTCTTCATTCTTCTTTTGACGTATGTTTCATCGTTATCAGCATCATCTTTGCTCATCGGATCACCGTAATGGTCGTAGTCTTCCTCGTTGGCGACTCCATCCATTCCGACGATTCTCCTTTTCCCTCTCCTCATGACAACACGGTTGGGATTGCTTGGGTCGGTTATGAAGAAACATTGTGTCACATGTTTAGCGTGGACCCATGGCTCATTTATGGTGGTGGCGTTGACGGTACCGCTGTCGGAGTCGGGTATAAACATGGTAGTGAAATGTCAATTTTCTCTTTCTACGTTCTTAGCCCATCTGACATAGAACATCGTCACGCTATGCAATCCAGAGTAGTCAAGCTCCCAGATCTCTTTGACCCTTCTGTAATATCTTTCAGTTACGTTCCCGGTCATGGCTTCCATCGTCACCCCTGAGTTCTGGTTATCACTGTTTATATCTTTGGCCTCCGTGTAGAACGTATATCCGTTGATATCGTATGCTTGATAAGTCGCGAGGTTGGTCGATGGGCCATGTGCTAAGGCGTATATGAGCATTTCGTCCGAACATCCCTCTTCCGGGGGATTAGCCAGAATTCGCTCTTTGAACCAATGCAAGAAAGTGGAGTTGTGCTCTCTAATAACTTCAGCGTCCGTCCTGTGCACCCCACGGTCACGGTTGTTCTTTGCGATGGTATCTTTGTGCAGTGTCACGAAATCTTGTAGCACATCTAGGTGTTGTAGCACTACTAAGTTTGCCCTATCAAAGTTGTTTTGCCGGTCCGAGCGGACCACATTTACATCCCTCTAACCATTGGTGTGACCTTCGCCTTCGAGCTTCATAGTGCTTGTTGACGAGCAAACCAACAACAGGGTCTCCGGTGCCTAGATAACTCTCACAAAAAGAGATGCACTATTTGGTCAGATCCCAGGGCTATGCTTCCATCCGGACGGGACATGTTATGAATGAATCCTTTGATGACCCCATTCATCCTCTCGAACGGAATCATGCTGTGCAGGAATGTCAGCCCTAGGTCGATGATTTCGTCCATGATGTAGACACATAGATGCACCATGACATCAAAGAACACGGGCGGGAAGTGCATCTCTAGCTCATTTAGTATGACAACGATCTCTTCCTGTAGCCTATGGAGTTGCATAGGTTAGTAAGCATCTCACGGACGTGTGCTTCCGTAATCCCTCTAAGTGCAACCAAGAGTAATTGTGTCATCATCACGTGACAGTTGTGAGACTTCATCTCGCTGAACATTTTTTTCTTAGTGTCAAAATATCTGCTTATCTTCCCACAGTATCCGAAACTAACTTTGATTTCGGCAAGGCACTTGAGCAATTGATCAACCTCCTTCGGATCTAAGGTGAAGCAAGAGGGGGGAATACTGTTCTTCCTTCTTGTTTACTTTTCCCCCTATCTTCCGTATCTATCTCTGTCTTCGTCTCCTCTGACGACTTTTTACCGGGCATTTGAAGATCTTTCCTGATTTTCAAAAATTCCAAGTCTTTTCTTGCCTTCGGCCCATCCTTGGTCTTCTCCGGCATGTTCATCAGTGTTCCAAGCAAACTCTCGAGGATATTTTTGTGATATGCATTTGATCAAGGCTATGAGGTGTGTCGAGTTTGGGCCAGTACTCCAAGTCCCAGAAGATAGATCTCGTCTTCCATACCTTCAGCAGTGGCTCCGGCGCCTTTTTCTTCGTCTTTCCCGGCGAGGGGCACTCTTCCCAGTTCTTCAATAACTCATATATTTCTGCATCGCTACGCTTACGTGGAGGACCTTGATGCTCAGCCTTACCGTTGAATAGATCTCCACGCTTTCTCCACGGGTCATCCTTCTCGAGCCATCCTCGATGCCCCATGTACACGATTTTTGAAGACCCAACATCTTTCGATAGCTGCAGAGAAGTTGTATCATCCCTGCACCTGGTGCATCCGCAATATCCGTGACACACCTGGTCGGAGAGATAGCCATAAGCGAGATAGTAATGCACCGTCATGATCACCATGGCTCTCATGTAGAAATACTCTCCTTTGCTTGCGTCCCATGTCTTGGTCGGTGTTGTCCATATATAAGGTTTGTAGCTCCTCTTTCAGCAACCCGAGATACAGATTTATATCATTTCCTGGCTGTCTCGCCCCTTGAATAAGCATAGCCATGTGTATGTATTTTTCCTTCATGCACTTCCGGGGGGAGGTTGTACATCCATAGAAACATGGGCCATGTGCTATGATTGGTGTTCTGGTTGCCAAACGGATTCATGCCATCACTACTAGCGTCAAGCACATTGTTCCTTGCATCATTTGTGAAAAAAATCAAATTCAGCGTTTAATGCTCTCCACTGGCTAGCATCTGCGAGGCGTCTCAGCTTCGGATCATCTCTGTCATCTGGCTTCACCCTCTCTGTGTGCTAGTGCATAAGCTTTGCTTCCTTAGGATCTATGAAATACCGTTGTAGACGCGAAGTGATCGGAAAGTACCATACAACTTTCTATGGAGCTTTCTTTTCGGCCTTCTTATATCATGAAGCATTGCACTTTGGACAGATGGTTTTTTCTGCATACTCGTTCCGATATATGATGCAATAGTTGATGCATGCGTGATATCTAATGTGTGGCAGATCAAGAGGGCACACAATTTTCTTTGCCTCCTCGACACTAGTAGGACACAGGCTTCCCGCGGGAAGAACCTTCTTTAGATACTTCAGAAGCTCATCCAGGCTTGCATCCGTCCATTTATTTTTTGCCTTCATCTTTAGAAGTTCTAGCGTGAAACTCAAGCGGGTCACCTCGGGATCACAACCATCATACAAAGGAGTCATTGAGTCTACCTCCAGTTTGCCTCCTCTCTAGAAGCAGCTTTGTCGCTAGTCATCTTCTTGCGAAGCAAGTATCAAACATGCGGGTCCCGCATAGCTAAACTTAGTAGCGACGAAGACGGTGGCATGTCCACGTCTTCTCCACTTTGTACTCCCTCTTCGCCATCGCCATTTCCGAGGCCGTATTCTTCTTTGGGCCCAAATCGGTCATCTCTTTGTCTGGCCCCATGTCGTTATTTCCTTCCCTGTCGACGTCCTCATCAGCATCATCTTCACTTATCCACCGAGTATGGCCATCCATGAAACCATGCATGAGCAGTTGCGCCTTGAATTTACCACCCTAGGGGTCGAGCCTGACTCCTCCTTTGCATTTTCGACATGGACATACATCATCCTTTACACCCTGTTTGGATGTAGGAAAATTAGCTTGGAATTGCCAATCTGGAATTGCCAGGCAAAATTCTGTTGTTTGGAGTGGTACGGAATTTGGGCTTGGAAAAGTTGGCCCAATTCCAAGCGACCCACCCACGCGTGTCCACCCCTCGCGCAAAGTTTCCGAGCTGACGAGCTCGGAAAGGCTCGGAAACGCCCCGCACCCCACCCCCGTACCTGTTCGCTGGACGGGCTCCTCTCGCTTGTGAACGCATCTCCCTCCCGACTCCCCTGAAGTAGCCAGCGGCGGCGGCATCGGCGGTCAGTTCTCCGGCCCTCCTCTCCCTCTCCCATACGTCCCCTCCCACCTCTTCCTCCCATCCATCCCCTTCCTCCTCTTCCTCCCATCCGTCCCCTCATCTTGTTCTCCGGCCATGGCGCGACCTCCTCCAGCAAGGCCCTCAAACCCTAGATCCTATCAGGTATTTGCGGCGGGAATAGGTCGTCCGCAGGGGAACAGTGGCGGGAGTGGCGCCATCCCCTCTTGTGTGGAGCTCGAAATTTTGTGGTGTCCTAAGGGGAACTTGATTTTTTGTGTGTGTTCACTGTACCTTCTCAGATGCAGTCCATTGCCTCGAATGTAAGAGCTCGGATTTGTGTGTTGCTAAAGTATGATTTGTTTGAACTATGCAGGTTCTCAGGGGAATTTAGGAGCTCAAATTTCGGTGGTGTCAAGGTATATTATGTACTCATACTTCATGTTTGTACTGTGATTCCGTTTTGTCATTTATAAATATGTTGTTGCCATGGTTTATTATGTATCAATGCTCTGAATAATTCATGGACAAATGGTGTGTGCATTGTAGCTTTTTTCATCATGTCCCAACAAGAGTTGGTTTCCTACATTACCGAAGAGAACAAAAGAAGAAAAAGAAAGAGGATATTGTTGACAAAGCAGTATTTTGAAATGTCATGTCTAGCATTTGCTTATCTTAGTTCTCAGAGGGCACCGAGGAATCTCGGATGCTTCGATGATGATGAGGAAAAGGTTGCATATATATCGGAAGTATATATTGAAACAAACTTATGAGGGGTCCGAGACAACTTGCTATGATAAGCTATGCTTAACTAAAAGAAACTTCCAGGATCTTTGTGCTATGTCGCGTGAGAAGTGTGGTCTCAAAGATAGCACATTTGTGACAGTAGAAGAAAATGTTGTTATGTTCTTACAAGTTGTTGGACATGGACTTAAAATGAGGATGTTGGGTGGCACGTACCAGCGTTATTTAGAGACTATCAGTAGGCATTTCTCCACTGTGTTATCAACCATGCTCTCTCTAACTGGAGAGTTTATAAAGCTTCCCGATCCTTCTATCACCCCTCTGATGATTACAAGTGGAAGTGGTTTCCTAATGCACTTGGACCACTAGATGGGTGTCATATTCCGGTGTTTGTTAATGCTGCTGACAAAGGGGGGTATAGGAATAGGCACCAAGATATCACCACTAACATTCTAGGTGTGGTTGATTGGAACATGAAATTTCTCTATGTTCTACCTGGTTGGGAGGGTTTGGCATCGGACTCGAGAGTGCTAAAAGATGCTATGAGAATCAATCGCGAAGATGCATTTGTTGTACCACAGGGTATGACTCTTTCTCTTTGCGTTTCATTTCTCATATTTAGTTGTTAGCTAACTTACATACTTGTCAATAGGAAAGTACTATCTTGTTGATGCTGGCTATACCAATGGACCTGGATTTCTATCTCCATTCAGATCCACTCGGTACCACTTGAAAGAGTGGGTTGCAAGTCAACAACAACCCCAAAATGAAAGAGAGTTGTATAACTTGCGCCGTGCTCGTGCTAGAAATGTCGTGGAGAGAACCTTTGGCTTGTTGAAGAAAAAATGGGCCATCTTGCGTTCTTGTTCTTTCTTTGACATAGAGGACCAGGTAACACATGTCCATTTGATTGTTCATATGGGCCATCCTGTGTTCCTTCTTTGATGATAAACTAAATATTTGCAGATTCGTCTTATTAATGCGTGTTGTGTGTTACACAACTATGCAAGGGATAGGCAACATATGAGAGATAATTTGTTGCTTCCGGAAGTCGACGCTGAGCTAGCGACTATGACTCCTGAGCCTGCAGATGATGCTACTTTCATTAGAAGTGTCCAACAAACAAATGCATGGTCCAATTTTAGGCAGCAATTTGCGGATGAGATGTATGTGGAGTACCTTGTGGCACATGGAGAACTAGAGATTGAGTAGATAAGTAGCGTTGGAGTAGATAGCTAGCTGATGGTGCCTTTTTTTGTGCTAGCTTGGTGATGGTGCCCTTTTTTGTTTGGTAGCATGCTGGCTGTGATGGTGCCCTTTTTTGTGTGGTAGCATGCTGGCTGTGATGGTGCCTTGTGTGTGATATGTTGTACATGCTTCATCTTTTGTTCGTACTAATATATGGTTTACCTTACTCATACTTGCTCTTTTGTTCTTACTTTTATGCACGTTCATTTATTTTACTTGTAGAAGCATGGCTGAAACAAAAGGAAAAAAAGTAGAGTTTACCTTACATGGACTCCTGAGATGGACACGACATTGTTGGCCGTCCTTGTTGAGCATCACAACAATGGTGACCATGCTCAAAATGGTTGGAATCCACATGTGTATAATGCTTGCATTAAGCATGTCAAGGATACATGTGATGTTGACATTACGAAGGAAAACATAACAGGAAGAATCAAAACATTTGACAAGCAGTATGAGATCATTACCAAGATGCTTGCTCATAGTGGCTTTGGATGGGATTGGGTAAAGAACATGGTGTCAGTTGATAGTGACGAAGTGTGGTCTCGATATGTGGAGGTACATAACACCAAAAATTTATTTTGTGGTTATTTTTGCAACTTCAATATCATCTCTAAATATTTGTGTGTTTTGTGTAGGCTAACAAGGACGCACGTGCCTATAGGAACAAGGTAGTGCTGAATTGGGAGTCTATCAATACCATATATTCAAAAGATCATGCAACCGGTGTAGGTGCTAGGACATGAGCTGAATGTGTTCAAGAACCACAAGACACACATGTTGTTGAAGAAGCTCCTGAGGTGCCTCAAAAGAGGCAACGCACCGGGGATGCTATCTTGTGCATGATGGGAAAGATGAAGATGTCTTTTGATGACACTTTAAAGACAACTGAGCCACTTCCTATGCCAAAGGTGACTCCTCCAACAGAAATCCTTGCTGCACTAAAGAAGGTACCAGATTTGGAGGATAGTGATATGCTGAGAGCTTATGGAAAATTGATCGTCAATGAGCGTTAAGCACTCATGGCACTATCTGAGGAGTTAAGGAAGCCATGGCTCTTGACCATCGATTGATTGTTACTATCATGTTTAGTTGATGGATGGACTACTATGTACTTTTGTTGTTTGCGAACTGTTTATTTGTGCTATGTGTAAGAGACATAAAACTATCCACTTGTGCTATGTGTAAGAGACGTAAACTATCAAAATTATTATCTGCCATGCTTCCATTTTCCATATTTATTTCTACTTGTGTGAATTGTTTTGACCTTATTCGGAACATTTTAATGTTATTATGTGTGTGAAATAATATATACAATATATATATTTATATTCAAATATACATATAATACGTCTTTTCATATATGTACAGAAGCTTATATTGTCCAAAAACAAAAAACATGCAATTCCATGGTTTGTACATCCAAACAGCAATTGAATTGAGTGCTACCCTGTGATTCCAACAATAAATTCATGCACAACCAAACAATAGAATTCGAATTGGACCCCATTTCCTTTCCATCTTGGATTTGGAATTTGCAGTCCAATTCAATTCCAAGCAATTTTTCCTACATCCAAACACAACGTTAGTCTTTTTTCATACATGTCGTCCACCGCGGGTTGCCGGTATCTTTCCACCATCCTTCATTGACCTTCCTGATCACCTGCGCGGAGCAAAATATTATAACCACGTATGCATGCATGGATCAAATTCATACAAAAATTCGGCATGACCTTCCCTAAACATAGGACATATTGAGTTTGCGCGAAATTCGCTGAAGCGGAATTGAATCAACATTTCGGCAAAACATAGGCAACTCACGTCACCCACATTTCAACAAATACACAATATAAGCAACTCACATGCCACACACAATTTGGTATATTTTCATATCGCGCATATATAGTTTCGGTCCTATCGCACACACACTTTTTTTTGCTCACCTATGTGTCGAGAGGAATATCGAGCACCTTCTTAATTAGCTAGTAGCTCTAGATAGTGAGGTACCTACATATAGCTCTAACTAGCTAGGGAGAGAGAGAGAGCGCGCGCTAGGGAGAGAGAGGGAGGAGGGAGGGCATTAATGGAGGGCTGGTGGAGAGCAAAGAAGAGGGGGAGGAGGGGCAAAGAAAGAAAGAGGGAGGAGGGAGTGCATTAATGAGGGGGTGATGGAGGGGCAAAGAAGAAGGGGGTAGGGGGAGCATTGAAAGGAACAAGCAAGTGCAAGAGGAGGAGGAGAAAGGAAGGGGGAGGAAGAAGAGGGGGGAAGGTGGTAGGTATTTTGGCTGGCGACCATAGCAGTACCGCTGGCCAGCCATGCGCGCTACTGCTATGGTCGTCAGCAAAAAATATCTACTGCTAAGTTCTACTAGCTATAGCGTCTGTAGGAAAAACACGCTACTGGTAAAAGTGTACACATAGAAGAAATAACAGTAGTGCTAGGTAGAGACCCACGCTGCTAATATTTATTGATCTGGTGGTGTGGTGTGTCATACTTACCAATAGCGTGCCCGAAGGATACCAGCGTTGTTGCTAATCTATACCAATAGCGCTCTTTGTGTACCAAGCGCTACTGGTAATTACCAGTAGTGTGGGGACAGGAACAAACGCTACTGGTAAACTTCTATGTATAAGCATTTTCCTAGTAGTGTATGTGCATCCTCGTCGTCGCCTGTCCCCCTTGAATGACATCTTCCTCAGGTCCGATTGTTTCTTAGTGTCCATCTGCCGATCTCCTAGGTGCCAAGCGTTAAACCCGGGCATGGACAGCCCGGCCCGATGACTCGGCCCGAGCTCGGCCCAAAAACCCAGGTCGGGCTCGGGCTTTGTTTTGCAGCCCGAAAGATAGTCAGGGCCAGGCTCAGGCTTCAAATTTTCTGTATTTCGGGCCGGGCTTTCGGGCTTCGGGCAGGGCTTGCACGTGTGCGTACTAAAAAACAACATCCGGACCGGGCTTCGGGCTTGATTTCGGGCCGGGCTTTTAGGCTTCAGGCTTAATTTCGGGCCGGGCTCGGGTTTAAAAACAGGGAATATTTTGGGCTTCGGGCCGGCTCAGGCTTGAGAAATGAAGGTCAGGCTTTTACAAGCCCGGCCCGGCCTGACGTTTGCCCGGGTTTACCAAGCGTGAAGGGTGCATTGAGTCAATTGAGCCAAGAGTTTTGTTCATGCTTCCGAGGTGTATGGCATCATGTCTTTTCATGGCTTGAGTTGGACAAGATGAGTTGTGTGTCGTTGTAATTGTGGTAGGCATGGTGTGATGTTGGGCAATGTATCAGTTGTATCAACCATCTTCACTCTTCTTCTATGTTACTGGTACATCTCTTCATTGTGTATCCTTGAAAAAAATGTGAAGTGGATGAAAGACTACAAGTAGAAATACCAATATTTTCAACAATCTCGGAGCAACTGGGTGGTTCGGATAAAGGGGTCATATCAGTTGGGAATTATTTTGCATTCGGACTTGCCTCCCCGTTGTTCCAGGGCCCTTTTTAACAAATGGACGTAACTTAGTCACGACCACAACAGATGGTACTCCGTACATTATTTCCAGGGTCCATTCATACATCGGATCACAGTACATCGCGGGGTACAACATACAAATCAAGCAAACACACACACACACACACACACACACACACACACACACACACACACACCCCTTCCAGTGGTAGAAGAAATTATTAAGAAACTTCCTCAAAAAAAATTTTATTAAGAAACAGTGCACTCTTTATTCCAGTTCCCATGAAAAGCTGTCACTCGGCCTTCCAGGATGACATGGGAGGGGTCTCAGAATCCTTCCAAGTGTTGAGGAAATCATGGTAGCGATCGCCCGCAACGTCCGCCGATGCGTAGGACTCAAGCTCGGCCATCTCCTCTGGGGCGAGCTTCACGGACAGCGCCGCCACATTCTGGTTGAAGTTGTCGACCTTTGTGGTTCCTGGTATGGGGCACACATCGTTCCCCTGGTGGTGAACCCAGGCAAGTGCGAGCTGCGACGCCGTGCACCCCTTCCTCGCCGCCATCACGCTAACCCGCTCAAATACCATGGTGTTCTTCTCAAGGTTTTCAGCTTGGAATCTTGGTAAGTCCTGAATAAATGTGTTGAGCATTGGTGGGTTAGCAACTTAGAACAGAAGTAATAGTCTCAAAATCAAGATTTCTTGTGCAAAGAGAAGGATTTGTCAAATATACGAGAGCGAACTAGGCAGACGTGCTTATAACAGACCTTGCGGAAGTCTTGTTCAGACAGCGTGTCGACCAGCTTTGGCCCACTAGAGAAGAACCCTCTACCCAACGGGCTGTACGCCACAATTCCAATGCCAAGTTCCCTGAGATTATGAGCAGGAACAAAATTCAAACGATAGGAAACCAAAAATGATCGTCATGATTGAGCATGAAAATGTACGTACCTGCAAGTAGGGATTATGTCTTCCTCGACGTCTCTCGACCACAACGACCACTCTAGCTGGACGGCGGTTATGGGATGAACCGCGTGCGCTCTTCGGATGGTCGACGCCGATGCTTCGGACAACCCAATGTATTTTATCTTCCCCTCTTCAACCAGTTTCTTGAGTTCACCCATCTGTGGATGCCAAGCGTGTAAATTTCTCTCATTGAGTGTAGTATCTGACATACGGGTGAGCGTCACCGTGGGGTCTCAGTTTGGTGCATATGGTCAACACGCGTTGGTTTGACTAGTCAACGGGATTGGGTTGAACTGAGGTTGACTCACTCACCGTGACCTCGATGGGCACGCTGACGTCGACGCGGTGCTGGTAGTAGAGGTCGATGCATTCCACGCCGAGGCGCCGGAGGCTGCCCTCGCACGCCGCGCGCACGTACGCCGGGTCGCCGCGGATCGCCCGCGCGCCGTCGGCGCCGGCGAGGATGCCGAACTTGGTCGCCAGCTGCACCTTGCCCCTCACCCCGCCCTGCAGCGCCTTGCCGAGGAGGAGCTCGTTGGTGTGCGGGCCGTAGATGTCGGAGGTGTCGAGGAGGGTGACGCCGGCGGCGACGGCGTGGTGGATGAGCGCGACCATGTCGGGCTCGGGCTTGGGCGGCCCGTAGCCGGAGCACCAGCAGCAGCCGCCATTGTTGCAGGTCCCTGGATCCTGTGGCTACTGTACTGGATTAGTAGATCGTTGAGTGAAGTGGAGAGGCCTGCACCTTCCACCTTCATTTATACAGCTTAGAAGGGCACCATGGCGTCAGGGATTAGGTGACCCTGCGGCTGCTAAGCACCGTCCTATCTTAACTTATTTGTGCCGCAGGTTGTTGCTCTGCAACTTTAATAATGGCGGCTCCGGAATGTTCGCTCCCCATCGTGCATACAATATATACAGCATTGCAAAAGACACGGAGAAGTTCGAGTGTTTCTATCAATATCTGTTCATCCAGTTCTCCTGATTGGGGATTCAATATTGAGGAAAGTGGGGTTGGTGACTAATGGGCATCATTAGCAGGTAGCATTATCTTCCAGCTCCACCAACCCGTCTTGTTAGTACTCCTATATTTTTTTTGCAATGACCACCAAGTCGCTTTCACAGGTCAGCATTTTTTCTTCCTTGCTTGCTTCTGTTTTATGAGGGCAGATGTTGATCCTGGCGTGCAGATTCTTTAGCTCTCATCATATGATCCACCGTAGATGTACGTACGATATCACAAAAGATGTCGCCAAGTTTAGAGCGTTTCTCACCGTTCGCTCGTCAGCCTTTGACAAGGTCACGTAAGGCACTGAACCTGAATCCATATCATCTCGTCCAACGTCCAATTACAGGCAACAGAAAACATTCGCCCCTGGTATTTCAGAATTCCCGAACCTTAAACAGGGAATCAAGTATGCGTACATAGGCGCCTCGGCCTCGACTACTCCCTATGCTGTCACTGTGGCCTTCCTTGTGTGCTCCTTCTGGTGTACATTTACAGCCTCTTGAAAAGAAAGCAGCGAGCCGCTGGCCATGGAGCCAGCCAAGCTAGGCCATCAGCTAGCGCCGCAGCACTATGTTGATCTCGTCATCGTCCGAGCTGCCTAGGTCCAGCTCAATCGTGTTCCCCGAAGGGTTGTTCACCTTTCTCCTCTTGGCCTCTTGTTCCTGCTTCTGCGAGGCCGGTTTGGGCGCTCCTACCTTGGCGCCAGAAGATGCCGGCCTGCACGTAAATCAAGGTCGTTTGGTTGAAAAGAATTGCTCCAAGGAGCGGTGAAGGCTACAAACCAGGGGGCATGCTGCGGCTCACCTTCTGCCTGAGCTCAGCTTCTCTGAGAGGGTGCTCCAGGTCGACATCGGCTTCTGTACAACTGTCGAAGTACTGTTGCTCACGAGATTCGGTTCCGTGCCGCCTGGTCAATGCAAAAGGTAGATCAGTTTCCATTGCGAGGTGACATCGGCAAATTTTGCAGTGTGTAGGTTTTTTTTCTTTATCGAAAGGGAGGTTGGAACCCCCGGCCTCCGCATCAATGTGATGAACACAATCATTTTTATTAAAGTTGATCTAAGGCAGTTGCAGTGTGAAGATGAAACTTGCATCAAACTACTACAGCTACAAATGAAATGTGGGGGATGTGTTTTTTACCTGTGACATGGGAGAGGAACCTTATACCCTGAGAGTTGTTCTTAGTGGTCACTTTATCTGCATTACTGCAACGAAATGTCGGAATTAAGGAACAACATACTTAGCATCACAAGTGCCTCCATTTCATGCTATTACAAGGATTGATGCACTTTCAGTCATTAGTCTGTCAACATATGCTAGAGGACCCTTTTAGACCTCACATTTGGACAGTACAATCGTTTATGGAATAATTAACACTAGTATCTGTGTATTTCACAGTTCAGGCTATCGTTTTGTGCATGGTTGAAGTTTATGTTCGTCAGAGGATATAAGGAGAAAAGATGAACAAACACAAGTGCTTAAAACACCTTAAAGCCCCTGATTGTAAACACACATAATATCTACTGAATAAAGAATTATTTTGACCTAAAATAATACCTTAAAGCCCTTTTTAACCCATCGACTGACAGTACTTTCAGTGGACGTGTTGGATTTCTTGGATCGGAACGCTCTGAGGGAGGCTTCACCATGTAAATCCCATTGGAACGAAGTTTGGAAGCAAACTGGAAGTTTCTGAAGAATTAAAAAATGTACAGAATCATGTGGATATGGTCGATGAGGAACCATTCGGGAATACAAGAGAAGCTATGATTGTTCTTTTTGGGATTCACTTACCCACCCTTAAGCTCCACTCTGCCAGTAGAGTACTTCTGTGATGATGTGTTCTGCCAATAGGAAACACACATAATTAATCCACATTGCATGCCTATCTGCTTCAGATGCAAAATAGGGAGTTATTAATGTTCCATACCGAGCAATGATATTTGCAGTATGGTCCCTTGCGCCTAAAAAGGAACAGGGTATGTTCAGGGTCAGAAACAGCATTTATCTAAACCACATGTACATCTGTTCTTTTGGCCTTAGTCATAATGTAAATGAAATGCTGTGAAATTGGCTCTCCAAAAAAGCATAGCACCATGTGAATTTGATAACAATTTGCTTCCACTGTTGAAAATTTCTTATCTAAAAGCAACAACAGCAATGCCACTATTTCTTTAGGAGGTTGTACGGTGCCACTGTTTCTTTAGGAGTTTGTCACCAAGTCACAGTTCATGTCCTAGATAATCATATCGGAAAATCCATACAAATAACCCGCTGAACCCTTGATTCAGCGAATTGATCATGGTCATCAACCAGAAAGACAATGTGCATACCGCTAATCTATGATATGGTTGCCATGACCCTTACACCTTGACCAGGGTCAGAGCATAGTCCGTAGGAGGCAATAGTGTGTCTAAATGGGCTTCATGTTTTTCAGTCTCAGCACATATCACACTCCAGATAAGTGTTAATATCTCAGAGGAGATGACCACAGAATTTCCTGAGTGTTCAAGTAGAGTCAGTATTCAGTAGTTTCTAATTTCAACATATTCCTGGATCTTATTGGCAATGTGCAACTACAGTTTTTCAGAGACAATGTGCACACCACTAATCTTTGATATGGCTGCCATGACCCTCACACCTTGACCAGGGTCTGAGCATCAGTCCATAGGAGGCAACGGTGTGTCTAAATGGACTTCATTTCTTTTTTCAGTCTTAGCACATATCGCACTCCAGACAAGTGTTAATATCTCAGAGGAGATGACCGCAGGATTTCCCCAGTATCCAAGTACAGACAGTACTCGGTAGTTTCTACTTTTACATCTTCCTGGCTCTTATTATTGGCAGTGTGCAACAGTTTTTCAGAGACAATCTCATCATTCAGGAAGAAGTACATACTTGTTTGTGGCCATGGTGCAGGCCATCCCATCTTTCCTCGTCCCTTTGCAGATGCTGAAATCGGCCGAGACGCCCATCTTCATCATCTGCCCCACTGAGCCAACGCTCACCGAGAACCCTTGCCCCTGCAAGAACATCGTCCACCAACAATGAATCAATTCAGCATACACCCTCAAGGCATCAGTTGATCCACCCAAGATAGGAAAGAAAAATGTGAGCAAGCATAGTACCCCCTTGTCCATGCGGACGCTGCCGTTGAACAGCGCAAAGACGTCGCCGACGGCGCCGCCGGAGTAGTGGGTGTGGGCGTCCCCGAAGAGGAACACCGACACCTCGGAGTCGTCCAGCGCGCCCATCTTCCAGATGCTGTAGTCCTTCCCCTGCGCGCTCACCCGCTTCGTGCCCTTGTCCAGCACCACGCCGGCGGTCGCCCAGCAGCCGGAGAAGAATTCCCCGCCGGCCAGGCTCCTGCCCCCTCAAATCGATGAGTTTCCGAGTACAAATGTCCATTTCTACGAGAGAGAAAGGGGGGGGGGGGGGGGGGGGGGGCGTACTTGAACGCGGAGATGCGGACGAATCGGATGTCGGCGAAGCGGTTGGCGATCTCGAGCGGCGAGACGGCCATGTGCTTGATGCGGAGGCCGGAGTAGGTGTCGACGAGGGTTTGGCTGGATTTGGGGATCTTGGGGCGGCTGGGGCCTGAGCCGGAGGTGGAGGCCGGGACGGCCTCGATGTAGTCCTTGACGGCGTCGCGGAAGACGGACATGTCGGTGCCGCCCGGGCGCGCCACGGCCCTCGGGGGCGTGAAGGCGCCGTAGCCAGCGGCGGCGGCGGCGGCGGGGCGCGAGGGGGAGGACGGAGGGGTCTCGAGGACGGCCTGGTCGCCGTCCTCGTCCAGCGACAGGAGCAGGTCCAGGTCGTCGCCGGCGTCCGCCATGACTGCGGCGAGGTGCGTAGGGTGGAACAATTGGAATCTGTGTGTGCCGCAGAAAGAGAGAGAAACGCGATTTACCGGCGGCGAGGGAGGCGGGAAACCTAAGAATTTGGGGAGAAGTATTGGAGGGAAAAGCAAATGGCAACGCCCGTACGCAATATAAGGATTGTTTGCCGAAGTTGCCATCGAAGGGCGTTTGGTCTAGTGGTATGATTCTCGCTTTGGGTGCGAGAGGTCGCGAGTTCGATTCTCGCAACGCCCCATTTTTCTGAAAAATAATCAATCCTTTTTTTTTAGCCTTTGCCTTCCATTGCGTCAGGTTGAATACAAGAAGCAAAGCATTTGCAATCCAAATTTTGACAACGCGACCGTCGGTGAGAAATTAAACAAAAAAAAACGTCAATAAGTTACAAAATATCTCGAAAGAAATTATATGTGGAATGAAATACTCTTGAACTCCTTTTCTCTTTCTCGGTGCGACAAGTTGCTCATCCAAGGGCATCTCCAACGGCAACCCGCAAATTTGCTCCGTCATCCGTCCGCAGACACGGGTGCGGGAGGACGCCATCCAACGCTAGCCGCATACATTTTGACAACAACTCGAACCAACCGGCCGAAATTCGATCAAATCGCGAATTGATATAAACATGACGGATTTCATTACATTTACATCAACTAAGCGGAGCTCGTCCGGCTAGGTCTAAATGGTCGTCGACGCCCGCTCCCCATGTCCGGCCATGAACCAAGAGAACTGAAGTTTCGCCTTTTCCAGCTCTGCCTCGGCGCTCTTCGGCTCTGCCTCTGTAACCTCGGCGTCCTGAGCCACGGGAAGCGAAGATGTCCGCCTCTCCATCGACGCCAAGCGGCTAATCGGCCGACGATGTTCAGCCCACGAAGCTTGGCGTCGACGTGAGGGGAGGAGCGGTGGCCTTCCTGGGACCCGAGTGGCGGCAACCTTGCTGCCGGGGCGCCCGTGGACGTGCCGGCTTCGTGGTCGTCGTGATGGGGCGCGGTCTCGACGATGTCCTCCGCCTCGTCGTCGGTCTAACCGAACACCGCCTTGCTTGCGTCGTCACTCTTCTTGTAGGCGGCTGCCACCTCCGCCACCCGCTGGCGGTACCGCCAACAGGCGAGGCGGATCTCGTGGGTGGAGCAGCAGGACTCGAGCAGCGCCTCCTGCTCCGCCAGGTCCGCGTCTGGTGTGACAGCTCTGCAAGCGGCAAGCTGCTCCTCCGTCTGCACGTGCTCCTGCAGGAGGTGGTGTTGTAGGTGGCGTCGCCCTGTGCCTCCGGGAACTGCTCCTCCCGCTCCTCTCCCGCACCATGTCCATGTAATAGGCACGAGCCTCGCCGATGGTCATGGTGCAATGCACAGGTGAGGGTGGCGCCGGTACGTCGACCGTAGCGTCCTCCATTGGGACGTCGTCGTCCTCTGGGTGCCTGCCGGCCAGCCAGCCGGTAGAAATGGCGGCCATGTCCTTCTTCTAGTCCGACGTAAGCCCGTCCCAGAGAGCTTTGGCGGGGGACGAATCCGTGGTGGGAGTGTTGCAGAGAGGGGGCAGAGGTGGGTGACTGGGGCTATGGCCGGGGCACCGGTTTTTATAGCAATGGTGGGTGGGAGAGGAACGGACGGCTGGCGCCGGAGGAAACACCGCGGCAGCCGCGTGCCATCAATGTGGGTGGCAAACAGACAGACGGGCAACCGTCGTGTCGTTTGAGTGTGCAGTAGTCGCCTGCACCGCGAAGTGCCGCGGGCGGCGCGCCGCTTCAATGTCGTCGCCAGTGAGCGGTCGCGTCTGCTCTGGCCTGGCATGAATGCAGCCGCTGGCGCTCTGGAGTGGCGCAACCCAAAAATGCACGGGAGAGGGGAGGGGTCTTTGGTGGGCCATGATGGTCAGAAGCGGGCGTGGATCCGTCCGCACTCCCGCAAAGCCCCTTCCCCCCACGTTGTCTCCGGTTTGCGGGAGAAATCACGTCCGGGCCGCTCCATGGACCGATACAAGCCCGCATTGGATAGCTTCCGTGGTCCTGACAGCGCGGTCCGGACGGACAGGCAGTTGCGGGTCCGCCTGGGAGATGCCCTAAACCATTGCTTCAAAACAAGCTAGAGTTTCATCTTCCATTGGGAAGAGCCACATGGACTTACAACTGCGTAATATTTACATCAAGCAGGGGGAGTTCAAAACAGGAAGGTTTATGCAATGGGAGTTCTAGAATCTATAGGCTTCGAAGGGAATTTTGAATGTTCAATCAGCTGGAAAATATTCGTTGAAAACCACACTCATGTCAAAAACACTGAAAACTGAAAAACCAAGTTCAGAAAGTTTCAGATGATAATAATAAAAAAAATCAATATGTTGAGAAGTTGATTTCTACAAATGCTAATCAATCACATTCGTGAGCATGAAAAACAATCAACAGATAAATAAACGATAGAACCAGAAAAAACCCTATCCATGTTTGAATCTGTTGTTGTTTTCATAACTCACAAATACATCGAGTTTGAGCTTGAAATTTCACTTGAGTATAGAATGTAGACGAGTTTGCATTACAAAAAATGTCCATACGGTCCAAAAGAGGATCGGCGACCACTATCATTGTGATAATGGAACAAGACATATGCATTACAAATTGTTTAACTTACATACAGCTGCATCAGAAATTTGGCAATATGAACTTGTCACTCTTGTCAAGATGAGATGTACAAAACAAGCAGCAGAAGGCTTGAGGATGCCCCACAAACATGATAAAACATTTACAGGACATCGTCATGGAATTTATTCTGTCAGCACAACTGTTCTTTTGCACCAAATTTGGAGTTCGCTAAACTATCCCTCGTGGTTATTCAGCACCTACTGTGATGGTTAACATGAAACAGCACAGAACAGCAACAAAAGAAGAAAGAGGTGAGGAAAGGAAAATACATCTTCGAGCCGATCGGCGCCCAGCAGTTTCATTCACGTTTACGTATCGATTCCCTACGATCCAGATCAAGCACACACGCCTCAACGAAGCTATAATCACAACAAGCGACACACAATGCATCGACGCGAGTTCGAAACCAAACGGGATGAAGAGACAGTGAGTGCAGGAGCCCAGAGAAGGTGCCGATCTCTCTATTTATTCTGGATCACCCTTTTTGTGGCACCTCACTTGCACCGCCAGTGTGGCCGTCGTCGTGGGGCAGTTGATGTCCGCACCGTAAAACGTGTGCAGCACTGGCAGCACGCACCCCTTCTTGCCGAGGCATTCCTGTGCATATACTCCAGAGATCAACCGGCAACCATAGGCAGGAACAAACAAAATGTGATCCAGGATAAGCTACAGTGTTACATATGATGCGCATTGTTAAGGGGGGAATGCCTGTACCTTCTCGACGATATCCTTCGCATTGGGAGTGTGGCAGGTGCCTGTAGTGAAGTTGGCGCATGACCCCACCGGGTTGCCGAAGCTGGCAAAGACTACCTCCTGGATGGTCTTCTTCGGGGGGCAGTTCAAGAATCCGCGAGTGTTGTGGTCTTCGGCTATGAGCTTGATCTGGCCTCCATGCTCGTCCCATGGCTTTATCTGCGCAGGGTTGTGCTCCGAGATGAACACGCAGATGTCATCTCTCCTCACTGTCTTGATTTGTATGCCTTCCGGCTTGCCAAGCTCCTCCTCAAATACAACCAATAGGTTGTTCTTGGATTTCAAAAATGGCCGTGGAATATGGTACCTAAAAGGAAAATTAGTAAGTTGAAGAGTGAAAATACATTTTGTAGGCCAATAAAGGAATGGGTTGTTGAGCAGCGCAGAACTTGCATACACTGCCTGGGAAGCGACTTTGCCAGGAGTTATGAATGACGTCCAGTAGCGACCCATGCCTTCACCGTTCACGTATATCATACCCTTGCACATAGAAGTCATGTCAAGGACAACAGGATCGTCCCCGTCTGGCTCGTCAAAGTACCTCTGACATGACATGAAAACAGACAGTGACACTGAGAGTTGGAAACTAAGATTGAAGAGACTGAATGTATGATGATCCTTTTCGTGGCCCGGCTTACCTTGTACCAGGTGACAGCCTGTCCACTCACGGCCGGTACCCACTTAACAGCGCCCATGCCTTTCTCCGTGTAAATCTCCTTCGCCTCACCCTCCAATTTGGCCTGGTTAAAACAAGCATGGAGGTGATCATTTCTTAGTACTCCCTCCGTTCCATATTACTTGTCGCTGATTTAGTACAAAGTTGTACTAAATCAGCGACAAATAATATGGAACGGAGGGAGTATATCAGTGCATTATGCCTTGAGGAGCGAAAGTGTATCCTTTTCTCAAATACCAAGCGCAATAGCATGTACCTTATGGCCCCAGCCATTGACTTGCAAATCTAAGGTTCCCGTGTTGAGTCCCTGTACTGTGCAATCCTGAATGCCACCCTTTAGTTCAACGAGTTCACCACCACTGTCCTGCAAACAAGAGCAAAATGTGCAAATTGAACTATGACTGGTCAGGATTCCGTGTGCAACCACCACCTAGCTAGCCAGCTAGGGCCTGAAACACTTAGATATTATTACCTTCATTCCCATGGATGATGACAGTATCGCGACATGGTTGACACCCAATCTTAGGTTAATGGGTCTGTCAAACGTGAAACCCTTCTCTTTCTTGGTTCCATGACCATTCCCTGCATTCATGGTGGTTATGAGGTCTCTTTTTAGTACAATTGTTAGTGCTTGCAATTGGTATCTGCTTTTGGCTAGACAAGATTATTACAGAGTTGGGCATGTTACCTGCAAAGGCATCATTGACAAATGCTACCAATGCATGTGAATTGCTTTTGACTGCAAGCACAGGCCGGATGTCACCCCTGATGGGCAAATCATCTGCCTCCAAGCGAAAGCTGCACGGTTGTTGTAAACAAACACAAATAGTGAATTCACCATTTTGCTACCTGTGGGAAAATATAAAGTATAAATGCTCATAATACTGAGCTTAAATGAAGGTGTGATGAAATTAAGAAACAACACCTTGTGGTGTACCACAAATAGTCACTTTGGTCTTTGGTCTGGTTATACTGCTCCAAGGGTTCCTTGTTCCTGATATTAGTTTGTTTATACCTCGGAATCACCTCTGAGAACATCTCCCAAACACTGTTCTTGGTCGCCTTCTCGGCTTTATGGAATGACCTTTCACTATGTTGAACAAACACCTAGCATAACATATGCATAACACAAGTCAGGAATGTATGCTCTTTATCACCACTGAAGCAATGTCCTTACTAATTAGATGCAAGTGCATACGGTGCACATACTCTCTTTGTGTTGTACACCACATGCTTGCAGTCTGCAAGGAGGGAAACTGAGCGGCTCGGAATGTAGTACTTCTCCCCTCGGAAAACCACAGTTCCGTCCTCCCCTGTATTGTTGTTGGAGAGGAAAGCCAAGCATAGCTTTTCCTCAGGAATCTCGAAGTTGCGTGCCTGCACGTGCAGGAAACTAATCAGACCAGAAGAAAATTGACTGTTCAATAACAGAACACTGTCACACAGAACATCTCAAGTTTTTTCGTGCAGAAATGATGGAAGCAGTTGTTCCCAACCTCATACCCCACACCCAATAGCTCGAATGATTGTTTCCCCTCAAGGAAAGCTCTGCTGTATGACTTGATTACATTGTGCAGGTCCCTGAGATGCCCATATTTGGGCGCCTTCGGCATACCTGGATGAGTACATTGACCGAATAACTGATTGTTAGACACAATCGAGGCAACAGATGGAACCAGGAAAGCTTGAAATGTACAATTGAGCCAATCTAACCGTATTCATCAATGGGACCTTCATCATAATATCCAGTCAACACATAGGAAGCACCCGTCCTTCCAAAATTTGTTCCACCATAATACTGTTCAAAACAAGTTACCATGCAACTCCATGAAAAGTTCTAGTATTTTCTCTGTGGCGATTTGAATGCATATCATTGCAAAAATGCAAATGGATAAGCATACCATGTAGTAATTTACCAATGTCCCACCCTTGGCAAAAAAACGTAACACGGAATATGCAATGTCCTCTGCTGAACGCTGAGCTAAATCATTACCGAATGCTCTGAACCTGTGTATTCCAAGAAGTTACTCTTCATATTAATGTAAAAAAAATTTACTTGATGATAGATAGCATGTCTCTTATGATTTCCACTACCAAAATGTTCAGTATGGTGGTATCACTGTAAGGGAAATATGTTGTAAATATTTGGTTAATGACACATAAGATATCATAGTATGGCAGTATCATCTTTAGAGGAATAAGTTGAAAATATTTTGCGTGATCCACTCTCAACATTATAATGGTAATTTCTTTTTCTTTTTTGACGCGTCAACGGCGGGTTTACGCCTGCCTGAACCATGTGTCCCCACATGTTCAGTATGGTGGTATCACTGTAATGGTAATTTCACATAAAGTGTACGCAAATGCAGTTAATATGTTTGGATGATAAAAAAGTTGACGGGTGCAACATCTTCCTTTCCATAAGCATCAATGACATACCAATTTTGGAAAACAAGTAGAATGTTGAGTATGAAAAACTTGAACTTACTGTGCAGTCCAGTTCTCAGTCCAAAGGCGGGGTTTATTTTCGTCTTTCATTATCCATGTGTCCCCACAGTGCCTTCCGTTGCAGGTAGGAATCTAGTGAGAGCGAGGCACATATTAAGAGATGGAGACAAGGGAATACACTCTGGATCAAACATTCTCATTTACAATAGTTGTTCAAATCTACAGCCTGTTTGGGGCGCAGGGTTTCCAGACAAGCGGTTCAACTTTTACAGGATCTCAGTTCCCTTCTCAAATGGGGCCATGATTAAAAAAATTGATGTGTTTTTACCATTTATAATAGCATGCCTTAAGATGTTCACCACATGTTTGGTAAAAGAGTTACCACTACACCAGGAGCCGTAGATTGCTTGCACATTATCCATGGGACTCCAATGTTGGTGCTAATGGCCATTTCACCAGCCCATTCAAGGTACTTGTCACCTTCAGTTATATGATCCTTTTTAATATTTCCATACTCATTCTCGATCTGTGAAATTTGCACGGCGCATGAATAACGGGCATGCAATAAACAGATGTAGGTTTAACATCATCATATATACAGGTAGAATTTAACTGACCTGGGCTAGAATAACGTGCCCTCCTTGAGATGCGAACATATTCTCATCCTTCAACATTTGCACTATGAATCTCACAAACTTCTCCATTTCTCTCTGCATTACAAAACACCGGCGGTCATCTGTCTAAAACTCTTGGCACAAATGCACATACACCTAGCTACCAGGCTCTTGCAACCGTGTGAGTGATTGATTGCCATTACCTTGTAAGGCTCGTTGTTGGCGCGGAATATTATGTGTGGAATCTCCCTGAGCCAATAGGGCAATGCACTGAAGTGAAAACAAACAGAAGCAGCCACATGAGACGAGCATACACACCAGGATTGCATTGCATTGCAGACCATAAAATTGGCCACATTACAATTAAAACTGAAAGTGAAACATATTTTGGCAGATTAACAGACCCGTGATTCCATTCTCCCTGGATGAATGGGCCGATGCGCACGATGGCGTACATGCCGAAGCTCTGGATCAGCTTGAGGAACTTGATCATGTCGTTCCTGCCTTCGAAATTGTACTGCGGTGCATGTGCATGCAACGGGTGAGCTGCATGTGTTTTGTTTTGAGGCGGCGGCGGCGGCGGCGGCGGAGGGTGTGCGTGCGTACCTTGCCGGGTTCGGGCTCGTGGGCGTTCCAGAAGACGTAGGTCTCGATGGTGTTGAGGCCGCCTTCCTTGGCGATCTTGAGCAGCCTGGGCCACATCTGCGGGGGGCTGCGCGGGTAGTGGATGGCGCCGGAGAAGAAGAGCTCCCGCCTGCCGTCGATCATGAGGGAGTACCTGTCGTAGGTGACGGTCGTCCCCTTCTTCGTCAAGTTCCACTTGGGCCTGGTCGCCTCCGCCGCGCCCGCGAGGAGCGCGGCGACCACGGCCACGGCCAGAACGAACGCCGCGGCGGCGGTCATGTGGGCCAGCGAGGTGGGGGGAGGGGGATGTGGGGACGGGGAGTAGGGGTGGCCACACTAGCGAGGGGCCGCGGGAGGAGGGCGACGCTTTGAAGGGCGGGGCCCCGGGGGGCGTTGCGCGGGAGCGGCCGCCCGGCATTGCGGCGGTGGCGAGCGGTGGTGAACGGCTGCGAGGGCCGGGGATCGCGGCGGTTTCTTTTTCTTCCTTTTTTCGTTGATTTTCGTTTTTCTCACTCCTGCCGTCTAGTACTGTAAGCCACACATTCCCATTCCCATCTAAAGAAACACTCCCTCCGCAGGACTTTCTCAACCAAATATTCTCTCCATTCTCCGTGTTGAAAATAACTTATCCGATTGTTTCTTCAAAATGCACATTCAAGCTATATTTTTTTTTAATAAGTGATTCATCCGAGGTCCTAAATTCGACTGGCCTGCCTGCGTGGTGCTTTGACCGCAGCCATGTCGACAGGGTCATGCGGCGGGAGATTTCCCATGCCTGCCGGTTGGGCATTTTTGCATCGCCCCTCGTAAGATGCCTTCTTTTCATTCCCTAGTCCCTAGGTCTTCTCCCCCACATCCCCGTCAGGTAGTATCCCCCCTGCGGCTCCCGTGTCGTCCCCAGCGGGCGACCCGGGGGCGACTAAGGTTTCCCCCCGGCGCCACCACCCCTTCCAACATCTCCTCCCCTCGACGCCACCTGAGGGACGCTAGGCAAGCCTCGGTGGCCGCCGATGAAGGTGGCGGCGAGGCCTCTCGTTGCTTCGTTCCCCTTGCGAAGGACCCCGGACTCTGGGCGGCGGCCCCGGTCGGCGAGGCGGCGCAGTCTCTGCGGCAGGCAGCGTGCGCGGGACGTGATGGCCGGCGCCCTCGGCTGCTCGGGCGGCGTGGATCCGACCGGTGGTGGTCGTGGCGCGGCTTCTTCCGCTCCAGATCTGAAGGTCGAGCTGCTCCTCCTCCTCTACTCACTCCTCCCCTCCGGCTGTATCCAATCTGCAGCTTTGGCTGCCGTTTCCGGTGCCGGCAGGGTGCCGGTGGCATAGCTCGAGTCCGGGGGAAACCCTTGGCCGGATCTCCGACCACGACGGTGATGGCGCGTACGCGCATCGCCTTTCTCCTTCGAGGCACCGTTGAGGACTCCCCTATCCATCCCTGTCCCAGATCCCGAGTGAAAGCCCAAAACTGGTCTCGGGTTGGGCGGTGGCGGCATCCTGCGCGTCGTTCCCTCCTTGGAGGTGCCGCCTTGGGTTGTCTGGTTATCCGGGTGAGTGGTGTCGAGGTAGGAGAGCGCTCGTCGGCTGCGAGTCCAAGCAGAGGCTTCCCAAGCTTTGCCCTTGGGTCTTTGCAGCTGGTTTCCTTCTGTTCTCGGTTGCCCCGGGCAGGTGGCAATGCAGCTAGTGGTGTGCCTACGGCAATGGTGAGGACTGTGAGCTATGCCTGCTCTGGGTTTCGACCGGCACCTATTCTTGCTCTAGGGTGAGGGCCCAACGACCCGATGGTGCGGCGCCTTCGAGCCTAGCTGGCGAGAGGATTGGGGTCTTCTTCGACGTTGGAAGACAGGTTTCGTGATCCCAATCCCATGATCTGGCTGCGCTCAGTACTTGCAGGCCTTTGGCTGATCCTTGAGCCTTCTCTGCTTCCATGTTCTTGGTGCCGATGTGCAGCGGGCTTCGACATTACTTGCAGGTCTTTCATGTCTCTTTCTTTGTGTGCAGTAGTGTGTGTTGCGTTGTAAGCTGCTCAGTCAGCTCTTGTATCTTTTGGTCGCTCTTGCTTGATGGCTTGTGTAATCCTGGCCGGTTGATGGCTTTGTTAATTCAAAGTCGGGCTCCCCTTGAGCCTTCGTTCTAAAAAAAGGTCTTCTCCCCCACCGCCTTCTGGTATGGCGAAGATCAGAGTCGATGGCGCCGTGTCAAGGAACCATAATGAGGGTTTCTTTAGTGTGGTCTGCAGAGACTTTTCAGGTCTATTCTTGGGCTCCTCTGTCATCAAGATACCAGGTATTACACACCCCACGACATTGAAGGCATTAGCATGCTGAGAGGCACTTGCACTTGCTTTGGACTTATCATTATCGCATGTGACCATCGCTTCTAACTATCAAGGTGTGGTCCATGATATCAATCGGTAAACTGGTGGTGTGTATGCAAGCATCGTCATGGAGATAACAACGACATCTAAATCTTTTAACCATTGTACCTTCATCTTCGAGGGTAGTGAAGGAAATATGCCCTAGAGGCAATAATAAAGTTGTTATTTTATATTTCCTTATTCATGATAAATGTTTTTATTCATGCTAGAATTGTATTGATCGGAAACCTAAATACATGTGTGAATACATAGACAAACACCGTGTCCCTAGTAAGCCTCTACTTGACTAGCTTGTTAATCAAAGATGGTTAAGGTTTTCTAACCATGAACATGAGTTGTCATTTGATAACGGGATCACATCATTAGGAGAATGATGTGATGGACAAGATGTTGGGATCTATGGTAGGGTGCGTCGACTGCAAATTAAAATTTCCTACACGCACAACAACCAAGAACATGCTACGGGAGATGGATCATAGATCATTACCACCAGACGCGCAGTGCCGTGCAGCGGAAGAAGAGTTGAGGCAGCGCGTTCCCAAAGTCGTCTCACGTTCCCGGAGTCGTCTCCTCCTCTTGCCGGTCTCCCATGTAACCGATCGGATCCCGCTTACAGGTTCGTCGGAGCCGTGCAAGTGCACCGCCTCTAATGGTATTGAAGGAAATATGCCCTAGAGGCAATAATAAAGTTATTATTTATTTCCTCATATCATGATAAATGTTTATTATTCATGCTAGAATTGTATTAAGCGGAAACATAATACATGTGTGAATACATAGACAAACATAGTGTCACTAGTATGCCTCTACTTGACTAGCTTGTTAATCAAAGATGGTTGAGTTTCCTAGCCATAGACATGAGTTGTCATTTGATTAATGGGATCACATCATTAGGAGAATGATGTGATTGACTTGACCCATTCCATTAGCATACCACTTGATCGTTTAGTATGTTGCTATTGCTTTCTTCATGACTTATATATACATGTTCCTATGACTATGAGATTATGCAACTCCCGTTTACCGGGGGAACACTTTGTGTGCTACCAAACGTCACAACGTAACTGGGTGATTATAAAGGAGCTCTACAAGTGTCTCCGAAGGTACTTGTTGAGTTGGCTGATACGTCTCCAACGTATCTATAATTTATGAAGCATTCATGCTATATTATTATCTATTTTGGATGTTTATGGGTTTATTATACACTTTTATATTATTTTTGGGACTAACCTATTAACCGGAGGCCCAACCCAAATTGCTGTTTTCTTGCCTATTTCAGTGTTTCGAAGAAAAGGAATATCAAACGGAGTCCAGACGGAATGAAACCTTCGGGAGAGTTATTTTTTGAACAGAAGCAATCCAGGAGACTTGGAGTGCACGTAAGGGAAGCAATGAGGAAGCCACGAGGCAGGGAGGCGCGCCCAACCCCCCTGAGCGCGCCCCCACCCTCGTGGGCCCCTCGTGGCTCCCCTGACCGATTTTTTTCCGCCTATATATGTCGATATACCCTAAAAACATCGGGGAGCATAATAGATCGGGAGTTCCGCCGCCGCAAGCCTCTGTAGCCACCAAAAACCAATCGGGGCCCTGTTCTGGCACCCTGCCGGAGGGGGGATCCCTCACCGATGGCCATCTTCATCATCCCGGCGCTCTCCATGACGAGGAGGGAGTAGTTCACCCTCGGGGCTGAGGGTATGTACCAGTAGCTATGTGTTTGATCTCTCTCTCGTGTTCTTGAGGTGATACAATCTTGATGTATCACGAGCTTTGCTATTATAGTTGGATCTTATGATGTTTCTCCCCCTATACTCTCTTGTAATGGATTGAGTTTTTCCTTTGAAGTTATCTTATCAGATTGACTCTTTAAGGATTTGGGAACACTTGATGTATGTCTTGCCGTGCTTATCTGTGGTGACAATGGGATATTCACGTGATCTACTTGATGTATGTTTTGGTGATCAACTTGCGGGTTCAATGAACTTATGCATAGGGGTTGGCACACGTTTTCGTCTTGGCTCTCCGGTAGAAACTTTGGGGCACTCTTTGAAGTACTTTGTGTTGGTTGAATAGATGAATATGAGATTGTGTGATGCATATCATATAATCATGCCCACGGATACTTGAGGTGAAAATGGACTGTCTAGGTGACATTAGGGTTTTGGTTCATTTGTGTCTTAAGTTGTTATTCTAGTATGAACTCTATGATAGATTGAACGGAAAGAATAGCTTCGTGTTATTTTACTACGGACTCTTGAATAGATCGAGCAGAAAGAATAACTTTGAGGTGGTTTCGTACCCTACCATAATCTCTTCCTTTGTTATCCGCTATTAGTGACTTTGGAGTGACTCTTTGTTGCACGTTGAGGGATAGTTATATGATTCAGTTATGTTATTATTGTTGAGAGAACTTGCACTAGTGAAAGTATGAACCTTAGTCCTTGTTTCCTAGCATTGCAATACCATTTACGCTCACTTTTCCCACTTGTTACCTTGCTGTTTTTATATTTCAGATTACAAATACTCATATCTACCATCCATATTACACTTGTATCACCATCTCTTCGCTGAACTAGTGCACCTATACTATTTACCATTGTATTGGGTGTGTTGGGGACACAAGAGACTCTTTGTTATTTGGTTGCAGGGTTGCTTGAGAGAGACCATCTTCATCCTACGCCTCGCACGGATTGATAAACCTTAGGTCATCTACTTGAGGGAAATTTGCTACTGTCCTACAAACCTCTGCACTTTGAGGCCCAACAACGTCTACAAGAAGAAGGTTGTGTAGTAGACATCAAGCTCTTTTCTGGCACCGTTGCCGGGGAGGTGAGTGCTTGAAGGTATATCTTTAGATCTTGTAATCGAATCTTCTTGTTTTATCACTAGTTTAGTCTATAAAAGAAAACTACAAAAAAATGGAGTTGAGTTTGTCTCATACGCTTCATCTTTTTAATATATTTCGTGAGTATGATGAAAAGGAAAATTGTGCTCAAGTTCTATAAAAATAAGTCTATAAAATGTTTGATACTAAATCTTTGAATGATGAGCATGATTGCAACATTGTTAGTATGAACGCTTTGAATATCCATAGTACTAATGATGATTGCACTAGTTATGAGGAAAATGTCTCCTATAAGCATGTCGATTTTTGTGGAGAGCATTGGGTTTGCATGAACACACCAAACAGAGAAGATAGATATTGCAAGAGGCATAAGCATTTAGAAACTAAATTGTTGCAACAAAGGTTAAATGTGAGTGCTGAAAATTTATATTTCCTTTGCCGTACTTGTGAACTTTGCAATGAAAGTGGTCATTTATATCTCCGATGCAAATTGTTTCATGATCGAATCATGTCCAAAAATTGTGATGATTTGATTTCCCTTGCACATTATAATGAACTTAGTTTGCTTATGGGTTACGAGGAAATGAAACGTACAACTAAGTATCTTCCAGAATTTGCCCGTTTATAAACTTCTTGATTTTGATCTAGAGAAGATTTATATGTTTTGTGCGGTGAATTGCATTGAAAATCCTTATATTGCCAATTACATAAAGAAAATAAAGCAAATATAAGATGAAGAGAATACTAATGAAAGGGAAGAGACTTCCCAATATCCTCCTATTATTTCTTATGATGAATCAGGTAACAAGGAGGAGCTTTCTATTCAACCAATCCCATCTATAAGGAGCACAAAGAAGAAGGTTGAACCCACACATAATGTGAAGAAGAAAAAGAAAAAATGGAGAAGCAAAGGTAAAAAGGTATCCCTCCCAAATGATGTTGCTCCTACTACTCATTGTGATGATGATAATTGCTATACTATTGGTGCTATCCATACTATTAATGATGAGAGTGATTATGCTTATGATATGAAAAGGCCCAAGCTTGGGGATGCTATGTTTGATGAGGATGACATATTTGAGAATATATTTGTTGAAATTAATGTTTGTCCCAAGCTTGGGGATGCTACATTTAATGAAGATGATATTTTTAGACTCCCAAGTTTTGATATGCAAACTTGTTATGATGATAGCATGCCTTCTACCTATGATGATTATATTGATGAAAGTGGGTTTGGAAGAGTGTCAACTTTAGTAAGTAATGATCCCACTATTTTGGAGGATGTTGAATCTTATAATATTTATGAAAGTGGATTTGGAGAGGTCATGACTTTATTTAGTGACGAGTTCACTATCTTGGAAGAGGTTTCAATTGATTATGATGAGAACAAAGTTGCTACTTATGATGATTATTGTGATGAAACTTATGCTATAAAAAGTAGTGATGATTATATTTATAAAACTTGCCATGATTATGATTACCGTCTTTTTGAACATTACTCTTTTAATGTGGAAACAATTTTTAGTATTCGAGTCTCTTATGATACTCCCACTATTCCGAATAAGAAGAATTTTGCTTATGTGGAGAGTAGTAAATTTTCTATGCTTGTAGATCATGACAAGAATGCTTTAGGTGCTGGTTATGTTGTTGAATTCATTCATGATGCTACTGAAAATTATGATGAGGGAGGAACATATGCTTGTAGGAATTGCAATAATATCAAGTTTCCTCTCTATGTGCTTAAAATCTTGAAGTTATGCTTGTTTTACCTTCCTATGCTAATTGATTATTGTTCCAATAAGTTGTTTGCTCACAAAATCCCTATTCATAGGAAGTGGGTTAGGCTTAAATGTGCTAGTCATATGCTTCATGATGCTCCCATTATGTTTCAATTCTTATCTTTTATGTGAGCATCATTGTCATCATCATGCCTAGCTAGAAGGGCATTAAAGAAAAACGCTTGTTGGGAGACAACCCAACACTTATCCTTACTGTTTTTGTGTGTTCACATGATTATGATACTGTAGTAATCATGTTTTATAGCTTTTGTTTCAATAAAGTGCCAAGTAAGACCTTTAGGATAGCTTGTGGTGATAGTTGTGTTGATCATGCTGAAAATCAGAAACTTTTGCACCTAGTAAATTAGTTTTGATAATTCACATAAACGTGCTTTTGTTCTGATTATTTTTTCTATGGATTTATACACAAATTGCTTAGGACTTCCTAATTTTGTAGGATTTTTGGAGTTCCATAAGTATACGTTTGATACAGATTACTATAGACTGTTCTGTTTTTGACAGATTCTGTTTTCATGTGTTGTTTGCTTATTTTGATGAATCTATGAGTAGTATCGGAGGGTATGAACCATAGAGAAGTTGGAATACAGTAGATATTACACCAATATGAATTTAGAATGAGTTCACAACAGTACTTAAGTGGTGGTTTTATTTTCTTATACTAACGGAGCTTACGAGTTTTCTGTTGAGTTTTGTGTTGTGAAGTTCTCAAGTTTTGGGTAAAGATTCGATGGACTATGGAATAAGGAGTGGCAAGAGCCTAAGCTTGGGGATGCCCAAGGCACCCCAAGGTAATATTCAAGGACAACCAAGAGCCTAAACTTGGGGATGCCCCGGAAGGCATCCCCTCTTTCGTCTTCGTTCATCGGTAACTTTACTTGGAGCTATATTTTTATTCACCACATGATATGTATTTTGCTTGGAGCAACATTTTCTTTTGTTAGTATTTGCTTGTTGTCTTTTATGATAATGTTTTGCATCTATATTTTCAATAAAAATGTCAAGGATAGCCTTTATCATGCTTATTTTGCAAGTATACATGTTGCTGTTTCAAAACAGAAAGTTTATCGCTGTTGCAAAATTTCCCTAGAAAAGTCAGAGAATGATAAAATGTTGAAACTTTTTTGCATACTGAGCTCTGATAAATCTTCTACAGTGTGGTATTTTTCTCATAATTTTTGGAGTTAGGGAAGTATGATGAATCTTGCATTCTTTACAGACTGTACTGTTTTGGCAGATTGCTGTTATGTTTGCATTATTTGCACATGTTTGCTTGTTTAATGATTCTATTTGAGGATAGAAGTATTAAATATGCAGAGACATTTAGTATGCAATGTTTAATAATAATTTTAATGATTTGCTACAGTAGAAAATGATAAGGTTTTGCATTGGTTTATACTAACTTATCTCACGAGTTCTTGTTGAGTTTTATGTGGATGAAGAGAAACCATGATATGAGAGGAATTAAGGAGACACAAAATTTCAAGCTTGGGGATGCCCAAGGCACCCCAAGATAATATTTCAAGAAGTCTCAAGCATCTAAGCTTGGGGATGCCCCGTTAGGCATCCCACCTTTCTTCTTCAACAACTATCGGTTAGTATCGGTTGAACCTAAGTTTTTGCTTCTTCACATGAGTTGTGCTATCTTTGCAATGTCATTTTATTTTGCTTTGCTTGCTGTTTGAATAAAATAGTAAGATCTGAAATTCTTAATGAGAGAGTCTTCGCATAATTACATAATTATTTAGCTACTCATTGATCTTAACTTATATCTTTTTGGAGTAGTTTGTCATTTACTCGTGTGCTTCACTTATATCCTATGAGTAAAGGTTGAATGAGTTGAATGTCATAAATCTGAAATTATATATGTTTCATATGCTTACCCCATCGGGAGTAATGACTTCACATCTAAGAAGTAGAGGTAGTAAATTTATTGAAGGATAGCAAACATTGTATTGGTCATTTGAACAATTCATGAAAGAATATTGAAGGAAGAGAGATTTCACATATAAATATACTATCTTAGACATCTTCTATGGTTGTGAGCCCCATTAATTATTTTCAAACCTGAGCAATTTAGTTGAAATTGGACAAGGAAGACAACGTAATGAGTTATGCTTGGGTATATTTGTATAGAAGTTATATTGTTATAGATCCTCCAACATGTGGTGCTTGCTTTTTATAATCCTTTGCTAGCCAAAATATCTGTACTAAGCGGGAATACAGCTTGTGCATCCAAATCCTTGAACCAAGTTTCTTCCATGAGTGTCCACCATACCTACCTATATGCGGTATTTACCTGCCGTTCCAAGTAAATTTGCATGTGCCAAACTCTAAACCTTCAAATAATAATCTGTTTTGTATGCCCGAATCGCTCATGTAGCGACTAGGGGCTGTCAGTATCTTCCATGCTAGGTGGGTTATTCTCAAGATGAGTGGACTCCGCTCATCATTCATGAGAAAAATGGCTGGTAACCGGGAAGCCCAGTCCCATGATCAAAAGATCAAAATCAAATCAAACAAATAATTGCAAACAAAACTCCCCCAGGATTGATGTTAGTTGGAGGCACCCGTTGTTTAGGGAAAGCCATGGATTGATGATTGTTGGTGGAGGGGGAGTAAAAACTTTACCATTTTGTTTGGGAACCGCCTATAATGTATGTAGTATGGAAGATATTGGGAACTCTTGGTTGTTATGTTGACAATCAGAGCATACCTCTCAAAATTATTTTCATCTCTATTTCAAAATCGAGCTCTGGCACCTATGCAAATCCCTGCTTCCCTCTGTGAAGGGCAATCTTTTACTTTTATGCAAGAGTCAGTAGTATTCCTTCTCATTCCTACCTACTCTTTAGTTGGCAAGCATCGGGTGTTGGGGAAAGATCTAAGCATATATGGCCATGCAAATATATTTGATCATGAATTATTATTGTTGACAATTATCTATATGATATATGATAAGCGCGTTTTGCTGTATCCGGCCGTTTAACGGCCGGACCCGAGAATTGCCTTGAGAGGCTGCTCTGTACTTCTGCTGCGAGGGCCGCTGTATGTTCCTCCGTTCGGAGGGGGCGTTTCGTATTCCCGTTGACCGTGATGACTCCATGAGGGCCTGGCATCTTGAGCTTAAGGTATGCATAATGCGGCACCACGTTGAATTTTGCAAACGCGGTTCGTCCGAGCAGAGCGTGATAGCCGCTGCGAAACGGGACTATGTCGAAGATTAACTCCTCGCTCCGGAAATTGTTCGGGGATCCGAAGACCACTTCCAGTGTTACTGAGCCTGTACAGTTGGCTTCCACACCTGGTATGACACCTTTAAAGGTTGTCTTTGTAGATTTAATCCTTGAGGGGTCTGTGACCATCTTGCGCACTGTATCCTGATAAAGCAGGTTCAGGCTACTACCGTCGTCCATCAGGACTCTCGTGAGGTGAAATCCATCGACGATTGGGTCTAAAACCAATGCGGCGAATCCGCCATGGCGTATGCTGGTCGGATGGTCTCTTCGATCGAAAGTGATCGGACAAGAGGACCATGGATTGAACTTCAGGGCGACTGGCTCCATCGCATAGACGTCCCTTAGTGTGCGCTTCCTCTCCCTCTTGGGTATATGGGTTGCGTAAATCATGTTCACCGTCCGCACTTGTGGGGGAAAACCCTTCTGTCCTCTACTGTTCGGCGGTCGGGTCTCCTCCTCGTCATCGCTATTTAGCCCCTTGTCGTTGTTTTCGGCAATTAACTTGCCTGCTTGTTTGAACACCCAGCAATCTCTATTAGTGTGATTGGCTGGTTTTTCAGGGGTGCCATGTATCTGGCATAAGCGGTCAAGTATTCGGTCCAAATTGGACGGACCCGAAGTGGTTCTTTTGAATGGCTTCTTCCATTGACCGGGTTTAGAGCCTCGGAATCCGGCGTTGACTGTCGTATCCTCCTTGTCGTCGCCGTTAATGCGGCGTTTGTTTTTGTTTCGACGTGACCTGCCGTTGTTGTCCTTAGTGTCCGGACTGCCAGAATTTTTGCGGAGATTGTTACTGCGGGCTAGCCAGCTATCCTCTCCCGCGCAAAAGCGGGTCATTAATGATGTGAGGGCTGCCATAGATTTCGGTTTTTCCTGGCCCAGGTGCCGGGCTAGCCATTCGTCGCGGATGTTATGCTTGAAGGCTGCAAGGGCCTCTGCATCCGGACAGTCGACGATCTGATTTTTCTTCGTCAAGAACCGTGTCCAAAATTGTCTGGCCGATTCGTCTGGCTGCTGAATGATGTGGCTTAGGTCATCGGCGTCTGGTGGTCGCACATACGTGCCTTGGAAGTTATCAAGGAATGCGGCCTCCAGGTCTTCCCAGCACTTAATTGACTCTGCGGGCAAGCTGTTAAGCCAATGCCGAGCTGGTCCTTTAAGCTTGAGTGGGAGATACTTGATGGCGTGGAGATCGTCGCCGCAGGCCATATGGATGTGGAGAAGATAATCTTCTATCCAAACCGCGGGGTCTGTTGTGCCATCGTAGGATTCAATGTTTACGGGTTTAAACCCTTCAGAGATTTGATGATCCATTACTTCGTCAGTGAAGCATAGTGGGTGTGCGGCGCCTCTGTATTGAGCAATATCACGACGCAGCTCGAGAGAGCGCTGTCTGCCGTGTTCGGCCCGGCCGGGGTTATTATATCTGGTACGACGGTATTCGTCATGGGTCATGGGGCGCCCACGTGATCCGTAGATGGATCTGGATTGCCTTGCTTTGTCCTCCAATATATCTCGCAAGTCCGGCGCGTTCCCTCTTGGCTTCGTACTTTTGGAGCGATGCCGGGGTACGGTCTTGGCTGGGGGCCTGGATGCCTCTCTGTCACGACCGCGGGGTGGTCGGTCAGCCGTATCGTGCGCTGGTGATGGAGGTATGTAAGCTTCCTCCTCTAATCGGGGGAGCAGCTTGCGTCTTGGATAGCTTTTGGAGGGGCGTTCGAGTTTATACTCTTCGGCCGCGAGGACCTCGGTCCATCGATCGGCCAGCAGGTCCTGGTCAGCTTGAAGCTGCTGCTGCTTTTTCTTTAGGCTGTTTGCCGTGGCGATAAGCCTGCGTTTGAAACGCTCTTGTTCGACGGGATCCTCGGGCACGACGAATTCGTCATCGTTGAGGCTTGCCTCGTCTTCGGAGGGAGGCATATAGTTGTAATCCTCAACCTCTTCCTCCGCCGCCCTCTCCTGAGGGCTTGCTTCTGCATCCTCCTGCTCTGAGTCTTGCTTGAGGGGGTTGTCTTCGGCACTTTCTGGGGTATTATTATCTCCTGTGCCAGAATCTCCATTCTTGCTGTGGCGGGATTTAGAGCGGCGCCGCTGACGCCGGCGCTTGGGCTGTTTCTTTAAAGGATCTGCCTCCGCTGTTTCTTCGCCGTCCCCATCTTTTGGGGTATCCACCATGTATATGTCATATGACGAGGTGGTCTTCTAGTGCCCTGTAGGCGCTGGTTCCTGTTCGTCTCCGGCATCATCGTCCATAGCGTCGATGTCTTCGGAGTCGTAGTCTAGCATGTCGGGTAGATCGTCGACAGTGGCTACAAAGTGGGTGGTGGGTGGGCTCTGAATTTCTTCGTCGTCCACATCCTAACTATCCTGGCCATAGTCCGGCCAGGGCTCTCCTGATAACGAGAGATGCTTTAGTGAATTCAGGATATCACCAAAAGGCGAGTATTGGAAGATGTCCGCGGCGGTGAATTCCATAACCGGCGTCCGATTCGATTTGCTTGGTAGGGGCGCGGGAGGTTCGGAGTCCGGCAAGGAGTCCGGCACCTCGGAATCACGAGTTTTGCGAGGGACAAGATTAGTGTTCGGCTCCATCGCCGTAGCGGTTGAAGCCCCCGAGGCGGCGTCCATCCACCGCTCCTCTATCTGGGCAGTCTGCTCCGGACCAATGGCCGGAGCGGATTCGTGTGCGGCCACCAAGGCACTGTTTGGCGGCAGAGCTAGATCATGCCCATCGCAACAGTGCGGCGCGCTTGGCTGTGGCTCGGGTCCGTCGAAGATCAAGTCTCCGTGGACATCGGCCGTGAAGTTTAGGCTTCCGAATCGGACCTGACGGCCAGGGGCGTAGCTTTCAATCTGCTCCAGATGGCCAAGCGAATTAGCCCGCAGTGTGAAGCCGCCGAATATGAAGATCTGTCCGGGGAGAAAAATCTCACCCTGGACAGCGTCGTTAGTTGCAGATGCCATCAAGCCTATCGGTGACGACACAGAGGAACTCTCAATGAAAGCACCAATGTCGGTGTCAAAACCGGCGGATCTCGGGTAGGGGGTCCCGAACTGTGCGTCTAGGCGGATGGTAACAGGAGACGAGGGACACGATGTTTTACCCAGGTTCGGGCCCTCTCGATGGAGGTAAAACCCTACGTCCTGCTCGATTAATATTGATGATATGGGTAGTACAAGAGTGGATCTACCACGAGATCAAGGAGGCTAAACCCTAAAGCTAGCCTATGGTATGATTGTTGTAATGTATGTTCTGTCCTACGGACTAATGCCCTCCGGTTTATATAGACACCGGAGGAGGCTAGGGTTACACAGAGTCGGTTACAATGGTAGGACATCTACATATCCGTATCGCCAAGCTTGCCTTCCACGCCAAGGAAAGTCCCATCCGGACACGGGACGGAGTCTTCAATCTTGTATCTTCGTAGTCTTGGAGTCTGGCGGACGATGATAGTCCGGCTGTCCGGACACCCCTAGTCCAGGACTCCCTCACCCCCTTTCCTTCTTCTCCTCCCTCTCCTTCCTTCTCCTTCTCCTCCCCTTCCTTCCCTTCTCCTAGTAGAACTTGGAAAGAAGGGGGAATCCTACTTGGAGTAGGATTGCCCCCCTTGGGCGTGCCTCCTCCTCCTTGGCCGGCCCTCCTCCCCTTGCTACTTTATATACGGGGGCAGGGGGGCACCCCATGACACACAAGTTGATCTACGGATCATTCCTTAGCCGTGTGCGGTGACCCCTTCCACCATATTCCACCTCGGTCATATCATCGTGGAGTTTAGGCGAAGCCCTGCACCGGTAGAACATCATCATCGTCACCACGCCGTCGTGCTGACGGAACTCATCCCCGACACTTCGCTGGATTGGAGTCCGGGGGACGTCATCGAGCTGGACGTGTGCTGAACACGGAGGTGCCGTACGTTCGATGCTTGGATCGGTCGATTCGTGAAGACGTACGACTACATCAACCGCGTCAAAACGCTTCCGCTTAACGGTCTACGAGGGTACGTAGACAACACTCTCCCCTCTCGTTGCTATGCCAACACCATGATCTTGCGTGTGCGTAGGAATTTTTTTGAAATTACTACGTTTCCCAACAAACGTCACAATGTAACTGGGTGGCTATAAAGGTGCACTACGGGTATCTCCGAAAGTGTCTGTTGGGTTGGCACGAATCGGGACTGGGATTTGTCACTCCGTGTGACGGAGAGGTATCTCTGGCCCACTCGGTAATGCATCATCATAATGTGCTCAATGTGACTAAGTAGTTAGTCACGGGATCATGCATTACGGAACGAGTAAAGTGACTTGCCGGTAACGAGATTGAACGAGGTATTGGGATACCGACGATCGAATCTCGGGCAAGTAACGTACCGATTGACAAAGGGAATTGTATACGGAATTGCTTGAATCCTTGACATCGTGGTTCATCCGATGAGATCATCGTGGAACATGTGGGAGCCAACATGGGTATCCAGATCCCACTGTTGGTTATTGGCCAGAGAGCTGTCTCGGTCATGTCTGCATGATTCCCGAACCCATAGGGTCTACACACTTAAGGTTCGGTGACGCAAGAGTTGTTATGGGAATTAGTGTGCAGTTACCGAATGTTGTTCGGAGTTCCGGATGAGATCCCGGACGTCACGAGGAGTTCCAGAATGGTCTGTAGGTAAATATTTATATATGGGAAGTCCTATTTTGGCCACCGGAAAATGTTCGGGATTTTTCGGTATTGTACCGGGAAGGTTCTAGAAGGTTCCGGAGTGGGGCCCACCTGCATGGGGGGACCCACATGAACGTGGGTAGTGGGGGAAAGGCCCCACACCCCTGGTCAAGGCGCACCAAGATCCCCCCTTAGAAGGAATAAGATCATATCCCGAAGGGATAAGATCAAGATCCCTAAAAAGGGGGATAACAATCGGTGGGGAAGGAAATGATGGGATTTCTTTCCTCCCACCTTTGCCAACGCCCCAATGGACTTGGAGGGCAAGAAACCAGCCCCCTCCACCCCTATATATAGTGGGGAGGCACATGGGAGCTTCACCCTTCCCCTGGCGCAGCCCTCTCCCTCCCCAACACCCCCTCCTCCGTAGTAGTGCTTGGCGAAGCTCTGCCGGAGAACTGCAAGCTCCATCACCACGCTGTCATGCTGCCGGAGCTCTCCCTCAACTTCTCCTTTCCCCTTGTTGGATCAAGAAGGAGGAGACGTCCCCGGGTTGTACGTGTGTTGAACGTGGAGGCACCGTTGTTCGGTGCTTAGATCGGATTCGGCCGCGATCTGAATCGCTTAGTGAACGACTCCACCGACCGCGTTCTTGCAACGCTTCCGCATCGCGATCTTCAAGGGTATGAAGATGCACTCCCCTCTCTATCATGGCTAGTTACTCTATAGATTGATCTTGGTGATGCGTAGAAAATTTTGAATTTCTGCTACATTCCCCAACAGTGGCATCATGAGCTATAGGTCTATTGCGTAGATTCTATGCACGAGTAGAACACAAGTAGTTGTGGGCGTTGGTTTATTCAATTTGCTTACCGTTACTAGTCCTATCTTGATTCGGCGGCATCGTGGGATGAAGCGGCCCGGACTGACCTTACACGTACGCTTACGTGAGACAGGTTCCACCGACTGACATGCACTTGTTGCATAAAGGTGGCTAGCGGGTGCCAGTCTCTCCCACTTTAGTCGGATCGGATTCGATGAAAAGGGTCCTTATGAAGGGTAAATAGCAATTGGCATATCACCGTTGTGGCTTTTGCATAGGTAAGAAACGTTCTTGCTAGAAACCCATAGCAGCCACGTAAAACATGCAACAACAATTAGAGGACGTCTAACTTGTTTTTGCAGGGTATGCTATGTGATGTGATATGGCCAAAAGAATGTGATGAATGATATATGTGATGTATGAGATTGATCATGTTCTTGTAATAGGAATCACGACTTGCATGTCGATGAGTATGACAACCGGCAGGAGCCATAGGAGTTGTCTTAATTTATTGTATGACCTGCGTGTCATTGAAAATGCCATGTAATTACTTTACTTTATTGCTAAACCGTTAGCCATAGTAGTAGAAGTAATAGTTGGCGAGACAACTTCATGAAGACACGATGATGGAGATCATGGTGTCATGCCGGTGACGAAGGTGATCATGTCGTGCCTCAAGATGGAGATCAAAGGCGCAAGATGATATTGGCCATATCATGTCACTTTATGATTTGCATGTGATGTTTGTCATGTTTACATCTTATTTTCTTAGAACGACGGCAGCATAAATAAGATGATCCCTCATTAAAATTTCAAGAAAGTGTTTCCCCTAACTGTGCACCATTGCGAAAGTTCGTTGTTTTGAAGCACCACGTGATGATCGGGTGTGATAGATTCTAACATTCACATACAACGGGTGTAAGCCAGATTTACACACGCAAAACACTTAGGTTGACTTGACGAGCCTAGCATGTACAGACATGGCCTCGGAACACAAGAGACCGAAAGGTCGAACATGAGTCGTATAGTAGATACGATCAACATGGAGATGTTCACCGATGATGACTAGTCCGTCTCACGTGATGATCGGACACGGCCTAGTTGACTCGGATCATGTATCACTTAGATGACTAGAGGGATGTCTATCTGAGTGGGAGTTCATTAGATGAACTTAATTATCATGAACATAGTCAAAATAACTTTGCAAATTATGTCGTAGCTTGCGCTTTAGTTCTACTGTTTAAGATATGTTCCTAGAGAAAATTTTAGTTGAAAGTTGATAGTAGAAATTATGCAGATTGGGTCCGTATACTGAGAATTGTCCTCATTGCTGCACAGAAGGCTTATGTCCTTAATGCACCGCTCGGTGTGCTGAACCTCGAGCGTCGTTTGTGGATGTTGCGAACATCTGACATACACGTTTTGATGACTACATGATAGTTCACTGCGTAATGTTAAACGGTTTAGAATTGAGGCAGCGAAGACATTTTTTGAAACGTTGTAGAACATATGAGATGTTCCAAGAGCTGAAATTAGGATTTCAGGCTCGTGCCCACGTCAAGAGGTATGAGACCTCCGACAAGTTTCTTAACCTGCAAACTAAGAGAGAAAAGCTCAAACATTGAGCATGTGCTCAGATTGTCTGAGTACTACAATCACTTGAATCGAGTGGGAGTTAATCTTCCAGATGAGATAGTGATGGTTCTCCATAGTTACTGCCACCAAGCTATTAGAGCTTCGTGATGAACTATAACATATCAGGGATAGACATGATGATCCTTAGCAATTCGCGATGTTTGACACCGCGAAAGTAGAAATTGAGTAGGAGCATCAATTGTTGATGGTTAGTAAAACCACTAGTTTCAAGAAGGGCAAGGGCAAGAAGGGATACTTCATGAGACGACAAATCAGTTGCTGCTCTAGTGAAGAAACCCAGGGTTGAACCCAAACCCGAGACTAAGTGCTTCTGTTATGAGGGAACGGTCACTGAAGCAGAACTACCCTAGATACTTGGTAGATGAGAAGGCTGGCAAGGTTGACAGAAGTATATTGGATATACATTGTATTAAATGTGTACTTTACTAGTACTCCTAGTAGCACAGGGTATTAAGATACCAGTTCAGTTGCTAAGTGTTAGTAACTCGAAATAAAAGAGCTACGGAATAAACAGAGACTAGCTAAAGGTGAGATGACGATGTGTGTTCGAAGTGTTTCCAAGATTGATGTGATCAAGCATCGCCTGCTCCCTCTACCATCGAGATTGGTGTTAAACCTAAATAATTGTTATTTGGTGTTTGCATTGAGCATAAACATGATTGGATTATGTTTATCGCAATACGGTTATTCATTTAACGAGAATAATGGTTACTCTGTTTATTTGAATAATACTTTCAACGGTCTTGCACCTAAAATGAATGGTTTATTGAATCTCGATCATAGTGATGCACATGTTCATACCAAAAGATATAAGATAGTAATGATAGTACCACATACTTGTGGCACTGCCATTTGAGTCATATTGGTATAAAACGCATGAAGAAGCTCCATGTTGATGGATCTTTGGACTCACTCATTTTTTTGAAAAGATTGAGACATGCGAACCATGTCTATTGGTATATACGCATGAAGAAACTCCATGCAGATGGATCGTTTGGACTCACTTGAGACATGCAAAACATACCACATGGGCAACATGACTAAAAGGCCTCGTTTTCAGTGAGATGGAACAAGAGAGCAACTTGTTGGAAGTAATACATTTGATGTGTGCAATCCAATGAGTGCTGAGGTACGCAGTGAATATCGTTATGCTCTTACTTCACAAATGATTTGAGTAGATGTTGAGTATATTTACTTGATGAAATACAAGTCAGAATTATTGGAAGATTCAAATAATTTCAGAGTGAAGTTGAAGATCTTCATGACAAGAGGATAAAATGTCTATGATATGATCATAGAGATGAATATCTGAGTTGCGAGTTTGGTACACAATTAAGACATTGTGGAAATTGTTTCACAACTAACACCGCCTGGAACACCATAGTGTGATGGTGTGTCCGAACATCATAGCTGCACCCTATTGGATATGGTGCATACCATGATGTCTCTTATCGAATTACCACTATCGTTTATGGGTTAGGCATTAGAGACAACCGCATTCACTTTAAATAGGGCACCACATAATTCTGTTGAGAAGACACCATATGAACTATGGTTTAGAGAAACCTAAGCTGTCATTTCTTAAAAAATTTGGGGCTGTGATGCTTATGTGAAAAGTTTTGCCTGACGAGCTCGAACCCAAAGAGGATAAAATGCATCTTCATAGGACACCCAAAAACAGTTGGGTATACCTCCTAGTTCAGATCCGGAAGCAAAAGTGATTGTTTCCAGAAACGGGTCCTTTCTTGAGGAAAAGTTTCTCTTGAAAGAATTGAGTGGGAGAATGGTGGAGACTTGATGAGGTTATTGAACCATCACTTCAACTAGTGTGTAGCAAGGCACGGGAAGTTGTTCCTATGGCGCCTACACCAATTGAAGTGGAAGCTGATGATAGTGATCATGAAACTTCAGATCAAGTCACTACCAAACCTCGTAGGTCTACAAGGATGCGTACTACTTCAGAGTGGTACGTAATCCTGTCTTAGAGGTAATGTTGCTAGACAACAATGAACCTACGAGCTATGGAGAAGCGATGGTGAGCCCGGATTCCGACGAATGGCTCGAGGCCATAAAATCTGAGAGAGGATCCATGTATGAAAACAAAGTATAGACTTTGGAAGAACTACTCGATGGTCGTAAGGCTTTTGAGTACAAATGGATTTTAAAAGGAAGACAGACAGTTATGGTAAGTGTCACCATTAAGAAAGCTCGACTTGTCGCTAAGATGTTTTCCAGCAAGTTCAAGGAGTTGACTACGATGAGACTTTCTCACTCGTAGTGATGCTAAGAGTCTGTTGGAATTATGTTAGCAGTTGATGCATTATTTATGAAATCTTGCAGATAGGATGTCAAAACATTGTTTCCTCGACGATTTTATTGAGGAAAGGTTGTATGTGATACAACCAGAAGGTTTTGTCAATCCTGAAAGATGCTAACAAGTATGCAAAGCTCTAGTAATCCTTCTAAGGACTGGAGTAAGCATCTCGGAGATGAATATACGCTTTGATGAGATGATCAAAGATTTTGGGTTTATACAAAGTTTATGAGAAACTTATATTTCCAAAGAAGTGAGTGGGAGCACTATAGAATTTCTGATGAGTATATGTTGTAAATATATTGTTGATAAGAAATGATGTAGAATTTCTAGAAAGCATATAGGGTTATTTGAAAAGTGTTTTTCAATGGAAAACCTGGATTAGGCTACTTGAACAATGAGCATCAAGATCTATAAGATAGAGCAAAATGCTTAATAGTACTTTCAAATGAACACATATTGTGAGAAGATTTTGAAGGAGTTCAAAATAGATCGGCAAAGAAGGAGTTCTTGGCTGTAAGGTGTGAGTATTGAGTAAGACTCAAGACCTGACCACGGCAGAAGAGAGATAAAGGACGAAGGTCGTCCCCTATGCTTTAGACGTAGGCTCCACAATATGTTGTGCTGTGTACCGCACCTGAAGTGTGCCTTGCCATGAGTCAGTCAAGGGGTACCATGTGATCCAGGAATGCATCACAGCACAGCGGTCAAGGTTATCCTTAGTAACTAGTGGACTAAGGAATTTTCTCAATAATGGAGGTGGTAAAAGAGTTTGTCGTAAAGGGTTACGCCGATGCAAACTTTGGCACTAATCTGGATGACTCTGAGCAGTAGACCAGATTCGTATAGTAGAGCAGTTATTTGGAATAGTTCCAAATAGTGCATGGTAGCTCCATATACAAGATGACGTAGAGATTTGTAAAGCACACATGGATCTGAAAGGTTCAGACCCATTGACTAATAACCTCTCTCACAAGCGAGAAATGATCAAACCACATGGGTGTTGGATTCATTACGATCACATAGTGATGTGAACTAGATTATTGACTCTAGTGCAAGTGGGAGATTGTTGGAAATATGCCCTAGAGGCAATAATAAAATGGTTATTATTATATTTCCTTGTTCATGATAATTGTCTATTGTTCATGCTATAATTGTATTAACTGGAAACCGTAATACATGTGTGAATACATAGACCACAACATGTCCCTAATGAGCCTCTAGTTGACTAGCTCGTTGATCAATAGATGGTTATGGTTTCCTGACCATGGACATTGGATGTCATTGATAACGGGATCACATCATTAGGAGAATGATGTGATGGACAAGACCTAATCCTAAGCATAGCACAAGATCGTGTAGTTCGTTTGCTAAAAGCTTTTCTAATGTCAAGTATCGTTTCCTTAGACCAGGAGATTGTGCAACTCTCGGATACCGTAGGAATGCTTTGGGTGTGCCAAACGTCACAATGTAACTGGGTGGCTATAAAGGTGCACTACGGGTATCTCCGAAAGTGTCTGTTGGGTTGGCACGAATCGAGACTGGGATTTGTCACTCCGTGTGACGGAGAGGTATCTCTAGGCCCACTTGGTAATGCATCATCATAATGTGCTCAATGTGACTAAGTAGTTAGTCACGGAATCATGCATTACGGAACGAGTAAAGTGACTTGCCGGTAACGAGATTGAACGAGGTATTGGGATACCGACGATCGAATCTCGGGCAAGTAACGTACCAATTGACAAAGGGAATTGTATACGGGATTGCTTGAATCCTTGACATCGTGGTTCATCCGATGAGATCATCGTGGAACATGTGGGAGCCAACATGGGTATCCAGATCCCGCTATTGGTTATTGGCCAGAGAGCTGTCTCGGTCATGTCTGCATGATTCCCGAACCCGTAGGGTCTACACACTTAAGGTTCGGTGACGCTAGAGTTGTTATGGGAATTAGTGTGCAGTTACCGAATGTTGTTCGGAGTTCCGGATGAGATCCCGGACGTCACGAGGAGTTTCGGAGTGGTCCGGAGGTAAAGATTTATATATGGGAAGTCCTATTTTGGCCACCGGAAAATGTTCGGGATTTTTCGGTATTGTACCGGGAAGGTTCTAGAAGGTTCCGGAGTGGGGCCCACCTGCATGGGGGGGACCCACATGAACGTGGGTAGTGGGGGCAAGGCCCCACACCCCTGGTCAAGGTGCACCAAGATCCCCCCTTAGAAGGAATAAGATCATATCCCGAAGGGATAAGATCAAGATCCCTAAAAAAGGGGGATAACAATCGGTGGGGAAGGAAATGATGGGATTTCTTTCCTTCCACCTTTGCCAAAGCCCCAATGGACTTGGAAGGCAAGAAACCAGCCCCCTCCACCCCTATATATAGTGGGGAGGCGCATGGGAGCTTCACCCTTCCCCTGGCGCAGCCCTCTCCCGCCCCAACACCTCCTCCTCCGTAGTAGTGCTTGGCGAAGCTCTGCCGGAGAACTGCAAGCTCCACCACCACGCCGTCGTGCTGCCGGAGCTCTCCCTCAACTTCTCCTTTCCCCTTGATGGATCAAGAAGGAGGAGACATCCCCGGGCTGTACGTGTGTTGAACGCGGAGGCACCGTTGTTCGGTGCTTAGATCGGATTCGACCGCGATCTGAATCGCTTAGTGAACGACTCCACCGACCGCGTTCTTTCAACGCTTCCGCATCGCAATCTTCAAGGGTATGAAGATGCACTCCCCTCTCTCTCGTTGCTAGTTATTCCATAGATTGATCTTGGTGATGCGTAGAAAATTTTGAATTTCTGCTACGTTCCCCAACAAGTGCTTCTACTACAAAGGGACTGGTCACTGGAAGCGGAACTGCCCCAAGTATTTGGCGGATAAGAAGGATGGAAAAGTGAACAAAGGTATATATGATATACATGTTATTGATGTGTACCTTACTAATGCTCGCAGTAGCACCTGGGTATTTGATACTGGTTCTGTTGCTAATATTTGCAACTCGAAACAGGGACTATGGATTACGCGAAGATTGGCTAAGGACGAGGTGACGATGCGCGTGGGAAATGGTTCCAAAGTTGATGTGTTCGCAGTCGGCACCCTACCTCTACATCTACCTTCGGGATTAGTTTTAGACCTGAATAATTGTTATTTGGTGCCAGCGTTGAGCATGAACATTATATCTGGATCTTGTTTGATGTGAGATGGTTATTCATTTATATCAAAGAATAATGGTTGTTCTATTTATATGAGTAATATCTTTTATGGTCATGCACCCTTGAAGAGTGGTCTATTTTTGTTGAATCTCGATAGTAGTGATACACATATTCATAATGTTGAAGCCAAAAGATGCAGAGTTGATAATGATAGTGCAACTTATTTGTGGCACTGCCGTTTGGGTCATATTGGTGTAAAGCGCATGACGAAACTCCATACTGATGGACTTTTGGAATCACTTGGTACTTGCGAACCATGCCTCATGGGCAAGATGACTAAAAGCACCGTTCTTCGGAACGATGGAGCGAGCAACAGATTTATTGGAAATCATACATACTGATGTATGTGGTCCAATGAATATTGAGGCTCGCGGTGGGTATCATTATTTTCTCACCTTCACAGATGATTTGAGCAGATATGGGTATATCTACTTAATGAAACATAAGTCTGAAACATTTGAAAAGTTCAAAGAATTTCAGAGTGGAGTGGAAAATCATCGTAACAAGAAAATAAAGTTTCTACGATCTGATCGTGGAGGAGAATATTTGAGTTACGAGTTTGGTCTACATTTGAAACAATGCGGAATAGTTTCACAACTCACACCACTCGGAACACCACAATGTAATGGTGTGTCCAAACATCGTAATCGTACTTTACTAGATATGGTGCGATCTATGATGTCTCTTACTGATTTACCTCTATCATTTTGGGGTTATGCTTTAGAGACGGTTGCATTCATGTTAAATAGGGCACCATCGAAATCCGTTGAGACGACGCCTTATGAACTGTGGTTTGGCAAGAAACCAAAGTTCTCATTTCTTAAAGTTTGGCGTTGTGATGCTTATGTGAAAAAACTTCAACCTGATAAGCTCGAACCCAAATCGTAGAAATGTGTCTTCATAGGATACCCAAAGGAGACTATTGGGTACACCTTCTATCACAGATCCGAAGGCAAGACATCTGTTGCTAAATTTGGATCCTTTCTAGAGAAGGAGTTTCTCTGTAAAGAAGTGAGTGGGAGGAAAGTAGAACTTGATGAGGTAACTGTACCTGCTTCCTTATTGGAAAGTAGTTCATCACAGAAACCGGTTCCTGTGATGCCTACACCAATTAGTAAGGAAGCTAATGATATTGATCATGAAACTTCAGATCATGTTACTACCAAACCTCGTAGGTTAATGCTATGTCTTGAGCTTGCGTTGGTCTTCCTTGAAGAGGAAAGGGTGATGCAACAATAGTAGCGTAAGTATTTCCCTTAGTTTTTGAGAACCAAGGTATCAATCCAGTAGGAGGCTCCTCAAAAGTCCCACGCACCTACACAAACAAACAAATAACTCGCAACCAACGCAATAAAGGGGTTGTCAATCCCTTCACGGCCACTTGCGAAAGTGAGATCTGATAGAGATAATATGATAAAATAAATATATTTTTGGTATTTTATAATATAGATTGGAAAAGTAAAGATGCAAATAAAAGTAGATTGAAAGCTTATATGATAAAAGATAGACCCGGGGGCCATAGGTTTCACTAGTGGCTTATCTCAAAATAGCATAAGTTTTACGGTGAGTGAACAAATTACTGTCGAGCAATTGATAGAAAAGCGAATAATTATGAGATTATCTAGGCATGATCATGTATATAGGCATCACGTCCGTGACAAGTAGACGGACTCCTGCCTGCATCTACTACTATTACTCCACACATCGACCGCTATCCAGCATGCATCTAGAGTATTAAGTTCATAAGAACAGAGTAACGCATTAAGAAAGATGACATGATGTATAGGGATAAACTCATGCAATATGATATAAACCCCATCTTTTTATCCTCGATGGCAACAATACAATACGTGCCTTGCAGCCCCTATTGTCACTTGGTAAGGACACCGCAAGATTGAACCCAAAGCTAAGCACTTCTCCCATTGCAAGAAAGATCAATCTAGTAGGCCAAACCAAACTGATAATTCGAAGAGACTTGCAAAGATAACTCAATTATACATAAAAGAATTCAGAGGAGATTCAAATATTTCTCATAGATAAACTTGATCATAAACCCACAATTCATCGGATCTCGACAAACACACCGCAAAAAGAGTTACATCGAATAGATCTTCACAAGAGAGGGGGAGAACATGGTATTGAGATCCAAAAAGAGAGAAGAAGCCATCTAGCTAATAACTATGGACCCGAAGGTCTATGGTCAACTACTCACAACTCATCGGAGGGGCTATGGTGTTGATGTAGAAGCCCTCCATGGTCGATTCCCTCTCCGGCGGAGCGCTGGTGAAGGCTCCAAGATGGGATCTCGCGGATACAGAAGGTTACGGTGGTGGAAATTGTTTTCCGTTGGCTCCCTGGATGTTTTCGCGGTACGTGGGTATATATAGGAGGAAGAAGTAGGTCGGTGGCCGCCCGAGGGGCCCACGAGATAGGGGGCACGCCCACCCTCGTGGCCGCCTCGGCTGCTTCTTGGCTTGCACTCCAAGTCCTCTGGATCACGTTCATTCCAAAAATCACGCTCCCGAAGGTTTCATTCCGTTTGGACTCCATTTGATATTCCTTTTTTCGAAATACTGAAATAGGCAAAAAAACAGCAATACGGGCTGGGCCTCCGGTTAGTAGGTTAGTCCCAAAGATGATATAAATGTGTAAAGTAAAGCCCATAAACATCCAAAACAGGTAATATAATAGCATGGAACAATCAAAAATTATAGATACGTTGGAGACGTATCAGTCAACCAGAGAAAGATCCGCACCAGAGTGGTACGCTAATCCTATTCTGGAGGTCATGTTACTTGACCATGGCGAACGTACGAACTATGAGGAAGCGATGATGAGCCCAGATTCTGCAAAATGGCTTGAGGCCATGAAATCTGAGATGGGATCCATGTATGAGAACAAAGTATGGACTTTGGTTGACTTGCCCGATTATCGACAAGCCATCAAGAATAAATGGATCTTCAAGAAGAAGGACTGACGCTGATGGTAATGTTACCGTCTACAAAGCTCGACTTGTTGCAAAAGGTTTTCGACAAGTTCAAGGGGTTGACTATGATGAGACTTTCTCACCCGTAGCGATGCTTAAGTCTGTCCGAATCATGCTAGCAATTACCGCATTTTATGATTATGAAATTTGGCAAATGGATATCAAAACTGCATTCCTAAATGGATTTCTGGAAGAAGAGTTGTATATGATGTAACCAGAAGGTTTTGTCGATCTGAAAGGTGCTAACAAAGTGTGCAAGCTCTAGCGATCCATTTATGGACTGGTGCAAGCCTCCCGGAGTTGGAATAAACGTTTGATAGTGTGATCAAAGCATGTGGTTTTATACAGACTTTTGGAGAAGCCTGTATTTACAAGAAAGTGAGTGGTAACTCTGTAGCATTTCTGATATTATATGTAGACGACATATTGTTGATTGGAAATGATATAGAATTTCTGGATAGCATAAAAGGATACTTGAATAAAAGTTTTTCAATGAAAGACCTCGGTGAAGCTGCTTATATATGTGGCATCAAGATCTATAGAGATAGATCAAGACGCTTAATTGGACTTTCACAAAGCACATACCTTGATAAAGTTTTGAAGAAGTTCAAAATGGATCAAGCAAGGAAAGGGTTCTTGCCTGTATTACAAGGTGTGAAGTTGAGTCAGACTCAATGCCCGACCACTGCAGAAGATAGAGAGAGAATGAAAGATGTTCCCTATGCTTCAGCCATAGGCTCTATCATGTATGCAATGCTGTGTACCAGACCTGATGTGTGCCTTGCTATTAGCTTAGCAGGGAGGTACCAAAGTAATCCAGGAGTGGATCACTTGACAGCGGTCAAGAACATCCTGAAATACCTGAAAAGGACTAAGGATATGTTTCTCGTTTATGGAGGTGACAAAGAGCTAAAGCTTTGACACTGATCCGGACGATTCTAAATCGCAAAACGTATACGTGTTTATATTGAATGGTGGAGCTGTCAGTTGGTGCAGTTCTAAACAAAGCGTCGTGGCGGGATCTACGTGTGAAGCGGAGTACATAGCTCCTTCAGAAGCAGCAAATGAAGGAGTCTGGATGAAGGAGTTCATATCCGATCTAGGTGTCATACCTAGTGCATCGAGTCCAATGAAAATCTTTTGTGACAATACTGGTGCAATTGCCTTGGCAAAGGAATCCAGATTTCACAAGAGAACCAAGCACATCAAGAGACACGTCAATTCCATCCGGGACCAAGTCCAGGTGGGAGACATAGAGATTTGCAAGATACATACGGATCTGAATTTTGCAGACCTGTTGACTAAGCCTCTTCCACGAGCAAAACATGATCAGCACCAAGACTCCATGGGTGTTAGAATCATTATTGTGTAATCTAGATTATTGACTCTAGTGCAAGTGGGAGAATGAAGGAAATATGCCCTAGAGGCAATAATAAAGTTATTATTTATTTTCTCGTATCATGATAAATGTTTATTATTCATGCTAGAATTGTATTAACCGGAAACATAATACATGTGTGAATACATAGACAAACATAGTGTCACTAGTATGCCTCTACTTAACTAGCTTGTTGATCAAAGATGGTTGAGTTTCCTAGCCATAGACATAGTTGTCATTTGATTAACGGGATCACATCATTAGGAGAATGATGTGATTGACTTGACCCATTCCGTTAGCTTACCACTTGATCGTTTAGTATGTTGCTATTGCTTTCTTCATGACGTATACATGTTCCTATGACTATGAGATTATGCAACTCCCGTTTACCGAAGGAACACTTTGTGTTCTACCAAACATCACAACGTAACTGGGTGATTATAAAGGAGCTCTACAGGTGTCTCCGAAGGTACTTGTTGAGTTAGCGTATTTCGAGATATGGGTTTGTCACTCCGATTGTCAGAGAGGTATCTCTGGGCCCTCTCGGTAATGCACATCACTATAAGCCTTGCAAGGAATGTTACTAATGATTTAGTTGCGAGATGATGCATTACATAACGAGTAAAGAGACTTGCCGGTAACGAGATTGAACTAGGTATTGAGATACCGACGATCGAATCTCGGGCAAGTAACATACCGATGACAAAGGGAACAACACATGTAGTTATGTGGTTTGACCGATAAAGATCTTCGTAGAATATGTGGGAACCAATATGAGCATCCAGGTTCCGCTATTGGTTATTGACCGAGACGTGTCTCGGTCATGTCTACATAGTTCTCGAACCCATAGGGTCCACACGCTTAAAGTTCAGTGACGATCTGTATTATGAGTTTTTGTGTTTTGATGTACCGAAGGTAGTTCGGAGTCCCGGATATGATCACGCACATGACGAGGAGTCTCTAAATGGTCGAGACGTAAAGATCGATATATTGGATGACTATGTTTGGACACCGGCAGTGTTTCGGGAGGTTTTAGACATTTACCGGAGTACCGGGGGGTTACGGGAACCCCCCAGGGGGTTTATTGGGCCTCATGGGCCCTAGTGGAGAAGAGGAGGGGCGGCCAGGGCAGGCCGCGCGCCCCCTCCCCCTCTAGTCTGAATTGGACAAGGAAGGGGGGCGGCACCTGAGGGAGTCCTGGATTAGGGGGTCCTCGGACAGCCGGACTGTTGGACTATGAAGATACAAGATTGAAGACTTCGTCCCGTGTCCGGGTGGGACTCTCCTCTGCATGGAAGGCAAGCTTGGCAATTCGGATATGTAGATCTCCTTCTCTGTAACCGACTCTGTGTAACCCTAGCCCCCTCCGGTGTCTAGATAAACCGGAGGGTTTAGTCCATAGGAGGATAACAATCATAATCATAGGCTAGCTTCTAGGGTTTAGCCTCTACGATCTCGTGGTAGATCAACGCTTGTAATACTCATATCATCGAGATCAATCAAGCAGGAAGTAGGGTATTACCTCCATCGAGAGGGCCCGAATCTGGGTAAACATTGTGTCCCCCGCCTCCTGTTACCATTTGCCTTAGACGCACAGTTCGGGACCCCCTACTCGAGATCCGCCGGTTTTGACACTGACATTGGTGCTTTCATGGAGAGTTCCACTGTGTCGTCATGATAAGGCTTGATGGCTCCTTAAATCATATGCAACGATGCGACCCAGGGTGATGTTTTCTACCCCAGATAGATCTTTGTATTCGGTGGCTTCGTACTGCGGGCCAACTCGCTTGGCCATCTAGAGCAGATCGATAGCTACGCCCCTGGCCATCAGGTCAGGTTTGGAAGCTTGAACTATACCGCCAACATTCATGGAGACTTAATCTTCGACGGATTTGAGCCCACGTCAGGTGCGTCGAACATTCACGACGAGCACGACTTAGATCTGCCATTGGACGGTGTTCGGAAGATCACACCTGCGGCTGCCCCGGCCCTTAATCCGGAACAGATCATGTCGTCTGAGGACGAGTGGATAGACCCCTCCACAGAGGCCGCACACTCAGCGGCGTTAGAGCCAAACACAGACTTCGCCTCCACTGAGGTCTGTGCCATCGGACCCCTGGACTCGTCTCCGGCCATAGGCTCCGAACCGCGTACATCCATGCCTATCAAATCTGACTGGGCACCGATCATGGAGTTTACCTCTGCGGATATTTTTCAGCACTCGCCCTTGGGCGACGTGCTAAATTCATTAAAGTCTCTCTTCCTGCCAGGAGACTCTTGGTTGAACTATCTCCGGCTTGAGTGCGAAGCGGACGACGAAGAAATTCGTTCCCCACCCACCACCCACTTAATAGCCACTATCGACGACTTAACCGACATGCTTGACTTCGACTCTGAAGACATCGACGGTATGGACGACGATGCAGGAGAAGAACAGGAACCACCGCCCATAGGGCGCTGGACAGCCACCTCATCATATGATATATATATATATATATGGTGGACACCCCCAAAGAAAGCAATGGCGATGAGGCAACGGAGGACAATCCCCTAGAGAAGCAATCTCAGCACCGGCGTCATCGGCGCCGCTCTAAGCCCCGCCAAAGCAAAAATAGCGATACCGGCACAAGAGACGATAGCAATCCAGATGGTGCCGTAGACAAAAACAATCCTGCCCAGCCATGCTTCGAGCAGACCGAGCGGGAGGATGGGCAAACTAGCCCTAAGGAACAGTCAACAGATGGAGAATCAGAGGATGACAATTACTTGCCCCTCTCTGAAGACGAAGTGAGCCTTGGCGACAAAGAATTCATCATGCCTGAGGATCCCGTCGAGCAGGAGCGCTTCAAGCACTGGCTTATAGCCACTGCAAAAAGCCTGAAGAAGAAGCAGCAGCAGCTTCAAGCTAATCAAGATCTGCTAACTGATAGATGGACTGGGGTCCTGGCAGCCGAGGAATACGGACTTGAGCGCCCAACCAAAAGTTACCCAAAGCGCAGGTTCTACCTCAACTCGAGGAGGAGGCATTAAGGCCCACACTACCAGCGCACGATGCGGCTGACCGGCCACCCCGTGGCCGAGACAAAGTGGCGTATCAGCCCGAATACCAGCCCGCACCCCATCGGCAATCAAACAAAAACACTAAGGTCCGGGGCTACATGCAGGACCTGCGAGACGTGTTGGAAAACAAAGCAGGACAGTCAAGATCGATCTACGGATCACGGGGGTGCGCCACAACGTTTGACAGTGACCGTCACGCCGGATATACTAAAAACAAGTCCGGTCGGACCGAATACAACAGACCAAACTCATTTGAACTGCGTCGTGATGTAGCCCTGCATAGAGGCGCCGCACACCCCCTATGCTTCACTGATGAAGTAATGGATCATGAATTCCCAGAAGGGTTTAAACCCATGAACATTGAATCATATGATGGTACAACAGACCCCGCGGTATGGATTGAAGATTTCCTTCTCCACATTCACATGGCCCGCGGCGATGATCTACATGCCATCAAGTACCTCCCACTTAAGCTCAAAGGACCGGCTCGACATTGGCTGAACAGCTTGCCGGCAAACTCCATTGGTAGTTGGGAGAACCTGGAAGATGCATTCCTTGACAACTTCTAGGGCACTTATGTGTGACCACCGGACTAATGACTTAAGTCACATAACAAAACAGCCCAGAGAGTCAGCCAGGAAATTCTGGCCTCGATTCCTAACTAAAAAGAACCAAATTGTCCACTGTCCGGATGCTGAATCCCTAGCGGCCTTTTAGCATAACATCCGCGACGAGTGGCTCGCCCGACACCTCGGCCAAGAGAAGCCGAAGTCCATGCCAGCTCTCACGACACTAATGACCCGCTTTTGTGCGGGCGAGGATAGTTGGCTGGCTCGTAGCAACAGCAGATCAAGAAATCCTGGCACTTCAGATGCCAGAGATAGCAACGGCAAGCCACGACGCAACAGACACAAGCGTCGCAACAATGGCGACAATGCCAAAGACACGACAGTGAATGCCGGATTCAGTGGCTCTAAGTCCGGTCAGCGGGAAAAGCCATTCAAAAGAAACAATCCGGGCCCGTCCAGTCTGGACCGCATAATCGATCGCTCGTGTCAAATTCACGGCACCCCCGATAAACCAACCAACCACACCAACAGAGAATGTTGGGTGTTCAAACAGGCGCGGCAAGTTGAATGCCAAAAATAAGGAAAAGGGGTTGCATAGCGATGACGACGAGGAGCCTCGGCCGAACACAGGAGGACAGAAGAAATTTTCTCCCTAGGTGAAAATGGTGAACATGATATACACAACCCATATTCCCAAGTAGGAACGGAAGTGTGCACTAAGGGACATCTATGCGATGGAGCAAGTCGCCCCCAAATTCAACCCATGGTCTTCTTGTCCGATCACTTTCAATCGTAGGGACCATCCTACCTGTATCCGTCATGGCGGTTCAGCCGCATTGGTCCTCGACCCCATCATTGACGGATTCCACCTCACGCGAGTCCTTATGGATGGTGGCAGCAGCCTGAACCTGCTTTATCAGGATACAGTGCACAAAATGGGCATCGATCCCTCAAGGATCAAACCCACCAAAACCACCTTTAAAGGCGTCATACCAGGTGTAGAGGCCTGTTGTACGGGGTCAATCACACTTGAAGTAGTCTTCAGATCTCCGTACAACATCCGAAGCGAGGAGTTAATCTTTGACATCGTCCCCTTCCGCAGTGGCTATCACGCACTGCTCGGACGAACCGCATTTTCCAGATTCAATGCGGTACCGCATTATGCATACCTCAAGCTCAAAATGCCAGGACCTTGCGGGGTTATAACAGTTAATGGAAACATAGAGCACTCACTCCGTACGGAGGAGCACACTGTGGCCCTCGCAGCAGAAGTACAGAGCAGCCTTCTTAGGCAGAACACCAATTCGGCAATAAAGCCCCCGAACACCGTCAAGCGAGTCCGGAGTACCCTGCAACAGGACCGTCCGGCACGTCCAGAGCTCGCCTAGAAATTCGGCCTCCGTCCCAGTCCCAGACAAGCGGTGAAATTTGTGCCGCGCGTGCATAATTACGCACTTAAAATACCATGGGCATAGGCGCAGGCACAACTATAATGAGGTCCACAATGCGGCTCAACCACCCCAGGACCCGTATACCTTCATCATTTTCTTTCTTTCAGGACCCTATTCTCTGGAAGCTCTTTCGGATAGCCAGATTATCGGACCCATCACGGGAAGGAAACACCAAGGAGGCAAGAAGCTTTGATGTGTAAGCGAATACCCAGGTGGTCTCTGATAACGATCGTTATACCTGTTTTACATACCCACACGCAGTTTACCCTTGGCTAGGACATGTTAAATAGTCCTATTTTGCTTATCGCACTACTTGTATACATACGCTTTGACGTATTATTTAAATAAACAATGGAAAATAATGTACATCGTCAGCTTATTATTACATTCCTTTACCTTTTTCCCTTGACTGCTTATTTATTACAAATTGCACCCATACACTTTGGTACATTCAGCTCGCCAGGGGCTTCAGCATACCCCATAACACGACAAGAAAAGTCCGAACACTTTCGACAGTGCGGCACCCCGAACTTATAGCATTATATGCATTAGCTCTGAATCATGTCTTGGGTCAATAGTTGGGTTTGCCCGACTCCCATGTTTTGGTACCTTACGTTCCGCTATATCGGCTAAAGGTAGCACAGGGAGAACTACTACGATTGTGTCCTGGTTCTTCCGGACAAGCACCTCAGTAGAGAAAGCCGAAAACTGACTGTCATGATGCGGCGAGAGCTGGTCGCTGTTCAAGAGGTCAAGATTTTTTCCGCTTCGGGTGAGGAATCGGCCTTGTCCGATTTAGGCGTGTATAGCGCCCCAAGTTTGGCCTTTCGATTAATAGGGGCTTCGCCAAAATTTGAAATTGTAGACTTCTATGGCTAAGTGAGAGTGATAAAGTTGTATAGTCCGATTGCCTTGTTCGCTGCGCTAAACACCTCCTTAAAGGACCAAGAATTTGGATGAAGAGTGTTTAGATTTATCCCGAACACCCTAGTACTAGTTACATGGGGGCAGAAGCCGACAACTAGCCAACTCTCAGATTTTATAAATGGCCGCACAAAAGGTAATATTTTAAATCAACAAGCGTTATATAGCGCACATGAACTCGTTTTCATATTACAGTATCACATGAGTACATTCATTCAAATATTACATCCTTAGCACACTCCTCCGCTACAAGGCACGCACCCTTCAGGACACTGTCATAATATTTTTCGGGGTGGCGATGCTCCTTGCCCTCCGGCGGCCCCTCTGTCACCAGCTTCTCGGCATCCATCTTCACCCAGTGCACTTTCGCACGGGCGAAGGCCCTGCGCGCACCTTCAATGCAGACTGACCGCTTGATGGCTTCAAGCCACGGACAGGCATTCACAAGCCGCTTTACCAGGCCGGAGTAGCTGCTGGGCAGGGGATCGCCAGGCCACAGCCGGACTATGAGATCTTCATGGCCAGTTCTGCCGCCTTGTGAAGTTCGACCAGTTGCTTCAGCTGGTCGCTCAAGGGCAACGGGTGTTCGGCCCCAATATACTGGGACCAGAACAACTTCTCCGTCGAGCTCCCTTCCTCAGCTTAGTAGAACTCTGCAGCATCAGAAACGCTGCACGGCAGATCTGCGAATGCTCCTGGAGAGCTCCGAATACGGGTAAGTAAAAGGAAAGTCTCCTTCACATGCTTGCTTTGCATAATGAATGCCTTACCCGCCGCTATATTCTTGGCCACCTGAATCTCCTGAAGGGCTTTCTGGGCTTCGGCCTTGGCATCTTGTGCGCTCTTGAGGGCCTTCACAAGCTCGGACTCTTCCGTCTTAGAGTCACGCTCCAAGGACTCGTATTTCTTGACGAAATCCTGGAGCTCTTGCTGGACCTCGTCTACTCGGGCCTCTTGCTTTTCACGCTCGATGCGCTCCTTGGATGCTTTGTCTTCGGCCTCGGACAACGCCTTTTTCAGGCCGCCACTTCGGTCGTGGCCCCTATTAAAGTTCATGATGATTCTATGAGCTAAAACAATTTTTCTTTATCAATATACAGATGGGGTATCACTTACCTTTGTTCTTCTCGAGATGCCTCTTCGTGAGGTCGAGCTCTTCCTCGGACCGCTCCAGGTCCTGCTTCAGTCCGGAGACCTCCGCAGTACGAGCAGCAGCGGCCAGTAGTGATGCCTGCTTATTGATACGTCTCCAACGTATCTATAATTTTTGATTGCTCCATGCTACTTTATCTACTGTTTTGGACTATATTGGGCTTTATTTTCCACTTTTATATTATTTTTGGGACTAACCTATTAACCGGAGGCCCAGCCCAGAATTGCTGTTTTTTGCCTATTTCGTTGTTTCGAAGAAACGAAATATCAAACGGAGTCCAAACGGAATGAAACCTTCGGGAACGTGATTTTCTCACCGAACGTGATCCAGGAGACTTGGACCCTGCTCCAAGGAACAAAAGAGGCGGTCACGAGGGTGGGGGCGCCCCCCCTCCTAGGGCACGCCCCCCTACCTCATGGTCCCCTTGTTGCTCCACCGACGTACTCCTTCCTCCTGTATATACCTATGTACCCCCAAACGATCAGAACAGGAGCCAAAAACCTAATTCCACCGTCGCAACCTTCTGTATCTATGAGATCCCATCTTGGGGCCTGTTCCGGACCTCCGCCAGAGGGGGCATCCACCACGGAGGGCTTCTACATCAATACCATAGCCCCTCCGATGAAGTGTGAGTAGTTTAATTCAGACCTTCGGGTCCATAGCTAGTGCTAGATGGCTTATTCTCTCTTTTTGGATCTCAATACAATGTTCTCCCCCTCTCTCGTGGAGATCTATTCGATGTAATCTTCTTTTTGCGGTGTGTTTGTTGAGACCGATGAATTGTGGGTTTATGATCCAGCTTATCTATGAATAATATTTGGATCTTCTCTGAATTCTTTTATGTATGATTGAGTTATCTTTGCAAGTCTCTTCGAATTATCCGTTTGGTTTGGCCAACTAGATTGGTAGTTATTGCAATGGGAGTAGTGCTTAGCTTTGGGTTCAATCTTGCGGTGTTCTTTCCCAGTGACAGAAGGGGCAGCAAGGCACGTATTGTATTGTTGCCATCAAGGATAACAAGATGGTTTTTTTAATCATATTGCATGAATTTATCCCTCTACATCATGTCATCTTGCTTAAGGCGTTACTCTGTTTTTAACTTAATACTCTAGATGCATGCTGGATAGCGGTCGATGAGTGGAGTAATAGTAGTAGATGCAGAATCGTTTCGATCTACTTGTCTTGGACGTGATGCCTATATACATGATCATACCTAGATATACTCATAACTATGCTCAATTCTGTCAATTGCTCAACAGTAATTTGTTCACCCACCGTAGAATATCTATGCTCTTGAGAGAAGCCACTAGTGAAACCTATGGCCCCCGGGTCTATTCTCATCATATTAATCTCCATTACTTTATTACTTGCTTTGTTTTTACTTTGCCTTTTACTTTTCACTTTGCATCTATATACCAAAAATACCAAAAATATTATTTATCATCTCTATCAGATCTCACTCTCGTAAGTGACCATGAAGGGATTGACAACCCCTAATCGCGTTGGTTGCGAGGAGCTATCATTTTGTGTAGGTACGAGGGACTTGTGTGTGGTCTCCTACTGGATTGATACCTTGGTTCTCAAAAACTGAGGGAAATACTGACGCTGCTTTGCTGCATCATCCTCTCCTCTTCGGGGAAATCCAACGCAGTGCTCAAGAGGTAGCAAGAAGAATTTCTGGCGCCGTTGGTGGGGAGGCTCACGCAAGAGCAAGTCAACCATACCAAGTACCCATCACAATCCCTATCTCTCGCATTACATTATTTGCCATTTGCCTCTCATTTTCCTCTCCCCCACTTCACCCTTGCCGTTTTATTCGCCCTCTCTTTCCCAATCTCCTCCTCTTTTTCCCGTTTGCTTTTTCCCATTGCTATTCTGTTTGCTTGTGTGTTGGATTACTTGTTGCCATGGCGCAAGATAATACCAAATTGTGTGACTTCTCGAATACCAATAATAATGATTTCCTTAGTACTCTGATTGCTCCTCTTAATAATGATGAGTCTTGTGAAATCAATACCGCTTTGCTGAATCTTGTTATGAAAGATCAATTCGCCGGCCTTCCTAGTGAAGATGCCGCTACTCATCTAAACAATTTTGTTGATTTGTGTGATATGCAAAAGAAGAAAGATACAGATAACAATATTGTCAAATTGAAGTTATTTCCGTTTTCACTTAGAGATCATGCTAAAGTTTGGTTTTCGTCTTTGCCTAAAAATAGTATTGATTCTTGAAACAAGTGCAAAGATGCTTTTATCTCTAAGTATTTTCCTCCCGCTAAGATCATCACTCTTAGGAACGATATTATGAATTTTAAACAACTTGATCATGAGCATGTTGCCCAATCTTGGGAAAGAATGAAATTGATGCTTCGTAATTGCCCTACTCATGGTTTGAATTTATGGATGATCATACAAAAATTTTATGCCGGATTGAATTTTGCTTCTAGAAATCTTTTAGATACGGCCGCAGGAGGCACGTTTATGGAAATTACGTTAGGAGATGCTACAAAATTGCTTGATAATATTATGTCTAATTATTCTCAATGGCACACCGAAAGATCTTCTAGTAAAAAAGTGCATGATATAGAAGAAATCAATGTTTTGAGTGAAAAGATGGATTAACTTATGAAGATGTTTGCTACTAAAAATACTCCTCTTGATCCAAATGATATGCCTTTGTCTACTTTTATTGAGAATAATAATGAATCTATGGATGTGAATTTTGTTGGTAGGAATAGTTTTGGAAACAATGCGTATAGAGGGAATTTTAATCCTAGGCCTTATCCTAGTAATCCTTCTAGTAATTATGGAAATTCCTACAACAACTCTTATGGAAATTTTAATAAGATGCCCTCTGAATTTGAGAGTAGTGTTAAAGAGTTTATGAATTCACAAAAGAATTTTAATGCTTTGCTTGAAGAGAAATTGCTTAAAATTGATGATTTGGCTAGGAACCTTGATAGAATTTCTCTTGAAATTGATTCTTTAAAGCTTAGATCTATTCCTCCTAAGCATGATATCAATGAGTCTCTCAAAGCCATGAGAATTTCCATTGATGAGTGCAAATAAAGAACCGCTAGGATGCGTGCTTCCAAAGATGCCTTTATTAAAGCGTGTTCTTCCAATTCCTATGAAAATCAAGATGAAGATCTAAAAGTCATTGATGTGTCCCCCATTAAATCTTTGTTTTGCAATATGAATCTTGATGAAACTGAATATGATCTTCCTTTACCTAGAAGGCGTTCTAAGAATTCGGAGTTTCTAGATCTTGATGATGAAATTGATGAAAGTGGGATTGAAAGGAATAAAAACCTAGATGTTGCTAAACCCACTATTTTGGATCTCAAGGAATTTAATTATGAAAATTGCTCTTTAATTGATTGTATTTCCTTGTTGCAATCCATGCTAGATTCTCCTCATGCTTATAGTCAAAATAAGGCCTTTACCGAACACATTGTTGATGCCTTGATGCAATCTTATGAAGAAAAACTTGAGTTGAAAGTTTCTATCCCTAGAAAACTCTATGATGAGTGGGAACCTACTATTAAAATTAAAATTAAAAATTATGAGTTTCATGCTTTGTGTGATTTGGGTGCTAGTGTCTCTACTATTCCCAAAACTTTGTGTGATTTGCTAGATTTCCGTGACTTTGATCATTGCTCTCTAAACTTGCATCTTGTGGATTCCTTTATTAAAAAGCCTATGGGAAGAATTAATGATGTTTTTATTGTTGCAAATAGGAATTATGTGCCCGTAGATTTTATCGTTCTTGATATAGATTGCAATCCTTCATGTCCTATTATTCTTGGAAGACCTTTCCTTAGAACGATTGGTGCAATTATTGATATGAAGGAAGGGAATATTAGATTCCAGTTTCCCTTAAAGAAGGGCATGGAACACTTCCCTAGAAAGAAAATAAAATTACCATATGAATCTATCATGAGAGCCACTTATGGATTGCCTACCAAAGATGGCACTACCTAGATCTATCCTTGCTTTTATGCCTAGCTAGGGGCGTTAAACGATAGCGCTTGTTGGGAGGCAACCCAATTTTATTTTTGTTTTTTGTTTTTGCTTCTGTTTAGGAATAAATAATCCATCTAGACTCTGTTTGGATGTGGTTTTATCTTTTAATTAGTGTTTGTGCCAAGTAGAACCTATAGGATAACCTACGATGATAGTTGATTTGATTCTCCTGAAAAACAGAAACTTTGCACGCACGAATATAATTTTGTTAAATCACAGAAACAATATTTTGCATCGATTCTTTTTGCTGCTGTTCAATAAACAAATTTTCCAGGACTTCCTATTTTGGTAGGATTTTTAGAGTTCCAGAAGTTTGCGTTAGTTACAGATTACTACAGACTGTTCTGTTTTTGACAGATTCTGTTTTGCGTGTGTTGTTTGCTTATTTTGATGAATCTATGGCTAGTAAAATAGTTTATAATCCATAGAGAAGTTGGAATACAGTAGGTTTAACACCAATATAAATAAAGAATGAGTTCATTACAGTACCTTAAAGTAGTCTTTTGTTTTCTTTGTCTAACGGAGCTCACGAGATTTCTATTGAGTTTTGTGTTGTGAAGTTTTCAAGTTTTGGGTGAATTCTTTTGATGGATTATGGAACAAGGAGTGGCAAGAGCCTAAGCTTGGGGATGCCCATGGCACCCCCAAGATAGTCCAAGGACACCAAAAAGTCAAAGCTTGGGGATTCCCCGGAAGGCATCCCCTCTTTCGTCTACTTCCATCGATAATTTACTTGGAGCTATATTTTTATTCACCACATGTTATGTGTTTTGCTTGGAGCGTCTTGTATTATTTGCGTATTTTCTTGTTAGTTTACCACAATAATCCTTGCTGTACACACCTTTTGATAGAGCCATACATAAATTTGAATTTGCTAGAATACTCTATGTGCTTCACTTATATCTTTTGAGCTTGATAGTTTTGCTCATAGTGCTTCACTTATATCTTTTGAGCGTGATAATTTTTGCTCTAGTGCTTCACTTAGATCTTTTAGAGCACGGTGGGGATTTGTTTTAAAGAAACTATTGATCTGTCATGCTTCACTTAGATTATTTTGAGAGTCGTTAATAGCATGGTAATTTGCTTAATGTTAATATACTTGGTATTCAAGATATGTGAAACTTTCTTTTGAGTGCGTTGAATACTAAGATAAGTTTGATGCTTGATAATTGTTTTGAGATATGAAGATGGTGATATTAGAGTCATGCTAGTTGAGTAGTTGTGAATTTAAAGAATACTTATGTTGAAGTTTGTGATTCCCGTAGCATGCACGTATGGTGAACCGTTATGTGATGAACTCGGAGCATGATTTATTTATTGATTGTCTTCCTTATGAGTGGCGGTCGGGGATGAGCGATGGTCTTTTCCTACCAATCTATCCCCCTAGGAGCATGCGCATAATACTTTTCTTTGATAACTTCTAGATTTTTGCAATAAGTATATGAGTTCTTTATGACTAATGTTGAGTCCATGGATTATACGCACTTTTTCCCATCCTTCCAACATTGCTAGCCTCTCTAATACCGCACACTTTTCGCCGGTATCATACACCCACCATATATATTCCTCAAAACAGCCACCATACCTACCTATCATGGCATTTCCATAGCCATTCCGAGATATATTGCCATGCAACTTTCACCGTTCCGTTTATTATGACACGCTCCATCATTGTCATATTGCTAGCATGATCATGTAGTTGACATCGTATTTGTGGCAAAGCCACCGTTCATAATTCTTTCATACATGTCACTCTTGATTCATTGCATATCCCGGTACACCACCGAAGGCATTCATATAGAGTCATACTTTGTTCTAAGTATCGAGTTGTAATTGTTGAGTTGTAAGAAAAATAAAAGTGTGATGATCATCATTTTTTAGAGCATTGTCCCAAGTGAGGAAAGGATGATGGAGACCATGATTCCCCCGCAGGGATGAGACTCCGGACAAAAAAAAGAGGCCATAAAAAAAGAGAAGAGAAAAGGCCCAAATAAAAAAAATGAGAGAAAAAGAGAGAAGGGACAATGTTACTATCCTTTTACCACACTTGTGCTTCAAAGTAGCACCAAGATCTTCATGACAGAGAGTCTCTCATTTTGTCACTTTCATATACTAGTGGGAATTTTTCATTACAGAACTTGGCTTGTATATTCCAATGATGGGCTTCCTCAAATGCCCTAGGTCTTCGTGAGCAAGCGAGTTGGATGCACACCCACTTAGTTTCTTTTGTTGAGCTTTCATATACTTATAGCTCTAGTGCATCCATTGCATGGCAATCCCTACTCACTCACATTGATATCTATTGATGTGCATCTCCATAGCCCGTTGATACGCCTAGTTGATGTGAGACTATCTTCCCTCTTTTTGTCTTCTCCACAACCACCATTCTATTCCACATATAGTGCTATATCCATGGCTCACGCTCATGTATTGCGTGAAGATTGAAAAAGTTTTGAGAATGTCATAAGTATGAAACAATTGCTTGGATTGTCATTGGGGTTGTGCATGATTTAAATATTTTGTGTGGGGAAGATGGAGCATAGCCAGACTATATGATTTTGTAGGGATAACTTTCTTTGGCCATGTTATTTTGAGAAGACATAATTGCTTAGTTAGTATGCTTGAAGTATTATTATTTTTATGTCAATATGAACTTTTGTCTTGAATCTTCCGGATCTGAATACTCTGTCACGCCCAATATGCGATACTATCCTAAAGAGACTCGAAGGTCCCACCAAGGATAGAACCGCATATTGATACGCTTTTGCAACGTGGATATCATTACATCAACATTACATAATAGATGGGGATACATACAAGAGGCATACAATGCCACACGGATACAACTTTATCATACATAAGAGCACCATCCGACTACGGATGAAACACAAACAGAAACTCAAACGACATCCACCCTGCTAGCCCAGGCTGCTGACCTGGAACCTATTCCCTGATCGAAGAAGAAGCAGAAGCAGAACTCCAAAACAAGCAAACATCGCTCTCGCGTCATGATCATCACATAACCTGTACCTGCAACTGTTGTTGTAGTAATCTGTGAGCCACGAGGACTCAGCAATCCCATTACCATGGGTATCAAGACTAGCAAAGCTAAATGGGAAAGGAAGGGGTAAAGTGGTGAGGTTGCAGCAGCGACTAAGCAAATATGGTGGCTACCATACGTAAATGAGAGCGAGAAGAGAAGAAAAGGAACGGTCGTGAAGCTAGCAATGATCAAGAGGTGATCCTGAACTCCTACTTACGTCAAACATAACACAGAAACCGTGTTCACTTCCCGGACTCCGCCGAGAAGAGACCATCACGGCTACACATGCGGTTGATGCGTTTTAATTCGTATCTGGTGTCAAGTTATCTACAACCGGACATTAACAAATTCCCATCTGCCACATAACTGCGAGCACGACTTTCGAAAGATAATACCCTGCAGGGGTGTCCCAACTTAGCCCATGATAAGCTCTCGCGATCAACGAAGGATATTCCTTCTCCCAGGAAGACCCGATCAGTCTCGGAATCCCGGTTTACAAGACATTTCGACAATGGTAAAACAAGACCAGCAAAGCCACCCGATGCGCCGACAATCCCGATAGGAGCTGCACATATCTCGTTCTCAGGGCAACACCGGATAAGTCAAGCTACGAGTAAAACCAGACCTCGAGTTTCCCCGAGGGGGCCCCGCAGGCTGCTCGGTTCGGACCAGCACTTAGAGAAGCACTGGCCTGGGGGGGCTGAATAAAGATGACCCTCGAGAGAGCGACTCCCAAGGGAAAAGTAGGTGGTGGTGAGGCAAATGGTAAAACCAAGGTTGGCCCTTGCTGGAGGAGTTTTATTCAAAGCGAACTGTCAAGGGGGTCCCATAAATCACCCAACCGCGTAAGGAATGCAAAATCCGGGAACATAATACCGATATGACAAAAACTAGGGCGGCAAGAGTGGAACAAAACACCAAGCATAAGGCCGAGCCTTCCACCCTTTACCAAGTATATAGATGCATTAATAATATAAGAGATATTGTGATATCCCAACATAACCCTGTCCACCATGGAGCAATCTTCAACTTCACCTGCAACTAACAACGCTATAAGAGGGGCTGAGCAAAGCGGTAACATAGCAAAACAACATTTGCTAGGAAGGGTGTCAAAGGTTAGAGGTTCATGGCAATTTGTGGAGGCTTGAAGAACAAGTGATAGGAAGCGCAGCATAGCGAAAGAACGAAGCAACTAGCATAGCAATGATAGTAGTGAGATCCAGGGTAGCAGTCATCTTGCCTGAAATCCCGCAAGGAAGAAGAACGAGTCCATGAAGAAGATGAAGCCACGAAGACGAACCAAGCGTAGACGAACGAATCCTCATGATCACAACGAAACGGGAACTGTCGAGAAGAGGCACACACCACGGTAAACACACCACACATAAACAAGACATGATGCACAACAAGCATGATGCATGACAAAAGCTACATGGAGCTACTCATGGTAAGAGATGATGCATACAAAAGCAACACATCAAAGCAAGTTTAAATGAGGCCGGGAACAACATATAACAATTCCGGTAAGTCCTCATATACAAATTTAGAAATTGGTCCAGGTCTGAGCAAACATTAAGTTGGAGTTGTTAAACAGCAAGTTAAGATGCACCAAGATGATCTACACGAGATTCTAGTCAAGTTACATATAAAGTTCATTTAATTCGGAGCTACGGCCTAGAAGATATGAGCAAAACAAGTTAAGCATGGCATTGATGCAAAATGCATACAAACATCAAGCAAACACCTCAAAACAAGGATGCAACATGATAATATGAAACTACATGCAAATCTAAGCAAGTTTCATATAAAACACACTCAAAACGGAGCAACGGTTCAACACATACACTATGCAAGTTTAAAGGACAAGCTGTCCAAAATAGCAACTAGGCATATAGCAAGCATCAAAACAACATGCTACAGCACCCCCAACATAAAAACAAAAGGCATGGACATGATGTACAGGTAAAGCGTAACAAAACATGAACACTGAGCTATCTCCAGAAATCAATAGAACATGCTCAAAATGACATGGCAAGATTGCAAATAATAACAGTTTCAGTCATTAGCAGAAATAACATCAGGTTGCAATGTTTAGAGCTATCAAACAACATGTTACAGGAACTTATCATGGCAAACAAAGGCATGGCATGAATCTACTAATTACATAGAACAAAAGTCCCTTACTGACCATGAGCCAAAAGGGCACAGAAAATATGATGGCGCCCATGTAAACATGGCAAGTTTTAAGACAGATTCGGACATGGCAGGAACAACAATAAGTTGGCATGTTGGTGAGCTTGAACCACTCACCACAGAGCAACACATGGCATGACAAGGTTACCAACAGTAAGAATACATGTTTATGAAGCTAAGAATGGCAAGATCAAGTTCATAGGATGCATGGATCACTAGCAACAACCATGGCAACGTTGAACTTAATGTTAACAGGCTGACAACAACATTATTTAGCAAGTTTGGAGCAAGATAACAACAAGTTACAATAGTCTATAAATGCAACCAGGGGCATTAATGGATAGATCAAGACATGTATAACAAAACATCCTTAGTTAACATCTCCAGATTATGCATAGAATGACTTGTAGCAGCACATTTACATAGCATCATGATATAGCAGATTCAGCCTAGCAAAACAGCAACAGCAAGTACCCCAATTAACAAGGTTGATGCACTCCGTACAAGACTCACAAAAATACATGGATTGCACCAAAGCAAATATGGCATGTTGTATCTCAAAACTCATGTAGACATCAAGCTCATAGGATGCACACATCAAATGCAACAAAAATGACAAATCATCAAGTTATAACAGTTTCAGTAGGTTAACATCACATAGCACTCTTGCAACGATGATTCAGGCATCAAGATGAGCTCAAATGAACATGGTGCAATAGAATGAATTGTATAGCATCTCACAGCGAACGTTTTGACATATTATACACGCAAAACGGAGCAGTATGCGTGGAGTTATGATGCGAAGAACATGCTAACACAATGCAACATTTACAGGGACTTAGTGAAAAATTATACCCTGCAGAAGTCAACGGGACGAGGATATCTGGGATGGAGGGATCCGGGGCGCGGGGGAGGCGTGTTTAGATCGCGGGACGGGTGGATCTCATCCACCCGCCCGGATCCGGCGAGGCGGCGGCCTCCGGCAAGGCGCGCGACGCCGGGAGGCACGGGGAGCGGCGGCGTGTGCGACGTCGTCCGGCGACGGCGGGCGAAGGTGGCCGGCGGGCGGAGGCTGCAGGCGCTCAGGCGGCGCGGTTGCCCGCGGCGGCGGCATAAGAACCGGGCGGCGTGGCGAGAAGGCGGGCCAGCGGTGGGACAGAGGGAGGCGCCGGCGAGCGGTTGCGGGGCGGCGGAACCGCGGGAGCGGGCGGCGGCACGTGGGGCCCGGTTCGGCCCCGGGGCGGGCCGGATCTGGGCCCCGGGCGGCAGCGGCGATGTGGGCGCAGGCGGCGGCGAATCAGGAGGCGACACGTGGCGGTAGCGAGGGTGCTGGACACGTCCATCGGTGGGGGGTTTCGTCCGGTGGCGGAGAGGGGAATTTGCTAGGGTTTGGACTGCGAGAAATTCGGGGGAGGCACACATATATATAGGTAGAGGGAGCTAGGAGTGTCCAAATGAGGCACGGTTTTCGCCCACACGATTATGATCGAACGACCGAGAGCATGAAGGGGTTTAGGATGGGTTATTGAGCCACTTTGGAGGGGTGTTGGGCTGCACACAAAGAGGGCTTTACGGTTCGCTGGTTAACCGTTGGAGTATCAAACAGACTCCAAATGGCACGAAACTTAACAGGCGGTCTACCGGTGCTATACCAAGGCCGCTTGGCAAACCTCGGTCCATTCCAAGAATGTTTAATACACGCGCACGAAAAGAGGCAAAAGGGGACACCGGATGACATAGGAGTGTTGGATTGCAAAATGGACAACGGGGAAAATGCTCGGATGCATGAGACGAACACGTATGCAAAATGAAATGCACATGATGACATGATAAAATGCAACACGCAAGCAAATGACATGGCAACGACGGCGAATAACTGGCAGACACCTGGCGCATCGGATCCGGGGCGTTACAACACTCCTCCACTAACAAGAGATCTCGTCCCGAGATCTTAGGACTGAGATGGAAGGGAAAAAGGGATGAGGTGAAACAAGAACTCAAGAGAAGAAGCAAAGAATCGAGAGCACTCGAGAAGAAGAGAGGAACGACGAGAATGACGAGAATTGAAAACTCACGGAATCAGATAGTCTATGAAACCACTCCGGTTAGAACGAGATAAGAAATAAGACTGAAAGGATTTAGGCAGCACTCCAGCTGAAACATGGATGAATAGAACATGAGCTTGAGAGGACGGAATGATACTTGATGAAGACGTGACACAAAACCTCCGGAACTAATTGAAAAAGTTGAATGAAAAGAACGGAGAAGAAAATGACAACTTGTGCCATGAATGAAATTGAAAGCATCTTTAGAAGGAAAGTTTAAGAGGAGTTGTTGAGAAAATCAACAACGAAAAGAATAAGCTTGTTGAGGACTTACCAAAAACAACTCAAAACTTGAGGTGAAATTATGCCACAACCAAATGCTTGAATATCTGGGAATAACGAAGAAATGCAAAACTCCACTTCAAAAGAATACGGAGAGTTAATTGCACTTCGTGATGCGAGAAGAAAAGATACTTGAACTCCACCAACAAAATCTTGATGAACTCTTGAAGAATGAATTGAATCATGAAGAACCCCCATGAATAACTCCGGTGACAAAAGGATGATGAGGTAGAATCAAGGATAAAAGAATAAGATTAAGCCTTGCGGTGATTTAGATGGAGGTTCCGATGAAATGGCCGAGGAAATTTGAACTCCGGAAAAGAAAAGATGAAAACACTTGGAACTAGAATTTATTCATCAAGAACAAACTCCAAAGGAAAGGATCACTCACTTTGAGGAAATAAGAATAAGATTTATTGTATGCTTATCCTTCATCAAATTAAATTGATGACAAGCAATGGATTTTGCATACTACATATTCTTCTTGAAAAGGATTGAGAAGTGACATATCGCAAACTTGAGAAGGTCTTCATGCACCACCGGTAGGATTGAAAAGAACGAACGAATTAATATATGTGATAATCAAGGAAAAGAATCTTGAACAAACCACCGTAAGAATCCGAAAATGACTGATGAAAGAGACCGAATCATCGGGAAGAATTAGAAGAACCAATATGCTAAAGGGGATTTAGAGATAGGAGAATGAAAAGATCGCGAACTGATTGAAGAATACTTGAACGAAGCACCGGAAGAATATTGGGACGAATGAAGGGGCACGGACATAGACTAATTGGAGAACAAATTTGACAACTTAGAGCAAAGAAATATTCCGAAAAGATGGTCTCCGGATGAAAAGAAATGTAAATGCAACTCCTGACATACTCCGGTTAGGTGAGAAAAGAATAACTGACAAATGGAATACTTTGAGAGGATAACATGAAGCTAGAACCACGAATCTTTGAGAGAACGGACAAGATTTAGAGGAAAAACTCTTCTTCGGTCTTCAAATGATGACGAGAAACACCACCAAAATTACTGAGATACTCCGGTAGACTGACAAGCGAAGAGGTTGAGCCAACAATGAAAGCATTTGAAAACGATCTTGGAGAAGGCATGTGACTGATGAAATTCATTCTTACGTCACACTTGAAAAGAATTTGAGAATAACTCCGGGAGAATTATAAGAGTCAGGTAAGATCCTATGAAAAGACCTATGGGTTAGGGCCCACTGAAGAGAAAAACACCGTAGGAAAGGGATGTTGAACAGATAGATGATACACTGGAACAATTGAAATATTTGAATGAGGTGACAACCTCGAATTAATTGGAACACAGACGAATCTCCTGAGATGTCTTGAACACTCCGAAAGGATAAACTGGCGAGAGGCGAACGAGCAAAGGGAAATACTTGAGCTGAGGGAAAGAATACGATCGACAACGAAAAACTTGAATTGAATCCACCGGAGAAGAAAAAGAGATGAAGAATGTCCACCGAGACGAGAATTCACCGGTTGGAATAATTGAGGGAAGACTGAAGAGACTCCGTACGAATGAAATTGATGCTCGAAAGAGACTCAGGCTCCGGGAAGAAGAGGGGTGGGAGGGCGGGAAAACAAAAGCAACTTGGAAGGGAGAACTGACGAATAAGTTGAAGAGAAAAACACCGGTTAAAATCATTAAGGAGAGAAAGCAAAGACTTCACACGAGTAGGAAGGATACTCGATTACGGACTCCGGCTCTGAGGATAAAAAGGGTGGGTGGGTGGGAAAAGAAAACAACTGAGGATTGATCTCGCGAAAGATAAAGAGGTTCGAGTCGACTTGACGAGAAAAGCACCGGATGAAAAGAGCTGAGAATCAACGAACGAAAAACTAACCGCGTGAACCTAAAGAGAATTTGAAGGAGAAGAGGAGTAATTCAAAACACCTACGTCAAGATTCTTGACCAGAGCGACGAAGGGGCCGAGGAGTAAAAGGAATTCCTACTCTCCGATACAACTATACTTCGAAAATAGTTTTCTTCTAGACTCAACAACGGCCAAACTACACGATCAATCAAGGGGGCTCCTAAGGTCTATCGAGGCTCTGTTACCAACTTGTCACGCCCAATATGCGATACTATCCTAAAGAGACTCGAAGGTCCCACCAAGGATAGAACCGCATATTGATACGCTTTTGCAAGGTGGATATCATTACATCAACATTACATAATAGATGGGGATACATACAAGAGGCATACAATGCCACACGGATACAACATTATCATACATAAGAGCACCATCCGACTACGGATGAAACACAAACAGAAACTCAAACGACATCTGCCCTGCTAGCCCAGGCTGCCGACCTGGAACCTATCCCCTGATCGAAGAAGAAGCAGAAGCAGAACTCCAAAACAAGCAAACATCGCTCTCGCATCATGATCATCGCATAACCTGTACCTGCAACTGTTGTTGTAGTAATCTGTGAGCCACGAGGACTCAGCAATCCCATTACCATGGGTATCAAGACTAGCAAAGCTAAATGGGAAAGGAAGGGGTAAAGTGGTGAGGTTGCAGCAGCGACTAAGCAAATATGGTGGCTACCATACGTAAATGAGAGCGAGAAGAGAAGAAAAGGAACGGTCGTGAAGCTAGCAATGATCAAGAGGTGATCCTGAACTCCTACTTACGTCAAACATAACACAGAAACCGTGTTCACTTCCCGGACTCCGCCGAGAAGAGACCATCACGGCTACACATGCGGTTGATGCGTTTTAATTCGTATCTGGTGTCAAGTTATCTACAACCGGACATTAACAAATTCCCATCTGCCACATAACTGCGAGCACGACTTTCGAAAGATAATACCCTGCAGGGGTGTCCCAACTTAGCCCATGATAAGCTCTCGCGATCAACGAAGGATATTCCTTCTCCCAGGAAGACCCGATCAATCTCGGAATCCCGGTTTACAAGACATTTCGACAATGGTAAAACAAGACCAGCAAAGCCGCCCGATGCGTCGACAATCCCGATAGGAGCTACACATATCTCGTTCTCAGGGCAACACCAGATAAGTCAAGCTACGAGTAAAACCAGACCTCGAGTTTCCCCGAGGGGGCCCCGCAGGCTGCTCGGTTCGGACCAGCACTTAGAGAAGCACTGGCCCGGGGGGGCTGAATAAAGATGACCCTCGAGAGAGCGACTCCCAAGGGAAAAGTAGGTGGTGGTGAGGCAAATGGTAAAACCAAGGTTGGGCCTTGCTGGAGGAGTTTTATTCAAAGCGAACTATCAAGGGGGTCCCATAAATCACCCAACCGCGTAAGGAACGCAAAATCCGGGAACATAATACCGATATGACGAAAACTAGGGCGGCAAGAGTGGAACAAAACACCAGGCATAAGGCCGAGCCTTCCACCCTTTACCAAGTATATAGATGCATTAATAATATAAGAGATATTGTGATATCCCAACATAACCCTGTCCACCATGGAGCAATCTTCAACTTCACCTGCAACTAACAACTCTATAAGAGGGGCTGAGCAAAGCGGTAACATAGCCAAACAACGTTTGCTAGGAAGGGTGTCAAAGGTTAGAGGTTCATGGCAATTTGGGGAGGCTTGAAGAACAAGTGATAGGAAGCACAGCATAGCGAAAGAATGAAGCAACTAGCATAGCAATGATAGTAGTGAGATCCAGGGTAGCGGTCATCTTGCCTGAAATCCCGCAAGGAAGAAGAACGAGTCCATGAAGAAGATGAAGCCACGAAGACGAACCAAGCGTAGCAACGAAACGAGAACTATCGAGAAAAAGCACACAACACGGTAAACACACCACACATAAACAAGACATGATGCACAGCAATCATGATGCATGACAAAGCTACATGGAGCTACTCATGGCAAGAGATGATGCATACAAAAGCAACACATCAAAGCAAGTTTAAATGAGGCCGGGAACAACATATAACATTTCCGGTAAGTCCTCATATACAAATTTAGAAATTGGTCCAGATATGAGCAAACATTAAGTTGGACTTGTTAAACAGCAAGTTAAGATGCACCAAGATGATCTACACAAGATTCTAGTCAAGTTACATATAAAGTTCATTTAATTCGGAGCTACGGCCTAGAAGATATGAGCAAAACAAGTTAAGCATGGCATTGATGCAAAATGCATATAAAAATCAAGAAAACACCTCAAAACAAGGATGCAACATGATAATATGAAACTACATGCAAATCTAAGCAAGTTTCATATAAAGCACACTCAAAACGGAGCAACGGTGCAACACATACACTCTATACAAGTTTAAAGGACAAGCTGTCCAAAACAGCAACTAGGCATATAGCAAGCATCAAAACAACATGCTACAGCACTCCCAACATAAAAAAAAGGCATGGCATGATGTACAGGTAAAGCATAACAAAACATGAACACTAAGCTATCTCCAGAAATCAATAGAACATGCTCAAAATGACATGGCAAGATTGCAAATAATAACAGTTTCAGTCATTAGCAGAAATAACATCAGGTTGCAATGTTTAGAGCTATCAAACAACATGTTACAGGAACTTATCATGGCAAACAAAGGCATGGCATGAATCTACTAATTACATAGAACAAAAGTCCCTTACTGACCATGAGCCAAAAGGGCACAGAAAATATGATGGCACCCATGTAAACATGGCAAGTTATAAGACAGATTCAGACATGGCAGGAACAACAATAAGTAGGCATGTTGATGAGCTTGAACCACTCACCACAGAGCAATACATGGCATGACAAGGTTACCAACAGTAAGAATACATGTTTATGAAGCTAAGCATGGCAATATCAAGTTCATAGGATGCATGGATCACTAGCAACAACCATGGCAACATTGAACTTAATGTTAACAGGCTGACAGCAACATTATTTAGCAAGTTTGGAGCAAGCTAACAACAAGTTACAATAGTCTATAAATGCAACCAGGGGCATAAATGGATAGAGCAAGACATGTATAACAAAACATCCTTAGTGAACATCTCCAGATTGTGCATAAAATGACGTGTAGCAGCACGTTTACGTAGAATCATGATACAGCAGATTCAGACTAGCAAAACAGACACATTAAGTACCCCACTTAACAAACTTGATGCACTCAGTACAAGACTCACAAAAATACATGGATTTCAGCACAGCAAATATGACATGTTGTATCTCAAAACTCATGTAGACATCAAGCTCATAGGATGCACACATCAAATGCAACAAAAATGACAAATCATCAAGTTATAACAGTTTCAGCAGGTTAACATCACATAGCACTCTTGCAACGACGATTCAGGCATCAAGATGAGCTGAAATGAACATGGCGCAATGGAATGAAATGTAGAGCATCTCACAGCGAACATTTTGACATATTATGCCGCAAAATGGATTAGTATGCGTGGAGTTATGATGCGATGAACATGCTAACATAATGCAACATTTACAGGGACTTAGTGAAAAATTATACCCTGCAGAAGTCAACGGGACGAGGATATCCGGGACGGAGGGATCCGGGGCGCGGGGAGGCGTGTTTGGATCGCGGGACGGGTGGATCTCATCCACCCACCAGGATCCGACGAGGCGGCGGCCTCCGGCGAGGCACGCGACGCCGGGAGGCACGGGGAGCGGCGGCGTGTGCGACGTCGTCCCGCGACGGCGAGCGAAGGTGGCCGGCGGGCGGAGGCGACAGGCGCTCGGGCGGCGCGGTTGCCCGCGGCGGAGGCGGAAGAGCCGGGCGGCGCGGCGAGGAGGTGGGCCGGCGGTGGGACGGAGGGAGGCGCCGGCGAGCGGCTGCGGGGCGGTAGAACCGCGGGAGCGGGCGGCGGCACGTGGGGCCTGGCGAGGCCCGGTTCGGCCCGGGGCGGGCCGGATCTGGGCCCCGGGCGGCGGCGGCGATGTGGGGCAGGCGGCGGCAAATCAGGAGGCGACATGTGGCGCTGGCGAGGGGGCTGGACACGTCCGTCGGTGGGGGGGTTTCGTCCGGCGGCGGAGAGGGGAATTTGCTAGGGTTTGGAGTGCGAGAAATTCGGGGCAGGCACACATATATATAGGTAGAGGGATCTAGGAGTGTCCAAATGAGGCATGGTTTTCACCCACACGATCGTGATCGAACGACCGAGAGCATGAAGGGGTTTAGGATGGGTTATTGGGCCACTTTGGAGGGGTGTGGGGCTGCACACAAAGAGGGCTTTACGGTTCCCCGGTTAACCGTTGGAGTATCAAACGGACTCCAAATGGCACGAAACTTAACAGGCGGTCTACCGGTGCTATACCAAGGCCACTTGGCAAACCTCGGTCCATTCCGAGAATGTTTAATACACGCGCACGAAAAGAGGCAAAAGGGGACGTCGGATGACATAGGAGTGTCGGATTGCAAAACGGACAACGGGGAAAATGCTCGGATGCATGAGATGAACACGTATGCAAAATGAAATGCACATGATGACATGATAAAATGCAACACGCAAGCAAATGACATGGCAACGATAGCGAATAACTGGCAGACACCTGGCGCATCGGATCCGGGGCGTTACATACTCATACCACAATTAAGAAGATTTACATTGAAATTATGCCAAAGTATCACTCCGCATCAAAAATTCTCTTTTTATCATTTACCTACTCGAGGACGAGCAGGAATTAAGCTTGGGGATGCCTGATACGTCTCCAATGTATCTATAATTTTTGATTGCTCCATGCTACTTTATCTACTGTTTTGGACTATATTGGGCTTTATTTTCCACTTTTATATTATTTTTGGGACTAACCTATTAACCGGAGGCCCAGCCCAGAATTGCTGTTTTTTTTTGTGCCTATTTTAGTGTTTCGAAGAAACGGAATATCAAACGGAGTCCAAACGGAATGAAACCTTCGGGAACGTAATTTTCTCACCGAACGTGATCCAGGAGACTTGGACCCTGCTCCAAGGAACAAAAGAGGCGGTCACGAGGGTGCCCCCCCTAGGGCGCGCCCCCCTGCCTCGTGGTCCACCTGTTGCTCCACCGACGTACTCCTTCCTCCTATATATACCTACGTACCCCCAAATGATCAGAACAGGAGCCAAAAACCTAATTCCACCGCCGCAACCTTTTGTATCCACAAGATCCCATCTTGGGGCCTATTCCGGAGCTCCTCCGGAGGGGGCATCCACCATGGATGGCTTCTACATCAACACCATAGCCCCTCCGATGAAGTGTGAGTAGTTTACTTCAGACCTTCAGGTCCATAGCTAGTAGCTAGATGGCTTCTTCTCTCTTTTTGGATCTCAATACAATGTTCTCCCCCTCTCTCGTGGAGATCTATTCGATGTAATCTTCTTTTTGCGGTGTGTTTGTTGAGACCGATGAATTGTGGGTTTATGATCCAGCTTATCTGTGAATAATATTTGAATCTTCTCTGAATTCTTTTATGTATGATTGAGTTATCTTTGCAAGTCTCTTCGAATTATCCGTTTGGTTTGGCCAACTAGATTGGTAGTTCTTGCAATGGGAGAAGTGCTTAGCTTTGGGTTCAATCTTGCGGTGTTCTTTCCCAGTGACAGAAGGGGCAGCAAGGCACGTATTGTATTGTTGCCATCGAGGATAACAAGATGGGTTTTTTTATCATATTGCATGAATTTATCCCTCTACATCATGTCATCTTGCTTAAGGCGTTACTCTGTTTTTAACTTAATACTCTAGATGCATGCTGGATAGCGGTCGATGAGTGGAGTAATAATAGTAGATGCAGAATCATTTCGATCTACTTGTCTTGGACGTGATGCCTATATACATGATCATACCTAGATATACTCATAACTATGCTCAATTCTGTCAATTGCTCAACAGTAATTTGTTCACCCACCGTAGAATATCTATGCTCTTGAGAGAAGCCACTAGTGAAACCTATGGCCCCCGGGTCTATTCTCATCATATCAATCTCCATTACTTTATTACTTGCTTTGTTTTTACTTTGCCTTTTACTTTTCACTTTGCATCTATATACCAAAAATACCAAAAATATTATTTATCATCTCTATCAGATCTCACTCTCGTAAGTGACCGTGAAGGGATTGACAACCCCTAATCGCGTTGGTTGCGAGGAGCTATTGTTTTGTGTAGGTACGAGGGACTTGTGTGTGGTCTCCTACTGGATTGATACCTTGGTTCTCAAAAACTAAGGGAAATACTTACGCTACTTTGCTGCATCATCCTCTGCTCTTCGGGGAAATCCAACGCAGTGCTCAAGAGGTAGCACTTACTCACATAGACATATTCTGATTAGACTCCTGTGGACGTTATTTGATCCTCTATTCGGCCTTTATTTCCAAACACCAAACAGAGCATCAGGGGCTATTGTTTATACTGTGATAATTTGATTACTTACCTCAAAGCCTGTTAGGAGGCTGGCGCAGGCTTCGGTCAATCCGCTTTTGGTGGACCGAACCTTCTCGGTCGCCGCACTCATAATGGTGCGGTGCTCTTCGTCAATGGAAGAGCCGCGAAGCGCTTCCAGCAAGTTGTCCGATGCCTCTGGATGGACAGAGGTCATCGGCACAGGCAGCTCGCCCTCTTTAATGAGGGGCTGCCTACCTGAATCCGGAACCACTATAGGTTCCGGCGCAGTATCCGGCTGGGGGTCAGACTTGCTGTGGCCCCCGTCATCAAAATCCGTGGGGTCTCCCCCCCATGTGTCCGGCGTCTGGGATTTCGCCTTGGGGCGTCTCCAGAACCGTCTCCCCCTGGTCCGGTATCCTCTGGGACAACACCTCGGCGTTGTCCGCGGGCGGGGGGTGGTGGCTGTTGGGAGTGAATCGCTGTTCATGGCCGACTGACTCAAAGACCCATCCGAGGAGGATACGTTGATGTTGGCTTTGGACGGGCTGCACAATCATATTTGACATGATAAGAAGCAATAAAGCAAAACATACCGGAAGTGTTATAGTGTCCGGATACTTACGACTTCGTCAGGGGCTTGTCCCTGGGCAACCACTCCTCGTCGCTGTAGGCGGCTGTTGTGGAGTGGTCCGGAGGGAGGGTCCTTCCTTTCTTGGACCCTTCAGCCTCCCCAGATTGGGCGACCTTCCTTTTCTTCCCCCCCCCTCCCGGTTGGGGGGGAGGACTTTCCTCTTCCTCCTTCTTGTTTTCGTTGGAGGAGCGCGCCTCGGTGTCATCAGACGATGAGTCCGATACAACCTTGCGCCGGAGACCTTTCCTGGTCCCCGTGGCCTTCTTCTTGGCCTTCTTCTCCGGCACCTCATAGGGCGTTGGAAACAGCATCTCCGTTAAGAGAGTCGTTGCTGGATCTTCAGGTAGTGGAGCTGGACAGTCGATCCGCTCCGTTGTTGCTACCCAGTCCTGTTAAATTGGTGTGGGGGCTTAGATTCCTCCCACGAATATACTGGGGAAAGGAGCATCTTGTAAAATATAGAGAGCTTACCGGATTGGCACGGCGCTTTGCGCTGAGTCCGCGATCCTCGGTAATGGGGGGATGTACCTCGGCGGCCTTGAACAACACCTTCCAAACATCTTTGTGCGTCGTGTCGAAGAGCTCTCGCAGCGTATGGTGTTCGGCCAGGTCGAACTCCCACATATTGAATGCCCGTCTTTGACACGGAAGGATCCAGCGGAAGAGCATGACCTAGACCATGTTGACAAGCTTGATTTTCTTGCTTATCATATTTTTGACGCGGTTCTGGAGTCCGGTCAGCTCCGCCGGTGAACCCCAGGCTAAGCCCTTCTCTTTCCAGGAGGTGAGCCGCATGGGGATATCAGATCGAAATTCGGGGGCCGCCGCCTAGTTGGCGTCGCGCGGCTCGGTGCTATAGAACCATCCCGATTGCCACCCCTTCACGGTCTCCACATAGGAGCCTTCGAGCCAAGTAACATTGGGCATCTTGCCCACCATGGCGCCTCCGCACTCCGCTTGCTGGTCGACCACCACCTTCGGCTTCACGGTGAAGGTCTTTATCCACAGGCCAGAGTGGGTCTTGATGCGGAGGAAGGCCTCGCACACGACGATGAACGCCGGGATGTTGAGGATGAAATTGGGGGCCAGATCATGGAAATCTACCCCATAGTAAAACATGAGCCCACGGACAAATGGGTGGAGAGGAAATCCTAGTCCGCAGACGAAGTGGGCAAGGAATAAAACCCTCTTGTGGGGTTCCAGAGTAGGGACGATCTGCGCTGCATCCGGGAGCCGGTGCGCGATGTCTGCGGCCAGGTATCCGGCCTCCCGGAGCTTCATGATGTCCTCCTCCATAAAGGAGGATACCATCCACTTGCCTCCCGCTCCGGACATGTTTGGAATGGCTTTGTGGAGAAGGTGAGAACTTGGGTGCTGGAGCTCGAGCGTGCGAGAATGGATGAGCAAGGGAAGAAGAAGGCGTGGGTGAAAAAGGGGAATCCCTATCTCTTTATAAAGGCGGTAGAAACTGTGCGCCTCCCCACTTGCCCGGTAAAATTGCTTATTCCCCAAGCGCCACGATTGATGACACGGTTGGGTTACCCACACCCGTATTGATGAGAATCCTGTGATTAGGGGACACGATCTCTGCTTCGACAAGACATGCCAAGGAAACTGCCTCACAATATGTGCAGCAGCTGGTTGAGAAAAATGGTTCGAATAATGACCAGGCCGTGGCGTGATGTCACGCTGTGAAATGTTGTCAGCAGATTAGATTTGTGGGATATTATGCTCTCTACGATGATAGTTGGAAACTATTTTGCAGAGCCGGACATGATCCTCATATTCAAGATCTTCTATGAAGTATTCGGAGAAGGAACCCGCCTTGCAATGCCGAAGACAATCTGCGCGCCGGACTCATCATCATTGAAGCCTGGTTCAGGCACTACAGGAATCAGCTACTTTGCCGTCTGCCATGGCGGACGAGAAAGGCAGGAACGGCGGATGGCAAAGGTCTTTGCCGTCTGCCGCGGACGGCAAAAGGCTCCGGCAAAGTAAGGATCGGCAAAGAGCTACTTTGTCGTCTGCTTTTTTGTATCTTTGCCGTCCGCTGCGGATGGCAAAGAGGGGGGATGTTAAGTTTTTTCGTTAGTGGGTGCCACCTCCCTCTTTGCCGTCAGCCAGCGGACGACAAAGAAATGGCCGATGGCAAAGACCTTCTTTGCCATCTGCCAGTTGTTTGTCGTCTGCTTCTTGGTAGCTGATGGCAAAGACCTTCTTTGTCGTCTGCTAGCTGACGGCAAAGATATGGCAGAAGGCAAATTCCCTGATTCCAGTGGTGAGGGGCTACTGAGGGAGTCCTGGATTAGGGGGGTCCTCGGACAGCCGGACTATATACTTTGGCCGGACTGTTGGACTATGAAGATACAAGATTGAAGACTTCGTCCCATGTCCGGGTGGGACTCTCCTTTGCGTGGAAGGCAAGCTTGGCAATTCGGATATGTAGATCTCCTTCTCTGTTACCGACTCTGTGTAACCCTAGACCCCTCTAGTGTCTATATAAACCGGAGGGTTTAGTTCGTAGGAGGACAACAATCATAATCGTAGGCTAGCTTCTAGGGTTTAGCCTCTATGATCTCGTGGTAGATCAACTCTTGTAATACTCATATCATCAAGATCAATCAAGCAGGAATGGGTATTACCTCCATCGAGAGGGCCCGAACCTGGGTAAACATTGTGTCCCCCGCCTCCTGTTACCATTAGCCTTAGACGCACAGTTCAGGACCCCTACCCGAGATCCGCCGGTTTTGACACCGACAACGCCCCCCTTTCCTTCCTCTCCTCTCTCCCTTCCTTCCCTTCTCCTAATCCAACAAGGAAAGGTGGAGTCCTACTCCTAGTGGGAGTAGGACTCCCTCCCTTGGCGCGCCCTCCTTGGCCGGCCGCCTCTCCCCCCTTGCTCCTTTATATACGGGGCCAGGGGGCACCTCTAGACACACAAGTTGATCAGTTGATCTCTCCCAGCCGTGTGCGGTGCCCCCTCCACCATATTCCACCTCGGTAATATCGTAGCGGTGCTTAGGCGAAGCCTTGCGTTGGTAGCATCATCAACACCGTCATCACGCCGTCGTGCTGACGGAACTCTCCCGCAAAGCTCTACTGGATCGGAGTTCGTGGGACGTCATCGAGCTGAACGTGTGCTGAACTCGGAGGTGTCGTACGTTTGGTACTTGGATCGGTCGGATCGTGAAGACGTACGACTACATCAACCGCGTTGTGCTAACGCTTCCGCTTTTGGTCTACGAGGGTACGTGGACAACACTCTCCCCTCTCGTTGCTATGCATCACCATGATCTTGCGTGTGTGTAGGAAAAATTTGAAATTACTACGTTCACCAACAGGTATCCGCACATGCAGGAGGAACATCGCGTGGCGGACTGCTAGGTCCAATCACACAATTGACGACGAGTGGAGGTGGCTAGTTGCAACACATGCAAAGCCCCGACGACGGCGCCGAAGCGATCAAATAGATAAGTGTGCCGCACCTCCACTATATATAGGCATCTGTCGCGGGCTCAACACTTGGGCCTCGCACGGATCCTAAAGCCCATAAGTCTACTCGGTCGCAATCCGAATACAGCTCGGATCACATCCGACCAGTGTCCTTGGATCCAACCTCGTAGGTTCCTTCCCTTAAGCGCGTGACCCCTTAGGTTCAAGTCGGCTTGCTCGCAGTTCGGATCACCTCCGAGCTGCACGGTTGGTAGCAGCCTCTAGCAAGGCATGCCGAACACCAAGCAGACAATGAAGCTGGTTAGGCGAACCTGTACAACATGTCACACTTCTGTTCCCTTTGCCTCACAATATATGTTGTCGGGCTCAAGACGAGACTATCATCCTTGTGCTAGCCCGACCTCTTTCTCGTTCCAGTGATACCAACCACAAACTGGATTATCTCATAATCCTTGTCGCATGGCCATGCTTATCCTGGTCGGATCACACGAGGGGCCCAGAGTATATCTCTCCTGATCGAAGGGGCAAATCCCATCTTGGTCGACCATGTCTCGCAGCATGGGACTGGACAAACCCGAAACTACCTTGTAACTACCGAGTCACGAAGTAGCGTTTGGTTGGCCCAAAGCAAGTCTGTCACCATCCCGAGTACATGCGTCAGGTCAGGTCTTAGGACACATAACGTATGTTGTACTAGAGACTCATAGATGAAATATCGCAGCGTCTCATAGTTGGGTCGGTCCGACTCGGACCTTATCTCGACTCGGATTTGACTACGTCGAATCCGACCAGACCTTTCCAAGTCCATATTATCCGGTTAGCATCCCATGCTCCATGGCTAATGAGACCAAGCCATCGACCGTGTCATATGCTAGTCTAGTTGGCTGCGCATCCACACAACTCTTTCGACTAGGGATCTTTTAGGTCAGTCATCATACAATGCATAGTCCCACAAACAATTCACGTACTTGCTGATACACATCATTGATAATGTCCAAGGACTATCTTTATTCATAAACACATAGGAAATATCATCATACATGATTGCCTCTAGGGCATATCTCCAACACAAGACCCATCTATTAGCTTAGCATATTGATCGTTCAGTTTTATTGCTATTGCATTCTTCATGTCAATATACATATTCCTTCGACTATGAGATTATGCAACTCCCGGATACCAGAGGAATGCCTTGTGTGCTATCAAACGTCACAACGTAACTGGGTTATATAAAGATGCTCTACAATTATCTCCAAATGTGTTTGTTGAGTTGGCATAGATCGATATTAGGATTTGTCACTCTGAGTATCGGAGAGGTATCTCTGGACCCTCTCGGTAATACACATCATAAGAAGCCTTGCAAGCAAAGTGACTAATGAGTTAGTTGTAGGATGATGTACTACAGAACGAGTAAAGAGACTTGTCGATAACGAGATTGAACTAGGTATGAAGATACCAACGATCGAATCTCGGGCAAGTAACATACCGATGGACAAAGGGAATTACGTATGTTGTCATAACGGTTCGACCGATAAAGTTCTTCGTAGAATATGTAGGAACCAATATGGGCATCCAGGTTCCGCTATTGGTTATTGACCGGAGAGGTGTCTCGGTCATGTCTACATAGTTCATGAACCCGTGGGGTCCACACGCTTAACGTTTGATGACGATATTGTAATATATGAGTTATGTGATTTGGTGACGGAATGTTGTTCGGAGTCCCGGATGAGACCACGGACATGACAAGAAGTCTCGAAATGGTCGAGAGGTAAAGATTAATATATATGACGATAGTATTCGGACACCGTGTTTGACGGATTTTTGTATGCCCTAAGCCTAGATTTTTTTTTGTATGAGCTAGGATGGACCGGCCTACAAATAAATATGAGCATATATGTGAAAAAATATATAACTTTGATTTATGGAAGTGCTACCCCATGACGTGTGGGTCCCATGTGCCAATAAATTCAAAAAATGGAATATATCAAATATTATACTCCATTTGTAGAGTTCATCATGTAGATTACAATGGTGCAAATAGTTTGATGGTTTGCACTTTGGTTTAAGAAAAACAATCATCAGAAGAGGGTTATTCGCATGTACAAAGCTAGCGCGTATTTTGTAGTAATTGACATGGACCACGTCAAGTTCTAGTAATTACACCTAATGGTTGCTCACGTGAGCCCGTGCCATGCAAATAACATATTATATTGGAGGAAAGCATGTACACATGATCTGATGTCCCAAACCGTGAAGGAGCCAAAGCTTTGACCGCACGTGGCAGTGAAATTACTCGTCCTGGGTCCGTTGAACGGCAATCACAGCTAACCTGTTTCAAAGCAGTTCGATCCGATTCCTGCAGAAGCGACTCACATACGTACACGCCAAGCCAGCTTGGGATAAAACTGGAGGAAGTTTAAACGGCCACGCGTTTGGTGAACCGACGTGATCGAAGCCTCGCCCAGCGCCTATATAAAGCGAGAGGCCAGCCCTCGTTGGGGAGGAGGAGGATGAGGTTAGAAAGGAAGACGCACGTACAAAACGCATCCACGCCGACAGGCTCCACGCCCACCAACCAAAGCTCTCGCCCTCAAGCACGCCGCCAACTCCACGCCCCTTTTTTCCCCTTCTCAATCTTCATCGTAAAAGTTTCGTTGACCGTGGACGACGCCAAAGCTTCATCAACATGCTGATCTTTGCCAAAACCATGGGCCTTGATGGTAAGTTATAAGATCTGACCGCATCAATGAGCTTTGTGTGATGAAAGAAGAATGATGTCTACTTGACTATTCCATAAATCTTTATCATGGCACGATCGCCTCATCAAAGTCGCCCATATAAAAAATATACAACCATGGCACGACCGCCTCATCAAAGTCGCCCCATGTAAAAATATACAACCATGGCACGACCGCCTCATCAAAGTCGCCCGTGTAAAATATACTACCATGGCACGACCGCCTCATCAACGTCGCCCATGCAGAAATTTACATCCATGGCACGACCGCCTCATCAAAGTTGCCCATATAAAAATATACAACCATGGCACGACCGCCTCACCAACATCGCCCATGTGGAAACCCACGACCATGGCATGATCGCTTCATCAACGTCGCCCATGCGGAGTAGATGAAAATCCTCACAAAAATACATCGTCGATTGCTTCATCTATATCGGCGGTGTGCAACCCCTGATTATTAAAATAAAGGAGAAAAGACATGCTCTATCAATGGTCTATCTCAAATCTATGGCCTAACCTCCATGAGGTTATGGTCAAATCCTTTATACCCATCTCATGTCTAGTGCCGACAAGGCTAGACGAAATCATGTCCAAGTGCCAACACAGCCAGGTCACTATATTCCATTAACATGTCACAATCCCAAACGGGATTGGACACTTCGTTGCTGGGCACCGACGAGGCGAAAGCAACATACACATGTCCATGTTCGATGAATTCTTGGGTACATGACTGGGCACCGACAAGGCAAAGGTCACCATCTTCATCAACAAATTTTGTTCTAAATACCGACATGGCGATGGCGTATCGTGACTGGGTTCAGGCAAAACAAAGCCACCTGCACCTACGTATCACCACCATCTACATCTTTTCTCCAAAACATCACACATGCTTCATGGATGAGCAAATTTCAGGACGACGACCGCGCGCAGCTTAATCGGAGGTTTTCTGTAGGCTTGACCTGCAGATGTAATTAACCGGACGCTTTGCAAAAGTACCGGGAATCAGCGGACTACACGCAATCTTCCAAGTCAGATACTCCTTAAGCATAGTCGCAGAAGGAAAAATAGGCAAACTCCAATGGGAGCATGTAACATTGATGTATTTGTAATCATACGATGATGAATGAAATACAGAGTTTCCATAATTTATTTCCTCGTTTGTCATGTATTTTTGTTTTCAAAACAAAATGGCACACCCAGTGGGACCTGATTCTCCTCCCATCTTCGCTGTGCTCTGATCGTCGTCCAACTTCTCTTGCTCTCTTTTACTGGCCGGAAGCAAAATTTGGTTTGATGCACGAACCGATCTGCAAGTTCTCTTTGATGTGATAAAAAAGTAGAGAAATTCAGAAAGTATTGTGTGAGGGATCTGCTACATGTTCTATTTGATGAAGCAAGAAACAGTAAAGAGAAATCCTAGAAGTACTATGAGTGGTCCTTAAAACAAAAAGGATGTGCACAGGCCTGGTTCTAATAGGCATGCACGTGTCCCTCTTGTGTTGCATGTACTTTAAAAAAAATGCATGCACACTCACGGACCTTCCTTCCCTTCCATGCTATGGTTCTCAATGTTGAAAGAAATGCCTGATGACACATAACTTCTATTCTTCTCCCTCTGTCTAAATTATCATACATAAGACATTTTGTCTCTGAAAGAAAGTTCTATTCCCTATGGTAAAATGAAAGAGATGAGGTACTTGTCTAAACATCTGGCATGTATGCATGCATCATGCGCGTACACGAGTCATACACGTACCATCCTAATGCTACATGTATGTACTAAACCTTGCATGGCACAAAACTTTTCCATCTATCCTCGTGTCTTGTCTTCGACCTGACCATCCAAAATATCACACGATGGTACTTTGAATCGAGAAAGAAATTCCAGCACTCATGAATATTGGCTGGTGCAATAAAAAAATAGTCTTGGTCAGACATCTATGCCTTGTCGGTGCTCTATTTTCTCAAAGAAGTGCACAATATAATCTTTGAATAAGAAAAATCATCAATCAACATCCGTACTGAGATGTATGTTGTTATATTGAAGCTATGCTCAATATGGATGGGTAAAAAAAAGGGCCCAAGAATACCCGTGGGAAAGAATATTTGTCTTGTACTTAAGCAATTGATTGATATGATCAGTTCTTGCTTATATAATGTTTTGATGAGCATGTATATTACAAAGGCATACTAATGGAAGGATTCCCTTTTGTAGGTGAGTCCTTCCCTGTCATCACCATGGAGCAGGCTATGAGACAAACTTCGACTCCAAGTGTGCTCCAGTTTGGATCGCTACCTCCTATGGTAGGCATCGAAAATGGAAGCAAGACCCACTATCACCCGACGCTGGACCCGGCGTTCCTCCATACCGCTGAAACAAAGAAGGCCAAAAACATGCTGCTACTAAGGATAAGGAAGAACGCCAGGCTCTTATCATTGAGGCTCGCAATCTGCTAAAAAACACTGCCGCCAATACGCCAAGCTCGCCTTCCACACTCATGCAAGAAAAAAAACTAAGCTCTTGGAGAGGCTCGATATGGCTACTTATCGCTTGTCTTGGTCTGTGCGCAATGCAAGATCAAACAAAAAATGCTAACTCACTGCGCAACTATAGATGCAAGCGTAGTCAAATCAAAAAGTTACATGCTCAATTGAGTGATGATTTTGCATAAAATGATACTTCATCACTGGAGGATGAAACAAAATATCCAGATCCAGTAAATGAGCCCTATGTCCTTTCCCCGGTTTAGTGGATCAACAGACCACATCGGATGAAAGAGCTTGTTAGGCAAGCGATCATGCACGAGTTCTGGACGCGCACTCTAAAGCGTGCCACTAGCTTTCCAGGATGTAACCCATCCATCGTCAATGAGTTGAATCATTTCAATCCAGCTGTGCTAGTCTCGGCGTGTCACATTACAACTGGCGATAACAAAAGTGAAAATAAGTTTGATGTACTATCCAATGAGGCACCAGCGCCTCGCTCTAATGATCTTCAACGCCAATTGCAGCAGCTGCAATCTCAACTGAGAATGCTACAACAACAAGTAAATTAGCCACCCTCGCATGTCGGGGGCGCGCCAAGACACCATGCTCCTGGCCAATACCAATTCCAACCTCAGCCTCCATCTCGTGATGGGGTTAGGTCAAGGTTTCAAGCTCGTGGAAACTTTTCGCAAGCACCTGTATCATTGCAGCAGGGTGAAGCTAGACGCCATGTTCCTAGTTATCATCCACAACATGATCGCAATACTTGGGCACCTCATCGCAGCTCGTCCACTACTTCGTCCTATCGACCGAGACAAACAAAGCTACCCCTCGTTGGAACGCTTGGTCACGCCAAGAATGGCGACCGGTGTCCCCGAGACGGGAGCAATTTCCTCATGAACACCTCCATGAGAATAATGTACGTCCATCATGGCCAAGTGAAAGCAGGGGGCAAGAAAAGAAAGTGCCCGCTCCACCTCAATCTTCGCAAAACAAAAAAATCGGTGTGTCGCCTTCTTTAATACCATCCTTGATAAATTCTCAAGAAGCTGCACCGCTTCTTCCGACTCCAGCTATTCCACCAAGAGCTCCATACCCTAGTGTAGCCAACCAATACAAGCGTAATAAGCGCAGAAGGAATCGTCGAGCACTCTATCAAGAGTTGCAAGAACTTGTGCTCGGCAATGTTCATGTACGAGTCAGGTCGGATGGCCGTGTGCACCCATTCTATGACAAAATTACTTTGGAACTCTCCCCAACACTACTTCAAAATGAGAGGTACAACTACCTTGTTGAGCGTCTTATACCAAAGTCACGACAACAAGGTGACACAATAGGCCAAGGGACAGAAGCACGTGTTGAAAGTTCTACTCCGACCCCTTCAGAAGGCACTCATGAGAAAACATCTACAGTAGCCCTTCTTAAGGGCACTACTGAATTAAAATCACAATCATCAATAGATCACATGGAGACAGATGAAAAGAAAGATAGTTCGACAAGCCCCCCAAAGGAAATTGACCAAAACAATGATATCATAGCAGAGACTATAGAACCAAAACATAACTCGACATCATCCCCTCATGAAGGTGATATGGAAAGAAGTCCACACTCCATGGACAAAACTTCAAAGGATAAAAACAAGGGTGCAAAGGACACAGTGATGTGTGGCACCTTGACAGCGCATGCTGAACATGATAATCGCGAAAACTGGGTTCCACCTCTAGTTCAAAAAGATTTCTCTTATCCTTCCGATGAAGAGATCATGCCGAACCCAAAGGCATCATTTTCTAAGAATTTCCTGCCGCAACTAGGGAAGGTCCGTGGTTGGTTTAAAGGTTCTGAAAAATAGGAAGGTAATGAGGAAATGGCATCATCCTCGACTGCACCCTGTTTTCCTATTACAGATGGACAGTCCACTCCTTCTACTGAGTAGCCACAACAAGAATCGGGAAGTTATTCTCGACCTTATGTTATTCTTTCATCACGCCTTCCACAAGACCCAGTCTTGCTTCGAGAATATCTAGAGCGCCAAGGTATGGAGACTCGTTTGAAATCAATCGCCTCACAAAGAATTTATAATGGTCCTCCTCATTCAGAAGAGCAAGACTATGGAAGTGAAGATTCCGATACAAACTCTAGCTCATCATTGCAGGAACTCTCGCGGTCACCTCCCTACTCTGAACTTGCACGTTCCATTGTCTCGGAAGATGAATGTGAACCTGAAGATGAAAACATTGTGCCGGCTCACATGACACATGTGGACGGTGCTGGAACACAAGAGGGTGAACCAAAAGATGGGGAAGAAATAGGAAATTTGCATGCTGGGAAACTTAGTACTGACACAACTGCATCAGGGTCACGTGACCAACATATAGAGATGCAACTACGAACACAACAACAACAATTGGATCAACTAACATTAAAGTTTGATCAACTATTTGATCTCTTTACTGGCTCGGGTCAGAATCTGCCTCGATTTCCCACCCAAAGGGTCATTGATCCACAGGTGGAGGAACTGGAAGTCGCTGCTCGTTCTCAGAGGGCAACAGAGGCCACTAGGAATGCTCCACAAATTCTTGCTAGTACCGCTGTTCTAGCTAATAGTCCTTCAACTCAGCCAGATATGTTGAGAGGCTATAATAGCATCATTGAGGACATGGTTAACCAAAAAATGGAACAGATTGTTGCAGAACGAGCCCCTCAAACTTCTGAGGGCGAGCTTGAAAAACCATATGAATCATGGCATGATCTCATCGCCTTCCGCGCGGGGTGGCATCCACCCAAGTTCCGTCAGTTTGATGGAACCGGAGATGCAAGAGAGCACCTAGCCTATTTTGAGGCAACATGTGGAGATACTGCTCGTAACCCCTCACTACTATTGCGGCAATTCTCAGGTTCTTTGACCGGTCCTGCCTTTCATTGGTATAGTCGCCTCCCTGTGGGCTCTATTCCTGATTGGAGAAGCATGAAAAATATCTTTGAAGCTCATTTTGTCACAATGAAAAAGGATTCCTCAGTGATCGAGCTGGCCCAAGTTCGACAGAGGCATGATGAAAAGATTGACGACTATATAGTAAGATTTCGCAATAGCTTTGTGCGCCTTGCAAGAGAAATGCATACTGAGGATGCCATTGAAATGTGCATCCATGGAATGAAACAACATTGGTCGCTCGAGGTATCTCAGCGCGAACCTAAAACATTTAGTGCACTCAGCTTGGCTGTGGCAGCAACCAAGCTAGAATTTGAGAAGTCTCCTCAAATCATGGAGTTGTATAAGAACGCTAGCACACATGATCATACCAGGAGATTTAACGCAACGACAAACCCAAATAACAATGTGGCTAAGCCTAAAAATTCCAATGAGGCTAACACCACTAGAGCAGTACAACAAAGTAATGTGCCCATGCTAGGCACAAGAAATGAATCAGCAGGGGAAAGACAACGACCTTCCATCCAAGAACTTCTTAGAAAGCAATACATATTCCGTCGAGAGATGATCGAGGGTTTCTTCAATCAAGTGGTGGCCCATAACCACTTAAACCTCCCAGAACCAAAACGTCCTGACCAAGTATCTATGAAGGACAATGCTCTATACTGTCCATATCATCAATATGTAGGGCACGTCATTGAGGACTGTGTTGCTTTCAAGGAATGGCTCCAATGAGCCATTGATTAAAAAAGACTCCAAATACAGCCTGATGCTATAAACCCGAATTACCATGCTGTGAATGTAGTAATGATAGACTCACGTTCCACCCAGGAAGAGGATCTATGGCTGCCGTTATCCCATGTTGAAGAGAGGTTCACTAGTCTAGGGGTCACTCATCGGTCCTTTGGGGCTAGAGAAAGAGTAGCACGAGAGGCAAGACCTTATGGGCCTTCATCAAAGCAGCTACCCAAGCAGGGACCACATTTTGTGCCCTATTATCAACATACTACAAAGATGTCAGTCAAGTGGCATAATCCGAGCATGCATCACATGCCACCAAGATTTGTGCCCGAGTCTGAGGGAGATGAGTCATATGTAGGAACTTGAGAAGAGGTGTCTAGAGGGGGGGTGATTAGACACTAAGTACCAAAGTTGCAGTTTTTAAGGTTCTTTAAGTTAAGTGGAGTTTAGGCACAAGTTTAACATTCACAATACATATCAAGCAAGCATGCAAAGAGTATATGAGCAGCGGAAAGTAAAGCATGCAACTTGCAAGAAGGTAAAGGGAAGAGTTTGGAGGATTCAAACGCAATTGGAGACACTGATGTTTTTGGCGTGGTTCCGATAGGTGGTCCTATCGTACATCCACGTTGATGGAGACTTCAACCCACGAAGGGTAACGGTTGCGCGAGTCCACGGAGGGCTCCACCCACGAAGGGTCCACGAAGAAGCAACCTTGTCTATCCCAACATGGCCGTCGCCCATGAAGGACTTGCCTCACTAGCGGTAGATCTTCACGAAGTAGGCGATCTCCTTGCCCTTACAAACTCCTTGGTTCAACTCCACAATCTTGTCGGAGGCTCCCAAGTGACACCTAGCCAATCTAGGAGACACCACTCTCCAAGAAGTAACAAATGGTGCATTGATGAGGAACTCCTTGCTCTTGTGCTTCAAATGATAGTCTCCCCAACACTCAACTCTCTCTCATAGGTTTTGGATCTGGTGGAAAGAAGATTTGAGTGGAAAGCAACTTGGGGAAGGCTAGAGATCAAGATTCATATGGTAGGAATGGAATATCTTGGTCTCAACACATGAGTAGGTAGTTCTCTCTCAGAAAATGTATGTTGGAAGTGTAGGTTCAGTCTGATGGCTCTCTCCACAAATGAAGAGGAGGTGGAGGGGTATATATAGCCTCCACACAAAATCTAACCGTTACACACAATTTACCAAACTCGGTGGGACCGAATCGTTAAACTCGGTCAGACCGATTTAGCAAATAATGTGACCGTTAGGGTTTACGGTGGGACCGAAATGCAACTCGGTAAGACCGATTCGGTTAGGGTTAGGGCATAACGTAATCTCGATAAGACCAATTACACAAACTCGGTATGACCGATTTTGGTAATAAGCTTTCCAGAGAGTTGGTCAGGCAAACTCGGTGGGACCGATTACTCAAACTCGGTGGGACTGATTTTGGTAATAAGTTATCCAGAGAGTTTGCATTGTAATCTCGGTAGTACCGATTGCTCAAACTCGGTGAGACCGATTTTGATAATGGACATACAGAGAGATTACAATCCCATCTCGGTGAGACCGAGATCCCTATCGGTAAGACCGATTTGCTTAGGGTTTGTGGCAGTGGCTATGACTTTTGGAATCGGTGGCGCCGGATAGGAAGAATCGGTGTGACCGATTTTGGCTTTGGGTTTAGGTCATTTGTATGGAAGTGGGAAAGTAGTTGAGGGTTTTGGAGCATATCACTAAGCACATGAAGCAAGAGGCTCATTAAGCAACACCACATCCCTCCTTGATAGTATTGGCTTTTTCTATAGACTCAATGTGATCTTGGACCACTAAAATGTAAAATGAAGAGTCTTGAGCTTGAAGCATGAGCCAATCCTTTGTCCTTAGCATCTTGAAGGAGTTCCCACATCCTTTAGTCCATGCCACTCCATTGTTGAACTTATCTGAAACATACTAGATAAAAGTGTTAGTCCAACAAGAGATATGTTGACATTAATTACCAAAACCACCTAGGGAGCACTTGTGCTTTCAATCTCCCCCTTTTTGGTAATTGATGGCAACATACATCAAAGCTTTAGATAAGGATATAAAGAGTAGCAAGTAAAGCTTTGGAAAGACATGTAACAAAAATAGGCTCCTCTACATGTATGCAATCATGTGAATATGGAATGTAGAAGCATGTGAGAGCATAAACATGATAGAGCAGGCAATGTGTTACATGTATCTTGGCCATATGCATCAGAGCATAGAATGTTGAATAAAATACCTTCATGCTCATGAGTCCTTCTTGCAAACAATATGTACTCAGCAAGAATTCCTCATACACATGATTGTGATGCATATACTTACCTTGTAGTCTTGAGTTGTCTTAGGATGAAATGAACCTGTGTAAACAAGGTTAGATAACACAGATACATCTACTAGCCAGAGCAAAAAGAAGAAACCACAAGAATACCAAGACTGGGATGACATGTAGAGAGTGAGTACTAAGTACCACATTGAATTAGACATGTCCCCAAGAGTAAAGATATGCAATGAATTTAAATGATCTCTTTCCCTTAGATGTCTTGCTCCCCCTGAATCTAACATGGGATACTGGGAGAAGATAGGGAACAGAAAATTAGAGCTGAAAGAAAACAGAGCTGAAAGATATGAATGATGATCAGAGCTGATGCATGCTAATGCAAATAGGCACAACAGAACATATGAACATGTCTCTCCCCTCAAGAAGACATGTGGACATCTCTCCTCTTGAACACCAAGCATCTGGGATCCTTGAGAAATACTTTCTACTTAAGTATTCTCTCCCCCTGGAGATCTCTCTCTTCCCTTTGAGGGTCTCTCCCCTAGAAAGTCTCTCTCCCCCTTTAGGAGATGATATCTCTCTCCCTGAGGGAGTCCTGGATTAGGGGGTGTCCGGACAGCCGGACTATCATCGTCCGCCGGACTCCAAGACTACGAATATACAAGATTGAAGACTCCGTCCCGTGTCCGGATGGGACTTTCCTTGGCGTGGAAGGCAAGCTTGGCAATACGGATATGTAGATCTCCTACCATTGTAACCGACTCTGTGTGGCCCTAGCCTCCTCCGGTGTCTATATAAACCGGAGGGCTTTAGTCCGTAGGACACAACATACATTACAACAATCATACCATAGGCTAGCTTTAGGGTTTAGCCTCCTTGATCTCGTGGTAGATCCACTCTTGTACTACCCATATCATCAATATTAATCAAGCAGGACGTAGGGTTTTACCTCCATCGAGAGGGCCCGAACCTGGGTAAAACATCGTGTCCCTCGTCTCCTGTTACCATCCGCCTAGACGCACAGTTCGGGACCCCCTACCCGAGATCCGCCGGTTTTGACACCGACATTGGTGCTTTCATTGAGAGTTCCTCTGTGTCGTCACCGATAGGCTCGATGGAATCTTCAACCAACAACGCTGTCCAGGGTGATACTTTTCTCCCCAGACAGATCTTCGTATTCGGCGGCTTCGCACTGCGGGCTAATTCGCTGGGCCATTAGGAGCAGATCGAAAGCTACGCCCCTGGCCGTCAGGTCAGATTCGGAAGTCTAAACTTCACGGCCGACGTCCACAGAGACTTGATCTTCGACGGGCTCGAGCCACAGCCAAGCGCGCCGCACTGTTACGATGGGCATGAACTAGCTCTGCCGCCGAACAGTGCCTTGGTGGCCGCACTCGAATCCGCTTCGGCCCTTAGTCCGGAGTCGATCGCCCAGATCGAGGATCGGTGGATAGAGGCCGCCTCGGGGGCTTCAACTTCCACGGCAGTGGAGCCGAACACTAACCTTGTCCCTCGCGAAACTCGTGATTCCGAGGTGCCGGACTCCTTGCCGGACTCCGGACCTCCCCCGCCCCTACCAATCGAATCTGATTGGGCGCCGGTTATGGAATTCACCGCCATGGACATCTTCGAACATTCGCCCTTTGGCGACATCCTAAATTCGCTAAAGCATCTCTCGCTATCAGGAGAGTCCTGGCCGGACTATGGACAGGATGGTTGGGATACGGACGACGAAGAAATTCAGAGCCCACCCACCACCCACTTTGTAGCCACTGTCGACGATCTAACCGACATGCTAGACTATGACTCCGAAGACATCGACGGTATGGACAACGATGCCAGAGACGAACAAGAACCAGCGCATATAAGGCATGGGAGGACAAACTCGTCATACGACGTATATATGGTGGATACCCCAAAGGAGAGTGATAACGAGGACCAACGGGCCGCGGCAGAAGATAACCCCACCGACTAACAACCAAAACGGCGGCGCAGACGCCGCCGTAAGTCCCGCCTCGACAACAACAACGCTCCTAAGGACCCCGCAATATAGCAGGGCACACAAGTGGACGACGAACATGCAGATAAGCAACCGTCCGAACAGGACGAGTCAGATAATCAGTCCAGGCCCGGCGAAAACAACAGTCCGGACGACCTCATGCCGAACACGCCGCCGGAGAGTAAAAACCTTCGGAAAAGACTCGTCAACACCGCAAGAAGCTTGAAGAAGGAAAAACGGAAGCTCAAAACAGCGGAAGACACACTCAGAATGGGGTGGAGCAAAGTGCTCAAAACCGCGGATAAATACGGCAATGGCCACCAATCAAAGAGCTACCCGAAGCGCAAGCTGCTGCCAGAATTTGACGAGGAGGCCATAGAGCCCCCACAGTCAAAAAATAAAGAGGCGGCCTGGCTGGATAGACGGCCAGATGATAGGCCAAACTCTGAAAGCGGCGCCGCACATCAACCGACTAATGAACCTGGAAAGACAGATGGCCCAGCCAGGTCCATTTACGGGCCAAAGAAGAAGGCCCCAGGAAGCAATGCAACACGTCAAGTGTCCGAAGATAGTGGCACACCCAAATACAGGGGCGCCGCACACCCACTATGTTTCACCAATGAGGTGCTGGACCATGAATTCCCAGCAGGATTTAAACCCATAAACATAGAGGCCTACGATGGAACAACAGATGCTGGAGTCTGGATAGAAGATTATATACTACACATACACATAGCCAGAGGAGATGATCTCCACGCCATAAAATACCTACCCCTCAAGCTCAAAGGGCCAGCCCGTCATTGGCCTAGAAGCCTCCTAGAAAACACTGTTGGAAGTTGGGAAGAGCTCGAGGACGCGTTTAGAGCAAATTTTCAAGGGACTTATGTCCGCCCTCCGGATGCAGATGATCTAAGTCATATAACTCAACAGCCCGGAGAGTCAGCGCAAATTCTGGAACAGGTTCCTCACCAAAAAGAACCAAATAGTCGACTGTCCGGACGCCGAAGCCTTAGCAGCTTATAAACACAACGTCCGAGACGAATGGCTTGCCAGACACCTCGGCCAAGAGAAACCGAGGACAATGTCCGCGCTAACAAGCCTCATGACCCGCTTCTGTGCGGGAGAGGATAGCTGGCTAGCAAGATGCAGCACCAACGACCCAAGTACATCCGAGATAAGAGATGGAAACGGAAAATCACGGCGCAGAAAAGAGCAGCGCCGGAATAAAGAGAAAAGCCCAAAGAGCACGGCAGTCAACGCCGGATTCAAAAGCTCGCGGCCAAACAACAAAACACCGCCTCTTAAGGATGACAGCGACGAGCTATCCAACTTAAACAAGATTTTGGGTCGGATATGTCAAATCCACAGTACCCCCGGAAGGCCTGCAAACCACACCCATCGAGATTGTTGGGTTTTCAAACAGTCCGGCCGACTAAACGCCGAACACAAGGGGCTCGACGCGTCAAGCGAAGACGATAAACCCCACCAGCAGAGCACCGGAAAGCAAAAGACTTTCCCACAAGAGGTTAAAGCAGTAAACTCACTTCATGTGATAATACGGAAAAATAGTGCGGCACCCTCTAAAAAGAGCCTCGCACGGTCCATCCCAGCAGACCATAGAGATTGGATATCAAAACCAATCACTTTCGACCACCTGGATTATTCCAGAAGCGTTCGAAACGCAGGACGGACTGCCCTGATATTGGATCCTATAATCGACGGACTACAATTTACTCAAGTCCTGATGGACGGAGGCAGCGACTTAAACCTGCTGTATCCAAACACAATCCGCAAGTTGGGGATAGACCCTACTAAACTTCGACACAGCCGCACTTCCTTCAAAGGAGTGACGCCAGGCCCTTACGCCAAGTGCACAGGCTCCCTATTACTAGAAGTTGTGTTCGGATCACCGAACAACTTTCGACGCGAAAAACTAATCTTTCATATCGTCCCATTTAAAAGTGGATATCAAGCACTCTTGGGACGAGAGGCTTTTGTCCGTTTCAACGCCATACCACATTACGCGTCTCTTACACTCAAGATGCCCGGTCCACGTGGCATCATTTCAGTGCGAGGGTCACTTAAAGACCCCGGACACGGATAGACGAGTCCGGCATAAGTAGGCTAGGGGCTCCCTAGCTGCACATCCCTTCACAAGGGGCTGCGCGCACAAACAACAGCGAGTTCATACAGACCCCGCTTTACTTATTTTTCTTCTTTCACATATACCTTTTTCGCACGAGTTGTTTTCAAACTTAGTTCCTCTCTTTTTACAGATGAACAACGTGCACACCCGTCCAGGATAACGGCACAACGAAGACACAGGCGCAGACGTGCAGTAGGGACCCGTTGCGAGGATTCTTTTCAGATTAAGACCCTGCGTAAACCTTTTTTACTGTCTCTTGTTGTTATTCTTCCTTGGTTTCTTCTTATAACCAAAGCGGAGCCTGACGTTTTGGCATCGGTCGCGTCAGAGGACCATGCCCGTACCTGGACACTAGGGGCTTAGGGCATTGTTCTGCCCATTATTATAAAGACCGAACACCTTAGGGAGTGTTCGGCGTCTCGAGTTAGGCATTATATGCATCAGCTCCGAATCATGTCTTTGGTCAAATGTTGGGTTTGCCCGGCTCCTGTGTTTTGCTGCCTTACGTTCCGTATCATCGGCTAACGCGGCACCAGGAGAATTACTGCGATTGTGCCCCAGTTCGGCTGGGCGAGCACCTCAGTAGAGAAAGCCGAAAACTGACTGTCATGATATAGCGAGAGACTGGTCAACCACTCGATCGACTACTGGAATGTTTAGAATTCCCCGCTTTGACGAAGGAATGTTTCTCGGTCAGGCACACACGCGCCCCAAACTCGGAGAAGCGCGGTGCCCCAAGGGGCTATATCGTAGCCCCACCCTCGAACTCCACTGGCTAAGTGAAAGTGATAAAGCATTATAGTCCGGATTGCCTCTTTTGCTATGCTACCACCTCCTTAACAGGACCGAGACCTCAGATTAAGTGTGAAAACGCGCTATTTTTGCGAACATCCCCGCACCTTGTGCGTGGGGGCTGAAGCCGAAGACTGCAATCTTTCAGGTTATACAAATGTATACGTAAATGGCCGCATAGGAGATATTTTACTACTTGGGACGCACAAGTATAAAAAGCAGTTATAGCATAATCATCGTTTTAATAGCTAAAACGTTCATTTGAACGTGACATTTTTTAAGCACTGCGACTCTATTACACGAGCGCCACGCATAACTTCCCCAAAATAGTGCTCGACGGGTAACCGGCTTTCGTCCGAACCCTGGGCGGCAATAGCGGTGGCATCCATCTCTGTCCAATGTGTCTTCACACGGGCAAGAGCCATCCGCGCGCCTTCGATGCAGGCCGACCGCTTCATCTCCTTGATATGCGGCACCGCTCCAAGAAATTGCTGCAATAAGCCGAAATAGCTCGTCGCCTTGGGCCTCTCTGGCCAGACATGAGCCACGATGTTAGTCATGGCAAGTCCGGACAATCTATTTAGCTCGGCCCATTCGGCCAACCGATCGGTCAACGGAAGTGAACGGTCCGGACTATGGAATTGAGACCAAAATAGCTCTTCCGTCTTGTGATCCTTCTGGCTCCGGAAGTGCTCAACGGCATCAGCCGCACTTGCCGCTAAGTCCATATACGGATCCTCCGGACCCCACAGCTGGCCAAGTTGAGCATACTTTTGATCCGTAAACCGGCGACGCAACAAAAAAGGCTTGCCAGCCACAATATCTCCGGCCTGGCGCAACTCCTCCTTCATAGCCCGCATTGCAGAACGGGCATCCTTGGCCTCGGCGGTGGCCTTCCCCAGGTCTTCCCGCTCCGATAAGCGCTCCTTTTCAAGAGCCTCATTGCGGTCGGCAGCATCTTTTAATTTCACGGCCAATTCGGCCATATTTTCCCTGCTTAGGCAGTGTGCAGCCTTTTCGGCTTTCAACTCCTCGGCCGCCCTCGAGGCAGCCGCATCACTCCTTCGGGCTTGCTCCTTAGCTTGAGCAAGTTCGGCCCGAAGGCTCTCCACAGCAGCAGCACCATCTGTATCACAGCATATATATTATAAGAGGAGGGCTTTGACCCCCTTAAATAAAGCGACTGTGGAGAACTCATTTACCTTGCGACTCGTCAAGTCGCCGGTTGACAAGTGCGATGTCCGCATATGCTACGTCAAGTTGCCGCATTAACTCGGCAACTCCACTAGTCCGGCTAGCCCTCGGACTATCCGCCACCTGCATAGGAACAGCGACATTCATTGCTTGGGATTTTGATCCTCGGCACGCTGTCGCTTTCGACAACCTACCGAGTCTCAGGGGCTACTATCTATACGGGGCGCACTTTTATGTGCAAAACTGTCAAAAAAGGTGCGTCATTTTTGCGTACCTCAAATCCCGCCAGCAAACTCCTGGCGGCATTATGCAATCCGCTCTCGGCGGACGAAATCCTTCCAATCACCATACGCATCAAAGCACGGCGATCTTCTGAGATGGACGCCCTCTCAAGCAGATTCTTCAGTTCTCCCGGCCGGATACTAGTGGGCGCCGAACTCTCCGGCCCCTCCGGACTCTGGGATACCCTCCATGATGATACTTCAGGCTCGTCTGCCCTATCCAATGGTGCAACAGACGGAGGCGTTTCGCTCTCCATCATCTCCGGAAGAAGATCCCCCAAAGACGAACTCATCTGAGAAGGCTGCAAATCCGAACTGCAAGATAAAAATTTCGGTTATCCACAGAAGCACAAATGGAGGTATTTTCTTATTAATGAACTCCCCTTTTCCTACTCACGGCTCACTGGAGGGCTGATCCTTTAGAGACGATTGTACGTCCGGGTTCTCCCCGGACGCCGGACCCCCCGGTGAAGATTTCTTCCCCCGTTTAGGGGCTTTGGCCTCCAGATCTTCGGAGGCGGTCCTCTTCTCCCCCTGGAAGGAGGGGTTTTTGATCCCCCCCTCTTCAGACGCCCCTTTGGGCGAAATAATAGCTCCTCTATTTTCCCCATCGCTCCCTTCCACGGGCGCGACCTCCAACATTCTGACCAGCACGGGCTCCAGTGCGGTCTCTGGGAGGGGAGCCGGACACCTTATCAGCTTCGATCGCGCTACCCACTCCTGATGAAGAGTAATGGGTCACGAGGCGAACTCTAGAAAAGCAGATAAACAAAACGTCCGGACTCTGAGCTATTTACCTGAGTATCCGGGCGATTGCAGCTTAGGCCTGCGTCCTCGGTCAATTCCGGACATGCTACCTGCGGTCCGAAGAACAACTTGTACATCTCCACGGGTGTCGCACCCATGAAGTGTTGGAGAATTCGAGGTCCCTCCGGATTGAACTCCCATAGACGGAGAGGACGGCGTTTGCAGGGCAGAAGACGCCTGATTAGCATAACCTGCATCACCACGACCAGATTGATCTCCCTCGCCTGGAGGTTTCGAATCCGGCCCTGCAATGAGGGCACATCTTCGGACGGCCCCCAATTAAGCCCTTGGTTGACCCACGACATCAGTCGGCGTGGAGGTCCCGGGCGGAATGAAGGCGGTGGCTTTTGCTTGCTGCCCTTCGGAGCGGTGATATAGAACCACTCCTGCTGCCACAGTCCGAGCTCCTCCTGGAAGGAACCCTCGGGCCACGGGGCATCGGCCCTTCTGCTTATGGCCGCCCCGCCGCACTCCGCTTGACGCCCCCCGATCATCTTCGGCTCCACATTAAAGGTCTTCAGCCACAGGCCGAAGTGGGGAGTGACGCGGAGGAAGGCTTCGCAGACGATAATGAATGCGGAGATATGGAGAATGGACTCCGGAGCCAAGTCGTGAAAATCCAGCCCGTAGTAGAACATGAGCCCTCTCACGAAGGGGTCCGTCGGGAAGCCTAAACCCCGACGGAGGTGGGATACGAAGACAACGTACTCACCGGGCTCGGGAGCGGGCGCGGCCTGCCCTTGGGCAGGCAACCTGTTTGAAATCTCGTAGGACAGGTACTTGGCCTCATGCAGCTTTAACACGTCCTCCTCCGTGACGGAGGAGGGCATCCACCGACCCTGGAGGTCGGAGCCGGACATGGTTGAGAATCCGAAGCGCTCAAATCTGGGGCTCTGGGTGTTGGAACTGGGAGCAAGGAGGAGATTCGATGCGAGATTGAAGAAAAGAAACGAGCCTTGGTCCTCTTATAAAGGGGAAAAATACCAAGTGTCATCTCCGTGACCGTTCGGGATTCACCTTCGATGGAGGAGGCGTGGCGACGGGCGCGGTTGGGTTACCCACGTCCGTATTGATGAGAATCCCGGAATAAGGGGAACACGATCTCTGCTTCGACAAGACGTGCCAAGGAAACCGCTTCGCTAAATGTGCTGAGGTGGTATAATAAAAAACGATTCAAATAAAAGCCTGGTAGCGGTGTGATGTCATGCCGCATAATAAGTCAGCAGATTGGACTTGTGTACATTTTATTCTCTCTACGGTGGAATGTGGAATTTATTTTGCAAAGCCGGACACTATCCTGGTGTTCATGATCTTCTCTGGATTATTCAAGGAAGGAACCCGCCTTGCAATGCCGAACATTATGCGCGCCGGACTTATCGTCATTGAAGCCTGGTTCAGGGGCTACTGAGGGAGTCCTGGATTAGGGGGTGTCCAGACAGCCGGACTATCATCATCTGCCGGACTCCAAGACTACGAAGATACAAGATTGAAGACTCCGTCCCGTGTCCGGATGGGACTTTCCTTGGCGTGGAAGGCAAGCTTGGCAATACGGATATGTAGATCTCCTACCATAGTAACCGACTCTGTGTAACCCTAGCCTCCTCTGGTGTCTATATAAATCGGAGGGCTTTAGTCCGTAGGACACAACATACATTACAACAATCATACCATAGGCTAGCTTTAGGGTTTAGCCTCCTTGATCTCGTGGTAGATCCACTCTTGTACTACCCATATCATCAATATTAATCAAGCAGGACGTAGGGTTTTACCTCCATCGAGAGGGCCCGAACCTGGGTAAAACATCGTGTCCCTCGTCTCCTGTTACCATCCGCCTAGACACACAGTTCGGGACCCCCTACCCGAGATCCGCCGGTTTTGACACCGACACTCCCCCTTAAGAAGGTGATAAGCTTTGATGCTCTCTCTCTCTCTTTGAATGATAAGCTTTGATGTTCTCTCTCTCCCCCTTTGACATCAATTTCCAAGAAGGGTCTTCTGGAATCTGTCGAATGGGTTTGGTCCTTGAGACACAGAACAAAGCAATGATAAAAATATGATGCTTGTAGAGGACAAGATTCATTGAGTGGAGCTAGATCAGAAGGAACACAGAATTATGTGGCAAACTGTTTTTCCTGTTATGAAATTGGTGGCACCGAGTATTATGCTTCGGTCATACCGAAAGGATTCGGTTGGGACGAAAATAACAAATCGGTGAAACCGGGTTCATCACAGAGAAAACACTTGTCACCTCAGCTCACTAGACTAGTAAGATCTCACAAAGATTTTCAAGGAATTTACTGAAAGATGTGCAATGAATTGGAATGCAGAACAAACAGAAAGAAATCTACATGAAGTTTTTTTTGAAAGGGGAAACGAATATGCATGAGACAAATGCAGAAACACAGAAAAGAACACAAGAGAACTTCATCTAGAGATGGTCGGCGACAAAGTCACCTATGTTAGAGTATATTGACTTAGGAGTCAAGTGAGATCACTTGATCATAGGTCATACTCATCGTTTAAGCTCAAAATGGGGTTGCCATTTTTCGTCTAAGCATCTTGATGTATTCACATCTTGTGGAGTTGCTTTAGCTCATGACTTGGAGTAAAGCTTCTCTAAGATGGAATAACATACCTTGGTTGGTGGTGTTGTCCATGTAGTTGAACTTGTGTGGGTTTCTCAAGGTTGATGTAGCTCATCAAGAATTTGGAGCATCACTTGGAATTTTAGTCCATCTACCTACATGGGTTAGTTCTTTCAAGGAAGAGCACTTGTGTATCCAAAAATGACAATCATGAAGCTCAACATAGAATTTGTCAAAGGATATGTTTGAGTGGTTTCGTGCTTCCTTGTCTTCAACCACCATAGTGTAGAGACTTGGTGATGTAGAGATTGCTCAAGATGTGAGTAGATTACAATCTCATGGAATTTGATTCCACCAAGTACCTACATGGGTTAGATAACATGCAAGATACACATATATCCAAGACATAAGATTTTCATCATAATAGAAATATCAAGGATTAGTCATAAGCTCATGTCTTGCATGTATCCAATGGAGTTTCTACTCCAAGTTCGAAGCATCAATTATGTTCAATTCTCCTCTTAACCTGCAAAACACTTTCTCATCAAGAGGTTTAGTGAATATATCCGCTAATTGCTTTTCGGTGCGAACATGCTTAAGATCAATGTCACCCTTAGCAACATGATCTCGAATAAAATGATGACGAACTTCAATATGCTTAGTTCGAGAATGTTGCACATGATTATGACCAATTTTGATAGCACTTTCATTGTCACGAAGCAATGGAACATGTCTCACATATATCCCATAATCTTTAAGAGTTTGGGTCATCCAAAGTAATTGAGCACAACATGAACAAGCGGCAATATATTCAGCTTCGGCGGTGGATAAGGATACCGAGTTTTGTTTCTTGGAGGACCAAGACACAAGAGATCTACCAAGAAATTGACAAGTACCCGAAGTGGACTTTCTATCAACGTTGTCTCCGGCATAGTCCAAGTCGGAATAGCCAACAAGATCAAAAGAAGCCCTCTTAGGATACCAAATGCCAAAGTTTGGTGTATGAATTAAGTATCTCACTATCATTATCATGGCCTTAAGATGACATTCTTTAGGAGCAGCTTGATATCGTGCGCACATGCACACACTTAGCATGGTATCGGGACGTGAAGCACATAGATATAACAATGAACCGATCATAGAGCGATAAACCTTTTGATCAACCGGTTCACCGTCTTTGGTCAAGTCATTATGTCCACTAGTAGGCATGGGTGTAGACATACCTTTGCATTCTTGCATATTGAACTTCTTGAATAAGTCCTGGGTGTACTTTGTTTGAGAAACAAAGGTACCTTCCTTAGTTTGCTTGATTTGCAACCCAAGAAAGAATTTGAGTTCACTCATCATAGACATCTCAAACTTCTCCGACATTAGCTTCCCAAACTTTTCACTAAAATGAGGGTTAGTCGAACCAAATATAATATCATCAACATAGATTTGGCACACAAATAGTTCTCCATTAACCCTTTTAGTAAAAAGAGTAGAGTCAATTTCCCCATTTCAAAGCCTTTTTCAATAAGGAACTTGGTCAAGCATTTATACCAAGCTCTAGGAGCTTGATTAAGACCATAAAGAGCTTTGTGAAGTTTGTAAACATGATTGGGTTTCTTAGGATTGACAAAGCCGGGAGGTTGATTAACATAAACTTCCTCCTCTATTTCACCATTTAGAAAAGCACTTTTAATGTCCATTTGGTACAAGGTGATATCATGATGATTAGCATAGGCAAGTAAGAAGCGAATGGAATCAAGTCTAGCAACGGGGCGTAAGTCTCACCATAGTCCATACCTTCGACTTGTGTGTAGCCTTGGGCGACGAGACGTGCTTTGTTGCGAACTACTTGTCCATCTTCATCTTGCTTGTTGCGAAACACTCATTTGGTACCGATGACATTGTGGTTGTTGTCGGGTTTCTCAACCAATGTCCAAACTTGATTCCTCTCAAAGTTATGTAGCTCTTCATGCATGGCATTTATCCAATCCGGATCTTCCAATGCTTCTTCAACCTTCATAGGTTCAATGCTAGAGATGAAAGAATAGTTTTCACAAAAGTTAGCTAAACGAGTTTTAGAGCGAGTGATTCTCCCGGTTTGAATGTCATTGTAGATTTGCTCGACGGGATGATCTTTAGCAATTCCTGCTCGAACTCGTGAAAGCTTTTGCTTGGGTCTTCATTGAACATCTTCTTCATCTTGTTCTTCTTCTTCTTGGCCTACTTCATTGTTGGCATTGTCGTTCTCTTTTCGTGGTGGAGAAGGAGGTTGTTGACGTTCATCTTGATGCACTTCCTCGTTTTGTTCATCTTGGTGTGTCCCGCTTGTGGATGCTTCCGTATCAACTCTTGGTTCACCTTGTTGTGAAGTTGAAGCTTCCACTTGGACGGACGAGGTACTCTCCTTCACCTCCGTTGGACGAACCTTGCCAATAGCCAAGTCTTGAATTGCTTCTGAAGGATCTTTGTCACCTACATCAATTGGCAATTGCTCTACTTGCGAGCCGTTAGATTCATCAAACTTCACATCTATCGTCTCTTCAACCTTCCTGGTGAAATTGTTGTAGACACGGTAAGTGTGAGAGTTTGAGCCATAACCTAGTAGGAAATCTTCATGAGACTTAGGAGCAAGCCGAATACTCGAAAGTATCCCACTTGGGGTTTGTTATCGGTGAGGAGCTCGTATGCCGTCTTGCCAAGTAGCTTGTGAAGATACAAGCGATTTGTTGCATGACAAGTTGTCTCAACTGCTTCTGCCCAAAAGTGCTTCGGCGTCTTGTACTCATCAAGCATTGTTCTCGCCATTTCGATGAGCGTCCGGTTCTTCCTCTCAACAACTTTGTTTTGTTGAGGTGTGTACGTAGCCGAGAACTCGTGTGAAATCCCTTCTTCGTCAAGAAAGGTGTCCACATTTGCGTTCTTGAACTCTGTTCCGTTGTCGCTGCGAACCTTCTTGATCTTCACTTAAAATTGATTTTGGGCCTTCCTAGCAAAGTTTTTGAAGATCTTTTGGACCTGCGATTTATCATCGAGAAAGAACACCCACGTAAATCTTGAAAAATCATCAACTATAACTAGGCCAAAAGAATTTCCACCAAGACTCTTGTAAGAGTTGGGACCAAAGAGATCCATGTGAAGTAGCTCGAGTGGCCTCCTTGTAGTCATGATGTTCTTCATGGGATGCCTTCCTCCAACCTGTTTACCTGCCTGACAAGCACTGCAAAGTCTATACTTATCAAATATGACATCGTTAACTCCAAGGATATGATTTCCTTTAATAAGCTTGTCAAGGTTTCGCATACCAACATGACCTAATCGTCTATGCCACAACCAACCTTTTGAGGATTTAGCAAGGAAGCAAGTTTTAGGTTGAGCCTTTTTAGTGAAATCAACAATGTATAGATCACCTCTACGCACACCGGTGAAGACCATTTTATGATTATCTCGAGGAAACACTTGGCAGTCTACTTCGGTAAATAGGACACTGAAACCGAAATCAGCAAGTCTAGATACTGAAAGTAAGTTGTATCCAAGAGATTCAACGAGCATGACATTTTGTATGGAGCTATCATGTGATATGGCCACCTTACCGAGGCCAACCACCTTACCCTTTGAGTTGTCACCGAAAGTGACATACTTTCGAGGACTATCATTATCAGCAAGCTCACGGAACATGTCTTTATCTCCGGTCATGTGGTCGGTACATCCACTATCAAGAACCCATTCCTTTCCTCCTGACATATATCCCCGAAGATTTGCCATAAGACCAAAATGTCTCATTGCATCATCAAGATCGAAGTCACTATCATCATCCTCATTATAGTATCCATGTTCAACATCGTCATGTGGTGGATCAAGTCCTAGAGAGGGTGATTCATTAGAATGAGTTTGACAATAATCTTGCTTATGAATTTTTATAGCTCGGAAATAATATCACTAATAATACCAACATTTCCTTTGGCACGCATAAGGTTTGTAAGCTCAAATAGACGATCACCAAACATAGGATCACTAGTATTCATCTTAATCAAGGTAATAGACTTATGGAGAATTTCATCAAGATTCTTCAAGGAATAATCTAGAAATCGTTCCTCAAGAAATTTCCATATGGTGTAGGCACACTTAAAAGTAGGCAAACATCCAATCAAGTTTCTAGGCAATCCTCTAATGATAAGTTCGGCAGTTCTAAGATTCCTAATCATGTCAATTGACTCATCATGGGTAGGATGCATAGGATCAACATAAGGTGCACAAGGGCTAGCAATGTACTTGTTAAAATGATATTGACTAAAAATAGCAAGCATCTCATTTTTCCACTCGTGAAAATACTCTCCATCAAGAATAGGCACTCTATGTCTAAGACTCCCAATAGTAGACTCATCCATCTTCCTCCAATGGTGATTAAACCAAAGCAATGGAGACCAATGCTCTGATACCACTTGTAGGACCTTGAGAAGAGGTGTCTAGAGGGGGTGATTAGACACTAAGTACCAAAGTTGCAGTTTTTAAGGTTCTTTAAGTTTAAGTGGAGTTTAGGCACAATTTTAACATTCACAATACATATCAAGCAAGCATGCAAAGAGTATATGAGCAGCGGAAAGTAAAGCTTGCAACTTGCAAGAAAGTAAAGGGAAGGGTTTGGAGGATTCAAACGCAATTGGAGACACGGATGTTTTTGGCGTGGTTCCGATAGGTGGTGCTATCGTACATCCACGTTGATGGAGACTTCAACCCACGAAGGGTAACGGTTGCGCGAGTCCACGGAGGGCTCCACCCACGAAGGGTCCACGAAGAAGCAACCTTGTCTATCCCACCATGGCCGTCGCCCACGAAGGACTTGCCTCAGTAGCGGTAGATCTTCACGAAGTAGGCGATCTCCTTGCCCTTACAAACTCTTTGGTTCAACTCCACAATCTTGTCGGAGGCTCCCAAGTGACACCTAGCCAATCTAGGAGACACCACTCTCCAAGAAGTAACAAATGGTGCATTGATGATGAACTCCTTGCTCTTGTGCTTCAAATGATAGTCTCCCCAACACTCAACTCTCTCTCATAGGTTTTGGATCTGGTGGAAAGAAGATTTGAGTGGAAAGCAACTTGGGGAAGGCTAGAGATCAAGATTCATATGGTAGGAATGGAATATCTTGGTCTCAACACATGAGTAGGTAGTTCTCTCTCAGAAAATGTATGCTGGAAGTGTAGGTTCAGTCTGATGGCTTTCTCCATGAATGAAGAGGAGGTGGAGGGGTATATATAGCCTCCACACAAAATCTAACTGTTACACACAATTTACCAAACTCGGTGGGACCGAGTCGTTAAACTCGGTCAGACCGATTTAGCAAATAATGTGACCATTAGGGTTTACGGTGGGACCGAAATGCAACTCGGTAAGACCGATTCGGTTAGGGTTAGGGCATAACGTAATCTTGGTAAGACCAATTACACAAACTCGGTATGACCGATTTTGGTAATAAGCTTTCCAAAGAGTTGGTCAGGCAAACTCGGTGGGCCGATTACTCAAACTCGGTGGGACCGATTTTGGTAATAAGTTATCCAGAGAGTTTGCATTGTAATCTCGGTAGTACCGATTGCTCAAACTCGGTGAGACCGATTTTGATAATGTACATACAGAGAGATTACAATCCCATCTCGGTGAGACCGAGATCCCTATCGGTAAGACCGATTTGCTTAGGGTTTGTGGCAGTGGCTATGACTTTTGGAATCGGTGGCGCCGGATAGGAAGAATCGGTGTGACCGATTTTGGCTTTGGGTTTTGGTCATTTGTATGGAAGTGGGAAAGTAGTTGAGGGTTTTGGAGCATATCACTAAGCACATGAAGCAAGAGGCTCATTAAGCAACACCTCATCCCTCCTTGATAGTATTGGCTTTTCCTATAGACTCAATGTGATCTTGGACCACTAAAATGTAAAATGAAGAGTCTTGAGCTTGAAGCTTGAGCCAATCCTTTGTCCTTAGCATCTTGAAGGAGTTCCCACATCCTTTAGTCCATGCCACTCCATTGTTGAACTTATCTGAAACATACTAGATAAAAGTGTTAGTCCAACAAGAGATATGTTGACATTAATTACCAAAACCACCTAGGGAGCACTTGTGCTTTCAATCTCCCCCTTTTTGGTAATTGATGGCAACATACATCAAAGCTTTAGATAAGGATATAAAGAGTAGCAAGTAAAGCTTTGGAAAGACATGTAACAAACATAGGTTCCTCCTAAATGTATGCAATCATGTGAATATGGAATGTAGAAGCATGTGAGAGCATAAACATGATAGAGCAGGCAATGTGTTACATGTATCTTGGCCATTTGCATCAGAGCAAAGAATGTTGAATAAAATACCTTCATGCTCATGAGTCCTTCTTGCAAACAATATGTACATCAGCAAGAATTCCTCATACACATGATTGTGATGCATATACTTACCTTGTAGTCTTGAGTTGTCTTAGGATGAAATGAACCTGTGTAAACAAGGTTAGATAACACAGATACATCTACTAGCCAGAGCAAACAGAAGAAACCACAAGAATACCAAGACTTGGATGACATGTAGAGAGTGAGTACTAAGTACCACATTGAATTAGACATGTCCCCAAGAGTAAAGATATGCAATGAATTTAAATGATCTCTTTCCCTTAGATGTCTTGCTCCCCCTGAATCTAACATGGGATACTGGGAGAAGATAGGGAACAGAAAATTAGAGCTGAAAGAAAACAGAGCTGAAAGATATGAATGATGATCAGAGCTGATGCATGCTAATGAAAATAGGCACAACAGAACATATGAACATGTCTCTCCCCTCAAGAAGACATGTGGACATCTCTCCTCTTGAACACCAAGCATCTGGGATCCTTGAGAAATACTTTCTACTTAAGTATTCTCTCCCCCTGGAGATCTCTCTCTTCCCTTTGAGGGTCTCTCCCCTAGAAGGTCTCTCTCCCCCTTTAGGAAATGATATCTCTCTCCCCCTTAAGAAGGTGATAAGCTTTGATGCTCTCTCTCTCTTTGAATGATAAGCTTTGATGTTCTCTCTCTCCCCCTTTGACATCAATTTCCAAGAAGGGTCTTCTGGAATCTGTCGAATGGGTTTGGTCCTTGAGACACAGAACAAAGCAATGATAAAAATGTGATTCTTGTAGAGGACAAGATTCATTGAGTGGAGATAGATTAGAAGGAACACAAAATTATGTGGCAAACTGTTTTTCCTGTTATGAAACCGGTGGCACCGAGTATTATGCTTCGGTCGTACCGAAAGGATTCGGTTGGGCCGAAAATAACAAATCGGTGAAACCGAGTTCATCACAGAGAAAACACTTGTCACCTCAGCTCACTAGACTAGTAAGATCTCACAAAGATTTTCAAGGAATTTACTGAAAGATGTGCAATGAATTGGAATGCAGAACAAACAGAAAGAAATCTAGATGAAGTTTTTTTTGAAAGGGGAAACAAATATGCATGAGACAAATGCAGAAACACAGAAAAGAACACAAGAGAACTTCATCTAGAGATGGTCGGCGACAAAGTCACCTATGTTAGAGTATATTGACTTAGGAGTCAAGTGAGATCACTTGATCATAGGTCATACTCACCGTTTAAGCTCAAAATGGGGTTGCCATTTTTCGTCTAAGCATCTTGATGTATTCACATCTTGTCGAGTTGCTTTAGCTCATGACTTGGAGTAAAGCTTCTCTAAGATGGAATAACATACCTTGGTTGGTGGTGTTGTCCATGTAGTTGAACTTGTGTGGGTTGCTCAAGGTTGATGTAGCTCATCAAGAATTTGGAGCATCACTTGGAATTTTAGTCCATCTACCTACATGGGTTAGTTCTTGCAAGGAAGAGCACTTGTGTATCCAAAAATGACAATCGTGAAGCTCAACGTAGAATTTGTCAAAGGATATGTTTGAGTGGTTTCGTGCTTCCTTGTCTTCAACCACCATAGTGTAGAGAATTGGTGATGTAGAGATTGCTCAAGATGTGAGTAGATTACAATCTCATGGAATTTGATTCCACCAAGTACCTACATGGGTTAGATAACATGCAAGATACACATATATCCAAGACATAAGATTTTCATCATAATAGAAATATCAAGGATTAGTCATAAGCTCATGTCTTGCATGTATCCAATGGAGTTTCTACTCCAAGTTCGAAGCATCAATTATGTTCAATTCTCCTCTTAACCTGCAAAACACTTTCTCATCAAGAGGTTTAGTGAATATATCCGCTAATTGAACTGAAGAAATTGAACTGAGGAAATTGAGAAAGTCTTCAGTCAATGTCTTCAAACACAGATATGAACAACTACTCAACATAGTAATGAGGAAATGAAAGAGTTGAGGAAATAGAACCAGTAAGGTTGGTGAAGATAATGATTTGGTAGACCAGTTCCAACTGCTGTCTCAGTTGTACGTCTGGTTGGAGAGGCTGAGTACTTAAACTCGAGGACACACAATCCCGGACACCCAGTCACTGAGCACGCAGCTCAGGACACCAAGTCCTCACCGTATTCTCCTTGAACTAAGGTCTCGTCCAATCACTCGTGGTAAGTCTTCAGGCGACTTCCAAACCTTCACAGACTTTGGTCACTCGGCGATCCACAATTCCTCTTGGATACTCTAGACCATGACGCCTAACCGTCTGGAAGAACCACAGTCTTCAAAGGTAACAAGCGTCGGATCAACGTAGGATCAATCTCTTCAGTGATGCTCAATCACTTTGGGTTTGTGGGTGTTTGGGTTTGGATTTTCCTCAAATGATGATTTTCACTCAAAGTCCTCGGAGGATGGGTTGCTTCAAATGACAAGTGTCAGTTTCTCTCAGAGCAGCCAACCAGCTAGTGGTTGTAGGGGGCGGCTATTTATAGCCTAGGGAGCAGCCCGACATAATAAGACATAAATGCCCTTCAATGATATGACCGTTAGGTGGATAAGATATTTGGGACAGCTGGCGTGTAGCACACCAACGGTCGGAAATTTGACTCTCAAATTCCTCAGGGCTATCATGTTCCTCACTGTGTAGGCAATCCGCACTGGCGAATTCCTAACTCCTCAGTCAGAACAAATTCCTCAGCGACCAGAAGAACTTCGTCTCTGTCACTGAAGAAATTGACTGAACTGTATGAGATTTCCAATGGCTTCACTCGAAGGGATTGGTAGGTGTAGGATTTTGAGTTGAGCATCACATGGAAATTTTTCCTTAGTATTTCCTCGACCCCCTTTAACAGTACGGTGTTTCCTATGACTCAGGAAAGAGAAAAACAAAACTATTAAAACGAAAGTCTTCAAGCTTCATATTCCTCGCATGAATATCAAGTCTTCACAGACACACCAATTTCTTCACTTTCAAAGTCTTCATGAAAGTCTTCGGGAATACCAAAATCTTCAGTCGAAGATATTCATTTTTAGGGGTCGACTTTCTCTGTAAATATCAAACTCCTCATAGACTTATAGATCTGTGTACACTCATAAACACATTAGTCCCTTAACCTATAAGTCTTCAATACACCAAAATCACTAAGGGGCACTAGATGCACTTACAATCTCCCCTTTTTGGTGATTGATGACAATATATTCAACGGGGATAAACATATGAAGTGTAAGTACTGATATTGAGGAATTTGATTGCAAGATATAGTAGAACTCCCCCTGAAGATGTGCATAGTGAGGAATTTGCTTTTGAAGCAATGCACACTTGAAGAGTTGAATCATGGAGATCTCCCCCTATATCTTGTAATTCATACATGCATTTGACATATAATATGAAGAATTTGAAATGCATGATTAAATATGGTGCCTGAAGAGATTCAGCATGTGAGCAATAATATTAATGAGGAACAAGCATGCAGAGTCACGCATCAAAAGCATCAGAGCACAGTGCATAAAAAGTATCAGAGCACCATCGGGTTTAAGATTACAACTCGATCCAATAAAAGTTTCAGAAGAGCGAGAGTTGTAACTTAACAAAAGAAACGCCCATATAATAGACCCGCTTGAAGACTAGCTCAGATTTCTCCCCCTTTGTCATCGAATGACCAAAAGGATTGAAACTAAGGACTAACGCCCCTGAAGATTATCAAGTTGATGGAGGAGCACCAGCGTTGTCGGGGTTGGTTGTTGAAGTAGGGCCTGCCGCAGTGTCGTCCAAGTCTTCATTTTCATCAGTGGCGCATGATGAAGAATAGGAGCTGGCTTCCAAGGAAGGAACCTTGAACTTCTTGAATTTCTTCGGTGGAGGTGCAGACCAGTCAAATTCTTTCTTGAGACCCATGCTCTTCAAATCATCAGCACTGTAGATATGAGATAGAACAGCCCAGGTACGGTTGAAGGTTTCATGGAGGTAGTATTGGTTTTTCCTCACTGCATTGTGGGTTGAGGTCATGTTGTGAAGAATTGAACCAAACTGACGCTTGACCCATTTATGATTGCGATCAACCTTCTGATGAAGACTGAGGAGTAACTCACGATCAGTCATCACCCTGGGAGCTGTGGCTTGAGGAATTTGCTTGGCAGAGGTGTTGGCGGCAAAATCATGTGTGGCAGAGTCATCATTGGTGGAGTAAGATGCAGCCTTGCGAAATTGACCATCCAATGGACGAGTGCCTTCATCTATCACAGCAGTTGCCTTGCCTTTGTCATCAGCTGAGGAATATGTCCTTTTGAGGACTTCAATTGGAGGCAAGAAGCTGCCATGGTTCAGAGTATCAGCCTTATAGTTGAGTGAAGACCTTGTCCTGATGAATTTCATAATCCATGGTGCATAAGGCTTCAGCTCAAATGGTGACATAGCAATATTTGCCAGAGTCCTCATGAAGAAATCATGGAAGTTGATGGGAACGCCATGAATGATGTTGAAAACCATATTCTTCATGATGCCAACAACTTATTCATCATTTGAGTCGTGGCCTTTGATAGGACTCATTGTCTTGGTCAGAATGCGATAGACAGGCCGAGGCACATAGATTAATTCCTTGACGAGGAATTTGGTTCTTGGGGCCTGCCCTGGCTTCAAAGGCTTCATCAGCACTTGCATATAATGATTTGTAAGTTCAGGTTCATTGTAGATGCAACGAGCACCATCAAGGGGAGGACTGAGTGGGAGGACATGAAGCAGTTCAGTTGCAGGTGCCTTGTAGTGAGTGTTTTCAGACATCCAGTCCAGCACCCAAGTGTAAGTGCATCTAGTGCCCCTTAGTGATTTTGGTGTATTGAAGACTTATAGGTTAAGGGACTGATGCGTTTGTGAGTGTACACAGGTCTATAAGTCTATGAGGAGTTTGATATTTACAGAGAAAGTCGACCCCTAAAAATGAAGTTCTTCGACTGAAGACTTTGATATTCTGAAGACTTTCTGAAGACTCTGAAAGTGAAGAAATTGGTGTGACCTTGAAGACTTGGTATTCACTTGAGGAACATGAAGCGAGAGGACTTTTGTTTTCGTAGTTTCATTTTCTCTTTCTTGAGTCATAGGAAACACCGTACTGTTAAAGGGGGTCGAGGAAATACTAAGGAAAAATCTCCATGTGATGCTCAACTCAAAATCCTACACCTACCAATCCCTTCGAGTGAAGCCATTGGAAATCTCATACAGTTCAGTCAATTTCTTCAGTGACAGAGACGCAGTTCTTCTGGTCACTGATGACTTTGCTCTGACTGAGGAGTTAGGAATTCGCCAGTGCGAATTGCCTACACAGTGAGGAACATTATAGCCCTGAGGAATTTGAGAGTCAAATTTCCGACCATTGCTGTGCTGCGCGCCGGCTGTCCCATAATATCTTATCCACCTAACAGTCATATCAGTGAAGGGCATTTATGTCTTATCATGTCGGGCTGCTCCCTAGGCTATAAATAGCCGCCCCCCTACAACCACTAGCTGGTTGGCTGCTCCGAGAGAACTTGACACTTGTCATTTGAGAGCAACCCATCCTCCGAGGACTTTGAGCGAAAATCATCAAGTGAGGAAAATCCCAAAACCAAACCCCCACAAACCCAAAGTGATTGAGCATCACTGAATAAATTGATCCCGCGTGGATCCGACGCTTGTTACCTTTGAAGACTGTGCTTCTTCCATACGGTTAGGCATCAAGGTCTAGAGCATCCAAGAGGAATTGTGGATCGCCGAGTGACCAAGTCTTTGAAGGTTTGGAAGTCACCTAAAGACTTACCACGAGTGATTGGACGAGGCCTACGTGGTCTTAGTTCAAGGAGAATACGGTGAGAACTGGGTGTCCTGAGTTAAGGCTCAGTGACTGGGTGTCCGGGACTGCGTGTCCTCGAGTTTAAATACTCAGCCGCTCCAACCAGATGTACAACTGAGACAGCAGTTGGAACTGGTTTACCAAATCATTGTCTTCACCAACTTAACTGGTTCTATTTCCTCAACCCTTCCATTTCCTCATTGCTGTGTTGAATGTTGTTCATATCTGTGCTTGAAGACTTTGACTGAAGACTTTCTCAATTTCCTCAGTTCAATTTCTTCAGTCTGTTTGTCTTCATCTTGTGTTATCCTATGATTACGCTTTCTATACTCTGTGCTTGTCTTCATTTCATCATGATGACCATGCATGTATCCTGTTATGCTTACTTCTGAGTACTTATTCCACTACAAGTAGTTCTTTGCTAAGGAATTTCCTCACCAGCAAATTCCTCAGTGAAGAATTCATAAAAATCACCTATTCACCCCCCCCTCTAGTCGACATAACGCACTTTCAATTGGTATCAGAGCAAGGTACTCCCTTGTTCTGTGTGATTTTGGTTTAACCGCCTGGAGTTTTAGTTATGTCGACCGCAGGTATGATCAAGGTCTCGGCTGGGTGTCCTACCTTTGATGGGACGGACTACCCCTACTGGAAGAACAAGATGCGAATGCATCTTTAGGCAATTGACAACGATCTCTGGTATGTTGTGGAAAATGGTGTCCCCTCTGTCACACCCTCACTGAACGCTACCGACGTGAAGAGATTCAAGCAACTCGATTCTCAAGCGAAGAATATCATATGTGGCCATCTGAGTAAAGGACAGTATGGAAGAGTGAGTGCTTTGGAAACTGCTAAGCTTATCTGGGATAGGCTGTCCAAAGTGAATGAAGGAGTCTCAACTCAGCGTGATTCTCGAGTTGATGTTCTTCGGAATCTCTTCAACCGCTTCAAAAGACTCGACAACGAAAATGTCCAACAAACCTTTGATCGCCTCACTGACATCTCAAATGAGCTTCAAGCCCTCGGTGCCACTGACATCACTGATCACGAAGTGGTGAAGAAACTATTGAGATCGCTTGATTCCTCATTTGATACTCTGGGACTGATGATACAAGAACGTGCTGATTACAAGTCTCTTGATCCTGCCGATATCCTCGAAAGGCTAAATACTCACGACTTCCAGCTTGCTGAAAAGAGAGATCTCTATGGTTCAAACTATGGCAAACCACGTGCCCTGAAGGCCAAGGCTGTGTCTGACTCTGAATATGAGGATTCTGGTAGTAGCCTTGGTGATCCTACAGAATTGAGCCAGGAGCTAGCACTGCTCGTGAAGAAATTCCAGAAGTTCTCAAGACGTGGTCGCTTTGGAAAATCCTCAAGAAGCAGTGATTCCTCACCCAGTGACTATAAGAGAAGGCTGTGCCACAAATGCAAGAAACCTGGTCACTATATCCAAGATTGTCCTCAGTGGGAAAAGGAAATGAAGAAGAAGAAATACAAGGATTACAGTTCTGATGATGTGAAGAAGAAGAAGAAGAAATTGTCAAAATCTTCGTCATCAAAATCCTCGAAGTCTTCATCTCACAAGAAGAACAGCTCCAAGAAGGCTCGGGCATTCATTGGCAAGGAAATGGACTCTGAAGCTGAATCTGAGGAAAATGATGAAGAGGAGGCGTCTGAAGAATCTGAATCTGGTGTGGCAAGTTTGGCCTTCGCTACTGCTTTTGTTAGCAAGTCCATCTTCAACACTGAAGAAACTGACTCCACCGACAAGCCTGATGAAGATAATGATGACTACGCTCCCACCTATTGCTTCATGGCGAAAGGTGCTAAGGTACTCAAATACAACTCCTCTAAATCTAGTGAAAATGAATCTGATGAGGATCTCAAGCCCAGCTACTCTAAACTTGCTAAGATTTCTGTGAAACAACAATGGGCTTTTGAAAAGGTTCAAAACATGCTAGACAAAAGTGATGATATGTTGGGTGAAGAAATGGATCGCACTAAAGCCCTGACTGAAAATCTTCAGATACTTCAGTCTAGGTTTGATAACCTTCAAAGTCATCATAACACTCTCTTATCTGATCATGAGAAACTTTCTTATGAATTTCTTTAAGAAAAGCAAGATCATGAGAAGCTTTCCTCTGAATCTCTTCAAAGAAAGGAAGATCTTGAAAAGCTAAGAGTGTGTTATGAAGATCTTCAGAAGGAGAGTGATTCATTACTAGCTCAACAAATCAGCGCTTCTCAGGAAGAATTTGTTCCCCCATGCTTTTAATCTGCTAATTCTTCACCTGAATGTTCAAATGCTTCAACTGTTACAAATTCTTCACCTATCTCTGCTATCACTAATTCCTCGTCTGAGGACATTGCTAGTATCACTGACAATGCAGGGCTAAAGGAATTGTACATGACAGGCATGTACAAAAGCCTCAAAGGGCATCAGACTCTTTGTGATGTGCTTAAAAAGCAGATCCTCAACAGAAACCCTAGGAAAGAGGGTATTGCCTTTGAGAGGAAACTCAATGCTGATGGAACATATTGGAAGCCTGAGCAGTACCCCAAAACCTCATGGGTTGCTGCAAAGGGACCTCCAGTTGATCCATCTAACTTATCTGGCCTTACATGTGAATCTCCTCATTCTTCTGATGAGTCATTTGACTCCAACTATAAACTGTTCAAAAATCAGAATGGTGAAGTATTTGCTAGATATGTTGGCACTAACTGCAGGAACGGTTCCCCTATGAAGAAAATCTGGGTTCCCAAAAGTTATGTTGAAAGTCTTCAGGTGAATGTCCTCATGACACCACCTGTAAAGAACAGGAACCCCAGATCAAATTCTTCATATGGACCAAACTCTTCATATGGATCCAAGTCCTCATACAGACCAAATTCCTCACATGGATCAAATTCCTCAAAAGGATCAAAGTCCTCATATGATTATCATCGTGCTAACAACTCTATCTCACAGGGTAGAGCTAAGGGCTATGAATATGTGCATTATTCTTCAAACCATTATGTTCATAAGTCCTCGAAGAATTACTCTGCTTATTCATATGCTTACCCTAACCCCTCTTATGTGAAACGAAATGGTTTGGCATCTTTGCCACCTTTCTCATATGGTGCTCGCAGAGTGATGAATTCTTTGCCACCCCTCCAGATGTGGGTGGTGAAGAAAAAGAACTAATCTCTTCTGCAGGGTCAGGTCTCTAGACGCGCTTTAATGTCTGAAGAATTTGCTGGGGACCTGCCGAAATTGCCTGAAAGGACGCAAGCGAATCATGATGAAATGAACTTTCATTTCACACGTCCTCATACTGCTATATCTGTTTACTGCTTGACGAAATTCATCTGATGAACTTGGTATCATATTCTTCACTGATGAAGCATTTGAGATTGTAAGCTACACTAATTCATCTGCAGGATGATCAACCCAAAACTACTGAATGGGTCCTCGATAGTGGATGTACAAATCACATGACTGGTGACAAGAATTTGATGGATGCTCCCTTATCACCATCACCTCTGAAGCATATCATCTTTTCTGATAAAGGCAAAAGTCAGGTATTGGGTCTTGGTAAGGTTGCAATCTCTAAGGATAAACACATGGACAAAGTCATGCTTGTTGAGTCCTTAGGATATAATCTCATGTCAGTCTCAATGCTTTGTGATCTTGATATGGTTGTTGTCTTTGGCAAGTATCACTGTGTTGTGATTATGGAAGCTGACAATTCCAAAGTCTTCGATTGCTTTAGGAGAGGATATCTGTATATTGTTGATTTCTCTACAGGACCACAACCAGCCGTGTGTCTACTTGCAAAAGCTTCAGAAGGCTGGCTATGGCATCGACGACTTGGTCACGCAGGCATGAGGAATTTGAACATGCTTGCGAAGAAGAAGCATGTCATTGGCATTGAGAATGTCAAATTCCTCAAGGATCACTTGTGCGGAGCCTGTGAAGCTGGAAAAATGACCAAGGCCAAGCATCCAGCGAAGACTATCATGACCACTACTCGTCCATTCGAATTGCTTCACATGGACCTTTTCGGACCTAACCATTACTCAGCAGTCACTAATGATGCATCTCTATATGGTTTTGTCATTGTTGATGATTATTCTCGATATACATGGGTACACATTGTTACTTACAAACATGAAGTGCAGGAAGTCTTCAAACGATTTTCCTCGAGGGCTTCAACCAACTTTGGTGTGAAGATCAAGCATATCAGAAGTGACAATGGAACTGAGTTCAAGAATTCCGGTCTTGATGCCTATCTTGATGAACTTGGTATTACTCATGAGTTATCTGCTCCTTATACTCCTCAGCAAAATGGCGTCGTGGAGCGCAAGAACAGAACTCTTATTGAGATGGCTCGCACTATGCTTGATGAATACAAAACGCCTCAGCGTTTTTGGATTGATGCAATTGATACTGCATGCCACATCATTAACAGAGTATATCTTTACAAATTCTTCAAGAAGATGGCCTATGAACTCCTCACTGACAAGAAACCCAATGTGAGTTATTTCAAAGTCTTCAGTGCTAAATGTTGGATTAGAGATCCTCACCACAACTCTAAATTTGCACCGAAAGCACATGAAGGTTTTATGCTTGGTTACGGAAAGGACTCGCACACCTACAAAGTCTTCAACATTGTTCTTCACAAGATTGTTGACACTGTAGATGTGCGGTTCGATGAAACTAATGGCTCGCAAAGAGAGCACCTACCTTCTGTGTTAGATGAACCAGCACCTGAGGATGCCATCAAGTTCAAGGCAACTGAGGATGTCATTCCTACTGAAGAATCTGCTGAAGAATTCATTCCTGTTCATGAAGAACGTCGAGCTGATGCACCTGAAGAACATGATGAGGAAAATGGTGCTGAAGAAAATGCTGATCAAAATCCTCAGCGACAACCAGATCATCCTCGCGTTGCAAAAGAAGTGCAAGTGGAGAAGATCATCAATGACATTAGCGCACCAGGTCCTCTCACACGCTCAAAAGCTTCACATTTATCTAACTTTTGTGGGCACTATGCTTTTGTCTCTATCACAGAGCCCACTAAGGTAGATGAAGCATTTCTGGAGCCGGACTGGATTCAGGCTATGCAAGAAGAATTACATCAGTTCAAGCTTAACAATGTCTGGGAATTGGTCAATCGCCCAGATCCTCGCAAGCATAATATCATTGGCACAAAGTGGATCTACCGCAACAAGCAAGATGAAAATGGCCTTGTGGTGAGGAATAAGGCACGACTAGTAGCTCAAGGCTACACACAGGTTGAAGGAATTGATTTTGATGAAACTTTTGCACCTGTTGCTAGACTTGAGGCTATTCGCATATTACTTGCTTACGCTAACCATCATGATATCATATTATATCAAATGGATGTGAAAAGTGCATTCCTCAATGGTAAGCTTGAGGAAGAAGTATATGTTGCTCAACCCCCAGGTTTTGAAGATCCAAAGAATCCTGACAAAGTCTTCAGACTCAATAAGGCCCTCTATGGCCTCAAGCAAGCCCCTCGGGCGTGGTATGATACATTGAAGGAATTCTTCGTGAAGAATGGCTTCGCTCCCGGTTCACTCGACCCTACTCTCTTTACTAAATCTTATGATGGTGAATTGTTTGTGTGCCAAATATATGTTGATGATATTATCTTTGGCTGTACTGACCAACATTATAGTGATGAATTTGCCTATATGATGAGTGAAGAATATCAAATGTCTATGATGGGAGAGTTGAAATTCTTCTTAGGTCTTCAAATCCGTCAGCAGCGCAATGGCATATTCATATCTCAGGAGAAATACCTCAAAGATGTACTGAGGAAATTCGGCATGCAAGATTGCAAAGGCGTCAAAATTCCTATGCCCACATATGGCCATCTATGCACTGATGAAAATGGTATTGACTTCAATCATAAGGTATACCGCTCCATGATTGGTTCTTTATTGTACTTATGTGCATCTAGGCCCGATGTAATGCTTAGTGTTTGCATGTGTGCCCGATTTCAAGCTGCACCGAAGGAATCACACCATAAGGCTGTGAAGCATATTCTTCGATATCTAGCTCACACACCAACACTAGGATTATGGTACCCCAAGGGCTCTGCTTTTGATCTCATTGGATATTCAGACTCTGATTATGCTGGTGATCGTGTGGACCGCAAGTCAACATTTGGTACTTGTCATTTCCTCGGACGATCTTTGGTCTGTTGGTCCTCGAAGAAACAGAACTGCGTATCACTGTCTACTGCTGAAGCTGAATACATTGCTGCTGGCTCATGCTGTGCTCAACTGCTTTGGATGAAGCAAACCCTCAAGGACTATGGCGTCAACGTGAAGAATGTGCCTCGCCTCTGCGACAATGAGAGTGCCATCAAGATTGCTCACAACCCAGTTCAGCACTCGAAGACAAAGCACATCCAGATTCGTCATCATTTTCTTCGTGATCATGTGTTGAAGGGCGACATCTCCATCGAGCATGTGAAGACTGAAGAACAGCTAGCTGATATCTTCACTAAGCCCTTGGATGAGAAGAGATTTAGCAAGTTGCGGTGTGAGCTAAATATCTTAGAATCTTCGAATGTTCTTTGAAAAGGACACACATCCTAACCCTCATGCAGAATTGATGACTTAGATGTGCAACACATGAAGAAACGTTTTTCTTCAATCAATGAAGAATAACACTCTAAGTGTGTAGAAATTAATGAAGAATTTGATTCTCAGAACCCTACGACAATTGTACGCGGTGTCTGAAATCATCATTCTTATACGGTGGGTCACGCCACCACAAAAAGTTGAAAATCTTTAGTTTGAGTTTTTCCTCAGTTTTTGAAATTCTTCAGTTTTTCAAATTCTTCAACTTTGCAAAATCTTCACTATTTCCGTCGTTTTTCTTCATTGGCTATATATATATATGACTTTATGTCCTCTACAGCATTCACTTATGGCTATTTCTTCAAGTTGCTTTTTCTGATAAGTGAATGTGATCGGACCCTTCCCCCTCTATGCTATACTCAACCCAATCTATTCACAAATTCTTCATGTGCGTTCTATTTGAAACTCGTTCAAAGTCTTCACTATGTCCTTGTCAGCTGAAGAAATTGCGAACGAAACTTTAAAACAAGTCTTATCCAGATTTTCGGTTTTACCGCTCAAACCGTTCCGCATCCCATGATGCATTATTATAATCACCCACGATCTTACAAGATCTCATCTGCACAGTACGTGGGTGACACATGTCGCGTGAAGGAGAAAGGGCAGGGGCATGTTCGTCCCAAAATCTTCGGGCGAACAGTTTTTACCGTGGCTATAAATACCCCTCTCCCCTTCCTCACTTCATTTACTCTGCTCGGTCGCTGTCTCTCGCTCGAGCTCCTCAAACCCTAGTGCCGCCGCTACTCCATCATCGCCGGTGAGGAAGAGCTTCGCTGCCTCGACCTCGTCGCAGTCGTACTCGCGCCGGTTGCGGAAATCTTCACTCCACCGCCGCCGTAGCTGTTTCCCTCTGCCAAGTTAGGGCGTGGGAGATCGAATCGGACGAACTTCACATCTGTTCATCTCAGTTCGTCATGTTCTTCATTTCGGGTAATTAAAAGTTACTTTTATTACTCACTTTGATTCTCAAGCTTTCCTGAAAATCTTCAAAGGTGTTTTATTCCTCAAATCTTCACACATATGAACACCTCACACACTGTATGTTTTTGATCCATTTCTCTAAGCACTCATTTTCTTCAAGATTCCTCAATTGTGTGGATCTTCGATCTGTACAACTCTGGAACCTAAGACAAGAACGCTTAGTGAAATTCCTCAAGGCTCAACTGGTCAAATTCCTCAAAACTTGTCTTTTCGAAAAATCTTCTGAGAACGCATATGACCTCTCCAAATTCCTCGCGCCTACACTCTGTTCACAGGTACTCATGTCCGCTGCTGAATCACTAGGTTCTCATCAACTTAACTCATTTGCAGCGTTCCTCGAAGAAAAACTGCATACTTCTTCAGAGTGCTCTATTGTTCAAATTCCTCATCTGAAGAATATGGCTGAAGGAAAGAGACCGCAGAAAGGAGGAAAGAGGCCTGAGGTCATGACTGTTTTTGAGATCCCTAATGACATATACAAGGATTATTGCACACCTGATGAAGCCAAGTTTGGCAAAGAGAACAAAAATCAGCGCAAGGTGCGCATTCAAAGGATTGAACGGAGATGGGCAAGAGAATGGAGGGAATATCGATATGTTACTCCAAAGTACATGAAGAAATTCGCTTTAAATCCTCCATGCCCAAGAGCTCCATTGGCACCTAGCCAAGAAGCTGATCCCACTAGCATCAAAAGTGGTGAGGACTTTCCTGAAGAATGGGCTAAGCGCCAAGCCAAATTGGCAAGACAAGCCAAGGAGGTAGTGAAGAAGTTCAATGAGGATTCTGCTGCTGCTACTACTGAGGCCCTGGTCAAACCGAGGAAACCAATGATGACTCTGCCACACATGACACTGCCGCAAATACCTCAGCTAAGCAAACTCCTCAAGCCACAGCACCCAGGGTGATGACTGACCGTGAGTTACTCCTCAGTCTTCATCAGAAGGTTGATCGCAATCACAAATGGGTGAAGCGTCAGTTTGGTGCACTTCTTCACAACATGACCGCAACACATAATGCAGTGAAGAAAAACCACTACTACCTTCATGAAACCATCAACCGCACCTGGGCTGTCCTCACTCATGTCTATATCGCTGAAGAACTGAAGACTATGGGTCTCAAGAAAGAATTTGACTGGTCTGCACCTCCTCCGAAGAAATTCAAGAGAGTCAAAGTTCCTGATCTGGTGGCCAGCTCTAATTCTTCATCGCGTGAAACTGATGAGTATGAAGATTTGGACGACACTGCAGCAGGCCCTGCTACAACAAACAACCTCGACAACGCTGGCGCTCCTCCATCAACTTGAAATTCTTCAGGGGCGTTAGTCCTCAGTTTCGATCCTTTTGGTCATTTGATAACAAAGGGGGAGAAATCTGAGTTAGTCTTCAAGCGGGTTTATATTATGGGCATTTTTATTAAGTTACAACTCTCATTCTTCCGAAACTTTTTACTGGATCGAGTTGTAATCTTAAACCCGATGGTGCCCTGATACTTTTGGACGGTGCATGGTGCTCTAATACTTTTGATGCACTGAGCTCTGATACTTTTGATGTACTATTCTGCATGCTTATTCCTCGTTAATATTATTGCACGCATGCTGAATTACATCAGGCACCATATTTCATCATGCATTTCAAATTCTTCATATTATATATCAAATGTGTGTATGAATTACAAGATATAGGGGGAGATCTCCATGATTCAATTCTTCAAATGTGCATTGCCTCAAAACCAAATTCCTCACTATGCACATATTCAGGGGAGTTCTTCTATATCTTGCAATCAAATTCCTCAATATCAGTATTTACATTACATATGTTTATCCCCGTTGAAAACTTAACCTATGTTGTCATCAATCTCCAAAAAGGGGGAGATTGTAAGTGCATTGAGGGAGTCCTGGACTAGGGGGTGTCCGGACAGCCGGACTATCATCGTCCGCCGGACTCCAAGACTACGAAGATACAAGATTGAAGACTCCGTCCCGTGTCCGGATGGGACTTTCCTTGGCGTGGAAGGCAAGCTTGGCGATACGGATATGTAGATCTCCTACCATTGTAACCGACTCTGTGTAACCCTAGCCTCCTCCGGTGTCTATATAAACCGGAGGGCTTTAGTCCGTAGGACAATATACATTACAACAATCATACCATAGGCTAGCTTTAGGGTTTAGCCTCCTTGATCTCGTGGTAGATCCACTCTTGTACTACCCATATCATCAATATTAATCAAGCAGGACGTAGGGTTTTACCTCCATCGAGAGGGCCCGAACCTGGGTAAAACATCGTGTCCCTTGTCTCATGTTACCATCCGCCTAGACACACAGTTCGGGACCCCCTACCCGAGATCCGCCGGTTTTGACACCGACATTGGTGCTTTCATTGAGAGTTCCTCTGTGTCGTCACCGATAGGCTCGATGGCATCTTCAGTCAACAACGCTGTCCAGGGTGAGACTTTTCTCCCCGGACAGATCTTCGTATTCGGCGGCTTCGCACTGCGGGCTAATTCCCTTGGCCATCTGGAGCAGATCGAAAGCTACGTCCCTGGCCATCAGGTCAGATTCGGAAGCCTAAATTTCATGGCCGACATCCGCGGGGACTTGATCTTCGACGGGCTCGAGCCAAAGCCAAGCGCGCCGCACTGTTGCGATGGGCATGATCTAGCTCTGCCGCCGAACAGTGCCTTGGTGGCCGCACACGAATCCGCTTCGGCCTTTAGTCCGGAGCCGATCGCCCGGATCGAGGATCGGTGGATGGACACCACCTCGGGGGCTTCAACTTCCACGGCGATGGAGCTAAACGCTAATCTTGTCCCTCGCGAAACTCGTGATTCCGAGGTGCCGGACTCCTTGCCGGACTCCGGACCTCCCACGCCCCTACCAGTCGAATCGGATTGGGCGCCGGTTATGGAATTCACCGCTGCGGACATCTTCCAATACTCGCCCTTTGGCGACATCCTAAATTCGCTAAAGCATCTCTCGTTATCGGGAGAGTCCTGGCCGGACTATGGTCAGGATGGTTGGGATACGGACGACAAAGAAATTCAGCGCCCACCCACCACCCACTTTGTAGCCACTGTCGACGATCTAACCGACATGCTAGACTATGACTCCGAAGACATCGACGGTATAGACGACGACGCCGGAGACGAACAAGAACCAGCGCCTACAGGGCACGGGAGGACCACCTCGTCATATGACGTATATATGGTGGATACCCCAAAAGAGAGCGATAACGAGGACCAACGGGCCGCGGCAGAAGATAACCCAGCCGACAAACAACCTAAACGGCGGCGCAGACGCCGCCCTAAGTCCCGCCTCGACAACAACAACGCTCCTAAGGACCCCGCAATACAGCAGGGCACACAAGTGGACGGCGAACATGCAGATAAGAAACCGTCCGAACAGGACGAGTCAGATAATCAGTCCAGGCTCGGCGAAAACTACAGTCCGGACGATCTCATGCCGGACACGCCGCCGGATAGTAAAAACCTTCGGAAAATACTTGTCAACACTGCAAGAAGCTTGAAGAAGGAAAAACGGAAGCTCAAAACAGCGGAAGACACACTCAGGATGAGGTGGAGCAAAGTGCTCAAAACCGCGGATAGATACGGCAATAGCCACCAATCCAAGAGCTACCCGAAGCGCAAGCTGTTACCAGAATTTGACGAGGAGGCCATAGAGCCCCCACAGTCAAAACATGAAAAGGCCGCCTGGTTGGATAGACGACCATATGATAGGCCAAATTCTGAAAGCGGCGCCGCACATAAACCGACTAATAAACCTGGAAAGACAGATGGCCCAGCCAGGTCCATTTACGGGCCAAAGAAGAAGGCCCCAGGAAGCAAGGCAACACGTCAAGTGTCTGAAGATAGTGGCACACCCAAATACAGGGGCGCCGCACACCCACTATGTTTCACCAATGAGGTGCTGGACCATGAATTCCCAGCAGGATTTAAACCCATAAACATAGAGGCCTACGATGGAACAATAGACCCTGGAGTCTGGATAGAAGATTATATATTACACATACACATGGCCAGAGGAGATGATCTCCACGCCATAAAATACCTACCCCTCAAGCTCAAAGGGCCAGCCCGTCATTGGCTTAAAAGCCTCCCAGAAAACACTGTTGGAAGTTGGGAAGAGCTCGAGGACGCGTTTAGAGCAAATTTTCAAGGGACTTATGTCCACCCTCCGGATGCAGACGATCTAAGTCATATAACTCAACAGCCCGGAGAGCCAGCGCGCAAATTTTAGAACAGGTTCCTCACCAAAAAGAACCAAATAGTCGACTGTCCGGACGCTGAAGCCTTAGCAGCTTTTAAACACAACGTCCGAGACGAATGGCTTGCCAGACACCTCGGCCAAGAGAAACCAAGGACAATGTCTGCGCTAACAAGCCTCATGACCCGCTTCTGTGCGGGAGAGGATAGCTGGCTAGCAAGATGCAGCACCAGCGACCCAAGTACATCCGAGATAAGAGATGGAAATGGAAAATCACGGCACAGAAAAGAGCAGCGCCAGAACAAAGAGAAAAGCCCAAAGAGCACGGCAGTCAACGCCGGATTCAAAAGCTCGCGGCCAAACAACAAAACACCGCCTCTTAAGGATGACAGCGATGAGCCGTCCAACTTAAACAATATTTTGGGTCGGATATGTCAAATCCACAGTACCCCTGGAAGGCCTGCAAACCACACCCATCGAGATTGTTGGGTTTTCAAACAGTCCGGCCGATTAAACGCCGAACGCAAGGGGCTCGATGCGTCAAGCGAAGATGATAAACCCCACCAGCAGAGCTCCGGAAAACAAAAGAATTTCCCACAAGAGGTTAAAGCAGTAAATTCACTTCATGTGATAATAAGGAAAAACAGTGCGGAATCCGTTAAAATGGGTCTCGCACGGTCCAACCCAGCGGAATATAGAGATTGGACATCAAAACCAATCACTTTCGACCACCTGGATTATTCCAGAAGGGTTCGAAATGCAGGATGGACTGCCCTGATATTGGATCCTATAATCGACGGACTACAATTTACTCAAGTCCTGATGGACGGAGGCAGCGACTTAAACCTGTTGTATCCAAATACAATCCGCAAGTTGGGGATAGACCCTACTAAAATTCGACACAGCCGCACTTCCTTTAAAGGAGTGACGCTAGGCCCTTACGCCAAGTGCACGGACTCCCTATTACTAGAAGTTGTGTTCGGATCACCGAACAACTTCCGACGCGAAAAACTAATCTTTCATATCGTCCCATTTAAAAGTGGATATCAAGCACTCTTGGGACGAGAGGCTTTTGTCCGTTTCAACGCCATACCACATTACGCGTCTCTTACACTCAAGATGCCCGGTCCACGCGGCATCATTTCAGTGTGAGGGTCACCTAAAGACCCCGGACACGGACAGACGAGTCTGGCATAAGTAGGCTAGGGGCTCCCTAGCCGCACATCCCTTCACAAGGGGCTGCGCGCACAAACAACCAGCGAGTCCATACAGACCCCGCTTTACTTATTTATATTTCTTCTTTCACATATACCTTTTTTCGCACGAGTTCTTTTCAAACTAAGTTCCTCTCTTTTTACAGATGAACGATGTGCACACCCGTCCAGGATAACGGCACAACAGAGACACAGGCGCAGACGTGCAGTAGGGACCCGTTGCGAGGATTCTTTTCAGATTAAGACCCTGCGTAAACCTTTTTTACTGTCTCTTGTTGTTATTCTCCCTTGGTTTCTTCTTATAACCAAAGCGGAGCCTGACGTTTTGGCATCGGCCGCGTCAGAGGATCATGCCCGTACCTGGACACTAGGGGCTTAGAGCATTATTCTGCCCATTATTATAAAGTCCGAACACCTTAGGGAGTGTTCGGCATCTCGAGTTAGGCATTATATGCATCAGCTCCGAATCATGTCTTTGGTCAAATGTTGGGTTTGCCCGGCTCCTGTGTTTTGCTGCCTTACGTTCCGTATCATCGGCTAACGCGGCACCAGGAGAACTACTGCGATTGTGCCCCAGTTCGGCTGGGCGAGCACCTCAGTAGAGAAAGCCGAAAACTGACTGTCATGATATAGCGAGAGACTGGTCAACCACTCGATCAACAACCGGAATGTTTAGAATTCCCCGCTATGACGAAGGACCGTTTCCCGGTCAGGCACACACGCGCCCTGAACTCAGCGAAGCGCGGTGCCCCAAGGGGCTATGTCGTAGCCCCACCCTCAAACTCCACTGGCTAAGTGAAAGTGATAAAGCATTATAGTCCGGATTGCCTCGTTTGCTACGCTACCACCTCCTTAACAGGACCGAGACGTCGGATTAAGTGTGAAAATGCGCTATTTTTGCGAACACCCCCGCACCTTGTGCGTGGGGGCTGAAGCCGAAGACTGCAATCTTTCAGGTTATACAAATGTATACGTAAACGGCCGCATAGGAGATATTTTACTACTTGGGACGCACAAGTATAAAAAGCAGTTATAGCATAATCATTGTTTTACAAGCTAAAACGTTCATTTGAACGTGACATTTTTTGAGCACTGCGACTCTATTACACGAGCGCCACGCATAACTTCCCCAAAATAGTGCTCGGCGGGTAACCGGCTTTCGTCCGAACCCTGGGCGGCAATAGCGGTGGCATCCATCTCTGTCCAATGTGTCTTCACACGGGCAAGAGCCATCCGCGCGCCTTCGATGCAGGCCGACCGCTTCATCTCCTTGATATGCGGCACCGCTCCAAGAAATTGCTGCAATAAGCCAAAATAGCTTGTCACCTTGGGCCTCTCTGGCCAGACATGAGCCACGACGTCAGTCATGGCAAGTCCGGACAATCTATTTAGCTCGGCCCATTCGGCCAACCGATCGGTCAACGGCAGTGAATGATACGGACTATGGAATTGAGATCAAAATAGCTCTTCCGTCTTGTGATCCTTCTGGCTCCAGATGTGCTCAACGGCATCAGCCGCACTTGCCGCTAAGTCCATATACGGATCCTCCGAACCCCACAGCTGGCCAAGTTGAGCATACTTTTGATCCGTAAACCGGCGACGCAACAGAAAAGGCTTGCCAGCCACAATATCTCCAGCCTGGCGCAGCTCCTCCTTCATAGCCCGCATTGCAGAACGGGCATCCTTGGCCTCGGTGGTGGCCTTCCGCAGGTCTTCCCGCTCCGATAAGCGCTCCTTTTCAAGAGCCTCATTGCGGTCGGCAGCATCTCTTAATTTCACGGCCAATTCGGCCACCTTTTCCCTGCTCAGGCAGTGTGCAGCCTTTTCGGCTTTCAACTCCTCGGCCACCCTCGAGGCAGCCGCATCACTCCTTCGGGCTTGCTCCTTAGCTTGAGCAAGTTCGGCCCGAAGGCTCTCCACAGCAGCAGCACCATCTGTATCACAGCATATAATTTATCAGAGGAGGGCTTTGACCCCCTTAATAAAGCGACTGTGGAGAACTCATTTACCTTGCGACTCGTCAAGTCGCCGGTTGACAAGTGCGATGTCCGCATCCGCCACGTCAAGTTGCCGCATTAACTTGGCAACTCCACTAGTCCGGCTAGCCCTCGGACTATCCGCCACCTGCATAGAAACGGCGACATTCATTACTTGCGATTTTGATCCTCGGCACGCTGTCGTTTTCGACAACCTACCGAGTCTCAGGGGCTACTATCTATACAGGGTGCACTTTTATGTACAAAACTGTCCAAAAAAAAGGTGCGTCATTCTTGCGTACCTCAAATCCCGCCAGCAAACTCATAGCGGCATTACGCAATCCGCTCTCGGCGGAAGAAATCCTTCCAATCACCATACGCATCAAAGCACGGTGATCTTCTGAGATGGACGCCCTCTCAAGCAGATTCTTCAGTTCTCCCAGCCGGATACTAGTGGGCGCCGAACTCTCCGACCCCTCCGGACTCGGGGATACCCTCCGTGACGATACTTCAGGCTCGCCTGCCCTATCTGACGGCGCAGCAGACGGAGGCGTTTCGCTCTCCATCGTCTCCGGAAGAAGGTCCCCCGAAGACGAACTCATCTGAGAAGGCTGCAAATCCGAACTGCAAGATAGAAGTTTCGGTTACCCACAGAAGCACAAATGAAGGTATTTTCTTACTAATGAACTCCCCTTTTCCTACTCACGGCTCGCTGGAGGGCTGATCCTTTAGAGACGATTGTACGTCCGGGTTCTGCCCGGACGCCGGACCCCCCGATGAAGATTTCTTCCCTCGTTTAGGGGCTTTGGCCTCCGGATCTTCGGAGGCGGTCCTCTTCTCCCCCTGGAAGGAGGGGTTTTTGATTCCCCTCTCTTCAAACGCCCCTTTGGGCGAAATAATAGCTCCTCTATTTTCCCCATCGCTCCCTTCTACGGGCACGACCTCCAACATTCTGACCAGCACGGGCTCCAGTGCGGTCTCTGGGAGGGGAGCCGGACACCTTATCAGCTTCGATCGCGCTACCCACTCCTGTGAAGAGTAATGGGTCAGGAGGCGAACTCTATAAAAGCAGATAAACAGAACGTCCGGACTCTGAGCTATTTACCTGAGTATCCGGGCGATTGCAGCTTAGGCCTGCGTCCTCGGTCAATTCCGAACATGCTACCTGCGGTCGGAAGAACAACTTGTACATCTCCACGGGTGTCGCACCCATGAAGTGTTGGAGAATTCGAGGTCCCTCCGGATTGAACTCCCATAGACGGAGAGGACGGCATTTGCAGGGTAGAAGACGCCTGATTAGCATAACCTGCATCACCATGACCAGATTGATCTCCCTCGCCTGGAGGTCTCGAATCCGGCCCTCCAATGAGGGCACGTCTTCGGACGGCCCCCAATTGAGCCCTTGGTTGACCCACGACATCAGTCGGCATGGAGGTCCCGGGCGGAATGAAGGTGGCGGCTTTTGCTTGCTGCCCTTCGGAGCGGTGATATAGAACCACTCCTGCTGCCACAGTCCGAGTTCCTCTTGGAAGGAACCCTCGGGCCACGGGGCATCGGCCCTTCTGCTTATGGCCGCCCCGCCGCACTCCGCTTGACGCCCCCCGATCATCTTCGGCTCCACATTAAAGGTCTTCAGCCACAGGCCGAAGTGGGGAGTGACGCGGAGGAAGGCTTCGCAGACGATAATGAATGCGGAGATATGGAGGATGGACTCCGGAGCCAAGTCGTGAAAATCCAGCCCGTAGTAGAACATGAGCCCTCTCACGAAGGGGTCCGTCGGGAAGCCTAAACCCCGACGGAGGTGGGATACGAAGACAACGTACTCACCGGGCTCGGGGGCGGGCACGGCCTGCCCTTGAGCAGGCAACCTATGCGAAATCTCGTAGGACAGGTACTTGGCCTCACGAAGCTTTAGCACGTCCTCCTCCGTGACGGAGAAGGGCATCCACCGACCCTGGAGGTTGGAGCCGGACATGGATGAGAATCCGAAGCACTCGAATCTGGGGCTCTGGGTGTTGGAACTGGGAGCAAAGAGTAGATTCGATGCAAGATTGAAAAAAAGAAACGAGTCTTGGTCCTCTTATAAAGGGGAAAAATACCAAGAGTCATCCCCGTGACCGTTCGGGATTCACCTTCGATAGAGGAGGCGTGGCGACAGGCACGGTTGGGTTACCCACGCACGTATTGATGAGAATCCCGGAATAAGGGGAACACGATCTCTGCTTCGACAAGACGTGCCAAGGAAACCGCTTCGCTAAACGTGCTGAGGTGGTATAACAAAAAATGATTCAAATAAAGGCTTGGAAGCGGTGTGATGTCATGCCGCATAAAACGTCAGCAGATTGGATTTATGTGCATTATTCTCTCTATGGTGGAATGTGGAATTTATTTTGCAGATCCGGACACTATCCTGGTGTTCATGATCTTCTCTGGATTATTCGAGGAACTCGCCTTGCAATGCCGAACATTATGCGCGCCGGACTTATCGTCATTGAAGCCTGGTTCAGGGGCTACTGAGGGAGTCCTGGCCTAGGGGGTGTCCGGACAGCCGGACTATCATCGTCCGCCGGACTCCAAGACTACGAAGATACAAGATTGAAGACTCCGTCCCGTGTTCGGATGGGACTTTCCTTGGCGTGGAAGGCAAGCTTGGCGATACCGATATGTAGATCTCCTACCATTGTAACCGACTCTGTGTAACCCTAGCCTCCTCCGGTGTCTATATAAACCGGAGGGCTTTAGTCCGTAGGACAACATACATTACAACAATCATACCATAGGCTAGCTTTAGGGTTTAGCCTCCTTGATCTCGTGGTAGATCCACTCTTGTACTACCCATATCATCAATATTAATCAAGCAGGACGTAGGGTTTTACCTCCATCGAGAGGGCCCGAACCTGGGTAAAACATCGTGTCCCTTGTCTCCTGTTACCATCCGCCTAGACGCATAGTTCGGGACCCCCTACCCGAGATCCGCCGGTTTTGACACCGACATGCATCTAGTGCCCCTTAGTGATTTTGGTGTATTGAAGACTTATAGGTTAAGGGACTGATGCGTTTGTGAGTGTACACAGGTCTATAAGTCTATGAGGAGTTTGATATTTACAGAGAAAGTCGAGCCCTAAAAATGAAGTTCTTCGACTGAAGACTTTGATATTCTGAAGACTTTGAAAGTGAAGAAATTGGTGTGACCTTGAAGACTTGGTATTCACTTGAGGAACATGAAGCGTGAGGACTTTTGTTTTCGTAGTTTCATTTTCTCTTTCTTGAGTCATAGGAAACACCGTACTGTTAAAGGGGGTCGAGGAAATACTAAGGAAAAATTTCCATGTGATGCTCAACTCAAAATCCTACACCTACCAATCCCTTCGAGTGAAGCCATTGGAAATCTCATACAGTTCAGTCAATTTCTTCAGTGACAGAGACGCAGTTCTTCTGGTCACTGATGACTTTGCTCTAACAGAGGAGTTAGGAATTCGCTAGTGCGAATTGCCTACACAGTGAGGAACATGATAGCCCTGAGGAATTTGAGAGTCAAATTTCCGACCGTTGCTGTGCTGCGCGCCGGCTGTCCCAAAATATCTTATCCACCTAACGGTCATATCAGTGAAGGGCATTTATGTCTTATCATGTCGGGCTGCTCCCTAGGCTATAAATAGCCGCCCCCCTACAACCACTAGCTGGTTGGCTGCTCCGAGAGAACTTGACACTTGTCATTTGAGAGAAACCCATCCTCCGAGGACTTTGAGCGAAAATCATAAAGTGAGGAAAATCCCAAAATCAAACCCCCACAAACCCAAAGTGATTGAGCATCACTGAAGAAATTGATCCCGCATGGATCCGACGCTTGTTACCTTTGAAGACTGTGCTTCTTCCAGACGGTTAGGCGTCAAGGTCTAGAGCATCTAAGAGGAATTGTGGATCACCGAGTGACCAAGTTTGTGAAGGTTTGGAAGTCACCTGAAGACTTACCACGAGTGATTGGATGAGGCCTGCGTGGTCTTAGTTCAAGGAGAATACGGTGAGGACTGGGTGTCCTGAGTTGCGGCTCAGTGACTGGGTGTCCGGGACTGCGTGTCCTCGAGTTTAAATACTCAGCCGCTCCAACCAGACGTACAACTGAGACAGCAGTTGGAACTGGTTTACCAAATCATTGTCTTCACCAACTTAACTGGTTCTATTTCCTCAACCCTTCCATTTCCTCATTGTTGTGTTGAATGTTGTTCATATCTGTGCTTGAAGACTTTGACTGAAGACTTTCTCAATTTCCTCAGTTCAATTTCTTCAGTCTGTTTGTCTTCATCTTGTGTTATCCTGTGATTACGCTTTCTGTACTCTGTGCTTGTCTTCATTTCATCATGATGACCATGCGTGTATCCTGTTATGCTTACTTCTGAGTACTTATTCCGCTGCAAGTAGTTCTTCGCTAAGGAATTTCCTCACCAGCAAATTCCTCAGTGAAGAATTCATAAAAATCGCCTATTCACCCCCCCTCTAGTCGACATAACGCACTTTCACCAAGTGTTCCCATCTTCAGAATTTCCTGTGATGTGCAGTGTCGCATAGAATTGAAGAATGAGTTCTTCATTCCAACCACATATGTCAGTGCTGAAATTCAGTAATCCAGCATCGTGAAGAACACTGAGGACTGGCTCGAAGCACGGCAGAGATTCCATGTCCACGTGAGGAATGTGTGCATGCTCGAAGACTTTGTCTTTGTCAAAAAGCACAGAGAAATAGAAATTGGCTTGACTAGCAGTCCAGAAATGCCTCTTCCTTATGCGAGTAGAATCATATGGATTATAGTCAGTGAAGAACACATGCTCGTTGAAGAAATCAGCAGCCGCAGTTTCTTCAGCACTAGTGGCTAGAATTTCTTCATTTACAGATGAGGTGGGATGAGTTTCTTCAGAGCCCATTTGAACAGTTGGTGCAGGGGACTGAGGTATTTGCTGTAGTGGAGTGAAGTGTGGAGAATTGGGATGCTGACTTTCCCAAAAGTCATCAATCATCACAGGCGTGGTGCATCCAATGTCCACATCTTCATCTTCAAGTTCTTCAACGCCAGCCTCTTCAGCTGTGAACTGAGGCATGGGCGAGGAAGTAGCAGAGTTGAAGGGATCGCATCCACTTCAATTTGTTCATCAGTCTGCTCTGACGAAGCAGAAGAATGATGTTCTTCATCAGAACCGCTAGGGATCACATATTCTTCACCATAAGGAACAATCTCCTTTGATGACATGGAGGAAATCGGAACAACATCAATAGGGTTTTCATAAGAGCTGGTCATAGTCTTCATTTTCTTCGGAGCTGAAGAATCTGAAGCAGAGGATGCTTTCCTTTTCTTCACTGCAGCTTTCTCTGCAGCCTTGGTCTTCCTCACATCTAATGCAAATGTAAGGGTAGGAGTTGGTGTAGGCGCAGGAGGAGCTGAGGAATCTGTTGGTATTTCCTCAGGCGCAACTGATGCAGTTGGCCTGACTTCTTCATTTTCTTCAGGCGCACCACTAGAGGATGCCCTGGCAGTTTCTTCAGCAGCTGGAATGGAGTCATCAGCTCTGGAACTAGCATTTTCTTCAGCAGGCTGAAAATCATCAACGGTGCTGGCATGTTCTTCAGTTTGCTGAGCAGAGGCTTCAGCTTGAGGAATTTCTTGTTGCGATGAGGCTGCAACATTGGTGAACTTCTCAGTCAGTTTAACAAACCTGACTTTGGCTCCTTGCCAATCAGCATAATAGGAATTGAAATTGTCGCTGAGGGTTTTGATCTCAGACTAGATCTTGAGGAGTTCATCAGGTGTCATTTTGACGACATTGTTCTTCAGGAACTTCTCTTTCCTGAACTGAGCCTTCTTGATTTGCCTGGCCTTCTCAAATTTCCACTTTTCTTCATTTATGAGTGGGTCAGCACGTGACTTTGGCCAGGTGTCAGATGAAAATCGGGCATAGGAGTGTTTGGGTCCTTGTGCCAGAGATCAATGTAGTCGAGGATCACCTTAGGATCCAAAAGCAGTGGCACATTTGTGCCTTTGGCTCTAGCGGCCCTTTCCTGCCTGTCTCTGATGATATCTGCAAGTTCTTCATCGTCAGCTTCATCGTCAGATGGCACATGGAAGGCAACTTGTTTCTTCTTTGGACTAGGCCAAGGACCTCGTCCAGCAGTGGCCTTTGTCTTCAGCAGAGTGGGGCCAGATGAAGAATTTGGTGCAGCTGAGGAACTTGCTGAGACACCAGAGGCAATGGAGATGCCTGTAGTCCTTTGGCATGTGGCCAAATGTACCGGTGTTGAGGACTTTGCCGGAGCAACTGAGGACTTTGGAGGAGCTGGTGCAGCTTGAGGAATTTGCCGTGAGGGCGTTGAAGATTCTGGCCGTGACGGCATTGCTGGGGAACTTGGCTTGTGAGCAGGCTTCTTTGCCATAGATTTCCTAGGCTTGTCAGAGGCCTTTGTGGCAGCAGCAGCAGGAGAGTCTTCATTAAATTTCCTCACTGCTTCTTTGGCTTGTCTAGCCAACTTGCCTTGGCGCTTGGTCCATTCATCAGGAAAATCCTCACCACGCTTGATGCTGGTGGGATTAGCTACTTTGCCAGGTGCCAATGGAGCTCTTGGGCATGGAGAATTTAGAGCAAATTTCTTCATATACTTTGGAGTTACATATCTGTACTCCCTCCATTCTCTTGCCCATCTCCTTTCAATCCTCTGTATGCGCACCTTGCGCTGATTTTTGTTCTCTTTGCCGAACTTGGCCTCATCAGGTGTGCAATAGTCCTTATAGATGTCATCAGGGATCTCAAAATCAGGCATGACCTCAGGCTTCTTTCCTCCTTTCTATGGTTTCTTACCTTCAGCCATATTCTTCAGATGAGGAATTTGAACAATTGAACACTCTGAAGAAGTATGCAGTTTTTCTTCAAGGAACGCTGCAAATGAGTTAAGTTGATGAGAACCTAGTGATTCAGCAGCGGACATGAGTACCTGTGAACAGAGTATAGTTGCGAGGAATTTGAAGAGGTCATACGTGTTCTCAGAAGGTTTTCAAAATGAACAAGTTTGAGGAATTTGACCAGATGAGTCTTGAAGAATTTCACTAAGCGTACTTTGTCTTAGGTTCCAGAGTTGTATAGATCTACGATCCACACAATTGAGGAATCTTGAATAAAATGAAGCTTAGGGAAACGAATCAAGAACAGATAATTTGTGAGGTGTTTAGTGTGTGTGAAGATTTGAAGAATAAAACACCTTTGAAGATTTTGTAGTGAAAATATGAATCAAAGAGGGCAGTAAAAGTAACTTTTAATTACCCTGGTTGAAGAACACGACGAACTGAGAGGTGTAGATTTGAAGCTCGTCAGTTCAGATCTTCCACGCCCTAACTTGGCGGAGGAAGACAGCTACGGCGGCGGCGGAGTGAAGATTTCCGCGGCCGGTGCGAGTACGACGGCGACGAGGTCGAGGCAGTGAAGCTCTTCCTCACCGGCGAAGATGGAGTAGCGGCGGCGCTAGGGTTTGAGAAGCTTGAGTGCGGGAGAGAGCGGTTGAGCAGAGTAAAGGAAGTGAGGAAGGGTGAGGGGGTATTTATAGTCGCAGTGAAAAACTGTTCACCCGAAGATTTAGGACGAACGTGCCCCTGGCCCTTCTCATTCGCTTGACATGTGTCACCCACATACTGAATAGTGGAGATCGTGTTAGATCATTGGTGAATGGATAAGTCTATCGTGGGAAACGGGACGGTTTGAGCGGCAAAACCGAAAATTTTGGATAAGATAGGTTTTAAAGTTTCATTCGCAATTTCTTCAGCTGACAAGGACACAGAGAAGATTTTGAATGAGTTTCAAATAGAACGCACATGAAGAATGTGTGAATAGATTGGGTTGAGTATAGCATAGAGGGGGAAGGGTCCGATCACATTCACTTAGCAGAAAATGCAACTTGAAGAAATAGCCATAAGTGAATGCTGTAGAGGACATAAACCCATATATATCGCAGGGCAACCTCCCGGACTTCGCACCGGACTCCGCACCAGAACCTGCAGTGGTTCCGGAGTCCGGCGAGCGGCCCCTTAGTAAGAAGGGCAAGACTATGACGTCGGCGGCCTCCGTCCAACCGGAGGCGCCGGATAACTTGCTGGAGGCGCTCAACGACGCTTCCATCAAAGAAGAACACCGCACTGTCATGAGTGCGGTGATTCAGAAGGTTTAGCTCGCCAAGAGTGGGCTGACCGAAGCCTGCAGCAGCCTTCTAACAGGCTTTGAGGTAAGAATTTTAAGATATGTAATATAATACCGCATAGACAGTAGCCCCTGATGCTCGGTTCGGTGTTCGGAAACAAAAGCCGGACTGAGGATCTAAAAAAGATATACGCAGGAGTCTAAAAAATATGTCAATATGGGTTTGCAGGCTGCGCTGCTGACCTCTGCCGCACTATCTACGGAGGTCAATACCTTGAAGCAGAGCCTCGAGCGGTCCGAGAGCGAGCTCGGCCGTGCCAAGAAGCAACTCGAGGACAAGGAAGGTGAGTAACACCATATTAAAGTTGTATCTTACAGAAAAGGATTTGGTTGCAAGAAGAATAACAAGGATAACTTGGGTACTACAGGGGCCACGAACGAGCTGGCAACCCTGAAGGAGGCGGTGTCCACGGCTGAACACAATGCGGCCGCGGAACGAGCCGAGCGAGCGAAGCAGGAGGCACGGGTGGCGGAGGTGCGGCAAGAGCTCCAGGCTCTCGTCGAAAAGCACGAGAGTTTGGAGCATGACTCGAAGACTCGAGAGTCCGAGCTTGCGTCGGCTCTTGAGAGCGCCAAAGCCACTAAGGCCGAAGCCCAGAAGGCCCTCCAGGAAATTGAGGATTTGAAGAAAATAGCGGCGGGTAAGGCATTCTTCATGCAAAGCAAGCATGTTAAAGTGAATTACCTGTTACTTACCCGGATTCGAAGCTCTCCAGGAACGTTCGCCGATCTGCCCCGCAGCGTGTCCGATGCTGCCGCTTTCTACAGAGCCGAGGAGGGGAGCTCAACGGAGAAGGTGTTCTGGTCTCAGTATGCTGAGGCCGGACATCCGGTGCCCCTTAGCGATCAGCTGAAGCAGCTGGTCGAGCTCCACAAGGTGGCCGAACAGGCCATGAAAGGCCTCATAGTTCGGCTGTGGCCCGGGGAGGCCATGCCTGGGAGCTACTTCGGCCTGGTGCAGCGGCTGGTGGATGTGTGTCCCTGGGTTGAAGTCGTCAAGCACTCCGCCTGCATTGAAGGTGCCCATCGGGCCCTTGCCCGTGCAAAGGTGCACTGGGGCAGGATGGACGCTGAGAAGCTTGTGACGGACGCGCCACCAGCGGGCAAGGAATATCACACGCCCGAAATGTATTATAAGAGTGTCCTGAAGGGTGCCCGCATGATTGCGGGTGAGTGCTCCAAAGATGTAATATTTGAGTAGACTCGCATTTTGTTATCCTGTGCGCTGAAAACTTTGTTCATATGCGCTAAGCAATGTTTATTAATTTAAAATATTACCTTCTGTGCGGCCGTTTATTAAATCTGAGAGATGGCAAGTCGTCGGCTTCAGCCCCCATGCCAGAGTGTTGGGGTGTTCGGGATAAACTTGAGCACTCTTATTCCCATTTTTGGGTCCATCTAGGGAGGCGCTCAACACAACGAACGAGGCAACCGGACTTATAATGCTTGAACACTCTCACTTAGCCATAGAATTCTATAATTTTAAATTTCGGCGAAGCCCCTAGTGTTCGGAAGACCGAGTTCGGGGCGCTATCCACGCCTGGGCCGGACATAGCCAGTTCCTCGCTCTAAGCGGCATAAGTATTTAAGGACTCGAAAAAACCTCTCGAACAGCGACCAGCTCTCGCTGCATCATGACGGTCAGTTTTAGCTTTCTCCACTGAGGCGCTCGCCCAGCTCAACCGGGGCGCAATCGCAGTGGTTCTCCCAGTGCTACCTTAGCCGATACAATGGAACATAAGGTACCAAAACATGGGAGCCGGGCAAACCCAACTATTGACCCAAGACATGATTCGGAGCCGATGCATATAATGCTATAAGTTCGGGGTGCCACACTTGTGAAAGTGTTCGGACTTATCACACCATAATATGGGGAACTTAAGCCCCTGGTGTGTTTAGCCGTACCAAAGTGTATGGATGCAACATGTCGTAAATGAACATATATATAAGAAAGAAATGCAATTATAAGCAAAAAGCGATGCATTGTTTATTCAAGAAATACTACCATGAATGCAGAACGATACAAATAGTGCGGTAAGCAGGGGATAGGACTATTAAACATGTCCCCCTCCAGGGGTAGGCTGCGGAATGGTGTATAAAACGGATTTAATGCTCGTAATGGAGACCACCTGGATACTCGTCGTAGCCTTTCTCCTCCCCTGGCTATTGCATCGTGAGTTCGGCAGGTCTACTGCCGGACAGGGCCTCAGGTGAACAGAGTCCTGTGGGTAAGAAAAAAGAAAAATGAAAAGGAAAAAGAGTGACACACTTGGGAGCCCCTGGTGCGGTTAAGCCGCATTCTGGGCCTGCGGTGGTCGTGCCCCTCCCCCTATGCCCATGGTATCTCCAGAGCGTAATGAGTACGCGAAGGACCAGTCTTGCAATTTCGCAAGGGCTGGGGTTGGGGCCCCATTGCTACGCGTGCTCGGAACGTGCCAGGTGGTCTTGTTGTAGGTTACTCCGGGCGCGTTTGGCCGTGTCCGGTCGCTTAACGGCCGGACTCGAAAATTGCCTTAAGAGGCTGCTCTGTACTTCTGCCACAAGAGCCGCTGTGTGCTCCTCCGTTCGGAGGGAGCATTCAGTGTTTCCGTTGACCGTAATGACTCCTCGAGGGCCTGGCATCTTGAGCTTGAGGTATGCGTAGTGAGGCACCGCGTTGAACTTTGCAAACGTGGTTCGTCCGAGCAGAGCATGATAGCCGTTGTGGAACTGGACTATATCGAAGATTAACTCCTCGCTTCGGAAGTTATCCGGGGATCCGAACACCACTTCCAGTGTAACTGAGCCTGTACAATTGGCCTCTACACCTGGTATGACGCCCTTGAAGGTCGTCTTTGTGGGTTTGATCCTTGAGGGGTCTATGCCCATCTTGCACACTGTATCCTGATAAAGCAGGTTCAGGCTGCTGCCACCGTCCATCAGGACTCTGGTGAGGTGAAATCCATCGACGATTGGGTCTAAAACCAATGCGGCAAATCTGCCATGGCGGATACTGGTGGGGTGGTCCCTTCGATCAAAAGTGATCGGGCAAGAGGACCATGGATTGAACTTTGGGGCGACTGGCTTCATCGCGTATACGTCCCTGAGTGCATGCTTCCGCTCCCTTTTGGGTATGTGGGTTGCGTATATCATGTTCACCGTCCGCACTTGTGGGGGGAAACCCTTCTGTCCTCTATTGTTCGGCGGTCGGGTCTCTTCCTCGTCATCTCTATGCAGCCCCTTGTCATTGTTTTCGGCAATTAACTTGCCTGCCTACTTGAATACCCAACAATCCCTATTGGTGTGATTAGCTGGCTTTTCGAGGGTGCCATGTATCTGGCAAGAGCGGTCGAGTATTCGGTCCAAATTGGACAGACCCGGAGTAGTTCTTTTGAATGGCTTTTTCCGCTGACCGTGTTTAGAGCCTCTAAATCCGACATTGACTGTTGTATCCTCCGTGTTATCGCCGTTAACGCGGTGTTTGTTTTTGTGGCGATGCGACCTGCCATTGCGGTCCTTGGTATCCGGACTGCCAGAATTTTTGCTGAGGTTGTTACTGCGGGCTAGCCAGCTGTCCTCTCCCGCACAGAAGCGGGTCATAAGTGATGCGAGGGTTGCCATGGATTTCGGCTTCTCCTGTCCTAGGTGTCGGGCAAGACACTCGTCGCGGATGTTATGTTTGAAGGCTGCAAGGGCCTCTGCATCCGGACAGTCGACGATTTGATTTTTCTTTGTTAAGAACCGTGTCCAAAACTGTCTGGCCGATTCATCTGGCTGCTGAATTATGTGGCTTAGGTCAGCTGCGTCTGGTGGTCGCACATATGTGCCCTGGAAGTTGTCAAGGAATGCGGCTTCCAGGTCTTCCCAACACCTAACTGATTCTGCTGGCAAGCTGTTAAGCCAGTGCCGAGCTGGTCCTTTAAGCTTGAGTGGGAGATATTTGATGGCGTGAAGATCGTCGCCGCGGGCCATGTGGATATGAAGGAGATAGTCTTCGATCCAAACCGCGGGGTCTGTTGTGCCATCGTAGGATTCGATGTTCACGGGTTTAAACCCTTCGGGGATTTGATGATCCATTACTTCATCTGTGAAGCATAGTGGGTGTGCGGCGCCTCTATATTGGGCTATATCACGACGTAGCTCCAGCGAGCTTTGTCTACTGTGTTCGGCCCGGCCGGAGTTGCTGTATCCGGCGCGACGGTATTCGTCGCGCATCGTGGGGCGCCCACGCGATCCGTAGATCGATCTTGATTGTCTTGCCTTATCCTCCAATATGTCTCGCAAGTCCGACGCATTCCCCCGTGGCTTCATACACTTCGAGCGGTGCCGGGGTACGGTTCTGGTGGAGGGCCTAGAGGCCTCTCTGTCGTAGCCACGAGGTGGTCAGTCATCCGTATTGTGCGCTGGTGATGCAGGTTTATATGCCTCCTCCTCTAATCGGGGGAGAAACATGCGTTTGGGGTAGCTTTTGGAAGGGCGTTCGAGTTCATGCTCTTCGGCCACAAGGACTTCAATCCATCTGTCGGCTAGCAGATCTTGATCAGCTCTAAGCTATTGCTGCTTTTTCTTTAGGCTGTTTGTCGTGGCCATAAGCCTGAGTTTAAAACGCTCTTGTTCGATGGGATCCTCGGGCACGACGAATTCGTCGTCGCGAGGCTTGCCTCGTCTCCAGAGGGAGGCATGTAGTTATCGTCCTCTACCTCTTCGTCTGCCGCTCTCTCATGAGGGCTGGCTTCTTCGTCCTCCTGTGCTGAATCTTGCTGGAGGGGGTTGTCTTCGGCACTCTTTGGGGTGTTATTGTCTTCGGTGCTGGAATCTCCATTCTTGCTGTGGCGGGATTTAGAGCGGCGCCGCTGACGCCGGCGCTTGGGCTGTTTCTTGGAGGAGTCTTCCTCACCATTCCCATCCTTTGGGATGTCCACCATATATATGTCATATGACGAGGTGGTTTTCCAGTGCCCCGTAGGCGCTGGTTCTTGGTCGTCTCCGGCATCGTCGTCCATACCGTCGATGTCTTCGGAGTCGTAGTCTAGCATGTCGGTTAGATCGTCGACAGTGGCTACAAAGTGGGTGGTGGGTGGGCTTTGAATTTCTTCGTCGTCCGCATCCCAACCATCCTGACCGCAATTCGGCCAGGGCTCTCCTGATAGCGAGAGATACTTTAGCGAATTCAGGATGTCGCCAAAGGGTGAGTGTTGAAAGATGTCCGCGGCGGTGAACTCCATGATCGGCGCCCAATCGGATTCGATTGGAGGGGGCGCAGGAGGTTCGGAGTCCGGCGAGGAGTCTGGCACCTCAGAGTCACGAGCGTCACAAGGGACAAGGTCAGTATTCAGCTCCATCACCGTAGGGATAGCAGCCCCCGAGGCGGTGTCTAGCCACCCGTCCTCGATCTGCACAGTCAGCTCTGAATTAAGGATCGGAGCGGACTCGTGTGCGGCCTCCAGGGCACTGTCCGGCAGCAGAACTAAATCATGCCCATCGTGACAGTGCGGCGCGCTCAGCTGTGGCTCGAATCCATCGAAGATCAAGTCTCCGCGGATGTCAGCCGTGAAGTTCAGACTTCCAAATCTGACCTGATGGCCAGGGGCGTAGCTTTCAATCTGCTCCAGATGGCCAAGCGAATTGGCCCGCAGTGCAAAGCCGCCGAATACGAAGATCTGTCCGGGGAAAAAAGTCCCACCCTGGACCGCGTTGTTGTTGATGATCGAAGGAGCCATCAAGCCTATCAGTGACGATACAGAGGAACTCTCAATGGAAGCACCAATGTCGGTGTCAAAACCGGCGGATCTCGGGTAGGGGGTCCCGAACTATGCGTCTAGGCGGATGGTAACAGGAGACAAGGGACACGATGTTTTTACCCAGGTTCGGGCCCTCTCGATGGAGGTAAAACTCTACTCCTGCTTGATTGATATTGATGATATGGGTAGTACAAGAGTGGATCTACCACGAGATCAAGGAGGCTAAACCCTAGAAGCTAGCCTATGGTATGATTGTTGTTGTGTCCTACGGACTAAAACCCTCCGGTTTATATAGGCACCGGAGAGGGCTAGGGTTACACAGGGTCGGTTACAATGGTAGGAGATCTACATATCCGTATTGCCAAGCTTGCCTTCCACGCCAAGGAAAGTCCCATCTGGACACGGGACGAAGTCTTCAATCTTGTATCTTCATAGTCTTGGAGTCCGGCCGATGATGATAGTTCGGCTATCCGGACACCCCCTAGTCCAGGACTCCCTCAATGATCTTTTCAACTTTCACTTCTTTTGCAACGCGAGGATGAGCTGGTTGTCGTCGAGGAATTTGATCAGCATTTTCTTCAGCACCATTTTCTTCAGCATTTTCCTTAGGTACATCAGCTGGACGGTCTTCGCGTTCGGGAATGAATTCTTCAGTGGATTCTTCGGTAGGAATAACATCCTCAGTATCCTTGAGCTTGATAGAATCTTCAGGTGCTGGTTCATCTATCACAGAAGGTAGTTGCTCTCTTTGCGAGCCATTAGTTTCATCGAACCGCACATCTACAGTTTCAACAATCTTGTGAAGAGCGATGTTGAAGACTCTGTAGGTGTGCGAGTCCTTTCCGTAACCAAGCATAAAACCTTCATGTGCTTTCGGTGCAAATTTAGCATTGTGATAAGGATCTCTAATCCAACATTTAGCACTGAAGACCTTGAAATAACTCACATTGGGTTTCTTGTCAGTGAGGAGTTCATAGGCAGTCTTCTTGAAGAATTTGTGAAGATATACTCTGTTGATGATGTGGCACGCGGTATCAATTGCATCAATCCAAAACCGATGAGGGGTTTTGTATTCATCAAGCATAGTGCGAGCCTTCTCAACAAGAGTTCTGTTCTTGCGCTCCACGACGCCATTTGCTGAGGAGTATAAGGATCAGATAATTCGTGAGTAATACCAAGTTCATCAAGATAGCCATCAAGATCGGAATTCTTGAACTCAGTTCCATTGTCACTCCTGATGTGGTTGATCTTTACACCAAAGTTGGTTGAAGCCCTCGAGGAAAATCGTTTGAAGACTTCCTGCACTTCATGTTTGTAAGTAACAATGTGTACCCATGTGTAACGAGAGTAATAATCAACAATAACAAAGCCATATAGAGATGCATCATTAGTCATAGCAGAATAATGATTAGGACTGAAGAGATCCATGTGAAGCAATTCAAATGGTCGAGTGGTGGTCATGATAGTCTTCGCTGGATGCTTGGCCTTGGTCATTTTTCCAGCTTCACACGCACCACACAGGTGATCCTTGAGGAATTTGACGTTCTCAATGCCAATGACATGCTTCTTCTTCGCGAGCGTGTGCAGATTCCTCATGCCAGCGTGACCAAGTCGTCGATGCCATAGCCAGCCTTCTGATGCTTTTGCAAGTAAGCACACAGCAGGTTGTGGTCCTGTAGAGAAATCAACAATGTACAAGTCTCCTCTCCTAAAGCCTTCAAAGACTTTGGAATTGTCAGCTTCCATGATCACAACACAACGATACTTGCCAAAGACAACAACCATATCAAGATCACAAAGCATTGAGACAGACATAAGGTTGTATCCTAAGGACTCAACAAGCATGACTTTGTCTATGTGTCGATCCTTAGAGATCGCAACCTTACCTAGACCCAATACCTGACTTTTGCCTTTGTCAGCGAAGATGATATGCTTCAGATGTGACGGTGTTAATGGAGCATCCATCAATAGATTCTTGTCACCAGTCAGGTGATTTGTACAACCACTATCGAGGACCCACTCGTTTGCTTTGGGTTGATCATCCTGCAGATGAATTAGTGCAGCTTACAAACTCATATACTTCATCAGTGAAGAATATGACATCAGTATCATCAGTTCAATTTCATCAAGCAATAGCACAGATAATAAGTATTGAGGACGTGCGAAATGAAAGTTCATTTCATCATGATTCGCCTGCGTCCTTTCAGGCATTTTGTCAGGCCCCCAGCAAATTCTTCAGACGCTAAAGCACGTCTGGAGACCTGACCCTGCATAAGAGATTAGTTCTTTTTCTTCACCACCCACATCTGGAGGGGTGGCAAAGAGTTCATCACTCCGCGAGCACCATATGAGAAAGGTGGCAAAGATGCCAAACCATTTTGTTTCACACAAGAGGGGTTAGGGTAAGCATATGAATAAGCAGAGAAATTATTCGAGGACTTATGAACATAATGATTTGAAGAATAATGCTCATATTCATAGCCCTTAGCTCTACCCTGCGAAACAGAGTTGTTAGCACGATGATGTTCATATGAGGACTTTGATCCTTTTGAGGAATTTGATCCATGTGAGGAATTTGGTCCGTATGAGGAGTTTGATCTGGGGTTCCTGTTCTTCACTGGTGGTGTCATGAGGACATTCACCTGAAGACTTTCAACATAACTTTTGGGAACCTAGATTTTCTTCATAGGGGAACCGTTCCTGCAGTTAGTGCCAACATATCTAGCAAATACTTCACCATTCTGATTTTTGAACAGTTTATAGTTGGAGTCAAATGACTCATCAAAAGAATGAGGAGATTCACATGTAAAGCCAGATAAGTTAGATGGATCAACTGGAGGTCCCTTTGCAGCAACCCATGAGGTTTTGGGGTACTACTCAGGCTTCCAATATGTTCCATCAGCATTGAGTTTCCTCTCAAAGGCAATACCCTCTTTCCTAGGGTTTCTGTTGAGGATCTGCTTTTTAAGCACATCACAAAGAGTCTGATGCCCTTTGAGGCTTTTGTACATGCCTGTCATATACAATTCCTTCAGCCCTGCATTGTCAGTGATACTAGCAATGTCCTCAGATGAGGAATTAGTGATAGCAGAGGCAGGTGAAGAATTTGTAACATTTGAATCATTTGAACATTCAGGTGAAGAATTAGCAGATTCACGTTCAATGCACTTTAAACATGGAGGATCAAATTGTTCCTGAGTGGCGCTGATTTGTTGAGCAAGTAATGAATCGCGCTCCTTCTGAAGATCTTCATAACTCACTCTTAGCTTCTCAAGATCTTGCTTTCTTTGAAGAAATTCATAAGAAAGCTTCTCATGATCAGTTAAGAGTGTTTTATGATGACTCTGAAGGTTGTCAAACTTAGACTAAAGTCTCTGAAGATTTTCAGTTAGGTCTTTAGTGCGGTCCATTTATTCACCCAACATATCATCACTTTTGTCTAGCATGTTTTGAAGTTTTTCAATAGCCTTTTGTTGTTTCACAGCAATCTTAGCAAGTTTAGAGTAGCTAGGTTTAAGATTTTCATCAGATTCATCCTCACTTGATTCAGAGGAGGGGTATTTAGTTACCTTAGCAGCCTTTGCCATGAAACAATAGGTGGGAGCATAGTCATCATTGCCTTCATCAGCGTTGTTGGTGTTGCCATTTTCTTCAGAGTTGAAGATAGACTTGCTGACAAATGTGGTAGCAAGAGCTAGACTCGCCACACCTGACTCAGACTCCTCGGATTCCTCTTCTTCCTCATTATCCTCAGATTCGGCCTCAGAATCAATTTCCTTGCCAATGAATGCCCGAGCCTTCTTGGAGCTGCTCTTCTTGTGGGATGAAGACTTCGAGGATTTTGATGATGAGGACTTTGAAGATTTCTTCTTTTTCTTGGCATCATCAGAACTATAATCCTTGTATTTCTTCTTCTTTAGTTCCTTGTCCCACTGAGGGCAATCTTGAATGTAGTGACCAGGCTTCTTGCATTTGTGGCATAGCCTTCTCTTATAGTCACTTGATGAGGAATCACTGCTCCTTGAAGATTTTCCAAAGCGACCACGTCTTGAGAATTTCTGGAACTTCTTCACGAGAAGCGCTAGCTCCTGGCTCAATTCTTCAGGGTCACCAAGGCTACTACCAGAATCTTCACACTCAGATTCAGACGCTGCCTTGGCCTTCAGGGCACGTGGTTTGTCATATCTTGAACCATAGAGATCTCTCTTTTCAACAAGCTGGAACTCATGAGTATTTAGCCTCTCGAGGATATCAGCGGGATCTAGTGACTTGTAATCAGCACGCTCTTGAATCATCAGTGCCAGAGTGTCAAATGACGAATCGAGTGATCTCAGAAATTTCTTCACCACCTCATGATCGGTGATGTTAGTGGCACCGAGCGCTTGAAGCTCATTTGAGATATCAGTGAGGCATCGAAGGTTTGCTGAACATTTTCATTGTCGAGTCTTTTGAAGCGGTTGAAGAGATTGCGAAGAACGTCAACACGAGAGTCACATTGAGTTTAGACGCCTTCATTTACTTTGGAGAGCCTATCCCAGATAAGCTTAGCAGTTTCCAAAGCACTCATTCTACCATACTGCCCTTTACTCAGATGACCACATATGATATTCTTCGCTTGAGAATTGAGTTGCTTGAATCTCTTCACATCAGTAGCATTCAGGGAAGGTGTGACTGAGGGAACACCATTTTCCACAACGTACCAGAGATCATTGTCAATTGCTTCAAGATGCATTCGCATCTTATTCTTCCAGTAGGGGTAGTCCGTGCCATCGAAGGTAGGACACCCAGTAGAGACCTTGATCATACCTGCGGTCGACATAACTAAAACTCTAGGTGGTTAAACCAAAATCACCCAGAACAAGGGAGTACCTTGCTCTGATACCAATTGAAAGTGCGTTATATCGACAAGAGGGGGGTGAATAGGCGATTTTTATGAATTCTTCACTAAGGAATTTGATGGTGAGGACATTCCTTAGCGAAGAACTACTTGCAGCAGAATAAGTACTCAGAAGTAAGCATAATAGAAGACATGCACAGTCATCATGATGAAATGAATACAATCACAGAGTACAGAAAGCGTAAACACAGGATAACACAAGACGAAGACAAACAGACTGAAGAAATTGAACTGAGGAAATTGAGAAAGTCTTCAGTCAATGTCTTCAAACACAGATATGAACAACTACTCAACACAGTAATGAGGAAATGAAAGAGTTGAGGAAATAGAACCAGTAAGGTTGGTGAAGACAATGATTTGGTAGACCAGTTCCAACTGGTATCTCAGTTGTACGTCTGGTTGGAGCGGCTGAGTATTTAAACTCGAGGACACGCAGTCTCGGATAGCCAGTCACTGAGCACGCAGCTCAGGACACCAAGTCCTCACTGTATTCTCCTTGAACTAAGGTCACACAGACCCCGTCCAATCACTCGTGGTAAGTCTTCAGGCGACTTCCAAACCTTCACAGACTTTGGTCACTCGGTGATCCACAATTCCTCTTGGATGCTCTAGACCATGACGCCTAACCATCTGGAAGAAGCACAGTCTTCAAAGGTAACAAGCGTCGGATCCACGCAGGATCAATCTCTTCAGTGATGCTCAATCACTTTGGGTTTGTGGGTGTTTGGGTTTGGATTTTCCTCACTCGATGATTTTCACTCAAAGTCCTTGGAGGATGGGTTGCTCTCAAATGACAAGTGTCAGTTTCTCTCGGAGCAGCCAACCAGCTAGTGGTTGTAGGGGGCGGCTATTTATAGCCTAGGGAGCAGCTCAACATGATAAGACATAAATGCCCTTCAATGATATGACCGTTAGGTGGATAAGATATTTGGGACAGCTGGCGCGTAGCACAGCAACGGTCGGAAATTTGACTCTCAAATTCCTCAAGCCTATCATGTTCCTCACTGTGTAGGCAATCCGCACTGGCGAATTCCTAACTCCTCAGTCAAAACAAATTCCTCAGCGACCAGAAGAACTTCGTCTCTGTCACTGAAGAAATTGACTGAACTGTATGAGATTTCCAATGGCTTCACTCGAAGGGATTGGTAGGTGTAGGATTTTGAGTTGAGCATCACATGGAAATTTTTCCTTAGTATTTCCTCGACCCCCTTTAATAGTACGGTGTTTCCTATGACTCAAGAAAGAGAAAAACAAAACTATGAAAATGAAAGTCTTCAAGCTTCATATTCCTCGCATGAATATCAAGTCTTCATGGACACACCAATTTCTTCACTTTCAAAGTCTTCATGAAAGTCTTCAGGAATACCAAAATCTTCAGTCAAAGATATTCATTTTTAGGGGTCGACTTTCTCTGTAAATATCAAACTCCTCATAGACTTATAGATCTGTGTACACTCATAAACACATTAGTCCCTTAACCTATAAGTCTTCAATACACCAAAATCACTAAGGGGCACTAGATGCACTTACAGTAGCGCCTCCAGCGGATATACTCATCACACCCGGCTCTATCCCATTGTCAGAGACAGAACCCTCATACACCAAACACTCATCAAGGAGAATGCCTTCACATGGAGGAAGGGGTTGTGGAATAGGAAGACCTTCCATGACCCGTCGATATGAGCCCTTCCCTTTTGGGAAGGAGGGATACACCACCACCACATTACAAACCCCGCAATTATCATCGAATGTGGAGGCTACTACTCCAACTCCACTCTTACTGAGGTCTGTATCTGAGCCCTCTACCGAACCTCATAGAAAAAATAATGTTCTCTCTTCTAACACCTATGGCACTTCAAAATATAATTAATATGAATTCTCCATCTGCAGGAGTTCTTGAACTCCTTACTAGTACAAGTGACGTGTCTCCCTCTGAGGTATTACATGCACCTGCAAACCCTCTTGTCAAAAAGGTGACACTAGCAGAGGGGAGATTAAAGAGAAGGGTGGACGAAATAGAGAAAACAAAGGGAGATGTGCTTAAACAACCCCCATCAATGTATGTATCCGTCTCAATACCATTGGAGGTTTGCTTGATCCCAGGTCAATACAAGAACTCTTGCCCTACACTTTTTTATAAGGTACCACGAGTACAACCTTACGACTCTATAATCCATTTCTACCCCTCTTGTTTCAATACTGAGGAAATATTGATTACTATGAAAGTTGAACCTAGAATGGTTCGCTTATTAGAGCAATCAGGAATTAAACTTGCAGGTTACCATCACCGCCCGCCATATGCGAGGTGTGGTGGGATCAAGCAGAAAGATTCATTAAAAAGAAGAATAAGAAAAGCCAACCGAAGTATGGTTTGGGCTATGTCCGCTCAGAATCTTCTGAAAGCAAGGATGAAGAATGTGATGATAAGCACAAATTTATGTGTAATATGGTGCACATAAGTCATGACCAAGGTAAGGAAGAGCAAGAACCAACATCTGATGAGGATGATGGAAATTATATATATCAAAATTCTCATTAGTTTCGTTCATTCTATGTTGCTGCAAATGCACACTATGAAATGAGAAATGAACACTATCTTCTATCTCAGGTTCATAATGCCATGACAAAAAAACAGGGAGAGGTACTTGATGCTGCTCCCGCCCCTTCGCAGCTTGAAGATAGTGGGCAATGTACTATGGATGAGCTAGTTGAAATCAATCTTGGTACAGAGGAGGATCCACGTCCTACCTTTGTTAGTGCCACCCTCACATCACAAGAAAGGGAAAGTTACCGACAATTCTTGATGGAGTTTCGGGACTGCTTCGCATGGACCTACAAAGAAATTCCAGGGCTCGACCCTCGAGTCGCCACACATAAACTCGCTATTGATCCTAAGTTCAGGCCAGTAAAGCAGCATCCGCGCCGCTTTCACCCAGAACTACAAGATGACATTATTATCGAGGTGGATAGCCTTATCGCCGCCGGATTCATAGAAGAGGTACAATACCCACGCTGGTTAGCTAATATTGTCCCTGTTATAAAAGAGAATGGACAATTGCGAATCTGTGTTGATTTTAGAGATTTAAATCGTGCTTGTCCCAAAGATGATTTTCCTATACCCATCACTGAGATGGTCGTTGATGCCACTACAGGTTATGGTGCCTTATCCTTCATGGATGGGTCATCAGGTTATAACCAAATCAAGATGAATGAAAATGATGCAATAGGCACCGCTTTTCGAACTCCGAAAGGTAATTTCTATTACACAATAATGCCTTTTGGACTAAAACATGCTGGTGCAACGTACCAACGGGCAATGACCACGGTACTAGATGATCTCATTCATAACTCTGTGGAATGTTATATTGATGACCTGGTTGTAAAAACCAAAGATCGCCTGCAGCATCAGGATGATCTACGTGTTGTCTTTAATCGTTTGAGGAAGCATCAGCTCAAGATGAATCCTCTTAAGTGTGCTTTTGTTGTACAATCAGGCCTGTTTTTGGGTTTTATTGTCCATCATCATGGCATTGAAATCACACCAAAGAGCATCAAAGCAATACAAAAGATGCCTCCACCCACGAATATTACAGAGCTAAAATATTTACAAGGTCATTTAGCATACATACGACGATTCATCTCTAATCTCTCAGGGTGTACTCAACCTTTCACAAGACTAATGAGAAAAGGAATTCCCTTTGAGTGGGATGAACAATGTCAAAATGCATTTGAAAGTATTAAACGATATTTACTTAACCCCCCTATTCTAGCAGCTCCTATCAAAGGACGACCACTTATTCTTTACATTGCTGCGCAGCCTCATTCGGTCGGTGCACTTCTCGCTCAACACAATGATGATGGAAAGGAGGTGGCATGTTACTACCTCAGCCGTACTATGGTCGAAGCTGAACACAACTACTCACCCATAGAGAAGTTGTGTTTGGCACTCATATTTGCGCTGAAAAAATTGCGGCATTATATGCTAGCACATCTAATACAACTAGTGGCACGAGCTGATCCTATAAGGTATGTGTTAAATCAACCTGCACTCATGGGTCGTCTTGGTAAATGGGTTGTATCCATGATGGAGTATGATATTACGTATGTGCCACAAAAAGCGGTTAAAGTTCATGCGTTGGCTGATTTCCTTGCAGCTCATCCTATCCCCGATGACTCTCCATTGGTGATCGACTTGCCCGACAAGGACGTATTTACCGTCGACATTGAATCTCAATGGGAGCTATATTTTGATGGAGCCTCTCGCACTGAGACAGATCCCGATGGTGAAATAAAAAGAAGGGCGGGTACAGGATTGGTGTTCAAAACACCTCAAGGTGGCACCATTCATCATTCTTTCTCCCTTCTCAAGGAAGAATGTTCGAACAACGAAGCAGAATATGAGGCTCTCATCTTTGGCCTTCTACTAGCACTTTCTATCGATGTACAAAATTTATTAGTATATGGTGATTCTCAGCTCATCGTCCGTCAAGTTAATGATATATATGAGGTACGCAAACCTGAATTGGTATAATACCACATGGCGGCTCAAATTCTCATGAAAAAAATCAAAAATATTCAAATCTTACATGTTCCAAGAAGTGAGAATTCTTGTGCTGATGCATTGGCTAAACTTGCAGCAGCGCTTGTGCTTCCTGATGGGAAGCCCGCTCAAGTCAAAATAGAAGAGAGATGGCTTCTCCCATCTGTCCTCGAATTGGTCCTGTAAGAACCTGAAGTATACCATGTCGTGGCCAACATTGCCGGGGGCAATGAAGATGACTGGCGCAAGCCATTCCTTGATTACTGTCACATCCCTAGTTCTGGTATGCTCAAGGCTAGCTAGTCATGGGTGCATTATGTTTAAATTCTATTTAAATTTGAAATGGGGATTTGTGAAACCCTCAGAATCATTTCTGAAAATGACCCAAATAAAAATTGCTCCAAAAGGGTCCAAGAAAATGCTCATGTTGCTCTCTGAAAATATTGGGCATAGATAAAAATCAAACCAATATTTTTAGGAGCTCATAAGTATTTATTTTGGGCATTTGGAATTAATGCATAATTATTTGCATTGGATATATATATATATATATATGTTATATATATAATATATGTCCAAAAATTATGCCAGTTGTTGAGGAGCTCTGGAATAATGCCACTAGCCCCTACAAAAATTGGGATAAGAAAATAAAATGGTTTAGTATTTTATTTAAACCAAACAAATGTCAGAAAAATAGAAAAAGAAATAAAAGGGAAAAACCTTACCTGGACCTACCTGCGGCCCAGCTCCTGTGCTGGCCCGGCACCGCGCAGCCCAGTTGGCCAGCCCAGCCCACCTGGCCCCCCTCCTCTGTCGTCTTCGTCCTCGACAGGAGGATGGGCGCGTGCCCGACGCGCGCGCACCGCCGCGCCACGCCACCTCCTCCCTTCCTGCCTGCCTGTCCTCCCTCTCGTCGCTCTAGATGCTCCACGCGACGCCACGCGACGCCCCGTACCCCTCTCAGTCCTCTCCTCTCCTCTCCCTCGCTCTCTCTCTCTCTCTCACGGCCGAGCGCCACCGCCGCCACCGGCCACTATTGCCGCGCCCACAGCCAGGGCCTCGCCTCCCCGACGCGCTCCACAGCTCCTCCGAGACCCCCTCTCCCTCCTCGTCAAGTCGCGCGCCTCCGGACGGCCTCCATCATTGCCACCGTCGTCTTCTTCACCGCCGCCCGCCGTGGATCTCCACCGCCCGCCCGTCACCGTCCGGCCGCCCCCGAGCCTGCTTCGACGCCCGCTGCAACCGCGGTGAGCTGCTGCTCCTCCTCCCCCTCTCCGTTCTCGCCCTCGCACACCGCAGCCGCATCCTCGCTCACGCCCGAACTCCGGCCGCCGCCCCAAGCTCCGCTCCGGCAAGCTCTGCCGCCCCCGCAGCCTCCCGTCTGCTCCCCTGGATGCGGACGAGCCCGGGCTACGCCCCGGTGCCCCTAACTGCCGCCCCCGTGGCCTGTAACGCGGACGCCGCCGTGTCCTGAGGTCGCCGCCGACGACCTCGCTGGCCTGACATGCGGGCCCTGTCGGCCAGGTGATTAGCTTAGCGCTAATCACCATTTAAGCTAACTCTGACACTGAAAGTGGGCCCCTGCGCCCTAATCTTTTAATTAGATTAGTAAAAAACCCCTTGTTTAACACTGTGTCACTGACGTGTGGACCCCACACGTTAGGTTTGACCTGGTCAGCACCGTTGACCTGCTGACACAGGCATGACGTCAGGCTGACGCAGTCATCCATTTTCTGGATTTAAAATAAATCAGGAAATTCCAGAAAATGCTTTAAACTTCAAAAATTCATATAAATTCCACCGTAGCTCAGATTGAAATAATTTATATATGAAAAATTATTAGAAAAATTCAATCTTTCCATCTGTACTAGTTTCATGCATGGAAAACCAACTTATACATGCTGTATATGAGAAAACACATTATGGCATTTTGAGAGACTTAATTTAGAGTTGCATTTGAACCCTTGGTTCAAATGGATCTCTTCCAAATAAAATGCTAGATGCATTAGCACAAAACAGCATCACATCTACATGCCATGTTCATGCATCATATTGTTGCATATGCTTGTGTATTGATTGCCGACACCGTTCCTTCTCGATAGGTCCTGCTCCGGAGAGTGTTCCAGAGTACCTGACTAAGGAGCAGTGCCCCCTTGTTGATCTACCAGGCAAGCAAACCCCCTTGTTCATTCCGATACAATCCTACTCTCTCGCTCCTGCTCTCAGTTATGCATTAGGACAACAACAATTCATCTGCTACTTTGTGCTGCGGTAGTTGAACCCATTCCTCTGCATGACCTGTCATTGCCACAGTAAATAGTTGAAACCCACTAGCATGTGTAGGAGTTGATTGAGCCATGTTGTGTGCCTACCATGCTATGCCTTCTATTGCTTAGAGTTGTTTCAGGTCTGATTCATTGGGAATGAATTGGAGTACAGTGCTCTATGTTCTGATGCTGAGAGTGAACGTGTGAACATGATTTGATAAAAGTAGCGGTGAGAGGCCATGTAGGAGTACATGGTGGGTTGTCTCACTGGAACCGTCCTTAAGCACTGAGTTCTATGTATGTTGTCCAATGACTCGATACTACCACACATTGGGCTCCGGGCGCTCCAAGCCCTCTCGACTTATTAACCAACTTGATCTCTGTCCAGGAGTCGCAACTAGTTTCTGGTGTTTGTAGGTAGTGCTATTTTTCTACCAAGTGGCACCCGGCAGGGTGGGCTTGGGACAGACTAGGCACACGTGGCCTGGTGTACCGAGTGGCACCCGGATGGTGGGCTCGGGAACCCTGCACACATCATTTGGGGCCGTGAGCGACACCCCGGCCGGATCTCCTTGCGGATGGAACCCGAATAGGCGATAAACCTGGGCTAGAGTCTTGTGTGGTTAGTCAGGACGTGGCCGACTCCCTCGCCAGGCTTCCGCTTGAAGGTTGCCGAGATACACGACGTGTACATGGTGGTAAGTGGCGAGAGCGTGTGTGAAGAAGTACACCCTTGCAGGGTTAACATGATCTATTCGAATAGCCGGGTCCGTGGTTATGGACTTCTTGGATGCTTACATGGTACATAGACAACTTGAAGTGGATACTATAAAATGCTCAAGACAAGTGTGAGTGCTATGGATGGCCTTCTCGTAGGGAGACGGGGATGAATCCATAGTAGTGTATTGTGTGGTGATTAGTGGACTCGTGTGCGCCATATCACCTCAAAGAAGTTCTGGTAGTCGTAGAACAGGATAGCCACAGAGTCAAAGCTGGCTTGCTGCAACTAAACCCCACATTACCCTCTTGATACAAGTGCATGTATGATAGGATCTGATGTAAGTCTTGCTGAGTACCTTTGTACTCATGTTGCTTTATTTATGTTTTTGCAGCGGAGACTTTGGTCTTACTAGTGCTCTCATGGGCTTCGACGAGTAGCTTGTACCTCAGCTACGATCTTGATCGGATGTTGTAGATAGTCAGGCTCTTCAGCCTTTTTCATTTGTAGATGTCTGTACTCAGACATGTAATGCTTCCACTTGTTGCTTGTATGCTCTGTATGATGGGTCATGTGACCCCTGTTTGCAATAAATGCTATGATGGCTCTTCTGAGCCTTTATCTATATGAGTTGTTGAGTTATGCTGTGATGCCATGTTGTACAGCACATACTTGCATGTTATGCGTACGTGTAATGTGTATTGCTATGTGTGGGATCTGACTATCTAGTTGTTTATCCTTAGTAGCCTCTCTTACCGGGAAATGTCTCCTAGTGCTTCCACTAAGCCCTGGTAGCTTGCTACTGCTCCGGAACACTTGGGCTGGCCGGCATGTGTCCTTCTTCGTTCCTGTGTCTGTCCCTTCGGGGAAATGTCACGCGATGAATACCGGAGTCATGTTAGCCCGCTACAGCCCGGTTCACCGGAGTCCTGTTAGCCCAGTGCTACAGCCTGGATTCACTCGCTGATGACCGACACGTTCGATGCTGGGTCATGGATGCCTGTCCCTGTAAGTTTGTGCCACTTTGGGTTTACGACTAGCCATGTCAGCCCGGGCTCCTTATCATATGGATGCTAGCGACACTATCATATACGTGTGCCAAAAGGCGCAAACGGTCCCGGGCAAAGGTAAGGCGACACCCGTGGGGATACCGTGCGTGAGGCCGCAAAGTGATATGAGGTGTTACATGCTAGATCGATGTGGCATTGAGTCGGGGTCCTGACAATTACTTTAACCATGGGATACTTCCAGATGATTCAGTGGAGAGGCGGAGGTTGCAAAGACGACTCCCTTCCTATATATTTAAAGCGAGGACCTTGTACCGACGCTCCTTTGGACAAGAGCTCCTGTTATGCTGTGTATCCAGAAAAGAAGCAGAACAGGTCTTGCAAGAGGTCCACCATGGTGTTTGTGGTGGGCATCAAAGTGGGCCAAAGATGTACCATAGCATACGGTTAAGCGGCTATTATTGGCCAGGAATGATGACAAACTGCCTTAGGGTGGCACGATCATGCCATAGTTGCCAAATTCATGGTGTTCTAAAACATCAACCACCAGTTCCATTGCACCCGACATTGCCTTCATGGCCATTCGATGCATGGGGTATAGATGTTGTTGGTCCTTTTGACCCTCCATCCTCAAAAGGGCACCGCTTTATCCTAGCGGCGACGGATTATTTCTCCAGATGGGCAGAGGCAGTGCCCTTAAGAGAGGTAAAATGTGACAATGTTATAAACTTTCTAGAGCGTAACAACATTTATCGCTTTCGGGTTCCACACCGCATTACTTCTGACAATGCGAAGGCTTTTAAATCAAACAAAATGATCAAATTTATGTCCAAATATAAAATCCAATGGAACTATTCCACGAGATACTATCCACAAGCTAATGGGTTGATTGAAGCTTTTAACAAAACACTTGGTCAGATCTTGAAAAAGACAGTTCACAAGCATCATCGTGACTGGCATGATCGTCTCTATGAAGCCCTATGGGCATATCGTGTTACAGTTCGCACACCAACTCAATCCATGCCGTACTCTTTAGTCTATGGGAGTGAGGCTGTCCTTCCTCTTGAGGTGGAACTCCCATCTTTAAGAGTGGCTATCCATGACGAGATTACCCAAGATGAGCAAATCCAGTTACGGTTTCAGCAGATGGATTCCTTGGAAGAAGATAGACCGAATGCTCTTCAAGACATAGAGCTATATCGTAGAAACATGGTGCGAGCATATGATAAACTAGTTAAACACCGAGTTTTTCGAAAATAAGAATTGGTGCTTGTACTAAGGCGCCCCATTGTCGTTTCAGGTAAAGCTAAAGGAAAACTTGAGCCTAAATGGGAAGGGCCATTTGTTATTGAGCAAGTCTATGACGGCGGAGCATATCAGCTAATAGACCAACATGGAGTTCGCCCCATGCCCCCTATTAACGGGAGGTTTCTGAAGAAATACTACGCGTGACCACTTCTGCATTTTTTTCTCTCATTTCTTTCCTTTGATTTTTTTTGTTTCTCTCTTAAAAAAGTGTTTTACAAAACCATGGACGCAATCGTCCTACATTAAAACGGCTTTCCCCAAAACACGCCATGCTAGTGGTTGAAGACTAGGTTGCCTTAGGGCTAGTCTAAAGGCGACACTTTGTGTCTGGCATAAAAAGTGGAGCGGCGCCATACCCACACAACACACAACACAAAGTGTATGCTTTCAGAAGGCGTGGAGAAAATTACTTGGGCTACTTCTGTGTACTGAGTCCCCATACTCCTCATGTTCCCTACCATGTTTTGAGTTCACAAGGGCACAACACCCTGGGGAAAACTATAGGGAAAAGAGCAAGAAGAGCCTACCTGGTCAACAGAAGTTGCTTTCAGTGTAGAGCGTCTTGACACCTCCAGGGTGTTCCACCATAGCCAAAATATGCCTTTGAGGGTTTACTTAGTCCACAAAGGTGTGCAACTACTTTCCAAGTTCTGAAGGTGGGTTTCCTAGCAGACACCAAAGAAGCTATGACGAGAAGTGCGATATATTCAAAAAATATATAAAGAGAAAGTCCACTAAAAAGTTCAAGAAGTGCAAGTAATCCTTCAACAAAACAAGAGGAAAGTTACCAAAATTCCTGAAGTCCAAGTCTCCAAGATGCAAGTCCTTATCGCGCTAGGGGAACCACTGGAAAGAAGGAGGAGGGTAGTTGTGTTCCACCCCTCAACATGGGCATCAAAAATCGCCAAGCCATTCTCCTATAACCCAATTTCCTAAATTACCCACACATATGTCTCTGAGTTCTTGGGGCATGTGCGGAGGGCATGATGGAGCCCTGGGGTTACTCAGTCCTATGAAGTCTAGGGTATGAATTCCCATTGTCTCCTGAGAGCATCATGGAAGCATGTTGTTTTACACACACACTAATCGAAGCTAAGTTATAATCGTCATGGCCTTTCGACGATTCCTGATGACTAAGCCCTTTGGTTGCCTTTTCTGATGTCACTATTATAGCTAGTGTTAAATGGGAAAGCCAACATTCCAAAACAAAAAAAACTTTTTTTGCCTTGTTTTAATTTTGGCTAGTTTTTTGAGGTTGCTTTTTTCTCCTAATGACCTTGTGTAGCTATCATCAAGCATCCCGTCATGGGGGCAAAATTTCCTCAAACAAGAATCGTCGATGACATTCCAACGTTCTATACCAATATGTGTATCACCACTCGGGGCATCATCTCCCCAACAGTCGTGAAAATGACAATGGGGGCAACATTACCTCCTAGTCCATTCACATAGTCGATGATATTCCGACTCAACATTCTAGAAGTGAGCTGCTAATGTCTTTCTGGTGCATCAACACTTCAATTTTCGGGAGCAGTGAGGCACGCCAGTGCGGTCGGTGTCGATTTGTGAAACCCTTCAAGTTTGATGGCTGACACCGTTTAGCTTTACGGTCGCATCAAGCTTGATAAATATTTCTAGGACGGTGGCACTTTCTAAAATAGGAAAACGCCAAAGGTTTCCACCATTGGCTGACACCATACATCTGGTCGCAGTGGAAGAATTTTTCTCTCTCCCTCTCTAGCATATGGTATGGTCATTTCATCATATTCTAGTGTAGTTGTTTTCATTTTCTTGGAAGTGTTGTTGAATGATAGCACTGATATTTGCTACCATTTTTCTCTATTTTCTCGTCTCTCTTCTTCATGTCACAATGTGGGACGGTTGGTGGCGCTGCTTTTCCTTTGTTGGCCCAGCCATAGCTTGTGAACGATATGCTAAAAACAATGACGATGTTTAGAAACAATCAAGCAGAGGATTGTCTCTATATAGAGAGTATACGCAGGACTCCCTGTCCTTGTGCGTCCAATAATAATATGACCTTTCCCTGCGGAGGATTTTCCTGTGGATTTTAAACAATTCTGGCTCGGGTTAAACTCTAATCCAGGTTGCAAGAAGCGGTATATATGCCTATAACTCAGATTTTTTTTCACCGAGTCTATTCCCTGCTGCTTCGCGCATGAAATATACTCGGCGGGGGGCATTTGTTTGACGGATTTTTGTATGCCCTAAGCCTAGATTTTTTTTGTATGAGCTAGGATGGACCGGCCTACAAATAAATATGAGTGTATATGTGAAAAAATATATAACTTTGATTTATGAAAGTGCTACCCCATGACGTGTGGGTCCCACGTGCCAATAAATTCAAAAAAATGGAATATATCAAATATTATACTCCATTTGTAGAGTTCATCATGTAGATTGCAATGGTGCAAATAGTTTGATGGTTTGCACTTTGGTTTAAGAAAAAGAATCATTCCCGCAAAAAAAAGAATCATCAAAAGAGGGTTATTCGCATGTACAAAGCTAGCGCGTATTTTCTAATTGACATGGACCACGTCAAGTTCTAGTAATTACACCTAATGGTTGCTCACGTGAGCCCGTGCCATGCAAATAACATATTCTATTGGAGGAAAGCATGTACACATGATCTTATGTCCCAAACCGTGAAGGAGCCAAAGCTTTGACCGCACGTGGCAGTGAAATTACTCGTCCTGGGCCCGTTGAACGGCAATCACAGCTAACCAGTTTCAAAGCAGTTCGATCCGATTCCTGCAGAAGCGACTCACATACGTACACGCCAAGACAGCTTGGATAAAACTGGAGGAAGTTTAAACGGCCACGCGTTTGGTGAACCGACGTGATCGAAGCCTCGCCCAGCGCCTATATAAAGCGAGAGGCCAGCCCTCGTTGGGGAGGAGGAGGAGGAGGTTAGAAAGGAAGACGCACGTACAAAACGCATCCACGCCGACAGGCTCCACGCCCACCAGCCAAAGCTCTCGGCCTCAAGCACGCCGCCAACTCCACGACCCTTTTTTCCCCTTCTCAATCTTCATCGTAAAAGTTTCGTCGACCGTGGACGACGCCGAAGCTTCATCAACATGCTGATCTTTGCCAAAACCATTGGCCTTGATGGTAAGTTATAAGGTCTGACCGCATCAATGAGCTTTGTGTGATGGAAGAAGAATGATGCCTACTTGACTATTCCATAAATCTTTATCATGGCACGACCGCCTCATCAAAGTCAACCATGTAAAAAATATACAACCATGGCACGACCGCCTCATCAAAGTTGCCCCATGTAAAAATATGCAACCATGGCACGACCGCCTCATCAAAGTCGCTCGTGTAAAATATACTACCATGGCACAACCGCCTCATCAACGTCGCCCATGCAGAAATTTACATCCATGGCACGACCGCCTCATCAAAGTCGCACATGTAAAAATATACAACCATGGCACGACCGCCTCACCAACATCGCCCATGCGGAAACCTACGACCATGGCACGATCGCTTCATCAACGTCGCCCATGCGGAGTAGATGAAAATCCTCACAAAAATACATCGTCGATTGCTTCATCTATATCGGCGGTGTGCAACCCCTGATTATGAAAATAAAGGAGAAAAGACATGCTCTATCAATGGTCTATCTCAAATCTATGGCCTAATCTCCATGAGGTTATGGTCAAATCCTTCATACCCATCTCATGTCTAGTGCCGACAAGGGTAGACGAAATCATGTCCAAGTGCCAACACGGCCAGGTCACTATATTCCATTAACATGTCACAATCCCAAATGGGATCGGACACTTCGTTGCTGGGCACCGACGTGGCGAAAGCAACATACACATGTCCATGTTCGATGAATTCTTGGGTACATGACTGGGCACCGACAAGGCAAAGGTCACCATCTTCATCAACAAATTTTGTTCTAAATACCGACATGGCGATGGCGTATCGTGACTGGGTTCAGGCAAAACAAAGCCACCCTCACCTACGTATCACCACCATCTACATCTTTTCTCCAAAACATCACACATGCTTCATGGATGAGCAAATTTCAGGACGACGACCGCGCGCAGCTTAATCGGAGGTTTTCTGTAGGCTTGACCTGCAGAAATAATTAACCGGACGCTTTGCAAAAGCACCGGGAATCAGCGGACTACACGCAATCTTCCAAGTCAGATACTCCTTAAGCATAGTCGCAGAAGGCAAAATAGGCAAACTCCAATGGGAGCATGTAACATTGATGTATTTGTAATCATACGATGATGAATGAAATACAGAGTTTCCATAATTTATTTCCTCATTTGTCATGTATTTTTGTTTTCAAAACAAAATGGCACACCCAGTGGGACCTGATTCTCCTCCCATCTTCGTTGTGCTCTGATCGTCGTCCAACTTCTCTTGCTCTCTTTTACTGGCCGGAAGCAAAATTTGGTTTGATGCACGAACCGATCTGCAAGTTCTCTTTGATGTGATAAAAAAGTAGAGAAATTCAGAAAGTATTGTGTGAGGGATCTGCTACAAGTTCTATTTGATGAAGCAAGAAACAGTAAAGAGAAATCCTAGAAGTACTATGAGTGGTCCTTAAAACAAAACGGATGTGCAAGGGACACAATGTTTACCCAGGTTCGGGCCCTCTCTATGGAGGTAAAACCCTACTTCCTGCTTGATTGATATTGATGATATGAGTAGTACAAGAGTAGATCTACCACGAGATCGTAGAGGCTAAACCCTAGAAGCTAGCCTATGATGATTATGATTGTGATCGTGATCGGCCTTCTAAGGACCAGCCTCTCCGGTTTATGTAGACACCAGAGAGGGCTAGGGTTTACACGGAGTCGGTTACAAGGAAGGAAATATAATATCCGGATCGCCAAGCTTGTCTTCCACGCAAAGGAGAGTCCCATCCGAACACGGGACAGAGTCTTGAGTCTTGTATCTTCACGCTCCAACAGTCCGGACGAAGTATATAGTCCGGCTGTCCGGATACCCCCTAATCCAGGACTCCCTCAGTAGCCCCTGAACCAGGCTTCAATGATGATGAGTCTGGCGTGTAGTCTTGTCTTTGGCATTGCAAGGCGGGTTCTATCTCTGAATACTCCAAAGTAATTATTGAACACTTAGATCGTGTCCGGATCTGCAAGATGATCTTCACATACCACCGTAAGGAGCATAGCTTAAATCCGATCCGCTGGCAATCTTCGTACGTCGTGCCCTTGCATCGTGGCCCAGCCCAACACGAACCGGTGTTCCTTGGCCCACCTCGACTCGCGTTGCAAGGCGATTTTATTGGCACGCCCTGCCGAAGCAGAGATCGTGTTCCCCTTATTATGGGATCTTCCACCAATACGGGCATGCGCAACCCATGACGACTGTTGGTATAACTCCGTGTGTTTTTAGATAAGTCTCAAGCGGTCACGCTGAGGACTCTTGATATTCACCCCCTTTATAAAGGGGTCGAGGCCTATACCTCTTTTCCATCACCCTTGCGCCCTTTCGCATCTTGAGTTCTAACACCCGAGACCCAAACTCAAACACCCCAGATCCTCTAATATGTCCGGATCCAACCCTCAAGGCCGGTGGGTGGCTTCCTCGATTAAAGAGGAGGACATTGCGAGGCTTAGGGAGGTCGGATATCTGACTACCGACATCCAGCACAGGCTTCCTACTCCAGGGCAGGTCATCCCTACTCCCGAGCCCAATGAGAGCATCGTATTTGTTCCTCACTTCCTCCATGGCTTGGGCCTCACCCTTGATCCCTTTGTGAGGGGGCTCATGTTTTATTATGGGTTAGATTTTCATGATCTAGCTCCGGACGCTATCCTCCATATCTCGTCGTTCATCATTGTGTGCGAGGCCTTTCTCCACGTCACTCCACACTTCGGCTTATGGCTCAAGACCTTCAATGTGAAGCCGAAGATGATCGAGGGGCGACATGCGGAGTGCGGAGGTGCCATAATAAGTAGGAACGCCGATGCCCCATGGCCAGAGGGTTCTTTCCCAGAAGTATCCGATGTATGGCAGCGGAGGTGGTTTTACGTCAAGGCTCCCAGAGGCACAAAGTGGGTGGCCGCCCCCGACTTCCGCTCGGGCCCTCCATCACAACTGACGTCATGGACTGACGTAGGACGAAATTGGGGGCCCTCTAGTGATGTACCAATACTCCAGAGCCGTATCCGGGAGCTTCTTGAGAGGGACATTAACCTTGTCAGCATAATTCAAGTAATGCTAATCCGACGGATGTTGCTGTGCAAACGCCGGCCTCTCCGGATGTGGGAGTTTAATCCAGAGGGTCCGCGGACCATTAAGCACTTCTTCGGCCTAAAGCTCAAAGGGATGTGTAAACTATTCTTCGGACCACAAGTAAAGTGTCCGGACACCACCAAGAATGCGGGCCTAAGCTGCAATCGCCTAGATACCCAAGTAAGTAACCTTGAAACCGGACACTTCGTTTATATTTGTCATAGTCATTATTCTGAAAATCCTCCGTGGCCAGGAATGGCTCAGCAAGGCGGAGAGAATCAGGTGTCCGGCGCCACTTCCCGAAGGCTCGCTTAGTCTAACCATTGCCAAGATGCTTGGCCGGGTACTCAGCAAAATGCCCTCAGGGAAAGACGAAGGGAAGAACAGAGAAGCCGAACTTCACACACTACGCATCCAAACCGGGGGAATTGCTACCTCTCCTAAGGAGGATAGTCGGGAAGGGGAGTATAAAGCCTCCTCCCCGCGCGGAAAGAAGAGGGCTGCCTCCGAAGACTTGGAGACGGAGGTGCCCAAGCAGGGGAAGAAAGCGTCACCAGGGGGCCCTGCCCCGAAGGGTGTCCTTACCGCGTCATGCCCGCCAATGGGCCAGCCCTCCACCGAGCTGTAAGTTAACCGTAAATTCGAAGGTACTACTTTTCTCCGTGTACACTAACCAGGATCCATTCTTTGTAGTCCGGCTAGCAGCTCTTCTCAACAGAGTTCGTCTTCGGGGAATCTTCCTCCGGAGATGATGGAGAGTGAGACCCCACCAGCCTCTCCACCTCATGAGGCGGGCGACATCGAGGTGTCGTCACGGAGGAGTCCGGCTCTGCCGAAGCCAGAAGCTAATCCTTCAGCCGCCCTAAGCCCGGAGCGTTCGGCTCCCACGGGGGGCGATGAGAAGGGTCTGGCACAGTTCGGTGTCCGGCTGGACATACTGACGGACCTTCTGGAGCAAGCTGCGCTCTCGGAGGAGCACCACTCATTAATGAGCACGGTGCTCAAGAAGATTTCATCCGCCGCAAGCGGTTTGAATGAAGCATTTACGAGCCTGCTCAGAGGCTTTGAGGTATGTAGTGAAAAATACACAATTTTTTGGTTGTGAGGCACGCGCTAGGTGTGCTCCATATGGATAGTAGCCCCTGAGACTCTGGTTGCCCGCCCTAGGCGGCAAACGGAGGATCATATTGTGTAAGTAATGATTGTGCTGTACATATGCGTAGGTATCTAAGGATCCGGCAGCCGACCGGTCCATTGAAGTTGCCGAACTACGGAGGCAGATTGGGTCTATTGATGCCGATATCACGCTGGTGAACGAGCGGCTGAACGAGTCACAAGGTATGTGCTCTGCTTTCCTTATTATGTTGTATAGGAAAATATGAGAGAGGCATAATATTAATGCGACATGCTTGGACTACATACGGTGCTGCTATCATGGAAGCCCTGAGGGCGGAACTTGCCCAGGCCAAGGAACAAGCTCGGGCTAGCAATGTGGCTGCCCTAAAGGCGGCCGAAGAGTTGAGAGCCGAACAGGCTGCTCATCGCCGAAGCGAAGACAAGATAGCCGAAATGGCTGTGGAGTTGAAAAATGCTGCCGACCAGTATGAGCTCCTTGAAAAGGAGAATCAGGTTAATTCGGCTGACCTGAACAATGGCACTTAATGCGGCCAAGGAGATGCAGACCGAAATCAGGGATGTAAGGGAGGAGCTTCGACGGGCCAGAAAAATCGCGGCCGGGAGCCCCTACTTGCTGCGGATTAAGTTTTTGGATCCGAAGTATGCTCTCCTGGATCGATGCTGGAGTCCTGCAGATGCTTATGCGGACTTGGTGAAGAGTACAGCTGATGCCGCCAAGTTTTTCGAGGATCAAGGTGATAAAGAAGTGGAGAAGCTGTTCTGGTCCCAATTCAATGCTCCTGCGCGTCCATTGCAGTTGAGTGAGAAGATGGCTGCTTTGGCGGAGCTTCATAGGTTGTTCGGGCTTGCCATGCGGTCTGTAATATACCATCTTTGGCCGAAGGGGCCTAAGCCAGACAGTTATTTTGGTTTGGTGCAACAATTCCTCGGTGCCGTATCTCAAATCGATGCCATGAGGAGGTCGGCGTGTATAGAGGGTGCACGGATGGCACTTGCCCGCGTTAAAGCATATTGGACAGATATGGAGGCCACCATCGTTGCGACCCAGAATCCGGCGGGAGGCCAGGATCCGGCCGAGCACTACTTGGAGCAGGTAACAGAAGGTGCTCGCTTAATAGAGGCTCAGTGCTCGAAGAATGTCATGTTCGAGTGACAAACCGTGTCATTGTAAAAACAATGTTATTTTGATTATGAGGCCATATTTATACTTTGTGCCCGAAAGTATTATTTGTGCCTCCTGTGCGGCCGTTTTTATGTATATGTGTAATTCTGAAAGTTAGCAGTCGTTGGCTTCAGCCCCCACGCATACAATGCGAGGGTGTTCGCGAAAAAATATGCATAATCACACTTGATCCAATGTCTTGGTCTATTAAGGAGGTGATCGCACGTCGAACTAGGCAACCGGACTATATAGCTGTAACACTTTCACTTAGCCATAGGAGTTTGACAGTGGGGCTACTATGTAGCCCCTAGTACTTTTGCGTGCATCCGAATACGGGCGCGTATGTACATGACCGGGAAACAGCCCTTCGTTAATGCAGAGGAATCCTAAAGATTCCGGTAAGTCTTCGAGTGGTTGAACAGTCTCTTGCTGTATCATGACAGTCAGTTTTCGGCTTTCTCTACTGAGGTGCTCATCCGGAATAACCAGGGCACAATCGCAGTAGTTCTCCTTTGGCCGCCTTAGCCGATAAGAACGGAGCATTAGGCGGCAAACCCAGGAGCCGGGCAAACCCAACATTTGACCAAAGACATGATTCGGAGCTGATGCATATAAGGCCAAACTTGTGACGCCAAACACTCCCGAAGGTATTCGGACTTTATAACAGAAAATGGGCTGAAGAATGCCCTTTCATTATAAACCCTGTATTTCCAGGTATGTGCATTAGTCTGTCGTGGCGAAATGCCAATAACGGCATTATCCTCTGTGGGTATAGTACTCATGGGATGTGTAAACAACAAGAGGCAATAAAAAAGGTTTACACAGGGGCTTAATCTAAAGAGAAACCTTTGAGCTGGGCCCTGTTGCACGTCTGCGCCTTTGTCTCCGTTGTGTCGTATCCTGGAAGGGTATCGCGTGAATGTTGTCTGTAAAAAAGAAAACTCGTGTAGAAGAGTACAACGTAAGCATGCGATGGATAGTAAAAGTCTAAGACGTTGGCTGCCAATAAGGTTGAGCCAAGAGTGGGGCTGTATTAAATATTTATAGCCCCTGGTGTCCTCTATGGGATTACATATACGACGCCCTGGCTTAGTTTTATCCGGGCTACCGGACTCGTCTAACCGTGTCTGTGGTCTTAACGACCAGTCATGCTTTTTGGTATTGGAGGCCGCTTAGGGTCCGGCCGCTAGGGCCGTCGCGTGTTCCTCCGCGCGTGAAGAGCGCTCTGTGTTTCCATTAACGGTGATGACGCCTCATGGACCGGGCATCTTGAGTGTGAGGTAGACGTAATGCGGTACTGCGTTGAAGCGGGCAAAGGCCGTTCTCCCAAGCAATGCGTGATAGCCGCTCTGGAAGGGTGCGATGGTGAAGAGTAGTTCTTCGCTTCTGGAGTTGCCTAGGGAGCCGAATGTTACCTCCAGTACGACGGAGCCCCTGCTATAGGCTTCAACGCCTGGTATCACCCCTTCAAAGGTGGTGTTGCTTTGGTTGATTCTGGATGAGTCTATCCCCATGCTGCGGGCAGTGTCCTGGTATATTAAATTGAGACTACTGTCGCCGTCCATAAGGACACGGGTAAGATGGTATCTGTGAATTATTGGGTCGAGCACCAAGGCATCTGATCCTCCGCGCTGAATACTAGTCAGGCAGTCCGTGTGATCAAAGGTGATCGGACAAGCCGACCAGTGGTTAGGTGTGGGTACGACGGGCTTTATGGCGTATGCGTCTCCGAGCGCGCATTCGTTCCTTCTCGTGGGTGGGTGAGTCGCGTGGATCATGTTTACCGTTTTTACCTCTGGTGGGAATTTTTTCTGTCCCCCAGTGTTCGACTGGCGAGGTTCATCTTCGTCTTCACTTGGTGTTTCCCTTCCCTTGTGTTCGGCATTTAATTTGCCGGCCTGCTTGAAGACTCAGCATTCTCTGTGAGTGTGGTTCGCAGGTTTGTCGGGGGTGCCATGAATTTGGCACAGTCTGTCCAGCACTCTGTTCAGACCGGACGGTCCCTCTTTACTGCCTTTAAATGGCTTCTTTTGCTGACCAGGTCGAGAGCCCCTGAATCCGGCGTTGACCATTATGTTGTCTGGGCTCTCTTCCTTGTTTTGACATTTGTTTTTATTCTGTCGTGGCTTCCCGTTGCCATCCCTTATTTCGGATGTGCTTGGGTCGCTGGTGCCTTTACGGGCCAACCAGCTATCTTCACCCGCGCAAAAGCGGATCATTAGGCTCGTTAAGGCTGCCATTGTCCTTGGCTTTTCTTGGCCGAGGTGTCTGGCGAGCCACTCGTCTCGGATGCTATGTTTGAACGCCGCTAAGGCCTCGGCATCTAGACAATCGACAATTTGATTCTTCTTAGTGAGGAATCTGTTCCAAAGCTTGCGGGCAGACTCTCCGGGCTGTTGGATTATGTGACTTAAATCGCCCGCATCCGGAGGCCAGACATAAGTCCCTTGAAAATTGGCCTTGAAAGCGTCCTCGAGTTCCTCCCAACTTCCAATTGAATTTTTGGGGAGGCCTTTCAACCAGTGTCGAGCTGGTCCCTTCAACTTGAGGGGAAGGTATTTGATGGTGCAGAGGTCATCTCTACGAGCCATATGTATATGCAGGATAAAATCCTCGATCTAGACCCCTGGGTCTGTCGTTCCGTCGTATGCCTCTATGTTCACAGGTTTAAAACCCTGTGGAAATTCATGGTCCAGTACTTCTTCGGTGAAGCACAGGGGGTGAGCAGCCCCTCTGTATCTGGACGTGCTGTGGCATGCAGTCGGCTGTTGTTGTGTCCGGTGTTTATTCCGAACTGGTATCCGATCGGTATGATCGTTTTGGTGACCATAGTCCCGCGCCGGGGTGTGTCCTTTAGATCCGTAGATGGACCTAACCGCGCCGGCCTTCTTATCCAGGAGCTCGCGTAAATCGTGTTCAGCGTCGGTAGCTGCTCTGTTGCGGTTATGAAGTCGTTTGTCCGGTCTCCTAGCCGTGTTGTTCTTTGGTGGAACGGCCTCGTCGTCGAATTCTGGTAGCAGCTTGCGTTTTGGATAGCTCTTTGTATGGCGATCATCGCCGTACTTTTCTTCAGTGTCTAGCACTTTATTCCATCTGCGATTGAGCGTTTCCTGTGCGGCCTTTAGCCGTTGCTTCTGCTTCTTTAGACTTCTCGCAGTGGCCATAAGCCTTCTGTGGAGGTTATCTCGTTCCACGCGTGTTTCCGGGATGATGAATGCATCGTCGTCCGGACTGTGTTCTTGTCCTGGGGCGGTTTGATGAACTCGTCCCTCGGGATCATTGTGATCGGGCGTCTGCTCCGAACTGTGTTCGTCGTGGCTTGGCTCCTCCTGCTCCATTGCTGGGTCCATATGGTCGTTGTTGCCTTCGGAGTTGACTGGGGTGTCGATCTTTTTGGCGCTCTTGTCGCTATTTTTACTGTTGCTGGACTTTGAGCGGCGTCTGCGCCATCGTTTTGGCTTTTTCCCGGGGGTTTTATCCTCCGGATTGTCGCCGTCGTCCTCCTTGGGCGTATCCACCATGTATATATCGTATGACGAGGTGGTAGTCCAGCGCCCCAGTGATTCTGAATCTTCTCCTACATCGTCGTCCATACTGTCGATGCCTTTGGAGTCGAAGTTAAGCACGTCGGTTAAATCATCAACCGTGGCAATGAAGTGGGTGGTGGGTGGGCAACGAATTCCTTCGGCGCCTGCTTCCCACTCAAGCCGGGCATAGTTCGGCCAAGAGTCTCCTGACAAAGAGAGAGACTTCAATGAGTTCAGCACGTCGCCAAAGGGTGAGTGCTGGTAGATATCCGCGGCGGTGAACTCCATTACAGGATCCCAACCAGGTTCGGCGGGCTCAGGAGCGCGCGGACTGGAGCCTACAGCCGGATACGAGTCCGGGGGTCCGTTGTCACAGGCTTCTTCGGGGGTGAGGCCTGTGTTCGGCTCTACCGTCGATGGGTGTGCGGCCCGCGGGACAGGGTCCATCCACCCGTCCTTGGGCAACGCAATCTGCTCCGGATTTAGGTCCGGGGCTACTACGGGGGTGATATCCCGAGCATTGTACGACAGCAGGTCTAAGCCGTGCTCATCGTGACTGTCCGGCGCTCCTGGCACAGGCCCGAATCCGTTGAAGATCAAGTCCCCGCGGATATCCGTCGTGTAGTTCAGGTTTCCGAACCTGACCAGGTGGCCAGGGGCGTAGCTATCGATCTACTCCAGTTGGCCAAGCGAATTGGCCTGTAGTGCGAAACCGCCGAACACAAAGATCTGTCCGGGGAGGAAAGTCTCACCCTGGACCGTGTTGTTGACGATTGAAGGAGCCATCAAGCCTTGCAGCGACGACACAGAGGAACTCTCAATGAAAGCACCAATGTCGGTGTCAAAACCGGTGGATCTCGGGTAGGGGGTCCCGATCTGTGCGTCTTAGGCTGATGGTAATAGGAGGCAAGGGACACAATGTTTACCCAAGTTCGGGCCCTCTCGATGGAGGTAAAACCCTACTTCCTGCTTGATTGATATTGATGATATGAGTAGTATAAGAGTAGATCTACCACGAGATCGTAGAGGCTAAACCCTAGAAGCTAGCCTATGATGATTATGATTGCGATCGTGATCGGCCTTCTAAGGACCAGCCTCTCCGGTTTATATAGACACCGGAGAGGGCTAGGGTTTACACGGAGTCGGTTACAAGGAAGGAAATATAATATCCGGATCGCCAAGCTTGTCTTCCATGCAAAGGAGAGTCCCATCCGGACACGGGACAGAGTCTTGAGTCTTATATCTTCACGCTCCGACAGTCCGGACGAAGTATATAGTCCGGCTGTCCGGATACCCCCTAATCCAGGACTCCCTCACCTTCCCCCTCCGGTAAATAAGGAAGGGGCGGCCTAGGAGGAACCCAAGTAGGATTTGGTCCTACTTGGGGTGCCTCCAGGTCTCTTCCCTCTCCCTCCCACCTATATATATATATATATATATATATATATATATATATATATATATATATATATATATATATATATATATGTGTGTGTGTGTGTGTGTGTGGGGGGGGGGGGGGGGCTAGCGCACCCAAGGCAATTGTTAGTCGTGTGCGGCGCCCCCCTCCATCGCTTACTCCCACGATCATATCTTCGTAGTGCTTAGGCGAAGCCCTGCGTGGATCCTTCACCATCACCGTCACCACACCGTCGTGCTGACGGAACTCATCTACTACCTCGACAACTTGTTGGATCAAGAAGGCGAGGGACGTCACCGAGCTAAACGTGTGCAGAACGCGGAGGTGTTGTGTGTTCGGTACTTGATCGGTTGAAGCGCGAAGAAGTTCGACTACATCAACCACGTTGAGAAACGCTTCCGCTTACGGTCTACGAGTGTATGTAGACACACTCTCCCCCTTGTTGCTATGCATCTCCTAGATAGATCTTGCGTGAGCGTAGGTTTTTTTTAAAATTGCTATGTTCCCCAACAGGTAGAGCCACCAATCTCAAGGCCCATAGCCTCGATAAGCATTCTTTCGGTCTCGATTATGAGCGTCATGTGTGGCTATCAAACCCACCACATCTTCATTGTATCTCAATGAACATCGTTGAATAAAAAGTGTGTTTAGTTCTAAAAAGGTAAGACTTATCGCTACCCTAAAAAAGCAAGACTCGCGCGAACGAACCTGTGATTGGATTAGGAGGACAATGATATTCCCAGCCCACCGGGGTTCAAATCGTGGTACTTCACTATTTTTGGATTTATTTTAAGATTTTTAGTGATAGACATTCACGGGGAGGAGATGTTTCCGTCGACTATGAGACGCCTATGATGACTTTGTCAATCTCAAAATGATATGCCGGCTCGGTCTTTCGAAAATGCTCATAGGGGTAGGGTATACATGTGCAGGGGCGGAGCCCATTGGGCCGATCCGTATGCACAGGAATACGGTTCCAAAAATTTGCTAGTAGTAGCTATGAAACAAAAAGGCCCGGTGCATCAGGATGGCCCAAGAGCAGTGCATCAGGGTCGGCCCTTTTCGGCGACGCTTCCGCACTGGCCCAACACAGCAGGGCGCGTGCGTCACGTAGCTCCACTTCGCAAGAAAAAGGAACGTCACGTATCTTAATCGATCCAGCTTCCACTAAAAAAACTAATCGATCTTACCATAAAAAAAATCGATCCACCGATCGATCAGGTTTCTGTGGACCGTACGGAGCCAGCCCCATACCATACGCCTCGCCGTCGGCAGTTGCGTACAGAGGCGGTAGCGGCAGGGCGCCGGCCGCCGCAGGCCACGCAGCGACGACGGTGACTACGTGCCGCACGCGAGCGACGCGGCACGTCGTCGGCCAGTCCGGACCTCGGTAATTTGGCGACCTTTCCAATCTTGAATCTTCGTTTTCGTACGTGCGCCCATAGATTACAGAAGGTCACGATTGTGGTAGCGCCTTTGTCTTGCTTTTCAGAATTTTGTTTACAAACTGCAACAAGTAGTCAATTATATACAAATTTATTGCAAATAGAATAAATCACTGTGTCTTGGTAAAAGCGTGGGGCATTTTCTAGGTTATAACTTATAACTAGGGTTTCATTTGTCTATATACAAGTCTGAATGTCTCATTTGTATTTGTCAAATGCAGATACTATGGTCAAGTTTTTTTCTCAAATGAAAAGCACCATCACAGGCTGTTCCGGAAGACTTAATTGGGAAGGGGAGACTCAATATGATCCGAGTAAGAGAAAATTGATAGAACATTATCATCCTAATTTTAAAGATCTGGTAAGAAGAAAATATTTGTTGAATGGACCTTGTCAGCCAAGAGACATTGATTTTGAATCCTCGGAATTTGGGGGTAAATAGAGAAAGTTCAATCCTAAATGGTTTGATGAATTTGGGAGCTGGTTTGAATACAACAAAGAGAAGAAGAGGGGATATTGTCTTAGAATGGATCATACTAAAGATAATTTTCAAGCTTTTAGCCATTTAAATACTTTTATTTCAGCATTTTATTATGTTCTATTGAAAAGTTTAATTCTATTTTTATCTTGGTAGGTTACTAAACCTTGTTGTCAGATGATGTATTTTGGAATTTGGAGATGCAAGACATCTATTTCAAGTAATTTTCTCCCTTATTTTATCATTACAGTAAGCATTTCGATGGCCACGTGTTTTTACACGCTGCCTTCGATGCCGTCTGATAATGTGTGCTAGAATCTATGAAAAACACAATTATTCAATGCATCGTTGCTTAAAAGTTTTACTCTTTGTTATAGTGGTGCATCGGGTAACATTTGCTCCAGCTCCGCCCCCGTACGTGTGTGTTTATAGCTTGGTTCATAGAGATGAGTGTATGGACTCAGCCGTTGGGTGGGACCATTAGTCAGGACTTGCGCCGTTCTTCGGCTCCGCCCCCTGGGTTAACAGAGCAGCGCCGCTCCGTCCCCATCGCCGCCGGCCGCCGCTCCCTCACCCCCTCCACCTGCATACCTAGAGCCGCTATTTCTCCCTCCCTCTGCGCGCGCGCAGGATCGACGACGATGCCGGGGGTGGCAGGAAGGAGGAAACGCGCGGCGGTGGTTGTGCTGGGCGACATCGGCCGCAGTCCCCGCATGCAGTACCACTCCCTCTCCCTCGCCAACCAGGTAAGGCACTTGTCTCCCAAATCCGCAGTCCCTTGTTGGTTCTGATTGATTGTGTTGGATTAGAGGGGCGTACTATCTACCATGTCCGTGTATTTTTCCCTTTTCAACAAGGGGAAGCAATCTTTGGAAGCTGGCTGGTACCTTTAGGAAGGCTTTAGGCTGGCACATGTTCCTTGCTGTTGAGAGCATTGTGTTCTAGTATCTCACACTTAGTTGTTCGTTATTTTTCTCAACAGGCTGGTATGGAAGTGGACATTGTTGCAAACGGAGGTACTCTGTTCCTTACACTTTCATCGTGCTGTTGAATTTTACTCCCGAACTGTAGTATGAAGCTATTTATAGTTTTATACCCTACATACCAGTACTCCTACAGCTTAAGGGACGGCATACAAGCCAAAATTGCATCAGATTTCAGTGTTGCTTTTTTGAGATCTGATCTTGTGTCCTATTTTATGTCTATGAGCAGGAAGTGATCCCCATTTATCACTGAGAGAGAATCCGTCGATTCACATCCATGAGATGGTATTGGTTATTTGAGCCATTCTATTTTATATGTTCTCTCAAACTACAGTTGACTTCAAGGTTGTATCTTCAGAAATCAGTGCAGTTATCAAGAATCTCAAAGATATGTGGGGCCCTGGCACTGCTACTTAAAGCTGCCATCCAGTTTATCATGCTGATTTGGTTTCTCTGCTTTAAGATTCCTCGCCCCGATGTCTTCATTGTTCAGGTAAAATTACATACAGCTTTCTTATTTGCATATGTGGTTCAGAATTACATGAAGAGTATGTCTGATCACTGCCATTGTCAGCAGGTTTAGTTATTTTTTAAGAGAATTCAACAATCTAGAATTCATTGTTCACCATGCTAAGCAATTTCTTTTGAATAAAACCATACTGATACTGAGTAAATGAATAGTCATAGTTGGCTTATTGTGCAGCTTAAGTATTGAATACTAACTCATGCTATGCAATATGTACAGTGACCTGTTGTTGACACCATGCTCATTTTGGCAATGCTGATTGTACTCCCTCTGACCCATAATGTAGTGCATATAGATTTTTTATTTTTAAATCAAACCTTGTGAAGTTTGACCACCTTTATAGAGAAAACTATTTATGTCTACAATATCAAAGATATTCAATATGAAAATATGTCTCATGATGTACCTAATGACATGTGTTTGGTATTCTAGATGTAAATATTGTTTTCTACAAACTTGGTCAGAGTTTGTAAAGTTTAACTCTTTTTTTTAAAAAAAAAATATGCACTGCATTATGGGATGGAGGGAGTAGTATATTACAAAGTTGTTTACTCTGACCCTTACTTAGTTACAGAATATCCCTTTTGATTGATATTTTTTAAAGAATTTTTTTGGTAATAAAAATGTCAAGATTTAGTTATCGTATTTCACAGTACAATGAGAGACCTGATTTGTGTGATTTGACCATCTTTTGTCCAACAGAGTCCACCCTCCGTTCCAACATTGGCTGCTGTAAAACTGGTTAGCTGGCTAAGAGGTGCTAAATTTATTGTGGATTGGCATAACTTTGGATATACTTTGCTTGGATTGTCTCATGGGAGAAGTCATGTAATAGTCAAAATATATTTCTGGTAACCCCTCCAACCATGTTAGCGTAACTGCTAGACTGATTCTATATCTTATTGGCTATTTGTTTTAATTAGTGATGTTTTCCTGCATTTTAGGTTCGAGAAGCACTTTGGGCGGATGACTGATGGCGCCTTCTGTGTTACTAAAGCAATGCAACACGAGCTTTCTCAAAATTGGGGAATCAAGTAATCAGATTGAACTTCAACTTCTTTTTGTAAAATATCTGCTTCGCATGCTGCAGTTTGTACTAACATAACCACAATTTTCAGAGCAACAGTTCTTTATGATCATTCTCCTGAATTTTTCCATCCTGCTTCCTTGACGGAGAAACATGAGGTGAACATCTGTTGTCAGTTCTTCCCTCGCTACTTGCAGTACTGCATATCAGTATATGTGACCTTAGCACATGAAGTAGTTATTCTGCAGGTTGGGTAGTTCCATTTGTACTGCTATGGGCAGTGCTGATTGCATCTCTGTTGGTAATGTTATTTTCCAATCAACTGGAATAGTTTTCATGGTATAAGCATATTCCAATTTGATTTATTTTATTTGGTTTTCTGTTACAACAAAGAAAAAGAAGTGGAAGACAAGAGCACTACTGTACTTACTAGCAAGATTGATGGTGGAGTTTCTTTGAAGCCTAATAGACCTGCACTTGTTGTGAGCAGCACAAGCTGGTATGTTCTCTTGGACCAAGTGGTCTCTATTGCGGAACTCTTTATGTTCATCTCACGTGATTATTGAGCAGACAGTTAACAATGCGCATAAACTTGTAATCCTTTGCTACCTGCATTCCAGGACACCAGATGAAGATTTCAGTATACTTCTGGAAGCAGCACTGATGTATGATAGACGTGTTGCTGCAACATTAGGTGAAGAGGATTCAATGGATGAGGGGCAGCTTTGGATTGATATCAAGAACGGAAAGCAATTTGATTACCCAAGATTGCTTTTCATTATCACAGGTATCATGCGTTCTGCTATATCTGCTTGAAGCACTAATTTTAGTCATTGCTCTGATTTTAGTAAATGTTGACACTCGAGGTAAAGGGCCTGATAGAAAGAAATATGAGGAACAAATAAAAAGGTTAAAACTGAGACGTGTTGCCTTCCGGACTATGTGGCTTGCATCGGAGGACTATCCTCTATTGCTAGGTATGCCAATCACTTGCCAAAATAATTTTATACTGTAGGATAGGTGCTGATTGTTTGAGCAATACAGGATCAGCTGATCTAGGCATACATCCTCGTCGGGGCTTGATCTACCTACGAAGGTTAACTCACATCATCTGCTTGTTAGATGTGTATAGTTCCTTTTCGGTATATCCCCATTGTATAAGGGGTTTTCTGCACTTTGACCACATGTATATGTAATGGCCTTTGGCCCTCAGGAAATACTAGTTGCTCATTTATCCAACATGGTATCAGATGCTAGGTTAGCCTCGCTCTCCCGCACGATGCAACTCCGTGCGCGCCGCTCCTAGCTCACCGCGATTCCGGCTGTCTCCCGTCTCCCTCTTTGCCAAGCTCAGCTCCTTTCCGTCCGGCTGGATTGGCCGGCTCCTGCGCCCGCTCCTCCTGCGCCCTGGTTGCCGGTGCTTGGGGCGGCCTTATCCTGCTTCGCCCGGTCGGGCGCCCCTGCTTCCTGCTTCGCCCGGTTGGCTGCCCTGCTGCTGCGCCTGGTCACCGGAGCCCCCCCCCCCACTCCTGCCTGGACGTCGCCTCTGCCCGGCCGCTCTCGCCCGGTGTTCCGGCCGCCTCTTACCTGCTGCTGCTTCCCGCCTGGACGGGTCCCCGATCTGGATCCGCAGCCCAGGCTGCGATTGATCTCCTCCTGGTCGTGGCCCAGGCGGCTGCTAGGCCACCTCGTCAGCTCGATCTGCTCTAGCCCTGCTTCGTTCCCCGCTCGATCCCCCTCGTGAGCGGGTCTGCCCGATCCAGATCGGGCGCACTGTAGTAGTTGACCAAAAAAAAGGAGCGAGACCTCGGTATGTCATCTTCGGGCTATGCGGCTGTTCCTTGCTGTTCGGTGATCTTCGATGGCACCAACTATGCTGAGTTTGTGGGCTTCATGCGCATCCATATGCGTGGACTTCTTCTGTGGGGTGTTCTCTTTGGCGAGGTTCCCTGTCTGCCATGTCCTGTTGCGCCAGTGGCACCAATTCCACCTGTGTCGCCAGTCCTTGCTGCTGATGCTTCTCAGGCTGACAGGGATGCGGCCAAGGTCCTAGATGATGCTGCAGTTGATGCCTATGATCAGTAGGTATCCTCTTATTCAGATGCTCCTTCAGTGTACCGTGATGACCTGTGCGCTTATACTCAGTGGTGCAATGATGATGCTCAAGTTGCCGATGTTCTCACTGCGAGTGTCCTCCCTCAGTTTGCTTCGGAGTTCATGGGACTTGGCACAGTTGCTGCGATGTGGTCTTACCTCTGTCAGCGCTATCAGCCCTCTGGTGATGCTCTCTACCTGTTTGTGGTGCGTCAGGAGCACGCACTCCAGCAAGGTGATTCCTCTGTTGATGAGTTCTATTCACAGTGCTCTGCCATCTGGCGCCAGCTTGACTCTCTTCGGACAGTTATTTGTGGCACCTGCCGTTGCTGTCAGACTACCCGGTCTGATATGGAGTTTCAGAGGGTTCATGAGTTCTTATCTCGTCTCCGGTCTGAGTTTGAGCCTCGACGGGCGCACCTGCTCGCTCGTGGTCGTGTTCCCATCTCGGAGGTCCTTGCCGAGCTCCGTGCTGAAGAGACCCGCCTTCGCTCTGCTGGGTTGCTTCTGGTTCCGTCAGTATTGGCTGCCGGGCTCCTGTGTCGTCTGCTCGCCTCACCGCTCCGCCGCTCCTGCCCACTCCTCCAGGGGGGGTGAGCTGTCCTCCTTATGCTGAGAAGGGCACGTCGCGCCGTGACACCGTCTGTGGTTACTGCTCCCGGCCAGGTCACCCAGAGCCTGATTGTCGCCAGAAGAAGCGAGACCAGAGGCGCTCCTCCTCCAGCGGGCCTCCTGTGTCTTCCTCGGCTCTGTCACTCGCTGACCAGGACATTGTTCGCCTCAAGTGTCTTCTTGCTTCCTCAGGCTCCTCGTCGACTGGCTCTGCTGCTGCCGTGATTGCATCCTTCTCATCATCACATGCATCTACACAGTCAGGTACATCTTCGTGGGTTCTGGATTCTGGAGCCTCTTTTCATATGTCTTCTGATTCTTCCGTGTTGTCTTCTCTCCAACCTCTTGATTCGCCTGTTAATGTTCTTACTGCCGATGGCACATCTCTTCCTGTTACTAGTCGTGGTATTCTTTCCACTCCATTTTTTTCTGTTTCGAGCGTTTCACATGTTCCTCGCCTTACCATGAATCTTTTTTCCGCTGCCCAGCTTACTGATTCTGGTTGTCGTGTCATTCTTGATACCGACTCTTGCTCCATTCAGGATCGTCGCACCAAGGCTTTGGTTGGTGCTGGTCCCCGGCGCCGTGAGTCAGAGGGCCTTTGGGAGGTTGACTGGCTTTGTGTTCCTTCTGCTGCCACCCCTTCTGCCAGCTCTCATGCTCTTGCTGCCTCTTCGTCTGCGTCCTTCCAGCAGTGGCATTATCGCCTTGGTCACATCTGTGGCTCTCGCTTATCTTCTTTAGTTCGTCAGGGCCTATTAGAGTCTGTATCTGGAGATGTCTCCTTACATTGTAATGGTTGCAGACTTGGCAAACAGACTCAGTTACCTTATCCTACTAGTGAGTCTGTATCTCAGCGTCCGTTTGACTTAGTTCATTCTGATGTCTGGGGTCCTGCTCCCTTTGATTCGAAAGGTGATCATCGCTACTATGTTTTGTTTATTGATGATTTCTCTTGCTACACTTGGCTCTACTTCATGAAATCTCGTAGCGAGGTTCTTCCTATATACAAACATTTTGCTGCCATGGTTCACACCCAGTTTGCCACGCCCATCCGTACTTTTTGTGATGATTCCGCTGGAGAGTATATCTCCCAGCTGTTGCGTGGCTTTCTCGCGGAACAAGGTACTTGTAACGCCCCGGATTCGATGCGCCAGGTGTCTGTCAATTATTCGCCGTCGTTGCCATGTCATGTGCTTGCGTGTTGCATTTTGCCATGTCATCATCTGCATCTCATTTTGCATACGTGTTCGTTTCTGGCATCCGAGCATTTTCCCCGTTGTCTGTTTTGCAATCGGGCACTCCTATGTCCTTTGGCGTCCCCCTTTTTGTCTCCTGTTGTGAGTGGGTGTTAAACATTCTCGGAATGGAATGGGGTTTGTCAAGCGGCCTTGGTATAGCACCGGTAAACCGCCTGTCAAGTTTCGTGCCATTTGGAGTCTGTTTGATACTCCAACGGTTAACCGGGTAACCGTAAAAGCCCTCTTTGTTTGCAGCCCAACACCCCTTCCAAAGTGGCCCAAAATCCAGCAAACTCCCCTCCATGCTCTTGGTCGTTTGATCACGATCGTGTGGCCGAAAACCGCACCTCATTTGGACTCTCCTAGCTCCCTCTACCTATATAAACACACCCTCCCCCGAAATTCGCGGATGAATCCACCCTAACCCTAGCCTTCTTCATCCTCGCGCTGCCGGACGTGTCCGCCCGCCGACGGACATGTCCGCCCGCCGCCGCAGCCAACCCGCGGCCGCCACGTCTTCGCCCGCGCCTCCCACCTCGCGCCCGCGGCCGCCGAGGCCCGCCGCGCGGGCCCGCGGGGCCCGTTCGCCGTCGCCAGCCGCCCGCGGCTCGGCCCGGGCACGCGCCGCCCTCTGCCTCCCTTCGATCCCGAGCCGCCGCCCGTTCGTCTCGCCTCCGCGCCTCGCCGTCGCCTCCAGCGCCGGCCACCGCGCACCTTCCGCCGGCGCCGACCTCCGCGCTCGCTCGCCGGATCCCGCAAGTCGCCGTCTCGCCGGCGTCCCCAACCGCCCGGCGCTCCTCCTCGCCCCAGATCCGCCATCTCCCCGCTGCAGCTCCTCGTTCCGGCCCTCTCCGGCGTCCTCCTCTCGTCGGAGCAGCTCCCCGGCGCCGGAGCCCCGATCCGCTGTCGTTCGGTCGTCGGGAGGACGACGACGCCCAGCGCCCGACCGCGTCGCCAGCTGCGTGGGCCCCGTGGTCCGGCGCAGATCCGCCGGCCCGCCTTGCCTCTTTCCAGATGGGCTAAGCCCATGGGTGAGATGCCCTCTATCCTTCGCCCGTGCGTTGCTTAGCTATATCACGCTCGTCCTGTTTTTTTTATGAAAAACGCCCAAGTCCCTAAAATATTTCAGCATTGTCATGCCATGTTCATCGCATCATAACTTGCTGCATATTGCTCCGTTTCATGCGTATAATATGTCAAATTGTTCGTCTCAACGAGTACTTCATTTCATTCCATTGCATCATTTTCATTTGAGCTCATCTTGGTGCCCGAAATCCTGTTGGAAGAGTGCTATGTGATGTTAATCTGCTGGAACTGTTATAACATGCTGATTTGTCATTTTTGCCAAGTTTGATGTGTGCATCCTATGAGGTTGATGCCTACATGTGTTTTGATCTATGCCATGCCATCTTTCCAGAGGTGCAATCTATGTATTTTTGTGAATCTTGTACTGAGTGCATCGAGCTTGTTAAGTAGGGTACTTGTTGTTGCTGTTTTCCTGACTGATTCTGTTATAATATGATGCTATGTAAACCTGCTGCTACAAGTCATTCTATGCATAATCTGGAGATGTTCACTAAGAATGTTTTGTTATACATGTCTTGCTCTATCCATTCATGCCCCTGGTTACATTTATAGCCTGCTGTATCATGTTGTTATCTTGCTCCAAAGTTGCTAAATAATGTTGCTGTCAACCTGTTAACATGAAGTTCAGTTTTGGCCATGTGCTTTTCTAGTGATCCATGCACCCTATGAACTTGCTCTTGCCGTGCTTAGCTTCATAAACATGTCTTCTTACTGTTGGTTGCCTTGCCATGCCATATATTAATCTGTGGTGAGTGGTTCAAGCTCACCAACATGCCTACTTATTGTTGTTCCTGTCATGTATGAACCTGTTATATCTTTTGCCATGTTTACATTGGTGCCATCATATTTTCTGATCCTTTTTGGCTCATGGTCAGTAAGGGACTTTTGTTCTATGCAATTAGTAGATTCATGACATGCCTTTGTTTGCCATGTTAAGTTCCTGTAACATGTTGTTTGATAGCTCTAAACATTGCAACCTGATGTTATTTCTGCAAAGTCTGGAACTGTTATTATTTGCAATCTTTTCATGTGTTTTTGAGCATGTTCTAGTGATTTCTGGAGATAGCTCAGTGTTCATGTTTTGTTATGCTTTACCTGTACTTCATGCTCATGCCTTTTGTTCTTATGTTGGGGTGCTGTGGCTTGTTGTTTTGATGCTTGTAAGATGCCTAGTTGCTGTTATGGACATATTGTTGCTATGACTTGTATAGTGTGTGTGTGTTGAACCGTTGCTCTGTTTTGAGTGTGCCCCATATGAAACTTGCTTTATTTTGCATGTAGTTTCATATTATCATGTTGCATCCTTGCTTTGAGGTGTTTGCTTGATGTTTGGATGCATTTTGCATCAATGCCATGCTTAACTTGTTTTGCTCATATCTTCTAGGCCGTAGCTCCGAATTAAATGAACTTTATATGTAACTTGATTAGAATCTCGTGTAGATCATCTTGGTGCATCTTAACTTGATGTTTAACAACTTGAACATAAGGTTTATTCAGATCTGGACCCATTTCGAAATTTGCTTATGAGGACTTACCGGTTTTGTTATATGTTGTTCCCGGCCTCATTTAAACTTGCCTTGATGTGTTGTTCTTGGTTGCATCATCTCTTGTCATGAGTAGCTTCATGTAGCCTTTTTCATGCATCATGCTTGTTTGTGCACCATGTCTTGTCTATGTGTGGTGTGTTTACTATGTTGTGTGCTTCTTCTCGATAGTTCCCGTTTCGTTGCGATCGTGAGGATTCGTTCGTCTACGTGTAGTTCGTCTTCGTGGCTTCATCTTCTTCATGGACTCGTTCTTCTTCCTTGCGGGATTACAGGCAAGATGACCGCTACCCTGGATCTCACTACTATCATTGCTATGCTAGTTGCTTCGTTCTATCGCTATGCTGCGTTACCTATCATTTGCTCTTCAAGCCTCCCAAATTGCCATGAACCTCTAACCTTTGACACCCTTCCTAGCAAACCGTTGTTTGGCTATGTTACCGCTTTGCTCAGCCCCTCTTATAGCGTTGTTAGTAGCAGGTGAAGATGAAGATTGCCCCATGGTGAACAGGGTTATGTTGGGATATCACAATATCCCTTATTTTATTAATGCATCTATATATTTGGTAAAGGGTGGAAGGCTCGGCCTTATGCCTGGTGTTTTGTTCCACTCTTGCCGCCCTAGTTTCCGTCATACCGGTGTTATGTTCCCGGATTTTGCGTTCCTAACGCGGTCGGGTGATTTATGGGACCCCCTCGATAGTTCGCTTTGAATAAAACTCCTCCAGCAAGGCCCAACCGTGATTTTACCATTTGCCTCACCACCACCTACTTTTCCCTTGGGAGTAATTAACCCAAGGGTCATCTTTATTTTAGCCCCCCCCCCCCCCCGGGGCCAATGCTTGTCTAAGTGTTGGTCCGAACTAGAGTCCTTTGCAGCGCCCCCTCAGGGAAACTTGAGGTCTGGTTTTAGTTGTACGGAGTGCTCATCCGGTGTTGCCCTGAGAACGAGATATGTGCAGCTCCTATCGGGATGTCGGCGCATCGGGCGGTCTTGCTGGTCTTGTTTTACCATTGTCGAAATGTCTTGTAAACCGGGATTCCGAGACTGATCGGGTCTTCCTGGGAGAAGGTTTATCCTTCGTTGATCGCGAGAGCTTATCATGGGCTAAGTTGGGACACCCTTGCAGGGTATAAACTTTCGAGAGCTGTGCCCGCGGTTATGTGGCAGATGGGAATTTGTTAATGTCCGGTTGTAGATAACTTGACACCAGATCCGAATTAAAACGCATCAACCGCGTGTGTAGCCGTGATGGTCTCTTCTCGGCGGAGTCCGGGAAGTGAACACGGTTTCTGGGTTATGCTTGACGTAAGTAGGAGTTCAGGATCACCTCTTAATCATTACTAATTGAGGACCGTTCCGTTTGTTCTCTTCTCACTCTTATTTGCGTATGTTATGCATCATATTATGCTTAGTCGTTGCTGCAACCTCACCACTTTACCCCTTCCTTTCTCATTAAGCTTTGCTAGTCTTGATACCCATGGTAATGGGATTGTTGAGTCCTCGTGGCTCACAGATTACTACAACAACAGTTGCAGGTACAGGTTTTGCTATGATCCTGATGCGAGAGCGATGTTTGCTTATTTTGGAGTTCGTCTTCTGCTTCTTCTTCGATCAGGGGATAGGTTCCAGGTCGGCAGCCTGGGCTAGCAGGGTGGATGTCGTTTGAGCTTCTGTTTGTGTTTCATCCGTAGTCAGATGGTGCTCTTATGTAAGATGATGTTGTATTCGTGTGACATTGTGTGCCTCTTGTATATATCCCCATCTATTATGTAATGTTGATGTAATGATATCCACCTTGCAAAAGCGTCTTCAAGATGCGCTTCTATCCTTGGTGGGACCTTCGAGTTCCTTTAGGATAGGGTTGCATCTTGGGCGTGACAGTACTCTTGCCCAGTTCTCATGCCCAGGTGCTCATGCTCAGAATGGTGTTGCAGAACGAAAGCATCGTACTTGAGACGGCTTGTGCGCTGATGATTGCTGCTTCCCTTCCACCCCATTTTTTGGGCTGAGACTGTTTCCGCATTCACCTATCTCATCAACATTCAGCCATCAACTGCTCTGCAGGGTGGTATTCCTATGGGGTGTCTCACTGGTCGCTCTCCTGACTACTCAGCTCTTCGTATGTTTGGATGCGTGTGCTATGTCCTTCTTGCCCCCCGAGAATGCACCAAACTGACTGCTCAGTCGGTCGAGTGTGTTTTCCTTGGTTAGAGTGATGAGCACAAGGGGTATCGCTGTTGGGATCCTGTTGGTCGTCGTTTGCGCATCTCGCGTGATGTGACCTTTGATGAGTCTCGCTCTTACTACCCCCGTCCCTCTTCCTCGAGCTTCTCTGTGGACGATATTTCCTTTCTTCTTCTCCCTGATACACCCCGCTATGTGCCTCATGTTTCACTTCCTCCACCTACACCTCTCATTCCTTCTTCACCACCGACACCATCTTCCCCATCCTCCTCCTCCACCTTTCCACCATCATCTCTAGTCCGTCGCCCTCTTTCACCGTTCCCTCTCCACTATACTCGCCGATCTCGTACTGAGGATGTCTCCTCTGACGAGCCTTCCACCTCTGGTGCACCTCCTCTCACGCCTCCCCCGGTTCACAATCTTCGTGCTCGGCCTCGCCCCCCGCCTGATCGCTACTCCCCTACTCGGTATGGTCTCTCTGCTATTGCTGAGCCCACTTCCTACCGAACTGCCATGACTCAGCCTGAATGGCAACTTGCGACGGCCGAAGAGCTTGCTGCTCTTGAGCGCTCTGGCACATGGGATCTGGTTCCCCTTCCTTCCGGTGTCCGTCCCATCACCTGCAAGTGGGTCTACAAGGTTAAGACTCGCTCCAATGGTTCTCTTGAGCGCTACAAAGCTCGTCTAGTGGCCCGTGGCTTTCAGCAGGAGCAGGGGCGTGATTATGATGAGACATTCGCTCCTGTGGCTCACATGACCACTGTCCGCACTCTTCTTGCTGTGGCTTCTGTCCGTCAGTGTTCTATCTCTCAACTTGATGTTCAAAACGCTTTTCTCAATGGCGAGTTGCGTGAGGAGGTTTATATGCAGCCACCACAGAGGTACTATGCTCCTGATGGTATGGTCTGTAGACTGCGCCGCTCCCTATATGGTCTCAAACAGGCCCCTCGCGCCTGGTTTGAGCGCTTTGCATCTGTGGTGACCGCCACTGGTTTCTTGCCCAGTGACCATGATCCCGCGCTGTTTGTTCACACATCTCCTCGTGGTCGGACTCTTCTCCTTCTATATGTTGATGACATGATCATCACTGGTGACGACACTGATTACATTGCCTTTGTTAAGGCTCGCCTTCGCGACCAGTTTCTTATGACTGATCTTGGTCCACTTCGCTACTTTCTTGGGATTGAGATCTCCTCGACCTCTGATGGCTTCTACATCTTCCAAGAAAAATATATTCAGGATCTTCTTGCTCGCGCTGCTCTCGGTGATGAGCGCACGGTTGTGACTCCTATGGAGCTCAACGTTCAGCTTCGTGCCACTGATGGTGACCCTCTTCCTAATCCCACTCGCTATCGTCACCTTGTTGGTAGTCTTGTCTATCTTGCTGTTACGCGCCCTGACATCTCCTATCTTGTCCACATCCCGAGTCAGTTTGTTTCAGCCCCCACCTCTGTCCACTATAGTCATCTCCTCCGTGTTCTCCGATATCTTCGTGGCACGATCTCTCAGCGCCTTTTCTTTCCCCGCTCCAGCTCTCTTGAGCTCCAGGCCTACTCTGATGCTACCTGGGCTAGTGATCCCTCTGATCGACGCTCACTGTCTGCTTATTGTGTCTTTCTTGGTGGCTCTCTCATTGCCTGGAAGACAAAGAAACAGACTGCAGTTTCTCGCTCGAGTACAGAGGCTGAGTTGCGAGCCATGGCGATGTTGACGGCTAAGGTGATCTGGTTACGGTGGTTACTTGAGGATTTTGGTGTGTCTGCTCCTACCTCGACTCCCTTACTGTCCGACAGTACTGGCGCTATCAGTATTGCGCGTGACCCGGTGAAGCATGAGCTCACCAAGCACATCGGTGTGGATGCCCACTTTGTGCGTGCTGCTGTGCAGGATCAGACTCTCGCTCTTCACTATGTGCCCTCTGAGTTACAGTTGGCTGACTTCTTCGCCAAGGCACAGACTCGAGCGCAGCACGGCTTTTTCCTCTCCAAACTCAGTGTTGTTGATCCACCATGAGTTTGAGGGGGGGGGGTTAGATGTGTATAGTTCCTTTTCGGTATATCCCCATTGTATAAGGGGTTTTCTGCACTTTGACCACATGTATATGTAATGGCCTTTGGCCCTCAGGAAATACTAGTTGCTCATTTATCCAACACTGCTTACTTTAATGATGTAGGAGTTTTTTATTTTCTGCATTGTAACTTGAATGGTTTTGTTTAGGTTGTTGATATGTTTGGATGTGGATTACCAGTTTGTACTGCTTCATTCTCCTGGTAACCCATGTTTCTAGATGTTTGAATTGCTATGTTTTGGAATTGGCCTTTTGGTTGCTCTATGTTATAAGCCTCTGGCTTTCTTTTTCTTGCAGCATCGAGGAGCTTGTGAAAGTAAACAGAAATGGACTTCTTTTCTCAACATCTTCGGAGCTTGCAGATGAACTTATGGTGAGGACCACTTTCAGTCTTTATCTTTTACCATTTCATTTCATTGTATGACTACTTGGGTCATTGTTTCAATGCGTTTTAAAATTAGTATAAGTACTTTTCATCATGGCTTTGTTTTAAACATTAGAAGAGACATGAACTAGTACTGCAATTGAAAAATCACGCAGGTGCTCTTCAAGGGATTTCCGGAGGAATGTGACACCTTGAAATCCCTGAAAGATGGTGCCTTGAGTACAGGGTCATCTTCCAAATGGTCAACGGAATGGGAAACCAATGCGCTTCCTTTGGTGAAGCAGGTGAGAGCTCGAACCTGGATTGCTAAATGCACGTTTCACTCACCAGACTAGGCCTTAACTTTTTTCATGTCCAATTCGCAGGTGAATGGCTAAAACACCACAATAATATTGATCAGATGGGCACAAGGATGGTTTTGTTGCCGGCCTGAATATCTGCCAATTCCATAGTTTATAGGTGTACTTATTGTACACTTGAGTGACCAGATGTACATTTGATGGTTGAGGAGATAACATCTGCACGTGCATATATCAGTTTACTCGCTCGCCCCAGTTGCTTCTTGGATCAGTTGCCACCCAAGGGCATAGATAGGTGTTCGTCGTAGCAGAACCTATACCCTCAGGGACCTCTACCCAACCAACCCCAACTGTTTAATGAAAAGGTGTTAAGCTTATGTCCAAGTTGTTTCAGCATGTATAGCTACTGATCCATTAGAGTTTAGCGGCATTTTTTTGTTGTTGTTGTAAGGATCCTGAATTATGTGTCCAGTTACATAACAAAAACAAGGCACTGACAGACATACTGTGACACTGGCATTGAGACCAACTGTCGAAATATGTTGGATACATAACATGTGCATGTACCCAAATAAATTGTACTAGGAGCCCGATTTCTTTTTCATTGTCTTTGCCATCTTGTGAGCTCAGATCTCCAACAGACATCTGGAAAAATTGGGATACATATTATTAGGCTCTCCGTTAGCTTACACTCTGAATCTGTTCTGATCCATTTACTTCCTTGTTCCTCCCCCGTCGCTTTGCCTCTCCAAGGCAAATGCGTCGTTCGGTACCAGTTGATCATCGGCCAAGTTATCGCTCGGTATGTCATTAGAGCAACTTCAAGAGCTACCCTAAAGAACTTCTTGTAAAATCACTTTTACGGGATGACCGTGAAATTTAAGGGAATCTAACTGACACCTACTTCCTCCGTCCTGGAATAAGTGTTTTTCATTTAGTACAACTTTACTTTTCTCAGTTCTCCTAAACTCTTCCTGTGAATTCTGTTTTCCTCTTCTGTTATCTCATAAACAAGCATACAAATGGATAACACATGTATGTACCATAAACAAAATAATGCAAACAATATTATTTCCTATAGACATACTTGATACTAATTTCAAAACCACAACTTATGCAGTTTGACATTTTGACTCAACGTTCATAGTCAAATTCGAACAGAACAATATCTGGTAATCAATTGAAAGTTCAAACATACGATATATGGTTCTTGAGATAAAGGGCATGAACAAATAAAGCATAAATAGTTGAAAGACGACTGCCAGGACTTGGTCCTGATGGCGTGGTCATGGCGGCGCTGAAAAGCGACAGGCGGCGGCGGCGGCGTTCGTGGCGGCAGGTCCACTGTTGTCCATGGCTAGCCGACGCGTCCTTTTGCAGATGTGACTCCGACCCCAGTGTGCTCTGGGAGTTATGTACCTCCAGCTCCTTCGGCTTGCCAGCATCCTGGCAGCTCTGGCCACGGCAGCCCGGATCTGTGTTCCCCTAGAGATCCTGGCTCGTCTGCGCTGTCGACTGTCGTCGCATCTCCTATGCCGGTTGTCTCTGCCCTATCGCCTCCACAACCTTGTCCACTCCCAGACCCCATCCTTTTGTCAGATTTATTGATCGCGTGTCCGACGGCACTAGATGCCACCCTTCGACAGGGAGCATGACTCCCCTTCCTATTATGGCTGTTTTCGACCAACGATCTGGCCTCCTTTTCTCCAGATCCAGATATGGCGGCTTTGGGATTGCTCGAACTCATGCCAAGGTGAAATCCCTGCTCGGCTTGCCGATGCTAGCAGTGGCGACACCTGCGAGTCTCTTTCCCTTCCCGGAGGCGCTGACATGGCTTTTATATGTGACCCTCTTCGAGCGTCGGGGAAAACCCTATATCCGGTTCTACATATGAGACGACAAAGATATCTTGGCGTCGTTCACCTTGTTGAAGGCATTGTTTTGTTCAATCGCGACGTCTCCGGTGTTGGATTTGGAGATGTTGGTCATCGTGTCTGGTTCGGGCTGCTTCTCTAGGCGCAGGCATCCGGGGCACATTGCACGACTTCTTCAGTGCTTCTTCATGGCTTCCACCTTCGACCCGATGGGGTCCTGTGGCCCACTTGCCGATCTTTAGACGTTTAGGTGGGATACATTGATCCTTTCGGGTTCAGATTCATGGTCGCGCCGCGGAGGGCCTAGTGATGGTTGTGACATCTAGGTTCTCTAAGTTCTATCTCATCGCCTTCCATAGCTTTAGTCTGTGCTAGGCGAGTTTAGTTGTGTTATTTTCTTTGTGTGGGCCAAGCATCTCACGTCCTCTACTCCAGGGCATCATGCTCACGCTTTTTTGCGTTCGTGCCATGTATTGTATCCTCTCTTGTACCTATTCTAACTTCTTCTATCAACGAAAGGATATGTAAGAATTGCGTATTCACAGAAAACACAAAGAATACACCATCCGAGTAAGTCATATTATATGTTTGACCCAAAATAGAATTACCTTGGGCTTACTATATATATCTTGTTTGAACATGGGAGCTTTAGCTCTATGAAGAAAAACACCAGCACACACCTAAACTAGCACTAACAACCAAAAATCCTTTTTACCCAAACAACTAAAACTCTTCCACGCAGGAAAGTGAGAGAAAAATCTTCCATAAGAAAGGAAAGAAGAACATTTTAGGTGCAGTGAATTTATTTGTATTTCCCCTGAGTGTTTGTGTTGAATTATCAATTTATAATGACCCCGTTTCTTTTTTCTTAGTGAATAAAGAATTGTTTTTTTAGAGAGACCAACACGATTTTTATTTATTTTTGAGCCTAACACGATGCGCAGCAAGGGCACAAAGCTGCTACGGCTCTTTCGGCCCACGTCCATCTCTCGTCCTTCCTCAATAGAGCAAACGCGAGCCCACTAAAGCTAACCGCGCACCTCCCGTGACCGGCTCCCGTCACGCTGCTGCGCTGCAGCTGCTGTGCGCTTCGGTTTTTAGTCCCACCTCGCCCAGCCGAGGAGCATCGAGAGGGAGAGCTTGCTATAAGAGGAACGCGAGGTGCGACGTTGTTCCATACTTACCTGGACGGGGTCGACGGGCGATCAAGAAGGCCCGTGGCCTGGGTCAATGGCCCACATTGCACTTGGTGGGTGCGTTGGCCCATCATCTCCCCAAGTGGGAGAGTGAATGTCATAATTTGTGGTAGAGGGGGTACGCGTTCGCGCGGCCCCTGCCAATTCTTCAAATTAAATCTTGGTCCCTGGCTTGCATACGAACTGGTTTTCCATTCTAGTCCCTGATCTGAGTTAATCTGTTTAACTGTTACGGGAACCCACGTTCGGTTAGTGTATTTCTCTGAGCAGAGAAAATAAGATTTCAGTAATAGACGGCTCTGATCCAAAAAATCAGCATGCAGGTCCTTGGTCTGCACAGCGAGCAGGGCACAATCTCTTTCTCTTCTTCTAAGATAACATGATGATTAAATCCAGAACAAGAGTACAGAGGCAGCAAGGTATCTACTGTAACTGTAAACGGCACGCTCACATTCAGAACTGAATTGCTAGAAGCAGCAAGGAGCTGGCGACGGAGAGAGTACTTTGGGCATCCAAGTCACCGCGGCGCGGCAGAAACAGCAAAGCTCCACTATGCTAGCAACACCTTGCGTTGCATATTGCGTTCTGGATGCAGCTGCGAGCTGTCCACTTCGAGACCTGGAAAGTGATGGCACAAGCGTTGTGCGGCAAGCGTGTAGATAAATTGTTTTGATACAACACATTATTTTAGTTCAATTGTTTACAACACTTTCTCTAAGGGAATTGTTCACAACATTTTGGTGAGCTGATGCACAGTAAGAACTCACGATAACCAATATCTAACAGAGTGGAACACGTTAACAGCAGCACGAGAAGGCAAAACAAGCTCACAACTTGGGCACTGATGGACCCTAAAAAAAAAAAAAAAAACTTGGCACTGATGAGGAAAATCATGTAGGGCTTGTTGAGAACACATGAATTTCAGAGGAAAAAGGTTCAAAAAACTTTCGGTAGCAGCACAACAGTGGGTTTCGATTCAGGCGTCGTTCCCCTGAAGATTTGGCATGGGCAGGAAGCCGCTGAAGGCACTTGACATGAGTTTCCTGAACGGCCTATGCTTTGACTATCCCACTGTTCGGGGGCCTCCAGAAAAACAAGATGACTATTTTCTTTTATAAAGATGGGTCACGCGCCCCCCATTTTCATTATGGAAATGGAGTCTTTTACAGAAAAGAACAGCATCAATTTACATCTCTGATCATACCATATCAGGGGCGCCAAAAGAAAAACATTAAAACAGCACCTGATCACCACCAGCACCAACACACCAACAACACTTTGCAAATCCTACCAGAGAAACAGCTTCTTCTTTATATTTCATTCACTCACAGAAGTTGAGATGAGCACAGAAGAGGATGTTAGATTTTTATGCGCCTCGACACACTAAATCTTGTACCTCGACCCAGTTAAAATTCTGAAATCTCAAAAGCCCACTTAAATTCCATGGCAGTTAGATAGCTCTCTCTTTGGACATGTGCCGTTGGTCCATACGCATATGTGCTAGATGTTCCTAGTTTATCCTATGAGATTTGCCATGTCTGTAATCTTATGATAACACTAATTTGGATTAAGCTTAAACAAAATCTGCTCAATTTCCTAACAATTAAAAAACCTTATGTGTTTAGGCAATTTTTCGTTGATTGGCTTTGCTGTTGTGCTGAAACTAAGCCCGTTTACGGGTACTCACTTCAAGATATGGCGGACCAAAACCATCTTGTAGCTCGCCGCTATGAACGTGTAACGAGTTTCGGCTGGCACTCCAACTGGATCGCTTACACTTGAACAAGAGAAAACATTCTTGGAGGACACCGTAATCTTTGTGGGTGTCGTCATAAGTGTTCTTGGTGACAGGCTCGTCGATGCATATTTCCATATGCGAAATGCCAAAGAACTGTAGGATGCATTTGAATCGAAATTCGGCACCATTTTAGAGCAGCTCAATGACTGCAAAATGGTTGAGAACTGTTCCGTGGTCGAATAAGCTCATGAGCCGCAGTCAAATGACAAAGGAACTCGAGCTCCTTAAGTGTGTGTTGCCCGACAAGTTTGTTACCATGAGTGATGCTAAGCTTCCTTATTCATGGAGGAACTTTGTCACTTCTCTGAAACACCAAAGACAATAGATGCTTGTTGAGAGTCTCATTGGATATCTGGATGTTGAAGAGAAGGCGAAAGCAAAGGACACAATGGCGGAGCTACGTTGAAAGCTGCAGGGGCCATGGCCCCCAACTTTGATAAAATATGTGAAATTATTTTTTTGGACTGAAAGATTAGGGGAAAGAGAGCCTTTTGCCCACTCAAACATCCATATTTATGTCCACCCCCTCCCAAAAGAATCTTACCTAGCTCCGCCAGTGAAAGGACACATGAGCTAAAGGAGCAGAGGGTCATTCTGCTGTCAATGTTGTGAATAAAAATGCCCACAAGATCAAGGAAAAGAACAAAGTCTCCAAGACTACTAGCTTTAAGAAGAATGTGAATGAAATATGCCCTATAGGCAATAATAAATGTTATTATTTGTTTATCATGTTTGCTATTAAAGTTTATTTTATGTGCTATAATTGCAATGATTCTCGGGTCTGCTATAACCACAAGGCTCATAGGAAAACCCATGTACATGTATGTAATAAGAAACGGTAAATATATTCCTAGTCTCGCCTCTAAGATTAGATCAAATGTTGCATGATGATTCTGTTTTCTTATCATGGCCATAGTTAACCAGGATGTCGACAACTTTAATGACACATTGTTGGAAGAACACATGTGTTGAATAGACTCAACCGGTTGATATACTTCGAGATCACGTCGTTTTTTTAGTTATGAGTATAATCTCTCAATATATTAACATTTGCATAATTTCTTAGACCATGAGAGTGTTGAGTATCTTCATGTCGGACAATGTACTTTGGGGTTCATCAAACGTCAACCTTAACAGGGTGATCATAACAGTAACTTTTATGTGCATCGGAAAAATATGACAAGTGACTGGATAGCTTGAGACTAGGATTTGCTCATCTAACGATGAAGAATATTCTTAGCTTATTATTTCCTGTTAAGTTGAAAGCTATTCATGGTCTTGTATGTTTCAAAGGTGCAAAAACATGAGGTACCTTAGTTAAAAAAACTGCCTAGAAAATTATCCAGACTTTCTGACCATAACCATGATTATTCCCCATTTTTACCATTCAAAAAAGTATGTTTTTCAAACCCTTTGCAAAATACATGAGGCTTTTCTAGATTACTCCAGATCCAAAAAACATTGTATTGCTAAAACCAATTTAGATTGGAATGGAGGTTTGAGCTAGAAGTGGGTTATATTCCTGAAAATCTATAGGGGGACTTCTCATATATAGAGGAAGCGATAAATTTTCTAGGATTTCTCAAGGACATATATTATTGTATTGTTTTTCTGGAGCATTTTAAAGCACTGGGAAGGTATAAAATCACCCTCAATTTTACAATTAAACAAAAATGATGCTCATGTAAAGATCATGATGCACAATCAACTCCTAACTCTATTTCCTAAGCTTGGGTTGTCTCAACCTAGGCCATTATGGCATTTCTAGATCTCACCCAAAGAGTGATAAACATCATCTTGGCTCCAAATGCACCCTTTGTATGATTTATGGGAGAGTCGCAAATATGCTCTCCTCTTTCTGAATGTATGTTTGGGGTTCACCGACGTGAGATTGCAAACAATGTTTAGTTTGTGAAAGCATCATCATTCTCTGCTCCACCTCATGGTCAATCTCATCCATGTACGGTGAAGCGATTGGGTTATATCTAATCTTTGTGACTTAAATAAAGAATAACGTTCTTTTTCCTGCTAGACAGGGTATTTCGTCCAACTCTGTGTACATTTCCCATATGCGTCTCTGTTTTGATCCCCCCCCCCTCCTTTCTTTGGTTTTTATTGGGTTTTCTTGAAAATTGTCTTAACAGTCCCACCTTTACTGGCTTATACCAAACTCGCAAAAGGACCCATGCGTTGCGACAATTTTTTTTTCATAATCTCCAATGGCCATGGCCATAACTTGCTACATCACCAGATACACTATCACTCTCAGTTTCGTAAAATCATGAACAATTTTTGAATCATGAAATTAAAAAAAATCATGAACATTTTCAAATTCATGAACACTTTTACAATTTTTCAACCTAAAATCAAGAACATTTTGTGAATTCATGAACATTTTATACTACTTGCAAATTTTTTTTAAAAAAGATATGATTTTTATAAACAATTTTCTTGAATTGGCGAACATTTCTAGAATCGACGGACTTTTTTTGGAAATTGGTGGAACAATTTTTGAAATTCACAAACATTTTTTTGATTTAACGAATATTTTTTGAAATGCATGAGCATTTTTTGAATCAGCAATTGTTTTATGACTGAATAAACTATTTTGTAACTCAATAACCATTTTTGAATTTTTAGGATATTTTTCCTTTCATGAACATTTTTCAAATCGGCAAAATTTTGTACAGTTTCATTAACATTTTTAATACACAAACTTTAAAAACCATGATTTATTTTTGAACATTTGTTTTCAAAATTTCAAACAATTATCGAATAAGCAAACATTTTTGACAAAATCGTGGACCTTTTTTGAATCCACAAACACTTTATGATTTATTGAAAATTTATTTTAAAATACTCATTTATTTAATTTTCGGAATTTTTTAAAGTCCCAAATTACTTAAGGTAGAAAACACGAAAACAAGAAAGAAAAATAAAAAAATTAGTTAAAAAAAGGTCACCCGGACATGGACCGGCCCAAATGGGCACCCTGCTTCTCCCAATGCGGAGCGCGGTATAAGAGGACCCACTGTATGGGGCGGCCTAGACGGGGGATTCCCCTGTGTAAAATATTTCTATCGCTTATAGGTGACATTGGTGGGTAAATTCTGTAACTTTGGGGGCAATTTCTGTGGCGTACCGCCAGAAGCAGTAGCCCTTTATTATTTGCTCTAGATAAAATGAGGTTTATTTTGGTAAGCTAATAAATTATTAACAAATAAGTGATTTCTATTTTTTCTTGAACACGGTACAATCCAAGTCACTCGCGTACACAAGCATACACTCATTCATATGAACGAACGCACGCACACCCTACTCCTATGAACACCAAAGACTGAAAGTGCGTTATATCGACTAGAGGGGGGTGAATAGGCGATTTTTATGAATTCTTCACTGAGGAAATTGCTGGTGAGGAAATTTCATAGCGAAGAACTACTTGCAGCGGAATAAGTACTCAGAAGTAAACATAACAGGATACAAGCATAGTCATCATGATGAAATGAAGACTAACACAGAGTACGGAAAGCGTAAACACAGGATAACAAGATGAAGACAAACAGACTGAAGAAATTGAACTGAGGAATTTGTGAAAGTCTTCAGTCAAAGTCTTCAAGCACAGATATGAACAACATTCAACACAGTAATGAGGAAATGAAAGAGTTGAAGAAATAGAACCAGTTAGTTGGTGAAGACAATGATTTGGTAAACCAGTTCCAACTGCTGTCTCAGTTGTACGTCTGGTTGGAGCGGCTGAGTATTTAAACTCGAGGACACACAGTCCCGGACACCCAGTCTCTGAGCCGCAACTCAGGACACCCAGTCCTCACCGTATTCTCCTTGAACTAAGACCACACAGGCCTCGTCCAATCACTCGTGGTAAGTCTTCAGGTGACTTTCAAACCTTCATAGACTTGGTCACTCGGCGATCCACAATTCCTCTTGTATGCTCTAGACCTTGACGCCTAACCGTCTGGAAGAAGCACAGTCTTCAAAGGTAACAAGCATCGAATCCACGCAGGATCAATTTCTTCAGTGATGCTCAATCACTTTGGGTTTGTGGGGGGTTGGTTTTGGGATTTTCCTCACTTGATGATTTTCGCTCAAAGTCCTCGGAGGATGGGTTGCTCTCAAATGACAAGTGTCAAGTTCTCTCGGAGCAGCCAACCAGCTAGTGATTGTAGGGGGCGGCTATTTATAGCCTAGGGAGCAGCCCGACATGATAAGACATAAATGCCCTTCAATGATATGACCGTTAGGTGGATAAGATATTTTGGACAGCCGGCGCGTAGCACAGCAACGGGCGGAAATTTGACTCTCAAATTCCTCAGGGCTATCATGTTCCTCACTGTGTAGGCAATTCGCACTGGCGAATTCCTAACTCCTCAGTCAGAGCAAAGTCCTCAGTGACCAGAAGAACTGCGTCTCTGTCACTGAAGAAATGGACTGAACTGTATGAGATTTCCAATGGCTTCACTCGAAGGGATTGGTAGGTGTAGGATTTTGAGTTGAGCATCACATGGAAATTTTTCCTTAGTATTTCCTCGACCCCCTTTAACAGTACGGTGTTTCCTATGACTCAAGAAAGAGAAAATGAAACTATGAAAGCAAAAGTCTTCACGCTTCATATTCCTCAAATGAATATCAAGTCTTCAAGGTCACACCAATTTCTTCACTTTCAAAGTCTTCAGAAAGTCTTGAGAATATCAAAGTCTTTAGTCGAAGAACTTCATTTTTAGGGGTCGACTTTCTCTGTAAATATCAAACTCCTCATAGACTTATAGACCTGTGTACACTCACAAACGCATTAGTTACTTAACCTATAAGTCTTCAATACACCAAAATCACTAAGGGGCACTAGATGCACTTACAATCTCCCCCTTTTTGGTGATTGATGACAACACAGGTTAAGTTTTCAACGGGGATAAACATATGAAGTGTAAATACTGATATTGAGGAATTTGATTGCAAGATATAGAAGAACTCCCCCTGAATATGTGCATAGTGAGGAATTTGCTTTTGAGGAATGCACATTTGAAGAATCGAATCATGGAGATCTCCCCCTATATCTTGTAATTCATACACGCATTTGATATATTATATGAAGAATTTGAAATGCATGATGAAATATGGTGCCTGATGAGATTCAGCATGCGTGCAATAATATTAACGAGGAATAAGCATGCGGAATAGCACATCAAAAGTTTCAGAGCTCAGTGCATCAAAAGCATCAGAGCACGACCAAAAGTATCAAGGCACCATCGGATTTAAGATTACAACTCGATCCAATAAAAGTTTCGGAAGAACGAGAGTTGTAACTTAACAAAACGCCCATAATATAAACCCGCTTGAAGACTAACTCAGATTTCTCCCCCTTTGTCATCAAATGATCAAAAGGGTCGAAACTGAGGACTAACGCCCCTGAAGATTTTCAAGTCGATGGAGGAGCGCCAGCGTTGTCGGGGTTGTTTGTTGAAGTAGGGCCTGCCGTAGTGTCGTCCAAATCTGCATGTTCATCAGTTTCACGCGATGAAGAATAAGAACTGGCCACCAGATCAGGAACTTTGACTCTCTTGAATTTCTTCGGAGGTGGTGCAGACCAGTCAAATGCTTCCTGGAGACCCATAGTCTTTTCTTCCGCGGAATATACATGAGTGAGAACAGCCCAGGTGCGGTTGAGGGTTTCATGAAGGTGATACTGATTTTTTCTTCACTGCATTATGGGTTGAGGTCATGTTGTGAAGAATTGCAGCAAATTGACGCTTCACCCATTTGTGATTGCGATCAACCATCTGATGAAGACTGAGGAGTAACTCACGGTCAGTCATCACCCTGGGTGCTGTTGCTTGAGGCTTTTGCTTAGCTGAGGTATTTGCGGCAGTGTCATGTGTTGCAGAATCGTCATTGGTGGAGTAAGATGTAGCTAGACGGAATTGACCATCCAATGGACGAGTGCCTTCATCAAGCACAACAGCTGCCTTGCCCTTATCATCAGATGATGAAACTGGTCGCTTGAGGACTTCAATGGGCGGCAAGTAGCTACCATGGTTCAGAGTGTCAGCCTTGTAATTAAGTGAAGATCTTGCCCTTATGAATCTCATAATCCAAGGCGCATAGGGCTTCAGCTCAAAAGGTGACATTGCAACATTAGCCAGAGTCCTCATGAAGAAATCATGGAAGTTGACGGGAACGCCATGAATGATGTTGAAAAGCATGTTCTTCATGATGCCAACGACATCTTCATCATTTGAGTCGTGGTCTTTGATAGGACTCATTGTCTTCGTCAGGATTCGATAGACAGTCCGAGGCACATACAGCAATTCCTTGACGAGGAATTTGGTTCGAGGGGCCTGCCCTGGCTTCAAAGGCTTCATGAGCACTTATAATGATCAGTCAGTTCGCGGTCGGTGTAAATGCAATGTGCACTGTCATGGGGAGGATCAAGAGGAAGGACACGAAGCAATTCAGTTGTTGGTGCCTTGTAGTGAGTGTTTTCTGTCATCCAATCCAGCACCCATGAATTGACATCTTCAGCTCTTCGGTGATATGCAAAGTGGCATAGAACTGAAGAATGAGTTCTTCATTCCAATCACAGATATCAGTGCAGAAATTCAGGAGTCCTGCATCGTGAATGACTCAGAGTACTGGCTCGAAGCACGGCAGAGATTCCATATCCACATGAGGAATATGCTCATGATCGAAGATTTTGTCCTTGTCAAAGAGCACTGAGGAATAGAAGTTCGCTTGAGTAGCAGTCCAGAATCGTCTTTTCCTTATGCGAGCAGAGTCATATGGATTGTAATCAGTGAACACATGCTCAGAAAATAAGTCTTCAGCCTTGAATTTTTGCTTGCTCGAGAACGGATTCTTCGGTTTGGGCAGAGGAATGTCAGTGATTTGCAGCACAACCTCAGGAATCGCGATCTCAGGTGCTTCAGGCTGAGGAATTTCTGGTTCCTCTTCTTGTGCAGTTTGGGGATCAGCAGCAGGTTCTTCAGCACTAGCGGCTGGAATTTCTTCATGAACAGACGATGTGGGATGAGTTTCTTCAGAGCCCATTTGAACAGTTGTAGCCGGGGACTGAGGAATTTGTTGAATGGGGGTGAAGAGAGGAGTATTGGGATGCTGACATTCCCAAAAGTCATCGCTCATCACTGGAGTAGTGCATCCAATATCCACATCTTCTTCTTCTTTTTCAATTTCCTCAACACCAGCCTCTTCAGCTGTGAACTGAGGCATGGGTGAGGAAACGACTGGCGGTGAAGGGAATGTTTCCACTTCAATTTCTTCATCAAACTGTTCTGAGGTAGCAACAGAGTGATTTTCTTCATCAGATCCGCTTGGGATCTTGTAGTCTTCTCCATAAGGAACAATTTCCTTAGACGACATGGAGGAAATGGGAACGGCATCAATGGAATTTTCAAGCGAGCTGGTCATTGGCTTCATTTTCTTCGCGGCCGAAGAATTTGACGCAGCTGATGCCTTCCTCTTCTTCACTGCAGCTCGCTCTGCAGCCTTTGTCTTCTTCACTTCATAGGCAGAAGGAAGAATTGGAGTTGGTGTTGGCGCAGGAGGAGCTGAGGACTGTGGTTCAGTTTCTTCAGGCGCAACTGGTGTAGTTGCCCTGATCTCTTCAATTTCTTCAGGCGCACCACTAGTGGATGCCCTGGGAATTTCTTCAGCGGCTGGAATGGAGTCATCAGCCCTGGAACTTGTATTCTCATCAGCAGGCTGAAAGTCATCAGTAGTGCTGGCATGTTCTTCAGCAGGCTGAGCAGAGTCTGTAGCCTGAGGATTTTCTTGTTGCGATGGGGCTGCAACAGTTGTCATTTTCTTCGTCAAATTGACGAATCTCACTTTGGCTCCTTGCCAATAAGCATTGTAATCATCGAAATCTTTACTGAGGGCTTGGATTTCAGATTGAGCTTTGAGAAGCTCTTCAGGAGTCAGGTTGACGATGTTCTTCTTCAGAAGCTTCCCCTTTCGGGCTTGTGCTCTCTTTATCTCACGAGCCTTTTCAAACTTCCATTTCTCTTGAGAGATGAAATGGGTCAGCATATGACTTTGACCAGGAGTCAGAGGCAGATCAGGCATGGGAGTGTTTGGATCCTGATGCCATAAGTCGATGAAGTCAAGGATCTTCTTCGGATCCAAAAGCAGAGGCACAGTTGTTCCTTTGGCTCTAGCGGCCTTTGCCAGTCTGTCTCTGATGATTTCTGCAAGTTCTTCATCAGAAGCCTCGTCATTAGAGGGCACTTGGAAAGCAACCTGTTTCTTTCTTGGACTTGGCCGAGGACCGCGTCCAGCTGTTGCTTTTGTCTTCAGCAGAGTGGGGCCTGATGAGGACATTGGTGCAGCTGAGGAACTTGCTGAGACACCAGAAGCAATCGAGAAACCCTGAGTCCTTTGACATGTAGCCAGATGCACAGGAGTTGAGGACTTGGAGGGAGCTGCTGAGGACTTTGGTGGAGCAACAGTAGACTGAGGAATTTGCCGTGAGGGCGCGGCTGAGGAACTGGGCCGTGAGGGCACTGATGGTGAAGCACTTGGCTTGCGAGCAGGCTTCTTCGGCATTGATTTCCTCGGCTTGACCGAGGTCTCAGCGGCAGCAGCAGCAGCAGAGTCCTCATTGAATTTCCTCACTACCTCCTTGGCCTGTCTTGCCAGTTTTGCTTGGCGCCTAGACCATTCTTCAGGAAAGTCTTCACCATGCTTGATGCTGGTGGGGTCAGCGACTTGGCCAGGTGCCAATGGAGCTCTTGGGCATGGAGGGTTTAAGGCGAATTTCTTCATGTACTTTGGAGTAACATAGCGATATTCCCTCCATTCTCGTGCCCATCTTCGTTCTATCCTCTGAATGCGCACTTTGCGCTGATTTTTGTTCTCTTTGCCAAATTTGGCTTCATCAGGTGTGCAATAATCTTTGTATATTTCATCAGGGATTTCGAAGGCAGTCATGACCTCCGGTTTCTTTCCTCCTTTCTGCGGTCTCTTTCCTTCTGCCATTTTCTTCAGATGAGGAATTTGAACAATAGAACACTCTGAAGAAGTATGCGGTTTTTCTTTGAGGAACGCTGCAAATGAGTTAAGTTGATGAGAACCTAGTGATTCAGCAGCGGACATGAGTACCTGTGAACAGATTGTAGGTGCGAGGAATTTGGAGAGGTCATATGCGTTCTCAGAAGATTTTTCAAAAAGACAAGTTTTGAGGAATTTGACCAGTTGAGCCTTGAGGAATTTCACTAAGCGTTCTTGTCTTAGGTTCCAGAGTTGTACAGATTGAAAATCCGCACAATTGAGGAATCTTGAAGAAATGAGTGCTTAGAGAGATGAATCAAGAGCATACAGTGTGTGAGGTGTTCATATGTGAATATTTGAAGAATAAAACACCTTTGAAGATTTTCAGAAAAGTTTGAGAATCAAGGCGAGTAATAGAAGTGACTTTTAATTACCCGAACTGAAGAACACGACGAACAGAGATGAACCATGGTGAAGTTCGTCACGTTAGATCTCCCACGCCCTAACTTGGCAGAGGGAGATAGCTACGGCGGCGGCGGAGTGAAGATTTCCGCAGCCGGCGCGAGTACGACGGCGACGAGGTCGAGGCAGTGAAGCTCTTCCTCACCGACGGCGATGGAGTAGCGGCGGCGCTAGGGTTTGAGGAGAGCTCGAGCGAGAGACAGCGACCGAGCGGAGTAAATGAAGTAAGGAAGGGAGAGGGGTATTTATAGCCACGGTAAAAACTGTTCGCCCGAAGATTTTGGGACGAACATGCCCCTGCCCTTTCTTCTTCACGCGACATGTGTCACCCACATACTGTGCAGATGAGATCGTGTAAGATCGTGGGTGAATAAACTAATGCATCGTGGGATGCGGAACGGCTTGAGCGGTAAAACCGAAAATCTGGATAAGATTTGTTTTAAAAAATTCGTTCGCAATTTCTTCAGCTGACAAGGACACAGTGAAGACTTTGAACGAGTTTCAATCAGAACGCACATGAAGAATTTGTGAATAGATTGGGTTGAGTATAGCATAGAGGGGGAAGGGTCCGATCACATTCACTTAGCAGAAATCGCAACTTGAAGAAATAGCAATAAGTGAATGCTGTAGAGGACATAAACTCACATATATATATATATATAGCCAATGAAGAAAAACGACGGAAACATTGAAGATTTTGCAAAGTTGAAGAATTTGTAAGACTGAAGAATTTCAAAAATGAGGAAAAACTCAAATTGAAGATTTTCAACTTTTGTGGTGGCGTAACCCACTGTATAAGAATGATGATTTCAGACACCGCGTACAATTGTCGTAGGGTTCTAAGAATCAAATTCTTCATTAATTTCTTCACACTTAGAGTGTTATTCTTCATTGATTGAAGAAAAACGTTTCTTCATGTGTTGCACATCTAAGTCATCAATTCTGCATAAGGGTTAGGATGTGTGTCCTTTTCAAAGAACATTCGAAGATTCTAAGATATTTAGCTCACACCGCAACTTTCTAAATCTCTTCTCATCCAAGGGCTTAGTGAAGATATCAGCTAGTTGTTCTTCAGTCTTCACATGCTCGATGGAGATATCGCCCTTCAACACATGATCACGAAGAAAATGATGACGAATCTGGATGTGCTTAGTCTTCGAGTGCTGAACTGGGTTGTGAGCAATCTTGATGGCACTCTCATTGTCGCAGAGGAGAGACACATTCTTCACGTTGACGCCATAGTCCTTGAGGGTTTGCTTCATCCAAAGCAGTTGAGCACAGCATGAGCCAGCAGCAATGTATTCAGCTTCAGCAGTAGACAGTGATACGCAGTTCTGTTTCTTCGAGGACCAACAGACCAAAGATCGTCCGAGGAAATGACAAGTACCAGATGTTGACTTGCGTTCCACACGATCACCAGCATAGTCAGAGTCAGAATATCCAATGAGATCAAAAGCAGAGCCCTTGGGGTACCATAATCCTAGTGTTGGTGTGTGAGCTAGATATCGAAGAATATGCTTCACAGCCTTATGGTGTGATTCCTTCGGTGCAGCTTGAAATCGGGCACACATGCAAACACTAAGCATTATATCTGGCCTAGATGCACATAAGTACAATAAGGAACCAATCATGGAGCGATATACCTTGTGATCGAAGTCAGTACCATTTTCATCAGTGCATAGATGGCCATTTGTGGGCATAGGAATTTTGACGCCTTTGCAATCTTGCATGCCAAATTTCCTCAGTACATCCTTGAGGTATTTCTCCTGAGATATGAATATGCCATTGCGCTACTGACGAATTTGAAGACCTAAGAAGAATTTCAACTCTCCCATCATAGACATTTGATATTCTTCACTCATCATATAGGCAAATTCATCACTATACCGTTGGTTAGTACAGCCAAAGATAATATCATCAACATATATTTGGCACACAAACAGTTCACCATCATATGATTTAGTAAAGAGAGTAGGGTCGAGTGAACCGGGTGTGAAGCCATTCTTCACGAAGAATTCCTTCAATGTATCATACCACGCCCGAGGGGCTTGCTTGAGGCCATAGAGGGCCTTATTGAGTCTGAAGACTTTGTCAAGATTCTTGGGATCTTCAAAACCTGGGGGTTGAGCAACATATACTTCTTCCTCAAGCTTACCATTGAGGAATGCACTTTTCACATCCATTTGATATAAGATGATATCATGATGGTTAGCATAGGCAAGTAAAATGCGAATAGCCTCAAGTCTAGCAACAGGTGCAAAAGTTTCATCGAAATCAATTCCTTCAACCTGTGTGTAGCCTTGAGCTACTAGTCGTGCCTTATTCCTCACCACAAGGCCATTTTCATCTTGCTTGTTGCGGTAGATCCACTTTGTGCCAATGATATTATGCTTGCGAGGATCTGTGCGATTGACCAATTCCCAGACATTGTTCAGCTCGAACTGATGTAATTCTTCTTGCATAGCCTGAATCCACTCCGGCTCCAGAAATGCTTCATCTACCTTAGTGGGCTCTGTGATAGAGACAAAAGCATAGTGCCCACAAAAGTTAGATAAGTGTGAGGTTTTTGAGCGTGTGAGAGGACCTGGTGCGCTAATGTCATCGATGATCTTCTCCACTTGCACTTCTTTTGCAATGCGTGGATGAGTTGGTTGTCGCTGAGGATTTTGATCAGCATTTTCTTCAGCACCATTTTCCTCATCATGTTCTTCAGGTGCATCAGCTCGACGTTCTTCATGAACAGGAATGAATTCTTCAGCATATTCTTCAGTAGGAATGACATCCTCAGTTGCCTTGAGCTTGATAGCATCCTCAGGTGCTGGTTCATCTAACACAGAAGGTAGGTGCTCTCGTTGCGAGTCATTAGTTTCATCGAACCGCACATCTACAGTGTCAACAATCTTGTAAAGAACAATGTTGAAGACTCTGTAGGTGTGCGAGTCCTTTCCGTAACCAAGCATAAAGCCTTCATGTGCTTTCGGTGCAAATTTAGAGTTGTGGTGAGGATTTCTAATCCAACATTTAGCACCGAAGACTTTGAAATAACTCACATTGGGTTTCTTGTCAGTGAGGAGTTCATAGGCAGTCTTCTTGAAGAATTTGTGAAGATATACTCTGTTGATGATGTGGCAGGCAGTATCAATTGCATCAATCCAAAAACGCTGAGGCATTTTGTATGCATCAAGCATAGTGCGAGCCATCTCAACAAGAGTTCTGTTCTTGCGCTCCACGACGCCATTCTGCTGAGGAGTATAGGGAGCAGATAACTCATGAGTAATACCAAGTTCATCAAGATAAGCATCAAGACCAGAATTCTTGAACTCAGTTCCATTATCACTTCTGATATGCTTGATCTTCACACCAAAGTTGGTTGAAGCCCTCGAGGAAAATCGTTTGAAGACTTCCTGCACTTCATGTTTGTAAGTAACAATGTGTACCCATGTATATCGAGAATAATCATCAACAATGACAAAACCATATAAAGATGCATCATTAGTGACTGCTGAATAATGATTAGGTCCGAAGAGGTCCATGTGAAGCAATTCGAATGGACGGGTAGTGGTCAAGATAGTCTTCGCTGGATGCTTAGCCTTGGTCATTTTTCCGGCTTCACATGCTCCGCATAAGTGATCCTTGAGGAATTTGACATTCTCAATGCCAATGACATGCTTCTTCTTCGCAAGCGTGTTCAGATTCCTCATGCCTGCATGACCAAGTCGTCGATGCCATAGCCAGCCTTCTGAAGCTTTTGCAAGTAGACACACGGCTGGTTGTGGTCCTGTAGAGAAATCAACAATATACAGATCTCCTCTCCTAAAGCCTTCGAAGACTTTGGAATTGTCAGCTTCCATAATCACAACACAGCGATATTTGCCGAAGACAACAACCATATCAAGATCACAAAGCATTGAGACTGACATGAGATTGTATCCTAAGGACTCAACAAGCATGACTTTGTCCATGTGCTTATCCTTAGAGATAGCAACCTTACCAAGACCCAATACCTGACTTTTGCCTTTGTCAGCAAGGATGATATGCTTCAGAGGTGATGGTGATAAGGGAGCATCCATCAATAGATTCTTGTCACCAGTCATGTGATTTGTACATCCACTATCGAGGACCCATTCAGTGGTTTTGGGTTGATCATCCTGCAGATGAATTAGTGTAGCTTAAAATCTCATATGCTTCATCAGTGAAGAATATGATATCAAGTTCATCAGATGAATTTCATCAAGCAGTAAACAGATATAGCAGTATGAGGACGTGTGAAATGAAAGTTCATTTCATCATGATTCGCCTGCGTCCTTTCAGGCATTTTCGTCAGGTCCCCAGCAAATTCTTCAGACGTTTAGAGCACGTCTGGAGACCTGACCCTGCAGAAGAGATTAGTTCTTTTTCTTCACCACCCACATCTGGAGGGGTGGCAAAGAGTTCATCATTCTGCGAGCACCATATGAGAAGGGTGGCAAAGATGCCAAACCATTTCGTTTCACATAAGAGGGGTTAGGGTAAGCATATGAATAAGCAGAGTAATTCTTCGAGGACTTATGAACATAATGGTTTGAAGAATAATGCACATATTCATAGCCCTTAGCTCTACCCTGAGAGACAGAGTTGTTAGCACGATGATAATCATATGAGGACTTTGATCCTGTTGAGGAATTTGATCCATATGAAGAATTTGGTCCATATGAAGAATTTGATCTGGGGTTCCTGTTCTTCATAGGTGGTGTCATGAGGACATTCACCTGAAGACTTTCAACACAACTTTTGGGAACCCAGATTTTCTTCATGGGGGAACCGTTCCTGCAGTTAGTGCCAACATATCTAGCAAATACTTCACCATTCTGATTTTTGAACAGTTTATAGTTGGAGTCAAATGACTCATCAGAAGAATGAGAAGATTCACATGTAAAGCCAGATAAGTTAGATGGATCAACTGGAGGTCCCTTTGCAGCAACCCATGAGGTTTTGGGGTACTGCTCAGGCTTCCAATATGTTCCATCGGCATTGAGTTTCCTCTCAAAGGCAATACCCTCTTTCCTAGGGTTTCTGTTGAGGATCTGCTTTTTGAGCACATCACAAAGTGTCTGATGCCCTTTGAGGCTTTTGTACATGCCTGTCATGTACAATTCCTTCAGCCCTGCATTGTCAGTGATACTAGCAATGTCCTCAGATGAGGAATTAGTGATAGCAGAGGCAGATGAAGAATTTGTAACATTTGAAGCATTTGAACATTCAGGTGAAGAATTAGCAGATTCACGTTCAATGCACTTTAAGCATGGAGGAACAAATTCTTCCTGAGAAGCGCTGATTTGTTGAGCTAGTAATGAATCGCGCTCCTTCTGAAGATCTTCATAACACACTCTTAGCTTTTCAAGATCTTCCTTTTTTTGAAGAGCTTCAAGAGAAAGCTTCTCATGATCTTGCTTTTCTTGAAGAAATTCACAAGAAAGTTTCTCATGATCAGACAAGAGAGAGTTATGATGACCTTGAAGGTTATCATACCTAGACTGAAGTCTCTGAAGATTTTCAGTCAAGGCTTTAGTGCGATCCATTTCTTCACCCAACATATCATCACTTTTATCTAGCATGTTTTGAACCTTTTCAAGAGCCCGTTGTTGTTTCACAGCAATTTTAGCAAGTTTAGAGTAGCTGGGCTTGAGATCCTCATCAGATTCATTTTCACTAGAGTCAGAGGAGTTTTATTTGAGTACCTTAGCTCCTTTTGCCATGAAGCAATAGGTGGGAGCGTAGCCATCATTATCTTCATCAAGCTTGTCGGTGGAGTCAGTTTCTTCAGTGTTGAAGATGGACTTGCTGACGAAAGCAGTAGCAACGGCCAGACTCGCCACACCAGACTCAGATTCTTCAGACTCCTCCTCTTCATCATTTTCCTCAGATTCAGCTTCAGAGTCCATTTCCTTGCCAATGAATGCCCGAGCCTTCTTGGAGCTGCCCTTCTTGTGAGATGAGGACTTCGAGGATTTCGATGACGAAGATTTTGACGATTTCTTCTTCTTCTTCGCATCATCAGAACTGTAATCCTTGTATTTCTTCTTCTTCATTTCCTTTTCCCACTGAGGACAATCTTGAATATAGTGACCAGGCTTCTTGCATTTGTGGCAAAGTCTTCTCTTATAGTCACTGGATGAGGAATCATTTCCTCTTGAGGATTTTCCAAAGCGACCACGTCTTGTGAATTTCTGGAATTTCTTCACAAGCAGTGCTAGATCCTGGCTCAGTTCTTCAGGATCACCAAGGCTACTACCAGAATCCTCACATTCAGAGTCAGACACAACCTTAGCCTTCAGGGCACGTGGTTTGCCATAGTTTGAGCCATAGAGATCTCTCTTTTCAGCAAGCTGGAACTCGTGAGTGTTTAGCCTTTCGAGGATATCAGCAGGATCAAGCGACTTGTAGTCAGCACGTTCTTGTATCATCAGTCCCAGAGTATCAAATGAGGAATCAAGCGATCTCAGCAGTTTCTTCACAACTTCATGATCAGTGATGTCAGTGGCACCGAGGGCTTGAAGCTCATTTGAGATGTCAGTAAGGCGATCAAAGGTTTGTTGGACATTCTCATTGTCGAGTCTTTTGAAGCGGTTGAAGAGATTCCGAAGAACATCGACTCGAGAGTCACGCTGAGTTGAAACTCCTTCATTTACTTTGGACAGCCTATCCCAGATAAGCTTAGCAGTTTCCAAAGCACTCACTCTTCCATACCGTCCTTTGCTCAAATGACCACATATGATATTCTTCGCTTGAGAGTCGAGTTGTTTGAATCTCTTCACATCGGTAGCGTTCAGTGTGGGAGTGACAGAGGGGACACCATTTTCCACAACATACCAGAGATCGTTATCAATTGCCTCAAGATGCATTCGCATCTTGTTCTTCCAGTAGGGGTAGTCCGTTCCATCAAAGGTAGGACACCTAGCCGAGACCTTGATCATACCTGCGGTCGACATAACTAAAACTCCAGGCGGTTAAACCAAAATCACACAGAACAAGGGAGTACCTTGCTCTGATACCAATTGAAAGTGCGTTATATCGACTAGAGGGGGGGGGGGGGGGTGAATAGGCGATTTTTATGAATTCTTCACTGAGGAAATTGCTGGTGAGGAAATTCCTTAGCGAAGAACTACTTGCAGCGGAATAAGTACTCAGAAGTACACATAACAGGATACAAGCATAGTCATCATGATGAAATGAAGACTAACACAGAGTACGGAAAGCGTAAACACAGGATAACAAGATGAAGACAAACAGACTGAAGAAATTGAACTGAGGAATTTGTGAAAGTCTTCAGTCAAAGTCTTCAAGCACAGATATGAACAACATTCAACACAGTAATGAGGAAATGAAAGAGTTGAAGAAATAGAACCAGTTAGTTGGTGAAGACAATGATTTGGTAAACCAGTTCCAACTGCTGTCTCAGTTGTACGTCTGGTTGGAGCGGCTGAGTATTTAAACTCGAGGACACACAGTCCCGGACACCCAGTCTCTGAGCCGCAACTCAGGACACCCAGTCCTCACCGTATTCTCCTTGAACTAAGACCACGCAGGCCTCGTCCAATCACTCGTGGTAAGTCTTCAGGTGACTTTCAAACCTTCACAGACTTGGTTACTCGGCGATCCACAATTCCTCTTGGATGCTCTAGACCTTGACGCCTAACCGTCTGGAAGAAGCACAGTCTTCAAAGGTAACAAGCGTCGGATCCACGCAGGATCAATTTCTTCAGTGATGCTCAATCACTTTGGGTTTGTGGGGGTTTGGTTTTGGGATTTTCCTCACTTGATGATTTTCGCTCAAAGTCCTCGGAGGATGGGTTGCTCTCAAATGACAAGTGTCAAGTTCTCTCGGAGCAGCCAACCAGCTAGTGGTTGTAGGGGGCGGCTATTTATAGCCTAGGGAGCAGCCCGACATGATAAGACATAAATGCCCTTCAATGATATGACCGTTAGGTGGATAAGATATTTTGGACAGCCGGCGCGTAGCACAGCAACGGTCGGAAATTTGACTCTCAAATTCCTCAGGGTTATCATGTTTTTTTTAGAGAAAAGACGCAGCCGAGCCCGAGAAGGGCGCTAGCCTAGTCCGACTTTGAATTAACAAAGCCATCAACCGGCCAGGGTACAACTGCAGAGTACAACAACAAACTAGAACAAAGAAAGCAGCAAGATACAGAGGCGCTGGAAAGCAGCTCACAAGCCTCAAGCACTTCACACAGGAAGGATATACAATGGAGCACCTAGCTGAAGAACTTGAGGTCCTCCACCACGACTACGCATGGTTGGGAGCAATGCCGACTTTGGAGAGGAAATGAAGCTGCACCTACATGGCCTGCCTTCACCAAAACCTAAGGGCCTCGGCACGACACGACCATCCAACCCCGTCTTCGAAGGAGGCCACAACCTCCTCGCCTGGATCGCAAGGCGCCGAACCGTCGAATAACGGGAAGTTCCCATGAACATGGATGAAAGCCGCCGGGCAGACCCAAGGGGCGGATCAGAGCACCCAAATGTGCCGACGAGGCTCAGCCAAAGCAGAGCAAGCTGCAAAACCAATGGGCAGAGCACGGCGGAGGAAAAGCTAAAGCTTGGACGAAGAAGAACACGCCACCGGCTGCTGTCAACGCACCCCAACAGTGCCCACCACCCCATCCCTCAAGGCGACGCCTTCAAGAAGGTCACGGCGCCGAGAACGCCGCCGCCGCCGCCCACCGGAGTTAGGGTTTTCACCCGAGGAGAAGGGGGTGGGTAGTGGAAGGGCAGACCTTGACCGACGTCTTCATGAAGAAATTCGGCACCCGCAGGCGTCGTCATCGTCGCGGCCGGCCGGAGCCGACCAGGGGTTTCCCCCAGTCTGGATCCCAACCCTCAGAGACGCCCACAGGATGGGGCTGGCCAGCCATGCCAGCACAGCCGGGATCCGTCGAGGGCGACGCACACTGAGCAGGGGACGAAGAACAGCAGCCGGGTCGAGCGCCGCCAGCCGCCAAGGCAGCCACGGCCAGATCTGGCGCCGCCAGCCGCCAAGGCAGCCACGGCCAGATCTGGCGCCGCCAGCCACCAAGGCAGCCACGCGAGGTCCCAGTCCACTGGAGTTCCGTCGGCCACCCAACCAGAACGCTGGCACCACGCCAACCCCGACGCACGCCGCGGAAGCAGAGGGGCCTCACCGGGGACCGCCGTCCCAGATCCAGAGCCCTCCGATGCGGCCGGAGCAACGAAGGCCCCGCAGCCGCAGTCCCCAGCTGCGCAACGGGCCTTGCCCGGCGCCAGCCTCGTGCGGCGGCGAGGGAGAGGAGAAAGGGAGGGGAGCTACGCCGGCGGGAGGGAGGGGGCCCCCGAGTCGCCCACGCGGGGCGGCGCCAGGGTTATCATGTTCCTCACTGTGTAGGCAATTCGCACTGGCGAATTCCTAACTCCTCAGTCAGAGCAAAGTCCTCAGTGACCAGAAGAACTGCGTCTCTGTCACTGAAGAAATGGACTGAACTGTATGAGATTTCCAATGGCTTCACTCGAAGGGATTGGTAGGTGTAGGATTTTGAGTTGAGCATCACATGGAAATTTTTCCTTAGTATTTCCTCGACCCCCTTTAACAGTACGGTGTTTCCTATGACTCAAGAAAGAGAAAATGAAACTACGAAAACAAAAGTCTTCACGCTTCATATTCCTCGAATAAATATCAAGTCTTCAAGGTCACACCAATTTCTTCACTTTCAAAGTCTTCAGAAAGTCTTGAGAATATCAAAGTCTTCAGTCGAAGAACTTCATTTTTAGGGGTCGACTTTCTCTGTAAATATCAAACTCCTCATAGACTTATAGACCTGTGTACACTCACAAACGCATTAGTTACTTAACCTATAAGTCTTCAATACACCAAAATCACTAAGGGGCACTAGATGCACTTACAAAGACGTCTCGTAGTCAACGGGAGCGTCAGCTCGTACTGAACGAACATCGCCGAAAGTCTGGAATAAATTTAGAAAATGCGAATACCGATGTCCACTGTAGGACTTGAATCCTGATGGGTTGAAGATACCACTATCCTCCTGGTCATCCAACCACAGATTGGTTCGCAAGTGATTTTTATTTAGGTAGGTAAATCATAGACAAAATTTTATGAAAATGTATTTACACAAATACACTAATATGAGCAGGTAAATTACAGGGCTAAAGTACTAGAATATTTATATATCTTGTCGCAATGGGCATGTTATCTAGTGATAAAATATATATGGTGAGAGATAATACTCCCCTCGTATTCTGCTCATGACTTACCCCTTCGCTTCTCCTCCAAACGAACAAGCGGTAGGGTTCTGCCTCCCGTTGGCAGCGCCGCCAATCTGCCTTGTCTCCTGTGGCCTTAGGGCCATGGGGGCACGATGAATCTTGACCCTTGCCGACGGAGGGCTCCGTTCTATACGTTTCTTTGTGTTTTGATAGGTCTTGTGTTATGCTCGGGAAGACTAGACAACAACGGCGTTCTGAAGATGGAATAACGTCATCCCTGCCTAGCCCCAGTCCCGATGATGCATCTAACATTGTTGGAGGGCGTGTGGAGATGTGTCTCCGGCAGATCTCACAGAATTCGGCCGGTGGTTGTTTTTGGTGGATCGACTCGGATCTAGTCTTCATTCCTCTACGTCAGTGTGTCTTCAGGTTTGATCCTTTCGATCTACCCTTCTCTTCATCACTGATGGGTGATGTTTTGGTGCGCTGGCCCTATGATGTCTTAACACGATGACTTTCTGATTGTCGCCTGCAACAACTTTTTTCTGGCTCCAGCGAGGGAGAGGTGATGACGGCGACACGCATTCGGCTCAAGCCAGCGATTGTAGTAGTCGCTAGGTGTATTACGGAAATATGGATGTAGTTTTATTATTTGTGGTGTTCATAATGCCATGATTGATTTTTTTTTATTTTTTTTTGCGTGTAGCCATGATTGATGATGAATATAGTAGAAGTTTTTTTTTAAATACCGTGAGAGAAGAGGCAAATTGCATATATACGGTGGGGAGAATGAGTCGGAAAGAAGATGTGCAGCACGTTTTCCATATGATAAATTCGTCAAGCCCACTAAAAGTATCTTTCTTGGTTCAAATCAAAATCATCAATCAAAAAATATGAAACAAATGAAAATTTCATTGCTGATCGACCAACCGATCCCACTTTTCAGCGAGACCCGAAGCCGCCATCCCGCGAGCCCGCATCTCCACCAACCAACCCGCGCACGTAAGGCCGTGAACCCATCCACCAACCGAGCATCCATCTCCGCCATCCAATCCCTCCATCCGACGGTGCGGATCGACCCTCAAACTCTTCGCGGGCTCCCACCCCCACCTACCCCACCTCGCCCGCCTCAAATCCCCTCCCCCATCGGAAATTACCGGACACAACCACCGCCGCCGCCGCCGCCACCGCCGTCTCGCGACCAAACCACCCCCATGGCGGCCGCCGCCTCCTCCCTGCTTGCCGCCGCTGCGTCCTCCAGTTCCCGAGCAGCCATCTCCGTCCGCCGCCCCCGCGCAGCTTCTGCCGCGGCCGCGGCCGCCGCCTCCATCCCCTCGTCCTCTCGCACATCCTTCACCCCGCTCCGCGCCTCTCCCGCGAGGGCCCTCCGGAGCCGCGTCGTCGCCAGCGCCGCTCCCGCGATGGAGCCGCCGGCGGTGTCAAGAGTCTCCACTGTGGTCGACGTCGACCTCGGCGACCGGAGCTACCCGATCTACATCGGCCCCGGCCTCCTCGACGAGCCCGACCTGCTGCAGAGGTACTCGAATTCAGCAGGGTTTTAGCTCGAGTGGCTGCTCCGTTTGGCAATTTGGTGAGCTTGTTACCTAATCTGTGCAGGCATGTGATCGGGAAGAGGGTTCTGGTGGTGACCAACACCACCGTCGCGCCGCTCTACTTGGAGAAGGTGACCTGGGCGCTCACGCACCAAAACCCTAATGTGTCGGTCGAGAGCGTGATCCTGCCCGACGGTGAGAAGTACAAGGACATGGTGCGTGTGGGATTCAGCGTTTACTTGTGCTTCAGTTTGTTTCGTCATCTGGATGTTGTTAACTTGTTGGGATTTGCAGGACACGCTGATGAAGGTTCTCGACAAGGCGGTGGAGTCCCGGCTCGACCGTAGATGCACATTAGTTGCGCTAGGTGGCGGTGTCATTGGGGACATGTGTGGGTTTGCGGCTGCTATATTCCTCCGTGGTGTCAATTTCATACAGATACCCACCACTCTGATGGCCCAGGTCCTAAGCTTAATCTAAATTTACTAGAGTTTGAGGACATTTGGGTTGGTGCTGATGTGGGGCTGGATGAATTGCTTTAGGTGGATTCGTCTGTTGGAGGGAAGACTGGAATTAACCATCCACTGGGAAAGAACTTAATTGGCTCATTCTACCAGCCGCAGTGTGTACTCATTGACACAGAGACGTTGAATACATTGCCCGACAGAGAGCTGGCTTCAGGTGTCGCTGAGGTGGTGAAGTATGGGCTCATAAGAGACGCACCCTTCTTTGAGTGGCAAGAGAAGAATATGGCAGCAATATTAGCGAGGTACTAAGCAAGTTTTGAAATTGATACTAGGCGTTAAGTACCATCAAATTTTACTTTGATTTGATGTGATATTTGCGAGGTACTAAGCAAGTTTTGAAATTGATACTAGGTGTTAAGTACCATCAAATTTTACTTTGATTTGATGTGATATTTGCGAGGTAAAGACACGAAACTGCATGACATATGTGGTTGTCCTAGGGCGCTACTCATTGCGGTATAAGAGTTATGGATTCTAAGTACTTGTGCAGTATAATCTTGTTTTGGGTTTTCGCTCATATAAGTATGGCTGCTTTAGTTTTCTCGTCCCCTCCCATTTTGAAATATTTGGAGTATATATGTTGGTCAACACAGCCGTTTGATGTTTTATGTGAGCCTTAGGCCCTGAATAGAAATGCTTTTGATCATTCGGGTAGTGATCTGCTATATCATCGTGGTCTGTCTGTAAACTACTATGGTTTCTGTTATTAATAGAAACCGGCCACTTTGCACTGAATAGAAGCTCTCAACATCATGGTTGTTTGAAACACGATCTGTTTTATATGTACATTTGTCGAGATGCTTAATTGTCAAGTACAATAATCATATGAATAACATAGTTCAACCTTTTTCAATTTTCTGAATAGCATTATCTGAATGCCACGCTGCTTAGTTCGACAGAACTGGGTGACAAAACACACCATGTTCCACTGCTAATTCATAAATGTTATGTCATTTTGAGCTGCGTGTGGTTTGCTTTGTACTCCTGTTCCCATGGATGGATTTATAAAGAGACATATAATCATATAACCATTCCATTCTTGTGCTATTCGCGTTTGTTGCGAGAGTTTTAGCCCTGCAGCTTGGACCTTTGTTTTTTGCTAAAATAAATGGAATATTTTTTTTCCTACTATTAACTGCTATGTCTTAATTTTAAATTGTATGTTTGTAGAGAACCAAGTGCTCTAACCTACGCTATAAAGAGATCATGTGAAAACAAAGCTGAAGTGGTTGCTCAGGATGAGAAGGAAAGTGGTCTTCGAGCAACACTGAACCTGGGTCATACATTCGGTCATGTATGTAATATCTCTGATCATTATTTTTTTACCTGTCTAATAGTTGTTATTTCTTGTGTTAAGTTAATCACATTATGATGTTCCATGTACACATACTTGGATGAGTTGCCAAACCGGTAAAACATTTGTGTTATTTGTTGGTGCTTAGTTGAAGCATTTTGGTGAGTACTACTACTGTACTCATTTTAGTTGCATGTTAAAATAGTAGAAACAACGCTGCTATGCACACGATAACATCCAGCCAATGTTTGCACAACGCTATGGTTAGAACCGTCCATCCATAGCAGAAATTGCAGCCCAGCCGCAGATTTACTGTCGTCCTCAAATCGGCTAAGGAAACATCGTCCGTATAGTAGTTTCGTAGTAGAAAAGACAACAACAAAGATCCTATCTGGTTTATTTAAGTCATTAAATGTTTTTTTCATTGTGGTCTGCATTTCTTTTCTTTGTTTGGTGCATGTCGAGGTAGCATTGGCATTGTATTAAGCATAAGAACATCTGAAACAAAGATGTGTTATTGAAGATATGATTATTGATGCTAGTTAAAACAGTATCTCATTCGTCTATATGCTACATTGATTCTGCAAACTAAATTTTGAATTTTCTTAGTTTCTTGTTAATGGTGTATTGGCATTGGGTATTTGTTTTTATAACCCCGGGTCCTGGATTCGTTTTTAAGATGCACTCTCTCCTATAAGGTGTTTTTTCCATGCTTCTCGTCCGTGTCTCCCCACATTAGGGCAAATATAGGAGAAAATAGGGGAGACTTTGAATCCTGAGATGCAGTTGCTTTAGAATCGTTCCAAGGCTACATGCCTCTTGATTATCAATTTGGGCACCCTCGGAGCATTAGCAACCTCAACTAGATATTTTATGGGAATGTGATAGCAACCTTATTGTTTGTGAAGTATACATGTTACTCACTATAATCGTTTCATTTAATTGCCAGGCTATAGAAACAGGGCTTGGCTATGGAGAATGGCTCCATGGGGAAGCTGTTGCTGCTGGAACGGTAAGACCAGTTGAATGTTTGATACACCTCTTAATCATGACTTTATCTGGTTTCCTTATCGTCGTCTTCTGTTTCCGTGTTGGCACTACGATAGGTTATGGCAGCTGACATGTCTTACCGCCTGGGCTGGATAGACGAGTCCATCAAGAAACGGACATTTGACATACTAGATCAAGCCAAGCTTCCCGTGACACCACCAAAGGGCATGACGGTGGAGAAGTTCAAGAACATCATGGCTGTAAGTACCTCAATATTGGCAGAAGCAGGCTGATATGCTTGGACATCTCAATTGTTCCTTTTTAGCATTGAAATACAATCTTGATGATTGATGATTCCTTGCATGGCGCATCAGGTCGACAAGAAGGTCGCGGACGGATTGCTGAGGCTCATCCTTCTGAAAGGACCTCTGGGAGGCTGCGTTTTCACCGGCGAGTACGACAGGAAAGCCCTAGACGAAACCCTCCGCGCGTTCTGCGACAATTGATCCTGTATACTAGTAGGCTGTAATGTCATATCAGACAGAGAGAGTGAGTGCATCGTATGCTACCTTTATTTTTTCATTTCGTTTTGGCGAGAATAATAGAATGCGGTGAGGGGTTGGTTCCAGGTCGTAGTAGCAATTCATTGTAGGGCATCATACCTCAGTAATTGTGAATTGTGGTCAGTCATTTTGAAAAACAAAATTCACACTTCATTGTCTCCCTTGCGTCGCTGCAGCTCCTTTGCTGACGAGAGTTTTTGTTCTCGTTTTACCTGAGCAACAAACCTACAAAGCCGTCGCTATTTTGTGACTCGTCTACTGTACACGGGACAGGTTAGTTTATCTAAACAAGTGTTAGATGGTGCACATGGCGTATCTTTGAGGGCATATTCTGCTGTCGCGTGCCATCAGAGCTGAGATTCCGGAGTTGCTGCAGCGCCATTGTTTGATCTCGAGGAGATACATGTGCCGTCAACAAGGGAAAGGAATCTCCCGGTGCAGTGTACTTGGGGGACACGATTAGTGGCCTGGCGTCCAAATAATGCGTCAGTTTTACCCGGATCCTATGAATCGAACTGTTCATTCTCATCAAGTTCAAAAAGAAAAAGAACTGTTCCTTGTCAAGTTCATACGAAATTTAGACGTAATTTCTGCGTTGCAACACATGAAGGTCGTAACACAGGTACACAACTACACACGGAACTGAAAAGAAATCATCATTAGAAGTGGTAATAATACTGCATCAGTACATTGCTGTTACAGCTCGGAGGAGCGGCCTCGTCAGGATTGTGTCTCGGGCGGGCACGGTAAAAAAAAAAACCCACCCACGATCCATGAACGGGCTACATCCATCCATCCGCAGCTCCCTCGGCTTGCCATCGGCCCATCACACAGCAACAGCAGTGGTGAAAAGAAATCATCATTAGAAGTGGTAATAATACTGCATCAGTACATTGTTGTTACAGCTCGGAGGAGCAGCCTCGTCAGGATTCTGTCTCGGGCGGGCACGGTAAAAAAAAACCACCCACGATCCATGAACGGGCTACATCCATCCATCAGCAGCTCCCTCGGCCTGCCATCGGCCCATCACACAGCAACAGCAGCGGTGGCTAGAGCCGGAGCAGGCGGCGGAGCTCGTCGGTGGCGCCGACGTCCACGCCCCCGCCAGCCACCTGCACGGCGCACGGTGTCGGCACCTTCTTCCGCCCGGCGCCGGCGGCCAGAAGCAGCGACGTCGGCATCGGGACGCTGCTCGGCGGCGGCGACACCGAGTACATCGAGTCCATCGACGTCCACGCCGACATAGGCGGCGCCGCCACCACGATGGGCGCCGATGCCGCCCCGCTCGCCGGCTCCTTGGGGCCCTTCCTGGCGCGCAGGTCGGCCGGCTGGCCTGCCCGCTGCTGCGGCGAGGCCTGGAGATGCTGCGGCACCGGCAGTAGCGGCGGCTGCGGGAACGGCCTGCAGGCCATCATCAGAGAAGGCGACGCTGCGGAGGAGGAGCTGCTGCTCAGGGATTTCAAACCACACTCCATCTGTTAGTCAGTCTTTCCAAATCTGGTGCCGACACAAGCGGCTGATCTGAGCAGGGTCGGCTTATTATTTCGAGTAAACGTTGAGAGCTGAAGAACTAAACTAGAATGCAAAGGAAATCAAGCTCCAACCAACAAAAACAGGCGGAGAGATGTAGAATGTATGTGTGTATAAAAAGCAAAAGAAAATGGAGAAGCTTGCTTGCTTGCTCGGATGCAGATCTAGATCAACTAAAACAGATCGAGATGCACACAGCAGGTAGCAGCCCTGGTAAGATGGCTAAACTTGAACAAAAAAGAGAAAGAAAGGCAGAAAGGTGAGCCGGAGAAGAAAGAAAAGACGAGCAGAGCTGGTGAGCCAAGGGAAGGGTAGGGAAGAAGATAGTGGTAAGGCATCCGTTGTGGTCGTGGCCTGGCGCCCCTGCCATTATATAGAGCCGCGGCGGCAGGGGCAGCGGTCGGCCGGTACGGTACCACCCGCTCCCCTCCTCTCCTCCCAACGGACACTTGTTGTGGTGGGGGTGGACCGGTGGGTGGGAGCGCGTACGTAGTACGTTAACGTACCGCGCGTTCGTGCTCGCCGTGCTTGCCGTGCTCGCAGCTTCCGTCGCCTTTCCTCGGCTCGGCTCGGGCGGCGAGCGGAGACCGGGCGGAATGATTTGTTTTCCGTTGGGGGGTGCGCCGCATATGGGAGGTCGCGTGCGCTGCCGACAAGGGGGCTAGGGCTAGCTACGGCTGGTTGTAATGGGTAGTATCATATACTAGTATCATGCATATGATACTACTGTATGATACTACCTTCCTAATGCATAGTACTATCATATATTAGTATCATGTAGTACTTTATTTATTGCCATGCATGACACAAAGTAGCATAGCATTTAATATGATACGGTATCATGATATGATACTACACCCTCTTTTTTTTCATTTAATGCTATGACACCTCATCAAAATTGCCTAGTTGGCATGCATGATACTAGCTATGATACTACCATTACGACCAGCCTACTAGGGGAGGAGATTCGCGAGCGATCGGCCCGATGCTTGCGGGGCGGGGCTGGCCGCCGGCCGCGCGGCGCTGGCCGTGGGATCGGGGAAAGTCGCCCGGCGAGGAGTGAAGTCTAATTTAAACCTTGAGATTGTAGACCTCATCGCAAATGAACCCTCACTTCCAAATTTCTGAAGTCTATACCCTGTACTCATGGATCCCGGGCAATCCCAACCCTGAACCCCGTTTGGTGCACAGGAAAAAACATGGTCCCGGCCAGAATCAGTATTTAGTTTTTTTACTCTCACTACACTGCCACACATCGCGATGGAAGGTCCGCCAAGAGGCCGAGGAAAAGCAGCCAGCCGCGGAAAAGCCGCCAGACGTGCATGAATGACATGACGACGTACTAACAAACTCGAGGCTAGCTAACTAACCAGCTAATCATCCTAGTTTACAAGCAAGGATAAGCACAAGTATACATGAGACCCGGCCGGTAGCACAACAGAAAGGTGCGTTCAACATAGCCTCTGGTCGTCGCCGTGGAGACTGCGAGCAGGAGGAAGACGAGGACTGGCTTGGATGGAAAGCCACATTTCGGCTTGTGGTTTGTGTATCTTGTGTTGGAATCGATGATGTGATGGAAGGCACCTACGAGATCGATCCATGCAAGCGTGCATTGATTGATAGGTAGACATTGCATGCGGGCTACACACTCGCCCAGTTTACACACATGCGTTCTACTTTTTCTGTGTTTACACATGCGTACTCAGCTGTAGCATTGCAAACTGGTCATGTAATATCCAAGATCATCAATGTGCAGATCAGATCAACGGCACCTCCTCCTGAGCGCTCCTGCATGTATTGCTGCTCGGATTGCATGGGCTCACGCCAAGAGAGAAAGAGAAAAGGAGAGATAGATGAAGATGACACATAGGCCCAAGTTGTCATCCAGAGAACGAGCGATCCCGGCCGGGATTATACTTACAAACAGGTTTAGGATTGGTTTGGGTTGAAAACGACCGGGAATGCAGAGGATAGGGTACAAACTTCAGGGATTTGGAGGTGAGGGTTCATTTGTGACAAGCTCTACAACCTCAAGGTTTAAATCAGACTTCACTCCCCGGCGAGCCGGCACGTGGAAAGTCGTCCCCTGCTATGCTACTGCCGTGCGCGGTGCCTCGCCGGCTACTCACGGCTCCGTGCCGACGGGGGGGCGTGCATGCGTTAGGTTACGTGGGTTGGGCGCTGGTAAACCCTGGTCGTTCGGCACGCGCACTCCGGCGTATGCGGCGGCGCATCCCTGTATACCGCTGGGTTGCCGCATGCGCGCGCCACCACCGCGGATACCTCACCGGCTGGTCACGCCTCCGCGCGCCGTGCGTGCGTACGGGCGTGCACCGTGGTTCGGAGGGGGTGCTTGCTTGTATGGACTATGGAGGCGGAGTTGGTGATGGTCGTGTTTATGTTTCGGACGGTCGCCTGCCTCGGCTCCGGCGTCGGGACCAGATCGAGGTCGTGTTTTTCGATCAAAGGAGCTCATGCTCCCGATTCATGAAATTACCAAGACAAACACCAACCCGACAAACGCCAACACACACACACACACACACACACACACACACACACACACACACACACACACACACACACATGTTTACGGTCACAGCGCCTTGGTCACTGGCATGAATTTGTGTGAGTCATGCATTGCCAAATCGGACTACCGTGTCTCTATGTGTATGTAACCGGATCTCACTTTCTATGTATGTTTTTTTTTTGACAAAAAAGGAAATATGATTTTGCTGATTAAAACCGTGGATTACAACATGGCAATCAGAAAAAATAAATAGGAAAAATTACATTTATTAGCAATAGAAAACAAAACAACAAAAATCCATCCGATATCTAGTGTTCTCTCTACTTGCGTTTAACTACACCGACATAACAAAGCTCCATCAAACCTAAGTAGAGTTTGCCATTTTCTCTCTCCATTATTTTAGTCGGCCTCATGCCCTTTGGCCCTCTCATCTCCTCGACTATCTTCCCATTAGTACCAACCCTCACGGCGAGAAGATGGCTATCACGTCCAAAGGGCAACTCATTCTTCTCACGGTGCAACGCCATCCAATAACCTCCTTTTCTGTCGTCGCGTTATCTGGGTAGCACGGTAGATCAGCAAAAGGCTCGGATGTGCCTGCGTTGACCCCTTTGATCCAGTGCCTTAGCATCTTGCACAGCCCAGTCAGTGCGACCACAAGGTGTGTCCGGTCAGCGCTGAGTGCGACGCCATTTGGGTATGTCATCTCGGCTTGGAGTGTGGTGGCATCCGACGTCCATGGGTAGTACATCATGAGGCAGCCCATCGAGTCCCCTGTCTTGGTGACCATCTCATGCTGTGACCTCTTGTGTTGCATCGAGTTGTCGGTGAAATAGACTTGGCCGGTAACTTGATCGAAGTCAACCCTGTTGGTGAAGCGCAGAGGCACACCATCAACCCGGTCAATGTCCTGCCAGAGGAGCCAAAGCAGCAGCACCACCATTCTCTCCCAGGGGCGGAGCCAGAATTTTTTGCCATTGGGTTCACTCACTGACACGTTATAAGAACTTGGTAGGAATTAATTAAGTGTAAACTCTAATTCTAGACCATATTACAACAATAGTATAACACTAAAAAAACAACCTAACAAATAGAAATATGACACGAGGTCAACCTTTTCGAGCTCGAGTTCATCTACACTTAGTGTGAACCGTAAATTAGAAGAAGAAAAACAGGTATTGTATCCATCAAACATGCCCAACAATACTAAGTACTTGCAAAATTTCATGGCAATTCATACTGCAGGAGCTCAGGACGAAATAAATAAAAGAGGGCATCTGAAAAAGCTTCGAAAATATACTTTGGAGCACTGATTAAATTTTTTTATAGAGCACAACGAAAGTCATCTTGGATGGAAATTTTGCATCCACACAGAACAATTCACCATCTTTGACGTCCAGAAATTTCAGATTTGTATTTTATTTGTTTACTATTTTTTGAATATACTAGGCTTCATTAAGCAATATTCAATATGATAGCACTTATCCAATGTTGTGCTACATTATTAACTGAAGTGTGCCATACCGGTCGGATCATAGGAAACTCGTCTAAAATAATTTCTCTGTGAAGTGGTGATCTTGATGCGTTAGCATCATTATCTGTCTGTTGATCAATTTCTCTTCCAGAAATACCGATCCATAGCCTAGTTTAATCAAAATACAGGAAATAAATAATTAGAAAAGTAGGGCGTCCACAATAGAAAGAAGATATGATGATGCAACTCAATACCATGAATTTGGTCTACAGTAGCCGGCAGTCTCGCTACTGCCGACCTACCCATGTTGGCTCGTCGCTGGATGCAAACAGGAGAGGGTAGATCGCAGAGTCAAGGAAGCAAACGGAAAGATCTGCGGGTTGCGGCTACCGGCTGCCATTACGAAACAGAAGATGTACAGGAGAGAATGAGAGGAATAGGGGAAGGAAGACACGAACAGGCCTAGCAGGCTAGCATGGAGGTGATTCGTTTGTGGGCTTTTGGGCTTCTCACTGAGCGTTGGGTACCAAGTTGATGGGTTCAACGCATATTTTTTATTGGGTTCATCCACATACGTACGTGTATACCGATACTTGGACAGGAAAAGTCGTTGGGTTCAGCTGAACCCAACGCTCCTATGCTGGCTCCGCCCCTGTTCTCTCCTTTTCGGAAAATCCTTTTCGGAAAAAAGAAAGACATGAAACTGATCGTCGTAAAGTTGCAAATCATACACCACATGCATTGCAGCGTAAGTTGCAAATGTGGTCATGAGGCCATCCACGCTTTGCCAGTTTCCCCACTGATCGGAAGTCCATTTCCAGGTGATGAAACATCGTTACTCACGGCCTCAAGGAGTTTTTTCAACTGGGCACAAATTTTATTTGAAAATGTCGATACACAGCTGCCCATAAGAAAGAAATTCTAGCAACCAAACAAGCTGTACATACTACAGGGAAAGACGAAATCCTAGGAATGAAATCCAACAAAATCATTTTGAGTTACAGGCCCTCACCAATGAGAGAACGACATGAAAAGCGGATAGCTTGCTTGCATTCACAAAATTAAGAACCGCAACTTCAGTGCCTCGGCGACATCTATACAATTACAATGACGTTGATGTCCGGTACATACAATACATGCAGAGTCCTAATAAGTGACTCAGTACCTGAATTACCATAAGGTGTGTATCATCATACTATAAGCACTCTAATTACTACAGTAATTACTAGCACCTGCAACACGAATGTGGACCAAGAATGTTGTCCATGAATCTGCAGAGGGACTGTCACAGTCCAGCTTCACCTGCCATCCGGATGCATGATCTGCGAGAAAACGGCGCTGGGCGTCAGCCCGTGCGAGTCCACGCTCGCGATGCTCCGTCCCGTCATGCTCATCGTGGTCGTGGTCGTCGTGGTGGTGCTTGCGTCCGTCGACGGCTCGTCCGACTGCAGTCTGGTCATGACGAGAGGCGACGCGCCCGACGACGACAGCGTCCCCTCCGTGAGGCTGCCGGTGTCCTCCTCGCTCTCCTGCAGCTGGAGCGCGAACTCGAGGTTCCAGAGGACGTCGCCCATGGACGGCCTGTCGACGCTGCGGTCGGCCACGCATTTCTCCGCGGTGTCCGTGAACTTGAGGAAGCACTGGGGCGCGATCTTCCCCTGGAGCACCGGGTCGATGACCTGGCCGAGCACGCCCTGCTTCTGGCAGCGCAGCGCCCAGTCGGCGAGGCTGATCTGCTCCTTGGGCAGCGAGGGGCTCAGCGCGGGGCGCGCGCAGAGCACCTCGAACAGCACCACGCCGAAGGAGTAGACGTCGGACTTCTCCGAGAGCTGCTGCCGCCGGAAGTACTCCGGGTCGAGGTACCCGAAGCTGCCCTTGACGACGGTGCTGACGTGGGTGGCGTCCATGTTGGGGCCCGTCTTGGACAGCCCGAAGTCGGACACCTTGGCGACCCACTTGTCGTCCAGCAGGATGTTGGTGGTCTTGACGTCGCGGTGGATGATGGTGTGCTTCACGCCGGTGTGCAGGTAGTAGAGGCCCCGGGCGGCGCCGATGCAGATCTCGAGCCGCTGCTTCCACGACAGCGGCGGGTTCTTGGTGTTGTAGAGGTGCTCCCGGAGCGTGCCGTGGGCCATGTAGTCGTACACCAGGATCATCTCGCTCTTGTCCTCGCAGTAGCCGATGAGGGACACCAGGTGGCGGTGCCGGAGCTTGGACAGCATCTCGATCTCCGTCTGGAACTCATGGACGCCCTGCTCCGACATCGGGTTGCACCGCTTGATCGCCACCTTGGTGCCACTGTCGATCTCCCCGAGGTACACGTTCCCGAACCCACCTTTGCCGAGCAGGAAGGCCTGGTCGAAATTCTTGGTGGCGGTCTGAAGCTCGGCGAAAATGAAGTGGCGGCAGAGGTTGGATGGCAGGGTCGACCCGGTGGCGGCCGTGTTTCCCGACATAGCTGATCGTGATCCGCTGTACTCGGTGAGAGGAGTCCAGTGACCATCTTCAGATTTACCACCAGGATCCTTGGATGTCTTCTTCTTGTTGTTGTTCTTCCGTTTGCAGATGATGCAAACGCCAAAACACACGACCAGTAGCACTATGAAACCACCAACAGCTCCACCTATGACAGCCGCGACAGATTTCATTTTGCCAGACGCCGCGCCGGGACTGGCATCAGTTGGCTTTTGTGGAAGTGGAGGATTGAGCCCAGAAAGATTGTTCGGTGAACCGTAATTCTGTAGCTTGAAGATCTCAAGACCATTCAGTATTGCATCAAAATACTCTGGTTTACTTGAAAGATCAGGGTGAAGTGCAATCCACATGTCCACCTGACCAGAACCAACAGCCATGATAACATAGTCTGTGTATGCTGTTCTACCGATTCCTCCGCTCCAGACGATGACATCCATTTGCTCCTGCGCTGTCTGGTTGTTGATGTAGATGAAGAAGGACCTCTGATTCTGCTTTGTAATAGGATGCTGAATCTCACAGAAATGGAACCTTAGGAGGTAACTGAACCCCGCATCAACCGGTAAAATCCATGTAAGGTTGTAGTTGAGGTTGATCTGTGCAGTTGGCCCCATCGACCGAGCTGTACCATAGACATCAACTGGCGCCGTGTAATTCGGCACGTTGGATGTATAGGTGATGGTCAAATTATCATCTTTGGAGAAGGTCACCCCAGAGCCACCAGCTATGTATGGGGCGTCATTGGCCCATGAGCGGTAGAATCCCCCCGAGTCACCTTTCGGGGAAATGGTTTGCCCCCCGACATTGAGCCGGTACATAGTCTGGAGGCTCGAGTTAGTGTCAAATGAGAATGGGGCTGTGTTATCACCGACATATCTTGTGTCAGGTGCTGTGAAGATGTCAGGAGTGGGCACAATCTCAATGCCATTCACAAATGCATAAGAACCATTGCGATGTGCTGATGGGGCAAAGGTGAGGTCCAAGGAGGATCCTGAAGAAACATTCACCGAGAACTCACGCACGAGGAAGGCAGAAGTGATCGCCTGAGCTGTTTGCGAAGCACTGAAATCATTTAAGAGGACAATATCCGGTGTCGAGACACTGAAGAAGGCATCTGAGACGGCATAGTTTGGATAAGCAACCGGATAGAAGTAGAGGCGCAAGAACATGCGGCCTGGGGTGACAGAGAAGGAATATGTGTAGTTTGAAGTGAAGATGCGTGCGGTCATAAAAGGGACAGTGGAGGGGAGTGAAGGATCTTGGTTTGGAGCAGTGGCTGCAACTCCTTTCAATGATGGCGCGAACTTGGAGCCGGTGTCCCCGACCCAAGTACGACCACTATCATCAGCTTCTTGGGTCGATGCTCCGCAATTTACGAGGATGAGGCCAGTGGAGTTGTTATCAGCCGCCATGGCGAGTGACAAGAGAGCTAACAGTGTGAGGCATGTGAGGGTAACTGGTAGGGCTGGGAAAGCCATTTTGGATTTTGCGGTGGTTGGTGTACCAGAATCAAAGAATTGGGGACTCCATCGGATCAACTTGCTACAGGATGTTTGCATAATGCAAGAACATTGTGATTTTCTTCATGGGTTTTGGGGTAAGAAAATTTCAGACTGTTGTTCAGTGAAGAAGGCACACCTAGAAAGTCACAACCTGCAAAAAAGAAGTTGATAATTCAGTAAACTTGAAAAACAGATAATCGATGTGAGGGAGAACATCAACGTGTACGAGTAAAAGAACACTAGTAGAACTTGCAAGCAAATTGAAGTTGCTGGTATAACCAAAAACTGGAAACTGTTGGAGAAGAGATTAATATGAATACGCTGCTCAATAATTCAGCTTTTGTGTATTCTTAATTTCTTTCAAATAAGAAAACAACTTTCAGATATTTAGCTATCATGAGGGCAGATGCAGCAGCATGTTACTATAACACTGCATACATGCAGAGCAAGTTTAAGAAAACAACACATCAGGGAAAAGGTAGCTATATTTCTTTATAGAGGGAGTACATGGTATTTGTGAATGAAAACTTGAACAGATCACACCAAGAAGAGAAAATAAAACATAGAGCAACAGTCCTGAATGAGGGGTGATTCTACATCCAGAAAAGAAACCGGTGGACAACTCACCTTCTATTTTTCTGAAATGGTATTTCCCCTAAAAAAAGACGGCCTGCTGTTGTTGCTAAGGCTGGAGCTCACATATACTCCTTTCTTTTGAAACCAGACCACCAAAACAAGAAAGAGTACCCAAATGGCCGCCAGGCAGACTAAATCACCCGGCCGGCGGATCGTCGAAGAAAGAGGTGAACAAACCCTTTGATTTGCCGAATTTGGCGCCAAAACTAGTCTACTGGAACCCGTCAAGCACAATAATGGAGCTCTTTCCTAATCAAAGGAGCTCGAAAAGGACGAACGAGGAGGAGGAGGAGGAGGAGGAGGCATGGGGTTACCTGAGCAGGAATGAAGGCTGAGCTCGCTCGTGTGGGAACTGGGAGGAGAGATCGGAGCCGCGGGGGAGGTGAAGAAGGCCCCGGCGGCGGCGGTTCACGCCGCGTTTGGTGGGCAAAAGTGGCGAGAAATGGAGCACGCGCTGGCTCAGTGCTTTCTTTTCGGGGGGATTGTTCGCGTGCTACTCGGGTACGTTAGCACTAAATATTGTACTCTACTACTGCTGGGGTTTTACATACAGGTACCTCTACTCCTACAAATTCCAATTCTATTCAGCAGTTCTTTTCATTTTTTAAACATCAAAGTCACTACTGTTATTGGTCCAATTGATTGATGAGCAAAGTACACTTCGTTTCTTCCCCAACCGTATATGCTGCCCAGATCCTACTCGTGCAGGTTCCATCCCATAATTTTGCGTTCCACACTATTATTGCACGGGAGCAAATTCCCATCGTGACAAAACCGGTGCATACTACCTCCGTCCTCGTTTACTGTTACCCTTCTATTTTGGATTATATTTTGATCATTATATTAACTAATAAAATAAACTGCATTCAAATACAAACCTCACAATATAATTTCTGGTGACTTACATCAATGTTTGCTAGTCAAATATATGGTCAAATTTTGACCCAAAATACGGCGGGGACTAATAAACCCAGATCGATGTAGTAGTTGTTAGTTTTGAGCCATTCCTCTCTGGTGAGTGGTGTTTTGTTAGTTACCGGTAGCGGCGCCTCGCCATCTTGTACAATGTTCGACATTTGCACCCAATGGCTATGTAACTCTTTCCCTTTCTTTATGGCATCGACCGTTCGATTGAAACTTTGTCAAATGGACAAGATGGCATGCTAAATTTCCCTCGCCGATTGGGACAAAAAGGAAGAAACATTCAGAAGTTATTCGAGTAAGATCATACTAGCACGGTGCATATTAATCATGATACTCTAGCCCCAGTCATAAATCACTGAACTTGGACCATGCACTGGCCCTTGTGGTAAACCGTTTCCTCTCCCAACCCTAGCGAGAGGTGATCTTGGGTGCGCCACGTAGTAACTTCACATTGCCTCCTGATCCGGTGGCCTTGAGCACGGGGAGGACCCGGTCTACCAGATGGAGATGCAGTTCCCCTGACGATTTTAGTTAGGTGTTTGTTGTCAGTTGCTTTGACCCTTCCGACAATGGTGTACATCATAGTGATCTTCGACAGTGTGTCATTGAGGTGGCGGTGGCGTCTGCCCGGCGAATAATTCCTTCTCGAGTCTTCCCATCACGACAGTGTTGTTTGTGGCGACATCATTGTTTCGCGGGTATATATCCCTTTTGTTATTGTCGATGTGAGGTTATGATTTGCACGGTTTGTCGTGGAGGGGCGCCTCCCCTTCGCGGTTGGGTTCTTCAGCCTCATCTTGGTCACCTTGGTGTGCCTTTTGGTGTCGACGTGAGGTACGCGAGACTTTTTATTTAGGTCGGCTCTCTGATCTACGACTCTTCGGTTAGGACGCCTTCTTCTCCGGTGTGATGATTTGGCAAGACTTCATGTCCGTGGTCAACAATGTTTGGTTCGCTTGGTATTGGAGTGACTTGCGGCCGCACGCCATCGATCCGTTCAACAGGAAGAAGACAGTCGGCCTTAATGAACTTTAACAGATTTGCACTATCTATTGGTTTAATATATAGATTTGTACTTTTTTGACCTTTATTTAAAAATATAGATTTGAAAAAGAACCTGCACACGTGTTGTCCGTGGGACGAAATCCCAGTTTCACGAAAGCATGGGGTTGTTTTACGCCATGTAGCCACTCAAAGTGGAGCAGCCTGTGGCCAGTCAACCGGTCAACAGAAAGCGACGGCCAGGAATTATTGCCCCTGAGACTAGCGCCATGCTATACTCATTATCCAGGTTCCTTCCGGATTGGCAATCGGAAGCAGCTTGGGCGTGGTTCAATGGCGAGTCGCGGTCGAGCTCCCGTGTGGAGCATGCAACCCATGGAAAAGACCGGCCGACTTGGTAAACTAGCCATTACTAGCAGAACGCCCGTGCGTTGCCACGGGCTCTTCAAAATTTATAATCAGTATCTTTCATTTATCATCCCCTCATATTGGGTGATTATGGGGTGCTTTAATTAGAAACACAACAATCAAATATTAGGAAATTTCACCGAACGAACAACAACGAATAATACAATATCTATCAAACGAATAAAATAAGGTCATATTTTTGGTCCGTCATGCACTTCTGTTGAAAAGTGCCTATCCCTTTTAGAATCAACCCACTGTTTGCTCGCACGCAAAAAAATACATCTCTAAAGTGGGGAACCGATCGGTGCCAAAAAGAACTCAAACTCCTATCCAATCTCGACTTTGTGCTCTTCCACTTCCATTGATAAAGATGGGACGTCAAGGGTTTCATCATGATGACCTCGGGCAGCCGCCGACATCCCTCCCCACATCTACCCCTACCCCCTGCTGCCGCTTGCACTGTCCTTGCTCCTCGAGGGAGCTAGGGACACAATGTTCTCTAGGATGGGCATGACCAGATCCACGAGGAGGCCACATTCTTCCATGGGAACCCAACCAAGCACACCACCCTCCGCAACCATCCAATCCCAGCCTAACAAAGTCAAGACCCGCCATTGATCCACAAATCAGGCTCGCCGCATCCAGGTTCACTGCAAGTCTGCGACGAGTCTGTAGTCGACATCTTGACTTTGGCTATCCCCACGGAAGAATCATCGGATTCTGCTTACTTTTACCATCACTTCGTCTCTTCCCAAGGCAGCGACACCACCCAGCCAATCACCACCACCGCTTGCGGCTTGCCTACATAAAATCATATGAGAAATCCCCACGGCGGTGCTGTAAGATCACCTTGGCGACCTCGACAGTGACCGACTGGTCTAAGATCTAAGCTAGCCGCTCTTTGTAGAAACCAATAGAAGTAGGCATGTGACTCAGATTTGTTCTTTGGTGTGCATGCGTTTCTTGCTGCCCACCAGCTCTTGTCTACAACTCGCCTATATCTGTACCAGCTCTTGGTCTACAACTCGCCTATCTCCATGCTCGAGAATCTGGAGTGTAGTAGTTAAAAAAAAGACCAACTTTATACTCATTTGATAATTCAACGTGCATGGGCATGCACCGGATGGAATTCACGCTCTATGTAAAATCTGGAGTGTAATGACCGTGGTTGATGAATGAAAGTCTTATTTCCGCAAAAAAAGAAGTTAAAGGTGAATATATTCCTCATGTGTAGAGTACAAACAGAGCATATAGTGGTGACCTAGTTTCTTTTGATTGAGGTGAATACATGCCAGTACTAAAATCTTCTAATTTCTTTTGATTGAATCCAAGTTGTCTCTTTTCTTTCGATTCAGCAAAGCTAGTTCGAATAAATAGGATTGTCTATATCTTAACTCCTTTGCCAATTAAGCTTCAAAATTGCAGTATGATTCAGAAACAATCGAACGATTGTGTCGTTAACTCCAGGAGATTCTCGTTAGATCTTAGGAACGCTGCAAGCCATCATATCATATAAGAATAAGATCGACAATTGATATGGACAGATCTTACTACAATCATACAAGATCGAAGGTACGTAAGACAAGGTCCTCTAGATTACGAAAAACTGTTTGCTTCGCCTCATGTGAGACGGACCCCGAGCTATTCTTCAATGGCGCACCGCGCGCACATATTTGGCGGCGAAGTAACTCGTTATCCTAAGGACGTCCCCGTCAAGCCCGTCGACAGCGTCACCCTTTTCCATCTCCCCGGCTGGACCTCGCCGAGTTTGCACCATCGACGGCCTGCCGCCGCCGCATTCTGCTGCACGAAGGAGATCAACGACGGTTTAGACGTGCACGGGTGCAGCAGAGCAGATCGACCGACGGATCGGTTGACAACACGTACCGTCGCAGGCCGCGTGGCCGTGGTGGGGGGCGGCGGCGCTCGAGGTGCCCTGCGCCTCGCATTCGCAGGGCGAGACGGCGCTCGTGGCGCTGGTGCCGATCTCCTCCTCCGGACGAACGAGGAGCCAGCCGTCCAAGCTGGGCGAGGGAGCCAACGGCGGCCTGCAGCGCTGCCGGCTCGACTCCTTGCAGTAGGCGATCGCGCTCGTGACGGCCTCCTCCCTATCCCGGGCGGTGCCGTCCTCGCCGGCGGCGACCCTCCCGTCCGGCTTCGTCGCCCGGCCCTTCCGTCTCCCGCGCCCGTCTGGCCGCTCGTCCGCAGCACCGGCGCGCTGCAGATTTCTGGCGAACCTGCGCAGGCACCGCCTTAGCGCGTGGCCCTTCCGTGCGGCCGTGTCACCGCCCTCCCTCACCGGTGAGCGCGCGCTGTTCGACGAGCTGCTTCGGGCGCCGAGCAAGGAGGAGGAGGTGGACGACCTCGACGCCGGGGAGGAGCCCGGGTCGGAGGCCACCTTAGCGTCGCCAGGGCCGAACGCCGGCGACGAGGAGCTGCCCTGCTCAATGCTCGAAGCGCCGTCCGTGGTCGCTGCCGTCGCCACGGCCGGCGCCATCGCCGCCCACACGGCGCACGGGAACATCCACGCCATGACGACCTGGAAGAAATGCATGGTGATCAGGAGCACTGGGGTTTGCTTGCAGGCCCTTGTGCACGTAGTACGTCCTTGTATATATATACACGTCGCGATTGCGATCGCGTTCGCCTCCGACTCCGGCGGTGGTTGCAGGGGGGGGCATGGCGGCGTCTACGGGCGCGTGATTTCCGAAATCCGAGATGCCACAGCGAGATTGCCAAAATCCTGTGGCTAATCTATGGAATACTCCGGTGGTTCCTTCCATATACGGAGGGAGTACTAATTACTGCACGGTTTAATTACTCGATCGCTGATTTATCGGATGAGCTAGTAATGCGGATGGATCGCTGATTTATTACCATATTCGATATTTGCCGAGTTATGGCCTTACCATACGGCCTGGATTGATAGCCTTTGGGGTAATTTAAATTTATTACCATATAATTACCATATTCAAAATTTCCTGAGTTATGACCTTACCATACCTGGATTGATTTATTACTATACGTGGATTAATTATGATTTATTACTATATGATTTATTACTATACGTGGATAGCCTTACCATACCTGGTGGTAATTTAAATTTATTACCATATTCGATATTTCCCGAGTTATGGCTTTACCATACCTGGATTGATAGCCTTTGGGGTAATTTAAACTTATTACCATATAATTACCATATTCAAAATTTCCTGAGTTATGACCTTACCATACCTGGATTGATTTATTACAAAAAATAGATTCTTTCCTACCTTAGCCAAATCAACGGATCTCTTTCATTAATGCAATTTGCTTTAGTAAACAAATAATAGATTCTTTCCTACCTTAGTTAAATCAACGGATCTCTCCCATTAATGCAATTTGCTTTAGGAAACAAATAATATATTCTTTCCTACCTTAGCCAAATCAACGGATCTCTCTCATTAATGCAATTTTCTTTAGGAAACAAATAATAGATTCTTTCCTACCTTAGCCAAATCAACGGATCTCTCTCATTAATACAATTTTTCTTTAGGAAACAAATAATAGATTCTTTCCTACCTTAGCCAAATCAACGGATCTCTTTCATTAATGCAATTTACTTTAGCAAACAAATAATAGATTCATTCCTACCTTAGCCAAATCAACGGATCTCTTTCATTAATGCAATTTGCTTTAGCAAACAAATAATAGATTCTTTCCTACCTTAGCCAAATCAACGGATCTCTCTCATTAATGCAATTTGCTTTAAGAAACAAATAATAGATTCTTTCCTATCTTAGCCAAATCAACGGATCTCTCTCATTAATGCAATTTGCTTTAAGAAACAAATAATAGATTCTTTCCTATCTTAGCCAAATCAACGGATCTCTCTCATTAATACAATTTTTCTTTAGGAAACAAATAATAGATTCTTTCCTACCTTAGCCAAATCAACGGATCTCTCCCCGGTTCACTGGGCGCGTTTCGGTGGGTGGGCGTGGGGTGGGGGTAATTTGATGGAAAAAAACCGGTTGAAAAAAAACCGGTTGAAAATAAACCGGTTGAAAGTGAGGGGACTATTCAATCAATTGGTTCATTAGGAGTAGAGAAACGTGAGACGACGAGTGTGTAGAGGTAGATCTCCGCCGGTCAATGGCTGGCTGGACCCCAGATAGATAGGTGCGGTACGGTGCTGTAGCTCTCGCCGTTGGCCCCTGTTTTGGCACCGAGGGCACGTCGCCGCGCGAGGTCTTCGGTGGACTTAGTCAACGGAGAAAGGGGCGTGCGGAATTGCCGTATAGTACTGTACGTGTACGTAGTAGGAAAAACATTCCCGGAAGATCCTTGACGGTCACGAGGCAGCTGGAGAGCTCGCTGGGTACTTGCTAGCTCTGATCTAGACTTAACTACATGCAAGGTCCATCGCTGCACCGGGATACACACGAGCTTTCTCAACTTGAGCTATCACACTTGGCAGTCTCAGGCTACGATCGACTTTTGGTTGGATAAAATCGAGATTTATTTGTGTTCAAGAGACAAAAAGCAACAAACTCTTTATTTACCATGGTTGTTTCAAAGATTAGTGGTTGTAGTCCATTTTATTACTTGGATCTTTGTCCCTTCTGTGGAACAATCGGGAGGGCTTTTGGAAGGACTATATATTGATTTCTATGATGCTGGTAGTCATTTTCATGTCAGTTGGAAAATGCAGGCCGATTTTGTCTGTACCCCTAAATCAAGACAAAAAGAATTCCACGGCTCAGAAGGACCTTTAAACCCTTGCTCGATCAACAAAAAAAGGTCAATTTTCAATCAACTAATGGATGCCATCAGCCCGCTTCCTATCAAACAATAACTAGTATGAAGTAGGTGAGTTTTGTTAGAGCATCTTCGACCACATACCTCTAATTCGACCCCTCAAAAGCCCGCGGACGCGCCCGGTCAGTGGCCGGGCATGTCCGTTTTGAGCCCCTATTTATCCATCTGCGCAGTCACAATCCTTATTTTCTTTCTCGTATGTCCGGTCACTTGCACGTAATTGGTGGAGATGAAGAGAGAGAAAGAAAATAATGACTAAAGAAAGAGAAAAAGTGGTTCGGGTGGGGCAGCGTCGTATGTGGCGGATTGACCGGGCGCGCCCGGGCGTGTCCGCGAGCCCTCATATCTTCCCCATATTTGAGATGGATATGAGGGTTCGCGGACAACCCGAACATATAGAGAAGATATGAGGGTCCAGTTGGATCACTTTTTTCTGTCTCTCTCCTATCCGGTCACTGACCGGGTGAGTCCGCGTGCATATGAGAGATGGTTTGAGGGATCCAGCTATAGATGCTCTTCAAGGACAAAATTTCTCAGGAGAAATATAGTCAATGTATATGGTGCCCTTCATAATAAAGATAAGGAATTATTTCTTGTAGAATTACTGCAGGTTTTTTTAAATGCAGTACAAACACATACACTCACATATATGCACTATACTTGCACCTAAGACGCTGGCTGTAGGAACGAAGTATGTCTACCAGAGGGGCGGGGGGTGAATGGGAGTTCTAATTTTCTTCGGAAAACTTAAATCTCTCAGAAACCAATAGCGAAATAAATGAGATATAGACTATGATGAACTACTAGAGAGAACCAAAGAGAAACTAAGGCATGCATCGAAGTAAATCACACGAATGAAAACACATCGAAAGTAAACATGAGTGACAAAGATAACCGATGATGCTCGATGGCGACAAGGAATTTGTTCGACCAGTTTGTCCTTCTGCACAAGGACTACGTCTGGTTGGAGGGGCTGTGACTTAACACGAAAGATAAACTCTCTTCACCCTGTTCTCCTCGACAATCGATGTCGATCACTCGTGGTAGATACTTGAAGGCCATCCCCAAACCTTTACAGATCTCTTCTTCGAGAACCACAATCACTCTTGGTCTCTGAAAAAATTGACACCTAACCGTCTAGAGAGTTTGGAGCTCTCAAGAGTAATAGGCGGAGCGTACTAAATTTAGATTCCAGTGATGTTGAACCACTACCTAATTCTTCGGCTCTAGGGTTTTCTCTCGATGGATTTTAAACTCAAATCGCTTAGAGACTGGGTTACTCAACAATCTTCTCAAAATCAAACAGAGCAGCCACCAGACAAAGCAGGCGCGGGATGGCTATTTACAGACGCAACCTTCCCAGATGGGAAATGACCATTTTGGACACGAGGTCCAGCTAATGGCCAACCAACACGTTCACAACGGTCGTATTTTGGAGCAACGGTAACATTACTTGAGGAATAAGTAATGCAAACTCCTCGGTCCGAGGCAAATCTCCGCAACGAAGAAGATCACAGTCTCTTGCTAGAAAGTATTTACTCGGAGCTCATGGAGATTTCTCTCGCAACTTTCATAGGTTTTGGCTAAGCATCAGAGAATCAAAGCTTCGAACGCTACACCCCTCTTAATAGTACGGTGGTCCTATGACTCAATGAAAGAAGAAGAAGAATGACATAAATGCTACATCTTCATCTCGTCTTGAAAGGATCGAGAAGAGGAGTCTAGAGGGGGGTGATTAGACCCTCAACAAGCAAAAGTAGCAAATTTTTATGTTTTTCAAGTTGAGGTTGAAGATTAGCATAATTTTAAGCATTCTCAATACACTTCAAGCAAGCATGGCAAGAGTATAAGCAGCGGAAAGAGTAACGCATGCTAGTTGCAAGAAATTAAAGGGATGGGATTGGAGTGTGCAAACGCAATGAAAACACGGAGATTTTTGGCGTGGTTCCGATAGGTGGTGCTATCGTACATCCACATTGGTGGAGACTTCAACCCACGAAGGGTAACGGTTGCGCGAGTCCACGGAGGGCTCCACCCAGGAAGGGTCCACGAAGAAGCAACCTTGTCTATCCCACCATGGCCATCGCCCACGAAGGACTTGCCTCACTTGGGTATATCTTCACGAAGTAGGCGATCTCCTTGCCCTTACAAACTCCTTGGTTCAACTCTACAATCTTGTTGGAGGCTCCCATGTGACACCTAACCAATCTAGGAGACACCACTCTTCAAAAGGTAATAGATGGTGTGTTGATGATGAACTCCTTGCTCTTGTGCTTCAAATGATAGTCTCCCCACCACTCAACTCTCTCACACAGATTTGGCTATGGTGGAAAGAAGATTTGAGTGGAAAGCAACTTGGGAAAGGCTAGAGATCAAGATTCTTGTGGTTGGATTGGAATGTATTGGTCTCAACAATGAGTAGGTGGTTCTCTCTCAGAAAAAATAAGTAGTGGAAGTGTAGGCACGTTCTCATAGCTCTATCTCAAATGGAGAAGCGGATGGAGGGGTATATATAGCCTCCACACAAAATCCAACCATTTCACACATTTGACCCAACTCGGTCAGACCGAACATAAGAACTCGGTGACCGATTCAGTTCAAAATGTGAATGTTAGGAATCTCGGTGGGACCGATGAGATCAACTCGGTGGGACCGATGTGCTAGGGCTAGGGCAAAACCTCATCACGGTGAGACCGATTTCATAAACTCGATGGGACCAATTTCAGCAATGATCAAACATAGAGTTGGTCAGGCAAACTTGGTGGGGCCGATTAAATATTTTGGTGAGACCGAAATAATTGCAACAGGTAACAGAGAGTTTGCAAGGCCATCTTGGTGAGACCGAGATCCGTATCGGTGTGACCGAATTGCTTAGGGTCTCTGGCTATGGCTATGTCAACAGAACTCGGTGGTGCCGGATAGATCAAATCGGTGGGGCTGAGTTTGACATTAGGTTTTGGACATATGTGGAAATGAGAAAGTGGTTGAGGGTTTCGGAGCAATGTCACTAAGCACTTTGAGCAAGCAAGCCATTAAGCAACACCTCATCCCCTTTTAATAGTATTGGCTTTCCTATGGACTCAATGTGATCTTGGATCACTAAAATGAAAAAGAATAGTCTTGAGCCTTTGCCAATCTTTGTCCTTAGCATTTTGAAGGGGTTCCACATCCTCTTGTCCTTGCCACACCATTGTTGAGCTCATCTGGAATGTACTCGATAAAAGTATTAGTCCAACAAGAGATATGTTGTCATTAATTACCAAAATCACCCAGGGAGCACTTGTGCTTTCACGTCTTCATACTTCCTTGAGCGCAGTCATTTGCTTCAAACATGCACCGAACTAATTGCTTGGACATCAACAATTTTTAGGGGTCACTCTTGTTAGCTTTATCTTCGGTGATAACCTTCGCTGCTACGCAGGGATATTAGTCGTTTGCATCAAATTCCTCGATACTCCAGGGACCTGTTACTCCGTGTGCACTAGAAAACACATAAGTCCCATACTGTTTATGTCAACAAACTCCAAAACATAAGGGGCCTATCATTGCATCAACACAGGACCACCCTGGTCATATGAGCAGCTCCACAAGACTAAGCTAGTAGGACTTGAGATTGATGAAGTCGCTACATACGCCTCACAGTTAACAGGCACGTCATGCTTGAAAAAATAGCATCGAAAAACCTGACATAAATTCAAAAAAACGCTATCGACCGGTGAGATCGCCGGGGTAGGCCCATGACGAGGATATGGCCCAGCGGGCCCAAACGGCGCAAGTCTTCACCAAGAAAATCAATCGGCTGTGCCGGCATCATCAAGCCCATTCAGCTAGCCTGCACCACAACGTTATTCCGACTGAATCGGCCGTGTAGCATTTAAGACTATCGTTACCCATGAAGCCATCAAATCTAGTTATATCACGACACCAAGACACTAGTCACGGTCAGCTTTAATGCGTCATTATTAGTATGTGGCCATGTGGCATTGTATTCCCTGCTTCATCACCACTATATAACGCGAAATCAGAGTTTATTCTAGACAAGCTCGATAGGTTCAACAAGATCGACGAGATCATATATTGTAACCACATTATTCATACGAGAGATAACACCGAATGAGATGTAACACCCCAACGAAACTCACCGGTTCACCCACGAGTTCCCGACCATTGCGCCTAGGATCTAGATAACCCCACATACCAACACTAGTCTTTCCTACGCACTTTGTTCTCACCAGTGCGCACCCGGGATCAAGTAGCAAGTCGGTTACCCATCCTCAAATTGCTTCAACCTTAACTTTGAGGTTCCTTTCAGACGGACTCCTGAAACAGAAGGTGCACCTTGTTGATATGAGTAGTCTATCATTCTATTAAGACATGATGTCACATACACCCCCTCAAAGGAATTGACTTCCCCATTGCCTAGCAGGAACATTCCCTTTTGCCACACGTCTGTGTGTGCCAGTTACATCATCCACAGGTGCCCATGTATGCATCACTGACCCGCACACGCCCGTGTAATCATGAGGGTTGACTCTAATACCAATTGTAACGCCCTGACCAAACCCACTGCTTCACCCACCAATCCCGCAACGAAACCCTAGCCAATCACCTCCACGATTACCTCCCCTTTCTGTTCTCTCTGCCTCAAAGGCGCTGATGCAAATTGTGAAGGAAATATTCCCTAGAGGCAATAATAAAGTTGTTATTTTATATTTCTTTATTCATGATAAAGGTTTATTATTCATGCTAGAATTGTATTGATCGAAAACTTTAATACATGTGTGAATACATAAACAAACACCGTGTCCCTAGTGAGTCTCTACTAGACTAGCTCGTTGATCAAAGATGGATAAGGTTTCCTAACCATGGACATGAGTTGTCATTTGATAACGGGATCACATCATTAGGAGAATGATGTGATGGACAAGACCCATCCGTTATCTTACATAATGATCTTTAGTTTTATTGCTATTGCTTTGTTCATGTCAAATACATATTCCTTCGACTATGAGATTATGAAACTCCCGGATACAGTAGGAATGCCTTGTGTGCTATCAAACGTCACACCGTAACTGGGTGATTATAAAGATGCTCTACAGGTATCTCCGAAGGTGTTTCTTGAGTTGGCATAAATCAAGATTAGGATTTCTCACTCCGAGTATCGGAGAGGTATCTCTGGGCCCTCTCGGTAATACACATCATGTATACATAGTTCTGGAACCCGTAGGGTCCGCACGCTTAACATTCGATGACGATATAGTATTATATGAGTTATGGATTTGGTGATCGAATTTTGGTCGGAGTCCTGGATGAGATCTCGGACATGACGAGGAGTCTCAAAATGGTCGAGAGGTAAATATTGATATATAGGACGATGGTATTCGGACACCGGAAGTGTTTCGGGGGTACCGGGTACTTATCGGGTCACCGGAAGGGGTTCCGGGCACCCCCGGCAAAAGATATGAGCCTTATGGGCCAAGAGGGGAAACACAGCAGCCACAAGGGGCTGGTGCGCCCCCATATGGGTTGGCCTAAGGAGGAGAAGGAAAGGGGAGAAGGGAAAGGAAAGTGTGGATTAGGATTCCCACTTCCTTCCTTCTCCTTCCTCTTTCCTTCCCCCTTGGGGAAACATGGCACGAGGGGCGCAGGGCAAGGCAGCCCCCTAGGGGGCCGGCGGCAAGCCCTAAGGCGTGCCCTGGCCTCTCCCCTCCCCCTCCCACCTATATATATGTGGGAGGGGGCGCCTAGCACACCCCAGATCAATTGTTAGCCGTGTGCGGCGCCCCCTCCAACGTTTACACCCTTGGTCATTTTTTCGCAGTGCTTAGGCGAAGCCCTGCGGAGATCACTTCACCATCACCGTCACCACGCCGTCGTGCTGAGGAAACTCATCTACTACCTTGACGTCTTGCTGGATCAAGAAGGCGAGGGACGTCATCGAGCTAAACGTGTGCAGAACACGGAGGTGTCATGCGTTCGGTACTTGATCGTTTGAAGCGCGAAGAAGTTCGACTACATCAACCGCGTTGTGAAACGCTTCCGCTTACGGTCTACAAGGATACATACACACACTCCCCCCCCCCCCCCCCCCCGGTTGTTATGCATCTCCATGAATAGATCATTGCGTGTGCATAGATTTATTTATTTTTTCATGCAACGATTCCCAACAAATTGTGTGAAAAGGTGAGTCGTCTCGACTGAGTGGAGGGGGGATGCAAATTCGCGTGGTGGCTGCTCGCTTCTTTAAGTTATGGTGAAAAAAAGAAGATAGAGCAGAAAATAATTGATAACAAAGAGTGGAAGGAAACATATATAAGGTCAGAGAAGGTATCTGCTTAGCAGAAAAGAATCTCACGTCTATTTTTAGCAGTATAGAGATAGAGAAAAAATAGAAATGCTTAAGAACTCGAGTGCCATGGGCTTAAATCCTCCAAATATAACCCCTACTTAGTGCACCCCTACTCAGAACACACTTTCATGGTCGTCGTCTAGTGCTGGCTGGCGGCGATCCTTATCCCCTGCGTAGGTCATCCGGTAACGAGCAATCGCGTAGCCCCTGCAATCGAACTTTTCTTTTTATTTTATTATCTTCTTATTTTTTTACACCTAGTTTCCTTATCCATTTCTCAAGCATTTTGAAATTCTGTTTTTTTAAATCATTAAGATTTCATTGAACTTGCAAACAGTTTTCTAAAATAGTCGACATTGTTTGAATTGATGAATGTTTTTTCAAAATGGTGAATTCTCATTTTTTTGAAAATTGGGAACATTATTTAAATATGAGAATAATGTTTTTAGTTCGTGATTTTTTCCAAACTAACATTTTTTTGTAATGCGTGAATATTTTTTGAATACTGATTTTTTATTTCGTTGACATTATTTTTCTTCGGATTAAATTTGAAATTTTTGAACATTTTTAGAATCAGCAAACATTTTTCCAAATTTGGTCATAATTTTTGAATTCTGCGAGCATATTTTGAATGAATAACATTTTATGAGATTTGGGAACATCCTTTGAACTGGCAAACATTTTCAAAATTTGCGAGCATTTTTTGAATCAACAAAAGTTTTTTGATGTTCGGGAACATTTTTCAATCTGGCGAACATTTCTAGAAAAGTCAACCTTTTTTCAATTCATGAACTTTTCTTGAATAAATTAATATTTTATAAATTGAGAACAAATTTGAAATTCCTGAACATTTTTTGAGTTTGGGAACAATTTATGATGTTTTGTGCACTTTACAAAATTCATGAACAGTGTTAGAAATACAAATGCTTTTCCAAGTCATGAACAATTTTTGAAATAAGAACAATTTTTATTCTAAAATGATATTGGTATATAGCTCTCGAAGTAAAAAAACAAAAAATAAAAGAAACTTAAAAAGAAAACGGAAAGAATAGAAAAGAAAATAAAGAAGGAGCGCCCGACCCACAAATGCCCAAAATGCGCTCAGGGCGCTCAGGGCGCCGTGGGGGTGCGGGTTTCTTTTTTCCCTTTTCTCTTCTTTATTATTCCTTTTTCTCTTAATTTTCCCCCTTTTTGCTTTCCCTTTTTCCTTTTCATTTTTCTTTGTCAATTTTTCTTTTACTTTTACAAATGTTCGCATTTTATATTTATTTCATTATTACATAAAATACACCTATTTTCATGTTTTTATAAAAGTAAGACTTAGAAAAATCGCTTAATTTTTTAAAAATCGATAATTTTCAAAAAATGTTAATCATTTTAAATTTTGTTCACAAAGCTAAAAATTATGTGTTTTCAACAAAGCTAGAATTTTGGTACAAATTCAAAGACTGTTCATATATTTAAATTTTCTTCACAAATTCTAAAATGTGTTGGAATTTCGAAAAATGTTCATGTTTCCATATTTTCTTCACAAATTTAAAAATATTCTATAACTTCAAAAATTCTTCAAGGTTTGCAAATTCAAAAAATATTTTCGTTTTAAAAATTTGTTCACATATTCAAACAATGTTCATGTTTTAAAATTTGTTCACAACTCTTTTTTTTGCATGTTTAATTTTTGTTCACAAATTAAAAAAAATGGAATTTCAAAAAAAATCGTGGTACCCAAATTTGTTCACATATTCTAAAAATGCTACAGATGTTCACGTTTTTTAAATTAGTTCATAAATTCAAAAAAGCTCGAGTTTTGTAGAAATAGTTTAATTTTTAAAATTTTCATGTTTTAAAAACATTATATTTTTCAAAAAAAAATCAGCGTTTACGCAAAGTAGTTCATGATTTCAAAAATATTCTCATCTTGGTATTTTTTACTACTTGTTTTTTTTTGATTTCCCAAATGATGTTTGCATTTCAAAAAGTTTTTCCTTTTACAAAATTTTGCTTGAAATTTCAACACAGGTTTTAACACAGGTTTTAATATGCCACGAATTGTAGTTCATATATTCCGGGCTGCCATTGATTGCACTAAACCTCAGTTGCTATAGTGGCTATGGCTTGCTTCCCTGGCGGGAGGACTTGAGTTCGTTCCCTCACCCACAAGTTTTATTTTATGAGATTTAGCGAACTGGTTTTATTTTTCGCCGTTACTAGTAGTTTCTTTAATTCTTGTGCTGCAAATCTTTCAGAGTAGCTCGCCCGTCGAAGTGGCTGGCGCATCGCGTAGCGTGCCCCTTTTTCTTTGAGATTTTCATTCCATGAATGATAGCGAATGTGCCGGCTCAGGTGAGCCGTCTTCTGTGCCAAACCGCAACTCCTTGCCGCAATAAGCTGTATATAGGAGGTCCCTTTCAAGCGCACAGGCGGAGAATAGGAGTCCCCTCACTGGCCACATATATCAGCGTACATACCGGGCCAGACTATGTTCGTGCGACCGAGAGTTTGCTCGTACGCTGTAGCTGGTTACACCCGGTTTCTGTTTTTTCTTGTTTCCTCTGTTTTTTTTCTATGTTCTTGGGTTTTATTTCTTTTTTAATTGTTTTTATCCATTTGCTTTGATTTTTTATTTTTTATTTTTTTTCGTTCTAATTTTCTCTTTCTTTTTTACTCCTTCTATCGGTTTTCGCCGATTTTCTCTGCTTTTGTCTACCTTTTCCCTTTTTCTCTTTTCCCATTCTCATGATCAGGGGAGGCATGTCTGGTTGTTCCAGCCCCATGATCTGTTTGTAATCCCACTCCAAGTGGATTTTGAGTAATATAAAATTGGTGACACCCCCAAAAAAAGTTGTCGGCAAAATCGATCCCTGATCGGAGGAGGTGCGATGGACCACTTCATAGTTCAAACAGAAACTCTCCTTCCCCGCCCCCTTGCCTTGCTTCGTCCATTCCGTATCGCACGATGGTCGGTGGTGCATGGCGGCTATCCGCAAAAAAAAAGATGGTACATGGCGGGACCACATTCACGAACGATCACACTAGAAGTTCGTGCTCATACAGTTACCGTTGTGCACCTAGGGGGCATCCATTTTTATGAGTTGGGCATCAGTCCAGTTGAGAAATGAGATGAGAATATGAGAGGTATGCTCAGCCTGTCCCGGTAAAAAATGCTACTGCTCCAGATACAATATGCTGTACCATTTTATTTTACTATTCCCTCCTTTCCAGAATATAGCGCGCCCGCGCTTTCCGAGGTTCAACTTTGATCATAAATCTAACCAACGAGACCGATTGCGGTAGGAGCAAAAATTATACCAGTGAAGTCGTATTCAAAAGAAGTTTTTAATTATATAATTTTTGCTCCCGCCACAGTTGGTCTCATTGGTTAAATTTATGGTCAAAGTTGAAGCGCGGAAACCGAGGACGGAAGGAGTATTTGTCGCTCTACCTATGTGATCGATCAGACAATTTTCTGCGATCTGATCCACGCCGCTCGGCACAAGCTACGTACTGCTGCTACTACTACTAGGTTTTTTTTTGTTGGATTTGTACTACTTCTGTCGTCTTGTACTCTTGTCCGTCTTCTATCCATGGCCGCGCTGGCGCTGGCCTGCCCTGCCGACACTCGTCCAGCTCGCTGGCGTTGACAGCGAGAGCCACTGATTTTGTCAGTCTCTGAATAGCACTGTAGCTAGCCAAGGTCTCAATCGGTCTGTTGCAGGTAGTACGGCCGCTCAGGCCGTGCCTTGTCCGTGGAGATCTCGATGACGAAACAGACGCATGGTCTGCCCGAGTTTGGCCCCGCGCGAGGCTGGCCGGACGTTCGTTGTCTTGGCTGCTAATTAAGCCATGCAGCATCGCTTATCTTTAATTAATCGAGCGGCCTGAACTTGGTTCAGGTGCACTCCTTTTGTTTTTGACACCTTGGATGAGGGGCACTCCGCACTCATTTCCCTTCCACTTGGTGATCCTTTTCTTCTTCTTTTGGAGGGAGCTACTTGCCGCTTGGGCACTTGATTGAACACGCTCACACCATTATCATGCTACAAAAGGTGCCTTTCTTTCCTCCTTGGTACTCCCTCCGTTCCGAATTACTTGTCTTGAATTTGTCTAGATACGGATACATATCCGTATCTAGACAAATTCAAGACAAGTAATTCGGAACGGAGGGAGTACATCAGGAGAACATGCGCTTTTGTCTTGGTACCTAATGGATAGAAACCATGGTCCGTCCTTTTATTACACTTATCTTACTTTTTTTTGCGGGTGACTTATCTTACAAAGGCCTGCAGCTGAAAGCACCATACAACAAAAACAGGTGAATACTTTCAAAAAGAAAAACAGGTGAATAATTATTCATGTTTTAATCAAAGCAAAATATGCTATGCTTGATTGCAGTTCGAGAAGTCGGCCGAAGGAAAACAAAATATGAAGAAAGCCGCGACTCTGCAGCACGGTACTATGTGGCATCGTGGCAACGAGTGCAGGCACCCGTTGCGCTCGTGCCCCGGCCATTGATATAAGAGCAGCAGCGGAAGCGGTCGATCGTTGACTGACGGGCGTACCGTGCTCAACGCTTGCGTACTCCGCGAGGCATCCTTGTCGCCGGCCGGGCACGTGCGTGCCGGGGTTTTTCGTGTTTTCCATCGCCTCTCTGATGCTCGGCTCACGAGCGAAGACTTGCCTGCTGGGCAGAATGATTTGTTTTCTTTGGGAGGCACGGCGCAGGTCGCGTGCAGCGCCGACAAGGCGGAGGGAGATGCACTCGGCGTCGGCGTCGGCGAGGCATCCGGTTTGTGTACGCCGGCCGGGCACGTGGAGAGGAGAGTCGCCTTCTGCCTGCAGGCCGGGTGGCCGCACGCGCACGCGTGCGCCACCAGACCACGGTGTGGTGCCTGCCGGGAGCGCACGCGATACCTCGCCGGCTTAGTCGCGCTGCGTGAGCGAGACGAGGGACCGGTGGCGGAGTTGGCAATGGACTTCATTCGCTCGGCACGGCACGGCACCGTGCGTGCGTCCCCGTGTTTTTGTCGTGGTTTGCCCATGCCGGCGGGCAGGTAGCGGTCGTGCATGTTTCAGAGTTCAGACGGTCACTTAGGCCAACTCCACCGCGCGACCCTATCCTGTCCGGCTCCGTCCGTTTGGGGTAAAATGGATAAAAGAGGCGGCCCAGCGCACGGCCTCAAATGGACAAATGTCCGGATTCCGTCCGTTTTCGACCCATCCCCGGCCCAGCGCTCGGTTTGGGGTGAAACGGACGCGCGCGGACGACCGTGACGCACGCCCTTGCCCCCCTCCCCCGTGGCCCGCCTATCGGGGACAGTAGCAGTCCCTCCGCTCCCCAACGCTTCACCCTCTCTCCCCGCCCCGCCCCGGCGCCGGCGCCGCTGTATTCTCCGGTTGCCTCCTCACCGCGCAGCCCCCCGCCGTCCATAACAAACCACGTCTGGACATGGCCGCCACCACGCCCGCGCTTTCGCCGTAGTTTTGGCCGTCGCCGTCCTTGCCGGTGCCGGAGGGGACACGACTGCCGGCGACGGACCACGGCGGCCGAGGCAGATTCCGACGAGAGCTCCAGAGCGGTCAGTAGCCGGCCGGCAACCACCCCTGCTACGTCGAGGTGATCATCGCGGCCGCTTCGCCACCGCGACCGCAAGTTTGCCAACAAAGGTATGGACAGTGGAGACAAGTTTTTCTTCCATCACTTCCTTTGTTCATCGGACGATTCGTCGTCGGATGATGAAGAACTTGTGGTGGCTGCACTGGTCGTGAACGACCATATTCAACGGCAGCTTCCTCGGTACAGGGGGTCACTCCCTGGCAAGGTTCCCAACCTGAACCGTGAGATGCGTGATTGGCACACTCATTTGAATTTTCAAAATGACTTGGTTGAGCACGTCTGGGATCACATTGGCAACCAATAGATGTATTGGTCCAATTTATGTTCAGTCAAGACAATTTCGATTTGGTTGTAAAACTATTTTATTTAAGACAATTTCAATTGGGTTGTAAAACTATTTTAATTTTCAGACAGACATTTGGGTTGGAAGTAGTGATGCAAATTTAGGCATTTTTGGCCCTCATGGACAGGATGGGGCAAATGGATGCGGCCGCGCGCTGGGCGCTCGGCCACCGCATCCCAGTACAGACCCGGACACGACCCCAAACCCCTATCCAAACGGACCGAAACCGGACAAAACGGACGTCCGTTTGGGGTCGCGCGGTGGAGTTGGCCTTACCTGCCTTGGTTCCGTTCGGCGTCCCCCGACGCGTCCCCAAGGAAGGCGACGTGCACTGCTACTTACTAGGAGAAAGAGAAACTGACTTTTATCCGTGGAGAACGATGAAACCTTTTGTGTGGCCCCTCCGGCGGTCTTTGACTCTTTGTTTTTCTGCAACTCAACTGCTCGTTTCCGTTGCCCGAGACGGACGCTTCTATGCTTCCATCCCATCTCGGTGCACGTGGCAGCGCATCATCTCCACACACACACAAAAAAAGATAATCTCGAGGCCCATGAGATGATAACATGTGACATGCTCAGCCCTTCCCATTTGTTAAAGCCCCGGCGGATACGTTCGACCATTTTAACGATCAGGCAATTTCCTCCGGGTCCGACGTCGCTTTCAGAGAGCAGCACGCGCTCGTCGTATCCATCGATGCCCTGCCGACACTGGTACTAGTCTCTCTCTCTGGTACGCATACGGAGTAGTAGTAGTACTACTCCAACTCGAGCGACAGCGAGAGCCATTTTGTCTGGCTAGCCAGGTACGTGGAGCCCACCGTGTAGATTATGTGGTTATGAGTGACAATTAGCATGCATCAGGCCCGGGTCAACATCCACGTCGTGCGTCCATCTCAGTCTGTTGCACGAGGTGACACGTAGTACGTACTACTCCCTCCATTCCAAAATATAGTGTGCCCGCGCTTCCCGAGGTCCAACTTTGACCGTAAATTTAATCAACAAGACCAACTGCGGCGGAAGAAAAAATTATATAATTGAAAACTTCTTTCGAATACGAATCCACTGATATAATTTTTGCTCCCGCCGCAATCGGTCTTGGTAGTTAAATTTACGGTCAAAGTTGAAGCACGTAGATAGAGGAAGCACTACATTGTGGAATGGAGGGAGTACGATGGATCGACCATGCCTCCCTTCGTATCTCGATAACGAGAACGTGGTCTTGAGTTTGACAGCAGGGCTGGACCTGGACGAGACCATCGGCTTGCCTGCTAAGCCATGCAACTGGCTGAAATTGCTAAGCGCACTCCTTTTCCTTGTAAGTTCACAGGGGGCACGAGTGCTTCGCGATTCGAAAATCGTACATGTGATTAGTGCTTAATTTGTAGCATTTGTGGAGTCCATGCATGACAGTTTTCATGTTTTTTGGCAACTCGACACATCCCACTTTTCATGCATTTTCTTTTCAACTTTCAAATTTGAATCTATTCTATCTTTTGAACCGAAATTTCAATTTATGTTTGGTTTGCATATTCGTATTACTTGTGTGACGAGGACTGTCAAACAAGACCACTCCTGATTACATGTTGGCATTTTTAAAAAATTTATCAAGTTTCAAACAGTAAAGTTTGATAGTCATAATACCAAGTTTTTGCTAACTTTCACCAAGTTTTACCAATATCCATTTGCTTTTAGGGTTAGGGTTTAGAGCTTTGGGCTTCGGTTTAGGGTTTAGGGTGCAAGGTTTAAGTTTTAGTATTTGAAACTTGTTGAATTTATCCTTTGTTTTATCAAGTTTAAATAGTTGAAACTTGGTGGGATTAGATTTTAGAGCTCAGGGTTTTAGGGTGCATGGTTTAAGTTTTAGTATTCAAACTTGTTGAATTTATCTTCACTCTTATCAAGTTTCAATAGTTGAAACTTTTGTGATTATTTTAAATCTTGTCCTAACTTATTTAAGAGTGGACTACTTTCAAAGTCATCGCTGCAAGGAACACCAATACGCAAATGGTAGATCAATTGGACTTTTGATTCAAAAGGCATAATAGATTCATATTCGAAAGTCAAAAGAAAAGTCATGGGGGTGGGATGGGTGGAGATGCCAAAAGATGCGCACATGGACCCAACAAACATAATCAAAAGCTAAAGTACATGCAAAGACCAAACCAATTTTCGAATCGCAAAGCAATCCTATGGTTAGAAAACTGTGTGCTCCCACACGCGTGTGCCACGATCCCTCCCCTCCTTTTCGAGGGCCATACATGAGCATGTACAACAGGAGCGACCGAACAGGCCCCAGCACCAGAGGGGCCCTATTTTTTTGTTAATCAAGGTGTTAATTGAAGCATTAGGCACTAGAGTAAAGAATTGTTTAAAATATTTTACAACAAGCCACCCTATGCATCTCTCTCTAATCACGATCCATCAGTTCCCTCAGCTCTTTCAATCTCAAATCTCTTCCAAAATAGCATAGTACAGCTTAAAAAAGCAGAATAGGTATGTGATATCTACATGTCTTTAAAACTTCTGCTTCCAATTGGTGTATTTTTTTGTGAAAAACTACACTAGTTGACAAAAATATTATTGTTTTTCTTTCACACATAGGGCCTAATTTTGATTTGCATAGGGCCTCTAATTTCCCGGGTACAGCCCTGTCCTTTTCCTACCACTTGACGACTTTTCTTGTGTCCTTCTTCGGACCATATCATTTTTCAATTAAACCTAGCACAAATAGAACATCGAGAAACTGCCCTATATAAAAGGGGAAATTATAAAAAACATTGACAAATTCAACCACAAAAGTATTTGCATATATTTCCAGATGTCCAAACCTCGTCAAATCACCACAACGATAAATTGCCGCGTACAACAAAAATTGTCAATCGTACAGACAAGCAACTACCCTAACATCGTCGGACCAGAGCCAACGGCCATATTCGTAAAGCCTTGAAAGAAGAGGCCAATGAAGAAGACAACAATGTCACTAATGATGTCCATGGAGACAACAATGAGAACCAACCCCATGGAACATAAAGGCCGGACAAGACAAAGACTCTTGGGCTCAAAAGCAGTAGACCATCCAACATCGAGATGAGATTTGACTTGAAGGGCTATTATTTGAGACAACACCACCCTAACACTTGACAAACCGCCGACATGACACAAAGACCTTGATACGTCCATTTTGCATCATGTTTTCCTACTGTCAATATAACACTTTATGAAGTAATTCTAATGCCTTTTCTCTCATAATATGCAAGGTTTACATATTGAGGGAGAATACCGGCAGCTGGAATTCTGGACTTGAAAAAGCTATGTCAGAGATACCTATTCTGCACATCTTCAAATGAGATAAAATTTTACGGAGATTTATTTTGGAATATATAAAAATATTGGAGAAAAGAAATAGCAGAGGGGGGCACCTAGGTGCCCACTAGGCACCAGGGCGTGCCTACCCCCTCCCCCCGGCACGCCATGGTGGGTAGTGCCCCCCCCCCCCCCCGACCATCCTCCGGTGCCCATCTTCTAGTATATAAGGTCATTTGCCCTAGGAAAATAATAAAAAGAGGACTTTCGAGATGGAGTGCCGCCATCTCGAGGCGGAACTTGGGCAGGAGCACTTTTGCTCTACTGTGGAGCGATTCCGTCGAGGATACTTCCCTCCGGGAGGGGGAAATCAAAGCCATCGTCATCACCAACAACCCTCTTATCATGGGAGGGCCAATCTTCATCAACATCTTCAACAACACCATCTCATCTCCAAACCCTAGTTCATCTCTTGTGTTCAATCTTTGTATCAAAACCTCATATTGGTACCTATGGGTGACTAGTAGTGTTGATTACATCTTGTAGTTGATGCTAGATGGTTTATTTGGTGGAAGACTATATGTTCAGATCCATTATGCAATTCAATACTCCTCTGATCTTGAGCATGAATATGTTTTGTGAGTAGTTACTTTTGTTCTTGAGGACATGGGAGAAGTCTTGTCATAAGTAATCTTGTGAATTTGATATTTGTTCGATATTTTGATGCTATGTATGTTGTGATTCCCTTAGTGGTGTTATGTGAACGTCGACTACATGACACTTCACCATCTTTGGGCCTAAGGGAATGCATTGTGGAGTAGTTTATTGGACTAGTAAGCTTGCACGTGCAACGCACGTCTGAACATGAATAATAATGTTTCAAAACACGTATAACTTAAATGGATACACAACGTTTGTGATATCATTGAAGATGTATTTTAAAAAAAGAACAGCAGAGCGTGGAGTCATGTTGCTGTGTAAAGACAATAATATATATATGTTCCATCCATTAGGTCTCTGATAGTTTGTAAAATAAGAACATTCAATCTACTAATTAATCCTCCAGCCTCCCATTGTCAAACATAACAAGTCATTATAGAAGATAATATTATCATGATACTTCTTAATACAATATGATTTCAGTATACAACATATATTGATCCCAAGAAAAAAAATATGGTTGAAGAAGAAAATAGAACTACAATTTAGACTCGTCAGCATCACATACCGTAGGTTGTACCCTCTTTCCTCATGATGGCACGTAAAATTCTCCCACATACTCTCCGTATACTCTCTGTTTCTTGTGATTCAGATTAAAGGGGAATTTGTCAAATAGGCATATAAATACATTGCTTAGAAGCTGAAAACAGTATGTAGTTCCATTTAATTTTAGAAAGCTAGTAATTATAAGTTGTACTTGTGTGCTGGCATCTAGGGCGAGCGTACAAATCAACTGTGCCGAACAACAAAGTGAGTAGAAATATGTGGAATGATGAAAATTATTCAAATGAGATTACTCACACTTGTAAATTTTAATTCATAATGCTTTTCACTATGGTCTACTGCCAATACATCCATCATATGCTAGTACAACATGGTGCATAATCCTATCATAGAAGGCAATGCAATTGGCCACTGTAAGTATATGGAATGGTCACTGATTTGAAAAAGGCAATATTGATATGGAAGATGAAACAATTGCATATAAATTTCAATATGGAGCCAAGAAGAAAGGCAAGGATACCCAATTGTCCATACACCTAAGAGCACCTCCGTGTGACCCATAGATATAAAATATGAAAAGAAAATAAGAGAGCCCGCTAGGAGACTATCTAAATATGCTTGACTTTGGCTACATCCAATTCTTTGATTTCTTTTATTCTGGCTCCTCATGTGCCATATTTTCTGTGGTTTTTAACTTAAATCGTGCACGTGCAAGGCATGTTCCAAGAAAATAATGCAGTAGTTTTACTGAGAATTTTTTTTTGCGATATATATAATATGAGGAAAATAATTCCAGATAGTTTCAACTAACTATTGCAGTAAGCACCGCTGATGTTTTAGCGGCTCACTTCTATCTTTGTGGTACAGAACCCAGCTTTTTAGGTAAATATCTGAACCCAACCTAAGCAAAAACGGGCAGGAACAAACTTGTAATAACATAACAGAGATAACCATAATGTTCTAGCTGGGGTTTGGATAAGAGATCTTGAAGCAATCCTACTGCATATTCTATTCACACAAAACATAACTATCTGATCAGACTACTTGACAAGAATTAATCCTCTGCAAGATGAGAATTAGCGCAGAGACAGAGGTATGGATGCTTTTATCGAGATTCAGTTAAGAAAACAAATGAGATAAAAATATGATCAAAACAAATACCGAACTTGATTGCAATTTTGCATGTTGTTCCATGGAGCCTCCAAAGATGAGGAGATCTCTACTCTTGCATGCAACATTTGCTTCAAAGTATGGTCTGCACAAAATAAAGAAGATAAGCATCCAACCAAAGACACAAAGCAAATTTACTTGGATCAGGACATGCACCTGCACATCTCTGTACACAATTTGTGGTACGCACTTGTTCTCTTTTTGGACCGTGGCACAAAATTTGTGATATCAGCAAAAATAGTTTGCTTCCATGGATTTTGTTTTGACGCCTTTCTCAATGTTCTGTTCATGCACATGTAATGGAATTATCTGTACCATTATATGTGTACATGATGCATAATGAAGTGTAAGCATAAACTTTTGTTGTTGTTGAAAGCAATGTCTTTTTGTACATGGATCATTAAAACATGTCCTATAAACTCACAGATGCTAGAAAACATACTACTTTCAGACGTACCAAAATACCTAGGGAAATATATGTGACCTCACTGAATTCCTCTATAAAAGAATCCGTTGAAGTAAATGATCCTACTTTCAGACATACCAAAATAGTGAAGGGAAATATGAGTTCATAAATGACCTAACTGAATTCCTCTATAGAACCAAGGGAAGTAAATGATCCTACTTTCAGACATACTCTTAGTTTCAGTGGAAACAAAAAAAATAGTTAAAAGTTTCATGGATGTATTAAATTTAAGGGCCCGATTGCACTTCAGATGTATAGATCAACTTTAAAATGCAATGATACATTATGTGTCGTTTCAGACATGGATAACAACATGAACCGTTTCAGATCACCATGACAATCAGACAACTAATTATTCCAAATAGTAGTTCGTAAATAAATGTTCTCACACCAAATGATCATAGATGAATTAACACCATTCGCATTACTGACCAAACTAACTTTGAATAGATGACCCCAAGAATAGTCAAATCTGGTTTGAAATTAAGCTTAAGCCTGCAAAGTGAAGTCCCAGATGCGAGCCAGCGAAGGGGGGCGGGTAAAACTCACAGTGGATTTGAAGACCAGGGGCTGGCTATGTCAAAGACTGCCCGAAGAGGAGAATTTGAATGAATCAAGCAATCAACTTCCAGCACAGAGATTCTGAAGAACAACTGATACATCAGACCAATACGGGAATAAAACCAATGAGAAAAACCTAGGTGCCAAAGGGATTCAGAGGGCTCCATGTTCGTTCTTTTGCCATGAACCTCACCTTCCAAAAATATTGCACCTTAAATCAGAAATGCTCTACAGCAACATGCATTTGGAAAATTAAGAAGAATGCAGGGCTCACACACATGTTGTCGGGTTGTTGTAGATGATTCCACATGGAATAACCAGTCACCCCAAGCTTACAATGCAATTTTTAGTTGAGGGGATTAGCATGTAGCCACCAAAATCCTATATCATACTAAATCAGATTTTTTGTGAGCCATAAGCTAATTAAGGCCAGGTCAAACAATCTTTTTATATAAACCAATTACAAACCTAAACTATATTTTGCTAATAAAAAACCATCGGCAAATTAGACTTCTGCATGCTTAGGCCTTTGGCAGGCATGCCTCTCCTCGCAACACGCCTACGCCCCTGCTGCCTTCGTGGCAATGCGGAAGCCTCGATCTAGGTGGTCGCCTCGGCTCCATATGCGGCCACGACGGTCGACGTCGACGTCGTTCGGTGGAGTCAGCTCCATTGGCAGCGGCATCGGCGTCAGGTGCAGTGACTCCGAGGGTGGAGGCATCGGCGGTCCGGCCTTAGGCGACACAACTACGAGCATTAGGAGGGTACCGCTCTTGCATGCGGCGACGCCGCCGCCCACTGTCGCACGCACCTGCAGCTCGGCCGGGCAGCTCTGGGTCAGGTTTTTGCGGCAGGCCGGGACGGGGTGGTACGTCCTTTTTGCATCATGCTTTTATATCAATATTTATTACATTATGGGTTGTTATTACACATTATATCTCAATACTTGTGGATATTCTCTCTTATTTTACAAGGTTTACCATGAAGAGGGGGAATGCCGGCAGCTGGAATTCTGGCTGGAAAAGGAGCAAACATTGGAAACCTCTTCTGCATTGCTCCAAAAATCCTGAAACTCCACGAAACTTATTTCTGGAATTATTAAGAATTATTGAGCGGAAGAAACACCTCAGGGGGCCCACACCCTGGCCAGGAGGGTGGGGGCGCGCCCACCCCTACTGGGTGCGCCCCTGTCTCCTGGCCCCCCTGGTGGCCCTCCGGTGTCCATCTTCTGCTATATGAAGGCTTTTACCCTGGAAAAATCGTGGGCAAGCTTACGGGACGAAACTCCGCCGCCACGAGGCGGAACCCTGGCGGAACCAATCTAGAGCTCTGGCAGAGCTGTTCTGCCGGGGACACTTCCCTCCGGGAGGGGGAAATCATCACCATCATCATCACCAATGATCCTCTCATCGGGAGGGGGTCATTCTCCATCAACATCTTCACCAGCACCATCTCCTCTCAAAACCCTAGTTCATCTCTTGTATCCAATGTTGTATCCAAACCACAAATTGGTACATGTGGGTTGCTAGTAGTGTTGATTACTCCTTGTAGTTGATGCTAATTGGTTTACTTGGTGGAAGATCATATGTTCAGATCCTTATTGCATATTATTACTCCTTTGATTATGAACATGAATATGCTTTTTGAGTAGTTACGTTTGTTCCTGAGGACATGGGTGAAGTCTTGCTATTAGTAGTCATGTGAATTTGGTATTCGTTCGATATTTTGATGAGATGTATGTTGTCTTTTCCTCTAGTGGTGTTATGTGAACGTCGACTACATGACACTTCACCATTATTTGGGCCTAGAGGAAGGCATTGGGAAGTAATAAATAGATGATGGGTTGCTAGAGTGACAGAAGCTTAAACCCTGGTTTATGCGTTGCTTCGTTAGGGGCTGATTTGGATCCATATGTTTAATGTTGTGGTTAGGTTTACCTTAATACTTGTTTTGTAGTTGCGGATGCTTGCAATAGGGGTTAATCATAAGTGGGATGCTTGTCCAAGTAAGGGCAGTACCCAAGCACCGGTCCACCCACATATCAAATTATCAAAGTACCAAACGCGAATCATATGAGCGTGATGAAAACTAGCTTGACGATAATTCCCATGTGTCCTCGGGAGCTCCTTTCTCATTATAAGAAATTGTCCAGGATTATCCTTTGCTACAAAAAGGATTGGGACACCTTGCTGCACTTTATTTACTTTCTTTATTTGTTACTCGTTACAATTTATCTTATCACAAAACTATCTATTACCTACAATTTCAGTGCTTGCAAAGAAAACCTTACTGAAAACCGCTTATCATTTCCTTATGCTCCTCGTTGGGTTCGACACTCTTACTTATCGAAAGGACTACAATAGATCCCCTACACTCGTGGGTCATCAAGACTCTTTTCTGGTGCCGTTGCCGGGGAGTGTAGCATTTTTGGTGAGTGGAACTTGGTAAGGAAACATTTATATAGTGTGCTAAAATTTTCTGTTACTTGTCACTATGGAAACTAATCCTTTGATGGGCTTGTTCGGGGTATCTTCACCCGACCAGAAGAGCAAAGAGTTGCTCCTCAACCTACTGAACTTTTTGAAAATATTTACTTTGAGATTCCTTCGGGTATGATAGAGAAACTGCTAGCTAATCCATTTGCAGGAGATGGAACATTGCATCCTGATTTACACCTTATCTTTGTGGATGAAGTTTGTGGATTGTTTAAGCTTGCAGGTATTCCCAATGATGTTGTCAAAAGGAAGGTCTTCCCTTTATCTTTGAAGGGAGATGCATTGACATGGTATAGGCTATGTGATGATACGGGATCTTGAAATTATAAACGATTGAAGTTGGAATTTCACCAGAAGTTCTATCCTATGCATCTTGTTCATCGTGATCGTAATTACATATATAATTTCTGGCCTCGCGAAGTAGAAAGCATCGCTCAAGCTTGGGGGAGGCTTAAGTCAATGTTATATTCATGCCCCAATCATGAGCTCTCCAGAGAAATGATTAGTCAAAAATTTTATGCTCGGCTTTCTCTCAATGATCGCAACATGCTCGATACTTCATGTGCTGGTTCTTATATGCTGAAGACTATTGAATTCAAATGGGACTTATTGGAAAGAATTAAACGCAACTCTGAAGATTGGGGTTCTGACGATGGTAAGGAGTCAGGTATGACACCTAAGTTTGATTGTGTTAAATCTTTTATGGAAACCGATGCTTTTCGTGGATTTAGCGCTAAATATGGACTTGACTCTGAGATAGTAGCTTCTTTCTGTGAATCTTTTGCTACTCACGTTGATCTCCCTAAAGAGAAGTGGTTTAAATATAATCCTCCCATTGAAGTAAAAGTAGTTGCACCTATTACAGTTGAAGAAAAGACTGTCACCTATAGTGATCCTATTGTTCCTACTACTTATGTTGAGAAACCTCCTTTTCCTGTTAGGATAAAGGATCATGCTAAAACTTCGACTATTGTCCGTAAGAGTAATACTAGGACTTATACGCCTCCTGAGCAAATGAAAGTTGAACCTAGTATTGCTATGGTTAAAGATCTCTTGGATGATGATTTAGATGGGCATGTTATTTATTTCTGTGGTGAGACTGCTAATATTGCTAGACCAGATACTAAGATACATAGACCTGTGGTAGGCATGCCTGTTATTTTTGTTAAAATAGGAGATCATTGTTATCATGGTTTATGTGATATGGGTGCTAGTGCTAGTGCAATACCCTATGACTTATATAAAGAAATTATGCATGATATTGTACCTGTTGAATTGGAAGGTATTGATGTTACTATCAAACTTGCCAATAGGGATACCATTAAACCAGTTGGGATTGTTAGAGATGTTGAAGTCTTGTGTGGGAAGGTTAAATATCCCGCTGATTTTCTTGTTCTTGGTTCCCCACAAGATGACTTTTGTCCCATTATTTTTGGTAGACCCTTCTTGAATACTGTTAATGCTAGGATTGATTGTGAAAAGGATACTGTCATAATTGGTTTAGAGGGTATGTCTCATGAGTTTAATTTTGCTAAGTTTCATAGACAACCTCGTGATAGAGAATCACCTAGTAAGGATGAGATTATTGGTCTTGCTTCTATTGTCGTGCCTCCTACTGATCCGTTAGAACAATATTTGCTTGACCATGAAAATGATATGTTTATGAAGGGAAGAAGGGAAATAGATGAAGTGTTCCTTAAACAGGAACCTATGCTGAAATACAACCTTCCCGTTGAAATTCTTGGAGATCCCCCTCCACCCAAGGGTGATCCCGTGTTCGAACTCAAACCATTACCTGATAATCTTAAGTATGCTTATCTTGACGAAAAGAAAATATATCATGTTATTATTAGTGCTAACCTTTCAGAGCAAGAAGAAGAAAGATTATTGAAAACTCTGAAGAAGCACCGTGCTGCTATTGGATATACTCTGGATGATCTCAAGGGCATTAGTCCCACGTTATGTCAACACAAAATTAATTTGGAGGACGGTGCCAAACCAGTTGGAGATCCTCAATGACGACTGAATCCCAAGATGAAAGAAGTGGTAAGAAAGGAGATACTAAAGCTCCTTGAGGCAGGTATAATTTATCCCGTTGCTGATAGTGATTGGGTAAGCCCTGTCCATTGTGTTCCTAAAAAAGGAGGTATTACTGTCGTACCTATGATAAAGATGAATTGATCCCGCAAAGAATTATTACAGGTTATAGGATGGTAATTGATTTCCGTAAATTAAATAAAGCTACTAAGAAAGATCATTACCCTTTACCTTTTATTGATCAAATGCTAGAAAGACTATCCAAACACACACATTTTTGCTTTCTAGATGGTTATTCTGGTTTCTCTCAAATACCTGTATCAGCGAAGGATCAATCAAAAACTACCTTTACTTGCCCTTTCGGTACTTTTGCTTATAGACGTATGCCTTTTGGTTTATGTAATGCACCTGCTACTTTTAAAAGATGCATGATGGCTATATTCTCTGACTTTTGTGAAAAGATTTGTGAGGTATTCATGGATGACTTCTCCATTTATGGATCCTCTTTTGATGATTGCTTGATGATTGCTTGAGCAACCTTGATCGAGTTTTGCAGAGATGTGAAGACACTAGCCCCGTTCTAAATTGGTAAAAGTGCCACTTTATGGTTAATGAAGGCATTGTCTTGGGGCACAAGATCCCCAAGAGAGGTATTGAAGTTGATAAAGCTAAAGTTGATGCTATTGAAAAGATGCCATGTCCCAAGGACATAAAAGGTATAAGAAGTTTCCTTGATCACGCCTGTTTTTATAGGAGGTTCATTAAGGACTTTTCTAAAATTTCTAGGCCTCTGACTAATTTATTGCAAAAAGATATTCCTTTTGTCTTTGATGATGATTGTGTAGAAGCATTTGAAATACTTAAGAAAGCTTTGATCACTGCACCTATTGTTTAGCCACCTGATTGGAATTTACCTTTTCAAATTATGTGTGATGCTAGTGATTATGTTGTAGGTGTTGTTCTAGGGCAAAGAGTTGATAATAAATTGAATGTTATCCAGTATGGTAGTAAGACTCTTGATACTGCCCAGAGAAATTATGGTACTACTGAAAAAGAGTTCTTAGCAGTTGTGTTTGCATGTGATAAGTTTAGACCTTATATAGTTGATTCCAAAGTTACTATTCACATTGATCATGCTGCTATTAAATATCTTATGGAAAAGAAAGATGCTAAGCCTAGACTCATTAGATGGGTTCTCTTGCTCCAAGAATTTGATTTGCATATTATTGATAGAAAGGGAGTTGAGAACCCCGTTGCAGACAACTTGTCTAGGTTAGAGAATGTTCTTGATGACCGACTGCCTATTGATGATAGCTTTCCTAATGAACAATTAGCGGTTGTTAATGCTTCTCGTACTGCTCCTTGGTATGCTGATTATGCTAATTACATTGTTGCTAAATTTATACCACCTAGTTTCACATACCAGCAAAAGAAAAAAGTTTTTTTATGATTTAAGACATTACTTCTGGGATGACCCACACCTTTATAAAGGAGTAGATGGTGTTATTAGACGTTGTGTACCTGAGCATGAACAGGAACAGATCCTACGCAAGTGTCACTCTGAATCATATGGAGGACACCACGCTAGAGATAGAACTGCACACAAGGTACTCCAATCTAGTTTTTATTGGCCTACTCTCTTCAAAGATGCTCGTAAGTTTGTCTTATCTTGTGATGAATGTCAAAGAATTGGTAATATTAGTAGACGTCAAGAAATGCCTATGAATTATTCTCTTGTTATTGAACTGTTTGATGTTTGGGGCTTTGATTATATGGGACCTTTTCCTGCCTCTAATGGTTATACACATATTTTAGTTGCTGTTGATTACGTTACTAAGTGGGTAGAAGCTATTCCAACTAGTAGTGCTGATCATAACACTTCTATTAAAATGCTTAAAGAAGTTATTTTTCCGAGGTTTGGAGTCCCTAGATATCTTATGACTGATGGTGGTTCACATTTTCTTCATGGTGCTTTCCGTAAGATGCTTGCTAAATATGATGTTAATCGTAGAATCGCATCTCCTTATCACCCATAGTCTAGTGGTCAAGTAGAGTTGAGCAATACAGAGCTCGAATTAATTTTGCAAAAGACTGTCAATAGATCTAGAAAGAATTGGTCCAAAAAAATTGATGATGCATTATGGGCCTATAGAACTGCTTACAAAAATCCTATGGGTATGTCTTCGTATAAGATGGTTCATGGAAAAGCATGTCATTTACCTCTAGAACTTGAACATAAAGCATATTGGGCTATTAAAGAGCTCAACTATGACTTCAAACTTGCCGGTGAGAAGAGGTTGTTTGATATTAGCTCACTTGATGAATGGAGAACCCAAGCCTATGAGAATGCCAAGCTATTTAAAGAAAAAGTCAAACGCTGGCATGACAAAAGGATACAAAAGCGTGAGTTTAACGTAGGTGATTATGTGTTATTATTCAACTCTCATTTAAGATTTTTTGCAGGAAAACTTCTCTCTAAATGGGAAGGTCCTTACGTTATCGAGGAGATCTATCATTCTGGTGCCATAAAAATCAACAACTTTGAAGGCACAAGTCCGAGGGTGGTGAACGGTCAAAGAATTAAACATTATATCTCAGGTAATCCTATCAATGTTGAAACTAATATTATTGAAACCGTAACCCCGGAGGAATACATAAGGGACACTTTCCAGAACGTTCCAGACTCCGAAAAGGAATAGGTATGTGGTACGGTAAGTGTCGGTGTCAAAACCGGCGGATCTCGGGTAGGGGGTCCCGAACTGCGCGTCTAGGCAGATGGTAACAGGAGACAAGGGACACGATGTTTTTACCCAGGTTCGGGCCCTCTCGATGGAGGTAAAACCCTACTCCTACTTGATTAATATTGATGATATGGGTAGTACAAGAGTGGATCTACCACGAGATCAAGGAGGCTAAACCCTAGAAGCTAGCCTATGGTATGATTGTTGTAATGGTTGTTCGTCCTACGGACTAAAACCCTCCGGTTTATATAGACACCGGAGAGGGCTAGGGTTACATAGAGTCGGTTACAATGGTAGGAGATCTACATATATGTATTGCCAAGCTTGCCTTCCACGCCAAGGAAAGTCCCATCCGGACACGGGACGAAGTCTTCAATCTTGTATCTTCATAGTCTTGGAGTCCGGCCGATGATGATAGTCCGGCTATCAGGACACCCCCTAGTCCAGGACTCCCTCAGTAGCCCCTGAACCAGGCTTCAATGATGACGAGTCCGGCGCGCATATTGTCTTCGGCATTGCAAGGCAGGTTCTTCCTCCGAATAATTCATAGAAGATTGTGAACACTAGGATAGTGTCCGGCTCTGTAAAATAAATTCCACATACCACCGTAGAGAGAATAATATGTACACAAGTTCAATTTGCTGACGTATTTCGTGGCGTGACGTCACACCACTGCCAAGCCTTTGCTTGAATCGTTTTTATTATACCACCTCAGTGCATTTAGCAAAGCGGTTTCCTTGGCACGTCTTGTCGAAGCAGAGATCGTGTTCCCCTTATTCCGGGATTCCCATCAGTACGGACGTGGGTAACCCAACCGTGCCCGTTGCCACGCCTCCTCTATCGAAGGCGAGTCCCAAACGGTCACGGGGACGGCTCTTGGTATTCTCCCTCTTTATAATGGGACCAAGGCCCATTTCTTTTCTTCAATCCTCAATCGAATCTGCCCCTCGCCCCAAGTTCCAACACCCAGAGCCCCTGATTCGAGCGCCTCGGACCTTCAGCAATGTCCGGCTCCGACCTACAGGGCCGGTGGATGCCCTCCTCCGTCACGGAAGAGGACGTGCTAAAGCTGAGAGAAGCCAGGTACCTGACCTACGAGATTTCGCATAGGTTGCCCGCCAAAGGGCAAGTCATTCCTACTCCCGAGCCCGGCGAGAGCGTCGTGTTTGTGTCCCACCTCCGTCGGGGTTTAGGCTTCCTGATGGATCCTTTTGTGAGAGGGCTCATTTTTACTATGGGTTGGAATTCCATGACTTGGCTCCGGAGTCCATCCTCCACATCTCATCATTCATTGTCGTCTGCGAAGCCTTCCTCCGCACTACCCCTCACTTCGGTTTGTGGCTCAAAACCTTCAACGTGGAGCCGAAGATGATCGAGGGGCGTCAAGCAGAGTGTGGCGGGGCGGTTGTAAGCAATAGGGCCGATGCTCCATGGCCCGAGGGCTCTTTCCAGGAGGAGCTCAGCTTGTGGCAACAGGAGTGGTTCTATATTATCGCTCCCAGGGGCAGCAGGCAGAAGCCACCGCCCATCTTTCGCTCGGGCCCTCCACAACGGCTGATGTCATGGGTCAACCAAGGGCTCAACTGGGGGCCGTCAAAGGACGTACCCCTATTGCAGGGCCGGATTCGAGACCTCCAGGAGAGGGAGATCGATCTGGTCGTGGTGACGCAGGTTATGCTGATTAGGCGTCTTCTGCCCTGCAAACGTCGCCCTCTCCGGCTGTGGGAATTCAATCCGGAGGGACAACAAGTTCTCCAACACTTCATGGGTACGACACCCATGGAGATGTACAAATTGTTCTTCGGATCACAAGAGGTATGTCTGGAATTGACCGAGGACGTCGGCCTAAGCTGCAATCGCCCGGATACTCAAGTAAGTAGCACTGTGTCCGGACATACCGTTCGTTTGCATATCTTGGATTTGCCTTTTAACCAATTATCCTCTGAATAGGAGTGGATAGCGCAAGAAAAACTGATACGGTGTCCGGCCCCCCTCCCGGAGACCGCGCCGGATCCCGTGTTGGTCAAGATGCTGGAGGTTGCGCCTTCGGAGGAAGGCGAAGGGGAAAACAGAGAAACTACCGCCTCTACCAAGGAGGCTTTCGAGAAAGGGGGGATCGAGAATCCCTCCTTCCGAGGGGAGAAGAGGACCGCTTCCGAAAACCCGGAGGCCAAGGCCTCAAAGCGGGGGAAGAGATCTTCACCGGAGGGTCCTGCGCCTGGGGAAGCCCCGGCCGCACCATCTCCCCCATGGAATCAGCCCTCCAGCAAGCCGTAAGTAGAAAAAGGGGAGTTTTGTAATAAGGGACATCCCTATTTTTGCTTCTGAGGATAACCGAAGTTTTTACCTTGTAGTTCGGATCTCCGTCCTTCTCAGCTGAGCTCGTCTTCGGGGGACCTTCGTCCGGAGATGATGGAGAGCGAGACGCCTCCATCTGCCACACCGCCAGGTGGGGCGGACGACCCTGAGGTGTCGTCACGGAGGGTATCCCCGAGTCCGGCGGGGCCGGAGAGTTCGACACCAAATGGTGTGCGGCCGGGGGGGCTGAAGGATCTGCTTGAGAGGGCGTCTATCTCAGAAGATCACCGTACATTGATGAGTATGGTGATTGAAATAATTTCATCCGCCGAGGGCGGGTTGCATGATGCCGTCAGAAGTTTGCTGGCGGGGTTTGAGGTACGTAAAAATGACATACCTTTTGACAGTTTTGCACATAAAGCGCGCCCTGTATAGATAGTAGCCCCTGAGACTCGGTATGTTGTCGAAAGCGACAACGTGCCGAGGATCATAATCTCAGGTATTAATTCTCGCCTTTCCTACACAGGTGGCGGATAGTCCGGTGGCCAGCCGGACTGACGGAGTTGCCGAACTAAAGCGGCAACTCAACGTTGCGGATGCGGACATCGCGCTGGTCAATAAACGACTTGACGAGTCACAAGGTATGTTGTTTCTCCGTGGTCACCTAGTTAGGGAGCTGATGCTCACTCCTTACAACATGTATGCTTAATGCAGATGGTGCTGCTGCTGTGGAGGACCTTCGAGCAGAGCTTGCTCGAGCCAAGGAGCAGGCCAGAAGAAATGATGCGGCTGCCTCGAAGGCGGCCGAAGAGCTAGAAGCTGAAAGGGCTGCTCACTGCCGAAGCAGGGAGGAGATGGCCGGAATGGCCGTGAAGCTGAGGGATGCTACCGACCGCTATGAGGTTCTTGAAAAAGAACGCCGAGCGGAGCAAGAAGACCTGAAGAAGGCCACCGCCGAAGCCAAGGATGCCCGTTCTGCAATGAGGGCTATAAAGGAGGAGCTGCGTCACGCCGGAGAAATTGCGGCTGGCAAGCCCTTTCTGCTGCGCAGGAAGTTCACAGATCCAAAGTATGCTCAGCTTGGCCAGTTGTGGGGTCCGGAGGATCCTTATATGGATTTAGCGGCGAGTGCGGCAGATGCTGTTGTGCACTTCCGAAGTCAAAAGGATCACAAGACGGAAGAGCTTTTTTGGTCTCAATTCCACAGTCCGGAGTGTTCACTTCCGTTGACCGATCGGTTGGCTGAGTGGGCTGAGCTGAATAGATTGTCTAGACTTGCCATGACGGATGTAGTGGCTCATATCTGGCCGGATAGGCCCAAGCCGAGGAGTTACTTTGGCTTATTGCAGCAATTCCTTGGGGCGGTGCCGCATATCAAGGCGATGAAGCGGTCGGCCTACATAGAGGGTGCACGGATGGCCCTCGCCCGTGTGAAGACATACTGGACGGAGATGGATGCCACTGATGTTGCAACCCGGGGTTCGGACGAGAGCCGGTTACCCGCCGAGCACTATTTTGGGGAAGTTCTGCGGGGTGCTCGTGCAATAGAGTCGCAGTGCTCAAAAAATGTCATGTTCAAATGATCTTTATGATATGTAAAACGATATTCATAATATAAGTGCTTTTTATACTTGTGCATTCAAGTATTGAAATATCTCCTGTGCGGCCGTTAATGTATACTTGTGTATAACCTGAAAGATGGCAGTCTTTGGCTTCAGCCCCACGCACATGGTGCGGGGGTGTTTGCAAAATAGCGCATTTTCACACTTAATCCAACGTCTTGGTCCTGTGAAGGAGGTGGTAGCGTAGCAAACGAGGCAACCGGACTATGATGCTTTATCACTTTCACTTAGCCATAGGAGTTCGAAGGTGGGGCTACGATATAGCCCCTAGGGGCACCGCGCTCTCCGAATTCAGGGCGCGTACGTGCCTGACCGGGAAACGGTCCTTCGTCAAAGCGGAGGAATTCTAAATATTCCGGTAGTCGATCGAGTGGTTGACCAGTCTCTCAATGTATCATGACAGTCAGTTTTCGGCTTTCTCTACTGAGGTGCTCGCCCGGCCGAACCGGGGCACAATCACAGTAGTTCTCCTGGTGCCGCATTAGCCGATGATACGGAATGTAAGGCAGCAAAACACAGGAGCCAGGCAAACCCAACATTTGACCAAAGACATGATTCGGAGCTGATGCATATAAGGCCTAACTCGACACGCCGAACACTCCCTAAGGTATTCGGTCTTTATGATAACAGGCAGAACAATGCCCTAAGCCCCTAGTGTCCAGGTACAGGCGAAAATTTCTGACGCGGCCGATGCCAAAACGCCAGCCTCCTCGTCGGTTATGGTGAAAACCCGGGGGATGTGAATCAACAAGAGACAGTAAGAAAGGTTTATGCAGGGTCTTAATCTGAAAAGAATCCTTGCCACGGGTCCCTGCTGCACGTCTGCGCCTGTGTCTCCGTTGTGCCGTATCCTGGACGGGTGTACACGCTGTTCATCTGTAAAAGAGAGGAACTTAGCTTGAAAAAAAATCGTGCAAAAAATGTATTGAAAACAAAGTATGAATGAATGAATAAAGTTGAGCTTTTATTGGCTCTTTATTGTTCATACGCACAGCCCCTTGTGAAGGGGTATGCGGCTAGGGAGCCCCTAGTTTATTCATGCCGGACTCGCCTAGCCGTGTCCGGGGTTTTGAACGACCTTTTAATGAGATGATGCCGCGCGGACCGGGCATTTTAAGTGTAAGAGACGCGTAGTGCGGTATTGCGTTAAAGCGGGCGAAAGCTTCACGTCCCAATAGTGCTTGATGGCTACTTTTGAATGGGGCGACATGGAAGATTAGCTTTTCGTGACGGAAGTTGTCGGGTGATCCGAACACAATTTCTAGTAGTAAGGAGCCCGTGCACTTGGCGTAAGGGCCTGGCGTCACTCCTTTGAAGGAAGTGCGGCTATGGCGAATTTTAGTAGGGTCTATCCCCAAATTGCAGATCGTGTCCGGGTATAGCAGGTTTAAATCGCTGCCGCCATCCATTAGGACTTGTGTAAATTGTAGTCCGTCGATTATAGGATCCAATATCAGAGCAGTCCATCCTGTGTTTCGAATACTTCTGGAATAATCCAGGTGGTCGAAAGTAATTGGTTTTGACATCCAATCTCGGGATTCCACTGGGGTGGACCGTGCGACGTGTACTTTAGCGGGTGCCGCACTATTGTTCCGTGTTGTCACATGGAGTGAGTTTACTGTTTTGACTTCTTGCGGGAAAGTATTTTGTCTTCCGGTGCTCTGCTGGTGGGGTTCGTCATTGTCCTCGCTTGGCGTGTCGAGCCCCTTGTGTTCGGCGTTGAGTCGGCCGGACTGCTTGAAGACCCAACAATTTCGGTGGGTGTGGTTTGCAGGCTTCCCGGGGGTACTGTGGATTTGACATATCCGATCCAAAATTTTGTTGAGGTTGGATAGCTCGTGATTCTTGTCCTTAAGAGGCAGTGTTTTGTTGTTCGGCCGCGAGCTTTTGAATCCGGCGTTGACCGCCGTGTTCTTTGGGCCATTTTCTTTATTTCGGCGCTGATCCTTTCTGTGCCGTGATTTTCCATTTCCATCTCTGATCTCGAATGTACTCGGGTCGCTGGTGCTGCATCTTGCCAGCCAGCTATCTTCCCCCGCGCAAAATCGGGTCATGAGGCTCGTTAGCGCGGCCATTGTTCTTGGCTTTTCCTGGCCGAGGTGTCTGGCGAGCCATTCGTCTCGGACATTATGTTTAAAAGCTGCTAAAGCTTCGGCGCCTGGACAGTTGACTATTTGGTTCTTTTTGGTGAGGAACCTGTTCCAGAATTTGCGCGCTGACTCTCCGGGCTGTTGAGTTATGTGACTTAAATCGTCTGCATCCGGAGGGCGGACATAAGTCCCTTGAAAATTTGCTCTAAACGCGTCCTCGAGCTCTTCCCAACTTCCAATGGTATTTTCTGGGAGGCTTTTGAGCCAATGCCGAGCTGGCCCTTTGAGCTTGAGGGGTAGATATTTTATGGCGTGGAGATCGTTTCCTCTAGCCATGTGTATTTGTAGGATGTAATCCTCAATCCAGACTCTGGGGTCTGTTGTTCCGTCGTATGCCTCTATGTTTACGGGCTTGAATCCCGCTGGAAATTCATGATCCAGCACCTCATCGGTGAAACATAGTGGGTGTGCGGCGCCCCTGTATTTAGGTGTGCCGTTATCTTCGAGCACTCGACGTGTTGTGTTGCCTCCTGGTGCCCTCTTTTTTGGCCCGTAAATGGACCTGACCGGGCCATCCTTTTGGCGAGCATCATTATGTGTGTCATGTGCCGGCTTATGTGTGGCGCCGCTTGCCGCTCTTGGCCTGTCATTCTATCCGGCCAGGCGGCCTCTTTGCTTTTTGATTGTGGGGGCTCTACGGCCTCCTCGTCGAATTCGGGCAGCAGCTTGCACTTCGGGTAGCTCTTTGCTTGGTGGCTATTGCCGTATTTGTCCGCGGTCTTGAGTACTTTGCTCCACCTCATTCTGAGTATGTCTTCCGCTATTTTGAGCTTCCGTTTCTGCTTTTCAAACTTCTTGCAGTGGCGACAAGCCTTTTGTGAAGGTTCTTATGCTCCGGTGGTGTGTCCAGCGTGAGATCGTCTGGACTGTTGTTTCCGCCGAGGATGGGTTGATTGTCCGACTCATCCTGTTCGGATGGTTGCTTGGTTGCATGTTCATCGTCCACTGGCTTGCCTTGCTCTACGGCTGGGTCATTATGGGTGCTGTTGTTATCGAGGCGGGACTTGGGGCGGCGCTTGCGTCACCGTTTTGGTTGTTTTTCGGGGGAATTATCCTTTGCCGCGTCCCGTTGTTCCTCGTTATCGCTCCCTTTTGGGGTGTCCACCATATATATATCATGAGTTGAGGTGGCTTTCCAGTGCCCGGTAGGCACTGGTTCTTGGTCGTCTCCGGCATCGTCGTCCATACCGTCGATGTTTTCGGGGTCGTAGTCTAGCATGTTGGTTAGATCGTCGACAGTGGCTACAAAGTGGGTGGTGGGTGGGCTTTGAATTTCTTCGTCGTCCGCATCCCAATCGTCCTGACCGCAGTCCGACCAGGGCTCTCCTGATAACGAGAGATACTTTAGCGAATTCAAAATGTCGCCAAAGGGTGAGTGTTGAAAGATGTCCGTGGCGGTGAACTCCATGATTGGCGCCCAATCGGATTCGATTGGTAGGGGCGCAGGAGGTTCGGAGTCCGGCGCCTCGGAGTCACGAGCTTTACAAGGGACAAGGTTAGTATTCGGCTCCATCGCCGTAGAGATTGCAGCCCCCGAGGCGGTGTCTAGCCACCCGTCCTCGATCTGCGTGGTCGGCTCCGAACTAAGGGTCAGGGCGGACTCGTGTGCGGCCTCCAGGGCGCTGTCCGGCAGTAGAGCTAAATCATGCCCATCGTGACAGTGCGCCGCGCTCAGCTGTGGCTCGAATTCGTCGAAGATCAAGTCCCCACGGATGTCAGCTGTGAAGTTTAGACTTCCAAATCTGACTTGACGGCCAGGGGCGTAGCTTTCGATCTGCTCCAGATGGCCAAGCGAATTGGCCCGCAGTGCAAAGCCGCCGAATACGAAGATCTGTCCGGGGAGAAAAGTCTCACCCTGGACTACGTCGTTGTTGATGATCGAAGGAGCCATCAAGCCTATCAGTGATGACATAGAGGAACTCACAATGAAAGCACCAATGTCGGTGTCAAAACCGGCGGATCTCGGGTAGGGGGTCCCGAACTGCGCGTCTAGGCAGATGGTAACAGGAGACAAGGGACACGATGTTTTTACCCAGGTTCGGGCCCTCTCGATGGAGGTAAAACCCTACTCCTACTTGATTAATATTGATGATATGGGTAGTACAAGAGTGGATCTACCACGAGATCAAGGAGGCTAAACCCTAGAAGCTAGCCTATGGTATGATTGTTGTAATGGTTGTTCGTCCTACGGACTAAAACCCTCCGGTTTATATAGACACCGGAGAGGGCTAGGGTTACATAGAGTCGGTTACAATGGTAGGAGATCTACATATATGTATTGCCAAGCTTGCCTTCCACGCCAAGGAAAGTCCCATCCGGACACGGGACGAAGTCTTCAATCTTGTATCTTCATAGTCTTGGAGTCCGGCCGATGATGATAGTCCGGCTATCAGGACACCCCCTAGTCCAGGACTCCCTCAGTAAGTAAACCGACTCCAAAACAATTCTAATAGCAATTTTTATCAGTTCTGTAATATTTAAGAATTTTTGGAAGAAAGAAGTAGTCCGGGAAGGACACGAGACCTCCACGAGGGTGGAGGGCGCGCCCCCTGTCTCGTGGACACCTCGTGTGCCTCCCGGACTCCGTTTTCTTGCACGTTACGTATTTTGGTCAGTAAAAATTCATTATATAAACTCCCGAAGGTTTTGACCACCATATCACGCAAATATCCTCTATTTTCGTTTCGAGCTGTTTTGTTACAAATTTAGAGCAATATGTCGTCTCAGGATTCGAAAGGAGAAAGCTGTGTGGCTGATTACCTCGCAGACCCTAAGGTCTACGGGGACTTGGAGCATGATGGCTGGACCTCTGAAGAAGAGGAAGACTATGAACCTAAGGGAAAAGAGGAGACGAGTTCAGACGAAGACGAAGCCCCATTACCTCAGCCTGGGGACATGCACATGAAGTTTAAAAAGTCAAGCCTCCCTGGTAGAGCAAAGAAGCCAAAGATCGAGTTTATCCCTTTTCGTCTCTTGCAGGAAAATAAATAGGAATTGTGCAAAAGAGTATTAAGCCTTGAGCGGGAGATCGAGGACCTAAAAGAGAAAAATACTATACTCAAGCTTAAACTGAGGAAGAAGCCTACATCATCAACAACTCCTACTTCACCACCTCCGAGGACATAATTATATGGGTATGGGCACTCCCCTTGGCAACTGCCAAGCTTGGGGGAGGTGCCCCGGTATCGTATTGTCACATCCTTAGTTCTGGTATGACCTAGGCTAGCTAGTCATTTGTGCATCATGTTTAAATTTCATTTAAATTTGAAATGGGGATTTGTGAAACCCTCAGAATCATTTTTGGAAATGACCCAAATAAAAAATTGCTCCAAAAGGGTCCAAGAAAATGCTCATGTTACTCTCTGAAAATATTGGACAGAGATAAAAATCAAACCAATATTTTTAAGAGCCCATAAGTATTTATTTTGGGCATCTGGAGTTAATGCATAAATATTTGCATTGGATATATATTTGTTATATATATATAATATATGTCCAAAAATTATGCCATTTGTTGAGGAGCTCTGGAATAATACCACTAGTTCCTACAAAAATTGGCATAAGTAAATAAAATGATTTAGTATTATTATTAAATCAAAACAAACGTCGGAAAAATAGAAAAGAAAAAGAAATGGGAAAACCTTACCTGGCGCTTACCTCCCTGTGCAGCCGGGCACTGTGCAGCCCAGCGACCCAACAGGCCAGCCCAGCTGATTGGCCGACGCCAATCATCGTCTCCACCGCGCCAGGAGGACAGGGGCGCACACGTGCATCGCCACCTCCTGCTTGCCGCCGATCGCCTGGAGTTGCCTGAGGACGCCACGCACGTCCCTGAGCCCCACCCTCTCACTCTCACCCTCGTTCCCTGCCTCCTCCGCTCTCTCTCTCTCTCTCTCTCGCTGGATTAAACGCGCCCGTCGCCGCCGCTCGCTGTTGCCGCGCCACCGCCGCGGCCTCGCCTCTCCGACAAGTCCAACAGCTCCGTGCCGTCGTCCTCATCCTCTCCGTCAAGCCACACGTCGCCGGACGCCCCGTGGAGCCTTCACCGCCGTCGTCTTCATCATCGGCCGCCGGAGATCGCCACCGACATGCCGTCGTCTCCAAGCCGTCCCCGAGCGCGCTGAGATCACCGAAGGCCTCGCCATGAGCTCCTCTACCGAACCCCTCTTCTCCCCCTCGTTTTTGCGCTCCGTAGCTCCATCCCCCTTCACGGCCGTAGCTCCTCGCCGCCGTCCATGTCACCGCCATCGCCCTGGCCACCGCAGCCCGCAACCGAGCGCGTCACCGTGCTCTTGGTGACGCCAGGAGGCCGTAGAGCCTCTCCGCTCACTCCCCCGTGCCCTGCAGAACCCGCGCGCACTCGGCCGAACTCCGGCCGCCGTCCCGAGCTCCACTCCGGCGAGCTCCGGCGCCCCCGCAGCCTCCAACCTGCTCCCCTGGACGCGGACGACGACGGGCTACGCCCCGGTGGTCTCCGCGCGTCCATCCACCGCTCGTAGTGCAAGTCCGGCCAGTCGCAGCCGTGGCTCGAGGTCGTCGCCGGCCGAACTCCGGCGAGACCGACGTGGCTATCATTAGCGCCTAATCCCACAGCCTAAACCACCCCACCAGCCGCTGACCGTGGGCCCCAGGGCCAAGTCAAACCCTGGTCAGTGCGGGTTTGACCCGGGCTTAACCACTGTGTCACTGACGTGTGGCCCCACACGTCAGGTTTGACCCAGGTTGACTGCTGACGCAGTGCTGACCTCAAGGTGACGCAATAATGATTTCTGGAATTATTTTAACTCAGGAAATTCCAGGAATTGTTATAAACTTCAGAAAATCATAGAAATTCAACCGTAGCTCAGATTGAAATAATTTATATATGAAAAATTATCGGAAAAATGAAATCTTTCCATCTGTACTGGTTTCATGCATGAAAAACCAACTTATACCTACTGTATAAGTGAAAACATGTAAATGGAATTTATAAAGAGCTTAATTTGGAGTTGCATTTGAACCCTTGATTCAAATGGACTTCATTCAATTTGAACACTAGTTGCATTAGCTCAAAAAGCATCACATCTACATGCCATGTTCATGCATCATATTGTTGCATATGTTTGTGTATTGATTGCCGACATTGTTCCTTCTCGATAGGTCCTGCTCCGGAGACTGTTCCAGAGTACCTGTTTGAGGAGCAGTGCCCCCCTTGTTGATCTACCAGGCAAGCAAACCCCCTTGTTCATTTCGATACAATCCTACTCTCTCGCTCCTGCTCTCAGTTATTGCATTAGGACAACAACGATTCATCTGCTACTTTGTGCTGCGGTAGTTGAACCCATTCCTCTGCATGACCTGTCATTGCCACAGTAAATAGTTGAAACCCACTAGCATGTGTAGGAGTTGATTGAGCCATGTTGTGTTCCTACCATGCTATGCCTGCTATTGCTTAGAGTTGTGTCAGGTCTGATTCATTGGGAATGAATTGGAGTGTTACGATATGTTCTGATGCTGAGAGTGAAGTGTGTGAACACGATTTGGTAAAGGTAGCGGTGAGAGGCCATGTAGGAGTACATGGTGGGTTGTCTCACTGGAACCGTCCTTAAGCACTGAGTTATGTGTATGTCGTCCAATGACTCGATACTACCACACATTGGGTTCCGATAACTCGACCCCTCTCGGCTTATTAACCAACTTGATCTCTGTCCAGGAGTTGCAACTAGTTTCTGGTGTTTGTAGGTAGTTTTAGTAGTCTACCAAGTGGCACCCGGCCAGGTGGGCTTTGGACAGACTAGGCATAAGTGGCACAGTGTACCAAGCATAGATCCATCCGGCGAGGTGGGCTTGGGAACCCTGCACACATCATTTGGGGCCGTGAGCGACACCCCGGCCGGATCTCCTTGCGGATGGAACCCGAATAGGCGATAAACCTGGACTAGAGTCTTGTGTGGTTAGTCAGGTCGTGGCCGACACCCTCGCCAGGCTTCCGCTTGAAGGTTGCCGAGATACATGACGTGTACATGGCGGTAAGTGGCAAGAGCGTGTGTGAAGAAGTACACCCCTGCAGGGTTAACATGATCTATTCAAATAGCCGGGTCCGCGGTTATGGACTTCTTGGATGCTTACATGGTACATAGATAACTTGAAGTGGATACTATAAAATGCTCAAGACAAGTGTGAGTGCTATGGATGGCCTTTCCGTAAGGAGACGGGGATGAATCCATAGTAGTGTATTGTGTGGTGATTAGTGGACTCGCGTGCGCCATATCACCTCAAAGAAGTTCTGGTAGTCGTAGAACAGGATAGCCACAGAGTCAAAGCTGGCTTGCTGCAACTAAACCCCACATTACCCTCTTGATACAAATGCATGTATGATAGGATCTGATGTAAGTCTTGCTGAGTACCTTTTTACTCATGTTGCTTTATTTATGTTTTTGCAGAGGAGACTTCAGTCTTACTAGTGTTCTCGTGGACTTCGACAAGTAGCTTGTACCTCAGCTACGATCTTGATCGGATATTGTAGTTAGTTAGGCTCTTCAGCCTTTTTCTTTTGTAGATGTTTGTACCCAGACATGTAATGCTTCCGCTTGTTGCTTGTATGCTCTGTATGATGGGTCATGTGACCCCTGTTTGCAATAAATGCTATGATGGCTCTTCTGAGCCTTTATCTATTTGAGTTGTTGAGTTATGCTGTGATGCCATGTTGTACATCACATACTTGCATGTTATGCATACGTGTAATGTGTATTGCTATGTGTGGGATCTGACTATCTAGTTGTTTATTCTTAGTAGCCTCTCTTACCGGGAAATGTCTCCTAGTGCTTCCACTGAGCCCTGGTAGCTTGCTACTGCTCCGGAACACTTAGGTTGGCCGGCATGTGTCCTTCTTCGTTCCTGTGTCTGTCCCTTCGGGGAAATGTCATGCGATGAATACTGGAGTCCTGTTAGCCTGCTACAGCCCGGTTCATCGGAGTCCTGTTAGCCCAGTGCTACAGCCTGGATTCACTCGCTAATGACCGACACGTTCGATGCTGGGTCATGGATGCCTGTCCCTGTAAGTTTGTGCCACTTTGGGTTTACGACTAGCCATGTCAGCCCAGGCTCCTTATCATATGGATGCTAGAGACACTATCATATATGTGTGCCAAAAGGCGCAAACGGTCCCGGGCAAAGGTAGGGCGACACCCGTGGGGATACCGTGCGTGAGGCCGCAAAGTGATATGAGGTGTTACATGCTAGATCGATGTGGCATTGAGTCGGGGTCCTGACACGTATCACCATCACACTCCTATCTTTACCATTTTATTTAGTTCAATCCTTTTAGTAGTATCTTGATCTAGTAGATTGAAATTTTAGTATCAAGTAATTTTGAGTTTTGCTTTGTGATCTCTTTATGTAATCGAGTCCGTGAGCTATCTATAATAAAGATTAGTGTTGAGTCAAGGGCTTTGCTATGTTGCTATGATCTTGAGAAAGTAGGAAGAATAAAAGAGTTCATATTGATCTTATGGTTAGTAATGACTTCACACATAGAAAGTATGAGGCATAAAAGTTGTTGAGAGTTGATAAACATAGTTTTGGTCATCGTTGCAATTAATAGGAAGTAATAAGGAAAGAGAGGTTCACATACAAATATATTATCTTGGACATCTTTTATGATTGGGAGCACTCATTAAGTATGACATGCTAAAAGAGTTGATGTTGGACAAGGAAGACAATGTAATGCTTTATGTTTCCTCACATCTCAGTTAAAGTATATTGTCATTGACCTTCCAAACAAGTTGAGCTTGCCTTTCCCCCTCATGCTAGCCAAATTCCTTGCACTAAGTAGAGATACTACTTGTGCTTCCAAATATCCTTAAACCCAGTTTTGCCATGAGAGTCCATCATACCTACCTATGGATTGAGTAAGATCCTTCAAGTAAGTTGTCATGTTGCAGGCAACAAAAATTGCTATCTAAATATGTATGACTTATTAGTGCAGAGAAAATAAGCTTTATACGATCTTGTTGTGGAAGCAATAAAAGCGACGGACTGCATAATAAAGGTCCACATACAAGGGGCAATATAAAGTGACGTTCTTTTGCATTAAGATTTTATGCATCCAACCCTAAAAGCACATGACAACCTCTGATTCCCTCTGCGAAGGGCCTATCTTTTACTTTATGTTTTTGCTTTATGCTTGAGTCAAGGTGATCTTCACCTTTCCCTTTTTCATTTTATCCTTTGGCAAGCTCATCGTGTTTGAAAGATCATGATATATATATATATATATATATATATATATATATATATATATATATATATATATATATCCAATTGGATGTAAGTTAGCATGGACTATTGTTGTTGACATCACCTAAAGGTGAATACGTTGGGAGGCAACACAATAAGCCCCTATCTTTCTCAGTGTCCGGTTGAAACTCCATAACTACAAGTACTGCGTGAGTGTTAGCAATTGTAGAATACTACATGATAGTTGAGTATGTGGACTTGCTGAAAAGCTCTATTCTTGACTCTTCCTGATGTTATGATAAATTGCAATTGTTTCAATGACTAAGATTTTAGTTTGTTAGTTCCCAATGACGTTTCTGAACCATGCTTGACATTGTGAATTGATCGTTACTTGAGCATAAGAAATCATATGATAAAATCTATTTATGTTGTTGTTATAAGAATGATCATGATGCCCTCATGTCCGTATTTTATTTTTATCGACACCTTTATCTCTAAACATGTGGACATATTTTTCGATTTCGGCTTCCGCTTGAGGACAAGCGAGGTCTAAGCTTGGGGGAGTTGATACATCCATTTTGCATCATGCTTTTATATCAATATTTATTGCATTATGGGCTGTTATTACACACTATATCTCAATAATTATGGCTTATTATCTCTTATTTTACAAGGTTTACCATGAAGAGGGGGAATGCCGGCAGCTGGAATTCTGGCTGGAAAAGGAGCAAAAATTGGAAACCTATTCTGCACTGCTCCAAAAATCCTGAAACTCCACGAAACTTAATTTTGGAATTAATAAGAATTATTGAGCGGAAGAAACACCTCAGGGGGCCCACACCCTGGCCAGGAGGGTGGGGGCGCGCCCACCCCTATTGGGCGCGCCCCCTGTCTCCTGGGCCCCCTGGTGGCCCTTCCGTGTCCATCTTCTGCTATATGAAGGATTTTACCTTGAAAAAAATCATGGGCAAGCTTACGGGACGAAACTCCGCTGCCATGAGGCTGAACCAATCTAGAGCTCCGACAGAGCTGTTCTGCCAGGGACACTTCCCTCCGGGAGGGGGAAATCATCACCATCGTCATCACCAACGATCCTCTCATCGGGAGGGGGTCAATCTCCATCAACATCTTCACCAGCACCATCTCCTCTCAAAACCCTAGTTCATCTCTTGTATCCAATCTTGTATCCAAACCACAAATTGGTACGTGTGGGTTGCTAGTAGTGTTGATTACTCCTTGTAGTTGATGCTAATTGGTTTACTTGGTGGAAGATCATATGTTCAGATACTTAATGCATATTATTACTCCTCTGATTATGAACATGAATATGCTTTGTGAGTAGTTACGTTTGTTCCTGAGGACATGGGTGAAGTCTTGCTATTAGTAGTCATGTGAATTTGGTATTCGTTCGATATTTTGATGAGATGTATGTTGTCTTTTCCTCTAGTGGTGTTATGTGAACGTCGACTAGATGACACTTGACCATTATTTGTGCCTAGAGGAAGGCATTGGGAAGTAATAAATAGATGATGGGTTGCTAGAGTGACAGAAGCTTAAACCCTAGTTTATGTGTTGCTTCGTTAGGGGCTGATTTGGGTCCATATGTTTAATGTTGTGGTTAGGTTTACCTTAATACTTCTTTTGTAGTTGCAGATGATTGCAATAGGGGTTAGTCATAAGTGGGATGCTTGTCCAAGTAAGGGCAGTACCCAAGCACCGGTCCACCCACATATCAAATTATCAAAGTACCGAACACGAATCATATGAGCGTGATGAAAACTAGCTTGACGATAATTCCCATGTGTCCTCGGGAGCTCCTTTCTCATTATAAGAAATTGTACAGGCTTATCCTTTGCTACAAAAAGGATTGGGCCACCTTGCTGCACTTTATTTACTTTCTTTATTTGTTACTCGTTACAATTTATCTTATCACAAAACTATCTATTACCTACAATTTCAGTGCTTGCAGAGAAAACCTTACTGAAAACCGCTTATCATTTCCTTTTGCTCCTCGTTGGGTTCGACACTCTTACTTATCGAAAGGACTATGATAGATCCCCTACACTTGTGGGTCATCATGGGGCAGTTTTCGCGGCCCTCGTGCAGGACGACTGGTCATAGCCGCCATGGTGGAGGGAGACCTCGGTGGAGAACTGGAGCCGCCTGCCGCAGTCGCCCGTAATGCAGCGGAGCTGCACCCCGCCGGCGAGCGTGCAGCTGGTGCGCGCCCACATGCAGCCGGACCAGGCATGGGTGGGCGCTGGGAAGGAGCGGTGGTAGAGCGACGGGAGGAAGAAGCCGCCCCCCTCCAGGATCTCACTGCCAGAGTTCCCCTGGATGCTCAGCCAGATCGGGTACGTGCAATCGTTCACGACGATCAGGGTTATCGGGGCCAAGTCCGCCAGCTGTCTGTGGACTGTGGAATCGTAGTCATCGCTGCCGACGTGATTTGTCCCAACCTAACACACATCACATCTTCTCCTCTGCTCCTCGAGGTTCGTCTCGTGGAGCTGCTCGTTTTGGACAACCAGCGAGAGACCGGAGCAAGCCTTCTTCCTCGATTCCGGCCGACCGCCCAGCTGCCCAAAATTTCCATGCATCCTGCTTACCATCCCTCCTCATCGCCTTCTTCTTTTTCTTCTTCTTCTTCTACAAAGCTTCGCCCAACAAGGAGACAAACCGTCTTCCTCGCCTCAGGCATACCTCGCCGCCTCCTCCTCCTTGTCCTTTAGCCACCTTCTCGCCTTCTATCCGCACGCCATCCAGCCTCACTCCCCAACCACGTCCACGTGCGCCCAATCGTCCCCACCTCTATTCATCGTCGCCCGCTGACCAATCAAAACCGCAGGAGCGGACGGCATGCAAGGGGCAGCAATGCGGGCGCCAGGAGGGCGGCTCGGCACTGGGGATGTGGGGACGGGGAGGTGAGGCGCCGAGCGGGAGAGGAGGGAGGTTGGGGATGGAGCGCTCCAGTGCATGCGAACGTGGAAGGAGGAAGTGGTGCGCGGCGTGCGTGCGATCAATCTAAGCAGTTTTTTCTCAGAAGAGGCTGAGGAGTTTAGGAGTGGCAGGGTGGGTAATTAAAGTGTAAAACACGTTTGATATGTTGGAGTGATTTAGACTATCAGATCATATGCTTCGATGGATGAGATGACTCGGTTCTCCGCCCTCTCGTGCTTTTATAGTGGTAGTACATGATGGGTTGCTAGAGTGACGGGCTGATTCGGATCCATATGTTTAATGCTATGGTTAGATGTTATCTTAATTCTTCTTTCGTAGTTGTGGATGCTTGCGAGAGGGGTTAATCATAAGTGGGAGGTTTGTTCAAGTAAGAACAGCACCCAAGCACCAGTCCACCCACATATCATATTATCAATGTAGCGAACGCGAATCAAACAAACATGATGAAAGTGACTAGATAAAATTCTTGTGTGTCCTCAAGAACGCTTTGCTTATTATAAAAGACCATTCCGGTCTGTCCTTTGCTACAAAAAGGATTGGAATACCTTGTTGCACTTTTGTTACCATTACTATTAATTGCTCGTTACAAATTATCTTGCCGCCAAACTACCTGTTATCGACAATTTCAATGCTTGCAGAAAATACCTTGCTAAAAACCGCTTGCCATTTCCTTCTGCTCCTCGTTGGGTTCGACGCTCTTACTTATCAAAAGGACTACGAGTAACCCCCTATACTTATGGGTCATCAAGACTCTTTTCTGGCGCCGTTGTTGGGGAGTGAAGCGCCTCTGGTAAGTGGAATTTGGTAAGGAAAGTTTTATATTACGTGCTGAAATTTACTGTCACTTGTTACTATGGAAAACAATCCTTTGAGGGGCTTGTTCGGGGTATCTTCACCTCGATCGGAAGCACAAAGAGTTGCTCCTCAACCTACTGCACATACTGAAAATATTGGTTATGAGATTCCTTCGGGTATGATAGAGAAACTACTAGCCAATCCTTATGTAGGAATGGAATACTACATCCTGATATGCACCTAATCTACGTGGATGAAGTTTGTGGGTTATTTAAGCTTGCAGGTTCACGTGGAGATGAAGTTAAGAAGAAGATTTTCTCCTTATCTTTAAGGGGAAAAGCATTGACATGGTATAGACTATGTGATGATATTGGAGCTTGGGACTGGAATCAGTTGAAATTGGAACTTAGTTTTATCCTATGCATCTAGTTCATCGTGATCGGAATTATATATATAATTTTTGACATCCTGAAGGAGAAAGTATCGCTCAAGCTTGAGGGAGGCTTAAATATATGATGTACACATGCCCCAATCATGAGCTCTCAAGGGAAATTATCTTACAAAAAATTTATGCTCGGCTTTCTCATGATAATCAAAACATGCTCGATTCTTCTTCGTCTGGCTCTTTCATGAAGAAGACTACTAAATTTAGGTGGGACATTCTTGAAAGAATTAAACGCAACTCTAAATATTGGGAACTCGACAAAGATAATGATTTAGGTATAACACTTAAGTTCGATTATGTTAAATCATTTATTGATACTGATGCTTTTCAAAAGTTTAGCACTAAATATGGACTTGACTCTGAGATAGTAGCCTCTTTTTGTGAATCATTTTCTACTCATGTTGACCTCCCTAAGTAGAAATGGTTTAAATATCATCCCCCTATTAAAGAAAAGAGTGAAGAGCCTGTTATAGTAAAAGATGAAACTATCATTTACAATGTTGATCCAATTGTGCATACTGTTATATTGAAAAACCACCTTTCCCCATTGGGATAAAGGAACATGCTAAGGTGTCAACCGTGGTTAACAAAAGTAATATTAGAGCACCTAGACCTTTTTAACAAATTAAAGTAGAACCTAGTATTGCTATGGTTAAAGATCTCTTGGTCGATAATATCGATGGGCATGTTATCTAATTATGTGATGAAGCTGCTAGAATTGCCGAACCCGACAATAAAGGTAAAAACAAGCCTGTTGTTGGCATGCCTGTTATCTCAGTTATAATAGGAGATCATTGTCATCATGGCTTATGTGATATGGGTGCTAGTGTCAGTGCTATTCCTTTTACACTATACCAAGAAATTATGAATGATATTGCACCTGCTGAAATAAAAGACATAGATGATACTATTAAACTTGCTAATAGAGACACTATCACACCACTTGGGATTGTTAGAGATGTTGAAGTCTTGTGTGGAAAAATAAAACATCCTACTGATTTTCTAGTTCTTGGTTCTCCACAAGATGATTTTTGTCCCATTATATTTGGTAGAACTTTCTTGAACACTGTTAATGCTAAGATAGATCGCAAGAAAGAAATCGTTAGTGTCAATTTTGGTGATGTGACTCATGAGTTTAATTTCTCTAAATTTCATAGGCAACCTCATGATAAAGAATTGCCTAGTAGAGATGAAATCATTGGTCTTGCTTCCATTGATGTACCACCTACAGATCCGTTAGAACAATATTTACTAGACCATGAAAATAATATGCACTTGCATGAAAGAAATGAAATAGATAGAATGTTCTTTATCAACAACCTATCCTTAAACACAATTTGCCCGTTGAAACTTTAGGAGGTCCTCCTCCTATTGGGGAACGTAGTAATTTCAAAAAAATTCCTACGCACACGCAAGATCATAGTGATGCATAGCAATGAGAGGGGAGAGTGTTGTCCACGTACCCTCGTAGACCGTAAGCGGAAGCGTTATGACAACGCGGTTGATGTAGTCGTACGTCTTCACGATCCGACCGATCCAAGTACCGAACGTACGGCACCTCCGAGTTCAGCACACGTTCAGCTCGATGACGATCCCCGGACTCCGATCCAGCAAAGTGTCGGGGATGAGTTCCGTCAGCACGACGGCGTGGTAACGATGATGATGTTCTACCGGCGCAGGGCTTCGCCTAAACTCCGCGACAATATGACCGAGGTGGAATATGGTGGAGGGGGGCACCGCACACGGCTAAGGAACGATCTTGAAGATCAACTTGTGTGTCCTAGGGTGCCCCCTGCCCCCGTATATAAAGGAGCAAGGGGGAGGCCGGCCGGCCCTAGGGGCGCGCCAAGGAGGAGTCCTCCTCCTCCTAGTAGGAGTAGGACTCCCTCTTTAATACTCCTACTAGGAGGGGGAAAGGAAGGGGGAGAGGGAGAGGGAAAGAGGGGGCGCCCCCCCCCCCTCTCCTAGTCCAATTCGGACCAGAGGGGGAGGGGGCACGCAGCCCATCCTGGCTGCCCCTCTCTCTCTCCACTAGAGCCCATAAGGCCCATTACTTCTCCCGGGGGGTTCCGGTAACCCTCCGGCACTCCGGTTTTCTCCGAAAACCCCTGGAACACTTCCGATGTCCGAATATAGTCGTCCAATATATCAATCTTTATGTCTCGACCATTTCGAGACTCCTCCTCATGTCCGTGATCACATCCGGGACTCCGAACAAACTTTGGTACATCAAAACTTATAAACTCGTAATAAAACTATCATTGTAACGTTAAGCGTGCAGACCCTACGGGTTCGAGAACTATGTAGACATGACCTAGAACTATTCTCGGTCAATAAACAATAGCGGAACCTGGATGCCCATATTGGCTCCTACATATTCTACGAAGATCTTTATCGGTCAAACCGCATAACAACATACGTTGTTCCCTTTGTCATCGGTATGTTACTTGCCCGAGATTCGATCGTCGGTATCCAATACCTAGTTCAATCTCGTTACTGGCAAGTCTCTTTACTCGTTACGTAATGCATCATTCCGTAACTAACTCATTAGCTGCATTGCTTGCAAGGCTTATAGTGATGTGCATTACCGGGAGGGCCCAAAGATACCTCTCCGACAATCGGAGTGACAAAACCTAAGCTCGAAATACGCCAACCCAACATGTACCTTTGGAGACACCTGTAGTACTCCTTTATAATCACCCAGTTACGTTGTGACGTTTGGTAGCACCCAAAGTGTTCCTCTGGTAAACAGGAGTTGCATAATTTCATAGTTATAGGAACATGTATAAGTCATGAAGAAAGCAATAGCAACATACTAAACGATCAAGTGCTAAGCTAACGGAATGGGTCATGTCAATCACATCATTCTCCTAATGATGTGATCCCATTAATCAAATGACAACACATGTCTATGGTTAGGAAACATAACCATCTTTGATTAATGAGCTAGTCAAGTAGAGGCATACTAGTGACTATATGTATGTCTATGTATTCACACATGTATCATGTTTCCGGTTAATACAATTCTAGCATGAATAATAAACATTTATCATGATGTGAGGAAATAAATAATAACTTTATTATAGCCTCTAGGGCATATTTCCTTCAGTCTCCCACTTGCACTAGAGTCAATAATCTAGATTACACAATAATGATTCTAACACCCATGGAGTCTTGGTGCTGATCATGTTTTGCTCGTGAGAGAGGCTTAGTCAACGGGTCAGCAACATTCAGATCCGTATGTATCTTGCAAATCTCTATGTCTCCCACCTGGACTTGGTCCCGGATGGAATTGAAGCATCTCTTGATGTGCTTGGTCCTCTTGTGAAATCTGGATTCCTTTGCCAAGGCAATTGCACCAGTATTGTCACAGAAGATCTTCATTGGTCCCGATGCACTAGGTATGACACCTAGATCGGAAATGAACTCCTTCATCCAGACTCCTTCATTTGCTGCTTCCGAAGTAGCTATGTGCTCCGCTTCACATGTAGATCCCGCCATGACGCTTTGTTTAGAATTGCACCAACTTACAGCTCCACCGTTTAATAAAAACACGTATCCGGTTTGCGATTTAGAATCGTCCGGATCAGTGTCAAAGCTTGCATCGACGTAACCATTTACGACTAGCTCTTTGTCACCTCATATACGAGAAACATATCCTTAGTCCTTTTCAGGTATTTCAGGATGTTCTTGACCGCTGTCCAGTGATCCACTCCTGGATTACTTTGGTACCTTCCTGCCAAGCTTATTGCTAAGCACACGTCAGGTCTGGTACATAGCATTGCATACATGATAGAGCCTATGGCTGAAGCATAGGGAACATCTTTCATTTTCTCTCTATCTTCTGCTATGGTCGGGCATTGAGTCTGACTCAACTTCACACCTTGTAGTACGGGCAAGAACCCTTTCTTTGCCTGATCCATTTTGAACTTTTTCAAAACTTTATCAAGGTATGTGCTTTGTGAAAGTCCTATCAAGCGTCTTGATCTATCTCTATAAATCTTGATGCCCAATATGTAAGCAGCTTCACCGAGGTCTTTCATAGAAAAACTTTTATTCAAGTATCCCTTTATGCTATACAGAAATTCTGTATCATTTCCAATTAATAATATGTCATCTACATATAATATCAGAAATGCTACAGAGCTCCCACTCACTTTCTTGTAAATACAGGCTTCTCCAAAAGTCTGTATAAAACCATATGCTTTGATCACACTATCACAGAGTTTATTCCAACTCCGAGATGCTTGCACCAGTCCATAAATGGATCGCTGGAGCTTGCACACTTTGTTAGCACCTTTTGGATCAACAAAACCTTCTGGTTGCATCATATACAACTCTTCTTCCAGAAATCCATTCAAGAATGCAGTTTTGACATCCATTTGCCAAATTTCATAATCATAAAATGCAGCAATTGCTAACATGATTCAGACAGACTTAAGCATCACTCCGGGTGAGAAAGTCTCATCGTAGTCAACCCCTTGAACTTGTCGAAAACCTTTCGCAACAAGTCGAGCTTTATAGACAGTTACATTACCATCAGCGTCAGTCTTGTTCTTAAAGATCCATTTATTCTCATTGGCTTGCCGATCATCGGGCAAGTCAACCAAAGTCCATACTTTGTTCTCATACATGGATCCCATCTCAGATTTCATGGCCTCTTGCCATTTTGCGGAATCTGGGCTCATCATCGCTTCCTCATAGTTTGTAGGTTCATCATGGTCAAGTAACATGACTTCCAGAATAGGATTGCCGTACCACCCTGGTGCGGATCTTACTCTGGTAGACCTACGAAGATCAGTAGAAACTTGATCCGAAGTTTCATGATCAATATCATTAGCTTCCTCACTAATTGGTGTAGTTGTCACAGGTACCGGTTCTTGTGATGAGCTACTTTCCAATAAGGGAGCAGGTACAGTTACCTCATCAAGTTCCACTTTCCTCCCACTCACTTCTTTCGAGAGAAACTCCTTCTCTAGAAAGGATCCGAATTTAGCAACGAAAATCTCGCCCTCAGATCTGTGATAGAAGGTGTACCCAACAGTCTCTTTTGGGTATCCTATGAAGACACATTTCTCCGATTTGGGTTCGAGCTTGTCTGGTTGAAGTTTCTTCACATAAGCATCGCAGCCCAAACTTTAAGAAACGACAACTTTGGGGCGTCGTCTCAATGGATTTTGATGGTGCCCTATTTAACGCGAATGCGGCCGTCTCTAAAGCATAACCCCAAAACGATAGCGGTAAATCAGTAAGAGACATCATAGATCGCACCATATCTAGTAAAGTACGATTACGGCGTTCGGACACACCATTTCGTTGTGGTGTTCCGGGTGGCATGAGTTGCGAAACTATTCCACATTGTTTCAAATGTAAACCAAACTCGTAACTCAAATATTCTCCTCCACGATCAGATCGTAGAAATTTTATTTTCTTGTTACGATGATTTTCCACTTCACTCTGAAATTCTTTGAACTTTTCAAATGTTTCAGACTTGTGTTTCATTAAGTACATATACCCATATCTGCTTAAATCATCTGTGAAGGTGAGAAAATAACAATACCCGCCGCGCGCCTCAACATTCATTGGACCACAAACATCAGTATGTATGATTTCCAACAAATCAGTTGCTCGCTCCATAGTTCCGGAGAACGGCGTTTTAGTCATCTTGCCCATGAGGCACGGTTCGCAAGTACCAAGTGATTCATAATCAAGTGATTCCAAAAGCCCATCAGTATGGAGTTTCTTCATGCGCTTTATACCGAAATGACCTAAACGGCAGTGCCACAAATAAGTCACACTATCATTATCAACTCTGCATCTTTTGGCTTCAACACTATGAATATGTGTATCACTACTATCGAGATTCAATAAAAATAGACCACTCTTCAAGGGTGCATGACCATAAAAGATATTACTCATATAAATAGAACAACCATTATTCTCTGACTTAAATGAATAACCGTCTCGCATCAAACAAGATCAAGATATAATGTTTATGCTCAACGCTGGCACCATATAACAATTATTTAGGTCTAAAACTAATCCCGATGGTAGATGTAGAGGTAGCGTGCCGACCGCGATCACATCGACTTTGGAACCATTTCCCACGCGCATCGTCACCTCGTCCTTAGCCAATCTTCGCTTAATCCGTAGTCCCTGTTTCGGGTTGCAAATATTAGCAACAGAACCAGTATCAAATACCCAGGTACTACTGCGAGCATTAGTAAGGTACACATCAATAACATGTATATCACATATACCTTTGTTCACTTTGCCATCCTTCTTATCCGCCAAATACTTGGGGCAGTTCCGCTTCCAGTGTCCAGTCTGCTTGCAGTAGAAGCACTCAGTCTCAGGCTTAGGTCCAGACTTGGGTTTCTTCTCTTGAGCAGCAACTTGTTTGCTGTTCTTCTTGAAGTTCCCCTTCTTCCCTTTGCCCTTTTTCTTGAAACTGGTGGTCTTGTTGACCATCAACACTTGATGCTCCTTCTTGATTTCTACCTCTGCGGCTTTTAGCATGCGAAGAGCTCGGGAATAGTCTTGTCCATCCCTTGCATATTATAGTTCATCACTAAGCTCTTGTAGCTTGGTGGCAGTGATTGAAGAATTCTGTCAATGACACTATCATCAGGAAGATTAACTCCCAGTTGAATCAAGTGATTATTATACCCAGACATTTTGAGTATGTGTTCATTGACAGAACTATTCTCCTCCATCTTGCAGTTATAGAACTTATTGGAGACTTCATATCTCTCAATCCGGGCATTTGCTTGAAATATTAACTTCAACTCCTGGAACAGCTCATATGCTCCATGACGTTCAAAACGTCGTTGAAGACCCGGTTCTAAGCCGTAAAGCATGGCACACTGAACTATCAAGTAGTCATCGGCTTTGCTCTGCCAGATGTTCTTAACGTCGTCAATTGCATCAGCAGCAGGCCTGGCACCCAGCGGTGCTTCCAGGATGTAATTCTTCTGTGCAGCAATGAGGATAATCCTCAGGTTACAGACCCAGTCCGTGTAATTGCTACCATCATCTTTCAACTTTGCTTTCTCAAGGAACGCATTAAAATTCAACGGAACAACAACACGAGCCATCTATCTACAACAAACATAGACAAGAAAAATACTATCAGGTACTAAGTTCATGATAAATTTAAGTTCAATTAATCAATTACTTAAGAACTCCCACTTAGATAGACATCCCTCTAATCCTCTAAGTGATTACGTGATCCATATCAACTACACCATGTCCGATCGTCACGTGAGATGTAGTAGTTTCAATGGTGAACATCAATATGTTGATCATATCTACTATATGATTCACGCTCGACCTTTCGGTCTCCGTGTTCCGAGGCCATATCTGTTATATGCTAGGCTCGTCAAGTTTAACCTGAGTATTCCGCGTGTGCAATTGTTTTGCACCCGTTGTATTTGAACGTAGAGCCTATCACACCCGATCATCACGTGGTGTCTCGGCACGAAGAACTTTCGCAACGGTGCATACTCAGGGAGAACACTTCTTGATAAGTTTAGTGAGAGATCATCTTAAAATGCTACCGTCAATCAAAGCAAGATAAGATGCATAAAGGATAAACATCACATGCAATCAATATAAGTGATATGATATGGCCATCATCATCTTATGCTTGTGATCTCCATCTTCAAAGCACCGTCGTGATCACCATCGTCACCGGCGCGACACCTTGATCTCCATCGTAGCATCGTTGTCGCTACGCCATCTATTGCTTCTACGACTATCGCTACCGCTTAGTGATAAAGTAAAGCAATTACAGGGCGTTTGCATTTCATACAATAAAGCGACAACCATATGGCTCCTGCCAGTTGCCGATAACTTCGGTTACAAAACATGATCATCTCATACAATAAAATATAGCATCACGTCTTGACCATATTACATCACAACATGCCCTGCAAAAACAAGTTAGACGTCCTCTACTTTGTTGTTGCAAATTTTACGTGGCTGCTACGGGCTGAGCAAGAACCGTTCTTACCTACGCATCAAAACCACAACGACAGTTTGTCAAGTTAGTGTTGTTTTAACCTTCGCAAGGACCGGGCGTAGCCACACTCCATTCAGCAAAAGTGAGAGAGACAGACACCCGCCAGTCACCTTTAAGCACGAGTGCTCGTAACGGTGAAACCAGTCTCGCGTAAGCGTACGCGTAATGTCGGTCCGGGCCGCTTCATCTCACAATACCGCTGAGCCAAAGTATGACATGCTGGTAAGCAGTATGACTTGTATCGCCCACAACTCACTTGTGTTCTACTCGTGCATATGACATCTACGCATAAAACCAGGCTCGGATGCCACTGTTGGGGAACGTAGTAATTTCAAAAAAATTCCTACGCACACGCAAGATCATGGTGATGCATAGCAACGAGAGGGGAGAGTGTTGTCCACGTACCCTCGTAGACCGTAAGCGGAAGCGTTATGACAACGCGGTTGATGTAGTCGTACGTCTTCATGATCCGACCGATCCAAGTACCGAACGTACGGCACCTCCGAGTTCAGCACACGTTCAGCTCGATGACGATCCCCGGACTCCGATCCAGCAAAGTGTCGGGGATGAGTTCCGTCAGCACGACGGCGTGGTGACGATGATGATGTTCTACCGGCGCAGGGCTTCGCCTAAACTCCGCGACGATATGACTGAGGTGGAATATGGTGGAGGGGGGCACCACACACGGCTAAGGAACGATCTTGAAGATCAACTTGTGTGTCCTAGGGTGCCCCCTGCCCCCGTATATAAAGGAGCAAGGGGGGAGGCTGGCCGGCCCTAGGGGCGCGCCAAGGAGGAGGAGTCCTCCTCCTAGTAGGAGTAGGACTCCCTCTTTAATACTCCTACTAGGAGGGGGAAAGGAAGGGGGAGAGGGAGAGGGAAAGAGGGGGCGCCCCCCCCCCCCCTCTCCTAGTTCAATTCGGACCAGAGAGGGAGGGGGGCGCGGCCCATCCTGGCTGCCCCTCTCTCTCTCCACTAAAGCCCATAAGGCCCATTACTTCTCCCGGGGGGTTCCGGTAACCCTCCGGCACTCCGGTTTTCTCCGAAAACCACCGGAACACTTCCGGTGTCCGAATATAGTCGTCCAATATATCAATCTTTATGTCTCGACCATTTCGAGACTCCTCGTCATGTCCGTGATCACATCCGGGACTCCGAACAAACTTCGGTACATCAAAACTTATAAACTCATAATAAAACTGTCATCGTAACGTTAAGCGTGCGGACCCTACGGGTTCGAGAACTATGTAGACATGACCTAGAACTATTCTCGGTCAATAACCAATAGCGGAACCTGGATGCCCATATTGGCTCCTACATATTCTACGAAGATCTTTATCGGTCAAACCGCATAACAACATACGTTATTCCCTTTGTCATCGGTATGTTACTTGCCCGAGATTCGATCGTTGGTATCCAATACCTAGTTCAATCTCGTTACCGGCAAGTCTCTTTACTCGTTACGTAATGCATCATTCCGTAACTAACTCATTAGCTACATTGCTTGCAAGGCTTATAGTGATGTGCATTACCGAGAGGGCCCAGAGATACCTCTCCGACAATCGGAGTGACAAAACCTAATCTCGAAATACGCCAACCCAATATGTACCTTTGGAGACACCTGTAGTACTCCTTTATAATCACCAAGTTACGTTGTGACATTTGGTAGCACCCAAAGTGTTCCTCCGGTAAACGGGAGTTGCATAATCTCATAGTTACAGGAACATGTATAAGTCATGAAGAAAGCAATAGCAACATACTAAACGATCAAGTGCTAGGCTAATGGAATGGGTCATGTCAATCACATCATTCTCCTAATGATGTGATCCCATTAATCAAATTACAACACATGTCTATGGTTAGGAAACATAACCATCTTTGATTAATGAGCTAGTCAAGTAGAGGCATACTAGTGACTATATGTTTGTCTATGTATTCACACATGTATCATGTTTCCGGTTAATACAATTCTAGCATGAATAATAAACATTTATCATGATATGAGGAAATAAATAATAACTTTATTATTGCCTCTAGGGCATATTTCCTTCACCTCCACCTAAAGGTGATCCTGTGTTTGAATTTAAGCAATTACCTGATACTTTGAAATATGCTTATCTTGGTGAAAATAAGATATATCCTGTTATTATTAGTGCCAACCTTGCAGAGCAGGAAGAAAAGAGATTATTGAAAATTTTGAGGAAGCACCGTGCTAGTATTGGATATACTCTTGATGATATTAAGGGCATCAATTCCACTTTATATTAGCACAAGATTAATATGGAACCCGATGATAAACTAGTTGTTCATCATCAACGATGATTAAATCCTAAGATGAAGCAAGTGGAAAGAACTGATATATTCAAACTTCAGGAAGCAGGTATAATTTATCGTATAGCTGATAGTAGATGGGTAAGTGATGACCCACAAGTATAGGGGATCAATCGTAGTCCTTTCGATAAGTAAGAGTGTCGAATCCAATGAGGAGCAGAAGGAAATGACAAGCGGTTTTCAACAAGGTAATGTCTGCAAGCACTGAAATTATAAGTAACGAGTAGTTTGATAGCAAGGTGATTTGTAATGAGCAAGTAACAGTAACAAAAGTGCAGCAAGGTAGCCCAATCCTTTTGAGGCAAAGGACATGCCAAAACAATCTCTTATGATAAGCAAAGTGTTCTTGAGGTTACACGGGAATTTCATCTAGTCACTTTCATCATGTTGGTTTGATTTGTGTTCGCTACTTTGATAATTTGATATGTGGGTGGACCGGTACGTAGGTGTTGTTCTTACTTGAACAAACCTCCTACTTATGATTAACCCCCTCGCAACCATCCGCAACTACAAGAAAAGTATTAAGAATAAATCTAACCATAACATTAAACTTTTGTATCCAAATCAGCCCCTTAGGGAGTAGCGCATAAACTAGGGTTTAAGCTTCCGTCACTCTCGCAACCCATCATCTAATAGCTACTCCACAATGCATTCCCTTACGCCCAAGTATGGTGAAGTGTCATGTAGTCTACGTTCACATGACACCACTAAGGGAATCACAACATACATACCATCAGAATATCGAACACATATCAAGTTCACATGATTACTTGCAACAAGATTTCTCCTGTGACCTCAAGAACAAAAGTAACTACTCACAAATGATAATCATGCTCATGATCAGAGGGGTATTAAATAGCATAATGTATATGAACATATAATCTTCCACCAAATAAACCATATAGTAATCAACTACAAGATGTAATCATCACCACTCACTACTAGGGAAAACCTTATACACAGAATGTTACCAGTAGCGCTTGTCAAAATGAGGCGCTACTGCTACTTAGCAGTAGCGCGTCCGGCAGAACCGCGCTACTGTTAGCCGCTTAGCAGTAGCGCGACAGTTATAGAAAGCGCTACTACTATAATTGCCACACTGTTTTCGACGCGCTAGGTATAGTAGTAGCGCCCTTCTACGAACAGCGCTACTACTATGGATTTTAGCAGCAACGCATTTTTCGTCCCCACGCTATAGTTAAAGCTATTTTCACCTAACCCCCCGCGCGGCCTGATTCCCTCTCCTCTGCTTCCTCCCCCAATTCTCCTCTACTATTCCTCGTCGCCTCCACCTCGCCGCCGTCTCCCCCGACCCCGCCTCGCCGTCGTCTCCCCCGACCCCGCCTCGCCGCCGTCTCCCCCGACCCCGCCTCCCCGTCGTCTCCCCCGACCCCGCCTCGCCGCCGTCTCCCTCAACCCGCCTCGCCACCGTCTCCCCCGACCCCGCCTCGCCGCGCCTCGGTGCCGCCGTCTCCCCCGACCCCATCTCTCTCCCCGCCCTCTGTAAGCACTCTCCCCTTCCGATCCCTCCTCTCTGCTTAGTATGAACCCTAGCTATTTAGTGCTAGTTAGTATGAACCCTAGCTAGGCTATTTTTAGTGCTAGTTAGTTAATTACTTAGATGGTAATTAGGGCAGTAGTTCCTAGGTACTTATTTTTAGTAAGAACTAGTTGAATTAATAGAACTAGTTAGTAAGAACTTGTTTCTATTTTTTAGTTAAAGCAATTTTTCCCGCCTCGACGTGGACGATGCCTATCCTGCATCCTCGTCATCGAGTCGGCGGAGGACGACACCTGCTTGACCAGATCGGTCATGTCCGGGACTGGGCTCCGCCGGGGTGGTACTGGGAGGCGCTACCTACCGGGGGGCGCAGGTTGGTGAGGAGCCAGCCTGTCGTTGACCCGAACCTTCTTTGGTGGCGGTCGCGTGGGCCAGTGACGATCCAGAGGCTTGAGGACTCCGCGGAGGTGGTGCGTCACCGTGTCAGTGAGGAGGACGCGCACGTCCGTTGCTACTTGTTTGCGTTGGAGCACAGGCCGTTCTCCAATACTTGGCAGGTTCTCCGGGGATCTCACTGGAGCTATGATCCCGTGATGGTGCCTTCTCTGTGGGTGTCCACCGCCCGCGCTGATACCCGTCGTGTGCTAGAGTTTTAGTTGTATTACTGATGTTATATGTATGACACTATTCGTGATGTATTAGTGATAATATTCGACAATGTACTGACGCATGAGATGATCTACTTTTGCTTATTGAATGCATGAGATGATCTACTTTTGAAATGTATATCTTGTGTTGCTCAATATCCAAGTGGCCGGTCATGTTTGCAGGTTACACCTTCGAGTGGCCTATGTTTTGCCGAAGTGTTGATTCATTTCCGTTCCGGCAAATTTCAGGCGCTCGATATGTCCTATTTTAGCAAAGGTCATGCCGGATTTTTCCGTGAATTTTGGCATGACTTGTGCTAGAATATGTAGGAAATATTGAGTGCCCCGGATTTGTGTGTTGAGTATCTTGGTAGTTGTCTTCGATCGATTTTCAATTAATGTTTTAACTATGAACATAGGAAATGTCTGACGACGAGAAGGATTTCGGTATTTGCAAATACTGCGAAGACGAGCGCGGCCTGTGCGACAGAATCTTCCTAGATGATGATAGGCGCTTCAGCATCAAGCTGGACGAGAACTTCGAAGTGGATACAGTAAGTCACAACGACAAGTCTTTTTTCGTAATTAAGCATGACATCTGCTTCATTTGCTTCAACTTATATTTTTTTTACTATTCTACTAGCGTATCCCCTGCCATGCAAGAGTTTTTGTATTGGATAAGATAGGTTTCAGTCATAGTATGGAGGAAAAGAAAGTTTACTTGAAGACCGAGCATGGTTATATTTTCCATGCGAAGTTATACAATTCAGACGACTACACCTATTTTGGATGCAAAACATGGCGAGCACTATGCAAGACTTATGCATTTGAGCCTGATATGGTTATCACCTTTGATATTCGTCCGGAAGATGATATTGAAGGTAATACCGACATCTGGGTCAATGTGCAAATGCCTCCAGTTATACCATTATGTAAGTTTCTCAACCATATTTATGTCTTTGATATTGTTTATTCAAAAATAGTTGACAACTAATTTGTATTGTCAGCTTATTTCCGTGCAAGCAAACATGTCCAGCGCTTGGTAGACAGGACCGTATACTGTCATGGGGCTGAACTCAACTGCGAGGAGCTCAGTCATTATGTTTGATGGCTTGAGGATCTTGATACTGTCAAGACAAATTTTCTTCCTGCATTTAGAAATGTTAGTACTGAAAATGTGCGACCAATAGTGTTCGTAATGAACTACGGTCACATCCATTTGGGAAGGATGGTAAGATTTTTACTTTTTGTCCTCATTACATCTTTTCCATACATTATTTTTGAAGCTAAACTTCATTGCTAAGTATGTTACCATACGATGTTCTTCAACAGGGACTCCCGATGAATGTTGTGCCTTATGGGATCGAGACTAAAGGTATCATGAGTATTAACAACTTACGGCCAAGATATCCTACAGCTTACTTTAGTGCATTCAAGATTAGCGACGGATGCTTAATAGTGCAAGACTGGACCAAATATGTGTTGGGGGAGCGCAGAGAAGTACTAGGGAGCAACAAACAGAGGCGCCTTCCACGATTAGGAGACAGGTTCATCTGCATGCTCCAATTTGATCAAGGAGGAGAGCTACACATGTTTTATGTTCTTTTACCTAAGAGAGAGCAGCACGAGTGAGTAGCTCGCTAGAAATGAGTTTCAGGATGATGATGTGCTACACTATTACTATGATGATAAAAATAGCTAGTGTTGGTGGTAATGACTATGATGATTATTATTAGCTAGTGTTAGTGGTGATTAAATAAATACTGTTGGTGGTAATGACCATGATGATGATTAAATATCTTGTGCTGGCAGATTAGATTCAAGTGGAGGCAACATGTGGTGCACATCGAAAGTACTACTAGTCCAAACTAGATCAAGTTTGGATTAGTAGTATACTTTTGACATGCACCACATATTGCCTCCACTTGAACCTAATCCACCTTCATTTAATACACTGTTATGGATATAATAATGTAAACCTCATAACAGCTGGTATTGTACCAATATTTGTATGATGGCGCATAAATACACTAAAAAAATTAAAAAAAATACTAGTAGCGATGGAAAGAAAACACGCTGCAAGTAGATACCTTAGCAGTAGCGCGATAGTGAACAAGCGCTGCACCTATTTGTCCTAGCAGTAGCGCGTAATGGCACGCGTTACTACTAAGCAATAGCTGTAGCGCCTTATTAGTAGCGCAGCCACCCGCGCTACTAGTGGGCACAAAACACGCGCTACTGCTAGGGTTTTCCCTAGTAGTGACTAGTCACCCACAAGCACCAATCTAAGGTTCCAGTACAAAGATTGAACACAAGAGATGAACTAGGGTTTGAGAGGAGATGGTGCTATTGAAGATGTCGATGAAAATTGCCCTCCTCAAGATGAAAGAGTTGTTGGTGATGACGATGACGATGATTTCCCCCTCCGGGAGGGAAGTTCCCCCGGCAGAATCGCTCCACCGGAGGGCAAAAGTGCTCCTGCCCAAGTTCCGCCTTGAGACGACGACGATTCGTTTCAAAAGTCTCCTCTTGATTTTTCTATGTCAAAATGACTTATATACCAGAAGATGGGAACCGGAGGTGGGCCGAGAAGGGCACAACCCACCAGGGCGCGCCTGGGCTCCCTGGTGCGCCCAGGTGAGTTGTGCCCACATGGTGGGCCCCCTCTGGTGGTTATTTGCTCCAATAATTCTTATTTATTCCATAAAAAATCCATGTGAAGTTTCAGCTCATTTAGAGTTGTGCAGAACAGGTGGCCTAACGTAGCTTATTCAGGTCTAGAATTCCAGCTGCCGGTATTCTCCCTCTTTGTGTGAATCTTGCATATTATCAGAGAAAAGGCATTAGAATTACTCCAAAAAGCATTATTATGCATAAAAACATTATAAGTAATAGTAGGAAAACATGATGCAAAATGAATGTATCAGTAAGCCCTGTTCATTGTGTCTATAAGAAAGGAGGCATTATTGTTGTTCCTAATGATAAAAATGAACTTATCCCACAAAGAATTGTGATAGGATATAGAATGGTAATTGATTTTAGAAAATTAAATAAAGCCACTAAGAAAGATCATTACCCTTTGCCTTCCATTGATCAAATGTTAGAAAGATTATCTAAGCACACACACTTTTGCTTTCTTGATGGATACTCTGGTTTCTCTCAAATACCTATATCACAACACGATCAAGAGAAAACCACCTTTACTTGTCCTTTTGGAACTTATGGTTATAGGCGTATGCTTTTAGTTTATGTAATGCACCTACTACCTTTCAAAGATGCATGTCTGCTATATTCTCTGACTTTTGTGAAAAGATTGTTGAGGTTTTCATGGATGATTTATCTGTTCACAGAACTTCTTTTGATGATTTCTTAAGCAACCTTGATCGAGTTTTGTAGAGATGTGAACAAACTAATCCATTCTTGAATTGGGAGAAGTGCCACTTTATGGTGAATGAAGGTATTGTCTTGGGGCATAAAATTTCTGAACGAGGTATTGAAGTGGATAAAGCCAAGGTTTGATGCAATTGAGAAAATGCCATGTCCTAAAGATACTAAAGGTATTCGAAGTTTCCTTGATCATGCTGGTTTTCATAGAAGGTTTATTAAAGACTTCTTTAAAATTTCTAGGCCTCTTACTAATCTCTTGCAAAAAGATGTTCCATTTGTTTTCGATGATGATTGTGTAGAAGCCTTTGAAACACTTAAGAAAGCCTTAACTTCTGCACCTATTGTTCAACCACCTGATTGGAACTTACCCTTTGAGATTATGTGCGATGCTAGTGATTATGCTATTGGAGCTGTTCTAGGACAAAGAGTTGATAAGAAATTAAATGTTATCCATTATGCTAGTAAAACTCTAGACAGTGCTCAAAGAAATTATGCTACTACTGAGAAAGAATATTTAGCAGTTGTGTTTGCTTGTGATAAATTCAGATCTTACATTGTTGATTCGGAAGTGATTGTTCACACTGACCATGCTGCTATTAAATACCTTATGGAAAAGAAAGATGCTAAACCTAGACTCATTTGGTGAGTTCTTTTGCTACAAGAATTTGACTTGCATATCACTTATAGGAAGGGAGCTGAGAATCTCGTAGTTGATAACTTGTCTAGGTTAGAAAATATTCTTGATGACCCACTACCTATTGATGATAGCTTCTTTGATGAACAACTAGCTTTCATAAATGCTTCTCATAGTACTCCCTCATATGCAGACTATGCTAATTACATTGTTGCTAAATTTATACCACCAAGTTTCACATAACAACAAAAGAAAACAAAATCTTCTTTGACTTGAGACATTACTTTTGGAATGATCCATATCTTTATAAAGAAGGAGTAGATGGTATTATTAGACGTTGTATACCTGAGTATGAATAGGAAGAAATCCTACAGAAACATCACTCTAAAGCCTATGGAGGGCATCATGCGGGAGATAGAACCGCACACAAGGTATTACAATCTGGTTTTTATTGGCCTACTCTTTTCAAGGATGCTCGTAAGTTTGTCTCCTCTTGTGATGAATGTCAAAGAATAGGTAATATTGGTAGATGTTAGGAAATTCATATGAACTATTCACTTGTTATTGAACCATTTGATGTTTGGGGCTTTGATTATATGGGACCTTTTCCATCCTCTAATGGGTATACGCAGTTTTTGGTTGCTGTTAATTATGTCACTAAGTGGGTAGACGCTATTCCAACTAGTATTGCTGATCACAACACCTCCATTAAAATTCTTAAAGAAGTTGTTTTCCCAAGGTTTGGAGTCCCTAGATATTTAATGACTGATGATGGTTCACATTTTATTCATGGTGCTTTCCGTAAATTGCTTGCTAAATATGATGTCAACCATATAATTGCATCCCCTTATCACCCTCAATTGAGTGGACAAGTTGAACTAATAAATAGAGAAATAAAGTTAATACTACGAAATGCTATTAATGGGCCTCGAAAGAATTGGTCTAAGAAATTAGATGGTGCACTTTGGGCTTATAGAATAGCTTATAAAAATCCTATGGGAATGTCTCCATATAAAATGGTTTATGGGAAAGCTTGTCATTTGCCTCTTGAGTTAGAACATAAAGCATATTGGGAAATTAAAGAACTCAATTATGACTTCAAACTTGCCGGTGAAAAGAGGTTATTTGATATTAAATCTTTAGATGAATGGAAAACCCAAGCCTATGAAAATGCCAAATTGTTCAAAAAAAAAGATGGCATGACAAAAGAATCCAAAAGCGGGAATTCAAAGTGGGTGAGTATGTTTTATTGTACAATTCTTATTTTAGATTTTTTTTGCAGGAAAACTTCTCTCCAAGTGGGAAGGACCATATATCATTGAAGAAGTTTACCGTTCTGGAGCTATTAAGATCAATAATGCTGAAGAAACTAGCCCAGAGGTGGTCAATGGACAAAGAATTAAGCACTATATCTCAGGTACACCTATTAATGTTGAAACTAACATTGTTCAAACTACGACACCGGAGGAATACATAAAAGAGACCTTCCAGAACACTCTAGAACCCTGAAAAGGAAGAGGTGCGTGATAGAGTAAGTAAACTGACTCCAAAAATTTCGCAAAGATATTTTCTGTCAGTTTTGGAATATTAGAAAAAATATAAAAATAATAAACACCCGGGAAGGCAACCCAGGTGCCCGTTAGGAGGCGTGCCCTAGTTGGTAGTCGGCCACTCGGGAGCCTTCCCGACTCCGTTTTCCTATGGTATACTTGTTTCCCAAGATAAAAATTCTTTACATATACCCATGGATGATTTGACCACCGCATCACGGAAATATCCTCTGTTCTTGTTTCGTGTTGTTTTTTATCAGTTCTAGATCGCCATGGCTTCACCAAGCTCTTCCGAGGATAAGTTCTATGAGAAGGTCATCAACCCCTACCTATCGGAGGTGATTTAGCACCCTCAAGCCATTGAGATATGTGAGGGGGTGCTCCACATTTGGGATGTTCAAGGGCCCAAGAAGATGGGAAGCGTCGAGGCCAGGCTCGAGGCGGTGGAGCAGGAGAACCTCAAGTGCCAAGGGATGGTGGAGCATGGACTTAGCACCAACAACTCCGCGATCGCGGAATTCACCCATGATCACAAGGTGGATGGCCAGTCTATGAAGGACATCGTTTTCCACTTCAGTGAACAAATCAATTATCTTCAAGGCCAGATTTATGATCTCCAAAATCAAAATTCTGAGTATGAAGCAAGGTTCAATGGTATGAGTTTAGCTGCAAGTTTCATGACTCAGGAGACTCACGCATCTTCTTATGATGGTGAACCTATGCCATGGAAGCTGGAAGACAAGCCTACCACTTCTTCATCACCATCATCACCAAAAGAGGAGACTTGAGTACACGGGTATGGGCACTCCCCTTGGCTTTCACCAAGCTTGGGGGAGATGCCCCGATATCGTAACACCATCACTTTCATTATCTTTACCTATCTTAGTTCGGTCCTTAGTTATTTCATGATTTAGTTGAATAAAAGTTTAGTATGATCTATTTTCGAGTGTTAGTTTAGTGATCTATCTATGTACTCGAGTGAGAGTTATATAATAAAGATTAGTCTGAGTTTTTTGTTTCTTTACTTTCTTGTTTCAATCAAAACAAAGGAAATAAGGAAAAAGATAATATGATAATCTTATGGAAAGTAATGACATCACATAGAAAAGTATAAGTGATAAAGTCTATTGAAAGTTGACAAACAAAACATTGGTCAATAATGCAATTCATTAAAGAATTAATAAGGGAAGAGAAGAATCACATGCAAATATACCATCTTGGACATCTTTTATGATTGTGAGTCCCCATCAAGTATTCAATATCAAGTTGTGGACGTTGGACAAGGAAGACAATGTAATGATTTATGTTTGTTCATATTCACATAGAAGTTATATTGTCATAGATCCTCCTAACATGTGGTGCTTGCCCAATATCTTTGCTAGCCAAAAATCCGCACCAAGTAGAGATACTACTTGTGCATCCAAAAACCTTAAACCCACTTTTATGTTATGAGAGTCCACCATCCCTACTTATGGATTGAATAAGATCCTTCAAGTATGTTGTCATCAGTGCAAAAGGCAATAAAAATTGCTTCTAAATATGTTTGATCTTTTATTGTAAGGGAAAATAAGCGTTGTACCAACTTGTGATGACAAAGTAATAAAAGCGACAGACTGCATAATAAAGGTTGCTATCACAAGGGGCAATATAATGTGGCGTTCAAAAAGCGCATGGCAACCTCTATTTTCCTCTGCGAACGACCTATCTTTTATTTTTATGCAAGAGTCAATAGTATTCCCTTCTATTCCTTTTATTTTTCTCTTTTGCAAGCATCATGTGATGGGGAAAGATCTAGGCACATATATCGAGTTGGATATGAGTGATCATGAGTTATTATTGTTGACATCACCCTTGAGGTGAATAAGTTCGGAGGTGAAACTATAAGCCCTATCTACCTATGTGTCCGGTTGAAACTTTTTGCTCCATATATATGTTGTGAGTGTCAGCAATCATAGAAGACTAAATGATGGTTGAGTATGTGGACTTGCTAAAAAGCTCCGACATGAGACCCTTACAGAAAATATGATGAATTGCAATTGCATTGTTAACTGGGAACATAGTTTATTAGTTTTCAAGAAAGTTTATGCCTTATACTTCGATGTTGTGATGAATTGTTACTAGCTCATAAGAACTTTTATGATAAAGTTATTGTTGTTATAATAATGATCATGATGCTACTATGTCCGTATTTTGTTTTATCGACACATCTCTCTCTAAACATGTGGACATGATGCTACTTTCGCTTGAGGACAAACGAGGTCTAAGCTTGGGGAAGTTTGATACGTCCATTTTGCATCATGTTTTCCGCTGTTATTTATAGTGTTTTCATTTAATATAACACTTTATGGAGTAATTCTAATGCATTTTCTCTCATAATATGCAAAGTTTACATAAAGAGGACGAATACCGGCAGTTGGAATTCTAGACCTGAAAAAACTATGTCAAAGATACCTACTTTACACATCTCCAAATGAGCTGAAATTTTACGAAGATTTATTTTGGAATATATAAAAAATATTGGAGAAAATAAATACTAAAGGGGGCCACTGAGACCTACAAGTATAGGGGATCAATCGTAGTCCTTTAAGTAAGAATGTCGAACCCAATAAGGAGCATAAGGAAATGAAAAGTGGTTTTCAGTAGGTAATTTCTGTAAGCACTGAAATTGTCGGTAACAAGTAACTTGATAGCAAGATAATTTGTAACAAGCAAGTAACGGTAACGGTAACGGTAAATAAAGTGCAGCAAGGCCCAATCCACCACGTACACGATATCCCAATGTACTAACACATTGCAAAACCAGTTGAACCCGCTCTTCACGAAATTCCAATTTCACTAGAATACCTTCTAGAAACGGCTATTCAACCCGGTCATATGTCTTATGCATGTCCAGCTTCACCGCATACGTACCAACCATTATGGCCATCTCTCATGTTCCTTAATTCATGAAAACTTTCATAAGCTACGAAGACATTGTCTATGATCAGACGCTCAAGAACAAAAACACTGCGTTTGGCTAATAACGCGAGGTAAAAAAACTTTCAGCCTTGTTGCTAGCATATTTGAGATTACCTTGTAAACAACATTGCATAGACAGATAGGCTGGAACAAAGTCACTTTCTCTGGAAAATGTATTTTCAGGGTCAAAACTATAGCAGTCTCATTCCACCCCGGTGGGATTGTATGTGAATTGACGGCCTTCAACACTTAATCAACAAAATCTTCCCCAAGCATGGGCCAAAACGCGTGTAAAATATCGCGTGCAAGCCATCCGGTCCCGGGGCCTTCAAATCGGCAATATAGAACCGTGCCTTCTTGACCTCTTCGGTCGAATAAAGAGCTAGCAACGCATTGTTCATGTCATGTGTTAGTATTCTTTTAACCGATGCCAAGATATTCGAATCAGGAGTATCAACTTCAACTGTGAATAAACCGAAAAAGTACCGCATAATATGGTCACTAATTTCAGTCATACCTGGATGCCACACTCTCATGTCACTTATACAATTTCATTTCTTTTTTGCCATGGCCGCATCCCGAAAAAACTTTGTGTTTCTATCGCCATGTAACAAACGTTCCGCTCTGCCTCTATGAAGCCAGAAGATCTCCCCTTGCTCCATAATATCCTCCAACCAAAGAAGAATTTCCTTTTGCCAGGAAGGTGGTCACTCGGCCATATGGCACCATAATTTAGCGATTCAATGAATTCAATAAAATAAAATAAAAGAATCTAGCGATTTCACGGGGAGGCCGGCTGAGAAAACAAAAACGGACTCACGGCAGGCACGGGGCGCACGCATCGCATCGCCGCCGTGTGCGCGTAGCGGATGCGCCCGTGCCCGTGTCCTGGCCCGCACGCCAGTGGCACCGAGCGCCCTCGCAGCTTAATAATAATCGTCTTCGATTAGCGGTGGGCCCCGGCCGGCCACCACCGCTAATTAACTCCACCGCGCCCGCCCGGGATCGCGGCCGCGTGTGCCGCAACGTGCCGAGCGCCCCATGCACCAGACGTTTCCTCCCACCCACACACCCACACACGCACGCCCATTCGATCCCTCCGCCCCTCGAAATCCCCTCCCCGCCGCGTTCCATGGCCGCGCGCCCCGCCTCCTCCGCCCAGACACTCTGGTGACCGACGCCGCACGGACCGCGACCGCGACCGCGACACCCGCCGCCGGCCCCTCTGGTTCGTCCTCTCTCCTCCGCTCCCTCCCTTCCCCTCCTAACCGTTTCGGGCCGCCCCACGCGCGCGCGGCCGCTGCCCGTCCCCGCCGGTCCTTCGGTTACCCGTCGCGTGCCCGGGTTCGGCGGCGGCCCGGGTTGTGGCCGGCACGCCCGTGCTCCGCCGGGCCGGAAGTTTCGGATTCGCGGACCGGGCGTCGGTTCTCCGGGCCGTGGGTGTGGTGCCGCCGTCGGTGGGTTCGTGCGGGCTTCTCCGCGCCGGATGCTTACCCAGATCCGCCTCCCGCGACGCATCCCGTGGCGTGGGCTCATCGCGTGGTGTCGTTTGGATGCCTGATTCGTCGGTTTGGTAGTGCGTTTGTGCGTCGATCTGCTCTGTCTGATGCGCCCTGATGTTTCATTTTGCTTTCATGGTCAAATCGTGTTTAGTCAGGGCATGCATGTTCGTGAATCGATAAATGCGGCAACCTTGGTTGTTTCTCCAACTGGATGTAGTTGAATTCTTCTCAGCAGCACGGATGTGTTGTTTGGGCGGCACCTACACCCTGTAATTTGCGTGCAGCAGTCCTTCAGATTGCTTTGTTTGTTTTTGTAATAACTCGATTCCACCTAAAATATTTTTTATGAAGAAATTATCATATTGGGTAACACTGAGATGACCTCTATTGTCTGATAATTGCCCCATCACTTAGTTTTATTGACACTTGCAATTTACAATCCATGATCTGATCCCAAAGAAGAAACCTGCCTTGAAGGCAAAGATTAAAGTACCAACGTGACCCTTGAGCAAGGACAATCTCCAAAAGTGCCACCACCCTTTTACTCCACCATGCAACTTGGTAGAGCCACCCTATATTATTCTGAAATCCGTGGGATCAGCTCGAAAGCTACAGCTATTCTCCTTGCGCCCCCAAGTACCTTTATTTATGTATTTTCAGGACGATTGGCATTAGCTATGCTAAGCTTTTTTTATATCATTAACCCCTGCCTTTCGTTTTCACTAATTGAAAGAGCCTTTCGCTTAGTATTTTGTGATATGTGGTCTGAGGCATTTCTTCCATACTGTGGTGGAATCTGCACTGATTGGTTCCTCCAGTTTTAATTTGAGAAACTGCTTTATGTTAACTTTCAGAATCGGTATAGATATGTTTGTAATTAGAAGAACTACTAGTATAAAATCGGGGATTGTTTCATGCCATCTCTACAAGTTTGAATAGGATACAATAACAATAACAACAACAGCAACAAAGCATTTTGTCCCAAGCAAGTTGGGGTAGGCTAGAGATAATGCCCTACAGAAACCCGTCTGAATAAATTTGAACAGGATATTTGCAGAAAATAAGCATGTTAAAAACTGGTATTAGCTTTCTCTGCTTGTTCCTTGGCAATTTATAAATATATTTGATCTTTTAATTTGTTTGGTTTTGCAATTTCTGATAGAAAGCTGCCATACATTTTAAGGTCTTAAAAACAATCAGAGATGGGCGTAGTCAGCATGGTGCTTGGTCTCTTTGGATTTGGCTTTGGATTCTCTTCTGGTATTGTTATCGGTTACTATTTCTTCATATACTTCCAGCCAACGGATGTCAAGGTGTGCAGTTTCTTTCACCGAACCTCATTTTCTTTGTATAATCATCATTTTATGTTGCTGTATATGAATATAGTTGTGCTACAATAACTGCTTTGTTAAAAAATGTCTAATTATTTTGACTGATGCGATCCCGGGAGGCCGGTACACCTTAAGCTTATACTCCCTCCGTCCCAGAAAGGTTGCCTTAGATTTTCGTATCTAGAAAAATCTAAGGCAACCTTTCTGGGACGGAGGTTGTAGACATATGATGTTCATGGTCAAACCCAGTACTACATGATGGTAATGTTTGTTCCTGATTACTTTTCAGGACGTCGAAGTTCGCCCACTTGTGGAATATGACTCAAATTCTTTGGACGGAATCCTTCCTGAAATTCCTATGTGGGTCAAGAATCCCGACTATGATAGAGTATGCTTCCCAAAATTTTAAGCTTGCAACTATTTTTTTAATAAACGCATGTATTTAAGTTGTAGCAGTTCACAGTTCTTTATATCCTCACTTCCTTGCTTTTTGTTGTTAGGTTGATTGGCTCAACAGGTTTCTGGAATTGATGTGGCCCAATCTTAACAAGGTACTTGATGCTGTTGATTACTCTGACGTAAGATGTTTATCTCTGATTGGCATTAAAGCTTATGTGCTATATGGTTTTGTCCTTTAGGCTATCTGCAGAATGGCGCAGGATATTGCAAAGCCAATTATTGCTGAGAACTGTGAGAAGTACAAGATAGATTCAGTTGAGTTTGAAACACTTACTCTGGGTAGTTTACCGCCCACCTTTCAAGGTTAGTAGCATTTCTTAGGCATAAGGCGCCAGACACTGTTCTCTTTGCTCACACCAGGTCCTGCTTTAGGGCAAAAACAAGGTTTCTGCTTCGTAGATTTGTGTTCTTATCCCCCCTTAACACAAATGGATAATGCAGCTGTATTTTACATGGTTTCAGGCTTTCTTCTGAACTAGAATATCAGTATGAAGAATTGTGCATGAATTTGTGAACAGATGCATGCTCTTTATATGGTGATTGTCGTGTTCAGTATCTGAACTGCAGTTGTATTTATACGTTTATGTGCAATGAAACTGCCATCCATCGATCAAGCGGTTATTTGGGAACCTACTATAGCTTCAGATGTGCAATATGTAGAGATTGCTATCACTCCAGTTAATCTGCTATATGTTGTCTATACCATAGTACATTGCAATTACACTTGAAAAAAGCCGTCGCCCTTCGATCTTCTTTGTAGAATTAACGATATTATGATTTTCTACTTGTGATTATGATGTGCTTTTAACACTTCATGCGCTGGTGTTACATTATATTGATCATATGTGACTGTTTTACATTTGATGTCCTCCCCCAGGAATGAAAGTCTATATCACCGATGAGAAAGAGTTGATAATGGAACCATCTCTAAAGTGGGCTGCAAATCCAAATATTACTGTTGTTGCGAAGGCCTATGGGTTGAAAGCAACTGTCCAGGTATTAACTGCTTCTGTCTTGATATGATAAGTATGTTTTGTGGTTGTAGAATTTAACATAGTGATTTACTTCTTTTTGTCTTGTTCTTTCAGATTGTGGATCTGCAAGTCTTTGCATCTCCTCGTATTACTCTGAAGCCGTTGGTGCCTACATTTCCTTGCTTCGCTAATATCAGTGTTTCTCTCATGGAGAAGGTCTGGTAACTAATCTGTTATATTCTTACTACCCTGCTGATCACTTGCTTTAGCTTTTTACTAGTCATAATTTGTTTTGCAGCCACATGTTGATTTTGGGCTCAAACTATTTGGAGCAGATTTAATGGCTATTCCTGTTCTTTACAAATTCGTTCAGGTATTCCTGACTCCTGTTCTGAATCTTCTCATGTTTAAGCTTCTTCATTCTTGTCATATACTTGATTTAGGTGTTGGTTCTAAATTGAATTATTTCATCTCTGTCTCTGTAACATTGACATCAAATTTGTTGTATGTATGCGACTGTTGCTTGTAGTAGTCTATATGATGCTCGCGCAAAATGACACCACATTGTCGTGTATCTAAGTCTTGATTTTCTGCCTTGTAGTGTGATGTCAATAGTGTATATTTGTTTTTTTTGTGTGTCTTTGCTCACCGCAGTCATGCTGCATCTCTCAAACCTGAGATGTGATGTCTAGCTTTACCCTATCAATGAAAATATTTTGTTATTCGACTAATCTGTTTTGTGCATTTGCAGGACACCATTAAGAAGCAAGTTGGGAACATGTATCTGTGGCCAAAGACACTAGAAGTCCCTATAATGGATCCCTCAAAGTATAGTTTTGATCACTCTGTAGTTGCTTGTGTAGAGCTTTTAAAATATGTGTTGCTAATGGCTTCTGCATATTGACAGAGCATCAAAGAGGCCTGTTGGAATTCTACTTGTGAAGGTTGTAAGAGCCCAAAATCTGAAAAAGAAGGATCTGCTGGGTAAATCAGATCCATACGCGAAACTTAAGATGACAGATGACAAGCTTCCATCCAAGAAAACATCAGTAAAGCGCAGCAATCTCAATCCGGAGTGGAATGAAGATTTCAAATTTGTCGTGACAGATCCAGAAAACCAGTCGCTGGAAGTTGATGTCTTCGACTGGGAACAGGCATGGCTTCCTTTGTTCATGAAGTCCGCAGTTGTTCCATTTTGTATACGTTACCGAAGACAGTAATATCCAGCTAAGCTATTTCATTGATATTTCTAGGTTGGTAAACATGAAAAGATGGGCATGAACATGGTTCTGTTGAAAGAACTTCCCCCAGAGGAGACTAAAGTGTTGACTCTTAATTTGCTGAAGACCATGGATCCAAATGATATACAAAATGAGAAATCTCGTGGTCAGATTATTTTGGAGGCGACATATAAGCCTTTCAAGGAAGAAGATATGGAGAAAGAAAACGTGGATGGTGCTGATGAAGTGCAGAAAGCTCCAGACAATACTCCAGCTGGTGGTGGGCTGCTTTTTGTTGTTGTTCACGAAGCTCAAGATCTTGAAGGGAAGCATCACACAAACCCATATGCAAAGATAATCTTTAAAGGAGAAGAGAAGAAAACAAAGGTATTTGTAACTGTAGTATATACTAGATGCTTACACATAGCTATTTAGAATGGTTATGATGTGTTCTCATGCTTTATGGCACTTGAATTTCTCTCTGTACTAGGTGATCAAGAAGAACAGGGATCCACGATGGGAGGATGAGTTTGAGTTTGTTTGTGAGGAACCACCTACAAATGATAAATTGCATGTTGAAGTCCTAAGTAAAGCTGGAAAGAAAGGAATATTGCATGGCAAGGTACGGTATTCTACAAGAAATGCTTGGCCCTTAATTGGTCTGGTAATTCACTACAAGCATTTGGTTGCTCCGCAACTTGATTAGGAGAAATTTTCATAACGGAGAGCCTCAAAGTTTCAGTTTGCTGCAGATATTTGATGCTTTTAATCCTTCAGTTTCTTTTGATCTTGAGAGTTTGACTAACTCTTTGTCACGTCTTGATACAATGCCTGTGCTGTCTGAAATTGTTTAAGCTTGATGCTTATATTATGTTGTTACAGGAAGCCTTGGGCTACATTGATATATCCTTGGCAGACGTGATCAGCAACAAGCGGATTAACGAGAAGTTCCATCTCATTGACTCGAAAAATGGGCAGATTCAAATCGAGTTGCAGTGGAGAACTTCATAGAAGCTGTGAGCAAGGTGCCAAAATGCTGTGGCATCACAAGGTACAGGAGGGTTCATGCATGAGGCAGATTGCGAATACCTGTAATGGACTCCATGTAGATATTGCTTCGTCTCTAGAACATCTGCTTGATCTTTGTCGAGATTTTCTGTCAATTATTCGAATTTTTCTTCAGAACAACGCAGGCTTGTTAATCGACAGCAGAAAACGGAATTACGACTTGTTTGTGGTGACAGGGTTCTCGCCCTTACAGATACGCTTATGGTTTGAACAGATTAAAAGATTATTTGTTCTGTTTTATGTTTCTACTTCACTTTGCACCACCAGTGTGACACGCATTGCACAAAACACTAGGGTCGACATCGAAATGACCAGCGAGTGGTACAAATTTAACGTACGCAAGGTTGTGATATCTGGTGTTAGATGCATCTGCCCAAATTCTAAGATTGCTCCTCCACTTCCTCGATAGTGTTACATGCTACCACCTGCTGAGTTCTCATTAGTAGTTTCGCAAGCAAGTTCTCACCAGTAGTTTCTCCAGCAGGTCCAGATTGAATTCTAGGCCGTTTGTTAGGGGAAGGGCCAGTTCTGTCATCTTGCACATTAACAGGTGGTCTTTTCTTTAGTAGTATTTCTCACACTTGATCAAAACGGAAGTCATTAAGGAAGGTTAAATTGAGCGTTTTCCCAGCCCTCTCACGGCATCAACCTTTCTAGCCGTCTGATTTTGCGTCCTAACGTTTCTGTCCGTCTGATGGCAGTCCCATTCGTAATTGACCGTTAAGTGGGCCAAATGCCCTAACATTTCTGTCCTAACGTTAACCGGGTAAGCAGGGGGCATCGGGAGCTCCTATTCGGCGCTTCAGGCGCCCGGGTAGCTCCCTGGCGCCCACGCGTCGGCGCTGGTGTGCAGGCCCATTTACAAGTTCGCATTTGAGAAAGAACGGAAAAAAACCATGAAAAAAATCACAAAAAGGAAATTCAAAAACTTCCATGGATTTTTAAAAAAGTACGTGAACTTGAAAAAAAGTTCATCAAATTTGAAAAAAGTTCATTGAATCTGATAAGGGCGGCGCCGGTGTGCAGGCGGCGGTTCCAGGACGGGCTCCGGCGGATAGTGGGGACGCCGCCCTTGAACTCCGGGTCCGTCATCCTCATCGACGGGCGGCTCCTCGACAAAGGCAGAGATTGTCATCTCCTCTGACGAAGAGGAGGACCAGCCACCGTAGTCCGCACCGGCGATGACGGACCATGTGTACATTGCCATCGACGTGGAGTACGAGCAGCAGATGGAGCTAATGCCGTTGCTCCGTGCTCCAGCTGAACGGCCCAGCTCTGCCACCAGGGACACTCCTGCCCATGAAGCCGGAGCCGGCATCCCCTCCGCGCTCTCTGTCAGCAAGATCGTCGCCGCCATGCCGCCTCCTCCAAGGCCCGCCATCCTTCCCCCACCTACGTCGTCGGTGGACGCGGCTGCACTGCGCACGACGCAGGATGAAACACAGAGGATCATCAGCGAGTGTCAGGTAGCTGCCGAGAAGCCCTGTCGCGATGCCGCCACCTTCCGCTGCCCGAAGCCCAACTGGGACGACTCTGACACCGGATCGGGCGATGATGACGGCGAAGGAGCCGCCAGTCAGGCCGGCATGGCCTATGAGGTCACCGTCAAGTATAGGGTAGTTTGGGTTTTTATTTTTAGATTTTTAGTTCACCGGACCAAATATCGTGCGATTTAATGTACAAATTATCCTAGGTTAAATGAAATATATCGTGTTTATATCAAAATTCCCATAGTTTGCATGAATTTCGTTCGGTTGGTTCCAGTTGTTGTTGTTGAAATGTATGCGTACAACATTGGATGGCTGGCTCCTACATCCATGTCTGTGGACTGGTCGGCAGATGGATGCGAGAGGAAATTTGGAGGTTGCTCTTCAGAGCGACCCTCAAAGTGCCCGTATATGTCTTGGTCGTAGTTGTCAGGACCCATCTGCAACTTATCAACACCTGAAGACGAAGTTCAGCTAATTTGAATTGCCACTGCGAGCGCGCGAAGACAGCCGAGCCGTCCATCACGAATCCAACGTCTCCTCTTCACGCGTACCGCCTCGTTGGTTATGATGAAGCTGACACCGTGGATCACGCATCGGACGGCTCCCCAACTTGGACGCGTCGCTGTTCACTTTCCGGCAAAAGGCTTACAGCCTCAACCACTCTGTATCCATTTTCTCTCTTTATTTTCTTGGTTTGTAAGGCTATAAAGCCAGTGTTTGGAGACGCGAGAACCATCTTCCAGTTTTCTAGGGTTTCCCCCTTTGCGCCGCCAGTGTTCCTGGTTGGCTAAGTTCCTCTGTAAGAAGCTCGAACGCTCTAATCTTTCCTCTGAAAGTGAATGAAATAGCCAAGTTCAGACTTGTTTCTCTGAATCTAGTTCTTCAGGCCCCCTTGGGTCTGACAACTGGTAATCAGAGCAAGGTTTTCTCCTTGGCGGCACAAGATCCGGTGCCGAGGTGGAGTTGGAGGAGCTGTAAAATTCTCCACTTCTCACCAGTGACGTTGGGCGGCGGGGATTTCCGGCGGCGACGGGCGGCGGTGAGAAAATTCGGTACAGGTTTGGGGTACGGGAAGAGGCTACAGACACACACCGTCTCTGTAGTAAAATCCCTTCCTTCCTCCCAGATCCGGTGTACTCCCGGTGGCGCGGTGTTGGCGGCGGTGCAGGCTGCGGCAGGATCGAAGGCCAAGGCCGGGTTGCAGCTCAAGCTGTTGTAAAATCCCCTCGTTCGCTGGTTGATCACACAGAGAGGTTCTTGGCTCCCTGCTAAGTGTAAAAAACCCTCCCTGTTGTCCCTCCACTCCAGTATGACTGGCCCTGCGAGTTCCTCTTCCACTGAAAATCTGGAGCTGCAATCCTTACAATTGGATGTCAAAATATTGCAGCAGAACAGAGAGGCTAACAGACGAGACTTTGAAGATTTCAGAGAGCACGTTGCCCATAACTTTCAGTCCCTGCAGAAAACATTGGGAGAGTTACAAGGCTCACTGTCCAATTTCATTGCTGGGTTCCCAAAACCTAGAGAAAGCCGTCCAAGCCCCCAAGATGTTGCACAAGGCAGTGGCCAACAACAAACACCTCAGGGCCCTAACCATGCACCTCCTGTGGTCATCGAAACCCCTCCTACTATGGGACCTGCAACATTAGTAGACAAGAACACATGCAAAGAGCTCAACTTGGATGGTAGCAACAAAGTCCCTTACAGACATTCACATTTTGCTGCAAACAAAAATCCTGTTCCTGATGCAAGAGCACCTACTGCAGGTATCCAGAGCCCAAATACACAGCAGACAATACAGCTAGACCTGGAGCAAGTTGAGCAACTTCCTCAACATGAAGCTAGAGGAGGAAATGTGTAGAGAGACCAGTTACAGGATAACAGAAGACCTATGGCACTGGTCAAACCAACCAAATACAACATTCCTGAATTTGAAGGAAGTGGCACTGACTCTTGGATTCAAACTATTGAGCTATATTTTGAGGCTGCTAGAACACCCCTGGAGTAGAAAACAGAAATTGCAGTCACATACCTGAAAGGCCCTGCAATTGAATGGTGGAGAGGAACTGGAATTGTTGCTAACACCTTGCCCTGGTATAGATTTTGTAGACTCTTGGGTGACAGGTTTGCTGAGACATCTGTCTGTGATAATGTGAGACCATTTCATGCACTCACCCAAACATGATCTGTCAATGAGTATATACTCAAGTTTGAGCAATATATGAATTTAATGCGAAGAGACAATCCTGCTCTTCCACAAGATTACTACATAACCAAATTTATTTCTGGCTTACACGACAACATTCAGCATTATGTCCAATGTCATGAACCTCAAGATCTGCAGAAGGCTATCTGGTTAGCTCGAAGAATGAAACAAGCACAACCACCTAGGAAGTAATGGCCCCAAGCAGTGCAGCCTCCTGTTAGAAGACAGGTTTAGTTTGACCCTGGCAAACCAGCTGCAAACAATACTGCTAATATTATCCAACAAGCTAGGTTAAAGGGCATCTGTTACAAGTGCAAGGAACCTTGGTTCCTAGGGCACAAGAAAGTTTGCAAGATGGCCAATCAAGCTCAAATACAGGCTCTACAAGAGCAATGCCCTGATGATGCAGAGTTGGTTTACTACACTGCAAGTTCCGAAGAAATTGAAGAAACAGACAATGAAGAAGCAGAAAAAAGTGCTGATCAGACCCTGAAAATTTCAATGCATGCTTTGATGGGCCTGAGTGCCACCAAGTACTCATTTACTGTTACTGTCATGTTTGGGGATACCCCTACAACAACACTTATTGACAGTGGAAGTACTGCTACTTTTGTTTCTCCCAGCATTGCAAACAAAATTCAGTGCAAGCTTTCCCCTACAAGAAAAAGAAAGGTTGTGGTGGCAAATGGTGGAGTGCTCTGGACTGAGTTCATGGCAAAGTAATGCACTTACACTATACAAGGGACACATTTCACTTCAGATTTCAGAGTCTTACAGCTCCAAAGCTATGATGTGATATTAGGAGCTGACTGGATGAAAGCTCACAGTCCTGTAGAACTAGACTCTGAGGAAATGCTGGTAAAAATAACCATGCAAGGAGGCAAAAAGGTCATCTTCTAGGATGAGAGCCTGCCCAACATGGATGTACCCAAGATGGATGATATGTCTCCAATGTATCTATAATTTTTGATTGTTCCATGCTATTATATTACCCATTTTGGATGTTTATGGGCTTTACTTTACACTTTCATACCATTTTTGGGACTAACCTACTAACCGGAGGCCTAGCCCGAATTGCTGTTTTTTGTGCCTATTTTAGTGTTTTGAAGAAAAGGAATATCAAACGGAGTCCAAACGCGATGAAACCTTCGGGAGCAATCTTTTTGGAACAAATGCAAACCTGGAGACTTGGAGTGGAAGTCAAGCAACAAGCGAGGCGGCCACGAGGGTGCCCGGCGTGCCCCCTACAGGTGGGCGGGGCCCCACCCTCGTGGGCCCCTCGAGCATCCACCGACCTACTTCTTCCTCCTATATATACCCACGTACCCCGAGAACATCAGAACAGACCACAAAAACCTAATTCCACCGCCGCAACCTTCTGTATCCGCGAGATCCCATCTTGGAGCCTTCGCCGGCGCTCTGCCGGAGGGGGAATCGACCATGGAGGGCCTCTACATCATCTTCAAGGCCCTTCCAATGAGTTGTGAGTAGTTTACCACAGACCTTCGGGTCCATAGTTATTAGCTAGATTGCTTCTTCTCTCTCTTTGAATTTCAATACAAATTTCTCCTCGATCTTCTTGGAGATCTATTCGATGTAACTCTTTTTGCGGTGTGTTTGTCGAGATCCGATGAATTGTGGGTTTATGATCAAGTTTATCTATGAGAAATAATTGAATCTCCTCTGAATTCTTTTATGTGTGATTAAGTTATCTTTGCAAGTCTCTTCGAATTATCAGTTTGGTTTGGCCTACTAGATTGATCTTTCTTGCAATGGGAGAAGTGCTTAGCTTTGGGTTCAATCTTGCGGTGTCCTTTCCCAGTGACAGTAGGGGCAGCAAGGCACGTATTGTATTGTTGCCATCGAGGATAAAAATATGGGGTTTATATCATATTGCATGAGTTTATCCCTCTACATCATGTCATCTTTCTTAATGCGTTACTCTGTTCTTCATGAACTTAATACTCTAGATGCATGCTGGATAGCGGTTGATGTGTGGAGTAATAGTAGTAGATGCAGAATCGTTTCGATCTACTTGTCACGGACGTGATGCCTATATACATGATCATGCCTAGATAATCTCATAATTATTCGCTTTTCTATCAATTGCTCGACAATAATTCGTTCACCCACCGTAATACTTATGCTATCTTGAGAGAAGCCACTAGTGAAACCTATGGCCCCCGGGTCTCTCTCTTATCATATAAGCTTTCCATCTACTTTTATTTGCATCTTTACTTTTCCAATCTATATCATAAAAATACCAAAAATATTTATCTTATCATATTATCTCTATCAGATCTCACTTTCGCAAGTGGCCGTGAAGGGATTGAAAACCCCTTTATTGCGTTGGTTGCGAGGTTCTTGTTTGTTTATGTAGGTGCGTGGGACTTTTGAGGAGCCTCCTACTGGATTGATACCTTGGTTCTCAAAAACTGAGGGAAATACTTACGCTACTTTGCTGCATCATCCTTTCCTCTTCAAGGAAAACCAACGCAAGCTCAAGACGGAGCAAGAAGGATTTCTAGCGCCGTTGACGGGGAGTTCTTCGCTCAAGTCAAGACATACCAAGTACCCATCACAAACTCATCTCCCTCGCATTACATTATTTGCCATTTGCCTCTCGTTTTCCTCTCCCCCACATCACCCTTGCCGTTTTATTCGCCCTCTCTTTCCCAATCCTCCCTATTTTGCTTGTCTTCTTGTGTGCCTGCTTGCTCTTATGGCTTTGCCTAAGAACTTCGACCTTCATCTTAGAAGGTTCGAAGAGATTGAATTGAACGTTAGAAGTTTTATGACTTTAGAATTTGAGCATAATAGTTTCTTTAGAAAAGAGCTTAAAGAACAAAAAAGCTTTATGGAGTATATGAACAAAGAGCTTGATGATATGTCCAAGGAATTTTATGGTTTGAATTCTCAAATTACTCGTCTTGAAAAAACAATAGCCCAAATTTCTGATAAGCAGGCCACCTTGGTCAATAAGATGGCTGCCAAACCAGAAGGGTTAGGAGAAAATAATGATGAAGATCTAAAAGTTATTGATGTGTCCCCTATTAAATCTTTGTTTTGCAATATGAATCTTAATAATGATGGGACTGGAGATGAGTCAACTTTAGTTAAAAGGCGTCCCAATGATTCGGAGTTTTTAGATCTTGATGCTAAATTTGGTAAAAGTGGGATTGGAGAGGTCAAGACTTTAAATAGCATTGAACCCACTATCTTGGATTTCAAGGAATTTAATTATGATAATTGTTCTTTAATAGATTGTATTTCCTTGTTGCAATCCGTGTTGAATTCTCCTCATGCTTATAGTCAAAATAAAGCTTTTACCAAACATATTGTTGATGCCTTTATGCAATCTTATATTGAAAAACTTAATTTGGAAGTTTCTATACCTAGAAAACTTTATGATGAGTGGGAACCTACTATAAAGATTAAAATTAAAGATCATGAGTGTTATGCTTTATGTGATTTGGGTGCTAGTGTTTCCACGATTCCGAAAACTTCATGTGATATTCTAGGTTTCCATGATTTTGATGATTGCTCTTTAAATTTGCACCTTGCGGATTCCACCATTAAGAAACCTATGAGAAGGATCAATGATGTTCTTATTATTGCAAACAGGAATTATGTACCCGTAGATTTTATCGTTCTTGATATAGATTGCAATCTTTCTTGTCCTATTATTCTTGGTAGACCTTTCCTTAGAACGATTGGTGCAATTATTGATATGAAGGAAGGGAATATTAGATTCCAATTTCCATTAAGGAAAGGCATGGAGCACTTTCCAAGAAAGAAAGTTAAATTACCTTATGAATCTATCATGCGAGCTACTTATGAATTGAGTGCCAAAGATGACACTACTTAGATCTATCCTCGCTTTTATGCCAAGTTAGGGGCGTTAAACGATAGCGCTAGTTGGGAGGCAACCCAATTTTCTTTTCTTTTTTCTTTTTGCTACTGTTTAGTAATAAATGTTTCATCTAGCTTCAGTTTATATGTGTTTTCATGTTTTAATTAGTGTTTGTGCCAAGTAGAACCTATAGGATAACCTATGGTGATAGTTAATTTGATTCTGCTGAAAAACAGAAACTTTGCACGCACGAAAATAATTTTAGTAATTCACAGAAACGTGCTTTTGCGTTCATTATTTTTTCTGTAGATCAATAGACAAATTTCCCAGGACTTCCTATTTTGGTAGGATTTTAAGAGTTCGATAAGTATTCTAGAGTTACAGATTGCTACAGACAGTTGTGTTTTTGACAGATTCTATTTTTCGTGTGTTGTTTGCTTATTTTGATGCATCTATGGCTAGTATGTAGGGGTATGAACCATAGAGAAGTTGGAATACAGTAGGTTTAACACCAATATAAATAAAGAATGAGTTCATTACAGTACCTTATGTGGTGGTTTTTCTTTCTTGCACTAACGGAGCTTATGAGATTTCCTATTGAGTTTTGTGTTGTGAAGTTTTCAAGTTTTGGATAAAGATTTGATGGATTATGGAATAAGGAGTGGCAAGAGCCTAAGCTTGGGGATGCCCATGGCACCCCAAGATATTCAAGGATAACCAAAAGCCTAAGCTTGGGGGTGCCCCGGAAGGCATCCCCTCTCTCGTCTTCGTCTATCAGTAACTTTACTTGGAGCTATATTTTTATTCGCCACATAATATGTGTTTTACTTCGAGCGTCTTGTATGATATTAGTCTTTGCTTTTAAGTTTATCACAATCATACTTTCTGTACACACCTTTTGGGAGAAGCCCACTTGATTAGAATTTATTTGAATACGCTATGTGCTTTGATACGTCCATTTTGCATCATGCTTTTATATCAATATTTATTGCATTATGGGCTGTTATTACACATTATATCTCAATACTTATGGCTATTCTCTCTTATTTTACAAGGTTTACCATGAAGAGGGGGAATGCCGACAGCTGGAATTCTGGCTGGAAAAGGAGCAAACATTGGAAATCTATTCTGCACAACTCCAAAAGTCCTGAAACTCCACGAAACCACTTTTTGGATTTAATAAGAATTTATGAGCGAAAGAAATAGGCCAGGGGGCCCACACCCTGTACAGGAGACAGGAGGGCGCGCCCCCCCGTAGGGCGCGGCCTCCTATCTCCTGGGCCCCCTGGTGGGTCTCCGGCGTCCATCTTCTGCTATATCATCACTTTTACCCTGGAAAAAATCGTGGGCAAGCTTACGGGACGAAACTCCGCCGCCACGAGGCGGAACCTTGGCGGAATCAATCTAGGGCTCTGGTGGAGCTGTTCTGCCGGGGACACTTCCCTCTGGGAGGGGGAAATAATCACCAATGTCATCACCAACGATCCTCTCATCGGGAGGGGATCAATCTCCATCAACATCTTCACCAGCACCATCTCCTCTCAAAACCCTAGTTCATCTCTTGTATCCAATCTTGTATTAAAACCACAAATTGGTACCTGTGGGTTGCTAGTAGTGTTGATTACTCCTTGTAGTTGATGCTATTTGGTTTACTTGGTGGAAGATCATATGTTCAGATCCTTTATGCATATTATTACCCCTCTGATTATGAACATGAATATGCTTTGTGAGTAGTTACGTTTGTTCCCGAGGACATGGGTGAAGTCTTGCTATTAGTAGTCATGTGAATTTGGTATTCGTTCGATATTTTGATGAGATGTATGTTGTCTTTCCTCTAGTGGTGTTATGTGAACGTCGACTACATGACATTTCACCATTATTTGGGCCTAGAGGAAGGCATAGGGAAGTAATAAGTAGATGATGGGTTGCTAGAGTGACAGAAGCTTAAACCCTAGTTTATGCGTTGCTTCGTTAGGGGTTGATAAGGACCCATGTGTTTAATGATGTGGTTAGGTTTACCTTAATACTCCTTTTTGTAGTTGCGGACTCTTGCAATAGGGGTTAATCATAAGTGGGATGCTTGTCCATGTTAGGGCAGTACCCAAGTGCCGGTCCACCCACATATCAAATTATAAAAGTACCGAATGTGAATCTTATGAACGTGATGAAAACTAGCTTGACGATAATTCCCAATGTGTCCTCGGGAGCTTCTTCTTCATTATTAGAACTTGTCCAGGCTTATCCTTTGCTACATAAAGGATTGGGCCACCTTACTGCACTTTATTTACTTTATTTACTTTTTGCTCGTTACTATTTATCTTATCACAAAACTATCTATCACCTACTATTTCAGTGTTTGCAGAGAAAACCTTACTGAAAACCGCTTATCATTTCCTTCTGCTCCTGGTTGGGTTCGACACTCTTACTTATCGAAAGGACTACGATAGATCCCCTATACTTGTGGGTCATGAAGACTCTTTTCTGGCGCCGTTGCCAGGGAGCGTAACGCTCTTGGTGAGTGGAATTTGGTAAGGAAACATTTATATAGTGTGCTGAAATTTTCTATTACTTGTCACTATGGAAACTAATCCTTTGAGGGGCTTGTTTGGGGTATCTTCACCCCAACCAGAAGGGCCAAGAGATGCTCCTCAACCTACTGAACTTTATGAAAATATTCACTTTGAGATTCCTTCGGGTATGATAGAAAAACTACTAGCTAATCCTTTTGCAGGAGATGGAACATTGCATCCCGACTTACACCTTATCTTTGTGGATAAAGTTTGTGGATTATTTAAGCTTGTAGGTATTCCCGATGATGTTGTCAAAAGGAAGGTCTTTCCTTTATCTTTGAAGGGAGATGCAATGACATGGTATAGGCTATGTGATGATACGAGATCTTGGAATTATAAGAGATTGAAGTTGGAATTTCACCAGAAGTTCTATCCTATGCATCTTGTTCATCGTGATCGTAATTACATATATAATTTCTGTCCTTGCGAAGGAGAAAGAATCGCTCAAGCTTGGGGGAGGCTTAAGTCAATGTTGTATTCATGCCCCAATCATGAGCTCTCTCGGGAAATGATTATTCAGAATTTTTATGATCGGCTTTCTCTTGATAACCGCAACCTGCTCGATACTTCCTGTGCTGGTTCCTATATGCTGAAGACTATTGATTTCAAATGGGACTTATTGGAAAGAATTAAACGCAACTCTGAAGATTGGGGTTCCGACGATGGTAAGGAGTCAGGTATGACACCTAAGTTCGATTGTGTTAAATCTTTCATGGATACCGATGCTTTCCGTGGATTTAGCTCTAAGTATGGACTTGACTCTGAGATAGTAGCTACTTTTTGTGAAACTTTTGCTACTCACATTGATCTCCCTAAAGAGAAGTGGTTTAAATATAATCCTCCTGTTGAAGTGAAAGTAGTTGCACCTATTACAGTCGAAGAAAAGACTATTACATATAGTGATCCTATTATTCCTACTGCTTATGTTGAAAAGCCCCCTTTTCCTGTTAGGATAAAAGATCATGCTAAAGCTTCGACTGTTGTTTGTAAGAGTAATACTAGGACTCATACACCTCCTGAGCAAATTAATGTTGAACCTGGTATTGCTATGATTAAAGATCTCTTGGATGAGGACTTAGATGGGCATGTTATCTCTTTCTTGGGTGAAACCGCTAATATTGCTAGGCTCGATACTAAGACACGTAGACCTGTTGTAGGCACGCCTGTTATTTTTGTTAAAATAGGAGATCATTGTTATCATGGCTTATGTGATATGGGTGCTAGTGCTAGTGCGATACCTTATGATCTTTATAAAGAAATTATGCACGATATTGCACCTATTGAATTAGAAGACATTGATGTTACTATTAAGCTTGCTAATAGGGACACCATTAAACCTATTGGGATTGTTAGAGATGTTGAAGTCCTGTGTGGGAAGATTAAATACCCTCCTGATTTTCTTGTTCTTGCTTCCCCACAAGATGATTTTTGTCCTATTATTTTTGGTAGACCCTTCTTGAATACCGCTAGTGCTAAGATTAATTGTGAAAGGAAGGTCGTCACTGTTGGCATAGATGGTATGTCTCATGAGTTCAATTTTGTTAAGTTTACTAGACAACCTCGTGAAAGGGAACCTCCTAGTAAGGATGAAATTATTGGTCTTGCTTCCATTGCTGTTCCTCCAACTGATCCGTTAGAACAATATTTGCTAGACCATGAAAACGATATGTTTATGAAGGAAAGTGAAGAAATAGATGAAGTGTTCCTTAAACAGGAACCTATGCTAAAACATAACCTTCTCGTTGAAATTCTTGTGGATCCCCCTCCACCCAAGGGTGATCCTGTGTTTTAACTCAAACCTTTGCCTGGTAATCTTAAGTATGCTTATCTTGATGAAAAAGAAATATATCCTATTATTATTAGTGCTAAACTTTCAGAGAAAGAAGAAGAAAGATTATTGAAAACTCTTAAGAAGCACAGAGCTGCTATTGGATATACTCTGGATGATCTTAAGGGCATTAGTCCCACATTATGTCAACACAAAATTTCAGTGGAGAAAGATGCCAAACCAGTTAGAGATCCTCAAAGACGATTAAATCCCAAGATGAAGGAAGTGGTAAGAAAGGAGATTCTAAAGCTCCTTGAGGCAGGTATTATTTATCCCGTTGCTGATAGTGAATGGGTAAGCCCTGTCCATTGTGTCCCTAAAAAGGGAAGTATTACCGTTGTTCCTAATGATAAAGATGAATTGATCCCGCAAAGAATTATTATAGGTTATAGGATGGTAATTGATTTCCATAAGTTAAATAAAGCTACTAAGAAAGATCATTACCCTTTACCTTTTATTGATCAAATGCTAGAAAGGCTATCCAAACGTACACATTTTTGCTTTCTAGATGGTTATTCTGGTTTCTCTCAAATACCTGTGTCAGCGAAGGATCAAACTAAAACTACTTTTACTTGCCCTTTTGGTACTTTTGCTTATAGACGTATGCCTTTTGGTTTATGTAATGCACCTGCTACCTTTCAAAGATGCATGATGGCTATATTTTCTGATTTTTGTGAAAAGATTTGTGAGGTATTCATGGATGACTTCTCAGTAGGTATAGAAAGCGCTACTACTATAATTGCATGATGGCTATATTTTCTGATTTTTGTGAAAAGAACCGCGCTACTGTTAGCCGCTTAGCAGTAGCGCGACAGTTATAGAAAGCGCTACTACTATAATTGCCACACTGTTTTCGACGCGCTAGGTATAGTAGTAGCGCCCTTCTACGAACAGCGCTACTACTATGGATTTTAGCAGCAACGCATTTTTCGTCCCCACGCTATAGTTAAAGCTATTTTCACCTAACCCCCCGCGCGGCCTGATTCCCTCTCCTCTGCTTCCTCCCCCAATTCTCCTCTACTATTCCTCGTCGCCTCCACCTCGCCGCCGTCTCCCCCGACCCCGCCTCGCCGTCGTCTCCCCCGACCCCGCCTCGCCGCCGTCTCCCCCGACCCCGCCTCCCCGTCGTCTCCCCCGACCCCGCCTCGCCGCCGTCTCCCTCAACCCGCCTCGCCACCGTCTCCCCCGACCCCGCCTCGCCGCGCCTCGGTGCCGCCGTCTCCCCCGACCCCATCTCTCTCCCCGCCCTCTGTAAGCACTCTCCCCTTCCGATCCCTCCTCTCTGCTTAGTATGAACCCTAGCTATTTAGTGCTAGTTAGTATGAACCCTAGCTAGGCTATTTTTAGTGCTAGTTAGTTAATTACTTAGATGGTAATTAGGGCAGTAGTTCCTAGGTACTTATTTTTAGTAAGAACTAGTTGAATTAATAGAACTAGTTAGTAAGAACTTGTTTCTATTTTTTAGTTAAAGCAATTTTTCCCGCCTCGACGTGGACGATGCCTATCCTGCATCCTCGTCATCGAGTCGGCGGAGGACGACACCTGCTTGACCAGATCGGTCATGTCCGGGACTGGGCTCCGCCGGGGTGGTACTGGGAGGCGCTACCTACCGGGGGGCGCAGGTTGGTGAGGAGCCAGCCTGTCGTTGACCCGAACCTTCTTTGGTGGCGGTCGCGTGGGCCAGTGACGATCCAGAGGCTTGAGGACTCCGCGGAGGTGGTGCGTCACCGTGTCAGTGAGGAGGACGCGCACGTCCGTTGCTACTTGTTTGCGTTGGAGCACAGGCCGTTCTCCAATACTTGGCAGGTTCTCCGGGGATCTCACTGGAGCTATGATCCCGTGATGGTGCCTTCTCTGTGGGTGTCCACCGCCCGCGCTGATACCCGTCGTGTGCTAGAGTTTTAGTTGTATTACTGATGTTATATGTATGACACTATTCGTGATGTATTAGTGATAATATTCGACAATGTACTGACGCATGAGATGATCTACTTTTGCTTATTGAATGCATGAGATGATCTACTTTTGAAATGTATATCTTGTGTTGCTCAATATCCAAGTGGCCGGTCATGTTTGCAGGTTACACCTTCGAGTGGCCTATGTTTTGCCGAAGTGTTGATTCATTTCCGTTCCGGCAAATTTCAGGCGCTCGATATGTCCTATTTTAGCAAAGGTCATGCCGGATTTTTCCGTGAATTTTGGCATGACTTGTGCTAGAATATGTAGGAAATATTGAGTGCCCCGGATTTGTGTGTTGAGTATCTTGGTAGTTGTCTTCGATCGATTTTCAATTAATGTTTTAACTATGAACATAGGAAATGTCTGACGACGAGAAGGATTTCGGTATTTGCAAATACTGCGAAGACGAGCGCGGCCTGTGCGACAGAATCTTCCTAGATGATGATAGGCGCTTCAGCATCAAGCTGGACGAGAACTTCGAAGTGGATACAGTAAGTCACAACGACAAGTCTTTTTTCGTAATTAAGCATGACATCTGCTTCATTTGCTTCAACTTATATTTTTTTTACTATTCTACTAGCGTATCCCCTGCCATGCAAGAGTTTTTGTATTGGATAAGATAGGTTTCAGTCATAGTATGGAGGAAAAGAAAGTTTACTTGAAGACCGAGCATGGTTATATTTTCCATGCGAAGTTATACAATTCAGACGACTACACCTATTTTGGATGCAAAACATGGCGAGCACTATGCAAGACTTATGCATTTGAGCCTGATATGGTTATCACCTTTGATATTCGTCCGGAAGATGATATTGAAGGTAATACCGACATCTGGGTCAATGTGCAAATGCCTCCAGTTATACCATTATGTAAGTTTCTCAACCATATTTATGTCTTTGATATTGTTTATTCAAAAATAGTTGACAACTAATTTGTATTGTCAGCTTATTTCCGTGCAAGCAAACATGTCCAGCGCTTGGTAGACAGGACCGTATACTGTCATGGGGCTGAACTCAACTGCGAGGAGCTCAGTCATTATGTTTGATGGCTTGAGGATCTTGATACTGTCAAGACAAATTTTCTTCCTGCATTTAGAAATGTTAGTACTGAAAATGTGCGACCAATAGTGTTCGTAATGAACTACGGTCACATCCATTTGGGAAGGATGGTAAGATTTTTACTTTTTGTCCTCATTACATCTTTTCCATACATTATTTTTGAAGCTAAACTTCATTGCTAAGTATGTTACCATACGATGTTCTTCAACAGGGACTCCCGATGAATGTTGTGCCTTATGGGATCGAGACTAAAGGTATCATGAGTATTAACAACTTACGGCCAAGATATCCTACAGCTTACTTTAGTGCATTCAAGATTAGCGACGGATGCTTAATAGTGCAAGACTGGACCAAATATGTGTTGGGGGAGCGCAGAGAAGTACTAGGGAGCAACAAACAGAGGCGCCTTCCACGATTAGGAGACAGGTTCATCTGCATGCTCCAATTTGATCAAGGAGGAGAGCTACACATGTTTTATGTTCTTTTACCTAAGAGAGAGCAGCACGAGTGAGTAGCTCGCTAGAAATGAGTTTCAGGATGATGATGTGCTACACTATTACTATGATGATAAAAATAGCTAGTGTTGGTGGTAATGACTATGATGATTATTATTAGCTAGTGTTAGTGGTGATTAAATAAATACTGTTGGTGGTAATGACCATGATGATGATTAAATATCTTGTGCTGGCAGATTAGATTCAAGTGGAGGCAACATGTGGTGCACATCGAAAGTACTACTAGTCCAAACTAGATCAAGTTTGGATTAGTAGTATACTTTTGACATGCACCACATATTGCCTCCACTTGAACCTAATCCACCTTCATTTAATACACTGTTATGGATATAATAATGTAAACCTCATAACAGCTGGTATTGTACCAATATTTGTATGATGGCGCATAAATACACTAAAAAAATTAAAAAAAATACTAGTAGCGATGGAAAGAAAACACGCTGCAAGTAGATACCTTAGCAGTAGCGCGATAGTGAACAAGCGCTGCACCTATTTGTCCTAGCAGTAGCGCGTAATGGCACGCGTTACTACTAAGCAATAGCTGTAGCGCCTTATTAGTAGCGCAGCCACCCGCGCTACTAGTGGGCACAAAACACGCGCTACTGCTAGGGTTTTCCCTAGTAGTGACTAGTCACCCACAAGCACCAATCTAAGGTTCCAGTACAAAGATTGAACACAAGAGATGAACTAGGGTTTGAGAGGAGATGGTGCTATTGAAGATGTCGATGAAAATTGCCCTCCTCAAGATGAAAGAGTTGTTGGTGATGACGATGACGATGATTTCCCCCTCCGGGAGGGAAGTTCCCCCGGCAGAATCGCTCCACCGGAGGGCAAAAGTGCTCCTGCCCAAGTTCCGCCTTGAGACGACGACGATTCGTTTCAAAAGTCTCCTCTTGATTTTTCTATGTCAAAATGACTTATATACCAGAAGATGGGAACCGGAGGTGGGCCGAGAAGGGCACAACCCACCAGGGCGCGCCTGGGCTCCCTGGTGCGCCCAGGTGAGTTGTGCCCACATGGTGGGCCCCCTCTGGTGGTTATTTGCTCCAATAATTCTTATTTATTCCATAAAAAATCCATGTGAAGTTTCAGCTCATTTAGAGTTGTGCAGAACAGGTGGCCTAACGTAGCTTATTCAGGTCTAGAATTCCAGCTGCCGGTATTCTCCCTCTTTGTGTGAATCTTGCATATTATCAGAGAAAAGGCATTAGAATTACTCCAAAAAGCATTATTATGCATAAAAACATTATAAGTAATAGTAGGAAAACATGATGCAAAATGAATGTATCAGTAAGCCCTGTTCATTGTGTCTATAAGAAAGGAGGCATTATTGTTGTTCCTAATGATAAAAATGAACTTATCCCACAAAGAATTGTGATAGGATATAGAATGGTAATTGATTTTAGAAAATTAAATAAAGCCACTAAGAAAGATCATTACCCTTTGCCTTCCATTGATCAAATGTTAGAAAGATTATCTAAGCACACACACTTTTGCTTTCTTGATGGATACTCTGGTTTCTCTCAAATACCTATATCACAACACGATCAAGAGAAAACCACCTTTACTTGTCCTTTTGGAACTTATGGTTATAGGCGTATGCTTTTAGTTTATGTAATGCACCTACTACCTTTCAAAGATGCATGTCTGCTATATTCTCTGACTTTTGTGAAAAGATTGTTGAGGTTTTCATGGATGATTTATCTGTTCACAGAACTTCTTTTGATGATTTCTTAAGCAACCTTGATCGAGTTTTGTAGAGATGTGAACAAACTAATCCATTCTTGAATTGGGAGAAGTGCCACTTTATGGTGAATGAAGGTATTGTCTTGGGGCATAAAATTTCTGAACGAGGTATTGAAGTGGATAAAGCCAAGGTTTGATGCAATTGAGAAAATGCCATGTCCTAAAGATACTAAAGGTATTCGAAGTTTCCTTGATCATGCTGGTTTTCATAGAAGGTTTATTAAAGACTTCTTTAAAATTTCTAGGCCTCTTACTAATCTCTTGCAAAAAGATGTTCCATTTGTTTTCGATGATGATTGTGTAGAAGCCTTTGAAACACTTAAGAAAGCCTTAACTTCTGCACCTATTGTTCAACCACCTGATTGGAACTTACCCTTTGAGATTATGTGCGATGCTAGTGATTATGCTATTGGAGCTGTTCTAGGACAAAGAGTTGATAAGAAATTAAATGTTATCCATTATGCTAGTAAAACTCTAGACAGTGCTCAAAGAAATTATGCTACTACTGAGAAAGAATATTTAGCAGTTGTGTTTGCTTGTGATAAATTCAGATCTTACATTGTTGATTCGGAAGTGATTGTTCACACTGACCATGCTGCTATTAAATACCTTATGGAAAAGAAAGATGCTAAACCTAGACTCATTTGGTGAGTTCTTTTGCTACAAGAATTTGACTTGCATATCACTTATAGGAAGGGAGCTGAGAATCTCGTAGTTGATAACTTGTCTAGGTTAGAAAATATTCTTGATGACCCACTACCTATTGATGATAGCTTCTTTGATGAACAACTAGCTTTCATAAATGCTTCTCATAGTACTCCCTCATATGCAGACTATGCTAATTACATTGTTGCTAAATTTATACCACCAAGTTTCACATAACAACAAAAGAAAACAAAATCTTCTTTGACTTGAGACATTACTTTTGGAATGATCCATATCTTTATAAAGAAGGAGTAGATGGTATTATTAGACGTTGTATACCTGAGTATGAATAGGAAGAAATCCTACAGAAACATCACTCTAAAGCCTATGGAGGGCATCATGCGGGAGATAGAACCGCACACAAGGTATTACAATCTGGTTTTTATTGGCCTACTCTTTTCAAGGATGCTCGTAAGTTTGTCTCCTCTTGTGATGAATGTCAAAGAATAGGTAATATTGGTAGATGTTAGGAAATTCATATGAACTATTCACTTGTTATTGAACCATTTGATGTTTGGGGCTTTGATTATATGGGACCTTTTCCATCCTCTAATGGGTATACGCAGTTTTTGGTTGCTGTTAATTATGTCACTAAGTGGGTAGACGCTATTCCAACTAGTATTGCTGATCACAACACCTCCATTAAAATTCTTAAAGAAGTTGTTTTCCCAAGGTTTGGAGTCCCTAGATATTTAATGACTGATGATGGTTCACATTTTATTCATGGTGCTTTCCGTAAATTGCTTGCTAAATATGATGTCAACCATATAATTGCATCCCCTTATCACCCTCAATTGAGTGGACAAGTTGAACTAATAAATAGAGAAATAAAGTTAATACTACGAAATGCTATTAATGGGCCTCGAAAGAATTGGTCTAAGAAATTAGATGGTGCACTTTGGGCTTATAGAATAGCTTATAAAAATCCTATGGGAATGTCTCCATATAAAATGGTTTATGGGAAAGCTTGTCATTTGCCTCTTGAGTTAGAACATAAAGCATATTGGGAAATTAAAGAACTCAATTATGACTTCAAACTTGCCGGTGAAAAGAGGTTATTTGATATTAAATCTTTAGATGAATGGAAAACCCAAGCCTATGAAAATGCCAAATTGTTCAAAAAAAAAGATGGCATGACAAAAGAATCCAAAAGCGGGAATTCAAAGTGGGTGAGTATGTTTTATTGTACAATTCTTATTTTAGATTTTTTTTGCAGGAAAACTTCTCTCCAAGTGGGAAGGACCATATATCATTGAAGAAGTTTACCGTTCTGGAGCTATTAAGATCAATAATGCTGAAGAAACTAGCCCAGAGGTGGTCAATGGACAAAGAATTAAGCACTATATCTCAGGTACACCTATTAATGTTGAAACTAACATTGTTCAAACTACGACACCGGAGGAATACATAAAAGAGACCTTCCAGAACACTCTAGAACCCTGAAAAGGAAGAGGTGCGTGATAGAGTAAGTAAACTGACTCCAAAAATTTCGCAAAGATATTTTCTGTCAGTTTTGGAATATTAGAAAAAATATAAAAATAATAAACACCCGGGAAGGCAACCCAGGTGCCCGTTAGGAGGCGTGCCCTAGTTGGTAGTCGGCCACTCGGGAGCCTTCCCGACTCCGTTTTCCTATGGTATACTTGTTTCCCAAGATAAAAATTCTTTACATATACCCATGGATGATTTGACCACCGCATCACGGAAATATCCTCTGTTCTTGTTTCGTGTTGTTTTTTATCAGTTCTAGATCGCCATGGCTTCACCAAGCTCTTCCGAGGATAAGTTCTATGAGAAGGTCATCAACCCCTACCTATCGGAGGTGATTTAGCACCCTCAAGCCATTGAGATATGTGAGGGGGTGCTCCACATTTGGGATGTTCAAGGGCCCAAGAAGATGGGAAGCGTCGAGGCCAGGCTCGAGGCGGTGGAGCAGGAGAACCTCAAGTGCCAAGGGATGGTGGAGCATGGACTTAGCACCAACAACTCCGCGATCGCGGAATTCACCCATGATCACAAGGTGGATGGCCAGTCTATGAAGGACATCGTTTTCCACTTCAGTGAACAAATCAATTATCTTCAAGGCCAGATTTATGATCTCCAAAATCAAAATTCTGAGTATGAAGCAAGGTTCAATGGTATGAGTTTAGCTGCAAGTTTCATGACTCAGGAGACTCACGCATCTTCTTATGATGGTGAACCTATGCCATGGAAGCTGGAAGACAAGCCTACCACTTCTTCATCACCATCATCACCAAAAGAGGAGACTTGAGTACACGGGTATGGGCACTCCCCTTGGCTTTCACCAAGCTTGGGGGAGATGCCCCGATATCGTAACACCATCACTTTCATTATCTTTACCTATCTTAGTTCGGTCCTTAGTTATTTCATGATTTAGTTGAATAAAAGTTTAGTATGATCTATTTTCGAGTGTTAGTTTAGTGATCTATCTATGTACTCGAGTGAGAGTTATATAATAAAGATTAGTCTGAGTTTTTTGTTTCTTTACTTTCTTGTTTCAATCAAAACAAAGGAAATAAGGAAAAAGATAATATGATAATCTTATGGAAAGTAATGACATCACATAGAAAAGTATAAGTGATAAAGTCTATTGAAAGTTGACAAACAAAACATTGGTCAATAATGCAATTCATTAAAGAATTAATAAGGGAAGAGAAGAATCACATGCAAATATACCATCTTGGACATCTTTTATGATTGTGAGTCCCCATCAAGTATTCAATATCAAGTTGTGGACGTTGGACAAGGAAGACAATGTAATGATTTATGTTTGTTCATATTCACATAGAAGTTATATTGTCATAGATCCTCCTAACATGTGGTGCTTGCCCAATATCTTTGCTAGCCAAAAATCCGCACCAAGTAGAGATACTACTTGTGCATCCAAAAACCTTAAACCCACTTTTATGTTATGAGAGTCCACCATCCCTACTTATGGATTGAATAAGATCCTTCAAGTATGTTGTCATCAGTGCAAAAGGCAATAAAAATTGCTTCTAAATATGTTTGATCTTTTATTGTAAGGGAAAATAAGCGTTGTACCAACTTGTGATGACAAAGTAATAAAAGCGACAGACTGCATAATAAAGGTTGCTATCACAAGGGGCAATATAATGTGGCGTTCAAAAAGCGCATGGCAACCTCTATTTTCCTCTGCGAACGACCTATCTTTTATTTTTATGCAAGAGTCAATAGTATTCCCTTCTATTCCTTTTATTTTTCTCTTTTGCAAGCATCATGTGATGGGGAAAGATCTAGGCACATATATCGAGTTGGATATGAGTGATCATGAGTTATTATTGTTGACATCACCCTTGAGGTGAATAAGTTCGGAGGTGAAACTATAAGCCCTATCTACCTATGTGTCCGGTTGAAACTTTTTGCTCCATATATATGTTGTGAGTGTCAGCAATCATAGAAGACTAAATGATGGTTGAGTATGTGGACTTGCTAAAAAGCTCCGACATGAGACCCTTACAGAAAATATGATGAATTGCAATTGCATTGTTAACTGGGAACATAGTTTATTAGTTTTCAAGAAAGTTTATGCCTTATACTTCGATGTTGTGATGAATTGTTACTAGCTCATAAGAACTTTTATGATAAAGTTATTGTTGTTATAATAATGATCATGATGCTACTATGTCCGTATTTTGTTTTATCGACACATCTCTCTCTAAACATGTGGACATGATGCTACTTTCGCTTGAGGACAAACGAGGTCTAAGCTTGGGGAAGTTTGATACGTCCATTTTGCATCATGTTTTCCGCTGTTATTTATAGTGTTTTCATTTAATATAACACTTTATGGAGTAATTCTAATGCATTTTCTCTCATAATATGCAAAGTTTACATAAAGAGGACGAATACCGGCAGTTGGAATTCTAGACCTGAAAAAACTATGTCAAAGATACCTACTTTACACATCTCCAAATGAGCTGAAATTTTACGAAGATTTATTTTGGAATATATAAAAAATATTGGAGAAAATAAATACTAAAGGGGGCCACTGAGACCTACAAGTATAGGGGATCAATCGTAGTCCTTTAAGTAAGAATGTCGAACCCAATAAGGAGCATAAGGAAATGAAAAGTGGTTTTCAGTAGGTAATTTCTGTAAGCACTGAAATTGTCGGTAACAAGTAACTTGATAGCAAGATAATTTGTAACAAGCAAGTAACGGTAACGGTAACGGTAAATAAAGTGCAGCAAGGCCCAATCCACCACGTACACGATATCCCAATGTACTAACACATTGCAAAACCAGTTGAACCCGCTCTTCACGAAATTCCAATTTCACTAGAATACCTTCTAGAAACGGCTATTCAACCCGGTCATATGTCTTATGCATGTCCAGCTTCACCGCATACGTACCAACCATTATGGCCATCTCTCATGTTCCTTAATTCATGAAAACTTTCATAAGCTACGAAGACATTGTCTATGATCAGACGCTCAAGAACAAAAACACTGCGTTTGGCTAATAACGCGAGGTAAAAAAACTTTCAGCCTTGTTGCTAGCATATTTGAGATTACCTTGTAAACAACATTGCATAGACAGATAGGCTGGAACAAAGTCACTTTCTCTGGAAAATGTATTTTCAGGGTCAAAACTATAGCAGTCTCATTCCACCCCGGTGGGATTGTATGTGAATTGACGGCCTTCAACACTTAATCAACAAAATCTTCCCCAAGCATGGGCCAAAACGCGTGTAAAATATCGCGTGCAAGCCATCCGGTCCCGGGGCCTTCAAATCGGCAATATAGAACCGTGCCTTCTTGACCTCTTCGGTCGAATAAAGAGCTAGCAACGCATTGTTCATGTCATGTGTTAGTATTCTTTTAACCGATGCCAAGATATTCGAATCAGGAGTATCAACTTCAACTGTGAATAAACCGAAAAAGTACCGCATAATATGGTCACTAATTTCAGTCATACCTGGATGCCACACTCTCATGTCACTTATACAATTTCATTTCTTTTTTGCCATGGCCGCATCCCGAAAAAACTTTGTGTTTCTATCGCCATGTAACAAACGTTCCGCTCTGCCTCTATGAAGCCAGAAGATCTCCCCTTGCTCCATAATATCCTCCAACCAAAGAAGAATTTCCTTTTGCCAGGAAGGTGGTCACTCGGCCATATGGCACCATAATTTAGCGATTCAATGAATTCAATAAAATAAAATAAAAGAATCTAGCGATTTCACGGGGAGGCCGGCTGAGAAAACAAAAACGGACTCACGGCAGGCACGGGGCGCACGCATCGCATCGCCGCCGTGTGCGCGTAGCGGATGCGCCCGTGCCCGTGTCCTGGCCCGCACGCCAGTGGCACCGAGCGCCCTCGCAGCTTAATAATAATCGTCTTCGATTAGCGGTGGGCCCCGGCCGGCCACCACCGCTAATTAACTCCACCGCGCCCGCCCGGGATCGCGGCCGCGTGTGCCGCAACGTGCCGAGCGCCCCATGCACCAGACGTTTCCTCCCACCCACACACCCACACACGCACGCCCATTCGATCCCTCCGCCCCTCGAAATCCCCTCCCCGCCGCGTTCCATGGCCGCGCGCCCCGCCTCCTCCGCCCAGACACTCTGGTGACCGACGCCGCACGGACCGCGACCGCGACCGCGACACCCGCCGCCGGCCCCTCTGGTTCGTCCTCTCTCCTCCGCTCCCTCCCTTCCCCTCCTAACCGTTTCGGGCCGCCCCACGCGCGCGCGGCCGCTGCCCGTCCCCGCCGGTCCTTCGGTTACCCGTCGCGTGCCCGGGTTCGGCGGCGGCCCGGGTTGTGGCCGGCACGCCCGTGCTCCGCCGGGCCGGAAGTTTCGGATTCGCGGACCGGGCGTCGGTTCTCCGGGCCGTGGGTGTGGTGCCGCCGTCGGTGGGTTCGTGCGGGCTTCTCCGCGCCGGATGCTTACCCAGATCCGCCTCCCGCGACGCATCCCGTGGCGTGGGCTCATCGCGTGGTGTCGTTTGGATGCCTGATTCGTCGGTTTGGTAGTGCGTTTGTGCGTCGATCTGCTCTGTCTGATGCGCCCTGATGTTTCATTTTGCTTTCATGGTCAAATCGTGTTTAGTCAGGGCATGCATGTTCGTGAATCGATAAATGCGGCAACCTTGGTTGTTTCTCCAACTGGATGTAGTTGAATTCTTCTCAGCAGCACGGATGTGTTGTTTGGGCGGCACCTACACCCTGTAATTTGCGTGCAGCAGTCCTTCAGATTGCTTTGTTTGTTTTTGTAATAACTCGATTCCACCTAAAATATTTTTTATGAAGAAATTATCATATTGGGTAACACTGAGATGACCTCTATTGTCTGATAATTGCCCCATCACTTAGTTTTATTGACACTTGCAATTTACAATCCATGATCTGATCCCAAAGAAGAAACCTGCCTTGAAGGCAAAGATTAAAGTACCAACGTGACCCTTGAGCAAGGACAATCTCCAAAAGTGCCACCACCCTTTTACTCCACCATGCAACTTGGTAGAGCCACCCTATATTATTCTGAAATCCGTGGGATCAGCTCGAAAGCTACAGCTATTCTCCTTGCGCCCCCAAGTACCTTTATTTATGTATTTTCAGGACGATTGGCATTAGCTATGCTAAGCTTTTTTTATATCATTAACCCCTGCCTTTCGTTTTCACTAATTGAAAGAGCCTTTCGCTTAGTATTTTGTGATATGTGGTCTGAGGCATTTCTTCCATACTGTGGTGGAATCTGCACTGATTGGTTCCTCCAGTTTTAATTTGAGAAACTGCTTTATGTTAACTTTCAGAATCGGTATAGATATGTTTGTAATTAGAAGAACTACTAGTATAAAATCGGGGATTGTTTCATGCCATCTCTACAAGTTTGAATAGGATACAATAACAATAACAACAACAGCAACAAAGCATTTTGTCCCAAGCAAGTTGGGGTAGGCTAGAGATAATGCCCTACAGAAACCCGTCTGAATAAATTTGAACAGGATATTTGCAGAAAATAAGCATGTTAAAAACTGGTATTAGCTTTCTCTGCTTGTTCCTTGGCAATTTATAAATATATTTGATCTTTTAATTTGTTTGGTTTTGCAATTTCTGATAGAAAGCTGCCATACATTTTAAGGTCTTAAAAACAATCAGAGATGGGCGTAGTCAGCATGGTGCTTGGTCTCTTTGGATTTGGCTTTGGATTCTCTTCTGGTATTGTTATCGGTTACTATTTCTTCATATACTTCCAGCCAACGGATGTCAAGGTGTGCAGTTTCTTTCACCGAACCTCATTTTCTTTGTATAATCATCATTTTATGTTGCTGTATATGAATATAGTTGTGCTACAATAACTGCTTTGTTAAAAAATGTCTAATTATTTTGACTGATGCGATCCCGGGAGGCCGGTACACCTTAAGCTTATACTCCCTCCGTCCCAGAAAGGTTGCCTTAGATTTTCGTATCTAGAAAAATCTAAGGCAACCTTTCTGGGACGGAGGTTGTAGACATATGATGTTCATGGTCAAACCCAGTACTACATGATGGTAATGTTTGTTCCTGATTACTTTTCAGGACGTCGAAGTTCGCCCACTTGTGGAATATGACTCAAATTCTTTGGACGGAATCCTTCCTGAAATTCCTATGTGGGTCAAGAATCCCGACTATGATAGAGTATGCTTCCCAAAATTTTAAGCTTGCAACTATTTTTTTAATAAACGCATGTATTTAAGTTGTAGCAGTTCACAGTTCTTTATATCCTCACTTCCTTGCTTTTTGTTGTTAGGTTGATTGGCTCAACAGGTTTCTGGAATTGATGTGGCCCAATCTTAACAAGGTACTTGATGCTGTTGATTACTCTGACGTAAGATGTTTATCTCTGATTGGCATTAAAGCTTATGTGCTATATGGTTTTGTCCTTTAGGCTATCTGCAGAATGGCGCAGGATATTGCAAAGCCAATTATTGCTGAGAACTGTGAGAAGTACAAGATAGATTCAGTTGAGTTTGAAACACTTACTCTGGGTAGTTTACCGCCCACCTTTCAAGGTTAGTAGCATTTCTTAGGCATAAGGCGCCAGACACTGTTCTCTTTGCTCACACCAGGTCCTGCTTTAGGGCAAAAACAAGGTTTCTGCTTCGTAGATTTGTGTTCTTATCCCCCCTTAACACAAATGGATAATGCAGCTGTATTTTACATGGTTTCAGGCTTTCTTCTGAACTAGAATATCAGTATGAAGAATTGTGCATGAATTTGTGAACAGATGCATGCTCTTTATATGGTGATTGTCGTGTTCAGTATCTGAACTGCAGTTGTATTTATACGTTTATGTGCAATGAAACTGCCATCCATCGATCAAGCGGTTATTTGGGAACCTACTATAGCTTCAGATGTGCAATATGTAGAGATTGCTATCACTCCAGTTAATCTGCTATATGTTGTCTATACCATAGTACATTGCAATTACACTTGAAAAAAGCCGTCGCCCTTCGATCTTCTTTGTAGAATTAACGATATTATGATTTTCTACTTGTGATTATGATGTGCTTTTAACACTTCATGCGCTGGTGTTACATTATATTGATCATATGTGACTGTTTTACATTTGATGTCCTCCCCCAGGAATGAAAGTCTATATCACCGATGAGAAAGAGTTGATAATGGAACCATCTCTAAAGTGGGCTGCAAATCCAAATATTACTGTTGTTGCGAAGGCCTATGGGTTGAAAGCAACTGTCCAGGTATTAACTGCTTCTGTCTTGATATGATAAGTATGTTTTGTGGTTGTAGAATTTAACATAGTGATTTACTTCTTTTTGTCTTGTTCTTTCAGATTGTGGATCTGCAAGTCTTTGCATCTCCTCGTATTACTCTGAAGCCGTTGGTGCCTACATTTCCTTGCTTCGCTAATATCAGTGTTTCTCTCATGGAGAAGGTCTGGTAACTAATCTGTTATATTCTTACTACCCTGCTGATCACTTGCTTTAGCTTTTTACTAGTCATAATTTGTTTTGCAGCCACATGTTGATTTTGGGCTCAAACTATTTGGAGCAGATTTAATGGCTATTCCTGTTCTTTACAAATTCGTTCAGGTATTCCTGACTCCTGTTCTGAATCTTCTCATGTTTAAGCTTCTTCATTCTTGTCATATACTTGATTTAGGTGTTGGTTCTAAATTGAATTATTTCATCTCTGTCTCTGTAACATTGACATCAAATTTGTTGTATGTATGCGACTGTTGCTTGTAGTAGTCTATATGATGCTCGCGCAAAATGACACCACATTGTCGTGTATCTAAGTCTTGATTTTCTGCCTTGTAGTGTGATGTCAATAGTGTATATTTGTTTTTTTTGTGTGTCTTTGCTCACCGCAGTCATGCTGCATCTCTCAAACCTGAGATGTGATGTCTAGCTTTACCCTATCAATGAAAATATTTTGTTATTCGACTAATCTGTTTTGTGCATTTGCAGGACACCATTAAGAAGCAAGTTGGGAACATGTATCTGTGGCCAAAGACACTAGAAGTCCCTATAATGGATCCCTCAAAGTATAGTTTTGATCACTCTGTAGTTGCTTGTGTAGAGCTTTTAAAATATGTGTTGCTAATGGCTTCTGCATATTGACAGAGCATCAAAGAGGCCTGTTGGAATTCTACTTGTGAAGGTTGTAAGAGCCCAAAATCTGAAAAAGAAGGATCTGCTGGGTAAATCAGATCCATACGCGAAACTTAAGATGACAGATGACAAGCTTCCATCCAAGAAAACATCAGTAAAGCGCAGCAATCTCAATCCGGAGTGGAATGAAGATTTCAAATTTGTCGTGACAGATCCAGAAAACCAGTCGCTGGAAGTTGATGTCTTCGACTGGGAACAGGCATGGCTTCCTTTGTTCATGAAGTCCGCAGTTGTTCCATTTTGTATACGTTACCGAAGACAGTAATATCCAGCTAAGCTATTTCATTGATATTTCTAGGTTGGTAAACATGAAAAGATGGGCATGAACATGGTTCTGTTGAAAGAACTTCCCCCAGAGGAGACTAAAGTGTTGACTCTTAATTTGCTGAAGACCATGGATCCAAATGATATACAAAATGAGAAATCTCGTGGTCAGATTATTTTGGAGGCGACATATAAGCCTTTCAAGGAAGAAGATATGGAGAAAGAAAACGTGGATGGTGCTGATGAAGTGCAGAAAGCTCCAGACAATACTCCAGCTGGTGGTGGGCTGCTTTTTGTTGTTGTTCACGAAGCTCAAGATCTTGAAGGGAAGCATCACACAAACCCATATGCAAAGATAATCTTTAAAGGAGAAGAGAAGAAAACAAAGGTATTTGTAACTGTAGTATATACTAGATGCTTACACATAGCTATTTAGAATGGTTATGATGTGTTCTCATGCTTTATGGCACTTGAATTTCTCTCTGTACTAGGTGATCAAGAAGAACAGGGATCCACGATGGGAGGATGAGTTTGAGTTTGTTTGTGAGGAACCACCTACAAATGATAAATTGCATGTTGAAGTCCTAAGTAAAGCTGGAAAGAAAGGAATATTGCATGGCAAGGTACGGTATTCTACAAGAAATGCTTGGCCCTTAATTGGTCTGGTAATTCACTACAAGCATTTGGTTGCTCCGCAACTTGATTAGGAGAAATTTTCATAACGGAGAGCCTCAAAGTTTCAGTTTGCTGCAGATATTTGATGCTTTTAATCCTTCAGTTTCTTTTGATCTTGAGAGTTTGACTAACTCTTTGTCACGTCTTGATACAATGCCTGTGCTGTCTGAAATTGTTTAAGCTTGATGCTTATATTATGTTGTTACAGGAAGCCTTGGGCTACATTGATATATCCTTGGCAGACGTGATCAGCAACAAGCGGATTAACGAGAAGTTCCATCTCATTGACTCGAAAAATGGGCAGATTCAAATCGAGTTGCAGTGGAGAACTTCATAGAAGCTGTGAGCAAGGTGCCAAAATGCTGTGGCATCACAAGGTACAGGAGGGTTCATGCATGAGGCAGATTGCGAATACCTGTAATGGACTCCATGTAGATATTGCTTCGTCTCTAGAACATCTGCTTGATCTTTGTCGAGATTTTCTGTCAATTATTCGAATTTTTCTTCAGAACAACGCAGGCTTGTTAATCGACAGCAGAAAACGGAATTACGACTTGTTTGTGGTGACAGGGTTCTCGCCCTTACAGATACGCTTATGGTTTGAACAGATTAAAAGATTATTTGTTCTGTTTTATGTTTCTACTTCACTTTGCACCACCAGTGTGACACGCATTGCACAAAACACTAGGGTCGACATCGAAATGACCAGCGAGTGGTACAAATTTAACGTACGCAAGGTTGTGATATCTGGTGTTAGATGCATCTGCCCAAATTCTAAGATTGCTCCTCCACTTCCTCGATAGTGTTACATGCTACCACCTGCTGAGTTCTCATTAGTAGTTTCGCAAGCAAGTTCTCACCAGTAGTTTCTCCAGCAGGTCCAGATTGAATTCTAGGCCGTTTGTTAGGGGAAGGGCCAGTTCTGTCATCTTGCACATTAACAGGTGGTCTTTTCTTTAGTAGTATTTCTCACACTTGATCAAAACGGAAGTCATTAAGGAAGGTTAAATTGAGCGTTTTCCCAGCCCTCTCACGGCATCAACCTTTCTAGCCGTCTGATTTTGCGTCCTAACGTTTCTGTCCGTCTGATGGCAGTCCCATTCGTAATTGACCGTTAAGTGGGCCAAATGCCCTAACATTTCTGTCCTAACGTTAACCGGGTAAGCAGGGGGCATCGGGAGCTCCTATTCGGCGCTTCAGGCGCCCGGGTAGCTCCCTGGCGCCCACGCGTCGGCGCTGGTGTGCAGGCCCATTTACAAGTTCGCATTTGAGAAAGAACGGAAAAAAACCATGAAAAAAATCACAAAAAGGAAATTCAAAAACTTCCATGGATTTTTAAAAAAGTACGTGAACTTGAAAAAAAGTTCATCAAATTTGAAAAAAGTTCATTGAATCTGATAAGGGCGGCGCCGGTGTGCAGGCGGCGGTTCCAGGACGGGCTCCGGCGGATAGTGGGGACGCCGCCCTTGAACTCCGGGTCCGTCATCCTCATCGACGGGCGGCTCCTCGACAAAGGCAGAGATTGTCATCTCCTCTGACGAAGAGGAGGACCAGCCACCGTAGTCCGCACCGGCGATGACGGACCATGTGTACATTGCCATCGACGTGGAGTACGAGCAGCAGATGGAGCTAATGCCGTTGCTCCGTGCTCCAGCTGAACGGCCCAGCTCTGCCACCAGGGACACTCCTGCCCATGAAGCCGGAGCCGGCATCCCCTCCGCGCTCTCTGTCAGCAAGATCGTCGCCGCCATGCCGCCTCCTCCAAGGCCCGCCATCCTTCCCCCACCTACGTCGTCGGTGGACGCGGCTGCACTGCGCACGACGCAGGATGAAACACAGAGGATCATCAGCGAGTGTCAGGTAGCTGCCGAGAAGCCCTGTCGCGATGCCGCCACCTTCCGCTGCCCGAAGCCCAACTGGGACGACTCTGACACCGGATCGGGCGATGATGACGGCGAAGGAGCCGCCAGTCAGGCCGGCATGGCCTATGAGGTCACCGTCAAGTATAGGGTAGTTTGGGTTTTTATTTTTAGATTTTTAGTTCACCGGACCAAATATCGTGCGATTTAATGTACAAATTATCCTAGGTTAAATGAAATATATCGTGTTTATATCAAAATTCCCATAGTTTGCATGAATTTCGTTCGGTTGGTTCCAGTTGTTGTTGTTGAAATGTATGCGTACAACATTGGATGGCTGGCTCCTACATCCATGTCTGTGGACTGGTCGGCAGATGGATGCGAGAGGAAATTTGGAGGTTGCTCTTCAGAGCGACCCTCAAAGTGCCCGTATATGTCTTGGTCGTAGTTGTCAGGACCCATCTGCAACTTATCAACACCTGAAGACGAAGTTCAGCTAATTTGAATTGCCACTGCGAGCGCGCGAAGACAGCCGAGCCGTCCATCACGAATCCAACGTCTCCTCTTCACGCGTACCGCCTCGTTGGTTATGATGAAGCTGACACCGTGGATCACGCATCGGACGGCTCCCCAACTTGGACGCGTCGCTGTTCACTTTCCGGCAAAAGGCTTACAGCCTCAACCACTCTGTATCCATTTTCTCTCTTTATTTTCTTGGTTTGTAAGGCTATAAAGCCAGTGTTTGGAGACGCGAGAACCATCTTCCAGTTTTCTAGGGTTTCCCCCTTTGCGCCGCCAGTGTTCCTGGTTGGCTAAGTTCCTCTGTAAGAAGCTCGAACGCTCTAATCTTTCCTCTGAAAGTGAATGAAATAGCCAAGTTCAGACTTGTTTCTCTGAATCTAGTTCTTCAGGCCCCCTTGGGTCTGACAACTGGTAATCAGAGCAAGGTTTTCTCCTTGGCGGCACAAGATCCGGTGCCGAGGTGGAGTTGGAGGAGCTGTAAAATTCTCCACTTCTCACCAGTGACGTTGGGCGGCGGGGATTTCCGGCGGCGACGGGCGGCGGTGAGAAAATTCGGTACAGGTTTGGGGTACGGGAAGAGGCTACAGACACACACCGTCTCTGTAGTAAAATCCCTTCCTTCCTCCCAGATCCGGTGTACTCCCGGTGGCGCGGTGTTGGCGGCGGTGCAGGCTGCGGCAGGATCGAAGGCCAAGGCCGGGTTGCAGCTCAAGCTGTTGTAAAATCCCCTCGTTCGCTGGTTGATCACACAGAGAGGTTCTTGGCTCCCTGCTAAGTGTAAAAAACCCTCCCTGTTGTCCCTCCACTCCAGTATGACTGGCCCTGCGAGTTCCTCTTCCACTGAAAATCTGGAGCTGCAATCCTTACAATTGGATGTCAAAATATTGCAGCAGAACAGAGAGGCTAACAGACGAGACTTTGAAGATTTCAGAGAGCACGTTGCCCATAACTTTCAGTCCCTGCAGAAAACATTGGGAGAGTTACAAGGCTCACTGTCCAATTTCATTGCTGGGTTCCCAAAACCTAGAGAAAGCCGTCCAAGCCCCCAAGATGTTGCACAAGGCAGTGGCCAACAACAAACACCTCAGGGCCCTAACCATGCACCTCCTGTGGTCATCGAAACCCCTCCTACTATGGGACCTGCAACATTAGTAGACAAGAACACATGCAAAGAGCTCAACTTGGATGGTAGCAACAAAGTCCCTTACAGACATTCACATTTTGCTGCAAACAAAAATCCTGTTCCTGATGCAAGAGCACCTACTGCAGGTATCCAGAGCCCAAATACACAGCAGACAATACAGCTAGACCTGGAGCAAGTTGAGCAACTTCCTCAACATGAAGCTAGAGGAGGAAATGTGTAGAGAGACCAGTTACAGGATAACAGAAGACCTATGGCACTGGTCAAACCAACCAAATACAACATTCCTGAATTTGAAGGAAGTGGCACTGACTCTTGGATTCAAACTATTGAGCTATATTTTGAGGCTGCTAGAACACCCCTGGAGTAGAAAACAGAAATTGCAGTCACATACCTGAAAGGCCCTGCAATTGAATGGTGGAGAGGAACTGGAATTGTTGCTAACACCTTGCCCTGGTATAGATTTTGTAGACTCTTGGGTGACAGGTTTGCTGAGACATCTGTCTGTGATAATGTGAGACCATTTCATGCACTCACCCAAACATGATCTGTCAATGAGTATATACTCAAGTTTGAGCAATATATGAATTTAATGCGAAGAGACAATCCTGCTCTTCCACAAGATTACTACATAACCAAATTTATTTCTGGCTTACACGACAACATTCAGCATTATGTCCAATGTCATGAACCTCAAGATCTGCAGAAGGCTATCTGGTTAGCTCGAAGAATGAAACAAGCACAACCACCTAGGAAGTAATGGCCCCAAGCAGTGCAGCCTCCTGTTAGAAGACAGGTTTAGTTTGACCCTGGCAAACCAGCTGCAAACAATACTGCTAATATTATCCAACAAGCTAGGTTAAAGGGCATCTGTTACAAGTGCAAGGAACCTTGGTTCCTAGGGCACAAGAAAGTTTGCAAGATGGCCAATCAAGCTCAAATACAGGCTCTACAAGAGCAATGCCCTGATGATGCAGAGTTGGTTTACTACACTGCAAGTTCCGAAGAAATTGAAGAAACAGACAATGAAGAAGCAGAAAAAAGTGCTGATCAGACCCTGAAAATTTCAATGCATGCTTTGATGGGCCTGAGTGCCACCAAGTACTCATTTACTGTTACTGTCATGTTTGGGGATACCCCTACAACAACACTTATTGACAGTGGAAGTACTGCTACTTTTGTTTCTCCCAGCATTGCAAACAAAATTCAGTGCAAGCTTTCCCCTACAAGAAAAAGAAAGGTTGTGGTGGCAAATGGTGGAGTGCTCTGGACTGAGTTCATGGCAAAGTAATGCACTTACACTATACAAGGGACACATTTCACTTCAGATTTCAGAGTCTTACAGCTCCAAAGCTATGATGTGATATTAGGAGCTGACTGGATGAAAGCTCACAGTCCTGTAGAACTAGACTCTGAGGAAATGCTGGTAAAAATAACCATGCAAGGAGGCAAAAAGGTCATCTTCTAGGATGAGAGCCTGCCCAACATGGATGTACCCAAGATGGATGATATGTCTCCAATGTATCTATAATTTTTGATTGTTCCATGCTATTATATTACCCATTTTGGATGTTTATGGGCTTTACTTTACACTTTCATACCATTTTTGGGACTAACCTACTAACCGGAGGCCTAGCCCGAATTGCTGTTTTTTGTGCCTATTTTAGTGTTTTGAAGAAAAGGAATATCAAACGGAGTCCAAACGCGATGAAACCTTCGGGAGCAATCTTTTTGGAACAAATGCAAACCTGGAGACTTGGAGTGGAAGTCAAGCAACAAGCGAGGCGGCCACGAGGGTGCCCGGCGTGCCCCCTACAGGTGGGCGGGGCCCCACCCTCGTGGGCCCCTCGAGCATCCACCGACCTACTTCTTCCTCCTATATATACCCACGTACCCCGAGAACATCAGAACAGACCACAAAAACCTAATTCCACCGCCGCAACCTTCTGTATCCGCGAGATCCCATCTTGGAGCCTTCGCCGGCGCTCTGCCGGAGGGGGAATCGACCATGGAGGGCCTCTACATCATCTTCAAGGCCCTTCCAATGAGTTGTGAGTAGTTTACCACAGACCTTCGGGTCCATAGTTATTAGCTAGATTGCTTCTTCTCTCTCTTTGAATTTCAATACAAATTTCTCCTCGATCTTCTTGGAGATCTATTCGATGTAACTCTTTTTGCGGTGTGTTTGTCGAGATCCGATGAATTGTGGGTTTATGATCAAGTTTATCTATGAGAAATAATTGAATCTCCTCTGAATTCTTTTATGTGTGATTAAGTTATCTTTGCAAGTCTCTTCGAATTATCAGTTTGGTTTGGCCTACTAGATTGATCTTTCTTGCAATGGGAGAAGTGCTTAGCTTTGGGTTCAATCTTGCGGTGTCCTTTCCCAGTGACAGTAGGGGCAGCAAGGCACGTATTGTATTGTTGCCATCGAGGATAAAAATATGGGGTTTATATCATATTGCATGAGTTTATCCCTCTACATCATGTCATCTTTCTTAATGCGTTACTCTGTTCTTCATGAACTTAATACTCTAGATGCATGCTGGATAGCGGTTGATGTGTGGAGTAATAGTAGTAGATGCAGAATCGTTTCGATCTACTTGTCACGGACGTGATGCCTATATACATGATCATGCCTAGATAATCTCATAATTATTCGCTTTTCTATCAATTGCTCGACAATAATTCGTTCACCCACCGTAATACTTATGCTATCTTGAGAGAAGCCACTAGTGAAACCTATGGCCCCCGGGTCTCTCTCTTATCATATAAGCTTTCCATCTACTTTTATTTGCATCTTTACTTTTCCAATCTATATCATAAAAATACCAAAAATATTTATCTTATCATATTATCTCTATCAGATCTCACTTTCGCAAGTGGCCGTGAAGGGATTGAAAACCCCTTTATTGCGTTGGTTGCGAGGTTCTTGTTTGTTTATGTAGGTGCGTGGGACTTTTGAGGAGCCTCCTACTGGATTGATACCTTGGTTCTCAAAAACTGAGGGAAATACTTACGCTACTTTGCTGCATCATCCTTTCCTCTTCAAGGAAAACCAACGCAAGCTCAAGACGGAGCAAGAAGGATTTCTAGCGCCGTTGACGGGGAGTTCTTCGCTCAAGTCAAGACATACCAAGTACCCATCACAAACTCATCTCCCTCGCATTACATTATTTGCCATTTGCCTCTCGTTTTCCTCTCCCCCACATCACCCTTGCCGTTTTATTCGCCCTCTCTTTCCCAATCCTCCCTATTTTGCTTGTCTTCTTGTGTGCCTGCTTGCTCTTATGGCTTTGCCTAAGAACTTCGACCTTCATCTTAGAAGGTTCGAAGAGATTGAATTGAACGTTAGAAGTTTTATGACTTTAGAATTTGAGCATAATAGTTTCTTTAGAAAAGAGCTTAAAGAACAAAAAAGCTTTATGGAGTATATGAACAAAGAGCTTGATGATATGTCCAAGGAATTTTATGGTTTGAATTCTCAAATTACTCGTCTTGAAAAAACAATAGCCCAAATTTCTGATAAGCAGGCCACCTTGGTCAATAAGATGGCTGCCAAACCAGAAGGGTTAGGAGAAAATAATGATGAAGATCTAAAAGTTATTGATGTGTCCCCTATTAAATCTTTGTTTTGCAATATGAATCTTAATAATGATGGGACTGGAGATGAGTCAACTTTAGTTAAAAGGCGTCCCAATGATTCGGAGTTTTTAGATCTTGATGCTAAATTTGGTAAAAGTGGGATTGGAGAGGTCAAGACTTTAAATAGCATTGAACCCACTATCTTGGATTTCAAGGAATTTAATTATGATAATTGTTCTTTAATAGATTGTATTTCCTTGTTGCAATCCGTGTTGAATTCTCCTCATGCTTATAGTCAAAATAAAGCTTTTACCAAACATATTGTTGATGCCTTTATGCAATCTTATATTGAAAAACTTAATTTGGAAGTTTCTATACCTAGAAAACTTTATGATGAGTGGGAACCTACTATAAAGATTAAAATTAAAGATCATGAGTGTTATGCTTTATGTGATTTGGGTGCTAGTGTTTCCACGATTCCGAAAACTTCATGTGATATTCTAGGTTTCCATGATTTTGATGATTGCTCTTTAAATTTGCACCTTGCGGATTCCACCATTAAGAAACCTATGAGAAGGATCAATGATGTTCTTATTATTGCAAACAGGAATTATGTACCCGTAGATTTTATCGTTCTTGATATAGATTGCAATCTTTCTTGTCCTATTATTCTTGGTAGACCTTTCCTTAGAACGATTGGTGCAATTATTGATATGAAGGAAGGGAATATTAGATTCCAATTTCCATTAAGGAAAGGCATGGAGCACTTTCCAAGAAAGAAAGTTAAATTACCTTATGAATCTATCATGCGAGCTACTTATGAATTGAGTGCCAAAGATGACACTACTTAGATCTATCCTCGCTTTTATGCCAAGTTAGGGGCGTTAAACGATAGCGCTAGTTGGGAGGCAACCCAATTTTCTTTTCTTTTTTCTTTTTGCTACTGTTTAGTAATAAATGTTTCATCTAGCTTCAGTTTATATGTGTTTTCATGTTTTAATTAGTGTTTGTGCCAAGTAGAACCTATAGGATAACCTATGGTGATAGTTAATTTGATTCTGCTGAAAAACAGAAACTTTGCACGCACGAAAATAATTTTAGTAATTCACAGAAACGTGCTTTTGCGTTCATTATTTTTTCTGTAGATCAATAGACAAATTTCCCAGGACTTCCTATTTTGGTAGGATTTTAAGAGTTCGATAAGTATTCTAGAGTTACAGATTGCTACAGACAGTTGTGTTTTTGACAGATTCTATTTTTCGTGTGTTGTTTGCTTATTTTGATGCATCTATGGCTAGTATGTAGGGGTATGAACCATAGAGAAGTTGGAATACAGTAGGTTTAACACCAATATAAATAAAGAATGAGTTCATTACAGTACCTTATGTGGTGGTTTTTCTTTCTTGCACTAACGGAGCTTATGAGATTTCCTATTGAGTTTTGTGTTGTGAAGTTTTCAAGTTTTGGATAAAGATTTGATGGATTATGGAATAAGGAGTGGCAAGAGCCTAAGCTTGGGGATGCCCATGGCACCCCAAGATATTCAAGGATAACCAAAAGCCTAAGCTTGGGGGTGCCCCGGAAGGCATCCCCTCTCTCGTCTTCGTCTATCAGTAACTTTACTTGGAGCTATATTTTTATTCGCCACATAATATGTGTTTTACTTCGAGCGTCTTGTATGATATTAGTCTTTGCTTTTAAGTTTATCACAATCATACTTTCTGTACACACCTTTTGGGAGAAGCCCACTTGATTAGAATTTATTTGAATACGCTATGTGCTTTGATACGTCCATTTTGCATCATGCTTTTATATCAATATTTATTGCATTATGGGCTGTTATTACACATTATATCTCAATACTTATGGCTATTCTCTCTTATTTTACAAGGTTTACCATGAAGAGGGGGAATGCCGACAGCTGGAATTCTGGCTGGAAAAGGAGCAAACATTGGAAATCTATTCTGCACAACTCCAAAAGTCCTGAAACTCCACGAAACCACTTTTTGGATTTAATAAGAATTTATGAGCGAAAGAAATAGGCCAGGGGGCCCACACCCTGTACAGGAGACAGGAGGGCGCGCCCCCCCGTAGGGCGCGGCCTCCTATCTCCTGGGCCCCCTGGTGGGTCTCCGGCGTCCATCTTCTGCTATATCATCACTTTTACCCTGGAAAAAATCGTGGGCAAGCTTACGGGACGAAACTCCGCCGCCACGAGGCGGAACCTTGGCGGAATCAATCTAGGGCTCTGGTGGAGCTGTTCTGCCGGGGACACTTCCCTCTGGGAGGGGGAAATAATCACCAATGTCATCACCAACGATCCTCTCATCGGGAGGGGATCAATCTCCATCAACATCTTCACCAGCACCATCTCCTCTCAAAACCCTAGTTCATCTCTTGTATCCAATCTTGTATTAAAACCACAAATTGGTACCTGTGGGTTGCTAGTAGTGTTGATTACTCCTTGTAGTTGATGCTATTTGGTTTACTTGGTGGAAGATCATATGTTCAGATCCTTTATGCATATTATTACCCCTCTGATTATGAACATGAATATGCTTTGTGAGTAGTTACGTTTGTTCCCGAGGACATGGGTGAAGTCTTGCTATTAGTAGTCATGTGAATTTGGTATTCGTTCGATATTTTGATGAGATGTATGTTGTCTTTCCTCTAGTGGTGTTATGTGAACGTCGACTACATGACATTTCACCATTATTTGGGCCTAGAGGAAGGCATAGGGAAGTAATAAGTAGATGATGGGTTGCTAGAGTGACAGAAGCTTAAACCCTAGTTTATGCGTTGCTTCGTTAGGGGTTGATAAGGACCCATGTGTTTAATGATGTGGTTAGGTTTACCTTAATACTCCTTTTTGTAGTTGCGGACTCTTGCAATAGGGGTTAATCATAAGTGGGATGCTTGTCCATGTTAGGGCAGTACCCAAGTGCCGGTCCACCCACATATCAAATTATAAAAGTACCGAATGTGAATCTTATGAACGTGATGAAAACTAGCTTGACGATAATTCCCAATGTGTCCTCGGGAGCTTCTTCTTCATTATTAGAACTTGTCCAGGCTTATCCTTTGCTACATAAAGGATTGGGCCACCTTACTGCACTTTATTTACTTTATTTACTTTTTGCTCGTTACTATTTATCTTATCACAAAACTATCTATCACCTACTATTTCAGTGTTTGCAGAGAAAACCTTACTGAAAACCGCTTATCATTTCCTTCTGCTCCTGGTTGGGTTCGACACTCTTACTTATCGAAAGGACTACGATAGATCCCCTATACTTGTGGGTCATGAAGACTCTTTTCTGGCGCCGTTGCCAGGGAGCGTAACGCTCTTGGTGAGTGGAATTTGGTAAGGAAACATTTATATAGTGTGCTGAAATTTTCTATTACTTGTCACTATGGAAACTAATCCTTTGAGGGGCTTGTTTGGGGTATCTTCACCCCAACCAGAAGGGCCAAGAGATGCTCCTCAACCTACTGAACTTTATGAAAATATTCACTTTGAGATTCCTTCGGGTATGATAGAAAAACTACTAGCTAATCCTTTTGCAGGAGATGGAACATTGCATCCCGACTTACACCTTATCTTTGTGGATAAAGTTTGTGGATTATTTAAGCTTGTAGGTATTCCCGATGATGTTGTCAAAAGGAAGGTCTTTCCTTTATCTTTGAAGGGAGATGCAATGACATGGTATAGGCTATGTGATGATACGAGATCTTGGAATTATAAGAGATTGAAGTTGGAATTTCACCAGAAGTTCTATCCTATGCATCTTGTTCATCGTGATCGTAATTACATATATAATTTCTGTCCTTGCGAAGGAGAAAGAATCGCTCAAGCTTGGGGGAGGCTTAAGTCAATGTTGTATTCATGCCCCAATCATGAGCTCTCTCGGGAAATGATTATTCAGAATTTTTATGATCGGCTTTCTCTTGATAACCGCAACCTGCTCGATACTTCCTGTGCTGGTTCCTATATGCTGAAGACTATTGATTTCAAATGGGACTTATTGGAAAGAATTAAACGCAACTCTGAAGATTGGGGTTCCGACGATGGTAAGGAGTCAGGTATGACACCTAAGTTCGATTGTGTTAAATCTTTCATGGATACCGATGCTTTCCGTGGATTTAGCTCTAAGTATGGACTTGACTCTGAGATAGTAGCTACTTTTTGTGAAACTTTTGCTACTCACATTGATCTCCCTAAAGAGAAGTGGTTTAAATATAATCCTCCTGTTGAAGTGAAAGTAGTTGCACCTATTACAGTCGAAGAAAAGACTATTACATATAGTGATCCTATTATTCCTACTGCTTATGTTGAAAAGCCCCCTTTTCCTGTTAGGATAAAAGATCATGCTAAAGCTTCGACTGTTGTTTGTAAGAGTAATACTAGGACTCATACACCTCCTGAGCAAATTAATGTTGAACCTGGTATTGCTATGATTAAAGATCTCTTGGATGAGGACTTAGATGGGCATGTTATCTCTTTCTTGGGTGAAACCGCTAATATTGCTAGGCTCGATACTAAGACACGTAGACCTGTTGTAGGCACGCCTGTTATTTTTGTTAAAATAGGAGATCATTGTTATCATGGCTTATGTGATATGGGTGCTAGTGCTAGTGCGATACCTTATGATCTTTATAAAGAAATTATGCACGATATTGCACCTATTGAATTAGAAGACATTGATGTTACTATTAAGCTTGCTAATAGGGACACCATTAAACCTATTGGGATTGTTAGAGATGTTGAAGTCCTGTGTGGGAAGATTAAATACCCTCCTGATTTTCTTGTTCTTGCTTCCCCACAAGATGATTTTTGTCCTATTATTTTTGGTAGACCCTTCTTGAATACCGCTAGTGCTAAGATTAATTGTGAAAGGAAGGTCGTCACTGTTGGCATAGATGGTATGTCTCATGAGTTCAATTTTGTTAAGTTTACTAGACAACCTCGTGAAAGGGAACCTCCTAGTAAGGATGAAATTATTGGTCTTGCTTCCATTGCTGTTCCTCCAACTGATCCGTTAGAACAATATTTGCTAGACCATGAAAACGATATGTTTATGAAGGAAAGTGAAGAAATAGATGAAGTGTTCCTTAAACAGGAACCTATGCTAAAACATAACCTTCTCGTTGAAATTCTTGTGGATCCCCCTCCACCCAAGGGTGATCCTGTGTTTTAACTCAAACCTTTGCCTGGTAATCTTAAGTATGCTTATCTTGATGAAAAAGAAATATATCCTATTATTATTAGTGCTAAACTTTCAGAGAAAGAAGAAGAAAGATTATTGAAAACTCTTAAGAAGCACAGAGCTGCTATTGGATATACTCTGGATGATCTTAAGGGCATTAGTCCCACATTATGTCAACACAAAATTTCAGTGGAGAAAGATGCCAAACCAGTTAGAGATCCTCAAAGACGATTAAATCCCAAGATGAAGGAAGTGGTAAGAAAGGAGATTCTAAAGCTCCTTGAGGCAGGTATTATTTATCCCGTTGCTGATAGTGAATGGGTAAGCCCTGTCCATTGTGTCCCTAAAAAGGGAAGTATTACCGTTGTTCCTAATGATAAAGATGAATTGATCCCGCAAAGAATTATTATAGGTTATAGGATGGTAATTGATTTCCATAAGTTAAATAAAGCTACTAAGAAAGATCATTACCCTTTACCTTTTATTGATCAAATGCTAGAAAGGCTATCCAAACGTACACATTTTTGCTTTCTAGATGGTTATTCTGGTTTCTCTCAAATACCTGTGTCAGCGAAGGATCAAACTAAAACTACTTTTACTTGCCCTTTTGGTACTTTTGCTTATAGACGTATGCCTTTTGGTTTATGTAATGCACCTGCTACCTTTCAAAGATGCATGATGGCTATATTTTCTGATTTTTGTGAAAAGATTTGTGAGGTATTCATGGATGACTTCTCCGTCTATGGATCCTCTTTTGATGATTGTTTGAGCAACCTTGATCGAGTTTTGCAGAGATGCGAAGACACTAGTCTCGTCCTGAATTGGGAAAAGTGTCACTTTATGGTTAATGAAGGCATTGTCCTGGGGCACAAGATCTCCGAGAGAGGTATTGAAGTTGATAAAGCCAAAGTTGATGCTATTGAAAAGATGCCATGTCCCAAGGACATAAAATGTATAAGAAGTTTCCTTGGTCACGCCGGTTTTTATAGGAGGTTCATTAAGGACTTTTCTAAAATCTCTAGGCCTCTGACCAATTTGTTGCAAAAAGATATTTCTTTTGTCTTTGATGATGATTGTGTAGAAGCATTTGAAACACTTAAGAAAGCTTTGATCACTGCACCTATTGTTCAACCACCTGATTGGAATTTACCTTTTGAAATTATGTGCGATGCTAGTGATTATGCTGTAGGTGCTGTTTTAGGGCAAAGAATTGATAAGAAATTGAATGTTATCCAGTATGCTAGTAAGACTCTTGATACTGCCCAGAGAAATTATGCTACTACTGAAAAAGAGTTCTTAGCAGTTGTGTTTGCATGTGATAAGTTTAGACCTTATAGTGTTGATTCCAAAGTTACTATTCACACTGACCATGCTGCTATTAAATATCTTATGGAAAAGAAAGATGCTAAGCCTAGACTCATCAGATGGGTTCTCTTGCTCCAAGAATTTGATTTGCATATTATTGATAGAAAGGGAGCTGAGAACCCCGTTGCAGGCAACTTGTCTAGGTTAGAGAATGTTCTTGATGACCCACTGCCTATTAATGATAGTTTTCCTGATGAACAATTAGCGGTTGTCAATGCTTCTCGTACTGCTCCTTGGTATGCTGATTATGCTAATTACATTGTTGCTAAATATATACCGCCTAGTTTCACATACCAGCAAAAGAAAAAGTTCTTTTATGATTTAAGACATTACTTCTGGGATGATCCACACCTTTATAAAGAAGGAGTAGATGGTATTATTAGACGTTGTGTGCCTGAGCATGAACAGGAACAAATCCTACGCAAGTGTCACTCTGAATCCTATGGAGGACACCACGCTGGAGATAGAACTGCACACAAGGTACTACAATCTAGTTTTTATTGGCCTACTCTCTTCAAAGATGCTCGTAAGTTTGTCTTATCTTGTGATGAATGTCAAAGAATAGGTAACATTAGTAGACGTCAAGAAATTCCTATGAATTATTCTCTTGTTATTGAACCATTTGATGTTTGGGGCTTTGATTATATGGGACCTTTTCCTGCCTCCAATGGTTATACACATATTTTAGTTGCTGTTGATTACGTTACTAAGTGGGTAGAAGCTATTCCAACTAGTAGTGCTGATCATAACACTTCTATTAAAATGCTTAAAGAAGTTATTTTTCCGAGGTTTGGAGTCCCTAGATATCTTATGACTGATGGTGGTTCACATTTTATTCATGGTGCTTTCTGTAAGATGCTCGCTAAGTATGATGTTAATCATAGAATAGCATCTCCTTATCATCCGCAGTCTAGTGGTCAGGTAGAGTTGAGCAATAGAGAGCTCAAATTAATTTTGCAAAAGACTGTGAATAGATCTAGAAAGAATTGGTCCAAAAAACTTGATGATGCATTATGGGCCTATAGAACTGCATACAAAAATCCTATGGGTATGTCTCCTTATAAGATGGTTTATGGAAAGGCATGTCATTTACCTCTTGAACTAGAACATAAGGCATATTGGGCTATTAAAGAGCTCAATTATGACTTCAAACTTGCCGGTGAGAAGAGGTTGTTTGATATTAGCTCACTTGATGAATGGAGAACCCAAACATATGAGAATGCCAAGCTTTTCAAAGAAAAAGTCAAACGCTGGCATGATAAGAGGATACAAAAGCGTGAGTTTAACGTAGGAGATTATGTGTTATTATTCAACTCTCGTTTAAGATTTTTTGTAGGAAAACTTCTCTCAAAATGGGAAGGCCCCTACGTTATCGAGGAGGTCTATCATTCTGGTGCTATAAAAATCAACAACTTCAAAGGCACAAATCCGAGGGTGGTAAATGGTCAAAGAATTAAACATTATATTTCAGGTAATCCTATCAATGTTGAAACTAATATTATTGAAACCATAACCCCTGAGGAATACATAAGAGACACTTTCCAGAATGTTTCAGACTCCGAAAAGGCATAGGTACGTGGTACAGTAAGTAAACCGACTCCAAAACAACTCTAATGGCAATATTTACCAGTTTTGGATTATTTAAGAATTTTAGGAAGAAAGAAGTAGTCCGAAAGGGACACGAGGCTCCCACGAGAGAGGAGGCCGCGCCCCTCCCTGTAGGGCACGCCCCTGTCTTGTGGGCACCTCGTGTGCCCCAGGACTCCGTCTTCTTGTATGTTACATATTTTGGTCGGTAAAAATTCATTATATATACTCCCGAAGGTTTTGACCACCGTATCACGCAAATATCCTCTGTTTTCGTTTCGAGTTGTTCTTGTTGCAGATTTGGAACAAGATGTCTTCTCAGGAGTCAGTTGGGGAGAGTCGGGTGTCTCACCCAACGCCAGGTCCCGGAGCAAATAGTGATGCCTATCACTTTGGACCATCAACGGAGGATGAGATGGAGGCTGATTTGAAAAGAATAGATTCCATGGAGGATGATCAAGAAGTTAGCTCTCGTCTCCGAGAAGAATTCACTATGGGGGAACTCCCTAGCCTGGCTGTCCCTACTTTGGTCACTCTTTCCAACTCTAGATTTATTTCTTATGAAAATATGAAAAATAGTTTCACTTGTTCTCCAGAAGCTATGCAGCATCCTTGGGTAAAAGGAGCTTTGTCCGTTACGGGCAAGCTCCGTAAAGAAAATATGGACCTCAAACAACAAGTCAATAAGCTCGAGGAGGAGAACCGTATCTTGAAGGGCATCATCGCCAAGAAGATCATAACACCAACCGTGAAGAAGGAGAAATAATCACATGGGTATGGGCACTCCCCTTGGCAACTGCCAAGCTTGGGGGAGGTGCCCCGGTATCTTATCACCATCAGACTCCTATCTTTACCGCTTTATTTAGTTCGAGCCTTTCAGTAGTATCTTGATCTAGTAGATTGAAGTTTTGCTATCAAGTAGTTTTGAGTTTTGCATTGTGATCTCTTTATGTAATCGAGTCCGTGTGCTATCTATAATAAAGATTAGTGTTGAGTCAAGGGCTTTGCCATGTTGCTATGATCTTGAGTAAGTAGAAAGAATAAAAGAGTTCATATTGATCTTATGGATAGTGATAACTTCACACATAGAAAGTATGAGGCATTAAAATTGTTGAGAGTTGATGAACATAGCCTTGGTCATCGTTGCAATTAATAGGAAGTGATAAGGAAAGAGGGGTTCACATATAAATATATTATCTTGGACATCTTTTATGATTGTGAAGCACTCATTAAGTATGACATGCTAAAAGAGTTGATGTTGGACAAGGAAGACAACGTAATGGTTTATGTTTTTCGACATCTCAGTTAAAGTATATTATCATTGACCTTCCAAACATGTTGAGCTTGCCTTTCCCCCTCTTGCTAGCCAAATTCCTTGCACCAAGTAGAGATACTACTTGTGCTTCCAAAAATCCTTAAACCCAGTTTTGCCATGAGAGTCCACTATACCTACCTATGGATTGAGTAAGATCCTTCAAGTAAGTTGTCATCGATGCAAACAATAAAAATTGCTCTCTAAATATGTATGACTTCTTAGTGCAGAGAAAATAAGCTTTGTACGAACTTGTTGTGGAAGTAATAAAAGCGACAGACTGCATAATAAAGGTCCACATACAAGGGGCAATATAAAGTGATGTTCTTTTGCATTAAGATTTTATGCATCAACCCTAAACACGCATGACAACCTCTGCTTCCCTCTGCGAAGGGCCTATCTTTTACTTTATGTTTTACTTTATGCTTGAGTCAAGGTGATCCTCACCTTTCCCTTTTTCATTTTATCCTTTGGCAAGCTCCTCGTGTTTAAAAGATCATGATATATATATCCAATTGGATGTAAGTTGGCATAGGCTATTATTATTGACATCACCTAAAGGTGAATACGTTGGGAGGCAACACAATAAGCCCCTATCTTTCTCAGTGTCTGGCTGAAACTCTATAACCACAAGTATTGCGTGAGTGTTAACAATTATGGGAGACTACGAGATAGTTGAGTATGTGGGCTTGTTGAAAAACTCTATTATTGACACTTTATGATGTTACGATAAATTGCAATTGCTTCAATGACTGAGATTATAGTTTGTTAGTTCCCAATGAAGTTTTTGAACCATACTTCACATTGTGAATTGCTTATTACTTGAGCATGGGAAATCATATGACAAAATCTATATATGTTGCTGTTATTAGAATGATCATGATGCCCTCATGTCTGTATTTTATTTTTATCGACACCTCTATCTCTAAACATGCCGACATATTTTTCGATTTCGGCTTCCGCTTGAGGACAAGCGAGGTCTAAGCTTGGGGGAATTGATACGTCCATTTTGCATCATGCTTTTATATCAATATTTATTGCATTATGGGCTGTTATTACAATTATATCTCAATACTTATGGCTATTCTCTCTTATTTTACAAGGTTTACCATGAAGAGGGGGAATGCCGGTAGCTGGAATTCTGGCTGGAAAAGGAGCAAACGTTGGAAACCTATTCTGCACAACTCCAAAAGTCCTGAAACTCCACGAAACCACCTTTTGGATTTAATAAGAATTTATGAGCAAAAGAAATAGGCCAGGGGGCCCACACCCTGTCCTGGAGACAGGAGGGCGCGGCCCCCTGTAGGGCGCGACCTCCTATCTCCTGGCCCCCCTGGTGGGCCTCCGGCATCCATCTTCTGCTATATCATCACTTTTACCCTGGAAAAAATTGTGGGCAAGCTTACGGGACGAAACTCCGCCGCCACGAGGTGGAACCTTGGCGGAATCAATCTAGGGCTCTGGCGGAGCTGTTCTGCCAGGGACACTTCCCTCCGGGAGGGGGAAATCATCACCAACGTCATCACCAACGATCCTCTCATCGAGAGGGGGTCAATCTCCATCAACATCTTCACCAGCACCATCTCCTCTCAAAACCCTAGTTCATGTCTTGTATCCAATCTTGTATTAAAACCACAAATTGGTACCTATGGGTTGCTAGTAGTATTGATTACTCCTTGTAGTTGATGCTATTTGGTTTACTTGGTGGAAGATCATATGTTCAGATCCTTTATGCATATTATTACCCCTCTGATTATGAACATGAATATGCTTTGTGAGTAGTTACGTTTGTTCCTGAGGACATGGGTGAAGTCTTGCTATTAGTAGTCATGTGAATTTGGTATTCGTTCGATATTTTGATGAGATGTATGTTGTCTTTCCTCTAGTGGTGTTATGTGAACGTTGACTACATGACACTTCACCATTATTTGGGCCTAGAGGAAGGCATAGGGAAGTAATAAGTAGATGATGGGTTGCTAGAGTGACAGAAGATTAAACCCTAGTTTATGCGTTGCTTCGTTAGGGGTTGATATGGACCCATGTGTTTAATGCTGTGGTTAGGTTTACCTTAATACTCCTTTTTTCTAGTTGCGGACGCTTGCAATAGGGGTTAATCATAAGTGGGTTGCTTGTCCATGTTAGGGCAGTACCCAAGTGCCGGTCCACCCACATATCAAATTATCAAAGTACCGAATGCGAATCTTATGAACGTGATGAAAACTAGCTTGACGATAATTCCCAATGTGTCCTCGGGAGCTTCTTCTTCATTATTAGAATTTTTCCAGGCTTATCCTTTGCTATATAAAGGATTGGCACTTTATTTACTTTATTTACTTTTTGCTCGTTACTATTTATCTTATCACAAAACTATCTATCACCTACTATTTCAGTGCTTGCAGAGAAAACCTTACTGAAAACCGCTTATCATTTCCTTCTGCTCCTGGTTGGGTTCGACACTCTTACTTATCGAAAGGACTATGATAGATCCCCTATACTTGTGGGTCATCATGCTTCACTTATATCTTTTGAGCTAGATAAGTTTTTGCTCTAGTGCTTCACTTATATCTTTTAGAGCACGATAGTGGCTTAATTTTGTAGAAATTGTTGATCTCTCATGCTTCACTTATATTATTTTGAGAGTCTCTTAGAACATCATGGTATTTGCTATGGTTATAAAATTGGTCCTAGAATGATGGGCATTCAAGTTGGGTATAATAAAAACTATCATAGAAAGTGAATTGGATGCTATGATCAATTTGATACTTGATAATTGTTTTGAGATATAGAGGTGGTAATATTAGAGTCATGCTAGTTGGGTGATTATGAATTCAAAGAATACTTGTGTTGAAGTTTGTGATTCCGGTAGCATGCACGTATGGTGAACCGCTTTGTGATGAAGTTGGAGCACCATTTTATTTATTGATTGTCTTCCTTATGAGTGGCGGTTGGGGACGAGCGATGGTCTTTTCCTACCAATCTATCCCCCTAGGAGCATGCGCGTAGTACTTTGTTTTCAATGGCTTGTAGATTTTTGCAATAAGTATATGAGTTCTTTATGACTAATGTTGAGTCCATGGATTATACGCACTCTCACCCTTCCACCATTGCTAGCCTCTCTTGTGCCGCGCAACTTTCGCCGGTACCATACACCCACCATATACCTTCCTCAAAACAGCCACCATACCTACCTATTATGGCATTTCCATAGCCATTCCGAGATATATTGCCATGCAACTTTCCACCGTTCTGTTTATATGACACGCATCATCATTGTCATATTGCTCCTTGCATGATCATGTAGTTGACATCGTATTTGTGGCAAGGACACCTTCATAATTTTCATACATGTCACTCTTGATTCATTGCATATCCCGGTACACCGCCGGAGGCATTCATATAGAGTCATATCTTGTTTTAAGTACCGAGTTGTAATCTTGAGTTGTAAGTAAATAAAAGTGTGATGATCTTCATTATTAGAGCATTGTCCCAGTGAGGAAAGGATGATGGAGACTATGATTCCCCCACAAGTCGGGATGAGACTTCAGACTTAAAAAAAAGAAAAGAGAAAGGCCAAATAAAAAAAAAGAGAAAGGCCAAATAAAAAAAATGAGAGAAAAAGAGAGAAGGGACAATACTACTATCCTTTTTACCACACTTGTGCTTCAAAGTAGCACCATGATCTTCATGATAGAGAGTCTCCTATGTTGTCACTTTCATATACTAGTGGGAATTTTTCATTATAGAACTTGGCTTGTATATTCCAATGATGGGCTTCCTCAAAATGCCCTAGGTCTTCGTGAGCAAGCGAGTTGGATGCACACCCACTTAGTTTCTTTTGTTGAGCTTTCATACATTTATAGCTCTAGTGCATCCGTTGCATGGCAATCCCTACTCACTCACATTGATATCTATTAATGGGCATCTCCATAGCCCGTTGATACTCCTAGTTGATGTGATATTATCTTCTCCTTTTTTGTGTTCTCCACAACCACCATTCTATTCCACATATAGTGCTATGTCCATGGCTCACGCTCATGTATTGCGTGAAGGTTGAAAAGGTTTGAGATTACTAAAGTATGAATCAATTGCTTGGCTTGTCATCAGGGTTGTGCATGATTAAATACTTTGTGTGATGAAGATAGAGCAACAACAAGACTATATGATTTTGTAGGGATAACTTTCTTTAGCCATGTTATTTTGAGAAGACATGATTGCTTAGTTAGTATGCTTGAAGTATTACTATTTCTTATGTCAATATGAACTTCTATTTTGAATCATTTGGATCTGAACTTTCATGCCACAATAAAGAAAATTACATTGAGAATTATGCTAGGTAGCATTCCACATCAAAAATTCTGTTTTTATCATTTACCTACTCGAGGACGAGCAGGAATTAAGCTTGGGTATGCTTGATACGTCTCCAACGTATCTATAATTTTTGATTGTTCCATGCTATTATATTACCCGTCTTGGATGTTTATGGGCTTTACTTTACACTTTTATATCATTTTTGGGACTAACCTACTAACCGGAGGCCCAGCCCGAATTGCTGTTTTTTTTGCCTATTTCAGTGGTTTGAAGAAAAGGAATATCAAACGGAGTCCAAACACGATGAAACCTTCGGGAGCGATCTTTTTGGAACAAATGCAAACCTGGAGACTTGGAGTGGAAGTCAAGCAACAAGCGAGGCGGCCACGAGGGTGCCCGGCGTGCCCCTACAGGTCGGCGCGCCTCCACCCTCATGGGCCCCTCGAGCGTCCACCGACCTACTTCTTCCTCCTATATATACCCACGTACCCCGAGAACATCAGAACATACCTAATTCCACCGCCGCAACCTTCTGTATCCGCGAGATCCCATCTTGGAGCCTTCACCGGCGCTCCCCCGGAGGGGGAATCGACCACGGAGGGCCTCTCCATCATCTCTGAGGCCCTTCCGATGAGTTGTGAGTAGTTTACCATAGACCTTCGGGTCCATAGTTATTAGCTAGATGGCTTCTTCTCTCTCTTTGAATTTCAATACAAAGTTCTCCTCGATCTTCTTGGAGATCTATTCGATGTAACTCTTTTTGCGCTGTGTTTATCGAGATCCGATGAATTGTGGGTTTATGATCAAGTTTATCTATGAGAAATATTTGAATCTCCTCTGAATTCTTTTATGTGTTATTAAGTTATCTTTGCAAGTGTCTTCGAATTATCAGTTTGGTTTGGCCTACTAGATTGATCTTTCTTGCAATGGGAGAAGTGCTTAGCTTTGGGTTCAATCTTGCGGTGTCCTTTCCCAGTGACAGCAGGGGCAGCAAGGCACGTATTGTATTGTTGCCATCGAGGATAAAAAGATGGGGTTTATATCATATTGCATGAGTTTATCCCTCTACATCATGTCATCTTTCTTAATGCGTTACTCTGTTCTTCATGAACTTAATACTCTAGATGCATGCTGGATAGCGGTCGATGTGTGGAGTAATAGTAGTAGATGCAGGCAGGAGTCGATCTACTTGTCACGGACGTGATGCCTATATACATGATCATGCCTAGATAATCTCATAATTATTCGCTTTTCTATCAATTGCTCGACAGTAATTCGTTCACCCACCGTAATACTTATGCTATCTTGAGAGAAGCCACTAGTGAAACCTATGGCCCCCGGGTCTATCTCTTATCATATAAGCTTTCCATCTACTTTTATTTGCATCTTTACTTTTCCAATCTATATCATAAAAAACCCAAAAATATTTATCTTATCATATTATCTCTATCAGATCTCACTTTCGCAAGTGGTCGTGAAGGGATTGACAACCCCTTTATTGCGTTGGTTGCGAGGTTCTTGTTTGTTTGTGTAGGTGCGTGGGACTTTTGAGGAGCCTCCTACTGGATTGATACCTCGGTTCTCAAAAACTTAGGCAAATACTTACGCTACTTTGCTGCATCACCCTTTCCTCTTCAAGGAAAACCAACGCAAGACCAAGACGTAGCAATGGACACTGAGGAAGATCTGGAACAGGACCCAGTATGTGGAGCTGTGCTCCTTCTTAACTTTGTTACTGTGGCACCTCCTCCTCCTACTCCTCCTCCTCCTCCTCAACAACCAGTGCATCCTCAAGTGAAATTGTTGTTAAGTAAGTATAACAACATTTTCTCAAAGCCCACTGGCCTTCCTCCCGTCAGAGCAATAGATCATACAATTCCTCTTGTGCCTGAAGCTAAAATAGTAAACCAGAGGCCATATAGGTTACCTCACCACCAAAAAGATGCAATGAAACAAAACATCCAGTAGATGATTAAGGACAAAGTAATTAAGGACAGTGTCAGTCCTTACTCCTCTCCAGCCCTCCTAGTGAAAAAGAAGGATCAAACCTGGAGACTTGTCAATGATTTCAGGAAACTCAATGAGCAAACAGTCAAGAACAAATATCCAATGCCAGTAATTGAAGATCTGCTGGACAAACTACATGGAGCCACTGTTTTCACTAAATTGGACTTACGAAGTGGTTACCATCAGATCAGGATGATGCAGCATGACATAGAAAAGATAGCCTTCAACACTCATTGTGGGCACTATGAGTACTTAGTTATGCCATTTGGAATTACTAATGCTCCGGCTACATTCCAGAAGTAGATGAATACAATTTTCAAGAAATATCTGAGAAAATTTGTCTTGATTTTCTTTGATGGCATCTTAGTTTTCAGCAGAAACCTTCAGGAACACATAGAACATTTAAAAGAAGTGTTTGAGACCCTTTAACAGCACCAGCTATATGCAAAGCTCAGCAAATGCACTTTTGCCCAGCAACAAGTGGAATATCTAGGACACATCATCAGAGGAGATGGGGTTGCTACATACCCTGTAAAAGTTGAGGCAATGCTTAAATGGCTAGCACCTGAGAATGTTACTCAGCTGAGAAGTTTAATAGGATTAACTGGCTATTACAGAAGGTTCATCCAAAATTATGGGTTTATCTGCAAACCCTTGTTCAACTCACTGAAAAAGGACAGTTTCACATGGGGCACTGAACAACAAGCTTTTAACAGTTTGAAGCACATAATGACAGAGGCCCCTATCTTAGCCCTACCTGACTTTTCCAAATCATTTGTTCTTGAAACTGATGCTTGCAACTATGGCATTGGAGCAGTCCTCATGCAGGGAGGCAAACCTATTTCCTTTTTCAGCAAAACTATTGGTCCTAGAGCTGCTGCTAGCTCCACTTATGATAAGGAGGCCCTAGCTATCATTGAAGCTCTGAAACACTGGAAACACTATTTTGCAGCATCTTCTCTCATTATCAGAACTTATCAGCAGAGCCTCAAATATATTCAGGAACAAAAGTTAACTAAAGGAATTCAACATAAGTTACTGGTGAAATTACTAGGCTACAATTACAAGGTAGAGTACAAGCAAGGAAACAAAAACAAAGTAGCTGATGCCCTCTCTAGAGTGCAGTACAAACTACACAGCCTCATTGCAAGCACAGTTGTCCCTGCTTGGATCTCTGAAGTAGTAGCCAGTTACAACAATGACACTAAATGCAAGACCATAATGGCTCAATTGGCCACTAACCCCTCTGCTTTAGATAACTACACCCTAAATCAAGGTATACTCAGATATAAGAATAAAATTGTAGTGGGCAGTGAGACACAACTGAGAACCAAACTTGTGTCTGCATTACATAATTCTGAGCTGGGAGGTCACTCTAGCCACAGAACCACATATCAAAGAGTCAAACTCTTGTTCCACTGGCCTGGCATGAAGCAGTTCATTGTTGACTTCATCAAGCAGTGTCCAACATGCCAGATCAACAAAGAGCACTGCAAGTTCCCTGGTCTCTTGCAACCACTGTCTGTCCCTGACTTTGCTTGGTGTCACATAAGTATGGACTTTGTAGAAGGAATGCCAGTTTCCCAAAACAAGGATATGATCTTGGTGGTAGTGGACAGATTCACATAATATAGTCACTTCATTGCCATGAAACACCCCATCACAGTGCAGACTGTAGCAAATGCTTTTGTGGAAAACATATTTAAACTCCACGACCTTCCTTCTATTATTGTAACTGTCAGGGACAAAATCTTCACAAATCAGCTGTGGCAAAGTTTGTTCAAACGAATGGGCATTAAGTTACAACTAAGTACTTCTCACCACCCCCAAACTGATGGGCAAACTGAAAGGGTGAACCAATGCATGGAGAACTACCTGAGATGTATGGCCTTCCTGCAACCAAAGAAGTGGTTTTACTGGCTGCCCTTAGCTGAGTGGTGGTACAATACATCCTACCACACCTCACTAAAGATCACTCTCTTTCAGGCCTTGTACAATAGAAAACCCAATATGATAGCTGAAGCAGCTCTGTACCCACCTGAGGACACTACCAATCTTCCCTCTGTCCTCATTGCTGAACAAACTGCTACTCACATCAAAGAAAATCTCCTCAGAGCCCAGAATAGAATGAAGCACTTTGTAGATAAGAAGAGATCTGAGAGAACCTTACAAGAAGGTGATATGGTCTACTTGAAGCTCCAGCCCTACAGGCATACTACACTGAGCATCCATAAGTGCTTCAAGCTGCACTCCAAGTACTACAGACCGTTCAGAGTTATGCAGAAAGTTGGTAATGTTTCCTACAAACTTCTCCTACCAGACGACTGTAAGCTGCACAATATACATTCCACATCAGCCAACTGAAGAAGCACATTGGCCCAACAACAATACCTAACGCTAAACTTCCATTACTTAACCCTGATGGAACAATCCTGCTCAAACCTGAACTATTGTTGGAGCGCAAACTGGTTCCTCGCAAACAAGGAGACATCGATATCCCTGTGGTCAGGTGGAAAATAAAATGGAGTAACCTGCCGGTGGAAGAAGCAACATGGGAGATGCGACATTCATCCAGCGAGTTTTCCCTCACTTCCAACCATGAGGACAGGCTTGGTTATCGGGGGGGGGGGGGGGGGGGGGGGGTTGTCAGGACCCATCTGCAACTTATCAACACCTGAAGACGAAGTTCAGCTAATTTGAATTGCCACTGCGAGCGCGTGCGAAGACAGCCGAGCCGTCCATCACGAATCCAACGTCTCCTCTTCACGCGTACCGCTTCACTGGTTATGATGAAGCTGACACCGTGGATCACGCATCGGACGGCTCCCCGACTTGGACGCGTCGTTGTTCACTTTCCGGCAAAAGGCTTACAGCCTCAACCACTCTGTATCCATTTTCTCTCTTTCTTTTCTTGGTTTGTAAGGCTATAAAGCCAGTGTTTGGAGATGCGAGAACCATCTTCCAGTTTTCTAGGGTTTCCCCCTTTGCGCCGCCAGTGTTCCAGGTTGGCTAGGTTCCTCTGTAAGAAGCTCGAACGCTCTAATCTTTCCTCTAAAAGTGAATGAAATAGCCAAGTTCAGACTTGTTTCTCTGAACTAGTTCTTCAGGCCCCCTTGGGTCTGACAGCAGTGTCTAGATCGCTTCTGCCATCCAACGAGGTCCCTGAAATGTCCGCGGACTAGTCTGCATGCCTGAAGTTTGGTATACTGGCCACAAACTTGAGGACGTTTTGCGGGCGTCCAGATATCTGCATGTCCAACCAAAAGCAACCACGTGGCCCCCTCTCTTCTCTCTTCTGCAAACGCGGTGGACGACAAGCAAGCTCGAGCTCGCCCTTGGCAGTGGCCATGGACGCAAAAACTAAAGCGTGCGCATACACAAGGATCCCGGAGTTCTCCTGGCCACAATGTGCGTGACCGAAAAAATCCCCCAGCTCGTCCTTCTCGGTGCACCGGCACCCACCGCACGAAGTGGTTGACCCGTGTGATGGGTATAGATCACAGGGAACAAGTCTCACAATCAGTAGGAACAAATCTCTCAAATCACAGGGAACAACTCTCAATCACAAGTTGTTGCTTATGTCATCATGACCGTCGATGGCGTGTGTCCGTTCTCCAGTGCACACAAAGTGTTTGATGAAACGCGTACACGAACAAGACCGGACAAATAATAAAAATCTGATAACTACTCCCTCCGTCCGAAAATACTTGTCATCGAAATGGACAAAAAAGATGTATCTAGAACTAAAATACATTTACATACATTCCCTTTTATTCATTTCGATGACAAGTATTTTCGGACGGAGGGAGTACGATTGAATGGCCGGCTTCCGCAATGGTGTTTCCTGGGCAGCGCATAGGGTACGAGATACTGAGGGCCCCAGGCACTAGGGAATTTGAGAGCGCTACAGTGTTCTACAGAGAAACAATCGTGGGTGCGCTGCGAGGTGGAAAGCGACACCGGCTAAAAAGCAGATCCACAGCCGGTTGACGCCTAGCCCAGTGTGCTCCATGTTCTAGTAATCTGGGTAAAAAGTTTGATAGATAGATGGAGTGATCCCACTCGGTGAACAGCTAGCTGCCTATAAGAGCTCTCTCCTTCGGCGCTGCGTCGGCGTGAACTCAGTTCCCAAATTAAAAACCCTAGACCCCATATACTCTCTGCTACTCTGTTAAGCATCCGTGAGAGGATCGGGAGAGAGCTCGGGTTGCTCTTGTTGATCAGGAGGCGGAGGCGGCTTCTGGTGGTGGCGGGGAGGTCGCGGGTGCGGGTTCTCGGCCTCGCCGGTGGCGAACTGCAGCAGCGAAAGTCCCTATAATGGATCCGTCAAAGTAAAGTTTTGATCACTTTGCGGTTGTTTCTGCAGCGTTTTTAAAATGTCTGTTACTAATGGCGGCTTCTGCATACTGACAGAGCATCGAAGAGGCCTGTTGGAAATCTACTTGTGAAGGTTGTAAGAGCTCAAAATCTGGAAAAGAAGGGCCTGTTGGGTAGTAAATCAGATCCGTACGTGAAACTTAAGATGTCGGATGACAGGCTTCCATCCAAGAGAACGACAGTAAAGCGCGGCAATCTCAATCCAGAGTGGAATGAAGAATTCAAATTTGTTGTGGTAGATCTAGAGAACCAGTCGCTGGATGTTAATGTCTTCCACCGGGCACAGGCATGGGCTTCCTTCCTTTGTTCATCAAGTCCGAATTAGTTTCTTTTCATATACACTACCATATTAAACTGCCAAAACGTCTTACATTTGTGAGCAAAGGGTGTAATCTGCAGCTAAGCTAGTATTTCTTCGATATATCTAGGTTGGTAAACATGCGAAGATGGGCATGAACAGGGTTCCGTTGAAAGAACTTGCCCCGGAGGAGACTCAAGTTTCGACTCTTAACTTACTGAAGACCATGGACCCAAATGATGTACAAAATGAGAAATCTCGTGGCCAGATTACTTTGGAGGTGACATATAAGCCTTTCAAGCAAGAAGAAGACATGGAGGAAGAAAGCATGGATGGTACTGAAGAAGCACAGAAAAATGCTCCAGAACATACTGATCAAGCACAGAAAGCCCCAGACAATGCTCCAACTGGTGACGGGTTGCTTTTGGTCGTTGTTCACGAAGCTCAAGATGTTGAAGGGAAGCATCACACAAACCCATACGCAAAGATAATCTTTAAAGGAGAAGAGAAGAAAACAAAGGTATTTGTAACTATTTAGAAAGGTTATGATGTGTTCGCATGCTTTATGGCACTTGAATTTCCCTCCTCTGTACTAGGTGATCAAGAAGAACAGGGATCCACGTTGGGAGGATGAATTTGAGTTTGTTTGCAAGGAACCACCTACAAATGATAAGTTGCATGTTGAAGTCCTAAGTAAACCTGGAAAGATAGGAGGAATATTACATGGCAAGGTACGATATTCTACAAGAAATGCTTGCATTGGCCCTTAATTGATGTAGTAATTCGCTTACAAACGTTCTGGTTGCTCCACATCTACGTATATTAGAAGAAATATTCATAACGGAGAGCCTCAAATTTCCAGTTTGCAACAGATATTTGATACTACTTTTATTTCCTCAGTTTCTTTTGATATGAATAAGAGGGTTTGACCATATCTCTTAATGGCATTTCTTAGTACAATGGCTGGATTGTACGAAATTCTCCAATCACTTTGCTTATATTATGTTGTTACAGGAAACCTTAGGCTACATTGATATGACCCTGGCAGGCGTGATCAGCAACAGGCGGACCAACGAAAAGTACCGTCTCATCGGCTCGAAAAATGGGCAGATTCAAATCGAGTTGCAGTGGAGAACTTCATAGAAGCTGTGAGCAAGGTGCCAAAATGCTCTGGCGCGCGAGGGTTCGTGTCATGAAGCAGCTTGCAAAAACATGTAACGGGCTCTATGCAGACATTCCTTTATCTCTATGCAGATATTCCTTTGTCTCCACTCTCCAGAACATCTGCTTGATCTAGTTGAGATTTTCTGTTAATTACTCAAAAGTTTCGTGAGAACAAAGTAGGCTCGTTGTCAACAACAGAAATGGCATTATAACTTCTTTGTGGTGATAGGGTGCTCACGGTTGAAGATACGCTTATCGTGTGAACAGATTGAAATTTGAACTGTGACACCACCTGAGTGAAACCATTGCCCAAAACAACCCTGCTATCATGTGCAACTTGTATAAATTTTGGTAGTGCAAACAGCACATCTGCACAAATTCTCCAGTATATCAGCATAGGAAGCCTGAGAGAGAAGGCGGCGCGGGGCTATAGAAGCCGGTGCAATCGCAGGAATAAATGGAAAGCCAACCCCAGATCACACCATCTGCCGGATGATAAAAAACCGCAGCTCTTCAAAACAGCCAGAAGCCAGGCAAAAAGAAAGGAAGGCAAGGCCTCGAGTTCATTTACAGCAAGTAAACGAGCTCCAGGCATTTCTGTGCCTAGACTAGTCACCAGGTACCAGACCAATGTTGGCTCTGAAAAATCAAACTCTCTTCCAGCCCTACTACCATCACACTACAAGCCTACAAACTGTATACATTTTATACAGTGACCAGAGGCAATGCCACTCTCATCAGGTCAGCAGCCTCTTCATGTCGAGCGCCCGGTCCGAGCTCCGCTTGAAGTTGTACACCGACTCGAACGCCTCCATGCAGACGCTGGCGAAGCCCGTCATCGCCTGGAAGACGTTGGGGAAGCCCGTCTGGAGGTTGTTCAGGGTCATCGCCCTCGTCACCCCGACGCTCTTCTCATGCTTGCTCTTCTCGTCGTCCGCCCTGCTCCTCAGGGCCTCCACCTTCGCCCGCTTCTCTGCAACCGGTGTCTTCCGCGTCATCTCTCCATAGCCTTCAGCAGAGTACGGCCCGTATTTGGACTCCAGAGATCGAAGTTCCTCTGTCTTCTTCTCAAAGTCTTTGAATGCAGCATCTGACCTCTTCTTCTGTTTCTGCTCCTCCGCCTGCTGAACTACCACGGCATGAATCACTGAAAGGAGGGTTTTGATCCCTTCCGAGGCCACCTTGTCAGGGATCCGGTCGATGGCCAGCTGCCACTCCTCGCACAGGCTGTAGATGTCGGAGTTCTGGATGTCTTTCATGAGTGGGTTGTGAAGGCATTGGAACAGGGAGAGGCGAAGCCAGCCGGTCAGCGAGTAGACATAATCTCTCTGGGACTTAACCAGGCTGCAGAACGCCGAGTACCACCTGTCCACCTCGATCTCGAGCTGGAGCGCCGCTTGCCGGTGGTCATTGGAGGTTGGGTTGCTGCTCATGGTCAGGTATTCAAGCTGCTGCACCATGTGGGTCTGTACCTGATGGCACTCATACATGCCCCTCCACATGCTCATCAAGCTGAAATGGAATGCATTCACAAGAGGAAACATGCATGAGAACAGAGCAACCATACATGTTTACCCAAGAAAGGGAAATGTACTGGCAGGAAATAAATGTTGCATCTAACTATCTGACTTGTACTTTAAGAGTATTGATATTCACATGGGGTGGCTGGGTATTCTAGTACACAAGCAATTGAAGTAAAGTGCGGCAATGAAACTGCGTAATGGACAGTGGGTAGCAGGAACGAATAGGAGGTTTGTGTATTCAGTAATATCAAAGTAATTCTTTCATTCAGAGGCATCATGATGTTAGACAAAGTATACACCATGGTTAGCTCACTGTATCATTGATGGAAAACTGTACAGGGGCCTGAGAAGTGCGAGCGAGACACGCAATTGCAGATACCAAAGCAGAGGTGTCATGAACAAGAGACTCGCATGATCTTTCCTCTTTCTCCTTTAAGAAACCAAAGTTCTTTGGGAACTGTTGAACTAGCCAAGCCAGCTATTATGTTCCAAACTTCCTAGGGGCACACTTCTTAACAGCACCAAACTAATCATCAGGCAACGGCGTGCCAAACACCACGACCACTATCACCTCAAAGGTTTGATGTTGCAAGTAAGTAAGCTGCAGCCACCATTGCCCAAAGGGGTCACTCAGCTGGACCAGGCAATGAGGCAATGATGCCTGGGGTGGGGGACTGGGAGATCTCTCAGGCAGGCCTAGCTAGTACTGACCGAATCGGTGAGCAGGAGATTCAGTCCGGACAGTCAACCCATAAGGATCCCACCAACACCACTATCACATTACTCCACTACTTGAATGCTCATCCTTCCAAACCAGCGAGTGTTGACTTGGTACAGTGCCAAAGGTGCAGCATGGTCTGAATCTAATGTTGGCAGGATCAAAACAGCAAAAAACTAATGGCACTGCTCTTCTCACGGGCCTCATATGGGAAGGCCCCTTACCGTGGTCCATATGAGTATGCAAGAAATGCATGGTACAAGATGAAGTAGAGAGACATGTGAGGTACTAGTACAGTAGTACTTGATGCATACGGTACACGAATGACTGGTAGAGTGATGGTAGAGTATGGTACTGACCCAGCAACCAGCTCAAGTAGCTGAGGAAACAGCTCGGATTCTCTGAGCCTGATGATCTCGGAGGTGGTGGTGTCGATGGACTGGGTGGCCACCAGCATCTTGGACTCGAGGCTCTCCATCTCCATCCTGTTCTTCTCCATCTTGAGGTAGTCCACGCCCCTCACCTCCTGCTTCCTCAGCAGCCCCACCTTCTTGTCGTGCTCCTGCTTAAGCCCCTCGTAGTTCTGCTCGATTTGATTGCGCGGTTAGTTAGCCAAAGCCGGTCACGGTAATAGTATGTGGTAAGTTTTGATGCGATAAAAGGTGCAAAAATTGACTCTGCAAAGCCATGCATGCACTATTCCTATCTCTATCAAAAGAAGCACAAGGATTTGTATCTTTAAAGCTGTAAAAACTAAAGCTGACATTTCATGATTACTTAGTGAAAGGCGATGAAACAGCCTATCTTTAGTTCTTTACCATGGCAAATGAGCTGAACAAGTTTAAAACTATGCGATGAAGGATCACATCAGTTGTACCAATATTCGGAGAAGAGAGCAGCACATGAACTTCTGTCTTGCAGGTTATAAAATAACGCGCAAAGATCCTCTTTTTTACTTGGAAGAATCCAAAGGCACGTAGGGTGCCATATCATATTTACAGAACCTCCTGACAGAGAGGGTTAAAAAAGAATTACTGCAAAGTGAATGAACAAATAAACAATGCATCCATGTGCCCAGAATGTACTGTACTTTGCTTCAGACAGAACCAATTGCCACCCCACTGGAATCCTTGTTAGTACTATCTCCCATGGCCATCACAGAATGTACTAATATGATAGTAAAAATCAGCAAAAGGAGGGCCACTGGCTCCTCAAAAGCACCAAGCCACTCATTCACCCACTGCTTGAGATCGATCTATCTAACCAAGCTGCGCATTTCGATGAATCCGCCTGCTCACCAACCCTATGTCGAGATGAATCAATCTGCTCAAGCTCTACTGCACATTTTACTGAAGCTAGTAAAACAATGCCAATGAAGTGGGTTACAGATGATGAACGAACGCACCTTGACCTCGAGAAACAGCTTCTTCTCCCAGGCGTAGAGCCTCTCGACGGTGGAGGAGTGGCTGAGGATCCCACTGCCTCCGCCATTGCCCATCATGCCTTCGTCTCCTGTCCCGAACCTGGAGAAGCCATTGCTGCTGCCTTTCCCATACCCGCCTCCCCCGGCGCCCCACGACCACCCCGTCGGCTTCAGGTTCTTGCCGTAGCTCATCACCCTCCCTGAAGAAGCAAGAATTGATTCCATTGCACGCAGCAAAGAATTCATCAGAATCAATTGAAAATGTGAGCAGGATGGAAGAACGAGGCAAGCTGATCTGTCGATTGTTCTTGCCTGGGAGGCTGTTGCTGGTGTTGGGGAGCTCGCAGATGGGGGCCTCGAGCAGCGCGGCGACGCGGGCGCCGGCGTCTGCGGCCTTGAGGAAGTACTCGTCGATCTCGGTGGCGATCTCGGCGAGGTCCTTCTTGCCGGTCGCGCCGCCGCCTCCGCCGCGGGGCAGGGCGACAACGGTGAGCTCGCTGGCGGTGGATGTGGTGGTGGTGACGACGGACGGGGCCGGGGGCTGGGCCTGGGCGGCCTTGGCCGTGACGACGACGGGCGGCGGCTCGGCGCGGGGGGATTCGGCGAGGGAGGTGGCCGCGTCGTCCCAGTCGGCGGCGGCGTCGGCGGGGGAGCGGGAGGAGGAGGGAGCGAAGGGGTCCCAGAAGTCCCAGCTGGACGGCATTGGGGCCGGCGGCGGCGGCGGAGGCGGAGGGGGCGGCAGGATTTGCGAGGCACTGATGGTGGAGGATGTTGTGGTGGTCCAGGAGCTGGCGGTCCGCGCGGGGCTGAGAGGCGGGGGAGGCGGCGGCGGCGGCGGCGGAGGGGGAGGCGGCGGCGGGGATGGCGGCGGCTGGTGGCGCTGGTGGCGGGGAGGGTGCGGGTGCGGGTGCGGGTTGTCGGCCTCGGCGGTGGCGAACTGGAGCAGCGCGGCGCCCGTGGCCCGCAGCGAGCGGAGGTAGAGCGCGTGGGCGGCGGCCATGTCCCGCCGCGCCTGCACGAGGTGCTTGGTGTAGCGGCGGCGCGCCTTGCAGCGCGACACCGCCTCCTGGCGCTCCAGCCTCGACTGGCAGCAGCCCATCGCCGCCTCGCCGGCCGGCCAACCGATCGATCAGGCGCTCACTCGCCTCCCCTTCCCCTTCCCCTCAAATCTGCTCAAATCTTGGCCGGGAAGACGGGGCAGTAACCGTTGTTGCCTCCACTGACAGCGCGCTCTCCCCCTCTTGACTCCTCGGTCGGGTCGCGTCCTTCCAAATTTCCGCTGGGGAGTGGGAGTGGAGTGAGGGAGTGAGCTGAAAAGTAACCGGCGTGAGAGGAGAGCATGCGGTGGGAGTGAGGTGGAGCGGAGCAGCAGAGAGCAGAGGGAGGTGTGAGCTTGGGGCGGCGTGCGTGCATGGGACTGGTGTCTTTCTCGGGCCCCGCCAACGCCAAGGCCCGAATCCCCGCGGTGCCCCCGGCCGCTGTGCGCCCAGCCGCGGCCGGCGCGAGGGCAGCACGGGGAGACGGACCCCGCGGCTCCAACGGTCGCGCACCAGCACCAGTGTGCCGAGGTGGCGCCGATCGGGCGGGCAGGTCCGTTCGTCCCGGTGCGTGTTGGGTTCAAAAATGCTAGTAGATATACAAAGACTTACACGCTTTTACACGCTCCTTTCATCTAACAACCAATCACAAACCTCTCCCCCCTGATTTTCAGGGGATGGGCCGCCCCACTCACCTATTTACCAATCAAGATTAACCATCCTGTAAAAGACTATAAATTATTTGTACGTGTAGCATTGCCGGGTTGGGTTGGTGCCCGGAAGGGAGCGGGAAGGCGTTTTCTTCGGCTGGATTTCATTTGATTTTGGGTTTGGTTTGATTGCCGCTGGAGGGGAGGGAAACGTTGCAAGGCGAGATGTCGAGTTTCAATGCCCCCCGATCGCGCGATTGGCAGTTACTCGCGGTGGGTGGGTCGTCATTCACCACTTGATTTGCTCGGGTTTCAAAGCGCCAAATGCGTGCCCCGGCGCCGGGTTGATATAGCGTGTCGTGGCAAGGGCGACGGTCCCGTGCCGGTGCCGCCGTGCGTCCATGCGTTCGCCTTTTTCTGTCTTGTGTCCTACGGTAGGCTTTTCCACGGTAATTTTTTTAAATACGCATAAGGATTTGTATTATCCCCTCCGTCCGATAAAAGTTGTCCCCAAGGTCTCTTTTCAGAAATACCCCCAGCGAATTCCCAACAAGCCCCTCGCTCCCTGAGCTCACCCCCCCCCCCCCCCCCCCACGCCTCCCCCACAACTCCCCTCTCCTTGTCCCCTCCTCCTTCTCCAAGGTGATCCATGGCGAGGAGAAGGCTCGATTTTTTCTGTCAATCTGCTCTCCGACGGCGGCGGCCTTCACCGACGACAGACGAGTTCAATTCTCGCCAAACCCACCTCACACACACAAACACGCGGCCATGTACTGGGCGGCGGCGGCGGCGGCCATTTCCAGGGTCCACCTCGGCGCAGCGGCAGCAGCTCGCCCGCGGCGGCGGCGGGAGCGAGCAGCAGCAGTGGGCGCGTGAGTATGCGGCGAAGGAGGTCACCTTCTACGTCGGCGCGCACGCCGCCACGCTGTGGTGTGTCAACGACCTCACGGAGGCCGTCAAGGTCACCATGGGCCTCAAGGTTCATTCGTGCCCCCCCCCCCCCCCCCTCTCATTCCCGATCAGAGCGTAGATCTCTGTTAATCTGAGCCAATGCATCATTTTTTATTCATCTCATTGAAAAAAATCAAGATTTGTGCATTACCAATGTAAATGTACAAGATCCTGTTGAGTTTGTTGAATGTGAAGGGGCATCATGTTTCAGATTTGTGTAAGATATTTACTGAATGTAAATGTAAATGTTTACTGAATGTAAATGTTTGAAAATTTGTGGCTTATCAAACTCCAGAAACTAACTCTAATGGGTGCCATCTCTGCTTCCTTCCTTCCCTGGCTTTCATTTGGTGAAATAATGAATGAACTTCTTCCTTTTCAACAAAATTTTTACCTCTAAATATCTGAATATTTTTGCACAAGTACAGTTGCAGTGGACTGCATCTAACGATCACTTGCTGAACTGTTCACAGGAAGAAGGTAATAACTTGTGTCATTACTCAGAAGAAAATGATGATCTACTGGTCTTAATAATCTTTTGATTGTTGAACAAAGGACTAGTATCATCTGCTACTGGTAAAGCTACTAGAGTTGCCAATAATGCATGCAAAGAGGCAAGAATTAATGATGAGATGAGTACTCCAATGCTGATCATCAAGGAGTATGTAGTGAGCTCTAGTAATCCAATGCTTCAAGGTAAATCTAACTATGCTTGAAACTGAAATTTAAACTGAGTATGCAGTAAATTATTTTTTTAAATGCTCCAAGCTAATCCAAGTACTGAATTACTCATTGCTGGAGTTCTTTTATTTTGTCACTGCTGTCATTCATATCTATGCTTTACCAAACCTACGGGGTCACAAGCTTAAGGTAATATGATCTGCTGAGTGTTAGTGGAATGAGAGTGATGAGAATATATTTATGAAATAGTTTCATTAATATCTGAAATAGTTATGAGAGGTTTCGGTGAATATGGGTAATACCGGGTATTACCGATTAATTATATATAGGTGGAAAATGTTTCCGGGGATGTTAAATTATATATATGCTCTGACAATGTTTATAATAATTATATATTTAATTTAATATCAACGGGCCTAATAAGGCCAAGTGGTGGAAGGGTGGAGAGGGGAGAGGGAGGTTGGAGAGGATTCCCCTCCCCTTGGCTGGACACAAGGGGGAGACTTTCCCCCTTGCGTGGCGCCCCCTCCTCCCCTCCCAACCTATATATATTAGAGGATTTCCACCCTTTTGCAAAACAAGTTTTGGGAGCCTCCTCTAGTTGATCTAGTTCTAGTTGGTCCTAGACTAATTAGAGCTAGCCCTAGCCACCTCTAATCCTCATAATTAGATGCCCTGTGTGGTTCTAATCTCCTCCCTCAAATCCTCCGGTGATGATTAGCTCTGGATGGCGAAGCGCTGCCAGATTGTGAAGACCGTACGCTTGCAACCAAATAGAGAGGCCATGCTTTCGGTCTTCAGTTCGAGGGTTCGTTCGAGGGCTGTTCGCGGGATCGTCATCAACGTTCGAGGGACTTCATGTACGATCTACACCAACTCGTCTACTTTCGCTGCACTCCAGAGTCGGTAACAATCGTTGATCACAACCCGTTATGCATCTTCATATTGTTCTTGGGTGATCGTATGCGAATTTTTTTGTTTTCTACTACGTTTTCCAACACATTGATGGATCACCAACCAACCTATACTAGTAGTTTAGGATAAGCAGGTAAGTAACAATAGCAGGTTATGCATCAGACTAGGAGCAATCAATTACGGCAGCAAAATCTAATGCAAGTATGAGAGAGAATGGAATGAGCGATATCGGAATAATCAAGGGGGGTTTGCTTGCCTAGAAGCTCTGCTGAAATGGAAGGAGGGTCGTCGGTGACGTAGTCGATCACAGGGGCATCAGTAGCGGTCTTGTGGCGCCCCCGATTCAATCGTACACTAATCATATACGCAAATGTGTACGATCAAGATCAGGGACTCACGGGAAGATATCACAACACAACTCTAGACACAAATAAAATAATACAAGCTTTATATTACAAGTCAGGGGCCTCGAGGGCTCGAATACAAGCTCGATAAAAAAGAGTCAACGGAAGCAACAATCTCTGAGTACAGATATAAGTTAAACAAGACTGCCTTAAGAAGGCTAGCACAAAAGCAACAACGGTCGAAGAGGCAAGGCCTCCTGCTTGGGACCTCCTAACTACTCCTGGTCGTCGGCGGTCTCCACGTAGTAGCATCCGTCGGCGATGGCATCTGGCTCCAGGGATCCACCATCTGGTTGCATCAACCGGAAAGAAGAAAGAAAGGGGAAGGGGGGTAGCAAAGCAACCGTGAGTACTCATCCAAAGTACTCGCAAGCATCAGATCTATACTAAGTATGCATTGTTATCAAATGGAAGGTTTATATCTGTGGACTGAACTGCAGAATGCCAGGATAGAGGAGACGGCCTAGCCTATCAAAAACTAGCACCTTCAAGCAGCTCCGAGCATCTTGCAGCAAGTAGAAGAGTATAGAATAGCAGTTTATAATTATCAAACATGTTGAAACATTAACACCCAGAGATTCTTCCTTGACTCCCTGCGAGAAAGCAATCTCGGAGCCACATATCCATCACATATCTCAAGTATCCATTTCTAGTTATAATAGATCAGGATATAAGTATGAACGTCTGTTACTGTGGACACGGCTATTAATAGACAATATTCCCCGCAGGGTGCACCACGTGACCCAACACGCTTGATTACTCTGGCCGGACACACTTTTCTGGGTCAATGCCCGGCCTCGGAAGATCAACACGTCGCAGCCCTACCTAGGCTCAGCAGAGAGGCCCCCTGGTCTACATCCTAAGCACACCGGAGTCTTGGGCCCATCGCCCATTGCACTCCGGGTCATTGCGAGCAGGGTGGATACCAGCACCACCTCGGATGGTCAGCACGATCTGACTGTGCCGCACTGCTGAACTGGACATCTAACGAAGCTTTGGCTGATACTCCGACGTCGAGGCCCATAACTATTCTCGCGTGGTGGTTAGTGTGTAAAGGCCAAAGGCCAACTCAGAACAAATACCCAAACCTGTTAGTGCATTGGGGGCTCGTGGAGACGAGCAGAGACTCAAGATAATGAGACCCCGTCGCCCCATCTCGTGGACTTACGGCAAGGGCCCAGAATGCTCGGTCGTGCCTCGTAGAAAACTCGCGGGTGCTCTAGGGCCCGCCTGTCAGTGGGAAACGACACCTATGGGATCACGGGAAACCCTACTACGGTTGTGGGGCGCGAGGTCGTGAGAAGAGCGGGATCAACAGTCAGCACAAGCACATGGGTCGTTTACCCAGGTTCGGGCCGCGAGGATGCGTAATACCCTAGTCCTACTTTGGTGTGTATATCAGTGTTCTTGGAGTTCTTGAGGTAGCTACGATGAGTGTAACTTGTCCCAAGGTCCGAGTCCTTCTCCTGGATGCCGCGTGCCTCCTTTTATAGTCAAGGGGATCGCCACAGTGGCACACAGGAGGTGGCATCGGTGTACAGTGGCTAAGCTTATCGCTTAGCCATTACGGGACAAGACGAATTTAATGCGCCCCTTAGGTGTCCTCGTCACTTTATCGCTGCCTTGCCTTGCTTTGACACGCGCCCGGGCCAGCGAGGCGGTCAGCGCCATGTAGGCGGGCAGGCTGCTGAGGTGGCGTAGTGGTAGGGCCTTCACGAAGATTTGCATGCCACCATGTAGGCATGCCCTGAGTTGGCCTGGAAGCCCTATGTCGACACGTAGGTGCCTGCCTAGCTGGTGGGCTGGCAGTTGCATGGGAGCGGCGGTGGAAACTTGGCGGGTGTGGGCCTGGCTGTGGCCCCGTGGATGTCCTCGGCAAGGTCCTTCCCGGGACCCTGGCAAGGGTCTTGCCGTGGCGTTGTGGTCGTCCCCGGCAAGGACCTTGCCGGAGGTCTCGTAGATGCCCTCGACAAGGGTTTTGCCGAGGCTCGTTGTCTTCTAATCCTCATCTGACTTGGAGTGTACATGATCTTCACAAAGATCTGCAAGCCATCATGGAGACGCCTCCCGAGCCTTGGTCCCAGCGTGGTTGTTGGAAACCTTGGGCTCGAGGGCGGCGCGCTCCGTTGGGGTTGGGCAAGCTGTCCCGGCGAGGTCATTTCCGGGGCCGTGGAGGCCGAGGGTCTTGCCGGGGCAACCCACCTCGCCCTTTTGCTCCTCGTGTCTCTGTCTTGGCGTTGCTTTGACCGTCTTGTGACCTCGGCCTCCTTCCCTTGCCTTGCCAAGTGTGGCCTCGGGCGTGGCTCTGACTGCCCGTGCACAGGTAGAGGGGTGCAAAGTAGAACCCCTACTTCTGTACACCGACAGGAGCCTCGGGCCTGGGCCACACATAAGCGCGACGCATTGTTGGGATAGGCCTAGAACGGTGCGCGGGCAGGCAGGCCGGTTTCGACCGTGGCAACCCTTCGTCCCCTGCGCTTCCCCAAGATTCGCGTTGAATGCGTGAGGTGGGGATCGCATGTGGGGTGATCGAAGTGTGCTTGCGTCATCCTGTGGTGAATAGTAAAGAGGCGGTTCGCGTGTCCCTTTAAGACCGCGGGGCTGCTGCTCATTTATGCTTTCTGCTCTGGAATCGTCGCTCCACGCGTCCCACTACGCCCGCCCTTTGCGCCACGTACGCCGCATGCACGGCGCAGGGTGGGTGACAGGCGCACGGAATATGGGAAGACGTGCGCGCGTGGGTCGATACCCATGCGCCTTCAATTGGGCGGGGAGGGCGGTCGACGGCCTCGCCCGCTGTCATCTTAATGAGCTGGGTTGGCTGAGAGGGGCGGCCGAGCCCTTACCCCGCCCCTTTATAAGAAGAGGAGCGGGAGGGATGGCACCCTTCAGTCTTTCGCCAATTGCCTCCTCCCATCCTTGCTTCTTCCTCCCCTCTGCCATGGCGAGAGGGCATGCTGATGCTTCGACGGTGGTAGCGAGGGTCTCTGCTCGACAACGTGTCGCCCTTTCCCAAGAGCCTGTGGCAGCGGAGCCGACCGTGAGGGGAAGAGGGAGGGGGTGAGGACAAGGCCGCCGTGGTGCTCGGGGAAGAGGAGGACGGGGCGGCGCATCGGCCTCGCCTCCACCAGCGGTCCTTCCCCCAATGGAGGGCCACGTCGGGGACCAACCCCGCGAGTTCTTCATCAGGCTGCACCGGCCGGCGCGTCGTCATCTTCGTCTCCCTACTCCATTCGCTCGGGAGATGGAACTTGACCTGCCGCAGGCGCTGAGACTGCATATGAGGGGCTGTGGGAACAACAGCACATGGGCCGATGTCGATTTCCCAGCCCCTCATGTCATGTATCTCTGTCGCAGATGGAAAACCTTTGCCCGCATCCACAGCCTGACGACGGGGCTCATTCTCTACTTAAAGTTAATGGAGAATGGCCTCCCCTCCGTCAAGGTCTTCGATGACTTCGGAACCCGCCTGAAGTGCTGCGTGGAGAGCTCCTCGGATGACGAAGACTCGTCCTCGAGCGAGAGTGACGAGGAGGACAGCGGCATCGACTGTGAGGGTAGCAGGCAAGAGGATGACGGGTTCGACTAGGTGTCGGACCCGCCATCCCCGGGCGGTGCCGGAGCAGCAGCATCTGCATCGGGCCCCTTCTCCCGATGGAGCCGGCTCCTTGAACTTCTTGGGGTCGCCTCCTTGGGCGGCTGGCGTGGGAAGGCCGGAGAAGGCGAAGAAGGCGGGTGGCGGTCCATCAAGTCGGAGTACGATGGCACCGACACCTTCGCAGCGTATTGACGGACCGCTGCCTCATCTTGCAGCTCTTCTCCCGGCACCATCATCACCAGCCCTCCCCTAGGTGGCCGCCGACATGTTCTCTTGGCGCCTCTGCTGCTCGTACCTCGCCTAGGCGCTCCTCCTGCCCTCTTACCTTCTTGTTCCATTTCCTGAGGAGAGGGACAAGAAAGGGATTACGGGCACCTTATCTATTTTTAGCTTGTAAGCCTACGGGCCTTAGTTAGATTTACAACTTGTAATCCCCTTGATCATGTTTACATTCCATATGAACTGTACCTGTATGGAACGTATTAATGAAAAAGGGTGCTTGTCGGGTCTTGTGTGTGTGAGCAAAGCCCATACCAAGGAACGAATCCTTGTTATTTTTAACATAAACATCGTTGCCCGGCAGCAGGCCTTGCCGCTCCCCTACTCCATTCGACCATACTCACGCCTTTGGCGGAGGCATGGGCGAAGTAGGGGTGGGCCATACGCTTGCTTCCTTGCCGCCGCGACTACAACCAAATTTCGAACCAAGAAGAAGTTCTTGGGTGGCAGGAATGAAGGGAGCACGACAGCCTTGGAATAAAACGAGGCTTCATACGCCCCAATTTTGTATGGAAATGCATAACAGGGATAAGAAAACTTATCTGGATCCGCAGCCCCCGACAACCCTAGCTTGCCGTGGGTGGACCTTCGTGTCTTAAGCCCCCGGCAAACTTGGTTTGCCGGGGCCGGAGCGCCGGCTTGTTCTCTTTCTCCCACGCAGCTCGGCAGAAATATCCATGTACCCTGCGAACCAAAGAGGACGGAAAGGAACAGAGAGACGCAAATTCGACCTCTATGCTAGGGGTTAGTCGCCGCTAAGCACTATCAACCCTAACCGAGGGAGAGACTCAACCTAGCATGCATGCTATGACTTAGGGCGCCAACGCTTCGTTTACTTATGCTCAGGGTCTACGCCTGGCTTTGTACAAAGGGTTACATGCCTTGCCGGCAAGGCTTGTACAAAAGGTGGCTTGCCGGGGGGCCCAACAGTCGCGCCTTATGGGTAAAACTTCCAAAGATGCTTGATGTTCCGGGAGTTTCTCACTGGAATGGCATCTTCGGTCTCCAGGCCGGACTGCGCCGGGCCTGGTGACTCGTATTAGCCGATAAGGGCCTTCCCACTTTGGCGTCAACTTGTTAGAATTCTTGGCCGACTGAAGGCGCCGAAGAACAAGGTTGCCTTCCTCAAAGCTTCGGGCATGAACCTTGTGGCTATGGTAGCGGCGCAAGGCTTGCTGGTAGCATGCTGCTCCCACAGCCGCTCGAAGACGATCTTCCTCGAGGAGCGTTGCATCATCTTGCCGCAATCGCTCTTGCTCAAGCTCATCATAAGCGAGCACTCGAGGTGACTCATATATGAGTTCCGTGGGGAGAACTGCTTATGCCCCGTATACCTGGGCAAAGGGTGTCTGGCTGGTGGCTCGATTTGGCGTCGTTCTGATCGACCAAAGAACCGCCGGCAACTCATCAATCCAGTGCCTTCCGCTCTTGTGCAGCTTGTCAAAAGTCTTCGTCCTCAGGCCACGCAGCACTTCAGCGTTTGGCCTCTCCGCTTGGCCGTTGTTCCGTGGGTGTGCCTGGGAAGCAAAATAGACCTTGCTGCCGAGGTCTCCAATGTATTGCATGAAGGTGTGGCTTGTGAACTGCATGTCATTGTCAGTGATGACTCTGTTCGGCACACCAAAGCGGCAAACTAGCCCCTTAAAGAATTTGACGGCTGACTGTGCGGTCACCTTCCTCACAGCTTCCACCTTCGGCCACTTTGTGAACTTGTCGATTACTGTAACACCCACGATGCGGCTATATCTCCCACGTGTCGAGGCGCGGTTTAGAGGCATAACCGCATGGTGGTTTTGTCGCAAGAAGGGTCATCCTCACACAATCCCATGTAATGAACAAGAATGGGATAAAGAGTTGGCTTACAATCGCCACTTCACACAATGAACATATAATTCATACATCATTCAGAGTACACACATAGTCTGACTACGGACGAAGCCAAAAGAAAAGAAGATAACCCAATTGCTAGATCCCCGATCATCCCAACTAGGCTCCACTACTGATCAACATGAAATGAAACATAGCAACGACCAAGATCTTCATTGAGCTCCCATCTGAATCGGTTGCATCACCTGCACTGGTATCATCGGCACCTGCAACTGTTGTTGTAGTAATCTGTGAGCCACGAGGACTCAGCAATCCCATTACCATGGGTATCAAGACCAACAAAGCTTAATGGGTAAAGGAATGGATAAGTGGTGAGGTTGCAGCAGCGTCTAAGCATATATGGTGGCTAACATACGCAAATAAGAGCGAGAAGAGAAGCAAACGGAACGGTCGAGAAGCTATAAGTGATCAAGGGGTGATCCTGAAACTACTTACGTTCATACATAAGTCAAAAACCGTGTTCACTTCCCGGACTCCGGCGAAAAGAGACCATCACGGCTACACACGCGGTTGATGCATTTTAATTCGAATTTGGTGTCAAGTTCTCTACAACCGGATATTAACAAATTCCCATCTACAACATAACCGCGGGCACGGCTCTCAAAAGTTTATACCCTGCAGGGGTGTCCCAACTTAGCCCATCACAAGCTCTCATGGTCAACGAAGGATATTCCTTCTCCCGGGAAGACCCGATCAGTCTCGGAATCCCGGTTACAAGATATTTTGACAATGGTAAAACAAGACCAGCAAAGCCCCCGATGTGCCGACAAATCCCGATAGGAGTCGCACGTATCTCGTTCTCAGGGCACACCGGATGGGCCAAACATCGGGTTGGCATAGACCCTGGTTGCCCAGGGGGCGCCGGACATCGCCCAGGTTGGACCAACACTCGGAGGAGCACTGGCCCGTGGGTTTAAAATAAAGATGACCCTTGAGTCTGCAGAACCCAAGGGAAAAAGGCTTAGGTGGCAAATGTTAAAACCAAGGTTGGGCCTTGCTGGAGGAGTTTTATTGAAAGTGAACTGTCAAGGGGGTCCCATAAATCACCCAACCGCGTAAGGAACACAAAATCAAGGAACATAACACCGGTATGATGGAAACTAAGGCGGCAAGAGTGGAACAAAACACCAGGCATCAGACCGAGCCTTCCACCCTTTACCAAGTGTATAGATGCATTAGTTAAATAAGAGATATTGTGATATCCCAACATAATCCTATTCCAACATGGAGCAATCTTCAACTTCACCTGCAACTAACAACGCTATAAGAGGGGCTGAGCAAAAGCAGTAACAGAGCCAAACAACGGTTTGCTAGGAAAAGTAGGTTAGAGGCTTGACATGGCAAAATGGGAGGCATGGTAAACAAGCGATAGGTACCGCAGCATAGCGATAGAACAAAGCAACTAGCAAGCAAAGATAGAAGTTATATCGAGGGTAATGGTCATCTTGCCTGAAATCCCGCAAAGAAGAAGAATGAGTCCAAGAAGTAGATGAACCAATGTAGTCGAACGTATCCTCACAATCACAACGTAACCGGAACTATCAAGGAGAAGCGCAACCGGAAAGAAGCAAACAGCATGGTAAACACACAAGCATAAACATGGCATGATGCACAAACAAGTATGATGCATGTTCGATTTAAAAGCATGGCGAAGCATGGCAAAGTGCAACAAACAATACTACAAGTTTAGTGGAGCTCAATATGCAACAAGTTGCATATTGACGAAACACCACATTCGAGTTATTTAGTTCGCTCTCGTTTAGGTACACAACAATATTAAATGTGGTTAAACATGGAAAGAGGTGAAACATAAGTAAACTAACTATTTAGGCAAGTTTAAATGAGGCCGGAAACAACAAACAACAAATTCAAAAAATCCTCATGTCCATATTTTGAATTAGCTACTGTTCTGCCCTAAAACATATTTTAATGTTGTTAAACAATAAAACAAAGTGCACCAAGTTAATATATGCATTTTCCACCCCATTTACATATAAAGTTTATTAAAATTGGAGCTATGGTTATTTAGTTATGAAATAAGGCATTTTAGCATGTCATTTAAGCAAATTTAAACAAACAGCATTTCAAACATTTCAAACATGGATTAAAATTGAATATTATGAAACTAGATGAAAATCTAAGCATTTTACATGTTTAAATCATTTTAATCCGATGCACCATTTGTGAGTTATTAAATGCATGATCTAGAGGGACTTTTCTATAAACCAGTAAACTCTGGATAATTAGCTAAAATCGTTTTGTGGAAAAAAACATGAATCGGGCCGAAACTAATTGGGCTAGCAGTGTACATGAGAGGGGCTGGAGGGGCTGCTCACCCATGGGCCAAGCCCAGGTCGGTGGAGATATGACCCGAAGCGACGAAGGGATGAGGATCACGCGTGTGCCCGCACGCACGCACGTGAGGGAGGCTGAGGGAGTCCTGGACTAGGGGGTGTTCGGATAGCCGAACTATCACCGTCGGTCGGACTCCAAGACTATGAAGATACAAGATTGAAGACTTCGTCCCGTGTCCGGATGGGACTTTCCTTGGCATGGAAGGCAAGCTTGGCGATACGGATATGTAGATCTCCTACCATTGTAACCGACTCTTTGTAACCCTAGCCCTCTCCGGTGTCTATATAAACTGGAGGGTTTTAGTCCGTAGGACGAACAACAATCATACCATAGGCTAGCTTCTAGGGTTTAGCCTCCTTGATCTCGTGGTAGATCTACTCTTGTACTACCCATATCATCAATATTAATCAAGCAGGAGTAGGGTTTTACCTCCACCGAGAGGGCCCGAACCTGGGTAAAAACATCGTGCCCCTTGTCTCCTGTTATCATCTGCCTAGACGCACAGTTCGGGACCCCCTACCCGAGATCCGCCGGTTTTGACACCGACATTGGTGCTTTCATTGAGAGTTCCTCTGTGTCGTCACCTATAGGCCCGATGGCTCCTTCGATCATCAACAACAATGCGGTCCGGGGTGAGACTTTTCTCCCCGGACAAATCTTCGTATTCGGCGGCTTTGCATTGCGGGCCAATTCACTTGGCCATCTGGAGCAGATCGAAAGCTACGCCCCTGGCCATCAGGCCAGATTTGGAAGTTTGAACTATACGGCCGACATCCGCGAAGACTTGATCTTCGACGGATTCGAGCCACAGCCGAGCGCGCCGCACTGTCACGATGGGCATGATTTAGCTCTGCTGCCGGACAGTGCCCTGGAGGCCGCACAAGAGTCCGCTCCGACCCTTAGCTCGGAGCCGACTGCGCCGATCGAGGGTGGGTGGCTGGACACCGCCTCGGGGGCTGCTACTTCTACAGCGATAGAGCCGAATACCGACCCTATCCCTTGTGAAGCTCGTGACTCCAAGGTGCCGGACTCCTCTCCGGACCCCGAACCTTCCGCGCCCCTGCCAATCAAATCCGATTGGGCGCCGATCATGGAGTTCACCGCTGCGGACATCTTTCAGCACTCGCCTTTTGGCGACATCCTGAATTCGCTAAAGTGTCTCTCTTTATCAGGAGTGCCCTGGCCGGATTATGGTCAGAACGGTTGGGATGCGGACGACGAAGAAATTCAAAGCCCACCCACCCCCACTTAGTAGCCACTGTCGATGACTTAACCGACATGCTAGACTTCGACTCCGAAGACATCGACGGTATGGACGATGATGCCGGAGACGACCAAGAACCAGCGCCTACAGGGCACTGGAAAGCCACCTCGTCATACGACATATACATGGTGGACATCCCAAAGGATGGGAATGGCGATGGAACAGCGGAGGACGACCCCTCCAAGAAACAGCCTAAGCGCCGGCGTCAGCGACGCCACTCTAAATCCCGCCACAGCAAAAATGGAGATTCCGGCACCGGAGACAATAACACCCCGGACAGTGCCGAAGACAACCCTCTCCAGCAAGATTCAGCACAGGAGGATGGAGAAGCCAGCCCTCATGAGAGAGCGGCAGACAGAGAGGTAGAGGACGATAATTATATGCCTCCCTCCGGAGACGAGGCAAGCCTCGACGACGGCGAATTTGTCGTGCCTGAGGATCCCGTCGAACAAGAACGTTTCAAACGCAGGCTTATGGCCACGACAAGCAGCCTCAAAAAAAAAGCAGCAACAACTTAGAGCTGACCAAGACCTGCTAGCCGACAGATGGACTGAAGTCCTTGCGGCCAAAGAGTATGAACTCGAACGCCCCTCCAAAAGTTACCCCAAATGCAAGCTGCTACCCCGATTAGAGGAGGAAGCACATAAACCTACATCACCAGCGCACAATACGGCCGACCGGCCACCTCGTGGCCGCGACAGAGAGGCCTCTAGGCCCTCCACTAAAGCAACACCCCGGCGTCGCTCGAAAAGTACAAAGCCACGGGGGAATGCGCTGGACTTGCGAGACATATTGGAGGATAAGGCAAGACAAACAAGATTGATCTACGGATCGTGTGGGCGCCCCACGATACGTGACGACAACCGTCACGCCGGATACAGCAATTCCGACCGGGCCGAACACAGTAGACAAAGCTCGTCTGAGCTGCGTCGTGATATAGTCCAATACAGAGGCGCCGCACACCCACTATGCTTCACAGATGAAGTAATGGATCACCAAATCCCCGAGGGTTTCAAACCCGTAAACATTGAATCATACGACGGCACAACAGATCCTGCGGTTTGGATTGAGGACTATCTCCTTCACATCCACATGGCCTGCGGTGATGATCTACATGCCATCAAATACCTCCCACTCAAGCTTAAAGGACCAGCTCGACATTGGCTCAACAGCTTGCCAGCAGAATCAATTGGGTGTTGGGAAGACCTGGAAGCCGCATTCCTTGATAACTTCCAGGGCACATATGTGCGACCACCAGACGCCGATGACCTAAGCCACATAATTCAGCAGCCAGACGAATCGGCCAGACAATTCTGGACACGGTTCTTAACCAAGAAAAATCAAATCGTCGACTGTCCGGATGTAGAGGCCCTCGTAGCCTTCAAACATAACATCCGCGACGAGTGGCTTGCCCGGCACCTAGGACAGGAAAAGCCGAAATCCATGGTAGCCCTCACATCACTCATGACCCGCTTCTGCGCGTGAGAGGACAGCTGGCTAGCTCGCAGTAACAACCTGACCAAAAACTCTGGTAGTCCGGATACCAAGGACAGCAATGGCAGGTCGCATCGCAATAAGCACAAGCGCCGCATTAACGGCGATAATACTGAAGATACGACAGTCAATGCCGGATTCAGAGGCTCTAAACCCGGTCAGCGGAAAAAGCCATTCAAAAGAAGTACTCCGGGCCCGTCCAATTTGGACCGAATACTCGATCGCTTGTTCCAGATACACGACACCCCCGAAAAGCCAGCCAATCACACCAACAGGGATTGTTGGGTGTTCAAGCAGGCAGGCAAGTTAATCGCCAAAAATAATGACAAGGGGCTGCATAGCGATGACGAGGAGGAGACCCGGCCGCCGAACAATAGAGGAAAGAAGGGTTTCCCCCCACAAGTGCGGACGGTGAACATGATATACGCAACCCACATACCCAAAAGGGAGCGGAAGCGTGCACTCAGGGATGTATACACGATGGAGCCAGTCGCCCCAAAGTTCAACCCGTGGTCCTCCTGCCCGATCACTTTTGATCGAAGGGACCACCCCACGAGCATCTGCCATGGCGGATTCGCCGCATTGGTTCTAGACCCAATCATCGACGGATTTCACCTCACTAGAGTCTTGATGGATGGCGGCAGCAGCCTGAACCTGCTTTATCAGGATACAGTGTGCAAGATGGGCATAGACGCCTCAAGGATTAAACCCACAAAAACGACCTTTAAAGGCGTCATACCAGGTGTAGTGGCCAATTGTACAGGCTCAGTTACACTTGAAGTGGTCTTCGGATCCCCGGATAACTTTCGAAGCGAGGAGTTAATCTTCGACATAGTCCCGTTCCGCAGCGGCTATCATGCACTGCTCGGGCGAACCACATTTGCAAAGTTCAATGCGGTGCCGCACTACGCATACCTCAAGCTCAAGATGCCAGGCCCTCGAGGAGTCATTACGGTCAATGGAAACACCGAACGCTCTCTCCGAGTGGAGGAGCATACAGCGGCTCTCGCGGCGGAAGTACAAAGCAGCCTCTTAAGGCAATTCTCGAGTCCGGCTGTTAAGCGGCCGGACACCGTCAAGCGCGCCCGGAGTAACCTACAGCAAGACCACCTGGCACGTTCCGAGCACGCGTAGCAATGCGGCCCCAACCCCAGCCCTCACGAAATCGAGAAACCAGTACCACGCGTACATAACTACGCTCTAGAGATACCATGGGCACAGGGGGAGGGGCACGACCACGGAATGCCCAGAGTGCGGCTCAACCACACCAGGGGCTCCCAAATGTGTCATTTCTTTTTTTATTCTCAGGACTCCGTTTTCCAGAAGCCCTGTCTGGCAGTAGACTTGCCGAACTCACGATGCAACAACCAGGGAAGCAGAAAAGCTACGTCGAGTATCCAGGTGGTCTCCATTACGAGCATTATACCTGTTTTACATACCATTCCGCAGCCTACCCCTGGAGGGGGACATGTTAAATAGTCCCATCCCTTGCTTATCGCACTATTTGTATCGTTCTACTTTCATCGCAGTATTTTTTGAGAAAACAATGCATCGCCTTTTGCCTATCATTGCATTCCTTTTTTACATATATATATATGTTCACTTATGACATGTGGCACCCGTACGCTTTGGTACGGCCAAATACACCAGGGGCTTAAGTTCCCCAAAGTATGGTGTGATAAGTCTGAACACTTTCACAAGTGCGGCACCCCGAACTTATAGCATTATATGCATCGGCTCCGAATCATGTCTTGGGTCAATAGTTGGGTTTGCCCGGCTACCATGTTTTGGTACCTTACGTTCCGTTATATTGGCTAAGGTAGCGCTGGGAGAACCACTGCGATTGTGCCCCAGTTGAGCTGGGTTGTGCACCTCAGTGAAGAAAGCTAAAACTGACCGTCATGATAAGGCGAGAGCTGGTCGCTGTTTGAGAGGTTTTTTTGAGTCCCTAAAGACTTATGCCGCTTAGAGCGAGGAGCCTGTGACGCCCGGATAATTAAGCTACACTAATCCCACGTTAACGATGCCACGTCACCCCGGTTACTGTTGCTAATCTCTCGTTAGTTCAAAACCGGTTCAAACATCAAATTCAAAATAGGCCAAACGGTAAAAGTTTTCAAACATTAAAACTAAAATGTTTGAGTTGTGCCAAATAATACATAGGTATTTATGATGGAGAAATCACACTTTTATAAAATGTTAGAATACTCTAAAATGATTTAAACAGTAGCAAAAACAATTATTTAAACGGTTTGAAAATATTAAAACAAATGAAAACTAATTTATTTAAAGTTCCCAATTTAATGTGGTTGTGGTATAATTAGAACTACCAATTTAGGATCTATTGCAGCAATTAATAAAACTAAATAAACTTAAGAGATAAGTGAAAACAGAAAAGAAATAAATAAAAAGGAAATTAACAGAAAAGTAAAAGAGAAGAAAGACACCCCCCACTGGGCCCGTTGGCCCAGCTGCTAGCCAGGCCGGCCCCAAATCGGCCAGCCCACCCCGACTCCTCTATAACCCCCACACCCCAAACCCTGACTACCCCCACGACCCACCCCACATTCTCCCCCGATCCCCCACTCTCTCCTCGCGCCCCTCCTCTCGGTCCCGATCTGGATCGGGGGCAGGCGACCCCGTCGCCCCGCTTCTACCTCACCGGTGCCGCCTCCTCGTCCTCCTCCCCGTCGGAAACGCCCCGAGCCCGGAGCCGCTCGACCCCAACGCCAGCACCTCCCCCGAACAACGCCGCCCCGTGCTGGGCTTCCTCCTCAGCCCCGCCATCGCCGGACATCGTCGCTGCCCGGAGCCCCGCACCTCGCCGGGACCTCATCGCCGGCCTGCTTCCCCTTCGCACGTCGTCCCCGACCTCCGTCGAGCCCGCTGCCCAGAACCCTACGCCCCCCCGTGAGCTCCCCCTCTGCCTTCTCCTTCCCTTAAATCGTCGCGGTCCCCGCCGATCTTGCCCACGGTTGACGCGCTCCGGCTGCGTCCTGTGCGCGCTGGCCTCGCCTTGTCCGCCTCGACGCACCGTCCCGGCGCCACGGCACAGCCCGCATCACCACAGCCTCGCTTCGCCGTGGCACTGACTGTCCGCGCCCAGTCCGGGCGCTCGCGCCCACGCACCGTCCAGCCGCCGCCCTGGCCCCCGTGCCGAACTCCGTCACCATACGCCGCGGCCACTGCTGCATCTGCGCTGCCCGGCCCTTGCCAGGTCGGGCGCCGCTAGCGCCCAGCGCCCGCTCGCCCGTTGCGCCCGAACCCGCCAACGCCGGCGCCCACTAAGGCCCTGGGGCCTATGACAGAGGGGCCCCACGCCCCAGGACGTTTTTAGAAGAAAATAAAAATAAAAATAAATTTAATTAATTAATTAATTAACTAAATTAATTAAGTTAATTAATCCTACTTAATTAGTCTAAGTTAACCTGTTAGTCTAACTAAGCAGTAATAAGTTTGACTAAACCCTAGTTACCTAAACAGAGTATGACAGGTGGGTCCCATTGAACCCACACGTCAGTTTGACCAGTCAACACCTCTATTGACTGCTGGCGTCATGCTGATGTCATGATGACGTCAGCATGACGTCATGATGACGTCAGCATGCACTATTCTGGATAATGTTGAATTAAATCAATTAAGTAAGTTCTAAAAATGATTTAAAACTTTAGAAAATCATATAAAGTAAACCTAGCTCAGATGGAAAAACTTTGTACATGAAAGTTGCTCAGAACGACGAGATGATTCTGGATACGCAACCCGTTCGTCCGCCACACCCCCCTAACCTATCGAACTCGCAACTTTCGCCCTCCGGCTCCTCTGCCCGAAAACGCGAAATGTCGGGGATACTTTCCCGGATGTTTCCCCTCTTCACCGGTATCACCTCATACTGCGTTAGGTCAACCCTAGCACCGCGTATCACCATGTTATGCTTTGTGTTGCTTTGATTGCTCTGTTATTTATTATGTCCCCCCCCCCCCCCCCGTTACTTCTTTCCGGTAGACCCCGAGACTGCGGGCAACCCCCAGTTCGACTACGGAGTTGACGACCCCTCTCTCTTGCCAGAGCAACCAGGCAAGCCCCCTCTTGATCACCAGATATCGCCTATTATCCTCTATACTGCTTGCATTAGAGTAGTGTAGCATGTTACTGCTTTCCGTTGATCCTATTCTGATGCATAGCCTGACATTGTTGCTACATCTGTTGATACCTTACCTGCAATCCTAAATGCTTAGTATAGGATGCTAGTTTATCATCATTGGCCCTACATTCTTGTCAGTCTGCCTTGCTATACTATCGGGCCGTGATCACTTGGGAGGTGATCACGGGTATATACTATACATACATACATACTATACAGATGGTGACTAAAGTCGGGTCCGCTCGAAGAGTACCCGCGAGTGATTCACGGATTGGGGGCTGAAAGGACCTTTGTCCCGACGGCCCTCTGTGTGGATCTTTGTGGCGGAGCGACAGGGCAGGTTGAGACCACCTAGGCGAGAGGTGGGCCTGGCCCTGTTCGGTGTCCGCGGTTGCTTCATAATAACACGCTTAGCGAGATCTGGGTATTTGATCTGAGTCTGGCCATTTGGTCTATACGCACTAACCGTCTACGCGGGAGTAGTTATGGGTATCCCGGCGTCGTGGTATCAGCCGAAGCCTTCGTGACGTCAGCGACTGAGTGGCGCGCGCTGGATTGGACTGGAACGCCACTAGGCTAGGTCTGCTTCCGGCCGCATTCGCAACGTGCAGGTGTGCAAAGGGCGACGGGCCCAGACCCCTGCGCCATAGGAGTTAGACCGGCGTGCTGACCTCTCTGTTGTGCCTAGGTGGGGCTGCGACGTGTTGATCTTCCGAGGCCGGGCATGACCCAGGAAAGTGTGTCCGGCCAAATGGGATCGAGCGTGTTGGGTTATGTGGTGCACCCCTGCAGGGAAGTTTATCTATTCGAATAGCCGTGTACCTCGGTAAAAGGACGACCCGGAGTTGTACCTTGACCTTATGACAACTAGAACCGGATACTTAATAAAACACACCCTTCCAAGTGCCAGATACAACCCGGTGATCGCTCTCTAACAGGGCGACGAGGAGAGGATTGCCGGGTAGGATTATGCTATGCGATGCTACTTGGAGGACTTCAATCTACTCTCTTCTACATGCTGCAAGACGGAGGCTGCCAGAAGCGTAGTCTTCGACAGGATTAGCTATCCCCCTCTTATTCTGGCATTCTGCAGTTCAGTCCACTGATATGGCCCTTTACACATATATCCATGCATATGTAGTGTAGCTCCTTGCTTGCGAGTACTTTGGATGAGTACTCACGGTTGCTTTCTTCCCCCTTTTCCCCCTTTCCTTTCTTGCTGGTTGTCGCAACCAGATGCTGGAGTCCAGGAGCCAGACGCCACCGTCGATGACGACTACTACACTGGAGGTGCCTACTACTACGTGCAGGCTGCTGACGACGACCAGGAGTAGTTTAGGAGGATCCCAGGCAGGAGGCCTGCACCTCTTTCGATCTGTATCCCAGTTTGTGCTAGCCTTCTTCAGGCAAACTTGTTTAACTTATGTCTGTACTCAGATATTGTTGCTTCCGCTGACTCTTCTATGATCGAGCATTTGTATTCGAGCCCTCGAGGCCCCTGGCTTGTATTATGATGCTTGTATGACTTATTTATGTTTTTTTTTGAGTCGTGTTGTGATATCTTCCCGTGAGTCCCTGATCTTGATCGTACACGTTTGCGTGCACGTCACAAGTTGGTATCAGAGCCAACTACCTGTAGGAATCCCCTTTCCAACTCCTTGGCCGAAGTTGAGTCTAGTCATTGCAAAACCTTTACTAACATGGCTGTGTGGCCTATGAGCCCACGTCGCCATTGGGTGGTATTAGGATCTTTTACTCCTCGATCTTTACTCTGGGACTCTGAGCTCTCTTCTATTCGGGTTAAATGATTTTGCTAAAAACAAAACTAACTATAGGTTCTCGCAAGTACTTTCTCCCGGAGAGCCCCTTGTTACCGATGACCGCCTGCTGCACCAAAAGATTCCGAAGATACTCTACGATGTGCTCTCAAGACTATGTGCCATTGCTTTTGCAATTCACTTCCATCGATAAATCCCTCTGGATAACTACTTACACCTATCGTTCATATTGTCATCCCCAGTTGCTCTTGTTATTACAAGATGTCCTGAAATACTCTTCGATATTCCGAGAATTCTTTATGCTTATTGCCCTGCAGTTCCTTGCTGCATGAATACCCCTACGCTTAATTACTCGCGCTTGCCGAGTATCCGTTTGTTCAAAGTTGTTCATGTGTTTCACAAAAATACATTCAAATACTACCCGATCTTCCGAAAATCCTGATTAGCCTATTGCTCTTGAAATTCTTGCTTACTTGCATTATGGTTAATCCCATAAGTCTCGTAGTCTTAATGGCATCCCTTGTCATTATCATTTTGAGTCTATTGACTCAATATGTTTGCAAATACATGCAATCATCATTGATCCTTATAAATTACCTTTCCGACTGAGCTGCCATTCTTTTAACTGGAATTGGTTCTCGACCAATCCAATTGCCGTTGATTGTACCCTAAGGCTAGTCAACTTATCCATCCCTAATCAGAGCATTGCTTCTGATCCTTCAATTTGGATTCATAATTCCTTTGCATTTATGCTTTGAATTAGTCAGATGATTCTATAACCTGATGCATTTGCATTCTTTCCTTTTCTGGTTGAGTAGCGATACTCACATCAGATCCTTTGTGGACCGTCAAGTCCTTTGTTGGATTATTATCCGAAAGTGTCCTTCATATTCAAATAACCTTGTGAGCCTTTCCACGGATATATAAAGCCTTGTTAATTTGTATCCTCTGTTTTCTCAACCATGCTCTGTTCTCGAGCTGGTGGTATTTATTATTGAAGCTTGTGGTATATGTTTCCACGATACCCTAACGGGTTGAACCTATGCATTCCTTAATATGTGTGAACTCGAAAGTTTTCACAAGTTATACTCTTCTGGTATTTTGCTAGATACAATTTCAACACTACAACTTCTTCGAAAGTGAGAGGTGAATGGAAGGTTATACATTGAAGAAGTGGGAGTCGACCTTGAACTTTGTGTTCATGCCCATGGACACGATGTGGGACCTACCATAGAAGCTTCTTGTTATAATAACTATTTCGTTGATATAATATCATCTGGTATCTGTGAATTGATCCTATGCAATCGTGGTTCCGACCCTATTTTCTCTTTGATCCCATTTCTCGGGCAAGTTAAAGCACTTGTCTTTTGCAAGTCGATACACCAGTCCAACCTCTACCTTGATCTACCCTCGGGTATCTCGAGAATATCTAAGAACTATGTTGCTTCTTATGAGTCCTCATCAACTATTATTTCTCACTGATTCCAATTTTCTCGGGTTCTGGGTTGTCGTCAATCGAGAACACCGATTCCGCATTTCGGTTCGATAACCCTAAGTAATTTCCGTTGCTTACGAGTTTATTAATCCTTTAAGTCTTTCCTATCCTGATCGGCTGTATCATTATCGTGCTAAATATTAACCGTGCTACCTGGTCCTTCTTTCCGTAGCACAATTTTCGGTGATGAGCTAAGCTTATGTCGCTCTTCCTCGTCATATCATTTCGCCTTGAACAACAAGCTAGATTTTGAGTTTGTGTGGTACCCGTGGTTCCAATAACCGTTCGCTTCATCATTCCTATTGACTTGATGTCATCGCCGACCGATTACATCTTCATGAAATCTCTCGACAACTGTGTCGTGATCATCATCAACATCCTAAGCTCTTCCAAGATATATATCAAATTCTTGATGGGTAATACCATCCTTGCCCCTCGATGATTCGTGTTATCATCGACCACTTTATTGTCTTCCGTTCAACACAAACTTGTTCGTGTTTTGTGTTATACCTTGAGATCCTTGCTACCCAGCAATTTTTCTTCTTTACCTTGGAAGTATTACCATCTTTTATGTCAAGAAAGTCGTGAGAGTTTCGCCACCTCTTTAAGAATTCTTGATACTAGTAATACTTCTTGCCATCTTCGTTTATTCCTTGGTTCGCGTGTTGTTTCTAACCGGAAAATCGATAATTGAGTTGTGATGTGCGACTTTAAAACTTCAAGCAACCCTATTGCTTTGTAGTTAATGGTCGATAATCCATTCTTAGACCATTGGTTATCGAATCACCATTCTAATATTGATCATGCTACCTAAGCCCATATTCGGGGCGCACGTTTCAACCAATGTTTAACTGTGTATGTTTTCCTGGAGCATACATCATTTTACCAGTTGATCTGACAAATGTTATCTCCTTGTTCACATAATGGTGGAAATCCATCTTTTGTTAACCTCGATGGATTGTCGCTGAGTCAATCAGTCACCTCCTCACCTCTCCTTGATTTAATGGTGAACCCCTATTCGGAACTCGCTTCCATAGTTCATTTCCCAAGAATCATATAATGTCGTCTCGTCAATTGTGTTGCACCTCTTCTTCTCAGGCATCCTGAGTTTATGGTGTCGTGACACCATTCAGATTTGAAGCTTGTCAAATATGATGGTTAGAACATTTTCCAAGAGTCATAGCATTGATCTTTATATAACCCAGTAAGGTGATGTCATGCCTAGCACACCTGACCGGAGGACCGAGTGTTATAGTTTCCTTTTTAACAAGGTTATCCATTCTTCCATGAGGAAACTGTAAGACTTATTCTATAAGTTGTTTTCGATGGATCCTTTGTACCCAAAGCCTGACCTTTGCTTGAAGACCATGTCAATACTGTCTCGAAGCATGTCTATGGCACTCCGATTTTCAACAGGAACATTTGAAGCCCAATGCTAAATGTTTGCTGCTCAGTTATCCAAACACCGCTGAATGGGTAATGTCATGAAAATTCTCTCCCCTACCTAAAGAGTTTACTACATTATATCCTGTCATGGATATCATGCTCTGCTCGTCCTTCTGAAGGATATACCTTTGAAATATGTGTTTAAACACATTTTCCTTTCCATTGTTTTGTTTAACCTTTCTGGTGATCTATATGATCTAAGGAGTATATTCTCCTGCTTCTGTAAACACCTCGGTTTACAACTCTGTCAGTGTGACCTTGTTACCATTGTTGATGACATTCCGGTAGCCATCGATGGACGAGAACTTTGCCTATTGGTCCGCCTCGTTCAACGAGCAGGAAAATGGTTCTCTTCGTCCCTCGCCCTTGGTACCGACGTTGTTGCCGACATAATCGACAGGCTACCCTCTAACCTGCCTTGCTATCATAACCATACAAGATGTCAGTGCCTTTCCTACTTTAAACCCACATGGTGGGCCCATAACCCACAAGTCCCAGGATCGAAACCTGACTCTCCGGTAAACCCCCTGTTGCCAAGGTTGTCCCTCGCGCGTGGCCTCGTAAGTAATTCACGAGCCACCTTCCGAGAGATCATCAGTTCTGCTATCAGACGCAATACTTATCCCCATTGCTCTGAACACCTTTCACACTTTGTTTCAGGCAACGAACGATTGCCTATGCGCTTGAAACTTCTATTTTGCACCTTCTTACTTTGCTCACGATATTTTCTTAAGTTTCAATTCGAGAGTTGCTATCCGCCACCCTCCCCGATGTTATCGACCAGATAGTCGACCTTGCGGAGGTCTATTCTCCCGGAAAGCCCACTCTTTATTCTTTCGTAAGTACGATGGAGTTCCTGAAGAAAGGACGCCGACTTCATCATGATGACCTAAAACAGAGAAATGAAGACCTCAATATATTGGGCTGGCCTCTTCGAGAAGAGCAAGCCAGGATGAGAAGACCCGCTAGATTCGTTACCAAACCTTCCCCCCTTTCACTACCTCTTAAATCTCAGGACGAGATTTCTTGTAGTGGAGGAGAATTGTGACGCCCGGATAATTAAGCTACAGTAATCCCACGTTAACGATGCCACGTCACCCTGGTTACTGTTGCTAATCTCTCGTTAGTTCAAAACCGGTTCAAACGTCAAATTCAAAATAGGCCAAACGGTAAAAGTTTTCAAACATTAAAACTAAAATGTTTGAGTTGTGCCAAATAATACATAGGTATTTATGGTGGAGAAATCACACTTTTATAAAATGTTAGAATACTCTAAAATGATTTAAAGAGTAGCAAAAACAATTATTTAAACGGTTTGAAAATATTAAAACAAATGAAAACTAATTTATTTAAAGTTCCCAATTTAATGTGGTTGTGGTATAATTAGAACTACCAATTTAGGATCTATTGCAGTAATTAATAAAACTAAATAAACTTAAGAGATAAGTGAAAACAGAAAAGAAATAAATAAAAAGGAAATTAACAGAAAAGTAAAAGAGAAGAAAGACACCCCCCACTGGGCCCGTTGGCCCAGCTGCTAGCCAGGCCGGCCCCAAATCGGCCAGCCCACCCCGACTCCTCTATAACCCCCACACCCCAAACCCTAACTACCCCCACGACCCACCCCACATTCTCCCCCGATCCCCCACTCTCTCCTCGCGCCCCCTCCTCTCGGTCCCGATCTGGATCGGGGGCAGGCGACCCCGTCGCCCCGCTTCTACCTCACCGGCGCCGCCTCCTCGTCCTCCTCCCCGTCGGAAATGCCCCGAGCCCGGAGCCGCTCGACCCCGACGCCAGCACCTCCCCCGAACGACGTCGCCCCGTGCTGGGCTTCCTCCTCAGCCCCACCGTCACCGGCCATCGTCGCCGCCCGGAGCCCCGCACCTCGCCGGGACCTCATCGCCGGCCTACTTCCCCTTCGCACGTCGTCCCCGACCTCCCTCGAGCCCGCTGCCCAGAACCCTACGCCCCCCCCGTGAGCTCCCCCTCTGCCTTCTCCTTCCCTTAAATCGTCGCGGTCCCCGCCGATCTTGCCCACGGTTGACGCGCTCCGGCCGCGTCCTGTGCGCGCCGGCCTCGCCTTGTCCGCCTCGACGCACCGTCCCAGCGCCACGGCACAGCCCGCATCACCACAGCCTCGCCTCGCCGTGGCACTGACTGGCCGCGCCCAGTTCGGGCGCTCGCGCCCACGGGCCGTCCAGCCGCCGCCCTGGTCCCCGTGCCGAACTCCGTCACCATACGCCGCGGCCACTGCTGCATCTGCGCTGCCCCGCCCTTGCCAGGTCGGGCGCCGCTAGTGCCCAGCGCCCGCTCACCCGTTGCGCCCGAACCCGCCAACGCCGGCGCCCACTAAGGCCCTGGGGCCTATGACAGAGGGGCCCCACGCCCCAGGACGTTTTTAGAAGAAAATAAAAATAAAAATAAATTTAATTAATTAACTAAATTAATTAAGTTAATTAATCCTACTTAATTAGTGTAAATTAACCTGTTAGTCTAACTAAGCAGTAATAAGTTTGACTAAACTCTAGTTACCTAAACAGAGTATGACAGGTGGGTCCCACTGGACCCACACGTCAGTTTGACCAATCAACACCTCTGTTGACTGCTGACGTCATGCTGACATCATGATGACGTCAGCATGCACTATTCTGGATAATGTTGAATTAAATCAATTAAGTAAGTTCTAAAAATGATTTAAAACTTTAGAAAATCATATAAAATAAACCATAGCTCAGATGGAAAAACTTTGTACATGAAAGTTGCTCAGAACGACGAGACGATTCCGGATACGCAACCCGTTCGTTCGCCACACCCCCCTAACCTATCGAACTCGCAACTTTCCCCCTCTGGCTCCTCTGCCCGAAAACGCGAAACGCCGGGGATACTTTCTCGGATGTTTCCCCTCTTCACCAGTATCACCTCATACTGCGTTAGGTCAACCCTAGCACCGCGTATCACCATGTTATGCTTTGTGTTGCTTTGATTGCTCTGTTATTTATTATGTTCCCCCTCCGTTACTTCTTTCCGGTAGACCCCGAGACTACCGGCAACCCCCAGTTCGACTACGGAGTTGACGACCCCTCTCTCTTGCCAGAGCAAGCAGGCAAGCCCCCCCTCCTTAATCACCAGATATCGCCTATTCTCCTCTATACTGCTTGCATTAGAGTAGTTGTAACGCCCCGAGACCGACGCTCCAGAAGACTTCCAGCTATTCCGAGTTTTGTCGTGTGATTTGTTTTGTTTGCGCATTCATCATGCCATCTCTTGCATTGCATCATGTCATCATGCCATCATATCATTAATTTCTAAAACTCACCTAAATAAATTGCATAGATTGTTGATCTATTTAAATCGAGGGATATTCACATGGTGATTTCTCTTTAAAACATATTCAAAGTCTCCTACTATTATTAGGGAGCTATAATAAAATTATTCCGTTTATTTGGAATTAACCATAACCCACTTGCAAAATATCCCATGCCGTTGTTATCTCAATTCTTGGTCTCCAACCTTGCCCATAATTTATTTCATCATTTTCCGGAGCTCCACCAAAAATCCCAACATTTTTGGAAACCTCTAATTCCTAGTCCTTGCTCAAACCTTTTGAATTAAATTCAAATGGCTTTGAATTTAATTCCTGCAATCTTGCCACTCCTATTTTTCATGGACCGTGCACATTTTTTACGAGTCCGTGGAAATTATCCCCGTGCCCAACTCTTTCTCTAACCTTTCTTTTCTTCCCTTTTTCTTTCTCTTTATTTTCTGTTTTGAAAAGAGAGAGAGAGAAGGAGCCCAGCAGCCTGGGCCTCCCAACCTCCCGCGCCGGCCCAAGGCCAAGGCCCAGCCGCCACCCACCAATCCCTCCTAACCCTAGCCCGAACCCCCTGCCCGATGCCCTCAGCATCTCTCCCTCGATCCCTCCTCCTCATTCCCTCGCGCCGCCACCACGCATCACACGCATCGCACCAGGGAGAGGAGATCCCCACGCTCCTCCCTCCTCTTGCTCGCTACCTCCTCCCTCACCTGCGGCCTCCTCCTCGTCGCCCCGCGCCTCCCCGAGAGCCACCTCCGCCTCGACTAGCGCCGCCCCTCCGTCGTCCGCTTCCGGCGTCTCTGACCCTCCTCTCAATCGACCTCCCCTGCGCCAAGCCCCGCCACCGGCCTGCTACCTCGCCTCCCCAACCCGAGCTGGCCCGGATCCGGCCATCTTCGACACCTTGGGTCACTGGCCATGGACGCCTCTGCTCCATCGCCGGAGCTGCTCCTTTTGTCGAGCGCCACCCCGAGCCCCAAGCGTCGCCCCTGCTTCCTCCCACGTCGCCCCTGCCTCGCCTCGGTTTCCCGCGACCCCGCTCCGCGCCATCCTTCCCCCCTGCGTCAAGTCCGCCCGCCGTGTCGCCCTCGCCTCGTCGGCTTCTACTCCGACCAGATGCGCCCGAGGAGCTCCCCTAGCGAGCTCGCCCGTGGCCCCTGCGTCCCTCGCGCTCGAGCGCCTTCCATGGCCTCCGCCTCCCGCATCTGCTCGCGGACGCCATTGCCAGCGCCTTGGCGGCCACTAGCCCCTTCGCGCCACTGCTTCGCCTCCTCCGGGGCTCCGCACTGCCTCCACAACCACCGAACCAGAAACGCCAAGGCCATCTTCGAGATTTTCGCCAAGTACCAGGAGGTCGATGAATGGTTCATCTACGTGCGTGTGCGACCATCTTCGGCAAGGACCCGTGTACGACTACACAATGAACCGTGAAGTTCCACAATACAACGTGTACCACTACCGTCGCCCCGAAGACGTTGGATTCGTCAAGTACCTCTCTGTAATGAACGTGTACAACTACTTCCATTACCATCGCGTGTACCACTACTTCCACTACCGCCGACATGTACGACTACGAAGCGTGAACAACTACTTCCCATGAAGACCCGTGAACGACTACTTCCACTACGAAGTCGATCCGCCTGAAATGCACGCTTCGAAGGTATAACGCCGAGACGATGCCCGTGAACGAATGCATGTTGTATGTGATGAACCGTATGTTTGCATCATGCCCGTTTGTTTCGTGCACGTTCCTCCTCATCTGCCTTGCCGTCGACCCGTGGGAACCCGGTAACCGGGAGCTCCCCACCATCTTGCATGACTCGCTCACGCTCACTTCCTTTTGCACCGGTATCTCCGTGAGCTACCGGAACCGATATGTTGCCGTGGCATCATTTTCGGATTCGTTGCCGTGGCACCCGTTTTGTTCCGCCATAGTGACCAAATGCTTCATAACATGCTTATGTCAACATTTTCATAAAAATTACATAAAACTTGCATATGTCATCCGCATCAGGATAACAACAATTAAAATGTTTAAAATTGTTGCTTGCTTTAAATTGCTAAATAACATGGGGATTTTCCGGAAGTGTTGTTTGTGTTTCCGGACTCATTTAAACTTGCCTAAATATGTAGTTTAATTATGCTTCACCTCTTGCCATGTTAACCAACATTTAATCTTGTCTTGTTCATAACCGAGAGAGAAACTAAATAATTGATGTGGTGTTCCGTCAATATGCAACTCGTTGCATATTGAGCTCCACTTAAATTGTAGTGTTGTTTGTTTCAACTTGCCATGTCATGCCTCATTAAACTGGACATGCATCATACTTGTTTGTGCATCATGACATGTTTATGCTTGTGTGTTTACCATGTTGTTTGTTTCTTTCCGGTTTGCTTCTCTCGTTAGCTTCGGTTTCGTTCCGGAGTTGTGAGGATTGTTCGACTACGTCCGTTTGTCTTCTTCTTGGACTCGTTCTTCTTCCTTGCGGGATCTCAGGCAAGATGACCATACCTTCGATATCACTTCTATCTTTGCTTGCTAGATGCTCGCTCTTTTGCTATGCCTATGCTACGTTACCTACCACTTGCTATGTCATGCAACCCATATTGCCATGTCAAACCTCTAACCATCCTTTCCTAGCAAACCGTTGTTTGGCTATGTCACCGCTTTTTCTCAGCCCCTCGTATAGCGTTGCTAGTTGCAGGTGAAGATGAAGTTTGTTCCTGGTCGGAACATGGATACTTTGGGATATCACAATATCTCTTATTTAATTAATGCATCTATATACTTGGTAAAGGGTGGAAGGCTCGGCCTTATGCCTGGTGTTTGGTTCCACTCTTGCCGCCCTAGTTTCCGTCATACCGGTGTTATGTTCCTTGATTTTATGTTCCTTACGCAGTTGGGTGATTTATGGGACCCCCTTGACAGTTTGCTTTGAATAAAACTCCTCCAGCAAGGCCCAACCTTGGTTTTACCATTTCCCACCTATACCCCTTTTCCCTTGGGTTTTCGCGAGCCCGAGGGTCATCTTTATTTTAGCCCCCCCGGGTCAGTGCTCCTTCGAGTGTTGGTCTGAACCGGGCAGACTGCGGGGCCACCACGGGGCAACTCGAGGGTTGGTTTTACTCGTAGGCTGACCTATCCGTTGTGCCCTGAGAACGAGATATGTGCAGCTCCTATCGGGATTTGTCGGCACATCGGGCGTCTTTGCTGGTCTAGTTTTACCATTGTCGAAATGTCATGCGAACCGGGATTCCGAGACTGATCGGGTCTTCCCGGGAGAAGGTTTATCCTTCTTGACCGTGAGATCTTATGATGGGCTAAGTTGGGACACCCCTGCAGGGTATTATCTTTCGAAAGCCATGCCCGCGGTTATGAGGCAGATGGGAATTTGTTAATGTCCGGTTGTAGAAAACCCGTAGTTGACCTTAATTAAAATACATCAACCGCGTGTGTAGCCGTGATGGTCTCTTCTCGGCGGAGTCCAGGAAGTGAACACGGTGTTGGAGTTTTGATTGACGTAAGTAGTTTCAGGATCACTTCTTGATCGCTACTAGCTTCACGACCGTGCCTTTCTCCTCTTCTCGCTCTCTCTTGCGTATGTTAGCCACCATATATGCTAGTCGCTCGCTGCAGCTCCACCTCATTACACCACCCTTCCCTTAAGCTTAAATAGTCTTGATCTCGCGGGTGTGAGATTGCCGAGTCCCCGTGACTCACAGATTCTACCAAAACAGATGCAGGTGCCGAGGATACCAGCGCAGATGGCGCAACTGAGCTGAAGTGGGAATTTGATGAGGCCCTTGGTCGTTACTATGTTTCATTTCCAGACGATCAGTAGTGGAGCCCAGTTGGGACGATCGGGGATCTGTGTAGCATTTTGGGTAGTCTTCTTTTATTTTGGTTCTGTAGTCGGACCTTGAGTGTATTCTGGATGATGGATGTTTATTTATGTATTGTGTGAAGTGGCGACTGTAAGCCAACTATGTATCTCTTTCCCTTATGTATTTCATGGGTTGTGTGAAGATTACCTCACTTGCGACATTGCTTTCAATGCGGTTATGCCTCTAAGTCGTGATTCGACACGTGGGAGATATAGCCGCATCGAGGGCGTTACAGTAGTGTAGCATGTTACTGCTTTCCGTTGATCCTATTCTGATGCATAGCCTGACATTGTTGCTACATCTGTTGATACCTTACCTGCAATCCTAAATGCTTATATAGGATGCTAGTTTATCATCATTGGCCCTACATTCTTGTCAGTCTGCCTTGCTATACTATCGGGCCGTGATCACTTGGGAGGTGATCACGGGTATATACTATACATACATACATACTATACAGATGGTGACTAAAGTCGGGTCCGCTCAAAGAGTACCCGCGAGTGATTCACGGATTGGGGGCTGAAAGGACCTTTGTCCCGACGGCCCTCTGTGTGGATCTTTGTGGCAGAGCGACAGGGCAGGTTGAGACCACCTAGGCGAGAGGTGGGCCTGGCCCTGGTCGGCGTCCGCGGTTGCATCATAATAACACGCTTAACGAGATCTGGGTATTTGATCTGAGTCTGGCCATTTGGTCTATACGCACTAACCATCTACGCGGGAGTAGTTATGGGTATCCCGGCGTCGTGGTATCAGCCGAAGCCTTCGTGACATCAGCGACTGAGTGGCGCGCGCCTGATTAGACTGGAACGCCACTAGGCTAGGTCTGCTTCCGGCCGCGTTCGCAACCTGCAGGTGTGCAAAGGGCGATGGGCCCAGACCCCTGCGCCATAGGAGTTAGACCGGCGTGCTGACCTCTCTGTTGTTCCTAGGTGGGGCTGCAATGTGTTGATCTTCCGAGGCCGGGCATGACCCAGGAAAGTGTGTCCGGCCAAATGGGATCGAGCGTGTTGGGTTATGTGGTGCACCCCTGCAGGGAAGTTTATCTATTCGAATAGCCGTGTCCCTCGGTAAAAGGACGACCCGGAGTTGTACCTTGACCTTATGACAACTAGAACCGGATACTTAATAAAACACACCCTTCCAAGTGCCAGATACAACCCGATGATCGCTCTCTAACAGGGCGACGAGGAGAGGATTGCCGGGTAGGATTATGCTATGCGATGCTACTTGGAGGACTTCAATCTACTCTCTTCTACATGCTGCAAGACGGAGGCTGCCAGAAGCGTAGTCTTCGACAGGATTAGCTATCCCCCTCTTATTCTGGCATTCTGCAGTTCAGTCCACTGATATGGCCCTTTACACATATATCCATGCATATGTAGTGTAGCTCCTTGCTTGCGAGTACTTTGGATGAGTACTCAGGGTTGCTTTCTTCCCCCTTTCCCCCCTTTCCTTTCTTGCTGGTTGTCGCAACCAGATGCTAGAGTCCAGGAGCCAGACGCCACCGTCGATGACGACTACTACACTGGAGGTGCCTACTACTACGTGCCGGCTGCTGACGACGACCAGGAGTAGTTTAGGAGGATCCCAGGAAGGAGGCCTGCGCCTCTTTCGATCTGTATCCCAGTTTGTGCTAGCCTTCTTAAGGCAAACTTGTTTAACTTATGTCTGTACTCAGATATTGTTGCTTCCGCTGACTCGTCTATGATCGAGCATTTGTATTCGAGCCCTCGAGGCCCCTCGCTTGTATTATGATGCTTGTATGACTTATTTATGTTTTTTTTGAGTCGTGTTGTGATATCTTCCCGTGAGTCACTGATCTTGATCTGTCATAGGCCCCAGGGCCTTAGTGGGCGCCGGCGTTGGCGGGTTCGGGCGCAATGGGCGAGCGGGCGCTGGGCGCTAGCGGCGCCCGACCTGGTAAGGGCCGGGCAGCGCAGATTCAGCAGTGGCCGCGGCGTATGGTGACGGAGTTCGGCACGGGGGCCAGGGTGGCGGCTGGACGGCGCGTGGGCGCGAGCGCCTGGACTGGGCGCGGCCAGTCAGTGCCACGGCGAGGCGAGGTTGTGGTGATGCGGGCTGTGCCGTGGCGCCGGGACGGTGCATCGAGGCGAACAAGGCGAGGCCGGCGCGCACAGGACGCGGCCGGAGCGCGTCAACCGTGGGCAAGATCGGCGGGGACCGCGACGATTTAAGGGAAGGAGAAGGCAGAGGGGGAGCTCACGGGGGGGGGGGGGGGCGTAGGGTTCTGGGCAGCGGGCTCGATGGAGGTCGGGGACGACGTGCGAAGGGGAAGCAGGCCGGCGATGAGGTCCCGGCGAGGTGCAGGGCTCCGAGCGGCGACGATGGCCGGCGACGGCGGGGCTGAGGAGGAAGCCCAGCACGGGGCGGCGTCGTTCAGGGGAGGTGCTGGCATCGGGGTCGAGCGGCTCCGGGCTCGGGGCGTTTCCGACGGGGAGGAGAATGAGGAGGCGGCGCCGGTGAGGTAGAAGCGGGGCGACGGGGTCGCCTGCCCCCGATCCAGATCGGGACCGAGAGGAGGGGGCGCGAGGAGAGAGTGGGGGATCGGGGGAGAATGTGGGGTGGGTCGTGGGGGTAGTTAGGGTATGGGGTGTGGGGGTTATAGAGGAGTCGGGGTGGGCTGGCCAATTTGGGGCCGGCCTGGCTAACAGCTGGGCCAATGGGCCCAGTGGGGGGGGGGGTGTCTTTCTTCTCTTTTACTTTTCTGTTAATTTCCTTTTTATTTATTTCTTTTCTGTTTTCACTTATCTCTTAAGTTTATTTAGTTTTATTAATTACTGCAATAGATCCTAAATTGGTAGTTCCAATTATACCACAACCACATTAAATTGGGAACTTTAAATAAATTAGTTTTCACTTGTTTTAATATTTTCAAACCATTTAAATAATTGTTTTTGCTACTGTTTAAATCATTTTAGAGTATTCTAACATTTTATAAAAGTGTGATTTCTCCACCATAAATACCTATGTATTATTTGGCACAACTCAAACATTTTAGTTTTAATGTTTGAAAACTTTTACTGTTTGGCCTATTTTGAATTTGACGTTTGAACCGGTTTTGAACTAACGAGAGATTAGCAACAGTAACCGGGGTGACGTGGCATCGTTAACGTGGGATTACTGTAGCTTAATTATCCGGGCGTCACAGAACCGGCTTTGTCCGGCCCAGGCGTGGATAGCGCCCCGAATTCGGCCTTCCAAACACTAGGGGCTTCGCCGAAATTTAAAATTATAGAATTCTATGGCTAAGTGAGAGTGTTCAAGCATTATAAGTCCGGCCGCTTCGTTCGTTGTGTTGAGCGCCTCGCTCGAAGGACCCAAAAATGGGAAAAAGAGCGCTCAAGTTTATCCCGAACACCCAAGCACTCGTGGCATGGGGGCTGAAGCCAACGACTTGTCATCTCTCAAATTTGATAAATGGCCGCACAGAAGGTAATATTTTAAATTAACAAGCGTTGCTTAGCGCATAAGAACAAGTTTTCAGTGCACAGGATAACAAAATGCGAGTCTATTCAAAAATTACATCTTTGGAGCACTCACCCACTATAAGGCGGGCACCCTTCAGGACACCCTTATAATACATCTCGGGCGTGCGATACTCCTTGCCCGGCGGTGGCGCATCCGTCACAAGCTTCTCGGCGTCCATCCTGCCCTAGTACACTCTAGCACGGGCAAGGGCCCGACGGGCACCTTCAATGCAGGCGGAGTGCTTGATGACTTCAACCCATGGACATGCGTCCACCAGCCGCCGCACCAGACCGAAGTAGCTCCCAGGCATGGCTTCTTTGGTCCACTGCCGAACTATGAGGCCCTTCATGGCCTGTTCGGCCACCTTGTGGAGCTCGACCAGCTGCTTCAGATGGTCGCTTAGGGGCACCGGATGTCCGGCCTCAGCATACTGAGACCAGAACACCTTTTCCGTCGAGCTCCCCTCCTCGGCCCTGTAGAATGCGGCAGCATCGGACACGCTACGGGGCAGATCTGTGAATGCTCCTGGAGAGCTCTGAATTCGGGTAAGTAACAAGTAATTCACTTTTACATGCTTGCTTTGCATGAAGAATGCCTTACCCGCCGCTATCTTCTTTACTGCCTCAATTTCCTGGAGGGCCTTTTGGGCTTCGGCCTTGGCGGATTTGGCACTCTCAAGAGACGAGGCGAGCTCGGACTCTTGAGTCTTCAAGTCACGCTCCAAACTCTCGTGTTTTTCCACGAGAACCTGGAGTTCTTGCCGCACCTCTGCCACCCGCGCCTCCTACTTCTCTCGCTCGGTGCGTTCCGCGTCCGCGTTGCATTCGGTCTCGGACACCGCTTCCTTCAGGGTCGCCACCTCGTTCGTGGCCCCTGCAATACCCACGTTGTTCCTGTCACTTTTTGCAACCAAATCCTTTTCTATAAGGTATCACTTTAATAAGGTATTACTTACCTTCCTTGTCCTCGAGCTGCTTCTTGGCACGGCCGAGCTTGTTCTCGTACCGCTTGAGGCTTTGCTTCAATGCATTAACCTCTGCAGTCAGTGCGGCAGAGGTCAGCAGCGCAGCCTGCATTCCCATATTGACATATTTGCGTTAGACTCCTGCGTATATCTTTTTAGATCCTCAGTTCGGCTTTTATTTCCGAACACCAAACTGAGCATCAGGGGCTATTGTCTATGCGGTACTATTTTTACATATCTTAATCACATACCTCAAAGCCTATTAGAAGGCTGGTGCAAACTTCAATCAGCCCGCTCTTGGCGGACTGAACTGTCTGAATCACCGCACTCATAACAGTGCGGTGCTCCTCGTTGATGGAAGCGCCATTGAGCACCTCCAGCAAATTATCCGGCGCCTCCGGTTGGACAGAGGTCACCTGCGTCGCAGTCTCGCCCTTCTTACGAAGTGGCCGCCCGCCAGACTCCGGAACCACTAAAGGTTCCGGTGCGGAGTCCGGTCCGAAGTCCGGGAGGTTGCCCTGCGGCACCTCCGGAACCTCCTCCTCCTGGCTGGGCCCCTTCTGGGACCCCACCTTGGCGTCATCTGCATCACGGGGGGAGGAGGTGGTCGGAAGTGAAGCGCTGTTCACATCCGACGAACCCAGGGACCCGCTCGACGAAGCGGGGAGATCATCCTTGGGCGGGCTACATGGTTGTATTCGGCGTTAGAAGACACTATGCGATGAAAGGAAAATCATAAGTTATTCTGGAATCCGGGCACTTACGATCTCGCCAGGGGCTTGGCCCTCGAGGGCCACTCCTCTTCGCTGTCGTCGGCGTTGGTGGAACAGTCCGGAGGAAGGGTCCTTCCCTTCTTGGACCCTTCGGCCTTCTCCGTTGGGGAAGCCTTCCTTTTCTTCTCTCCCCCCTCTGGGGGAGAGGCCTCCTTTTTCTCCTCCTCTTCTTCGTGGGAGGAGTCCGCCTCGGAGTCATCGGGCAATGAGTCCGATAACACCTGGTGCCGGGAACTCCTTCGAGTTCCCATGGCCTTCTTCTTGGCCTTCTTCTCCGGCACCACGTAAGGCGCCGGAACCAGCAGCCCCGTTAATCGGGCATCCGCTGGGTCTTCTGGTAAGGGAGCCGGACAATTAACCTGCCCGAACTTCTTCTGCCAGGCCTGTCAAAGGCAAGGGAGTTTAGATCCCGCATAGAGTCAAAACTATGAAAAACAAGTGTCCCATAAATGGTACAATAGCTTACCTCGCTGGCATGACACTGTGAGCTGAATCCGCGATCCTCGGAAGCGGATGCAGGAGCCTCGACGCCCTTGAACAGCACCCTCCAGGCATCTTCGTACGTAGTGTCGAAGAGCCTGCTCAAAGTCAGGTGCTATGCCGGATCAAACTCCCACAATTTGAAAGCCCGTTGCTGGCACGGGAGGATCCGGCGGATGAGCATGACCTGGACTGCTTTAACGAGCTTGATCTTCTCGTTCATAAGATTTTGGACACAGGTTTGGAGTCCGGTCAGCTCTTCCAAATCACCCCATTTCAGGCCCTTCTCTTTCCAGGAGGTGAGCCGTGTGGGGATGCCAGATCTGAATTCGGGGGCCGCTGCCCATTCAGGGTCACGCGGCTCGGTGATGTAGAACCACCCCGATTGCCACCCTTTGATGGTTTCCACGAAGGCGCCCTCGAGCCATGTGACGTTGGGCATCTTGCCCACCATGGCACCTCTGCACTCCGCCTGCTCGCCGCCCACTACCTTCGGCTTGACATTGAAGGTCTTCAGCCATAAGCCGAAGTGGGGTGTGATGCGGAGGAAGGCCTCGCACACGACGATAAACACCGAGATGTTGAGGATGAAATTCGGGGCCAGATCATGGAAATCCAGGCCATAGTAGAACATGAGCCCCCGGACAAATGGGTGGAGTGGGAAGCCCAGTCCATGGAGGAAATGGGGGAGGAACACCACCCTCTCATGGGGCCTGGGGGTGGGGATGAGCTGCCCCTCGTCGGGGAGCCGATGCGCGATGTCGCTGGACAAGTATCCGGCCTTGCGCAGCCTTTTGATGTGCCCCTCCGTGACGGAGGATGCCATCCACTTGCCTCCCACTCCGGACATGGTTGGAGAAGGTCGAGGTGAGATGTGCGGACTTGGGCGCTGGAGCTCGAGTGCGCGGAGATGGATAGGCAAAGGAGGAAGAAGGCGTAGGTAAAAAGGTGGATCCTTATCCCCTTATATATGGGCGGACGAAACTATGCATCCCCACTAGCCTGGTAAAACTCGCTTATCTCCCAAGCGCCGCAATCAATGGCGCGGTTGGGTTACCCACACCCGTATTGATGAGAATCCCGGAATAAGGGGACACGATCTCTGCTTTGACAAGACGTGCCAAGGAAACCGCTTCGCTAAACGCGCTGAGGTGGAATAGTAAAAATGATTCGAATAAAAGCTTGGCCGCGGTGTGATGTCACGCCGCAGCATACGTCAGCAGATTGAACTTGTGTAAATATTATTCTCTCTATGGTCTTATGTGGAATTTATTTTGCAGAGCCGGACACTATCCTGGTGTTCGAAATCTTCTATGAATTATTCGGAGGCGGAACCCGCCTTGCAATGCCGAAGACAATATGCGCGCCTCACTCGTCGTCATTGAAGCCTGGTTCAGGGGCTACTGAGGGAGTCCTGGACTAGGGGGTGTCCGGATAGCTGAACTATCACCGTCGGCCGGACTCCAAGACTATGAAGATACAAGATTGAAGACTTCGTCCCGTGTCCGGATGGGACTTTTCTTGGCGTGGAAGGCAAGCTTGGCGACATTGATATGTAGATCTCCTACCATTGTAACCGACTCTGTGTAACCCTAGCCCTCTCCGCTGTCTATATAAACCGGAGGGTTTTAGTCCGTAGGACGAACAACAATCATACCATAGGCTAGCTTCTAGGGTTTAGCCTCCTTGATCTCGTGGTAGATCTACTCTTGTACTACCCATATCATCAATATTAATCAAGCAGGAGTAGGGTTTTACCTCCACCGAGAGGGCCCGAACCTGGGTAAAACATCGTGCCCCTTGTCTCCTGTTACCATCCGCCTAGACGCACAGTTCGGGACCCCCTACCAGAGATCCGCCGGTTTTGATACCGACAGAGGCGGTCAACGCGCCTGGGATGAGCGGGTGAGGCAGGGATCGAGCAAAGCCCCTCTGCTCGATGCAGAGCGAGCAGGGCGCTGCTCAATCCGGCGAGGACGGGCGAAGGGGCGCCGGATCCGGGCGACGGCAGGAGGGACTTGGCGACGGTGAGGCAACCGAAGGTGGCGGCGCCAGGTAGGATCTGGGCAGAGGCAAGGGACTTGGCGCTCGAGACGGATAGGAGGCCTAGAAATTTGGGTTGGCCTGTTTAAATAGCTAGGTGGACTAGCTTAGGGGCAAAACGGACCCTCCGATCAAGATCGAACGGTCGAGAAAAATAGCCTAGGAGAGTCCAAATAAGAAAACGGAGATGTTTTATAGATGTTAGGGGATGATCCGGACTCAATGGTAACGACAGAGCGGGTCGGGTTCTGGACAACTTTTGGACGCGCTCGAGGGGGTCTGCACTGTGCAAAGGGGGTCAAATGGTTAGGCAACAAAGGAACGGTTGGTCTAAGAAAGGTCAACGGAGGCGAGGAAGAAGCGGCAACAACGAACGACTACGAGTTTTGAAAACAATGCCGATGTAATGCGAATGATGACATGAGATGAGATGCATGACATGAACAAAATGCAAAACAAAAGACAAAAACCCAACCACGGAGGAAATAACATAACACATAGCCGGAAATGGCAAGAGTTGGAGTTACAAAAATGGAAAATTATATCCGAGGTGTTACAATTGCAATGTACAAGTACTCAAAGCCCCCGACGGCGCGGGGAAAAGGGCCTAGTATGTCGAGCCCCCAGACCGAGAATGGCCAGGGGAGAGGGATTGTCTGCAAGGCTTGAGTTGGCTAATGAAGTTTCTTTGAATAGAACTGGCACGCTTCACACTTGGTTACTAGTGTCGTCGCATCCTGGAGGGCAGTGGGCAAGAAGAAATCTTGCCGGAAAGCCTTGCCGGCAAGGGCCCTCGACCCTATGTGGGAGCCACATATGCCTCCATGTATCTCGGCCAACAGCTCCAGTCCTTCCTCCCAGGGGATGCACTTCAATTTCACTCCATTTGGTCTTTTTCTATACAGAACATTGTCAATGAACTGGTACAGAGCAAACCGGCGGGCTACTTTGTCTGCTTCTTCCTGCTCCTCAGGAAGCTCCCCTGTTTGGAGGAATCGGACGGTATGCTGCGCCCATGCTGGAGCATGTGGCTTGACGGCAAGGACCAAAGGCACTTCCTCCGCCGTGGGAACGGTTGCCTCCACGGCAAGGGCTTGGCGCCCCGCCGGAGTCGGTTGTCCCACGGCAGGCTCGGCGTCCACGGCAACATCTTCGCCAGCGGCCCCAGGGTCAGTGGGGAAGTACTTGCCGGGGCCTAACTTCCTCTGCTTGTTCTGCTCTGTTGATGGTTCGACAGATGGTTGAGTTAACCGAAGCACAAAAGTACCTGGTTCCAAAGATAGCTTGAGGGCAGCGCGCTTCGACAAGTAGTCGGCAATGTCGTTCTCCGCTCGGGGACATGCTCTGCCTGTATACCATCAAAGTGCTCCTCCAGTTTCCTCACCCCGGCCCTTCCACCGCTGACATGCGGTGGCTCGACGAAGCGACGGACTACGGTCCCCGCTGGTCGCGGCTCATCTTTATTGGCGATGCCGACGAGGCTCCGGACAGTGGCTCTCCACTCGTCAAGCCTCTCCGCCGTAGGAGGAAAGTCGAGGAGCAGCTGCGCGTGCCAAAGCTTCTGCCGGTGTGGGCGGCGGCGAAAGCTATGTGGACCGTGACGCGCTTCGACTTCTAACTATGTTAGAAGGAGCTCTATCACGGCCCTGCGGCTGTCCGCCATTTCCACCAGCACCTCGGCGGGCATGCTGGCCTTCCTCGTCCCATGAAGGACGCGCGGTACTCTTCCCAGGGCGGCGCTCAGGGTCACCAGCGTGGTGGCGCTGCTCATCGCGCACGACTTGGGAAGAGCACGCCATGGGCGCTGGTGTTGGTGTCTTGGAGGCTGCCGCGCCGTCGTCGGGTGGCATGACGATGCCCCTGGAGGGTCCCGCGCCGCCTGCGGGGGACCCAACTCCATCTTTGGAGTTCACGGCGTGCGGCCCATCTCTTGGCGCGCGGACGATGCCGCTCGCCAGGTCTGGACTGCCAGGGTGATGTGGGTGTTCGCGGGTCGCGCCACGGGTTCTTTCCGCGATCGGCCCGCTACTGGCCCACACCGGTACAGGCAGTCCGGCTCCGGATGAACCGATCGCCATGGTTGTCTTCCTCTTGGGAGCCATGACGATGAAGAGTTGTTCGGCTAGCTGCTAAACCAGATTCTCACGAGTGCGCCCCCTGCCTGGCGCGCCAAAGATGTCGGTGGGAAACGACACCTATGGGATCACGGGAATCCCTACTATGGTTGCGGGGCGTGGGGTCGTGAGAAGAGTGGGATCAGTAGTCAGCACAAGCACACGGGTTGTTTACCCAGGTTTGGGCCGCGAGGATGCGTAATACCCTAGTCCTGCTTTGGTGTGTATATCCGTGTTCTTGGAGTTCTTGAGCTAGCTATAATGAGTGTAACTTGTCCCAAGGTCCGAATCCTTCTCCTAGATGCCGCGTCATCCTTTTATAGTCAAGGGGATCACCAAAGTGGCACACAGGAGGTGGCATCGGTATACAGTGGCTAAGCTTATCGCTTAGCCATTATGGGACAAGACACATTTAATGTGCCCCTTAGGTGTCCCCCTCATATTATCGCCGCCTTGCACTGCTTCGACACGCGCCCGGGCCAGCGAGGCGGTCAGCACCATGTAGGCGGGCAGGCTGCTGAGGTGGCGCGATGGTAGGGCCTTCACGAAGATTTGCATGCCACCACAAAGGCATGCGCTGAGTTGGCCTGGAAGCCCTATGTCGACACGTAGGTGCCTGCCTAGCTGGTGGGCTGGCAGCTGCATGGGAGCGGCGGTGGAAACTTGGCGGGCATGGGCCTAGCTATGGCCCCGCGGATGTCCCTGGCAAGGGTCTTGCCCTGGTGTCGTGGTCGTCCCCGGCAAGGTCCTTGCCGGATGTCTCGTAGATGCCCTCGACAAGGGTTTTGCCGAGGCTCGTCGTCTTCTAATCCTCATCTGACTTGGAGTGTACATGATCTTCACAAAGATCTGCATCCATCATGGAGGCGCCTCCCGAGCCTTGGTCCCAACGTGGTTGTTGGAAACCTTGGGCTCGAGGGCGGTGCTTTCCATTGGGGTTGGGCAAGTTGTCCCGGCGAGGTCCTTGCCGGGGCCTTGGAGTCCGTCCCGGCAAGGGTCTTGCCGGGGCAACCCACCTCGCCCTCTTGCTCTTCATGTCTCTGTCTTGGCGTTGCTTTGACCGTCTTGTGACCTCGGCCTCCTTCCCTTGCCTTGCCAAGTGTGGCCTCGGGTGTGGCTCTGACTGCCCGTGCACAAGTAGAGGGGTGAAAAGTAGAACCCCTACTTCTGTACACCAACAGGGCCCGACTTTCACATCAACTTGCGGGTACCCCTCTGGGCCGACTTGTACGTCTCCAACGTATCTATAATTTTTGATTGTTCCATGCTATTATATTATCTGTTTTGGATGTTTAATAGGCATTTATATTATTTTGGTACTAACCTATTAACCGAGAGCCCGGTGCCAGTTTCTGTTTTTTTGCCTATTTTAGAGTTTCGCAGACTAAATGGAGTCCAAACGGATTGGAACTTTCGTGATGATCTTTCTTGGACCAGAAGGAAACCAGAAGACTTGGAGATGAAGTCGGAGACGCAGCTTGGCGGCCACGAGGCAGGAGGGTGCGCCCTCCTACCTTGTGGGCCCCTCATGGGTCTCCTGACCTAGCTCCTTCGCCTATATATAATCTTATACCCTAAAAACATCGGGGAGAGCCACGAAACCACTTTTCCACCGCTGCAACCTTTTGTACACGTGAGATCCCATCTAGGGGCCTTTTCTGGCGTCCTGCCGGAAAGGGATTCGATCACGGAGGGCTTCGTCATCAACACCATTGCCTCTCCGACGATGTGTGAGTATTTTACCACAGACCTTCGGGTCCATAGTTAGTAGCTAGATGGCTTCTTCTCTCTCTTTGATTCTCAATACCATGTTCTCCTCGATGTTCTTGGAGATCTATTTGATGTAATATTCTTTTGCGGTGTGTTTGCCGAGATCCGATGAATTGTGGATTTATGATCAGATTATCTATGAATATTATTTGGTTCTTCTCTGAATTCTTATATGCATGATTTGATATCTTTGCAAGTCTCTTTGAATTATCGGTTTAGTTTGGCCTGCTAGATTGATCTTTCTTGCAATGGGAGAAGTGCTTAAGTTTGGGTTCAATCTTGCGGTGTCCTTTTCTAGTGACAGTAGGGGCAGCAAGACATGTATTGTATTGTTGCCATCGAGGATAAAAAGATGGGGTTTTCATCATATTGCTTGAGTTAATTCCTCTACATGATGTCATCTTACTTAATGCGTTACTCTGTTCTTTATGTACATAATAGTCTTGATGCAGGATGGAGTCGGTCGATGTGTGGAGTAATAGTAGTAGATGCAGAATCGTTTCGGTCTACTTTACACGGACGTGATGCCTATGTTCATGATCATTGCCTTAGATATCATCATAACTTTGCACTTTTCAATCAATTGCTCGGCAGTAATTTGTTCACCCATCATAATATTTGCTATCTTGAGAGAAGCCACTAGTGAAACCTATGGCCCCTAGGTCTCTTTTCCATTATATTAAATCTCTTTTACATCTTACTAGTTCCCAATCTACTATTTTGCAATCTTTTACTTTTCGATCTATAAACCAAAAATACCAAAAATATCTACTTTACCGTTTATCTATCTCTATCAGATCTCACTTTTGCAAGTGACCATGATGGGATTGACAACCCCTTTATCGCGTTGGGTGCAAGTTATTGATTCTTTGTGCAGGTATTCGGTGACTTGTGCATTGTCTCCTACTAGATTGATACCTTGGTTCTCAAACTGAGGGTAATACTTACGCTACTTTGCTGCATCACCCTTTCCTCTTCAAGGGAAAAACCAACGCAAGCTTAAGAGGTAGCAAGAAGGATTTCTGGCGCCGTTGCCGGGGAGATCTACGTCAAGTCACCAAGTACCCACCATAAACTCTTCTCCCTTGCATTACATTATTCGTCATTCGCCTCTCGTTTCCTCTCCCCACTTCTAAAATGATTTTCGAAAACCTTTGCATTTTCTTCGCCCCTCTTCCGTTCGTCTCTTTTCGCTTGCTTCTTGTGTGCTTGTGTGTTGGATTGCCTGCTTTGTCACGATGGCTCAAGATAATACGAAATTGTGTGACTTTTCCAATACCAACAACAATGATTTTATTAGCACTCCGATTGCTCCAACTACTAATGCTGAATCATGTCAATTAATGCCGCTTTGTTGAATCTTGTTATGAAAGATAAATTTTTCGGCCTTCCTAGTGAAGATGCCGCATCCCATCTAAACAATTTTGTTGATTTGTGCGATATGCAAAAGAAGAAAGATGTGGATAATGAAATTATTAAATCGAAGCTATTTCTATTTTCACTTAGAGATCGTGCTAAAACTTGGTTTTCGTCTTTGCCTAAAAATAGTATTGATTCGTGTAACAAGTGTAAAGATGCTTTCATCTCTAAGTATTTTTCCTCCCGCTAAGATCATCTCCCTTAGGAACGATATTATGAATTTTAAGCAACTTGATCATGAGCATGTTGCACAATCTTGGGAGAGGATGAAATTGATGATACGTAATTGCCCTACACATGGTTTGAATTTGTGGATGATTATACAAAATTTTATGCCGGATTGAATTTTGCTTCTAGAAATCTTTTAGTTTCGGCCGTGGGAGGCACTTTTATGGAAATCACTTTAGGAGAGGCCACTAAGTGGCACATCGAAAGATCCACTAGTAAAAAGGTTCATGCGATTGAAGAGATTAATGTTTTGAGTGGAAAGGTGGATGAACTTATGAAATTATTTTCTAATAAAAGTGTTTCTTCTGATTCTAATGATATGCCTTTGTCCACTTTGATTGAGAGTAATAATGAATCTATGGATGTGAATTTTGTTGGTAGGAACAATTTTGGTAACAACGCATATAGAGGTAATTTTAATCCTAGGCCATTTCCTAGTAATTCCTCTAACAATTATGGTAATTCCTACAACAATTCTTATGGAAATTTTAATAAGATGCCCTCTTATTTTGATAATAGTGTTAAATAATTTATGAGTTTGCAAAAGAATTTCAATGCTTTGATTGAAGAAAAATTTCTCAAGATTGATGATTTGGGTAGGAACATGGATAGAATTTCTCTTGATGTTGATTCTTTGAAACTTAGATCTATCCCACCTAAGCATGATTACAATGAGTCTCTCAAATCCATGAGAATTTCCATTGATGAGTGCAAAGAAAGAACCGCTAAGATGCGTGCTAAAAAAGATTGGTTTGTAAAAAGCGTGTTCTTCTAGTTTTCATGATAATAATGATGAAGATCTAAAAGTGATTGCTGTGACTCCTATTAAATCTTTGTTTTCCAATATGAATATTGATAAATATGGGACTGGAGATGAGTCAACTTTAGTTAAAAGGCATTCCAATGATTCAAAGTTTTTAGATCTAGATGCAAAAATTGATAAAAGTGGGATTGAAGAGATCAAGACTTTAAGTAGCAATGAACCCACTCTTTTGGATTTCAAGGAATTTAATTATGATGTTTGTTCTTTAATAGATTGTATTTCCTTGTTGCAACCCGTGTTAAATTCTCCTCATGCTTATAATCAAAACAAAGCTTTTACTAAACATATCGTAAAGGCTATGATACAATCTTGTGAAGAAAAGCTTCAATTAGAAGTTTCTATCCCTAGAAAACTTTATGATGAGTGGGAACCTACTATTAAGATTAAGATTAAAGATTATGAATGCCATGCTTTGTGTGGTTTGGGTGCTAGTGTTTCCACGATTCCAAAAACTTTGTGTGATGTGTTAGGTTTCCGTGAATTTGATGATTGGTCTTTAAATTTGCATATTGCGGATTACACTATTAAGAAACCTATGGGAAGGATTAATGATGTTCTTATTGTTACAAATAGGAATTATGTTCCCGTAGATTTCATTGTTCTTGATATAGATTGCAATCCTACATGTCCTATTATTCTTGGTAGACATTTTCTTAGAACGATTGGTGCAATTATTGATATGAAAGAAGGAAACATTAGATTCCAATTTCCATTAAGGAAAGACATGGAATAATTTCCTATAAAGAAAATTAAATTGCCTTATGAATCTATTATGAGAGCCACTTATGAATTGCATACCAAAGATGACAATACCTAGATCTATTCGTGTTTTATGCCTAGCTAAGGGCGTTAAATGATAGTGCTTGTTGGGAGGCAACCCAATTTTATTTTTGTTCTTTGCTTTTTTCCTGTTTAGTAATAAATAATTCATCTAGCCTCTGGTTAGATGTGGTTTTATGTTTTAGTTAGTGTTTGTGCCAAGTTGAACCTTTAGGATAACTTACGGTGATAGCTGTGTTGATCCTGCTGAAAATCAGAAACTTTTGCGCTTAGTAAATTAGTTTTGAAAATTCACAAAAACGTTATTTTGATCTGATTCTTTTCTATCTGGATTGGTACGCAAAGTGCTCACGTTTTACTAATTTGTATGGATTTTTGGAGTTACAGAAGTATTCGAGAGTTATAGATTACTACAGACTATTCTGCTTTTGACAGATTCTGTTTTTCGCGTGTTGTTTGCTTATTTTGATGAATCTATGGGTAGTATCAGGGGGTATGAACCATGGAAAAGTTGGAATACAGTAGATATTACATCAATATAAATAAAGAATTAGTTTGCGACAGTACCTTAAAGTGGTGATTTATTTTCTTATACTAACGGAACTCATGAGATTTTCTGTCGAGTTTTGTATTGTGAAGTTTTCAAGTTTTGGATAAGGATTTGATGGACTATGGAATAAGGGGTGGCAAGATCCTAAGCTTGGGGATGCCCAAGGCACCCCCTCTTTCATCTTCCTCTATCGGTAACTTTACTTCAGGCTATATTTTTATTCACCACATGATATGTGTTTTGCTTGGAGCGTCTTGTATGATTTGAATCTTTGCTTTTTAGTTTACCACAATCATCCTTGCTGTACACACCTTTTGGGAGAGACACGCATTTATCGTGATTTATTAGAATACTCTATGTGCTTCACATATATCTTTTGAGCTAGGCAATATTGCTCTAGTACTTCACTTATATCTTTTTAGAGCACGACAATTGCTTTATTTTATAGAAATTGTTGAACTTTCATGCTTCACTTATATTAGTTTGAGAGTCTTTTAGAATAGCATGGTAATTTCCTTGGGTTATACAACTAGTCCTAATATGATGGGCATCCAAGTGGGATATAACAAAAACTTTCATATGAAGTGCATTGAATACTATGAGAAGTTTGATTCTTTGTGATTGTTTTGAGATATGAAGATGGTGATATTAGAGTCATGCTAGTAGAGTAATTGTGAATTTGAGAAATACTTGTGTTGATGTTTGTGAGTCCTGTAGCATGCACGTATGGTGAACTGTTGTGTAACAAATTTGAAACATGAGGTATCTCTTTGATTGTCATCCTTTGTGTGGAGGTCGGGATCACGCGATGGTTAACTCCTAACAACCCTTCCCCTAGGAGCATGTGCATAGTGCTTGGTTTTTGATGACTTGTAGATTTTTGTAATAAGTATGTGAGTTCTTTATGACTAATGTTGAGTCCATGGATTATACACACTCTCACCCTTCCACCATTACTAGCCTCTCTTGTGCCGTGGAACTTTCGCCGGTACCATACACCCACCATTTACCTTCCTCAAAACAGCCACCATACCTACCTATTATGGCATTTCCATAGCCATTCCGAGATATATTTCCATGCAACTTTCTGCCGTTCCATTTATTATGACACGCTTCATCATTGTCATATTGCTTTGCATGATCATCTAGTTGACATCGTATTTGTGGCAAAGCCACCTTTCATAATTATTTCATACATGCCACTCATGATTCATTGCACATCCCGGTGCACCGCCGGAGGCATTCACATAGAGTCATATTTTGTTCTAAGCATTGAGTTGTAATTCTTTGAGTTGTAAGTAAATAGAAGTGTGATGATCATAATTATTAGAGAATTGTCCTATGTGAGGAAAAAAAGGAGGCCAAAGAAGCCAATAAAAAAAGAGGTCAAAGAAGCCAATACAAAAAATGAGAGAAAAGGAGAGAAGGGGCAATGTTACTACCCTTTTTCCACACTTGTGCTTCAAAGTAGCACCATGATCTTCATGATAGAGAGTCTTTTATTTTGTCACTTTCATATACTAGTGGGAATTTCTCATTATAGAACTTGGCTTGTATATTCCAACGACGGGCTTCCTCAAATGCCCTAGGTCTTCATGAGCAAGCAAGTTGGATGCACACCCACTTAGTTTCTTTTTGAGCTTTCATACACTTATAGCTCTAGTGGATCCGTTACATGGCAATCCCTACTCACTCACATTGATATATATTGATGGGCATCTCCATAGCCCATTGATACGCCTAGTTGATGTGAGACTATCTCCTTCTTTTTGTCTTCTCCACAACCACCATTCTATTCCACCTATAGTGCTATGTGCATGGCTCACGCTCATGTATTGCGTGAAAGTTGAAAAGGTTTGAGAATACTAAAGTATGAAACAACTGCTTGGCTGAAATCGGGGTTGTGCATGATTTGAATATTTTGTGTGACGAAGATGGAGCATAGCCAAACTATATCATTTTGTAGGGATGAGCTTTCTTTGGCCATGTTATTTTGAGAAGACATAATTGCTTAGTTGGTATGCTTGAAGTATTATTGTTTTTATGTCAATATTAAACTTTTATTTTGAATCTTTCGGATCTAAACATTCATGCCACAATAAAGAAAATTACATGGATAAATATGTTAGGTAGCATTCCACATCAAAAATTCTCTTTTTATCATTTACCTACTCGAGGACGAGCAGGAATTCAGCTTGGGGATGCTTGATACGTCTCCAACGTATCTATAATTTTTGAATGTTTCCATGCTGTTATATTATCTGTTTTGGATGTTTAATAGGAATTTATATGCTATTTTATATGTTTTTTGGGACTAACCTATGAACGGAGAGTCTAGTGCCAGTTTCTATTTTTTTCTTCCTATTTTAGAGTTTTGCATAAAAGGAATACAAAACGGAGTCCAAACGGAATGAAACTTTCGCGATGATCTTTCTTGGACCAGAAGGAAAGTAAAAGACTTGGAGATGAAGTCAGAGATGCAGCGAGGCAGCCACGAGGCAGGAGGGCACGCCCCAGGGGGTAGGGTGCGCCCGTACCTCATGGGCCCCTCGTGGGCCCCTCATGGGTCTCCTGACCTAGCTCCTTCGCCTATATATACTCTTATACCCTAAAAACATCGGGGAGAGCCACGAAACCACTTTTCCACCGCCGCAAAATTCTATAACCGTGAGATCCCATCTAGGGGCCTTTTTCGGCGTCCTGCCAGAGGGGGATTCGATCATGGAGGGCTTCTTCATCAACACCATTGCCTCTCCAATGATGCGTGAGTAGTTTACCATAGACCTTCGGGTCCATATAGTTAGTAGCTATATGGCTTCTTCTCTCTCTTTGATTTTCAATACCATGTTCTCCTCGATGTTCTTGGAGATCTATTCGATGTAATATTCTTTTGCGGTGTGTTGCCGAGATCCGATGAATTGTGGATTTATGATCAGATTATCTATGAATATTATTTGGTTCTTCTCTGAATTCTTATATGCATGATTTGTTATCTTTGCAAGTCTCTTCGAATTATGGGTTTAGTATGGCCTACTAGATTGATCTTTCTTGCAATGGGAGAAGTGCTTAGCTTTGGGTTCAATCTTGCGGTGTCCTTTCCCAGTGACAATAGGGGCAGCAAGGCACGTATTGTATTGTTGCCATCGAGGATAAAAATATGGGGTTTTCATCATATTGCTTGAGTTAATTCCTCTACATCACATCATCTTACTTAATGCTTTACTCTGTTCTCTATTAACTTAATACTCTAGATGCAGGCAGGAGTCGGTCGATGTGTGGAGTAATAGTAGTAGATGCAGAATTGTTTCAGTCTACTTGACATGGACGTGATGCCTATGTTCATGATCATTGCCTTAAATATCATCATAACTTTGCTCTTTTCTATCAATTGCTCGGCAGTAATTTGTTCACCCACCGTAATATTTGCTATCGTGAGAGAAGCCACTAGTGAATCCTATGGCCCCCGAGTCTCTTTTCCATTATATTAAATCTCTTTTACATCTTACTAGTTTTTGATCTACTATTTCGCAATCTTTTACTTTCCGATCCATAAACCAAAAATACCAAAACTATTTACTTTGTCGTTTATCTATCTCTATCAGATCTCACTTTTGCAAGTGACGTGAAGGGATTGACAACCCCTTTATCGCGTTGGGTGCAAGTTGTTGATTGTTTGTGTAGGTATTCGGTGACTTGTGCGTTGTCTCTTACTGGATTGATACCTTGGTTCTCAAACTGAGGGAAATACTTACGCTACTTTGCTGCATCACCCTTTCCTCTTCAAGGGAAAAACTAATGCAACCTCAAGAGGTAACACCAACCCGACTTCAACAATGGTCTCAAGTAAAGTCCGGGTAACCGTATGTCCAAAACATCAAGGGGAAAAACGAGAGGAATCACCCTTGATGGATTCCACTCGATGAAATCATCAAGGTGAACGTAGGAGGAATCACCCTCGAGGTCCCCACTTGAGGGGTTGCACGACAGAGTCGTATCGGGAGTGGTGAAAGAGGAATCACCCACTATGACCACGACGGAATAGCTACACTACATATTTATCATCAGGAGTGCATTATGAGGTATCACCCTCGACACTCGGTAGTATCACTGCATACTCGGGCAATAAAGGGGGTGTGATGTGATGTGAGGTGTCGGGCTCTGGTCGTCGATCACATTCATCGAGTCTTCAATGATGAAGCAGGGGCAACAAGGACAAGGTGGGGGTCACTGATGGATCACTAACCAACCTATACTAAGCAGTTTAGGATAAGCAGGTACAACAAAAGATACAAAAGCAGGCTATGCATCAGAATATGAGCAATCAATTACAGTAGAAAAATCTAATGCAAGCATGAGCGAATGGAATTGGCGATATCGGGATGATCAAAGGGTGGCTTGCCTGGAAGCTCCACTGAAAGGGAAGAAGGGTCGTCGGTGACATAGATGATCACTGGGGCATCATCAACGGTCTCAGGGTGTACCGAAGAAGAAGAGGGGGAATAAATAGTAAATACATGGCAACAAAAACAATCACATAGCAAGGCATGGTAAAACACAGTGCAGAGGTGCCCTAGTGTAATGTTAAGTGCTACAGACGGAGCGGGAATTTAATGGGAAAGTTTTCCCAGTTCTGGGCGTCTGTCAGACAGATGAAACAGAGAGGAAAGGCTCGACGATCGCTATGCTAGGGACATGTGGCGGACGAACGGGCCGCGTATCCGAATTCGTGTTGTCGTTCTGAGCAACTTTCATGTATAAAACCTTTTCATCTGAGTTATGGTTTATTTTCTTTGATTTTTCAAAGTTTTAACAATATGAAATTACAATTAATTCTAAGTAAAATAGAATATACCTATTGTACCCACTATGATCTAGCCCTAGTTGATGACAAGTGGGGCCAGGGGTTCAGTCAACATTTGACTGGTCAGGGTTGACTGGTCCATAGGGTCAAAGCGGAACCCAGCTGTCATTGACTATTTAGTTAATAGATTAAATAATGTTAAGTTAATTAAGAAAACTTAATTAGACTAATTAATTAATTAATGAATATATTTTGTTTTTTACAGGGGTTGGGCCCCACCTGTCGTTGGCTTAGGCCACAGATCGGGCTAATGGGCGATGGGTTTGGGAGCAGTTGGTGGAGCGTGCGCAGAAGCCGGGCGAGGTTGAGCGAGCAGGGGATGCGAGTAGCGATGGCATGCGCGGCGGGCAGCGGCATTGGGCGCAGTGAGCTGCGGCGAGGCCGCGCGGGAAAGAGGCGGCCACGACGACGCAAGAGCAGCAACTGCTGTGGCAGTGTAGTAGGGGCAGAGCAGGGGAGGGTTGCGGGCGCAGGCATCCATGAGGGGATGCGGTGGTCGCCGGGGAGGGAGGCCGGGCGAGGCGAATGCCGCTGCAGGGGGCCAAGCGGGGCGTCGCGCATGGTTGGGGGAGCCACAGGAAGCAGCAATAGGCGGCGACAGGGGCAGCAAAGTAGCAGCGGCAGCATCACAGCCGACAGAAGCGAGCGGAAGCAGTGGGGCGACCGGGTGCAATCGGCTGGGCGCGCGCGGCCAGCAGCAGTAGGCCGAGGCGAGGGACGTAGTGGGCGCGCGATGAGCACGCACGGGGTCGAGCGGGGCGGAGAGAAGTGGGGAGGTCGGGGGCCTCACTGGCGATGGAGGGAAGCGAGGGCGGCGAGGTTCATTGGCGGCCATTGAGGAGGAAGACGGGGATGCTTCAGCGACGGGGTCAAGGAGGCGACGGGAGGCACGGAGCGTCGGTGGCGTCGGCTGCCGCCGACCAGATCCACACGGGGCGGAGGGTTGAGGAGGTAGGCGCCGGCGACAGTGAGGTGGCGGCAGGGTCAGAGCGCCCCCGATCCAGTGCGTGGGGGGAGGGCAATCGTGGTTAGGGTTTTGGGCTGAGGGGGAGGTTATGCAGGGGGTGAGGGGGGCGTGTGAGCCGACCTGGCCGGTCGACTGAATGGCCAGCTGTGCCATGAGGCCCACTGGGGAGGGGGGGTTCGTGTTTCCTTTCTCTTTTCTTTAAAAAAACTGGTAGTGTTTCTTATTTAGATTAGATAGTAATTGATTTTTGTCGAAGCTCAAACTTTGCACAAAAATGATATGCAATATCCTAGGGTTGCACAAAACTTTTTGAGGCATTTGCAAAGGTTGAGAAGATTTGCTTAAATGAAAAGGCCAATTTAGATGCCTTTAGACCACTTATTAAATTCCTAGGAATTTATTTGTGAGTCAATTTGAGTTGGTTTCAACTTGACAAAGGTCTGGGGAATTTATAGAATTATTCGAACATTTTAGTTTTACCGTTCGAGAAATTTGAATTTTGACTTCAATTTGAAATTGAAATTTGAACGGGTTTGAAACAACGTGGGGTTTAGCAACAGTAAATGTGATGACATGGCACCATTAATAGGGGATTACTATAGCTTAATTATCCGGGCGTCACAATTCTCCTCTACTACAAGAAATCTCATCCTGAGATTTAAGGGGTGTAGTATGGGGGGGGGGGAATCGGGACGGACGGAACTCAACACAAGATAGGTACCTAGGGGCTATCTCATTCAACGTGGCATAGAGGCATCTCTCGAGTTGAAATTCAAGAAAGTCCTTGAGGGCAAGGTAAGAAGGTGCAATAAGAAGCTTCAACCGGGTCGACAATCGTTCGTTGCCTGAAATAGGGGGTGAAAGGGGTTCAGAGCAATGGGAATAAGTATTGCGTCTGATACTTGGATAGATCACTAGGTCGGTGGCTCATGATGTACATACGAAGCCAAGCGCAAGGAACAATTTTGGAAAATGGGGATGTACGGGAGAGTCAGGTTTCGATCCTGTGGAGCTGTGGGTTATGGGCCCACCATGTGGGCTAAAAGCAGGAAGGGTGCTAACATTTGCATGGTCATGATAGCTAGGCAGGTCAGAGGACAACCTGTCAGTTATGTTGGCAACAACATTGGTACCAAGGCCGAGGGACGAAGAGAACCATTTTCCTGCTCGTTAAGACGAGGCAGACCAATAGGCAAAGTTCTCGTCCATCGGTGGCTACTAGAATGTCATCAACAATAGTAACAAGGTCTTACAGATAGAGCTTGTACACCGAGGTGTATACATAAGCAGGGAATTATCACTGCTCAAATATGTTATGTTACAAGAAAGGGTTAAACAAAACAATGGAGAGCAAAGTGTAGACTTGAATCAGTTACAAGTGTTCTCAAGTGTCTAACAACTCAGAACCCATGGAAAACTGGAATCAGCGAGGAATAATAGTTGATGAAGAACTCATAGTAAGTTATGTAGTTCCATGATATTCCCGAGATACTAGAGGGTAATACTCGAAGGTAGAACAAGATAGAGGTTGGACATGTGAAAATATTTGTAGAGGACAAGTACTTCAACTTGTCCGAGAAATGGGATCAAAGAAGAACTATATGGTCGGAACCACGGTTGCAAAGGACAAAACATAGTTACAAGATGAACTTATCACATGGGGATTATTATTATTACAAAAAGCTTCCATGATAAGTTCCACACCAAGTCCATGGGCATGAACACAAAGGTTCAAGGTCGACTCCCACTTCTCTAATGCACAACTTTCCGTTCACTTCTCGCATTCGAAGAAGTTGTAGCGTTGAAATTTTACCTGGCAAAAAGCCAATAGAGTATAACCCGCATAACTTTCGAGTTCACATGGATTTAGGGAAGACATAGATTCAACCCATAGGGGCATCTTAGGAACATATACCACAAACTTTAGGAATAATTAACTCAAGCTTGAAAGCAGAGTATGGTTGACAAGAGTGGGATACAATTTACCAAAGGCATTATGTATCCAAGGAAAGGCTCAGAAGCTTACTGAATATGAAGGACGTTGTCGGATAAAACCCAACAAAGGATCTGGTGGTTGACGAGGGGTCTGATGTGAGCAACGGTACTCAACCAAAAGAAGAAAGGATGCAAGGAGGTCAGGTTATAGAAACAACTGACTAATTCAAAGCTCAAAGGCAAAGGAATTATAATTTACAAATTGGGGGATCAGAAGTAGAGGCCCTGGTCAAAGACAAGTAAGTTGAATAGACATAGATCGATAATCAATCAAGGCTTGATTTTTCGAACACCAGCGCATGTCCGGGGTGACATATGGGCCGAAGGGAAGAATTCTAGTTCTGAAGGGAAGAATTCTAGTTCTGATTGAAGATTGTGAGCATTCACAAACACATCGAATCAAATGCTCAAAATTATGATGACAAAGGTTGCTAAAGAACATTGCTAGACATATGGAAGTAACCATAATGTAAGCAGACAAGTATTTGCAGAGCAATAGTTGGAGAGGATTATCGGAAGATCGGATAGTATTCCAAAGTATCTTGTCAATCACTTGATCAACTAGGAATGAACAAATCCTCGAAAAGTGTGAGGAATTATTCATAGGGTATTCATGCGGCAAGGAACTGTAGGGCGGTAAGCATAAAGGATTATCAGAACATCGAAGAGTATTTCCTGACATCTTGTAATAACAAGAGCAACTAGGGATGAAGGTATGAACGACAATGTAGGTAGTTACTCATAAGGATTTATCAGTGGTAGGGATCACAACGGCGAAGGGCACAAGGGTCTAGGAAAAATATCGGGGAGTATCTTCAGAATCTTCTGGTGCACCAAGCAATCATCTGGAGTGAGGGCTTAGGGAGTCCTGGATCAGGGGGGTATTCGGACAGCCGGACTATGTACTTTGGCCGGACTGATGGACCGTCAAGATACAAGACTCAAGACTTCGTCCCGTGTCCGGGTGGGACTCTCCTTTGCGTGGAAGACAAGCTTGGCGATCCGGATATTAGATCTCCTTCTTTGTAACCGACTCTGTGTAAACCCTAGCCCCCTCCGGTGTTTATATAAACCGGAGGGTTTGGTCTGTAGAGGGACAATCATAATCATCATAGGCTAGCTTCTAGGGTTTAGCCTCTATGATCTCGTGGTAGATCAATCTCTTGTAATACTCATATCATCAAGATCAATGAAGCAGGAAGTAGGGTTTTACCTCCATCGAGAGGGCCCGAACCTGGGTAAAACATCGTGTCCCTTGCCTCCTATTACCATTAGCCTTAAACGCACAGATTAGGACCCTCTACCCGAGATCCGCCGGTTTTGACACCGACATTGGTGCTTTCATTGAGAGTTCCTCTTTGTCGTCGCTGCAAGGCTCGATGGCTCCTTCAATCATCAACAACAATGCGATCCAGGGTGAGACTTTTCTCCCCGGACAGATCTTCATGTTCGGCGGCTTTGCACTGCGGGCCAATTCGCTTGGCCATCTGGAGCAGATCGACGACTACGCCCCTGGCCATCAAGCCAGGTTCGAAAACTTGAACTACATGGCTGATATCCGCGGAGATCGATCTTCGACGAATTCGGGCCAACGCCAGGAGCACTGAACAGTCACGATGAGCACGACCTAGACCTGCTGTCGGACAATACTCGGGATATCGCACCTACAGGAGCTCCGGACCTAAATCCAGGGCAGATTGCGACGTCCAAGGACGGGTGGATGGACCCCACCCCGGAGGCCGCACACTCATCGGCGGTAGAGCCGAACACAGACTCCACCCCAAGGAAGCCTGTTTCATCAGACCCCCGGACTCGTGTCTGGCTATAGGTTCCAGACCGCGCGCCCCCGAGCCCGCCGAATCTAGTTGGGCTCCGGTAATGGAGTCACCGCTGCGGATATCTTCCAGCACTCGCCCTTTGGCAACATGCTGAACTCATTTAGGTCTCTTTCTCTCTGTCAGGAGACCCCAGGCCGAACTATGTCCGGCTCGAGTGGGAAGCAGACGATGAGGAAATTCGTTGCCCACCCACCACCCACTTCATTGCCACTGTCGATGATTTGACCGACGTGCTTGACTTCGACTCTGAAGACATCGACGGTGTGGACGACGGTGTAGAAGAAGAACAAGAACCACCGCCCGCGGGGTGCTGGACAGCCACCTCTTCGTATGATATATATATATGGTGGACACTCCCAAAGAAACCAATGGCGATGAGGCAAGGGAGTATAGCCCCTCAAGGAAGAGGCAAAGTATGGGCATCACCAGCGCCGCTCCAAGCCCCGCCAAAACAATACTGGCACAGGAGTAAAAAACAATCCGGATGGTGCCGAAGATGAATACAATCCCGATAAGCTTGCCTTCAAGCAGGCCGGACAGGCGACAGACGGATACTTGGAGGAGGACAACTACATGCCCCCTCCGAAGACGAGGTGAGCCTCGGCGATGATGAATTTGCTGTGCCTGAGGATCCCGCAGAGCAAGTTTGCTTTAAGCGACGGCTTATGGCCACGGCGAAAATCCTGAAAAAGAAGGAACAACAGCTCAAGGCTGACCAAGATTTGCTCACAGACAGATGGACCAAGGTCTTGGCAACTGAGGAATATGGATTCGACCACCCCGCCAATGGGTACAGAAAGCACAATTCGCTACCTCCACCTAAGAAGGAGGTCCTAAAGCCCACACCCCGACGCCAATACACCATGGTCCGGGGCAATATGCAGGAAACGCGAGGCAGCATCCATAAACCTCGACGCAACAGACATAAGCGTCACAAAAATAATGATGACAACCAAGACAAGGGAGTTTGTGCCGAATTCTGCGGCCCCCAGTCCGGTCAGCGGAAAAAGAACAGCTCAGGCCCATCCGGCCCGGGCAGCATACTGGACCAACCATGTCAAATTCATGGTACCCCCAGAATGGTGGCCAAGCATACCAATAGAGAATGCCGGATCCTCAAAACAAAACGGTCGGTCGTGCGCTGGAAACAATGAAAGGAGGTCTCAAACAACGAGAAGCCCAGACCACCAAACATGGCAAGGTCAAAGGAAGATCCTCCGCAGTACAAAAATACGGCCGATCATCTCCGGACAACATCAACCATAGCAATTTAATTGCACTTACCATCGACCCAATAGTTTGTGGGTTCCATCTCACACGAGCCGCTATGGGCATAAACATCAGCCCAAACTCGCTGCGCCAGGACAAAATTCGCCAGATAGGTATTGACCGCTGGAGGATCAAACCCATTAATAACATCTTCTAAAAGATCCGGTGCAAAGGCCAAGTTTTACAGGCCCACCACCCTGGAGGTTGTCTTCGGATCACCAAAAAATACCATGCCGAAGAATAAGTCTTCGGCATTGCCCCTGTCGGTGTCAAAACCGGCGGATCTCGGGTAGGGGGTCCCGAACTGTGCGTCTAGGCGGATGGTAACAGGAGACAAGGGACACGATGTTTTTACCCAGGTTCGGGCCCTCTCGATGGAGGTAAAACCCTACTCCTGCTTGATTGATATTGATGATATGGGTAGTACAAGAGTGGATCTACCACGAGATCAAGGAGGCTAAACCCTAGAAGCTAGCCTATGGTATGATTGTTGTAATGGTTGTTGTGTCCTACGGACTAAAACCCTCCGGTTTATATAGACACCGGAGAGGGCTAGGGTTACAAAGAGTCGGTTACAATGGTAGGAGATCTACATATCCGTATCGCTAAGCTTGCCTTCCACGCCAAGGAAAGTCCCATCCGGACACGGGACGGAGTCTTCAATCTTGTATCTTCATAGTCTTGGAGTCCGGCGGACGATGATAGTCTGGCTGTCCGGACACCCCTAGTCCAGGACTCCCTCAGTAGCCCCTGAACCTGGCTTCAATGACGATGATAGTCCGGCGCGCATAATGTTCGGCATTGCAAGGCGGGTTCCTCCTCCGAATAATCCATAGAAGATTGTGAACACCAGGATAGTGTCCGGCTCTTCAAAATAAATTCCACATTCCACCGTAGAGAGAATATTATGTACACAAGTTCAATCTGCTGACGTATCTTGTAGCGTGACGTCACGCTACTACCAAGCCTTTACTCGAATTGTTTTTATTGTTCCGCCTCAGCGCGTTTAGTGAAGCGGTTTCCTTGGCACGTCTTGTCAAAGCAGAGATCGTGTCCCCTTATTCCGGGATTCTCATCAATACGGACGTGGGTAACCCAACCGTGCCATTGATGGTGGTGCTTGGGAGATAAGCGAGTTTTACTAGGCCGGTGGGGACGCATAATCTTCGTCCACCTATATATAAGGGGATAAGGATCCACCTTTTCACCTACGCCTTCTTCCTTCTTTGCTTATCCATCTCCGCGCACTCTTGAGCTCCAGCGCCCAAGTTCATGCGTCTCGCCTCGACCTTCTCCGACCATGTCCGGAGCGGGAGGCAAATGGCTGGCCTCCACCATTAAGGAGGAGCACATCGAAAAGCTGCGCGCGGCCGGATACCTCTCCAGCGACATCGCACACCGGCTGCCTGATAAGGGGCAGCTCATCCCCACCCCCAGGCCCCATGAGAGGGTCGTTTTCCTTCCCCACTTCCTCCGCGGACTGGGCTTTCCACTTCACCCTTTTGTCCGGGGGCTCATGTTCTACTACGGCCTAGATTTCCATGATCTGGCGCCGAACTTCATCCTCAACATCTCAGCGTTTATCGTCGTGTGTGAGGCCTTCCTCTGCATCCAGCCCCACTTCGGCTTGTGGCTCAAGACCTTCAATGTCAAGCCGAAGGTAGTGAAGGGCACTCAAGTGGAGTGCGGAGGTGCTATGTTGGGCAAGATGCCCAACGTCCTTTGGTTCGAAGGGGCCTTGGTGGAATCCGTCAAGGGGTGGCAATCGGGGTGGTTCTATATCACCGAGCCGCGCGACCCTACGTGGGCGGCGGCCCCCGAGTTCAGATCTGGTATCCCTTCGCAGCTCACCTCCTGGAAAGAGAAGGGCTTGCTATGGGGTAATTCGGAGGAGCTAACGGGACTCCAAGCCTGTATCCAGAAGCTGGTGAGCAAGAAGCTCAGGCTGGTCAACGTGGTCCAAGTCATGCTCATCCACCGGATTCTCCCTTGCCAACAACGGGCGTTTAATTTGTGGGAGTTCAATCCGGCACAGCACCAGCCATTGAGCGGGCTCTTCGACACGACGTACGAAGGCGCCTAGAGGGTGCTGTTTAAGGGCGCCGGGGCTCCCGCATCCGCCACTGAAGATCGCGGATTCCGCTCGCAGCGACCAGCTGACGAGGTAAGTGATTCTACCCCTTTACGGGACACTTGTTTTCAATAGTTTGACCCTATGTGGGTTTCAATCTTCCTTTTCCTTTGACAGGACTGGATGAAGAAGGCCAAGAAGATCATCTGCCCGGCTCCCATGCCAGAAAACCCAGTAGACGCCCGTCTAGTGGGGCTGCTAGTTCCGGCACCACACGTGGTGCCGGAGAAGAAGGCCAAGAAGGAGGCCACGGGTACTCGAAAGAGTTCCCGTTTTCAGGTGTCCGACGACTCCGAGGCGGACTCCTCCCCCGAAGACGAGGAGGAGAAAGAGGACTCTCTCCCAGAGGAGGGAGAGAGAAAGAGGAAGGCCTCCCCAATGGGGGAGGCCGAAGGGTCCAAGAGGGGAAGAACTATTCCCCCGGACAGCTCCGCCAACACCAATGTTGGCGATGAAGAGTGGCCCTCAAGGGCCAGGCCTCCGGCGAGATCGTAAGTATCCGGATTCCTGAATGATTCATAATTTCTTATGTGTCGCGTAGTGTCCTTCTAATGCCGCATACTTCCTACAATCCGGCCGACGATGATCTCCCCGCTTCGTCGAGTGGGTCGTTGGCTCCGTCGGATGTGGATTCCATCCGGACTGCCTCCACCCCTCGCGCCGCTGAGGACGCCGAGGTGGGATCCCAGGAAGGGACCCATCAGGAGGAGGCTCCGGAGGCGCCGCAAGGCAGCCTCCCGGACTTTGCGCCGGACTCCACGCCGGAACCCGCAGTGGTTCCGGAGTCCGGCAGGCGGCCCCTTCGCAAGAAGGGCAAGACCATGACGCTTGCGGCCCCCGTCCAACCGAAGGCGCTGGACAACTTGTTGGAGGCGCTCAAAGGCGCTTCCATCGAGGAAGAACACCGCACTATCATGAGTGCGGTGATTCAGAAGGTTCAGCTCGCCAAGAGCAGGCTGACCGAAGCCTGCAGCAGCCTTCTAACCGCTTTGAGGTAAGAAGTTAAAAATTATGTTATTTAATACCGCATAGATAGTAGCCCCTGATGCTCGGTTCGGTGTTCGGAAAGAAAAGCCGGACTGAGGATCTAAAAAGATATACGCAGGGTTGCTAAAAATTATGTCAATATGGGTTTGCAGGCAACGCTGCGGACCTCTGCTGCACTGACTGCGGAGGTCGGTGCATTAAAGCAAGATCTCGAGCGGTCCGAGCAAGAGCTCGGCCATGCCAAGAAGCAGCTCGAGGACAGAGAAGGTGAGTAACACCACTTTGAATATTTACCTTACAGAAAAGGATTTAGGTTGCAATAAAAATAACAAGGATAACGTGGGTACTGCAGGGGCCATGAACGAGGTGGCGGCCCTGAAGGAGGCCCTATCCGCGGCCGAATGCAATGCGGCCGCGGAACGAACGGAGCGAGAGAAGCAGGAGGCGCGGGTGGCGGAAGTGCGGCAAGAGCTCCAGGTCTCATGGAAAAGCATGAGAGTTTGGAGCGTGACTCGAAGACTCGAGAGTCCGAGCTTGCCTCGGCTCTCGAAAGTGCCAAGGCCTCCAAGGCCGAGGCCCATAAGGCCCTTCAGGAGGTTGAGGATGTGAAGAAAATAGCAGCGGGTAAGGCATTTTTCATGCAAAGCAAGCATGTTAATGTAAACTACCTGACACTTACCCGAATTCGGAGCTCTCCAGGGGCGTTTGCAGATCTGCCTTGCAGTGTATCCGATGCCGCTGCATTCTACCATGGCGAGGAGGGGAGCTCAACGGAGAAGGTCTTCTTGTCTCAGTACGCTGAGGCCGGCCATCCGGTGCCCCCTAGCGACCAGCTGAAGCAGCTGGTCGAGCTCCACAAGGTAACTGAGCAGGCCATGAAGGGCCTCATAATCCGGCTGTGGTCTGGAGAGGCCATGCCTGGGAGCTACTTCAGCCTCATGCGGCAGCTGGTGGATGCGTGCTCCTGGGTGGAGGTCATCAAGCGCTTCGCCTGTATTGAAGGTGCTCATCGGGCCCTTGCCCGCGCAAAGGTGCACTGGGGCAGGCTGGATGCGGAGAAGCTTATCACTGACGCGCCGCCAGCGGGCAAGGAGTATCGTACGCCCGAGGTGTACTATAAGACTATCCTGAAGGGTGCCCGCAAGATTGCGATGAGTGCCCCAGTGATGTAATTATTGAGTAGACTCCCAATGTATTATCCTGTGCGCTGAAAACTTTGTTCATATGCACTAAGCAACGCTTGTTTAATTTAAAATATTACCTTCTGTGCAGCCGTTTATAAAATCTGAGAGATGGCAAGTCGTCGGCTTCAGCCCCCAAGCCACGAGTGCTGGGGTGTTCGGGATAAACTTGAGCACTCTTGTTCCCATTTTTGGGTCCATCTAGGGAGGCGCTCAACACAACGAACAAGCCAACCGGACTTATAATGCTTGAACACTCTCACTTAGCCATAGAATTATATAATTTTGAATTTCGACGAAGCCCCTAGTATTCGGAAGACCGAGTTCGGGGCACTATCCACGCCTTGGCCGGACATTATCCGGTTCTTCGCTTGAAGCGGCATAAGTCTTTAGGGACTCGAAAAGACCTCTCGAACAGCGACCAGTCTCTCGCCTTATCATGACAGTCAGTTTTAGCTTTCTCCACTGAGGCGCTCGCCCAGCTCAACCGGGGCGCAATCGCAGTGGTTCTCCCAGTGCCACCTTAGCCGACAGAACGGAACGTAAGGTACCAAAACGTGGGAGCCGGGCAAACCCAACTATTGACCCAAGACATGATTTGGAGCCGATTCATATAATGCTATAAGTTCGGGGTGCCGCACTTGTGAAAGTGTTCGGACTTATCACACCATAATGCGGGGAACATAAGCCCCTGGTGTATTCGGCCGTACCAAAATATACGGGTGCAAGATGTCATTAGTGAACATATATGTAAAGTAATGCAATTACAGGCAAAAAGTGCTGCATTATTTATTCAAGTAATTCTGCTATGAGTGCGGAATGATACAAATAGTGCGGTAAGCAAGGGATTGGACTAATTAAACATGTCCCCCTCCAGGGGTGGGCTGCGAACTGGTGTATATAATCAAATTTAATGCTCGTAATGGAGACCACCTGAGTGTTCGTCGCAGCCTTTTTCCCTCCTTGGCTGTTGCATCGTGAGTTCGGCGGGTTCGCCGCCGGACAGGGCCTCTGGTGAACGGGGTCCTGTGTATACAAAGAAGGAAAATAAAAAATAAAAAAGAGCGACACAATTGTGAGCCCCTGGTGTGGTCGAGCCGCACTCTGGGTCTGTTGTGGTCGTGCCCCTCCCCCTAGGCCCATGGTATCTCTAGAGCGTAATGATGTACGCGGAGGGTTGGTCTTGCAATCATGCGAGGGCTGGGGTTGGGGCCGCATTGCTACGCGTGCTCGGAATGTGCCAGGTAGTCTTGGTTGATGTTGCTCCGGGCGCGTTTGGCCGTGTCCGGCCGTTTAACGGCCGGACTCGATAATTGCCTTAGAAGGCTGCTCCGTACTTCTACCGCGAGAGCCGCTGTATGTTCCTCCGTTCGGAGGGAGCGTTCCGTATTTCCGTTGACCGTGATGACTCCACGAGGGCCTGGCATCTTGAGCTTGAGGTATGCGTAATGCGGCACCGCGTTGAACTTTGCGAACGCGGTTCGTCCGAGCAGAGCGTGATAGCCGCTGCGGAACGGGACTATGTCGAAGATTAACTCCTCGCTCCGGAAATTATCCGGGGATCCGAAGACCACTTCCAGTGTGACTGAGCCTGTACAATTGGCCTCAACACCTGGTATGATGCCTTTGAAGGTCGTCTTTGTAGGTTTAATCCTTGAGGGGTCTATGCCCATCTTGCGCACTATTTCCTGATAAAGCAGGTTCAGGCTACTGCCGCCGTCCATCAGGACTCTTGTGAGGTGAAATCCGTCGACGATTGGGTCTAAAACCAATGCGGCGAATCTGCCATGGCGGATACTGGTCGGATGGTCTCTTCGATCGAAAGTGATTGGGCAAGAGGACCATGGATTGAACTTAGGGGCGACTGGCTCCATCGCATATACGTCCCTTAGTGCACGCTTCCGTTCCCTCTTGGGTATGTGGGTTGCGTATATCATGTTTACCGTCCGCACTTGTGGGGGGAAACCCTTCTGTCCTCTACTGTTCGGTGGCCGGGTCTCCTCCTCGTCGTCGCTATGCAACCCCTTGTCATTGTTTTCGGCAATTAACTTGCCAGCCTGCTTAAATACCCAACAATCTCCGTTGGTGTGGTTAGCTGGTTTTTCAGGGGTGCCATGTATTTGGCATGAGCGGTCGAGTATTCGGTCCAAATTGGACGGACCCGGAGTGGTTCTTTTGAATGGCTTCTTCCGCTGACCGGGTTTAGAGCCTCGGAATCCGGCGTTGACCGCCGTATCCTCCTTGTCGTCGCTGTTAACACGGTGTTTATTTTTGCTTCGATGCGACCTACCATTGTGGTCCTTAGTATCCGGACTACCAGCATTTTTGCTGAGGTTGTTGCTGCGAGCTAGCCAGCTATCCTCTCCCGCACAGAAGCGGGTCATTAATGATGTGAGGGCTGCCATGGATTTCGGCTTTTCCTGTCCTAGGTGCCAGGATAGCCACTCGTCGCGGATGTTATGTTTGAAGGCTGTGAGGGCCTCTGCATCCGGACAGTCAACGATTTGATTTTTCTTTGTTAAGAACCGTGTCCAGAATTGCCTCGCCGATTCGTCTGGCTGCTGGATTATGTGGCTTAGTCATCGGCATCTGGTGGTCGCACATATGTGCCCTGGAAGTTGTCAAGGAATGCGGATTCCAGGTCCTCCCAACACCCAATTGACTCTGCGGGCAGGCTGTTAAGCCAATGCCGAGCTGGTCCTTTAAGCTTGAGCGGGAGATATTTGCTGGCGTGGAGATCGTCGCCGCGGGCCATATGGATGTGAAGGAGATAATCTTCGATCCAAACCGCGGGGTCTGTCGTGCCATCGTAGGATTCAATGTTTACGGGTTTAAACCCTTCAGGGATTTGATGATCCATTACTTCATCAGTGAAGCATAGCGGGTGTGCGGCGCCTCTGTATTGAGTAATATCACGACGTAGCTCAAGGGAGCGTTGTCTACTGTGTTCGGCCCGGCCGGAGTTGTTGTATCCGGCTCGACGGTATTCGTCGTGGGTCGTGGGGCGCCCACGTGATCCATAGATAGATCTGGATTGTCTTGCCTTACACTCCAATATATCCCGCAAGTCCGGCGCGTTCCTCGGTGGCTTCGTATTTTTCGAGCGATGCCGGGGTACGGTCTTGATGGAAGGCCTGGATGCCTCTCTGTCGCGACCACGGGGTGGTCGGTCGGCCGTATTGTGCGCTGGTGATGAAGGTATGTATTCTTCCTCCTCTAATCGGGGGAGCAACTTGCCTTTTGGGTAGCTCTTGGAGGGGCGTTCGAGTTCGTATTCTTCGGCCGCGAGGACCTCGGTCCATCGGTCGGCCAGTAGGTCTTGATCAGCTTGAAGCTGCTACTGCTTTTTCTTTAGGCTATTTGCTGTGGCCATTAGCCTGCATTTGAAACGCTCTTGTTCGACGGGATCCTCAGGCACGACGAATTCGTCGTCGTCGAGGCTTGCCTCGTCTCCGGAGGGAGGTATGTAATTATCATCCTCGACCTCTTTGTCTGCCGCTCTCTCGTGAGGGCTTGCTTCTGCATCCTCCTGCGTTGAATCTTGCAGGAGGGGATTGCCTTCGGCACTTTCTGGGGTGTTGTTATCTCCTGTGCCGGAATATCCATTCTTGCTGTGGCGGGATTTAGAGCGGCGCCGCTGACGTCGGCGCTTGGGCTGTTTCTTTAAGGAATCTGCCTCTGCTGCTTCTTCGCCATCCCCATCTTTTGGGGTGTCCACCATGTATATGTCATATGACGAGGTGGTCTTCCAGTGCCCTGTAGGCGCTGGTTCTTGTTCGTCTCCGGCATCGTCGCCCATACCGTCGATGTCTTAGGAGTCATAGTCTAGCATGTCGGTTAGATCGTCGACAGTGGCTACAAAGTGGGAGGTGGGTGGGCTTTGAATTTCTTCGTCGTCCGCATCCCAACCATCCTGGCCGTAATCCGGCCGGGGCTCTTTGGATAGCGAGAGATGCTTTAGAGAATTTAAGATGTCGCCAAAGGGTGAGTGCTGAAAGATGTCCGCGGCGGTGAACTCCATGATCGGCGCCCAATCGGATTCGATTGGCAGGGGCGTAGGAGGTTCGGAGTCCGGCAGGGAGTCCTGCACCTCGGAGTCACGAGCTTTATAAGGGACAAGGCCAGTGTTCGGCTCCATTGCTGTGGAAGTCGCAGCTCCCGAGGCGGTGTCCAGCCACCCGTCCGCGATCTGCACGGTCGGCTCCGGACTATGGGTCGGAGCGGATTTGTGTGCGGCCTCCGAAGTACTGTCCGGCGGCAGAGTTAGATCATGCCCATCGCGACATTGCGGCATGCTCAGCTGCAGATCGGATCCATCGAAGATCAAGTCTCCGGGGATGTCCGCCGTGAAGTTTAGGCTTCCAAATCTGACCTGACGGCCAGGGGCGTAGCTTTCAATCTGCTCCAGATGGCCAAGCGAATTAGCCCGCAGTGCGAAGCCGCCGAATACGAAGATCTGTCCGGGGAGAAAAGTCTCGCCCTGGGCGGCGTTGTTGTTGATTGAATAAGCCATCAAGCCTATTGGTGATGACACAGAGGAACTCTCAATGAAAGCACCAATGTGGGTGTCAAATCCGGCGGATCTCGGGTAGGGGGTCCCGAACTGTGCGTCTAGGCGGATGGTAACAGGAGACAAGGGACACGATGTTTTTACCCAGGTTCGGGCCCTCTCGATGGAGGTAAAACCCTACTCCTGCTTATTGATATTGATGATATGGGTAGTACAAGAGTGGATCTACCACGAGATCAAGGAGGCTAAACCCTAGAATCTAGCCTATGGTATGATTGTTGTGTCCTACGGACTAAAACCCTCCGGTTTATATAGACACCGGAGAGGGCTAGGGTTACACAGAGTCGGTTACAATGGTAGGAGATCTACATATCCGTATCGCCAAGCTTGCCTTCCGCGCCAAGGAAAGTCCCATCCGGACACGGGACGGAGTCTTCAATCTTGTATCTTCGTAGTCTTGGAGTCCGGCAGACGATGGTAGTCCGGCTATCCGGACACCCCCTAGTCCAGGACTCCCTCAGTCCCCTTATACAGTAACTATCATATACTATCGGATGAACCGCATTGGCTAGACTCAACGTAGTACAACATCAGGCCAAACCCACGTGACATGGTCGCAATTATGGGCAAGGACGAACTCCACCCTAAGAGTGGAAATTATAGCACCGCTGAGATAGCGAGTTGTGCCTGTTTGTCAAACTTTGATTCGGCAGCCAACCACCTGGACACCAATAGAGGAGTCCGAGCTACTTTACGACATGATAGCCTGGCTCGACCAGGCCCCGATCAGGCACCCGCGGTTCAACCACCATATGACATGCAACTGCCTCTAAGCATTTGTCTTTACAGATTGACTTTTGCGTAGAACAGGACTGGCGACATGGAATCAGCTCGGACGCACAAGGCGGGAACACATAAGTACCCCCCAAGGAGACAGTCCGGATACACTTCGGATTCGCACACAGCCTCCTCTAGTCCGGCACGACAGGTTCCGCCAGCACACCTCTTTTCATAAGCATAAACCGTACTCATACGCATAGACGTGTCACTCTACTACAATACGTAGACTTAAATAACACTTACCGGCCGTTGTTCCTCATTGACGCTTTTTTCGTCATAACGGCACCCGGACATAGTGTCATGCCCCACTATGCCAGGGTCTTCATAGTACTCATAATATGGCAACAAAGTCCGGCCACCTTCTCGGTCGCTCGGCACCCCGAACTTATAGCACTATATGAATCAGCTCCGAATCATGTATTGGGTTAGTTGGGTTTGCCCGGCTCCCATGTTTTGGTACCTTATGTTCCGCTCCATCGGCTAAGGTAGCGCTGGGAGAACTACTGTGATTGTGTTCTAGTTCTTCCGGACGAGCACCTCAGTAGAGAAAGCCGAAAACTGACTGTCATGATAAGGCAAGAGCTGGTCAGCTGTTTGAGAGGTTGTAAAATCTTTAAAGATTAATTCCGCATAATGCCATAACAAATGCAGAGTGCGACGAATCGGTCTTCTGATCAGGCGCCGTTAGAGCCCCTCGTACGGTCTTCCGAACACCAGGGGCTGCGCCTACCATACTCGAATTCCTATGGCTAAGTGAGAGTGATAAAGCCCTATAGTCTGATTGCCTGGTTCGCGGTGATGAACACCTCCTTAAAGGACCCAACAATGGGATAAAGAGTGTTCAGGTATGTCCCGAACACCTCCATACTTCTTACGTGGGGGCAGAAGCCAACGATTGGCGAACTCTCAGGATTTACACATACTAAACGGCCGCACAGGAAGAAAAAACTTTCATATAACAGGCAATAAATAATAACAGTGCCAGTATCCCGCATTACAAAGGACGACATGACTGCCTTCAGGGAAATATAGTGTCTTTGGTACACTGTTCCGCCACAAGGCAGGCTCCTTTCAGGACACCCTCATAATACAATTCGGGCTTGCGATGCTCCTTACCCTCCGGTGGTCCCTCAGTCATCAGCTTTTCAGCATCAAGCTTCCCCAAGTGCACCTTCGCGCGGGCAAATGCCATGCGCGCACCCTCTATGCAGACCGATCGCTTAATGACTTCGAGCCGAGGGAAAGCACCAACAATCCACTTCACGAGTCCAAAGTAACTGCTTGGAATTGGCTCAGTGGGCCACAGCCGGACAACTAACTCCTTCATGGCTAGTTCGGCCGCCTGGTGGAGTTCGACCAGCTGCTTCAGCTGATCGATAAAGGGCACTGGATAATTCGGCGCCAAATACTGCGACCAGAAATGCTTCTCCGCGGACTTCTTCTCTTCAGTCTAATAGAATTGGGCAGCATCAGATATGCTACATGGCAGGTCCGCAAATGCTCGTGGAGAAACAAGAACTCAGTTTGTCGCTTAGAGTTCTCCTATTACTACACAAAAATTGCTTTGAGTAAATAAAAGACTTACAAGCCGCAACCATCCGCGCTTCCTGAATGTCCTTCAAAGCATCTTGGGCTTCCTCCCGAGCATCATTTGCATCTTGGAGAGCTTGGGCGAGTTCGGATTCTTTACTTGCTAGACTCTGCTCCAAATTCTCGCTTTTCTTCACAACCTCCTGAAGCTCTCGTTCAGCTTCAATGACCCTGGCCTCGTGCTTCTCACGAAGAGCCTGCTCCGCGGCGGCCTTCCTGTCGGCTTCAGCCACAACCTTCTTCAATGCCTCAATTTTGGCATTTGCTCCTAGAGCACACAATACAAGTATTTTCATCAGGCACAACTACTCATTTGCGCTTAACTTGTCAAAAGGTTTCGATATACCTTGCTTGTCCTCCAACTGCTTCTTCATTCAGCCAAGTTCTTCCTCGGCCTGTTCCAGACTCTGCTTTAGTCCGGACACCTCCGCAGTACGAGAGGCATTCATTGCTACAGACACCTATTTTCAAACAAAGAGATATATGTCATCAACCGAGTCTCATGCGAAGTGGAATTTTGATCCCCTGTCCGGTTCCCTCTTTCTTTCACCGGACAGTGCATCACGGGCTACCCGTCACACTATGACAATCTTCAAAGGTTTCTAAAAACATACCTCAAAGCCTTTTATAAGGATAAGGCAGGATTCATTCAGTCCGCTCTCAGCAGACTGAATATTTTCAATCACCGCACCCATGAGGGCGCGATGTTCATCGACGATGGACGCATTCTTTAGCACCGTCGATAGGCCGCCTTGCAGCTCTGCTTGGACAGAGGTTGCTGGCAGAGCGGGCTTGCCTTCCTCCATTAAGGGGGGCTGCTCACCCGATCCTGGAACTTTAAAGGTCTCCGGGACTGAGTCCGGCTGCGGGCCAGATCTAAGATCGCCCCCGCCGTCGACGTCTATGGGAACCATCGCTCCCATGTATCCGGCCCCAGAGGTGTGCCCTCCTTGGTCTGGGCCCTGCTGGGACGACACCTCGGTGTCACGCCCAGGCTTCGGGGAAGGGGCCTCCGGAGGCGTCTCGCTCTCGAGGGCATCTTAGCTCAACGAATCCTCCGAGGAGGACTGTTCGGCGCGAGACCTCGCCGGGTTGCACAAAGTAGGGTGCGGGTTAAAATATTGCACCGTAGTAATCCTGGGCGCTTAGGCGTATTCGGATTTCGTGCACTCACGATTTTACCAGGGGCTGGGCCCTAGGATCCCACTCCGGGCTGCTATTGGCAGGCGTGGTGGACGCCTTTGGGTGGGAACTCTTTCTCCTCTTCGGCGATTCGGCCTCCAAGGATGAGGAGGCCGTCCTTTTCTTTCCTCACCCCGTGGAGGACTCGTCTTCCTCCTCCTCCTCTTCGTCTTCAGAGGAAGGATGGTCGCTGGAGTCTTCGGATTTTGTGTCCGAAGCACCATGGCGACGGAGGCTGCTCCGGGTGTCCTTGCCCTTCTTGGAGGCCTCTTTCTTCGGCGCCTCGTAAGGTGCCGGGACCAGCGTCTTCGTCAGAAGAGGTCCTGCCGGTTCCTCCGTCAGCGGGGCCGGATAGTGTATCCGCCCCACCTTCTTCGTCCATTCCTGGGATGATTGCAGAAAGCATGATAAAGCATCTCCGCCGGGACACGCCAGCTAAACATGGATAGACAGAACATAAGCAATGACTTACCAGACTTGCAGAGTGGGACAGTTGATGCCCGCGGTCCTCGGCGGGGCCCGACCACGATTTTCCGGACTTGAAAATCACCTTCCAGATGTCCTTGTGTTAGGAGCCGTAGAGCTCCCGTAGGGTCTGGTGCTCGGTTGGGTCGTACTCCCACAAATTGCAGGCTCGGTGCTGGCAAGGGAGAACGGGGCGAACTATCATCACCTAGACTACATTGACGAGTTTGACATCCTTGTCTACCATGCTCTGGACGCGTGTTTGGAGCACTAACATCTTGTTGGATGAGGACCAGTTCAGGCCCTTCTTGGGCCAGGACGTAAGCCGCAGGGGGGCTCCGGATCTGAATTCAGGAGCAGTGGCCCACGTTTTACCCCGTGGCTTGGTGATACAGAACCACTGCCGCTGCCACTCCTTGACGGAATCATTGAAGGTGCCCATCGGCCATGTGACCTTGGGCATCTTGCTCACCATGGCGCCACCGCACTCTGCGTGCTCGCCATTCACCATCTTGGGCTTCACATTGAAGATCTTCAGCCATAAGCCGAAGTGGGGCGAAATACGGAGGAAGGCCTCACACACGACGATAAACGTCGAGATGTTAAGGAAAGAATTAGGGGACATGTCATGAAAATCAATCCCGTAATAATACATGATGCCGCGTACAAATGGGTGAAGGGGAAACCCGAGCCCGCGGACAAAATGAGGAAGAAACACGACCCTCTCGTGGGGCTCCGGAGTGGGGACGATCTGTCCCGCCGTCGCAAGACGGTGGCCGATTTTCTTGGCCAGATACCCGGCCTCTGGGAGCTTTTTGATATCCTTCTCCCGGACGGTAGAGGCCATCCATTTTCCTCCTGCTCCGAATCTGGACATCTTCGGAGAACCTCTCTTCGGTGGAGAAGACGAGTGCTTGGGCGCTAGGGCTCGAGCAAAGGGGAATGGACGAGTGGAAGCAAGAGGCGTGGGTAAAGAGGAAAAGACCTTATCTCTTTATAGAGGCGGTAAAAGCTTTTGCGCCTCCCCACTTCCCTAGTGGAACCCGCTTGTTCCCCACTCGCTGCGATTGGGCTACCCGTGCCCGTATTAATGAAAGCCCCGCGATAAGGGGAACATGATCTCTTCTTTGACGAAACGTGCCCGGGAAACCGCCTCGCAATATGTGCGGTGGTTGGTTGTGAAAATATGGTTCAATAATGACTCGACCATGGCGCTATGTCATGTTATCTAAAGATGTCAGCGGATTATATTTGTGGAATATCGTTCTCTCCATGATGGCATGTGAAGATCGTCTTGCAGATCCGAACATGATTTAAGTGTTCGGTAATTACTTTGGGGTATTCGGAGATGGAACCCGCCTTGCAATGCTGAAGACAAACTGCGCGCCGGACTCATCATCATTGAAGCCTGGTTCAGGGGCTACTGAGGGAGTCCTGGATCAGGGGGTATCCGGACAGCCGGACTATATACTTTGGCCGGATTGATGGACCGTGAAGATACAAGACTCAAGACTTCGTCCCGTGTCCGTGTGGGACTCTCCTTTGCATGGAAGACAAGCTTGGCGATCCGGATATTAGATCTGCTTTTTTGTAACCGACTCTGTGTAAACCCTAGCCCCCTCTGGTGTCTATATAAACCGGAGGGTTTGGTCCGTAGAGGGACAATCATAATCATCATAGGCTAGCTTCTAGGGTTTAGCCTTTACGATCTCGTGGTAGATCAACTCTTGTAATACTCATATCATCAAGATCAATCAAGCAGGAAGTAGGGTTTTACCTCCATCGAGAGGGCTCGAACCTGGGTAAAATATCGTGTCCCTTGCCTCCTGTTACCATTAGCCTTAGACGCACAGATCGGGACCCCCTACTCGAGATCCGCCGGTTTTGACACTGACAAGGGGCTCTCCGGGAGAAAGTATTTACGAGAACCTAGAGTTAGAGTTAGCAAAATAATTTAACCCGAATAAAAGAGAGATCATATTCACACAATATAGACAAGGAGTAAAAGATCCTAATACCACCCAATGGCGACGTGGGCCCGTAAGCCACACAGCCATGTTAAAAAATAGTTTTCAAAGACTAGACTCAACTTCAACCAAGGAGTTGGAAAGGGGGTTCCTACAGGTAGTCGGCTCTAATACCAGCTTGTGATGCCCCCGATTTAATCGTACACTAATCATACACGCGAATGTGTACGATCAAGATCAGGGACTCATGGGAAGATATCACAACACAACTCTAGACATAAATAAAACAATACAAGCTTTATATTACAAGCTAGGGGCCTCAAGGGCTCGAATATAAGCTCGATACACAAGAGTCAGCGAAAGCAACCATATCTGAGTACAAACATAAGTTAGACAAGACTTCCTTAAGAAGGCTAGCAGAAAAGCAACAACGATCAAAGAGGCAAGGCCTCCTGCCTGGGACCTCCTAACTACTCCTGGTCGTCGGTGGTGGCATCTGGCTCTAGGGATCCACCATCTGGTTGCATCAACCAGAAATAAGAAAGAAAGGGGAAAGGTGGGTAGCAAAGCAACCGTGAGTACTCATCCAAAGTACTCGCAAGCATAAAATCTATACTAAGTATGCATTGGTATCAAATGGAAGGTTTGTATCTGTGGACTGAACTGCAGAATGCCAGGATAGAGGGGGAAGGCCTAGCCTATCGAAGACTAGCATCTTCAAGCAGCTCCGAGCATCTTGCAGCAAGTTGAAGAGTATAGAATAGCAGTTTATAATTATCAAACATGTTGAAACATTAATGTCCAGGGATTCTTCCTCGACTCCCTGCGAGAAAGCAATCTCGGAGCCACATATCCTTCACATATCTCAAGTATCCATTTCTAGTTATAATAGATCAGGATATAAGTCTGAACGTCCATTACTGTGGACACGACTATTAATAGAAATATTCCCTGCAAGGGTGCACCACGTTACCCAACACGCTTGATTACTCTGGCCGGACACACTTTTGTGGGTCAATGCCCAGCCTCGGAAGATCAACACGTCGTAGCCCTACCTAAGCTCAGCAAAGAGGTCCCCGCCGTTCTACATTCTAAGCACACCGGGGTCTTGGGACCATCGCCCGTTGCACTCTGGGTCGTTGCGAGCAGAGTGGACACCAGCACCAGCCGAGGCTTTGTCAGATGTCCACTCAGTGACGGGCATGAACGTCCTTCCTAGAACTTGAACTTGAATCATCCAACACTCCTCTTCTGGTAAAGTGGCAATGTAGGTCCCTGTGAAGCTTGGTACTCCGATGTTTAGGTATCTAGTAACTTCCTTCAAGTGGCGTCCAAAGGGTGTATCTTCATCCGGTTGCGTGAACTTGTTCCTTGCATCCGCCATCCTAAAGGAGTAGAAAAGATGAGGAGTCAGAAATGAGAAGAGAGAGTAGTGATCTAGGGCTTTTAGCTTAGTGGTCGTGTCCTACAGTCAGCGTGAGCTCTGATACCATCTTGTAGCGACCAGACCTCAAACAGTCTGATCTCTGTGCATCAGTGTCATCCCTGGATCGGTAATGCTGACACACACAGTACTTGAAGGATTTATGACAGAGTAGCAATCACACACTTATTACATCGAATGTCTCGAAAGAGAACTTATTACAATAAATATGGCTTAAGGCCATCTAATAACGATAACAACGGAAGGCTTGAAGATAAGCGAGTCCATCAACTCCAACAGCATCACTGAGTAGAAGATCACGACATAAGGCACCTTACTCGTCGTCTGAAAAGTCTGCAACATGAACGTTGCAGCCCGAAAACGGGTCAGCACATGGAATATGCTGGCAATGTAACACATAGAGAGTAATGAACAGAATAATGCTATCACTACATGCATATATGATTGGTGGAAAGCTCTATGGTTACAGTTTTGCATAAAGCCAATTTTTCCCTACTGCAAAGGAACAAATTTATTTAACTATCATGGTGGTTGTTAAACATTGAGAAGGTTCCTCCAACTCAATCCCAACTAAGCATCATCATTAACCCAACAAAATTAAATTAAGTAACATGATGAGATTCACATGATAATCCAAGTACTAGATACTCAAAACGTCCATAACCGGGGACACGGCTAACCATGATTAGTTTATCACTCTGCAGAGGTTTGCGCACTTTTCCCCGCAAGACTCAATCTCCTCCGCTTGATTTCTCGCACTACATGGTGTTTGAGAAATAGATGATGGAGACACAGTCTTTCAGAAGCATTAACTCTCTACTCCAGGTAGACAGTACCAACCTAATCCCCTACATCTGCTAGTCTACCTCTTCAAGAGCTCACGCAACTTAATCAACTATGCTAGAACCCATAGTACTTTGCGGCTACACACAGAAGTTTCTAGCATGAATAATCTCATGAACCCGTTGAGCCTGGGTGGCGGTCCATAGGAGAATCACACGGTACCCCAGGATTTGCAAAAATACAGGCAACACTGGATTCCCCAGGTGCCTCAATCCACCTAGATGTGAATTTAAGTTGCCACCTTAAATGAACCATTAATTAACAATCTCACATCTGTCATGGATACACTCACCCAATCCATGTCTACTAGCATAGCATAGCAACATAAGCAAACGTAGAAGTAACTCCCAAAGGTTTGATAATAAAATAGGTAATAGGTACTACCTCATCTACTTCCCAAAACCCACAAATTAATCAGAACCTAATCATGCAATTGTTTGAGGATTGATCTAATGCAATAAAACTGGGTAGTAAAGGGGTATGATCAAAGTGTTACTTGCCTTGCTGATGATGCGTGAAACCTAGAGATTCGAAGTAGCAAGCGGCGCACTCCGGGTACTCTATCGCAAACAAACAAGCATACAATAAGCACTCATCCAATGCACAGGTAAAACTCAAATAAGAAATCTAACCAGAAAGTTCAACTTAAGAACTCCGGTTTGCAAAAAGAATCAAATCAAACGAAGCAACGAAACTCAAACGGCGAAAGAAACAAGCTTCGTTTACTAATCTGGACCTAAGTCAAATTTTACAGTTGCAAAAACTTGTTTGAGTTGGTTACACAAAAAGAGGGTTTCGAGACAAAACTCTAGGCGCTTGAATCGCCTGATTCCGATAGACGAGCGAAAAGTTATACTAGAACAAAAATCGGATCAGAAATCGCAATCGGGAATAATCGCGGAAAATCCGAGAAAAAGAAAAATGGACGGACAGGCTAATGAACGAACGTTCGCTGTCTGCGGCTAAAAGACGAAAACCGTTCGTTAAAATGAATGAATGAACGGGTGTTCACTAAATAAACTAAATAAAAAACCGATCTAATAAAAAAACGGATCTAGGGTTTTTTTTTTTAAAAACCAATCGATTTTCTTGGAAAAATAGAGGCGGCGGCGGATTCCGGCGAGGGCGGTGACGGTCGGCAGCGGCGGCGGGGCGGTCGGCGGTGAGGGGTGGCGGCGGCGGAGGCGAACTTCGCGGCGGCGGCTGCGGCTGCTGGCGGCGGCGGTGGCACGTGGATCGAGGGCGGCGGCGGCTAGGGTTTCGGGTGGGCTCGGGATGGCCTCCCGGCGCTTATAAAGGCCGACCGGGCCAAGTGTCCTAGTCGGACACGGCCCGGTTAGGTCGGTTCGCGTTTTTTAAATAATTTTGCGTAGAAAAACAAATAAAAGAAATACTAAACGGACTCCAAATGTCCCGAATTTTTTTCCCGTCCTCTAAAATCGAGCCGGACAAGATGAACATTTATTTGGGGCCTAAATGCAATTTTGAAAAACACACTTTTTCCTAATTCAAATAAAATAGCAATAAAACTCCGAAATAAAATCTTATTTGATTTTAATATTAAATCATCAATACTTCTTTATTTTGGGAAATTCATTTTATTCCCTCTCTCATATTTTTATAATAGAAATAATTGAAGATAAAATAATTAAAATCAAATGATCCTTCTTTCAAAATTTGAGAAAACTTAAATATGAAAATAACAAAATCCCCAACTCTCTCCGTGGGTCCTTGAGTTGTGTAGAATTTCTAGGATCGAGCCAAAATGCAATAAAATATGATATGCAATGATGATCTAATGTATAACATTCCAAATTGAAAATTTGGGATGTTACAAACCTACCCCCCTTAAGATGAATCTCGTCCTCGAGATTCGGGTTGGCTAGAAAATAGGTGAGGGTGGTCCTTCCGTAGATCTTCCTCTCGCTCCCAGGTGGCTTCATCTTCGGTATGGTGGCTCCACTAAACTTTGCAAAACTTGGTAACCTTGCTGCGGGTGACTCGGCTGGCATATTCTAGAATGTTGACTGGTTTCTCCTCATAGGTCAAATCACTATCCAACCGAATCGCTTCCAGTGGCACTGTATCTCTCAGTGGTATATCAGCCATCTCTACGTGGCACTTCTTCAACTGGGAAATGTGGAACACATCATGAACTCCTGACAATCCTTCGGGCAATCCCAACTTGTAAGCAACTTCTCCCATACGCTCCAATACTTTGTATGGTCCTACAAGATGTGGCGCTAACTTTCCCTAAACTCCAAAGCACTTAACTCCTCGAAGTGGAGATACATGAAGATAAACTCTGTCTCCGACTTCGTAAACTGTCTCCTTGCATTTCGAATCTGCATAGTTATTCTGCCTGGACTGGGCTACCTTGAGCCTATCGCGAATCAACTTCACCTTCTATTCAGACTCTTTAATCAAATCTGGCCGAAACAACTAACGGTCTCCAACTTCATCCCACAATAACGGTGTCCTGCACCTCCTTCCGTACAGAGCTTCGAAAGGGACCATCTTCAAACTGGATTGATAGTTGTTGTTGTAAGATAACTCTGCATATGGCAAATTGTCGTCCCAACTAGATCCATAATCTTGAGCACAAGCTCTCAGCATGTCCTCCAGAATCTGATTGAGTCTCTCAGTCTGTCCATCTGTTTGCGGATGAAAGGCGGTACTGAACTCTAGCCTGGTACCCAAAGTTTTGTGCAACTGATTCCAGAACCTTGAGGTAAACTGGGTTCCTCTATCTGATACAATGGTCCTCGGAACTCCATGCAGACATACGATCCTGGTCATGTATATCTTTGCCAACTTAGCACTGGTGTAAGTGGTCTTCACTGGGATGAAACGAGCTACCTTCGTCAAACGATCGACTAAAACCCATATTGAGTCATAGCCTGAACGAGTCCCGGGCAACCCCGTGATAAAATCCATGCCTAGCTTATCCCACTTCCATTCGGGTATCGGTAATGGCTGTAGCAATCCTGCTAGCTTCTGATGCTCTGCCTTCACTCTCTGACATACATCACATACTGCTACATACTCCGCAATATCCTTCTTCATTCCGGTCCACCAGAAAATGTTCTTCAAATCCAAATACATCTTGGTATTTCCTGGGTGAATCGAATAGGGCGAATCATGGGCCTCTTGTAAAATCAACTTCCTGATCTCTGGGTCATTAGGCACATAAACGCGGTCCTCAAACCATAAGGTATCGTGCTCATCCTCATGAAATCCTTTAGCTTTTCCTTTGCTCATCTTCTCCTTTATCTCGGCAATCTCCTTGTCGGTCTTCTGAGCTTCTCTGATCTTATCCATCAAAGTAGATTGAATCTCCAATGCTGCTACATAGCCTCTCGGAACTATCTCCAAACATATCTCGCGAAGATCCTCGGCTAACTCCTTCGGTAACTCTCCGGTCATGAGTGTGTTGACATGGCTCTTGCGGCTCAACGCATCGGCTACTACGTTAGCCTTTCCGGGGTGGTAATGCAATCTCATATCATAATCCTTGATGAGCTCCAACCATCTCCTTTGCCTCGGATTCATCTCCTTCTGCGTGAAAATGTACTTCAAACTCTTGTGATCCGTGTACACCTCACAGTGGTTTCAATAAGAAAATGTCTCCATGTTTCAAAGCATGCACTACGGCTGCTAACTCCAAATCATGTGTAGCATAATCCAACTCATGGGGTTTAAGTTGTCGTGAGGCATACGAAACAACTCTTCCCTCCTGCATAAGCACTGCTCCAAGTCCTCGACAAGAAGCGTCGCAATATACTTCATAATCCTTGCGCTGATCAAGCAGAATCAACACTGGTGATGTAACAAAACGTTTCTTCAACTCCGGGAAACTGGCCTCACATTCCTCAGTCCATTTGAACTTGGTGTCCTTCTTCAACAACTCCGTCATGGGCTTTGCAATCTTTGAGAAATTCTCAATGAACCTCCGGTAGTATCCTGCGAGTCCAAGAAAACTCCGGGTCTCTCCAACTGTTGTTGAGGCTTCCCAGTTTGTCACCGTGACAACTTTGGTGGGTCTACTGCTATTCCTTCTTCGGATATAACATGTCCGAGGAATCCAACTTCCTTCAACCAAAACTCACATTTGCTGAACTTGGCATATAACTGATGTTCTCTGAGCTTCTCAAGTACTAGATGCAAATGCTCCTTATACTCCTCTTCATTCTTTGAGTAGACCAAAATATCATCAATGAACACCCTGACGAACTTATCTAGAAACTCCATAAACACCTTGTTCATCATGTTCATGAAATAGGCAGGTGCGTTAGTCAGACCAAATGACATAATGGTATACTCATACATCCTGTACCTGGTGGTAAAAGCCGTCTTAGGTTTATCCTGCTCTTGAATCTTCAACTGGTGGTATCCTGATCGCAGACCAATCTTGGAAAATACCTTAGCTCCTTGCAATTGGTCAAACAAGTCATTGATCATCGGCAGTGGATACTTGTTCTTGATTGTCACTTCATTCAATCCTCGATAATCAACAACCATCCTCAATGATCCATCCTTCTTCTCCACTAGAAGCACTGGTGATCCCCAAGGTGAAGAACTTGGACGAATATAGCCTTTATCCAGTAGCTCCTTAATCTGCTTCTTAATTTCTCCAAATCTTTTGCGGGCATCCTGTACGGTCTCTTTGATATTGGTCCTATGCCTGGCAAAAGCTCAATCAAAAACTCAATGTCTCTATCTGGTGGCATGCCTGGCAACTCTTCTGGAAATACGTCAGGAAAATCCTTCACCACTGGTACTTCCTCCTGTACAACTCCTGATAAGGAATTTACTTGAGTCCTCTTCGGCACATGCCAGGATACATACTTGATCCTTTTTCCTTCTGGCGTGGTAAGCAAAATCGACTTACTGGCGCATTCAATGTTCCCTCCATACTTCGATAACCAATCCATGCCTAATATCACATCCAATCCTTGCGATTCCAATACTATTAGGTCTGAGGGAAACACATAGTTACCAATCCTTAATGGTAACCGATCACACCATAGACTAGCCATATACTCTGCTCCTGGCGAGGTTACTAACATGGGTGACCTAAGGGCTTGGGTTGGAAGTTTATACTTATCCACAAATCCCCTTGATATGTATGAATGCGATGCACCAGTATCAAAAAGAACGATTGCAGTAAATGACTTAACCAAAAACTTACCTATTACTGCATCTGGCTGGGCTTCAACCTCCTCCACGCTAACGTGGTTCACCTGTCCTTTGCTAAAAGGGATGGGCTTCTTCCCAGAGCTTCCATTGCCATTTCCATTCTTTGCTTCAGGACATTCGGTGGCGTAATGTCCAGTCTTCTGGCATTTGTAACAGGTAATGTGGCTCAGATCCCTGTTGTCTAGTGTTGAAGGGTTGGTGCGGTTCTGTCCGTTGCTTCCTCCATTCCCATTACCATTCTTGGGGCCACTATGGTTGTGCGAACTTCCTCCTCCATGGCTATGCTGAAAATGTCCTCCCTAGTTTGGGGTAAAACGAGGCTTCTACTGAGCTCCAGAATTGTACTTACCTTGTCCATACTTCCTCTTGCGGTTGTCAATCTGCTGCTGCTTCCCTTCAATCATGAGAGCTCTATCTACCAACTCCTGGTAGTTGTTGAAGGTTGCTACCATCAACTGCATGCTCAGCTCATCATTCAGTCCTTCCAGAAACTTCTCCTGCTTAGCTGCATCTGTAGCAACGTCATCTGGGGCATAACATGCTAGCTTGCTAAAGTCATCCACATACTGGCCAACGGTACGTCCTCCTTGGCGCAAGTTGCAAAACTCACGCTTCTTCATGGCCATTGCTCTTGCTGAAACATGGGCAGTACAGAAAGCCTGCTGAAACTGATCCTATGTGACGGTGTCGATAGGATAAGTGGCTGTGAAATTCTCCCACCATGATGCTGCGGGTCCATCTAGCTCATGTGCGGCAAAATGCACCTTCTCCGCATCTGTGCATCCTGCAGTGGTCAACTCCCTTCCCATCTTGCAGAGCCAATCATCTGCAACTATCGGCTCGGTGCTACTGGAGAACACCGGTGGATTCAGCCTTAAGAAACGGGCTAAGTGATCAACAGGTGGTGGTGGTGGTGGGTTGTTGTTGTTGTTGTTTTTGTTGTTGTTGTTGTTGTTGTTGTTGTTGTTGTTGTTGTTGTTGTTGTTGTTGTTGTTGTTGTTGTTGTTGTTCCCCTGATTCTGATTCTGGACTAGCATCTGCATCAATGCATTCTACTGCTGGATCAACTGAGTGAGCTCCGGTGGGAAAGCAAATCCATTGTCACGCCTCGGAGGCATCTGAGGGTTTAGAAAAGATGAGAATATAGAATAGAATGAGGTCTAGAGAGAAAAACACTACCCATATACACATGAGACAAATGCAAACAATATCACTTCAATCAAATCAAACAAGGGCATACGACGGTCTAACTATCGTTACAAGAGTGCTCGGACTATACTATATACATGGGGGAATACTACTACTGTTATGGTGGTCGACTAGAAAAATTGATCGCTCGAAGACTCCATGATATCTGCTCCAGCTTCATCAACAAAGTCATCATCGCTATCGTCTGGGTCCAAGTCAGTGTCATCGATGATGATGTAGTTCTCCGGGCAAGTGCAATCATCGTCTTCTCCTCTAGTCGCGGGGAATCCCATAAATACTTTTAGCTTCTTCTTCAGATCATCATTCATCTCCAAGAGTGTCATCATTTCCTCCTCATATCCATCGCGTGTAGACTTGAGTTCTTCCTCCAGCTTCGTGATCCTGGTCATTGCCTTCTTCAGATCTATCATGCTGGCGCACATCTGGTTCTCCTGGTGACGAATGTGCTGGTTTAAATCATGGATGAAAGCGGCAATTGATCTATCCTTCCTGGTGCTGATCATCTCCCATCGCTCATCTCGGTGCCCACAAATCTGGTAGATACTATCCTTGAAAACTGAGGGAGTCCTGGACTAGGGGGTGTCCGGCTAGCCGAACTATCATCATTGGCCGGACTCCAAGACTATGAAGATACAAGATTGAAGACTTCGTCCCATGTCCGGATGGGACTTTCCTTGGCGTGGAAGGCAAGCTTGGCGATACGGATATGTGGACCTCCTACCATTGTAACCGACTCTGTGTAACCCTAGCCCTCTCCGGTGTCTATATAAACCAGAGGGTTTTAGTCCGTTGGACACACAACAACCATACCATAGGCTAGCTTCTAGGGTTTAGCCTCCTTGATCTCGTGGTAGATCTACTCTTGTACTACCCATATCATCAATATCAATCAAGCAGGAGTATGGTTTTACCTCAATCGAGAGGGCCCGAACCTGGGTAAAAACATCGTGTCCCTTGTCTCTTGTTACCATTCGCCTAGACGCACAGTTCGGGACCCCCTACCCGAGATCCGCTGGTTTTGACACCGATATTGGTGCTTTCATTGAGGGTTCCTTTGTGTCGTCACCCGTAGGCCCGATGCCTCCTTCGATCATCAACAACGACGCGGTCCAGGGTGAGACTGTTCTCCCCGGACAGATCTTCGTATTCGGCGGCTTTGCACTGCGGGCCAATTCGCTTGGCCATCTGGAGCAGATCGAAGCTACGCCCCTGGACAGCAGGTCAGATTTTTAAGTTTGAACTACCCGGCCGACATCCGCGGAGACTTGATCTTCGACGGATTTGAACCGTAGCCGAGGGCGCCGCACTGTCACGATGGGCATGATTTAGCTCTGCTGCCGGACAGTGCCCTGGAGGCTGCACAAGAGTCCGCTCCGACCCTTAACTCGGAGCCGACTACGGCGATCGAGGATGGGTGGCTAGACACCGCCTCGGGGGCTGCTACCTCTACGGCGATGGAGCCGAATACCTACCCTGTCCCTTGTGAAGCTCGTGACTCCGAGGTGCCGGACTCCTCACCGGACTCCGAACCTCCCGCGCCCATACCAACCAAATCCGATTGGGCGCCGATCATGGAGTTCACCCCTGTGGACATCTTTCAGCACTCGTCTTTTGGCGACATCCTAAATTCGCTAAAGTATCTCTCTTTATCGGGAGAGCCTTGGCCGGATTACGGTCAAGATGGTTGGGATGCGGACGACGAAGAAATTCAAAGCCCACCACCACCCACTTTGTAGCCACTGTCGACGACTTAACCGACATGCTAGACTTCGACTCCGAAGATATCGATGGTATGGACGACGATGCCGGAGATGACCAAGAACCAGCGCCTACGAGGCATTGGAAAGCCACCTCGTCATACGACATATATATGGTGGACATCCCAAAGGATGGGAATGGCGATGGAACAGCGGACGATGACCCCTCCAAGAAACAGCCTAAGCGCCGGCGTCAGCGGCGCCGCTCTAAATCCTGCCACAGCAAAAATGGAGATTCTGGCTCCGGAGACACTAAAACCCCGGACAGTGCCGAAGACAACCCCCTCCAGCAAGATTCAGCACAGGAGGATGGAGAAGCCAGTCCTCGCGAGAGAGCGGCAGACGAAGAGGTAGAGGACGATAATTACATGCCTCCCTCCGGAGACAAGGCAAGCCTCGACGACGACGAATTTGTCGTGCCTGAGGATCCCGTCGAACAAGAGCGTTTCAAACACATGCTTATGGCCACGACAAGCAGCCTCAAGAAAAAGCAGCAACAGCTTAGAGCTGACCAAGACTTGCTAGCCGACAGATGGACTGAAGTCCTTGCGGCCGAAGAGTATGAACTCGAATGCCCCTCCAAAAGGTACCCCAAACGCAAGCTGCTACCTCGATTAGAGGAGGAAGCATATAAATCTACATCACCAGTGCACAATACGGCCGACCGGCCACCTCATGGCTGCAACAGAGAGGCCTCTAGGCCCTCCACTAAAGCCGCACCCCGGCATCACTCGAAAAGTACAAAGCCACGGGGAAGTGCGCCGGACTTGCGAGATATATTGGAGGATAAGGCAAGACAATCAATATCGATCTACGGATCACGTGGGCGCCCCACGATACGCGACGACAACCGTCGCGCCAGATACAGCAATTTCGGCCTGGCCGAACACAGTAGACAAAGCTCGCTTGAGCTACGTCGTGATATAGCCCAATACAGAGGCGCCGCACACCCACTATGCTTCACAGATGAAGTAATGGATCATCAAATCCCCGAAGGTTTCAAACCCATGAACATTGAATCCTACGATGGCACAACAGATCCTGCGGTTGGGATCGAAGACTATTTCCTTCACATCCACATGGCCCGCGGTGATGATCTTCACGCCATCAAATACCTCCCACTCAAGCTTAAAGGACCAGCTCGGCATTGGCTCAACAGCTTGCCAGTAGAATCAATTGGGTGTTGGGAGGACCTGGAAGCCGCATTCCTTGATAACTTCCAGGGCACGTATGTGCGACCACCAGACGCCGATGACCTAAGCCACATAATTCAGCAGCCAGACGAATCGGCCAGACAATTCTGGACACGGTTCTTAACCAAGAAAAATCAAATCATTGACTGTCCGGATGCAGAGGCCCTTGCAGCCTTCAAACACAACATCCACGACGAGTGGCTTGCCCAGCACCTAGGGCAGGAAAAGCCGAAATCCATGGCAGCCCTCACATCACTCATGACCCGCTTCTGTGCGGGAGAGGACAGCTGGCTAGCCCGCAGTAACAACCTCACCAAAAATTCTGGTAGTCCGGATACCAAGGACAGCAATGGCAGGTCGCGTCGCAATAAGCACAAATGCCGCATTAACGGCGATACTACTGAAGGTACGGCAGTCAACACCGGATTCAGAGGCTCTAAACCCGGTCAGCTGAAAAAGCCATTTAAAAGAACTACTCCGGGCCCGTCCAATTTGGACCGGATACTCGATCGCTCGTGCCAGATACACGGCACCCCCGAAAAGCCAGCTAATCACACTAACAGGGATTGTTGGTATTCAAGCAGGCATGCAAGTTAATTGCCGAAAATAATGACAAGGGCTGCATAGCAATGACGAGGAAGAGACCCGGCAGCCGAACAATAGAGGACAGAAGGGTTTCCCCCCACAAGTGTGGACGGTGAACATGATATACGCAACCCATATACCCAAAACGGAGCGGAAGCATGCGCTCAGGGACGTATACGCGATGGAGCCTGTTGCCCCAAAGTTCAATCCGTGGTCCTCATGCCCGATCACTTTTGATCGAAGGGACCATCCCACTAGCATCCGTCATGGCGGATTCGCCACATTGGTTTTGGACCCAATCATTGACGGATTTCACCTCACTAGAATCCTGATGGACGGCGGCAGCAGCCTGAACCTGCTTTATCAGGATACAGTGCGCAAGATGGGCATAGACCCCTCAAGGATTAAACCCACAAAGACGACCTTTAAAGGCGTCATACCAGGTGTAAAGGCCAATTGTACAGGCTTAGTTACACTTGAAGTGGTCTTCGGATCCCCGGATAACTTCCAAAGCGAGGAGTTAATCTTCGACATAGTCCCGTTCTGCAGCAGCTATCATGCACTGCTCGGACGAACCGCATTTGCAAAGTTCAATGCGGTGCTGCACTACGCATACCTCAAGCTCAAGATGCCAGGCCCTCGAGGAGTCATCACGGTCAACGGAAACACAGAATGCTCTTTCCGAACGGAGGATCATACAGCGGCTCTCGCGGCGGAAGTGCAGAGCAGCCTCTTAAGGCAATTCTCGAATCCGGCCGTTAAGCGACCGGACACCGTCAAGCGCGCCCAGAGTAACCTACAACAAGACCACCTGACACATTCCGAGCACGTGTAGCAATGTGGCCCCAACCCCAGCCCTCGCAAAATTGCAAGACCTGCACTACGCGTACATCACTACGCTCTGGAGATACCATGGGCATAGGGGGAGGGGCACGACCAAGGCAGGCCCATAATACGGCTTAACCGCACCGGGGGCTCCCAAATGGGTCATCATATTCTCTTTTTTTTCTTTTTTCTCTTATCCTCAGGACTTCGTTTCCCAGAAGCCCTGTCCGGCAGTAGACCTGCCGAACTCACGATGCAACAGCCAGGGACGCAGGAAAGCTACGATGAGTATCCAGGTGGTCTCCATTACGAGCATTATTCCTGTTTTATGCACCATTCCGCAGCCTACCCCTGGAGGGGGACATGTTAAATAGTCCGACCCCTTGCTTATCGCACTATTTGTATCGTTCTGCACCCATCGCAATAATTTTTGAATAAACAATGCATCGCTTTTTGCCTATCATTGCATTCCCATTTTATACGTATGTTCACTTATGACATGTTGCATCCGTACGCTTTGGTACGGCTAAATACACCAGGGGCTTAAGTTCCCCAAATTATGGTGTGATAAGTCCGAACACTTTCACAAGTGCGGCACCCCGAACTTATAGCATTATATGCATCAGCTCCGAATCATGTCTTGGGTCAATAGTTGGGTTTGCCTGGCTCCCATGTTTTGGTACCTTACATTCCGTTATATCGGCTAAGGTAGCGCTGGGAGAACCACTGCGATTGTGCCCCAGTTGAGCTGGGTGAGCACCTCAGTGGAGAAAGCTAAAACTGACCGTCATGATGGTGCGAGAGCCGGTCGTTGTTCGAGAGGTTTTTTCGAGTCCCTAAAGACTTATGCCGCTTAGAGCGAGGAACCGGCTTTGTCCGGCCCAGGCGTGGATAGCGCCCCGAATTCGGCCTTCCGAACACTAGGGGCTTCGCCGAAATTTAAAGTTATAGAATTCTATGGCTAAGTGAGAGTGTTCAAGGATTATAAGTCTGGTTAGCTCGTTCGTTGTGTTGAGCGCCTCCCTAGAAGGACCCAAAAATGGGAACAAGAGCGCTCAAGTTTATCCCGAACACCCCAGCACTCGTGGCATGGGGGCCGAAGCCAACGACTTGCCATCTCTCAGGTTTGATAAACGGCCGCACAGAAGGTAATATTTTAAATTAACAAGCGTTGCTTAGCGCATATGAACAAAGTTTTCAGCGCACATGATAACAAGATGTGAGTCTACTCAAAAATTACATCTTTGGAGCATTCACCCGCAATAATGCGGGCACCCTTTAGGACACCCTTATAATATATCTCGGGCGTGCGATACTCCTTGCCCGGCGGTGGCGCGTCCGTCACAAGCTTCTCTACGTCCATCCTGCCCCAGTGCACTTTTGCACGGACAAGGGCCCGACGGGCACCTTCAATGCAAGCGGAGTGCTTGATGACTTCAACCCATGGACAAGCGTCCACCAGCTACCGCACCAGGCCGAAGTAGCTCCTAGGCATGGCTTCTTTGGGCCACAGCCGAACTATGAGGCCCTTCATGGCCTGTTCGGCCACCTTGTGGAGCTCGACCAGCTGCTTCAGCTGGTCGCTTAGGGACACCGGATGTCCGGCCTCAGCATACTGAGACCAGAACACCTTCTCCATCGAGCTCCCCTCCTTGGCTCTGTAGAACGCGGCAGCATCGGACACGCTACGGGGCAGATCTGCGAACGCTCCTGGAGAGCTCCAAATTTGGGTAAGTAACAGGTAATTCACTTTTACATGCTTGCTTTGCATGAAGAATGCCTTACCCGCCGCTATTTTCTTTACTGCCTCGATCTCCTGGAGGGCCTTTTGGGCCTCGGCCTTAGCGGCTTTGGCACTCTCAAGAGCCGACGCAAGCTCGGACTCTCGAGTCTTCGAGTCACGCTCCAAACTCTCGTGTTTCTCCATGAGAGCCTGGAGATCTTGCCGCACCTCCGCCACCCGCGCCTCCTGCTTCTCTCGCTCTGTGCGTTCCGCGGCCGCATTGCGTTCGGCCGCGGACACCGCCTCCTTCAGGGTCGCCACCTCGTTCGTGGCCCCTGCAATACCCACGTTATTCCTGTCATCTTTTGCAACCAAATCCTTTTATGTAAGGTACAACTTTAATAAGGTGTTACTTACCTTCCTTGTCCTCGAGCTGCTTCTTGGCATGGCCGAGCTCGCTCTCGGACCGCTCGAGGCTCTGCTTCAGGACATTGACCTCCGCAGTCAGTGCGGCAGAGGTCAGCAGCGCAGCTTGCATTCCCATATTGACATATTTGTGTTAGACTCCTGCGTATATCTTTTTAGATCCTCAATTCGGCTTTTCTTTCCGAACACCGAAAGCAAATTGTAACTAAACATATTCTGTATCCGTTTTTGCTCCCAAGATTATCATTACTATGACTATTTATTACATCTATGATACTACATGTATGATTGTCATCAACAAACAAAAAGGGGGAGATTGAAAGTGCAATCATGCCCTTACATTATGTTTTTGTTGGTTGATGACAATCTACATGTAGGGGACTAACAATGGCTGCCAAGTGAATCTCAGGTGTTGGTCCCCGGTTCGTCAAAATTGTGTGTGGATCAAGAGCATACGAAGTGGTTTCTCTCAAGGTTGAAGTGTTAAAATGTTGTTTCATTTTGTTTCCTTGAGCATAGGATCCCGCACTATTATGAGCATTTTGACTTGAGCAAGTCTGTTACGAACCCAATCGATCCCCTCTTAATAGTGCGGGATCCTATACTCAAGGAAACAAAATGAAACAACATTTTAACACTTCAACCTTGAGAGAAACCACTTCGTATGCTCTTGATCCACACACAATTTTGACGAACCGGGGACCAACACCTGAGATTCACTTGGCAGCCATTCTTAGTCCCCTACATGTAGATTGTCATCAACCAACAAAAACATAATGTAAGGGCATGATTGCACTTTCAATCTCCCCCTTTTTGTTTGTTGATGACAATCATACATGTAGTATCATAGATGTAATAAATAGTCATAGCAATGATAATCTTGGGAGCAAAAACGGATACAGAATATGTTTAGTTACAATTTGCTTTTAGCTCCCCCTCATTGAGTGCATGCGATGAATATATTAGGATGGCCAACACAACAGTTTGTATGATTTCATATGTGACTTAAAGAATTAACAAATTAAGAGATGAGCACATATGAAATCATCATAACACTTCAACTAGACTGAGAACATTTTATGGCCATACCATAATGACAACATAGTCTCAGGCGAAAAGTACCATAGGTTACCATAGGTAGCATCATAAACATAATCATAACATAGTCTCAAGCGAACAAGTACCAACAAGTACCATGGGTTGGAATAACATATCATAGCATGACCATATTACTACGATACTACTTCTCCCCCTTTGACAGCAACAAGTAAAAAGGGGTGAAGAACTAAGCAGTCTCCAATCACTCTGGACGGATGTCATCATCATCATCAAGAAACTCGGGGTAGTCAGCACGAGATGGAAAACCGAAAGTGGACGAGGATGGAGCTGCGGGAAGAGGATCATCATCAATAACGGGACTCCCACGGTCACGGAGGCACTGTTTGAGGATATTCTTGGAGATGACAAGGCGCTTCTGAACATCATGATTTTGCTGACAGTTAAAAGTGATTGCCTTCATGATAGCAGACTGAGCCTTACCCAAGAATGATGCAAAACGGCCACGAGGAGCGGTAGATGAAGATGGAGCAGAAGAACCAGTGGGCTGAGTAGATGCAGTTGTCCTCCCACCAGCAGACTTCTTCGGCTGAGTAGAAGCCTTAGGCGTCACACGCATGTGAGGAGGAGGTTTCCAAATGGAGTGCACAGTTGACTTAACCACCTCAAATGGAGCAGTGTGATCAATCAGAGCTTGAATATATGGGGCATGAGGAAACTGCCGCATCTGAATAAAACTGCAAAGACGGATCTCATGCCAAATGAAGTTGGCAGTGTCCAGAGGCACAGTGGGTTTCTCATGCATATGAACCATCAAGTCAATACAATAGTTGCGAGCCCTCGATCGATCTCCCTTCTTAGGATATAGAGTGCGAAGCACACACTGAAAGAGTATGAAGAAAGGAGAACGGAAGATGGATACCTCATTGACTGGATATGCTTTTTCTTCATCAGTGAGCTGAGAGGGAGGTTTTACAAGAGGCATGCAAGCATCAATTCCTTTGGGCTTGCCCTCCGGATCCATACTGTGGATGCAGTGGCCAACACCTGAGAGACCCAAAATCTGAACAAACCTGTCATAGGTGATGCTCAGTGTAGTGTCATCGGTCATCCAAGTGAGAGTGTTGTCCGGACCAAAGAAACAGGTGGCATAGAACTGGAGAATGGCATCTTCACTCCAATCACACCTGAAGGTCATTGCAGGACCAAGAGTCATGTCATCAATGATCTTGACTGGATCGTTAGGGAACATGGCAGGATTATCACGCAGGAAGTTTAGATCCAACTATGAGTGAGGAGCAAGGCCACGCCCATGGACAAAGCTGGAATAGAGATCCTGCTGCATACGAGTCCGGAACCGAGGACCTTCGGCGTCAGCCACCATCTCATATTGATTGACATCCCGACGGAACTGAAGATATTGCCCTGCCCCCACAGTTGTGAAGTCGTGAGTGGGGCGACCTCCGCTATCAGGAAGCTCCATGGAGATGCGACGACCAGGGGTAATGGGTATTGCAGAACCACGAACTTGAGGCATCGGCGCCCTCCTAGTACCGGGCTTGTTCTGTCCAATAGACTATCGTGGTGCACTATCATCCTCTTCCTCTCCAACATAGTCCGCATCATCCGGATCCGAGGCCGACGGACTGGTGGATGGTGCGCGCTTCTTCTTCTTGGTGATGGCCTTCTTTTTCTTGGGCCGTGCATGCTCATCGGAGTCGGTGGAGCCTTGCCGGCGATCAGCCCGAGAATACACCTCGGAACGCTTGGGACCGCAGTTCTTGGTACGAGCCATGAAGAACTCCGGAGGTGAATCCCATCGAACACGGGCCCCTCCCGAGAGACTCAAGCCATAATCCAAGAAATGGATTGGATAGAATCGTAGATTGGGAGGAGAAGAGTCCGTTGGCAGGAGATCGTTGCCGGAGGTCGGAGGAGATGGCCGGGGCAGCACCGGAGTCTTTGCCCGTAGGCGGCCGCTGTGAGGAGAGATGAGGAGAGGGACGAAGGGAAAGAGAGGAACTGCCCCCAACTCCACACCCCCTCCCAGGTATACGCGATTTGCGGGCGACGGGCCGGACATCCTTGGCAAGGCCCGGATATCCGGCGAGTGGAAAACAGAGACCAGAGGAACAGTGCCTGGATATCCGGCTGAGGCCTGGATGTCCGGCCACTGATGGTAGTTGATGATTGTTTTGATGGGCAAAGGATTTTTTTATGTTTTTTTCTTACAGAGTCCAGATGTCCGGCGAGAGTGCCGGATGTCCGGACACTGGACAGACGACACACACAATGGAGTTTAGATAGACACCGCCAAGTAGTTTATATGAGAATAATAAGGAGGACATCGTGACACGTCTAAGGCCATGCTAAGATGCGTATATAATCCAAACATGATTAAGAAGAAGGGTCCATATAAGCATTCTACATGCGGTGACTGAGGTCACCATGTTTGAGCATATGGAACATAGTACCACAAAGATATAAACTTTGAGCACATGGTCACGACTCCATCATATTAAAGTATCCTAGTTTGAAAAAAAAACTAGGATAACTTTGAGAGTGTTTGTTCAATTTATGCATTATGTAAGGTGAGAGCACTCATTGGATTGAGTGTCTCCCCCTAAATATATGCCTACATCAAGACAAGACATTAAGTTTATGCATGGATGAGTACAAGATTTCACATAATGTTGTCAAGCTCCAAGATACCAAGTTCACGCCTAAGTCGACAGAACCTTGCTTCATCCAATGGTTTGGTGAAAATATCTGCCAGTTGCAAATCTGTCCCAATGTGATCAATGTGAATATTGCCCTTCTCAACATGATCTCTCAAGAAGTGATATCTAATATCAATGTGCTTGGTGCGAAGATGATCCTTGGGGTTCTCGGCAATGTTGATAGCACTTTCATTATCACATAGAAGAGGCACATGTCTATAGGTGATACCGTAATCCTTCAAAGTTTGCCTCATCCATAATAACTGAGTTGCACAACTGGCGGCAGCAATGTATTCAGCTTCTGCGGTAGAGAGGGCAATACAATTTTGTTTCTTCGATGACCAACTTACCAAGGAGCGTCCAAGAAATTGATATGCACCGGAGGTGGACTTACGATCCACTTTGTCTCCGGCCCAATCCGCATCCGTGTATCCAATGATTTCAAACTTAGCATCCTTGGGATACCATAGACCCAACTTTGGGGTGTGAACAAGGTATCTAAGAATATGCTTAACCGCCTTATGATGACTTTCCCTAGGGGAAGCTTGAAATCTAACACACATGCATACACTAAACATGATGTCTGGTCTAGATGCACAAAGATAAAGCAATGAACCAATCATAGAGCGGTATTTAGATGGGTCAAAAGGGATACCGTCTGTGTCTTCAGTGAGTGTTATTTTGGTTGGCATTGGTGTCTTACATGGACTAGCATCAGACATACCAAACTTCTCTAGGATATCCTTGAGGTACTTTGCTTGGGACAAGAAAATTCCTTCTTGAAATTGTTGAATTTGAAAACCGAGGAAGAACTTCAAATCCGCATTGAGTGACATTTCAAAATTCTTGGTCATTGAATCCGCAAACTTCTCGCACAAATGAATGTTAGGAGAACCAAAAATGATATCATCTACACAGATTTGGCATAAGATCAAATCACCCTTATCCCTCTTAGTAAAAAGAGTGGGATCGATCACCCCTCTCACAAAACCATCATCGATTAAAAACTTCTTTAGATGATCATACCAAGCACGAGGCGCTTGTTTGAGGCCATACAAAGCCTTATGAAGTTTATACACATAGTCTTTGTGATCGGGATCAACGAACCCAGGTGGTTGTGATACATATACTTCTTCTTGTAGAGGACCGTTAAGGAAAGCACTCTTCACATCCATTTGATGTAGTGTAAAACCATTGAAAGCAGCATAAGCAAGTAAGATGCGAATGGATTCAAGACGGGCAACGGGGGCAAAGGTCTCACCAAAGTCCAAACCTTCAACTTGTGAGTACCCTTGTGCCACTAACCTTGCCTTGTTTCGGATGATTACACCATTCTCATCTTGTTTGTTCTTGAAAATCCATTTTGTTCCAATGATGTTGTGTTCGGTAGGTGGCCTCTTGACTAATGACCACACTTGGTTGCGTTCAAAACTGTTCAGGTCTTCTTGCATAGCAACTAGCCAATCGTTGTCCATCAATGCATATTGCACCTTGATGGGTTAAAAACTAGACACAAAAGAGAAGTGAGCACAAAAATTGGTCAAGTGTTTACGAGTGACTCTACCTTCCGATATGTCGGTGAGTATTTTGTCAACATCAACACGACCGGCCACTCGTGGCATGATAGAGGTAAGGGTTTCACGAGGTTCAACTTCATGTCCATCATCCACATCCTCAACATATGGATCATTAATGTGTGGAGGAAGATCTTCTTGTTCATATTGCATTTGTTGAGGTTCATCATCAATGATTGGACTTTCTTGTTCTTGTTCTTGAAGATTGTCATGAGGAGGAACTTGATCATCCTCTTCAACTTGGGCTAAAGGTATTGGTTGAACAATAGGGGCTTTTGGTGGTATGAATATTGAAGTAGTTTGATGATGTATGAGGCTTCTATCTTCTTCTTCATCATCATGAGGTTCTTGTTCCATAGGAAGAAGTGCACCAACACCCATGGTCAAAATGTCTTGAGAAGAATCTTCTTCACCTACATCACTTAGATCAACTTGCTCCCCATGGGAGCCATTATATTCATCAAACACCATGTCACAAGTTTCTACAACACATCCATTGGATTTGTTGTAGACTCTATATGCGTGAGAGTTTGATCCATAGCCAACAAATATACCCTCAATTGTTTTGGATTGAAATTTTCCTAACCTTTCTCTTTTGTTGAGGATGAAACATTTGCACCCAAATACACGAAAGTACTTGACATTTGGCTTGTTTCCAGTTAGAAGCTCATATGGACTCTTTTCCAATATAGTGCGGAGGAAGAGCCGGTTTGATGCATGACATGCGGTGTTGACAGCTTCGGCCCAGAAACTATGTGGTGACTTGTATTCATCCAACATGGACCTTGCCATCTCCACAAGGGTGCGGTTCTTCCTTTCGGCTACACCATTTTGCTGAGGAGTGTATGGAGCTGAATATTGATGCTCAATCCCTTCATCACTAGGGAATTCTTCCAAGGTATAGTTCTTGAACTCAGATCCATTGTCACTTCTTATTGCCAAGATTTCTTTGTCAAACTTGCGTTGTGCTTGCTTGGCAAAGTCAATGAAAGTGATCTTCGTCTCGTCCTTGGACTTGAGGAAAAACACCCATGTATATCTTGAGTAATCATCAACAATGACAAGTCCATACTTTTTCCCACCAAGACTATCCCATGAAGGAGGCCCAAAAAGATCCACATGAAGGAGCTCCAAAGGCCTTGAAGTAGAGACAACATTCTTGGGTGGGTGCTTTGATAGATGTTGCTTCCCGGCTATACATGCACTACACACACGATCTTTCTCAAAAGAGACATTTGTTAGTCCAAGGATGTGATTACCCTTTAAGAGATCTTGAAGATTTCTCATGCCGACATGGGCTAGCCGGCGATGCCATAGCCACCCCTTGTCAGCCTTGGCCATTAGACAAGTTGCATGGAATGTGCTCTCTTTCGAGAAATCAATCGTGTAAAGGTTGCCATCCAACTCTCCAACATAGGCCACTTCGAGAGTATCTCTCTTAAAGACTTTCACATCCGTTAGTCCAAATAGTGTATCATAACCAACAGATGCCAATTGACGAACAGAAAGCAAATGATATTCAAGGGATTGGACAAGCATGACATTTGCAAGAGACATGTCATTTGTGATAGCCACCTTCCCCAGCCCAAGTACCTGTCCTTTTGATCCTCCACCAAACATGATGCTCATAAATGGTTGAATAGCTTCCATGAAATCGTAGATCAATTTGCTATCTCCGGTCATATGATTGGTACATCCACTATCAATCACCCATTTTACTCCACCGGAGAAGGCTACCTACACACAATTATTACTTGGTTAGAGGCACCCATCTTGCAATGGGACCTCTCAAGTTAGTCACAAGGGTATTAGGGACCCAAATAGCATAAAACCGAAATGCATTTTGAGGACCAACAAACTTTGCATAAACTTCTCCATCCTTAGTCTTACGAAGTACATAGGATGGAGGCATGAACTCTTTTGGCTTGTTGAGAGTGGGCATGCCCCTTGTCGCCTTCCCTACTAGCAACCTTACCTTTCTCCTTGTGTCCTTCTCGTACAAAAGTTTCTTTTAAAGGGGTGGTGCACTTTTGAGAGAATGTCTTCTTCTTGCTTATGCTTGGGTCAAACCCGAGTCCCTCTTTGGTGAACACTTCATTATGTTGGCTCAACACCTCATTAAGGTTCTTTTGCCCTTGAGCACATGTCATGAGCCCTTTCTCAATTTGAGCCTTGAGAAAACGATTCTCCTCAAGAATAGATGCTAGATCACTACTAGAGTTAGTAGAACAAGCATCAACATTTATAATAGGAGACGAGTAGGCCTTAGCTAGAGTTTCAAGATAAGTGAGTTTGAGCATCTCAAAACTCTTTGTAAGAAGGGTGAGCTCTTCTTCCTTAGTCTTGAGGGACACGGATAGAAGCTCACAATCCTTAGAGAGAGAAGCATGAGACTTCACAAGCTTACTTTTATCATTCATCAACTCTTCACAAGAGCCAATAGCCTTTTTCAAGGAGGCAAGATCTTTAGTATGAACATCAATATTTGTGCCAATTTTTAAGCATAGTTCATCATTTCGTGTTTCCCCATATTGGACTTTCCGCTCAAGGATTTCACATTTTTCCTTTTCCTCGGTGACGAGGGTTTCGAGTTCCTTAATGGTGATGGTGTGCTTACTCACCATCTCCATAAACATACGAAACATAGTGAGCTTCTTTCCTTTGAGGGAGCACATGAACTTATTAAGTTTAGCAAGCATAGGGTCATTTAGATCATCATCCTCATAACTATCCTCCGCATCAAGATACTCATCACTAGGAGTAGGATGAGTGAAAAGAGGAGGGTTTGATCGTGGGGTTACCTTGACCTTGTCAGGAGAGTGTTGATCCTCTCCATCTTCTACCACGGCCTTCGCCATGAGGCACTTGTGAGTGTTGCCCTTGTAATCCTTCATGTAGTTGTAGGTGACAACTTCACCACTCTTATTGACTAGCCTCAATGTGTTTTGAGAATCTTGAGCAACTCCGGCAACACCACTAACATCATCCGGATCGGATTCTTCTTGAGCAACCATTGCTTTCCCATCTCTCTTCTTGAGCTTGGAGTTCAAAGGATTTGGCAATTTCTTCTTAGGAAAGGTCTTGGGAAACCTTGGTTTATCCTCTCTCTTCTCATAAGGGCACTCATTTGAGAAGTGGTTGGTTTCCTCACAGTTGTAGCATTTTCTTACTTTCTTCTTTTGGAATCTTCCCTTGAATTTTCCCGCGCTAAACTTCTTGACAAAGAGAGCCATGTCTTCATATGGAGGACCCTCGTCGGATTCAATCTCATCACCATCTTCATTATCATCATCTTCTTCTTCTTCTTCACTTTGCTCATCTTCACATACATGCTTGGCCTTCAATGCAAGATTGACCTTTGATGATGGGGAACCATGCATGGCAAGATATTTTGTGGCATTAGCCTTTGACTCTTCAAATAGTTGAAAGGTGGATATGATGTCATCTGTAGTCATTTCCTTGAAGGTATGGTGTTGTCTTATGTCCCACACCATTTGATGGTGATATGGAGCAAGAGCATGAAGCAATTTATCCACAAGGAATCTCTTAGTCATGTTGAATCCATCTTGTGTATTGTCACACTCACATGACTCAATATCGGCAGTGAGAGTCATGAGGCGCTCATGGAGTTGACTGGGGGTTTCACCTTTCTCCATACAAAAGTTTTGCAATTGCCCCTTGGCAATTTCATATTGAGCACTCCGGAGGGTAGAGGTGCCAGTCTTGGATCGTATGATACTTTCCCATAGTTCCTTGGCACTTGTGATGTGTATGAACGGTCTCCTTTGCTTTTCATCCATGCCTCTCCTTATACACATGATAGCAGTGTCATTGAGGTTCTTGTCATATATTTCTCTTGGTGTGGGGTTCTTTGGATCAACCACATGATAGCCATACTCCAAGATCTCCAGCATCTCGTCATTTCCATGTCGAAGATGATCCTGCATAGCAACTCTCCACAAGGCAAAATCGGAAGTGGCACTTAGTAAAGGAGGTTTGCCTTGAGGGTTATATCTCGGTTTCTCAACCTGAGGTCTTGCATAAAGCCAAGGAACACTGACGTGTTCATTGCTAGGAGGTTGTTGACCAAGTGATGGAGTAGGCACAGTTGGCCTCGAAGCAGCACCACCCGAGAGTGGTGCAAGCACTGTGGACAACGTGGCTAATCTCATTTGGACCAAGGCCTCAAGAGAAGCATCATGCTCCTCTTTTTGCTTAGCAAGGGCCCGTTCTAGATCCTCCGACGTAAAGGTCTTGACTTCAGAGGAAGCCTCGCCTTTATCCTTAGGATCTACAACCAGGGGAGTCCCATCCGGGTTCATCTTGCTCTAGGGCGGTTAAGCCACAAGAATAGAGCACGAGGCTCTGATACCAATTGAAAGGATCGAGATGGACCTAGAGGGGGGGGGGTGAATAGGTACAATTACAAATTTTAATTATTACTTAGCAATTTTAGGCAATAGTGCGGAATATGAAAGTAAGCCTAACAATTGCTAGTAAGTACGAAGTACTAGGCAAGTAACACAAGCATATAACTGAGCAATCACAATATGATGTAAGTAAGTGCAAACACAACAAGTAACCACAAGTATAGAGTTAGGGTTAGGAATAACCGCAACTCTGGGAGACGAGGATGTATGCCGATGTTCACTTCCTTGGAGGGAAGCTAGTCACCGTTAGAGAGGTGGATGTTACCACGAAGGCACACCAACGCCACGAAGGCTCACCCTATTCTCCCTTTGAGACGACACCACGAAGGCGTTTCTCAACCACTAGTGGTAGACCTTGGGGTGGTCTCCAAACCCTCACAAACTTATCTGGGGGTAATCACAAAGGTCGATTCCTCTCCGAAAGACTCCTACCGCCTAGGAGTCTCCAACCTCCAAGAGTAACAAGATCGATGGGGATTTGCTCAAGACTTGCTCAAATCACGAATTCCTTGGGTGCAAAGAAGGAGGAGAAGTGGATCTATCACTTGATCGGACAACTTGTTTCCAAAGCTCTCAAATCCCTTGGGGATCTAAGATTTGGTGTGGAGGAATGAGAGAGAGAGAGTGAGAAGTGTTCTAGGGTTTGTTCAAAGTGAATGGTCAACCTCTCTAGTGGGAAGAGAGGCAATATATATAGTGTGAGCTCAAAATATGGCCGTTGTAGTGCAAGTGACCGGGCAGGCCGGACATCCGGGATAGAGGCCGGACATCCGACATGACAAGCCACTTGGAGACAGGGCAGAACAGAGAGGAACCAGAGGAGCCGGACATCCGGGGGTCAAGCCCGGACATCCGGCGTAAAAGGGAAGCCCGGACATCCGGCAGATAGCCGGACATCCGGAGAGTCCACGAACATTTACAGAACGATATCAGAGCGTGGAGCAGTAAGGGGCCGGACATCCGGCAAGACAGGAAGGCCCGGAAATCCGGCGCACATCCGGACATCCGGCATAACACAGAAAGCCTACTGGACATGGGGGCCAGAAATCCGGGGCAAGAGCCAGACATCCGGGGGAGGACAGTGGCCCGGACATCCGGCACTCCCAGAGACAAAATGGATCAGAGACTAATAGAAAAGAGCATTTTGACTTGAGCAAGTCTGTTACGAACCCAATCGATCCCCTCTTAATAGTGGGGGATCCTATACTCAAGGAAACAAAATGAAACAACATTTTAACACTTCAACCTTGAGAGAAACCACTTCGTATGCTCTTGATCCACACACAATTTTGACGAACCAGGGACCAACACCTGAGATTCACTTGGCAGCCATTGTTAGTCCCCTACATGTAGATTGTCATCAACCAACAAAAACATAATGTAAGGGCATGATTGCACTTTCAACTGAGCATCAGGGGCTACTGTCTATGCGGTACTATTTTACATATCTTAAAATCCTTACCTCAAAGCCTGTTAAAAGGCTGGTGCAGGCTTCGGTCAGCCCGCTCTTGGCGGATTGAACTTTCTGAATCACCGCACTCATAACAGTGCGGTGTTCCTCTTCGATGGAAGCGCCATTGAGCGCCTCCAGCAAGTTATCCGGCGCCTCCGGTTGGACAGAGGTCACCGGCGTCGCCGTCTTGCCCTTCTTACGAAGGGGCCGCCTGCCGGACTCCAGAACCACCAAAGGTTCCGGTGCGGAGTCCGGTCCAAAGTCCGGGATGTTGCCCTGCGGCGCCTCCGGGGCCTCCTCCTCCTGGCCGGTCCCCTTCTGGGACCCCACCTCGACGTCGTCTGCGTCACGAGGGGAGGAGGCGGTCATAAGTGAAGCACTATTCACATCCGACGAACCCAGGGACCCGCTCGACGAAGTGGGGAGATCATCCTTGGGCGGGCTACATGGTTGTGTTCGGCGTTAGAAGACACTATGCGATGAAGAGAAAAATCATAAGCTATTCTAGAATCCGGACACTTACGATCTCGCCAGGGGCTTGGCCCTCGAGGGCCACTCTTCTTCGCCGTCGTCGGCGTTGGTGGAACAGTCCGGAGGAAGGGTCCTTCCCTTCTTGGACCCTTCGGCCTCCCCCGTTGGGGAAGCCTTCCTCTTCTTCTCTCCCCCATCTGGGGGAGAGGCCTCTTTCTTCTCCTCCTCGTCCTCGTGGGAGGAGTCCGCCTCGGAGTCATCGGACGATGAGTCCGATAACACCTGGCGCCGGGAACTCCTCCGAGTTCCCGTGGCCTTCTTCTTGGCCTTCTTCTCCGGCACTACGTAAGGCGCCGGGACCAGCAGCCCTGTCAAACGGGCATTCGCTGGGTCTTTTGGAAGGGGAGCCAGACAGTTAACCTGTCCGGACGTCTTCTGCCAGGCTTGTTAAAGGTAATGGGAGTTTAGATCCCACATATATAGAGTCAAACTATGGAAAGCAAGTGTCCCATAAAGGATAATATAGCTTACCTCGCCAGCCGGACGCTGCGAGCTGAATTCGCGATCTTCGGTAGCGGATGCGGGTGCCTCGACGCCCTTGAACAGCACCCTCTAGGCCTCTTCGTACGTAGTGTCGAAGAGCCCGCTCAAAGTTTGGTGCTGTGTCGGATCAAACTCCCACAAATTGAAGTCCCGCTGTTGGCAGGGGAGAATCCGGCGGATGAGCATGACCTGGATTACGTTGACAAGCTTGAGCTTCTTGTTCACCAGGGTTTGGAGACAGGATTGGAGTCCGATCAGCTCTTCCGAATCGCCCCACAACAGGCCCTTCTCTTTCTAGGAGGTGAGCCACGTGGGGATGTCAGATCTGAATTCGGGGGCCGCTGCCCGTTCGGGGTCACGCGGCTCGGTGATGTAGAACCACCCCGATTGCCACCCTTTGATGGTTTCCACGAAGGAGCCCTCGAGCCAGGTGACGTTGGGCATCTTGCCCACCATGGCGCCTCCGCACTCCGCTTGGCTGCCCCCCACTACCTTCGGCTTGACATTAAAAGTCTTTAGCCATAAGCCGAAGTGGGTCTAGATGCAGAGGAAAGCCTCGCACACGACGATAAATGCCGAGATGTTGAGGATAAAATTCGGGGCCAGATCATGGAAATCCAGGCCATAGTAGAACATGAGCCCCCGGACAAAGGGGTGGAGTGGGAAGCCCAGTCCGCGGAGGAAATGGGGAAGGAATACCACCCTCTCATGGGGCCTGGGGGTGGGGATGAGCTGCCACTCGTCGGGGAGCCGGTGCACGATATCGCTGGACAAGTATCCGGCCTTGCGCAGCTTTTTGATGTGCCCCTCCGTGACGGAGCAGGCCATCCACTTGCCTCCCGCTCCATACATGGTTGGAGAAGGTTGAGGTGAGATGTGCGGGCTTGGGCGCTGGAGCTCGAGTGCACGGAGATGGATAAGCAAAGGAGGAATAAGGCGTAGGTAAAAAGGTGGATCCTTATCCCCTTATATACGGGAGGACGAAACTATGCGTCCCCACCAGCCCGGTAAAACTCGCTTATCTCCGAAGCGCCACAATCAATGGCGCGGTTGGGTTACCCACGTCCGTATTGATGAGAATCCCGGAATAAGGGGACACGATCTCTGCTTTGACAAGACGTGCCAAGGAAACCGCTTCACTAAACGCGCTGAGGCAGAACAATAAAAACAATTCGAGTAAAGGCTTGGCCGTGGCGTGACGTCATGCCACGAAATACGTCAGCAGATTGAAGTTGTGTAAATATTATTCTCTCTTTGGTGGTATGTGGAATTTATCTTGCAGAGCCGGACACTATCCTGGTGTTCAAAATCTTCTATGAATTATTCGGAGGAGGATCCCGCCTTGCAATGCCGAAGACAACATGCGCACCGGACTCATCGTCATTGAAGCCTGGTTCAGGGGCTACTGAGGGAGTCCTGAACTAGGGGGTGTCCGGATAGCTGAACTATCATCATTGGCCGGACTCCAAGACTATGAAGATACAAGATTGAAGACTTTGTCCCGTGTTCGGATGAGACTTTCCTTGGTGTGGAAGGCAAGCTTGGCGACACGGATATGTGGATCTCCTACCATTGTAACCGACTCTGTGTAACCCTAGCCCTCTCCAGTGTCTATATAAACAGGAGGTTTTAGTCCGTTGGACACACAACAATCATACCATAGGTTAGCTTCTAGGGTTTAGCCTCCTTGATCTCGTGGTAGATCTACTCTTGTACTACCCATATCATCAATATCAATCTAGCAGGAGTAGGGTTTTACCTCCATCGAGAGGGTCCGAACCTGGGTAAAAACATTGTGTCTCTTGTCTCCTGTTACCATCCGCCTAGACGCACAATTCGGGACCCACTACCCGAGATCCGCCGGTTTTGACACCGACAAAATCCTTATGGTAGACTTCTCCAATGCGTCCCATGGTGATGTGGGCTGCCATGCTCTTTCCTAGACTCCAGGTTGGTGCATCAAAGGAAAACTCTATGGGCTCAGTGACGGGCATGAACGTCCTTCCTGGAGCTTGAACTTGAATCATCCAACACTCCTCTTCTGGTAAAGTGGTGATGTAGGTCCCGGTGAAGCTTGGTACTCCTATGTTCAGGTATCTAGTAACTTCCTTCAAGTGGCATCCAAAGGGTGTATCTTCATCCGGTTGCGTGAACTTGTTCCTTGCATCCGCCATCCTAAAAGAGTAGAAAAGATGAGGAGTCAGAAATGAGAAGAGAGAGTAGTGATCTAGGGCTTTTAGCTTAGTGGTCGTGTCCTACAGTCAGCGTGTGCTCTGATACCATCTTGTGGCGACCAGACCTCAAACAGTCTGATCTTTGTGCATCAGTGTCATCCCTGGATCGGTAATGCTGACACACACAGTACTTGAATGATTTATAACAGAGTAGCAATCACACACTTATTACACCGAATGTCTCGAAAGAGAACTCATTACAATAAATATGGCTTAAGGCCATCTAATAACGATAACAGCGGAAGGCTTCGAAGATAAGCGAGTCCATCAACTCCAAAGGCATCACTGAGTATAAGATCACGACCTAAGGCACCTTACTCGTTGTCTGAAAAGTCTGCAACATGAACGTTGCAGCCCAAAAACGGGTCAGCACATGGAATATGCTGGCAATGTAACACATAGAGAGTAATGAACAAAATAATGCTATCACTACATGCATATATGCCTGGTGGAAAGCTCTATGGTTACAGTTTTGCATAAAGCCAATTTTCCCCTACCGCAAAGGAATAAATTTATTTAACTATCATGGTGGTTGTTAAACATTGAGAAGGTTCCTTCAACTCAAACCCAATTAAGCATCATCATTAACCCAACAAAATTAAATTAAGTAACATGATGAGATTCACATGATAATCCAAGTACTAGATACTCAAAACGTCCATAACTGGGGACACGGCTAACCATGATTAGTTTATCACTCTGCAGAGGTTTGCGCACTTTTCCCCGCAAGACTCGATCTCCTCCGCTTGATTTCTCGAACTACATGGTGTTTGAGAAACGGATGACCGAGACACAGTCTTTCAGAAGCGTTAACTCTCTACTCCAGGTAGACAGTACCAACCTACATCCCCTACATCTGCTAGTCTACCTCTTCAAGAGCTCACGCAACTTAATCAACTATGCTAGAGCCCATAGTAGCTTGCGGCTGCACACGGAAGTTTCTAGCATGAATAATCTCATGATCCCTTTGAGCCTGGGTGGTGGTCCATAGGAGAATCACACGGTACCCCGGGATTTCCAAAAATACAGGCAACACTGGATTCCCCAGGTGCCTCAATCCACCCAGATGTGAATTTAAGTTGCCACCTTAAATAAACCATTAATTAAAAATCTCACATCTGTCATGGATACACTCACCCAATCCACATCTACTAGCATAGCATAGCAACATAAGCAAACGTAGAAGTAACTCCCAAAGGTTTGATAATAAAACAGGTAATAGGTACTACCTCTGCTACTTCCCAAAACCCACATATTAATCAGATCCTAATCATGCAATTGTTTGAGGATTGGTCTAATGCAATAAAACTGGGTAGTAAAGGGGTATGATCAAAGTGTTACTTGCCTTGCTGATGATCCATGTGTCAGGACCCCGACTCAATGCCACACCGATCTAGCATGTAACACCTCATATCACTTTGTGGCCTCACGCACGGTATTCCCATGGGTGTCGCCTTACCAGGCCCGGGACCGTTTGTGCCTTTTGGCACACGTATATGATAGTGTCGCTAGCATCCATATGACAAGGAGCCCTGGCTGACATGGCTAGTCGTGAACCCAAAGTGGCACTAACTTACAGGGACAGGCATACATGACCCAGCAACGAACGTGTCGGTCAACAGTGAGTGAATCCGGGCTGTAGCAACTAGGCTAGTAGGACTCCGGTAAACCGGGCTGTAGCAGGCTAACAGGACTCCGGTAGACACCGCGTGACATTTCCCCGAAGGGACAAATACTGGAACGAAGAAGGACACATGCCGGCCAGCCTAAGTGTTCCGGAGCAGTAGCAAACTACCAAGGCTCAGTGAAAGCACTAGGAGACATTTCCCGGTAAGAGAGGCTACCAAGGATAAACAACTAGATAGTCAGATCCCACACATACCAAGCATTTCAATAACATACACACAATATGCTCGATATGTGCAAATACAACATGGCATCACAACATGACTCTACAACTCAAGTATTTTATTCAATAGGCTCCGAGGAGCGAGATATTACAAACATGGGTCTCATGACCCAACACTCAGAGCATACAAGTCAAAGCACAAGCGGAAGCTTAACATGTCTGAGTACAGACAACTATAAATGCAAAGGCTGGAAAGCCTGACTATCTACCAGATCCTGCCGAGGGCACAAGATCGTAGCTGAGGTAACAAGCTAAACGTCGAAGTCCACACGGTACTACTAGTGAGACTGAAATCTCTCTGCAAAAACGTCAAATAGGCAAATGTGAGTACAAATGTACCCAGCAAGACTTACATCAGAACTAACTACACATGCATCATTATCAACAAAGGGGATGGTGGGGTTTAACTGCAGCAAGCCAGCTTTGACTCGGTGGCTATCCTGAACTACGATTGCAAGTAACTCTTTTGAGGTGGCGCACACGAGTCCACATATTCACCATATCAATACACCACTATGGATCCGCTCCTGTTTCCCGACGAGAACGCCATCCATAGCACTCACGCTTATCTTGCGTATTTTAGAGTATCCACTTTCACTTGTCTATGAACTATACAGGCAACCCAGAAGTCCTTTTCCGCGGACACGGCTATTTGAATAGATAATGTTAACCCTGCAGGGGTGTACTTCTTCACACACGCTCTCGCCACTTACCACCATGTACACGTCGTGTATCTCGGCAACCTTCAAGCGAAAGCCTGGCGAGGGAGTCGGCAATGACCTGACTAACCACACAAGTCTCTCGTCCAGGTTTATCGCCTATTCGGGTTCCATCCGCAAGGAGATCCGGCCGGTGTGTCGCTCACGGCCCCAAACGATGTGAGCAGGGTTCCCAAGCCCACCTCGACGGGTGGATCTACGCTTGGTACACCGTGCCACGGTGCCTAGTCTGTCCCAAGCCCACCTGTACCAGGTGCCACTTTGTAGACTACTAACACTATCTACAAACACCAGAAACTAGTTGCAACTCCTAGATAGAGATCAGGTTGATTAATAAGTCGAGAGAGTCAATTAAGGATCCCAATGTGTGGTAGTAGCTGTTCATGGATCACAAACACAGAACTCAGTTCCTGAGGACGGCTTCAATGAGACAACCCACCATGTACTCCTACATGGCCTCTCACCGCTACCTTTACCAAATCGTGTTCACACACTTAGACCACACACAGTAGGACATGTTCACACACCTCCAATTCATCCCTGATGAATCAGACCTGACACAACTCTAAGCAATAGCAGGCATGACAAACAATCATGAATGAGTAGGCACATCAGGGCTCAAACAACTCCAACTCATGCTAGTGGGTTTCATCTATTTACTGTGGCAGTGACAGGTCATGCAGAGGAAAGGGGTTCAGCTACCGCAGCATGTAACGGTAGAATCGTTGTTGTCCTAATGCAGTAAAAGAGAGCAGGAGCGAGAGAGTGGGATTGTATCGGAATGAACAAGGGAGTTTTGCTTGCCTGGCTCTTCTGAAGATAGTATAGCTCTTCATCAGTGTCAACGATCACAGCGTCGGAACCACGTCTATCGAGAGGGGACAAGCACCGGCAAAAAAGGAAGAACACAATCAATGCAATGCACAATATAATGCATGATCATGACATGGCAAAATGCTGTGGTTTAAGCTAATGCAACTAGCAGCTAGTTAAATGGAGTTGATTTGAACCCTAGGTTCAAATTCAAACTCCATATGTTATTATTCAAATGCCTTTATTTGATTAGCCCAATTCAGCAACTATAAGTTGTTCTAACATGCATGAAACCAGTACAGATGGATAGATTGGATTTTTTTGACCATTTTTCATATATAATTTATCTCATTTGGAGTTACGGTTGAATTTCTATGAATTTTAGAAGTTTTGACTATTTTCTGAAATTTCCTGGATGTATTTTAAATCCAGAAAATTGTTAATTGTGTCAGCACTGCGATAGGGTGACGTCAGCAGAGTCAACAGGGCTGCCCTGGATCAAACCTGACCAGGGGGTCCCACTGGTCAGTGTCACGGTGCTTGTTAGGGTCGCTGACGTGTGGGCCCAGTCAACGGCCACGTCAGCGCGGTCAACTCAGGCATGTGGGTCCCGCTGGGTTTTAAACTAACCTAAACAGAAACAGAACTAGGATTAATTAGGGCGTGGGGCCCATGCATCAGTGGCCCAGGGGGTTGGTTAGCGGTGTGATTAGGCCCTAATCACGGCCACGTCGGCAGTCGCCGGAGCCTTGCCGGCGGCGACCAAAACGACGGCGGCTCGGCTCGGATTTGAGCTACGGGTGGTGGTTTGGCGAGCTGAGGGCACCGGGGAGTAGCTCTTGCTCATCCACATCCAAAGGACCGGACGGGAAGCCGCGGGGTGGCCGGGAGTAGCGCCGGCGGCGAGCAAGGCGGTGGCCGGAGCTACGACTCCATGGGCGCGAGGACTGCAGCGCGCTAGCGAGCGAGATGATGGCCGCGTTGGGCTCCTGGGGGCTCCCTGAGGACGCCTACGTGCTTGGGTTAGCCCGGCGAGGCTGCTACCGACGGTGATGACAGACGCAGCACTGGCGAGCTTCAGCCATGGCGGAATCGGTGTTAGAGGACGCGTTGGAGGAAGGAAACAGGGGGGGATTGGAGAGGAGCTCACAGAGGACTTGCAGAGAAACCCAGCATGCTCGGGGAAGCGTCGGAGGCGATGGATTGACGACAGCGATCTCGGGCGCCCGTCGGTGTAGATAATGACGATGGCGTCGCTGCGGTGCTTCCCGGCTTGCTTGGCTCGGTGGAGGTGACGAGGACGACGGCACGGAGCTCATGGGCACGTCGGAGGGGTGAGGGGGTGGCTGTGGCCGCGACGGAGCTCGCCGGTGTTCTCGGGTGTATCCAGGAAAAAACGAGGGAGAGAGACAGAGGAGAGGGATGGGCGCGGGAAGGGTCGAGAGGGAGCCAGGGGGTCGCGTGGCGTCGCTAGAGGAGGCCAGGGGAGACAAGCAACCAGAAGGTGGCTGTCGCGTGCCAGCGTGCCGCGGGCACACGCCCTCCTGCCTACTGGCAGGAGATTGAAGACGGTGGCGGCTGCGGTGGGCTGGGCCGCACAGTGCTGGACCAGCACAGGAGCTGGGCCGGCTCTGGTGGGCTCGCTCTGGTGGCTGCACAGGTAAGCACTTCTCTCTCTCTCTCATTTGTTTCTGTTTTCTACTTTGTTTCTCTGTTTTGGTTTAGTAATAATGCTAAACCATTTCATAAAATCCTGGAAATAATTATGGGTGCTTTCTGAATTATTTCAGTGTCCCACAAATAATTTCAACATTATTTGAGCATTTAAATTATTTATAGTGTTTAAATGCCCAAAGTCAAATACAATATGATTCAATTCAAAAATCCAAAAATGATCTAAGGATATATTCATCATTTTTTGCAGAGGTTTCCACCTTAACCAGAAATCAAGAACTTTTCTTAGGAACTTTTTTGGGTTTATTGAAAAAGATTTTAATCCACCCTAGTTGAGTTGATTTAATGCTAGGGCTTGAACATCCCCATTTCAAGTTTAAGCAAAATTTAAACATGATGCACACATGAAGCTAGCCTAGTGCAATACCAGAAGCTAGGGATGTGACACCGTGAAACCTAGAGATTCGTAGTAGCAAGCGGCGCACTCCGGGTATCTATCGCAAACAAACAAGCATACAATAAGCACTCATCTAATGCACAGGTAAAACTCAAATAAGAAATCTAACAAGAAAGTTCAACTTAAGAACTCCGGTTTGCAAAAAGAATCAAATCAAACGAAGCAACGAAACTCAAACGGCGAAAGAAACAAGCTTCATTTACTAATCTGGACCTAAGTCAAATTTTACAGTAGAAAAAACTTGTTTGAGTTGGTTAAACGGAAAGAGGGTTTCGAGACGAAACTCTAGGCGCTTGAATCGCCTGATTCCGATAAACGAGCGAAAAGTTATACTAGAACGAGAATCGGATCAGAAATCGCGATCCGGAATAATCGCGGAAAATCCAAGAAAAAGAAAAACGGACGAACAGGCTAACGAACGAACGTTCGCTGTCTACGGCTAAAAGACAAAAACCGTTCGTTAAAACGAACGAACGAACGGGCGTTCGCTAAATAAACTAAACCGAAAAAACCGATCTAATAAAAAAGCGGATCTAGGTTTTTTTAAAAAAAAACAATTGGTTTTCTCGCGAAAACCGAGGTGGCGGCGGCTACCTCCGGCAGCGGCGGATTCCGGCGAGGGCGGCGGCGAGGGGTGGCGGCGGCGGCGGGGCGGTCGGCGGCGAGGGCTGGCGACGACGGCGACGGCTGCTGCTGGCGGCGGCGCGCTGATCGAGGGCGGCGGCTGCTGGCGGCAGCGGCAGCACACGGATCAAGGGTGGCAGCGGCTAGGGTTTCGGGTGGGCTCGGGGTGGCCTCCCGGCGCTTATAAAGGCCGGCCGGGCCAAGTGTCCTAGTCGGACACAGCCCGGCTAGGTCGGTTCGCGTTTTTTAAAATAATTTAGTGCAGAAAAACAAATAAAAAAAATACTAAACTGACTCCAAAAATCCCTAAATAAATTTTACCCGTCCTATAAAATCGAGCCGGACAAGATGAACATTTATTTGGGACCTAAATGCAATTTTGAAAAACGCGCATTTTTCTAATTCAAATAAAATAGCAATAAAACTCCAAAATAAAATCTTATTTGATTTAAATATTAAATCATCAATATTTCTTTATTTTGGAAAAGTCATTTTATTCCCTCTCTCATATTTTTATAATAGAAATAATTGAAGATAAAATAATTAAAATCAAGTGATCCTATTTTCAAAATTTGATAAAACTCAAATATGAAAATAACAAAATCCCCAACTCTCTCCGTGGGTCCTTGAATTGCGTAGAATTTCTAGGATCGAGCCAAAATGCAATAAAATATGATATGCAATGATGATGTAATGTATAACATTCCAAATTGAAAATTTGGGATGTTACACAGAGTGAGGCAACAAAGGGGGTGTTACGTGATGTGATGTGTCGGGCTCTGGTCGTCGATCTCATTGATCTAGTCGTTGATGATGAAGCAGGGGCAACGAGGACAAGGTGGGGGTCACTGATGGATCACTAACCAACCTATACTAAGAAGTTTAGGATATGCAATTAAGGTATAACAGAAGATATAAAAGCATGCTACACATCTGAATAGGAGCAATCAATTATAGTAGCAAAATCTAATGCAAGCATGAGATAATGGAATGGGCGATATTAAGGGGGGCTTGCCTGGAAGCTCCGCTGAAAGGGAAGAAGGGTCGTCGGTGGCGTAGACGATCACCGGGGCATCAGCAACCGTCTCGGGGTCTATCTGAGAAGAAGAGGGGGAAGAAACAGTAAATACACGGCAACAAAAAAAATCACATAGCAAGGCATGGTAAAACGCAGTGCAAGGGTGCCCTAGTGTAATGTTAAGTGCTACAGATGGAGTGGTAATTTAACGGGAAAGTTTTCCCGGTTCCGGGCGTCTGTCAGATAGATGAACCGGAGAGGAAAGGCTCGACGTTCTCTATGCTAGGCACATGTGGTGGACGAACGGGTCGCCTATCCGAATTTATCTTGTCGTTCTGAGCAATTTTCATGTATAAAACATTTTCATCCGAGTTATGGATTATTTTCTATGATTTTTCAAAGTTTTAACAATATGAAATTAAAATTAATTCTAAGTAAAATAGAATATACCTATTGTACCCACTTGGATCTAGCCCTAGTAGATGACAAGTGGGGCCGCGGGTTCAGTCAACAGTTAACTGGTCAGGGTTGACTGGCAACATGGTCAAAGCGGAGCCCAGCTATCATTGACTATTTAATTAAAAAATAAAATAATGTTAAGTTAATTAAGCAAACCTATTTAGACTAATTAATTAATTAATATTTTTTACAAGGGGTTGGGCCCCACCTATCGGTGGCTTAGGCCACAGATCGGGCTAATGGGCGATGGGTTTTGCCGTGGTTGGCGGAGCGGGCGCAGAAACCGGGCGAGGGTGAGCGAGCAGGGGACGCAAGCAGCGATGCCATGCACGACGGGCAGCGGCATTGGGCGCAGTGAGCTGCGGTGAGGCCTCGCGGGAAAGGGGCAGTCACGGCGATGCAAGAGCAGCAACTGTTGCGGTAGTGTAGCAGGGGAAGAGTAGGGGAGGGTTCCGGCGCAGGCTTCCGCGAGGGGATGCGGTGGCTGCCAGGGAGGGAGGCCAGGTGAGGCCAAGGCCGCTGCAGGGGGCCAAGTGGGGCGGCGCACGCGGTTGGGGGAGCCGCAGGCAGCAGCAATAGGCAGCGACTGGGGCAGCAAAGTAGTAGCGGCTACATCGCAGCCGGCAAGACAGCGAGAGCAGCGGGGCGAGAGGGTGCGATCGGCTGGGCGCGCGCGGCTTGCATCAGTAGGCCGAGGCGAGGGATGCAGCGGGCGCGCGACAAGCACACACGGGGTCGAGCGGGGCAGAGAGAAGGGGGAGGAGGCCGGGGGCCTCACCGGCGATGGAGAGCGGCGAGGTTCGTTGGCGGTCATTGAGGAGTGTTAGAAGGGAGAGAGGGATTGGTGGAATATTTGTTTTATTGCTTGAGCCTCGTGGGCATATATATAGGAGTACATGATCTACTTGGAGTACAAGGCAAGCCAGAATATTTCCTAGTCTAACCTATGTTTCCTAATACAATCACGTTACTCAACATCCCCCCGCAGTCACAACGGTAGCGACGCAGACGGTGAGACTGGAGAAGAATCCGAAGGCAAGCCGACGGACACCCCCCCACAGTCGTAACGGTCGACGCATCGCGGAGTCGTGGCTGGAGTGGAAACCAACGAGGTTGCTCAAGCAGGCGGTAGCCCTTTGTGCCGTTGTTGAGGTAGCCAAGAGCGTGGGTGGGGAGCCATGGTCGAGGTAGCCGTGCAAAGAATGCCGTGGTCGATGTCGAGTCGGGGTGGCCGGTGTCGAGGAAGTCGCCGTGTAGCCGCAGGCGCAAGGTGGCACCGAGTTAGTCATGGGCGCAGTGGTGTCGAAGTAGTGGTGCACTAGGAAGAAGATGTTGTTGACGATGCGTCGCGGCGGGTTTGCCAAGCCCGGGGACACATCGTGGACGAAGGCACGCATCGGTGTTGCTAGGACCGGGCATGCGTAGACGGACGAAGACGAAGTGCCGCACCAGGCTTGGCTGGCCCGGGGACACGTCGTGGACGAAGGCATGCATCGGTGTTGCCAGCACCGGGCATGCGTAGATGGACGAAGACGAAGTTGACGAAGTGCCGCACCAGGCTTGCCAGGCCCGGGGACACATCGTGGACGAAGGCACGCATCGGTGTTGCTAGCACCGGGCATGCGTAGACGAGGGACCTGCATGGGCTGTACGCCATGTCGGAGAAGTCGGAGGGGCCAGCAGAGAAGAACTCGACGACGATTGCAGCGTCCATCAGCGCAGGACCGATGTCACCAACGGTGGTCGGAGTAGACGAAGTGGTCGGGGTAGATGACGGCGACGATGGCGACGGGTTGGCGCTTGGATGAAGACGAAGGGCGTGGATGGGCGGCGGCGGCGGATACGAAGGTAGCGGCGTCGGCGGCCAAAGAAGAGCAGCGACGGCGGCCTGGTGGCGGTGGCCTGACGGTGGCGGCGGCGGCTAGGTTAGGAGTGCGGCGTCGGTGCTCGAAGTAGGCGAAGAACCCTGACAGCGTGACCGGCGCGAAGGGTGGTGTTCCCGCGCCAAGTGAGACGGCGCGGCACATACCACAGGAGGTCGACGCGCGGTGACGGCGGAGTGGACCGCGGGCCGCGGTGCTACGGCCCAAAGGGGCGACGCAGCGGCGGCATGCGGGTCGGGGCGACGACGGGAAGACCTCGGGGCGGCGGCGGGGACCGCGGGCCACGACGCTGCGGCCCGAAGAGGCGACGCAATGGCGGTTCGCGAGTCGGTGCAACCGCGGGGACGGCCTTGGGACGGCGGCGTGGACCGCGTGCCACGCTCGCTACGGCCCGACGGGGCGACGCAGCGGCGGCGCGAGGGTCGATGCAGCCACGGGACGGCCTAGAGCGGACGCCCTCGGGGCGGCGGGGGACCGCGGGCCGCGGCACTACGGCCCGAAGGAGCGATGCAGCGGTGACGCGGGTCGGTGCAGCCGGTAGAAGAACCACGGGGCGGCGGCGCTGCGGCCCGACGGGGCGGCGCAGCGGCAGCCCGATGCTCAATCGGTGGAGAGGCGCGCTGAACTCGTGGACGATCTTCACGGGACCTGCGGAGGCGCGCGTAACCGACGGGCCAGGTCGGTCGCGCGGCGTAGATGAGGCGGATCGTGGCGGCGAGCGGGTGATCAAGACGATCGCGCGCGAGGTCGGGGACGCCGCTCGGTGGAGGCGCGGTGGCGGCGGAGTCCAAGATGAAGCCGGCGACGGCGAGCGGCAGGGCGGCTATGATTGGCCGCCGCATGACGCAAGGCCGCTGGGTCGGGGTGATGTAGGAGTCCCGGTCGGAGCAGGGCGGTGACGGCCGACGTAGATCGACGAGCGGGCCGGCGCGTGAATGGCGGCGGGGAAGGGCCGCCGCCTGACGCGAGGCCGTCGGGTCGGGGCGACCGGCAGGCCGATGCGCGGACAATGCGCGAGGCCGCCGCGTCGAGACGACCGACGGGCAGACGCGCGGACGACGCGCGAGGCCGCCGGGTCGGTGAAGAAGCTGGCCAATCGCGCCGGTGTTGGAGTAGAGGCGCACGAGGTCGATGGCGGCGGTGGGTGACGCAAACCGGATCACATAGACCGGAAAACCAAAAAGTAGACGCCAATCAAAGCGACTGGCGAGAGAGAGAAAACCCGGATCAAAGGATCGGAAAAAAAGACTCTCTAGGGCAGCCGGCCAACACGGCGGATGGACGAACCCTAGGTACGGGCAGCGCGGCCCCCGGCATCGGTCATGAAGGACGACCGCCCCGGGTGCGGCGCGCAGGTGCGGAAGCGGCGGCGGCTTGGGTTTAGGATCGACTTGCGATAGATACCATCTTAGAAGGGAGAGAGGGATTGGTGGAATATTTGTTTTATTGCTTGAGCCTCGTGGGCATATATATAGGAGTACATGATCTACTTGGAGTACAAGGCAAGCCAGAATATTTCCTAGTCTAACCTATGTTTCCTAATACAATCACGTTACTCAACAAGGAGGAAGACGGGGACTGTCCGGTGACAGGGTCGGGGAGGCGATGGGAGGCGCAGGGCGTCGGCTGCCCTCGACTGGATCCACACGGGGTAGAGGGTTGAGGAGGCGGGTGCTAGCGACGGCGGGCAAGCGTTGGGTGGCGTCGGCGAGGTGGTGGCGGGGTCAGCGCGGTGACGGGCGACACGGTCGTCGGGGGTGAGCGCCCCCGATCTAGTTTGTGGGGGGGAAGTGGGGAATCGTGGTTAGGGTTTTGGGGTGAGGGGGAGGTTATGCAGGGGGGTGAGGGCCATGTGGGTCGGCCTGGCCGGCCGACTAAATGGCCAGCTGGGCCACAAGGCCCACTGGGAGGGGGGGGGGGTTCCTGTTTTCTTTTTCTTTTCTTAAAAAAACTGCTAGTCTTTCTTATTTAGGTTAGATAGTAATTGACTTTTGTCGAAGCTCAAACTTTGCACAAAAATGATATGCAATATCCTAGGGCTGCACAAAAGTATTTGAGGGATTTGCAAAGGTTGAGAAGATTTGCTTAAATGAAAAGGCCAATTTAGATGCCTTTAGACCACTTATTAAATTCCTAGGAATTTACTTGTGAGTCAATTTGAGTTGGTTTCAACTTGACAAAGGTCAGGGGAATTTATAGAATTACTCGAACATTTTAGTTTTACCATTCGATAAATTTAATTTTGACTTTAATTTGAAATTGAAATTTGAACCGGTTTGGAACAACATGGGATTTAGCAACCGTAAATGTGATGACATGGCACCATTAACAGGGGATTATTGTAGCTTAATTATCCGAGCATCACAGGTTTCAGGGTCTATCGGAGAGAAGAGGGGGAAGAAACAGTAAATACAAGCAACCGGACGCATGACATGACTACAAGCAGAGTTAGGTGTGTTCTAACGCAGTGTTACACGATACTAGCAAAGGGGGGAAACATCCGAGAAGGTTTTCCCGAAGTTTGGCATTTTTGGACAAGTGAAACGGATGGGGACGCTTCCATGTTCGCTATGATAGGGACATGGGACACACAAACGGAGGGCGTATTCGGATTCATCATGTTTTTCTGAGCAACTTTCATGTATACATTATTTTCATCCGAGTTAAGGACTATTTTCTACGAATTTCCAAAGTTTTAGCAATATACTGAAATTATTATTAATTCGAAAATAAAGATTAAATGCTAGGTGCACCCAACTCTGTGTACACAACAATGTACAGAGGATGACATGTAGGTCCAAGGGGTCCCAGTTTACCCGTCCATGTTGAATGGTCAACAAGGGGTGGGGCCCTCCTATCATACACAGAGTAGCTAATTAGCATCTTGACCTATTTTAATTAGTAGGTTAAATAAACTTAATTAGTTAAACAAGATTAATTAAGTAACTAATTAATTTTATCATTAACTATTTTTATTTATTTATTATTATTTTTTATAATTTATATTTTCTCTTTTTTTGGTTTAACAAAACCAGGGGGTGTGGGCCTCGGCTGCCGGTGGCCCAGGAGGCCACTTGAGTGGGCGCTTAATGGGCGCGGGCTGAGGTCAGGCGGGGCTCGCCGGCCGGCCGCTGAGGGAGTCCTGGATAAGGGGGTATACGAATAGCCGGGCTATATGCTTTGGCCGGACTATTGCACCGTGAAGATACAAGACTCAAGACTTCGTCCCGTGTCCGGATGGGACTCGCCTTTGCGTGGAAGACAAGCTTGGCGATCCGGATGTTACATCTCCTTCTTTGTAACTGACTCTGTGTAACCCTAGCCTCCTCCGGTGTCTATATAAACTGGAGGGTTTAGTCCGTAGGACAAGAACAATCATAATCATCATAGGCTAGCTTCTAGGGTTTGGCCTCTACGATCTCGTGGTAGATCAACTCTTGTAATACTCATATCATCAAGATCAATCAAGCAGGAAATAGGGTATTACCTCCATAGAGAGGGCCCGGACCTGGGTAAAACATCGTGTCCCCTGCCTCCTGTTACCATTAGCCTTAGAGGCACAGATCGGGATCCCCTACCCGAGATCCGCCAGTTTTGACACCGACATAGGTGCTTTCATTGAGAGTTCCTCTGTGTCGTCGCTGCAAGGCTCGATGGCTCCTTCGATCATCAACAACAACGTGGTCCAGAGTGAGACTTTTCTCCCCGGACAAATCTTCGTGCTCGGCGGCTTCGCACTGCGGGCCAATTCGCTTGGCCATCTGGAGCAGATCGACAGCTACGCCCCTAGCCATCAGGTCAGGTTCGGAAACTTGAACTACACGGCCGATATCCGCGGAGACTTGATCTTCGATGGATTCGGGCCTATGTCAGGGGCGCCGAACAGTCAGACGAACTTGGCTTAGACCTGCTGTCAGACAATACTCGGGATATCGCGCCTACAAGAGCTCCGGACCTAAATCCGGGGCAGATCGCGTCGTCCAAGGACGGGTGGATGGACCCCGCACCGGAGGCCGCATACTCATCAGCCATAGAGCCGAACACGGACTCCACCCCAAGTAAGTCTGTGTCACTGGACTCCTGGACTTGTCTCCCACGGTAGGTTCCAGACCGCGCGCCCCCGAGCCCACCGAATTCGGGTGGGCTCTGGTAATGGAGTTCGCCGCTGCGGATATCTTCCGGCACTCGCCCTTCGGCGACATGCTGAATTCATTAAGGTCTCTCTCTTTGTCAGGAGACTCTTGGCCGAACTATGTCCAGCTCGAGAGGGAAGCAGGCGACCAAGAAATTCGTTGCCCACCCACCACCCACTTCATAGCCACTATCGATGACGTAACATACATGTTTGACTACGACTCCGACAACACCGACGGTATGGACGTCGGCGCAGGGGACGATTAGGAACCACCGCCCACGGGGCGCTGGACTGCCACCTCACCATATCATATATACATGGTGGACAAGCCTAAGGAGGATGAGGGCGACATAAAGGACACAACGGAGGATAAAACCCCCGGACAAAAGCCAAAACGACGGCGCAGACGCCGCTCTAAGTCCAGTCACAGTAAAAATGCGATAACAGCGCTAGAAAGATCAATACCCCAGTCAACTCCAAAGGCAACAACGAGCATATGGACCCAGTGATGGAGCAGGATGAGCCAGGTCACGCCGATTATAGCCCAGAGCAGACACCCGATCACAGCGATCCCAAGGGCCGAACTCATCAACCTCCCTCGGGAGAAGAGCACAGTCCGGACGACGATGCATTCATCATCCCAGAAAAACATTTGGAACGAGATAACCTCCACAGGAGACTTATGTCCACTACGAGAAGCCTAAAGAAGCAGAAGCAAAGGCTTAAGGCGGCACAGGAAATGCTCAACCGCAGATGGAATAAATTGCTAGACACTGAAGAAAGATATGGCGACGATCGCCACACAAAGAGCTACCCAAAGCGCAAGCTGCTGCCAGAATTCGACGATGAGGCCATTCCGCCAAAAAACAATATGGCCAGTAGGCCGGACCAACCACTTCATGACCACAATAGAGCAGCTACTGACGCCGCACACGATCTACGTGAGCTCCTGGACAAAAAGGTCGGCGCGACCAGGTCCATCTATGGATCTAGAGGACATGCTCCGGCGCAGGATTATGGTCACCAAAATGATCAGACTGATCGAATACCAGTTCGGAATCAACACCGGACACAACAACAGTCGACAGCATGCCACAACATGTCCAGATACAGAGGGGCTGCGCACCCTCTGTGCTTCACCGAAGAGGTACTGGATCACAAATTTCCACAGGGATTCAAACCTGTGAACATAGGGGCATACGACGAAACGACAGACCCCGGGGTCTGGATTGCGGATTTTATCCTTCATATCCACATGGCTCTTGGGACGACCTCCACGCCATCAAATACCTTCCCCTCAAGTTGAAGGGACCAGCTCGGCACTGGTTGAAAAGCCTCCCCGAAAATTCAATTGGAAGTTGGGAGGAACTTGAGGACGCTTTCAGGGCCAATTTTCAAGGGACCTGTGTCCGACCTACGGACGCTGAAGATTTAAGTCACATAATTCAACATCCTGGTGAGTCCGCCCATAAGCTTTGGAGCAGATTTCTCACTAAGAAGAATCCAATTGTCAATTGGCCGGATGCCGAAGCCCTAGCAGCTTTCAAGCACAGTATCCGAGACAAGTGGCTTGCCAGACAGCTTGGCCAAGAAAAGCTGAGGACGATGGCAGCCTTAACAAGCCTTATGACCCGCTTTTGCGCGGGTGAAGACAGCTGGTTGGCCCGTAGAGGCACCCGCGACCCAGGCACATCCGAAATTAGGGATGGCAATGGGAAGCCACGACGCAATAAAAACAAGCATCGAAACAAGGAAGAAAGTCCGGACAACATGGCGGTCAATGCCGGATTCAGGAGCTCTCGACCCGGTCAACAAAAGAAGCCATTTAAAGGCAACAAAGAGGGACCAACCGGCCTGAACAAAGTCCTGGACAGATTGTGCCAAATTCATGGCACCCCCGAAAAACCTGCGAACCACACTCACAGAGAATGCTGGGTCTTTAAGCAGGCCGGCAAGTTAAATGCCGAACACAAGGGAAGGGAAACACCAAGTGAAGACGATGATGAGCCTCGCCAGCCGAACACTGGGGGACAGAAAAAATTCCCGTCAGAGGTAAAAACAGTAAACACGATCTACGCGACTCACATACCCAAGAGAAGGCGCAAACGCGCGCTCACAGACGCATACGCTGTAGAGCCCGTCGCCCCCAAACTCAACCCCTGGTCGGCCTGCCCGATCACGCACCTTTGATCACAGGGACTACCCGACTAGCATGCGGCATGGAGGATCGGCTGCCTTGGTGCTCGACCCAATAATCGACGGATACCATCTCACTCGTGTCCTCATGGACGGAGACAGTAGTCTCAATCTAATATATCAGGACACTGTCCACAAGATGGGGATAGACCCATCCAGAATCAGCCAAAGTAACACCACCTTTGAAGGGTTGATACCAGGCGTTGAGGCCCGCTGGAGGGGCTCCCTCGTATTAGAGGTGATATTCGGTTCTCCAGACAACTTCAGAAGCGAACAATTACTCGTCACCATCGTTCCCCTCCGAAGTGGTTATCATGCATTGCTCGGAAGAACGGCCTTTGCTCGCTTCAACGCAGTACCACACTACGCCTACTTTAAACTTAAGATGCCCGGTCCACGTGGCGTCATGACCGTTAGCGGAAATACAGAGCGTTCCTTACGCACGGAAGAGTATGCGGCGGCTCTAGCAGCCAGACACTAAGCGGCCTCTCCTATCAGAATGCATGATTGGTCGTTAAGACCACGGACACAGTTAGACGAGTCCGGCGCACCACCGTCGGTAACAGCCCAGATAAACCTGACCTGGGTGCTATACACGTAATCCCATAGAGGGCACCAGGGGCTGAAAACATGCAATAAAGCCCACATTCTGGCTTGACCTTATTGACATGCCAATGCCTTACACTTCTACTATCCATTGATAATAACCAACTCTTCGCACGCTTACGTCATACTCTTTTACATGAGTTTTCCTTTCTACATACACCATTCGTGCGATACCCTCCCAGGACACGGCACAACGGAGACAAAGGCGCAGACGTGCAGCAGGGCCCCGCTCAAAGGTTTCTCTTTATATTAAGCCCCTGTGTAAACCTTCTTTATTGTCTCTTGTTGCTTAACATCTCATGGGTACTCAATACACCCACAGAGGATACTGGCGTTATTGGCATTTCGCCACGACAGACTAATGCACGTACCTGGAAATACATGGTTCATAATCAAGGACGCTACTCAGCCCAGTATATGTTATAAAGTCCGAATACCTTCGGGAGTGTTCGGCGTCGCGAGTTTGGCCTTATATGCATCAGCTCCGATTCATGCCTTTTGTCAAATGTTGGGTTTGCCCGGCTCCTGGGTTTGCCGCCTTACGTTCCACTTCTATCGTCTAAGGCAGCCAAACGGGAACTACTGCGATTGTGCCTTGGTTATTCCGGATGAGCACCTCAGTAGAGAAAGCCGAAAACTGACTGTCATGATATAGCGAGAGACTGGTCAACCACTCGAGGACTCATCGGAATCGTTAGGATTCCTCCGCATTAACAAAGGACCATTTCCCGGTCATGTACACACGCGCCCATATCCGGATGCACACGAAGGTACCAGGGGCTACATAGTAGCCCATCGTCAAACTCTTATGGCTAAGTGAAAGTGTCAAAGCTATATAGTCCGGTTTCCTAGTTCGACGTGCGATCACCTCCTTAATGGACCAAGACGTTGGATCAAGTGTGATTACACACATTTTCGCGAACACCTCCGCGTTGTATGTGTGGGGGCTGAAGCCAACGACTGCTAACTTTCAGGTTATATATACATCAAACGGCCGCACAGGAGGTACAATAACACTTTTGGGAGAAAGTATAAACATAGCCTCTATAATTAAAATACAATTGTTTTTACAACGGAACGATTTGTCACTCGAACACGACATTCTTCGAGCACTAAGCCTCTATTAAACGAGCACCTTCTGTTACCTGCTCCAAGTAGTGCTCGGCCGGATCCTGGCTTCCCGCCGGATTCTGGGTTGCAATGATGGTGGCCTCCATATCTGCCCAATATGTTTTAACACGGGCAAGAGCCATCCGCGCACCCTCTATGCACGCCGGCCTCTTCATGGCATCGATTCGTGATACGGCGCCAAGGAATTGTTGGACTAAACGAAAATAACTATCTGGTTTTGGCCCTTTGGCCATAGATGGTCTATTACAGACCTCATTACAAGAATGGACAACCTATGGAGCTCGGCCACAGCAGCCATCCTTTCACTCAATGGCAACGGGCGCGTTGGAGCTCTGAATTGCGACCAGAACAGCCTTTCTACTTCACTATATTTTTGATCCTCAAAAAACTTGGTCGCATCAGCCGTAATTTTTGCCAGATCCGTATATGTGTGTGCAGCGCTCCAGCGCCGATCGAGAGGAGCGTACTTTGGATCTAAGAACTTCATCCGCAACAAATAGGGGCTTCCAGCCGCGATTTCTCTGGCCTGTCGAAGCTCCTCCCGCGCATCCCTTATTTTGGAGCGCGTCTCCTTGGCCGCATCAAGGGCCTTCTGCAGGTCAGTCGACTTTGCCTGATTCTCCTTTTCAAGGAGCTCATACCGGTCGACAACGTTTTTCAGCTCCATAGCCATCTCGGCTATTTTATATTTGCTTCGGCGATGAGCAGCCTGTTCGGCTCTCAACTCTTTGGCCGCCTTTAGGGCAGCCGCATTGCTAGCCCGGGCTTGTTCCTTGGCTAGGGCAAGCTCCGCCCTCAGGGCCTCCATGGCAGCAGCTTCGCCTGCAATCAAAGCATATCACATTAACATTATGCTCCTCTTAATATTTCCTATAAAAACAAGGGAAACAGAGCACATACTCTGTGACTCGTTAAGCCGCTCGTTCACAAGCGTGATGTCGGCATCCACAACTTCAATCTGTCGCCTCAGTTTAGCGACTTCATCGGTCCGGTCTGCCGCCGGACCCTTCGCCACCTGCGCATTAATGCGTTGCGATCATTACTTCAGAGTACGATCCTCCATTTACCGCCTAGGGCTAGCAACCAGAGTCTCAGGGGCTACTATCTATATAGAGCACACCTAGCATGTGTGGTACAACCAAAAAATTATGTATATGTACCTCAAAGCCTTTGATCAGGCTCGTAAAAGCTTCATTAAACCCGCTCGTGGCGGATGAAATCTTCTCAAGCACCGTACCCATTAACGAACGATGATCCTCCGAGATAGCAGCTCGCTCGAGAAGGCCCGTCAGCGTGTCCGGCCGGTCGCTGGACTGTGCCGGACCCTTCTTATTGCCCCCCATGGGAGCTGAACGCTCCGGGCTCAGGGCAGCCGAAGTATTAGCTTCTGGCCTCAGAAAATCTGGAATCCTCCGTGACGACACCTCGGGGTCGCCCGCCCCATGAGGCGGAGAGGTAGGTGGGGTTTCACTGTCCATCATCTCCGGAAGAAGATCCCCCGAAGACGAACTCTGTCGAGAAGAGCTACTAGCTGGACTGCAAAGAATGGATCCTGGTTATTGTTCTCGGAGGAGGAAGCAGCAGCTTTGTATTTACGATTAACTTACAGCTCGGCTGAGGGCTTGTCCATTTGCGGGCATGGTGCAGTGAGGACGCCCTTCGGGGCAGGGCCCCCTGGTAAAGTTTTCTTCCCTTGTCTAGGCACCTCCGTCTCCAAGTCTTCAGCGGCGGCCCTCTTCTTCCCGCGGGGGGAGGAGACCGTAGATTACCCTCCCCGACTATCCTCCTTCATGGAGATAGTAATTCCCCTGGTTTGGATGTGCAATGTGTGAGGCCCTGCTTTTTTGTTCTTCCCTTTGTCTCTCCCCGAAGGCTCTTGACTTAGCACACGACTAAGCATCCTAGCTATGGCAGGACTAGGCGAGCCTTCGGGAAGCGGTGACGGACACCTGATTCTCTCCGCCTTGCTGAGCCAATCCTGGCCGCGGATGGTTTTCAGAATAATGTTATGATAAATATAAATGAAGTGTTCGGTGTCTAGGTTACTTACTTGGGTATCGGGGCGGTTGCAGCTCAGGCCCGCATCCTCGGTGATGTCCGGACACTTTACTCGTGGTCCGAAGAATAACTTACACATCCCTTCGAGCGTCATGCCGAAGAAGTGCTGAATAGTTCGCGGACCTTCCGGGTTGAACTCGCACATCCGGAGAGGTCGACGTTTGCACGGCAAGATCCGTCGGAATAACATTACATGAATTACAGACAAAACTGATGTCCCTCTCAAGAAGCTCCCGAATGCGACTCTGCAATGTCGGTACGTCATTGGCAGGCCCCCAATCCAGTCCCACGCTGGCCCACGACGCTAGTTGAGGCGGAGGGCCCGAGCGGATGTCGGGGGCATCCACCCACTTTGTGACTCTGGGAGCCGTGACGTAGAACCACCTCCGCTGCCATAGATTGGATACCTTCGGGAAGAAGCCCTCTGGCCAGGGGGCGTCGGTGTTTCTACTTAGTGCAACGCCTCTGCATTCCGCGAGTCGCCCCTCAATCACCTTCGGCTTTACATTGAAGGTCTTGAGACATAAGCCGAAGTGCGGGGTGATGTGGAGGAAGGCTTCGCACACGAAAATAAACGACGAGATATGAAGGATGGAGTTCGGAGCTAGATCATGAAAATGTAGCCCGTAATAGAACATGAGCCCTCTCACGAAGGCATCGAGGGTGAAACCTAAGCCTCGGAGGAATTGAGAAACAAATACGACGCTCTCGTTGGGCTCGGGAGTAGGGATGACCTGCCCTGGAGCAGGAAGCCTGTGCTTGATGTCGACGGTCAGATATCTGACCTCCCTAAGCTTTGCAATGTCCTCCTCTGTGACAGAGGAGGCCATCCACCGGCCTTGAAGGTTGGATCCAGACATGATTGAAGATCCGAAGTGCCTAAGCTTGGGCTTCGGGTGTTGGAACTCGAGATGCGGAAAGGCGCAAGCGTGGTAGGAAAGAGGGATAGGCCTCGGCCCCTCTATAAAGGGGGTGAATATCAAGCGTCCTCAGCGTAACCGCTTGGGACTTGCCTAAAAACACGGAGTCATACCAACAGGCGTAGTGGGGTTGCCCGCGCCCGTATTGATGGAGGATCCTGCAATAAGGGGAACACGATCTCTGCTTCAACAAGGTGTGCCAATAAAACCGCCTCGCAATGCGTGTCGAGGCAGGCCGAGAAAAACCGGTTCGTATTGAGCCAGGCCGCGGTGTAAGGGCACACCGTAAAAAAATTGTCAGTAGATTAGATTTGTAAAGTGTTATGCTCTCTACGGTGGTGTGCGGAAATTATCTCACAGAGCCGGACACAATCCTTAATCTACTTTGGAGTATTCAGAGATGGAACCCGCCTTGCAATGCTGAAGACAATCTGGACGCCAGACTCATCGTCATTGAAGCCTGGTTCAGGGGCTACTGAGGGAGTCCTGGATAAGGGGGTATCCGGATAGCCGGGCTATATACTTTGGCCGGACTATTGGACCGTGAAGATACAAGACTCAAGACTTCGTCCTGTGTCCGGATGGGACTCTCCTTTGTGTGGAAGACAAGCTTGGCGATCCGGATGTTAGATCTCCTTCTTTTTAACTGACTCTGTGTAACCCTAGCCTCCTCCAGTGTCTATATAAACTGGAGGGTTTAGTCCGTAGGACAAGAACAATCATAATCATCATAGGCTAGCTTCTAGGGTTTAGCCTCTACGATCTCGTGGTAGATCAACTCTTGTAATACTCATATCATCAAGATCAATCAAGCAGGAAATAGGGTATTACCTCCATAGAGAGGGCCCAAACCTGGGTAAAACATCGTGTCCCCTGCCTCCTGTTACCATTAGCCTTAGATGCACAGATCGGGATCCCCTACCCGAGATCCGCCAGTTTTGACACCAACATTGGTGCTTTCATTGAGAGTTCCTCTGGCGTCGCTGCAAGGCTCGATGGCTCCTTCGATCATCAACAACAACGCGGTCCAGAGTGAGACTTTTCTCCCCGGACAAATCTTCGTGTTCGGCGGCTTCGCACTGCGGGCCAATTCGCTTGGCCATCTGGAGCAGATCGACAGCTACGCCCCTGGCCATCAGGTCAGGTTCGGAAACTTGAACTACACGGCCGATATCTGCGGAGACTTGATCTTCGATGGATTCGGGCCTACGTCAGGAGTGCCGAACAGTCAGACGAGCATGGCTTAGACCTGCTGTGAGACAATACTCGGGATATCACGCCTACAAGAGCTCCGGACCTAAATCCGGGGCAGATTGCGTCGTCTGAGGACGGGTGGATGGACCCCGCACCGAAGGCCGCGTACTCATCGGCCATAGAGCCGAACACGGACTCCACCCCAAGTAAGTCTGTGTCACTGGACTCCTGGACTTGTGTCCGACGGTAGGTTCCAGACCGTGCACCCCCGAGCCCACCGAATTCGGGTGGGCTTCGGTAATGGAGTTCGCCGCTGCGGATATCTTCCGACACTCGCCCTTCGGCAACATACTGAATTCATTAAGGTCTCTCTCTTTGTCAGGAGACTCTTGGCCGAACTATGTCCGGCTCGAGGGGGAAGCAGGTGACCAAGAAATTTGTTGCCCACCCACCACCCACTTCATAGCCACTGTCGATGACGTAACATACATGTTTGACTATGACTCCGACAACACCGACGGTATGGATGTCAGCACAGGGGACGATTCGGAACCACCGCCCACGGGGCGCTGGACTGCCACCTCATCCTATGATATATACATGGTGGACACGCCTAAGGAGGATGAGGGCGACAAAAAGGACACAACGGAGGATAAAACCCCCGGACAAAAGCCAAAACGACGGCGCAAACGCCGCTCTAAGTCCAGTCACAGTAAAAAATAGCGATAACAGTGCTAGAAAGATCAATACCCCAGTCAACTCCAAAGGCAACAACGAGCATATGGACCCAGCGATGGAGCAGGCTGAGCCAGGTCACGCTGAATATAGCCCGGAGCAGACACCCGATCACAGCGATCCCGAGGGCCGAACTCATCAACCTCCCTCGGGAGAAGAGCACAGTCCGGACGACGATGCATTCATCATCCCAGAAAAACATTTGGAACGAGATAAACTCCACAGGAGACTTATGTCCACTACGAGAAGCCTAAAGAAGCAGAAGCAAAGGCTTAAGGCCGCGCAGGAAACGCTCAACCACAGATGGAATAAATTGCTAGACACTGAAGAAAGATATGGCGACGATCGCCACACAAAGAGCTACCCAAAGTGCAAGCTGCTGCCAGAATTCGACGATGAGGCCATTCCGCCAAAAAACAATATGGCCAGTAGGCTGGCCCAACCACTTCATGACCACAATAGAGCAGCTTCTGATGCCGCACACGATCTACGTGAGCTCCTGGACAAAAAGGTCGGCGCGACCAGGTCTATCTATGTATCTAGAGGACATGCTCCGGCGCAGGATTATGGTCACCAAAATGATCAGACTGATCGAATACCAGTTCGGAATCAACACCGGACACAACAACAGTCGACAGGATGCCACAACATGTCCAGATAGAGAGGGGCTGCGCACCCTCTGTGCTTCACCAAAGAGGTACTGGATCACAAATTTCCACAGGGATTCAAACCTATGAACATAGTGGCATACGACGAAACGACAGACCCCGGGGTATGGATTGAGGATTTTATCCTTCATATCCACATGGCTCGTGGGGACGACCTCCACGCCATCAAATACCTTCCCCTCAAGTTGAAGGGACCAGCTCGGCACTGGTTGAAAAGCCTCCCCGAAAATTCAATTGGAAGTTGGGAGGAACTTGAGGACGCTTTCAGTGCCAATTTTCAAGGGACCAATGTCCGACCTCCGGACGCTGAAGATTTAAGTCACATAATTCAACAGCCCGGTGAGTCCGCCCATAAGCTTTGGAACAGATTTCTGACTAAGAAGAATCCAATTGTCAATTGTCCAGATGCCGAAGCCCTAGCAGCTTTCAAGCACAGTATCCGACACAAGTGGCTTGCCAGACAGCTCGGCCAAGAAAAGCCGAGGACGATGGCAGCCCTAACAAGCCTTATGACCCGCTTTTGCGCGGGTGAAGACAGCTGGTTGGCCCGTAGAGGCACCAGCGACCCGGGCACATTCGAAATTAGGGATGACAATGGGAAGCCACGACACAATAAAAACAAGCATCGAAACAAGGAAGAAAGTCCGGACAAAATGGCGGTCAATGCCGGATTCAGGAGCTCTCGACCCGGTCAACAAAAGAAGCCATTTAAAGGCAACAAAGAGGGACCGACCGGCCTAAACAAAGTCCTGGACAGATTGTGCCAAATTCATGGCACGCCCGAAAAACCTGCGAACCACACTCACAGAGAATGTTGGGTCTTTAAGCAGGCCGGCAAGTTAAATGCCAAACACAAGGGAAGGGAAACACCAAGTGAAGACGATGATGAGCCTCGCCAGCCGCACACTGGGGAACAGAAAAAATTCCCACCAGAGGTAAAAACAGTAAACATGATCTACGCGACTCACATACCCAAGAGAAGGTGCAAATGCGCGCTCAGAGACGCATACGCTGTAGAGACCGTCGCCCCCAAACTCAACCCCTGGTCGGCCTGCCCGGTCACCTTTCATCACACGGACTACCCGACTAGCATGCGGCATGGAGGATCGGCTGCCTTGGTGCTCGACCCAATAATCGACGGATACCATCTCACTCGTGTCCTCATGGACGGCGGCAGTAGTCTCAATCTAATATATCAGGACACTGTCCACAAGATTGGGATAGACCCATCCAGAATCAGCCAAAGTAACACCACCTTTGAAGGGTTGATACCGGGCGTTGAGGCCCGCTGGAGGGGCTCCCTCATATTAGAGGTGACATTCGGTTCTCCAGACAACTTCAGAAGCGAAGAATTACTCGTCACCATCGTTCCCCTCCGAAGTGGTTATCATGCATTGCTCGGAAGAACGGCCTTTGCTCGCTTCAACGCAGTACCGCACTACGCCTACCTTAAACTTAAGATGCCCGGTCCACGTGGCGTCATCACCGTTAGCAGAAATACAGAGCGTTCCTTACGCACGGAAGAGTATGCGGCGGCTCTATCAGCCAGACACTATGCGGCCTCTCCTATCAGAATGCATGATCGGTCGTTAAGACCACGGACACAGTTAGACGAGTCCGGCGCACCACCGTCGGTAACAGCCCAGATAAACCTGACCTGGGTGCTATACACGTAATCCCATAGAGGGCACCAGGGGCTGAAAACATGCAATAAAGCCCACATTCTGGCTTGACCTTATTGACATGCCAATGTCTTACACTTCTACTATCCATTGATAATAACCAACTCTTCGCACGCTTACGTCATACTCTTTTACATGAGTTTTCCTTTCTACAGACACCATTCGTGCGATACCCTCCCAGGACACGGCACAACGGAGACAAGGCGCAGACGTGCAGCAGGGCCCCGCTCAAAGGTTTCTCTTTAGATTAAGCCCCTGTGTAAACCTTCTTTATTGTCTCTTGTTGCTTAACATCTCATGGGTACTCAATACACCCACAGGGGATACTGGCGTTATTGGCATTTCGCCACGACAGACTAATGCACGTACCTGGAAATACATGGTTCATAATCAAGGACGCTACTCAGCCCAGTATATGTTATAAAGTCCGAATACCTTCGGGAGTGTTCGGCGTCGCGAGTTTGGCCTTATATATATCAGCTCCGATTCATGTCTTTTGTCAAATGTTGGGTTTGCCCGGCTCCTGGGTTTGCCGCCTTACGCTCCGCTTCTATCGTCTAAGGTAGCCAAAGGGGAACTACTGCGATTGTGCCCTGGTTATTCCGGATGAGCACCTCAGTAGAGAAAGCCGAAAACTGACTGTCATGATATAGCGAGAGACTGGTCAACCACTCGACGACTCATTGGAATCGTTAGGATTCCTCCGCATTAACAAAGGACCATTTCCCGGTCATGTACACACGCGCCCATATCCGGATGCACACGAAGGTACCAGGGGCTACATAGTAGCCCATCGTCAAACTCTTATGGCTAAGTGAAAGTGTTAAAGCTATATAGTCCGGTTTCCTAGTTCGACGTGCGATCACCTCCTTAATGGACCAAGATGTTGGATCAAGTGTGATTACACACATTTTCGCGAACACCTCCGCGTTGTATGCGTGGGGGCTGAAGCCAACGACTGCTAACTTTCAGGTTATATATACATCAAACGGCCGCACAGGAGGCACAATAACACTTTCGGGAGAAAGTATAAACATAGCCTCTATAATTAAAATACAATTGTTTTTACAACGGAATGATTTATCACTCGAACATGACATTCTTCGAGCACTAAGCCTCTATTAAACGAGCACCTTCTGTTACCTGCTCCAAGTAGTGCTCGGCCGGATCCTAGCTTCCCGCCGGATTCTGGGTTGCAATCATGGTGGCCTCCATATCTGCCCAATATGTTTTAACACGGGCAAGAGCCATCCGTGCACCCTCTATGCACGCCGACCTCTTCATGGCATCAGTTCGTGATACGGCGCCAAGGAATTGTTGCACTAAACCAAAATAACTATCCGGCTTTGGCCCTTTGGCCATAGATGGTCTATTACAGACCTCATTACAAGATTGGACAACCTATGGAGCTCGGCCACAGCAGCCATCCTTTCACTCAATGGCAACGGGCACGTTGGAGCTCTGAATTGCGACCAGAACAGCGTTTCTACTTCACTATATTTTTGATCCTCAAAAAACTTGGTCGCATCAGCCGTACTTTTTGCCAGATCCGCATATGTGTGTGCAACGCTCCAGCGCCGATCGAGAGGAGCGTACTTTGGATCTAAGAACTTCATCCGCAACAAATAGGGGCTTCCAGACGCGATTTCTCCGGCCTGTCGAAGCTCCTCCCGCGCATCCCTTATTTTGGAGCGCGTCTCCTTGGCCGCATCAAGGGCCTTCTGCAGGTCAGTCGACTTTGCCTGATTCTCCTTTTCAAGGAGCTCATACCGGCCGACAGCCTTTTTCAGCTCCATAGCCATCTCGGCTATTTTATATTTGCTTCGGCGATGAGCGGCCTGTTCAGCTCTCAACTCTTCAGCCGCCTTTAGGGAAGCCGCATTGCTAGCCCGGGCTTGTTCCTTGGCTAGGGCAAGCTCCGCCCTCAGGGCCTCCATGGCAGCAGCTCCGCCTGCAATCGAAGCATATCACATTAACATTATGCTCCTCTTAATATTTCCTATAAAAACAAGGGAAACAGGGCACATACTCTGTGACTCGTTAAGCCGCTCGTTCACAAGCATGATGTCGGTGTCCACAACTTCATTCTGTCGCCTCAGTTCAGCGACTTCAGCGGTCCGGTCTGCCGCCGGACCCTTCGCCACCTGCACATTAATGCGTTGCGATCATTACTTCAGAGTACGATCCTCCATTTTCCGCCTAGGGCTGGCAACCAGAGTCTTAGGGGCTACTATCTATACAGAGCACACCTAGCATGTGTGGTACAACCAAAAAATTATGTATATGTACCTCAAAGCCTTTGATCAAGCTCGTAAAAGCTTCATTCAACCCGCTCGTGGTGGATGAAATCTTCTCAAGCACCGTGCCCATTAACGAACGATGATCCTCCGAGATAGCAGCTCGCTCGAGAAGGCCCTACAGCGTGTCCGGCCGGTCGCCGGACAGTGCCGGACCCTTCTTATTGCCCCCCCCATGGGAGCCGAACGCTCCGGGCCCAGGGCAGCCGAAGTATTAGCTTCTAGCCTCGAAAAATCTGGAATCCTCCGTGACGACACCTCGGGGTCGCCCGCCCCATGAGGCGGAGAGGTAGGTGGGGTTTCACTCTCCATCATCTCCGGAAGAAGATCCCCCGAAGACGAACTCCGTCGAGAAGAGCTACTAGCTGGACTGCAAAGAATGGATCCTGGTTATTGTTCTCGGAGGAGGAAGCAGCAGCTTTGTATTTACGATTAACTTACAGCTCGGCTGAGGGCTGGCCCATTTGCGGGCATGGTGCGGTGAGGACGCCGTTCGGGGCAGGGCCCCCTGGTAAAGTTTTCTTCCCTTGTCTAGGCACCTCCGTCTCCAAGTCTTCAGCGGCGGCCCTCTTCTTCCCGCGGGGAGAGGAGACCGTAGATTACCCTCCCCGACTATCCTCCTTCATGGAGATAGTAATTCCCCCGGTTTGGATGTGCAATGTGTGAGGCCCTGCTTTTTTGTTCTTCCCTTTGTCTCTCCCCGAAGGCTCTTGACTTAGCACACGACTAAGCATCCTGGCTATGGCAGGACTAGGCGAGCCTTCGGGAAGCGGTGACGGACACCTGATTATCTCCGCCTTGCTGAGCCAATCTTGGTGCGGATGGTTTTCAGAATAATGTTATGATAAATATATATGAATTGTTCGGTGTCTAGGTTACTTACTTGGGTATCGGGGCGGTTGCAGCTCAGGCCCGCATCCTCGGTGATGTCCGGACACTTTACTCGTGGTCCGAAGAATAACTTACACATCCCTTCGAGCGTCATGCCGAAGAAGTGCTGAATAGTTCGCGGACCTTCCGGGTTGAACTCGCACATCCGGAGAGGTCGACGTTTGCACGGCAAGATCCGTCGGAATAGCATTACATGAATTACGCTGACAAAACTGATGTCCCTCTCAAGAAGCTCCCGAATGCAACATCATTGGCAGGCCCCCAATCCAGTCCCACGCTGGCCCACGACGCTAGTTGAGGCGGAGGGCCCGAGATGAAGTCGGGGGCATCCACCCACTTTGTGCCTCTGGGAGCCGTGACGTAGAACCACCTCCGCTGCCATAGATTGGATACCTTCGGGAAGAAGCCCTCTGGCCAAGGGGCGTCAGTGTTTCTGCTTATTGCAGCGCCTCCGCATTCCGCGAGTCGCCCCTCAATCACCTTCGGCTTTACATTGAAGGTCTTGAGACATAAGCCGAAGTGTGGGGTGATGTGGAGGAAGGCTTCGCACACGAAAATAAACGACGAGATATGAAGGATGGAGTCCGGAGCTAGATCATGAAAATGTAGCCCGTAATAGAACATGAGCCCTCTCACGAAGGCATCAAGGGTGAAACCAAAGCCTTGGAGGAATTGAGAAACAAATACAACGCTCTCGTTGGGCTCGGGAGTAGGGATGACCTGCCCTGGAGCAGGAAGCCTGTGCTTGATGTCGACGGTCAGATATCTGACCTCCCTAAGCTTTGCAATGTCCTCCTCTGTGACAGAGGAGGCCATCCACCAGCCTTGAAGGTTGGATCCGGACATGATTGAAGATCCGAAGTGCCTAAGCTTGGGCTTCGGGTGTTGGAACTCGAGATGCGGAAAGGCACAAGCATGGTAGGAAAGAGGGATAGGCCTCGGCCCCTCTATAAAGGGGGTGAATATCAAGTGTCCTCAGCATAACTGCTTGGGACTTGCCTAAAAACACGGAGTCATACCAACAGGCGTAGTGGGGTTGCCCGCGCCCGTATTGATGGAGGATCCTGCAATAAGGGGAACACGATCTATGCTTCAACAAGGCGTGCCAATAAAACCGCCTCGCAATGCGTGTTGAGGCAGGCCGAGAAAAACCGGTTCGTATTGAGCCAGGCCGCGATGTAAGGGCACACCGTAAAAAAATTGTCAGTAGATTAGATTTGTAAAGTGTTATGCTCTCTACGGTGGTGTGCGGAAATTATCTCACAGAGCCGGACACAATCCTTAATCTACTTTGGAGTATTCAGAGATGGAACCCGCCTTGCAATGCTGAAGACAATCTGCACGCCAGACTCATCGTCATTGAAGCCTGGTTCAGGGGCTACTGAGGGAGTCCTGGATAAGGGGGTATTCGGACAGCCAGGCTATATACTTTGGCCGGACTATTGGACCGTGAAGATACAAGACTCAAGACTTCGTCCCGTGTCCGGATGGGACTCTCCTTTGCGTGGAAGAAAATCTTGACGATCCGGATGTTAGATCTCCTTCTTTGTAAATGACTCTGTGTCACCCTAGCCTCCTCCGGTGTCTATATAAACTGGAGGGTTTAGTCCGTAGGACAAGAACAATCATAATCATCATAGGCTAGCTTCTAGGGTTTAGCCTCTACGATCTCGTGGTAGATCAACTCTTGTAATACTCATATCATCAAGATCAATCAAGCAGGAAATAGGGTATTACCTCCATAGAGAGGGCCCGAACCTGGGTAAAACATCGTGTCCCCTGCCTCCTGTTACCATTAGCCTTAGACGCACAGATCGGGATCCCCTACCCGAGATCCGCCAGTTTTGACACCAACATTGGTGCTTTCATTGAGAGTTCCTCTGTGTCGTTGCTGCAAGGCTCGATGGCTCCTTCGATCATCAACAACAACGCGGTCCAGAGTGAGACTTTTCTCCCCGGACAAATCTTCGTGTTCGGCGGCTTCACACTGCGGGCCAATTCGCTTGGCCATCTGGAGCAAATCGACAGCTACGCCCCTGGCCATCAAGTCAGGTTCGGAAACTTGAACTACACGGCCGATATCCGCGGAGACTTGATCTTCGATGGATTCGGGCCTACGTCAGGAGCGCCGAACAGTCAGACGAGCATGGCTTAGACCTGCTGTCAGACAATACTCGGGATATCGCGCCTGCAAGAGCTCCGGACCTAAATCCGGGGCAGATCGCGTCGTCCGAGGACGGGTGGATGGACCCTGCACCGAAGGCTGCATACTCTTCGGCCATAGAGCCGAACACGGACTCCACCCCAAGTAAGTCTGTGTCACTGGACTCATGGACTTGTGTCCGACGGTAGGCTCCAGACCGCGCGCCCCCGAGCCCACCGAATTCGGGTGGGCTCCGGTAATGGAGTTCGCCGCTGCGGATATCTTCCGGCACTCGCCCTTCGGCGACATGCTGAATTCATTAAGGTCTCTCTCTTTGTCAGGAGACTCTTGGCCGAACTATGTCCGGCTCGAGGGGGAAGCAGGCGACCAAGAAATTCGTTGCCCACCCACCACCCAATTCATAGCCACTGTCGATGACGTAAGATACATGTTTGACTACGACTCCGACAACACCGACGGTATGGACGTCGGCGCAGGGGACGATTCGGAACCACCGCCCACGGGGCGCTGGACTGCCACCTCATCATATGATATATACAAGGTGGACATGCCTAAGGAGGATGAGGGCGACAAAAAGGACACAACGGAGGATAAAACCCCCGGACAAAAGCCAAAATGACGGTGCAGACGCCGCTCTAAGTCGAGCCACAGTAAAAATAGCGATAACAGCGCTAGAAAGATCAATACCCCAGTCAACTCCAAAGGCAACAACGAGCATATGGACCCAGCGATGGAATAGGATGAGCCAGGTCACGCCGAATATAGCCCGGAGCAGACACCCGATCACAGCGATCCCGAGGGCCGAACTCATCAACCTCCCTCGGGAGAAGAGCACAGTCCGGACGACGATGCATTCATCATCCCAGAAAAACATTTGGAACGAGATAACCTCCACAGGAGACTTATGTCCACTACGAGAAGCCTAAAGAAGTAGAAGCAAAGGCTTAAGGCCACGCAGGAAACGCTCAACCGCAGATGGAATAAATTGCTAGACACTGAAGAAAGATATGGCGACGATCGCCACACAAAGAGATACCCAAAGCGCAAGCTGCTGCCAGAATTCGACGATGAGGCCATTCCGCCAAAAAACAATACGGCCAGTAGGCCGGACCAACCACTTCATGACCATAATAGAGCAGCTACTAACGCCGCACACGATCTACGTGAGCTCCTCGACAAAAAGGTCGGCACGACCAGGTCCATCTATGGATCTAGAGGACATGCTCCGGCGCAGGATTATGGTCACCAAAATGATCAGACTGATCGAATACCAGTTCGGAATCAACACCGGACACAACAACAGTCGACAGCATGCCACAACATGTCCAGATACAAAGGGACTGCGCACCCTTTGTGCTTCACCGAAGAGGTACTGGATCACGAATTTCCACAAGGATTCAAACCTGTGAACATAGGGGCATACGACGAAACGACAGACCCCGGGGTCTGGATTGAGAATTTTATCCTTCATATCCACATGGCTCATGGGGACGACCTCCACGCCATCAAATACCTTCCCCTCAAGTTGAAGGGACCAGCTTGGCACTGGTTGAAAACCCTCCCCGAAAATTCAATTGGAAATTGGGAGGAACTTGAGGACGATTTCAGGGCCAATTTTCAAGGGACCTATGTCCGACCTCCGGACGCTGACGATTTAAGTCACATAATTCAACAGCTCGGTGAGTCCGCCCATAAGCTTTGGAACGGATTTCTCACTAAGAAGAATCAAATTGTCAACTGTCCGGATGCCGAAGCCCTAGCTACTTTCAAGCACAGTATCCGAGACAAGTGGCTCGCCAGACAGCTCGGCGAAGAAAAGTCGAGGACGATGGCAGCCTTAACAAGCCTTATGACCCGCTCATGCGCGTGTGAAGACAACTGGTTGGCCCGTAGAGGCACCAACGACCCGGGCACATCCGAAATTAGAGATGCCAATGGGAAGCCACGACGCAATAAAAACTAGCGTCGAAACAAGGAAGAAAGTCCGGACAACACGGCGGTCAATGCCGGATTCAGGAGCTCTCGACCCGGTCAACAAAAGAAGCCACTTAAAGGCAACAAAGAGGGACCGACCGGCCTGAACAAAGTCCTGGACAGATTGTGCCAAATTCATGGCACCCCCGAAAAACCTGCGAACCACACTCACAGAGAATGCTGGGTCTTTAAGCAGGCCGGCGAGTTAAATGTCGAACACAAGGGAAGGGAAACACCAAGTGAACATGATGATGAGCCTCGCCAGCCGAACACTGGGGGACAGAAAAAATTCCCACCAGAGGTAAAAACAGTAAACATGATCTACGCGACTCACATACCCAAGAGAAGGCGCAAACGCGCGCTCAGAGACGCATACGCTGTAGAGCCCGTCGCCCCCAAACTCAACCCCTGGTCGGCCTGCCCGATCACCTTTGATCACAGGGACTACCCGACTAGTATGCGGCACGGAGGATCGGCTGCCTTGTTGCTCGACCCAATAATCGATGGATACTATCTCACTCGTGTCCTCATGGACGGCGGCAGTAGTCTCAATCCAATATATCAGGACACTGTCCACAAGATGGGGATAGACCCATCCAGAATCAGCCAAAGTAACACCACCTTTGAAGGGGTGATACTAGGCGTTGAGGCCCGCTGCAGGGGCTCCCTCGTATTAGAGGTGACATTTTGTTCTCCAGACAACTTCAGAAGCGAAGAATTACTCGTCACCATCGCTCCCCTCCGAAGTGGTTATCATGCATTGCTCGGAAGAACGGCCTTCGCTCGCTTCAACGCAGTACCGCACTACGCCTACCTTAAACTTAAGATGCCCGGTCCACGTGGCGTCATCACCGTTAGCGGAAATATAGAGCGTTCCTTACGCATGGAAGAGTATGCGGTGGCTCTAGCAGCCGGACACTAAGCGGCCTCTCCTATCAGAATGCATGATCGGTCGTTAAGACCACGGACACTGTTAGACGTGTCCAACGCACCACCGTCGGTAATAGGCCAGATAAACCTGAGCTGGGTGCTATACACGTAATCCCATAGAAGGCACCAGGGGCTGCAAACATGCAATAAAGCCCACCTTCTGGCTTGACCTTATTGACATGCCAATGTCTTACACTTCTACTATCCATTGATAATAACCAACTCATCGCACGCTTACGTCATACTCTTTTACATGAGTTTTCCTTTCTACAGACACCATTCGTGCGATACCCTCCCAGGACATGGCACAACGGAGATAAAGGCGCAGACGTGCAGCAGGGCCCTGCTCAATGGTTTCTCTTTAGATTAAGCCCTTGTGTAAACCTTCTTTATTGTCTGTTGTTGCTTAACATCTCATGGGTACTCAATACACCCACAGGGGATACTGGCGTTATTGGCATTTCGCCACGACAGACTAATGCACGTACCTGGAAATACATGGTTCATAATCAAGGATGCTACTCAGCCCAGTATATGTTATAAGGGATAATTAGATTTATGCCCCTAGTTGTGTCCCACTCGTCTGTTTTACCCCTAATTCCCAAAAGTCACCAGTTCTGTCCAAGTCACTTTGCTCCTCTTATGCTTTTGCCCTTTGACCGTTTGACGGTCAGTTTGAAAACTTCATAACTAATTCATACTAAATCAGAAAAATGCAAATAAGATACCAAAATGTTCAAAAAACATCACCTATATGTCAGTGTCATTTGCATTCATTAAAAAAGTGTTGGAAAGTGCACATCCGAGTTTTAGCTCTTTTGATACCACCATGAATAGTAAACTCTAAAAAAATCCAAAAAAATCAAAAAAAATATGTTGGCAAAGTATGACAAAGGTTTTAAGTGCTTGCCAAGTTTCATTAGGGAACGACATTCATGGAAGTCGTGGCAAAATAATAATCTATTTTGGAGTGTTGATTGTTTTTTTTTGCCGCGGCACACACGAATGTTATTCCCCGATGAAACTTGGCAGGCACTTAAAACATTTGTCATTCTTTGCCACCAATTTTTTTTGAATTTTTTGAACTTTTTTAGATTTCACTATTCATGGTGGTAGCATAAGAGCTGAAACTCGGATGGGCACTTTCCAACACTTTTTTCATGAATGCAAATGACATTGACATATAGGTGATGTTTTTCTGAACATTTTGGTATGTTATTTGCATTTTTTTGATTTAGTATGAATTAGTTACGAAGTTTTCAAACTGACAGTCAAATGGTCAAAGGGCAAAAGCATAAGAGGAGTAAAGTGACTTGGACAGAACCGGTGACTTTTGGGAATTAGGGGTAAAACAGACGAGTGGGACACAACTAGGGGCATAAATCTAATTATCCCATGTTGTAAAGTCCAAATACCTTCGGGAGGGTTCGGCGTCACGAGTTTGGCCTTATATGCATCAGCTCCGATTCATGTCTTTTGTCAAATGTTGGGTTTGCCCGGCTCCTGGGTTTGCCGCCTTACGTTCCGCTTCTATCGGCTAAGGCAGCCAAATGAGAACTACTGCGATTATGCCCTGGTTATTCCGGATGAGCACCTCAGTAGAGAAAGCTGAAAACTGACTGTCATGATATAGCGAGAGACTAGTCAACCACTCGAGGACTCATCGGAATCTTTAGGATTCCTCCGCATTAACAAAGGACCATTTCCCGGTCATGTACACACGCGCCCGTATCCGGATGCACACGAAGGTACCAGGGGCTACATAGTAGCCCCACCGCCAAACTCTTATGGCTAAGTGAAAGTGTTAAAGCTATATAGTCCGGTTTCCTAGTTCGACGTGCGATCACCTCCTAAATGGACCAAGACATTAGATCAAGTGTGATTACACACATTTTCGCGAACACCCCCGCATTGTATGCGTGGGGGCTGAAGCCAACGACTGCTAACTTTCAGGTTATATATACATCAAACGGCCGCACAGGAGGCACAATAACACTTTTGGGAGAAAGTATAAACACAGCCTCTATAATTAAAATACAATTGTTTTTACAACGGAACGATTTGTCACTCGAACATGACATTCTTCGAGCACTGAGCCTCTATTAAACGAGCACCTTCTGTTACCTGCTCCAAGTAGTGCTCGGCCGGATCCTGGCTTCCCGCCGGATTCTGGGTTGCAATGATGGTGGCCTCCATATCTGCCCAATATGTTTTAACACGGGCAAGAGCCATCCGCGCACCCTCTATGCACGCCGACCTCTTCACGGCATCGATTCGTGATACGGCGCCAAGGAATTGTTGCACTAAACCAAAATAACTATCCGGCTTCGGCCCTTTGGCCATATATGGTCTATTACAGACCTCATTACAAGATTGGACAACCTATGGAGCTCGGCCACAGCAGCCATCCTTTCACTCAATGGCAACGGGCGCGTTGGAGCTCTGAATTGCGACCAGAACAGCCTTTCTACTTCACTATCTTTTTGATCCTAAAAAAACTTGGTCGCATCAGCCGTACTTTTTGCCAGATCCGCATACGTGTGTGCAGCGCTCCAGCGCCAATCGAGAGGAGCGTACTTTGGATCTAAGAACTTCATCCGCAACAAATAGGGGCTTCCAGCCGCGATTTCTCCGGCCTGTCGAAGCTCCTCCGGTGCATCCCTTATTTTTGAGCGCGTCTCCTTGGCCACATCAAGGGCCTTCTTCAGGTCAGCCGACTTCGCCTGATTCTCCTTTTCAAGGAGCTCATACCGGCCGGCAACGTTTTTCAGCTCCACAGCCATCTCGGCTATTTTATCTTTGCTTCAGCGATGAGCAGCCTGTTCGGCTCTCAACTCTTCGGCCGCCTTTAGGGCAGCCGCATTGCTAGCCCGGGCTTGTTCCTTGGCTAGGGCAAGCTCCTCCCTCAGGGTGTCCACGGCAGCAGCTCCGCCTGCAATCGAAGCATATCACATTAACATTATGCTCCTCTTAATATTTCCTATAAAAACAAGGGAAACAGAGCACATACTCTGTGATTCGTTAAGCCTCTCGTTCACAAGCGTGATGTCGGCATCCACAACTTCAATCTGTCACCTCAGTTCAGCGACTTCAGCGGTCTGGTCTGCCACCGGACCCTTCGCCACCTGCGCATTAATGTAGTGCGATCATTACTTCAGAGTGCGATCCTCCGTTTGCCGCCTAGGGCTGGCAACCAGAGTCTCAGGGGCTACTATCTATACGGAGCACACCTAGCATGTGCGGTACAACCAAAAAATTATGTATATGTACCTCAAAGCCTTTGACCAGGCTCGTAAAAGCTTCATTCAAGCCGCTCATGGCGGATGAAATCTTCTCAAGCACCGTGCCCATTAATGAACGATGATCCTCCGAGAGAGCAGCTCGCTCCAGAAGGCCCGTCGGCATGTCTGGCCGGTCGCCGGACTGTGCTGGACCCTTCTTATTGCCCCCCCCCCCCGTGGGAGCTGAACGCTCCGGGCTCAGGGCAGCCGAAGTATTAGCTTCTGGCCTTGGCAAATCTGGACTCCTCCGTGACGACACCTCGGGGTTGCCCGCCCCATGAGGCGGAGAGGTAGGTGGGGTTTCACTCTCCATCATCTCCGGAGGAAGATCCCCCAAAGACGAACTCTGTCGAGAAGAGCTACTAGCCGGACTGCAAAGAATGGATCCTAGTTATTGTTCTCGGAGGAGGAAGCAGCAGCTTTGTATTTACGATTAACTTACAGCTTGGCTGAGGGCTGGCCCATTTGTGGGCATGGTGCAGTGAGGACGCCCTTCGGGGCAGGGCCCCCTGGTGAAGTTTTCTTCCCTTGTCTAGGCACCTCCGTCTCCAAGTCTTCGGCGGCGGCCCTCTTCTTCCCGCGGGGGGAGGAGACCGTAGATTCCCCTCCCCGACTATCCTCCTTCATGGAGATAGTAATTCCCCCGGTTTGGATGTGCAATGTGTGCGGCCCTGCTTTTTTGTTCTTCCCTTCGTCTCTCCCCGAAGGCTCTTGACTTAGCACACGACTAAGCATCCTGGCTATGGCAGGACTAGGCGAGCCTTCGGGAAGCGGTGACGGACACCTGATTCTCTCCGCCTTGCTGAGCCAATCCTGGCCGCGGATGGTTTTCAGAATAATGTTATGATAAATATAAATGAAGTGTTCGGTTTCTAGGTTCCTTACTTGGGTATCCGGGCGATTGCAGCTCAGGCCCGCATCCTCTGTGATGTCCGGACACTTTACTCGTGGTCCGAAGAATAACTTACACACCCTTTCGAGCGTCATGCTGAAGAAGTGCTGAATAGTTCGCGGACCTTGCGGGTTGAACTCCCACATCCGGAGAGGTCGACGTTTGCACAGCAAGATCCGTCGGAATAGCATTACATGAATTACGCTGACAAAACTGATGTCCCTCTCAAGAAGCTCCCGAATGCGACTCTGCAATGTCGGTACGTCATTGGCAGGCCCCAAATCCAGTCCCACGTTGGCCCACGACGCTAGTTGAGGCGGAGGGCCCGAGCTGAAGTCGGAGGCATCCACCCACTTTGTGCCTCTGGGAGCCGTGACGTAGAACCACCTCCGCTGCCATAGATCGGATACCTTCAGGAAGAAGCCCTCTGGACAGGGGGCGTCGGTGTTTCTGCTAATTGCAGCGCATCCGCATTCCGCGAGTTGCCCCTCAATCACCTTCAGCTTTACATTGAAGGTCTTGAGACATAAGCCGAAGTGCGGGGTGATGTGGAGGAAGGCTTCGCACACAACGATAAACGACGAGATATGAAGGATGGAGTCCGGAGCTAGATCATGAAAATCTAGCCCGTAATAGAACATGAGCCCTCTCACGAAGGGATCGAGGGTGAAACCTAAGCCTTGGAGGAATTGAGAAACAAATACAACGCTCTCATTGGGCTCGGGAGTAGGGATGACCTGCCCTGGAGTAGGAAGCCTGTGCTTGATGTCGACGGTCAGATATCTGACCTCCCTAAGCTTTGCAATGTCCTGCTCTGTGACAGAGGAGGCCATCCACCGGCCTTGTAGGTTGGATCCGGACATGATTGAAGATCCGAAGTGCCTAAGCTTGGGCTTCAGGTGTTGGAACTCGAGATGCGGAAAGGCGCAAGCGTGGTAGGAAAGAGGGATAGGCCTCAGCCCCTCTATAAAGGGGGTGAATATCAAGCGTCCTCAGCGTAACCGCTTGGGACTTGCCTAAAAACATGGAGTCATACCAACAGGCGTAGTGGGGTTGCCCGTGCCCGTATGATGGAGGATCCTGCAATGAGGGGAACACAATCTCTGCTTCGACAAGGCGTGCCAATAAAACCGCCTCACAACACGTGTCGAGGCAGGCCGAGAAAAACCGGTTCGTATTGAGCCAGGCCGCGGCGTAAGGGCACACCATAAAAAAAATTGTCAACAGATTAGATTTGTAAAGTGTTATGCTCTCTACGGCGGTGTGCAGAAATTATCTCACAGAGCCGGACACAATCCTTAATCTACTTTGGAGTATTCAGAGATGGAACCCGCCTTGCAATGCTAAAGACAATCTGCACGCCAGACTCATCGTCATTGAAGCCTGGTTCAGGGGCTACTGAGGGAGTCCTGGATAAGGGGGTATCCGGACAGCCAGGCTATATACTTTGGCCGGACTATTGGACCGTGAAGATACAAGACTCAAGACTTTTTCCCGTGTCCAGATGGGACTCTCCTTTGCATGGAAGACAAGATTGGCGATCCGGATGTTAGATCTCCTTCTTTGTAACTGACTCTGTGTAACCCTAGCCTCCTCCGGTGTCTATATAAACTGGAGGGTTTAGTCCGTAGGACAAGAACAATCATAATCATCATAGGCTAGCTTCTAGGGTTTAGCCTCTATGATATCGTGGTAGATCAACTCTTGTAATAGTCATATCATCAAGATCAATCAAGCAGGAAGTAGGGTATTACCTCCATAGAGAGGGCCTGAACCTGGGTAAAACATCGTGTCCCCTGCCTCCTGTTACCATTAGCCTTAGACGCACAGATCGGGATCCCCTACCCGAGATCCGCCGGTTTTGACACCGACAGCTGCGGCAGGAGGAGGCGGGCGCAGAGGTGGCCGCGGGAACGGGCGGGCTGGGTGGCAGCCAGCGAGGGGGAGCGGGATGTGGCAGGGGCGGGAGGCGTGATGCGGGCCGGAAGGGGGAGGAGCGGCAAGCTAGGGGGACATGGCCGCGAGCTTTGGCTGGTGATAACCTACAAGTATAGGGGATCACAACAGTTTTTGAGTGTAGAGTATTCAACCCAAATTTATTGATTCGACACAAGGGGAGCCAAAGATTATTCTCAATTATTAGCAGTTGAGTTGTAAATTCAACCACACCTGAAACACTTAATATCTATAGCAAAGTATTGAGTAGCAAAGTAGTATGGAAGTAACGGTAACAGTGGCAAAAGTAACAGTAGCAGTTTTGTAGCAATCATAACAGTGGCAACGGAAAAGTAACTTAGCGAAGATCAATAATATGAAACGAGCTCGTAGGCAGTGGATTAATGATGGATAATTATGTTGGATGGCATTCATCATGCAACAGTTATAACATAGGGTGACACTGAGTTAGCTCTAGTTCATCAATATAATGTAGGCATCTATTCCGAATATAGTCATATGTGCTAATGGAAAAGAACTTGCATGACATCTTTTGTCCTACCCTCCCGTGGCAGCGGGGTCCTAATGGAAAATAAGAGATATTAAGGCCTCCATTTAATAGAGAACCAGACCAAAGCATTAACACTTAGTGAATACATGAACTCCTCAAACTACGGTCATCACTGGGAAGTGTCCCGACTATTGTCACTCCGGGGTTGCCGGATCATAACACGTAGTAGGTAACTATAACTTGCAAGATAAGATCAAGAACACTCATATATTCATGAAAACATAATAGGTTCAGATCTGAAATCATGGCACTCGGGCCCTAGTGACAAGCATTAAGCATGGCAAAGTCATAGCAACATCAATCTTAGAACATAATGGATACTAGGGATCAAACCCCAACAAAATGAACTCGATAACATGGTAAATCTCATCCAACCCATCATCGTCCAGCAAGCCCACGATGGGATTACTAACGCACGGTGGTGAGCATCCTGAAAGTGGTGATGGAGGATGGTTGATGATGACGATGGCGATGTATTCCCCTCTCCGGAGCCTCGAACAGACTCCAGATCTGCCCTCCCGAGGAGGAACAGGGCTTGGCGGCGGCTCCGTATTGTAAAATGCGATGAATCCTTCTCTCTGATTTTTTTCTCCCTAAACATGAATATATGGAGTTGGAGTTGAGGCCGGTGGAGGTCCAGGTGGCCCACGAGGTAGGAGGGCACGCCCAGGGGGTAGGGCGCGCCCCCACCCTTATCGCCAGGGTGTGGGCCCCCTTTGGTTGATTCTTTTGCCAATATTTTTTATTAATTATAAAAGGTGTCTCCGTGAAGTTTTAGGTCATTCCAAGAACTTCTATTTCTACACAAAAATAACACCATGGCAATTCTGCTGAAAGCAGCATCAGTCTAGGTTAGTTCATCCAAACCATGCGAATTAGAGTCCAAAACAAGGGCAAAAGAGTTTGGAAAAGTAGATACGTTGGAGACGTATCAACTCCCCCAAGCTTAACCCATTGCTTGTCCTCAAGCAATTCAGTTGACAAATTGAAAGTGATAAAGAATTTTTTTTACAAACTCTGTTTGATCTTGTTGTTGCAAATATGTAAAGCCAGCATTCAAGTTTTCAGCAAAGATCATGAACTAACCATATTCAGAATAACCTTTAGGTCTCACATTTACTCATATCAATGGCATAATCAACTAGCGAGTAATAATAATAAATCTTGGATGACAACACTTTCTCAAAACAATCATGATATGACATATCAAGATGGTATCTCGCTAGCCCTTTCTGAGACCACAAAACATAAACGCAGAGCACCTTCAACTACATGCGTGAACATGTGCCAAGCCAAGTCACTCAAATCATTCAAAGGAGGATACCATCCTCTCATTACATCACTACCATTTTAATAGCATGTTGGCACGCAAGGTAAACCATTATAAACTCCTAGCTAATTAAGCATGGCATGAGTAACTATAATCTATAATGGTCATTGCAAACATGTTTCATTCATAATTGGCTAAATCAGGAACGATGAACTAATCATATTTACAAAAACAAGATAGGTCGAGTTCATACCAGCTTTTCCTCATCTCAATCATTTCATCATATATCGTCATTATTGCCTTTCACTTGCATGACCAAACGGTGTGGATAATAATAATAGTGCACGTGCATTGGACTAAGCTGGAATCTGCAAACATTTGTTCAAAGGAGAAGACAAGGTAATATGGGATCTTTGTTAGATCAACAATAATGTATATGAGAGCCACTCATCATTTTCATCGTGGTCTTCTCCTCTCGAAGCCCAAAGAAAAGAAAAGAATTTCAAAGAACGAGAAAAACTATTTACACGGGAAAGCTTCCAACAAGCAAAAGAAGAACGAGAAATCTTTTTGGGTTTTCTTATTAATACTACTAGTACAAGCATGGAAAGTAAACTAGCTAGAAGCTACAACTACTTTTTTTGTTTTTTCTCAAAGTTTTTCAAACACACAAGAAGAAAGCAAGAAAAGAAAATAAACTAGCATGGATAGTACAATGAAAAAGTATGAACACCGACAACTAGAATGAGCGTGTGAACATGAATGTAACATCGGTGAGAAATACGTACTCCCCCCAAGATTAGGCTTTTGGCCTAAGTTGGTCTAAGGCCACCACTTGCCTGGATGATATCCGACATCATAGTTGGGGTTGTACTGTCCTGCGGCAGCTGCCGCCTGACGAGCTGCTTCCTGGAGACGAGCGGCCTCCGCTGATCTCTCATACTCGTTTGCCTCCTCTCTGGTTATAACATATCTCCCATTTGCCTGAAAGTTAAAGAAGGCAGGAGCAGACAGGGTAATAAGGATAGCACACCGTCTGTCAAAGATTAGTCGGTATTGGAGGGACTGATCATTCCTCTCAACAAACTGGTAATGAACCATAGCGTTATAATGTACAAAAGTGGGTGGCAACTCAATATCATTTTCACTTATGGATACACCAAGATAATCAGCTAAACGAGTGCATAAATCCCACCAAATAAATCTCCGTCTTTAGTATTAAGATGTAACCTCCGCGCAACAATGTCCCCCAAGTTATATTGCTTATCACCTAATACTGCACTCTTAAGGACACTAAGATCCGGGACGCAAATGTGGCTATGCTCGTGCTTACCGTTAATGCATCTACCTATAAAGAGAGCAAAGTAATGTATGGCAGGAAAATGAATGCTCCCTATGGTAGCTTGTGTGATATTTCTAGTTTCTCCCACAGTAGTGCTAGCAAGGAAATCATTACATTCAAATTTGTGAGGTTCACTAAAGATGCCCCACTGTGGAATTTTGCAAGAAGTATTAAAATATTCAAGGTCCATGGTATATGATTTATCATAGTGGTCGAATATAACAGTATGAGTGTTGCGCTTAGATGAAAATTCAAACCTCCGCACAAAGGAATTGATGAGGTAATAGTGTTGTCGGCACTTATCTGATACGAAGTCCTCAAGATCAGCATTACACACATACGCATCAAATTCATCCTTGAAGCCTGCATGGAATATAAATTCATCCGACGACCATTCACAAGGCCGCACTTGAGCTTCCCTTCGTGGTTCGACGTCCGACCCACGTATCACAAGCCTCAGTGCTTGCTTCCTCTAAGAACCATTTTGGTACATTCTCCTAGACATTTCTCTTCCTCTGAAATTTCTTCCGAATGACATGAAACCGAAGAATTTTCGAATAACACTAGGTTACCTCAATGGGGATATGCATGTCCCCAACAATAAGAATATCATATTTCCTTTTGGCAGGAGGAAGAGGAAATTCAAAACCTCCAATAGTAATAGTTGAAAATTTTCCAATAGAATTGATACTATGAACTTGTGGTTGTTTCTTCGAAAACTGTACCGTATGCTCATTACCATTAACATCAAAAGTGACATTGAATTTGTTGCAATCAATAACAGCCCCTGCAGTATTCAAAAAGGGTCTACCAAGGATGATCGACATACTGTCATCCTCGGAAATATCAAGAATAACAAAGTCTGTTAAGATAGTAATGTTTGCAACCACAACAGACACATCCTCACAAATACCGATGGGTATAGCAGTTGATTTATCAGCCATTTGCAAAGAGATTTCAGTAGGTGTCAACTTATTCAAATCAAGTCTATGATATAAAGAGAAAGGCATAACACTAACACCGGCTCCAAGATCACATAAAGCAGTTTTAACATAGTTTCTTTTAATGGAGCATGGTGTAGTTGGTACTCCTGGATCTCCTAGTTTCTTTGGTATTCCACCCTTAAAAGTGTAATTAGCAAGCATGGTGGAAATTTCAGCTTCCGGTATCTTTCTTTTATTTGTAACAATATCTTTCATATACTTAGCATAAGGAGGCATTTTAAGCATATTAGTCAAACACATACGCTAAAAGATAGGTCTAATCATTTCAGCAAAGCGCTCAAAAATCCTCATCATCCTTTTTCTTGGATGTCTTAGGAGGAAAAGGCATGGGTTTCTGAACCCATGGTTCTCTTTCTTTACCGTGCTTCCTAGCAACGAAGTCTCTCTTATCATAACATCGATTCTTTGATTGCGGGTTATCAAGATCAACAGTAGGTTCAATCTCTACATCATTATGATTACTAGGTTGAGCATCATCATTAACATTATCACTAGGTTCATGTTCGTGACCAGATTGTGTTTCCACATCAGAAATAGAAATATCATTGGGATTCTTAGGTGTGTCAATAACAGGTTCACTAGAAGCATGCAAAGTCCTATCATTATTCTTTTTCTTTTTATTAGAAGGACTACGTGTATCAGTATTAGTTCTCTGAGAGTCTTGCCCAACTCTCTTAGGATGGCCCTCAGGATACAAAGGTTCCTGGGTCATTTTGCCACCTCTAGTCATAACTCTAACAACATTACCATTGTTCTTATGATTCAACTCATTGAGCAAATCATCTTGCGCCTTAAGTACTTGTTCTACTTGAGTTGTAACCATGGAAGCATGTTTACTAATAAGCTTAAGATCACTTTTAACTCTAGACATATAATCACTCAAGTGTTCAACCATATAAGCATTACGTTTCAATTGTGTACCAACATAAGCATTGAAGTTCTCTTGTTTAACAATAAAATTATCAATCTCATCCAAGCATTGACTAACAGACTTATTATAAGGAATATCACCTTCATCAAATCTATAGAGAGAATTTACCTTTACTACCTGTGTCGGGTTATCAAGACCAAGTATCTCTTCAATAGGTGCTAAATTCTTAACATCTTCAGCTTTAATACCTTTTTATTTCATAGATTTCTTTGCCACTTGCATATCTTCAGGACTGAGAAATAGAATACCCCTTTTCTTCAGAGTTGGCTTAGGGGTTGGTTCAGGAAGTGTCCAATCATTATCATTACTCATTATATTATTCAATAGCAATTCAGCTTGCTCAACAGTTCTTTCCCTGAAAACACAACCAGCACAACTATCCAGGCGGTCTCTAGAAGCATCTATTAGTCCATTATAAAAGATATCAAGTATTTCATTTTTCTTGAGAAGATGATCAGGCAAAGCATTAAGTAATTGGAGAAGCCTCTGCCAAGCTTGTGGGAGAATCTCTTCTTCAATTTGCACAAAATTAAATATTTCCCTTAAGGCAGCTTGTTTCTTATGAGCGGCAAAATATTTTGCAGAGAAGTAATAAATCATATCCTGGGGACTACGCACACAACCAGGAGCAAGAGAATTAAAACATATCTTAGCATCACCCTTTAACGAGAAAGGAAACAATTGAAGAATATAGTAATAGCAAAATTTTTCCTCATGAGTAAATAGGGTGGCTATATCATTCAATTTAGTAAGGTGTGCCACAACAGTTTCAGATTCATAGACATAGAAAGGATCAGGTTCAACCAAAGTAATTAACTCGGGATCAACTGAGAATTCATAATCCTTATCAGTAACACAGATAGGTGAAGTAGCAAACATAGGGTCATATTGCATTCTAGCATTCAAAGACTTTTCTTTCAGCTTAGCTAACCGTTTCTTAAGATCATATCTATCATTGCAAGCAAAAAAGTCTCTAGCAGTTTCTTCATTCATAATATAACCCTCAGGTACAACAGGCAATTCATATCTAGGGGAGAATCTTCATCATCACTTTCATTAATATCGTCAGTTTCAGTAATTTCATTCTCGCTAACCCTAGCAAGTTGTTCACCAAGAAATTCACCTAATGGCACAATATTATAAAGTAGAGAAGCAGTATCATCATAAGCATCATGCATAGCAGAAGTGGCATCATCAATAACATGCGACATATCGGAATCAATAGCAGGTGTAGGTGTCGCAAGTTTACTCAAAACAGAAGGTGAATCAAGTGTAGTGTGATACGTCCATTTTGCATCATGTTTTCCTACTATTATTTATGTTGTTTTATTGTATAATAATGCTTTTTGGAGTAATTATAATGCCTTTTCTCTCATAATATGCAAGGTATACACCAAGGGGGAGAATTCCGACAGCTCGAAATCTGGACCTGAAAAAGCTACGTCAAGCTACCTATTCTGCACAACTCCAAATGAGCTGAAACTTCCCAAGGAATTTTTATGGAATATTTCATAAATATTGGAGCAAATAAGTACCAGAGGAGGGCCATTAGGTGGGTACAACCCACCTGGGCGCGCCAGGAGGCCCAGGCGCGCCCTGGTGGGTGCTGCCCTCCTCGGCCCACCTACGATGCCCATCTTCTTGTATATAAGTCATTTTGACCTAGAAAAAATAAGAGGAGGACATTCGGGACGAAGCGCTGCCGCCTCGAGCCGAAACTTGGGCAGGAGCACTTTTGCCCTCCGGCGGAGCGATTCCGCCGGGGGAACTTCCCTCCGGAGGGGGAAATCATCATCATCATCATCACCAACAACTCTCCCATCTTGGGGAGGGATATCTTCATCAACATCTTCACAGCACCAACTCCTCTCAAACCCTAGTTCATCTCTTATGTTCAATCTTTGTATCAAAACTATAGATTGGTGCTTGTGGGTGACTAGTAGTGTTCAATTTGGAAAAAGCATTGCACAGTCAGATACTTCAAATTTGGAGACGGCAATACTAAATTCTTTCACAGAATGGCCACTGAAAGATACCATAGGAACAATATTGCTTCTATCCGATTACCTGACGACTCAATCATTCACGATCATGTGGGTAAAGAAGTTGTGCTCTTTCAAGCATTCAAGGATAGACTGGGTTTCTCTAACCAAACCAGCATTAAGTTTGACCTGCCGCGGATCATTAAAAAAGTCGATGGGCTTCAAAATTTGTCTGTCCCTTTCACCCGTGAGGAAATTGATCAGGTGATCAAAGAAATGCCAACTGATCGTGCTCCAGGTTTGGATGGTTTTAGTGGCAGCTTCATCAAGTCGTGTTGGCACATTATTAAGGACGACTTCTATCGTCTCTGTTTTGAATTTCATGCAGGTACACTGGATCTTGAGAGCCTGAACACAGGGTTTATCACCCTCATCCCTAAGATTCAGTCACCTGAAACTGCTAACGACTACCGCCCAATAACGCTGCTAAACTGTTGCCTCAAGATTCTGACCAAGGTGCTAGCGTACCGTCTGCAACGTGTCATTCTTAAGATCATACACCGAAATCAGTATGGCTTCCTGAAAGGTCGTTCGATACAAGATTGTGTTGCATGGGCGTATGAGTTCATACATCAGTGCCAAGCCTCAGGGCGACAGATTGCGATCTTGAAACTAGATTTCGCTAAAGCTTTTGACACGATCGAACATGCCCCGATGTTGGATATTATGAAGTGCATGGCTTCGATGATCGATGGCTTGGGTGGATCAAGTGCCTGTTTTCGACGGCGAAATCTGCTGTACTTCTCAATGGGACCCCGGGGAGGCAGTTTTTCTGCTTACGTGGAGTGCACCAAGGGGACCCGCTATCTCCCCTTATCTTCGTGCTAGCGGCTGATCTGTTACAAGCGGCCATCAATGACGCATATCGAGCCGGAGATATACAACTGCCCATCCCCGCTCGCGAGGACGATTACCCAGTTATACAGTACATAGACGATACTATCCTGGTGATGCCTGCTGACGAGCTTCAGGCCGGAACCATCAAATCCATCCTGCAAGATTATGCGTCTTCGCTGGGCTGTGGATCAACTTTCAGAAATCAACGCTTATCTCTGTCAACACTGCCACGGAAACCACCTCGTGTTTGGCGCAGGTCTTTGGCTGCTCCATTGGCTCTATGCCATTTACATATCTAGGGCTGCCCATGGGCACGACCAGGCTGTCAGTCGCTAAGGTCATGCCCCTGGTTTCGTCTGTCGAATGCAAAATCTCTACGGCAGCCTCCCTTCTTGACTTGGGTTCAAAACTTACCCTGGTTAACTCAGTGATCACCTCCCTTGCGTTCTACGCAATGTGCTCCATCAGGCTACCGCCGAAGATACTTGATCATCTGGACAAGCTACGGCGGTACTGCCTCTGGGCCAAGGACACATACGATGGCCCTAAAGCGGTCTCCATGGAAGCCTGGGGCCTAGTATGCAGGCTCAAACACAAAGGAGGGATCGGGGTGCTTGACCTGAGGGTTCAAAATCAAGGCTTGCTGCTCAAACAGTTGCATAAGTTCTATAACCACATGGATATTCTGTGGGTTGAGCTTGTTTAGAACACATACTATGAGGGCTTGATTCCACATGCCGCTGACCCGTGCGGGTCGTTCTGGTGGAAGGATGTCATGAATCTGGCTCTTGTATACAGGGGCGTCACATCTGTTGTGGTGGGCAATGGAAGCTCGACCCTGTTCTAGAAGGATGAATGGCACGGTGATGTACTGGCCGACAGCCACCCCCGACTGTTCTCCTTCGCTAAGCACGAAGATGTATCCGTCCAAGGGCTCCTGACATCACCTACGCTAGGTCAAAACTTCCACTTACCTCTTTCACTTCAAGCTAGGGGTGAAATCTAGGACCTTCAAGCCACCCTGTCATCATTGGTGCTCACGGAAGCAAACGATGAATGGCGTCCGGTCTAGGGATCAGAGGGCCTCACATCCAGCAAATTCTACCTGCACTGCTTTCGGCACGAGGGAGCGGACGAAGCGTTTGCATAGATTTGGAAAGGAAAGTGCACCAACAAATGGAAAGTTTTTGCATGGCTGCTTCTTGCAGATAGACTAAACACTCTGGCCTGCTCAAGAGAAAGCACATGAAGCTGAGGGATGACAACTACACATGCCTGCTTTGCCATCGTCCGCCCGAGGAAACTGTGGAACATTCATTTTTCCAGTGTGAGTTCAGTAAATCCTGTTGGGAGAAGCTGGGAATCGCATGGCCAATGCAGGGCAATCGGGTGCAACTCTTGCATGCAGGTAAAAGCACGTGGAGCGGCCCCATGTTCCTGGGATGCCTTCATAGTAGCCTCTTGGAGCATTTGGAAGGAACGAAACAATAAACACTTTAGAAAGGTGGTGCCGACCGTCAACGGATGGAGCCAGAGATTCAAGCTGGACTTGGGTATGATGAGACACAGAGTCAACGAGGCCATGGTGCCATTTGTTGATAGGGTGATTATCTTAGTCTAATCCATCCCCCTATACCCTTTATGTATAGGAATTCTCTTCCTACCCCCATGTAATTCTCTCTTCATGTAATCTTGTGTGGTGAGATGTAATACAAAGTCAGTGGGGGGTGCCCCCACTGTCCCAAGCTTTCAAAAAAAGTAGTGTTGATTATAACTTGTCGTTGATTACTATATGGTTTATTTGGTGGAGGATTATATGTTCAGATCCATTATGCTATTTAATACCCCTATGATCTTGAGCATGTTTATCATTTGTTAGTAGTTACTTTCGTTCTTGAGGTCACGGGAGAAATCATGTTGCAAGTAATCATGTGAACTTGATATGTGTTCGATATTTTGATGATATGTATGTTGCCATTCTCTTAGTGGTGTCATGTGACCGTCGACTACATGACACTTCACCATATTTGGGCCTAAGGGAATGCATTGTGGAGTAGTTATTAGATGGTGGGTTGCGAGAGTGACAGAAGCTTAAACACCAGTTTATGCGCTATTCCGTAAGGGACCGATTGGATCCAAAAGTTTAATGCTATGGTTAGGATTTTTTCTTAATACTTTTCTGATAGTTGCGGATGCTTACAAGAGGGTTAATCATAAGTAAGAGGTTTGTTCAAGTAAGAACAACACCTAAGCACCGGCCCACCCACATATAAAATTATCAAAGTACCGGACACGAATTAAGCCAACATGATGAAAGTGACTAGATGAAATTCCCGTGTACCCTCAAGAGAACTTTGCTTATCATAAGAAACCATTTTGGCCTATCCTTTGCCTCAAAAGGATTGGGCTACCTTGCTGCACTTCTGCTACTACTTTCGTTACTTGCTCGTTACAAATTATCTTGCTATCAAACTACTCCGCTACTTACAATTTTAGCACTTGCAGACAATATCTTGCTGAAAACCACTTGTCATTTCCTTCTGCTCCTTGTTGGGTTCGACACTCTTACTTATCCAAAAGGATACAATTGACCCAATATACTTGTGGGTCATCAAGGTTATTTTCTGGCGCCGTTGCCGGGGAGTGAAGCACTCTTGGTAAGTGGAAACTGGTAAGGAAACATTATTACTACATGCTGAAATTTATTATCACTTGCTACTATGGAAAACAATCCTTTGAGGGCTTTGTTCGGGGTATCTTCACCTCGACCGGAACCACATTTAGTTGCCCCTCAACCTACTGCATCTACTTAAAATACTGAATATGAAATTCCTTCGTGTATGTTAGAGCAACTGTTAGCTAATCCATATGCAGGAGATGGAACCGAACATCCTAATATGCACTTGATATATGTGGATGAAATTTGCGGATTGTCTAAGCTTGCAGGTCTGCCCAGAGATGAAGCTAAGAAGAAGGTTTTCCCTTTATCTTTGAAGGGAAAAGCATTGATATGGTATAGGGTATGCAATGATATTGGATCTTGGAACTGGAACCGTTTGAAATTGGAATTTCATTAGAAATTTTATCCTATGCATTAATTATATATATAATTTTTGGCCTCCTGAAGGAGAAAGTATCGCTTTAGCTTGGGAGAGGTTTAAGTCAATGTTATATTCATGCCCCAATCATGATCTCTCGAGAGAAATTATTATTCAAAAATTTTATTCTCGGCTTTCTCGTAATGATCAATCCATGCTCGATACTTCTTGTACTGGTTCTTCTATGAAGAAAACTATTGAATTTCAATGAGATCTTTTAGAAAGAATTTAACGCAACTCTAAATATTGGGAACTCAACAAAGGTAAAGAGTTAGGTATTGAACCTAAGTTTGATTATGTCAAATCTTTTATGAATACCGAAGCTTTTCAAAAGTTTAGCACTAAATATGGACTTGACTCTGAGATAGTAGCTTCCTTCTGTGAATCTTTTGCTACTCATGTTGATCTCCCTAAGGAGAAGTGGTTTAAATATCACCCACCAATTAGAGAAGAAATTAAAGAACTGTTAAAAGCTAAAGAAGAAACCATTATTTACAATGTTGATCCAGTTGTTCCCACTCCTTATATTGAAAAAAAAACCTTTTCCTGCTAGGGTGAAGGAACATGCTAAAGCTTCAACTGTGGTTAACAAAAGTTATGTTAGAGTACCAAAACCATCTAAACAAATCAGGGTTGAACCTAGTGTTGCTATGGTTAAAGATCTCTTACTTGATAATATTGATGGGCATGTGATTTACTTCTCTAGTGAAGCTTCTAGAATTGCCAAACCCGAAGGAAAAGATAAACATAGACCAGTTGTTGGCATGCCTATTGTCTCAGCAAAGACAGGAGATCACTATTATCATGGGTTATGTGACCTAGGTGCTAGTGTGAGTGCTATTCCTTTCTCCCTATATCAAGAAATTAAAGATGAAATAGCACCTGCTGAAATACAGGACATAGATGTCACTATTAAACATGCTAATAGAGATAATATATCACCAATTGGGATTCTTAGAGATGTTGAAGTCTTGTGTGGGAAAATAAAATACCCTACTGATTTTGTTTTTCATATCTCCCCACAAGATGACTTTTGTCCCATTATTTTTGGTAGGCCTTTCTTGAACACCGTCAATGCCAAAATAGATTGTGAGAAACAAACTATCAGTGTTAGCTTTGGTGATGAATCTCATGAATTTAATTTTTCCAAGTTTAGTAAACAACCTCATAAGAAAGATTTGCCTAATAAGGATGAGATTATCGGTCTTGCTTCTATTGCCGTACCTCCTACTGATCCTCTGGAACAATATTTGCTAGACCATGAAAATGATTTGCATATGCGTGAAAGAAATGAAATAGATAGAATCTTTTTCGAACAATAACCTCTGCTTAAACACAATTTGCCTATTGAAACTCTAGGAGGTCCTCCTCCACCTAAAGGTGATCCTGTGTTTGAATTAAAACAATTGCCAGACACTCTGAAATATGCTTATCTTGATGAAAAGAAGATATATCCTGTTATTATTAGTGCCAACCTTCCAGAACATGAAGAAGAAAGATTATTGAAGGTTCTAAGTAAGCATAGGGCTGCTATTGTATATACTCTTGATGATCTTAAGGGCACCCACTCTATGTCAACACAAGATTAATATGGAACCTGATGCTAAACTCGTTGTTGATCACCAAGGTCAGTTAAATCCAAAAATGAAATAAGTGGTAAGAACAGAAATATTGAAACTTCTGGAAGCATGTATAATCTATCCTATAGCTGATAGTAGATGGGTAAGTCATGTTCATTGTGTCCATAAGAAAGGAGGTATTACTGTTGTTCCTAATGATAAGAATGAGATTATTCCACAAAGAATTGTCACGGGCTATAGAATGGTAATTGATTATAGAAAATAAATAAAGCTACTAGAAAAGATCATTACCCTCTGCCTTTTATCGATCAAATGTTAGAACGATTATCCAAGCACACACATTTTTACTTCCTTGATGGATACTCTGGCTTTTCACAAATACCTATTTTACAATCTGATCAAGAAAAGACCACTTTTACTTTCCCTCTTGGAACATTTTCTTATAGACGTATGCCTTTTGGTTTATGTAATGCACCTACTACCTTTCAAATACGTATGACTGCTATATTCTCTGATTTTTGTGAAAAGATTGTTGAGGTTTTCATGGATGACTTTTCTGTTTATGGGAAGTCTTTTGATGATTGTTTAAGGAATCTTGATCGAGTCTTCAGAGATGTGAACAAACAAATCTCGTCTTGAATTGGGAGAAGTGCCACTTTATGGTTAATGAAGGTATTGTTCGGGCCCATAAAATTTCTGAAAAAGGCATTGAGGTGGACAAAGCCAAGGTTGATGCAATTGAGAAAATGCCATGTCCTAAAGATATCAAAGGTATTCATAGTTTCCTTGGTCATGCTGGTTTCTATAGGAGGTTTATCAAAGACTTTTCTAAAATTTCTAAGCCTCTTACTAATCTTTTGCAAAACGATATTCCATTTGTGTTTGAAACACTAATTGTATGGAAGCCTTTGAAACACTAAAGAAAGCCTTAATTACTGCACCTGTTATTTAACCACCTGATTGGAACTTGCCTTTTGAGATTATATGTGATGCTAGTGATTATGCTGTTGGTGCTGTTCTAGGACAAAGAGTTGATAAGAAACTAAATGTTATTTATTATTCTAGTAAAACTCTAGATAGTGCTCAACAAAACTATGCTACTACTGAAAAAGAATTCTTAGCAATGGTGTTTGCTTGTGATATTTCAGATCTTACATTGTTGATTCTAAAGTAATTGTTCACACTGATCATGCTGCTATAAAATATCTTATGGAAAAGAATAATGCTAAACCTAGACTCATTAGGTGGGTTCTTCTGTTACAAGAATTTGATTTGCATATCACTGATAGAAAAGGAGCAGAGAACCCCGTAGCTGATAACTTGTCTAGACTTGAAAATATTCTTGATGATCCACAACCAATTAATGATAGCTTCCCTGATGAACAACTAACTGCAATAAATGTTTTTCATAGTACACCTTGGTATGCTGACTATGCTAATTATATTGTTGCTGAATAGATACCACCTAGCTTCACATACCAACAAAAGAAAAAAAATCTATGATTTGAGACATTACTTTTGGGATGACCCACATCTTTATAAAGAAGGAGTAGATGGTATTATTAGACGTTCTGTACCTGAGCATGAACAGGAACAAATCCTACGGAAATGTTACCCTGAAGCTTATGGAGGACATCACGCGGGAGACAGAACCACTCATAAGGTATTGCAATATGGTATTTATTGGCCTACTCTCTTCAAGGATGCCCGTAAGTTCGTCTCATCGTGTGATGAATGCCAAAGAATAGGTAATATTGGTAAGCATCATAAAATGCCTATGAATTATTCACTTGCGGTTGAACCATTTGATGTTTGGGGATTTGACTTCATGGGACCTTTTCCTTCCTCTAATGGGTATACTCATGTTTTGGTTGCTCTTCATTATGTTACTAAATGGGTAGAAGCTATTCCAACCAGCAGTGCTGATCACAACACCTCTATTAAAATGCTTAAGGAAGTTATTTTCCCAAGGTTTGGATTCCCTAGATTTTAATGACTAATGGTGGTTCACACTTTATTCATGGTGCTTTCTGTAAAATGCTTGCTAAGTATGATGTTAACCATAGAATTGTGTCACCTTATCATCCTCAGTCTAGTGGTCAAGTTGAACTTAGCAATAGAGAAATAAAACTAATCTTATAAAAGACTGTCAATGGGTCCCGGAAGAATTGGTCTAAGAAATTAGATGATGCACTTTGGGCTTATAGAACAACATATAAAAATCCTATGGGTATGTCTCCATATAAAATGGTTTATGGAAAATCTTGTCATTTACCTCTTGAGTTAGAACACAAAGCATTTCGGGCAATAAAAGAACTCAATTATGATTTCAAACTTGCTGGGGAAAATAGGTTATTTGATATTAGCTCATTAGATGAATGGAGAGCCCAGGCTTATGAAAATGCTAAGTTATTCAAAGAAAAAGTTAAAAGATGGCATGACAAAAGAATCCAAAAGTGTGAGTTCAAAGTACGAGAATATGTTCTTTTGTACAACTCTCGTTTCAGATTCTTTGCAGGAAAACTCCTCTCCAAATGGGAAGGACCCTATGTCATCGAGGAGGTCTATCGATCCGGAGCTATCAAAATAAATAACGCTGAAGGGACTAACCCGAAGGTTGTCAATTGGCAACGAATAAAACACTATATCTCAGGTACGCCCATTAATGTTGAAAGCAATGTTATCCAAACTTTGACACCGGAAGAGCACATAAAGGAAACCTTCTGGAACACTCCAGAATAATGAAAAAAGGAGGTACATGATACGGTAAGTAAACATATTTTTTGTCAGTTTTGGAATATTTAGAAAATTAGGAAAATAAGAAACTTCCAAGAAAGTGACCCTGGTGGGCACGATACACCAGGGCGCTCCAGGCATGCCTGGCACACCCAGGTGGGTTGTGCCCACCTTGGGTACTTTCCGGACTCTGTTTTCTTTCGTTCTTCTTGTTCCCCAAGATAAAAAATCTATATATACCTCCCAAACCTGTTAACCTCCGTATCGCGGAGAAATCTCCTATTTTCTTTTCTTGCTGTTTTCTGTCAGATCCAATCCACCATGGCCGCTTCAATCTCCTCCAAGGACAAGTTATTCGATAGCGTCATCAACCCATATCTGCGGGAGGTGATGCAGCACCCTCAGGCTATCCAATTGCACGATGGGGTGCTGCACATTCGCGATGTGCAAGGACCCAAGGGCACTGGATCCGTGGAGGCCACACTTGGAGCTATGGAGCAGGACATCTTCAAGTGCAAGGGGATGTGGAGCATGGACTCAATGCCAATCACCTCATGATTGCGGACTATACCCGTGATATCAACACTACTAGGAAAAGGCCTACTAATGGCGCACTACTGGTGCGCCATTAGTATCACGCCACTAGTATTTTTTACTAATGGCGCACCACTGGTGCGCGCGCCATGTAGTGCGCCATTTGTTTTGCCCATAGTGCGCCACTAGTGTCTGCTATACTAATGGCGCACCACATGGTAGTGCGCCATTAGTAACAATTTTTTTAATTTTTTTGTTTTTTCTTAATCTCAGGTCACTATTTCACATATGAGATATCCAACACATATATATACAACAAGCATCCATATAACAATCATAGCCAACACACAAGTTCCATCATATATACATACATAGCCAACACATAGTTCCATCGTACATATTACAAAAGTTTCACATTGTTCATCCAACACCGTTATCCATCAATTCACAAAAGTTTCACATTGATACAAAATAAAAACACAAATGGAAAAGAAGCACTCCATCCATGCAAGCTTCCGTGAATTAAATCAAATCTGCAAAATGATAAACAAGAAGTTAGAAGAAGGAGAAGAAGAAGACCAGAAGAATACTAGAAGAAGAAGAACACTAGAAGAAGAATAAGAAGAATTTTGGAAAAGAAGAAGAATAAGAAGAAGAATAAGAAGAAGACTATAAGCTTATTATGTAAACTTGATCATTTTGTGCTAACATAAGTAATTTTGGAGCTAACCTATAGGAAACTAAGCATATAAGCTCTAAGTTAGCATATTAGAGCCAACTTAGGTAAAATGAAGCTAACCTATGTCATTTTGGAAAAGAAGAAGAATAAGAAGAAGACTATAAGCTTATTATGTAAACTTGATCATTTTGTGCTAACATAAGTTATTTTGGAGCTAACCTATAGGAAACTAAGCATATAAGCTCTAAGTTAGTATATTAGAGCCAACTTAGGTAAAATAAAGCTAACCTATGTCATTTTGGAAAAGAAGAAGAATAAGAAAAAGACTATAAGCTTATTATGTAAACTTGATCATTTTGTGCTAACATAAGTTATTTTGGAGCTAACCTATAGGAAACTAAGCATATAAGCTCTAAGTTAGCATATTAGAGCCAACTTAGGTAAAATGAAGCTAACCTATGTCATTTTGGAAAAGAAGAAGAATAAGAAGAAGACTATAAGCTTATTATGTAAACTTGATCATTTTGTGCTAACATAAGTTATTTTGGAGCTAACCTATAGGAAACTAAGCATATAAGCTCTAAGTTAGTATATTAGAGCCAACTTAGGTAAAATGAAGCTAACCTATGTCATTTTGGAAAAGAAGAAGAATAAGAAAAAGACTATAAGCTTATTATGTAAACTTGATCATTTTGTGCTAACATAAGTTATTTTGGAGCTAACCTATAGGAAACTAAGCATATAAGCTCTAAGTTAGCATATTAGAGCCCACTTAGGTAAAATGAAGCTAACCTATAGGAAATTGAGCATATCAGAGATAACATAGGTAACTAAGTATATATATATCATTTTGGAGATCTGACATACCTGACAAAGTTCAGTTCTCATGCATTGTTCTTCTCCTTCTCCTTCCTCAGCCTGATGCGCCAAGAGCGGCGAGGCGGTGGAGGCAGTGGAGGCAGTGGGATGTAGTCTTCTACCACAATTGGCATGGTCATGTCGCCCAGCTGTGGGATCGCCGGCGCCACCACCGGTGCGTGGTCATTGTCAGGCACCACCACCATCGCGAGGCCACCTTCAGGCAGGACGGGCATGACCATCGCTAGGTCATCCTCAGCCACCTCCATCTCTTGCCCATGGTCAGCCACCACCATCTCTTGCCCTTGGTCAGCCACCACCAGCGCTAGGTCATCCTCAGCCTGATGCCCATCGTCATCCTGCAGCTCCTCATCCCCACTCTGCTCCTCTTCTCCCGCACTGCAGTCCAGATCATCCTTCTTGTTGTCTACGCTGCTGCCAGAATCGCTGCTGCTTTCGCTAAAGCCAGAATCGGTGTTGCTTTTGCTACAGCCATAGTCGCTGCTGCTTTGGCTGTAGCCAGTGTCGCTGCTGCTGCTCCCATTACCTGTCCAAATGCAACAATGACCGTTAACAATCGATGTGAGACAGGGCCAAATGTAGAGGAATAAGAAGAGGCAGAACATATCGGCATCATCATCGTCAGTGTAGCGCATGCGACACATAGTCGCGTTGAACACCTTCACGATGAGCATGGTGGCATCGTCGTCGTACCTGAAGAGAAGGAAGTACCCCAGCCGCAGGTCGTAGGCATGGTAGAACTTCTCCCACCCACGAGACAAGTACATGTGGCCCTCCTTGATCACCAACTCCACATCCCACTGCCTGCGAAACCCGCTGCCGGCCTGTCGCAGCTTCACATTATTTGGCGGATCTTCACCCAGCATGTTCATAAAACTGTCAGGCAGCCTCTGCAGTTTGAGACAATGAGTGATGTAGCAAACAAAAGATATCATAATGAGATGGGTGAAGGGGAGATCTCTCGTTTTATATACCTGCGTCATGGATGATACAGAAGTCCCAAGTATGATACTGAAGAACTCGGAAGCATCCAACTCGTACTGCGGTGTCGCAGAGCGGCGGTCGCTGCTTCCTGCCATCTCTGATAAGCAGCAGAAGAGACCAATTAGTACCCTTACAACAGATCATAAAACATGCATGATAATAGGCATTAGTCGCAAGTACCCCATATGTCCTATTTTTAGCAAAGTCATGCTAAAATTCATGGAAAATTTCAGCATGACCTTTGTTGAAAATAGGACATATGGAGTACCCAAATTTGCTGGAACGGAAGTTAATCGACATTCCGGCAAACTCAAGGGCCTCTCGGGGTACCTGCAAAATCATTATCCCCGCGTAATGAAGTCGCCAATGGGTCATTTCAGAAGATCACAAGTAGCATCATCACAAGATCACAAGTAGCATCATCACAAACTATGCCCTGACATAACTTTGTCACACTCTTGCTTTCTAACTTCACATCAAGCACAATTTCATCACACCATCAAGTAGAGAAGAACACATACTGGAAAGAATGCATCAAGCTTACCCTGTAAATGCGCTACTACAATTCGGTCCTACTGAACATTGCTAAACAGCCAGTTAGTTTCAAGTTTCCAAAACAAGGGTTCACTGCTCCTAATTAATTAAAAAGTCCACTAGGCATGATTGATCAGGAAACGACCACTTACCAAAATTTGGTGCGTATCAATTAAACGGCCAACCCTATATCACAGGGACACCACAATTGGAATATCCAGTAATGGCAGGTTATAAATATAAAAGCTGATACACAAGAGCAGGAACAATCTAGCTGCATATGTTGCAAATCATGGGCAACAACAAAGAACAAGCAAATTTAAGCCACGAACTCGTACCACAATATCTCAGATTCTTCAACTAAGCAAAACATGCATACTTTAACACTTCAGTAATGTCTCTTCCATCATCATAATCTTGCGTAACAACAAACGAGAGGAAAGCTAGCGCAAAGGAAGAGCCTTTTTCATCACAAAATACATGGCTAGGACAACAGTAGCATTCAACAACAAGCCCAAGCCTATACTTAACTAGGCCTAGGTTAACTTCCATTCCGGCAAACTGTACCTAACTAATGAGATCAACATGAGATAAATTAAAGTAAAGTAAAGAGCCGGGCAAACATGAAAGTCAAGTAAACTGTGGCTAAGGATATATAAAACTCCATTGCAAATGTGCCATGTCAATAAAACAACTCATGGAAGAAAACTACTAGCAGGCTCAAAAGTCAAGTAAACTGAAGATTAATCTAACAAGCCTGACAGTAGCTAACTGTACCTCAATGTACCTAACTAATGCTAACTGTACCTAACTGAATTTTTTTATGACAACAAACTGATGCTAACTGTACCTAACTGATGCTAACCGTACCAAACTGATGCTAACTGTCACAAATATGATATTTTTATGACAAAATACATCATTATCAGGGCACATTATGGCCATTTTCTTACATGATGCTAACTGTACCTAACTGGATTTTTTGACAGTAGCTAACTGTATTTAGTAATTTTTCTGTAACAGTCTTGCCCCTATTTGAAGGACAAGCAAATAGATACCTAAAATCCACTAGTATTGCCTCTAAAAAAGCCTAACTGAATTTTTCTGTAACTGTACCTAACTGAGTTTTTCTGTAACTGTACCTAACTGAATTTTTCTGTAACTGTATCTAACTTAATTTTTCTGTAACTGTACCTAACTGTACCTAACAGAAAAATTTACTATCCTATATTTTTCCTTTGTATGTCAATAACCCTGGACAACTTAAACTGACCAGCTAAGCCACCAGGTTAGGACTTAGGATATGAACTGACATCCGACCGATTTGCAACACCAACAACCATCATCTAGGAATAGAAAGACAAAACTGGAGGGGCTCTAAACAGTGTGTAGCAATGCAATGGTAAACGTTCGCCGACACAGAGTGATTATTGGGTGAAGATACTTGGTTTGACCCTGAATTATTTACCAAACGGCTACTTTTCTGGCCTTGAACAATTTACCACCTTTTTTTTGAGAATCAACAACAATTTACAAGCCATGGTCTCTAATCCCAAACCCTATTCGGTGCTTTAAGTATCTATTTGCGACAATTTACAACAATTTTCCTATAACTGTACCTAACTGTCACCTGCGTGGTGGTGCCCTGCATAGCTGTCGTTGAGCTCGCGCGGTGTGGTGGGCTCGCCGGAGATGGACGGGCCCTGCACAGCGGTCGAGACTCAGAGCAGAGGTTGAGGGCAAGAGGAAGAAGAAGAAGAAGGAAGTGGAGGGGAGGGGCTCACCTGCAGTCGAGGGCGTACACGGCGCCGGCGGGCCGCCTTGGACCCGGAGAAAGCCGCGGTCGTGCCGGATCCCTAGGGCTTGGGGCCGGCACAAGACCACGCCGCAGCAGAGCTAAGCTGAGGTAGAGGCGGTTGTCGTCTCCTCCTCCTCGTCGTCCTCCTCCTCCTGGTCCTCCTCCTCAGGCCGGGGCACGGGGGCGTGGGGGCGGCGGCGCAGGGGAGCTGCAGTGGTGGGGGGCGTGGGGGCGCGGGGGTGGCAGCGTGGGGGAGCTGCAGTGGTGGAGGGCGCGGGGGTGTGGGGGCGGCGAGGGTGGAGTCCGGCGTGGGTCGGGACGGCGGCAGCAGGGGACGGAGGGGACGGAGGGGGCGTGCAGGCGCGGTGGCAGCGTACGGTTGGGGCAGAGGGGGCAAATTAAGTCGAGTGGGGAGGAAGGGAGGGACGGGAATAGGTGGAGTGGGGGGGAGCTTACTAATGGCGCATCCCGCAGCGGTGTGCCATTAGAATGTTTTTTTATTACAGTTCGAGCCCTCCGGTTATATTCCACCTAACCCAATCTACATAAGTACCCGCCCACTAGCCCGACTGGTTAGCATGAAGCACACACACTAGGAGGTCCTGGGTTCGATTCCCATGCTCTCCAATTTTTATTTTTATGCATTTAAAATACTGTTTGATATTTATTTGTGTTTAAATATGTTCAAACTTGTTTAAATCATAACTGCAATATTTTTTTATAAAAACAGTAATAATTTTTTTAAAAATATGTTCAAATTTGTTATTTGAAAATATTTATGAATATGAAAAAGGTGGAGTGGAGGGTGAAGTAAATATGCCCTAGAGGCAATAATAAAGTTATTATTTATTTCCTTATTTCATGATAAATGTTTATTATTCATGCTAGAATTGTATTAACCGGAAACATGATACATGTGTGAATACATAGACAAACATAAAGTCACTAGTATGCCTCTACTTGACTAGCTCATTAATCAAAGATGGTTATGTTTCCTAACCATAGACATGTGTTGTCATTTGATTAATGGGATCACATCATTAGGAGAATGATGTGATTGACATGACCCATTCCATTAGCCTAGCACTTGATCGTTTAGTATGTTGCTATTGCTTTCTTCATGACTTATACATGTTCCTGTAACTATGAGATTATGCAAATGTCGTTTACCGGAGGAACACTTTGGGTGCTACCAAACGTCACAATGTAACTGGGTGATTATAAAGGAGTACTACAGGTGTCTCCAAAGGTACATGTTGGATTGGCGTATTTCAAGATTAGGTTTTGTCACTCCGATTGTCGGAGAGGTATCTCTGGGCCCTCTCGGTAATGCACATCACTATAAGCCTTGCAAGCAATGTGGCCAATGAGTTGGTTACGGGATGATGCATTACGTAACGAGTAAAGAGACTTGCCGGTAACGAGATTGAACTATGTATTGGATACCGACGATCGAATCTCGGGCAAGTAACATACCGATGACAAAGGGAACAACATATGTTGTTATGCGGTTTGACCGATAAAGATCTTCGTAGAATATGTGGGAGCCAATATGGGCATCCAGGTCCTGCTATTGGTAATTGACCGAGAATAGTTCCAGGTCATGTCTACATAGTTCTCGAACCCGTAGGGTCCGTGCGCTTAAGGTTTCGATGACAGTTATATTATGAGTTTATGAGTTTTGATGTACCGAAGGAGTTCGGAGTCCCGGTTGAGATCGGGGACATGACGAGGAGTCTCGAAATGGTCGAGATGTAAAGATCGATATATTGGACGACTATATTCAGAGTTCGGAAAGGTTCCGAGTGATTCAGGTATTTTCGGGGGTACTAAGGAGTTACGGGAATATGAGGAAGAAGCAATGGGCCTCATGGGCCAAGTGGTGGAAGAGAGGAGGCAGGGCGCGCGGCCCCCCTAGCCCAAACCGAATTGGACTAGGGGGCCGGGCCCCCTTTCCTCCTTTTCCTCCCTCTCCTTCCTTCTCCTTCTCCTTCCCTTCCTTCCCCTCTCCTACTTGGACTAGGAAAGAGGGGGGAATCCTACTTGGAGTAGGATTCTCCCCCTTGGGCGCGCCTCCTCCCCTTGGTCGGCCCCCTCCCCCTTGCTCCTTATATACGGGGGCAGGGGGACACCCCATGATACACAAGTTGATCTACGGATCGTTCCTTAGCCGTGTGCGGTGCCCCCCTCCACCATATTCCACCTCGGTCATATCGTCGCGGAGTTTAGGCGAAGCCCTGCGCTGGTAGAACATCATCATCATCACCACGCCGTCGTGCTGATGGAACTCATCCCCGACGCTTTGCTGGATCGGAGTCCAGGGATCGTCATCGAGCTGAACGTGTGCTGAACTCGGAGGTGCCGTACGTTCGGTACTTGGATCGGTCGGATCGTGAAGACGTACGACTATATCAACCGCGTTGTCATAACGCTTCCGCTTACGGTCTACGAGGGTATGTGGACAATACTCTCCCCTCTCGTTGCTATGCCATCACCATGATCTTGCGTGTGCGTAGGAAATTTTTTGAAATTACTACGTTCCCCAACAGTGGTATCAGAGCCTGGTTTTATGCATAGATGTCATATGCACGGGTAGAACACAAGTGAGTTGTGGGCGATACAAGTCATAGTGCTTACCAGCATGTCATACTTTGGTTCAGCAGTATTGTGAGATGAAGCGGCCCGGACCGACATTACGCCTACGCTTACGCGAGACTGGTTTCACCGTTACGAGCACTCGTGCTTAAAGGTGGCTGGCGGGTGTCTGTCTCTCTCACTTTAGCTGAATCGAGTGTGGCTACGTCCGGTCCTTGCGAAGGTTAAAACAACACTAACTTGACGAACTATCATTGTGGTTTTGATGCGTAGGCAAGGACGGTTCTTGCTAAGCCCGTAGCAGCCACGTAAAATTTGCAACAACAAAGTAGATGACGTCTAACTTGTTTTTGCAGGGCATGTTGTGATGTGATATGGTCAAGACATGATGCTATATTTTATTGTATGAGATGATCATGTTTTGTAACCGAAGTTATCAACAACTGGCAGGGGCCATATGGTTGTCGCTTTATTGTATGAAATACAAACGCCCTGTAATTGCCTTACTTTATCACTAAGTGGTAGCGATAGTAGTAGAAGCAATAGATGGCGTAACGACAACGATGCTACGATGGAGATCAAGGTGTCGCGCCGGTGACAATGGTGATCGCGATGGTGCTTCGAAGATGGAGATCACAAGCACAAGATGATGATGGCCATATCATATCACTTATATTGATTGCATGTGATGTTTATCCTTTATGCATCTTATCTTGCTTTGATTGACGGTAGCATTTTAAGATGATCTCTCACTAATTATCAAGAAGTGTTCTCCCTGAGTATGCACCATTGCGAAAGTTCTTCGTGCTGAGACACCACGTGATGATCGGGTGTGATAGGCTCTACGTTCAAATACAACGGGTGCAAAACAGTTGCACACGCGGAATACTCAGGTTAAACATGGAGACCGAAAGGTCGAACGTGAATCATATAGTAGATATGATCAACATAGTGATGTTCACCATTGAAACTACTCCATCTCACGTGATGATCGGACATGGTGTAGTTGATATGGATCACGTAATCACTTAGAGGATTAGAGGGATGTCTATCTAAGTGGGAGTTCTTTAGTAATATGATTAATTGAACTTAAATTTATCATGTACTTAGTCCTGGTAATATTTTGCAAATTATGTTGTAGATCAATAGCTCGCGTTGTTGCTTTCATATGTTTATTTTGATATGTTCCTAGAGAAAATTATGTTGAAAGATGTTAGTAGCAATGATGCGGATTGGATCCGTGAAATGAGGTTGATCCTCATTGCTGCACAGAAGAATTATGTCTTTAATGCACCGCTAGGTGACAGACCTATTGCAGGAGCAGATGCAGATGTTATCAACATTTGGCTAGCTCAATATGATGACTACTTGATAGTTTAGTGCACCATGCTTAACGACTTAGAATCGGGACTTCCAAGATGTTTTGAACGTCATGGACCATATGAGATGTTCTAGGAACTGAAGTTAATATTTCAAGCAAATACCCGAGTTGAGAGATATGAAGTCTCCAACAAGTTCTATACCTAAAGGATGGAGGAGAATCGCTCAACTAGTGAGCAAGTGCTCAGATTGTCTGGGTACTACAATCGCTTGAATCAAGTGGGAGTTAATCTTCCAGATAAGATAGTGATTGATAGAGTTCTCTAGTCACCATCACCAATTTAGTAGAACTTCGTGATGAACTATAGTATGCAATGGATGATGAAAATGATTCCCGAGCTCTTCGTGATGCTGAAATCAACGAAGGTAGAAATCAAGAAAGAGCATCAAGTGTTGATGATTGACAAGACCACTAGTTTCAAGAAAAGGGCAAAGGGAAAGAAAGGGAAACTTCAAGTAGAATGGCAAACAAGTTGTCACTCCCGTGAAGAAGACCAAAGCTGGACCAAAGCCTGAAACTGAGTGCTTACACTGCAAGGGAAATGGTCACTAGAAGCGGAAATGCCCTGAATATTTGGTGGATAAGAAGGATGGCAAAGTGAACAAGGGCATATTTGATATACAGGTTATTGATATGTGCCTTACTAGTGTTTATAGTAACCCCTGAGTATTTGATACTTGTTCGGTTGCTAAGATTAGTAACTCAAAACAGGAGTTACAGAATAAACAGAGACTAGTTGAAGGGGAAGTGACGATGAGTGTTGGAAGTAGTTCCAAGATTGATATGATCATCATCGCACACTCCCTATACTTTCGGGATTAGTGTTAAACCTAAATAAATGTTATTTGGCGTTTGTGTTGAGCATGAATATGATTTGATCATGTTTATTGCAATACGGTTATTCATTTAAAGTCAAAGAATAATTGTTGTTCTATTTACATGAATAAAACCTTCAATGGTCATACACCCAATGAAAATAGTTTGTTGGATCTCGATCGTAGTGATACACATATTCATAATATTGATGCCAAAAGATGCAAAGTTAATAATGATAGTGCAACCTATTAGTGGCACTACCGTTTAGGTCATATTGGTGTAAAGCGCATGAAGAAACTCCATGCTGATGGGATTTTGGAATCACTTGATTATGAATCACTTGATGCTTGCGAACCGTGCCTTTTGGGCAAGATGACTAAAACTCCGTTCTCCGGAACAATGGAACAAGCTACTGACTTATTGGAAATAATACATACCGATGTATGCGATCCAATGAGTGTTGATGCTCGTGGCAAGTATCGTTATTTTCTGACCTTCACAAAATGATTTGAGCAGATATGGGTATATCTACTTGATGAAACATAAGTCTGAAATAATTGAAAGGTTCAAAGAATTTTAGAGTGAAGTGGAAAAATCATCGTAACAAGAAAATAAAGTTTCTGTGATCTGATCGCGGAGACGAATATTTGAGTTATGAGTTTGGTCTTCAATTAAAACAATGTGGAATAGTTTCACAGCTCATGCCACCTGGAACACCACAACGTTATGGTGTGTCCGAACGTCGTAACCGCACTTTATTGGATATGGTGTGATCTATGATGTCTCTTATCAGTTTACCACTATCGTTTTGGGGTTATGCATTAGAGACAGTTGCATTCACGTTTAATAGGGCACCATCTAAATCCGTTGAGACGACACCGTATGAACTATGGTTTAGCAGTAAACCTAAGCTGTCGTTTCTTAAAGTTTGGAGTTGTGATGCTTATATGAGAAAGGTTTTCAACTTGATAAGCTCAAACCCAAATCGGAGAAGTGCGTCTTCATAGAATACCCAAAGGAAACTGTTGGGTACTCCTTCTATCATAGATCCGAAGGCAAAACACTCGTTGCTAAGAATGGATCCTTTCTAGAGAAGGAGTTTCTCTCGAAAGAAGTGAGTGGGAGGAAAGTAGAACTTGATGAGGTAATTGTACCTGCTCCCTTATTGGAAAGTAGTTCATCACAAGAACCGGTTCCTGTGACAACTACACCAATCAGCGAGGAAGCTAATGATAATGATCATGAAACTTCAGATCAAGTTACTACCGAACCTCGTAGGTCTTCCAGAGTACGGTTCGCACCAGAGTGGTACGGTAATCCTGTTCTGAAAGTCATGTTACTAGACCATGATAAACCTATGAACTATGAGGAAGCGATGGTGAGCCCAGATTCCGCAAAATGGTTTGAGGCCATGAAATCTGAGATATGGATCCATGTATGAGAACAAAGTATGGACTTTGGTGGACTTGCCCGATGATCGGCAAGCCATAGAAAATAAATGGATCTTCAAGAGAAAGACGGACGGTGATAGTAGTGTTACTATCTACAAAGCTTGACTTATCGCAAAAAGGTTTTCGACAAGTTCAAGGTGTTGAATACAATGAGATTTTTCTCACTCGTATCGATGCTTAAAAGTCTGTCCGAATCATGTTAGCAATTGCCGCATTTTATGATTATGAAATATGGCAGATGGATGTCAAAACTGCATTCCTAAACGGGTTTCTGGAAGAAGAGTTGTATATGATGCAGCCAGAAGGTTTTGTCGATCCAAAGGGAGCTAAGAAAGTGTGCAAGCTCCAGCGATCCATCTATGGACTGGTGCACGCATCTCAGAGTTGGAATATACGCTTTGATAAGTTGATCAAAGCATATAGTATTATACAGACTTGCGGTGAAGCCTGTATTTACAATAAAGTGAGTGGGAGCACTACCGCCTTTCTGATAAATATATGTGAGTAACATATTGTTGATCAGAAATGATGTAGAATTTTTCTGCAAAGCATAAAGGGGTATTTGAAAGGAGTTCTTTAAAAGAAAGACCTCAGTAAAGCTACTTACATATTGAGCATCAAGATCTATTGAGATAGATCAAGACGCTTGATAAGATTTTCAATGAGTACATACCTTGTCAAGATTTTGAAATAGTTCAAAAATGGAACGGTGAAAGAAAGAGTTCTTGCCTGTGTTACAAAGGTATGAAATTGAATAAGACTCAAATCACAACCACAGCAGAAAATAGAAAGAGAATGAAAGTCATTCCCTATGCCTTAGTCATAGGTTCTATAAAGTATGCTATGCTATGTACCAGACCTATTGTATACCTTGCTCTGAATTTGGCAAGGGAGTACAATAGTGATCGAGGAGTAGATCACTGGACATTGGTCAAGAATATCCTTAGTAAGGACTAAGGAAATATTTCTCGATTATGGAGGTGATAAAAGAGCCCATCGTAAAGAGTTACATCGGTGCAAGCTTTTACACCGATCCACATGACTCTAAGTCTCAATCTGGATACATATTAAAAGTGGGAGCAATTAGCTAGAGTAGCTCCGTGCGGAACATTGTAGACATAGAATATTTGCAAAATACATACGGCTCTGAATATGACAGACCCGTTGACTAAGCTTCTCTCACGAGCAAAACATGATCACACCTTAGTACGCTTTGGGTGTTTATCACATAGAGATGTGAACTAGATTATCGACTCTAGTAAACCCTTTGGGTGTTGGTCACATTACGATGTGAACTATGGGCGTTAATCATATACAGATATGAATATTGGTGTTAAATCACATGGCGATGTGAACTAGATTATTGACTCTAGTGCAAGTGGGAGACTGAAGGAAATATGTCCTAGAGGCAATAATAAAGTTATTATTTATTTCCTTATTTCATGATAAATGTTTATTATTCATGCTAGAATTGTATTAACCGGAAATATGATACATGTGTGAATACATAGACAAACATAAAGTCACTAGTATGCCTCTACTTGACTAGCTCATTAATCAAAGATGGTTATGTTTCCTAACCATAGACATGTGTTGTCATTTGATTAATGGGATCACATCATTAGGAGAATGATGTGATTGACATGATCCATTCCGTTAGCCTAGCACTTGATTGTTTAGTATGTTGCTATTGCTTTCTTCATGACTTATACATGTTCCTGTAACTATGAGATTATGCAACTCTCGTTCACCGGAGGAACACTTTGGGTGCTACCAAACGTCACAACGTAACTGGGTGATTATAAAGGAGTAATACAGGTGTCTCCAAAGGTACATGTTGGGTTGGCGTATTTCGAGATTAGGTTTTGTCACTCCGATTGTCGGAGAGGTATCTCTGGGCCCTCTCGGTAATGCACATCACTATAAGCCTTGCAAGCAATGTGGCCAATGAGTTGGTTACGGGATGATGCATTACGTAACGAGATTGAACTAGGTATTGGATACCGACGATCGAATCTCGGGCAAGTAACATACCGATGACAAAGGGAACAACGTATGTTGTTATGCGGTTTGACCGATAAAGATCTTCATAGAATATGTGGGAGCCAATATGGGCATCCAGGTCCCGCTATTGGTTATTGAACGAGAATAGTTCTAGGTCATGTCTACATAGTTCTCGAACCCGTAGGGTCCGCACGCTTAAGGTTTCGATGACAGTTATATTATGAGTTTATGAGTTTTGATGTACCGAAGTAGTTCGGAGTCCCGGATGAGATCGGGGACATGACGAGGAGTCTCGAAATGGTTGAGACGTAAAGATCGATATATTGGACGACTATATTTGGAGTTCGGAAAGGTTCCGAGTGATTCGGGTATTTTTCAGAGTACCGGGGAGTTACGGGAATACGGGGAAGAGTATTGGGCCTTAATGGGCTTTAGTGGAAAGGAACCAGGAGGTGGCACGCGCCCCTCCCAAGCCCAATCCGAATTGGACAAAGGGTTTGGGGCGCGGCCCCCCTCTCCCTTCCTTCTCCACTTCCCTTCTTTCCCCCCTTCTCCTAGTTGGACTAGGAAAGAAGGAATCCTACTCCCGGTGGGAGTAGGACTCCCTTGGAGCGCCCTCCTCCTAGGGCCGGCCTCCTCTCCCTTGCTCCTTTATATACGGGGGCAGGGGGCACCCCATGACACACAAGTTGATCTACGGATCGTTCCTTAGCCGTGTGCGGTGCCCCCCTCCACCATATTCCACCTCGGTCATATCTTCGCGGAGTTTAGGCGAAGTCCTGCGCCGGTAGAACATCATCATCATCACCACGCCGTCGTGCTGACGGAACTCATCCCCGACAATTTGCTGGATCCGAGTCCGGGGATCGTCATCGAGCTGAACGTGTGCTGAACTCGGAGGTGTCATACGTTCGGTACTTGGATCGGTCGGATCGTGAAGACGTACGACTACATCAACTGCGTTGTCATAACGCTTCCGCTTACGGTCTACGAGGGTACGTGGACAATACTCTCCCCTCTCGTTGCTATGCCATCACCATGATCTTGCGTGTGCATAGGATTTTTTTTTGAAATTACTACCTTCCCCAACAGAGGGTGCGTGGGGTCATCGGCGACGGTGGAGTGGGGGAGGGTGCGGGCCGGGGGTCGGCGGCGACGGCCGATGGAGCGGGGGAGGGTGCGGTTGATCGTCGGCGGCGGTGGAGTGGGGGAGGGTGCGGGCCGGGGGTCGGCGGCGGCGGCCGGTGGAGCGGGGGATGGTGCGGTTGATCGTCGGCAGCGTTGGAGTGGGGGAGGGTGCGGGCCGGGGGTCGGCGGCGGCGGCCGGTGGAGCGGGGGAGGGTGCGGTGGGTCGTCGGCGACGGTGGAGTGGGGGACCGGATCTGTCCTTGTCGTTACCGGTGTAGGGTTCCATCGTTACCCCGGAGTAACCATCGCTCTTCATGTTCTTGTTCTCGGTGTAGAATGTGTAGCCGTTGATATTGTACGCCTAATATGTCATCAGGTTGCGTCATTAGTAGTTTTGCAGAAAAGTAAAAAAAAAGTATATATATACTAATGGCGCACCGTGAACTAGTGCGCCATTACTAGTTTAAACTAGTAATGGCGCACTGTGGCACGGTGCGCCATTAGTAGTTTTGCAAAAAAAAAAGAATACAGTACTGGCGCACTTTGTGGCTGGTACGCCATTACTAGTTAGAACTAGTAATGGCACACTTCGGTCTGATGCGCCATTAGTATGTATGGAAAAATGGAAAAAAAATTATCACTAGTGGCGCACCTTTTGCCTGGTGCGCCATTAGTGTCTTCCACACTAATGGCGCATCACCAACTGGTGCGCCATTAGTATATAGTAGTGGCGCACTACTTCCCTGGTGCGCCATTAGTGTCCATCCCATCTTTAGCCCTTTTCCTAGTAGTGCAAGGTGGATGGCAAGCCCATAAAGGGCATCATCTTCTCCCTCAACGAGCAAATCAACTTCCTCCATAGCCAGATCCACGACCTTCAAAGCCAAGTCTTTGAATATGAGGCCAGGTTTAAAGGTATGAGTTTGGCTGCCAGTTGCAGGATCCGGGAGACTCACTCCTCCTCTTATGATGGTGAGCCTCTGTCGTGCAAACCCGAGGACAAGAAATCTTCTACTTCATCACCACCATCTTCTTCATCACCACCAAAAGAAAACTGAGTATTGGGTACGAGCACTCCCCTGGCTTTTGTCAAGCTTGGGGGAGGTGCCCCGGTATCGTATTAATCTCCACTATATTTTTCCTTTACTTTCTTAGTTCGATCAATGGTTATCTTTTGCTATTAGATGAATAAAAGTTTAGTCCGATTCTTTTTTGTGAGTTTGCTTAGTGATCAATCCTTGTAATCGCGTGTGAGATATAATAAAGTTTAGTTTGAGTTTTTCCTTCTTTACTTTCTTGTTGCAATAAAAAGAAAGGAAATAAAAAGAAAAATATCATATGCTAATCTTATGGTAAGTGATGACATTACACAAGGAAAAGTATAAGTAGAAAATTTTATTGTAGATTGACAAACATAGCATTGGTCAATGATGCAACACATGAAAGAATTAATAAGAGAAGAGAAGATTCACATATAAATATACTATCATGAAAATCTTTTGTGATTGTGAGCACCCATCAAAATATTATATGCCAAAATTGTTGACGTTGGACGAGGGAGACAACTTAATGATTTATGTTTGTTCATATTCACATAGAAGTTATATTGTCATATATCCTTCAACATGTGGTGCTTGCTCCTATCTTTGCTAGCCAAAAACTCCTCACTAAATAGAGATACTACTTGTGCATCCAAAACCGTTAAACCCTATCTTGTTTGAGAGTCCACCATACCTACCTATGGATTGAGTAAGATCCTTCAAGTAAGTTGTCATCGGTGAAAAAAGGGCAATAAAAATTGCTTATAAAAATGTGAGATCATTTAGTGTAAGGGAAAATTGAGCGTTGTACGAACTTATGATGGTGGAGAATAAAAGCGACAGACTGCATAATAAAGGTCTCCATCACAAGGGGCAATATAATGTGATGTTCTCTTGCACTAAGGGGTTGAGCATACAAACAAAAGCACATGGTAACCTCTACTTCCCTCTGCGAAGGGCCTATCTTTTAGTTTCATGTATTTACTTTCATGCAAGAGTCAAAGTTTTGCTCTCTATTCCTTTTATTTTTCTCCTTTGGCAAGCATCATGTGCTGAGGAAAGATCTAGGCACATATATCAGTTGAATATGGGTACCATGAGATATTATTGTTGACATCACCCTTGAGGTGAGTGTGTTGGGAGGCGAAACTATAAGCTCCTATATTTCTGTGTGTCTGGTTGAAACGTTTTGATCATGTGTACGCGATGAGTGTAAGCAATTATAGAATACTAAATGATGGTTGAGTATGTGGACTTGCCTAAAGGCTCCGATACGTGACCCTTCCTGAAAAGATGATGAATCGTAGTTGCAAAGTTGACTGAGTACAGAGTTTGTTGGTCTCCTATAGAGTTTATGCTTTATACTTCTATGTTGTGATGAATTGTCACTTGTTCATGAGAAGTTTATGATAAAAGTTTTGTGATAAAAGTTTTATATTAAAGTTTGTTGCTGTTATAATAATCCCATGATGCTGCTATGTCCGTCTTTTTGTTTTTATCGACACCTCTCTCTCTCTAAGCATGTGGATATGTTTTTCGATTTCGGTTTTCGCTTGAGGACAAGTGAGGTCTAAGCTTGGGGGAGTTGATACTTCCATTTTGCATCATGTTTTCCTACTGTTATTTATGTTGTTTTATTGTATAATAATGCTTTTTGGAGTAATTCTAATGCATTTTCTCTCATAATATGCAAGGTATGCACCAAGGGGGAGAATTCCGACAGTTGGAAATCTGGACCTGAAAAAGCTCCGTCAAGGTACCTATTCTCACAACTCCAAATGATATGAAACTTCCCGAGGAATTTTTATGGAATACTTAATAAATATTGGAGCAAATAAGTACCAGAGGAGGGCCACCAGGTGGGCACAACCCACCTGGGCGCGCTAGGAAGACCAGGCGCGCCCTGGTGGGTGCTGCCCTCCTCGGCCCACCTCTGGTGCCCATCTTCTGGTATACAAGTCTTCTTGACCTAGAAAAAAGTAAGAGGAGGACATTCGAGATGAAGCATCGCCGCCTCGAGGCGGAACTTGGCAGGAGCACTTTTGCCCTCCGGCGGAGCGATTCCGCCGGGGGAACTTCCCTCCCGGAGGGGGAAATCATCGTCATCATCATCACCAACAAATTTCCCATCTTGGGGAGGGCTATATCCATCAACATCTTCACAGCACCAACTCCTCTCAAACCCTAGTTCATCTCTTAAGTTCAATCTTTGTATCAAAACTATAGATTGGTGCTTGTGGGTGACTAGTAGTGTTGATTACATCTTATAGTTGATTACTATATGGTTTATTTGGTGGAAGATTATATGTTCAGATCCATTATGCTATTTAATACCTCTCTGATCTTGAGCATGTTTATCATTTGTGAGTAGTTACTTTTGTTCTTGAGGTCACAGGAGAAATCATGTTGCAAGTAATCATGTGAACTTTATATGTGTTCGACATTTTGATGATATGTATGTTGCCATTCTCTTAGTGGTGTCATGTGAACGTCGACTACATGACACTTCACCATATTTGGGCCTAAGGGAATGCATTGTGGAGTAGTTATTAGATGGTGGGTTGCGAGAGTGACAGAAGCTTAAACCCAAATTTATGCGCTATTCCGTAAGGGACCGATTGGATCCAAAAGTTTAATGCTATGGTTAGAATTTATTTTGAATACTTTTCTCGTAGTTGCGGATGCTTGCGAGAGGGTTAATCATAAGTAGGAGGTTTGTTCAAGTAAGAACAACACCTAAGCACCGGTCCACCCACATATCAAATTATCAAAGTACCAAACACGAATTAAGCCAACATAATGAAAGTGACTAGATGAAATTCCCGTGTACCCTCAAGAACACTTTGCTTATCATAATAAACAGTTTTGGCCTGTCCTTTGCATCAAAAGGATTGGGTTACCTTGCTGCATTTTTGTTACTACTTTTGTTACTTGCTCGTTACAAATCATCTTGCTATCAAACTACTCCGCTACTTACAATTTTAGCACTTGCAGCTAATACCTTGCTGAAAACTACTTGTCATTTCCTTCTGCTCTTCGTTGGGTTTGACACTCTTACTTATCGAAATGGCTACAATTGACCCCATATACTTGTGCGTCATCACAGTGCTACATGACAGTCCCTTACCTTCCCTAGTAGTTGAGGGATAGATCTTGGTTTTGTTGTCTTTCAGATTCCTCATAGTGATCAACAGATAAAATCCAAAGTGACTCAGAGTATAGGGGATCGCAATGGTTTTCGAGGGTAGAGTATTCAACCCAAATTTATTGATTCAAAAAGGGGAGCCAAAGAATATTCTCAAGTATTAGTAGCTGAGTTGTCAATTCAACCACACCTGAAAGACTTAATATCTGCAACAAAGTATTTAGTAGCAAAGCAGTATGGAAGTAATGGTAACAGTGGCAAAAGTAACAATAGTAGTTTTGTATCAATCGTAAAAGAGGCAATGGAAAAGTAACTTAGCAAAGATCAATATGAAACGAGCTCATAGGCAATTGATCAATGATGGATAACCATGTCGGATGGCATTCATCATGCAACAGTTATAACATAGGGTGACACAGAACTAGCTCCAGTTCATCAATTTAATGTAGGCATGTATTCCGAATATAGTCACGTGCTTATGGAAAAGAACTTGCATGAGATATTTTGTCCTACCCCCCCCCCCCCCCCCCCGTGGCAGCGGGGTCCTAAAGGAAACTAAGGTATATTAAGGCCTCCTTTTAATAGAGAACTGAACCAATGCATTAGCACTTAGTGAATACATGAACTCCTCAAACTATGGTCATCACCGGGAAGTGTCCCGACTATTGTCACTTCGGGGTTGCCGGATCATAACATGTAGTAGGTAACTATAATTTGCAAGATAGGATCAAGAACACTCATACATTCATGAAAACATAATAGGTTCAGGTCTGAAATCATGGCACTCGGGCCCTAGTGACAAGCATTAAGCATGGCAAAGTCATAGCAACATCAATCTTAGAACATAATGGATACTAGGGATCAAACCCTAATAAAACTAACTAAATTACATGGTAAATCTCATCCAACCCATCACCGTCCAGCAAGCCCACGATGGGATTACTCACGCACGACGGTCATCATCATGAAATTGGTGATGGAGGATGGTTGATGATGACGATGGCGACGGATTCCCCTTTCCGGGGCCCCGAACGGACTCCAGATCTGCCGTCCGAAGAAAGAACAAGGCTTGGCGGCGGCTCTGTATCATAAAACGTGATGAATCCTTCTCTCTGAATTTTTTCCCCGAACATGAGTATATGGAGTTGGAGTTGAGGTCGGTGGTCCAGGGGGCCCACGAGGTAGGAGGGCGTGCCCGGGGGGGTAGGGCGCCCCCCCCAACCATCATGGCCAGGGTGTGGGCCCCCTTCAGGTTATTCTTTCGCCAATATTTTTTATTATTTCCAAAAAGTGTCTCCGTGAAGTTTCATGTCATTCCGAAAACTTTTATTTCTGCACAAAAATAACACCATGGCAATTCTGCTGAAAACAGCGTCAGTCTGAATTAGTTTCATCCAAATCATGCAAATTAGAGTCTAAAACAAAGGCAAAAGAGTTTGGAAAAGTATATACAATGGAGACGTATCAAATGGCCAGTGCAGCAGCCCCAACAGCCGGCGTTAGCAGGCGGCTACGGTAGCAGCCGCGCAGCAGCAAATGCAGCGGCAGGGCTCGCCAGGAGGGGCGTGCGGTGCAGGCATGGAGGCGGGGACGGGGAAGAGCGGCACATCGGCAGGTAAGGGCGCGGTGGACGGTGGCCAGGCGAGTGAGGCAAGCGCAGGGGACGGCTGGGAGTAGTGGCGGGGCAAGGCTGGTCGGGGCGGCCGGAATCGAGGGAGGGAGTGGGCGCGCCTGAGCCTACGTGACGCACGCGTGGAGATGAGAGCTCTCGTGGGGAGCAGCAGCTGGTGCAGGCCCTTGCGGTGAGCATCGGGGGAAGGCGGGCTGGGCGCGGTCAGCATGGCGAGCACACGACCTGGGCGCGGTGAGGGGCAGCAGCAGGGCTGCACGGGCGGCACCGGAGTGAGGCGATGCCGGAGCGCGTTGACGGCGCGAATCGGGTGGGGTGACCAACGGCAGATGGATGGGAGAGACGAAGGGGGGGTCCTCACATGCGCTTGCAGGGCACAGGGGCGTTGAGGCTCAGTGGAGCCATCGAGGAACCGGTCGGAGAGGCGAGGCGATGGCAGACGGCGATGGGGATGAGCGCGGTGGCCTCAGCGTCCACAGTCATGGCGACATCGATGAGGGAGAGCGGATAGGGGGGTGCGAGGGAGGAGAGGGGGTTAGGGTTCGGTGGGGGCGAGTGCTTAGTTAGGGGGCTGCGCCGGCCGGTGGCCGGATGGGCGCCATGATTCCCCACCCCACTCCTGTAGCGAGGATGGGCACAGCGAGATGGGGTGGGCTGGCCGGTGGAAGCTAACTGGGCCACTAGGCCCGGGGGGAGGGGAGGGCTCTATTTTTCTTTTTCTTTTTAAACTTTCTTATTTATTTGTTTTATTTAATTTTCAAATTATCTTAGTTTATTAAAAATATGAGGCCAACACCTATATTAACGTTTTCGTTTAACCCTCTGCACAAAAAGTTCTAGTCCCAAATAAAATAGTTTGATATTTTATAAATAAAAAAGGCATTTTATTAATTGTGAATGCCACTGTTTTAATTATTATTGAGCACTTAAACATTTTATAAAAAATTGGTTTCTCCACCAATAATATTTATGAATTATTTTTCATAGTTTGCACATTTTAGTTTTGACATTTTAAAAACTTTTATTTCTGACTTTATTTCAAATTTGAATTTTGAACCGATTTTGAACCAAGCGAGATTAGTAACAGTAACAGTGATGACGTGGCATCATTAGCAAAGGATTACTGTGGCTTAATCATCTGGGTGTTACACCATTATTTCAACTGCGACTTGTTACATGCTCTGAAGGCTAGCTGTAGAGGCCCAGTAGCCTCGCCCTCCCTCCAAGTGATAGACTGGGTTGTAGATAAAACTAGGCTCAAAGTTTGCACATCTTGGGGCCCAAAGTTATTTGAATAGGCCAAGTCAAAATTGGCGTTAGACCCATAAAGGAGAGTACTACTTCTAATTGTAACACCTTCACACAAGATACTGTAGAAGCAGAAATTGAACTGTTGCACCAAGGGACTGACATTCTGAATAATGGCAGAGCAAAGAAACTCCAATTGAGATCTTATCACCACAAAAGGGTTAAGAGGAGGGAACACATCATCTCTAACTGGGAGAGCCATCAATCGAGGGGTATAAATTGTTGAACATCTGGCCCATCAAACCCAACAACAACCAATCAGACTAGCAAATCGGTGTTGCATCTGCACCTCTTGCACGAAAACAATTGAAACTAGGCATTGTGAGTGCTACTGATAAAGTCTTCTATAGCAGCTTCAACATAAGCATATTCAAACCAAACATCTAACAGATTATCCTGCACATTATGTTCCAGATGAATACCATCTATGAGAGAAGGCCCATCATATTGAAAGTATGTGCGGAAGCTTAATCCAGAGTAAGGAGGTGTCACCACATGCCAAATGCCCCAACTATTATCCTATATTTCATTCTGGATTGGAGTGCCAGCATTCATAGGGCTTCATTCTCAATTCATTGAGCCTCTAAATCATCAATACGAGCTTGCTGCATGAGAGTATAATACAACGAATCGTACAGATGAGGGGAAGCATGCATTGAGCACTGGGTGGGTATCTTCATTACTCGCTAACTAAGGCAATGTGTGTCTACACTTCAGCACATACACCGGAACTAGCCAAGATCTTTCCAAACCTGGTAGTATACCCACATGGATGACTAGCATACTATGTGGTACAGTGGCCATGTCCTTTAGATGAACCTTGACCGTGAAGGAAATATGCCTTAGAGGCAATAATAAAGTTATTATTTATTCCTTAATTCATGATAAATATTTATTATTCATGCTAGAATTGTATTAACCACAAACTTAGTACATGTGTGAATACATAGACAAAACATATAGTCTCTAGTATGCCTCTACTTGACTAGCTTGTTAATCAAAGATGGTTATGTTTCCTAACCATAAGCATGTGTTGTCATTTGATGAACGGGATCACATCATTAGGAGAATGATGTGATGGACATGACCCATCCATTAGCTTAGCATTATGACCGTGTCAGTTTCATTGCTACTACTTTCATCATGACTTATACAAGTTCCTCAGACTATGAGATTATGCAACTCCCGAATACCGGAGGAACACTCTGTGTGCTACCAAATGTCACAACGTAAATGGGTGATTATAAAGGTTCTCTACAGGTTTCTCCACAGGTGTTTGTTGGGTTGGCATAGATCGAGATAAGGATTTGTCACTCCGTGTTTCGGAGAAGTATCTCTGGGCCCTCTCGGTAATACTCATCACTATAAAGCCTTGCAAGCATTGTGTCTAATAAGTTAGTTGGAGGATGAAGTATTACAGAATGAGTAAAGAGACTTGCCAGTAATGAGATTGAACTAGGTATGATGACACCGACGATCGAATCTCAGGCAAGTAACATACCGATGACAAAGGGAACAACATATGTTGTTATGCGGTTTGACCGATAAAGATCTTCGTAGAATATGTAGGAACCAATGTGAGCATCCAGGTTCCTCAATTGGTTATTGATCGGAGACGTGTCTCGGTCATGTCTACATAGTTCTCGAACCTGTAGGGTCTGCACACTTAACGTTCGATGACGATTAGTATTATGATTTTATGTGATATGATGTACCGAAGGTTGTTCGGAGTCCCGGATATGATCACGGACATGACAAGGAGTCTCAAAATGGTCGAGACATAAAGATTGATATATTGGACGGCTATGTTCGGACACCGGAAGTGTTCCGGAGAAGTTTCGAATAAAATTGGAGTGCCGGAGGGTTACCGGAACCCCTTGGGGGAACTAATGGGCCTAGATGGGCCTTAGTGGGAGAAGAGGAAGGGCCAGGAGGGGCTGCCCGCGTCCCCCTTGAGTCTGAATAGGACAAGGGAAGGGGGGGGCGCCCCCCTTTCCTTCCCTTTCCCCCTCTTCCTTCCTCCTCCCCCCTCTTCCTTAGGTGGAAACCTACTAGGACTTGGAGTCCTAGTATGATTCCCCTCTCTTGGCGTGCCCTAGGAGGGCCGGCCGGCCTCCCCCTTGCTCCTTTATATACGGGGGCAGGGGAGCACCCCAAAGGCACACAAGTTGATCAAGTTAATCTTTTAGCCGTGTGCGGTGGCCCCCTCCACATATTTCCAGCTCGGTCATATCATCGTAGTGCTTAGGCGAAGCCCTGCGCCGGTAACTTCATCATCACCGTCACCATGCCATCGTGCTGACGAAATTCTCCCTTGACCTTAGCTGGATCTAGAGTTCGTGGAACGTCACCGAGCTGAACGTGTGCAGACCGTGGAGGTGCCGTACCTTCAGTGCTAGGATCGGTCAGATCATGAAGACGTATGACTACATCAACCGCATTGTCATAACGCTTCCGCTTTCGGTCTACGAGGGTACATAGACAACACTCTCCCCTCTCGTTGCTATGCATCACCTAGATAGATCTGCGTTCCCCAATAGTGGCATCCGAGCCAGGTCTATGCGTAGATGTTATATGCATGAGTAGAACACAAAGAGTTGTGGGCGATAATAGTCATATTGCTTACCAGCATGTCATACTTTGATTCGACGGTATTGTTGGATGAAGCGGCTCAGACCGACATTACGCGTACGCTTACGCGAGACTGGTTCTACCAACGTGCTTCACACACAGGTGGCTGATGAGTGTCTGTTTCTCCAACTTTAATTGAAATGAGTGTGGCTACGCCCGGTCCTTGTTGAAGGTTAAAACAACACACTTGACGAAAAATCGTTGGCGTTTTGATGCGTAGGTAAGAACGGTTCTTGCTAGAAGCCCGTAGCAGCCACGTAAAACTTGCAACAACAAAGTGGAGGACGTGTAACTTGTTTTTGCAGGGCTTGCTATAATGTGATATGGTCAAGGCATGATGTGATATAAATTGTTGTATGAGATGATCATGTTTTGTAACAAAGTTATCGGCAACTGGCAGGAGCCATATGGTTGTCATTTTATTGTGTGCAATGCAATCGCAATGTAATTGTTTTACTTTATCACCAAGCGGTAGCGATAGTCGTAGTAACAATAGTTGGCAAGCAGACAACGATGCTACGACGGAGATCAAGGTGTCGCGCCGGTGACGATGGAGATCATGATAATGCTTCGGTGATGGAGATCATGAGAACAAGATGATGATGGCCATATCATATCACATATTTTGATTGCATGTGATGTTTATCCTTTATGCATCTTATTTTGCTTAGTACGACGGTAGCATTACAAGATGATCCCTTGCTAAATTTCAAGGTATAAGTGTTCTCCCTGAGTATGCACCGTTGCTATAGTTCATCGTGCTGAGACACCATGTGATGATCGGGTGTGATAAGCTCTACGTTCACATACAACGGGTGCAAAGCCAGTTTTGCACACGCAAAATACTCGGGTTAAACTTGACGAGACTTGCATATGCATATATGGCATCGGAACACTGAGATCGAAAGGTCGAGCATGAATGACATAGTAGATATGATCAACATAGTGATGTTCACCATTGAAAACTACCCCATCTCACGTGATGATCGGACATGGTTTAGTTGATTTGGGTCACGTGATCACGTAGATGATTAGAGGGATGTCTATCTAAGTGGGATTTCTTAAGTAATATGATTAATTAAACTTTAATTTATCATGAACTTAGTACCTGATAGAATTTTGCATGTCTATGTTTTTGTAGATAAATGGCCTGTGCTACTGTTACTTTGAATTTTAATGCGTTCCTAGAGAAAGCTAAGTTGAAAGATGATGGCAGCAACTACATGGACTGGGTCCGTAACTTGAGGATTATCCTCACTCCTGCATAGGAAAATTACATCCTGGAAGCACCGTTGGGTGCCAGGCCTGCTGCAGATGCTACCGATGACGTTAAGAACGTTTGGCAGAGCAAAGCTGATGACTACTTGATAGTTCAGTGTGCCATGCTTTACGGCTTAGAACCGGGACTTCAATGACGTTTTGAACGTCATGGAGCTTATGAGATGTTCCAGGAGGTGAAGTTAATATTTCAAGCAAATGCCCGGATTAAGAGATATGAAGTCTACAATAAGTTATGTAGCTATAAAATGGAGAATAGTTCTGTCAGTGAACATATACTCAGAATGTCTGGGTACCACAACCACTTGACTCAACTGGGAGCTAATCTTCCTGATGATTGTCTCATTGAGAGAGTTCTTCAATCACTGCCACTAAGCTACAAAAGCTTCGTGATGAACTATAATATGCAAGGGATGAACAAGACTGTTCCCGAGCTCTTCGCAATGCTAAAAGCTGCGGAGGTAGAAATCAAAAAGGAGAATCAAGTGTTGATGGTCAACAAGACCACTAGTTTCAAGAAAAAGGGCAAAGGAAAGAAGGGGAACTTCAAGAAGAACGACAAAAAGGTTGCTTCTCAAGAGAAGAAACTCAAGTCTAGACCTAAGCCTGAAATTGAGTTCTTCTACTGCAAAGGGACTGGTCACTGGAAGCGGAACTGCCCCAAGTATTTGGCAGATAAGAAGGATGGCAAAGTGAAAGGTATATTTGATATACATGTTATTGCTGTGTACTTAACTAATGCTCGCAGTAGTGCCTGGGTATTTGGTTCTGTTGCTCATATTTGCAACTCGAAATAGGGGCTACGGATTAAGCCAAGATTGGCTAAGGACGAGGTGATGATGCGAGTGGGAAATGGTTCCAAAGTCGATATGATCGCAGTCAACATGCTACCTCTACATCTACCTTCAAGATTAGTTTTAGACCTAAATAATTGTTATTTGGTGCCAGTGTTGAGCACGAACATTATATTTGGATCTTTTTTGATGCGAGACGGTTATTCATTTAAGTCAGAGAATAATGGTTGTTCTATTTATATGAGTAATATCTTTTATGGTCATGCACCCTTGATGAGTGGTCTATTTTTGTTGAATCTTGATAGTAGTGATACACATATTCATAGTATTGAAGCCAAAAGATATAAGTTCAATAATGATAGTGCAACTTATTTGTGGCACTGCCGTTTGGGTTATATCGGTGTAAAGCGCATGAAGAAACTCCATACTGATGGACTTTTGGAATCACTTGATTATCAATCACTTGGTGCTTGCGAACCGTGCCTTATGGGCAAGATGACTAAAACTCCGTTCTCCGGAACAATGGAATGAGCTACTGACTTATTGGAAATAATACATACCGATGTATGCGATCCAGTGATTATTGAGGCTCGTGGTGGGTATCGTTATTTTCTTACCTTCGCAGATGATTTGAGAAGATATGGTTATATTTACTTAATGAAGCATAAGTCTGAAACATTTGAAAAGTTCAAAGAATTTAAGAGTGAAGTGGAAAATCATCGTAACAAGAAAATAAAGTTTCTATGATCTGATCATGGAGGAGAATATTTGGGTTACGAGTTTGGTCTTCATTTGTAACAACATGGGATAGTTTCACAATTAACGCCACCTGGAACACCATAGCGAAATGGTGTGTCCAAACGTCGTAACCGTACTTTATTGGATATGGTGCGATCTATGATGTCTCTTACTGATTTACCGCTATCGTTTTGGGGTTATGCTTTAGAGACGGCTGCATTCACTTTAAATAGGGCACCATCAAAGTCCGTTTAGACGACGCCTTATGAATTGTGGTTTGGCAAGAAACCAAAGTCTTCGTTTCTTAAAGTTTGGGGATGTGATGCTTATGTGAAAAAGCTTCAACCTGATGAGCTCGATACCAAATCGGAGAAGTGTGTCTTCATAGGATACCCAAAGGAAACTGTTGGGTACACCTTCTATCACAGATCCGAAGGCAAAATCTTTGTTGCTAAGAATGGATCCTTTCTAGAGAAGGAGTTTCTCTCGAAAGAAGTGAGTGGGAGGAAAGTAGAACTTGATGAGGTAGTTGTACCTTCTCCCTTATTGGAAAGTAGTTCATCACAGAAATCAGTTCCCGTGATTCCTAAACCAATTAGTGAGGAAGCTAATGATGATGATCATGAAGCTTCAGATCAAGTTACTACCAAACCTCGTAGGTCTTCTAGAGTAAGATCCACACCAGAGTGGTACGATAATCCTGTTCTGGAAGTCATGTTACTAGACCATGATGAACCTACGAACTATGAGGAAGCGATGATGAGCCTAGATTCTGCGAAATGGCTTGAGGCCATGAAATCTGATATGGGATCCATGTATGATAACAAAGTGTGGACTTTGGTGGACTTGCCTGATGATCGGCAAGCCATAGAAAATAAATGGATCTTTAAGAAGAAGGCCGACGCAGACGGTAATGTTACTGTTTACAAAGCTTGACTTGTTGCAAAAGGTTTCCGACAAGTTCAAGGAGTTGACTACCATGAGACTTTCTCACCCGTAGCGATGCTTAAGTTTGTTTGAATCATGTTAGCAATTGCTACATTTTATGATTATGAAATTTGGCAAATGGATGTCAAAACTGCATTCCTGAATGGATTTCTGGAAGAAGAGTTGTATATGATGCAACCAGAAGGTTTTGTCGATCCAAAGGGTTCTAACAAAGTGTGCAAGCTCCAGCGATCCGTTTATGGACTGGTGCAAGCCTCTCGGAGTTGGAATAAATGTTTTGATAGTATGATTAAAGCATATGGTTTTATACAGACTTTTGGAGAAGCCTGTATTTACAAGAAAGTGAGTGGGAGCTCTGTAGCATTTCTAATATTATATGTGGATGACATATTGTTAATTGGAAATGATATAGAACATCTGGATAGCATAAAGGGAAACCTGAATTAGAGTTTTTCTATGAAAGACCTTGGAGAAGCTGCTTACATATTGGGCATCAAGATCTATAGAGATAGATCAAGATGCTTAATTGGACTTTCACAAAGCACATACCTTGATAAAGTTTTGAAGAAGTTCAAAATGGATCAATCAAAGAAAGGATTCTTGCCTGTATTAGAAGGTGTGAAGCTGAGTTAGACTCACTGCCCGACCACTGCAGAAGATAGAGAGAAAATGAAAGTCATTCCCTATGCTTCAGCCATAGGTTCTATCATGTATGCAATGCTATGTACCAGACCTGATGTGTGCCTTGCTATAAGCATAGCAGGAAGGTACCAAAGTAATCCCAGAGTGGAGCACTGGACAACGGTCAAGAACATCCTGAAATACCTGAAAAGGACGAAGGATATGTTTCTCGTTTATGGAGGTGAACAAGAGCTCGTCGTAAACGGTTACATCGATGCAAGCTTTGACACTGATTCGAATGACTCTAAGTCGCAAACCGGATACATATTTTTATTGAATGGAGGAGATGTCAGTGGGTGCAGTTCCAAGCAGAGCGTCATGGCGGGATCTACGTGTGAAGCGGAGTACATTGCTGCTTCGGAAGCAGCAAATGAAGGAGTTTGGATGAAGGAGTTCATATCCGATCTAGGTGTCATACCTAGTGCATCGGGTCCAATGAAAATCTTTTGTGACAATACTGGTGCAATTTCCTTGGCAAAGGAATCCAGATTTCACAAGAGAACCAAGCACATCAAGAGACACTTCAATTCCATCCGTCATCAAGTGTTGGAAGGGGACATAGAGATTTTCAAGATACACACAGATCTAAATGTTGCAGACCCATTGACTAAGCCTATTCCACGAGCAAAACATGATCAGCAGCAAAGATCCATGGGTGTTAGAATCATTACTATGTAATCTAGATTATTGACTCTAGTGCAAGTGGGAGACTGAAGGAAATATGCCCTAGAGGCAATAATAAAGTTATTATTTATTTCCTTAATTCATGATAAATGTTTATTATTCATGCTAGAATTGTATTAACCGGAAACTTAGTACATGTGTGAATACATAGACAAAACATATAATCCCTAGTATGCCTCTACTTGACTAGCTCGTTAATCAAAGATGGTTATGTTTCCTAACCATAGACATGTGTTATCATTTGATGAATGGGATCACATCATTAGGAGAATGATGTGATGGACATGACCCATCCGTTAGCTTAGCATTATGATCATGTCAGTTTCATTGCTACTGCTTTCTTCATGACTTATACAAGTTCCTCAGACTATGAGGTTATGCAACTCCCGAATACCGGAGGAACACTATGTGCTACCAAACATCACAATGTAAATGGGTGATTATAAAGGTGCTCTACAGGTGTATCCGAAGGTGTTTGTTGGGTTGGCATAGATCGAGATTAGGATTTGTCACTCCGTGTTTTGGAGAAGTATCTCCAGGCCCTCTCGGTAATACTCATCACTATAAAGCCTTGCAAGCATTGTGACTAATGAGTTAGTTGCAGGATGAAGTATTACGGAACGAGTAAAGAGACTTGCCGGTAACGAGATTGAACTGGGTATGATGATACCGATGATCGAATCTCACGCAAGTAACATACCGATGACAAAGGGAACAATGTATGTTGTTGTGCGGTTTGACCGATAAAGATCGTAGAATATGTAGGAACCAATATGAGAATCTAGGTTCCGCTATTGGTTATTGACTGGAGACGTGTCTCGGTCATGTCTACATAGTTCTCGAACACGTAGGGTCCGCACACTTAACGTTCGATGATGATTGGTATTATGAGTTTATGTGATATGATGCACCGAAGGTTGTTCGGAGTCCCGGATATGATCACGGACCTGACGAGGTGTCTCAAAATGGTCGAGACATAAAGATGGATATATTAGACAACTATGTTCGGACATCGGAAGTGTTCCGGAGAAGTTTCGAATAAAATCGGAATGCTGGAGGGTTACCGGAACCCCCCGGTGGAACTAATGGGCCTAGATGGGCCTTAGTGGGAGAAGAGGAAGGGCCAGGAGGGGCTGGCTGCGCCCCCCTTGAGTCCGAATAGGACAAGGGTAGGGGGCGGCGCCCCCCTTTCCTTCCATTCCCCCTCTTCCTTCCTCCTTCCCCCTCTTCCTTAGGTGGAACCCTACTAGGACTTGGAGCCCTACTAGGATTCCCCTCTCTTGGCACGCCCTAGGAGGGCCGGCCAGCCTCCCCCTTGCTCCTTTATATATGGGGGAAGGGGGGCACCCCAAAGACACACACGTTGATCAAGTTGATCTTTTAGCCGTGTGCGGTGCCCCCCTCCACAGATTTCCAACTCGGTCATATCGTCGTAGTGCTTAGGCGAAGCCCTGCGCCGGTAACTTCATCATCACCGTCACCACGTCGTCTTGTTGACGAAACTCTCCCTCGACCTCAGCTGGATCTAGAGTTCGTGGGACGTCACCGAGCTAAATGTGTGTAGATCGGAGAGGTGCCGTACCTTCGTGCTAGGATCGGTCGGATCGTGAAGACGTACGACTACATCAACCGCATTGTCATAACACTTCCGCTTTCGGTCTACGAGGGTACGTAGACAGCACTCTCCCCTCTCGTTGCTATGCATCACCTAGATAGATCTTGCGTGATCGTAGGATTTTTTTTTGAAATTACCGTGTTCCCCAACAGACTAGGACCCTCACATTATTCTGCCCTGGGTGCAACCACAAGCAATTTCTGAAATTTTGATAAAACTATATTTGCTAGTTCTCTATCTGATAATCAAACGGTGAAGCTAAGAGGATAACCCATGCCTCATATTCAAAAGCAGGTGAGCACATATTCAGATCCTCGTCTTCGGAATCAAAGAGAAGGAGGAATCTTCCGTCAATGGACAATGACCTTCTCCAATCAGATCATCTCGGATGTTAACATCCGCAAGAGCAAATGCAACCAATACCAAGAGGATGGAAAAAATCATCAAGAATGGCTAGTTCAAAATCCATCCTAATAATGCGACATACCTCTGCCAACCAGAAACTTCTCTGGTGATTCGACACTAGGATTATGATGGTGACCAGAGCATACCTATCATGGTTGAGTGGTAGGTCTTCGACCACCATGATGTGCCTTTGAAATCTATCATCAGGGCCGCGCTCAAAGTGAGATCCCATCGGTCCAAACTCAAAGGGACGAATATGGAAGTTGGCCATAGCAACGGAGAGCCAAAGATGTTTGTCGCCAGTGACTAGGATTTTGTTGTAGATTGGGAGCTCTCCATCGCGGGGAGGAAGAACATATTAGATTAGTTTGGCTGGATGGTGGGTTTGATAAAATTTGTCAGCAGAAGGTCAAGAGGCCAATAGCTATGGGAAGTTGCCACGTCCGGGTTCCGTGGGATCTTCTGTTTCACCTGCCAAACTTGCCATGCCTGATGGTGTTGGGGAACACGGTAATTTCAAAAAAATTCCTACGATCACACAAGATCTATCTAGGTGATGAATAGTAATGAGAGGGGAGAGTGTGTCCATGTACCCTCAGCATTATGACAACACGGTTGATGTAGTCGTACATCTTCACGATCCGACCGATCCTAGCACCGAACGTACGACACATCTGCGTTCAGCACATGCTCAGCTCGATGATGTCTCCCGTACTCTTGATCCAGTTGAGGCCGAGGGAGAGTTTCGTCAGCAAGACGGCATGGTGACGATGATGATGAAGTTACCAGTGCAGGGCTTCGCTGAAGCACTACGACGATATGACCGTGGTGTGTAACTCTGGAGGGGGCACCGCACACAGCTAAGAGATTATCTATTGTGCCTTTGGGTTCCGCCTGCCCCCGTATATAAAGGAGGGGAGGAGGACGCCGGCCAACAAGGGGCGCGCCAGGGAGAGGGGAGTCCTACTAGGACTCCAGTCCTAGTAGGATTCAGCCCTACCCTTTTTTCCTTCAACCGGAGAGGGAAAAGGGGAAGGAGAGGGAGTAGGAGAAGGAAAGGGGGGTGGCGCCCCCTTCCCAAGTCCAATTTGGCCTCCTGCCCGGAGGGGGCGCACCAGCCGCTTGTGGGCTGGTGTGCTTCCCTCTTATGGCCCATAAGGCCCATAACTTCTCCCGGGGGGTTCCGGTAACCTCCCGGTACTCCGAAAAAATGCCTGAACCACCCGGAACCATTCTGATGTCCAAATGCAACCTTCCAATATATGAATCTTTATGTCTGGACCATTTTGAGACTCCTCGTCATGCCCGCGAACTCATCCGGGACTCCGAACAAACTTCGGTACATCATATCACATAAAATCATAATACTAATCGTCATGGAACGTTAAGCGTGCGGACCCTACAGGTTCGAGAACTATGTAGACATGACCGAGACACGTCTCCGGTCAATAACCAATAGCAGAACCTGGATGCTCATATTGGTTCCTACATATTCTACGAAGATCTTTTGTCACGCCCAATATGTGATACTATCCTAAAGAGACTCGAAGGTCCCACCAAGGATAGAACCGCATATTGAAACGCTTTTGCAAGGTGGATATCATTACATCAACATTACATAATAGATGGGGATACATACAAAAGGCATACAATGCCACACGAATACAACATCATCTTACATAAGAGCACCATCCGACTACGGATGAAACACAAACAGAAACTCAAACGACAACCACCCTGCTAGCCCAGGCTGCCGACCTGGAACCTATCCCCTGATCGAAGAAGAAGCAGAAGAAGAACTCCAAAACAAGCAAACATCGCTCTCGCGTCATGATCATCGCATAACCTATACCTGCAACTGTTGTTGTAGTAATCTGTGAGCCACGAGGACTCAGCAATCCCATTACCATGGGTATCAAGACTAACAAAGCTTAATGGGTAAGGAAGGGGTAAAGTGGTGAGGTTGCAGTAGTGGCTAAGCAAGTATGGTGGCTAACATGCGCAAATAAGAGCGAGGAGAGAAGCAAACAGAACTGTCGTGAAGCTAGCAATGATCAAGAAGTGATCATGAACTCCTACTTACGTCAATCATAACACAGAAGCCGTGTTCACTTCTCGGACTTCGCCGAGAAGAGACCATCATGGCTACACACACGTTTGATGCATTTTAATTCGTATCTGGTGTCAAGTTATCTACAACCGGACATTAACAAATTCCCATCTGCCACATAACCGCGGGCATGGCTCTCGAAAGTTTATACCCTGCAGGGGTGTCCCAACTTAGCCCATGATAAGCTCTCGCGATCAACGAAGGATATTCCTTCTACCAGGAAGACCCGATCAGTTTCGGAATCCCGGTTTACAAGACATTTCGACAATGGTAAAACAAGACCAGCAAAGCCGCCCGGATGTGCCGACAAATCCCGATAGGAGCTGCACATATCTCATTCTCAGGGCACACCGGATGAGCCAGACGTCGGGTTGGCATAGACCCTGGTTGCCCAGGGGGCGCCGGACATCGCTCGGTTCGGACCAGCACTTAGAGAAGCACTGGCCCGGGGGGGCTAAAATAAAGATGACCCTCGGGTTGGCCGACCCAAGGGAAGGGTATAGGTGGTGGTGAGGCAAATGGTAAAACCAAGGTTGGGCCTTGCTGGAGGAGTTTTATTCAAAGCGAACTGTCAAGGGGGTCCCATAAATCACCCGACCGCGTTAGGAACGCAAAATCCGGGAACATAACACCGGTATGATGGAAACTAGGGCGGCAAGAGTGGAACAAAACACCAGGCATAAGTCCGAGCCTTCCACCCTTTACCAAATATATAGATGCATTAATAATATAAGAGATATTGTGATATCCCAACATAACCCTGTCCACCATGGAGAAATCTTCACTTCACCTGCAACTAACAAAGCTATAAGAGGGGCTGAGCAAAGTAGTAACATAGCCAAACAACGGTTTGCTAGGAAGGGTGTCAAAGGTTAGAGGTTCATGTCAATTTGGGGAGGCTTGTAGAACAAGTTATAGGAAGCGCAGCAAAGCGATAGAATGAAGCAACTAGCATAGCAATGATAGTAGTGAGATCCAGGGTAGCGGTCATCTTGCCTGAGATCCTGCTAGGAAGAAGAACGAGTCCATGAAGAAGATGAAGCCACGAAGATGAACCAAGCGTAGACGAACGAATCCTCACGATCGCAACGAAACGGGAACTATCGAGAAGAAGCACACAACATAGTAAACACACCACACATGAACAAGACATGATGCATAACCAAGCATGATGCATGACAAAGCTACATGAAGCTACTCATGGCAAGAGATGATGCAAACAAGAACAACACATCAAGGCAAGTTTAAATGAGGCCGGAAACAACATATAACAATTCCGGTAAGTCCTCATATGCAAATTTCGAAATTGGTCCAGATCTGAATAAACATTATGTTCAAGTTGTTAATCAGCAAGTCAAGATGCACCAAGATGATCTACACGAGATTCTAGTCAAGTTACATATAAAGTTCATTAGATTCGGAGCTACGGCCTAGAAGATATGAGCAAAACAAGTTAAGCATGGCATTGATGCAAAATGCATACAAACATCAAGCAAACACCTCAAAACAAGGATGCAACATGATAATATGAAACAAGATGCAAAATCAAGCAAGTTTCATATAGAGCACACTCAAAACGGAGCAACGGTACAACACATACACTTTATACAAGTTATAACAACAATCTGTCCAAGACAGCAACTAGGCATCTTGCAAGGATCAAACCAACAAGCTACAGCACCCCAACATAAGAACAAAAGGCATGGGCATGAAGTACAGGTAAAGCATAACAAAACATGAACACTGAGCTATCTCCAGAAACTATTAGAACATGCTCAAAAGACATGGAAAGATTGCAAATAATAACAGTTTCAGGCTTAGCAGAAATAACATCAGGTTGCAATGTTTAGAGCTATCAAACAACATGTTACGGGAACTTATCATGGCAAACAAAGGCATGGCATGAATCTACTAATTGCATATAACAAAAGTCCCTTACTGACCATGAGCCAAAAAGGATCAGAAAATATGATGGCACCCATGTAAACATGGCAAGTTATATGACAGATTCATACATGGCAGGAACAACAATAAGTAGGCATATTGGTGAGCTTGAACCACTCACCACAGAGCAATACATGGCATGGCAAGGCAACCAACAGTAAGAAGGCATGTTTATGAAGTTAAGCATGGCAAGAGCAAGTTCATAGGGTGCATGGATCACTAACAACAATCATGGTAACATTGAACTTAATGTTAACAGGCTAACAGCAACATTATTTAGCAAGTTTGGAGCAAGTTTACAACATGATACATCAGACTATAAATGCGACCAGGGGCATGAATGGATAGAGCAAGACATGTATAACAAAACATCCTTAGTGAACATCTCCAGAATAATGCACGAAATGACTTGTAGCAGCAGGTTAACATAGCAACAAAATATAACAGAATCAGTCAGGAAAACAGTAACAGCAAGTACCCTACTTAACAAGCTTGATGCACTCAGCACACAACTCACAAAAATACATGGATGGCACCACTGGAAAGATGGCATAGCATAGATCAAAACACATGTAGACATCAACCTCATAGGATGCACACATCAAACATGGCAAAAATGACAAAAGAGCACGTTATAACAGTTCCAGCAGATTAACATCAACATGTACTCTTCCAACAGCATTTCGGGCATCAAGATGAGCTCAAATGAAAATGACGCAATGGAATGAAATAAAGTACTCGTCGAGGCGAACAATCTGACATATTACACGCACGAAACGGAGCAGTATGCACAGAGTTATGATGCGATGAACATGGCATGATTATGCAAAAATTCGGGGACTTAGTGGAATTATACCCTCGCGAAGAAAGTCAATGGCCGGATCGGGATCTCGCCGGAGACGAGGATGACGGCGGCTGGTGCTTGCCGGAGCGCAGGGGGAGACACCGGCGTGGTCGGGGAAGGCCGGAGGGAGTTGGGGCCGGTCGGATCCGGGCGGGGGTGGTCTCCTCCGGCCGGATCCCGCCGGATCCGGCGCGGGGCGGCGAGGAATGCGCGGGCGGCGAGGGAGCTCGGTGAGGCGGGACGGCGGCGGGCTCCCAGGCGGCGAGAAGGCCGGGCGGAGGGCGCGGCGGCGCTCGGTAGGAGCGGGAGGCGCGGGGTGCGCGGAGGCGGGCCGGTGCCGGAGATGGCCGGCGGCGGGGAAGCTCCGGCAGGGCCCCAAGGCGGCGAGGCGCCGCGGCGGCGAGCGGCAGCGGCCACAGCCGGCGAGGGAGGCGGGGCCTCGGGCGCGGGCGGCGGGGCGCGCGGGCTCGCGCGGGCCCGATCCGAGCCCCGCGGGCCGCGGCGACGGCGGGCGGCGGAGCGCCACGTGGCAGGCGGCGATAGGTGCGGGGCAGCGGCGCGATCTGTCCGGTGAGGCCAGACATGTCCGGGGCGGCGGGGGAAATTTGTCCGGCGGCACGGAGGGGAGAAGGCTAGGGTTTGGACCCAGGATTAGAGGAGGGGGAGGTGTTTATATAGGTACAGGGAGTTAGGAGAGTCCAAATGAGGAGTGGTTTTCGGCCACGTGATCGTGATCGAACGACCGAGAGCATGGAAGTGACTAAGATGGGCTGCACACAAAAGAGGCTTTTACAGTTACCCGGTTAACCGTTGGAGTACCAAACGACCTCCAAATGGCACGAAACTTGACAGGCGGTCTACCGGTGCTATACCAAGGCCGCTTGTCAAACCTCGGGCCATTCCGAGAAAGTTTAATACCCGCATAAGAGAAGAGGCAAAAAAGGGACGCCGGATGACATAGGAGTGCCGGATTGCAAAACGGACAACGGGGAAAATGCTCGGATGCATGAGACGAACATGTATGCAAAATGAGATGCACATGATGACATGATAAAATGCAACACGCAAGCAAATGACATGGCAACAACGGCGAATAACTGGCGGACACTTGGCGCATCGAATCCGGGGCGTTACATCTCTATCAGTCAAACCACATAAGAACATACGTTGTTCCCTTTGTCATCGGTATGTTACTTGCCCAAGATTCGATCATCGATATATTAATACCTAGTTCAATCTCGTTACTGGCAACTCTCTTTACTCGTTATGTAATACTTCATCCTGCAACTAACTCATTAGTTACAATGCTTGCAAGGCTTATAGTGACGAGTATTATCGAGAGGGCCCAGAGATACCTCTCTGAAACATGGAGTGACAAATCCTAATCTCGATCTATGACAACCCAACAAACACCGTCGGAGACACCTGTAGAGCACCTTTATAATCATCCTTTTACGGTGTGACGTTTGGTAGCACACAAAGTGTTCCTCCGGTATTCGGGAGTTGCATAATCTCATAGTCTGAGGAACATGTATAAGTAATGAAGAAAGCAGTAACAATGAAACTGACACGATCATAATGCTAATCTAACGGATGGTTCATGTCCATCACATCATTCTCCTAATGATGAGATCCCGTTCATCAAATGACAACACATGTCTATTGTTAGGAAACATAATCATCTTTGACTAACGAGCTAGTCAAGTAGAGGCATACTAGGGACTATTAGTTTTGTCTATGTATTCACACATGTACTAAGTTTCCGATTAATACAATTCTAGCATGAATAATAAACATTTATCATGAATTAAGGAAATAAATAATAACTTTATTATTGCCTCTAGGGCATATTTCCTTCAGTCTCCCACTTGCACTAGAGTCAATAATCTAGTTCACATCACCATGTGATTTAACACCAATATTCACATCTATATGTGATTAACACCCATAGTTCACATCATCATGTGACCAACACCCAAAGGGTTTACTAGAGTCAATAATCTAGTTCACATTGCTATGTGGTTCACACCCAAAGAGTACTAAGGTGTGATCATGTTTTGCTCGTGAGAGAAGTTTAGTCAACGGATCTGTCACATTCAGAGTCGTGTGTATTTTGCAAATATTCTATGTCTACAATGCTCTGCACAGAGCTACTCTAGCTAATTGCTCCCACTTTCAATATGTATCCAGATTGAGACTTAGAGTCATTTGGATCGGTGTAAAAGCTTGCATTTATGTAACTCTTTACGACGACCTCTTTTATCACCTCCATAATCGAGAAATATTTCCTTAGTCCTCACTAAGGATAATCTTGACCGCTGTCCAGTGATCTACTCCTACATCAAAATTGTACTCCCTTGCCAAATTCAGGGCAGGATACACAATAGGTCTGATACACAGCACAAGATACTTTATAGAACCTATGACTGTGGCATAGGGGAATGACTCTCATTCTCTTTCTATTTTCTTCCGTGGTCGGGCTTTGAGTCTTACTCAACTTTACACCTTGTAATACAGGAAAGACCCTTTCTTTGACTGATCCATTTTGAACTTCTTCAAAACTTTACCAAGGTAAGTGCTTTGTGAAAGTCCAATTAAGCGTCTTGATCTATCTCTATAGATCTTGATGCCCAATATGTAAGCAGCTTCACCGAGGTCTTTCATTGAAAAACTCTTATTCAAGTATCCCTTTATGCTATCCAGAAATTCTATATTATTTCCAATCAACAATATGTCATCCACATATAATATTAGAAATGCTACATATCTCCCACTCACTTTCTTGTAAATATAGGCTTCACTGCAAGTCCGTATAAAACTATATGCTTTGATCAACTCATCAAGGCGTACATTCCAACTCCGAGATGCTTGCACTAGTCCATAGATGGATCGCTGGAGCTTGCACACCTTGTTAGTACCTTTAGGATTGACAAAACCTTCTGGTTGCATCATATACAACTCATCTTTAAGAAATATCCATTTAAGGAATGTAGTTTTGACATCCATTTGCCGGATTTCATAAAATATGGCAACTGCTAACATGATTCAGACGGATTTAAGCATCGCTACAGTTGGGAAAATCTCATTGTAGTCAACACCTTGAACTTTGTTGAAAACCTTTTGCGACAAGTCGAGCTTTGTAGATAGCAACACTATTATCAGTGTCCGTCTTCCTCTTGAAGATCCATTTATTTAATATGGCTTGCCGACCACCGGGAAAGTCCACCAAAGTCCACACTTTGTTCTCATACATGGATCCCATTTCAGATTTCATGGCCTCAAGCCATTTTGCGGAATCTGAGCTCATCATCGCTTCCTCATAGTCTGTAGGTTCATCATGGTCTAGTAACATGATTTCTAGAATAGGATTACCGTACCACTCTGATGCGGATCGCACTCTAGAAGACCTACGAGGTTTGGTAGTAACTTGATCTGAAGTTTCATGATCATCATCATTAGCTTCCTCACTAATTAGAGTAGGAATCACTGGAACTGATTTATGTGATGATCTACTTTCCAATTCGGGAGAAGGTACAATTACCTCATCAAGTTCTACTTTCCTCCCCCTCACTTCTTTCGAGAGAAACTCCTTCTCTAGAAAGGATTCATTCTTAGCAACAAAGATTTTGCCTTCGGATCTGTGATAGAAGGTGTACCCAATAGTTTCCTTTGGGTATCCTATGAGATGCACTTCTCCGATTTAGGTTCGAACTTATCAGGTTGAAGCTTTTTCACATAAGCATCACAGCCCCAAACTTTAAGAAACGACGGCTTTGGTTTCTTGCCAAACCACAGTTCATAAGGCGTCGTCTCAACGGATTTTGATGGTGCCCTGTTTAACGTGAATGTAGCTGTTTCTAATGCATAATCCCAAAATTATAGTGGTAAATCGGTAAGAGACATCATAGATCGCACCGTATCTAATAAAGTGCAGTTATGATATCCGGACACACCATTACGTTGTGGTGTTCCAGGTGGCGTGAGTTGTGAAACTATTCCACATTGTTTTAAATGAAGGCCAAACTCGCAACTCAAATATTCCTCCACGATCAGACCGTATAAACTTTATTTTCTTGTTACAATGATTCTCCACTTCAATATGAAATGCTTTAAACTTTTCAAAATGTTTCAAACTTGTGTTTCATTAAGTAGATATACCCATATCTGCTCAAATCATCTTTGAAGGTCAAAAAATAACGATACCCACCACGAGCATCAACACTCATTGGACCACATACATCGATATGTGTTATTTCCAATAAGTCACTAGCTCATTCCATTGTTCCGGAGAACGGAGTTTTAGTCATCTTGCCCATAAGGCACGGTTCGCAATCATCAAATGATTCTTAATCAAGTGATTCCAAAAGTCCATCTTTATGGAGTTTCTTCATGCGCTTTACACCAAAATGACCCAAACGGCAGTGCCACAAATATGTTGTACTACCATTATCAACTTTGCATCTTTTGGCATCAATATTATGAATATGTGTATCACTACGATCAAGATTCAATAAACCATCAACATTGGGTGTATGACCATAGAAGGTTTTATTCATGTAAACAGAATAACAATTTATTCTCTGTCTTAGAGGAATAATCGTATCGCAATAAACATGATCTAATCATATTTATGCTCAACGCAAACATCAGATAACATTTATTTAGGTTCAACACTAATCTTGAAATTATAGGGAGTGTGCGGCGATGATCATATCAATCTTGGAACCACTTCCAACACACATTGTCACTTCTCCCTCAACTAGTCTCTGTTTATTCTGTAACTCCTGTTTTGAGTTACTAATCTTAGCAACCGAACAAGTATCAAATACCCACGGGCTACTATGAACACTAGTAAGGTACACATCAAAAACCTGTATATCAAATATACCTTTGTTCACTTTGCCATCCTTCTTATCCACCAAATATTTGGGGTAACTCCGCTTCCAGTGACCATTTCCTTTGCAGTTGAAGCACTCAGTTTCAGGCTTAGGTCCAACATTGGGCTTCTTCACGGGAGTGACAACTTGCTTGCCAATCTTCTTGAAGTTTCCTTTCTTTTCCTTTGCCCTTTTCTTGAAATTAGTGATCTTGTTTAATCATCAACTCTTGATTCTTTTTCTTGATTTCTACCTTCGTTGATTTCAGCATCACGAAGAGCTCAGGAATCGTTTTCGTCATCCCTTGCATACTATAGTTCATCACGAAGTTCCAGTAACTTGGTGATGGTGACTAGAGAACTCTGTCAATCGCTGTCTTATCTGGAAGATTAACTCCCACTTGATTCAAGTGATTGTAGTACACAGACATTCTGAGCACATGCTCACTAGACGAACAATTCTCCTCCATATTACAGCTATAGAACTTGTCGGAGACTTCATATCTCTCAACTCAGGTATTTGCTTGTAATATTAACTTCAACTCTTGGAACATCTCATATGATCCATGATGTTCAAAACTTCTTTGAAGTCCCGATTCTAAGCCGTAAAGCATGGTGCACTAAATTATCAAGTAGTCATCATATTGAGCTAGCCAAACATTCATAACGTCTACATCTGCTCCTACAATAGGTCTGTCACCTAGCGGTGCATCAAGGACATAATTCTTCTGTGCAACAATGAGGATAAACCTTAGATCACGGACCCAGCCTGCATCATTGCTACTATCATCTTTCAACTTAGTTTTCTCTAGGAACATATAAAAAACATAGGGAAGCTACAACGCAAGCTATTGATCTACAACATAATTTGCAAAATACTATCAGGACTAAGTTCATGATAAATTAAAGTTCAATTAATCATATTAATTAAGAAATCCCACTTAGATAGACATCCCTCTAATCATCTAAGTGATCACGTGATCCAAATCAACTAAACCATGTCCGATCATCACGTGAGATGGAGTAGTTTTCAATAGTGAACATCACTATGTTGATCATATCTACTATATGATTCACGCTCGACCTTTCGATCTCAGTGTTCCGAGGCCATATCTGCATATGCTAGGCTCGTCAAGTTTAACCCGAGTATTCTGCGTGTGCAAAACTGGCTTGCACCCATTGTATGTGAACGTAGAGCTTATCACACCCGATCATCACGTGGTGTCTCGGCACGACGAACTGTAGCAACGGTGCATACTCAGGGAGAACACTTATACCTTGAAATTTAGTAAGGGATAATCTTATAATGCTACCGTCGTACTAAGCAAAATAAGATGCATAAAGGATAAACATCACATGCAATCAAGATATGTGATATGATATGGCCATCATCATCTTGTGCTCATGATTTCCATCACCGAAGCATTGTCATGATCTCCATCGTCACCGGCGCGACACCTTGTTCTCCATCGTAGCATTGTTTTCATCTCGCCAACTATTGTTACTACGAATATAGCTATCGCTTGGTGATAAAGTAAAACAATTACATTGCGATTGCATTGCATACAATAAAGCGACAACCATATGGCTCCTGCCAGTTGCCGATAACTTTGTTACAAAACATGATCATCTCATACAACAATTTATATCACATCACGCCTTGACCATATCACATTACAGCAAGCCCTGCAAAAACAAGTTACACGTCCTCCACTTTGTTGTTGCAAGTTTTACGTGGCTGCTACGGGCTTCTAGCAAGAACCGTTCTTACCTATGCGTCAAAACCCCAACGATTTTTCGTCAAGTGTGTTGTTTTAACCTTCAACAAGGACCGGGCGTAGCTACACTCATTTCAACTAAAGTTGGAGAAACAGACACTCACCAGCCACCTATGTGCAAAGCACGTCGGTAGAACCAGTCTCGCATAAGCGTACACGTAATGTCGGTCTGAGCCGCTTCATCCAACAATACCGCTGACTCAAAGTATGACATGCTGGTAAGCAGTATGACTATTATCGCCCACAACTCTTTGTGTTCTACTCGTGCATATAACATCTACGCATAGACCTAGCTCTGATGCCACTGTTGGGGAACGCGATAATTTCAAAAAAATTCCTACGATCACGCAAGATCTATCTAGGTGATGCGTAGCAATGAGAGGGAAGAGTGTGTCCACGTACCCTCGTAGACCGAAAGCGGAAGCATTATGAAAATGCGGTTGATGTAGTCATACGTCTTCACGATCCGACCGATCCTAGCACCGAACGTACGGCACCTCCGCATTCAGCACACGTTCAGCTCGGTGATGTCCCTCATACTCTTGATCCAGTTGAGGCTGAGGGAGAGTTTCGTCAGCACGACGGTGTGGTGACGGTGATGATGAAGTTACCGACGCAGGGCTTCACCTAAGCACTACGACGATATGACCAAGGTGTGTAACTGTGGTGGGAGGCACCGCACACGGCTAAGAGATTGTTTGTTGTGCATTTGGAGTGCCCCTGCCCCCGTATATAAAGGAGGGGAGGAGGAGATTCGCCAAAAAGGCGCGCGCCAGGGAGAGGGGAGTCCTACAAGGACTCCAGTCCTAGTAGGATCCGGCCCCACCCTTTTCTTCCTTCAACTGGAGGGGGAAAAGGGAAAGGCTGAAGGAAATATGCCCTAGAGGCAATAATAAAGTTATTATTGATTTCCTTATTTCATGATAAATGTTTATTATTCATGCTAGAATTGTATTAACCGGAAACATAATACATGTGTGAATACATAGACAAACATAGTGTCACTAGTATGCCTCTACTTGACTAGCTCGTTTATCAAAGATGGTTATGTTTCCTAGCCATGGACAAAAGAGTTGTCATTTGATTAACGGGATCACATCATTAGGAGAATGATGTGATTGACATGACCCATTCCGTTAGCCTAGCACTTGATCGTTTAGTATACTGCTATTGCTTTCTTCATGACTTATACATGTTCCTGTAACTATGAGAATTATGCAACTCCCGTTTACCGGAGGAACACTTTGGGTACTACCAAACATCACAACGTAACTGGGTGATTATAAAGGAGTACTACAGGTGTCTCCGAAGGTACATGTTGAGTTGGCGTATTTCGAGATTAGGTTTTGTCACTCCGATCGTCGGAGAGGTATCTCTGGGCCCTCTCGGTAATGCACATCATTATAAGCCTTGCAAGCAATGTGACCAATGAGTTGGTTATGGGATGATGCATTACAGAACGAGTAAAGAGACTTGCCGGTAACGAGATTGAACTAGGTATTGGATACCGACGATCAAATCTCGGGCAAGTAACATACCGATGACAAAGGGAACAACGTATGTTGTTATGCGGTTTGACCGATAAAGATCTTCGTAGAATATGTAGGAACCAATATGGGCATCCAGGTTCCGCTATTGGTTATTGACCGAGAATAGTTCTAGGTCATGTCTACATAGTTCTCGAACCCGTAGGGTCCGCACGCTTAAGGTTTCGATGACAGTTTTATTATGAGTTTATGAGTTTTGATGTACCAAAGGAGTTCGGAGTCCCGGATGAGATCGGGGACATGACGAGGAGTCTCGAAATGGTCGAGACGTAAAGATCGATATATTGGACGACTATATTCGGAGTTCGGAAAGGTTCCGAGTGATTCGGGTATTTTTCAGAGTACCGGGGAGTTATGAGAATACAGGGAAGAGCATTGGGCCTTAATGGGCTTTAGTGGAAAGGAGCCAGGAGGTGGCGCGCGCCCCTCCCAAGCCCAGTCCGAATTGGACAAAGGGTTTGGGGCGCGGCCCCCCTCTCCCTTCCTTCTCCACCTCCCTTCTTTCCCCCCTTCTCCTAGTTGGACTAGGAAAGAAGGAATCCTACTCCCGGTGGGAGTAGGACTCCCTTGGCGCGCCCTCCTCCTAGGGCCGGCCTCCTCCTCCCTTGCTCCTTTATATACGGGGGCAGGGGGGCACCCCATGACACACAAGTTGATCTACGGATCGTTCCTTAGCCGTGTGCGGTGCCCCCTTCCACCATATTCCACCTCGGTCATATCGTCGCGGAGTTTAGGCGAAGCCCTACGCCGGTAGAACATCATCATCGTCACCACGCCGTCGTGCTGACGGAACTCATCTCCGGAGCCTTTGTTGGATCGGAGGGCCGGAGATCATCATCGAGCTGAACGTGTGCTGAACTCGGAGGCCCCGTACGTTCGGTGCTTGGATCGGTCGGATCGTGAAGACGTACGACTACATCAACCGCGTTGTGCTAACACTTCCGCTTACGGTCTACGAGGGTACGTGCACGGACACTCTCCCCTCTCGTTGTTATATCATCACCATGATCTTGCGTGTGCGTAGGAAAATTTTTGAAATTACTACGTTCCCCAACAGTGGCATCCAAGCCTAGGTTTTATGCGTTGATGTTATATGCACGAGTAGAACACAAGTGAGTTGTGGGCGATACAAGTCATACTGCTTACCAGCATGTCATACTTTGGTTCGGTGGTATTGTGAGATGAAGCGGCCCGGACCGACATTACGCGTATGCTTACGCGAGACTGGTTTCACCGTTACGAGCACTCGTACTTAAAGGTGGCTGGCGGGTGTCTGTCTCTCTCACTTTAGCTGAACCGAATGTGGCTACGCCCGGTCCTTGCGAAGGTTAAAACAGCACCAACTTGACGAACTATTGTTGTGGTTTTTTGATGCGTAGGTAAGAACGGTTCTTGCTAAGCCCGTAGCAGCCACGTAAAATTTGCAACAACAAAGTAGAGGACGTCTAACTTGTTTTTGCAGGGCATGTTGTGATGTGATATGGTCAAGACGTGATGCTATATTTTATTGTATGAGATGATCATGTTTTGTAACCGAAGTTATCGGCAACTGGAAGGAGCCATATGGTTGTCGCTTTATTGTATGAAATGCAAACGCCCTGTAATTGTTTTACTTTATCACTAAGCGGTAGCGATAGTCGTAGAAGCAATAGATGGCGTAACGACAATGATGCTGCGATGGAGATCAAGGTGTCGCGCCGGTGATGATGGTGATCATGACGGTGCTTCGAAGATGGAGATCACAAACACAAGATGATGATGGCCATATCATATCACTTATATTGATTGCATGTGATGTTTATCCTTTATGCATCTTATCTTGCTTTGATTGACGGTAGCATTTTAAGATGATCTCTCGCTAATTATCAAGAAGTGTTCTCCCTGAGTATGCACCGTTGCGAAAGTTCTTCGTGCTGAGACACCACGTGATGATCGGGTGTGATAGGCTCTACGTTCAAATACAACGGGTGCAAAACAGTTGCACACGCGGAATACTCAGGTTATACTTGACGAGCCTAGCATATACAGATATGGCCTCGGAACACGGAGACCGAAAGGTCGAGCGTGAATCATATAGTAGATATGATCAACATAGCGATGTTCACCATTGAAACTACTCCATCTCATGTGATGATCGTACATGGTTTGGTTGATTTGGATCACGTGATCAGTTAGATGACTAGAGAGATGTCTGTCTAAGTGGGAGTTCTTAAGTAATATGATTAATTGAACTTTAATTTATCATGAACTTAGTCCTGGTAGTATTTTGCAAATTATGTTATAGATCAATAGCTTGCGTTGTTGCTTTCATATGTTTATTTTGATATGTTCCTAGAGAAAATTGTGTTGAAAAATGTTAGTAGCAATGATGCGGATTGGATCCATGATCTGAGGTTTATCCTCATTGCTGCACAGAAGAATTATGTCCTTAATGCACCGCTAGGTGACAGACCTATTGCAGGAGCAGATGCAGACGTTATGAACGTTTGGCTAGCTCAATATGATGACTACTTGATAGTTTAGTGCACCATGCTTAACATCTTAGAATCGGGGCTTCAAAGATGTTTTGAACGTCATGGACCATATAAGATGTTCCAGGAATTGAAGTCAATATTTCAAGCAAATACCCGAGTTGAGAGATATGAAGTCTCCAACAAGTTCTATAGCTAAAAGATGGAGGAGAATCGCTCAACTGGTGAGCATGTGCTCAGATTGTCTGAGTACTTCAATCGCTTGAATCAAGTGGGAGTTAATCTTCCAGATAAGATAGTGATTGACAGAATTCTCTAGTCACCATCACTAAGTTAGTAGAACTTCGTGATGAACTATAGTATGCAAGGGATGACGAAAACGATTCTCGAGCTCTTCGTGATGTTGAAATCAATGAAGGTAGAAATCAAGAAAGAGCATCAAGTGTTGATGATTGACAAGACCACTAGTTTCAAGAAACGGGCAAAGGGAAAGAAAGGGAAGCTTCAAGTAGAATGACAAGCAAGTTGTCACTCCCACGAAGAAGCCCAAAGCTGGACCAAAGCCTGAAACTGAGTGCTTACACTGCAAAGGAAATGGTCACTGGAAGCGGAAATGCCCTGAATATTTGGTGGATAAGAAGGATGGCAAAGTGAACAAGGGTATATTTGATATACAGGTTATTGATGTGTGCTTTACTAGTGTTTATAGTAGCCCCTGAGTATTTGATACTTGTTCGGTTGCTAAGATTAGTAACTCGAAACAGGAGTTACAGAATAAACAGAGACTAGTTGAAAGGAAAGTGACGATGAGTGTTGGAAGTAGTTCCAAGATTGATATGATCATCATCGCACACTCCCTATACTTTCGGGATTAGTGTTAAACCTAAATAAATGTTATTTGGCGTTTGCGTTGAGCATGAATATGATTTGATCATGTTTATTGCAATACGGTTATTCATTTAAAATTAGAGAATAATAGTTGTTCTGTTTACATGAATAAAACCTTCAAATGGTCATACACCCAATGAAAATAGTTTATTGGATCTCGATCGTAGTGATACACATATTCATAATATTGATGCCAAAAGATGCAAATTTAATAATGATAGTGCAACTTATTTGTGGCACTGCCGTTTGGGTCATATCGGTGTAAAGCGCATGAAGAAACTCCATAAAGATGGATTTTCGAAATCACTTGGTTATGAATCATTTGATGCTTGCGAACCGTGCCTTTTGGGCAAGATGACTAAAACTCCATTCTTCGGAACAATGGAACGAGTTACTGACTTGTTGGAAATAATACATACTGATGTATGCAGACCAATAAGTATGAAGGCTCGTGGCAAGTATCGTTATTTTCTGACCTTCACAAGATGATTCGAGCAGATATGGGTATATCTACTTGATGAAACATAACTCTGAAATAGTTGAAAGGTTCAAAGAATTTCAGAGTGAAGTGGAAAAATCATCGTAACAAGAAAATAAAGTTTCTGCGATCTGATCGCAGAGACGAATATTTGAGTTACGAGTTTGGTCTTCAATTAAAACAATGTGGAATAGTTTCACAGCTCACGCCACCTGGAACACCACAACATTATGGTGTGTCCGAACGTCGTAACCGCACTTTATTGGATATGGTGCAATCTATGATGTCTCTTACTGATTTACCACTATTGTTTTGGGGTTATGTATTAGAGACAGTTGTATTCACATTAAAAGGGCACCATCTAAATCCGTTGAGACGACACCATATGAACTGTGGTTTAGCAAGAAACCCAAGTTGTCGTTTCTTAAGGTTTGGGGCTGCGATGCTTATGTGAAAAAGTTTCATCCTGATAAGCTCAAACCCAAATCGGAGAAGTGCATCTTCATAGAATACCCAAAGGAAACTGTTGGGTACACCTTCTATCACAGATCCGAAGGCAAATTATTCGTTGCTAAGATGGATCCTTTCTAGAGAAGAAGTTTCTCTCGAAAGAAGTGAGTGGGAGGAAAGTAGAACTTGATGAGATAATTGTATCTACTCCCTTATTGGAAGGTAGTTCATCACAAGAACCGGTTCCTGTGACAACTACACCAATTAGTGAGGAAGCTAATGATATTGATCATGAAACTTCAGATCAAGTTTCTGCTGAACCTCATAGGTCTACCAGAGTAAGATCCGCACCAGAGTGGTATGGCAATCCTATTCTGCAAGTCATGTTACTTGACCATGATGAACCTACGAACTATGAGGAAGCGATGATGAGCCCAGATTCCACGAAATGGCTTGAGGCCATAAAATCTGAGATATGATCCATGTATGAGAACAAAGTATGGACTTTGATTGACTTGCTCGATGATCAGCAAGCCATGTTAAATAAATGGATCTTCAAGAAGAAGACGGACACTGATAGTAGTGTTACTATCTACTAAGCTCGACTTGTTGCGAAAGGTTTTCAACAAGTTTAAGGTGTTGAATACAATGAGATTTTCTCACTCGTATCGATGCTTATGTCTGTCCGAATCATGTTAGCAATTGCCACATTTTATGAAATATGGCAAATGGATGTCAAAACTGCATTCCTTAATCAATTTATTAAAGAAGAGTTGTATATGATGCAACCAGAAGGTTTTGTCAATCCTAAAGATGCTAACAAAGTGTGCAAGCTCCAGCAATCCATAAATGGACTGGTGCAAGCATCTCGGAGTTGGAATATACGCTTTGATGAGTTGATCAAAGCATATGGTTTTATACAGACTTTTGGAAAGACCTGTATTTACAAGAAAGTGAGTGGGAGCACTACAACATTTCTGATAAGTATATGTGAATGACATATTGTTGATTGGAAATAATGTAGAATTATTCTGCAAAGCATAAAGGATACTTGAAAAAGTGTTTTTTCAAAGCAAGACCTCGGTGAAGCTGCTTACACATTGAGCATCAAGATCTATATAGATAGATCAAGACGCTTGATAAGATTTTTCAATGTATACATACCTTGATAAATTTTTGAAATAGTTCAAAATGGAACAGTCAAAAAGGTGATCTTGCCTGTGATGCAAAGGTATGAAATTGAGTAATACTCAAGACCCGACCATGGCAGAAAATAGAAAGAGAATGAAAAGTCATTCCCTATGCCTCAGTCATAGGTTCTATAAAGTATGCTATGCTATGTACCAGACCTATTGTATACCTTGCTCTGAATTTTGCAAGGGAATACAATAGTGATCTAGGAGTAGATCACTGGACATTGGTCAAGAATATCCTTAGTGAGGACTAAGGAAATATTTCTCGATTATGGAGGTGATAAAAGAGCCAATCGTAAAGACTTACATCGGTGCAAGCTTTTACACTGATCCAGATGACTCTAAGTCTCAATCTGGATACATATTGAAAGTGGGAGCAATTAGCTAGAGTAGCTCCGTGCAGAGCATTGTAGACATAGAATATTTGCAAAATACATACGGCTCTGAATATGACAGACCCGTTGACTAAGATTCTCTCACGAGCAAAACATGATCACACCTTAGTACTCTTTGGGTGTTAATCACATAGCGATATGAACTAGATTATTGACTCTAGTAAATCCTTTGAGTGTTGGTCACATGAAGATGTGAACTATGGGTGTTAATCATATACAGATATGAATATTGATGTTAAATCACATGGTGATGTGAACTAGATTATTGACTCTAGTGCAAGTGGGAGACTGAAGGAAATATGCCCTAGAGGCAATAATAAAGTTATTATTTATTTCCTTATTTCATGATAAATGTTTATTATTCATGCTAGAATTGTATTAACCGAAAACATAATACATGTGTGAATACATAGACAAACATAGTGTCACTAGTATGCCTCTACTTGACTAGCTCGTTTATCAAAGATGGTTATGTTTCCTAGCCATGGACAAATGAGTTGTCATTTGATTAACTGGATCACATCATTAGGAGAATGATGTGATTGACATGACCCATTCCGTTAGCCTAGCACTTGATCGTTTAGTATACTGCTATTGCTTTCTTCATGACTTATACATGTTCCTGTAACTATGAGAATTATGCAACTCCCGTTTATCGGAGGAACACTTTGGGTACTACCAAACGTCACAACGTAACTGGGTGATTATAAAGGAGTACTACAGGTGTCTCCGAAGGTACATGTTGAGTTGGCGTATTTCGAGATTAGGTTTTGTCACTCCGATCGTCGGAGAGGTATCTCTGGGCCCTCTCGGTAATGCACATCATTATAAGCCTTGCAAGCAATGTGACCAATGAGTTGGTTACGGGATGATGCATTACAGAACGAGTAAAGAGACTTGCCGGTAACGAGATTGAACTAGGTATTGGATACCGACGATCAAATCTCGGGCAAGTAACATACCGATGACAAAGGGAACAACGTATGTTGTTATGCGGTTTGACCGATAAAGATCTTCATAGAATATGTAGGAACCAATATGGGCATCCAGGTTCCGCTATTGGTTATTGACCGAGAATAGTTCTAGGTCATGTCTACATAGTTCTCGAACCCGTAGGGTCCGCACGCTTAAGGTTTCGATGACAGTTTTATTATGAGTTTATGAGTTTTGATGTACCGAAGGAGTTCAGAGTCCCGGATGAGATCGGGGACATGACGAGGAGTCTCGAAATGGTCGAGACGTAAAGATCGATATATTGGACGACTATATTCGGAGTTCGGAAAGGTTCCGAGTGATTCGGGTATTTTTCAGAGTACCGGGGAGTTACGGGAATACGGGGAAGAGTATTGGGCCTTAATGGGCTTTAGTGGAAAGGAGCCAGGAGGTGGCGCGCGCCCCTCCCAAGCCCAGTCCGAATTGGACAAAGGGTTTGGGGCGCGGCCCCCCTCTCCCTTCCTTCTCCACTTCCCTTCTTTCCCCCCTTCTCCTAGTTGGACTAGGAAAGAAGGAATCCTACTCCCGGTGGGAGTAGGACTCCCTTGGAGCGCCCTCCTCCTAGGGCCGGCCTCCTCCTCCCTTGCTCCTTTATATACGGGGGCAGGGGGCACCCCATGACACACAAGTTGATCTACGGATCGTTCCTTAGCCGTGTGTGGTGCCCCCTTCCACCATATTCCACCTCGGTCATATCGTCGCGGAGTTTAGACGAAGCCCTGCGCCGGTAGAACATCATCATCGTCACCACGCCGTCGTGCTGACGGAACTCATCTCCGGAGCCTTTGCTGGATCGGAGGACCAGAGATCATCATCGAGCTGAACGTGTGCTGAACTCGGAGGCCCCGTACGTTCGGTGCTTGCATCGGTCGGATCGTGAAGACGTACGACTACATCAACCGCATTGTGCTAACGCTTCCGCTTACGGTCTACGAGGGTACATGGACGGACACTCTCCCCTCTCGTTGCTATATCATCACCATGATCTTGCGTGTGCATAGGAATTTTTTGAAATTACTACGTTCCCCAACAAGAGGGAGTAGGAGAAGGAAAGGGGGTGGCGCCCCCTTCCCAAGTCCAATTTGGCCTCTTGCCCAAAGGGGGCGCACCAGCCCCTTGTGGGCTGGTGTGCTTCCCTCTTATGGCCCATAAGGCTCATAACTTCTCTCGGGGGGTTCCAGTAACCTCTCGGTACTCCGGGAAAATGTCCGAATCACTCGGAACCATTCTGATGTCCAAATGCAACCTTCCAATATATGAATCTTTATATCTCGACCATTTCGAGACTCCTCATCATGTCCGTGATCTCATCCGGGACTCCGAACAAACTTTGGTACATCATATCACATAAACTCATAATACCAATCGTCATCGAACGTTAAGCGTGCGGACCCTACGGGTTCGAGAACTATGTAGACATGACTGAGACACGTCTCCGGTCAATAACCAATAGCGGAACCTGGATACTCATATTGGTTCGTGCATATTCTATGAAGATCTTTATTGGTCAAACCGCATAACAAGATACGTTGTTCCCTTTGTCATCGGTATGTTACTTGCTCGAGATTCGATCGTCGGTATCTTGATACCTAGTTCAATCTCGTTACTGGCAAGTCTCTTTACTCGTTCCATAATACTTCATCCTGCAACTAACTCATAAGTTACAATGCTTGCAAGGCTTATAGTGATGAGTATTACCGAGAGGGCCTAGAGATACCTCTCCGAATCACGGAGTGACAAATCCTAATCTCGATCTATGCGAACCCAACAAACACCTTCGGAGACACCTGTAGAGCACCTTTATAATCACCCTTTTACGTTGTGACGTTTGGTAGCACACAAAGTGTCCCTCCGGTATTCGGGAGTTGCATAATTCATAGTCTGAGGAACATGTATAAGTCATGAAGAAAGCAGTAGCAATGAAACTGATACGATCATAATGCTAAGCTAACAGATGGGTCATGTCCATCACATCATTCTCCTAATGATGTGATCCCGTTCATCAAATGACAACACATGTCTATGGTTAGGAAACATAACCATCTTTGATTAACGAGCTAGTCAAGTAGAGGCATACTAGGGACTATTAGTTTTGTCTATGTATTCACACATGTACTAAGTTTCCGATTAATACAATTCTAGCATCAATAATAAACATTTATCATGAATTAAGGAAATAAATAATAACTTTATTATTGCCTCTAGGTCATATTTCCTTCAGATGGCTCCATGAACGTCTGGACTTATTGCATTTCTAGCATGATTACCATATTTTAACTACACTAGAAAAATAGAAGGGGTATCTCTAGAGTGGGATGATTTGGCCCTCCAAAACAAACGAGCGGAATAATCTGAGCACTAGCGGCCCAGATGACTCAGAAATCCACAAAAATGCATAGAAGGGTAGCTGGACATGCCCTATAGCATGGACCAAACATTACAAATGGAGCATCGATGGACCAAAGTAATGTGAATGGTCTACCAACGTAAACGCACAAGCTTGCACATGGCATTTAGTGACGCACCCGCATGGACTAGCCAAAATTAGATAGACCTGACAGATCATCCATGGGTGATTAGCAGTTAAATGACTAATACGAAAAGCATTGCATGCATCTATTCAGCCTATTGATAATAAAATTATAAGTTGGTATCGAGGAAAGATCCAAAAGATCCAACACGTCGAAAATCTCATCATTCGAGAAGCGAGCTTGCCAAAGATCGACAATATGATTTAAATTATCCTCAGAAATATCATTCCAAAGGGTCTCCCTAAAAATTTCCTAGTAAAGGAAAAAGATCATGACATATCACCTTCCCGAATAGGCAATTTGAACGAGCCAGAACTGATTTGATCCTTCCCCTGATTGACCATAATTTTAGGATCAGAGAAAATGCGAAAACAAAGAACTTCCACATTTTGCTGAACATCGATGGTGATCGTCAGCGGCCGGCAGGTCATACCAAACTTAGCTAGGTCTTGGCTAAAGGAAGACTACATGGGTGTAACAACCTGGGATTTGAGCCAAGCAGACTTGATTGCCACAACATTATGAGAAGCAATCTCAAGGAGCTCTTGATCTGCATGCCAACCAGAATCATAAAGAAAATCAACATCATCTTTGAACAAATGGAAATGACAAATGAAAATCAGGCCAAACCCTATCCTTCACACCATAGGTAAAGTGTACAACTCGATTTGAGGCCACCGAAAAACGAAATCTCCTGTCACTGAGTTTGAATACCTTGAAATAGAAACTTAAACCACTAATACACGATTGAAGAGCCAAAGCCACAAATACTTCCATAAGTGCAAATGATGCTGAGGAGAAAGAGGCCATCAGAAAGAACTCCTTGGCAGTAGGGGAAGGGGAGAAGTGCACCGTGGACTTGAAGCAATGACGCACCCGAACCTCAACCTCAAGTCCGCGGAGAAATCCCAGTGGAGTAGACCCTCCATGGGCGCCGCCGTATTAGAGATCACTAAGAATCGCCATGGGTGAGGGTGGAGAGACTGGGGGCGGGAGTCGCCATCGTCCCTAGCAGGAGATGCAACAATGTTCAGGTTGATGAAATGAGCACATGAATGCTTCTTTGGCTTACAATTCTGAGTCAACAACCCTAACTCGAGCACTTAGACCTAGCTCTTGCTCTTTCGTTCCTTGCAATGGGTTGCCTGTGTGCCTACTAATATTTACTTACCTCAATGGTGCGCTAACTTTAGAACGAGGATTTGCCAAATTTGTATTACGAGAGGGGGGGGGCTATGCAACAATTCGACCACTGCTACTGTACTAGATATCTCAGGCTTATCCCGAAGAAATTATGGCTTCACTTTTGTTCTTCCGGGTGATGGATTTAGTCTCGATGGCTTTGGCCAAGTATGGCATAAAAGTCAAATAGGATATCCTTCAAAAGGGAATTTCATGTGCGATCACCTTGCCTCTTTTAGGGAAGGCTATTTACCAAGTGGGTCTATGCAGCATGCTACAAAACATAAGAATAATTTTGAATCCCATTCATGAACATATGTTATAATATGAACTAGGAACACCAACTAGGAAAATACAAAATTATCTATGACACCATTGGACACATTCCTTGCGTGAGGGAAGACCATCTCTGGTGGATCAGACTCGCGATGTGTGAAACGTCAAGGATTGAGGGGCACAACATGTTGGAGGTAGCACATCCAGAACCCACAGCATACCGAGGGCATAAAGTGTACATGAGCTCGGTAGGGAAGAGGAGCATGGCGGGGTGGGCTAGGGAGGTGGGCCAGGGTGACGGCGTGGTGCTATGAATAGGAAAAGGAGGGAGTCGACGATGAGTGCCCTGTGGTTCTGGTGTACATAGAGGTGACAGTGAGGGCCGATGCAGGTCGCGGGCGGGCACTGTTGCGGTGCTCATAGGAGGCGTCGATGCGTGCCAACGGGGTGCTATAAATAGGAAAATGGGGGAGTCGACGATGAGTGTCATGTGGTTCCGGCGTAGGGAGAGGTGACACTGAGGGCCAATGCAGGGGTGTGCAGGTCGGCGGGCGAGCGCTATTGCGGTGCCCGTGATAGGCGGCGATGCGGGCCGGTGGCGGGGTGTTATGAATGGGAAAGGGGGGGGGGGTCGACGATGAGTGTTGTGTGGTTCCGGCGTAGGGAGAGGTGACGGTGAGGGCCGACGCAGGGGCGTGTAGGTGTGCGGGCGGGGGTGCTGGTGCGGGCCCGAGAGAGGCGTCGATGCGGGCCGGCGGGGCGGTGACATCGTCGGAGAAGACCGGAGGAGGGGACGGCCGTGCACGCTGGTGCCATGTCTTTTCTTTCTAGAAGAATTATGTTTACTCCACTATTAAATATGCCCTATATATACTGGTCCACATCTGGAGTTGTATATTTAGTTATAAATTAATATGTGCCAAACTTACGCACGGTCTTCCAGCTTTAAATGCCGATGGTTTCGCTCGGCGTGAGATTCAGATCCAAATTAGAATGCAATAGTTGCTTATTCCTTAGTCTGTCACTTACCACAGTGACTTCACGGGGATCTTCCGAAGTTAACGGTATCGCTACGTGTAGATCATCTGATACAAAATTTATCAGCTTTAACAAAAATATTTTGCACCTGGTTTGCCCTATCGTGAGAACTGGGGCTGTAATCTAAATATGTTGACTGCTCACTGATAAAAATTCTTAAATTGTTTCACAGAGAACATTTATCTATCAAGTGTTATATTTCTTTGCGCTCATAATAAAGTATATTTTAATACCTCACTTCTATAATTGGTAGGATTAGTTTGTGTCCTCATGATGTTTTACTGTAACAGATCACCATGGACGGACAGTGGCCGGAACAGTTCAGTGAGCTGTACAATTGGCTTGTCCTCGGGTATCCAGGCGGAGACAACCACGTTATCCAGCCTGACCTTGGTGCTGAGGTGAATGGCCTGCCTGGAGCCGCCGCCAACATGGGCAACAACACTAACGCAGCTGCTGCAGATCAAGGCAACGGCGGTGGACTGGCCAATGGTGACCAGAGGGCGGGGACACGGCATTTCAGGCGCCGTCACACCGTAGCACAGATCCAAATACTCGAAGCGTACAATTCATAATTTGCAAATCTTTCTTCTTGAAAACGATAGACGTGTAGGTGCGTACTGATCCATTTTCATTGGTGCTACATGCAGTGCTTACCAAGAAGGCCGTCATCCAGATGAGAAGCGCCGGCTGGAGCTTAGCAGGAGGACTGGCCTGAGTCCTACACAGGTCCAGATCTGGTTCCAAAACCGACGCAACTCGGGGAAGGTAGACATCATTCTCTTCCACGGTGAACTAGATGAGATTTCGCCACATGGTCACGATGTGAAGTTGTAAAAGCTGTGCTGTTAAATACTGCTAATCAATGTTATTTTGCTAAATAAATAGAACTAGTAGGGTGGCCCAAGCATGCAATATCTAGTCTTCTTTTCGCAAATTCACGTCGAATTTGTGATTCATACACTTTTTTTTGCGGGGAGTCATACTTTGGGTAAATATGTAGTAACAATATACTCCCTTTGTAAAGAAATATAAGACTTTTTAGATCACTAAAGTGTTAGTGATCTAAAAAGTCTTATATTTTTTTTTACAAAGGGAGTATTTTGTAACTGAAATAGTAATACCAGCATGCCAGATGGCCTGCAATAAACCACGTCTATGAAAGAGGTAAACGTGTCAATAACTGTCAACATAAGTATTGCCCAGGTTATTAGCAAACGGTTATCACTGCCAACTATTACAAGTCATCGTCTTTGATGGAGTTCTTACGAGTTGTCTACAGTGACCGATGAGGGTTTTTGTAGTAGTGGATCTTTACTCATAATACTGAGAATTGAAATAATACTATAACAAATTGTACAGCATATAATCTAATTATGTAAGACGAATAAAACACAATGAAATAAATTAAACATACCATGTCCTTTGATTTAGGAAAATTCTCATTAAGATTTAATTAATTTAGATAATCATATATTTTTGTTTCCAAGTTTTTTCTGTTGTAAACATTTAATAATTAGTAATAAAAGTAGTCATGTCGTGTTAGGAGATCTATTATGAGCACAAAGAATTACTCCCTCTGTAAAGAAATATAAAAGCGTTTAGATCACTACTTTAGTGATTAAATGCTCTTAAATTTCTTTATGGAGGGAGTATATAGGAATAATAAGTAGACATTCTATGTTAGGAGATCTATTAACAGCAGAAAGTATCATATAGGGTTATTATTTCTATCTTTTTATTTTCGGCATGAGATAAATATACATTTTCTAGAATACAAGTAAAACTTTATTTCTTTAGATATATTCATGATCATTATTGTAATAACAAATTACATTCTAACAAAGCGACACAAAACTTGATCATCCTCGGGTACACAAAAAATATTGTCTAGAAACACAAACCAAGGTTTAGTATTATGTTAGGGGTATGATGTTCGTGGGTGCGAACGTGAAACAGCCTTGAAAAAAATATATGTCCACTAGAGCGAAGGTATTGGATGACAGATTTTGTTTGTGTACTAAAATATATTTTTTTGCGGGTGAGTACCAAATTAAATTACCTAGGTGTACAACTATGAGCTCAGGTCGTAGTTGCTGATGTTGAACATCAGTTGATCTTCCTTCCGCTATCTAGGATTGTGTTACATATTGGAAAGAAAACAGTGCACATTCTCTTGGAAATACCAAATGGTTTGCTGTCGAGACGAACACAAGTAGAGGAACACCAACACAGCTGGCATGGCCCCTCAACCTTCAACAAAGCAAGTAACAACAATCATTTATGGACAAAAATAATTACATGATGTGTGGCATCATATTATTTTTCAATTTTGGACTAGTTTGCCATGATTTACCACATTGTTGTCATGTTGCCTTCGTAGGAAAGCACTATTTGCTCTGTGACACCAAACATATCACGAACATAGCCTCAAGTCTTGTTACATGGGTGGATCAATGTTTAGATGACATGGGTGAACGTGTCTGTTTTTGTGTGACATTGAAACTATACAAAATTACACTTCAGAATGTGGAAAACATAAAAAAAAAAACTTGCATTGTAGTGATTTTTTTCTTCTTAATAAAATCATTGATAATTGTTGTTGTTTTTTTTGCGGGAAATTGATAATTGTTGTTGTTGTTCGTATATGTAGCATGTTTTTTGGCCAATGGTTTGTGTACTCTTAAAATACTAAGAGAAGTCTAGTAAGAAGGAACTTTTGGTACAATATTTATGTTAATTATGGTCCATCAAACTGAGAATGGTTTTTTTATTTCACCAATCAATCATTAAATGCCTTGTTGTTATATGCAAATTAATGGTGTGCATGTCTTTGTCATACACCAGTTATCTTCTCGTTATATAATAATATATTGTTTCCTACAGCAAACAGTTTTTATGTATTTATGCTTTCATAGGAAACACATACATCATCATTTTTTTTACCAATCGGCTTTTCTTTCATGGCATGTACTCCCTCTATAAAGAAATATAAGAATCACTATATTTCTTTACGAGGGAATACTAGTTAGGTTTATACAGTATTACAGTGGACTAATAGGCTCGACTGTAACCGTATATATAGTGCTACCTGAAATGATACGTACCTGAAACTAATGAATGCAGAGCAAGGCCCAGAAGAAGGAAACCGAGGAATATCAGGAAGAGAATGGCCGGCTACAAGCTGAAAAACAAGCACTCATGTCGGCTATGCAGAACAGGCTTTGCATCACATGCAGAGGGGAGGATACCCCGGAGCGGCAGCGCCTGTACGCCGAGAATGTGATGCTCAAGGACGCGCACATGCGTATCGCCGACTACCTTAAGAATGTCTCCGGTGGAAGGCTACAAGTGATCAACCACACCGTCGTCGACACCCATGCTCCTCTCACTCTCACGGCTCCAAATCCAGTGATGATTCCTGACGAGGGCGTTGCCCGCGACAACCCTGAAACCAACGGAAACACCTTGGTGGTTCAACATGTTGCTTGTGCTATGGAAGAGTTGAAGGTGCTTGCGGGCTTGGGTGCGCCGCTGTGGTCACTAGCTGAAGGTGGCGAGGTGGAGGTGATCAACTACAAGGAGTACATGAAAACCATGTTCCGGGGTACGCATGAGCACCACGAGATGGAATTTTCTGCGGATGCCACTAGGAAGACCGGCATCATATCGTGCACCGCCACCGACCTCGTCGGCATCCTCATCAACGCGGTACGGCCCTGTCTCCGACCTCCATCCATCAGTTTCAGTAAAACTTATATTTGACAAATAGTCATAGAGGACTTTGTTGTGTGTGTTGGGTCTTTTGCAGGACTGGTGGTCTCAGACGTTCCCGGGCATCGTGGCAAGTGCCACCACCAGCAAGATCATCACTCCCGGTGATTCCGGAGATGGGCTGGTTCAACTGGTGAGAAGCAAGAGCAACGCGCTACTGACTGTTTCAAATTCAATACGTCATGTGCCATGTTAAATATGTAGTTCACATGCAGATGAGTGCAGAGCTGAGGGTGTTGTCGCCGCGGGTGCCGGTTCGCAAGATCAACTTCGTTAGGCATTGCAAGAAGATCGACGATAACACATGGGCTGTGGTGGATGTGTCTGTTGATGAGATTCTTGAGCAGGGCGGCGGCCAGGCGGCGAGCCTCAATGACGGCGCGCCTTCAGCATACACGGCTTGCAAGCTTCGGCCTAGTGGTTGCCATATCCAGGAGTTGAACAATGGCCATTGCCAGGTACTCTATCGCTATACTAAATTTAACAATGTGCATCGTTTTAACATTGAATAACATGGCTAGCATGTTATGGGTATGAGTGTAAAGCACGCAAAACCCCGTCAAGAGTGAAAAAGAGCTAGTAACATTTCCCACCTCCGCCTGGCTTATGCACATTCACACAAACCATAAGCTACATTATTTTTCTTTCCTATCTAAGTTCTACATTTCTTTGCACACTGAAATAATGTTGTCTTGTACTCCCTCCGTTCCTAAATATAAGTCTTTTTAGAGATTTCACTAGGGACTACATACGGAGTAAAATAAGTGAATCTACACTCTAAAGTATGTCTATATACATCCGTATGTAGTTCGTAGTGGAATCTCTAAAAAGACTTATATTTAGGAATGGAGGGAGTATAAAACTGATGGTACTGCCTTCATTTTGCTACATTAGCATAGCATAGTTGACATTCTTCGCACTGTCACCAATTAAAGTTGCTTTTAACTACAAGTTCATATCATTCTGCTATAATATGGATCACATGCCAATGTAAACAAACTTGATCGCCCATCGATTCTCTAGGTCACATGGATCGTGAATATGGTGCATGATGAGGCCACTGTACCACCGCTGCACCATCCACTCTTCCGCTCCGGCTGGGCACTCGGTGCGTGCCGCTGGATTGCATCCCTCCAGAGGCGATGCGATTACATTGCCTCCCTGCATACCAACCCCGTTCTCACCCTCAACACCAGATCTGGTGAGTGACTCATCTCACAACATAGTACTTCCTCCGTTCGGAATTACTTGTCGTATAAATGGATGTATCTAGATGTATTTTAGTTCTAGATACATCCATTTTCGAGACAAGTAATTCCGAACGGAGGGAGTAGTAGAGAATAAATAAAACATTAGCATAAGAATCGAAGTTCTAAACGGTTATGTAATCTACGGATCCTAAAGGTGGAGCAGCTCCTATAACGCCCGAGGGGAGGAAGAGCAGCTCCTACCGCACATCGGATGACACTGAAGTTCTACGAAGCGATATGTGGCCCGGGGGCCCAGCCATGGACAAGCGTCGATGAGCGGCGTGGCACCTGTGGCATAGGCGCCGAGAGGTTTGAGGTGGATGTGCGCGTGGTGACCTTCCCCGTGGGTACAACAGGTGCTACCGTGCTGAGAGCTACGACGACGGTATGGCTCCCCGGGACACCGGCGCAGCGCGTGTTCAACTACCTCTGTGATGGAGATCGCCGAACCGAGTGGGACATCGGCGCCAACCGTACCTCCACCATTCGCCAGGAGGGCTCTTTTAGCACTGGACAACTCGATGGCAACTCCGTCTCTCTCCTGCGCACCATTGTAAGTCCGGTTGGCTACTCTGCTAGTTTCATACTAATATTTTGTTGTTGCTATAGCATCGAAATATTGTAAAGATTGATAGCTACTAGAAAGTTGTGTTCTTGTGCCCCAAACCTCTAATGGTCCTCGAAAATTTTCATCCAATTCTCACAGGCTCCCAACGGAGCATACGGCAAGCTGTTCCTGCAAGAGTCATGCATCGACGCCTCATGCATGGTGTTGGCGTACGCCCCAATTGATGACCAAACCATTCAGGATGTCATCAACGGTACCCACACCGCCTTCTCCCTCCTGCCGTCTGGGGTAGTCGTGCTCCCTGATGGCAACGCCGAGCCAGGAGCGCCTCCAACATCTGCCATGTGCTCCTCCAGCTCCTCCGCCGGTCACAGGAGCAACTCTGGGTCGCTCGTCTCCACCATGTACCAGACACTGCTGAGCGGCCAGCCACCGGAGCATCTCTTCAAAGCTGTTGCCGAGAATGTGGGGAACCTGCTCTGTCAAGCCATCGACAAGATCAAATCTGGCGTCCATGCTAACGTCGTTTTATCTGCTTGACTGATGCGTCGTCTACAATTTGGGATTATGGGAATAATTATACTTCTTGCCGTTATTGCAGACTATATACAATGTGCACTGTTTATTTCCTTGTTACCATGGTACATTGTCCCGCGTAGTTACCGCGGAAACGACTTTTATCATCTTTAATAATTTATTAAACAGACTTGGCTATGCATTATTGTCTTGTTATTTGTATGAACACCAACTTACTGCTAAATGTCATACATATGTGTTGTTAGATTATTAGTCAATACGTAGAATTATAGTCAAATTCTATGTCTGGGTGGGTGGGCAGAAGAGGGGGAGGGGGGGGGGGGGGGTGAAATCCTTAAGACATATGCTGATATCTTCTTCTTTTTTTGCGGGCAAATTGGCCATTTTCCAATGAAGTATCCGGGGGTGCCAGTTAGTTTCTCCTGCCTTAGAGGAATGGAGTGGGATTTTCTGGAGTTGCTCCTAGAGGAAGCAGAATTACCAATCCAGAAGGGGAAGGCTTGCCCTTTCGAATGGACGAGACTTGCCTGCTCCCTTCCCATGCTCCCATCCGTGCTCCCGCCTACGTGGCTTGATTTAATTGGAAGAAAATAAGACCCGGCCCCACCCCCTGAAAATCAGGGGGGGGGAGATGATTAGATTAGAAAAGAAAAAGGGAAAAAGACAGCCGTAGGATGAAGTGGAAGCACGGATGGGAGCATGAAGAGGGAGCAGGCAAACCGGATCCCTTTTGAATACCCTCTCTAGCATTGCTTATTACTACATGCTAGGTTGGATTCCTCTCGAAGAAGGAAATTCTGCTCTCATACTTCTTGGAGCCCATGCATGTTAAACCATCCATCTTTGCAAATGGAAAGAGAGTAAACAATGCAAAACATGGGGATAAATTTTTCAAAAAAAAAATGTCCACGGAAATTCCATCAACGACACCTGCCTGTGTGAGTGGTCGACGGAGGCCAAAAGAGCACCTAGTGGAGGCGAGACCGCAAGATCGCCTGGTCAAGCCAAGGTCACGAATGCAAAGAGATGTGCCTTCCATCTTCCGCATGATCAGAGAATGCCGACGCAGGTACAGGGAAATCAGTTACCAGTTACCACCGTGATCTGGAATGTGATTCAGGTGTCAACCATTTGTACCTGAAATGGAATATATGATAGAATCATCGAAAATAACACATACCTATAGTTTCGTTTATATTAGGCATACTTCTGGGATTATTTTCGTGTCCTCAATCATCAGGAGTATATATAATATAGACAAAAATAGATGTAGATAATTCCTAGTTTATATTTAAATAATAGGGAAAACACCATCAGGTTGTTTTTTTCGAGAGCACGCAAATTATGTGCCTTAACTTTATAGAAGGAAGAGCGTAAATTACAAGAACTCGGGTAAGCTCTCATCATAGGCCGGCGAGTAGCAAACACCACTCCAACATGAACGCCACAATATAAACTCCAACAGAAAAGGGCTTGTCCTGCACCGACCAACAGAACCGCGTCTCGACCAACACCAATCACCTCCAAAGAGCAATAGCTCCCAAAGAGCTCTCCTTGCTGACGCACCAACCACCCTCGATTGCCTAAAAGAGTTGGTAGATGAGTGGCGTGGCGGAACTCAGACAACCTGAAGAAGTCATCATCTTGGACTCACCTACATTTACGTCTAGCGCCCTTGGCGAACAATCTAGAACCACGGCGAGCACCAAAGAAACACCAACTAGGACCTCCAAGCCATATTTCCCAAAGCAATGCTCCCAGCAGAGGAACAACGTCGAGGACACCGCCATCGCCCATCCAGATCTGAACTTAGGGTTTCGTCCGGAGACATCCAGTCAAGTGAGAGGGAGCAAGGTGCCGACACACCATAGCAATGCCTCTAAGAATAGCCACAGCACCCATAGGCGCCGTCACCGCTGGCACATCCCAGCCCACCGGAATGGGGCACACAGTCCATGTGGAATCACTCCGCCACCGTCGCAGCACCTCGCATACGGAGCCGCATAACCACGTCCCACTAACACCACCGAAAGAACGAGACAACACCACCACACTGAGCCAACACCGCAACCGTCAACACCACCACGATGTCCTGCAGCCCCCAAGGCTCGACAACTCCATGTATGCTGGCAGCCATGCCCAGCCACCACTCCAGCAAGCGCAACCCACTGCCGCAGACGCCAGCAACCCGCCAAATCTGGGCAGAGCCTGAATCCACCCAAATCAGGAATCGCCGCCCGCGGCGCGACGGAGCCACCATGCAGCCCAGGACCACCTCGCCGTCGTGGAAGGGACGGCCTCTCCATCGTGCTACCACGCCCGCCGTGACCCTCCTTGCGAGCACACATCGCCTACCCCTGCGTCAGCGCACGGGGCCGCGCCTAGCCGACCAACTGCAGTGCGCGGCACAACCCAACCGTCCTCGTGCACACTAGACCAGCACCCCCCGAACGAGGCCGGACGGTGAGCCATGGCTGGGACCCACGGTGGGCAACCCCATCGCACGCACCACCGAGGGGCACGCCCTAGACCAGCGTGAGCGAGCGAGAGCCAGATCTTGCAGCCGCCGGGCGCCAACGGGCTTTGCTCGCGGACGTGAGAAAACAGCGGCGAGGGGGAACGAGAGAGGGGGGGACGGCGGTAGCAGCGGTTAGGGTTTCCACCCGAGCTGCCCCTTGCGAGTGGCGCGATGGAGAGGAAAGGGGGCGGTTGTAAAACAGCCTTCTTGTTTATTTTTCCTCAACCATGATATGTTCGTCGTCAAGGCTTTTATATGTTTCCAATACGAAGAATGTTATTCACATCTACAAGCATGCACAAACCCACTCAGAAAAGAAGAAGAATGCACGAACATACTTCCTCCGTTCGAAAACAATCGTCTCAACTTTGTAACTAACTTCGTATGGATTTGAAAAAAGTTTATAATTTTGCAAAACAGCCCTCTTGTTTATTTTTCCTCAACCCGCACTCCACCCCAGTCGAGACACGGGAGTCAACCACGCCCGCAGCCGCACTCCACCCGCTCTGCGCTCCCTCTCTCTGCTCCGCCGCCGCCCTCCCCACCACCTTTCCTCGGCTGCGAGTCCGGGCGCACCGGATCCGGTTTCCGCGAGGCCGGACGCGCGGAGGCAGCGCAGAGGACTGGCCACCAGGACGTCCTCAGGCAGGAGGACATGCCTGCCGCCGGTTGCCACAGAATCCTGCTCCGACAAGTTCCCCGAGCGCCCGGTCCAGATCCCCGGCGACCGTGATCGTGCCTCTTTCCGGTGGACAAGGCGACAACGACGGCGCCGGGGAGGAAGAACTGCTCGTCTACCAGGGGATGCTGCCCGAGCTGCTGCTGCTGCGAGGTCCATCTTGCTAAAATTTCAGTCTTTTCACCGAAAAATGGTCGGACAGAGCATGCATGTTTGGATGAACCGATGGATGCAAATCGATGTGGACACTGCTATTGCGTACGTGCACAGGCAGTGGGTGGATGCTGCGTACCAAGCATTTTACAATCGTTTGCTGCTTAATTTTCAGGGTGGTTCCCTCCTTCCTCTCTGTGGTACCTCGAGCCGTGGGGTCTCTCTATGCCCCGCCTTCGTGCGCAACTGTTTAGTGCCATGTCGCCAGCCATGCTTCGCGTTAGCGGAGTCGAATTGTTGTATCGCAGGGATGTATAAAACCAACCTCATCGTGCACGTATTTGAAATGCCTAGTGCTGAGCATTAGACTCGCATAATTCGGCTAAAGTACTGTTTGACCCTTTGTGTATCACACTAGTGTATATAGGCAGATATATAAGGAGGCGGACGTTTGGTCTATGGAGATATATGTCCCTGATATCCACAACATGCGCTTGTGCTTCGTGATTCGTAGCTAAAGTAGCAAATATAAATATATGGTTAGGTCTCCGAGATGGTAAAGTGGGTTATACACTGATGCAACAGTGCTACATAGACTGCAGTACAGGATAGAACAGTTGGCAGACGCGGTTTGCATCAAATATCATTCAATGGGAAACTTCGGAGGCACATCTTCTTTTAGTACAGGTCGCCGTGTGTCAGTATGTTGTCCCCCTGATTTTGTGGACTAGTCCAGGATCAACTACTCCCTCCGTCCGAAAATACTTGTCATCAAAATGGATGAAAAAAGATGTATTTAGAACTAAAATACATCTAGATACATCCCCTTCTATTCTTTTTGATGACAAGTATTTTCAGACGGAGGGAGTACAAAAGAAGGTCATCCTTGGTCAAACTTTTTATACAACTACAAAAGAAGGTCGTATTTATTTCCAGAGAAGTTTTTCCTTCGTCAAACTTTTTATACAACTACACAAGAAGGTCATGTTTATTTCCAAATAAGTTTCAGAAATTTTTCATTTTTTTTGTGATTACTATTTTTTTTATGTCAGGTGCATATACACCCTATATAAAAAAGTAATTATAAAAAATTAAAAAGGATTGAAACTTCTTTTGAAATAAATTTGACCATCTGTTGTCCTCATATAAAAAGTTTGGCCAAGGAATAACTTTTGTGGTATTTTTGATGAAAAAAAATCAACATTATATAAAAGTTACTATTCACGCTTCTTGTCTTCGAAATTTTTTTTGCCTTGAAGTTGATGTCACTTTTTCGTTCGCAAAACTTTTTATACAAGTACAAAAGAAGATGATGTTTAATTAAAAAAGAAAAAGATTTCTTTTGACTTTTTCTTAATTACATTTTTTCCCATATCAAGTATATATAAACCCGAGAAACAAAGGGTATTTCCAATGAAAATTGTAAACCCACGTTCTACATGATTTGTTAATCTGAAATAAAATAAACTAAGGTAAGTTCGTTGCTAAGAATAACAACTCGATTTGGTCAACACTAAAAAAACGGACTTACATAGAGCATGTTACCATGATTGAAGAACAATGAAAATATTACGTAACACTTTACTGAGCTTGTCATCTTAAATTTTCTAATTTTATTTCCAGTAATCTTCACACAACTTCTCTCCGGACAAGCTCAGTATGTTTAGTGCAGGAACAGTTGACTGCCTTGATGTGTAGCGTGTAGCAAGTCAGGGATAGTTGGCCGGTGAGTAGCAGCTTTTGGTGGTTCAATGCGCGAGTGGGCCATAGCTGCGGTACAGGTGCAAAGGCATCTAGTACGACCATAAATGGTGCAGAGAAAGAAAGAATACAAACGAAAGTCAAACTATACGAATAGGCTGGTCGGAGATGACTGGTGAGATTCCGGGGACAGATGTCCCCAGGAACCATTGGGTATTTCCCGATATATAAGACCTTCTTTGCGTTCCTAGTGTTTGAGCTGTATCTTGAGTAGTTGCTAAAGTAGTTTATCGCTACCGAATGATATCAACATTCAACAACATTGGCCCACTAGTCTAGTTGCTAAAGTACTGTGTCACTCAATAAAATTGCGTAGGAAATGGATGCATACAAGTAGATATGTTGCTTGCAGTAAGTATTGCTGAGATGTGTTGCTCTTTGTGATCAACTTGCAATATGTTTTGTAAACTGTTCACTAGAGCAGGAGTAGTGATGTGAGGACCAATTTGCTTGTGCTCTTGCTTGATCTGTCAGGACTAGTTGGCTGTCAAGAGTAGTTTGCTTGTTTGCAATTTGTTTGTACTCCTTCTAAAATTCAGTGAGTAGTGAACACTTGTACCCCTTCTAAAATTCAGTGAGTACTAGTGCAAGTGCAAGTACTCCTTCTAAAATTGAGTAAGTAAAGTGCAGTGTTGTATAGTGAGTAACTTTGTGACCCATTTCATCAAGTTGTCCTGAATCTGCTAGGATTAACTCGTGGTAGTTGCTCGTAGCACTAATAGCGACAATATTTGCATGCATGACCCATGGCTGATTCCTACAATCTTTGGATTTGTATATGATTTATGACCGATTGTTGTTTACTTCTTTGGTACTCCCTCTATAAACTAATATAAATTGTATATGATTTATGACCGATTGTTGTTTACTTCTTTGGTACTCCCTCTGTAAACTAATATAAGAGCATTTAGATCACTACACTCTTATATTAGTTTACGGAGGAAGTACTTGATTAGTTAGTTACAGATGCAAATCAATTGGAAAAGCATCAGTTTGTAGTACCAATAGTATGTCTCAAATTGGTAAATTCTCCTCAGGTATTGAGAGGATGAGCTGCCGACTTGTGCCATAAGACAGTAGTTAAGGGATGTGTAGTATGTGTAGTATGTGTAGCTGCCATGAGACAGTAGATGGAGTAGTATGTGTCACACTTGTGCTTAACTCTTATTGTGCTACTCCATCACACTTTCACATTTTGGAGTAGAACAATTTCTTTTCTTCAACTGGAAGCAGAAAATTACATACTCCATCTACATGCAGGTGAACCACTTACATGCAGGTGATTTTTTTATGAAAGGGGATACAGTGTGGTGAAAGAGGATACAGTGAGAATAGAACAAGGTAACTGACCAGTTAGTTTCTGATTGTGAAATATCTTCCCGGTCAGAGATACCCCCAGTTAGTTTTTGATTGCGACGAGGGTAACTGGCCAATATGTTTCTGATTGTGAATTCGTGATATACTCCTAGTACTGTAACCCCTTTGCCCGTAGTACCTGCTCCTTTAACTTTGTGCGCTACTCCATCTACTAGAGCTACAACTAGAGCTACTGTAACTAGTTACTCCTTGCCCTGTCCTTTAAACTGTTGTTACAACTAGAGGATGAATGCCGCTCCTTTAAACTGCTGTTACTACTAGAGATACAACTACATAATGGAGTGGTGTTAAGTTTGAAACTGACAGCCAACTGCTCCAGTTGAATCTTTTTCATGCAGTAGATGATGCAGTGTAACATGATGCAGTAGATGATGAATTCGTTTTGTTCAGTTTGAAACTGACAGCCAACTGATTGAAATTGACAGCCAATTGATGATTTAGTTTCATCTAGTCTTGTATTCATAAAGAGCACTGTTTCATCAGTTTCATCAAGTATTCACATACAAAGCACTGTTTTAGCAGTTTCATCAAGTATTCATACACAGTTCACTGTTCGATCAGTTTCTTCAAGTCTTGTATTCCTACAGGGCACTGTTTGTTTAAATTCTGCGGTATCTTGTGCAGGAGAACCTGAGGCTGAGGAGGAAGATGCGCTGCACTTGACGATCCGGAGGCGGATGAGGAAGACGATGCCGCGGAGGATCCGGTGGCCAAAGATGAAGCTACACTTGAAGATGAATCCATCAATGGCACGAAAGCGCATAGGCCATGAGGAAAAAGAGCTGGCCTGAGGAGTAGCTAGCCCGAGGCGCGGAGGCCGGAAGAGGAGCTGGCGCGGAGGTTGCTGCTCGGAGAAGACGCTCCTCGTCCCGCCAAGAGTTGACGTGCCTGGGGATCTGGGCGAGATGCAGATGAGCATGGTGCTGGGCGAGCTAGAGATCTGGGGAGATGTCAGCTGGGCGAAGGGCTAAATTGTAAATTGACATTGTATTAAGCGCTGCGACACTTTTTCGGGATCGGAGGGAGTATTTTTTTATGGGAGTCACATAGCACCTGAGGTGCATTTCAAAACTTTCTCTTTTTTAGAATAGAATGAGAGATTGCTGACCACCCTCGCCGGGTGGTTATTCAAAACTAATTTTAGGTAGTTACATATATAGGGGTTACTTGTAGGCGCCAACATTAGCCAGTATGTATATATATAGGATCTAGATCCCTTTGTCCTCCGCCACATGGCACTTGTTCCGTCGATGGCGTTTACTCTATGTGTATATAAGAATTATCAAGTGCCACCATTCTCGATCTCAAAGTAACGAGTAGGAGAGTGCTCACAAAAATTGACATCTATTGTGAGAATGGAGTCGCCACGAAAGTTGCGCCCGCTCATCATCATGGCGATGTTACTGCTGCTCGTGATGGCTGCGGGTAAATTCTATTAATCTGCTTTGCCTGAAATTACTTCCACCAAAATAGTCAAATTGTTGAGCGCATGCCTTATTTCCATTTTGTTATGTTGATGTATGAGTTTTCAGAAGGCCATAAAAGTTGTCCAGAGGACTTGTGTGAAGGACCAAGTGGCAAGTTCAAAGGTGCATGTTCGCAGGACGACGAATGCCAAGAAACATGTGGGGAAGAGGGTTTTCATACTGGCTTTTGTAAAGTTGGGCCTTTTAATGGTGCATGTAAATGTTGTAAGCCATGCGTTTTTTAAATTATTTCCCAGTGCTTCACCAAAGAATTGCTTCATGTAAGAATTTACCTATTGAATTTAATAAATTGGAGTCTTGTTTCTTCACTACAACACGCTTGCTTCATGTAAGAATTTACCTATTGAATTTAATAAATTGAAGTCTTGTTTCTTCACTACAACACGTCCGGTTTGCTATTGCTTTGGCCGTGGTAGAAGTCATATTTCATAGCGACGGTCTTGAGGACCGTTGCCAATCTCCCGTCGTAGATTGGAAGTGCGACGTTTTTACGAGACCGGCATGGATCCATGACGAGTTTCGACTGCCTGCCTGGACCTGAGGCCTGCCCGACCCGGTTAGCCGTGAAGAAAAAAAACACCACGACTAGCTGCCGCCGTGTCGGGACAGTGTTGACACGTGTGTTAGGCCAATCATTGCCCTTTCAGGATTGTCAGGTGACATCAACTTTGTCGTTTAGCGTGATATCATGCGAAACGTCGCATGATGGGCTGCTTCCACGAGGCATCTTGAGAAGTTGACACATGTACCAATAGTAGCTCGACATGTGTGTTGTCAGCTACTTGACATCTGGACCATCAGCACCAGAAATAGGCCAACCATAAGACGAGACGTGGGCCAATCATAGGATGGCATGTGGACCAACTATAAGATGACATGTGGATGTCGTTGGCTTGACATGTGGCTGCATAAGGTGTGTACACGTGCGCTGTCGTTGGCTTGACGTGTGGCCGTGTACGGTGTCGACATGTGCGCCGTCGACGCACTACAAAAAACCACTTCCGTGATGATACGTGTTTGTCACAGTAGGTCACGATGTCTATCATGCATGTACATCCATGACGATTTTATGACAGAATCAAGATAGTCATACCTGTGCTGTCGTAGAAGTATTCCATGACAATACTCAAATTATCATCATGGAAGTGTCCACTTCCATGACGATAAATGGGCGTCATGGAAGTGCTTTCGTCAAGGTTAACAGACACGTGGCATCCATCGTAATGGGTTGTCGTTAAGCTATCAGGTCCAGTTTTGGATCCGATCACCCGTTAACAGCCATGACCAATGACAACTTTCCACGTGTAAAATTCTCATTGGCCCTAGGAACCATGTGTCAGCTCCGTGTTGGGACAGATGTCAACTATGCAATGGACAGGAGGCACTTATGATACGTCGACATGTGGCATGACCCAACAGTGGCCCATTCAGGTTAAGAAGGCCGGCCCATTTGACTTGGTCAAAAGTTAATGAGTCGGCCCATGGAAATCCTGTTAATGGCCTGCTCGCATATAGCCCATTTACGACACGTTAACTCACGACCCGTTATGGCCTTTTCAAATTGGGCCCAGCAGCGTCATGTGGGTCGTCCAATATAATTTCAGCCCGTTGTCACTTTTGGCCCATGAATGGACCATGACGTCTTTCGGCCCATATGAGGTCTTTTGTATCTTCGGGCCCTTTAACAGCCCGTGGTGACTCTAGCCCATAATAAACAGTAAATTGCTTTATACCCATTAATGGCCCATGATTCAGTTGGGCCGTTTCTAGCCCGTGTTATCTTTAGGCCTTCTAAGGCCCATATATTCTTGGGCTCATTTTCGGCCCTTGATTACTTATGGTCCATGAGGGAGTCCTGGACTAAGGGGTCCTCAGGCGTCTGGGCTATGTGATATGCGCCGGACTGATGGGCCGTGAAGATACAAGATAGAAGACTTTTTCCCGTGTCCGGATGGGACTCTCCTTTGCATGGATGACAAGCTTGGCGTACGGATCATATGCTTTCCTTTCTCTATAACCGACTCTGTACAACCCTAGATCCCTCCTGTGTCTATATAAACTGGAGGGTTTAGTCCATAGGGTGGATCATAATCATACAGGCTAGACATCTAGGGTTTAGCCATTACGATCTCGAGGTAGATCAACTCTTGTAACCTATATACTCATCATAGTCAATCAAGCGGGAAGTAGGGTATTACCTCCATTAAGAGGGCCCAAACCTGGGTAAACATCGTGTCCCCTGCCTCCTTGTTACCATTGATCCTTAGATGCACAGGTCGGGACCCCCTACCCGAGATCCGTCGGTTTTGACACCGACATTGGCGCTTTCATTGAGAGTTCCACTGTGTCGTCACCAGAAGGCTCGATGGCTCCATCAACCATCCACAACAATTCCGCCCTGAGAGAGACTTTCCTCCTGGCCAAATCTTTGTATTCGGCGGCTTCACACTGCGTGCCAAATCAATTGGTCATCTGGAGCAGATCGACAACTACACCCCTGGTCATCTGATCAGGTTTGGAAACTTAAGCTACGTCGCTGATATCCGGGGAGGCTTGATCTTCCAAGGGTTTGCGGCCTCAACCACGGCTCCGGCCTCAGATTTGGAGCACCTCATCAAGTCCGAAGACGGGAGTTTAGAACCCGCCGGACTCTCCGCAGCCATAGAGCTCAACACGGAAGATGCGGAGGGGATCGTTTCACCGGCCAGCCCGGAGTCACTCCAGGCTCCCTCTATCCCTATCAAGCCGGACTCGCCTCCGTACACCAACTCTAAACTCTCGAGGTCCGTGTTATACGAGCTCGGCTAGGGAACTCCTGTCCCGCCCCGCTCCACGGGTTCTCGCTCCCCTATCTATACCTCGCCCTTAAACGAGGCTCTGGACTTAATCCGATCTCTCGCCATTACAGAAGGATCGCTGCCCAACTATGCCCAGCCCGCACTAGGGGCTGAGAGCAGGGAATTTTACATCCCACCCTCCACCCACTTCATAGCTACTGTCGAGGACTTAACCGACATTCTTGATTACGCCTCCGAAGACATCGACGACATGGACAACGATGCCAAAGAAGAGCAGGGCCAGAACCCGCCGTTTACCGGACGCTGGACGTCCACTTCTTCGTATGCTGTATACATGGTGGACACACCCAAAGAGAATTACGCCGAAGATGGGAAGATTCTAGAAGATCAACCTGCTGAAATACCTACCAAGCGTCGACACCAGCGGCGCCGATCAAAATCGCATCGCGAAGAAGACAACAATACTGGCACCGGAGACAATAACACCCCAAATAACGCCGAAGACCAAGAAGCCCCTGTCGAGCCAACGTCCGAGCAGGATGATTGGGAAGAGGGGCAAGTCAACCCCGATGATCCTATCGGGGATGAGGGCTCGGAGGATAGTAACTACCTACCGACCTCCGAAGAGGATGAGAGCCTGGGCGACGAAGACTTCATCGTACCAGAGGACCCCCTCGAACAAGAGCGCTTCAAGCGCCGACTAATAGCCACAGCAAAAAGCCTGAAAAAGAAGCGGCAGCAACTTCAAGCCGATCAGGATTTACTCAATGACAGATGGACTAATGTCCTGGCAGCCGAGGAATACGGCCTCGAGCGCCCAACTAAAAGTTACCCAAAGCGCAGATTGCTCTCCCAATTCGATGAGGAGGTCCCAGAGCCTATACCGATAGCATGTAATGCAGCTGACGGACCTGACCGGCCACCTCGTGGTCGGGACAGAGCGGCAACTCAAGCCGAACATCAACTTGCGCCCCTCGCCCTGGAGGCAGAGAAACAGCGGCCGCAGGATGCACGCATGACCTGCGATAGGACCTGGACAATAGAGCCGGTCATACCATATCAATCTACGGATAATGAGGGCATGCACCAGCGCGAGAACATGGCCATCAAGCCTGGCGCGATAAACACATCCTCACACGGGCCGAAAACCGCATACGGACTTCATCCGAACTGCGTCGTGACGTCGCCCGATACAGAGGGGCCTGATGACCCACAAGTGTAGGGGATCTATCGTAGTGCTTTCGATAAGTAAGAGTGTCAAACCCAATGAGGAGCAGAAGGAAATGACAAGCGGTTTTCAGTAAGGTATTCTCTGCAAGCACTGAAATTATCGGTAACAGATGGTTTTGTGATAAGATAATTTGTAATGGGTAACAAGCAATGAAAGTAAATAAGGTGCAGCAAGGTGGCCCAATCCTTTTTGTAACAAAAGACAAGCCTAGACATGTTCTTATATAGAGAAAAGCGCTCCCGAGGACACATGGGAATTATTGTTAAGCTAGTTTTCATCATGCTCATATGATTCGCGTTCGTTACTTTGATAATTTGATATGTGGGTGGACCGGTGCTTGGGTACTGCCCTTTCTTGGACAAGCATCCCACTAATGATTAACCAATATTGCAAGCATCGCAACTACAAAAGAAGTATTAAGGTAAACCTAACCATAGCATGAAACATATGGATCCAAATCAGTCCCTTACGAAGCAACTCATAAACTAGGGTTTAAGCTTCTGTCACTCTAGCAACCCATCATCTACTTATTACTTCCCAATGCCTTCCTCTCGGCCCAAACAATGGTGAAGTGTCATGTAGTCGACATTCACATAACACCACTAGAGGAGAGACAACATACATCTCATCAAAATATTGAACGAATTCCAAATTCACTTGACTACTAATAGCAGGACTTCACCCATGTCCTCAGGAACAAATGTAACTACTCACAAAGCATATTCATGTTCATAATTAGAGGGATATTAATATGCATTAAGGATCTGAACATATGATCTTCCACCAAATAAACCAACTAGCATCAACTACAAGGAGTAGTCAACACTACTAGCAACCCACAGGTACCAATCTGAGGTTCTGGTACAAAGATTGGATACAAGAGATGAACTAGGGTTTGAGAGGAGATGGTGCTGGTGAAGATGTTGATGGAGATTGACCCCCTCCCGATGAGAGGATCATTGGTGATGATGTTGGTGATGATTTCCCCCTCCCGGAGGGAAGTTTCCCCGGCAGAACAGCTCCGATGGAGCCCTAGATTGGTTCCGCCAAGGTTCCGCCTCGTGGCGGCGGAGTTTTGTGCCGAAAGCTCGCTTATGATTTTTTCTAGGGTAAAAGACTTCATATAGTAGAAGATGGGCACCGGAGGGCTGCTAGGGGGCCCACGAGGCAGGGGGCGCGCCCAGGGGGGTAGGGCGCGCCCCCACCCTCGTGGCCCGGGTGTGGGCCCCCTCTGGTATTTCTTCCGCTCAGTATTTTTTATTAAATCCAAAAATGACTTTCATGGAGTTTCAGGACTTTTGGAGCTGTGAAGAATAGGTCTCTAATATTTGCTCCTTTTCCAGCCCAGAATCCCAGCTGCCGGCATTCTCCCTCTTTATGTAAACATTGTAAAATAAGAGAGAATAGCCATAAGTATTGTGACATAACGTGTAATAACAGCCTATAATGCAATAAATATCGATATAAAAGCCAAATTGGAGGTCTAGGTGCTAGGAACTTGGAGGGATATACAAGTTGCAGCCAAATTGGCTTCCAATTCAAGCAGGAAAGTAGGGAATACACACACAAAAAAAGATCGATCTACATCGCTCGCTATGGAGGTTCAGGGATGCGGCTTAGTGATGAACCTGGTCGCGGCGTCTCCACCTCCGGGTTGGCCATGTGGCGAGCAGCCCCGACGTAGGCAGGTCGGCACTGTGCTCGCGATGTAGGGAAGAAGACGGGACCTCCGTCGGCACCGACGCCAGACCGTATCTCTGCCGCTGGCAGCATGGCCGAGGACACGGAGACATGGCCCGTGTCGGCGGGCATGGAGGAGAGGGCGAGATTGAGGACGACGGATCCTCGTCTTGCAGTGGACTCCGGTGTGGTTCGCTGTGTTGATGCCGTGACGGAAGAACCAGGACGAGAGCTCAGATCCAATCGCCCGTGAAGACGCCGTGTGATTTGGTTTAGAATAGTATAATCGTGGGTAGTTAGGAAGGCAAGGATAAATAGACTATTTTTTGGTGGGAAACAAAATATTGGCGCAAACTACAGTAAACCAAAATTAGGTGGTGGGAAAGTAATTATTTTTGGATGGAATGTTTAGAATAACAAAATAAATTGGAAATAGAATATTTCAAAGCAATATGAGATGTATATGCTCCTAAAAATAATGTTACTAAAATATGTTTGTCAAAAGTTATTTCTTGTTGAAAAGACCACGAAATCCGAGAATCATGGAGGGGCGATCCGGCGCCTTCCCCTCTAACTTTCTTGCTGTCGATATTTGTATATTTCTTATTTATACATTGTTTCCCGGTTATTTAGTATACATGTATGGTACGTATAAGTAGTTCAATGTGACCAATCCAGGGCATCATATGTTTAGAGGATACCATATTTTGCATTGTTGTTGTCATTGAGTGTCTTCAAGTCCCGACAAATCGTCTCAAGAATATCATCTTCCTTCTGAACTAGATCGGGAGATTCCCGATGAAATCGTCTCACGCCTGTCATCTACCTAAGTACGGCGGTAGGCGGCGTGTGGGAAGCTCGCATCCATGGCCGGTGGAGAGGCTCGAGTTCGCGGGCGAAGGTCGGGAAGAGGGACAGAGGAACTGCTTGGTCAACACCGAGGATGGAGGAAGAGGGCGACGGGAGCCATGGCCGACCAGGAGCGGCGTGCAAGGTCAGAGGGGCGGCTCGCCGGACGGGGCTTGCCGTCCCGCAGAAGTAGGGGATGCGACTGGTGCTAGGGCGTTGTCGCTGGACGACCCGGCTGTAGGTACAAGCAGGTTTGCACTATAATTTCAGAAAATCATTTCAGAAAGTAGCAAAAACTTGGCCAATTTTGAACTATAGCCCACAGAAACCTCATGTGACCCTCACTTTTAAATTACTAGGTTATATTCTTGCCTTGAAACACAAGTGCAGATGGGATGGGTTGATGAGATGGTCGATCTATGTCTGTCTTGATCTCACATTTTGATCTTGAGATGGGGTCATCTAAACATCTTTCATCCTACCGAACAATCCATGGAGAGTTCCTCCGCGGTAGAGTAGGTCCAACATAATCATGTCATTTTTGTTTCAACGAAAACCATAGAGATTAAACTATGTAAATTAATAACCAAACCAATTTCGTTCTGAGATCTTTTGTGTTAGGAACGTGTTGTTACATCATGGATCTACAATTGTGTATCTTTGTTTACTTCCTAGTTGCCATGACAAAATTCAAACTTTGAGAACAAATATTGCTTTGCAATGAAGTTAAATTTAGTCCTAGCATTTCACACACAAAATAAATCTCATCCGGCCAGCAAGAAAATTGTGTGCAAATCTTCTATGTTTCTAAGCTCCCTCAAATAGGGGCGTTGAGAGCGCTCCGGCTATGGTCGTGTGGTGGACCCTGTCCATCAGTCCCAGGAAGCGACAACCCAAGCTGGCTTAGACATGTATTTTGTGTGTCGATCGCACAAGATTTTTCCGTATCTTCGAGTCGTCCATATGTTATGTAGTGCCTCATGATTTGATTGGGTTGGGGCTTTTGATTTTGTGAGTTGCCACCTGGTCACTTTTCCTGCTTTGAAGTAATAATCCTTTATTTGATACTCTCATTCTCCTGCAGTGTAGATTATTGCTCCTGATTAAATTCCGCATCCTTCAGAATAGAAATCTTTCTCTCTGATTTATAGTCGAGATAATTGCATCTACCGTACTCGTAGTCGCTGGCTGGCGAGGTCCAACTTGGTCCTGGTGGTTGCAAAGTGCTTCAATACGGCCCCGACACAAGAACATATGTGCTCAATACGGTCTCCGAGGTTGAAACAACAGTCCTGACTCTACACGCTGCATAGTATCTCGTATTTCTATAGCTAACAGGCCCACTCGTCTGTGGGCCTAGTAATACAAAGAAAAAAGCACGCCGACAAGTAAAAGGAAAAAACACGACGAGGGGATTCGCACGCTTAAGCTTCTGCCCCATCGTTGGGCAAGCAAGCCACCAGGGCGAATCCGTGATATGTTTAATATGGGGATGCATCGTCTATTATATAGATATCCTGTCTTTTAAAAATTCATAAATTTTAAAAATGTTCATGAGTTTTTTCAAAAACATTCATCGCTTCCCACCATGCCAAATCAGTGATATGTTTAATATGGGGATGCATTGTCTATTATATAGATATACTTGTCTTTTAAAATTTTCGTAAATTTATAAAATGTTCATGAGGATTTAAAAAACATTCATCGCTTCCAAAAAAATTCATGATAGAAAAATAAAGTTCGTGTCCACAAAAAATGTCCATGATATTTTTTTCAAAATATTCAAAACATTTTTTCGGAATTTCTTTAAAATATTTAAATTTTATAAAAATGTTTGCCGATTAGAAATAAAATTCGTGAATTTAAAAAATATTCTTCACAAAAAATGTTTCTGATTTTCAAAAGTTGTTCCCCAATTTCAAGGAATGTTCGCCTATGCAAAAAAAACTTGTCGACGAGTTCCAAAATAATTATTAGTCCATCATTATTGGGAATTTTATCAAACTAAGCAAACTTTCTTTTTTACATTGTAAAAGCATTTGAAAATTTCTCATACATTATTTGTAAACTATGCAATTTTTTTACATTGTATAAACATTTTGGAAAATTTCACAAACATTATTTCGAAATGTGTGAGTATTCCGTTAAATGTCACGTTTATATTTAGAATGGGAATAAACAATTTTCTGAACATTGTTGGGAATTTTGTCAAACAATGCAAACCATGTACAGTGTATTCTGGAGTATGACAGTTAGCCCGGGCCCATATATCAGTGGGATATATGAGAAATAAAAGAAAGAAACAGCACGTGGGGGTGTCGAACTTGAAACCTGTGCGCTGGTGAAGCACGTGCTAACCACCAGACAAAGCGTGTATGTGCTATATATCTGGAGATGCACTTCTTATATATTAGTCTTTTTCTATTAGGAATCTATTTAGGTTTTTTTTGGGTGAAAAGAAATCTATTTAAGTTTTTTGAGAAAAGAAGTCCATTTAGTTTTTTTTAGCAACAGAAATTCATTTAGGTATACATAGTCTTTTCTTTCGGGCTGGACAGGCCTGTATTTTTTGTTTTAAAGCTATGGCCCAGTTGTCTTCTGTGTGCTCTAGTTTTTTGTTCGTGCTCATTGTTTTGGCGATCTCCTATTTGGTGCAAGCGGCCTGGTGTGTAACCCCCTGCACTCAGTACGTACAATTTTTTTTGAAATTGCAAATATTTTAAAATTCATGATTTTTTTTCAAAATGGTAAACATTTTTACAAATTGGGGTGAACATTTTTCGAATTTAAAATTTGTTCACCAAATTGAAAAAATGTTCACCATAATTTTGAATTTGCGAACATTTTCTAAATTCCTGAACTTTTTTACAAATTCTTGAATATTTTTTGAATTCACAAACATTTTGAAATTGCCAAGATGTTTTTTTGGAGCTTGTCAACAAGTATTTTTTTACATACGCGAATATTTCTTGGCCATTTCAAATCCAAATGTAATGAGTTAAATATGTATTCCTATCAAGAAAGTGTGTTCTATCCATTTATAAAGTTTTTCCATGGTCTTGGTTAATTAAAATTGGTGCAATTTAAAAATAATTTAATTACCCCTTGGAGCTTGCAAAAAATACAACTTAATATCTATAAATTCGAATAATATATTTTTCCACTGTTTTACTTGTAACTAATACAACGTCACACCGATGTTGCAATATCTTTTCGAATATTATCACGAATAGTTATCCTGTTGAAATACCTAGTCTCTATTGCAACAAAATGGCTGCTTTGCGCAACAGAACTTTTTTGTCGCAATATCGCTACCATATTGCAACGCCGATTTAGTTTGTTGCAATAGCTAGCCACTTTTTTGCAACAATATTTGTAACTAATGCAATGTCATGCCTGTGTTGTAATATCTTTCCGAATATTGCCACGGATAGTTATTCTGTTGAAATACCTAGTCTCTATTACAACAAAATGACTGCCCTCACGCAACGGAATCTGTTTGTCGCAATACCGCTTCCATATTGCAACACCAATACAGTTTGTTGCAATATGATGCCTCTTGCAACAAAGTTAGTATTTATCGTGACCAAACTAAATTATGGCAATATGTGCGACCTATTACCACAATGAGAGAATTTGTGGTAATATTGCGTTTTATTGCAACAAAACGTAGTTGTAGCAATAAATTTTGTTGCAATAGACCGAAATCCTTGTAGTGCATGCATCTTTGAAAGGTAGCAGGTGCATTACATAAACCAAAAGGCATACGTCTATAAGCGAAAGTTGAAGGAAATATGCCCTAGAGGCAATAATAAAGTTATTATTTATTTCCTCATATCATGATAAATGTTTATTATTCATGCTAGAATTGTATTAACCAGAAACATGATACATGTGTGAATACATAGACAAACATAACGTCACTAGTATGCCTCTACTTGACTAGCTCATTAATCAAAGATGATTATGTTTACTAACCATAGGCATGTGTTGTCATTTGATTAATGGGATCACATCATTAGGAGAATGATGTGATTGACATGACCCGGCCATTCCGTTAGCCTAGCACTTGATCGTTTAGTATATTGCTATTGCTTTCTTCATGACTTATACATGTTCCTGAAACTATGAGATTATGCAACTCCCGTTTACCGGAGGAACACTTTGGGTGCTACCAAACGTCACAACATAACTGGGTGATTATAAATGAGTACTACAGGTGTCTCCAAAGGTAGATGTTGGGTTGGTGTATTTCGAGATTAGGTTTTGTCACTCCGATTGTCGGAGAGGTATCTCTGGGCCCTCTCGGTAATGCACATCACTATAAGCCTTGCAAGCAATGTGACCAATGAGTTGGTTACGGGATGATGCATTACATAATGAGTAAAGAGACTTGCCGGTAACGAGATTGAACTAGGTATTGGATACCGACGATCGAATCTCGGGCAAGTAACATACCGGTGACAAAGGGAACAACGTATGTTGTTATGCGGTTTGACCGATAAAGATCTTCGTAGAATATGTAGGAACCAATATGGGCATCCAGGTCCCGCTATTGGTTATTGACCGAGAATAGTTCTAGGTCATGTCTACATAGTTCTCGAACCCGTAGGGTCTGCACGCTTAACGTTACGATGAAAGTTTTATTATGAGTTCATAAGTTTTGATGTACCGAAGTTTGTTCAGAGTCCCGGATGTGATCACGGACATGACGAGGAGTCTCGAAATGGTCGAGACATAAAGATTGATATATTGGAAGCCTATGTTTGGACATCGGAAGTGTTCCGGGTGAAATCGGCATTTTACCGGAGTACTGGGGGTTACCGGAACCCCCCGGGGGTTATTGGGCCTACATGGGCCATAAGGGAGAAGAGGAGAGGAGGCAAGAGGTGGGCCGCGCCCCCTCCCCTTCCTAGTCCGAATAGGACAAGGAGAGGGGGGCGGCGCCCCCCTTCCTTCCCCTCTTCCTCCTCCTTCCCCCTTCTCCTACTCCAACTAGGAAAGAAGGGAGTCCTACTCCCGGTGGGAGTAGGACTCCCCCCTTGGCGCGCCCTCCTTGGCCGGCCGCCTCCTCCCCCCTGGCTCCTTTATATACGGGGGCGGGGGGGGGGGGGGGGCACCCTAGGACACACAAGTTGATCTTCAAGATCGTTCCTTAGCCGTGTGCGGTGCCCCCCTCCACCATATTCCACCTCGGTCATATCGTCGCGGAGTTTAGGCGAAGCCCTGCGCCGATAGAGCATCATCATCGTCACCACGCTGTCGTGCTGACGGAACTCATCCCCGAAGCTTTGCTGGATCGGAGCCCGGGGATCATCATCGAGCTGAACGTGTGCTAAACTCGGAGGTGCCGTACGTTCGGTACTTGGATCGGTCGGATCGTGAAGACGTACGACTACATCAACCGCGTTGTCATAACGCTTCCGCTTACGGTCTACGAGGGTACGTGGACAACACTCTCCCTTCTCATTGCTATGCCATCACCATGATCTTGCGTGTGCATAGGAATTTTTTTGAAATTACAACGTTCCCCAACAAAAGTACCGAAAGGGCAAGTAAAAGTGGTCTTCTCTTAATCCTCTGCCGACACAGGTATTTGAGAGAAACCAGAATAACCATCTAGAAAGAAAAAATGAGTATGTTTGGATAGTCTTTCTAGCATTTGATCAATAAAAGGTAAAGGGCAATGATCATTTTTAGTAGCTTTATTTAATTTGCGGAAATCAATTACCATCCTATAACCTGTAATAATTCTTTGCGGGATCAATTCATCTTTATCATTAGGGACGACAGTAATACCTCCCTTCTTAGGGACACAATGGACAGGACTTACCCACTGACTATCAGCAATGGGATAAATTATACCTGCCTCGAGGAGCTTTAGTATTTCTTTTCTTACCACTTCTTTCATCTTAGGATTTAATCGTCGTTGGTGATCGATAACTGGTTTGGAGTCTTCTTCCAATTTTTTTTTGTGTTGGCATAGAGTGGGACTAATGCCCTTAAGATCATCAAGAGTATATCCAATAGCAGCATGGCACTTCTTCATAGTTTTCAATAATCTTTCCTCTTCCTGCTCCGAAAGGTTAGCACTAATAATAACATGATATATCTTCTTTTCATCAAGATAAGCATATTTAAGAGTATCAGGCAATGGTTTAAGCTCAAACACGAGATCACCCTTGGCTGGTGGAGGATCCCCTAAGATTTCAATAGGCAAGTTGTGTTTCAAAATAGGTCCCTGTTTAAAGAATACTTCATCTATTTCCCTTCTTTCATTCATAAACATATCATTTTCATGGTCTAGCAAATATAGTTCTAAAGGATCATTAGGAGGCATGGCAATAGAAGCAAGACCAATAATTTCATCCTTACTAGGCAATTCTTTATCATGGGGTTGTCTATGAAATTTAGCAAAATTTAACTCATGAGACATACTCCCAACCAAATAGTAACCAAATCCTTTTCGCAATCTATCTTAGCATTAACAATATTCAAGAAGGGTCTAACAAATATAATGGGACAAAAGTCGTCTTGTGGGGAACCAAGAACAAGAAAATCAGCAGGATATTTAACTTCCCCACACAAGACTTCAACATCTCTAACAATCCCAATTGGTGAAATAGTATCTCTATTGGCAAACTTAATTGTAACATCAATTTCTTCTATCTCAGCAGGTGCAATATCATGCATAATTTCTTCATATAAGGAATAAGGTATTGTACTAGCACTAGCACCCATATCACTTAAGCTATGATAACAATGATCTCCTAGTCTTGGTTAATTAAAATTGGTGCAATTTAAAAAAATTTAATTACTCCTTGGAGCTTGCAAAAAATACAACTTAATATCTATAAATTCGAATAATATATTTTCCACTATTTTACTTGTAACTAATACAATGTCACACCGATGTTGCAATATCTTTTCGAATATTATCACGAATAGTTATCCTGTTGAAATACCTAGTCTCTATTGCAACAAAATGGCTGCTTTGCGCAACCGAACTTTTTTTTTGCAATATCGCTACCATATTGCAACGCCGATTTAGTTTGTTGCAATAGCTAGCCACTTTTTTGCAACAATATTTGTAACTAATGCAATGTCATGCCTGTGTTGCAATATCTTTCCCAATATTGCCACGGATAGTTATTCTATTGAAGTACCTAATCTCTATTACAACAAAATGACTGCCCTCACGCAACGGAATCTGTTTGTCGCAATACCACTTCCATATTGCAACACCAATACAGTTTGTTGCAATATGAGGCCTCTATTACAACAAAGTTAGTATTTATCGTGACCAAACTAATTATGGCAATATGTGCGACCTATTACCACAATGGGAGAATTTGTGGTAATATTGCGTTTTATTGCAACAAAACATAGTTGTAGCAATAAATTTTGTTGCAATAGACCGGAATCCTTGCAGTGCATGCATCTTTGAAAGGTAGCAGGTGCATTACGTAAACCAAAAGGCATACGTCTATAAGCGAAAGTATCGAAAGGGCAAGTAAAAGTGGTCTTCTCTTGATCCTCTGCTGACACAGGTATTTGAGAGAAACCAGAATAACCATCTAGAAAGCAAAAATGAGTATGTTTGGATAGTCTTTCTAGCATTTGATCAATAAAAGGTAAAGGGAAATGATCATTTTTAGTAGCTTTATTTAATTTGCGGAAATCAATTACCATCCTATAACCTGTAATAATTCTTTGCGGGATCAATTCATCTTTATCATTTGGGACGACAGTAATACCTCCCTTCTTAGGGACACAATGGACAGGACTTACCCACTGACTATCAGCAACGGGATAAATTATACCTGCCTCGAGGAGCTTTAGTATTTCTTTTCTTACCACTTCTTTCATCTTAGGATTTAATCGTCGTTGGTGATCGATAACTGGTTTGGCGTCTTCTTCCAATTTTATTTTGTGTTGGCATAGAGTGGGACTAATGCCCTTAAGATCATCAAGAGTATATCCAATAGCAGCACAACGCTTCTTCAGAGTTTTCAATAATCTTTCCTCTTCCTGCTCCGAAAGGTTAGCACTAATAATAACAGGATGTATCTTCTTTTCATCAAGATAAGCATATTTAAGAGTATCAGGCAATGGTTTAAGCTCAAACACGAGATCACCCTTGGCTGGTGGAGGATCCCCTAAGATTTCAACAGGCAAGTTGGGTTTCAAAATAGGTCCCTGTTTAAAGAATACTTCATCTATTTCCCTTCTTTCATTCATAAACATATCATTTTCATGGTCTAGACAATATAGTTCTAAAGGATCATTAGGAGGCACGGCAATAGAAGCAAGACCAATAATTTCATCCTTACTAGGCAATTCTTTATCATGGGGTTGTCTATGAAATTTAGCAAAATTTAACTCATGAGACAGACTCCCAACCCAATAGTAACCAAATCCTTTTCGCAACCTATCTTAGCATTAACAATATTCAAGAAGGGTCTAACAAATATAATGGGACAAAAGTCGTCTTGTGGGGAACCAAGAACAAGAAAATCAGCAGGATATTTAACTTCCCCACACAAGACTTCAACATCTCTAACAATCCCAATTGGTGAAATAGTATCTCTATTGGCAAACTTGATTGTAACATCAATTTCTTCTATCTCAGCAGGTGCAATATCATGCATAATTTCTTCATATAAGGAATAAGGTATTGTACTAGCACTAGCACCCATATCACATAAGCAATGATAACAATGATATCCTATTTTAACAGAAATAACAGACATGCCTACAACAGGTCTATGTTTCTTAGCATAGGGTCTAGCAATTCTAGCAGCTGCATCACAGAAATAAATAACATGCCCATGAATATTATCAGCCAAGAGATCTTTAGCCATAGCAATACTAGGTTCAACTTTAATTTGCTCAGGAGGTGTATATGTTCTAGTATTACTCTTACGAACCACAGTTGAAGCTTAGCATGATCCTTTATTCTAACAGGGAAAGGTGGTTTCTCAACATAAGTAGTAGGAACAATAGGATCATTATAAGTGATAGTTTTTTCTTCAACTGTAATAGGTGCAACTACTTTTACTTTAGTGGGAGGATTATGTTTAAACCACTTATCCTTAGGGAGATCAACATGAGTAGCAAATGATTCACAGAAAGAAGCTACTATCTCAGAGTCAAGTCCATATTTAGTGCTAAATCCACGAAAAGCATCGGTGTCCATAAAAGATTTAACACAATCAAACTTAGGTGTCATACCTGACTCCTTGCCTTCGTTGGAATCCCAATCTTCAGAGTTGCGTTTAATTCTTTCCAATAAATCCCATTTGAATTCAATAGTCTTCATCATAAAAGACCCAGCACAAGAAGTATCGAGCATGGAGCGATTGTTGAGAGAAAGCCGAGCATAAATTTTTTGAATAATAATTTCTCCTAAGAGCTCATGATTGGGGCATGAATATAACATTGACTTAAGCCTCCCCCAATCTTGAGCGATGCTTTCTCCTTCACGAGGCCAAAAATTATATATATAATTATGATCACGATGAACAAGATGCATAGGATAAAACTTCTGGTGAAATTCCAATTTCAATCGTTTGTAGTCCCATGATCCCATATCATCACATAGCCTATACCATGTCAATGCATCTCTCTTCAAAGATAAAGGGAAGACCTTCTTCTTGATAACATCGTCGGGCATACCTGCAAGGTTAAATAATCCACAAACTTTATCCACAGAGATTAGGTGTAAATCGGGATGTAATGTTCCATCTCCTGCAAAGGGATTAGCTAGCAGTTTCTCTACCATACCCGAAGGAATTTCAAAGTAAACATTTTCAGTAGGTTCAGTAGGTTGAGGAGCAACTCTTTGCTCTACTGGTCGGGGTGAAGATACCCCGAACAAGCCCCTCAAAGGATTATGTTCCATAGTAACAAGTGACAGTAAATTTCAGCACACTATATAAATTTTTCCTTACCAAGTTCCACTTACCAAAGGCGCTTCACTCCCCGGCAACGGCGCCAGAAAAGAGTCTTGATGACCCACAAGTTTAGGGGATCTATCATAGTCCTTTCGATAAGTAAGAGTATCGAACCCAACGAGGAGCAGAAGGAAATGACCCACAAGTTTAGGGGATCTATCGTAGTCCTTTTCAGTAAGGTATTCTCTGCAAGCACTGAAATTATCAGTAACAGATAGTTTTGTGATAAGATAATTTGTAACCGGTAACAAGCAATGAAAGTAAATAAGGTACCGCAAGGTGGCCCAATCCTTTTTGTAGCGAAGGACAAGCCTGGACAAGTTCTTATATAGAGAAAAGCACTCCCGAGGACACATGGAATTATCGTCAAGCTAGTTTTCATCACGCTCATATGATTCCCGTTCGTTACTTTGATAATTTGGTATGTGGGTGGACCGGTGCTTGGGTACTGCCCTTTCTTGGACAAGCATCCCACTTATGATTAACCCCTATTGCAAGCATCCGCAACTACAAAAGAAGTATTAAGGTAAACCTAACCATCGCATGAAACATATGGATCCAAATCAGCCCCTTACGAAGCAACTCATAAACTAGGGTTTAAGCTTCTGTCACTCTAGCAACCCATCATCTACTTATTACTTCCCAATGCCTTTATCTAGGCCCAAACAATGGTGAAGTGTCATGTAGTTGATGTTCACATAACACTACTAGAGGAGAGACAACATGCATCTCATCAAAATATCGAACGAATACCAAATTCACATGACTACTAATAGCAAGACTTCACCCATGTCCTCAGGAACAAACATAACTACTCACAAAGCATATTCATGTTCATAATCAGAGGGGTATTAATATGCATTAAGGATCTAAAAATATGATCTTCCACCAAATAAACCAACTAGCATCAACTATAAGGAGTAATCAACACTACTAGCAACCCACAGGTACCAATCTGAGGTTTTGGTACAAAGATTGGATACAAGAGATGAACTGGTGCTGGTGAAGATGTTGATGGAGATTGACCCCCTCCCGATGAGAGGATCATTGGTGATGACGCTGGTGATGATTTCCCCCTCCCAGAGGGAAGTTTCCCCGGCAGAACAGCTCCGCCGGAGCCTTAGATTGGTTTTGCCAAGGTTCCGCCTCGTGGCGGCAGAGTTTCGTCCCGAAAGCTTGCTTATGATTTTTTCCAGGGTAAAATACTTCATATAGCAGAAGATGGGCATCGGAGGGCTGCCAGGGGGACCACGAGGCAGGGGGGCACGCCCAGGGGGTAGGGGCGCCCCCACCCTCGTGGCTAGGGTGTGGGCCCCCTCTGGTATTTCTTCCGCTCAGTATTTTTTATTAAATCCAAATATGACTTTCATGGTATTTCAAGACTTTTGGAGCTGTGCAGAATAGGTCTCTAATATTTGCTCCATTTCCAGCCCAGAATCCCAGCTGCCGGCATTCTCCCTCTTTAGGTAAACCTTGTAAAATAAGAGAGAATAGCCATAAGTATTGTGACATAACGTGTAATAACAGCCCATAATGCAATAAATATCGATATAAAAGCATGATGCAAAATGGACGTATCAGGGCCGCACACCCTCTATGCTTCACCGATGAAGTAATGGAGGACCAGTTCCCAGAAGGGTTCAAACCCGTAAATATTGAATCATACGATGGCACCACAGATCCCGTAGTATGGATTGAAGACTTTCTTCTCCATATCCACATGGCCCGCGGTGATGAACTCCAAGCCATCAAGTACCTCCCCCTAAAACTTAAGGGACCAGCACGACATTGGTTGAATACCCTCCTAGAAAATTCTATTGGAAGCTGGGAAGACTTGGAGGACGCCTTTAGAGACAACTTCCAAGGTACCTATGTTCGGCCCCTAGATGCCGATGACATTAGTCACATAATTCGGCAACCCGGTGAATCAGCCCGGAAGCTCTGGACCAGGATCTTAATTAAAAAGACCTAGATTGTGGATTGTCCGGACGCCGGAGCCCTCGCGGCCTTCAAACACTGCGTCCGAGACGAGTGGCTCGCTCGACACCTCGGCCAAGAGAAACCGAAGTCCATGGCAGCCCTCACCGCACTTATGACCCGCTTTTGCGCGAGAGAAGATAGCTGACTAGCGCATAGAAGCTATAGCACCAGTGACCCAGGCAACTCTGAAGCCAGGGACAGCAATGGTAAGCCACAACGCAACAAGCATAAGCGCCGAAACAATATCGAAGACATGGCGGCGAACGCCGGATTCAGTGGCTCAAAATCCGGTCAGTGGAAGAAGCCATTCAAAGGAAATAAAGATGGTCCATCTAGCTTGGACAGAATACTTAACTGGCCTTGCCAGATTCATGGCACCCCCGACAAACCTACCAATCACACCAATAGAAACTATTGGGTGTTTAAACAGGCCGGCAAGCTCAACGCTGAACACAAGGGGAAGAGGCCGCCCAGCGAGGACGAGATGAAGAACCTCGCTCACCAAACACAGGGGGCAGAAGCAATTTCCCCCCAAGGTCAAAATGGTGAATATGATCTATGCCACACACATCCCCAAACGGGAGCGCAAGTGCGCATTAAGGGACGTCTACGCCGTAGAGCTGGTCGCCCCAAAATTCAACCCATGGTCGGCTTGCCCGATCACCTTCGATCGAAAGGACCACCTGACCAGTATCCTTCATGGAGGGTCGACAGCTTTGGTCCTCTATCCAATCATCGACAGATTCCATCTCACGCGAGTCCTCATGGATGGCGGCAGCAGCCTTAACCTGGTCTATCAGGACACTGTCCATAAAATGAGTATTGATCTGTCCAGAATCAAGCCCACAAAAACTACATTTAAAGGAGTAATACCTGGCGTAGAGGCCCGCTGCTCGAGCCCAATAACGTTGGAAGTTGTCTTCGGCTTGCTCGACAACTTCCGCAGTGAAGACTTGATCTTCGATATCGTACCCTTCCGAAGTTCCTATCACGCACTGCTTGGACGGACCACTTTTGCTTGATTCAACGCGGTACCGCATTATGCTTATTTAAAGCTCAAGATGCCCGGTCCACGTGGTGTTATAACAGTCAATGGAAACACGGAACGCTCCCTCCGCACAGAGGAGCACACTGTAGCTCTGGCAGCCAAAGTACAGAGCGGCCCACTTAAGCCGCACACCTCATCGGTCATCAAGTTGCCGAACTTTGTTAAAAGAGTCCGGTCAGTCCCGCAAGCTAGTGGCTCGGTACATCCAGATCTAGACTAGCAGTTCCGCCTCCGTCGATCGCCACAAACACCTACGGAATTCGTACTGCGCATGCATCATTACGCACTCAAAATGCCTTGGGCATTGGCGGAGGCACAATACGGGAAGGTCTATAGTACGGCTCGACCCTATATGATCTTCCACCTTTTTTTTCTTTGCTTATCTTTTTACCGCAGGTGCATTCGATCCCGTGTATCCTACGGACTTACAAGGACTCATTCTGAGCCCGGTTCCATACGGCAAACAGAAGACCATTTCCTTTAAGAAACCCCTCTCTACAAGACGAAAGCGGTGTAGACGTGCGGCAGGGCATCCAAAGAACTCTTCGGACCAAACCTTATTTAAAAGGACCTGTACTGAGTTTTCTCCTTGATATTAGACCCCCAGCATGTAAAATGATTTTGGTGCTTAGTACCCTTTGTAAGATCACATCTTGACATATCAATCAGATTCCAGCAGTGACAATCTTTTCGGTATCAACTTTATTTATAAAACTGTAGTCCATCTCTCCAGTTGTCATACATACCTCAATGCCCATTGCCAGGGGCTCTATACGGCCAGTTATGAGCCGTGAAATGAAAGCCCGAATAGCTTTGTAGCACACTTCAGCGTCCCGAGCTTGGCAGTATATGCATCGGCTCCGAATCATGTCTTTGGTCAATAGTTGGGTTGCCCGGCTCCTGTGTTTACTACCTTACGTTCTGTTTGTTTGGCTAGGGTAGTAAAGGGAGAACTACTGCGATTGTGTTTCTGGTTCATCCGGTCAAGCACCTCAGTAGAGAAAGCCGAAAACTAACTGTCATGATGCGGCGAGAGCTGGTCAACCGTTCAGTGACTTACTAAATCTTTAATGATTTTTCCGTTTTAAAATGAAGGACTGTTTTTTCCAGTCATACACGTAACGCATCCGCATTTGGATAGTCACATACGTACCAGGGGCTATTTTGGCCCCATCGTCAAACTCCTATGGCTAAGTGAGAGCGATAAAGCCGTATAGTCCGATTGCCTGGTTCGACGCACTAACACCTCCGTCATGGACCAAGACATTGGGTCAAGAGTGTTAATGTGCCATTCAGAACACCCCTGTAGCATCTATGTGGGGGTCGAAGCCGATGACTGGAAAATTCTCAGGCATTCAGAAAATGACCGCACAGGAGGGAAGCAATTTTAGATAATGTGCAAATATATTACAAAACCTAAATATCTATAATACACACGATTGGGTCATTCGGATACACTAATTCAAATATGACATCCTTTGAGCATTGACCCTCTATCAAACGAGCACCTTCTAGGACGTCGTTTAAATAACGTTCCGGTGCGCGGTGGTTGTGGTGGTCTTTGCCTTCGGGAGGACCCTCCACCGTGAAAACGGCGGCCTTCATCTTGGCCTAGTGCACCTTGACACGGGCGAAAGCCCTCTCTGCACCTTCTATGCACACCGACTGTTTGATGGCTTCAATGCGGGGCACGACATCGACAAGTCGCCGCACTAGACCAAAATAAGAGCTCGGAAAGGATTTAGCCGGCCACAGCCGGAGTATAACCTCCTTCATGGCCACTCCGGACATCTTGTGCAGCTCGGCCCACTGCGCCATCTGGTCGTTCAGCAGCGTCGAATGCTCTTGCGTCGCATATTGTGACCAGCACAGCTTCTCCGTCGCATGCCCCTCCAGGGCCCGGTAGAATTGCGCTGCGTTGGTGATGCTCTTCGGTAGATCCGCAAAGGAGTCTGGAGAACTCCATAGCCGATTAAGTAAGGCATACATTTGATCACCAAACTTAGACTGTAAAAGAAAGGGCTTACCAGCCGCTATCTGTCTGGCCTGTCGGAGCTCCTCGCGGGCCGCGCGGGATTCAGACCTCGCCTCTTGGGCGTCCTGAAGGTCTTTGGAGAGTTCAACTGCTTTCTCTTTATTCCCCTCCTTGAGGAGCTCGCACTTGTGAGTTGCGTCCTTGAGCTCTTGCTCAATCTTGGATAGTGCTCCTCGTGCTGGCGCCGGGTGGCATGTTTATCCTTCAAATCAGCAGCCGCTTTCTCAGCGGCCGCATTGCTCACCCTTGCCTGCTCCTTTGCACGAGCAAGGTCACCCCTAAGGGTCTCAACCTCAGTAGCGCCATCTATAATTATGCATGTAGCAGCGCATGAGCTTCACTAAAGCATTCACAAACTAATTCAATGGAATATGGAGCACTCGAAGCATACCTTGCGCTTCGTCAAGCTGCTTGTTAATCCGGATATTATCCTCATCGACCAGCTGCAGTTTCCACTTCAGTTCGGAAACTTCGGCGGCCTAAGCGGTCGCCGCTAACAGAGAAGCCTGATGCTTATCAAAAAGGCTAAATATGTTATTTACTGCGGGTACCTATAGAACCTCTGTTCGCCCTCCTTCGTTGTCCAAACAAAGTCTCAGGGGCTACTCTCTATATATGGACGGATTTTTATGGAAAGCGGCTAAAAGACATTACATTGCATACCTCGAAGCCTGTTAGTAGGCTCGTGAAGGCTTCATCTAGTCCGCTCTTAGTGCACTGAACTTTTTCAACCACCGTACCCATTAAGGTATGGTGCTCCTCCAAGACGGAAGCACCTTGCAGTGCATCCATCAGCTTGTTCAACGCCTCTGTATTGGTAGAGGTCACCGTCCCTCCTCCTGTAGAGGGGGATGCCGATCCGATTCTAAGACTGTGTGGGTCTCCGGAACGGTATCCGGCTGAGGGTCCGATGACCCAGGACCCCCATGGCCGGTCTCCATAGGGGTTGCACCCCCCATGTCCTTGGCAGCCTTCGGTGCCGCATTGGTCATCCCCAACACTTCTTCGGAGCCCGAAGAAACCCTTTGGGACGACACCTCGGGATCGTACACCCTATGAGGTGAGGAAGCCCGTGGAGGTGTCTTGCTCTCCATCTTGTCCGGCGAATGATCCCCCGATGACGATGATCCTTGAGGAATGTCACGGGCCGGACTGTGATATGAAATTTGATATTATTCTCATAATCTATAAAGAGGATTAGGTGTGAACAAGGCATCTAAAAGTACTCACGATTTGGCAAGGGGCTTGGTGCGGGAGAGGTGCTTGGGAACGGCTTCGGTGCCCGAATCCGAGTCATCGGAGAGGGATACCCTTCCCCTCTTGGAAGCCCCTTCCTCCGGATCTACGGAGGTCGCTCTATTTTTCCCCTTGGGAGGAGGGTTCTCTACCTCCTCCTCCTCCTCCTCCTCCTCTTCGACCTCCTCCTCGTCCTTGTCTTCGTCTTCCTCGCCAGAGGAAGGAGCTTCGGTTCCTCTGGACACGGCGCCCGAAGTCTCTTCGGGATGGAGGTCGCCTTGGGCCTCCTTGGTCTTCTTCTTCTTGTTCTTGTCTTTCTTTGCCGGCGCCTGATAGGGCGCCAGGACTAGCATCTTCATTAACAGAGGATCTGCTGGGTTTTCGGGGAGCGGGGCCGGACACTTGATCCGCTCGGCCTTCTTTAGCCAGTCCTGTTCAGAAGATGGAATTTTCAGGAGCCCTCCCTAAGTTTGACAAGCTAAGTAGTGTTCGGCAATATAATACTTACTAGGGATGCCAGATTGCTGCAGTCGAGGCCAGTGTCGTCGGACGTCCGTGGCCATGTCTTCTGCTTCTTAAAAAGCAGCTTCCAGATCTTTTTGTGCGCCGTGCCATAGAAGTGCTGCAGAGTCCATGTCCCATTCGGATTGAACTCCCACATTTTGAGAGGCCGTCATTGGCAAGGGAGCATTCGGTGGATGAGCATCACCTGAATCACATTAGCAAGAGTGATGTCCTTGTTTTTCATGCTCTTGACACGCTTCTGCAGCGCTGACACGTTGTCCGGGGACCCCCAATCTAGGCCCTTGTTGGTCCAAGATGCGAGCCGCAACAGAGGTCCAGATCTGAGGGCAGGAGCAGGGGCCCACTTGGTGCCGCAGGGTTCGGTGATATAGAACCACTCCTGCTGCCACACCTTGACGGTGTCTACAAATCTTCTTTTGGGCCAGGTAACTTTGTTGAGCTTGCTCACCATGGCGCCGCCACACTCGGCGTGTTGGCCTTCAACCACCTTCGGCTTCACATTGAAAACCTTGAGCCATAAGCCAAAGTGTGGAGGGACACGGAAAAATGCTTCGCACACGACGATAAACGCCGAGATGTGGAGGAAGTAATACGGGGCCAGACTGTGGAAATCCAGCCCGTAGTAGTACATGATACCTCAGATGAAGGGGTGAATAGCGAATCCGAGTCCTCAGAGGAAGTGAGGGATAAATACCACACTTTCACCGGGCTCTGGGGTGGGGATGATCTGCCCCGGAGTTGGGAGCCTGTGCTTGATCTCCCTGTCAGGTACCTCGCTTCCTGCAGGTCCTGGATGTTCTTCTTCGTTGTGGAGGAGGTCATCAACTTGCCTTGAAAGCCAGATCCAGCCATGGTTGGAGAGGTAAGGGCGGAAGGAAAGTTTGGAACTTGGGCGCTGGAGCTCGGAGTATTGAAAGGCAGAGCAAGAAGAAGGCGTGGGATGAACAGAGGGGTCTTTGTCCTCTTATAGAGGCAGCGAATATCAAGCGCCCCCTCATATGCCTTAAATCTTGCCTATTCCCAAGGGGACGTGTGAACGGCATGGTTGGATTACCCAAAACCCCTATTGATGAGAATCCCGTGATAAGGGGACCCGATCTATGCTTTGACAAGACGTGTCATTGGCCGTGCCTCGAAATATGAAACGTGGCTGTAAAACGGTTTAGAATAATAATAAGGCCAGAACATAATGTCTCGCCAAAAATGTAGCCTATGGACATGGCTTATTTTAAGTATTGTTACAGCTTAGGGTTGTACATGCGGAACAGGTTCGAATACAGCTCTGGTATGCGGAATGATGCGTTGTGTCTTTGGAAAAGGAACCCGCCTTGCAATGCCGAAGACAATCTGCGCACTGGATACATCATCATTGAAGCCTAGTTCAGGGGCTATTGAGGGAGTCCTGGACTAAGGGGTCCTCGGGCATCCGGGCTATGTGATATGGGCCAGACTGATGGGCCGTAAAGATATAAGATAAAAGACTTTTTTCCGTTGAGGGAGTCCTGGATTAGGGGGTATCCGGATAGCCGGACAATATACTCTGGCCGGACTGTTGGACCGTGAAGATACAAGACTCAAGACTTCGTCCCGTGTCCGGATGGGACTCTCCTTTGCGTGGAAGACAAGCTTGGCGATCTGGATGTTAGATCTCCTTCTTTGTAACCGACTCTGTATAACCCTAGCCCCCTCCGATGTCTATATAAACCGGAGGGTTTAGTCCGTAGAAAAAGAACAATCATAATCATCATAGGCTAGCTTCTAGGGTTTAGCCTCTATGATCTCGTGGTAGATCTACTTGTGTAATACTCATATCATCAAGATCAATCAAGCAGGAAGTAGGGTTTTACCTCCATCGAGAGGGCCCGAACCTGGGTAAAACATCGTGTCCCCTGCCTCCTGTTACCATTAGCCTTAGACGCACAGATCGGGACCCCCTACCCGAGATCCGCCGGTTTTGACACTGACATTGGTGCTTTCATTGAGAGTTCCTCTGTGTCGTCGCTGCAAGGCTCGATGGCTCCTTCAATCATCAACAATGACGCGGTCTAGGGTGAGACTTTTCTCCCCGGACAGATCTTTGTGTTCGGCGGCTTCGTACTGCGGGCCAATTCGCTTGGCCATCTGGAGCAGATCGACAGCTACGCCCCTGGCCATCAGGTCAGGTTCGGGAACTTGAACTATACGGCCGATATCCGCAGAGACTTGATCTTCGACGGATTCGGGCCTACGCCAGGAGCGCTGAATAGTCACGACGAGCACGGCCTAGACCTGCCGTCAGACAATACTCGGGATATCGCACCTGCAAGAGCTCCGGACCTAAATCCGGGGCAGATTGTGTTGTCCGAGGACGGTTGGATGGACCCCGCCCCGGAGGCCGCATACTCATCGGCGGTAGAGCCGGACACGGACTCCAACCCCCATGGAAGTCTATGTCACTGGACCCCCGGACTTGTGTCCGGCTGTAGGTTCCAGACCACGCGCCCCCGAGCCCGCCGACTCTGGTTGGGCTCCGGTAATGGAGTTCACCGCTGCAGATATCTTCCAGCATTCGCCCTTTGGCGACATGCTGAATTCATTAAAGTCTTTCTCTTTGTCAGGAGACTCTTGGCCGAACTATGTCCGGCTCGAGTCGGAAGCAGGCGACGAGGAAATTTGTTACCCACCCACCACCCACTTCATTGCCACTGTCGATGATTTGATCGACGTGCTTGACTTCGACTCTGAAGACATCGACGGTGTGGACGACGATGCAGGAGAAGAACAGGAACCACCGCCCACGGGGCGCTGGACAGCCACCTCCTCATATGATATATATATGATGGACACTCCCAAAGAAACCAATGGCGATGAGGCAATGGAGGATAACCCCTCAAGGCAGAAATCAAAGCATGGGCGTCATTGGCGCCGCTCCAAGCCCTGCCACAGCAATACCGGCACAAGTAACGAAAATAATCCGGATGGTGCCGAAGATGAATACAATGTCGATCAGCCTGCCTTCAAGTAGGCCAAACAGGAAGATGGGCAGGTCAGCCCAGACGAACAGGCGACGGACGGATACCTGGAGGAGGACAACTACATGCCCCCCTCCGAAGACGAGGTGAGCCTCGGCGACGATGAATTCGGCGTGCCTGAGGATCTCGTAGAACAGGAGCGCTTCAAGCGCCGGCTTATGGCCTCCACGAGAAGCCTGAAAAAGAAGTAGCAACAGCTCCAAGCTGATCAATATGTTCTCACAGATAGATGGACTGAAGTCCTGGCAGCCGAGGAATATGGACTCAAGCGCCACACCAAAGGTTACCCAAAGCACAAGTTGCTACCTCAACTCAAAGAGGAGCCTATACTACCAGCACAGGACGAGGCTGACCGGCCACCTCATGGCCGGGATAAAACGGCATATCAGCCCGAATACCAGTCCGCACCCCCACGCCAATACACTACGGCCCGGGGCAATAGGCAGGACATGCGAGACATACTGGAAAACAAGGCAGGACAGCCAAGATCGTTCTACGGACCGCGGGGGCGCGCCCCAACACGTGACGATGATCGTCATGCCGGGTACACTATCAGCAAGTCCAGTCGGGCCGAACATAGCCGACCAGACTTATTCGAACTACGTAGCAACATAGCCCGACATAGAGGCGCCGCACACCCCCTCTACTTCACAAACGAAGTAATGGATCACGAATTCCCAAAAGGGTTTAAACCCGTAAACATCGAATCATATGATGGCACAATAGACCCCGCAGTATGGATTGAAGATTTCCTTCTCCACATTCACATGGCCCGCGGTGACGATCTACACGCCATCAAGTATCTTCCCCTTAAACTCAAACGACCAGCCCGACACTGACTGAATAGCCTGCCGGCAAATTCCATCGGCAGTTGGGAAAACCTGGAGGACGCGTTCCTCGACAACTTCCAAGGCACCTACGTGCGACCACCGGATGCTGACGACTTGAGTCACATTAATTACTCAACAGCCCGGAGAGTCAGCCAGGAAATACTGGACTCGGTTCCTAACTAAAAAGAACCAAATTGTCGACTGTCCGGACGCCGAAGCCTTGGCGGCCTTCAAGCATAATATCCGCGACGAGTGGCTCGCTCGACACCTCATCCAAGAAAAACCGAAGTCCATGGCGGCCCTCACGACACTCATGACCCGCTTCTACGTGGGCGAGGACAGCTGGTTGGCTCGTAGTAGCACCACGCCTAGATCCTCCGGCACTTCAGATGTCCGCAATAGTAACAACAAGCCATGGCGCAATAGACACAAGCGTCGGAACAATGGCGACAACACCGAAGACACGACAGTCAACGCCGGATTCAGTGGCTCAAAATCCGGTCAGCGGAAAAAGCCGTTCAAAATAAACAATCAGGGATCATCCAGTCTGGACTACATACTTGATTGCTCTGCCAAATTCACGGCACCCCTGATAAGCCAGCCAACCACACTAACAGAGATTGTTGGGTGTTCAAACAGGCCGGCAAAATAAATGCCGAAAACAAGGACAAGGGGCTGCACAACGACCATGATGAGGAGCCCCGGCGTCCGAACACGGGGGGCAGAAGAAATTTCCTTCGCAGGTGAAAATGGTAAATATCATCTATGCCACCCACATTCCCAAATGGGAACGAAAGCGAGCACTAAGGGATGTCTATCCGATGGAGCCAGTCGCCCCAAAGTTCAACCCATGGTCAGCCTGTCCGATCACTTTTGATCGTAGGGATCACCCTACCAGCATCCGTCACAACGGTTCAGCCGCATTGGTCCTTGACCCAATCATCGACGGATTCCACCTCACGTGAGTCCTTATGGACGGTGGCAGTAGCCTGAACCTGCTTTATCAGGACACAGTGTGCAAAATGGGCATCGATCCTTCAAGGATCAGGCCCACCAAAACCACCTTCAAATGTGTAATTCCAGGAGTAGAGGCCCGTTGTACGGGCTCCATAACACTGGAAGTGGTCTTCGGATCCCCAGATAACTTCTGAAGTGAGGAGTTAATCTTCGATATCGTCCCTTTCCATAGTGGCTATCATGCACTGCTTGGACGAACCGCATTCGCTCGATTCAATGCGGTACCACACTAAGCATACCTCAAGCTCAAGATGCCAGGACCTCGCGGGGTTATAACAGTCAATGGAAACACAGACCGCTCTGTCCATACAGAAGAGCACACTGTGGCCCTCGCGGCAGAAGCACAAAGCAGCCTCCTCCGGCAAACCACCAATCCGACGACAACAACCCCGAACACCGTCAAGCGAGTCCGGAGTACCCTACAAAAGGATCGCCAGGCACGCCAAGAGCGCGACTAGCAGTCCGGCCTCCGCCCTATCCCCATTCAGGTAGCATTTATGCCACGCGTACACAATTACACACTCAAAATACCATGGGCATAGGCGGAGGCGCGACGGTGACGCGGTCCACAGTGCGGTTCAACCGCCGCATACTTTAAATAACCTTCTTTCTTTTTTAGGACCCTACTTTCAGGCAGCCCCCTCAGAGAACCAGATTATCGGGCCTATCACAGGAGCGAAAACCAAGGAGGCAAAAGGCTTTGTGCACACAGGGAATATCCAGGTGGTATCTGTCAATGATCGTTATACCTGTTTTATATACTCACATGCGGCCCGCCCTTGGATAGGACATGTCAAATAGTCCTATTTGCTTCTGCTCAACGCATTAATTGTACACATACGCTTGGACGTATTATTTGTCAATGGGAAATAATATATAGCATCATCTTATTATTCCTATCTTCACATTTTCCCTAAAAATGTTTATTTAATATTGAATCCGTACACTTTGATACGATCAGTTTGCCAGGGGCTTCTCATGGTGCCCCTTAATACGTCAAGATAAGTCCGAACACTTTCAACAGTGCGGCACCCCGAACTTATAGCATTATATGCATCAGCTCCGAATCATATCTTGGGTCAATAGTTGGGTTTGCCCGGCTCCCTTGTTTTGGTACCTTACGTTCCGTTCTATCGGCTAAGGTAGCACAGGGAGAACTGCTGTGATTGTGTCTCGGTTCTTCCGGACGAGCACCTCAGTAGAGAAAGCCAAAAACTGACTGTCATGATGCGGCGAGAGCTGGTCGCTGTTCGAGAGGTCTTAAATCCTTAAAGATTGTTTTCCGCTCCAGGCGAGGAATCAGCCTTGTCCGATTTAGGCGTGTATAGCGCCCCAATTCGGCTTTTCGAATTCTAGGGGTTTCACCGAAATTTAAAATTGTAGACTTCTATGGCTAAGTGAGAGTTATGAAGCCGCATAGTCTGATTGCCTTGTTCGCTGCGCCAAACACCTCCTTCAAGGACCAAAAATTTGGATAAAGAGTGTTTGGGTTTTCCACGAACACCCCAGTACTAGTTATGTGGGGGCGGAAGCCGACGACTGGCCTACTTTCAGAATTTTATAAACAGCCGCACAGAAGGTAATATTTTAAATCAACAAAGCGCCATATAGCGCAAACAAATTCGTTTTCCTATTACAAAGACGCCACGAGTACATTCACTCAAAGATTGTGTCCTTGGTACATTCATCGGCCACGAGACAAGCACCTTTCATAACGCCATCATAATATTTCTCGGGGTAGCGATGCGCCTTGCCCTCTGGCGGTCCATCCTTCACTAGCTTCTCTGCATCCAGCTTGGCCCAATGCATTTTCGCACACGCAAAAGCCCGCGCGGGCACCCTCAATACAAACGGATTGCTTGATAACTTCAAGCCGCGGACAAGCATTTACCATCCGCTTTATAAGGCCAAAGTAGCTGTCGGGCAGGGGCTCACCAGGCCATATCCGGACTATGAAGTCCTTCATGGCCACTTCGGCCGCCCTGTGGAGTTCAACCAATTGCTTTAGTTGGTCACTCAGAGGCATTGGGTGTTCGGCTCCAGCATACTGGGACCAAAACAGCTTCTCCGTCGAGCTCCCCTCTTCGGCACGGTAGAACTCCGTGGCATCCGATATGCTGCATGGCAGATCTGTGAATGCCCCTAGAGAGCTCCAAATTCAGGTAAGTAATAGAAATGTCTCCTCCACATGCTTGCTTTGCATAATAAATGCCTTACCCGCCGCTATCTTCTTGGCCGCCTGGATTTCCTGTTGGGCGTTTTGGGCTTCGGCCTTGGCGTCATTCGTGCTCAGAAGGGCCTTCGCAAGATCTGACTCTTTCGTTTTGAAGTCACGCTCCAAGAACTCAAACTTCTTGCCGAGCTCCTGGAGCTCTTGCTGTACCTCACCCACCCTAGCATCTTGATTTTCACGCTCAATGCGCTCCGTGGCCGCCTTGTCTTCGGCCTCGGATAGCGCTTTCCTTAGGGCCGCCACTTCGGTCGTGGCCCCTATTAAAAAATCATGACGCTACTTGTTAGCGTCACCAATTTTTCTCCTCTATACGACACATGAACGGGGTATCACTCACCTTTGTTTTCTTCGAGCTGCCTCTTCATGAGGCTGAGCTCCTCTTCGGCCTGCTTTAGGTCCCGTTCGAGTCCGGTGACCTCTGCTGTGCAGGCAGCAGCGGCAAGCATCACCGCCTGCTTATTCACATAGGCACATACTGTTAGATCCCTACGGTTTAAAGTTGACCCTCCATTTGGCTTTTCTTACCGAACACCAAACAGAGTATCAGGGGCTACTGTCTATTGGGTGATAATTTCTCACACTTTTGATTACTTACCTCAAAGCCTGTCAGGAGGCTGGTGCAGGCTTCGGTCGATCCACTTTTGGCGGACCGAACCTTCTGAATCACCGTACTTATAAGAGTACGGTGCTCTTCATCCACGGAAGCGCCGCGAAGCACTTCCAGCAGACCATCCGACGCCTCTGGCGCAACAGAGGTCATCGGCACGGCCGGCTCGCCCTCCCTAGCGAGGGGCTGCCTACCCGAATCCGGAACCTTTGGAGGTTCCGGTGCAGTATCCGGCTGGGAGCCTGACTTGCTGTGTCTCTCGTCAGCATGATCTATGGGGATCTTACTCCCCATGTGCCCGGCGTCTGGAATTTCGCCTTGGGGCATCTCCAGAGCCACCTCCCCCTGCTCTGGTATCCTTTGGGACTACACCTCTGTGTCATCCGCAGGTCGAGGGAAGGTGGCCGTCGGGAGTGAATTCATTGCCGAATCACTCAGAGACCCATCCGAAGAGGATACCTCGGGATGGGACATGGCCGGGCTGCATATGCGTGTTCGGCGTTATAACAAACTATGAAGCTAAGTCGCACTAAAAGTATTACAGAGTGCGGATACTTACGATCTCACCAGGGGCTTGCCCCTAGGTAGCCACTCCTCCTCACTATAGGCGGTGGTTGTGGAGTGGTCCGGAGGGAGGGTCCATCCCTTCTTGGACCCTTCGGCCTCCCCGGAAAGGGTGGCTGTCGGTGTCAAAATCGGCCGATCTCGGGTAGGGGGTCCCGAACTGTGCGTCTAGGAAGATGGTAACAGGAGACAAGGGACACGATGTTTTTACCCAGGTTCGGGCCCTCTCGATGGAGGTAAAACCCTACTCCTGCTTGATTGATATTGATGATATGGGTAGTACAAGAGTGGATCTACCACGAGATCAATGAGGCTAAACCCTAGAAGCTAGCCTATGGTATGATTGTTGTTCGTCCTATGGACTAAAACCCTTCGGTTTATATAGACACCGGAGAGGGCTAGTGAGGGAGTCCTGGACTAGGGGGTGTCCGGACAGCCGGACTATCATTGTCCGCCGGACTCCAAGACTACGAAGATACAAGATTGAAGACTCCGTCCCGTGTCCGGATGGGACTTTCCTTGGCGTGGAAGGCAAGCTTGGCGATATGGATATGTAGATATCCTACCATTGTAACCGACTCAATGTAACCCTAGCCCTCTCCGGTGTCTATATAAACCGGAGGGCTTTAGTCCGTAGGACATAACATCCATTACAACAATCATACCATAGGCTAGCTTCTAGGGTTTAGCCTCCTTGATCTCGTGGTAGATCCACTCTTGTAATACACATCATCAATATTAATCGAGCAGGACATAGGGTTTTACCTCCATCAAGAGGGCCCAAACCTGGGTAAAACAACGTGTCCCTTGTCTCCTGTTACCATCCGCCTAGACGCATAGTTCGGGACCCCCTACCCGAGATCCGCCGGTTTTGACACCGACATTGGTGCTTTCATTGAGAGTTCCTCTGTGTCGTCACCGATAGGCTCGATGGCTTGTTCAATCAACAACAACGCCGTCCAGGGTGAGACTTTTCTCCCCGGGCAGATCTTCGTATCCGGCAGCTTCGCACTGCGGGCTAATTCACTTGGCCATCTGGAGCAGATCGAAAGCTACGCCCCTGGCCGTCAGGTCAGATTTGGAAGCCTAAACTTCACGGCGGATATCCACGGAGACTTGATCTTCGATGGATCCGAGCCGCAGCCGAGCGTGCCGCACTGTCACGATGAGCATGATCTAACTCTGCTGCCGGACAGTACCTTAAAGGCCGCGCACGAATCCGCTCCGACCCCTAGTTCGGAACCGATCGCGCAGATCGAGGACCGGTGGCTGGACACCGCCTCGGGGGCTGCGGCGCCCATGGCGATGGAGCCGAATACCGACCCTGTCCCTTATAAAGCTTATGACTACAAGGCGCCGGACTCCTTGCCGGACTCCGAACCTCCCACGCCCCTGCTAATCGAATCTGATTGGGCGCCGACCATGGAGTTCACCGCTGCGGACATCTTCCAACACTCACCCCTTGGCGACATCCTAAATTCGCTAAAGCATCTCTCGCTATCCGGAGAGCCCTGGCCGGACTACGGCCAGGTTGGTTGGGATGCGGACGACGAAGAAATTCAAAGCCCACCCACCACCCACTTTGTAGCCACTGTCGACGATCTAACCGACATGCTAGACTATGACTCCGATGACATCGACGGTATGGACGACGATGCCGGAGACGATCAAGAATCAGCGCCTACAGGGCACTGGAAGACCACCCCAACACACAACGTATATATGGTGGATACCCCAAAAGGAAGCGATGAAGAGGAACAACTGGGCGCGACAAAGGATAACCCCGCCGATAAACAACCAAAACGGCGACGGAAGCGCCGCCCTAAGCCCTGCCTCGGCAAAAACAGCATTCCTAATGACCCAGCGTTAGAGCAGGGCAAACCAGTGGACGACGAACATGCAACCAAGCAACCGTCCGAACAGGACGAATCGGATAATCAATCAAATCCCGGCGAAGCTAACAGTCCGGACGACCTCACGCCGGACATACCACCGGAGCATAAGAACCTTCATGGAAGACTCGTCGCCACCGCAAGAAGCTTGAAGAAGGAAAAACGTAAGCCCAAAACAGCGGAAGACATACTCAGAATGAGGTGGAGCAAAGTACTCAAGACCGCAGACAAATATGGCAATGACCATCAATCAAAGAGCTACCCGAAGCGCAAGCTGCTGCCAGAATTTGATGAGGAAGCCATAGAGCCCCCACAGTCAGAAAACAAAGAGGCCGCCTGGCCGGATAGACGGCCAGATGATAGGCCAAAATCTACAAGCGGCGCCGCACATAAGCCGACTCATGACCCTGGGAAAACAGATGGCCCAGCCAGGTCCATTTACGGGCCAAAAAAGAGGGCCCCAGGAAGCAGCACAGCACGCCAAGTGTTCAAAGACAGCGGTACACCCAAATACAGGGGCGCCGCACACCCACTATGTTTCACCAATGAGGTGCTGGATCATGAATTCCCAGCAGGGTTTAAACCCATAAACATAGAGGCTTACGACGGAACAACAGACCCTGGAGTCTGGATAGAGGATTACATACTACACATACACATGGCTAGAGGAGATGATCTCCACGCCATAAAATATCTACCCCTCAAGCTCAAAGGGCCAGCTCGGCACTGGCTCAAAAGCCTCCCAGAAAACACTGTTGGAAGTTGGGAAGAGCTCGAGGACGCGTTTAGAGCAAATTTTCAAGGGACTTATGTCCGCCCTCCGGATGTAGACGATCTAAGTCATATAACTCAACAGCCCGGAGAGTCAGCGCGCAAATTCTGGAACAGGTTCCTTACTAAAAATAACCAAATAGTCGACTGTCCGGACGCCGAGGCCTTAGCAGCTTTTAAACACAACGTCCGAGACGAATGGCTCACCAGACACCTCGGCCAAGAGAAGCCGAGGACAATGTCCGCGCTAACAAGCCTCATGACCCGCTTTTGCGCGGGGGAAGATAGCTGGCTAGCAAGATGCAGCACCAGCGACCCGAGTACATCCGAGATTAGAGATGGAAACGAAAAATCACGACGCAGAAAGGATCAGAGCCGGAATAAAGGAAAAAGCCCAAAGAATACGACGGTCAACGCCGGATTCAAAAGCTCGCGGCCAAACAACAAAACACTGCCTCTTAAGGATAATAGTGATGACCTATCCAACTTAAACAAAATCTTGGATCGGATATGTCAGATCCACAGTAGCCCCAGAAGGCCTGCAAACCACACCCACCGAGATTGTTGGGTTTTCAAACAGTCCGGCCGACTCAACGCCGAACACAAGGGGCTCGACGCATCAAGCGAGGATGATGATAAACCCCACCAGCAGAGCACCGGAAAACAAAAGACTTTCCCACAAGAAGTCAAATCTGTAAACTCACTTCATGTGATAATACGGAAAAACAATGCGGCACCCGCTAAGATGGGTCTCGCACGGTCCACCCCAGCGGAACCCCGAGATTGGATGTCAAAACCAATCACTTTTGACCACCTGGATTATTCCAGAAGTGTTCGCAATGCAGGATGGAATGCTCTGATATTGGATCCTATAATCGACGGACTACAATTTACACAAGTCCTGATGGACGGAGGCAGTGATTTAAACCTGCTATATCCAAACACAATCCGCAAGTTGGGGATAGACCTTACTAAAATTCGACATAGCCGCACTTCCTTTAAAGGAGTGACGCCAGGCCCTTACGCCAAGTGCACAGGCTCCTTATTGCTAGAAGTTGTGTTCGGGTTACCGAACAACTTCCGACGCGAAAAACTAATCTTTCATGTCGCCCCGTTCAAAAGTAGCTATCAAGCACTATTGGGACGTAAAGCTTTGTCCGTTTCAACGCCATACCACATTACGCGTCTCTTACACTTAAAATGCCCGGTCCACGTGGCATCATTTCATTGCGAGGGTCATTTAAAGACCCCGGACATGGCTAGACGAGTCCGGCATAAACAAGCTAGGGGCTCCCTAGCCGCACACCCCTTCACAAGGGGCTGTGCGCATAAGCAACAACGAGCTAATATAGACTCCGCTTTACTTATTAACATTTTTCATATACCTTTTTTTCGCACGATTTCCTTTCAAACTAAGTTCCTCACCTTTTACAGATGAACAACGTGCACACCCGTCCAGGATAACGGCACAACGGAGACACAGGCGCAGATGTGCAGTAGGGACCCGTCGCAAGGATTCTTTTCAGATTAAGACCCTGCGTAAACCTTTTTTACTGTCTCTTGTTGCTATAATCCCCTGGTTTCTCATTATAACCAGAGTGGAGCCTGACGTTTTGGCATCGGCCGCGTCAGAGGACCTTGCCCATACCTGGACACTAGGGGCTTAGGGCATTATTCTGCCCATTATTATAAAGACCGAACACCTTAGGGAGTGTTCGGCGTCTCGAGTTAGGCCTTATATGCATCAGCTCCGAATCATGTCTTTGGTCAAATATTGGGTTTGCCCGGCTCCTGTGTTTTGCTGCCTTACGTTCCGTATCATCGGCTAACGCGGCACCAGGAGAACTACTGCAATTGTGCCCCAGTTCGGCTGGGTGAGCACCTCAGTAGAGAAAGCCGAAAACTGACTGTCATGATACAGCAAGAGACTGGTCAACCACTCGATCGACCATCGGAATGTTTAGAATTCCTCCGCTTTGACGAAGGACCGTTTCCCGGTCAGGCACACACGCGCCCCGAATTCAGAGAGCGCGGTGCCCCCAGGGGCTATATCGTAGCCCCACCCTCGAACTCCAATGGCTAAGTGAAAGTGATAAAGCATCATAGTCCGGTTGCCTCATTTGCTACGCTACCACCTCCTCAACAGGACCGAGACGTCGGATTAAGTGTGAAAATGCACTATTTTTGCAAACACCCCCGCACCTTGTGCGTGGGGGCTGAAGCCGAAGACTGCCATCTTTCAGGTTATACACACGTATACGTAAACGGCCGCAGAGGAGATATTTCACTACTTGGAAACGCACAAGTATAAAAAGCGATTACATCATAACCATTGTTTTACAAAATAAAACATTCATTTGAATGTGACATTTTTCGAGCACTGCGACTCTATTACACGAGCACCACGCATAACTTCCCCAAAATAGTGCTCGGCGGGTAACCGGCTTTCGTCCGAACCCTGGGTTGCAACAGCGGTGGCATCCATCTCTGTCCAATGTGTCTTCACACAGGCAAGGGCCATCCGCGCACCCTCTATGCAGGCCGACCGCTTCATCTCCTTGATATGCCGCACCGCCCCAAGAAACTCCTGCAATAAGCCAAAATAGCTCGTCGGCTTGGGCCTCTCCGGCCAGACATGAGTCACGATATCCGTCATGGCAAGTCCGGACAACCTATTCAGCTTAGCCCATTCGGCCAACCGATCGGTCAGCGGAAGTGAACGATCCGGACTATGGAATTGAGACCAAAATAGCTCTTCCGTCTTGTGATCCTTCTGACTTCGGAAGTGCACAACGACATCCGCCACACTCGCCGCTAAGTCCATATATGGATCCTCCGGACCCCACAGCTGGCCAAGCTGGGCATACTTTGGATCTGTAAACCTGCGGCGTAGCAAAAAAGGCTTGCCAGCCACAATGTCTCCGGCCTGACGCAGCTCCTCCTTCATAGCCCGCATTGCAGAACGGGCATCCTTGGCTTCAGCGGTGGCCTTCCCCAGGTCTTCTCACTCCGATAGGCGCTCCTTTTCAAGAGCCTCATTGCGGTCGGTAGCATCCTTCAATTTAACGGCCAATTCGGCCATCTCTTCCCTGCTTTGGCAGTGCGCAGCCCTTTCGGCTTCTAACTCCTCGGCCGCCCTCAAGGCAACCGCATCACTCCTTCTGGCTTGCTCCTTGGCTTGAGCAAGTTCTGCCCGAAGGTTCTCCACAGCAGCAGCACCATCTGCGTCAAGCATAAATATTATAAGATATGGGCTTCGGCTCTCTTACTAGGTGACTGCAGGGAAAAAATTTACCTTGCGACTCGTCAAGTCGCCTGTTAACTAGCGCGATGTCCGCATCCGCAACATTGAGTTGCCGCTTCAGTTCGGCAACTCCGTCAGTCCGGCTGGCACCCGGACGATCCGCCACCTGCATAGGAACGGCGAAGATTAATACCTGTGATTTTGATCCTCGGCACGCTGTCGCTTTCGACAACCTACCGAGTCTCAGGGGCTACTATCTATACAGGGCGCACCTTCATGTGCAAAACTGTCAAAAAGGCGCGTCGTTTTTTACGTACCTCAAAACCCGCCAGCAAACTCCTGACGGCATTATGCAATCCGTTTTCGGCGGACGAAATCCTTCCAATCACCATACTCATCAATGCACGGTGATCTTCTAAGATGGACGCCCTCTCAAGCAGATCCTTCAGCTCCCGCGGCCGAACACTAGTCGGCGCCAAACTCTTCGGCTCTGCCGGACTTGGGGATACCCTCCGTGACGACACTTTAGGCTCATCCACCCTATCCGACGGCGCAGCAGACGGAGGCGTCTCCCTCTCCATCATCTCCGGACGAAGATCCCCCGAAGACGAGCTCATCTGAGAAGGTCGGAGATCCGAACTACAAGGTAAAAAATTCGGTTATCCTTAGAAGCACAAATAGGGATGTTTCTTATTAATAAACCCCCCTTTTCTACTCACGGCTCGCTGGAGGGCTGATTCTTTAGAGAAGATTGTGCGGCCAGGGCCTCCCCGGACGCAGGACCCTCTGGTGAAGATTTCTTCCCCCGCTTAGGGGATTTGGCCTCCGGGTCTTCGGAGGCGGTCCTCTTCTCCCCCTAAAGGGAGGGATTGTCGATCCCCCCTTCTTCAAGCGCCCCCTTGGGCGAGGCGGTAGCTCCTCTATTTTCCCCTTTGCCTTCTTCTGAAGGCGCAACCTCCAACATTCTGACCAGCACGGGCTCCGGCGCGGTCTCTGGGAGGGGGGACGGACACCGTATCAGCTTTGCTTGCGCTATCCACTCCTGCTGAAGGATAACAGGTTAAAAGGCGAATTGTAGAAAGGCAAACAAATGGTACGTCCGAACACTGAGCTACTTACTTGAGTATCCGGGCGATTGCAGCTTAGGCCGGCATCCTCGGTCAATTCCGGACACGCCACTTGTGGTCCGAAGAACAACTTGTATATCTCCACGGGTGTCGTACCCATGAAGTGTTGGAGAATCCGTGGTCCCTCCGGATTGAACTCCCATAGCCGGAGAGGACGGTGCTTGCAGGGCAGGAGACGCCTAATTAGCATAACCTGCATCACCACGACCAGATCGATCTCCCTCGCTTGGAGGTCTCGAATCCGGCCCTGCAATAGGGGCACGTCTTTTGACGGCCCCCAGTTGAGCCCTTGGTTGACCCACGACATCAACCGTCGTGGAGGTCCCGAGTGGAACGGAGGCGGCGGCTTCTGCCTGCTGCCCCTCGGAGTGGTGATATATAACCACTCCTGCTGCCACAAGCCGAGCTCCTCATGGAAGGAGCCCTCGGGCCACGGGGCATCGGCCCTCCTGCTTACGGCCGCCCCGCCGCACTCTGCTTGATGCCCCCCGATCATCTTCGGCTCCACATTGAAGGTCTTCAGCCACATGCCGAAGTGGGGGGTGATGCAGAGGAAGGCTTCGCAGACGACAATAAACGCGGAAATATGGAGGATGGACTCCGGAGCCAAGTCGTGGAATTCCAACCCATAGTAAAACATGAGCCCTCTCACAAAAGGATCCGTCGGGAAGCCTAAACCCCGACGGAGGTGGGATACAAAGACGACATACTCGCCGGGCTCGGGGGTGGGGATGGCCTGCCCTTCGGCGGGCAGCCTGTGCAAAATCTCGTAGAACAGGTACTTGGCTTCTCGCAGCTTTAGCACGTCCTCCTCCGTAATGGAGGAGGGCATCCACCGGCTCTGAAGGTCAGAGCCGGACGTTGTTGAAAGTCCGAAGCGCTCGAATCTGGGGCTCTGGGTGTTGGAACTTGGAGCAAGGAGAAGATTCAGTGGAAGATTGAAGAAAAGGAACGAGCCTTGGTCCTGTTATAAAGAGGTAGGATACCAAGAGCCGTCTCCGTGACCGTTCGGGACTCGCCTTCGATAGAGGAGGCGTGGCGACGGGCGCGGTTGGGTTACCCACGTCCGTATTGATGAGAATCCCGGAATAAGGGGAACACGATCTCTGCTTCGACAAGACGTGCCAAGGAAACCGCTTCGTTAAACGCGCTGAGGTGGTATAATAAGAAACGATTCAAGTAAAGGCTTGGTAGTGGTGTGATGTCATGCCGCAAAATACGTCAGCAGATTGAACTTGTGTATATATTATTCTCTCTATGGTGGAACGTGGAATTTATTTTGCAGAGTCGGACACTATCCTAGTGTTCACAATCTTCTCTGGATTATTCAAAGGAGGAACCCACCTTGCAATGCCGAACATTATGCGCGCCGGACTCATCGTCATTGAAGCCAGGTTCAGGGGCTACTGAGGGAGTCCTGGACTAGGGGGTGTCCAGACAGCCGGACTATCATTGTCCGCCGGACTCCAAAACTACGAAGATACAAGATTGAAGACTCCGTCCCGTGTCCGGATGGGACTTTCCTTGGCATGGAAGGCAAGCTTGGCGATATGGATATGTAGATCTCCTACCATTGTAACCGACTCTGTGTAACCCTAGCCCTCTCCGGTGTCTATATAAACCGGAGGGCTTTAGTCCGTAGGACATAACATCCATTACAACAATCATACCATAGGCTAGCTTCTAGGGTTTAGCCTCCTTGATCTCGTGGGTAGATCCACTCTTGTAATACACATCATCAATATTAATCGAGCAGGACGTAGGGTTTTACCTCCATCAAGAGGGCCCGAACCTGGGTAAAACATCGTGTCCCTTGTCTCCTGTTACCATCCGCCTAGACACATAGTTCGGGACCCCCTACCCGAGATCCGCCGGTTTTGACACCGACAGCTAGGGTTACACAGAGTCGGTTACAATGGTAGGAGATCTACATATCCGTATTGCCAAGCTTGCCTTCCACGCCAAGGAAAGTCCCATCCAGACATGGGACGAAGTCTTCAATCTTGTATCCTCATAGTCTTGGAGTCCGGCCGATGATGATAGTTCGGCTATCCGGACACCCCCTAGTCCAGGACTCCCTCAGTAGCCCCTGAACTAGGCTTCAATGACGACGAGTCCGGCGCGCATATTGTCTTCAGCATTGCAAGGCGGGTTCCTCCTCCGAATAATTCATAGAAGATTGTGAACACCAGGACAGTGTCCGGATCTGTAAAATAAATTCCACATACCACCATAGAGAGAATAATATTTACACAAGTTCAATCTGCTGACGTATTTCGTGGCGTGATGTCACACCACTACCAAGCCTTTACTTGAATCATTTTTATTATACCACCTCAGCGCGTTTAGCGAAGCGGTTTCCTTGGCATGTCTTGTCGAAGCAGAGATCGTGTTCCCCTTATTCCGGGATCCTCATCAATACGGACGTGGGTAACCCAACCGCGCCCGTTGCCACACCCCCTCCATCGAAGGCGAGTTCCAAACGGTCACGGGGACGGCTCTTGGTATTCTCCCTCTTTATAATGAGACCAAGGCTCGTTCTTTTTCTTCAGTCCTCAATCAAATCCGCCCCTCGCCCCGAGTTCCAACAGTCAGGGCTCCAGATTCGAACGCTTCAGACCTTCGACAATGTCCGGCTCCGACCTACAGGGCCAGTGGATGCCCTCCTCCGTCACGGAAGAGGACGTGCTAAAGCTGAGAGAAGCCAGGTACTTAACCTACGAGATTTCGCATAGGTTGCCTGCCCAAGGGCAAGTCATTCCTACTCCCGAGCCAGGCGAGAGCATCATGTTCGTGTCTCACCTCCGTCGGGGTTTAGGCTTCCCGATGGATCCCTTCGTGAGGGGGCTCATGTTTTACTATGGGTTGGAATTCCATGACTTGGCTCCGGAGTCCATCCTCCATATCTCATGATTTATTGTCGTCTGCGAAGCCTTCCTCCGCACTACCCCTCACTTCGGTTTGTGGCTCAAAACCTTCAACGTGGAGCCGAAGATGATTGAGGGGCGTCAGGTAGAGTGCGGAGGGGTGGTTATAAGCAAGAGGGCCGATGCTCCATGGCCCGGGGGCTCTTTTCAGGAGGAGCTCGGTTTGTGGCAATAGGAGTGGTTTTATATTACCGCTCCCAGGGGCAGCAGGTAGAGGCCGCCACCCATCTTTCGCTCGGGTCCTCCACAACGGCTGACGTCATGGGTCAGCAAAGGGCTTGACTGTGGGCCGTCCAAGGACGTACCCCTATTGCAGGGTCGGATTCGAGACCTCCTAGAGAGGGAGATCAATCTGGTCGTGGTGACGCAGGTTATGCTGATTCGGCGTATTCTGCCCTGCAAACGTCGCCCCCTCCGCCTGTGGGAATTCAATCCGGAGGGACCACGAGCTCTCCAACACTTCATGGGTACGACACCCGTGGAGATGTACAAACTGTTCTTCGGATCACAAGAGATGTGTCCGTACTTGACCGAGGACGCCGGCCTAAGCTGCAATCGCCCGGATACTCAAGTACGTAGCCCTGTGTACGGACATATCGTCCATTTATTTATTATGGATTTGCCTTTTAACCAGCTATCCCTTGGACAGGAGTGGATAGCGCAAGCAAAACTGATACGGTGTCCGGCCCCCCTCCCTGAGACCACGCCGGATCCCGTGTTAGTCTAGATGCTGGAGGTTGCGCCTTCAGAAGAGGGCGAAGGGGAAAACAGAGAAACTACCGCCTCCATTGAGGAGGCTTTCAAGAAAGGGGGGATCGAGAATCCCTCCTTCTAGGGGGAGAAGAGGACCGCTTCCGAAGATCCGGAGGCTAAGGCCTCAAAGCGGGGGAAGAAATCTTCACCAGAGGGTCCTGCGCCAGGAGAAGCCCCGGCCGCACTATCTCCCCAAAGGAATCAGCCCTCCAGCGAGCCGTAAGTAGAAAAAGGGGAGTTTTGTAATAAGGGACATCCCTATTTTTGCTTCTGAGGATAACCGAAGTTTTTACCTTGTAGTTCGGATCTCCGCCCTTCTCAACTGAGCTCATCTTCGGGGGACCTTCGTCCGGAGATGATGGAGAGCGAGACGCCTCCATCTGCCGCACCGTCAGGTGGGGCGGACGACCCCGAGGTGTCGTCGCGGAGGGTCTCCCCGAGTCCGGCAGGGCCGGAGAGTTCGACACCAACTGGTGTACGGCCGGGGGAGCTGAAGGATCTGCTTGAGAAGGCGTCTATCTCAGAAGATCACCGTACATTAATGAGTACGGTGATTGAAAGAATTTCATCCGCTGAGAGCAGGTTGCATGATGCCGTCAGAAGTTTATTGGCGGGGTTTGAGGTACGTAAAAATGACATGCCTTTTGACAGTTTTGCACATAGAGTGTGCCCTGTATAGATAGTAGCCCCTGAGACTCGGAACATTGTCAGAAGTGACAGCATGCCGAGGATCATAATCTCAGTTTTAATATGTCGCCATTCCTATTCAGGGGGCGGAGCATTCGGTGGCCAGCCGGACTGATAGAGTTGTCGAACTGAAGCGGCAGCTCGACGTTGCGGATGCGAACATCGCGCTGGTCAATAGGCGACTCGACGAGTCACAAGGTGAGTGGTTTTTCCGCGGTCACCTGGTAAGGGAGCTGATGCCCACGCCTTACAACATGTATGCTTGATGTATATGGCACCGCTGCTGTGGAAAACCTTGGGGTAGAGCTTGCTCAAGCCAAGGAGCAGGCCAGGAGTGATGCGGCTGCCTCGAAGGCAGCCGAAGAGCTAAAAGCCGAAAAGGCTACTCACTGCCGAAGTAGGGAGGAGATGGCCGAAATGGCTGTGAAGCTGAAGGATGCTACCGACCGCTATGAAGTTCTTGAAAGAGAGCGCCGAGCGGAGCAAGAGGGCCTGAAGAAGGCCACCGCCGAAGCCAAGGATGCCTGTTCTGCAATGCGGGCTATAAAGGAGGAGCTGCGTCAGGCCGAAGACATTGGGGCTGGAAAGCCCTTCTTGCTGCGCAGGAAGTTCACGGATCCGAAGTATGCTCAGTTGGGCCAGTTGTGGGGTGTAGAGGATCCTTATCTGAACTTGGTGGCGAGTGCGGCGGATGCAGTCGTGCACTTCCGAAGCCAAAAGGATCACGAAATGGAAGAGCTTTTTTGGTCTCAATTCCATAGTTCGGAGCGCCCCCTTCCGCTAACCGATCGGTTGGCCCACTGGGCTGAGCTGAATAGATTGTCCGGATTTGCCATGACGGATGTGGTGACTCATCTGTGGCCGGAAAGGCCCAAGCCGAAGAGTTATTTTGGCTTACTGCAGCAATTCCTTGGGGCGGTGCCGCATATCAAGGCGATGAAGCGGTCGGTATGCATAGAGGGTGCATGGATGGCTCTCGCCCGTGTTAAGACACACTGGGCGGAGATGGATGCCTCCGCTGTTGCATCCCGGGGTTCGGACAAAAGCCGGTTACCCGCCGAGCACTATTTTGAGGAAGTCCTACAGGGCACTCGTTTAATAGAGTCGCAGTGCTCGAAAAACGTTATGTTCAAATGATATGTATGATTTGTAAAACCATATTGATAATATAAGGTCTTTTTATACTTGTGCGTTCAAGTATTGAAATTTCTCCTGTGCGGGCGTTAATGTATATGTATAGATAACCTGAAAGATGGCAGTCTTCGGCTTCAGCCCGCACGCACATAGTGCGGGGGTGTTTGCAAAAAAGCACATTTTCACACTTAATCCAACGTCTTGGTCCTGTGAAGGAGGTGGTAGCGTAGCAAACGAGGCAACCGGACTATAATGCTTTATCACTTTCACTTAGCCATAGGAGTTCGAAGGTGGGGCTACGATATAGCCCCTGGGGGCTCTACGCTCTTCCGAATTCGGAGTGCGTGTATGCCTGACCGGGAAACGGCCCTTTGTCTAAGCGGAGGAATTCTAGACATTCCGGTAGTCGATCGAGTGGTTGACCAGTCTCTCGCTATATCATGACAGTCAGTTTTCGGCTTTCTCTACCGAGGTGCTCGCCCGACCGAACTGGGGCACAATCGCAGTAGTTCTCCTGGTGCCGCGTTAGCCGATGATACGGAACGTAAGGCAGCAAAACACAGGAGCCGGGCAAACCCAACATTTGACCAAAGACATGATTCGGAGCTGATGCATATAAGGCCTAACTCGAGACGCCGAACACTCCCTGAGGTATTCGGTCTTTATGAAAACGGGCAGAACGATGCCCTAAGCCCCTAGTGTCCGGGTACGCGCGAAATCTTCTGACGCAGCCGATGCCAAAACGCCAGCCTCCTCCTCGGTTATGATAAGAAACCGGGGGATGTGTATTAACAAGAGACAGTAAAAAAGGTTTACGCAGGGTCTTAATCTGAAAAGAATCCTTGTGATGGGTCCCTGCTGCACGTCTGCGCCCGTGTCTCCGTTGTGCCGCATCCTGGACGGGCGTAGCACGCTGTTCATCTGTAAAAGAGAAGAACTTAGTTTGGGAAGATATCGTGCAAAAAATGTATTTAAAACGAAGTATGATTTGAAAAATGAATAAGGTTGAGCTTTATTGGCTCTCATTGTTCGTGCTTGCAGCCCCTTGCAAAGGGGTATGAGGCGAGTAAGCCCCTAGTTTATTTATGCCGGAGTCGCCTAACCGTGTCCGGGGTCTGAACGACCTTTTAATGAGATGATGCCGCGTGGACCGGGCATTTAAAGTGTAAGAGACGCGTAATGCGGTATTGCGTTAAAGCGGGCGAAAGCTTCGCGTCCCAATAGTGCTTGATGGCTACTTTTAAATGGGGCGATATGGAAGATTAGATTTTCGCAACGGAAGTTGTCGGATGAACCGAACACAACTTCTAGTAGTAAGGAGCCCGTACTATTGGCATAAGGGCCCGGCGTGGCTCCTTTAAAGGAAGTGCCGCTATGGCGAATTTTGGTAGGGTCTATCCCCATTTTGCGGATGGTGTCCTGGTATAGCAGGTTTATATCACTGCCGCCGTCCATTAGGACTTGTGTAAATTGTAGTCCGTCGATTATAGGATCCAATATCAAAGCAGTCCATCCTGCGTTTCGAATACTTTTGGAGTAATCCAAATGGTCGAAAGTAATTGGTTTTGACATCCAATCTCGGGATTCCGCTGGGGTGGACCGTGCGACGCGTACTTTAGTAGGTGCCGCACTATTGTTCCGTGTTATCACGTGAAGTGAGTTCACTGTTTTGACTTCTTGTGGGAAAGTCTTTTGTTTTCCGGCGCTCTGCTTGTGGGGTTCGTCATCGTCTTCGCTTGGTGTGTCGAGCTCCTTGTGTTCAGCGTTAAGTCGGCCGGACTGTTTGAAGACCCAACAATCTTGGTGGGTATGGTTGGCAGGCTTCCTGAGGGTACTGTGGATTTGACATATCCTATCCAAAATTTTGTTTAGGTTGGATAGCTCGTCACTGTTGTCCTTAAGAGGTAGTGTTTTGTTGTTCGACCGAGAGCTTTTGAACCCGACGTTGACCGCCATGCTCTTTGGGCCAGTTTCTTTATTCCGGCGCTGATCTTTTCTGCGTCGTGATTTCCCATTTCCATCCCTGACCTCGGATGTACTCGGGTCGCTAGTGCTGGATCTTGCCAGCCAGCTATCTTCCCCCGCTCAAAAGCGGGTCATGAGGCTTGTTAGCGCGGCCGTTGTTCTTGGTTTTTCCTGGCCGAGGTGTCTGGCGAGCCATTCGTCTCGGACATTATGCTTAAAAGCTGCTAAGGCTTCGGCGTCCAGACAGTCGACTATTTGGTTCTTTTTGGTGAGGAACCTGTTCCAGAATTTGCATGCTAACTCTCCAGGTTGTTGAGTTATGTGACTTAAATCGTCTGCATCTGGAGGGCGTACATAAGTCCCTTGAAAATTTGCTCGAAATGCATCCTCGAGGTCTTCCCAACTTCCAATGGTATTTTCTGGGAGGCTTTTGAGCCAATGCCGAGCTGGCCCTTTGAGCTTGAGGGGTAGGTATTTTATGGCATGGATATTGTCTCCTCTAGCCATATGTATGTGTAGGATGTAATCCTCAATCCAGACTCCGGGGTCTGTTGTTCCGTCGTATGCCTCTATGTTTACGGGCTTGAATCCCACAGGAAATTCATGATCCAGTACCTCATCGGTGAAACATAGTGGGTGTGCGGCACCCCTGTATTTAGGTGTGCCATTATCTTTGAACACTCGGCGTGTTGTGTTGCTTCCTGGAGCCTTCTTTTTTGGCCCATAGATGGACCTGACCGGGCCATCCTTTTTGCGAGGATCCTTATTTTGGATCATGTGCCGGTTTGTGTGCGGCGCTGTCTGCCGCTCTTAGCCTGTCATCTGGTCGTCTATCCGGCCAGGCGGCCTCTTTGTTTTTTGACTGTGGGAGTTCTACGGCCTCCTCGTCAAATTCGGGCAGTAGTTTGCGCTTCGGGTAGCTCTTTGCTTGGCGACTATCGCCGTATTTATGTGTGGTCTTGAGTACTTTGCTCCATCTCATTCTGAGTACGTCTTCTGCTGTTTTGAGCTTCCGCTTCTGTTTCTTCAAACTTCTTGCAGTGGTGACGAGCCTTTTGTGAAGGTTCTTATGCTCCGGTGATGTGTCCGGCGTGAGGCCGTCTGGACTGTTGTTTTCGCCGGGGATGGGTTGCTCGTCCAATTCATCCTGTTCGGATGATTGCTTGGTGGTGTGTTCATCGTCCACTGGTTCGCCCTGCTCTATGACTTTGGGCGGCGCTTGCGTCGCCGTTTTGGTTGCTTTTCTGGGGAGTTATCCTTCACCGCTTCCCGTTGTTCCTCATTATCGCTTCCTTTTGGTGTATCCACCATGTATACGTCGTGAGTTGAGGTGGCTTTCCAGTGCACGGTAGGCGCTGGTTCTTGGTCGTCTCCGGAATCGTCGTCCATACCGTCGATGTCTTCGGAGTCGTAGTCTAGCATGTCGGTTAGATCGTCGACAGTGGCTACAAAGTGGGTGGTGGGTGGGCTTTGAATTTCTTCGTCGTCCATATCCCAACCATCCTGACCGCAGTTCGGCCAGGTCTCTCTTGATAACGAGAGATACTTTAGCAAATTCAGGATGTTGCCAAAAGGTGAGTGTTGAAAGATGTCCACAGCGGTGAACTCCATGATCGGCGCCCAATCGGATTTGATTGGAGGGGGCGCGAGAGGTTTGGAGTCCAGCGAGGAGTCCGGCACCTCGGAGTCACGAGCTTCCCAAGGGACAAGGTCAGTATTTGGCTCCATCACCGTAGAGGTTGCAGCCCCCGAGGCGGTGTCTAACCACCCATCCTCGATCTGCGTAGTAGGCTCCGAATTACGGATCGGAGCGGACTCGTGTGTAGCCTCCAGGACACTATCCAGCAGCAGAGCTAAATCGTGCCCATCATGACAGTGCGGCGCGCTCGGCTGTGGCTCGAATCCATCGAAGATGAAGTCTCCGCGGATGTCAGCCGTGAAGTTTAGACTTCCAAATCTGACCTGACGGCCAGGGGCGTAGCTTTCGATCTGCTCCAGATGGCCAAGCGAATTGGCCCACAGGGCAAAGCCGCCGAATACGAAGATCTGTCCGGGGAGAAAGGTCTCACCCTGGACTGCGTCGTTGATGATGGTCGAAGGAGCCATCGGGCCTATATGCGACGACACAGAGGAACTCTCAATGAAAGCACCAATGTCGGTGTCAAAACCGGCGGATCTTGGGTAGGGGGTCCCGAACTGTGCGTCTAGGCGGATGGTAACAGCAGACAAGGGACACGATGTTTTTACCCAGGTTCGGGCCCTCTTGATGGAGGTAAAACCCTACTCCTGCTTGATTGATATTGATGATATGTGTAGTACAAGAGTGGATCTACCACGAGATCAAGGAGGCTAAACCCTAGAAGCTAGCCTATGGTATGATTGTTATTCGTCCTATGGACTAAAGCCCTCTGGTTTATATAGACACCGGAGAGGGCTAGGGTTACATAGAGTCGGTTACAATGGTAGGAGATCTACATATCCGTATTGCCAAGCTTGCCTTCCACGCCAAGGAAAGTCCCATCCGGACACGGGACGAAGTCTTCAATCTTGTATCTTCATAGTCTTGGAGTCCAGCCGATGATGACAGTTCGGCTATCCGGACACCCCCTAGTCCAGGACTCCCTCAGTGGCCTTCCTCTTCTTCCCCCCTTCGTTTTCGGTGAGAGGGTTTTCCTCCTCCTCCTCCTCGTCGTTGGAGGAGTGCGCCCTGGTGTCTTCGGACGATGAGTCCGGCACCACGTTGCGCCGGGAACTTCTTCTGGTCCCCGTGGCCTTTTTCTTGGCCTTCTTCTCCGGCACCTCTTAGGGTGCCGGAGCCAGCATCTCCGTCAGGAGTTCGTCTGCTGGGTCCTCTGGCAACGGAGCCGGACAGTCGATCCGCTCCGCCGTTGCCACATATTCCTTATAAAATCAGGACAGTGGCCTAAGTTTCTCCCACAAATATACTGGGGAAAGACACATCTTGAAATGTAGAATGCTTACCGCGTTGGCCTGGCGCCTGGCGCTCAGTCTGCGGTCCTCAGAGGTGGGGGGAGGAACTTCGCTGGCCTTGAACAACACCTTCCAGGCGTTTTTGTGCGTCGTGTCAAAGAGCTCTTGCAGTGTCTGGGGTTGGGCCGCGTCGAACTCCCACAGGTTGAATGCCCGTCTCTGACACAGGAGAATCCGGCGAAATAGCATGACCTGGACCACATTGACCAGCTTGATACTCTTGGTTATCATGTTTTTGATGCAGTTCTGGAGTCCGGTCAGCTCCGCGGGTGCGCCCCAGGCCAGGCCCTTCCTCTTCTAGGAAGTGAGCCACACAGGGATGCCGGATCGGAATTCGGGGGCCTCCACCCTGTTGGCGTCGCGCGGCTCGGTGATATAGAACCACCCCGATTACCACCCCTTCACGGTCTCCGCAAAGGAGCCTTCGAGCCAGGTGACGTTGGGCATCTTGCCCACCATGGCGCCACCACACTCCGCCTGCTAGCTGACCACTATCTTTGGCTTTATGTTGAAGATCTTTAGCCACAAGCCAAAGTGGGGCCGGATGCGGAGAAAGGCCTCGCACACGACGATAAACACCGAGATGTTGAGGATGAAGTTAGGGGCCAGATCATGAAAATGCAGCCTGTAATAGAACATGAGCCCATGGACAAATGGGTGGAGGGGGAATCCCAGTCCGCGGACGAAGTGGGCGAGGAACACGACCCTCTCGTGGGGTCCCAGAGTCGGAATAATCTTCCCTGCATCCGGCAGCCGATGCGCGATATTTGCGGCCAAGTATCCGGCCGCCCGGAGGTTCGTAATGTGCTCCTCCTTGACGGTGGAGGCCACCCACTTGCCTCCCGCTCCGGACATGTTTGGCTGTGCGAAGAAGGTGTGAACTAGGGCGCTGGAGCTCGGGGGTGCGAGAATGGATAAGCAAAGGAGGAAGAAGGCGTGGATAAAATGGGGGATCCTCATCCCTTTATAGAGGCGACGAAAACGGTGCGCCTCACCACTTGCCCGTTAAAAATCGCTTATTTCCCAAGTGCCACGATTGTTGGCGCGGTTGGGTTACCCGTACCCGTATTGATGAGAATCCCGTGATAAGGGGACATGATCTCTGCTTCGACAAGACGTGCCGAGGAAGCCGCCTTGCAATATGTGTGGTGGTTGGTTATGGGAAAACGGTTCGAATAATGACTCGACCATGGTGTGATGTCGTGTTATCTAAAGTTGTCAGCAGATCATATTTGTGGAATATCATTCTCTCTACGATGGTATGTGAAAATCGTCTTGCAGAGCCGGACACGATTTAAGTGTTCGAGGTTTACTTTGGAGTATGCGGAGGTGGTGATGAAGTCATGTACCTAGGGTAGGGTCATAGACCTGTCTTAAGTACCTTCCCAAGGACACCCTCAGAAGAAACTGCCTTCCAGTCGACCAAGAGAGACTTCACTTGACAGACTCGAAGGACTCGACCATGAAGACGCACTCGACCACCAGGAGATCAAGAGCCACTCTGCATCGAAATGGTCTGTAATTAAGTAGTCTTTATGGCATTTAGGACACTTTATGTAAGGCGTTACCAGTAACGCCTAGTCTTAATGTACTTTAAACCCTGCATAACTGAGGGCCGGAGGGGTCAGGCAGGCACTATATAAGCCACCCCCCTCCTCAGTGTAACGGGTTCGCACCCTTGTAACCTATACACACATAATCCAGTCGACCGCCTCCGGGCTCCGAGACGTAGGGCTGTTACTTCCTCCGAGAAGGGCCTGAACTCGTACATCCCTTGTGTTTACAACTGCTCCATAGCTAGGATCTTGCCTCTCCATACCTACCCCCCATTCTACTATCAGACCTAGAACCACGACAGTTGGTGCCCACCATGGGGCAGGTGTCTTAGCGATTTTTGGAGAAGTTGCAATTGTTCCGATTGCTTTCATCATGGTTTCTGGTGGAGTTTTGGTCGAGGGCCGCGAGATCCGTCTCGGCACGCTCACCTTCATCGCCGACGACTCCGCTTGGCTCCAGGAGGCTCCACTCGACATCGACGCACTCCCCGTCCGCGGTGCGACGCATTTTCGGGCGTGTGTCCGCGGCGTTCTGCTGCGGCAACCGTCGACTCCATATTGGTCGACTCCCCTGTCGTCCTCCCTCCCTGTCTCCCGCCAGTGCAAGCGCTCTGGTCGGTCGAGGCTCCAACGGTGGGTGAGGCACGCGGTGGCTCGCTAGATGGCCACCACCCAAGTCGCGGCAATCGAGCCCGACGAATCCCTCTACGGCCTGTTCGATCTGTCGACTGGCTCCGTAGATACCGCATCCGAGTGCGACAGCAGTGATCCAGCGGCGGAGGTCTTGATGGTCAACGGGCCTCGTAGCCCTCCCAGCTTCCCCCGCGGCGACGGGGTGGATGGTGGAGGCGACCCCGCTCAAGTCCATGAGGAATATCAACCCGAGCCACTTAACTCCCTGCAAAGGGAAGAACTTTGCCGCAGGAACATGGATGCCCTGCATACTCCCATCGCAGGAGAAACCCCCGAGGCTCGTGCCTTGGAGGAGGCGCGTTTGGCCAACCTGGCTGAACGCACTCGTCTGGAGAACCTCCAGTGAGCACTCGACGAGCGCGCGCGGCAACGAGTACCCGACTCCAGTCGACGTCAACTCTTCCCGCACCCGACTCAGGTATATCGAACCCCGATTCAGAATTTAGCAGCTGCAACTCGTATAGCAGAGTCGATTCAGCCCTCTCAATCGGAGGCTGGCAGAGGCTTGATACAGATTAGAGATTTGCTCCGGGCAGCAGGTGATCAGAATTCAGCCGTGTCGCAGTCACGCAACAGGATTCACAGTCGATCCGTCACTGCGAATACGGTTCAGTCGGCTCACAGCCCTAGATCGCCTCCGCAGCGTGAAGGACGCGAGAATCGACGGGACCAATATGGTGATCGATACGATCGTGATGATAGACGTCGAGTGCCCACTCCTCCCCCGAGAGGTGGGTCCTACGCTCATCGGCAGCAAGATGACAGGCGCCAGCTCAGTGTGGGACGAAGAGCCCCGGTCGACCCCAGGGAACCAGGCTTTGATGCACGATCCATCATCGTGCAAGGCCTGGTCGATCGGAACAGGGCTCATCGAGGTGGCCACGACAGAGATGCGCCCACTAGCAGCCGATTCCACGTTTTAGGTCCAGAATGTTTCAGCAGGGCTATCAGAGCCGCGGTGATTCCCCCCAACTTCAGGTTGGCGACTGGAGTAAGCAAGTTCACCGGTGAGTCTAAGCCTAAAACTTGGCTTGAAGACTACCGAGTGGCGGTGCAGATTGGTGGCGGAAATGATGAAGTGGCTATGAAGCATTTACCACTCATGTTGGAAGGTTCGGCCAGGGCGTGGTTGAATCAGTTAACTCCTAGCAGCATTTACACTTGGGAAGATCTTTCCCGAGTGTTCGTCAGAACATTCGAGGGAACTTGCAAGCGACCAGCTGGATTGACAGAGCTACAAGTTTGTGTGCAGAAGTCGAATGAGACCTTAAGAGAGTATATTCAGAGATGGATCACTTTGCATCATACTGTGGAGAACGTGTCTGATCATCAGGCAGTCTGTGCCTTCAAGGATGGTGTTAAGAACAGAGAATTGAGTTTGAAGTTTGGTCGGACCGGAGAAATGACCCTGAGTCGGATGATTTAAATTGCTACCAAGTACGCCAACGGCGAAGAAGAGGTCTGACTCCGGAGCGGCAAGTACAAACCTAGTCAGTCGGAGAAAGGAAACTCCAGTCGGAAGCAAAAGCGGAAAGCCGAACCAGCGGCTCCTGGAGAGGCTTTGGCCGTGACTCAGGGCAAGTTCAAAGGAAAACCCAAAGGATCCTGGAACCCCAAGAAGGTGAAGGATAAAGAAGGGAATGACGTGATGGATCTGCCGTGCCACATCCACACGAAGAAAGACGAAGAGGGTAATTTCATTTACCCGAAGCATACCACTCGCCAGTGCCGGCTCCTGATCCAGCAGTTCCAAGGTAAACAGCCCAAGGACAAGGAAAAGGAGTCGGACAAAGCCGAAGACAAGGAGGATAGTGATGGAGGATATCCTCATGTTAACTCCACTCTGATGATCTTTGCTGATGTGGAAAGCAAAAGCCGACTGAAGGTTATCAACCGTGAGGTCAATATGGTCGCCTCGGCGACACCCAGTTATTTGAGATGGTCCCAAACTCCCATTACGTTCGACCAGTCTGATCACCCGACTCATATAGCCACCCCTGGGAGGCAAGCTTTGGTGGTCGACCCGGTCGTCGAAGGCACTCGACTGACGAAGGTGCTAATGGATGGTGGTAGTGGACTGAACTTATTATATGCGGAGACGCTGAAAGGAATGGGCATTCCGATGTCCCGACTGAGCACCAGCAACATGAGTTTTCATGGGGTTATACCTGGAAAGAAAGCTGAGTCACTCGGCCAAATAACTCTGGACGTGGTGTTCGGTGACTCGAAGCATTTCCGCAAAGAGAAGCTGACATTTGAAGTCGTGGATTTTCAGAGCGCGTACCACGCTATTTTGAGGAGACCAGCTTATGCACGGTTCATGGCTCGACCATGTTACGTGTACCTCAAACTGAAGATGCCCGGCCCCAATGGCGTGATCACTATCACTGATGATCGGAAAAAAGCAGAAGAGTGTTTCCAGAAAGGCTCAAAAATTGCCGATTCCCAGGTGACAACGGTCGAGCTGGAGGGATATAAGAAAAATGCAGATCCGAGTGATTTATTGCGGGCCGAGAAGCCTGCCACAGAATCAACGTTTCAGTCGTCCGGTGAGATGAAGCCCGTTCACATTCACCCAACCGACCCCAATACAGCTCCGACCCATATCTCCACAACACTCAACACTAAATAGGAAGAAGCGCTCATCCAGTTCCTCCGTGAGAACTGGGACATCTTTGGATGGAAGCCTACTGACATGCCGGGTGTTCCTAGGGGGCTGGCTGAGCATCGCCTTAGAGTCGATTCAACAGCAAAACCTGTCAAAGAACATCTTCGACGGTCCACCGTCCAGAAGAGAAAGGCCATCGGCGAGGAGGTGGCTCGACTGTTGGCAGCAGAGTTTATCCGAGAGATATACCACTCCGAGTGGCTCGCCAATGTTGTCATGGTCCCAAAGAAGGACAAGTCACTCCGTATGTGCATTAATTTCAAGCACATCAATCGGGCCTGCCCGAAAGATCATTTTCCTCTCCCTCGCATCGATCAAATTATCGACTCGACTGCGGGATGTGAGAGATTGTCTTTTCTAGACACCTATTCTGGGTACCATCAGATCCGTCTGTATGGACCCGATGAGATCAAAACAGCTTTCATCACTCCATTTGGGTGCTTCTGTTATGTCACCATGCCATTCGGCCTCAAGAATGCCGGAGCCACGTTCATGCGAATGATTCAGAAGTGTTTGCTCACTCAAATCAGTCGGAATGTGGAAGCGTACATGGATGATATCGTGGTCAAGTTGCGAAAGGGTTCCGACCTGCTGACTGACCTCGCTGAAACATTTGCCAACCTCAGGAGGTATGATATCAAGCTCAATCCATCAAAGTGCACATTCGGAGTTCCTGGTGGCAAGTTACTCGATTTTCTCGTTTCCGAACGAGGAATCGACGCTAACCCAGAAAAAATCGGCACTATACTCCGAATGAAACGCCCCGTGCGGGTGCACGATGTCCAGAAGCTTACTGGATGCTTGGCCGCATTAAGTCGATTCATCTCACGACTCGGTGAAAAGGCATTGCCTCTTTACCGACTGATGAAGAAGGCAAACAAGTTCGAGTGGACTCTAGAAGCTGATGCAGCGTTTGCCGAGCTAAAAGCTTTGCTCTCCACCCAGCCGGTGCTTGCTGCTCCAATCAGCAAAGAGCCTCTGTTGCTTTATATTGCAGCCACGGGACAAGTCGCCAGTACAGTACTTACGGTCGAGCGGGAAGAAGAAGGGAAAGCCTTCAATGTTCAGCGCCCAGTGTACTATCTGTCTGAAGTTTTGACTCCATCAAAGCAAAGATATCCTCATTATCAGAAGCTTGTATATGGGATCTACATGACCACGAAGAAGGTTGCTCATTATTTCTCTGATCATTCCATTACAGTCGTCAGTGACGCTCCACTTTCAGAGATTCTGCACAACAGAGATGCAACTGGTCGAGTGGCGAAATGGGCGATTGAACTCCTTCCCCTTGATATCAAGTTTGAGGCAAAGAAAGCCATTAAGTCCCAAGCAATAGAAGATTTCCTTGCCGAGTGGATTGAACAGCAGCAGCCAACTCAAGTTCACTCAGAGCATTGGACCATGTTCTTTGATGGCTCTAAGATGTTAAATGGTTCTGGTGCTGGGGTAGTCTTGGTTTCCCCCAGAGGAGATAAGCTCAGATATGTGCTCCAGATTCACTTTGATTCCTCCAACAATGAGGCGGAATACGAGGCCCTTTTGTATGGATTGCGCATGGCCATTTCACTCGGCGTCCATCGCCTTATGGTTTATGGTGACTCAGATTTGGTGGTCAACCAAGTGATGAAGGAGTGGGACGTTAGAAGCCCAGCCATGACTGGATACTGTAACGCAGTAAGGAAGCTTGAAAAGAAGTTTGAGGGGTTAGAACTTCATCATATACCCCGACTGAAAAACCAAGCGGCTGATGATTTGGGAAAGATAGGTTCCAAGAGAGAAGCCATTCCCAGCGATGTGTTCTTGGAGCATATCCATACACCATCAGTCAAAGAAGATCCTTTTACCGAAGAAGCTCCGCAGCCCAAGAGTGCCGCAGATCCGACTGAGGTTGAAGTCCCAGCAGTGGTCGACTTGGTCATGGAGGCTTTAGTGATCACTCCCGACTGGACAGTTCCATACATCGCGTATATCTTGAGAAAAGAGCTCCCGGAGGACGAGGAAGAGGCTCAACAGATCGTCCATCGATCTAAGGCCTTTACTGTGATCAAAGGACAGCTATACAGAGAGAGCGCGACTGGAGTTGGACAGAAGTGCATAACGGCAGAAGAAGGTCGAATGATCCTTGATGACATCCACTCAGGGACCTGTGGCCATCATGCGTCCTCTCGGACCATCGTGGCCAAAGCATACCGAGCCGGATTTTATTGGCCAAGAGCGAATGAAATGGCAAAGGAAATAGTCGACAAGTGTGAGGGATGCCAATTTTACTCAAACATGTCACACAAGCCTGCATCATCTCTGAAGACCATTCCACTCGTCTGGCCCTTCGCAGTATGGGGTTTGGATATGGTTGGCCCCTTGAGAACAGGACGAAGCGGTTTCACACATGTACTGGTAGCAGTCGACAAGTTCACCAAGTGGATTGAGGCTAAGCCCATCAAGAATCTTGACGCCGGTACTGCTGTCAGCTTCGTCAGAGAATTGATATTCAGATATGGAGTCCCACACAGCATCATCACTGACAATGGATCAAACTTCGATTCGGAGGTATTCAAGGCGTTCTGCACATCTCAGGGCACACGAGTCGACTACTCTTCAGTCGCCCATCCCCAGTCGAATGGACAAGCGGAGCGGGCCAACGGCTTGATCCTCAAAGGATTGAAACCCCGACTGATGCGTGACCTCAAGCATGCGGCTGGAGCATGGGTCGATGAACTCCCCTCGGTGCTATGGGGTCTAAGGACCACGCCTAACCGGTCGACTTGAAGAACTCCATTCTTCTTGGTATATGGAGCTGAGGCGGTCTTACCGAGTGATCTGCTCCATAACGCTCCTCGAGTTGAGCTCTACACCGAAGCTGAAGCAGAACAAGCGCGGCAGGATGCAGTCGACCTCCTAGAATAAGAAAGGGAGATGGCTCTGATCCGATCGATCATCTACTAACAAGACTTGCATCGCTTCCACGCCAAAAATGTGAAGAGTCGAGCCTTCCAGGAAGGAGATTTGGTTCTCCGAGTGGATCAGCAGAAACCACACGAGCTTGCTCCTTCTTGGGAAGGACCCTTCATCGTCACCAAGGTTCTCCACAACGGAGCATACCGTCTCTACAACGTCGAGCACAGTATCGACGAGCCCCGAGCTTGGAACGCGGAGTTACTCCGCCCATTTTACACTTAAAGTTTCCACTCGGATGAGTTGTAATAAAAGTACTTCTATAGTTCGTGTTTTGCAAGATAATAGTGTCATAATTTCCCCAATGATTTTTGTCACTTTTATTTGTTCGGTAAAATTCCCCCTCAGTGGGTGGCTTATCTGCGAATCCGTTTCTCCTAAGTTTGTAAAAAAAATCCTTATCGAGTGGCGAGCCGGCCTCCCACTCGGGGGCTTAGCTGCGAATCCGTCTCGCCTAAGTTTCAACAAAATCCTACCGAGTGGTGAGACAGCCTCCCACTCGGGGGCTTAGCTGCAGTCCAAGTACTCGCCTAAGTTTCAACAAAATCCTACCGAGTGGTGAGCCAGCCTCCCACTCGGGGGCTTAGCTGCAGTCCAAGTACTCGCCTAAGTTCTAATAAAATCCTACCGAGTGGTGAGCCAGCCTCCCACTCGGGGGCTTAGCTGCAGTCCAAGTACTCGCCTAAGTTTCAATAAAATCCTACCAAGTGGCGAGCCAGCCTCCCACTCGGAGGCTTAGCTGCAGTCTAAGTACTCGCCTAAGTTTCAATTTAACGTGCGCTCTGCAAGGAGGACGAGGTGCAAGTCGAATGTTATTCTCTCCTCCGAGCTACGCCACAAGTACAATGTGCGCTCTGCAAGGAGGACGAGGTGCAGGTCGACTGCTACTCTCTCCTCCGAGCTACACCCAAAGTACAACGTGCGCTCTGCAAGGAAGACGAGGTACAGGTCGACTGCTACTCTCTCCTCCGAGTTACGCCTCAAGTACAACGTGCGCTATGCAAGGAGGACGAGGTGCAGGTCGACTGCTACTCTCTCCTCCGAGCTATGCCACAAGTACAACGTGCGCTCTGCAAGGAGGACGAGGTGCAGGTCAACTGCTACTCTCTCCTCCGAGCTACGCCACAAGTACAATGTGTTTTCCATAAGACACCTTAAAAATCCTACCGAGTGTAGAGCAGACCTCCCACTCGGGGGCTTAGCTGCAGCCCAGTGCTCGCCTAAGTTTTGAAAATCCTACCGAGTGGAGAGCAGACCTCCCACTCGGGGGCTTAGCTGCAGCCCAGTGCTCGCCTAAGTTTTGAAAATCCTACCGAGTGGAGAGCAGACCTCCCACTCGGAGGCTTAGCTGCAGCCCAGTGCTCGCCTAAGTTTTGAAAATCCTACCGAGTGGAGAGCAGACCTCCCACTCGGGGGCTTAGGTGCAGCCCAGTGCTCGCCTAAGTTTTGAAAATCCTACCGAGTGGAGAGCAGACCTCCCACTCGGGGGCTTAGCTGTAGCACAGTGCTCGCCTAAGTTTTGAAAATCATACCGAGTGGAGAGCAGACCTCCCACTCGGGGGCTTAGCTGCAGCCCAGTGCTCGCCTAAGTTTTAAAAATCCTACCGAGTGGAGAGCAGACCTCCCACTCGGGGGCTTAGCTGCAGCCCAGTGCTCGCCTAAGTTGTGAAAATCCTACCGAGTGGAGAGCAGACCTCCCACTCGGGGGCTTAGCTGCAGCCCAGTGCTCGCCTAAGTTTTAAAAATCCTACCGAGTGGAGAGAAGACCTCCCACTCGGGGGCTTAGCTACAGCCCAGTGCTCGCCTAAGTTGTGAAAATCCTACCGAGTGGAGAGCAGACCTCCCACTCGGGGGCTTAGCTGCAGCCCAGTGCTCGCCTAAGTTGTGAAAATCCTACCGAGTGGAGAGCAGATCTCACCACTCGGGGGCTTAGCTGCAGCCCAGTGCTCGCCTAAGTTTATTGGGGAACAAGCCGATTGCAATAAGCACCTCGCTTTAACCTACAAAAGACATCTCAAACCAAATGCAAGCATATTCAAACGTCGAATCCAAGTTCGGATAAATACCTAACGGAGCCAAAAGTGCTCAGGCGCTAAGCCTGTTAAGGTTTGTCGGTTACAAAATCACTCGGCACACCGAGGCAAATTTAAAGTGTCGAGCCCAAGAAGTTTTTTACCCCTCCCGTGGAGGACTGGAAGGTGCAACAAACTCGTCAAGGTCGATTCCATCAGCAAAATCCGAGTGGCAGCAGCGATGAAGGTCTCCATGAAAGACCGGAAATCGTGCTTCTTGGTGTTAGCCACCCGAAAAGCTGCCAACTTGTCTTCTCGTGCATCCTTGCAATGGACTCGGGCCAGAGATAGAGCAACATCTGCGCCACACCTGGCAGAGGACTTCTTCCACTCCCGCACTCGACTTGGGACTGTGTTCACTCGAGTCAACAGAGACTCGAGGTCATTCTGGAGCGTCTCTCTGGGCCAGAGCGTAGCGTCGATGCGGGAAGTGGCGACCTTCAGCCTTGCGAGATAATCAATGACAGCAGCAACACGAGACTCGAGCCGGAGCACGTTCATGTCGACTTCGTCATTCGCAGGAGAGTTAATGGGGTCCAGGTTTGGCTCCAGTCGACCAGTCTCCTCTTCAAAGTTCTGACAAAATTCTGCAAGCACAACCACGGAGTCAAGATAACCGCCGAATGGAAAGATCACAGTTAAAATACCTATTTGATGCAAAATATTACCTTCGAGCATGAGGAATAGCTTCTTGGCGAGTCCGCCCAGATAAGCCTCCAGATCGTTCTTCTTCCCCACCAACTCACTGGCCTTGTCACTCAGGGCAATCTTATCACTTTTCAGTCGACTGACCTCTTTGTTGGCAGCATCAAGAGCAGCTTTCAGATTGGTGTTTTCTTCTTCAAGCTTGGTGACCGAAGCCAATTTCTCGTCTGCGAGCTTGGTCTTCTCTAAAGATGTTTTCTGCATTTCAGCCAATTCAAGGTCTTTCTTCTTCTGGGCCTCCTTCACTTTGCCTGCAAAGTTACAGCAAGGTCAGACTTTGAAACAAATAAAGGGCAAAGACAGTCGTCGAGAGCCTCACCAAACATACCTTTGGCTTCCTCCTTCGCCTTCGTTAAATTCTCCTGGGCCAGCTTCAGATCAAGTTCGAGCTGGATGTGTTTATTCTCCAACTCAGTGTAATGAGCCGCGAGGTCGCAGGATTTCTACGAAAAACCAATCGACAGTTGTCAAAGACAATTCACTTCCTAGTGATTAATGAAAAATTATACGTTTCTAAGACTATGGTCGAATATTACACCCAGTGGGTGCACTCAGCGTGCCCCCACTAGTTCTATCAAGTCAGAGTTGACCAGTCGACCAACAAAAAAAAAGATGTTCTTCAGACTGTAGTCCACTGCCAGCAGTCGACCACAGTCTCGGGGACTACACCCAGTGGGTGCACTCAGCGTGCCCCCACCGGTTTGGGAAATCCATTCGACCTAGTCGAATGAAGGAAAAACTTAACTTATAAAGCCTATGGTCGACTGCCAGCAGTCCACCATAGCCTTGGGGACTACACCCAGTGGGTGCACTCAGCGTGCCCCCACTAAACCGGAATTCCAATCAACACACCCAGTGGGTGTAAGACAATCACTATTCAGAAAGAAGAATTTTCAGATATCATATCCTAACAGAACAGGCGATGACCGACTGACCTGAACGTTACTCTGAAGAGCTGAGCTGGCGTCATAGGCGGCCTGGCTTGCTTCTCGGATGGCCTTCACTTGCTCCATCATGAATCCCGCCTGGTGTATTGCTTCTTTCACAGCACTGGCTTGGTCCTCTGGGATGAAGTGGGTCGAGAAAAGTGACGGCTGTGCAGCACTCGATGATGAGGGGCGAGCACTCGTCAACGGTACCGCAAAAGATACGGTAGGCCGAGTGATGTTCTCTCCCTCCGCGACCAGTGTCTCGGAGGCTGGCACGCCCTGAGTCACCTTGCCAGCGGACGCTTTCCTGTTCCTCCTTGGCCTCAGTGGTTCTTCATCGTCGTCGTCAGGAAGGGTAATAACGACATTGGACGGAGCTACAGAAAAGAATCAAAATTAGAGACAAAGAGCCAATCGACTGAAGACGGGATTATGAAAGTCATACCAGGTTTTGAAGCAGCAGCGTCTTCCATCTCATGATCTTCAGCCCTGGCCGAGGTATCAGAAGTAGCAGCACTGCAATTCCGAAAATCAGTCGGTTAACTCATGAGTCGACCAAAAATAAATTCATGTAGAACAAGAAGACTCAAGTAGCACTATTGCCCTGATATGGTGGGAATCGCCACCTTCATCTTCGGCAAGACCTTCGCCGGCTTCGATGGCGCCACTCGAGATTGCTTCGGAACCTTCTCAGTCGGCGCCGGAGAAGTGGTCCGAGGGCGCTTAGTCGACTGCACGACAGTTGTGACCCCCTTACCACGTTCGGTTGCAGGGTCATGGACGAGCTTCGAACGTTTTTCCGAGCGAGGAGGTGCAACTTCCTCCTCCTTCTCCTCTTCTTCCTCCTCACCAGAGTCATCACCCTCATCATCATCAACGGCATCCGAGTCCCACTCCTCCTGGCTTTTGCCCCCACTTCCTTCCTCCTCCTTAGTCGGCGTCTGTGCTCCATTGGGCATCGAGGTGGTGGCCTGACAGACAAGCAAAGATCAATCCACCAGTTTGCAGCAAAAGCAGAGTGAGTATAGCAAGATTACGATTAAGGATAAAGTGGTCATACCGTGTCCGGAGTGTAGGAATGGTCGAGTGGTGGAATCCTCCTGGCTCCTCGAGGGTTGTCCTTATTCCCTGTGATTGCGGCCATCCACCTCTCCAGTGTGGCGTCATCGACTGCTTCTGGATGGACCCGAGTTTCATCCTTGGTTCCACAGTACAACCACATTGGGTGGCCTCGGTACTGAAGTGGCTGGATGCGCCTCCTAAGGAAGACCTCCAGAAGATCCATGCCCGTCACTCCTTCCCGAACTAGCTGGACTACACGCTCCATCAACATTTTTACTTGGGGTTTCTCCTTAGGGAGCACCTTCAGAGAAGAGGGATTGTTCACTCGGTCCATGGAAAATGGAGGGAGACCAGTCGACTGCCCCGGCGTCAACTCGTCTTGACAGTAGAACCAAGTCGACTGCCATCCTCTGACCGACTCAGGAAGAGTCATGGCCGGAAAAGTACTCTTGCTCCTCATATGAATCCCAAGACCCCTGCACATCTGAATAACCTTAGTCCTATCGTCATCTGGACTCGCCTTTTTCACTGTCTGTGAGCGACAAGTGAATATGTGCTTAAACAGACCCCAGTGCGGTCGGCAGCCCAAGAAGTTCTCGCACATGGACACGAAGGCAGCAAGGTAGGCGATGGAATTTGGATTAAAATGGTGGAGTTATGCCCCAAAGAAATTTAAGAAACCACGGAAGAAAACAGTCGGAGGCAGGGAGAACCCACGGTCGACGTGAGTAGCTAGAAGAACGCACTTACCCTCCTGCGGCTGTGGTTGCCACTCATTCCCCGGGAGCCTCGCTGCCCCGTGAGGGATCAAGCCCTCGTTGGCCATCTCAGTGAGATCCGTCTTGGTGATGGTCGAGTGGATCCAATCCCCTTGTACCCAGCCTTGCGGCAGGCAGGACCTGGACGAGGATCCGCCCCGACTGGGCGCTCTCCCTTTCGCCTTTCCCGTCGCCGTCACCTTCTTCGCGCGCTCCAAAGCCGCCGTCTTCTCCTTCACCATTGTCGCCGACAAAGCGCACAAGGAGTGGATGGGCGGGGACGAGAACAGGCACGGTGGGTGGAGAGGGAGAGGGCAAAAGGAGGAATGGGGGGATACTGTTCAAAACCCCTCACCTGACGCCTTTTATAAGGACACTTCCGAGTGGCTTACGAGTGGGCCCGGACGATCCTATCATATCCCGAAACAGTCGCGCGCACGTGATACGTGGCGAAAAAGGCGGAACGGAAATCGAGGCGTCTATGCCCTATCCCATCCGAGCGCCGCGGTCCGCCCCGCTTCGCGCGCATCCCAAAATTCGGATCCCACAAAATCCGCTAACAACAAATCGGTCTATCAGACGGTAGATTTCCTGCGATCCATCGCTCAGAAGTTTACTAAGCTCAAAAGTTCACTCGACGGGCGAGAAGAATGGATCAAGGCGACTGAAAGAAAAGCTGTTGCCATCAACAAAAGATTATTGGCCATGAGACCTGTTCAGAACACAAAAACAGGTCGGAAATATTAACAACTCCTTTCTCACTCAAACCTCGATCCATTCGGGGGCTAATGATGAAGTCATGTACCTAGGGTAGGGTCATAGACCTGTCTTAAGTACCCTTCCCAAGGACACCCTCAGAAGAAATTGCCTTCCAGTCGACCAAGAGAGACTTCACTCGACAGACTCGAAGGACTCGACCATGAAGACGCACTCGACCACCAGGAGATCAAGAGCCACTCTGCATCCAAACAGTATGTAATTAAGTAGTCTTTATGGAATTTAGGACACTTTATGTAAGGCGTTACTAGTAACGCCTAGTCTTAATGTACTTTAAACCCTACATAACTGAGGGCCGGAGGGGTCAGGCAGGCACTATATAAGCCACCCCCTCCTCAGTGTAAAGGGTTCGCACCCTTGTAACCTATACACACATAATCCAGTCGACCGCCTCCGGGCTTCGAGACGTAGGGCTGTTACTTCCTCCAAGAAGGGCCTAAACTCGTACATCCCTTGTGTTTACAACTGCTCCATAGCTAGGATCTTGCCTCTCCATACCTACCCCCATTCTACTGTCAGACTTAGAACCACGACAGGTGGAACCCGCCTTACAATGGCGAAGACAATCTACATGCCGGACTCATCGTCATTAAAGCCTGGTTCAGGGGCTACTGAGGGAGTCTTGAATTAGGGGGTATCCGGATAGCCGGACTATACACTCTGACCGGACTGTTGGACCATGAAGGTACAAGACTCATGACTTCATCCCGTGTCCGGATGGGACTCTCCTTTGTGTGGAAGATAAGCTTGGCAATCCGGATGTTAGATCTCCTTCTTTGTAACCGACTCTGTATAACCCTAGCCCCCTCTGGTGTCTATATAAACCGGAGGGTTTAGTCTGTAGAAAAAGAACAATCATAATCATCATAGGCTAGCTTCTAGGGTTTAGCCTCTACGATATCGTGGTAAATCTACTCTTGTAATACTCATATCATCAAGATCAATCAAGCAGGAAGTAGGGTTTTACCTCAATCGAGAGGGCCTAAACCTGGGTAAAACATCGTGTCCCCTGCCTCCTGTTACCATTAGCCTTAGACGCACAGATCGGGACCCCCTACCCAAGATCCGCCGGTTTGACACCGACACCCGTGTCCGGATGGGACTCTCCTTTGCATGGATGGAAAGCTTGGCGTATGGATCATATGCTTTCCTTTCTCTATAACCGACTCTGTACAACCCTAGATCTCTCCGGTGTCTATATAAACCGGAGGGTTTAGTCCATAGGGTGGATCATAATCATACAGGCTAGACATCTAGGGTTTAGCCATTACGATCTCGAGGTAGATCAATTCTTGTAACCTACATACTCATCATAGTCAATCAAGCAGGAAGTAGGGTATTACCTCCATTAAGAGGGCCCGAACCTGGGTAAACATCGTGTCCCCTGCCTCCTTGTTACCTTCGATCCTTAGACGCATAGTTCGGGACCCCCTACCCGAGATGTGCCGGTTTTGACACCGACAGTCCATTACTGGCATGTTCCGCTAATGGGCCAAATTCAACCCATGGTTACAACCGGCCCATCCGTGGCTTGTTAATCCTTGGGCCTCATTCATCCTGTCATGTATTATGACCCATTAACGACCCGTTATGCCCGTCGATAGAATTAAGCATGTGTTGTCTTATGGCCTGTTAACGACCCACTATGGCCTAAGCCCATAAACAGACGGTTCCAAATTTTGGCCTGTTTATGGCCCAAATTGCGTTCCGACTTTCGTTCATGATCAGTACGGCCCATGTGAAAGGATCGAGAAGATGGGTCAAGAGGGGGGATTAGACCCTTAACAAGTAAAAGTGGCAGTTTTTAATTTCTTCAAGTAAGGTTGAGTTTATCACACGTTAAAGGGCATCCAATACATCGCAAGCAAGCATTACAAGAGTATAGGGAGCGGAAAGAGTAACACATGCAATTTGCAAGAATGTAAAGGGGTGGGGTTGGAGTGTGCAAACACAATGGAGACGCAGATAATTTTTGGCATGGTTCCGATAGGTGGTGCTATCGTACATCCACGTTGATCGAGACTTCAACCCACGAAGGGTAACGGTTGCGCAAGTCCATGGAGGGCTCCTCCCACGAAGGGTCCACGAAGAAGCAACCTTGTCTATCCCACCATGGGCATCACCCACGACGGACTTGCCTCACTCGGGTAGATCTTCACGAAGTAGGCGATCTCCTTGCCCTTACAAACTTCTTGGTTCAACTCCACATCACGACAGAGGCTCCCAAGCGACACCTCACCAATCTAGGAGACACCACTCTCCAAAAGGTAATAAATGGTGTGTTGATGATGAACTCCTTTATCTTGTGCTTCAAATGATAGTCTTCTCAATACTCAACTCTCTCTCTCTCAGATGTGGCTATGGTGGAAGAAGGATTTGAGTGGAAAGCAACTTGGGGAAGGCTAGAAATCAAGGTTCAAATGGTTGGAATGGAATCTCTAGATCTCAAACATGAGTAGGTGGTTCTCTCTCAGAAAATGGATGGTGGAAGTGTAGGCACATTCTGATGGATCTCCTCTATGATAAGAAGGGGGTGGAGAGGTATATATAGCCCCCACACAAAATCTAACTGTTACACACTTTGTTGCATCTCGTTGGCACCGATTAGTAAACTTGGTAGCACCGATATGTACAAAAATATGAACGTTCGGATTCTTGGTGGGAACGACTAGAACAACTCAGTGGGACCGATGTGCTAGGGCTTAGGGAAAACTTCATCTCGGTGGCACCGATTGCATCATCTTGGTGGGACCTAAGTTAGTGCACCGGGCAATAGAGAATCTGTCAAGCCAACTCAATGGGACTAATTGCATAAACCAAGTGGGACCGAAGTGAATCCAACAAGTCACAGAGCGTTGGTAAGGCCATCTTGGTGAGACCAAGATCCGTATCGGTGTGACCGAACTGTTATGGTTTCTGGCAGTGGCTATGTCAAGATGAACTGTTATGCACATGAGTGTGATGCACAAACTTACCTTGTTGTGGTTCTTGAGCCAACTATTGAAGAAGTAGACTTGAGAAAACATGGTTAAATAACACAAGACAACTTGAAGAAAGAAATATTTCAAGGTCCACAAGAGTACTAAGACTGGGATGACATGTAATATATGAGTACCACAGAGTGTGTACTTGTTTGAATGTAGACATGTCCCCAAAGGTTTAAATATTTGCAATACATTCCAAGGATCTTTCTTCCCAAAACATAAGTTTTCCTCTCCCCCCGAATTTCAGATTTGATAATGGGAGTAGGTAGGGTAAGATAGAATCAGAGCAAAAGGATATTATATTAAAGTATGCTCAGAGCAAATTAAGGATTAAAATATGACTGGCATATCTTTCCCCTCTTAAAGATATGTGAATTCTCTCCTCTTATGAAAATGCACCTCTCTTAGAAGAGCTTTGATGTGCTCTCTCTTGTTATATAGATAAGCTTTGATGTTCTCTCTCCCCCCTTTGACACCAATTTCCAGGAAGGGTAGTGTTCATGGATATGACTTAAGTGAGTGTGGTTCTTGAGAGTCACAACTAAGCAGAATGTAGCTTAAGATGTATGTAGAGGGAAAGATTCATTGAATGGAGCTGATAAGAGATAGATACTTTAAGATAGCAAAAAACTTTCTCATAAGTGAAATCGGCGACTCTGAGATAGCAGAGTCCCTGAAGGTGCATACCGGTGAGACCGAGGTAGTCTGTTTTAGTACAACTGATGAACTATTGCTCAAGTAGACCTTATTGTTTGGTCTGGCCGATAGGCTTGAATCGAGGAACCGAGTTCAATGCAGAGGAAAGATTTTGTCAACTCAGCTCACTTGCAATAGAACTTTCACAAAGATTTTCAAGGAAATTGATAGGATTTGCAATGAAATTACAAAATGCAAAATAGAAAAAGAAATTAAATAAGAAGAATCTAGACGAAGTTTTTTTAGAAGGGAAACACAATAGTAAGAAGAAATGCAACAGAATGTATCAACAAGGAAAAAAACTAGAGAACTTTATCTAGGGGTGGTCGGCGACATAATCACCTATGTTAGAGTATATTGACATAGGAGTCAAGTGAGATTACTTGATCATAGGTCATACTCATCGTTAAGCTCAAAATGGGGTTGCCATTTTTCATTTAAGCGTCTTGCTGTATTCTCATCTTGTTGAGTTACTTTGGCTCATGTCTTGGAGCAAAGCTTCTCTAAGATGGAAGGACTTACCTTGGGTTGTGGTGTTGAACTTGATCATGTAGTTGAACTTGTGGTAGATACTCAGTGTTGATGTAGTCCATCAAGATTTAGAGGCATCCTTTGGATTTTGAAGCTCATATTCCTACATGGGTTAGTCTTGCAAGGAATAGCCCTTGTATATCCAAATTGACAAGAGCGAAATTTATTATATAGAAATTGTCAAAGGATATGTTGAATGAGTTCATGCTTCCTTGATTTCAACAAGCAAAGTATAGATACTTGGTGATGTAGAGATTGCTCAAGTTGTGAGTGATTTGCAATCTCATGGATTGAGGCTCATCCAAGTACCTACAAGGGTTAGATAACATCCAAGGGTGCAAATATATCCAAGATAAATGATCATCATCATAATAGAAATATCAAGGATTAGTCATATGGGCTCATGCCTTGCATGTATCCAAGGAGTCTCTACTCCAAATTTGAGGCATCAATGATGTTCAACTCACTCCTCCAACAACAAAATATCTTTTCGTCGAGCGGTTTAGTGAAGATATCTGCCAATTGCTTATCGGTACGAACATGCTTAAGATTAATATCTCCTTTAGCAACATGATCACAAATAAAATGATGAAATACTTCAATATGCTTAGTTTGAGAATGTTGCACGGGATTGTGTGCAATATTAATAGCACTCTCATTGTCACAAAGCAATGGAACATGTCTCACATGTGTCCTGGAATCTTTAAGAGTTTGGGTCATCCCAAGTAAGTGAGCACAACATGATCCCGCGACAATGTGTTCCGCTTCGGTGGTGGATTAGGATACAAAGTTTTGTTTCTTGGAGAACCAACAGACAAGGGATCTACCAAGAAATTGACATGTACCTGGAGTGGACTTTCTATCAACCTTGTCAGTGGCACAGTCTGAGTCAGAATAGCCAACAAGATCAAAAGATGGCCTTTTAGGATACCAAATGCCAAAATTTGGTGTATCAATCAAATATCTCACTATCATTTTCATGGCCTTAAGATGACATTCTTTTGGAGCCACTTGATATCGTGCACACATGCACACACTTAGCATAATATCGGGACGGGAGTCACAAAGATACAATAATGAACCAATCATAGATCGGTAACCTTTTGGTCAACCGGGTTGCCATCCTTAGTCATGTTAAGATGTCCACTAGTAGGCATGGGTGTTTTTATACCTTTGCTTTCTTGAATGTTGAACTTCTTGAAAATATCCTTGGTATACTTTGTTCGTGAAACAAAGGTAACTTCCTTAGCTTGTTTGAGTTGCAAACGAAGGAAAAATTTGAGTTCAATCATCATAGACATCTCAAACTTCTCCGACATTAACCTTCCAAACTTTTCACTAAAATGGGGGTTAGTAGAACCAAATATGATATCATCAACATAAATTTGGCACACAAATAATTATCCATTAACTCTTTTAGTAAAAAGTGTAGAATCGATTTTCCCAATTTTAAAGCCTTTTTCAATAAGAAACTTGGTCAAGCATTTATACCATGCTCTAGGAGCTTGTTTAACACCATAAAGAGCTTTGTGAAGTTCGTAAACATGATTAGGTTTCTTGGGATTAACAAAGCCAGGAGGTTGTTTAACATAGACTTCCTCCTCAATTTAACCATTTAGAAAAGCACTTTTAATATCCATTTGGTATAAGATGATATCATGGTGATTGGCATAAGCAAGTAAAATGTGAATGGACTCAAGTATAGCAGCGGGGGCATGTCTCACCATAGTCCATACCTTCATCTTGAGTGTAACCTTGAGCAACGAGATGAGCCTTGTTGCATGCAACTTGTCCATCTTCATCTTGCTTATTCCGAAACACCTATTTTGTACCAATGATGTTTTGCTCATCGTCGGGCTTCTCAACCAATGTCCACATTTGGTTCCTTTCAAATTTGTGGAGCTCTTCATGCATAGCGTTTATCCAATCCGGGTCTTCAAGGGCTTCTTCTAGCTTCATTGGTTCAATGCTAGAAATGAATGAGTAGTATTCACAAAATTTGGCCAAACAAGTTTTAGAGCGAGTAATTCTCCCGGTATTGATGTCATTGAGGATTTTTTCAATGGGATGATTCTTTGAGACTCTTGCTCTAACTCGAGAGATCTTTTTGCTTGGTTTGTGGTGGAACATCCTCATCATCATCTCTTCTTCTTCTTCATTGTTGTTGATTGTCGGTGTCAAAACCGGTGGATCTCGGGTAGGGGGTCCCGAACTGTGCGTCTAGGCGGATGGTAACAGGAGACAAGGGACATGATGTTTTTACCCAGGTTCGGGCCCTCTCGATGGAGGTAAAACCCTACTCCTGCTTGATTGATATTGATGATATGGGTATTACAAGAGTGGATCTACCATGAGATCAAGGAGGCTAAACCCTAGAAGCTAGCCTATGGTATGATCGTTGTAATGGTTGTTGTCCTACGGACTAAAACCCTTTGGTTTATATAGACACCGGTGAGGGCTAGGGTTACATAGAGTCGGTTACAATGGTAGGAGATCTACATATCCGTATTGCCAAGCTTGCCTTCCACGCCAAGGAAAGTCCCATCCGGACACGGGACGAAGTCTTCAATCTTGTATCTTCATAGTCTTGGAGTCCGGCTGGTGATGATAGTCCGGCTGTCCGGACACCCCCTAGTCCAGGACTCCCTCAGTAGCCCCTAAACCAGGCTTCAATGACGATGAGTCTGGCGCGCATATTGTTCGGCATTGCAAGGCGGGTTCCTCCTCCGAATAATTCATAGAAGATTGTGAACACCAGGATAGTGTCCGGCTCTGCAAAATAAATTCCACATTCCACCGTAGAGAGAATAACATGTACAAGTTCAATCTGCTGACGTATTTTGTGGCATGACGTCACACCACTACCAAGCCTTTACTTGAATCGCTTTTTATTATACCACCTCAGCGCGTTTAGCGAAGCGGTTTCCTTGGCACGTCTTGTCGAAGCAGAGATCGTGTTCCCCTTATTCCGAGATTCTCGTCAATACGGACGTGGGTAACCCAACCGCGCCATTGATGGTGGCGCTTGGGAGATAAGCGAGTTTTACCAGGCTGGTGGTGACGCATAGTCTTCGTCCGCCCATATATAAGGGGATAAGGATCCACGTTTTTTACCTACGCCTTCTTCCTCCTTTGCTTATCCATCTCCGCGCACTCGAGCTCCAGCACCCAAGCCCGCACATCTCGTCTCGACCTTCTCCAGTCATGTCCGGAGCGGGAGGCAAGTGGTTGGCTTCCTCCGTTACGGAGGAGCACATCAAGAAGCTGCGCGGCGCCGGATACCTGTCCGGCGACATCGCGCACCGGCTGCCCGACAAGGGGCAGCTCATCCCCACCCCCAGGCCCCATGAGAGGGTCGTATTCCTTCCCCACTTCCTCCGCGGACTGGGCTTCCCGTTGCATCTCTTCGTCCGGGGGCTCATGTACTATTACGTCCTGGATTTCCACGATCTGGCGCCAAACTTCATCCTCAACATCTTGGCGTTTATCGTCGTGTGCGAGGCCTTCCTCTGCATCCAGCCCCACTTTGGCTTGTGGCTCAAGACCTTCAACGTCAAGCCGAAGGTAGTGATGGGCCTCCAAGCGGAGTGCGGAGGCGCCATGTTGGGCAAGATGCCCAACGTCATCTGGCTCGAAGGGGCCTTCGTGGAATCCGTCAAGGGGTGGCAATCGGGGTGGTTCTACATCACCGAGCCGCGTGACCCAAAATGGGCAGCGGCCAACGAGTTTAGATCTGGTATCCCTATGCAGCTCACCTCCTGGAAAGAGAAGGGCTTGCTATGGGGCAGTTCGGAGGAGCTGACAGGACTCCAGTCCTGTCTCCAGACCTTGGTGAACAAGAAGCTTAGGCTTGTCAATGTGATCCAGGTCATGCTCGTCCGCCGGATTCTCCCCTGCCAACAGCGGGCCTTTAATTTGTGGGAGTTCGATCCGGCACAGCACCGGACCCTGAGCGGGCTCTTCGACACGACATACGAAGATGCCTGGAGGGTGCTGTTCAAGGGCGGAGAAGCCCCCGCGTCCGCGACGGAAGACCGCGGATTCAGCACCAAGCGCCCGGCCGGCGAGGTAAGCTTTGTTATCCTCCGTGGGACATTTATTTTCTTTCATAATTTAATGTTATGTGGGATCTAAAACTCCCAATGCCTTTGACAGGACTGGCAGAGGACGTCCAGACAGGTAGACTGTCTGGCTCCCCTTCCCGAAGAACCAGTGGATGCCCGGTTAGCGGGGCTACTAGTCCCGGCACTTTATGTGGTGCCGGAGAAGAAGGCGAAGAAGAAGGCCGTGGGAACTCGAAAAAGTTCCCGGCGCCAGGTGATATTGGACTCATCGTCCGATGGCTCCGAGGCGGACTCCTCCCCTGAAGACGAGGAGGAGAAAGAGGACTCTCCCCCGGAGGGGGGAGAGAGGAAAAGGAAGGCTTCCCCAAATGGGGAGGCCGAAGGGTCCAAGAGGGGAAGGACCCTTCCTCCGGACAGCACCGCCCACGCCAAGGACGGCGACGAGGAGTGGCCCTCAAGGGCCAAGCCTCGGGCAAGATCGTAAGTGTTCGGACTCCTAAGTGATTTGTAATTTCTTTTTCGTGCCACGTAGCGTCCTTCTAATGCCGCATACTTTCTGTAGCCCGGCCGAGGAGGATCTTCCCGCTTCATCCAGCGGGTCCTTGGCGCCATCGGATGTGGATTCCATTCTGACCGCCTCCACCCCTCGTGGTTCTGAGGACGCCGAGGTGGGATCCCAGGAGGGGACCCATCGGGAGGAGGCTCCGGAGGTGCCGCAAGGCAGCCTCCCGGACTCTGCGCCGGATTCCATGCCGGAACTCGCAGTGGTTCCGGAGTCTGACAGGCGGTGCCTTCGCAAGAAGGGCAAGACCGTGGCACCGGCAGCCTCCGTCCAACCGGAGGTGCCAGACAACTTGCTGGAGGCGCTCAACGGCGCTTTCATCGAGGAAGAACACCGCACTATTATGAGTGCGGTGATTCAGAAGGTTCAGCTCGCTAAGAGCGGGCTGACCGAAGCTTGCAGCAGCCTTCTAACAGGCTTTGAGGTAAGAAGCTTTAAAATACGTAATGTAATACTGCATAGATAGTAGCCCCTGATGCTCGGTTCGGTGTTTGGAAAGAAAAACCGGACTGAGGATCTATAAAAGATATATGCAGGAGTGCTAAAAATTATGTCAATATGGGTTTGCAGGCTGCGCTGCTGACCGCTGCCGCACTGACTGCGGAGGTCGGTGCTTTGAAGCAGGATCTCGAGCGGTCCGAGCAAGAGCTCGGCCTTTCCAAGAAGCAGCTCGAGGACAAAGAAGGTGAGTGACACCACTTTAAAATTTGTACCTTACAGAAAAGGATTTTGGTTGCAAATAGAAATAACAAGGATAACGTGGGTACTGCAGGGGCCACGAGCGAGTTGGCGACCCTGAAGGAGGCGGTGTCCGCGGCCGAACGCAATGCGACCGCAGAACGGATGGAGCGAGAGAAGCAGGAGGCGCAGGTTGCGGAGGTGCGGCAAGAGCTCCAGGCTCTCATGGAGAAGCATGAGAGTTTGGAGCGCGACTCGAAGACTCGAGATTCTGAGCTTGCCTCGGCTCTTGAAAGTGCCAAAGCCGCCAAGGCCGAGGCCATAAGTCCCTCCAGGAGATTGAGGCGATGAAGAAGATAGCGGCGGGTAAGGCATTTTTCATGCAAAGCAAGCATGTGAATGTAAATTACCTGTTACTTACCCGAATTCGGAGCTCTCCGGGGGCGTTTGCAGATCTGCCTCGCAGCGTGTCCGATGCCGCCGCATTCTACCGGGCTGAAGAGGGGAGCTCAACGGAGAAGGTCTTCTGGTCTCAGTGCGCTGAGGCCGGACATCCGGTGCCCCCTAGAGACCAGCTGAAGCAGCTGGTCGAGCTCCACAAGGTGGCCGAGCAGGCCATGAAGGGCCTCATAGTCCGGCTATGGCCTGGAGAGGCCATGCCTGGGAGCTACTTCGGCCTCGTACGGCGGCTGGTGGATGCGTGCCCCTGGGTGGAGGTCATCAAGCGCTCCGCCTGTATTGAAGGTGCCCGTCGGGCCCTTGCCCGCGCAAAGGTGCATTGGGGCAGGCTGGATGCGGAGAGGCTCCTGACGGACGCGCCGCCGCCGGGCAAAGAGTATCGTACACCCGAGATGTACTATAAGACTGTCCTGAAGGGTGCCCGCAAGATTGCGGATGAGTTCCCCAGAGATGTAATTATTGAGTAGACTCGCCATGTGTTATCCTGTGCGCTGAAAACATTGTTCATATGCACTAAGCAACGCTTGTTTGATTTAAAATATTACCTTCTGTGCGGCCGTATATCAAATCTGGGAGATGGCAAGTCGTCGGCTTCAGCCCCCATGCCACGAGTGCTGGGGTGTTCGGGATAAACTTGAGCGCTCTTGTTCCCATTTTTGGGTCCATCTAGGGAGGCGCTCAACACAACGAACAAGGCAACCGGACTTATAATGCTTGAACACTCTCACTTAGCCATAGAATTCTATAATTTTAAATTTCGGCGAAGCCCCTAGTGTCGGAAGACCGAGTTCGGGGCGCTATCCACGCCTGGGCCGGACACTATCCGGTTCCTCGCTCTAAGCGGCGTAAGTCTTTAGGGACTCGAAAAGACCTCTCGAACAGCGACCAGTCTCTCGCCTTATCATGACAGTCAGTTTTAGCTTTCTCCACTGAGGCGCTCGCCCAGCTCAACCGTGGCGCAATCACAGTTGTTCTCCCAGTGCTACCTTAGCCGATAGAACGGAACGTAAGGTACCAAAACATGGGAGCCGGGCAAACCCAACTATTGACCCAAGACATGATTCGGAGCCGATGCATATAATGCTATAAGTTCGGGGTGCCGCACTTGTGAAAGTGTTCAGACTTATCACACCATAATGCGGGGAACATAAGCCCCTGGTGTATTCGGCCGTACCAAAATGTACGGGTGCAAGATGTCATTAATGAACATATATGTAAAAAAAAGTAATGCAATTTATAGGCAAAAGTGCTGCATTGTTTATTTCAAGAAATTCTGCTATGAGTGCAGAACGATACAAATGGTGCGGAAAGCAAGGGTTTGGACTATTTAATCATGTCCCCCTCCAGGGGTGGGTTGCGGAATTGTGTAATAAACAGATTTAATGCTCGTAATGGAGACCACCTGAGTGTTCGTCGTAGCCCTTGATCCTCCCTGGCTGTTGCATCGTGAGTTCGGCCGATCTATTGCGGGACAGGACCTCTTGTAAACGGAGTCCTGTAGATAAGATAAAATAATAATAAAAAAAAGTAAAAGAAAAAGAGCGACACACTTAGGAGCCCCTGGTGTGGTTGAGCTGCACTCTGGGCCTGCCGTGGTCGTGCCCCTCCCCCTATGCCCAAGGTATCTCCAGAGCGTAATGATGTATGTTGGGAGCTTGTCTTGCAATCATGCAGGGGCTGGGGGTGGGGCCGCATAGCTACGCGTGCTCGGAACGTGCCAGGTGGTCTTGATGTATGTTGCTCCGGGCGCATTTGATCATGTCCAGTCTTTTAACGGCCGGACTCGAAAATTGCCTTAAGAGGCTATTCTGTACTTCTGCCGCGAGAGCCGCTGTGTGTTCCTCCGTTGGGAGGGAGCGCTCAGTGTTTCCATTGACCGTGATGACTCCACGAGGGCCTGGCATCTTGAGCTTGAGGTATGCATAATGCGGCACCGCGTTGAACTTTGCAAACGCGGTTCGTCCGAGCAGGGCGTGATAGCCACTTCGGAACGGGACTATGTCGAAGATTAACTCCTCGCTTCGGAAATTATCCGGGGATCCGAAGACCACTTCCAGTGTGACTGAGCCTGTACAATTGGCCTCGACACCAGGTATGACGCCTTTGAAGGTCATCTTTGTAGGTTTAATCCTTGAGGGGTCTATGCCCATCTTTCGCACTGTATCCTGATAAAGCAGGTTCAGGCTGCTGCCGCCGTCCATGAGGACTCTAGTGAGGTGAAATCCATCGACGATTGGGTCTAAAACCAATGCGGCGAATCCGCCATGGCGGATACTGGTGGGGTGGTCCCTTCGATCGAAAGTGATCGGGTAAGAGAACCATGGGTTGAACTTCGGGGCGACTTGCTCCATCGCATATACGTCCCGGAGTGCACGCTTCCGCTCCCTCTTGGGTATGTGGGTTGCGTATATCATATTTTCCATCCGCACTTGTGGGGGGAATCCCTTCTGTCCTCTACTGTTCGGCGGCCGGGTTTCTTCCTCGTCGTCGCTGTGCAGCCCCTTGTCATTGTTTTTGGCAATTAACTTGCCTGCCTGCTTGAATACCCAACAATCCCTGTTGGTGTGGTTAGCTGGCTTTTCGGGGGTGCCATGTATCTGCCAAGAGCAGTCGAGTATTCGGTCCAAATTGGACGGACCCGGAGTAGTTCTTTTGAATGGCTTCTTCCGTTGACCGGGTTTAGAGCCTCTGAATCCGGTGTTGACTGCCGTATCCTCATTGTTATCGCCGTTAATGCGGCATTTGTTTTTGTTTCGACGCGACCTGCCATTGTGGTCCTTAGTATCCGGACTGCCAGCATTTTTGCAGAGGTTGTTGCTGCGAGCTAGCCAGCTGTCCTCTCCCGCACAGAAGCGGGTCATGAGTGATGTGAGGGCTGCCATGGATTTCGGCTCGTCATGGATGTTATGTTTGAAGGCTGCGAGGGCCTCTGCATCCGGACAGTCGACGATTTGATTTTTCTTTGTTAAGAACCGTGTCCAGAACTATCTGGCCGATTCGTCTGGCTGCTGAATTATGTGGCTTAGGTCATCAGCATCTGGTGGTCGCACGTATGTGCCCTGGAAGTTGTCGAGGAATGCGGCTTCCAGGTCTTCCCAACACCCAATTGACTCTAAGGGCAAGCTGTTAAACCAATGCCGAGCAGGTCCTTTAAGCTTGAGTGGGAGATACTTGATGGCGTGGAGATCGTCGCCGCGGGCCATATGGATATGAAGGAGATAATCTTCGATCCAAACCGCGGGGTCTGTTGTGCCATCGTAGGATTCAATGTTCACGGGTTTAAACCCTTCAGGGATTTGATGATCCATTACTTCGTCTGTGAAGCATAGTGGGTGTGCGGCGCCTCTATATTGAGCAATATCACGACGCAGCTCAAGAGAGCGTTGTCTGCTGTGTTCGGCCCGGCCGGAGTTGCTGTATCCGGCGAGACGGTAGTTGTCGTGGGTCATGGGGCGCCCACGTGATCCATAGATAGATCTGGATTGTCTTGCCTTGTCCTCCAATATATCCCACAAGTCCGGCGCATTCCCCCGTGGCTTCGTACTTTTCGAGCGTTGCTGGGGTACGGTTTTGGTGGAGGGCCTAGATGCCTCACTGTCGCGACCACGGGATGGTCGGTCTGCCGTATTGTGCGCCGGTGATGAAGGTTTGTATGCTTCCTCCTCTAGTCGGGGGAGCAACTTGCGTTTTGGGTAACTTTTGGAGGGGCGTTCGAGTTCATACTCTTCGGCCGCGAGGACCTCGGTCCATCTATCGGCCAGCAGGTCTTGATCATCTTGAAGCTGTTGCTGCTTTTTCTTTAGGCTGTTCGCCGTGGCCATTAGCCTGCGCTTAAAACGCTCTTGTTCGACGGGATCCTCGGGCACGACGAATTCGTCTCGTGAGGCTTGCCTCGTCTCCGGAGGGAAGCACGTAATTGTCATCCTCCTCGTCTGCCGCTCTCTCTCGAGGGCTGGCTTCCCCGTCCTCCTGTGCTGAATCTTGCTGGAGGGGTTGTATTCGGCACTCTCTGGGGTGTTATTATCTCCGGTGCCAGAATCTCCATTCTTGCTGTGGCGGGATTTAGAGCGGCGCCGCTGACGTTGGCGCTTGGGCTGTTTCTTAGAGGAATCTGTCTCCGCTGCTTCTTCGCCGTCCCCATCCTTTGGGGTGTCCACCATGTATATGTCATATGATGGGGTGGTCTTCCAGTGCCCTGTAGGCATTGGTTCTTGATCGTCTCCGGCATCGTCGTCCATGCCGTCGATGTCTTCGGAGTCATAGTCTAGCATGTCGGTTAAATCGTCGACAGTGGCTACAAAGTGGGTGGTGGGTGGGCTTTGAATTTCTTCGTCGTCCGCATCCCAACCATCCTGACCATAGTCCGGCCAGGGTTCTCCTGATAACGAGAGATGCTTTAGCGAATTCAGGATGTCGCCAAAGGGTGAGTGCTAAAAGATGTCCGCGGCGGTGAACTCCATAATCGGCGCCCAATCGGATTCGATTGGCACGGGCGCGGGAGGTTTGGAGTCCGGCAAGGAGTCTGGCGCCTCGGAGTCACGAGCTTTATAAGGGACAAGATCAGTATTCGGCTCTATCACCGTAGAACTTGCAGCCCCCGAGGCAGTGTCCAGCCACCTGTCCTCGATCTACGCGGTCAGCTCCGAGCTAAGGGCAAGAGCGGACTCGTGTGCGGCCTCCAGGGTACTGTCCGGCGGCAGAGCTTGATCATGCCCATCGTGATAGTACGGCACGCTCGGCTGTGGCTCGACTCCATCGAAGGTCAAGTCCCCGCAGATGTCAGCCGTGAAGTTTAAGCTTCCAAACCTGACCTGATGGCCAGGGGCGTAGCTTTCGATCTGCTCCAGATGGCCAAGTGAATTGGCCCGCAGTGCGAAGCCGCCGAACACGAAGATCTGTCTGGGGAGAAAAGTCTCACCCTGGACGGCGTTGTTGTTGATTGAAGAAGCCATCAAGCCTATCGGTGACGACACAGAGGAACTCTCAATGAAAGCACCAATGTCGGTGTCCAAACCGGCGGATCTCGGGTAGGGGGTCCCGAACTGTGCGTCTAGGCGGGTGGTAACAGGAGACAAGGGACACGATGTTTTTACCCAGGTTCGGGCCCTCTCGATGGAGGTAAAACCCTACTCCTGCTTGATTGATATTGATGATATGGGTAGTACAAGAGTGGATCTACCACGAGATCAAGGAGGCTAAACCCTAGAAGCTAGCCTATGGTATGATTGTTGTAATGGTTGTTGTCCTATGGACTAACACCCTCCGGTTTATATAGACACCGGGGAGGGCTAGGGTTACACAGAGTCGGTTACAATGGTAGGAGATCTACATATCCGTATTGCCAAGCTTGCCTTCCGCCCCATGGAAAGTCCCATCCGGACACGGGACGAAGTCTTCAATCTTAATGTACTTCCTCATTTCCTTCGTCTTGATGTGTTCCACTTGTGGATTCCTCAATGTCAACTTGTGGTTCACCTTGATGTAAAGTTGAGGCTTCCACTTGTATGGACAAAGTGCTCTCCTTCACCCCCTTGGGCAAATTTTGCCAATAGACAAATATTGAATTGCTTCCGAGGGGTCTTTGTCTCCTACATCAATTGGCAATGGCTCTACTTGCGGGCCGTAAGATTCAGCAAACTTCACATATACTGTCTCTTCAACCTTTTAGGTGAAATTATTGTAGACACGGTATGTCTGAGAGTTTGAGCCGTAACCGAGTAGAAAACCTTCATGAGACTGAGGAGCAAACTTTGAATGATGATGCTTATCAAGAACATAGCACTTTGGGCCAAATACTCAGAAGTATCCAACTTGGGGTTTGTTACTGGTGAGTAGATCGTATGCCATTTTACTGAGAAGCTTGTGAAGATATAGTCGATTCGTAGCATGACAAGCTATCTCAACCACTGTCGGTGTCAAAACCGGCGGATCTCGGGTAGGAGGTCCCGATCTGTGCGTCTTAGGCTGATGGTAACCGGAAGTAAGGGACACAATGTTTACCCAGGTTCGGGCCCTCTCAATGGAGGTAAAACCCTACTTCCTGCTTGATTAATATTGAAGATATGAGTAGTACAAGAGTAGATCTACCACGAGATCGTAGAGGCTAAATCCTAAGAGCTAGCCTATGATGGTATGATTGTAATTGTGATCGGCCTTCTAAGGACCAACCTCTCCGGTTTATATAGACACCAGAGAGGGCTAGGGTTTACATGGAGTCGGTTACAAGGAAGGAAACACAATATCCGGATCGCCAAGCTTGCCTTCCACGCAAAGGAGAGTCCCATCCGGACACGGGCCGAAGTCTTGAGTCTTGTATCTTCACGCTTCAATAGTCCGGACGATGTATACAGTCCGCCTCTCCGGATACCCCCTAATCTAGGACTCCCTCAGTAGCCCCTGAACTAGGCTTCAATGACGATGAGTCCGGCGCGCAGTGTTGTCTTCGGCATTGCAAGGCGGGTTCCTTCTTCGAATACTCCAAGGTAATTACCGAACACTTCAACCATGTCCGGATCCGCAAAATGATCTTCACATACCGCTGTAGAGAGAATGATATTTCACAAATGCAATCCACTGACAACTTTTTTGACAACATGACAAGTCATTACGGTCGGGTTATTATTCGAACCGTTTTCCTACAACCAGCCACAGCACATATTGCGAGGCGGTTTCCTTGACATGTCTTGTCAAAGCCAAGATCGTGCCCCCTTATCACGGGATTTTCATCAATACGGGTATGGGTAATCCCACCATGCCATCAATCGTGGCGCCTGGGAGGTGAGCGATTTCCAACGGGCAAGTGGGGAGGCGCACCTCTTCTGTTCCCTCTATAAAGGGATAAGAGTTCCCCATTTTTACCCACGCCTTCTTCCTCCTTTGCCCGCTCTTGCCCCCTCGAGCTCCAGTGCCCTAGCCCAAGTCTTCTCTGCACAGCTAAACATGTCCGGAGTAGGAGGCAAGTGGGTGGCTTCCACCGTGAAGGAGAAGAATATCGCGAATCTTCGGGGGGCCGGATACTTGGCCGCAGACATAGCGCACCGGCTACCGGACGACGGGCAGGTCATTCCAACCCTAGGACTCCACGAGAGGGTCGTGTTTCTCGCCCACTTCGTCCGTGGACTAGGGTTTCCACTTCATCCCTTCGTCCGTGGGCTCATGTTCTACTATGGGCTAGATTTCCATGATCTAGCCCCGAACTTCGTCCTCAACATCTCGGCGTTCATCGTCGTATACGAGGCCTTCCTCCGCATCAGGCCTCATTTTGGCTTGTGGATGCAAATCTTCTGCGTGAAGCCGAAGATCGTGAATGGCTAGCAGGCGGAGTGCGGAGGGGCCATGGTGGGCAAGATGCCTAATGTCACCTGGCTGGACGACTCCTTTGCAGAAAACGTGAAGGGGTGGCAGTCGGGGTGGTTCTACATCACCGAGCCGCGCGATGCCCACTGGGCCGCGGCCCCTGAGTTCCAATCCGGAACCCCCATGCGGCTCACCTCCTGGGAAAAGAAGGGCCTGTCCTGGGGCGAATCTACAGAGCTAACCGGACTTCAAACCTGCATCAAGAGCATGAAGGACAAGAACATCAAGCTTGTCAACATGATCCAGGTCATGCTCGTTCGCCGGATTCTGCCGTGCCAAAGGCGGGCATTCAATCTGTGGGAGTTCGTCCCGGCCAAACACCAGATGCTTCAGAGGCTCTACGGCATGAAGCACAAGGACGCGTGGAAGGCGTTGTTCAAGGCCTCCGAAGTACCTCCTCCCACATCTGAGGACTGTGGGCTCCATGCCACGCGGCCTCCCAGTCAGGTGAGTTTTCAGGCTGCCACCAGATTCAGTTTTTACCAATATATTCATGGGGGAGTCTCAAGTAATCGTGCATATTTGTTCAGGATTATGTGAAGATAGCGGAGCAGATTGACTGTCCGGCTCCGCTGCCAGAGGGCCCAGCTGGTGCTCTCTTGATGGAGATGCTGGTCCTGGCGCCTTACAAGGTGCCTTAGAAGAAGGCCGAAAAGAAGGACCCGGGGATCCGAAAGGGTCTCCGGCGTAAGGTTGCGCCGGAAGCCTCGTCTGAAGACGACGAGGCACACTCCTCCCCCGAAGGGAAGGAGACAGAAGAAGGGACCACCCCGCCCGGAGAGGGTGAGGGTCCCAAGAAGGCGGACCAGGGGGCCGGGAAAGGCCCTCGGCGCAAGGCCGTCATACCCACGTCGTCTCACGACGATGAGACAGATTCCTCCCGCGGAGGCGGGGGATAGCAGGAAGGAACTCTACCTCCCCGCACTGGGGAGGAGAAAAAGAGGAAAGCCGGCCCGGAGGGGGAGGCTGGGTCGTCCAAGAAGGGAAAGGTGTCCCTTCCGGACTACTCCACCACGGCCGCCCATAGCAAGGAGGGGTGGCTGCCTAGGGGGAAGCCCCTAGCGCGATCGTAAGTATCCGCACTCTGTTATGACTTTACTTCACAGTCTTTTTATAACGCCGAACATATATGCAGTCCGGCCAGGGTTCATCCCGAAGTATCTTCTTCGGATGGATCCCTGAGCGATTCAGAGATGAACTCTCTCCCGACGGCCACTACTCCTCAACCCGTGGATGACATGAAGGTGTTATCCTAAAGGCTCCCAGAGCGGGGGGAGGTGACTCTGGAGACGCCCCAAGGCGGAATTCCAGATGTCGGACACGTGGGGTTCAAGATCCCCGCGGATCGTGTCGATGAGAGCCACAGTAGGCCGGGCTCTCAGCCGAACACTGTTCCGGAACCTTCAATGGTTCCGGACTCAGGCGGGCAGCCCCTCGTTAGGGAGGGCGAGCCATCTGCGTCAAGGACTTCCATTGCGCCTGAGGCGCCGGATTGTCTGCTAGAAGCGCTTCGCGGCGCTTGCATGGATGAAGAGCACCGTACTCTCATGAGTGCGGTGATTCAGAAGGTTTCGTCCGTCAAGAGCGGACTAATCAAAGCTTGCACCAGCCTCCTGACAGGCTTTGAGGCAAGTAGTAAAAATGTGTGAAATTACCACCCGATAGGTAGTAGCCCCTGATAATCTGTTTGGTGTTCGGAAAGAAAAACCAAACGGAGGGTCAATTATAATCCACAGGAGTCTAATAACAAGTATTTATGTGAATAAGCAGGTTGTGCTGCTTGCCGCTGCTGCCCGCACAGCCGAGGTCGCCGAACTAAAGTGGGACCTGGAGCAGGCGCAGGGAGTGCTCGACCTCACGAAGAGGCAGCTCGAAGAGAACAAAGGTGAGTGACTCCCCATTCTTATGTATTTAAGGATAGATAAAATTGGTTAGTCTAACGACGAAGTGTCGTGACTGCATAACAGGGGCCACTGTCGAAGTGGCATCCCTGAAGAAAGCACTGTCCGAGGCCGAAGACAAGGCAGCCTTGGAGTGCAAGGAGCGTGAAAAGCAAAATGCTAGAGTGGGCGAGGTACAGCAAGAGCTCCGAGACCTCGGCAAGAAGTTCGAGTCCGTGGAGCATGGTCTGAAGATGAAAGAGGTCGACCTTGCGAAGGCCCTTGTGAGTATGAAAGATGCCAAGGCCAAAGCCGAGAAGACACAGCAGGAAATCCAGGAGGCCAAAAAGATAGCGGCTGGTAAGAAATTCTTTATGCAAAGCAAACATGTGGAGGAGGCATTTCTTTTACTTACCCGAATTCGGAGCTCTCCAGGGGCATTCACAGATCTGCCACGCAGCGTATCAGCTGCCGCGGAGTTCTACCGTGCCCAAGAGGGGAGCTCAATGGAGAAGCTGTTCTGGTCCCAGTATGCTGGGGCCGAAAACCCAATGCCTCTGAGTGACCAACTGAAGAAGTTGGTCGAACTCCACAGGACGGCCGAAGTGGCTATGAAAGATTTCATAGTCCGGTTGTGGCCTGGTGAGCCCCTGCCGGCTAGCTACTTCGGCCTGATCAAGTGGATGGTGAATGCCTGTCCATGGCTCGAAGTCATCAAGCGATCTGTTTGCATTGAGGGTGCCCGCCGAGCCTTTGCCCGCGTGAAGGTGCATTGGGGCAAGCTTGATGCTGAGAAGCTGGTGAAGGACGGTCCGCCAGAGGGCAAGGAGCATCACCATCCCGAGAAGTACTATGATGGCGTTATGAAGGGCGCTCGTCTCGTGGTCAATGAGTGTACCAAGGAAAGATCTTTGACTAAATGTACCTCTGCCGCTGTTGTGATTTAAAGACGAAGTTACTTGTGCTATGTAGCACTGTTTGATTTAAAATATTACCTTCTGTGCGGCTGTTTATAAAATTCTAAAAGTAGGCCAGTCGTTGGCTTCCGCCCCCACGTAACTAGTACTGGGGTGTTCGTGGAAAACCCGGACACTCTTTATCCAAATGTTTGGTCCCTTAAGGAGGTGTCCGGCGCAGCGAACAAGGCAATCGGACTATGCGGCTTTATAACTTTCACTTAGCCATAGAAGTCTACAATTTTAAATTTCGGCGAAGCCCCTAGAATCCGGAAGGCCGAATTGGGGCGCTATATGCGCCTAGATCGGACGAAGCCGATTTATCGCCTAAAGCGGAAAAATCTTTAAGGATTTTAAGACCTATCGAACAGCAACCAGCTCTCGCCACATCATGCCGGTCAGTTTTCGGCTTTCTCTGCTGAGGTGCTCATCCGGAAGAACCGGGACACAATCGCAGTAGTTCTCCCTGCGCTACCTTAGCCGATATAACGGAACGTAAGGTACCAAAACAAGGGAGCCGGGCTAACCCAACTGTAGACCCAAGACATGATTCGGAGCTAATGCATATAGTGCTATAAGTTTGGGGTGCCGCACTGTTGAAAGTGTTCGGACTTGTCTTGCCGTATTATGGGGCGCCATAAGAAGCCCCTGGCAAACTGAACGTACCAAGGTGTACGGATGCAATATCAAATAAACATTTGTGAGAAAAATGCTCAAACAAGACTGATAAGCTGACGTTATATGTGATCTCCCATTGATAAATAATACGTTTAAGCGTATGTTTACAATGAATGCATTAAGCGGAGATAAATAGGACTATTTGACATGTCCTATCCCGGGGCAGGTCACGTATAGATAGATAAAATAGGTATAACGATCGTAAATGGATTCCACCTGGGTGTTTCCTTCTGTGCGCAAAGCCTGTTGCCTCCTTGGTTTTCTCTCCTATGTAAGTCCAGCGATCCGGCTCTTCTAAAGAGGCTGCACTAAAGCAATGTCTTGAAAGGTAAAAGGGAAAGGTTATGAAGGTGTGTTGCGGTGATACCACAATATTGACTGAGTCACTGCTGCACCTCCGCCTGTGCCCATGGTATTGTGAGTGCGTAATTGTGTACGCGTGGCATGAATGCTGCTTTAATGGGGTTTGAGCGGAGACCGGACTGCTAGTCGCTCTCTTGGCGTGCCTGATGATCCTGTTGCGGGGTGCTCCGGACTCGCTTGACGGTGCTTGAGGTTGTCGTCGCCGGATTGGTGGTTTGCTGCAGGAGGCCGCATTGTACTTCTGCCGCGAGGGCTGCTGAGGGAGTCCTGGACTAGGGGGTGTCCGGACGGCCGGACTATCATCGTCAGCCGGACTCCAAGACTATGAAGATACAAGATTGAAGACTTCGTCCCGTGTCCGGATGGGACTTTCCTTGGCGTGGAAGGCAAGCTTGGCAATACGGATATGTAGATCTCCTACCATTGTAACCGACTCTGTGTAACCCTAGCCCTCCCCGGTGTCTATATAAACTGGAGGGTTTTAGTCCGTAGGACAACAACCATTATAACAATCATACCATAGGCTAGCTTCTAGGGTTTAGCCTCCTTGATCTCGTGGTAGATCCACTCTTGTACTACCCATATCATCAATATCAATCAAGCAGGAGTAGGGTTTTACCTCCATCGAGAGGGCCCGAACCTGGGTAAAAACATCGTGTCCCTTGTCTCCTGTTACCATCCGCCTAGACGCACAGTTCGGGACCCCCTACCCGAGATCCGCCGGTTTTGACACCGACATTGGTGCTTTCATTGAGAGTTCCTCTGTGTCATCGCCGATAGGCTTGATGGCTTCTTCAATCAACAACAACGCCGTCCAGGGTGAGACTTTTCTCCCCGGACAGATCTTCATGTTCGGCGGCTTCGCACTGCGGGCCAATTCACTTGGCCATCTGGAGCAGATCGAAAGCTACGCCCTTGGCCATCAGGTCAGGTTTCGAAGCTTAAACTTCACGGCTGACATCTGCGGGGACTTGATCTTCGATGGAGTCGAGCCACAGCCGAGCGTGCCGCACTGTCACGATGGGCATGATCTAGCTCTGCCGCCGGACAGTACCTTGGAGGCCGCACACGAGTCCGCTCTTGCCCTTAGCTCGGAGCAGACTGCGCAGATCGAGGACAGGTGGCTGGACACCGCCTCGGGGGCTGCAACTTCTACGGCGATAGAGCCGAATACTGATCTTGTCCCTTATAAAGCTCGTGACTCCGAGGCGCCGGACTCCTTGCCGGACTCCGAACCTCCCGCGCCCCTGCCAATCGAATCCGATTGGGCGCCGATTATGGAGTTCACCGCCGCGGACATCTTTCAGCACTCACCCTTTGGCGACATCCTGAATTCACTAAAGCATCTCTCATTATCAGGAGAACCCTGGCCGGACTACGATCAGGATGGTTGGGATGCGGACGACGAAGAAATCCAAAGCCCACCCACCACCCACTTTGTAGCCACTGTCGACGATTTAACTGAAATGCTAGACTATGACTCCGAAGACGTCGACGGCATGGACGACGATGCCGGAGACGATCAAGAACCAGCGCCTACAGGGCACTGGAAGACCACCTCATCATATGACATATACATGGTGGACACTCCAAAGGATGGGGACGGCGAAGAAGCAGCGGAGGCAGATTCCTCTAAGAAACAGCCCAAGCGCCGACATCAGCGGCGCCGCTCTAAATCCCACCACAGCAAGAATGGAGATTCCGGCACCGAAGATAATAACACCCCCAGAGAGTGCCGAAGACAACCCCCTCCAGCAAGATTCAACACAGGAGGACGGGGAAGCCAGCCCTCGAGAGAGAGCGGCAGACGAGGAGGATGACAATTACGTGCCTCCCTCTGTAGACGAGGCAAGCCTCAACGACGACGAATTCGTCGTGCCCGAGGATCCCGTCGAACAAGAGCGTTTTAAGCGCAGGCTAATGGCCACGGCGAACTGGCTAAAGAAAAAGCAGCAACAACTTCAAGCTGATCAAGACCTGCTGGCCAATAGATGGACCGAGGTCCTCGCGGCCGAAGAGTATGAACTCGAACGCCCCTCCAAAAGTTACCCAAAACGCAAGTTGCTCCCCCGACTAGAGGAGGAAGCATACTAACCTTCATCACCAGCGCACAATACGGCAGACCGACCACCCCGTGGTCGAGACAGAGAGGCATCTAGGCCCTCCACCAGAACCGTACCCCGGCACCGCTCGAAAAGTACGAAGCCACGGGGGAATGCGCCGGACTTGCGGGATATATTGGAGGACAAGGCAAGACAATCCAGATCTATCTATGGATCACATGGGCGCCCCACGACCCACGACGACTACCGTCGCGCCAGATACAGCAACTCCGGTCGGGCCGAACACAGCAGACAACGCTCTCTTGAGCTGCATCGTGATATTGCTCAATATAGAGGTGCCGCACACTCATTATGCTTCATTGATGAAGTAATGGATCATCAAATCTCCGAAGGGTTTAAACCCATGAACATTGAATCCTATGATGGCACAACAGACCCCGCGGTTTGGATCGAAGATTATCTCCTTCATATCCATATGGCCCGTGGCGACGATCTCCACGCCATCAAGTACCTCCCACTCAAGCTTAAAGGACCAGCTCGGCATTGGCTTAACAGCTTGCCCGCAGAGTCAATTGGGTGTTGGGAAGACCTGGAAGCCACATTCCTTGACAACTTCCAGGGCACATACGTGCGACCACCAGACGCCGATGACCTAAGCCACATAATTCAGTAGCCAGACGAACCGGCCAGACAGTTCTGGACACGGTTCTTAACAAAGAAAAATCAAATCGTCGACTATCCAGATGCAGAGGCCCTCGCAGCCTTCAAACATAACATCCGCAACGAGTGGCTGGCCCGGCACCTAGGACAGGAAAAGCTGAAATCCATGGCAGCCCTCACATCACTCATGACCCGCTTCTGTGCGGGAGAGGACAGCTGGCTAGCTCGCAGCAACAACCTCAGCAAAAATGCTGGCAGTCCGGATACTAAGGACCACAATGGCAGGTCGCATCGAAACAAAAACAAACGCCACGTTAACGGCGATAACAATGAGGATACGGCAGTCAACGCCAGATTCAGAGGCTCTAAACCCGGTCAACGGAAGAAGCCATTCAAAAGAACCACACTGAGGGAGTCCTGCACTAGGGGGTGTCCGGACAGCCGGACAATCATCGTCCGCCGGACTCCAAGACTACGAAGATACAAGATTGAAGACTCCGCCCCGTGTCCGGATGGGACTTTCCTTGGCATAGAAGGCAAGCTTGGCGATACGGATATGTAGATCTCCTACCATTGTAACCGACTCTGTGTAACCCTAGCCCTCTCCGGTGTCTATATAAACCAGAGGGCTTTAGTCCGTAGGACATAACCTCCATTACAACAATCATACCATAGGCTAGCTTCTAGGGTTTAGCCTCCTTGATCTCGTGGTAGATCCACTCTGGTACTACCCATATCATCAATATTAATCAAGCAGGACGTAGGGTTTTACCTCCATCGAGAGGGCCCGAACCTGGGTAAAACATCGTGTCCCTCGTCTCCTGTTACCATCTGCCTAGACGCTCAGTTCGGGACCCCCTACCCGAGATCCGCCGGTTTTGACACTGACAGCTGCAGTATGCTCTTTTGTACGGAGAGAGCGGTCCATGTTTCCGTTGACTGTTATGACCCCGCGTGGGCCTGGCATCTTGAGCTTAAGGTATCCATAATGTGGTACCTCATTAAATCTAGCGAATGTGGTTCGTCTGAACAGTGCGTGGTAACCACTACGGAAAGGGACGATGTCGAAGATTAATTCTTCGCTTCGGAAGTTGTCCGGAGATCCGAAGACTACTTCCAATGTTATGGAGCCCATACAGCGGGCCTCTACTCCAGGAATTACACCTTTAAAGGTGGTTTTGGTGGGCTTAATCCTTGAGGGGTCGATGCCCATTTTGCGCACTGTGTCTTGATAAAGCAGGTTCAGGCTGCTGCCGCCGTCCACAAGGACTCGCGTGAGGTGAAATCCATCAATGATTGGGTCTAAGACCAATGCGGCTGAGCCGCCGTGACGGATGCTAGTAGGATGATTCCTACGATCAAAGGTGATCGGACAAGCTAACCATGGGTTGAACTTGAGGGCGACTGGCTCCATCGCGTAGACGTCCCGTAGTGCCCGCTTCCGTTCCCGCTTGGGGATGTGAGTGGCGTAGATCATGTTGACCGTTTTGACCTGGGGGGAAATTTCTTCTGTCCCCCCATGTTCGGACGCCGGGGCTCTTCGTCATCGTCACTGTGCAGCCCCTTGTCCTTGTTTTCAGCGTTTATTTTGCCGGCCTGTTTGAATACCCACCAGTCTCTGTTGGTGTGGTTGGTTGGCTTGTCTAGGGTGCCATGAATTTGGCACGAGCGCTCCAGTATACGGTCCAGACTGGACGGTCCCTGATTGTTTCTTTTGAACGGCTCCTTCCGCTGACCGGACTTGGATCCGTTGAATCCGGCGTTTACTGTCGTGTCTTTAGTGTTGTTGCCGTCGTTCCATCGCTTATGTCTGTTGCGTCGTGGCTTGCTGTTATTGTCGCGGACATCCGAAGTGCCGGAATGTGGCATGGTGCCACTGCGAGCCAACCAACTGTCCTCACCCGCGCAAAAGCGGGTCATTAGTGTTGTGAGAGCTGCCATGGACTTGGGTTTTTCCTGGCCGAGGTATCGAGCAAGCCACTCGTCACGGATATTATGCTTAAATGCCGCCAGGGCTTCGGCGTCCGGACAGTCGACTATTTGGTTCTTTTTAGTTAAGAACCGAGTCCAGAATTTTTTGGCTGACTCTCCGGGCTGTTGAGTAATGTGACTCAGGTCATGCGTCCGGTGGTCGCACATATGTGCCCTGGAAGTTGTCGAGGAATGCATCTTCCAGGTTTTCCCAACTGCCAATGGAATTTGCTGGCAGGCTGCTTAGCCAGTGCTGGGCTGGTCCTTTGAGCTTAAGGGGAAGATACTTGATGGCGTGTAGATCGTCTCCGCGAGCCATGTGAATGTGGAGAAGGAAATATTCGGTCCATACTGTGGGGTCTGTTGTGCCATCATATGATTCGATGTTTATGGGTTTGAACCCTTCTGGGAATTCATGATCCATCATTTCGTTAGTGAAGCAGAGGGGGTGTGCGGCGCCTCTGTGCCGAGCTATGTGGGTACATAGTTCGAATTGGTCTGGGTTGCTATGTTCGGCCCGGCCGAACTTGTTGATGATGTATCCGGCGTGACGGTCATCGTCGCCCGCTGGGGTGCGCCCCCGCGATTCGTAGATAGATCTTGGTTGTCCTGCTTTGTTTTCCAAAATATATTGCAGGTCTTGCCTATTGCCCCGGGCCATAGTGTATTGGCGTGGGGGTACGGGCTAGTATTCGGGCTGATATCCCGTTTTATCCTGGCCACGGGGTGGCCGGTCAGCCATTTGGCGCTCGAGTCCGTATTCCTCGGCTGCCAGGACTTTAGTCCATCTATCCGTGAGCAGGTCTTGATCAGCCTGGAGTTGCTGCTGCTTCTTCTTCAGGCTCCTCGTAGTGGCAATAAGCCAGCGCTTGAAGCGCTCCTGCTCCACGGGATCCTCAGGCACGCCAAACTCGTCCTCGCTGAGGCTAATCTCGTCTTCGGAGGGGGGCATATAGTTGTCCTCTTCCGGGTATCCGTCAGTCGCCTATTCGTCTGGGCTGACCTGCTCATCCTCCTGTTCGGCCTGCTCGAAGGCGGGCTGGTCAGGGTTGTATTCCGCTTCGGCACCTTCCGTATTGCTTTCCTCTCCTGGGCTGGTATTACTGTGGCGGGGCTTGGAGTGGCGCCGACGACGCCCATGCTTTGCTTTTCTCCCTGAGGGGTTATCCTCTGTAGCCTCATCGCCATTGGTTTCCTTTGGAGTGTCCACCATGTATATATCATATGAGGAGGTGGCCGTCCACCGACCTGTGAGCGGTGGCTCCAGTAATTCTCCTGCATCGTCGTCCATACCGTCGATGTCTTCGGAGTCGAAGTCAAACACGTCGGTTAAATCATCGACCATGGCAATGAAGTGGGTGGTGGGTGGGCAGCGAATTCCTTTGTCGCCTACTTCCCACTCAAGCCGGACATAGTTCGGCCCAGAGCCTCCTGACAAAGAGAGAGACTTTAATGAGTTCAGCATGTCGCCAAAGGGCGAGTGCTGGAAGATGTCCGCAGCGGTAAACTCCATTACCGGAGCCCAACTTGGCTCGGCTGGCTCGAGGGTATGTGGACCAGGACCAACAACCGGATACGAGTCCGGGGGCCCGGGGTTACAGGCTTCCACAGAGGTGAGACCGGTATTCGGCTCCACCGCCGATGAGTGTGCGGCCTGCAGGGCGGGGTCCACCCCTCCGTCCTTAGGCAACGCAACCTGCTCCGGATTTAGATCTGGGGCTACTGCAGGGGTGACATCCCGAGCATCATCCTACAGCAGGTCTAAGCCGTGCCCATCGTAACTGTTTGGTGCTCCTGGCGCAGGCCCAAATCCGTCGAAGATGAAGTCTCCGCGAATATCCTGTCGCCGCGTGGGGAGCGAGCACCTATGGGGCAGGGCCCCTTTTTAGTCCGGCAAGGGGGCGGAGGGCGCACGAAGAGCAGATCGAGGCAGAGCGCGCGGGGGATTTTTACCCAGCTTCGGAGCTCTCCAGAGAGATAAAACTCCTACTGTTGCTTTGTGTTTCTATATTGTTCTTGCTTGAGAGTGTGGGTGCTCTCAGTTGCTAACCACTTCTAGTTTCGAATGAGTTGAACCCCCCCTACGTTGTACACGGGCCTCCTTTTATATGCTCAAGGGGTTACCCACAGGTGGCAACGGAGGGAAAGGGCAAAAATGGAAGAGTGGTGGTTGGTACAGCTACCTGTACAGTGTTATCATACCTAACCCTGGCGGCAGGGGACAAGGGCATTAATTGCCCGTCTGTGTCGCCTAAACAGTGCCGAAAGGGACCGCTAGGGACGCCACCGTTTGCCACGATGGTTATCTTGCCAGCGCCTGCTTGCCACCTCGCACCCCTAGCTGCACGGCCTCCTGCCACGTGTGCTCGGGAAGGTCCCAGAGCGACACGTTGGCAGGTGTGCTGCAGCGCGGGCGTGAAGTGGGGGTTTCCCGCGGCAAGCTCCTTGCCGCGGTCGTCGTCTTGTCGTGTTCGGGAGCTTGTCGCTCACCGGGCCATGCCGGGGCGCGCGGTGCGTCGCGGCAAGTTTTCTTGGAAGGCCTTGAATGGCCTTCCCGGCAAGCTCCTCTTGCCGGGGTCTTGTCTTCTTCCCGGCCAGCTCCTCTTACCGGGGCCTTGGTTGGCCTTCCCAGCAAGCTCCTCTTGCCGGGGCCTTAGTTCGAGTACTTTGTTCTTGAATGGCATCAAAGTAGCCGCGGAGGATCTTGGCGGACGCCCGGCAAGCCCTGCCGCGGGTCGCTGCGACTGCCCGTGCACAAGTTCGGGATACTAAGGTACCCCTACTTTAGTACACCGACAAGAGCCCCCGGGCCTGGGCCATACACGGTGCCGAGCGCTGTTGGGCCAGACCCAAAACAGTGCACTGGAACGCGTGGCCTAGGTCATACTAAATCCGACTCCGTACCCACCACGCCCTCTCGCAACGGCACGCGTTAAACGCGGCGTCGTGGGAGAGATTGTGGGTAATTCTTTAATCCAGGAAATGTGTAACGTCCGCCCCCCTGCTTATAAACAAGGGAAACAGGGCCGTTCCCCCACCTTTGCCACTTGCAGTTCCTTCCTCAGAGAGCCGAAAGAGAGCGGCCCTCCGCCGCCCGTCGCCGCCGCCGTCGCCGCCGCCGCCGCCAACCTCCTCCACTGCTCCCGCCATGGCTCCGAAGACTGGAAAGAGTGTGAAGTCGGCTGAGGCGCTGCGGCTGGAGGCGCTGCGTAAGGAGCGAGCACTTTTCCTCCCCGAGCTCACCCCGAAGGCGCTGCGGGAGGAGTTCTATCTCTTCTGGTCGACGGAGACGCGGGCGCATCCACGCACGCAGGTGCTCTCCGCCGAAGCTTCTACTTCGAAAAAGTGTCCCAGGGGATACTATTTCTTTCTGGTGTTCTTCTATTGTGGGCTCTGCCCACCTTTTTCTGATTTCCTCTGCGACATCATGAATACCTACGGGTTTCATCTTCTTGATTTCACCCCCAACGCCGTTCTGACAATGGCGGTTTTCGCACACCTCTGCGAGAACTTCGTTGGCATCCACCCAAATGTTGCCCTTTTTCGCCATTATTTCACCCCTCGAGCCGAGAAAGGAGAGCCATTGGCTGGCGGAATCGCCTGGACCTCACGAATCGGCATGAAGGAGGTGTATCTGACGGGCGAGCTCCGCAGCAAGTGGGACGAGTGGAGGGCGGAGTGGTGCTGGATCGTTGACGCCAATCCGCAGCCATTCACCAGCCTGCGCCAGACCCGGGTAGTGCGCGGCGGCGACTGGAGCGCTCTGTCGCAGGACGACGCCAGGCCGAAGATTGCCACCACCCGAATCCTCCGGCTCAGGCTTGCCGGGCTCACAGCAGGGGCAGTTGGCGCAGATTTCCTTCGCCGTCGTATCGCCCCTCTGCAGAAGAGGGGGAGGCCTGCCTGGCTGTTTGGCGGCCCGGGGGATATCATGAGGCTGCGCCCAGGCCTCAACTTCAACTTCACAGTTCTGGAGCTTGACGGGATGCTGAAGGAGCTGTTCAAGCATGACGCCAACCATCCAGAGTGGTTCAGGCTGCCCCGGGGCGTCATCCCATTGTGCAACAACTCCCAGCGCGATCACATCTGCGCAATGATGCCAGAGTGCGACTCGCACGGGATAAGCCCAACTTGGATGGAGCCCGCCGACGACGTCGTGCAGCAATTCTTCGATGGCTTGACGGAAGTAGCAGTCAATGCCGACAAGCAGAAGCTCCTCACCCGCGACACCACCGACAACGAGATGCGGTACATCGCCACCAGGGCTGAAGAGGCGGCGGCAGCTGCCGCCGCGGGCGAGTTTGGCTTCACGTTGGAGGAGGCAGAGGCGGCCGAGATGGCAAGCCTTGCCGACCGGGAGGACCTTGCCGGAGGGGTCGTTGGCGAGGGGGAGTCCGAGGCCGAAACGAGCGAGCCCGCCGAGGGCGTGGGCGGCCAGCCATCCTCGAGCAGCTTGCCGTAGGCGGAGCCCCCAGCGCAGTCCCAATTCCAACCAAGAAGGCGCCTCCATCGAGTTGGTGACATAGCAGAGCGGCAAGAAGGCCAACAGCCGCAACGTCGTGGGACGCGATCCACCGCGGCAAGCACCGTTGCCGCGGGAGCGTCTCAGGCCGTGCCGACAACTGAGGCGGGGTCTTCCCGGGCCGCTACGCCCGATCCTGCCGTAGCTCCCGGCAAACGTCCAAGGGAGTCTACTCCTCCGCCTCGCCGCGCCGAAAGGGTACCAGATTTTGACCTCTCTGCGCTGAGTTCCGATGAGGAGGAAGAAGAGGAGGAGGAGTAAGGCTTTCTTCCCTGTACTTGTTTTTCTTCTGATCTTTGTTGTTGCTTATCTCATATCTGATTTGCTTCCCTCTGAATCCCTGTTCTGTTTCAGGACTCTGGCCGAGAGAGAAGCGAAGAGGGCCAGGATTCCTTTGGTTGTCATCGAGGACGATCCTGCTGTGACAGCAGAAGACACGTCCGAGACCACCTTGACGGACCCGATCCCCTCTCCTCGCAGCAGCCCCCAGCACAGCCCCCAGCGTAAGTGTTTGGTTCACTTCCTGTTGTGGGGTGCGCATGGGTGTTTCTTCCTTTGTTGACGTCTCGATTGTTAATTTGCTCGTGTAGGAGCAGAGCGAGCCCATCAGGAGGAACCAGAAGCCGCTCCAGAGGTGCTGTCTGCTTCAACTACGCCGCCAAGGGGCGAATTTCCGACAAGGGAGCGCTCTCCAGCAAGGGAGCGGTCCCCGGCAAGGGACAGTTCCCTGGCAAGGGGCGGGACCAGCGAGCCTTTAGTGGTGGAGCCCACGGTCACAGAGCCCAGCACAGGTAACCCTCCTTGTCGGAAATTTTCCCTTGGGCTTCTCTTCTTCTGATCTTCTTTTTGGATCTTTGCTTGACTTTTTCTTCCTCTTCCTGTCTTCTGATCCCCCTCTCACAGATCCGATGGAGACTGAGGCCACCGGTGAGGAAGGCGCACGCGGCAATACTGAAGATGTCGCCGCGGACGAGGAAGAGGCCGGCGCTGATGAACCTGCCGACGAAGAAGGCGCCAAGGCTGCTGGCGCAGGAGCCAGCGAGGGGTCCGGCAATCGTACTGGCGACCCTGAGGGTGCAGGAGCACAGGGCGCTACACCAACTGCCGACCCCTCCGCCGCTGATGCAGTGCCGGGCTCCGAGGAGCCCCAGCCAGGCGGCTACTTAAAGGCCGGCGAGGGCGTATACATCAAGCTTCCCTGGGCGTCAAGTTCCAGGGCACCGGTCGAAGGAGAAGAATTTGACGGAGAAGTACTCGCCTCTGCTGGGCTGGCAGTGGTTGACACGCCCAGCAGCAGCAGTGGCGAGTCCGAGGAGGAGCAGTTGCTCCGGAAGTTGGTGTCACTCTACCGCGCCCGTCAAGCGAAGCTTGAGTCCCGGGAAGCGCTTGTCGCGCGGGCGGGAGTTGACATAGAAAAGCATGCGGAGGAGCTCAAAAGCCGCAACCAGGAGGCCCTCCGATCCATTGCGGAGGAAAGGGAGCAACTTGACGAGGCGAAGAAGGCGTTCATCCTGGAAAAGGCTGAAGCCGAGGAGCAGCAGAGGCTCGCCGCCGAGGAGCTGTCCAGGCGGGAAGGTGAACTGACACAGAAAAAGGTTAATATGGACAGCCACAACGAGGAGCTCGAGACCCGGGAGCAGTCACTTGGCGGGGCACTCAAGGAGGCGAAGGACGCCGCCGCGGCTGCTGAGGCCGCCAAGAAGGAGCTAGAGCTGAAGGTGATGCAGCTGGAGGCGGACATGAAAGGGAAGAATGAAAAGCTTGCCGCACTCCAGCGTGAATGCGAGAAGGATGCACTTGCCCATGGCGATCTGCAAGTTCAACTTGCCGAGAAGATCAAGGAACTGAACGCCGCCAAGGACTCGAGCGCTGATCTGAAGCTAAAGCTGGCCATCTTGACGGAGACGCTGGATGCCGCCAAGAGGCGAGAGGATGACTTGAAGAAAAAGGTCAAGGGCAACGAAGAACTGCTGACGAGAGCTGCCGAGACTCAGAACACCTTCAAGGTCATGGTGGAGCTCTAGACGGAGGGCCTCGTCAACATCGCTGCATCCATCGACGAGGAGCGGTCGGAACTGGACTTAGCGGGCTTCGGGTACTCCACTGACGAAAATCTCCCGCCCAGCGCCAAGCTTACTTTTTTCTTCAAGGGCGTGGTGACGGCCCTCCAGCAACTCCGGGAAAGGATCCCGAAGAAGCTGGCGGACGAGTCGCGCGCAATCTGCGCCAAGGTCTTGGAGAAGGTGTTGGTGAAGATACTCTTCCGCAACCCGGGCCTCGACCTCACCCGCGTCTTCAAGAAGCTGCCAGCGGGTGAGGATCTTGAAGAACTCAAAGCCATTGTCGCACCCATCGTGGACAAGGTGAATGAGGTCAAGAGGGTTGACCGCGAGCGCGTGGATTAGACCATCTTTCTTCTCCTTTCCTTGTCGCTGTTTATCTAAGTCATGAGAACAATTTAGTCAGTGCCGCAACAAGTTACTTTTGTAATATAACTTTATTCTGGGCAATGCTTGCTATGCTATCTCCTTTACTTGGTCCTTTCTTTGTATGTTTTTACCCTACACTTTTAGGGAACTTGCCGGCACGGGCACGCTTGCCGCGAGTGCTGAGTGCAGAACATCAGCAGCTTGCTGGCGGTGCCGGAGCATGCTTGCCGCGAGTGCTGAGTGCGGAACATCAGCAGCCTGCTGGCGGTGCCAGCTCCGGCAAGAAACCTTGCCGCAACTAGTTGCAGCACACTTAAGTTGTTGAGCGGACTCGAAAACAACGTAAGGGCACTAGCGGCTCACTTAAGTTGCTGAGCGGACTCGAAGCAAAGTAAGGGCGCTTAGCAGCTCACTTAAGTTGTTGAGCCGATTCGAAACGAAGTAAGGGCGCAACTAGCTACGAGGAGGTTCCTCCACGCACAGGTTTTCCATACAAAGCACAGTCGTTCAAGGAGGATAGCTTAAAATTTTAAGCAAATGATCGTGCTCAAACTTTGGTAACTTAGCTTTTCTGTCGTCTGTGTCCCGGCAAGGCCATACTTCTTTGAACGACGCCCGGTCCACGCCTTTATCCTCTCCTCCCCCCCCCCCCCCCCCCCGTGAACTTGTGGGTGAAGGAACCTTCTTTTTGAGAAAGAAGACAGAAGAGAAAATAAAGATATGGAGCCTTATGGCTCGTTATTGCTTACCGGGGGCAAGTGCTGCACAAAATGTCAGATAATACATGCATAAAAGAAAAAGCATGGAATTTGACAACATGTGATGAGCACATAAACTTCATGCACGGGGTCTGCGCCCGGCTCTGTACAAAGGGTTACATGCAACAGCGGCAAGGCTTGTACAGAAAGGTGGTTGCCGGAACAGGTTCCGGCAACCGCGCCTTATGGGTAAAACTTACGAAGATGCTCTATGTTCCAGGAGTTGCTCACCGGAAAGCCATCTTTGGTCTCAAGGTGGACAGCGCCAGGCCTAGTGACTCGTTTCACCCGATAAGGGCCTTCCCACTTCGGCGTCAACTTGTTGAAATTCTTGGCGGATTGAACGCGCCGAAGAACAAGGTCGCCTTCCTCGAAGCTTCTGGCATTAACTTTGCGGCTGTGGTAGCGGCGCAAAGCTTGCTGGTAGCGAGCAGCTCGTATAGCAGCCTGAAGACGATCTTCCTCGAGGAGCAGCGCGTCATCTTGCCGCAGCTGCTCTTGCTCAAGCTCATCATAAGCGAGCACTCGAGGCGATCCGTATACGAGTTCCGTGGGGAGAGCTGCTTCTGCTCCATATACTAGAGCAAAAGGTGCCTGGCCAGTGGCTCGATTTGGCGTCGTTCTTGGAGAACTTGGCGCTGATCGCGGCGAGCTCGCGGGTCCGACGACGCGGTGTAGTCGGCGTCGAGGTTGGCCCGGCGAGTCGGTGATCTTGGCCTTCGTGGTGGGGAGTACACGGTGGTGGCACCCCCAGCGGTCTTATCGGCGTCGGCTTGCGCCTGGGCGTCTTTCCGGGGCTTCGATATGCTCGGTTGCCGGGGCTTGTCACCGTTGGCAAAGCCGATAAGGCTCTGAATAGTGGCCCTCCAGTCGTCGATCTTGTTTGGCGTTGGAGGGTAATCTAGAAGCAACTGGGCTCGGGCCAGCGCTTCCTCTGGAGGGTGGCGGTGGAGAGCGACGCGAGGTGCGGGATATGCTCAGACTTCTAACATTGTTAGAAGGAGCAACATCTCGTCCAGGCGACCGTCCCGCACCCGCGCCAGCATGTTGTCGCGCATGTTGGCCTTGAGCGTCCCGTGACTCACCAGCTTGGCCTTGTTCTAGCACGAGTACGGTGCTAGGAGCACCGTGACGTTGTCGATCCTGCACCTCCCGGGAGGGGTGCGGCGGATGTACAGACGCTGAAGCTTGCGGGGCTTTGTCCTTGGACCGAGTGACGATGTGAGTCCCTCCGTTGGCGCCCGCTCCTCCGCCGGCATCCACCCCACCGCCCGTTTGCTCCGGTGGCGGTAGGATAGACGTGGACGGAGCGGCCACCTCCGAAGCCTTCTTCTTCGGTGGCATGTCGATGAAGATGTTGTTGTAGCGCGCGCAAACGCCGGATCTGGTTCGCACAAACTCGACGCGCCCCTACCTGGCGCGCCAGAGATGTCGCCGCGTGGGGAGCGAGCAGATATGGGGCAAGGCCCCTTTTTAGTCCGGCAAGGGGGCGGAGGGCGCACGAAGAGCAGATCGAGGCGGAGCGCGCGGGGGATTTTTACCCAGCTTCGGAGCTCTCCGGAGAGATAAAACTCCTACTGCTGCTTTGTGTTTCTATATTGTTCTTGCTTGAGAGTGTGGGTGCTCTCAGTCGCTAACCGCTTCTAGTTTCGAATGAGTCGAACCCCCCCTACGTTGCACACGGGCCGCCTTTTATATGCTCAAGGGGTTACCCACAGGTGGCAACGGAGGGAAAGGGCAAAAATGGAAGAGTGGTGGTTGGTACAGCTACCTATACAGTGTTATCATACCTAACCCTGGCGGCAGGGGACAAGGGCATTAATTGCCCGTCTGTGTCGCCTAAACAGTGCCGAAAGGGACCGCTAGGGACGCCACCGTTTGCCACGATGGTTATCTTGCCAGCGCCTGCTTGCCACCTCGCACCCCTAGCTGCACGGCCTCCTGCCACGTGTGCTCGGGAAGGTCCCAGAGCAACACGTTGGCAGGTGTGCTGCAGCGCGGGCGCGAAGTGGGGGTTTCCCGCGGCAAGCTCCTTGCCGCGGTCGTCGTCTTGTCGTGTTCGGGAGCTTGTCACTCACCGGGCCATGCCGGGGCGCGCGGTGCGTCGCGGCAAGTTTTCTTGGAAGGCCTTGAATGGCCTTCCCGGCAAGCTCCTCTTGCCGGGGTCTTGTCTTCTTCCCGGCCAGCTCCTCTTGCCGGGGCCTTGGTTGGCCTTCCCAGCAAGCTCCTCTTGCCGGGGCCTTAGTTCGAGTACTTTGTTCTTGAATGGCATCAAAGTAGCCGCGGAGGATCTTGGTGGACGCCCGGCAAGCCCTGCCGCGGGTCGCTGCGACTGCCCGTGCACAAGTTCGGGATACTAAGGTACCCCTACTTTAGGACACCGACATATCCGCCGTGTAGTTCAAGTTTCTGAACCTGAGCTGGTGGCCAGGGGCGTAGTTGTCGATCTGCTCCAGATGGCCAAGCGAATTGGCCCACAGTGCGAAGCCGCCGAACACGAAGATCTGTCCGGGGAGAAAAGTCTCCCCCTGGACCATGTTGTTGACAATTGAAGGCGCCATCAAGCCCTGCAGCGACGACACAGAGGAACTGTCAATGAAAGCACAATGTCGGTGTCAAAACTAGCGGATCTCGGGTAGGGGGTCCCGATCTGTGCATCTTAGGCTGATGGTAACAGGAAGCAAGGGACACAATGTTTACCCAGGTTCAGGCCCTCTCGATGGAGGTAAAACCCTACTTCCTACTTGATTAATATTGAAGATATGAGTAGTACAAGAGTATATCTACCATGAGATCGTAGAGGCTAAACCCTAAGAGCTAGCCTATGATGGTATGATTGTAATTGTGATCGGCCTTCTAAGGACCAACCTCTCCGGTTTATATAGACACCGGAGAGGGCTAGGGTTTACATGGAGTCGGTTACAAGGAAGGAAACACAATATCCGAATCGCCAAGCTTGCCTTCCACGCAAAGGAGAGTCCCATCCGGACACGGGCCGAAGTCTTGAGTCTTGTATCTTCACGCTTCAATAGTCCGGACGATGTATACGGTCCGGCTGTCCGGATACCCCCTAATCTAGGACTCCCTCAACCACTACTTCCCAAAAGTGTCTTGGTGTCTTGTATTCATCAAGCATCGTTCTTGCCATCTCAATAACTGTCCGGTTCTTCCTCTGAACAACTCCATTTTGTTGATAGGTGTATGTAGCCGAGAACTCATGTGAAATCGCTTCTTCGTCAAGAAAAGTATCCACATTGGAGTTCTTGAACTCCATTCCATTATCACTTCGAACCTTCTTGATCTTCACTTCAAATTGATTTTGGGCCTTCTTAGCGAAGTTCTTGAAGATCTTTTGGACCTGCGATTTGTCATAAAGAAAGAACGCGCAAGTAAAATCATCAACAATGACCAAACCAAAAGAGTTACTACCAAGGCTCTTATAAGCATTGGGACCAAAGAGATCCAAGTGAAGTAGCTCAAGTGGTCTTCTCGTGGTCATGATGTTCTTCATGGGATGACTTCCTCCAACTTGTTTTCCTGCTTGGCAAGCACTACAAAGTCTATCCTTGTCAAATATAACATGTTTAACACCAAGGATATGATCTACTTTAATATTCTTGTCAAGATTTTGCATGCCAGCATGACCTAACCTTCTATGCCATAAACATCCTTAGAAGATTTATCAATTAAACAAGTACGAAGTTCAGCTCTCTTAGTGAAATAAACAATGTATAGATCACCTATACGAAAACCGGTAAAGACCATACTATAAATCTCTATGAAACACTTGGCAATCTACTTGGTAAACAAGACATTGAAACCAAAGTCGGCTAGTCTAGATACTGAAAGAAGATTGTAACCAAGAGATTCAACAAGAATGAAATTTTGAATAGAGCTATCATTGGATATGGCCACCTTACCAAGGCCAAGTAGATTACCCTTGGACTTGTCTCCAAAAGTCACATACTTGCACGGACCATCATTTTTGGCAAGCTCACGGAACATGTCTTTATCTCCGGTCATGTGATTGGTACATCCACTATCAAGAATCCACTCTTTTCCTCCAGATATGTAATTTCTAAGTTTTTCCATGAGAGTAAGATTCCTCATAGTCTCCTCATAGTCAATATCACTTTCTTCATCTTCATCATAATAACCATGCTCAATGTCATCATCATCACCATGCATGTGATCATCACCTAGTTCAAGTGATTCGTTAGATTTATGATCATGACAATGTTCAAGTTTATGAATTCTAATTGTCTCCGAGATGATGCTACTAATGATTCCAACATCACCCTTAGCATGCATAAGATCATGGAGCTCAAATAAGCATTAATCAAACTTGGGATCATTAGGCTTCATCTTATGAAAGGCAATGGCTTTTTGAAGAATCTCATCAAGATTTTTCAAGGAATAATTTGGAAAGCGTTCCTCAAGATAATTCCATGTAGTATATGCGCATTGAAAGGGTGGCAAGCGAACAAGCAAATTTCTAGATAATCCTCTAATGATAAGATCGATAGTCCTAAGATTGCGAACCATGTCAAGATACTCATTGGAGGTAGGATGCAAAGGATCAATGGGAGGCACATAAGGGCTAAGAATATACTTGTTCAAATTATATTCATTGAAAATTTCGAGCATCTCATTTTTCCATGAACCATAAAACTCCCCATCAAGAAAAGGTACTCAACGTCTAATACTCCTGAACATAGATTCATCCGTCTTCCTCCAACGGCGATTAAACCAAAGCAATGGAGACCAATGCTATGATACCAATTGAAAGGATCGAGAAGCTGGGTCTAGAGGGGGGATTAGACCCTTAACATGTAAAAGTGGTAATTTTTAATTTATTCAAGTTAAGGTTGAGTTTAACACATGTTAAAGGGCATCTAATACATCTTAAGCAAGCATGACAAGAGTATAGGCATCGGAAAAAGTAACACATGCAATTTCCAAGAATATAAAGGGATTGGATTCGAGTGTGCAAACACAATGGAGACACGGAGAATTTTTGGTGTGGTTCTGATAGGTTTTGCTATCGTACATCCACGTTGATGGAGACTTCAACCCACGAAGGGTAACGGTTGCGCAAGTCCACGGAGGGCTCCACCCATGAAGGGTCCACGAAGAAGCAACCTTGTCAATCCCACCATGGCCATCGCCCATGAAGGACTTGCCTCACTTGGGTAGATCTTCACGAAGTAGGTGTTCTCCTTGCCCTTACAAACTTCTTGGTTCAACTCCACATCAGGACGGAGGCTCCCAAGCGACAACTAACCAATCTAGGAGACACCACTCTCCAAAAGGTAATAAACGGTGTGTTGATGATGAACTCCTTGCTCTTGTGCTTCAAATGATAGTCCAACACTCAACTCTCTCTCTCTCTCTCTCTCTCAGATTTGGCTATCGTGGAAGAAGGATTTGAGTGGAAAGCAACTTGGGGAAGGCTAGAGATCAAGGTTCAAATGGTTGGAAGGGAATCTCTTGATCTCAACACTTGCGTAGGTGGTTCTCTCTTAGAAAATGGATGGTGGAAGTGTAGGCACATTCTGATGGTTGTCCTCTATGAGAAGAAGGGGGTGGAGGGGTATATATAGCCTCCATAGAAATCTAACTGTTACACACTTTCGTTCATCTTGGTGGCACTGATTAGTAAACTCGGTTGCACCGATCTTTAGATTATTATGAACGTTAGGATTCTCGGTGGGACCAACTAGAACAACTCGGTGGAACCGATGTGCTAGGGCTTAGGGCAAACTTCATGTCAGTGGCACCGATTGCATCATCTCATTGGGACCTAAGTGACTGCAACGGGCAACATAGAATCTGTCAAGCCAACTCGGTGGGACGGATTGCATAAATCCGGTGGGACCGAAGTGAATGCAACAAGTCACAGAGCGTTGGCAAGGCCATCTCGGTGAGACCAAGATCTGTATCGGTGTGACCGAACTGTTACGGTTTCTGGTAGTGGCTATGTCAAGATGAATTCAGTGGCTCCAGATAGAAAGTATCGGTAGGGCCGAGTTGGTGTTTAGGATTTTTACATATTTGGATGGAGAAAGTAGTTGAGGTTTACGGAGAAATATCACTAAGCATTTGAGCAAGTAGACCATTAAGTAACACCTCATCCCCTTTTAATAGTATTGGCTTTCCCATGGACTCAATGTGATCTTGGATCACCAAAATAGAAATGAAGAGTCTTGAGCTTTTGCCAATCCTTGTCGTTAGCATTTAGAAGGGGTTCCACATTCTCTTGTCCTTGCTACTCAACTGTTGAACTTATCTGAAATATACTCGATAAAACTATTAGTCCAACAAACGATATGTTGACATTAATTACCAAAATCACCTAGGGAGCACTTGTGCTTTCACCAGGGATCCAACGGCATGTAAGAGGCCCATGTATCTTAAGGCCCGTAGGAGGCCCATAGTTCGTATGGACTGTAGGAGGACCATGGATCCTACGGCCCGTAGGAGGGCTATGGTTACAATGGCCCAGATGTTGACCATTGTTATTGCAGCCACTAGCAAACTGAGGAAAAAGAACTATAGTACTACAAGCAAACAAATAAACAAGACTATAAGAAAATAAGTAAGCAAGCAACTAACGCTAGGATATTATGGAGATTACACATATTACATCCACTAGGTCATCAAAGTCTGACACCAGTGCAAATATAGGGAACAAAGCAGCATATTACATATATTGGGCGTTAAAGTTGGCCACGAGTGGAAATAAACGCCGTAGCAAAACAAGTCCAGAACTGAAACCCATTCAAAAGAGCTCAAAAAACAATATCCCTGGGTAGCAACCATGTCGGCAATAGAATTAGCAAGCTTATTAGCTTTCTCTTGTTTGGTGCTTAAATCCTCCAACTATTGCTGTTGCACCAGAAAGTATGCATATGAATTCTGCAGGGACTTCCTCAGTCCTTCCTTATCACAGCACAACTGCTCGATGTCTTTCAAATGGTAGTTGAGACTCAAGAAACTAAACTGATTCAGGCAGCAAGTTCAAAGAGCTTGTGCCAGCAGTAGTGGCCAGTAACTTGAACACTACATCAAGACAGGACTTTGGGGTTATCTCATTATCTTCAACATAGTTTGTATCAGCTTTCTTGGAGTCCAATAGGGATGTTTCACTATCTTGAACCTAATTTGCATTACTTCCTTTACAATTGCATAATGAGGTACTCTTCTCCAATATTTTGTCGGCATTCTAAAAGAGAAACAAGCTGACACATTGATAACAACATGAAACTACACAATATGAAACTATGTACTATGGTCATTGTATGGACTATATCATTCTAGTTTATGTTGCCAAATCAAGATAGAGACACAGTTCAAATCATATCTGTTTAAGATAAAGCAGCATAGAGCAAGTTACAACAAAAAAATAGTTAATGACACAGGTTTATACAATTGAAACTGAAATGAACACTTGTAATGTGCATGACATGAGAACATACCTGTTTATACAATTGAAACTGGAATGAACATAGAGCAAGTTACAACAACAAAACAGTTAAAGAAACAGGTTTAGAACATACCTGTTGTGCCATTGTAGTTTTAATTGGATCCGTCAAAGTTGAAATTAGTTGGTATGACTAAATACAGTGATGCAAGAGCAACGGAGTATGAACCATAGCTATGAAATCTTACCTGAGAACAATCTTCTTCTGCTTTAAGCATTGAGTTGGGGTTCAGAGTGGTGGTCCTCATGCTTTGGGCATTTTAGTTGCCTTACTGTGTTGGAGACAGTGTTGTGTCAACTGAAACTGGGTTACTATCTGCTCGAGTTGGGGTTAGAAAGGGTGTAGTTGGTTCTCAATTCAATGGGGTAGGGGTACAATCTGTGAGAGTCTAGGTTATGTGTGGTGGGGCTAGTTCTTGGGCAAGTACAACCATGGTTCATTCTGCATCGACGGGTAGCACTGTCTTTTCTGAAGACCATGTTTTTACTCCCTTAGATACTGCCATCACCCCCTCCAATTCAAATGTCCTATAAACAAGAAAAGTAATTGAATGTACAAACATTGTTTGATAGATAGGTGCAATGGATAAAAGAAAGCATGAAACAATTTACATTTATGTTGTCTAATCAAATAGGATAACATGACATAGTTTCACATATATGAGGGCTAACTAAACATGATAGCATGACACAATTTCACATATATGATGACTAACTAAATAGGATAAAATGACAAAATTCAAAATATGATGATTATTTAAACATGATGCCATGATATAACTATATGATGTGTTTATTAAATAGGTTGGCATTCCATAATTCACATACATGGCGTCTATGGAAACATGATGTCATGATATAATTCATGGATAGAATGACATAATTCAGAATATGATAACTATGTAAACAGGATGAGATGACACAACTATATGATGTCTTTATTAAAAACATTACTATGCCATAATTGAGATACATGTTGTGTATGTAAACATGATGGCATGATATAATTCAAATACATGATTTACATACTAAGCAAGTAAGCAGATGGCAATCACATATATGATGTCTAAAGTAAGCAGATGCATTCAATATTATGTATATGATGTAAAAACTAAGCAATGCAAGATAACATATTCATGATATGCGTAATATAACCCTACCAAGTATGAGCGTACACCTCAAGGGGAAAATAGGACTGGTCATCTGTCTCTGAATCCTCCTCCGACGAGCTATCTGTAACCAGCAAGATATAATCTTCAGCAGGTACCATTGTCTGCTCTGAAGACCTCGTTTTCACTCCAGATTTTCTCATCACCGATTCAAATGGCTGATGCATAGGAAGAGTAGTTCCATATACAAACATTGTTGACAAATGGAACATGTAATACAAAAAAGGATGGCATGATATAATTCACATATATGATGCTTGGCTAAACAACATGGCATTGCATAATTCACATATATAATGTCTTGCAACAAGATGGCATTGCATATTTCACATATATGGTAATTAGACACAAAACAGGTGGCATTCACACAAAGAATGTCTAATCTAAGCAAATGACATAGCAATGCAAGACACCATATGCATGATATGAGCAATATAACCCTGCCAAGTTAGAGCATACACCTGGGGGGGGATAGTCCTCGTCATCTATGATTAAGCAGACACCTGCGATTAACCAGATAGTAGACAGATACTATTAAGCGACGCATAATGTAAGCAGACACGATAGAGTCTAAGAGATGAACAGGACAATAAAGTAGCAAGTAATATAATTGATGCATAATTTAAGCAGACACGAAAGAGTATGACCTCTCTTGCGGACTCGTGTAGTCCTCAAGGTCGTCTACTCAGTTGATAATAATAATGCAGTCGTGGTGGTTGTCGGTGGCGGGGAAGAAGATCTGAGGCGCCGAAAGACAGTCTAGAGGGGGATCTCTACTGCGGTGGACCCTTCCATCGTTTGGAGTAGCTGAGTTGGGGTGGTCAATGGCGAGGTAGGAGTGGAACAAACTACACAAGGTATTCTTTAACACCTATCTATAACAGAAGTAATTCTATAAGGGATCGTTTGACTTGGAGGATTCTAACAACGTAGGGATAGGAAATACACCGGAATAGGATAGGGATGCACGTGCAAAAACAGAGCATTTGCAATCACAGGATTTCTATCAATCTAGTTGTTTGGTTCACAGGAATTGGAATTTCATGAAAATGCAAAGAAGCATGATCAAATTAAAGTTAAACAACAAGAAATTGTACTATTATAATACTATTATGCTACTACCACTTTGTCTTGTTCTTAATGAATAGAAATTTGAAAAGGAGGGCCAAGGGGATATTAAAACTCCTATGGTTTTTCTTTTAAAGTGACACTAAAGGAAAAAATCTTATAGTTTTCCATTGCTCCATTCCTTTGAATCAAATGCATGTATAGTAGTACCATAGGAAACTTTCCAATTCCCATGTTTTTCCTTCACTTTTCCTTTCAACCACTGGCGACTCTAGTAGGTAGGCTTCAACAGGCAAAAGCCTACACTCCAAACATGTTTTTATACTACTTCTACTACTTCGGACCCAGGCCACTTCCCTACTAGCTCAACTCCCAGGCCCATCAACACATGCATAACTCCAACACGCAGAAATTAATAATGATGGTTGATGACCCACAAGTATAGGGGATCAATCGTAGCCTTTAAATAAGTAAGAGTATCAAACCCAACGAGGAGCAGAAGAAATGACAAGTGGTTTTCAGCAAGGTATTCTCTACAGGCGCTGAAATTGTCGGTAACAAATAGTTTGATAGCAAGGTAGTTTGTAACAAGCAAGTAATAGTAACGGTAACAAAAGTGCAGCAAGGTAGCCCAATCCTTTTTGTAGCAAAGGACAGACTGGAACGGTCTCTAATAATAAGTAAAACATTCTTGAGGACACACGAGAATTTCATCTAGTCACTTTCATCATGTTTGTTTGATCCGCATTCGCTAGTTTGATAATTTGATATGTGGGTGCAACGGTGCTTGGGTGCTGTTCTTACTTGAACAAACCTCACACTTATGATGAACCCCTCTCGCAAGCATCCGCAACTACGAAAGAAGAATTAAGATAAAATCTAACCATAGCATTAAACATATGGATCCAAATTAGCCCCTTACGGAATAGCGCATAAACTAGGGTTTAAGCTTCTGTCACTCTAGCAACCCATCATCTAATAACTACTCCACAATGCATTCCCTTAGGCCTAAAGATGGTGAAGTGTCATGTAGTCGACGTTCACATAACACCACTAAGGGAATCACAACATACGCATCATCAAAATATCGAACGAATACCAAATTCACATGAATACTTATGACAGGACTTCTCCCATGTCCTCAAGAACAAAAGCAACTACTCACAAATCATATTCATGCTCAAGATCAGAAGGATAATAAATAGCATAATGGATCTGAACATTTAACATTCCACCAAATAAACCAACTAGCATCAACTACAAGATGTAGTCAACACTACTAGTCACCCACAGGTACCAATCTGAGGTTTTGATACAAAGATTGAACACAAGAGATGAACTAGGGTTTTGAGACGAGATGGTGTTGGTGAAGATGTTGATGAAGATTGGTCCTCCCAAGATGAGAGGGTTGTTGGTGACGACGATGGCTTCAATTTCCCCCTCCTAGAGGGAAGTATCTCCAGCGGAATCACACCGCTAGAGAACAGAAGTGCTCCTACCCAAGTTCCACCTCGAGACAGCGGCGCTTCGTCCCGAAAGTCTTATCTTTTTTTTGTAGGGCAATTGGGCTTATGTACGAGAAGATGGGCACCGGAGGCTGGCCAGCGGCCCCACTACCCACCAGAGCGCACCAGGGGGTAGGCGCGCCCTGGTGCCTAGCGGGCACCTCGGTGGCCCCTCTGCTATATTGTTTCTCCAATAATTCTTATATATATTCCAAAATAAATCTACTTAAAATTTCACCTCATTTGGAGATGTGCAAAATAGGTAGCTCTGATATAGCTTTTCAGGTCTAGAATTCCGGCTGCCGGTATTCTCCCTCTTTGTGTAAACATTGCATATTATGAGAGAAAAGGCATTAGAATTACTCCACAAAGTGTTATATGATTAAAAACACCATAAATAACAGTAGGAAAGCATGTTGCAAAAGTGACGGATTAATGGCTTTTGGGAGAGTCCATCACAGATAGCTAACTTTCCTAGTACCTCACTGCTTATCATATGAGAGAAACTAATCGTATTTGTTATTACTACACATGCTTACTGGACAATATATATTACATGTAGAGTAAAAAAGTGATGTGACAATTGTACAACCTCTTTGGCGAAGCCATATCGTTCTCAGCATCATTGGATTGGTAACTGAGGATGTTGCGACTGATGTGGCCGTTGGAGGCTCGGAAGAAGATCTTAGACGTCTAGAGATGGAGCCGAGGGTACTGCTCCACTGTGATGGATGGTTTCGTCATTGGAGCAGCTCTAGTGAGGTGTACGACGGTGAGGCAGAAGCAGGACAAGACAAAGTTAACCTGAAGTGGTATTCTAATAGCATCTCCAATAGATGATGTAAAATACATCACCAAAAAAGTACTACATATAATACATCAGCCGCTATTCTCTAAAATTAACTGTCAAAACTGAACTTAACCGTCAAAACTGGATTTTACCGTCGAAACTAAATTTGCCGTCGAAACTGAATTTTACTGTTGAAACTAAACGCACTAGTAGTAGAGAAGTAGTGCATGATGACCCGCAAGTATAGGGGATCAATCGTAGTCCTTCCGATAAGTAAGAGTGTCGAACCCAACGAGGAGCAAAAGGAAATGACAAGCAGTTTTCAGCTAGGGAATTTATGCAAGCACTGAAAACTGTCTGTAACAGATAGTTTGATAGCAAGATAATTTGTAATGAGCAAGTAATGGTAACGGTAACAAAAGTGCAGCAAGGTAGCCCAATCATTTTTGTAGCAAAGGACAGGCCAAAACAATCTCTTATAGTAAGTAAAGCCTTCTTGAGGGTATATATACACGGGAATTTCTTTTAGTCACTTTCATCATGGCGGTTTGGTTCGCGTTCGCTACTTTGATAATTTCATATGTGGGTGGACCGGTGCTTGGGTGCTGTTCTTACTTGAACAAGCCTCTGACTTATTATTAACCCTCCTCGCAAGCATCCGCAACTACGAAAGAATAATTAAGATAAAATCTAACCATAGCGTTAAACGTATGGATCCAAATCAGTCCCTTACAGAATAGCGCATAAACTAGGCCCTGGTGATGTCATGGATGATGCTTTGTACTTACCTTAGGATCATCTGTGTCTTGTTGATGCAGCATCACTCATGTATTCAAATATCAGTGTGTGCCCCCAATGGCATAGATTTTTACTTGTTTTGATAGTAAAAATCGTGGCTTTTTTCTCGTTTCAATTTTTTCTTCTAATCAGGGCCATTTGATAGGGGTTCTATGACACCCCCATTTTAGATATGTTGACAATAGTCCCCTAGCCAACACATAGCGAATATGTATAGCAGAAAAACTTCTTCCTTTTTCTTTGTTGCGAGTGGGGCCAAACTATCTAATGGGTCGGTTTGGAAAAAAGTGTTAACATCCTTCTATAAGTGGGAACGTGATGTGGCTTCTTCTGAAACTAGGGAAGCCATTTTTTGGACTCCGAGCTGAGCGGTAACTCCTGGAGTTTTGAATAGTAGAAAAACTTCTTTCTTTTTCTTTGTTGCGGGTGTGGCCAAACCATCTTATGGGTTGGTTTGAAAAATGTGTTAACCTCCTTCTGTAAGTGGGAACGCGATGTGGCTTATTCTGAAACTAGGGAAGCGGTTTTTTGGACTCTGGGTGGAGTGGTAACTCCCCTAGTTATGCGCCACAAGGATCGGGGCATTAATTCTATGCTTCGATTCTCACCTGGTTAAAAGGTGGCACCTCTCTTTCTCTTTCATCGCATTCCCTCATAGTTCACCTCTGTTCTCCCTTCTCCGACCTCTGATCCATCCTCATGTCACTCTCATCTTGCCGCCACCATGGGCACCAAGAAGAGTGCCAAGAAGAGGGCGGCGAATGCCACATCAGCGTCCTCCCGTCCCCTGAACAGGGTGGCAGGTGAACTACTTATATGCAACAGCTGCGGTGTTGGCCACATATGAGGCTTCGACCATGGATATTCTAGGGCTACATCATCTTCCATGGTGCCTGCACTCGGCTTGATTGGCCCTTCATCGACCCTTGAGATGCTTGTCCATGGTGGTCCCCCGAAGCGGCGTTTGCTGCCTTCTAGTGAGACTAGGCCAGGTGATGAATCCACTCAAACTAATTAGGGGGAGACAATGATTTTCTCCAGCTTTGTTTTGGTGGGACTTTTGCCCCCATTTTCCAAATTCCATCTTGCAGTCCTTGATGCCTACCACATCAATCTTCTCCACTTGATCCCTAACTCTATCCTAAAATTTGAACATGGTACATGCTCATTACCATCAAATGTTTTTTAGCATTGCAAGGATCAATTCTCTATGATCAACGCTTTCATATATGCATTCTTTGTTTTTGTTGTCCTTGTAGGAACAAAAAGAGTAGCTGGGTTGAAACCTAGGACCGATGATTGTGGGGAGTCTGATCATTACATAGTAGATCTATTGCACATACATACTGTTTGTTTTTATAGTTTCTTCTATAAAAGCATTGTAGTCCCGGTAAGTGAGAAAGTAGACAACTATTGTCTTCCAAATGAGATATGAATGTACAACTTGTGGTTATGCATAGCCATAGGCAATTAAAGCTAGCAGGCCACGTATAATTCTGGCAGCTATTAATTTCTATCTAAATATAACGCTCTAGGTGCAGACCGCATTGATAGGGTCTATGTATAGGACACAATTAATCCTTGAGTAAACATAATTTTTCTAAAAATAATAATTGACACCATCCTACACAACAATCCCCTTCCTTCAGTCTCCTCTAATGTTTTCACCGCCCTGTCGCATCATGTTAATGCCTCTCTCCGTCCTGCAATGATGCCCTCCTACACAAGGCCTAACATGTGGCTTTGATGCGGTGAAGCAGGGCAATGACATCGTCAAAGGAGACTGGAGCAAGGGATTACAATGCAGGGTGGTTAAATTCTTTTCTTGGACAAATGATGTTTACTCAGTTATTAATTGTGCCCTATATATAGACCCTACCAATGTGGTCCACACCTAGAGTGCTATATATAGATATAAATTAATAGTTGCCAAAATTATACACGGTCTTCCAGCTTTAAATGCATATGGCTATACCTAATCACCCGTTGGAAATTCATATCTCACTTCAAACACAATAGTTGTTTACTTTGTCATTTACTAGGACCATAGTGTTTTCAAAGAAGAAACTAACAAAATCAACAGTGTCTCTATGTAATATATCTAGCATGTAAGGATCACACTCCCCACCATCATCAGCCCTTGGTATCTACCTAGTTACTCTTTTTCTTCCTACAAGGACATCAAAATCCAAGAATGCGTATATGAAAGTGTTCTCTTGGAACGACATTTATCCTTGCAAGGCTAACAAATTTGATGGGAAGCGTGTTAATTCCCTCAATTGCTCGTCTAGCTGTGAACATGTTGTTTTCTTCACGCTCACTGGTCATGCTTGCTCGCCTTATCTATTTCCTGGTGCGCACGCGCCTTCTCCGACCTGTTGTTTCCTTGCCATTGGTGTTGGTTGTTGTTTACGAGATGGTTTTCTTCGTCGTTGGTGGGGCTAAGGTTGGGCTTCTCTAACCCATAGTTTTTTTTCTTAGTTCATTCATGTTGGAGTTGGGGTCATCGGATCTTTTCTTGCCCGGCCTTCGCAAGACGTTTATCTTTTTCCTTGTCGTTCTCTGCAGGTCCTTGTCTTGCCGCGGATCGTCTCTGGTTTGGGTGTCACAACTGCTTTTTCTGGTTTCCTTTTGTTGTTCGTTGGTTGCCATTGTTGCTGCTTGGAGATCATGTTCGTCTGGGTGGTCATGGATACTTTCTTGGATGACAATGAAAATAGACCACTAATCCAAATGATAATCCCAATCATTAACAAAGATACGAGAGCAGCCTTAGTATTATCAATACACTAACTGGTTACTACATAAGCATTTACTAGACTAAGTTGGAACTCATAGATAGACACTACCAGAGGCAATATTTGACTATGCTACAATTAGAGGGGCAATGCTGGTACTACAAAACCAGGAACATCATTAGAGCCTAGCTAACCAAATTGCCATGATGACAGGTCACTATGGCTAACCAAATTGTTAGTACATATACCATTATCTAGCCAAATTGATATGATGAGAGGCTATCTCCCAGATTATGGCATCACCATGGCTTGATGTCCACAACCAAAGAGTGGATGCGTGGGAGTGTAGGGAGGTGAGTGGAGGTGTAAGGCTACAAAAGTTGTACCTGATGCAGCCACCATTGTCAATCCACGTGGAACTCGGTGGCTGGATTAAGAGTAAGCCAAGGTGCAAGAGGGGCATTGGATTGAGGGTAGTGGTGGTGCATGGCATCAGGGCGGATCCAGATATTGCTCCTCATTGGGACAACAACGGGTGGTGGTCAAAAGGATATTGCTCCGCACCATTTTGGAGGGGCCAGAGATGGGGAGGAAGAGTGGTCGGGGGAACTACCTAGGGTGGGAAATAGCTCTAGACTTTGAGGAATTTTAAAATAAGCAAATGAGATCTAAAAAACTCTAGAATTTTGGAATTATTGCCAATATGTTGTTCATTCATGTAGAAACAATTTTTTAACACGTATTCAAAATTCTGGAACATGTTAGACAAATATTTTTGGTGGCGCTAAAAATTGTCGCAGAATATGCACATGCCGAATGACGGTGAAATATGTCGCCTAAAATCAGGACAGAACATCAACAAAGTTGTGGAGGGCGCTGCCCTAGAAGAAAATTAGCTGGTGACAATTTTCCATCAGAGAAAATGATCTTGGGCGCATTTTATTTTCCTCCACGAAGATTTTTGTCACCGAATATCACACATTTTGAAGTGATATGCCTTATATTTATCACGATAACCAATGAAATGGCAGCCGACGGTCTTGGGGTCTAATTTTCCCATGTTTGGATTGAAACTCTGGAATAGGTAGGGTAGGCTCACACATGAAAATAATTTAGGGTTGGTTTCTTCTCAAAGAGGGTACGTAAAGAACATTATGCAGTCGAAGCATGAAGCCTGTATGAAGGGTGAGTGTAAACTCTCCTAATCGCCTCATCTTCCACCTTGATGTCATTTGCCACTCTAGTTCATGTTTCCCCTCTTCTTAGGTCCTCCTCATATCGAAACCCTGCATATAATTTGCAACATGAATAGTTGCTCCTGAGTCAACCAACCATTTGTTACTGGCATAACAAATATTCAGAGATTCATCAATAAATGTAATTACTTTAGTACCTCTCTTATTGAGCCATCACTAAATCCAATGTAGTCCTTTGTCGTGGCTTAACACGACACCTATGGGGCATCGGCCCCTTGTGGTTCAGCAAGGGGGAAGGGCGCGTTGCACAAAGAGCGGTGGCCGTAGAGTAGCATGACAGTGATGACACGGGCAATTTTTTACCCAGGTTCAAGCTGCCGAGAGGCGTAAAACCCTACTCTTGCTTTGGTCGATTGATGAAAGGACCGTGATCGAGACGCAGCGCTCAAGCCCGGCAAGGTCGCCTTGGGACGAGAGCAGGTACGCGCGTATGAGTGTACAAGGGTCTGAATCCTTTCTAAGGCCGCCACGCCCTCTTTTTATAGGTCAAGGGGTTACCACAATAGCAAAATAGTCATTATCCAGCGATTAGATAGCCACAGTGCTATCATACCTAACTTTGCAGACAAGACAAGGTGCATTAAATACACCCCTTAGTGTCACATCATGGGTGTAGCCCGACAAGCCTTGCCGTGCTATTCAACCACCTTCTTGCCTGTCTGCATGACATGCCTCTGGACTGGTGTCATTTAGGGGTGGTCTTCCTCAGAAATGGCTGCCACATCCAAATGACAGCCACTTAATCACCTGGGGGCTCGACACTTCACTGATAGGTGACTTGCATTGCTGTGAGCTAGAGCGGTGGAACCTTGGCGGGGTGATACGCCCTCGGCATTCCCGACAAGCTTGCTGGGGGAGTCTCGAGACTTGTCTTTGGTGCGGCCTCGACTTGAACGGGCTCGCCTGCCCGGTAAGGGAGGTTTTTCCTTAGTGATATTTTGCTCATTTGGCTTGTCTTGGTCTTCTTTGATCTGCCCTTTGATTTCTCAAAGAGCTATCTCTTGTGCTTGGCCTTGTCTTGGATGCTGTAACCTTGCCCTTGAGCCTATGTACAGTCAGGGCAACACACACTAGGGTTTGTTGCACCGATAGGAGCCCCGGGCAAGGGAGTCCTAGATTAAGGGGTGCTTGGGCGTCCGGCCTATTGACATGGGCCGGACTGATGGGCTGTGAAGATACAAGACCGAAGACTCTCACCTGTGTCCGGATGGGACTCTCCTTGGTGTTGAAGGCAAGCTTGGCGCCCGGATATGAAGATTCCTTTCTCTGTAACTGACTTTGTACAACCCTAGTCCCCTCCGGTGTCTATATAAACTGGAGGGCTTAGTCCGTAGAGGCAATCATAATCATACATGCTAGACTTCTAGGGTTTTAGCCATTACGATCTCGTGGTAAATCAACTCTTGTAATACTCATATTCATCCAGATCAATCAAGCAGGAAGTAGCGTATTACCTCCATAGAGAAGGCCCGAACCTGGGTAAACATCGTGTCCCCTGCCTCCTGTTACCATCAACCTTAGACGCACAGTTAGGGACCCCCTACCCAAGATCTGCCGGTTTTGACACCGACATTGGTGCTTTCATTGAGAGTTCCGCTGTGATGTGTAAGACAGGATTGATGGCTCGCCTTGTTATTAAGGACAGTATCACCTCCAGACGAGTCCTGGCCATAGGTCAAACCCTCCGGCTAGGTGATACGTCCATTTTGCATCATGCTTTTATATCAATGTTTATTGCATTATGGGTTGTTATTACACATTATATCTCAATACTTATGGCTAATCTCTCTTATTTTACAACGTTTACCATGAAGAGGGGGAATGCCGGCAGCTAGAATTCTGGCTGGAAAAGGAGCAAACATTGGAAACCTATTCTGCATAGCTTCAAAAGTCCTGAAACTCCACGAAACATCTTTTTGGAATTAATAAGAATTTTTGAGTAAAAGAAATACACCAGGGGGCCCACACCCTGTCCAGGAGAGTGGAGGGCGCCCCCCCCCCCCCCACAGGGCGCGCCCCTATCTCCTGGGCCCCCTGGTGGGCCCTCGGTGTCCATCTTTTGCTATATCAGAGCTTTTAACCTGGAAAAAATCGGGGGCAAGCTTACAGGACGAAACTCCGCCGCCACGAGCCGGAACCTTGGCGGAACCAATCTAGGGCTCTGGCGGAGCTGTTCTGCGAGGGACACTTCCCTCCGGGAGGGGGAAATCATCACCAACGTCATCACCAACGATCCTCTCATCGGGAGGGGGTCAATATCCATCAACATCTTCACCAGCACCATCTCCTCTCAAAACCCTAGTTCATCTCTTGTATCCAATCTTGTATCAAAACCACAAATTGGTACCTGTGGGTTGCTAGTAGTGTTGACTACTCCTTGTAGTTGATGCTAATTGGTTTACTTGGTGGAAGATCATATGTTCAGATCATTTATGCATATTATTACCCCTCTGATTATGAACATGAATATGCTTTGTGAGTAGTTATGTTTGTTCCTAAGGACATGGGTGAAGTCTTGCTATTAGTAGTCATGTGAATTTGGTATTCGTTCGATATTTTGATGAGATGTATGTTGTCTTCTCCTCTAGTGGTGTTATGTGAACGTCGACTACATGACACTTGACCATTATTTGGGCCTATATTGAGGCATGGAGAAGTAATAAGTAGATGATGGGTTGCTAGAGTGCCAGAAGCTTAAACCCTAGTTTATGCGTTGCTTCGTTAGGGGCTGATTTGGATCCATATGTTTAATGTTGTGGTTAGGTTTACCTTAATACTTCTTCTGTAGTTGCGGATGCTTTCAATAGGGGTTAATCATAATTGGGATGCTTGTCCAAGTAAGGGCAGTACCCAAGCATCGGTCCACCCACATACCAAATTATCAAAGTACCGAACGCGAATCATATGAACGTGATGAAAACTAGCTTGACGATAATTCCCATGTGTTCTAGGGAGCTCCTTTATCATCATTAGAAATTGTCCAGGCTTATCCTTTGCTTCATAAAGGATTGGACCACCTTGCTGCACTTTATTTACTTTATTTACTTTTTACTCGTTACTATTTATCTTGTCACAAAACTATCTATCACCTACAATTTCAGTGCTTGCAGAGAAAACCTTACTAAAAACCGCTTATCATTTCCTTCTGCTCCTCGTTGGGTTCGACACTCTTACTTATCGAAAGGACTACGATTGACCCCCTACACTTATGGGTCATCAAGACTCTTTTCTGGCGCCGTTGCCGGGGAGTGTAGCGCTTTTGGTGAGTGGAACTTGGTAAGGAAACATTTATATAGTGTGCTGAAATTTTCTGTTACTTGTCGCTATGGAAACTAATCCTTTGAGGGGTTGTTCGGGGTATCTTCACCACAACCAGAAGAGCAAATAGGTGCTCCTCAACCTACTGAACTTTATGAAAATATTTACTTTGAGATTCCTTCGGGTATGATAGAGAAATTGCTAGCTAATCCATTTGAGGAGACGGAACATTGCATCCCGATTTACACCTTATCTTTGTGGATGAAGTTTGTGAATTATTTAAGCTTGCAGGTATTTCCGACGATGTTTTCAAAAGGAAGGTCTTCCCTTTATCTTTGAAGGGAGATGCATTGACATGGTATAGGCTATGTGATGATACGAGATCTTGGAATTATAAGTGACTGAAGCTGGAATTTCACCAGAAGTTCTATCCTATGCATCTTGTTCATCGTGATCGTAATTACATATATAATTTCTGGCCTCGCGAAGGAGAAAGCATCGCTCAAGCTTGGGGGAGGCTTAAGTCAATGTTATATTCATGCCCAATCATGAGCACTCTCGGGAAATGATTATTCAGAACTTTTATGCTCGGCTTTCTCTTGATAATCGCAACCTGCTCGATACTTCCTGTGATGGCTCTTATATGCTGAAGACTATTGATTTCAAATGAAAGAATTAAACGCAACTCTGAAGATTGGGGTTTCGACGATGGTAAGGAGTCAGGTATGACACCCAAGTTCGATTGTGTTAAATCTTTTATGGATACCGATGCTTTTCGTGGATTTAGCGCTAAGTATGGACTCGACTCTGAGATAGTAGCTTCTTTCTGTGAATCTTTTGCTACTCACATTGATCTCCCTAAAGAGAAGTGGCTTAAATATAATCCTCCTGTTGAAGTGAAAGTAGTTGCACCTATTATAGTCGAAGAAAAGACTATTACCTATAGTGATCCTATTGTTCCTACTACTTATGTTGAAAAACCTCCTTTTCCTGTTAGGATAAAGGATCATGCTAAAGCTTTGACAGTTGTTCGTAAGAGTAATACTAGGACTTATACACCACTTGAGCAAATTAATGTTGAACCTAGTATTTCTATGGTTAAAGATCTCTTGGATGATGATTTAGATGGGCATGTTATTTATTTCTATGGTGAGACTGCTAATATTTCTAGGCCAGATACTAAGACACGTAGACCTGTCGTAGGCATGCCTGTTATTTCTGTTAAAATAGGAGGTCATTGTTATCATGGCTTATGTGATATGGGTGCTAGTGCTAGTGCAATACCTTATACTTTATATCAAGAAATTATGCATGACATTGCACCCATTGAATTAGAAGACATTGATGTTACCATTAAGCTTGCTAATAGGGATACCATTAAACCCTTTGGAATTGTTGGAGATGTTGAAGTTTTGTGTGGGAAGGTTAAATACCCTGCTGATTTTCTTGTTCTTGGTTCCCCACAAGATGATTTTTGTCCCATTATTTTTGGTAGACCCTTCTTGAATACAGCTAGTGCTAAGATTGATTGTGAAAAGAATACTGTCACTATTGGCATAGATGGTATGTCTCATGAGTTTAATTTTGCTAAGTTTAGTAGACAACCTCGTGATAGGGAATCACCTAGTAAGGATGAAATTATTGGTCTTGCTTCCATTACTGTTCCTCCTACCGATATGTTAGAACAATATTTTCTAGACCATGAAAATGATATGTTTATGAAGGAAAGAAGAGAAATAGATGAAGTGTTCCTCAAACAGGAACCTATGCTGAAACATAACCTTCCCGTTGAAATTCTTGGGGATCCCCCTCCACCCAAGGGTGATCCCGTGTTTGAACTCAAACCATTACCTGATAATCTTAAGTATGCTTATATTGATGAAAAGGAAATATATCATGTTATTATTAGTGCTAACCTTTCAGAGCAACAAGAAGAAAGATTATTGAAAACTCTGAAGAAGCACCGAGCAGCTATTGGATATACTCTGGATGATCTTAAGGGATTAGTCCCACATTATGCCAACACAAAATTACAGTGGAAAAAGATGCCAAACCAGTTAGAGATCCTCAAAGACGACTAAATCCCAAGATGAAGGAAGTGGTAAGAAAGGAGATACTAAAGCTCCTTGAGGCAGGTATTATTTATCCCGTTGCTGATAGTGAATGGGTAAGCCATGTTCATTGTGTTCCTAAAAAGGTAGGTATTACTGTTGTTCCTAATGATAAAGATGAATTGATCCCCAAAGAATTATTGCAGGTTATAGGATGGTAATTGATTTCCGTAAGTTAAATAAAGCTACTAAGAAAGATCATTACCCTTTACCTTTTATTGATCAAATGCTAGAAAGACTTTTGAAACACACACATTTCTGCTTTCTAGATGGTTATTCTGGCTTCTCTCAAATACCTGTGTCAGCGAAGGATCAATCAAAAACTACTTTTACTTGCCCTTTTGGTACTTTTGCTTATAGACGTATGCCTTTTGGTTTATGTAATGCACCTGCTACCTTTCAAAGATGCATGATGGCTATATTCTCTGATTTTTTTGAAAAGATTTGTGAGGTATTCATGGATGATTTCTCCATTTATGGATCCTCCTTTGATGATTGTTTGAGCAACCTTGATCGAGTTTTGCAGAGATGCGAAGACACTAGTCTCGTCCTGAATTGGGAAAAGTGTCACTTTATGGTTAATGAAGGCATTGTCTTGGGGCACAAGATCTCTGAGAGAGGTATTGAAGTTGATAAATCCAAAGTTGATGCTATTGAAAAAATGCCATGTCCCAAGGACATAAAAGGTTTAAGAAGTTTCCCTTGTCATGCCGGTTTTTATAGGAGGTTCATTAAGGACTTTTCTAAAATCTCTAGGCCTCTAACTAATTTATTGCAAAAAGATATTCCTTTTGTCTTTGATGATGATTGTGTAGAAGCATTTGAAATACTTAAGAAAGCTTTGATCACTGCACCTATTGTTCAGCCACCTGATTGGAATTTACCTTTTGAAATTATGAGCGATGCTAGTGATTATGCTGTAGGTGTTGTTTTAGGGCAAAGAGTTGATAAGAAATTGAATGTTATCCAGTATGCTAGTAAGACTCTTGATACTGCCCAAAGAAATTATGCTACTACTGAAAAAGAGTTCTTAGCAGTTGTGTTTGCATGTGATTAGTTTAGACCTTATATTGTTGATTCCAAAGTTACTATTCACACTGATCATGCTGCTATTAAATATCTTATGGAAAAGAAAGATGCTAAGCCTAGACTCATTAGATGGGTTCTCTTGCTCCAAGAATTTGACTTGCACATTATTGATAGAAAGGGAGTTGAGAACCCCATTGCAGATAACTTGTCTAGGTTAGAGAATGTTCTTGATGACCCACTGCCTATTGATGATAGTTTTCCTAATGAACAATTAGCGGTCATCAATGCTTCTCATACTTCTCCTTGGTATGCTGATTATGCTAATTACATTGTTGCTAAATTTATACCGCCTAGTTTCACATACCAGCAAAAGAAAAGTACTTTTATGATTTAAGACATTACTTTTGGGATGACCCACACCTTTATAAAGAAGGAGTAGATGGTGTTATTAGATGTTGTGTACCTGAGAATGAACAGGAACATATTCTACGTAAGTGTCACTCTGAATCCTATGGAGGACACCACGCTGGAGATAGAACTGCACACAAGGTACTACAATGTGGTTTTTATTGGCCTACTCTCTTCAAAGATGCTCGTAAGTTTGTCTTATCTTGTGATGAATGTCAGAGAATAGGTAACATTAGTAGACATCAAGAAATGCCTATGAATTATTCTCTTGTTATTGAGCTGTTTGATGTTTGGAGCTTTGATTATATGGGACCTTTTCCTGCCTCTAATGGTATACACATATTTTAGTTGCTATTGATTACGTTACTAAGTGGGTAGAAGCTATTCCAACTAGTAGTGCTGATCATAACACTTCTATTTAAATGCTCAAGGAAGTTATTTTTCCAAGGTTTGGAGTCCCTAGATATCTTATGACTGATGGTGGTTCACATTTTATTCATGGTGCTTTCCGTAAGATGCTTGCTAAGTATGATGTCAAACATAGAATAGCATCTCCTTATCATCCGCAGTCTAGTGGTCAAGTAGAGTTGAGCAATAGAGAACTCAAATTAATTTTGCAAAATATTGTGAATAGATCTAGAAAGAATTGGTCCAAAAAACTTGATGATGCGTTATGGGCCTATAGAACTGCATACAAAAATCCTATGGGTATGTCTCCTTATAAAATGGTTTATGGAAAAGCGTGTCATCTACCTCTTGAACTTGAACATAAGGCATATTGGGCTATTAAAGAGCTCAATTATGACTTCAAACTTGCCGGTGAGAAGAGGTTGTTTGATATTAGCTCACTTGACGAATGGAGAACCCAAGCGTATGAGAATGCCAAGCTATTCAAAGAAAAAGTCAAACGCTGGCATGATAAGAGGATACAAAAGCATGAGTTTAACCTAGGAGACTATGTATTATTATTCAACTCTCATTTAAGATTTTTTGCAGGAAAACTTCTCTCAAAATGGGAAGATCCTTACATTATCGAGGAGGTCTATCGTTCTGGTGCCATAAAAATCAACAACTTCGAAGGCACGAGTCCGAGGGTGGTAAACGGTCAAAGAATTAAACATTATATTTCAGGTAATCCTATCAATGTTGAAACTAATATCATTGAAACCGTAACCCCTGAGGAATACATAAGGGACACTTTCCAGAAAGTTCCAGACTCCGAAAAGGAATAGGTATGTGGTACGGTAAGTAAACCGACTCCAAAACAATTCCAATGGCAATTTTCATCAGTTTTGGAATATTTAAGAATTTTAGGAAGAAAGAAGTAGTCCGAATGGGACACGAGGCCCCCACGAGAGTGGAGGCGCCCCCCCCCTATTGGGCGCGACCCCCTATCTCGTGGGAACCTCGTGTGCCTCCCGGACTCCATTTTCTTGCACGTTACGTATTTTGGTCGGTAAATATTCATTATATATACTCCCGAAGATTTTGACCACCGTACCACGCAAATATCCTCTATTTTTGTTTCGAGCTGTTTCTGTTGGAGATTAAGAGCACCATGACGTCGCCCTCCTCCAACAACGAAGACAAGGATGCTTGGCTATTGAAGATAGAGCTGAAAAGAGAAGAACCGGAAGAGATCAACAAGGATGAAAGGATCAAGAAGGCCATGGAGGTTCAAGCTCCGGCGGTGAAAGAATAAGACATCCCTCAACCTTTACCTAACCTTTTCACTCCAACAGATTTTGAAGCTTTCAAGATGATTGAGTTAGCTCGCATACAGAACAAGTATCTCACACAGGAGAATATTCTGTTGAAGGATCATATCGCCGGACTCAAGGGCATTATACGCAAGTTGGAGGAGCTTCTATGCTCAATGTGTGATTATCCACCATCATCATCACCACCTCCATCGCCTCTGAGGACATAATCACATGGGTATGGGCACTCCCCTTGGCAACTGCCAAGCTTGGGGGAGGTGCCCCGGTATCGTATCACCATCACACTCCTATCTTTACCGCTTTATTTAGTTCGATCCTTTTAGTAGTATCTCGATCTAGTACATTGAAGTTTTGATATCAAGTAGTTTGAGTTTTTCTTTGTGATCTCTTTTTGTAATCGAGTCCGTGAGCTATCTATAATAAAGATTAGTGTTGAGTCGAGGGCTTTGCTATGTTGCTATGATCTTGAGAAAGTAGAAAGAATAAAAGAGTTCATGTTGATCTTATGGATAGTGATAACTTCACACATAGAAAGTATGAGGCATAAAAATTGTTGAGAGTTGATGAACGTAGTTTTGGTCATCATTGCAATTAATAGGAAGTGATAAGGAAAGAGGGGTTCACATACAAATATATTATCTTGGACACCTTTTTATAATTGGGAGCACTCATTAGGTATGACATGCTAAAAGAGTTGACATTGGACAAGGAAGACAACGTAATGGTTTATGTTTTCGTGCATCTCAGTTAAAGTATATTGTCATGACCTTCCCAACATGTTGAGCTTGCCTTTCTCCCTCATGCTAGCCAAATTCCTTGCACCAAGTAGAGATACTACTTTTGCTTCCAAATACCCTTAAACCCAGTTTTTCCATGAGAGTCCACTATACCTACCTATGGATTGAGTAAGATCCTTCAAGTAAGTTTTCATGTTGCAAGCAATAAAAATTGCTATCTAAATATGTATGACTTATTAGTGCAGAGAAAATAAGCTTTGTACTATCTTGTTGTGGAAGCAATAAAAGCGACGGACTGCATAATAAAGGTCCACATACAAGGGGCAATATAAAGTGACATTCTTTTGCATTGAGATTTTGTGCATCAACCCTAAACGCACATGACAACCTCTGCTTCCCTCTGCGAAGGGCCTATCTTTCACTTTATGTTTTTACTTTATGCTTGAGTCAAGGTGATCCTCACCTTTCCCTTTTTCATTTTATCCTTTCGCAAGCTCCTCGTGTTTGAAAGATCATGATATATATATCCAATTGGATGTTAGTTAGCATGGGCTATTATTGTTGACATCACCTAAAGGTGAATACGTTGGGAGGAAACACAATAAGCCCCTATCTTTCTCAGTGTCCGGCTGATACTCTAAAACCACAAGTATTGTGTGAGTGTTAGCAATTATAGAAGACTACAAGATAGTTGAGTATGTGAGCTTGCTGAAAAGCTCTATTGTTGACTCTTTCCGATGTTACGATAAATTGCAATTGCTTTAATGACTGAGATTATAGTGTGTTAGTTCCCAATGAAGTTTTTGAACCATACTTGACATTGTGAATTGATTGTTACTTGAGCATAAGAAATCATATGACAAAATCTATATATGTTGTTGTTTTAAGAATGATCATGATGCCCTCATGTCCGTATTGTATTTTTATCGACACCTCTATCTCTAAACATGTGGACATATTTTTCGATTTCGGCTTCCGCTTGAGGACAAGCGAGGTCTAAGCTTGGGGGAATTGATACGTCCATTTTCATCATGCTTTTATATCAATATTTATGGCATTATGGGCTGTTATTACACATTATATCTCAATACTTATGGCTATTCTCTCTTATTTTACAAGGTTTACCATGAAGAGGGGGAATGCCGGCAGCTGGAATTCTGGCTGGAAAAGTAGCAAACATTGGAAACCTATTCTGCACGGCTCCAAAAGACCTGAAACTCCACCTAACATCTTTTTGGAATTAATAAGAATTTTTTAGCGAAAGAAATACACCACGGGGCCCACACCCTGTCCAGGAGAGTGGAGGGCGCCCCCCCTCTACAGGGCGCGCCCCTTATCTCCTGGGCCCCCTAGTGGGCCCCCGATGTCCATCTTCTGCTATATTAGAGCATTTAACCTGGAAAAAATTGGGGGCAAGCTTACGGGACGAAACTCTGCCGCCACGAGGCGGAACCTTGGCGGAAACAATCTAAGGCTCTGGCGGAGCTGTTCTGCCGGGGACACTTCCCTCTAGGAGGAGGAAATCATCACCAACATCATCACCAATGATCCTCTTACCGGAGGGGGTCAATCTCCATCAACATATTCACCAGCACCATCTCCTCTCAAAACCCTAGTTCATCTCTTGTATCCAATCTTGTATCAAAACCACAAATTGGTACCTGTGGGTTGCTAGTAGTGTTGATTACTCCTTGTAGTTGATGCTAATTGGTTTACTTGGTGGAAGATCATATGTTCAGATCCTTTATGCATATTATTAACCCTCTGATTATGAACATGAATATGCTTTGTGAGTAGTTACGTTTGTTCCTGAGGACATGGGTGAAGTCTTGCTATTAGTAGTCATGTGAATTTGGTATTCGTTCGATATTTTGATGAGATGTATGTTGTCTTTTCCTCTACTGCTGTTATGTGAACGTCGACTACATACACTTCACCATTATTTGGGCCTAGAGGGAGGCATGGGGAAGTAATAAGTAGATGATGGGTTGCTAGAGTGACAGAAGCTTAAACCCTAGTTTATGCGTTGCTTCGTTAGGGGCTGATTTGGATCCATATGTTTAATGTTGTGGTTAGGTTTACCTTAATACTTCTTTTTTAGTTGTGGATGCTTGCAATAGGGTTAATCAGAAGTGAGATTCTTGTCCAGGTAAGGGCAGTACCCAAGCACCGGTCCACCCACATACCAAATTATCAAAGTAGCGAACGCGAATCATATGAACGTGATGAAAACTAGCTTGACGATAATTCCCATGTGTCCTCTGGAGCTCCTTTCTCATTATTAGAAATTGTCCAGGCTTATCCTTTGCTTCATAAAGGATTGGGCCTCCTTCCTGCACTTCATTTACTTTATTTACTTTTTACTCGTTACTATTTATCTTATCACAAAACTATCTATCACCTACAATTTCAGTGCTTGCAGAGAAAACCTTACTGAAAATTGCTTATCATTTCCTTCTACTCCTCGTTGGGTTCGACACTCTTACTTATCGAAAGGACTACGATTGATCCCCTACACTTGTGGGTCATCATTGGGCGGCTTTACCATGACCGCCCGTTTGGCCGTCAAGCCAACGATGACTTCTCGGGTCATTGAAAATCGCCTCCGTGTTGACTCCGAGCACTCCAAATGGATAGATCCAACAGAGTTGTCATCTTTAAACGAACTCCTTGATTGCATCGCCGACCTGGGGGTGGCTACAGACTACGATCAGATTGGGCTTAAACCCGGTCAGAGAGAAATCAAATCTCCACTGATCACCCATCAAGTAGCGGTAATCGAGGAGCAAAACAACAACTCTTCCTCTATATGGAGGACGAACTATGTTCGGATTTCCGGGCTTGAAGAGTCGAATACCCGTCTATAGAACAACACACCCTGCCCTCCGAACCTAGAATCTGACAACGGGCCTGAAAAATCAGTTGATATCCTGGAGACCGAACTATTAAGTTCGGAAGTTTCTCAAACTCCGGATCCCAAATTGGGTCAAGGTTCGGACTTAAATCCACTGTAACACCCCGGATTTGATGCGCCAGGTGTCCGCCAGTTATTCGCCTTCATTGCCATGTCGTTTGCTTGCGTGTTGCATTTTGCCATGTCATCATGTGCACTGCATTGCATACGTGTTCATCTCATGCATCCGAGCATTTTCCCCGTTGTCCGTTTTGCAATCCGACACTCCTATGTCCTCCGGCGTCCTCTTTTGTCTCTTATTGTGAGTGGGTTTTAAACATTCTCGGAATGGACCGTGATTTTCCAAGCGGCCTTGGTACACCACCGGTAGACCGCCTGTCAAGTTTCGTGCCATTTGGAGTCCGTTTGGTACTCCAACAGTTAACCGGGGAACCGTAAAGGCCCCTTTTGTGTGCAGCTCAACACCCCTCCAAAGTGTCCCAATAACCCATCCAAACCCCCTCCATGCTCTCGGTCGTTCGATCACGATCGTGTGGGCGAAAACCGCACCTCATTTGGTCTCTCCTAGCTCCCTCTACCTATAAATAGGTGCCGCTCCCCGTATTTTTCGCCCAAATCAAACCCTAGCCAAACTCCTCCCCGCCGCCGGACATGTCCGCCTCCGCGCCGAACGCGTCCACCGCCACCGCCATGTCGCTCCGACCAACGAGAGGCCGCCACGTCACCCAGCACTGTCTCCCGCAGCCAATGGCCTCGCGCTACCTGTCCCGCGTGCCGCCCCTGCGCGCTCCCGCCGCCGCCGGCCTGCTCGGCCCAGGGCGGGCCCTCCCAGCCCATCCGCCGCACCCGGGCCGCCTTGCCCCCCGCGCGCCGCCTGCGCCTCCGCGCCTCCGACGCCGTCGGTGCGCCTCAACCTCGCCGCCGACCACGCCGGCCACCGCGCCCCACCGCCGCTGCCATTCGCCTCGCCGCCCGGTGCCCTCCTCGCCGGCGCGCCCCGCGCCTCGAGCCGACAAGCTCCCGCCCGAGCGCCGCTCCAACCCCGCCGCCGGTAGCCATCCTCGCCGCCTCTCCGGCGCCCCCAGGGCAGCGCCCCTGCCGGAGCTCCGCCGTTGACCTCGCCAGGTCGCCGCCTCCCCGTCGCGCGAACTCTGGCGAGCAGCTCCAGCCCCGCCTCGTTTCTCATGCAACCCTAGATCCAGATCGAGAGAGGGGTATATTTTTCTGTCTCAAATTTTTTGCATTATGTTGCTATGTTCATCATGCCATAACTTCATGTGTGTTGCTCCATTTTGTGCGTGTAATATATCAAAATGTTCATTAAGAGATGCTCCTCATTTCATTCCATTGTGACATGCTTGTTTGAGTTCATATTGATGCCCTTATCATTGTTGCAAGAGTGCTATATGACGTTAACTGCTGTCTATTAACAGAACTTGCTGTTTTGTCTTTTTCATTGCATTTTGTGTGTGCATCTTATGAGATTGATGTCTACATGAGTTTTGAGCTACATCATGCCATCTTTACACTGCTGCCATCCGTGTATTTTTGTGGGTCTTGTAGTGAGCGCATCGAGCTCCTGAAGTAGGGTACTTGATGTTGCTGTTTTGCTAGGCTGAATCTGCTATATCATGATGCTATGTAAACCTGCTGCTACAAGTCATTGTATGCATAATATGGAGATGTTCACTAAGGATGTTTTGTTACAAATGTCATGCTCTATCCATTCATGCCCCTGGTTGAATTTATAGCCTGCTGTAGCTTGTTGTAATCTTGCTCTCAAATTGCTAAATAATGTTGCTATCAGCCTGTTAACATTAAGTTCAGTTTTGCCATGTGCTTTGCTAGTGATCCATGCACTATATGAACTTGCTCTTGCCATGCTTAGCTTCAAAAACATGTATTCTTACTGGTGGTCACCTTGTAATGCCATGTGTTGCTCTTTGGTGAGTGGTACAAGCTCACCAACATGCCTACTTATCGTTGTTCCTGCCATGTTCTGAATCTGTCATATCAATTGCCATGTTTGCATGGATGCTTCCATCTTTTCTGTTGATCTTTGGAATAAGTTCAGTAAGGGAGTATTGTTATTTGTCTTTAGTATTAGCATGCCATGCCTTAGTTTGCCATGATGATTTACTGTAGCATGTTGTTTGATAGCTCTAAACATTGCAATCTGATGTTATTTCTGTTAAGTCTGTAAACTCTTATTATTTGCAATCTTGTCATGTCCTTTTGAGCATGTTATAGTGTTTTATGGAGATAGTTCAGTGTTCATGTTTTTTCATTATTTACCTATACTTCACGCCCATGCCTTTTGTTTTCATGTTGAGATGATGTAGCATGTTGTTTGAATGTTTGCAAGATGCCTAGTTGCTGTTTTGGATAGCTTGACCTTTAAACTCGTATTGTGTGTATGTGTTGAACCGTTGCTCTGTTTTGAGTGTGCTCTATATAAAACTTGCTTAGGGTTGCATGTAATTTCATATTATCATGTTGGATCCTTGTTTTGAGATGTTTGCTTGATGTTTGTATGCATTTTGCATCAATGCCATGTTTAACTTGTTTTGCTCACATCTTCTAGGCCGTAGCTCCGAAATAAATGAATCTTATATGTAACTTGACTAGAATCTCGTGTAGATCATCTTGGTGCATCTTAACTTATTTTTTAACAACTTGAGCATAGGTTTATTCAGATCTGGACCAATTTTGAAATTTGCATATGAGGACTTACCGGATTTGTTATATGTTATTTCCGGCCTCATTTAAACTTGCGTTGATGTGTCGCTCTTGTATGCATCATCTCTTGCCATGAGTAGCTTCCTGTAGTCTTGTCTTGCATCATACTTGGTTGAGCATCATGTCATGTATATGTGTGGTGTGTTTACCATGTTGTGTGCTTCTTCTCGATAGTTTCCTGTTTCGTTGCGATCGTGAGGATTCGTTCGTCTATGCTTCGTTCGGCTTCATCCGTTCATCTTCTTCATGGACTCGTTCTTCTTCCTTGCGGGATTTTAGGCAAGATAACCGTCACCCTATATCTCATTACTATCATTGCTATGCTAGTTGCTTCGTTCTATCGCTATGCTGCGCTACCTATCATTTGTTCTTCAAGCCTCCCAAATTGCCATGTCAGCCTCTAACCTTTTCGCCCTTCCTAGCAAACCATTGTTTGGCTATGTTACCGCTTTGCTCAGTCCCTCTTATAGCGTTGTTAGTTGCAGGTGAAGTTGAAGATTGCTCCATGATGGACAGGATTATGTTGGGATATCACAATATCTCTTATATTATTAATGCATCTATATACTTGGTAAAGGGTGGAAGGCTCGGCCTTATGCCTGGTGTTTTGTTCCACTCTTTCTGCCCTAGTTTCCGTCATACCGGTGTTATGTTCCCGGATTTTGCGTTCCTTACGCGGTTGGGTGATTTATGGGACCCCCTTGACAGTTCGCTTTGAATAGAACTCCTCCAGCAAGGCCCAACCTTGGTTTTACCATTTGCCTCACCACCACCTATACCTTTCCCTTGGGTCGGCCAACCCGAGGGTCATCTTTATTTTAGCCCCCCCGGGGCCAGTGCTTCTCTAAGTGCTGGTCCAAACCGAGCGATGTCCGGCGCCCCCTGGGCAACCAGGGTCTATGCCAACCCGACATCTTGCTCATCCGGTGTGCCCTGAGAATGACATATGTGCAGCTCCTATCGGGATTTGTCGGCACAGCAGGCGGTCTTGCTGGTCTTGTTTTACCATTGTCGAAATGTCTTGTAACCGGGATTCCGAGACTGGTCGGGTCTTCTCGGGAGAAGGAATATCCTTCGTTGATTGCGAGAGCTTATCATGGGCTAAGTTGGGACACCCCTGCAGCGTTTTAAACCTTCGAGAGCCGTGCCCACGGTTATGTGGCAGATGGGAATTTGTTAATGTCCGGTTGTAGATAACTTGACACCGAATCCGAATTAAAACGCATCAATCGCGTGTGTAGCTGTGATGGTCTCTTTTTGGCGGAGTCCGGGAAGTGAACACGGTTTTGGGTTATGTTTGACATAAGTAGGAGTTCAGGATCACTTCTTGATCATTGCTAGCTTCACGACCATTCCGTTTGCTCTCTTCTCGCTCTTATTTGCGTATGTTAGCCACCATATATGCTTAGTCGCTGCTGCAACCTCACCACTTTACTCCTTCCTTTCCCATTAAGCTTTGCTAGTCTTGATACCCATGGTAATGGGATTTCTGAGTCCTCGTGGCTCATAGATTACTACAACAACAGTTGCAGGTACAGGTTATGCGATGATCATGACGCAAGAGTGATGTTTGCTTGTTTTGGAGTTCTTCTTCTGCTTCTTCTTTGATTAGGGGATAGGTTCCAGGTCGGCAACCTGGGCTAGCAGGGTGGATGTCGTTTGAGTTTCTATGTGTGTTTCATCCATAGTCGGATGGTGCTGTTATGTAAGATGATGTTGTATTCGTGTGGCATTGTATGCCTTTCGTATGTATCCCCATCTATTATGTAATGTTGATGTGATGATATCCACCTTGCAAAAGCGTATCAATATGCGGTTCTATCCTTGGTGGGACCATCGAGTCTCTTTAGGATAGTATCGCATATTGGGCGTGACAAGTTGGTATCAAAGCGTCGACCGACCATAGGAGCCCCCCTTGTTTGATCGTGTAGTTTGGCCATTGTCTAGAAGAAAACCGCTTTTGGAATTTAGTTATATCGGAGAGTAGGAATTCTTTCTACTCCTCAGCCCCCTTCGTCGCTCTGGTGAGGAATCTTGACGTAGGTGTTTTGAATTACTCCTCTTCCCCTTGAAAATTTTCTTTAGGATCACACAGTTGGGTTTTCCGATCGTTGGTTCTCAGCTCTTTTTATCCGGTGCATTTCTCGTCAAGTTGACTCAAGCCTCTTCATCTTTGCCAACTTCAATCCTTAGTTGTTTTCTTTTCCCACCCGCCCACCCCTTTTCTTCTCGGAGTCGGAGTCCCTAATCGAGTATCCATCCTACTCATGTGAAGCCTTTGTTTTCTTTCAACCGGTGTTTTCTCTTCAAGATATTAGTCGATTTCCCCTTCCAAGTTGCCTTTGTTTTTCCTGCCCTCCCACCCTCTTCTTCCCGGAGCCTGAGTCTCTTTCGAGCGTCAATTTCATTCTTGTGGAGCCTCTTCAGTCTTCCCTCAATTATTTCAACCGGTGAATTCTCTTTTGTTTGACATTCTTCATCTCTTTTTCTTCTCTGGTGGACTCAATTCAAGTTTTTTCGGGTTGATCATATTCTTTTTCGTAGATCAAGTGTTTTCCCTGCTCGTTCGCCTCTCGCCAGTTTATCCTTCCGGAGTTTTCAAGACATCTTAGGAGTTTCGTCTGTGTTCCAATTAAGTCGAGGTTGTCACCTCATTCAAATATTTCAATTGTTCCGGTGCATCATCTATCTGTTCAACATCCCTTTCCAACGGTGTTTTTCTCTTCAGTGGGCCCTAACCCACAGGTCTTTTACCAGGATCTTACCTGACCCTTCTAATTCTCCCGGAGTTATTCTCAAATTCTTTTCAAGGGTGACGTAAGAATGGATCCCATCAGTCACATGCCTTCTTCAAGATCGTTTTCAAAATCATTTCATTGTTGGCTCTACCTTTTCGCTTTTCATTCTCCCGGAGTATCTCAGTAAATTTTGGTGGTGTTTCTCGTCGTCATTTGAAGACCAAAGAAGAGTTTTTCCTCTAAATCTTGTATGTTCTCTCGAAGATACGTGGTTCTAGCTTCATGTTATCCTCTCAAATTATTCCATTTGTCAGAGGTTCCTTTTCTTACCCATCCGGAGTATCTTAGAAGTTGTTTTCCCGTTTCTTTTCACCGGAGGCCGTCATTCCAGAAGAATTCTTTGTCCTCACATTTCAGCTACCGTTATCCAATTATCCTGTTGCTTCATTCAAGTGTTCTTTAATCAGCTCGAGTTCTTCCCGTTCCCTTGTATCTAAATCCCCTAAAGCATATTTGTTCTTCTAATTCTTCCCGGTGATTCATTCCCTTTCTTTAGTCAATTTTTAATTCTTACGGTGGTTCCTTCAGATTCCTTTCCTTGGTTATCATATTAATTCATTGGTTCTCTCCAATCCTACCGGTGGGTCATGAAGACCTTCTCAAGTTTGCGATATGTCACTTCTCAATCTTTTTCAAGAAGAATAAGTAATATGCAAAATCCATTGCTTGTCATCAATTTAATTTGATGAAGGATAAGCATACAATAAATCTTATTCTTATTTCATCCAATTGATTAATCCTTTTCTTCGGAGTTTGTTCTTGGTGAATAAATTCTAGTTCCAAGTGTTTTCATCTTTTCTTTTCCGGAATTCAAATTTTCTCCGCCATTTCGTCGGAACCTCCATCTAAATCATCGCAAGCTTTAATATTATTCTTTCATCCTTCATTCTATCTCATTATACCTTTTGTCACCGGAGTTTTTCATGGTGGTTCTTCATGAGTTAATTCATTCTTCAAGAGTTCATCAAGATTATTGTTGGAGGAGCGTAAGTATCTTTTCCTTCTTGCCTCTCAAAGTGCAATTAATTCTCCGTATTCTTCTGAAGTGGAGTTTTGCATTTTCTTCGTTCCGCTCAGCTATTCAGACATTGGTTGTGGTCTAATTTCACCTCAAGTTTTGAGATGTTTTTGATAAGTCCACAACAAGCTTATTCTTTCGTTGTTGATTTTCTCAACAACTCCGTTCAACCCTTCCTTCTAAGTTCTTTCCTTCCATTCTTTTAATTCTTCCGGAGGCTTTGCATTTTTCATCTCATCAAGTGCCATCCCATCTTGTGAAGTTCATGTTATAATCCTTCCATTTTCAGCTGGAGTGCTGCTTAAATCCTTTCAGTCTTATTCGTTTCTTATCTCGTTCTAACCGGAGTGGTTTCATAGTCTAGCTGATTCCGTGATCTTTCGATTCTTGTCATTCTCGTCTTTCCTCTCTTCTTCTTGAGTGCTCTCGATTCTTTGCTTATTCTCTTGAGTTCTTGTTTCACTTCATCCCTTTTCCCTTCCGTCTAGGTCCTAAGATCTCGGGACGAGATCTCTTTTTAGTGGAGGAGAGTTGTAACGCCCCGGATTTGATGCGCTAGGTGTCTGCCAGTTATTCGCCTTCATTGCCATGTAGTTTGCTTGCGTGTTGCATTTTGCCATGTCATCATGTGCATTGCATTGCATACGTGTTCGTCTCATGCATCCGAGCATTTTCCCCGTTGTCTGTTTTGCAATCCGACACTCCTATGTCCTCCGGCGTCCCCTTTTGTCTCTTATTGTGAGCGGGTATTAAACATTCTCGGAATGGGATGTGATTTGCCAAGCGGCCTTGGTACACCACCGGTAGACCGCCTGTCAAGTTTCGTGCCATTTGGAGTCCGTTTGATACTCCAACGGTTAACCGGGGAACCTTAAAGGCCTCTTTTGTGTGCAGCCCAACACCCCTCCAAAGTGGCCCAATAACCCATCCAAACCCCATCCATTCTCTCGGTCGTTTTATCACGATCGTGTGGGCGAAAACCGTACCTCATTTGGACTCTCCTAGCTCCCTCTACCTATAAATAGGTGCCCCTCCCCGTATGTTTCGCGCGGATCAAACCCTAGCCAAACTCCTCCCCGCCGCCGGACATGTCCGCCTCCGCGCCGGACGTGTCCACCGCCGCCGCCACATCGCTCTGACCAACGAGAGGCCGCCACGTCACCCAGCGCTGCCGCCCGCAGCCAATGGCCTCGCGCCACCTGTCCCGCGCGCCGCCCCTGCGCGCTCCCGCCGCCACCGGCCCGCTCGGCCCGGGGCGGGCCCTCCCGGCCATCCGGCCGCACCCGGGTCACCTCGCCCCCATGCGCCGCCTGCTCCTCCGCGCCTCCGCCGCTGCCGGCGCGCCTTAACCTCGCCGCCGACCGCGCCGGCCATCGCGCCCCGCCGCCCCCGCCATTCGCCTCGCCGCCCGGTGCCCTCCTCGCCGGCGCACCCCGCGCCTCGAGCCGGCGAGCTCCCGCCCGAGCGCCGCTCCAACCCCGCCGCCGGTAGCCGTCCTCGCCGCCTCTCCGGCGCCCCCAGGGCCGCGCCCCTACCGGAGCTCCGCCGGTGACCTCGCCAGGTCGCCGCCTCCCCGTCATGCGAACTCCGGCGAGCAGCTCCAGCCCCGCCTCGGTTCTCGTGCAACCCTAGATCCAGATCCAGAGAGGGGTATATTTTTCTAAGTCCCGAAAATTTTGCATTATGTTGCTATGTTTGTCATGCCATAACTTCATGTGTGTGGCGGCCAGGCATGTCCTCCATTTCAAGTTACTGGATGCTACCCTGCTCTCCGTCAAAGTCTTCGGACGCTCGGGTGCTTGCTTAGGGTGCTGCACAGAGAGCTCGACCGACGATGAAAGCTCCTCCTCGAGCGATAGTGGCAAGGAGGACAGTGACGGCGATGATGAGGGCGCCGACGGGGAGGACGACGGTTCCGACTCTGGCTAAACACTAGCGACACCATCACCGTCACGCGGCAGTACCACCATCTGCACCACCATCTGCTCTCCGGCAACGCGATTTGTCGGGGAGTTGGATGTGGAGGTGTGGATGGTGTCTTCGGCTCCTCCAGCAGCCTTCTAGCTGGGCCCCGGTAGGCTTCCTCGTGAGCCCCGGCTTCGTTCGCCCTGCCGCGTCCTACTGGCCCTGGTGGCGGTGACCAGGGGGTCGTTTCCGCCGCTCTCTTCAGCATCACCTTTGCTCGCGCCCTCCCGATCTTGTCAGGCTCCTTATCATGGGGCCTGACGGGGTCAGGTTAGGCTTCTGCCCAGGCACTCCTTTTTCCCTCTTCACCTCCCATCGTAGTTCTTAGGAGGAGAGGGACAAGAAAGGGATTACGGGGCACTTATCTTTTTTCAGTCTAAAATGTGTAGGAACTTGCCAAATTTTAGTCTAAAATATGTAATCTTCTTTATCCATGTTTGTGTCATGTAAGATCTATACTTGCTTATCAGCATATTAATGAAAAAGAAAAGTCTTATCAGGTACTTGTGCATGTACCAAGTCAATGTAGAGGTGAGATGCCTCTATACGTTTAAGTAAAAAAGTTTTCTCCGCCAAGCTATCCTGCCGGTGCCTTTCATTTCTTGTCGCGGGGCTTGGTCTACCGGGCAAAAAATTACCACTGCAAAAAAAAGACACATCCGTGACATTTTGGGCCTAATGAAAAAAAATTATGTCATACTTATGACACTTCTATGACGATAATTGTGACAAAACCCGATATCATCATAGATGTGGTGAGCTCCTACTTCTATAAAAAAATCATGACACAAAATGGGCTTTTCGTCCTAGGCGGGCCGAAGACGCAGCTGCATGACATTCTTTGGGCCGTCCATGACGGAAAAACCATGGTTGAAGCGAGGGCGAGGAAAATTTCGGGGATTTCTCGGTTACGGTGGGTGGTCGGGGGCCGAGCGATGCGCGTTTCTCTCGTACACGTACGCGCGTGGGTGCGAGGCATTGGGCTCTAACTGAACCTGACCGAGGCGTTCGCCCAACTGAACCCGAGCGATTGCACTGCAGGCTACGCGTTACTAAACCCGGGCGATCGAGCGATTCCTTCGCTACTACTGCTAACTGAAGCCGATCGATGCTGCCTCTTGATGAAAAATGAGCGTTGTTGGGGGTTTGGATGAACAGTTCCCGCTGGGGGTTGGATGAACAGGGCCCCGTGGTGTTGCCGCTGGATGAACAGGACCCCAATCGATCGAGCCGGTTGGGCGTGGATGAATAGGACCCCGTGAAGGGCTGGATGAACAGGACCCCGTGGAGGGAAGGTTGAACAGTAGCCGGTGGAGGGCTGGATGAACAGTAGCCCATGGAGCGGTGGTTGAATGCTACGTCTTGAGCTTTCGTTGGTTTTCCTTGAAGAGGAAAGGGTGATGCAGCAATAGTAGCGTAAGTATTTCCCTTAGTTTTTGAGAACCAAGGTATCAATCCAGTAGGAGGCTCCTCAAAAGTCCCACGCACCTACACAAATAAACAGAACTCGCAACCAATGCAATAAAGGGGTTGTCAATCCCTTCACGGCCAGTTGCGAAAGTGAGATCTGATAGAGATAATAAGATAAGATAAATATATTTTTGGTATTTTATAATATAGATTGGAAAAGTAAATATGCAAATAAAAGTAGATTGAAAGCTTATATGATAAAAGATAGACCCGGGGGCCATAGGTTTCACTAGTGGCTTCTCTCAAGATAGCATAAGTATTACGGTGGGTGAACAAATTACTGTCGAGCAATTGATAGAAAAGCGAATAATTATGAGATTATCTAGGCATGATCATGTATATAGGCATCACGTCCGTGACAAGTAGACCTACTCCTGCCTACATCTACTACTATTACTCCACACATCAACCGCTATCCAGCATGCATCTAGAGTATTAAGTTCATAAAGAACAGAGTAACGCATTAAGAAAGATGACATGATGTAGAGGGATAAACTCATGCAATATGATATAAACGCCATATTTTTATCCTCGATGGCAACAATACAATACGTGCCTTGCTGCCCCTGCTGTCACTGGGAAAGGACACCGCAAGATTGAACCCAAAGCTAAGCACTTCTCCCATTGCAAGAAAGATCAATCTAGTAGGCCAAACCAAACTGATAATTCGAAGAGACTTGCAAAGATAACTTAATCACACATAAAAGAATTCGGAGGAGATTCAAATATTTCTCATAGATAAACTTGATCAAACCCACAATTCATCACATCTCGACAAACACATCGCAAAAAGAGTTATATCGAATAGATCTCCAAGAAGATCAAGGAGAACATGGTATTGAGATCCAAAGAGAGAGAAGAAGCCATCTAGCTAATAACGATGGACCCAAAGGTCTATGGTAAACTACTCACAACTCATCGGAGAGGCTATGGTGTTGATGTAGAAGCCCTTCGTGGTTGATTCCCCCTCCGACGGAGCACCAGCGAAGGCTCCAAGATGGGATCTTGCGGAAACAGAAGGTTACGGTGGTGGAAATAGTGTTTCATGGTCGCCTCTGATCTTCTCGGAGTACGTGGGTATATATAGGAGGAAGAAGTAGGTCGGTGGACGCCCGAGGGGCCCACGAGATAGGGGGCGCGCCCAGTAGGGGGCGCGCCCTCCACCCTCGTGGCCTCCTCGGCTGTTTCTTGACTTGCACTCCAAGTCCTCTCAATCACGTTTGTTCCAAAAAGAACGCTCCCGAAGGTTTCATTCCGTTTGGACTCCATTTGATATTCCTTTTCTTCGAAACACTGAAATAGGCAAAAAAAACAGCAATACGGGTTGGGCCTCCGGTTAGTAGGTTAGTCCCAAAAATGATATAAAAGTGTAAAGTAAAGCCCATAAACATCCAAAACAGGTAATATAATAGCATGGAACAATAAAAAATTATATATACGTTGGAGACGTATCATTGAACAGGACCCTGTGGAGAGGGCTGGTTGAACAGTAGCCGGTGGAGGAGCACGCGCTGGAGGCTGGATGAACAGGAGACTGTGGATGAATAGTCGCAGGTGGAGGCTGGAGGAGGTCGACGGTGGATGAAAAGTAGCCCGTGGAGGCTAGAGGAGGTCGACGGCGGAGATGAACAGTATCCCGTGGAGTCCCGTTTTGCGGTACGCCACACCCCTTCTGATGAACAGGACCCCTGTTTCGACCGTAGCGCTGCAACACAAGTTCGTTTCCTCCGTTTTGTGGTACGCCACACCCCTCCCGATCAACAGGACCCCGTTTCGACCGTAGTAGGTCCAACAGAAGTCTGTTTCCTTCATTTTGCGGTACCCTAGACCCCTCCCGATGAACAGGATCCCGTTTTGAACGTGGCTAGTGGAACACAAGGCTGTTTCCTCTGTTCTACGGTACGCTAGGCCTCGTTTCCATCTGCTATTCCATCCAAGCCGGTTGGCTCCCACGTGTTCTGTTGCCTCCCGATGAACATGACGTATTCCGTTGCCTCACCATGAACACGATGATGATGCAGTTTCTACATTCCGACCCAGCCATGCACACGAGCCCTGGCTGTACGTATGCGTGAGTAGGCGTTCGAGACCGCTCCTGTATGTACGTACGTGGCCGTATTTACTTTCTTGCACGCTGGCCATTGTACGTACGTGTACATGCTACGTGCGCGCCTCTACTACGACACATGCCTCCTCTACATCGACCAGTATGTACGTACACGTTCACGACCAGAATGACAACACTACGTACGCTTCGACCAGGTGTGTCCCGACTGTCAGGCACTTCCTTGCGTGCGAAGATGTAGCTGGTGGGTCCCAACAGTCAGGGGGGCTAATCGGTTTTTTTGCCCGTAATATGGACGCACTTCCTTGCGTGTGAAGATGTAGCTGGTGGGGACCAGCAGTCAGGGGGGAAACGTTTTTTCACGAAATATAGTGGCCCGTCCGGTGGGTCCCTACTATCAGGTGGAGGAATAATTATTTTGCGCGTAATAAGGAGCCAATTCCTTGCGACTGCCATGGACCCAGCTGTCAGCCTTGCCACGTACAGTACTCTTCTGATGGAAGTCGTTCCTTGACCATGTTGACCACGCCGCACCGTGAGCACCAGGCCGGTGGACGATGGCGAGGCCTAGGTAGGGGATGACACGGAGCCGGGGAAGACGCGGCAGTGGATGCCCACGCGGAGAGGAGTACGAGGGTTCACTGGTTTGGCTGCGGTGTGAGGCTGTCGTTGCCACAGAATAATACGGGGTGTGGGTGAGTAGAGGGATGGCATGGCCAGCAGTGGGAGTAGTAGGCGGCGGTGAGGCCTCCGTGGCATCACAGCCGGCCATAGGAGGTAGGAGCACGCGGCACGACCGGCGCTGGTTTGGACGGCTGGAGCAAGAAGACCAGAGGTTGAAGAAGCACTACGGCCGTTGGATGGAAATCATACGGTCACTGGAGCTAGAATTGTTCATATTGACTAAGTTGACAAAGCCCTCCATCCCCGTTAACTTAGTAGTCCCACAAGTCAGCCACCCACTATGGTGGGTCCCAGCTAGGAGGGGTATTCATTTTTTTGTGCGTAATAAGGAGGCACTTCCTTGCGTGCGAAGATATAGCTGGTCGGTCCGACCTGTCAACGGGGGGAACTTTTTTCGTGAAATACAGAGGCCCTTCTGGTGGGTCCTAGCTGTCAAGTGGAGGATTCATTATTTTGTGCGTAATAAGGAGGCATTTCCTTGCGTGCAGCCGTGGACCCAGCTGTCAACCTCTCCACGTACAGTCCACTTCCAATGGATGTCGTTCATTGACCACGTTGACCAGGCCGCGCTGAGAGCACCAGGGCAGTGGATGAGGTGAGGCCTAGGAAGGGAACGACACGGAGCCATGGAAGACTCGAAAGTTGTTTCCCACACGGAGGGGAGTACGAGGGTTTACTGGTTCGCTTGCCGTCCCCGGAGAATAACAGCAGGTGTGGGTGAGTAGAGGGATGGCTAGGCCAGCGATGGGAGTACGGTGGGGTGGTGAGGCCTGCACGGCAGCATAGCTGGCCGCGGGAGGAGGGAGCAGGCAATCCCGCCGGCGCTTGTTTAAGAGGCCGGAGCAGGAAGAGCAGAGATTGAAGAAGCACGACGGCCGTTGGATGGACATCCAACAGTCACTGCTCTCGTGTGTTGACTAAGTTTTTTTTGACTGGTGTGTGTTGACTAAGTTGACATGGCGTTGCGTGTGCGTCAACCTTTTTTAGGAAAGCATACGCGTCAACCTATAGTAGGCGCACAAGTCAGCCTCAAATCTGTGGAAAACAGCATACAGCCCATCTGCCATTATTTCTAATAATGTACATCCCATTTGCTAATTCTTAAGAATTTTTTTGGAGCACATCTTCTTTTTGTTAGCATTACACCCCATATTGTGGCCACAGTTAAAAATTATATGAATTTTTGCATATTTCGGTGCGGTCAACTATTTTTAATCCTGAAATATCGATTCACATTCAAACTATTTTGAAAAAATCATTTATATAAATATAACATCCAAATAATTGTCCACACATAAAAATTAATGGAATTTAAAATCTTGTAATGAAGAAAATTGAAACTAATTCCCGGTTTGATGTGTTTTAAAAATGTACAGCCCATTTCTATGCAAACCGAATGAAACTATCCTCGTCTTGAAAGATTTGCAGCCCAGGAGGGCTGATAAAGCAAGTAGGCCTCGTTTGGGTATTTCTTTTAAAAAATAGAACTGGGCTAGCCATTTTCAGCAAGAAAAAAACACAACTAGGCTCATGATGTGGTAAACATAAATAAAACCCTGGCTAGAAGGGCCACAGCCCCCGCATAGCCCTGTTGTTACCCGGATCCATCGCTAAAACTAGTATAAATAACACCTACTTGTTCCTAAAAAACGGCGCGACCTGTTGGGTCCCTGGTGTCAACCGCTCGTAGTGTTATTCTCTCGTTTATTGACTATGTTGACAATGGAGTGAGCCCCAGATGTCCAACCATTAGGAGGAACCATTTTTTGGGCTTGTAATAACGAGGCACTTGCTTCCGTACTGCCATGACGCTGGTGGGTCCCTACTATCATCCTCTCCACGTACAGTCATCTCCTTGTTCCTCTCGGTTCTTGACGATGTTGACAACGCAAGAGGGCGGTGCACCGCGCACGGCGAGCGAACCAAGGCAGAGGACAATGGCGAGGCCTCAGACGGGACGAACAGGAGCCATGAAAGATGCGTCGGTACAGTCATAGGCGGAGGGGAATACGAGGGTTGACTGGTTCGGGTGCGGGTGCGTGTTGGGGATGACATCGCCGGAGAATAACAGGACATGTGGGGGAATAGAGGGAGGGACTGGCCAACGTTGGAGGGTACGGTAGGGCGGCGGAGGCGCAGCCAGCCATGGGAGGCGGGAGCAGGCGGAGCCGACGGGGTGGTTTGGTTTGGGCGGCTGGAGGAAGAAGAAGACAAGAGATAGAAGATACACGACAGATGTTGGATGTCAATCCAACGGCTGGTAGACAGAATCGTTTGTTGATTGGCTAGTAAGTCGACACCGCCTTGGATAGGCTATTTCCTCATGGATCCCAAATGTCAGAATCCAAATCTGTAACGGTCATGCAGCCTTTCCTATGAAAATTTACAACCCATTTGATGTACTAGTTCGAAATAAGTTTGTGGGTGCTGGTGGGGGCTAATCACTTGGCTTCTGTAATGCACAGTGAGCTAAAGCAGCCGGCGAGAGTGATGTTATTTTCCTTGGTTGGGATTTGTCACAATATTTCACTCTAAATTAAACGAATGGCAAGCCATTTGCCTTGTTTCAAAGAAAATATGACAGTCACAACCGAGTTGAAAAGGGCAAGAACATCTAACTCCAGCTTACGAACTGTTCAAAAGCACGAGGGTTAATTGTTCATCAGGTTTACACAAAACCCAGGTTGAAAAGGGCAACAACATCTAACTCCAGCACTATTTTTGGCAGTCACAGTCAAATGGATCGGTCAGGTCCATAGAATGAATATCCTGGGTCGTAAAATTACTAGATTATGACCACAATATGTTGTAAATAGAAGCCCGGCACGTTCAGAAGCTCTTTTTCCCACCTGAAACTCCTTTTTTGCTCTTCAACATACCCATCCGTCAAAACCATGCTGCTGATAAACTTAAGCCTGATGGACAATAGTAACCTCGCACTCAGCAGGAAGAATGTGACAAATCTAGTGTTTGCACGGTTGGCTACATATCATTCTAGCGTTATTGTCTTCAATCGAATCTCATGAGAAGTGAGAAAATCCCGATGCTTACGAATCCACCAACTGGTTATAACTTTCTTACCCCGTCCTGTTGCCTAAATAGACATGAAGATTGAAAACAGTTAAGGACTAAAATAAGAGTGTCGAAAGAGCAACAGCTGAACGGTTAATTCTAGTACACTATATGCGGGCTTCCAATGTGCGTGAAATTATCACCTTTATATAAAACTTCTACAGACATGGAAAGCATTGCAGCAAGCCAATAATCTTGTCCAGATCAAAACTATTCATTTGGATATATAAGATCTTGACAGAATCCAGCACCATTGATAGGCCATCCATGGAGAAACTCTTCATTGAGCATAGAACATAATATTAGTACAAAATGTGTACTCCAAGATGATATATAACTTATGTGCAGAAATATAAAATGCAGCTTATGGGTACAAGTGTAGATGATATTATAAAGTACCTGAAGAATTGTGGAGCCAAACACCATATTGAAATGAGCACAAAGATCATGTATTACACCTAAGGTCTCCAGTTTAGGTGCAGAGAGGACGGTTATTTTCAATGGTGGATAACTGGAATCAAGGATCAACCTTTGAAGTGAAGGGGCATCTTGGATGATGAGCTGCCTTCTGTCAAAAGAAATTTCAATTCTTACAAGGTTAGGCGACTTTATTTGGAGACAACCGATTCTAACTATGAAAACAAGCACCAAGCACTCCAGGGCAGGGCAACCGGAGTGGATAATGTTGTGCAATGAGGCCTCCGATATACGAACCCGCACAAGTGAAAGTTTCTTGAGAAATGGGAGTCAAAGGTTTAGTACTAGATTGTCTGGTAGGTAGCATAGTGCAAAGGTGGTGGTGTGGACAGAGGAGGAAAACCGCAAGATGGACATCGGTGCTGAGGGCACAAGTACATGGCGTTCGGTATGTGGTAGGTGATTTCCAGGGGAATAGTAGAACTCAAGCAACTGTAGTTCTGTGAATTCAGGGGATTTCAGCCAGGCGTCAACCGTGCAGGGCATGGTATGCTTGCTCAGGTAGCATGACGGGATGCAGAGGCTTTGAACGGAGCCCTGGTGGGAGGAGACGATGGCTCTGGGATTTCAAAATCATTGAAGAGAGATAGCTGACGACAGTCGAGATTAAGGGGCACGACGCGCCATATAGGGCGCCACAAAATTGAGAGTACTTGGGTGCGGCAGCAATCCTTGGTGGGGAGAAGCGAGATGATCTCCCCAAGGATGGCATCCGGGAGATCACTGATGCGGTCCACACGAGATTCTACGGGTTCCTGGGATCCGGTGGGGGTGGGGTCGCTGCTTCTCCCCACGCTGCCGGTGTGGGGTCTACAACAGGCGTCGCCACTGGCGGGAGCCTCATCTTCTTGGTGCTGGGGTCAGCCGACTCCATTTTCCTCGCGGGCGTCGCGTTGCGCTCACGGATTTTAGCAGAGTAACGAATGACGAGCCTAGTTGTAGTGCGAGTGAAGAAGAAGGAGAGCTGGGCTTTTTCTGTAGTAGTGAGGAAGAACGGGAGCTAGGGTTTTCTGTAGGAGTGAGGTGAGGAATTTGGGGGTATGAGTGGAGCGAGCTGACGTGAGGTGGGTGGGAGTGAGGAGGAAGAAGAGCACCTAGGTTTTTTTGGGGGTGGTGTGCTGGGTGTGGGTAGCGCCTCTCATTAAGTAAATATATGGGCTTTTGAATTGATTTTACTATTTACTAGGGTGGATGGGCTGTTTTGTCCTGGGCCCAGAGAAACAACTACTACTAGTACAGTGGAGACACTCTATAGCTACCCAGAAAAACAATTACTACTAGTACAGTGGATACAATACCGCTTCTAGCTCCCTCTAGGTCATCGAAACGTCTCCCTCTACTGAATGTCGTTATACTTTTGTTCACCGACATGCGGGCCATGCAGCGCACAGGCCCAAATGCCATCCACCAAATTAGAAGGCAGTATGCAGGCGGAGAGTCACCCCGGTCATAGAGCGGCACTAACGAGCCGTCGTATCACAAAACCCCACCTCCCCGTAGTCTAAGTTCGACGGACGAAGCAACCATCATTTCACTCTTCGCTGAATCCCTTCTCCCTCACAGTCTTCAAGAAAGGCAACACTCGCATCTACCACTGTTCTTCTCTCCCAATGAAGGGAAGGTAAGCGGATCTGTGATGTTGGTATATTTTCATTCAAAGAAAAAAAAGATCTTTTGCAAAGCAGTAACCGATCCTCACTCTCTTCTTTGTTTCATTGTCATTGCGATTGTGTTTTTATTTCAACGTTCTCCTAGTATTCGTCAGTTCCATGATGGATCAAAGAGAACCAGGCAAAGATCTTCCGATATTGGAGCAGACGCGGGAGGCTGATCCCCACGAGACAGAGAGCTCCAAGAAGATGGAGGCAGCCACCGAGCCGACCCCAGATACGCTCACGACCACTACTGAGATGGTCAACGCCCCATTTGAGGTTACAACCCCCGTGGCACTGCAGGAGCAGTTTTCCCCCCTTCGAGGATGTGTCCCCTCCCCCCCCCCCCCCCCCCCCGTTGAGCTGCCCAAGGTGATTTTCTTCTTTTCCGATCTCGATTGTGGTTTTTCATCTAAGTATGTGGTGATGAATAATGCAAAATTTTATTAGCTTCGATGTCATGCTATACATAGTGGTTTAAATAACTTGTGTTTCTTATACTGGAAAGTAATTCAGAATTTGTTTCTGTTTCAATTAGAGCCCTGATGCAGACAAGGGTTGTGTGGTTGTACATGTCACTGGCTATGAGGCGGATGACCTGAATATACGCACTAGGAAAACAGAGTTCTTAGGCTGTTGGATCCTGGAAGCCATTTGCGCTTATACCAATGTCGAGTTTTATTCCAGCCTCACTGTTGTCAGGCGTGTTGTCCAGGGTGTATTGATGGACAAGAAGTTCAAAGCTACTCCTTCGTTTGTGAGGCATACTGTTCTTGTCAAGCTTACGCGGGAAGATGACGTGGCATGCCTCCACAAACAAGTTTATGAGTGGCAAGGCCACAAGGTTGTCTTCATGAAGGTTCACAGGATGGAGCTGTTGCCGGACGTCCTCAATGATGTTCATGGCAAGTTCCGTCTTGTGTCCAGCCCAAATTAGATCGACGCATGAAATAGTTGCCCCAGCTAGTGTTTAATAGTAGTTTGGATTGTGTATAATTATGCTAACCTTGCCTATTATCGAGCCCTCTGGGGCTAGTACTTTGTTTGAATTCGTCTATGGGAACTGCTGTTACTTTTGTGTGCCCGTGAATCATGTGAGAACCATCGTAATTGTTGCCGAAACATATGTGTGCTCACTAGTTTTTTCATGAATATGGCATCGTAAGACATAAGTTGTCACGGTTTATCATACGAGCAGTGTGTCTTTGATGAAATAGAGTACTCGTTCGAGAACTGTGCACCGACGTATACATAAGTACTTGTAAACACTGTTGGTGCTACCCCACTTGTAAGAAGTTGTGCAAAACACAGCACATTGGCTCAGCTCGCTTCAACACTAGGCTATCGACCAGCTAACAATCAACAATCTGTTGCCTGGCATATAAGCAACTATGTATCTTGTTATAGTGGTTCATGCAGTTAACTGAGGCCACAATGTAAATTCCAAACGTTCACACGCTAGTCCAGCGTTCATGTGGAACACTCACATTAAACTCAACATCATAAAAAACTTGAAAAGCATAAATTAAGCAATTTTATACATCTCAATGATTCATAGAACATAAGAAACATATACTAGTTCACAGCAAAAGACAAAGTTGTGAGAAGGTTTACAAATCAGGAAAAAACAAGCAAGGTTTCTCTGAGCAAAGGGCCTCCCGGCAGGCTTAAATTTCCTGGAGTTCACTCTGATTTTTTCTTGTTGCCACCATCTAGGGTTAGGTTCTCTCATTCCAGAATAACCAATTATAATTGTGGTCTCAGTTGGAATGCTGAACTGAACCATGCAGTGTACTGACCAACTGTGTGCACTCCACTAAATTTAAGCACCGCTATTTGCAGAAATAAGCAGACCATAATGCCTCTTGTCCACGCACCTGTCCAAAAAACCGCCGTGCAGCCATGCCAGCTAGTCCTCGGTCCATGGATGAACTGGTAAAAAGTGCATTCCGGACTAGGATGCAGTTGTTTTCGCTTGTCCCTGCACTGTAATCAGGAAGTAAAACATACGAATCAGCTTCTTTTAGATTGCGTTGGTCATTCTACCTAGTTACTACCGATGTACGAATACCTGGTACACTGGTGGTTAGAGCACGGCAGCTAGGAATAGCCATCTCATTTTGTGCAGTTGTACTAAAACTGAGGTATGTACTCTTGATTGTGCATACAAGAAACGATATGGAGACAGACATCCATGTTTGCGCAAACACGAAATACGGTTATTTAAACAGCGACAGATATTTGAAGTGGCGTATGATTAACAGTAGCATCTATTGTGTTTTAATTGGCACTAGATGGACAGTATGAAAGTGCCCTTAAGTAAGTAGCATCACATCACATCAACACTGCCACTAGATTAACATGTAAAACAATAGGAATAGTATTACTGTCATGAGAGTAGCACATGGTCAGTAAATGTGCAATCAAGTTTTTGCAGTTCCACTGGGATGAAGCAATGTTAGCCGTGTGACAATTAAGTGTAACTGCAAAAAACAAAATTCATGGAAATAAAGCAAGACAGAAGCACTTGATAAAAGGGTGGTGGCATTGCTTCAATTTATCGACGGTACTAGACAATTACTTATAGTGACATTAGGTGGCATTGCTTAATGCTTCATGTGATTTTACATTAATGGTAGCGATATGGGCGTAGGGACAGCAGGGCATAAAGTGGTGAGGCAGATGTGGTTGCCAAGAGCGGCAAACACTCAGGCAGCATGTCTGCATTTGTCCCATTTTTTATCTCCTCGGCGACATTTTCCTATGTGAGCACAGGAAATCTAGACCTGCTCATTCTCATTTGCATTGTCCCGCAACACCCGTCACTTTCTTTCCTTTTTCAACCAAGAGACGGGTCCACTTCCCCCCACCCTTCGCCACCCACCATGCTTTCTTTGCCTTTTCAACCAAGAGACCAGGTGGGTAGCCAGTATCTACTACTTTCCCCCGTTTCCTCTTAGAACCAAGTCCTAGATTCATGCTACAGCTTTCCCACTTTCTTCCCTTTGAACGAACTCTTAGAGTCGACTATATGAACTAGCTTTACCTCTAATAATAGTAAAAGTCTAGGTGGATTTGGAACAGCGGACAAAAGTAGAAAAATATCCACACGAATCCAAGTGGGGAGCTAGGGCAGTAGAGCAAGGCAGGTTTCAAAGGAATATATACATGAGGGTCGTCAGCATGTGGCAAAGACGGTGTCGGGAGGCCGCATCTTGGCCACAATACCACAGGGAGGAAGAAGGGGTCGGAGGCCCTACCGAGACGGCGCTCTCTCGGAGAGAACGGCACGGCCGCCGATCGCGATGCGCGGGTAGCCGTTGGTCTCCTCCCTCTCCGCCAACGACAGCATGAACGATGCACCTACACCCCTGCCCCGGTCGAGGTTGTCCGGCCGTGTTTGTGACCAGCCGTGAACAGAGAGAGAGTGTGGCCACCTATGTCTTGCTTAGATCTGGAGAGCATGAGAGAGTGAAAGAGAGGAACCCTAGTAAAGCAAGCGCTAAGGCTCCTGCTTATATATATAGTGGAGTGATTTTGTTGTACCAGCTTCAAAAAAATGCGCTCCTACGTGTACCCGTGAGTGGGTGTGAGAGAACTAGTGCGTGCGTGCAACGCTTCTCTTTGTGAGAGTACAATATACTTTGACCAAAGAACATTCGCCACAAGAGTAATAGTATAAGTGTGTGACGTGTGAGCTAGAATAATATGTGCGCGACGTCTTTTGTTTTTTAGAAGTTCTGAGGGTAGGGTGTGAAGAGCACATATGTGTGTGATGTCTACCTGCAGATAGACGGTGGGTGGGAGAGGACTCAGGAGAGTCGTGACTCGTGAGGGTGCATGTGTGCATGAGAGAGAGGGGGCACGTATCAATGCAATGCATGTGTCCGTAAATCATTATCCGACAAACGTTCACCACAAGCCTTTTCCCGACGAACGTCGTAAGAACCGTTAGATCGGCATCCGACAGTGTCAGTTTTGCCATGTCATTTAACAGAACAGCCACTCCTCCTAAACACAAATCTTCCACGTGAGTGTTAGCAACTGCCGTATGCTCCCTCCGTTCCAAAATGCAGTGCATATAGCTTTATTGAAAATTCAAACCTCGCAAACTTTCACCGAGTTTTTGTGTACCAAATTGCACATATAGAATACCCAGTATATATCATTTCATTCATCTTTGAGAGGTAACTATAAAGATGGGGGAGGAGTCTACAAAGAAAGACCATCGTATCACCTGTAGCAATTTCAACCATCCTTTGGTGTGGAGGAATATCATAGGAACTCTATATGATATGATTTTTATAGGATTTTTTCCTTTAGAGCCAATTGGTTCATAGGAATAGATTCATATAGTACACATTTCAAAGGAAATAAAACATGATATCATTTTTATAGCTTTAGAGCCACTTGGTTCTTATGAATGGATTCCTATACTCCCATAATTTCAAAAGAAAAAAACATTAGCGTATATTCAATAGAAAAGTTTCTATGATATGAACCAAATGACATCTCTTTTCGAATCCGTCCTCATAGGGATTGAGATACATGTCATCTCTAGATTCAATAGAAAAGTTCCTATGATGTGAACCAAATGACATCTCTTTTCCAATCCCTACTCATAGGAATTGAGATACTCCATGTCATCTCTTTCCCTACAACTTCCATGTATACATCTTCTATTCCTAAATAGCTAGTACAACCCTCTAGTAGCTTTTTTCCAAGACATGCAACTATGGCACAAGAACTATATAGTGTGCGAATAACTTTGAAAGATGGTCGCTGGATGAAGCTAATCCGACAGTGTAGAGATGGCAGATCCGAGCACTACTGGCTGTTGGATATCATCAACATTCCACCAGATTCTACCACATGTACAATTTAGAAGACTCCATGGTTGAACTTAAGCATAATGCACAAACCTCAAAACACAAGCACTTCTCCTTTGTTCTAGAATCTTCCATATCATAATTGCCCAATTTTTTTCCTAAATCAATTGCCATTATTTGTTTTTTACTTTATGCTTTACAATGCACAACCCCATGAATCTTAACATTTTTATAAAACTAATTGATTTTGAATGAGATGAACTATAAGAACTAAACGAACATATACATCATGCATATATGACTCAAAGCTTTACATGCTATAGTGTGTATTTATTCATAATTTGGTTTCCAAATATCATGCATTCAATGCATGTGTACCTTACTAGTTTTGAGTAGAGTAGCAAATTTCATGCGGCCGTGGGTATATCAAAATGCAGGGCCCCTGCATCATTGCCTTTTGGTCGAACCTACATCCACAATTTTTTATACATATATCTCCACTAGTCCCCGAACCCAAAATGCTGACTCGTTCCCGTAAAACCAAGCGGCCCACATATATTGATCTAAAAAGATATGTATTGTACTACCCTCTCCATCTTCGTTTTTAGGCGTCTCGGTTTATAGGGCATGCACGTAGTTTCAGGTCATCCATTTGACTAACTAAATATGAGTTACTATGTCACAAAAAGTATATCATTGGATTCTTAAGCGGATGTAGTTTCTAAACATATACTGTTCATCACATATATAGCCAGTTAAATTCTCAACCTAGAACGACGTGCATGCCATGTAAACCAATACGGAGGAAGTAGTAAAAATGAGGTGATTTTACCAAGCGATGGGCGGGGGAGCATGGCCTATCATGCGGTCCCACGTGTCATGATGTACCAAGGCGATGCGTGTGTCCCTCTTGAGGCAGAAGCAATACTGTGTGGTTTGAGATGATGGCGAACCGAAGTGTGAAATAATAGTTGCTCCATCCGTCTTGGAAGGTGTGGCATTGTGATTTGACGTCTCATTGCTCATTACTACTACTGGGGCGGTACGACTGGGGTGCGTCCCCCCTGCTGTTCTGCACTGTTATTTGGTGCTTGACACGTCGACCCGGTTGCTATATGTCCCACATGTCGGCGAGTGGAAGTACAAAATTCATGAAAGCGAGCGTCGACGGAGGAGTAGAAGACAAGGCTTGGTTTTTGCTGCTTCGCGCGATCCATCAATACAAACCCGGACTAAAAAAAGGCGAGGGCGGGTCTTTTCCTGCGCGGCAGGCAGGGGAGTTTGGCATAGTCTGTTCGAGGCAAGGAGGCAGGAAGGGAAACAAGAAAATAAAGGCTGAGCGACTTAGTTTTGGGAAAAATCTGATTTTACAGAGTACGTACCCACTAGGGTTTATAGGGCTCATCTAAAAAAATTCGTTTTTCTGTTTTATAAGTCTCAATTCTACTAGTAATAGTAGTAGCATTACATGTTGGATTTCGAGGTGTGTTGAATCACTCGATGCAAGCAGTGTCAAGAGAAAACTCACCAATGCATGTAGAAGTTCATGGAAATTTAGTGGTCATGCATGCATTCGATCTAATTAATGCCTCGGTAAACATAACTTCTTGAGAAAAACGAGCGTACTAATTACTTGTGCAAACTACGAAATTAATTTCACCACTCACTGTCTACCTTGGTTGGAGAGATTTTGAAATTGAGCCATAAACTGGAAAGGAGGGAGTAGTAACTTTTGTCTTGATTACTATTTGTGGCCTTGTATAGATGCAAAATGTATTTTTTTATAGTGCCCTTGTATAAGTAAATGGAGGGAGTACTAAAGGACATATATATTCCAAACAATATGATAATCTCTCTAACTAAGGTAGGGACGAGGAGTAAACAGAGGGAGTAGTTAAATTTTCTCCTCTTCCTGCGAGCCACCGCGCGTGTGGGCGAGGGAGCGGGCGTAGGGCGTACAATACTAGTAAGCAAGCTTCACCTCATCCTGCGAGCCACCGCGCCCGTGGGCGGGGGAGACGGCATACTAAGCAAGCGTCTCCTCATTCTGCGAGTTGACGGGACACATCAAAAGTACTCCAGTGTATACAGCCTTGCCTCTAAGGTAGGCCCCACATGGTTTGCCTCTTTTTTGACATAACGCGTCAAGTCGCAATTTGTTTGTTCACCCATGGTAGACGATCCTCCCTCCATCAAGTGGACACCAGTACACGTGTCAAATTACCACGTGGGCTGCCTTTTGTACAGAAATGAGCTCCACCGTGTACCCGCGCGGGTGTGGTTGGGAAAGAGATGGGAGTACGTGCGCCATGCATGCACCTCTTCTCTTCGTGCATGTCCCCCACCTACGTGGGTGTGTGTGAGAGAGATACAAACCTAGACATAATGCGCCATCCATCCCCATGCCTCCGCCCAGTCCGACCACCAGTCACCACCACGCCCCACTCCTCCTCACCTTATCTCTCATCTTTCTCCCTCCATTTTTATATACAAGGCCACTATCAAAATTACAATTTGCAGATATACAAGGCCACTAACACTAATTGATTCAATATTAATGGTGTTTGCCTCGTAGTACTAGCAAAGGAGGACATTAATTATCCCTTGCATGCATGCGGGAGTGTGAGCATTGGCTTGATGTGCATGAAAGAGAATAATACACATTAATTTACACGGCAAACAAGGAAACAAGGTGGCTTGCAACATTGACTTAGAAGACATTAATTTTTTCCTTGGTACCTGTAATATGGGTTTGTGGCCTTGTATACAAAAATGGAGTCCGCTAGAATTCTCGAGATACCATTTTTCCGATAAAATTCTCGAGATATCATTAGTTTTTACAAATGGGATTACACCTACATGGGTCAATCACAACAGGTGTTTTGTAAAAAAAAATGCATCTTGATGTTCCGTGCAATGCACGGGCATCTTGATAGTCCATGAAAACAACACATGGCAAAATTTCACGACGAACGAGGGATTTGAATCTGCTGGGAGGGGTTGTTTGGATCTTAAAGGGGTAGCCAAAATATTGGTGACCCTTTTGTCCACCGGTGCCTTTGCCATCGATGAGGAATGGCTCGGGTGCTCATGCATCCTCCAGCACGCACGTTGGAGACGAGCTCGCACAAGCTGTGTTTTTCTTTGTCCCACCATGCCGCCTGAGCCGCCCGCAGACTGACAGGCGACCGGCAAATTACGCCATCCAACCGTAGCCACACACATTATGACAGCAACTCAACCAACCGGATGAAATTCATGCAAACACGGCGATATTTCATATAAACAATGACGGAAATCATATAAAATACCGGATTTTCATACAAACATGACGGATTTCATTACATTCAAATGAACTACACGGTGCTAGTTCTGGATAGCACATGTATATAATACCTGGCCTAAATGGTCGCCCGCTGATCCATTTGTGTTCCTCATGTCCGGTAGCACGATCACCGGACTGCCGGGAGCCCCGGAGGTATATGCTTCAACGCAAAGGACGGCTCGCTTCCCCAATGCCCAACTAATATCATTGGCTGATGCCGAAGATGATGGTGGAAGGGGGCTTCCCCGCTTCCGTGGAGCCCATGCGGGGTCAATGAAGGTCCTCGCAACAAAAGGATCCGGCAAGGCACCTGCTGTGTACACCAGCGTCGCCTCTGTGGTGGCCTTCATGGGACCCAAGCGGCGGCAGCCTCCCATGTTCTACTTCTCCTTGATGATGGCGGCGGACGCGGAGGTGCTGGCCACAGACTCGTTGCTCTCCGCGCACCCGGCTTCTGTCACTGCTTGCATGGCGCGGCCGCCGGCATGGGAGTCTCGGCCACAAAAACGAGACGCGGTCACAGACACAGGAGGCACGGTACAGGGCGGCGGCGTGGACGGCAGCAACGATGCCCGTGCGCCGCTCCTCGTCGAGATGGCTTGGTGAGCGGCGAGTTGCTGAACCGCGCGCTGGCTTGGGGCAGCAGCTGGCTCCGTCAGGCGAGGGGAGGGAGGTAGATCAGCAAGCTGCATAGCTCGTATCCGGCGGGCTCGGCGGGCCACCCAGCCGGCTTTCATGCAGGATAACTACTCTTTGTAAGCCATTGTATGAGTGGACAAATAGGTGAAGCAAGAGATAGGGGAGCGGCGGAGGTGTGCGATTCTTGGCTGGCGTTTGGCCTTGTCTAAATAGGAGATTAAATAGACGGCAAACGGGAGGAGCTCAGCCGGCGTTGCGTTTAATGCCGGCCCGGTCATGAACGGACGTGTGTCTAGAGTGGGTTTCTCGGCTTCCACACGGGCGGGTTTCATGGACGCGTTTGAATGTGGCAAGGAGGCGTGTTCAGCCGGGCGTGTAGCGAGTGGCTCCCTCGACTCTGACGTACGACACCGCGCCGTTCTTCCACTGACGTGTGGGCTCTTTGGGTACATGGCTTGCATGTCAGTGACCCAACGCAGGCAGCGCACAGCAGAGGAACTTTTGGTGGGCTAGGGCGGTGAGAAGTGGGCATTTCATAAATCGATGATTGTTCATTGAGTGTGACATCATCTATTTCATGTAGATAAGGTTGCTGCCAATGCATGGGTGCTTAGATGAGGTGCTAAGCACATTAAATAGCTTAGCAACTACACTCTCCAATGCATAGGTGCCTAGCTTATGGTAGCTAAGCTTGCTTCATTTAATGATTTAGCAACTAAAGCTCTTCATGTATTGGTGGGCTTCCTTCCTTTAAATGTTTGCCTAGGTTCACGCGCTTAGCATTTTTTCTTCCTGGGGTCACCACACTCATCTCTTTCCTCTTAAATAACTTGCCACATCAGATTTTTTACCTACGTGGAAGGCTTAGCACCTGTATAAGGTGGAGCATTGGGAGGGGCCTAAGCCTAATATGTTGATAGCCCATTCGATACGTTGTGATTCATAAAGACCGCTGCAAACATCAATGTTCTGCTTATCACAGATAAGATTGATTATACCCGTAACAATCCATGTCCTTAACAAAGGGCGCATGCACGTATAGGTTGAGCGTGTGTCTTGCGTTGTGTGATGTGTGCATGCAGGCGTGCGAGTGTTGCGTGCGTGCAAGGGTACGTTTCGGTGTTGCATGCATGTGTGTGTGCATGCGTGTGTTCGTGAGTGCATGTGTACGTATCAGTGTTGCACGCCTGCATGTGTGCATGTGTTCGTTATGTGTATGTGTCAGTGTTGCATGCCTGCATGCGTGCTTGTGTTTGTGGGAGTGTTGCGTGCGTGCATGTGTACGTGTGGGGTGAGGCTACACGTCAGTCCACTGACTTTTTCATCTCTGGTCATTAGATTTTCCAGCCATTGGATACAAAATCAAGAGCCTGCAGTTTATCTTCAAACTCCACCCCCTGAGCCGCCAGCCACCACTGGCCGAACTGCTGGCCCCCGCCACCCGCGGCCGGCCCGTGCCGCCATGCTGCCCCACCTACGCCGAAACCACTCCCCACCGACAGTCCGCCACCGCACCGTCTATCCCTCTAAGCCCACCCGTGCCGAGCTTTTTCTCCGGCGATCCCCACGCCACCGCCCAATCACCACGCCCCCACCCCCCACTGCCGGCGACTGCCAACAAGAGGTCTCACGACTTTGAATACCCACCGACCACTAATTTATTACAATTTATGTCCTTCATATATGCACTGACGGGTGGGCCCTATGGTAATGTGCGCTGCTGAATGTGGACAATTTCAATTGATCGTGTCATCAACAAATTGCGGAGCTGTATGGTGAGCCAGTGACCGTATGATCACCCTAAAATGTATTTTATTAACACAGTACAAACTCAAACTACCATTTCTTTCTTTCATATACGGGCTTACAGGTGGGGCCCATGGTTACGCGCCCTGATGGTGCAACACTAGTTGCGTCAGGTGGAAGGTTTGACTGGTCAATTGATTGTGTCATCAACAAAATACGGAGTTGTACAGGTGATCCAGTGACTGTATAATCACGACATGTATTTTTTTAACATGGTACAGATGCAAGGGCTCATATATACGCGCAAGCACTCACCGCTATAAGCGCACACACGCAGACCCTACCACCTATGAGCAGCTTTGAGAGCGTGAGCCAGCATATGATCTTGAGATTTTACAAAGTCACCATAGGTGCCTCGTAGTTGAGTGGAACATCTCCTCCCACTGAACGCACATCGCCGGAAAATACTGAAATTAACCCAGGATAAATGCGAGCACCGGGACTTTAACCCTGGTGGGCTCGAAAAACCACTGTCCTCCTAACCATCCAACCACATGTTGGTTAGCACGACAAAATGTATGTGGTGACCGTGATGAGCTTATTCTGAAGTCCGGTGACCATATCATGCTTTCGCTTCAAATACAATGACCGTAAGTGTCGTCAACAAAATACAGAGCATGCATCAAATGCAAAGTCCGTCAGTGTCATCATGAACATATGGAGACGTATCATGGGCTAGATACCGTATGATCATCACGACAATGTATACGGTGACCATAATGAGCATATTGTGAAGTCCAGTGACCGTATAGTGCTTTAGCTTGAAATACAGTGACCGTCACGCGTGAATGTGTCGTGGGCATGCATACTTTTAGAGGGCCGAGAGATAGTTTGTGTGAGTACGTGAAAGTGGTGTAGAAAGAGGGGGTGTCCGGTGCAGACAAGGAGAGATATGCCCTTTGTTTCTTTTTCCTGTGACTAATATTTTAGGAGAATATATAAACATTCACAATGCAGAACAAATATTTTTGGATACACCATGCAATTAACTTTCATGTATAACAATGTACTATTATATATGCTTATTTTCTTAGTGGCTAATTGCTTGTGTGGTGTGGCGGGCACATCATTTCTAGTTGTGGTGGGTCAACATGAGGACTCATGGGTCGGTTCCATCCTACGCCACATAGGTTGGACCAAGACACATTATACAAAGACTCATGTGGAGGACTCGGCGTACAACACGAAGGTACCAGAGTCGTGGAGGACTCTATACCCACTGGTGATAAGCCGACTATATATGATTTGTAACCCTAGGCCCCAAGTATGTTATAGAATCTGGGGGGCTAGTTCGTTGATAGTATACACACACGCACAATGCCTGGTATTCACGTGTACTTTGTACACACCCCTATCACCAATATACAGTACCAAGAGTAGGCTTTTTCCTCAACTGCAAGGGTCCGAACTAGGATAAAACTTTGCCTCGTATTACCATCCAGCCTAACAGTCAGGGATATCCTACCGAATGATATGATGGAATCATATCTGCCAACTACTAAGAGAGAGGTGTGTCTGGGGGGGGGGGTCGGGGGCAATGTGTGCGAGAGAGGCCTAAAGATAATGTGTGTGCGGGAGACACGTAGGCACATATATGTGTGTATAGAGGGCTAGTAGAGACCGTGCATGTGTATATATGCATGTGCATGAAATAGTGTTTTCCAACTGAGATTAGTGAAAAGAGTGGTACATAGTAGTCACAAAGAGAGAGAGAGAGAGAGAGAGAGAGAGAGAGAGAGCATGTGTGTGAGACACCCCGGGAGAGATTGTGAGCATGTGTGAAAGAGAAATGCTGATGCATATAAATTGTGTGCACTTATGCCTTAGATAGATAGATATATAACGCGTTTGTGAGAACGGGCCGAGGCATAGTGCATCTACATGTAAAAGGTAGTTCTATGCATTAAATTAAAATATAAATGGCATTATTATTTTTGGATGAGATCATGAATTTTGCAAATTGCATATGGACGAAAATCGGTCTATCAGACACCCATACTCTAACGAATATGAATTCATGGAGATCATAAATGCAAGGTGAAAGTTTGGGAAAGTCATTTGATTCCCTCTCATTCAACTTTCGAAAAGTTTCAAATTTCACTCAATTTCACATAAGCAACCACACCACAATCAAACAAACAATCAAAACTATTCATTTAATATAACATTCCAAAATTTAGAATTCTGGGATGTTACATGCCCACCTTGATGGCCTCCCACACCACCTCTTTTCTCTATAAATACCCCAATATTCCAGAAACCCTAGGGGAATCGAGGAAAATCAATTCCAGCCGCCGCAAGTTCCAGAAACACCAGATCCAATCTAGACACCATCACGGAGGGGTTCATCATGTCCATTCATGCCTCTCCAATGATGCGTGAGTAGTTCTTTGAAGACCTACGGGTCCGTAGTTTGTATCTAGATGGCTTTCTCTCTCTCTCTCTCTCTCTATATATATATATATATATATATATATTCTCAATACAATGGTCTCTTGGAGATCCATATGATGTAAGTCTTTTTGCGGTGTGTTTGTTGGGATCCGATGAACTTTGAGTTTATGATCAGATCTATGTTTTTATCCATGAAAGTTATTTGAATCTTCTTTGATCTCTTATATGCATGATTCATTATAGCCTCGTATTTCTTCTCCGATATTTGGGTTTTGTTTGGCCAACTTGATCTATTTGTCTTGCAATGGGAAGAGGTGCTTTGTGATGGGTTCGATCTTACGGTGCTTGATCCCAGTGATAGAAAGGGAAACGACATGTATGTATTGTTGCTATTAAGGATAACAAGATGGGGTCTATTTCTACATAAATAGATCTTGTATACATCATGTCATCGTTCTTATTGCGTTACTCCGTTTTTCCATGAACTTAATACACAGGATGCATGTTGGATAGTGGTCGATGTGTGGAGTAATAATAGTAGATGCAGGCAGAAGTCGGTCTACTAATCTTGGACGTGATGCCTATATAATGATCATTGCCTGGATATCGTGATGATTATTTGAAGTTCTATCAATTGCCTAACAGTAATTGTTTTCCTACCATTTGCTATTTTTCTCGAGAGAAGCCACTAGTGAAACGTACGGCCCCCGTGTCTCTTCTTTATTATACTTTTGTGATCTATTTTTATTTGCTTTTATTTTAAGATCTGTTAAACCAAAAATACAAAAATACTTTGCTGCACCTTATTTTATTTGTGATCTATTTATCCAATCTATTACAACTTTATCCCGTCTATGTGCCAATTTTTGGCGTCGTTACCTGAAAGGGATTGACAACCCCTTTAACACGTCGGGTTGCGAGTATTTGTTATTTGTGTGCAGGAGTTGTTTACATTGTGTTGCGTGGTTCTCCTACTGGTTCGATAACCTTGGTCTCATCACTGAGGGAAATACCTACCGTTGTTGTGCTGCATCATTCCTTCCTCTTTGGGGAAATACCGACGTAGTTCAAGCAAACATCATAAGGGTGATGTTCTTGATATGCTTCCCTAGAGTGTTGCCTTGGTTTAGTTCATTGATGGCATGGTGTCGCATTTCACAAGGTTCTGACAATCGATCGGCTCTCACTGTCGAGGATCTGCTAACAGTTCCTTGGGCTTCACCATAGTCAAGAATAGTGAACCATCGTGTACAAAAGGGGGCAATGTAGATGGATGATCTTCTAGGGGGTCACGCATATTAGACGAAGTTTAGTGTGGGGGAATGAGGTTTTTTATTAAGTCTCTTCTTTCACACACCCCGAAAGTTAATCTAGCAACAAGGATTATCACTTTATGGTGTGCATGTTGGTTGCTAGGTTTATCTGGAAACCCTAGAAACCACGTAATTAAAAGTTGCCAAACCGGTTAGAGGACGTCTAACTGGGTTTTGCAGGGTTTGAATATGATGTGGTATAGCCTTCGTCATGATAATGAGTTTATGTATGAGATGGTTATATGTTGTAATGTTAAGTGTCCTGCACGTCACGGCATGATGGCTGGAGCAACGAGATTGACACCTTAATTAAATATCGTAGAGATAGGTTACAGCTGATGGTGGCAAGTTGTACACGAAGGAACCCAACGAGTAGAAGGTGTACCAAGGCGCTGGACGAGGAGCTATAATTTCGTTCCACGGTGGAATTTTAGATTTTGGTGCCACGGCAACGTTTTCTGAAACGGTTGCCACGGTAACATTTTTTGAGATTGCCACCATGGCAACGTTTTTGAAATGGTTGCCACGGCAACAAAATATTGGCCGTCACATCGTTTCAACTGGAGATTGAAGACGATCACTCTGGGAGTCCTGGACTAGGGGGTGTCCGGACAGCCGGACTATCATCATCAGCCGGACTCCAAGACTATGAAGATACAAGATTGAAGACTTCGTCCCGTTTCCGGATGGGACTTTCCTTGGCGTGGAAGGCAAGCTTGGCAATACGGATATGTAGATCTCCTACCATTGTAACCGACTCTGTGTAACCCTAGCCCTCCCCAGTGTCTATATAAACCGGAGGGTTTTAGTCCGTAGGACGACAACGATTACAACAATCATACCATAGGCTAGCTTCTAGGGTTTAGCCTCCTTGATCTCGTGGTAGATCCACTCTTGTACTACCCATATCATCAATATCAATCAAGCAGGAGTAGGGTTTTACCTCCATCGAGAGGGCCCGAACCTGGGTAAAAACATCGTGTCCCTCGTCTCCTGTTACCATCCGCCTAGACGCACAGTTCGGGACCCCCTACCCGAGATCCGCCGGTTTTGACACCGACATTGGTGCTTTCATTGAGAGTACCTCTGTGTCATCACCGATAGGCTTGATGGCTTCTTCAATCAACAACAACGCCGTCCAGGGTGAAACTTTCCTCCCCGGACAGATCTTTGTATTCGGCGGCTTCGCACTGCGGGCCAATTCGCTTGGCCATCTGGAGCAGATCGAAAGCTACGCCCCTGGCCATCAGGTCAGGTTTGGAAGCCTAAACTTCACGGCCGACATCCGTGGAGACTTGATCTTCGATGGATTCGAGCCACAGCCGAGCGTGCCGCGCTGTCACGATGGGCATGATTTAGCTCTACCGCCGGACAGTGCCCTGGTGGCCGCACATGAATCCGCTCCGACCCATAGTCCGGAGCCGATCGCGCAGATCGAGGACGGGTGGCTGGACACCGCCTCGGGAGCTGCAACTTCCACGGTGATGGAGCCGAACACTGACCTCGTCCCTTATAAAGCTCGTGACTCCGAGGTGTCGGACTCCCTGCCGGACTCCGAACCTCCTGCGCCCCTGCCAATCGAATCTGATTGGGCGCCGATCATGGAGTTCACCGTTGCGGACATCTTTCAGCACTCACCCTTTGGCGACATCCTAAATTCGCTAAAGCATCTCTCGCTATCCAGAGAGCCCTGGCCGGACTACGGCCAGGATGGTTGGGATGCGGACGACGAAGAAATTCAAAGCCCACCCACCACCCACTTTGTAGCCACTGTCGACGATCTAACCGACATGCTAGACTATGACTCCGAAGACATCGACGGTATGGACGACGATGCCGGAGACGATCAAGAACCAGCGCCTACAGGGCACTGGAAGACCACCTCGTCATACGACATATACATGGTGGACACCCCAAAAGATGGGGACGGCGAAGAAGCAGCGGAGGCAGATTCCTTAAAGAAACAGCCCAAGCGCCGACGTTAGCGGCGCCGCTCTAAATCCCGCCACAGCAAGAATGGAGATTCCGGCACAGGAGATAATAACACCCCAGAAAGTGCCGAAGACAACCCCCTCCAGCAAGATTCAGCGCAGGAGGACGCAGAAGCCAGCCCTCACGAGAGAGCGGCAGAAGAAGAGGTCGAGGATGATAATTACATACCTCCCTCCGGAGACGAGGCAAGCCTCGACGACAGCGAATTCGTTGTGCCTGAGGATCCCGTCCAACAAGAGCGTTTCAGACGCAGGCTAATGGCCACAGCAAATAGCCTAAAGAAAAAGCAGCAACAGCTTCAAGCTGATCAAGACCTGCTGGCCGACAGATGGACCGAGGTCCTCGCGGCCGAAGAGTATGAACTCGAACGCCCCTCCAAAAGCTACCCAAAACGCAAGTTGCTCCCCTGACTAGAGGAGGAAGCATACAAACCTTCATCACCAGTGCACAATACAGCAGACCGACCACCCCGTGGTCGCGACAGAGAGGCATCTAGGCCCTCCATCAAGACCGTACCCCGGCACCGCTCAAAAAGTACGAAGCCACGAGAGAACGCACCGGACTTGCGGGATATATTGGAGGACGAGGCAAGACAATCCAGATCTATCTATGGATCACGTGGGCGCCCCACGACCCATGACGAATACCGTCGCGCCGGATACATCAACTCTGGCCGGGCCGAACACAGCAGACAACGCTCTCTTGAGCTACGTCGTGACATTGCTCAATACAGAGGCGCCGCACACCCACTATGCTTCACAGACGAAGTAATGGATCATCAAATCCCTGAAGGGTTTAAACCCGTCAACATTGAATCCTACGATGGCACAATAGACCCCGCGGTTTGGATCGAGGATTATCTCCTTCATATCCATATGGCCCGCGGCAACGATCTCCACGCCATCAAATATCTCCCGCTCAAGCTTAAAGGACCAGCTCGGCATTGGCTTAACAGCCTGCCCGCAGAGTCAATTGGGTGTTGGGAGGACCTGGAAGCCGCATTCCTCGACAACTTCCAGGGCACATATGTGTGACCACCAGACGCCGATGACCTAAGCCACATAATCCAGCAGCCAGATGAATCAGCCAGGCAATTCTGTACATGGTTCTTAACAAAGAAAAATCAAATCGTCGACTATCCGGATGCGGAGGCCCTCGCAGCCTTCAAATATAACATCCGCGACAAGTGGGTGGCCCGGCACCTAGGACAGGAAAAGCCGAAATCCATGGCAGCCCTCACATCACTCATGACCCGCTTCTGTGCGGGAGAAGATAGCTGGCTAGCTCGCAGCAACAACCTCAGTAAAAATGCTGGCAGTCCGGATACTAAGGACCACAACGGCAGGTCGCGTCGAAACAAAAATAAACGCCGCGTTAACAGCGACAACAATGAGGATACGGCAGTCAACGCCGGATTTCGAGGCTCTAAACCCGGTCAGCGGAAGAAGCCATTCAAAAGAACCACTCCGGGTCCGTCCAATTTGGACCGAATACTCGACCGCTCTGGCCAGATACATGGCACCCCCGAAAAGCCAGCTAATCACACCAACAGAGATTGTTGGGTATTCAAGCAGGCAGGCAAGTTAATTGCCGAAAACAATGACAAGGGGATGCACAGCGATGACGAGGAAGAAACCCGGCCGCTGAACAGTAGAGGACAGAAGGGCTTCCCCCCACAAGTGCGGAATGTAAACATGATATACGCAACCCATATACCCAAGAGGGAGCGGAAGCGTGCACTAAGGGACGTATATGCGATGGAGCCAGTCGCCCCGAAGTTCAATCCATGGTCCTCTTGCCCGATCACTTTCGATCGAAGAGACCATCCGACCAGTATCCGCCATGGTGGATTCGCCGCATTGGTTTTAGACCCAATCGTCGATGGATTTCACCTCACGAGAGTCCTGATGGACGGCGGCAGTAGCCTAAACCTGCTTTATCAGGATACAGTGCGCAAGATGGGCATAGACCCCTCAAGGATTAAACCTACAAAGACGACCTTTAAAGGCGTCATACCAGGTGTTGAGGCCAATTGTACAGGCTCAGTCACACTGGAAGTGGTCTTCGGATCCCCGGATAATTTCCGAAGCGAGGAGTTAATCTTCGACATAGTCCCGTTCCGCAGTGGCTATTACGCTCTGCTCGGACGAACCGCGTTCGCAAAGTTCAACGCGGTGCCGCATTATGCATACCTTAAGCTCAAGATGCCAAGCCCCCGTGGAGTCATCATGGTCATCGGAAATACGGAACGCTCCCTCCGAACGGAGGAGCATACAGCGACTCTCGCGGCAGAAGTACAGAGCAGTCTTCTAAGGCAATTTTCGAGTCCGGCCGTTAAATGACCGGACACGGCCAAACGCGCCCGGAGCAACATCAATCAAGACCACCTGGCACGTTCTAAGCAGGCGTAGCAATGCGGCCCCAACCCTAGCCCTCGCATGATTGCAAGACCAGCTCTCCGCGTACATCATTACGCTCTGGAGATACCATGGGCATAGGGGGAGGGGCACGACCACAACATGCCCAGAGTGCGGCTCGACCACACCAGGGGCTCCCAAGTGTGTCACTCTTTTCATTTTCATTTTCCTTCTTTTTATACATAGGACTCCGTTCACCAGAGGCCCTGTCCGGCGGCGAACCTGCCGAACTCACGATGCAACAGCCAGGGAGGGATAAAGGCTGCGACGAACACTCAGGTGGTCTCCATTATGAGCATTAAATTTGTTAAATACACCATTCCGCAGCCTACCCCTGGAAGGAGACACGTCTAATTAGTCCAATCCCTTGCTTACCACACTATTTGTATCATTCCGCACTTATAGCAGAATTCCTTGAATAAACAATGCATCACTTTTTGCCTATAATTGCATTACTTTACATATATGTTCATTAATGACATCTCGCACCCGTATATTTTGGTACGGACGAATACACCAGGGGCTTATGTTCCCCGCATTATGGTGTGATAAGTCCGAACACTTTCACAAGTGTGGCACCCCGAACTTATAGCATTATATGAATCGGCTCCGAATCATGTCTTGGGTCAATAGTTGGGTTTGCCCGGCTCCCATGTTTTGGTACCTTACGTTCCGTTCTGTCGGCTAAGGTAGCACTGGGAGAACCACTGCGATTGCGCCCCGGTTGAGCTGGGCGAGCGCCTTAGTGGAGAAAGCTAAAACTGACTGTCATGATAAGGCGAGAGACTGGTCGCTGTTCGAGAGGTCTTTTCGAGTCCCTAAAGACTTATGTCGCTTCGAGCGAAGAACCGGATAATGTCCGGCCAAGGCGTGGATAGCGCCCCGAACTCGGTCTTTCGAATACTAGGGGCTTCGCCGAAATTTAAAATTATAGAATTCTATGGCTAAGTGAGAGTGTTCAAGCATTATAAGTCCGGTTGCCTTGTTCGTTGTGTTGAGCGCCTCCCTAGATGGACCCAAAAATGGGAACAAGAGCGCTCAAGTTTATCCTGAACACCCCAGCACTCGTGGAATGGGGGCTGAAGCCGACGACTTGCCATCTCTCAGATTTAATAAACGGCCGCACAGAAGGTAATATTTTAAATCAATAAGCGTTGCTTAGCGCATATGAACAAAGTTTTCAGCGCACAGGATAACACATAGCGAGTTTACTCAATAATTACATCTCTGGGGCACTCATCCGCAATCTTGTGGACACCCTTCAAGACAGTCTTATAGTACATCTCGGGCGTACGATACTCCTTGCCCGCTGGCGGCGCGTCAGTGATAAGCCTCTCCGCATCCAGCCTGCCCCAATGCACCTTTGCGCGGGCAAGGGCCCGACGAGCACCTTCAATACAGGCGGAGCACTTGATGACCTCCACCAAGGGGCACGCATCCACCAGCCGCCGCACGAGGCCAAAGTAGCTCCCAGGCATGGCCTCTCCAGGCCACAGCCGGACTATGAGGCCCTTCATGGCCTGCTCGGCTACCTTGTGGAGCTCGACCAGCTGCTTCAGCTGGTCGCTAGGGGGCACCGGATGTCCGGGCTCAGCGTACTGAGACCAGAAGACCTTCTCCGTTGAGCTCCCCTCCTTGCCACGGTAGAATGCGGCGGCATCAGACACGCTGCAAGGCAGATCTGCAAACGCCCCTGGAGAGCTCCGAATTCAGGTAAGTAACAGGTAATTTACATTAACATGCTTGCTTTGCATGAAAAATGCCTTATCCGCCACTATTTTCATCACATCCTCAACCTCCTGGAGGGCCTTACGGGCCTCGGCCTTAGCGGCTTTGGCACTTTCAAGAGCCGAGGCAAGCTCGGACTCTCGAGTCTTCGAGTCACGCTCCAAACTCTCATGATTTTCCATGAGAGCCTGGAGCTCTTGCCGCACCTCCGCCACACGCGCCTCCTGCTTCTCTCGCTCCGTCCGTTCCGCGGCCACATTGCGTTCGGCCGCGGACACGGCCTCCTTCAGGGTTGCCACCTCGTTCGTGGCCCCTGCAGTACCCACGTTATCCTTGTTATTTTCATTGCAACCAAAATCCTTTTCCGTAAGGTACAAACTTTTAAGTGGTGTTACGCACCTTCTTTATCCTCGAGCTGCTTCTTGGCAAGGCCGAGCTCTTGCTCGGACCGCTCGAGGTCCTGCTTCAAAGCACCGACCTCCGCAGTCAGTGCGGCAGAGGTCAGCAACGCAGCCTGCAAACCCATATTGACATAATTCTTAGCACTCTTGCGTATATCTTTTTTAGATCCTCAATCCGGTTTTTCTTTCTGAACACCGAACCGAGCATCAGGGGCTACTGTCTATGCGGTATTACATTACATATTTTAAACTTCTTACCTCAAAGCCTGTTAGAAGGCTACAGCAGGCTTTGGTCAGCCCGCTCTTGGCGAGCTGAACCTTCTGAATCACCGCACTCATAATAGTGCGGTGTTCTTCCTTGATGGAAGCGCCTTTGAGCGCCTCCAACAAGTTTTCTGGCGCCTCCGGTTGGACAGAGGCCGCCGGCGTCACGGTCTTGCCCTTCTTGCGAAGGGGCCGCCTGCCGGACTCCGGAACTACTGCGGGTTCCAGCATGGAGTCCGGCGCAAAGTCCGGGAGGCTGCCTGGTGGCGCCTCCGGAGCCTCCTCCTGATGGGTCCCTTCCTGGGATCCCACCTCGGCGTCCTCAGCATCGCGAGGGGTGGAGGCAGTCAGGATGGAATCTACATCCGACGGAGCCAACGACCCGCTCAATGAAGCGGGGAGATCATCATCGGCCGGACCGCAGGCAGTGTGCGGCATTAGAAGGACACTGTCAGTGTCAAAACTGGCGGATCTCGGGTAGGGGGTCCCGAACTGTGCGTCTAGGCGGATGGTAACAGGAGACAAGGGACACGATGTTTTTACCCAGTTTTGGGCCCTCTCGATGGAGGTAAAACCCTACTCCTGCTTGATTGATATTGATGATATGGGTAGTACAAGAGTGGATCTACCACGAGACCAAGGAGGCTAAACCCTAGAAGCTAGCCTATGGTATGATTGTTGTAATGGTTGTTGTCCTACGGACTAAAACCCTCCGGTTTATATAGACACCGGAGAGGGCTAGGGTTACACAGAGTCGGTTACAATGGTAGGAGATCTACATATCCGTATTGCCAAGCTTGCCTTCCACGCCAAGGAAAGTCCCATCCGGACACGGGACGAAGTCTTCAATCTTGTATCTTCATAGTCTTGGAGTCTGGCTGACGATGATAGTCCGGCTGTCCGGACACCCTCTAGTCCAGGACTCCCTCAGTAGCCCCCGAACCAGGCTTCAATGATGATAAGTCCAGCGCGTGTATAGTCTTCGGCGTTGCAAGGCGGGTTCTCCTTTAAGTTCCATGTACCTGCCGAATAGTGTCCGGCTATTTTGTAGACATTGCGCTCCTTGGTTTCCACGCCCAATAATGGCCTTCTTCCACGCGTCACACGAATGCGAAAAGCCAGGGTATCTTTTGTGTTTTACCCCCTAGCTGCGCAAATAATCTGCCTATAAGAGAGGCAAGAATCCAGATCCAAATCACACCATCTTCCTCCTGCGAGTACTCATCGGAGAGCCTCTGACCAAAAATCTATTCCATCATGGACCGTCGACGTGGCTCCTCCTCTCGCTCCCAGCCCTCTGCCAGGAGATTGGAGGAGATGTTCTGTCCCTCACAACGATCTGGTGACACTCCAAGCGGAGGGATATCTCCCTCCGGCCTTCATGGTCCCGGTTCGAGCCGGGCTGGCCACCTACAAAGGTGGGAAGCAAGCGGAGGCTACCCCAAGTCCCAACAAAGGGGAGAGGGTATGCTTTGTCCCATATCTGATAAGGGGGCTCGGATTTCCTATACATCCGTTCCTCCGCGGGCTCCTGGAGTTCTACGGACTCCAGCTTCATCACCTCACGCCTACCTCTATTCTGCATATAGCGGGTTACGTAGCCCTTTGCGAGCTATTTCTGGGCATCGAACCCCATTTTGCGCTGTGGAAGAGGTTATTTTGCCTCGTACCCCGCTCTCACGAGGGGTCCATATATCAAGTGGGCGGTGCCGAAATATGGTGCATCGCCGGGACCGGATATCCATCCGGAACCCCTAAGAAGGCATCCGAAGACTGGCCTTCAGAATGGTTTTATGTAGAAGACGCTCCGCTGCCGGACCCTGTTCGGATCGGCCTCCCAGAGTTCAGTAATGCTCCTCTAAAGAAACGCCTGAGCTAGCGCCCACGGAGCCCCCAGTTGGAGGAAGACAAGAGCATCCATTATTTGATGGGCCGGATAAGGTTATTGGCCCATTCCGGATTGACCATGATTGGAGTCATGGCAACGTGCATTATGCGGGGGGTGCAGTCGCTGCAATACAGGGGCCACCCCATGTGGGATTTCAATGGAGAGAATGATGCCACTCGTCATGGCCGCCAAGGGCCGGGATCGGCCGAAGACCTGGTGAAGATTCTGTCCGGTCTATACAAGGGGGAGAAGGAGGACTTCCTCTAGACGAGCCCATTGAATGGGTTCTCCATGAACAATCCTCGAAGCTGGGTAAGCGAATGTTCATTTATCCGACCCATGCTTTCAAAGTTAAGTACCTTACTTTATGGTTTCGACGCAGGGTCTGCGCCGGACTGTGGAGAGCATTCATAGCCCGGCTCCACAGCCCGAGGATCCAGAAAGATCCCAAGATCCGGCCTCCGAAGAGGACCCGGACATAAAGGTGGAGCTAATCGACGGGGTGTTCCACCAACTCAGCATGGATAATGATTACCCCGGCCTATATCCGGCTTCCCAGGTGATTGTGACCGAAGTCCTGACACCATCATTCCGTCCCCGTGCATATCTGACCGCCGTATATAATGGTGTCTCGCAGGGGGTGCCTTCAGGGCAGGAGGCCGAGGCCACGACAGCTGGCCAACAAGGGTCAGTTCGGCCCGGCAGGCGGAAGAGGAGCGCGGCGCAGGTTGAAACGTCGCCGCAACGGTATGGCTCACGATTTGTTATTTAGAACAACGTTCCTAGGAAGTGTTTGAATGCTCATGACTTTTGCAGGAGAAAAAGCGCCCGCTGGACTGCGGGCGTAGAGGTTGCCAACCCAGCCTCTGCCAGCCAGGCTCCAACACCTGGTCTGGAGGGGGAGGCGAGCGCAAGGCGCGAGCCGGATACTCCTCCAACAGAGGATGCCGACAAACTGTCCGCCATCAGGTCTGAGGTGGAGAGCGCCATGAACCATAGGCACCGCCGGACAGTTTTTCGTGACGCGTGCGTCTCCCCCGAGGCATTGAATGCCTTTAACGCGGGGGACACGCACCTCCGTGCTGCTCAAGATGGTTTGACCAGAGCCACGGAGCAGTATGTGAAGGACATACGGGTAAGAGATTTTAATGACTGTATATGCTAGTAGCCCCCGAGACTTAAAGTAGTTGGAATAACTGATTTAAGGATCATTTGATATGCAGGGTCTTACAGAGAAGAATACCCGACTGTCCCAGGAGCTACAAGAGTGCCAGGCCCAACTTGAGGCCGCACTAGCTGCCGCAGGAGGAAGCACAGAGACCAGGAGCTACAAGAGTGCCAGGCCCAACTTGAGGCCGCACTAGCTGCCGCAGGAGGAAGCACAGAGACCCCTCCTGGTAACACATTATTTCGAAAAGATAATCGGTGTGCGGCGTACGTGTAAGTCTGACCATGTCATTGCAGATGCTGCCGGACAGGATCCGGACAGGCAAGAATTGCTGCACCAGCTGAAGGCCGGCGAGAGGGTGCTGACGAGGGTGCAGCAGGAAGGGAACAGGCTCCAGGATGCCCACGCCCAGCTTGGAGAAGAGCTGAAAGGTATTCGGGCCAAGCTGTCTAGCTCCGTGAAGGAGAATCAGCGGCTTCCTCGCGGCATCTATAGTAAGTGCTTGAGCGAACTCCTTTGAAAAGAAGAGTTCGGCGAGGAAGTCAATTGACAAAAATATGTCTGTAGGTGTGCTCACAGGTCGCCCTGCGGAGGATATGCCCGTATCAACGGGTGATCAACTTCCCGAGTTGGTGCAACTGCTCGAACGAGTTCGGCAGGCAATGAGCGGTGGCGTCCAGGCCTTATGGCCGTCCCTCTCCCTACCCGAGGTCCTTGGAGAGCTTGCGGAGAAGCTTCAGGAAGCGCGGCAGCGCTTCCGTTTATGGAAGATTTCGGCCTGCCGCCAAGGTGCCAGGGAGGCCTGGGCCATGGTGAAGACGCGGTACAAGAAGGCGGATCCCAACCACATGGCCGAGGTCGGACCTGTGGGGCCCAATGGGAAGGAGATCCCTGTGAGTTTAGTGTACGGCCAAGTAGAGTTGGCCGCTAAATTTTCCCAACGGGACTGTAAATTAGACAGCCTGTTAGACGGGATTGAGGAAGAATACAGTCAGTCGATTTGACAATGTATTTTAAAATGACATGTAAAATGCCTTCTAGCCGGATTGTAGATCGTTTGTCTTTGCCGACCTTTTCGCTTCAACCTCGGGACCCTAGAGTCTGGAGTGTGTCCGAATACCTTCTCGGTTAAGAAACAACCGGGGCATGCATGGAGACCAGGCGTAGGGGTCATTAGTGCTTTATCAGACAAGTGCCCAACTAGTTATGTTATATTACATGGTTAGTAAGAAACATCTTCCAGGGAGAATAGTTCCGTTAAGGGTTCCTTTCCCTGGGAGGCATGCCCTAAAGTGCATGTCCGGACTGCGAAAAGATCAGAAAAAACATCTGGGGGCAGATAAGTAAATAGGTAAAAGATCATCTTTCAAGTCACCGACCGAATATTCCCTTAAGAACGCTAGCTTTCGGCTTCACCCAGTCTGAGGTACACATCCGGCTGACCCGGTAGTAACAATCGCAGAGGTGCTCCCTTTACCTCCTAGCCAAACAATCGGGAACGTAGGGGTAAGCACAGGAGCCAGGCAACCCAACTTGGCCAAAACTTAAGTCATATCGATGCATATAATGGTGAATAAAAGGTACATGTGGAAGTTTGACACATGTGCTGGGCATGAAGCCCTTATAAGTAAGCTTCTGGTAAAGAAGCCCCCAGGTATAATGAGTGCGGATAGCACATCAAGTGTGTGCGAACAATGCGCACGTAGGCCTTTAAGGGCTTGTATGAAAAAAGGGGTGAGGGAAAAAAGGGAAACAAAAGGCAGCTGAAGTGTAAAGAGTTGGACGGGGGAAGGGGACGAACTCTGAGTCCAGCGCTAAGCATAGAATCTTCGGAGGCGGGCTGCGTTCCATGGGTTCGGCTCGAGTCGGTTGTCCGATGCATTTCGCAGACGGTACGCTCCGCCGGTCAGAACTTGATCGATAATGAAGGGGCCTTCCCATTTGGGCTTGAGCTTGTCCTTTTTCTTGTCCGGCAGGCGTAGAACTAGTTCATCAACGTTGTAAGTCTTGGCCTGTACTTCTCTGCTTTGATATCTTCGAGCCTGCTGCTGATAGAATGCTGAACGAGCCTTGGCGACGTCGCGTTCTTCCTCCAATGCATCCAAGCTGTCCTGCCGATCTAGATCGGCTTCTCTTTCTTCGTACATGCGCACTCGAGGTGAGTCATGAATGATGTCGCAGGGCAAAACTGCTTCTGCACCGTATACCATAAAAATGGTGTGAATCCGGTAGTACGGTTGGGCGTTGCCCGCAGCCCCCAGAGTACGGAGTCGAGCTCCTCTACCCAGTGCGTGTCAGATTTCGTAAGGGACCGCACTAGTCTGGGTTTGATGCCGCTCATTATGAGACCATTTGCTCGTTCCACTTGACCGTTGGTTTGAGGATGATAGACTGAAGCGTAATCGAGCTTAATGCCCATATTTTTGCACCATAATTTAACCTCGTCGGCCGTGAAGTTCGTTCTGTTATCGGTAATGATGCTGTGGGGGACACCGTAACGGTGTACTACCCCGGATATGAAGTCTATCACTGGTTCGGACTCTGCCGTTTTAACTGGCTTGGCCTCTATCCATTTGGTGAATTTGTCCACCATGACCAATAGGTACCTTTGCTTGTGGGTTCCCCCTTTAAGGGGTCCAACCATGTCAAGCCCCCAGACCGCGAACGGCCAGGTAATGGGTATAGTTTTGAGGGCGGTGGGTGGCATATGGCCCTGATTAGCAAAGAGCTGACAACCGACGCATCTTTGGACTAAGTCCTGAGCATCTGCCCGGGCCGTCGGCCAATAAAATCCTGTACGAAATGCCTTTCCTACAAGGGCCCGAGCTGCGGCGTGGTGTCCGCCTAGTCCGGCATGAATTTCAGCCAAAAGGTTTCGCCCTTCCTCTTCGGAGATACACCTTTGAAGGACTCCGGTTGTGCTTTTCTTATAGAGTTCTCCCTCATGGACCTTGTAGGCTTTAGATTGCCGGACTATGCAGCGGGCCTCATTTTGGTCTTCGGGAAGTTCCTGCCTAAGCAAGTAGGCTAGGAATGGCTCTGTCCACGGGGCGATTACTGCCATTATTTCGTGGGCTGAAGTTGTTATTTCATCGGCTGAATCGCCGGTTATGTCAGATTGTTCTGTGTCGGTTGGTGCGGCTGCTTCCGGTTTGTTATTTCCGGACTCCTGTTCCCATAGTACGGATGGCTTAAAGAGCCGTTCCAGGAAGATGTTTGGAGGGACAACGTCACGTTTTGCGCCGATGCGTGCCAATACATCGGTTGCTTGGTTATTATCCCAGGCTACGTGGTGGAATTCAAGTCCTTCGAACCGAGCTGACATTTTGAGGACAACGTTATGATAGGCTGCCATTTTAGGATCCTTGGCGTCAAAGTCTCCATTTACTTGGGATATTGCGAGGTTTGAGTCCCCGCGCACCTCTAGGCGTTGAATGCCCATGGAGATTGCCATCCGGAGGCCATGTAAGAGGGCCTCGTATTCGGCTGTGTTGTTGGAGTCCGTGCACATTATCTGAAGTACATATTGGACTGTGTCCCCGGTTGGGGACGTCAATACGACGCCAGCCCCCAATCCGGCCAACATTTTGGAGCCGTCTAAGTGCATAATCCAATTGGAGTACGCGTCGTACTCTTTAGGGAGTTCGGCTTCAGTCCACTCAGCGATAAAGTCAGCCAAAACTTGCGACTTTATAGCTCGCCGAGGTTTGTAAGTTATATCGAATGGTAAGAGCTCAATGGCCCATTTTGCAATCCTGCCCGTCGCGTCGCGGTTGTTTATAATGTCGTTGAGGGGTACTTCGGAAGCCACTGTTATCGAACACTCTTGAAAGTAGTGTCGGAGCTTCCGGGATGCCATGAACACCGCATACGCTATCTTTTGGTAGTGCAGGTAACGGGACTTGCAGGGAGTTAAGACAGTGGATACGTAGTACACTGGTTTTTGAAGAGGGAATTTATGCCCTTCTGTCTCTCGTTCAACGACGAGTACCGCGCTTACAACTTGATGTGTTGCTGCGATATATAACAACATTGGTTCACCCAGGTTAGGCGCAGCCAGGACCGGATTTATTGCCAATATGGCTTTTATTTCTTCGAGTCCGGCAGTGGCAGCATCCATCCACTCGAAGTGTTCGGTGCGCCTAAGGAGGCGATAGAGGGGCAATGCCTTTTCTCCCAAACGGGAGATAAAGCGGCTTAGAGCCGCCATGCATCCAGTCAATTTTTGTATTTGTTTGAGGTCCTTTGGAATATCCAGCTGTGACAGAGCTCGGATCTTGGCTGGGTTCGCTTCAATTCCTCTACCGGATACAATGAAGCCCAGGAGCTTTCCGGCTAGTACGCCGAAAACGCATTTTTCCGGGTTCAGCTTGATGTCATATGCTCGGAGGTTGTCGAATGTGAGCCTCAAATCGTCTACTAGAGTTTCGACGTGTTTGGTTTTGACGACTACGTCGTCTACATATGCCTCTACTGTTTTGCTGATCTGGGTAGCCAGACATGTCTGAATCATGCGCTGATATGTTGCGCCGGCGTTTTTCAGTCCGAAGGGCATCGTGTTAAAGCAGAATGGTCCATATGGAGTAATGAATGCTGTTGCAGCTTGGTCTGCTTCCGCCATCTTGATTTGATGGTAGCCGGAATATGCGTCCAGGAAGCACAATGAATTGTGCCCTGCGGTAGCGTCGATTATCTGGTCGATGCGGGGGAGGGGGAAGGGATCCTTTGGGCAGGCCTTGTTGAGGTCTTTAAAATCGACACATAGGCGCCAGGATTTGTCCTTCTTTGGTTCCATTACCAGGTTTGCTAGCCAATCCGGATGTTTGATGTCTCTGATGAATCCGGCTTCCAATAGTTTGGCTAGCTCTTCTCCCATTGCCTGTCTTTTGGGTTCGGAAAATCGTCGAAGAGCCTGTTTGACTGGCTTGAATCCTTTTAGGATGTTTAGGCTGTGTTCTGCCAATCTGCGTGGGATTCCTGGCATGTCTAAAGGGTGCCAGGCAAAGATGTCCCAATTTTCCCGAAGGAATTCTCGCAGTGCGGCGTCTACATCAGGGTTCAACTGTGCCCCGATGGAGGCCGTCTTTCTTGGGTCCGTTGGATGGACCTGGAATTTTACTATTTCGTCCGCTGGTTTAAAGGAGGTGGACTTGGATATCTTATCGAGTATCACATCGTCTCTATTCACCGTAGAGCGCAGCGCGGTGAGTTCTTCTGCTGCTAAGGCTTCGGATAGTGCCTCCAGGGCTAATGCGGCTGTCTTGTTTTCGGCGCGGAGTGCTATGTCCGGATCACTAACGAGAGTGATTATTCCGCCGGGCCCGGGCATTTTAAGCTTCATGTACCCGTAATGGGGTATGGCTTGAAAAATTGTGAATGCCTCTCGTCCTAATATAGCGTGATATCCGCTGCTGAACGGGGCCACTTGGAACGTGACTTCTTCGGACCTGTAATTGTCCGGCGAGCCGAACACCACATCGAGTGTGATTTTTCCTGTGCAGCGCGCTTCCTAGCTAGGGATTATTCCTCTGAAGGTTGTGCTGCTTCGCTCAATGAGGCTCCAGTCTATTTCCATTTTTTGAAGAGTTTCCTCGTTAATGAGGTTTAGTCCACTGCCGCCGTCCATGAGTACCTTGGTAAGGCGAAAGCCGTCCACTATCGGACTGAGGACCAATGCGGCTGGTGCTCGGGCTGTTCGGAATTTAGGTTCGTCGCTGGCGTTGAAGGTGATGGCTGTGTCGCTCCATGGATTAGTTGTTGCTACTTGGTAGACTTCGGCGAGGCTGCGGATTGTTCGTTTCCGCATATTATTTGATGCGAAAGTCTCAAAGACTATTGATACCGTACTGGTATTGTTGGAGTGGTTTTACGGGGCTAGAAGCTCCTCGCCACTTTTGGCCACCTGCCGCAGTATCCAACATGCTTGAAGGCTATGTGTTGGGGTGGCGCCTTCTGTACTGTGAATTTTACAGGGTCTGCTAAGCCATCTCTCTAGTACGGTTCCGTGCCCTTTATGGGGTTTTTGCTTTTTGGTTTTTGTACCTGGTGCTTGAGTGTAATGCACCCTTTTGTTGCGGACTAGGGTTGTATCCGGGGCCGGATTGTCCCAAAACTTAGTTTCGGTTTTCCGGAAACTCTCCATCGCACAGTACTTTTGTACTATGGACGCCAGGTCGGCGAAGCGTGTAATTTCACGACGGCTGACGGCGTTCAAGATTCCCTCATCCGTGCAATTATTGCAGAAAATTGAAATTGCGTTTTCCTCTCGGCAGTCCTTTATCCTGTCCATGACCAGGAGGAATCTGGCCCAGTAATGATGTACTATTTCACCGGGCTCTTGCCGGATTAGAGATAGATCGCAGATGTCTGGGTGGGTGGGTGGAATTAAGTCCGGAACCCTACCCATCTCGAGGCTCAAGGGCCGAGAAGTTTCAAGATTTGGAAGCTTGGATTGCTGGATGTCGTCCAACGAGTCCGGTCCGATGCCTGACTTTAGGTTCAGTGCTTGATCGAAGTCCGTCCCTCCGCGGGAATCCGGCATGGAGGGTTCGGGAGCCCGGACATGGCTAGTTTTCAATACAGGAGAAGATTTGCCGCGTTGTTCCTCTACCACTACAACATGGTGGGTGACCTGGGGAGAGTTAATCTCTCTCAGATCGGTTTTAAGCCCAACCTGATTGTAGTCTGTAGCGACTCCCAGGGCGGCGATGCGATCCAAGAGCTCGTTTACGGACGAGAGCTCTATTGGATCCAGCCGCTCGGCGAATTCTGAGCTGACGTGAAGATTGCTTTTGACGACCTAAGAGGTCATTGTCGAAGCAGTGGCCGAACAAGCGGTCATGAGAAAACCACCTAGCTGGATAGTTTGGCCGGCGGCCAAGGCTCCTTTGGCGAAGATACCGTCCTTGAAGACGGGAAGAGGCATCCTTCCTATCGGTGATGGCACAGAGGAACTCTCAATGAAAGCACCAATGTCGGTGTCAAAACCAGCAGATCTCGGGTAGGGGGTCCCGAACTGTGCGTCTAGGCGGATGGTAATAGGAGACAAGGGACACGATGTTTTTACCCAGGTTCGGGCCCTCTCGATGGAGGTAAAACCCTACTCCTGCTTGATTGACATTGATGATATGGGTAGTACAAGAGTGGATCTACCATGAGATCAAGGAGGCTAAACCCTAGAAGCTAGCCTATGGTATGATTGTTGTAATGGTTGTTGTCCTACGGACTAAAACCCTCCGGTTTATATAGACACCAGAGAGGGCTAGGGTTACACAGAGTCGGTCACAATGGTACGAGATCTACATATCCGTATTGCCAAGCTTGCCTTCCACGCCAAGGAAAGTCCCATCCGGACACGGGACGAAGTCTTCAATCTTGTATCTTCATAGTCTTGGAGTCCGGCTGACGATGATAGTCCGGCTGTCCGGACACCCCCTAGTCCAGGACTCCCTCAGACACTATGTGACACAAAAGAGAAATTATAAATCATTCAGGAATCCGGATACTTACGATCTTGCCGGAGGCCTGGCCCTTGAGGGCCACTCTTCGTCGCCAACGTTGGCGTTGGCGGAGCTGTCCGGGGGAATAGTCCTTCCCCTCTTGGACCCTTCGGCCTCCCCTGTGGGGGAAGCTTGCCTCTTCCTCTCTCCTTTCTCTAGGAGAGAGTCCTCTTTCTCCTCCTCGTCTTCGGGGGAGGAGTCCGCCTCGGAGCCATCAGACGATGAGTCTGATATCACCTGGCGCTGGGAACTTCTTCGAGTTCCCGTGGCTTTATTCTTGGCCTTCTTCTCCGGCACCACATAGAGTGCCGGGACCAGCAGCCCCGTTAAACGGGCGTCTGCTGGGTCTTCGGGAAGGGGAGCCGGACAGTCCACCTGTCTGGACGTCCTCTACCAGTCCTGTCAAAGGCATTGGGAGTTTTAGATCCCATATAAAGTCAAACTATGAAAGCAAATAAATGTCCCATAGAGGATAACAAAGCTTACCTCGCCGACCGGGCGCTTGGTGCTGAATCCGCGGTCTTCCGTCGCGGATGTGGGGGCTTCTCCGCCCTTGAAAAGCACCCTCCAGGCGGCTTCGTACATCGTGTCGAAGAGACCGCTCAAGGCCTGGTGCTGTGCCGGATCAAACTCCCACAAATTAAAAGCCCGTTGTTGGCAAGGGAGAATCTGGCGGACGAGCATGACCTGGATCACATTGACAAGCCTAAGCTTCTTGTTCACCAAGGTCTGGAGACAGAACTGGAGTCCTGTCAGCTCCTCCGAACTACCCCATGGCAAGCCCTTCTCTTTCCAGGAGGTGAGCTGCATAGGGATACCAGATCTGAACTCGGGGGCCACCGCCCATTTAGGGTCGCGCGGCTCAGTGATGTAGAACCACCCCGATTGCCACCCCTTGACGGACTCCACGAAGGCCCCATCGAGCCAGATGACATTGGGCATCTTACCCAACATGGCGCTTCCGCACTCCGCTTGAGCGCCCTTTACCACCTTCGGCTTGACATTGAAGGTCTTGAGCCACAAGCCGAAGTGGGGCTGGATGCAGAGGAAGGCCTCGCACACGACGATAAACGCCGAGATGTTGAGGATGAAGTTTGGCGCCATGTCGTGGAAATCCAAGCCGTAATAGTACATGAGCCCCCGTACAAAGGGATGCAACGGGAAGCCCAGTCTGCGGAGGAAGTGGGGAAGGAATACGACCCTCTCATGGGGCCTGGAGGTGGGGATGAGCTGCCCCTTGTCGGGCAGCCGGTGCACGATGTCGCCGGAAAGGTATCCGGCGCTGCGCAGCTTTGTGATGTGCTCCTCCGTAACGGAGGAGGCTAACCATTTGCCTCCCGCTCCAGACATGGTCGGAGAAGGTTGAGACGAGATGCGCGGACTTGGGCGCTGGAGCTCGAGTGCGCGAAGATGGATAAGCAAGGAAGGAAGAAGGCGTAGGTAAAAAGGTGGATCCTTATCCCCTTATATATAGGCGGACGAAAACTATGCGTCCCCACCGGCCTGGTAAAACTCGCTTATCTCCCAAGCGCCACCATCAATGGCGCGGTTGGGTTACCCACGTCCGTATTGATGGGAATCCCGGAATAAGGGGAACACGATCTCTGCTTCGACAAGACGTGCCAAGGAAACCGCTTCGCTAAACGCGCTGTGGCGGTATAATAAAAACAATTCAAGAAAAGGCTTGGTAGTGGCTTGACGTCATGCCACGAAATACGTCAGCAAATTGATCTTGTGTACATATTATTCTCTCTACGGTGGAATGTGGAATTTATTTTGCAGAGCCGGAAACTATCCTGGTGTTCATAATCTTCTATGAATTATTCGAAGGAGGAACCCGCCTTGCAATGCCGAACATTATGCGCGCCGGACTCATCGTCATTGAAGCCTGGTTCAGGGGCTACTGAGGGAGTCCTGGACTAGGGGGTGTCCGGACAGCCGGACTATCATCATCAGCCGGACTCCAAGTCTATGAAGATACAAGATTGAAGACTTCGTCCCGTGTCCGGATGGGACTTTCCTTGGCGTGGAAGGCAAGCTTGGCAATACAGATATGTAGATCTCCTACCATTGTAACCGACTCTGTGTAACCCTAGCCCTCCCCGGTGTCTATATAAACCGGAGGGTTTTAGTCCGTAGGACGACAATGCTTACAACAATCATACCATAGGCTAGCTTCTAGGGTTTAGCCTCCTTGATCTCGTGGTAGATCCACTCTTGTACTACCCATATCATCAATATCAATCAAGCAGGAGTAGGGTTTTACCTCCATCGAGAGGGCCCGAACCTGGGTAAAAACATCGTGTCCCTTGTCTCCTGTTACCATCCGCCTAGACGCACAGTTCGGGACCCCCTACCCGAGATCCGCCGGTTTTGACACCGACAATCACCGAGAACTCCTGGTGCCCAGGGCTATACCATATCATGCTATTATGAATTGCCTGAGATGTTTATCCCTTTGTTGTTTGCACCCATTGATTGAGCAGTAGCCAATTATTAGGGTCATCTCTCACAGTAAATATCAAGTTAAAAGGTGCTCTTCCCGGTGTTGCAATCATCTATAACACGTAGCATTTCGGAGTGGGTCATGTCCACATGAGCACAAATGGGACACGAGGTGTAAGACGGGGATGGTCATACCATGCTTGCAGATAGCACTTGGTTGCCTTGAAGTTCTAGTAGAATCGTTCTGAGCTCGGAGCACAAAGCAACGAAAGATGAATAAGAGTCCTATGGAGATATGATCGGCAAAAGTTTGCCTACCGGTCAAAATTCTCGTCATCAGTGATGTCCACATCAATGGATGAAAGGCTTGGATCTTGAGACACTCACCATCAATTATGAGAGATATTGATTTGAGTGGGAGCACAATTATGTACTCCCTCCGTTATTATTAACTCCGCATATTAGAGTTACCGAAGTCAAACTTTGAAAAGTTTGACCAAGTTCACGGAAAATAATATAAATATTTACCATAACAAATTTATACGATGTGAAAGTACATTCAATAATAAATCTAATGGTATTAATTTGTTATTGTATATGTTAATATTTTTGTTTATAAAATTGGTCAAAGTTTACAAAGCTTGACTTTGACCAAAGCTAATATGTGAACTAAATAAAAACAAAGGGAGTATTAATTAAGTTTAATAACTAGTGCAAATTAATTATGAATAATGTCTATGTGTAGTTTGCATTATAGTGGTAGAATTATGGCTTATAGTTCCACCATTGTTGTTGAAATTGATTGACTGTTATTTATCTGGTTGAAACTCTATGTTTGGGAGGATTGTCCTCTAAAAGTGCCAAGAAGGATTTTGTCCTATTTCATGTTTACAATACTCTCTTGTTGATGCTATAGATGACGAGACCCACGTCCCTCGATCCAAAAGCTAGAATTACATTATAGTCTACTTGCTTCCAAGAAACACGAACTTCAAAATGTTTGGGATAGTTATGTGATATTCTTGAACGGAAAATTATTTTCAGAAACAAACAAAGGCTAAAGATATGCGATATCTAAAGAAGTGTTTTGTTTGCAAATTCTAGAGAAGTGTTCAACTATGTTTAAGACTGAAATGCGTATGATCCAGAAGAAAGCCAGCAATGTGTTGACGGTGAAAACTTGTAGAGAAAGAACAAAACGAAAGGATGTAATAAGGCTTACACGCCTAGAGAAATTCGGGGCTAATGCCACTCTTAAAGTTGTTGTTTCTTCTGAGAATAAGAGAAATATGTAAGTAAAACTATAAGAAGTATAAGGCAGAAAGAAAAGAAGACTGGAATGTCCAGCTCACGTATGAATGTCATGCAAGTTATGAGATGCAGAGGTGGTTGGTCAAGTACACTATAGTTCTTGGGAAAAATTGATCAATTTGTTGATCATTGATTCTTCGGTATTGTGGTTAAAAGGTTAATCACAAGGATATTGACTGATTGCAAATTATTGCAAATAATTGCAAGAAACTTTGAACGGACTAAATGACCAACAAATAATGAGGTTAAAACATTTTGATGTATTGTAAAAGGTTACAGTATTTATATTAGTGTATTTCCTATGTATTTATTATCATAATTCATTTTACAGTTTTTGTACACTCTAGCCCATTGCATAGAAGTTGCAAGGAGGTTCTTCATGACAGAACAATAGTTGTTCGATGTTATGAAGGAGGTTGTCCATGACAGAACAATAGTTGTTCGATGTTATGAACAAAAAGGCATACTCTTATTGTGAATAAGATGTATGTTATGAATATTAATAATAAAATTGAACATCCATAACACTGATGCTAAATGTCGCAAGACTAAAAGAATACCACATGTGTGTGGCACTGCATTTAGTCACATTAGAGAAACTAGCATGGAAAAATTTCATAGTGATGAATTTTCAAGTCATCTGATGAGAATCGTCTAACACTAGCAAGTTTTGTCCAGTTAGTGAAGTAAACTAAAATACCGTTCATGGGCCATAGAGAATTAGAAATAAATAATTGGCAATATGCATATCAATGTGTGTAGCCCAATAAGTATTGTTGCAAGCAGTGGATTTATCTATCTTCAAGGATGACTCAAGTAGATATTATTTACTAACTGAGACATAAATCTGGATCTTTTGAAGTGTTTCAAAAGGTTGTCAGAATGAATTAGAAATTATTGTAACAGGAAAATTATGTTTCTACAATTGGATTACAGAAAAGAATATTCGAGTTAAAAATTTAGCGAATGTCTGATGAGCTATAAAAGAATTGTATAGCTTACACCTCCTAGAAACACTATTGAGAGTAGATTTTTTTAAGTAGATGCAATCAAACTATGTACGACATAGTGAGATCAAAGATGACATTAATTATTTTGCCAATATACTTTCAAAGTGATGCTTTAGAGATTGTGGCTTTCACACTAAAAAAGGAGCGCCATCAAATTTATTGAAATAAGTGATACTTTGTAGGTTATCCCAAATAGTTGGGTATTCCTCTATCACTACGTCGAGGCAAAGTGTTTCCATAGAGTGAGGAAGTTTTGAAGAAAGTGTTTTCTACAAAAGAGTGAGTGGGAGGACGGTGCAACTCGACAAGATTGCAGAATCTTCATAATCAGCTCAAACAAAAGAAACACTGGAAGTAATTCTAGAATTTCTTACTGCGACTGATACAAAAGCCTCTACATGAGATATAGAGACTACGGTCGAACTTGCAACTGAACCATATAGGTTAGGAAAATTCGTGCAGACCATTGTGGTATGCAGACAAAATATTGTTGAGCAAACAATGAACCTATAATTCACAGAGAAGCATTGATGGGCCCTGACTCTAGCTATATGCCAACATAGTCCGAGATAGTACCCATTCACATAATTCAAGCTTAGAACTTGATGAACCCTTTGAAAGACTTAAAGTCTAAAGAATAGTAATGGATCTATAAACTGGCAAAGCTAAAAATGTTTTATAATACTTTACTTGTTTATGACAAGATTAAAGAATTAACTATGATGAGATTGTCTCATCATAGCAATACTTAAAGTCAGTTCGGGTTAAACTAGATGGATGTCAAAATGATTCCCATGAGCTGGAAATAGAACCAAGGTTATATGTTTGATACGATCCAAGGTAATTTTGTCGATCCATAGGATGCTAGTAAGTATGCAAACTTCAAGAGATCCTATAATGATCTGAAGCAAGCATAGTGGAGTTGAAATCTTCGTACTGATGAAATGGTCAAATAAATTGATTTCATCAAGTAAAGTCAAGATGCTTGTATGTACACGAAAGTAAGTGGGAGCATGATAATATTTTTAAACACTATATGTACATGACATATTGTTGATTAGAAGTTATGTAAATTTCTTGACACGGATTAAGACTTTATTGAAACTAGTTTTTCAGTAAAATACTTAGGCAATGAATAGTCTTGGTATTAGACATAATGATCTATGGAGATAATAGTGTCTAATCAGACTTAGTGAAAATACATATTGACAGAATATTAAAGCAGTTTAGTATGTAAAATGTCAAGAAGAGTTTCTTGTCAATGTCACATGGAAGGAGTCAGTATCCTGAAATAATGATGAGAAAAATATGATTTCAACCACACTTGTATTCCATGGTATGTAAACAACCAGATATTTCCAATACTCCAAGTTAGTTGTAAGTAAAAGTTACTAGTATGGTCAAATTGTTGATCATAGGACAACACTGAAAAATGTCATTAAGAATTAACGACATGTTTCCCACACACGGAGAAAATAAAGAGATTGTTGTAAGGAGTTACACCAATGAAGGCTCGTTCTAAGTAGTACATCGATAAAATCTTCATCTATGCTCCAAGTGATTTTTTGATTTCAAATTAAAAGTGGTTTATGGTGGCACAGTAAGTTGGAATTGGTCCAAAAATTACTGTGGTGAATTCTACAATAGAAGGCTAAGTATATTATTGCTTTAGAAGCAAAAATGAAGGGTGATGAATCGAAAGTTCATTCATGAGCTTGGTATGGTTTCTAGATGGTTGTATCATTGGAACACTATTCTTAATAGTGGTTCCATAACTCAGTCTAAGGAATCAAAGGTTCTACCAGTGATTCAATATACCAAGCCGGTTTCACACAAATTATGAATTCTTGTCAAAGCATGTTAGATGCATAGAAATGCAAATGATACACGCGGTTCTGAAGATGTCAAATTCAATAGGACGAAGTCTATACCACAAGCAAAGCATGGACTAACACCGGATTGCCCTTGGTGTTAAAGTTAAAAGTGCTAACAAGATTCTTAACTCTAGTGCAGGTGGGAGACTATTGGAAATATGTCCTAGAGGCAATAATATTATATTATTATATTTCCATATTCATAGTTAAGAGTTTCTATTTCATGCTATAACCGCTATGATCCTGGAATATGCGATTCAGTGGAAAACTCATATGCACGTGTGGAACGATAAACAGAATAAAATAGGTTCCCAGTCTTGCCTCTAAGACTGGCTCAAGTGTTGTTGGTGATCACATTTTCAGAATCTTAGGATATCATTAAGTGTAACGATAGTCCTAAAACAGTATTGAGATTATGACGTTAGAAGAACAATCATACTGAATCGAACCAATACTTGTCTGTTATACTATGTGATTATATCATCTGAAATCATCTATTATAACATGGAGTGTTAGCATGTGTTTAAGTTCCTCAAACCATGAGAGTGTCTTGGTAACTTCCTACCAGACGGTGGGTTTTGGGGTTGCTCAAACGTCATCTAGAACAAGGTGATCATAATGAAAACTTTCAGGCTCACCGGAAAGTTTGGCAAGTTACCGGACAACTTGAGAGTGGGATTTGCTCCTCCGACGATGGAGAGATATTCTTAGGGCCCTCTTGGTGTGATGGCATCCATCATCGTCTGTCCAACATAGGTGACTATGTCACGGGGATGCCGGAACACGTCAATGAGAAAGAAGAACAAAACCGGTAATGAGAGCAACGGTATAGTGAGCATGCTGATGACTCTGGAGGATGCCGATGCACACCGGGTTTTGTAAAGTATCGTGAAGCAAAGGGAACATCACATGATAACCAAAGGTTCACTCGAATATCATTCGTGTAATCATAGGGATCGATATGGATATCCACGGTTCCGCTATCGGTCATTGAACGAAGGGGTTTCGTTCATGTTTATGATTTACCAAACTTATAGGGTCACAAGCTTAAGGCAATCATGATCTGCTGAGTGTTAGTTATGCGGGAGTGATGAGAATATATTTGTGGAATTCTTTCATTAATATCTGGAATTGTTCCGAGAGGTTCCGGAAGCGTTTCGGGGTCACCGAAAGGGTTTTGGTGAATACCGGGTATTATCGATTAATTTTATATAGGTGGTAAATTATGTTGCAATATGCTATTAATTGTGTTGGACTATTTAGAACTACACATTGAATTTATTTATTTGATCCTGTCTAATTCTACCAACAGTGTCCACAGGATAGCACACACTACACACACTTACAACACAAAGTAGTCGCGCTTGACTGCTTGAAACGCTACAGCTCTCTTCCGCACTAGCAGTGTTCGAGGCAAAAGTTGCTACATAGATCTACAGTAGCATCGTCCGGGGCGAACTGCTAGTTGCCTGTTATCAGCGGCATCGTACTAGCAGCGCTCAATCTGGACGCTGCTAGTGGGCACCTTGAAACGCTACTAATGAGGGGGGGTATGTACTAGTGCTGATCCAAAGAAAAGGCGTAGAGGAGAAAGTTTCAACAAGGAGGACAAATTGTTGTGCAACGTGTGGTGGCCACTAGCATTGATCTGATCCATGGCACGAAGCAAAGAGGCGCAACCTTTTGGGCCAACATTCATTGTTGGTTCCGTGAGCATAAGAGTTTCGAGCCCTACCGCAATGAACTCATCCGTAAATATGGGATCAAGTCACTCAACCATCGATGATACGGCATCCAACAGGCAGTGAGCAAGTATTGCGCCCATTTCAAACAACTCATCGACTGGTGGCTAAGTGGTCCACTAATCATTGAGCAAGTAAGTTGTTCTTTGTGTTCATTTTGCCGGATATGCTTTATATCATTTGGCCAGATACACCCTGTGTCATTTGGCCGGCTATGCTGTATGCACATTGTTGACAATGTCTTCTTTTTTGTAGTCATCATGTGCGTGCAACTTGTTCTTGAAGGTGAAGAAGAAGAACTTCGTCCTCATGCATTGTTGGTTGAAGTTGAATGGACAACCCAAACGGCAAAATGGCATTGCCAATTCTATCAAGACAACAGGCATCGACATGAGGAAGAAGCAGGTGGTCCAACTGACCCAACAAAAGAGCCGCCTAAGAAGGTTAGAAGGGAGTTCCGTGGAAAGAAGTGGGAAGAGGAGAAGATAAAGCGAGAAGGGGCGGCGACCAAAGATGACAGAGTGGTTCGAGGACATCTTGACGAAGGAGACATGTGTCAAGTGCTCCAAAATGAATGAGCAAAAGAAGCCGGAGAAGTTTAACATCTTGATGGCAGTGGCCGATAAGAAGGCCAAGCTCGAAGAGAGGAGAGTTGAGATCACCGCTGCTTCGAAGGAGTCAAAAAATTTGATGTTCGTGCGTGCCTCCGTGTCAAGATGTTGAAGTGCTTGGCGATCAAGATGGAGGATGCCGAGAATATGGCGACCGGTGAGAAGGAGTCGGTGGCAGAGTGAGCGAGGAGGCTTAGACAGCCGGTCTGGCAGGGCAAAAATGCCGGGTTTGTGATCGGGCACATTTAAAAACTATTCCGCCTCTTTTTTGTGGTGATTGGCGCTATAAAATTTGCGCTGAAACTAAGCGGATATTTAAATGATGCATTGAATGGCCGACTTTCTTATAAGTAGAGGTGGAGGGACAAATAATATGTTCGTTTTAGTCGGCCTCTTTGTTGCTGCTCTGCTCCTTGGTCTGTAAAAGATTATTGGAGAGATTGATAACCATTTTTTAGAGACTTTGCCCACCAAAAAGGTTGCCTGAACTGGGCCTCGGTAGTGACGATCTTTAAATGATGCAGTTGAATGGCCGACTTTCTTATAAGTAGAGGTGGAGGGACAAATAATATGTTCGTTTTAGTCGGCCTCTTTGTTGCTGCTCTGCTCCTTGGTCTGTAAAAGATTATTGGAGAGATTGATAACCATTTTTTAGAGACTTTGCCCACCAAAAAGGTTGCCTGAACTGGGCCTCGGTAGTGACGATCTTTAAATGATGCAGTTGAATGGCCGACTTTCTTATAAGTAGAGGTGGAGGGACAAATAATATGTTCGTTTTAGTCAGCCTCTTTGTTGCTGCTCTGCTCCTTGGTCTGTAAAAGATTATTGGAGAGATTGATAACCATTTTTTAGAGACTTTGCCCACCAAAAAGGTTGCCTGAACTGGGCCTCGGTAGTGACGATCTTTAAATGATGCAGTTGAATGGCCGACTTTCTTATAAGTAGAGGTGGATGGACAAATAATATGTTCGTTTTAGTCGGCCTCTTTGTTGCTGCTCTGCTCCTTGGTCTGTAAAAAATTATTGGCGAGACTTCGTCCACCAAAAAGGTTGCCTGAACTGGGCCTCGGTAGTGACGATCTTTATACACTGATGAATATCGATATCCATAGCAAAAGGGAGATGCAATCAAGCTACATTTCTGATCGATCTTTCAGCTGAACATTTCTGAATGAGTGACAGTCAAACAGAACTTACATTGTCAGATATCGATATCAAGAGCAAAGCAAGATATATATGATCGAGATGCAATCAGGTAACTTTGTTATTTGAGCTTTGAAGTGATTATCGAAATCAACTTCTGTTACAAGCAACATCAGGAGGAAACACACTCCTGCCAATGTTATTTTGACTGTGTTACAAAAAAAAAATCAACGAATCAGCAGCAAACTAAAAAAAAACCCAAGTCGAGCGGTAGTAATGTCGATCGATTCCTCCCTATTTCAATTTTTAACTTAAAAATAAAACCGCGATGCAGAAACTCCCAGGAGAACAAGCTCATCTCCTTCGCAGCGTCGCCACCTCCTCCTCTTCGGTTGTGTGAGCGGCCACAGCCAGCAGCAGAAAAGAAAACCAAAACCAAGCCTCGCCGTCGGTCATCAGAGAGCGTTGAGCGTCTGCGTGATGTCCTGGAAGATCCTCAGCCTCTTCCCCACCTTCTCCTTCACCGCCGCCGGGCTGGTGTCGCAGCAGCTCGCCGGAGCTAGAGGCGCCTTTGCTGACGGCTTGCAGTTCTCGTCGTCGGCGAGGACCGGGGCCAGGACCGACGCCACCAGGGCCTCGTCGGAGCGGCCACAGCCAGCAGCAGAAAAGAAAACCAAAACCAAGCCTCGCCGTCGGTCATCAGAGAGCGTTGAGCGTCTGGGTGATGTCCTGGAAGATCCTCAGCCTCTTCCCCACCTTCTCCTTCACCGCCGCCGGGCTGGTGTCGCAGCAGCTCGCCGGAGCTAGAGGCGCCTTTGCTGACGGCTTGCAGTTCTCGTCGTCGGCGAGGACCGGGGCCAGGACCGACGCCACCAGGGCCTCGTCGAACGCGCCGTGGTCCGGCAGCTCCGGCCACCTCTCCTCGGCGGTGAGCGACTTCCTCCGGCCGTTGTTGTTGCTGTCGTCCTGGTTCTTGTCGGCTCCCTTGTTGCTGCTCTGCTCCTCCTTGGTCTTCTCCCCAGCTGCCGCGGCGGCGGCTGCCTTGTCCATGGCGGTGCCGGACCGCGTCCTCTTCAGGTTACCCATAGGATCGTGATGCACCTGAGACGGCGGCTTCTGCTGCTGCAGCTGGTGTTGTTGCCGCGGCGCGTTCTGCAGTGGCTTGGCTGCCAGCGGCGGCATGCGGTGCGAGTAGAATGGCTGCGCGTCGATGTTGAGGTTGGCTTGCTGCTGCTGCTGCTGCTGTTGCTGCTGCTGCAGCGCGGCCATCTTCTTGCCCGCGGCTGCGGGCCCGGCGTTGTTCTCGTCGGCGAAGCCGTCGCGCGGCTGCTGCGGGGCCGGCGGGGGCAGCAGGTGGTCGATGCACGGCTGCGGCTGCCAGATGCTGGAGGAGGAGCCGAGCATGAGCGCGTCGAAGAGCCACTTCTTGTCGACGAGGTTGTCGGCGATGGCGCCGGCCCAGCCGGGGCGGCCGACGAGCTTGACCTCGAGGTCGCGGAGCATCTCCTGCGCGCGCTCGTAGGCCTTGAGGTGGGAGTCTGCGCCGCGGAGGCCGTCGACGCCGGCGGGGCGCACCTGCTTGAGCACGTCCTTGGCCTCCAGCACCCGGCCCTGCTTCATGAGGCAGATCCCCAGGTTGCACATCTTGTTGTTGTCCGGGCCGATGACCAGCGCCCGCCGGTACGCCCCCTCCGCCTCCGTGTAGTTCTCCTTCTGCATCAGCGCCCACCCCAGGTTGCCCTGCGCCAGCACAATCCAAATCCAATCGAGTCAAGTTATTATTACGCCATTGATTCTTACCATATCGGGCCGGCGGCTCGATCTCGATCCGAACTGGATTTGAAATTTTGAATGGAAGGAGAGAGAGACTTACGAGGAGCCTGGTGGCCTCCTGCTCGAGGGTGACCTGGAACTTGCGGCCCTGGGAGCGGGCCGTCTTGGTGCGCTTGCCGTTGAAGGCGTGGCCCTGGTGGATGAGCTGCAGCTTGTGCTTGAGCAGCGAGATCTGGTCGTCCAGCCGCCCGCACCTCTGTCGAATCGAATTAAAAAATTGAGTTGCCATCCCAACGGATCTACTGTACTAACGGATTTGAAATTTGAACTTTGAAAAGGAAAAGCGTGCGTACCTTGTAGAGGTCGAGGAGGATGTTGTCGAGCGACTCCTGCGCCTGGTCGGAGCAGCGGACGCGGAGCGACTTGATGGCCTCGATGGCCTCCTCGGCGCGGTTCTGCTGCTTCATCACGATGGCCATGTCCTTGAGCGCGCTGTCCACGCGGTCGCCGGCGTTGATGGCGCCCCAGAACAGCGCAATCGCCTTCTCCGGGTCCTTGTCCACAAGCTGCCATCCATCCATTACAACCACCGTCAGCACCGACCATCAGCAAATTCAAATCGCAGTCAGGAAAAAAAAAAAGCTCATGTACAAGGACGCACCTGGACGCGCTTGGCGCGGACGTAGGGCGTGTCGCCGACGGGGACCTTGTGGGCGACGTGGAAGGAGTCGGAGTGCGTGCGCAGCATGGACACCGCCGCCGGCTTGACGGGGGAGCAGGGCGCGGACTTGGTCGGCCGGAGCACCCCGCCCACGCCACCAACGCCGCCGCCGGCGAGCCACTGGTCGAGCTGGTGGTGCTGGTGCATCATGGCGGCGCCCTGGATCGGATTAGATCAGATCTCCCCCGCGAGGACGGATTTGAATCGGAACGCGAGGGCGGAGGGAGGCGGCGCAGGGGAGGGGAGGAAGCGGACGAACGCTTTGGGGGAGGGGAGGGAGGGTGGCATTGGATTCCATTACCAACGATTTATATACGAATCGTCCGACCGTTGGAGGATTAGGCTAGCCGTTCGGGGAACTAGCCGTTGGGGTCCTCGCCCTCTCGGCCGGGCCGGATGGGCCGTGATTACGAATGGCTTATCTTAACCAACATCGGCACAGCCCGGCAGGGCCCAGCTGGCAGGCCGCGGTTGCTTCTCCTTCGCGTCTCGCTCGAACTCGAATCTGACCGCCTCGCCTCGCCTCGCCTCGTTCATCTTTTTATAAAAAAAGACCGCCTCGCCTCGTCGGAGCCGGTCGCCGCCTCGGCCTCCGCCGCGAGCTGCCTCGGTTTCGCGTGCCGTACTCCCCGTCCGCCGCCGTTTCCGTGCGGAGGCTGCGGGATGTGCATTATGCCATGGTGGGGCGCCGTTTTGGCCTCGTGCGGTTGGCCGCGGCCGTTTGTCGCTGACCCCTGAGGTGTTCGACCGAATGCCGAAGCGCAGCAAGGCTATGCGATCGCCTTTTACGCATTGCCAAGCTGTGATGCCATGGCAATGGATGTTTGAGTTGGGTGTTCTTTTCCGCTGAAAGTGACCATGGTGCATGCTTGTGCAACTCTGGAGCGGTGAGTTGGTTATACGCACACAACCGCGAGGAGGGCTGAGCTGATGTCGGGATGAGCACGAGTGTCAGGCGTACTGAATCTTCAGTTATGTTGGTTGCAGGGTGTCTCCGAATCGGAATAACGCGTGCGGATTCGGATCCGGATTGACTGACCGGCTAAAAGCGCGTGAGCGTGAGAAGGCATATTAACTTTGCACCATGTAAGTGGTACAAACTTTTATTACGATCACCTGTGCCGTTCCGTTAGCCTCTGGTAATGTAAATCTTGATCTGCTCAGCAATAATTGTGTCTGTCGTATACGTTCAGTGTCAAGTGTGCTGAATCTTCAGTTATGTGGATTGTAGGCCATTTCCGTAACAAAATAATGCTTGCGAAACCAGATCGGGGTTGAGTGGCGCAAACCGAGTGAGCCAGAAAAGGCATTTTAATGGCAGCCTGTAAGTGGTAGAAACTTTAATTATGCTCATCTGTGCTATTCCGTTAGACTCTGGTAACCTAAATCTTGATCTGCTCTGCAATTTTGGTGTATGTCGTATACGATGAGTATCAAGTGTGTTGAATGTTCAGTTATGCTGATTGCAGGGAATATTGGTGTCAGAATAACACGTGCGAAGCTGGATTGGGGATGAGCGGAGCAAATTGCGTGAGCCGGAAAAGGCATTCAACCCTGTAAGTGCTACAAACATTAATTATGCTCATCTGTGCCGTTCCATTAGACTCTGATAACGTAACTCCTGATCTGCTCGGCAATAACGGTCTTGTGTCGTATACGTCAAAATGTGGTTTTACACCATTTTGTTTATCTCCTCAGTGCTTTAATACGAACTTATTGCATCTGATTGGATGGGTTAGCATATAATGGCTCTTTCGTCGCCATGTATAAGACTAAAACTCGACCAACAGGAACTAGAAATCTTCACGAGTGTTAGGCGTACTGAAATCTTTGGCTATTCTTGTTGCATGGCGTTTCTGTATTGGAATAACACGTGCGAAGCCAGATTGTGGATGACTAGCGCAAAGCTCGTGAGACGGAAAAGGCATTAACTTTGCAGCATGCAAGTGGTACAAACTTTAATTATGCTCGACTGTGCTGTTCCGTTAGACTCTGGTAATGTAACACTTTATCTGCTCTGCAATAATGGTGTTGTGTCATATACGATGAAGTGTGGTTTTACACTGTTTTGTTTTCTTCATTTGTTCGTTATGAATTTGTTGCATCCGGTCCGATGGTTTAGCATATAGGATTCACATCAGGCTCTTTTGTCATCATGTATAAGGAAAGAAAACTCGACTGACGGGAACTGGAAATCTTCATGAGTGTTAGGCGTACTGAATTCTGCGGTAATGCTTATTGCAGGGCATTTCCGAAGCCGAATTGGGGATAAGTGGCACAAACCACGTGAGCCGGAAAAGGCATTAACTTTGCAGCTTGTAAGTGATACAAACTTTAATTATGCTCATTTATGCCATTATGTTAGACTCTGGTAACGTAACTCCCGATCTGCTCTGCAATAATGCTCTCGTGTCGTATACGGTGGAGTGTGGTTTTGCACGTTTTTGTTTATCCTCATTGGATGAATACGACCTTATTACATCTGATCTGATGGGTTAGCATATAACCGATCATCAGGCTTTTGTCGCCATGTATAAGACTAAAACTCGACCAACGGGAACTAGAAATCTCCCTGAATGTTAGGCATACTGAAATCTTTGGTTATGCTTATTGCAGGGCGTTTCCGTATCAGAATATCACGTGTGAAGCCAGATTGGGGATGACTGGCGAAAAGCTCGTGAGCTGGAAAAGGCATTAAATTTTGCAACATGTAAGTGATACAAACTTTAATTATCCTCGACTGCGCCGTTCCGTTAGACTCTGGTAATGTAACTCTTTATCTGCTCTGCCTCTGCAATAATGTTGTCATTTCATATGCGATGGTGTGGTTTTACACAGTTTTGTTTTCTTCCTCATTGGTTGAGTATGAATTTGTTGCATCTGGCCTGATGGCTTAGCATATAAGGATTTCCAAATGAAAAACTCAACCGAGAGCAACACCTGGTGGGCTGGGAAAGCACTCGTGCCTCTAACTTACTGAGTGGCACTCATTTGTCGTAGCCATGTATAAGAATGTCACTGTTCTATGAAACTCGTTTTCATGATACAGTTGTAGCTCTAGAGTCATCTATGTGCACCAAAATCTCTGAGCAAGTTGCATGTATTGTGGTTGTGTTGGATTTGTATGCCTGACATGACTGATGTGATGTAGACATGTTGACAACCCTGATACAGTGCTAAATAGCCTATGAAGTTAATGATTTAATGCACATTAAAGTTAGGTTCAGCATGGGTATGTATTTATTGTTTTTGCAGGGTGGCGCTTGCTGGTATTCTGTACCATAGCGATGGCTTAACTCCGCCTTTGACCCGTCGTATGGAGAGTATGGATGTCACAGAAAAGGAGCAATGTTTTCGTATTCTGTTCCATTATCATCCTTATATAGTTATTGATATTTCATATTGTTTTTCTCTTAAAACTTTCCCCTGGATCACTAGGTTATATACAGATGTTGTTAAAAAGATACAAAAGCGAAAAACTTAGTATCACTCTCATCATCACTTTGATAAAATTATCAGAAAGATGCCTTCAGTGACATCTGACATTTGCAAGGCCTTAAATATGCAATTTGGTACATTTTAGTTGCAATTACAACCCTGTGAATATTGATACTACCTTTAATTTATGTTCCATGGATCTTTTGCTCAGGACTCGAGACATTTTGGACACGTTTCTAAGGGTTTTTTATTGAAAGGTTTAAAAGCATTGCATTTGTTCTTTTTGTCTGTTAGGTCTTACGAGAAATTGTGCTTTCTCTAAATTTATTATATTTGTTCAAAGTAACAAACCACCTATCTCTTAATAGTATGGTCAGGCAAGAACAATGATAGACCGTCTCTCAATTGAATTGAGATGATAAGTGTTTGGAGGAGCTGGATGCACAGAAATGAAGGCAGTAGTCAAACTGGATAAGGATTATGCGAACCAAATTATGTCCATGCCACTGTAAAGTTCCTGAACTTTTGGTCTCAAATCATTGCGTGATTATTATTTCCGGTATTTTTCTTATGGGTATCTCCGGGGGCCCTCCATTATTCAACAACGAATCATACCATGCAGCTGAAATAAATACTATGTATTTTATTTATTGTAAGTAGATTAGAAGGTCCACCTATAATCAACTCATAATGAGTTGGTCTAGCAGTAGTTAATAAAGGACAATTGACTAACAGGCAAGGGTGGCATATGTGTATTATTTGTATTAGCTTGCAGATGTATCAACCTGACCAAACATTTGGATGTAGCTAAATCTGTAGATCTGGGGTATTAGTTTAATGTTGTTTCAGACTTTTAGTTTCAATTGGTTATACTACTCTGTTTAAATCTAAGTTGTAATTGTAAATCTTGACCTTTTGATGCAACTTACCATTCAATGTCACATACCATTAGCCAGTGGTATACAGTAATTTGACATGATACACTGCTTGCACATCGTTATTTGACACTATTTCTCCACGAACTCAAATCGAGTCCATGGAGTTTTGATGGCTTCTTTCTCTGCAGAAAGCCACAATCAGTGGAAGCTGCAGGGATATTTGATGCCAACTTTCATGATAGAAGCACTGACAAAAAGGAACTCAGAAACCACTGTAAGCATGAATAATTTCTAACCTGTAGTCTAATACTCTTATGTCGATTTATACATGAAGCGCTTTTAAGAGTGGAAAATTGATATGGTTAGTGCTCTAGAGCAACAAGCACTAGGCATGTTGAGTTCTTGTAAATATGGGTTACTGTCGAAGTATGTGGACTGCCCACCTTTGCTAAAAAGATGAACTTTCGAGTAAACTAACTGTTTCATGGGAAAACATGCTGTCGAGGGTCACGGTAAACCTCATGGTTTCTTTCACAAGTCCAAAGATGTGACGCATGATGATCAGGATCTCTTTATGCCTTCATTCAAATGACAAAAGCATTGTGTCTGCTGACTTTTGTTTGACCTGTCATTTGGCGCTATGAACATTGGTCTAGGACAGTGGGAGTAGATAGTATTTTTTTTCTACCCCTGATATTTTAGTTGTTTGAAGACAGTCAAAGTCTCTGGTAGTGGAGGACTAGTGTTGGAAGGTTTTCTTGTCTGTTCAACGAACAATCATCCGCGTGAAGGCTGAAACATCATGTGTTGCGGCCAGAAGAGCACATATTCAATGATTCTGTGGCCAAATGGAAAAGTAGTCACTTGCTTCGCCAAATTCCTGACTGACCAACCCAATTCTTGCATTTGCAGTATTACACTACTTGCCTGCTTGGTAAAACCAGAGTTCACTAGCGAAAGGGCGAAAGGAAACTGCTAGCCTGCTAGTAGCTAATGAATTTGGGTTGAAGTCGTGGAGACCAACACCACACCTAACCCAATAATAGCCGATTGGATGGAAGAATGGAAGGACTGGTAGGTAGGAGGAGGATGCCATGGGGAGTTTGGAGCTTTATGCAGGCATATAAGGGGCATGTAGGTAGGAGGAAACAAAGAGGGAGTTGGGGGAGAGGAGTCATGGATAAGTGCTGTTAGTGCTCGCGCCATGTGGTGTGGGGGCTGCCTAAATGGCCTTGGCCATGCCTCCCTGGAAGAGATAACAGCAAAAGAGCGGCCTAGACCTACCTCTCTCCTTACCTTCTTCTTTCCCTCCCCCCTAACCTATATCTGTCCAGCTTGCAGAATGGAGGATTCTTCCACCGCAAGTGCGTGGCTAAGAAGTGGAAGGTAGAGCTACTGCACATAACCAGACACCACTCCTCAACCAGACAACTAAGAACTATTTCCCTACCTTCCTCTTGCCGGCCTTCATGCTTTCTAGAACTAATGCCTACAATTTAACAACTAAAGGGCCATGGTTTATGGGTTTTGTTTAGGGAACAGGGATTGCACTCTTTTTGCCAGTCAGGGTCTGATTATGGTACAACAGAGATGGTTTAGTTGATTAATTTGATGCACCAAAACAATAGCTATTTGAGTGTATCATATCTGTGTGTAACAAAATGGTAGGACGCCGAACTTGATTTATGGCCAACTAACTTATTTCTACTTAGAAACCTTAATGAGGACTAGTCATTGATAGCTATGCAATAAAGCAGTTTGGTGTCTGATAATCTGACTTTCTGGTTTGCATTGCATGGTAGGCAAATTGGTACATGCACCGGTACTGCTCTGTTGAGATGCAGCTAATTTCAGAAGAATCCTATTATTATAGATTTAGCTTCAGCCTTGTGCTGAAAAGTGATACAAACCATCCCCTAACATGTCGGCTTGAAAATAATAGAAATTTGGAGTTAGATCTGGAGGTGTAATCACCCAATTCTTGCAACAAAGGAATTATGGGGGCAATATAGGAAGCATGGACATTTCAAGTAGAGGACCATTGTGGAGTGTGAAGTCCCAATCATTCTGGCCCCAACTGAAGCAAATGGTTTGGGATATTTCCCTCTCCTTGCACCCAACCAACGATGGTGCATAGTTTGGTAACCATCCCAAAAGAATATATTAGGTAGGCAAATATTATGTAAGCGCATCTGGATTTCAGCATGGACTTGTAAGTTGCTCCTAACATGGAACAGTTAATGGTCCACCTCAGCAAGTCATAGTTTCATCTGCATCCTCAGAATGCTATGCCCACAGCCTTCATTACCGTGGAGGATGAATCCTAATCTGTAGAAGATTCAGCACATTCATATTAATCTACGTTCTCCATGAGCAAACGGCAAAGCACATGTTGCGGAAGTGGAACAAGTCCTGATCATAATTGATGGTGTCCTTATTAAGCATCACTGATAACGTTATCTTTTGCCATGTGGATTAGTGTATACTCTATTGCCATGTGGATTAGCATATATAAATACGATATCCAGGAGATCTGGCTTGCTACAGAAAGAAATAGGAAGCAGTTGCAGGACTAGCAAGTTTGGTGAATCTTTTTAAGTTAGGGTTGACCAAGCAGCTCAACTAACCAATACTAGAGTACAAAACAGAAATGTTGTATATGAAAGTAGTTTCATGGGACTATCGGCAAATGGCAAAAGCTATGATTGTGCAAGCAGACCATACTAGTAGGCAAAAACAAAGAAAAAAGACGGTGGGTGGGCAAAAGAAAATCCGTTTGAGCAGCGTCGGATACCTGTTCCGCCTCATCCTGTTTTATTATTGAAGAATAGACAAGGAAAAGGGGTGTATGATGAGGGGGGCTCCCTTTTGTTAATACCTCATCCAGTTTGCATTATGCACATTGGCTTGTTAATTCAAGAAATGGTAAGATGATTGGGGCTCGTGAGATCAGGGTTGTTTTTTTTAAAGTATACATGAATGATCCGTTTACAACTAATACTCTGTCCTAGTATACAATACAGATCATCTTCATGTCGACATGATTGTGTTGGAGAATCAAAACAGCCCCCCATAGTCCATAGACGACATCATGTAGGACAGTGGCGAAGCCACATGTAAGCTGGGTAGTCAAATGACTACCCAGATTTTTGATAAAATCAATGTATACATGTATACATCTTGCAAAAAATAAATAGAAATTTATATATTTGACTACACAACTTCAAATTGACTACACAACATTGAACTTCTGGTGCCGCCACTGATGTAGGACACACGAATTGCACTGCCCCTGGGTCACAACTCACAACTCACAGGAGGTCCTAGAAAATGGCTCGGGGAATAGTCTCCAACGTGGCACATATTCTTCATCTAAATAAAATTCTTGGCAGACAAATCATCATTGAGTTTGTGTCTTACAAAAAGATTGGGATTCTGTATGCGATCTCGGCGATCGTCGATGCGGATAATTTACTTGTAGATTGAACGGGTTCAACACCCTGGCCCTGAGTTTTGTGTGTGTTCCACGAGGAGTTTTTAGGCAGGGAGGACAGCATCAAGGGAAAGAGAGTGGGAGGGGAGATGGATGAACCTAATCCCCCGCAAAGAAATTAGGAAGAGGGACGCGTCACGGGTGGATGCGGTTTGTTAGCTGTTAAAACCGAACGAACGAACGCGCCAAGAGGGTAGGCAGGGGGAGCTGGAGCTTACCTCACTTTACACCAACCTGTGAGGCTTGTGAATCGGGCAAGTAGGCAGGCAGGCAAATGGAGCTGAGCTGAGCCTTGTGTGTCCTGTGCCCTGTGGCTGGCTGTGTCATTGTTGCCTTTCTATCCTCCTCTTTTTGTGCGTGTAATAAACTGGTAAACAAACCGGTGGGGTGATGAGTTGAGGTGAGGTGAGGTGAGGTCATGACCTGGGGGAGAGGGAGGGGGAGGCCTACCAGTGCTACCAGTACCAGCCTAACCTTTTTCCCACCAACTCAGCCTCTAGAAGACCTTCTTCCCCGATCCAGTCAAGTGCAGTGCCGCCTATAAAGATCCAGCCTCCGACTCACCCACCCCTCCCCGTAGCACTAGCCCCCAACAACAACAATAGCAGCACCAACTTCCACTCCTGCAAACCCAACCCAACCCAACCCACCACCGAGCACGAGAAAAGGAGAAGGAAGGAAGGTGTGTCATCGGCGGCGGCAGACCGTCTAAAGAGACAGCGAGATGGGGAGGTCGCCGTGCTGCGAGAAGGCGCACACCAACAAGGGCGCCTGGACCAAGGAGGAGGACGACCGGCTCACCGCCTACATCAAGGCCCACGGCGAGGGCTGCTGGCGCTCCCTGCCCAAGGCCGCAGGGCTGCTCCGCTGCGGCAAGAGCTGCCGCCTCCGCTGGATCAACTACCTCCGCCCCGACCTCAAGCGCGGCAACTTCAGCGACGAGGAGGACGAGCTCATCATCAAGCTCCACAGCCTCCTGGGCAACAAGTACGTCCATCGTCTAATCCATAGCCAGCATATATAGCTCCAATGAATGAACGATCCTCTGTTCTGTTCTACATGCATGGCCTTGTAAAAGCATAGCTCTGACAGTATTGTTTCTGTTTGACGAACGCAGATGGTCCCTGATAGCCGGGAGACTGCCGGGGAGGACGGACAACGAGATCAAGAACTACTGGAACACGCACATCAGGAGGAAGCTCACGAGCCGGGGGATCGACCCGGTGACCCACCGGGCGATCAACAGCGACCACGCCGCTTCCAACATCAACATATCGTTTGAGGCGGCGCAGAGGGACGACAAGGGCGCCGTGTTCCGGCGAGACGCCGAGCCCACCAAGGTAGCGTCAGCGGGGATCACCCACGTCGACCACCATCACCGTAGCAACCCCCACCACCAGATGGAGTGGGGCCAGGGGAAGCCGCTCAAGTGCCCGGACCTGAACCTGGACCTCTGCATCAGCCCCCCGTCCCACGAGGACCCCATGGTGGACACCAAGCCCGTGGTGAAGAGGGAGGCCGTCGTGGGCCTCTGCTTCAGCTGCAGCATGGGGCTCCCCAGGAGCGCGGACTGCAAGTGCAGCAGCTTCATGGGGCTCCGGACCGCCATGCTCGACTTCAGAAGCATCGAGATGAAATGAGCAGAGCAGAGCACCCCCTCCCCCTCTCTCCTGTGACTCTTGGATATTGGTTTAGCCTGTAGGTGATGAAAAATTACAGCGAGTGAAAGAGAGACAAGAAGAAGGGTGAGGATGATCTTGTGGTTCGCCAAGATCGTCTCCCTCTTCTCCTCCCCCCGCTGCTCTCTTGGTTGCTCCGTTTTGTTTGTCCCGTTGTAAAAAAAAATTACCGTTTGACTGATCATGAGCAATAATACTCTGGTGCTGGCTGGCTCACTGTATAAATTACAGCAGTGATGCTTAGAAAGTGTAATAATAATATGAAGGTGAGAATTCTTTTGGCAGGAGAGGAGAGGAGTGTGTCGAGATGGCCAGATTCAGTGTGCCCCGTGTGGGCGTTGATCTCGAGACCGGGGTACTGGACCGGCCAGAAGCAGACCCTGAGCGCGTGGGCGCATGTGAGCGTTGCCTAATCCTGCATCCACGGCAAAGGCAGCGGCTCGTGACACGCTTTGCGACCTGCTTTCTTTTCGACGCCCTTTGGGGTGGCTACATACATACATAACCTTTTTTTTTTCTTGCGAAAACGCATAGCCTATTTTAGTCCATGTGAATATTTTTCGAAAGTAATTTTACATCCGTTGTTAAATAAACATACAGATGATGACGTCCTTCTCTAACCTTGGCTCGTGATTGATTTAAGAAACAAAAGTAGTTTGCTCCACGCGCGCATATCCACACGCAAGTGGTTAAAGTTAAGACCGTACGTGTGTGTATCTGAAACCCCGCAAGGAAAAAAAAAGGGTCTGCTTATTCAGGGAGAAGGTGGTGATGGTATTAGTATAGGAGAATCATCGTTACTGCCGTTAATGGACGAGCGGCTAACCACGGCGAGAAAGAAGGAAGGTGCCACTAGGACAGGAAGGTGACAAGGGGACATGGGAAGCATTTTAATATTGGGCTTGCGAGTTAGGTAAGCCCACCTCCACCTCTTCTATCTAATCTACTACTCCCTTTGTAAACTAATATAAGAGCGTTTAGATCACTAGTTTGGTATTCTAAATATTTTTATATTAGTTTACGGAGGGAGTACTAAAGAGTAGTAATAATAACATACATTTTCTATTTTTCTATTGGGCATCGGGCAACCAACAACTCACTCGCCGAGTCCAGTCAGCAGCACCGCCTCATCGTCATCCGCAGTCGGGTCGGGTCGAGTCGAGTCTCCTGGCGAGGCGATGGGCCGGGGCCGCACCAGATAGAAAGAAAGGCAGCGGGTTTTGGACGGATTCTGGCCGCGTGGGTGGGCGGGCAACTTGCGCCGCCGTGCTCCTCCGTTGCGCTACGCTGCGTGCGGCGTGATGAATGAACGAACGGCGGCGTTGGTGAATGAAGCGAAGCCGTATGTATGGCGGCGGCCAACGGTTTATGCTGTTCCCGGTGATAAGAAGGATCGCGGCGGGCTGTATAGGTCTATATCGTGCGCCGCCGCTATAGGCTGTAGCTCTTTTTTTTTTCTTTTTTCTTTTTTGCGAGGGTGCTATAGGCTGTAGTCTGTGCTCGTGCTCTTTACAAATAAATATCGCACGTCGTTTTTGTTCTAGGCAATGCGCTGCGTCGTCACGTCCGTCCGTCCGTCCATGGTAAACCGTGCGTTCTGTGGTGGGGTGGCATGGGGTGTAGTGTAGTTTTCAGCTGTAGAAGAGGGTCAGGAATGGCAGGTGGTTTCTATACCACAGTAACCAAAATAGTCGTGCTGTCGACTAAAGACAAAAACTCTGCCTCGCGAGTCATCCAACGCGACTGGTAATAATAATTGGGTATGTCTAGGACACATCTAGATGTGATATAGTTATGTCACATCTAAGCTGATGTCCATTCTGTTTGTTTTTTTAGAAAAGGGGAAAAACCCCGGCCTCTGCATCAGAACGATGCATACGGCCACCTTTATTAAAAAGCAAATAAGTTCAACAAAGGTCATGAAAAAGGCCTCTGTTTGTGATCTAATTTTTTTGTCCTATTTTTTTGTTTCTTGTTGATGAATTTTATATTTGTGAGAGCTTAGATGTGACATCATTAAAAAACATCTAGATATGAATTAGACAAACTGATAATAATTCGGTTTGGCGAACCCTCAAACAACTACAGTATTTCTCAAAAGTTCTTCCATCGACCTGGAGACATTGATTCGGTCTCATGAAACACTTTGGTATGCGGTTAGAACAAGTTCCAAGGCGATCTGTTGTTAGCTCTCAAGGTGCGACACACTAAGACTAGCCACAATGATGAGTAACACTAGTAACATACACATATTTCTAAACTATACTACTACCTCCACAGTGGGTAGTAACATAAGTGTGGTAACATGTAAAGCTTCATTTATTAGGTTATAGACTCATATTGCATTGAGACATGTGATCTTACAGTAACTAGCTAAGTTACTATAACTACCTCTCTCATCATTAACTCACTGCCACATAAGCAAATTTACTGAGTTGGACTCGATGTTACTGCTGAAGTTACTTCCACTGTGGCTAGTCTAAAATCTGGTAGCATGTTGCGCAGACTTGTGTGGTTGTATAGAGGTTGCGTCGGTTAATTCGAATCGGAGAAAGTATTTTAGATTGATGGCAAATCATCAACACGTGTACGTGTACTTCCTTGTCGTCATGCGTACGTACTCATTTTATAAAGCCTAAACCGTAGAACAATTGTTTTGTACTCAGTTCATTCACCTAGTGGGGGAATGAGAAACCGCGGACTTTAATCCGCCGACTGCCGAGAATATATCACGGTATTATAACAAACTACTAGTACTACTTAACACTAATGTTTCATTCTTGGAAACATTTGGATTCGGTTAACTTTAACAGCGATGTTCCTCGCAACAAGAAAATATACTACTCCCTCCGTCTAGGTGTGTAAGTCATCTTACAAAAACCAAATAATCCAAAAACACTTAGGCACGTGCATTATTTCTACTTCGTTTCTTGTTTCTTGACATATCAACCAATAAAAGATGAGGGGTGTGCATGCTTTTAATGACTTGAGACTACTAAACACGACATGCAGTGGTTAGTTCATTGCATGCAATGCTATTAACTAGCAAATAAACATTAAGGTCTCTCGTTTTTCCCTCTTCCTTGATCACGGTGCACAACCTAAGATGACTTAGGCTGGTCACAGTGGGGAGGAACTTAGGAGTAACATCACACACTCCAATACAACTTTGCTTATGTGGCACGTATTTAATGAAGAGAGAGAGGTGTTTGTGGTAACTAGCTAAGTTACCGGAACATCACACACTCCAAGAAACAATGAGTCTATAACCTAATAAATACATCGTTGCATGACACTACATAGATGTTCCTACCCACTATGAAGGTAGTAACATAGTCTAGGGAAGTGTGTAAGTTACTAGCTTATATTCTTGCCCATTGTGATCAGCCTTACTCACCTAGACGGAGGGAGTAGTGAGGAACAAAAACGAGTGATGGAAAAAGATATCAACTGCTTTGGCAGGCGCAAAGCTAGTTCGCACTAGCTACCACATCAACGGTCCAACGCAGGTAAGAACATAATAATACACATTTAGGAGTAGTTAACTATAATTAGGTTACCTAGGTGAATCTCAACTTAAGATTTCAATCTCTGCTGGCTGCCTTATCTGCCGAGTTAGAATCAATACTTTCCACCGAAAGCAAACTGCCAAGCCATGCCGGCCACCAGGAAGATATATTTCTTTGTTAGTTACCTCTGTTCTCGTCAGCAAAAAATGGTAGAAATGGTGATGTGATCTTGTTCTCTTGAATGCGTTCGTACAATTGAAGAAAACGGATAAAATATAACTAGTGTCAAAAAACATTTTACATTATGAGATGAAGGGAGTAGCTATCTACTCTATTTGTCTTACATTAGTCGTCGCTCAAACTGACGGAGAAAATAAAATATCATTCATGTATCGCTTGGTTCCATGGACCGGAGGTGCGTAGAGGAGATGGGATTGAATGCCATGACAAAGCACGGCGGTGATCTGAGCCGATGGTTGGGTTGGTAGCCAATCCCCATTTATTAATTTCCGACTAGGAGAGGTACAATGCTCCCGTTCTAGTACTAATTGATAATTAGTTGCCTGTCCCTAGTTTTGAGTAGATTAGACTAACTAGATTCGTTCGACCCATTAACAATGAGTACTTGCATTGTGGCCCTTAGTTTAGTTTGGGAGTACTGTGGATCCACGTCGGCAATTTGTGATCCCACGCCCAGCTGAGTAGTTCAGCAAAGCTTTTCTTCAATAATGGAGTAGACCTTTTATTATCTAATGAATATGTGATAGTTGTTCCTCTCTATTTTTGTTGATAGCTGTGTGATGGTAATCTCTAGTCAGAAAATAAATGCTACTCCCTCCGTCCCATAATGTAAGACATTTTTTGACACTAGTGTAGTGTCAAAAAATGTCTTACATTATGGGACAGAGGGAGTATTTCAGAAAAAAGAAGGGGAAGGTTACTTCTGAGAATGGGGGAAGGGTTGGGTTGTCAACTTCTACTCCGACCAAATATCCTATGACCTTCAAACAGTTGACGCACAGTCATATGTATATGCTGATACATATTACTATGAACAGTGAAAGACGTGCAAATAAGTCATCACAGAGCATTATGCTCTGAAAATCAGAAATGGTTGGCAAGTACATCAAGTCAGCAACCAAAGTATTTCACCTTGTTGTTGTGTTATTCTGTAGAGGCATGGGCATGACATATCAAATGTTTGTCATCTTGTCTTGGTTAAAAATTTGTGAAACAATTGTTTTCATCTTTTGTGCTATTTTCGGCTACTTATGTAATGAACTTATTATGGCCGTGCGTCATCTTTTGTGCTACTTTCATTATGTAATAATGTGTGATAATTTCTCTCTTTTTTGAGAGTTGCATGATAATATCTACTCCATCTGTCCCATAATGTAAGACGTTTTTTGACACTAGTGTAGTGTCAAAAAACGTCTTACTTTTTTTTTCAATTTTTAACGTCTTACATTATGGGACAGAGGGAGCAGTCAAAGAAGAGATGTTATTTCAAAAAATGGGAAAGTTTCTATTGAGAGAAAGAAAAGAAAAGGAAGAGATGCCAATTTCAGTCCATCCATCTATGTATCCTATGACCTTGGAACAGTTGACGCGCAAAGTCATATGTATATGTTGATGTATACCGTGAATGAAAGACATTTAGAGAAGGCACTGCATATCATTATGCTCCGAAAATCAGAGACAATTGGCAGGTTACATGAAGTCACCTTCCCCATGATGTATCAAGTTGAACTAGTGCCGTGAAGGAGAAGAAGATCGTCTCTCTTCCTCCATGACGCATGCATCTCGTGCAGTTATCCTTTTGTATGAGTCCATATCCATTTTATTTCTCTTATCCAAAGCATGTCGTCGTATTCCTAGCAGCTGGCCGCTGCCGTTGCTTCCACGAACACTACTGTATAAGCTAATCTACTGGCTACTTGCAGACGTGCAACCCAGCATAACATGAAAAAGAAAATCAAAATATGCCCGGCTGCTCTGTGAAGGCGTTGACACACATTAATTAACTTTTCCTAGCAACTCAGGGGCTGTACTATACGCATATACTGTATACTATACCTGTACGGTGCGTGCATATGCAGCCGCCTACATAGCCGGAGAGGAGAGAATGTATATACGCGAGGTCCTTTTCTGGTGCCTACCCAACCAACGTTTATAGCCAGGTCGCCATTTTTGGGCAGTTGGGTAGGTACCGGAAAGCAACCAGAACCCCACGTTGCCTCCCTCTTCATGCCCAATCCATGTCGATCGCATACACAATTTGTTAGTTTGTTATCTTTGATTGGACTAAAATACGGCCTTATAAGCATGCGTCACGGTATCCGGCCCCGGCAGTTGCGTATTTGCATGCATGCATACATAGTTTATGTGCGCAGATATTGAGATATACGTATATACTTAGCCATCGGAATCAGGATCATGTGGAATAATCAAGTGTTCATACTTGCTATCGTGCCGAATGGTATATACATACTCGTGCCGTTAGAAGGTAAAGAAAATGTAAGTGGGGTACAAATGACATCACCAGCTAGAGTTAACTTTTCTCTAACAGGAAATTATATTCCACATGCGGTGGCTGGCTATTTGTAGGCTTGACCATCAAATAATTAAATGAAACACACACCCAAATTTATATTGCTAGAAATTTTGAAAAAAAAAACAAGTAATTGATTGACAGCTAGCTGTGTTTTAGGCCAATATTTAATCTTTTTTTCTGCTGGACAATATTCACTTTTTTTTTCTTTTTTGCGAACGCACTGTTTTGAGTTGTCTGATTTTCTCTTGTCAGCTTCTCTAGCTCCAACTTATTCATGTATGAGCCCATCGTACGTGGATGCGTCTCTGTGCACTGTATTCTGGTGGTTGCCGAGATTAATGGAGGCCATGATTCAGCTCCCAACCTCTGTGCAAGTGTGAGGATGGTGACACGAGGATTCCCTCTTTGGTAGGTAGGCAGGTGCCAACGACGCTCCAAGCAGTTGAGCACCACTTCATCACCTCATTGCCGTGTTCGTTATCTGGTGTTTGTTTGTTGTGGTTGTTGCACACCCTTGATTGTTGTTTCTTAATTTGCGCACGTACTCTGTCCAGTTTAAGTGATTGGTGTCGCTAAGATTAGGCTCTGTTAATTGAGATTAGACAGTCAGGCCAAGTAATAGTAGAAATAATGTGCGTGTGACGTCCGTCTTTGTCGTGACAATATATACATAAACAACAGCCATGCATGGAAGCTCCAGAACAGGAGCACGTAAGGAGAGGAGCCACAAATTTATATGCAGGAATAGAGAAGTCACATCGATTTCAGCAGCCCAGTCTTCTAACCGCTGGTCTTCATCCTTGCGACGCTCGATATATCTCACTTGCCACCCGCTCTATTAGTCTTGCTCCCAACATCTACAACTTTTGCTATGGTTTTTTTTTTCCCTGCAAAACAGCCCAATCAATAATCCAGTTGCATAGAGTTCGAACAATGATCATGGGTTCATGAAAATTCTTAGATCTAAACACAATATCATTCCCGCATTTTCAAATGGACCAAAACAAAGCAGAAGTCCCAACTAACATTAATTGTTTTTGTGGTTTCTGAAAGGTTTTAATCCAAGTATGTAAGCAGACACTCAAATTTTGAGGAGTTGTTTTGAGGTCAAAGGAACATTTGACCAAACTTCAAATCAATCTAGCAGCAGAACATTAAAAAAATGGTTAATATCTTCATCCCTCCCACAGAAGACACAATGCTTTGCCTCTTTCCATCCTTTCCGGATCAGATTATCCTTAGTCAGAATACTTCTCCTAGTGACTAGCCAAAAAAACATTCCAATTTTAGTAGGAACATTCAATTTCCACAAGAATTTGTGTGGCAACACCATGTCTGTCCTAATCAAGAAAGCATAAATAGATTTGACCGAGAATTTTCTGTCTTTTGTAAGCATCCACATGGGCGAACTATGCCCCCATATATTCTAACTTCCTCACATCTAGCTCTTAAGCTAGCCCATAAAACAACAGCTTCACCAATCAGGGCTATCCTGAAGGTAAAACCACTCCATTATTTATTAATGGCATCAGCAACATATATATTGTGATCAAAATTGACGTTGTAAATTCTCGGGCTTGGATCCCACTCAATGGTACGTCTCCGTCGTATCTACTTTTTCTAACGCTTTTGCTCTTACTTTGGACTATAATTTGCATGATTTAAATGAAACTAACCTGGACTGGCGTTGTTTGCAACAGAACTATCATGGTGTTGTTTTTGTGCAGAAATAAAAGTTCTTAGAATGGAATGAAACTTTTTGGAGAATTTTTATACAATAAAAGAAAAATACTGGAGCCAAGAACCACCGGAGGGAGGGTCCCTAGGGGAGCACAACCCATCAGGACGCCCCCATCTCCTGGCGCGCCCAGGTGGGTTGTGCCCCGCAGACCCTATCTTCGACGCTATAAAATCCTATTTTCGGAGAAAAATCAGGCAGAAAAAATTACCGCGTTTCACGAGACGGAGCCGCCGCCACCTCATGTTCTTCATCGGGAGGCCAAATCTGAAGACCGTCCAGGGCTCCGGAGAGGGGGGGTCTTCGATCTTCGTCATCACCAACCCTTCTCCATCACCAATTCCATGATGCTCCCCACCGGGAGTGAGTAATTCCTTTGTAGGCTCGCTGGTCGGTGAGGAGTTTGATGAGATTCATCATGTAATCGAGTTAGTTTTGTTAGGGCTTGATCCCTAGTATCCATTATGTTTTGAGATTGATGTTGCTGTGACTTTGCCATGCTTAATGCTTGTCACTTTGGGCCTGGGTGCCATGATTTCAGATCTGAACCGTTTATGTTATCACCATTATATCTATGTTCTAGATCCGATCTTGCAAGTTATAGTCACCTATTACGTGTTATGATCCGTAAACCCCGGAGTGACAGTATTCAGGATACTTTTCGGTTATGACCGTAGTTTAAGGATTTCATGTATACACTATGTGTTAATGCTTTGTTCCTGTTCTTTATCAAAAGGAGGCCTTAGTATCCCTTAGTTTCCTTACGGACCCCGCTGCCACGGAAGGGTAGGACAAAAGATGTCATACAAGTTCTTTCCATAAGCATGTATGACTATTTAAGGAATACATGCCTACATTATATTTATGAACTAGATCTAGTTTTGTACCGCCTTATGTTATGACTGCTATATGATGAATATCATCCACGAATCCACCGATCCAATGCCTAGGAATTTCCTATATATTGCTCTTGCTAAGTTACTACTACTGCTATTACTATTACAGTTGCTACGAAATTATTGTTATTACTTTTACCGTTGCTGCTACTATTACCATTGCTATCAAAACTATCATATTACTGTGCTACTGATCACTTTGCTGCAGATATTTAATATCCAGGTGTGGTTGAATTGACAACTCAGCTGCTAATACTTGCAAATATTATTTGGCTCTCCTTGTGTCGAATCTATAAATTTGGGTTGAATACTCTACCCTCGAAAACTGTTGCGACCCCCTATACTTGTGGGTTATCAAGACCTTTTTCTGGAGCCGTTGCCGCGGAGCATAACTATATTTGTTGAGTCACTTGGGATTATATCTATTTATCACTATGAAGAATCTGAAGGATACGAAAACCAAGATCGTTCCCTCTAGGACAAGGGGAGGTAAGGAACTGCCATCACACTCTGCACTTGATTCACCTTCTATTTTGAATAAACTTGCAACACCACCACATGCTATTAATCCTGATATGTCGCAAGTTATTGATGATGCTACTTCTGCTATGAATGATACCCATGATGATGCTAGGACCATGCTTGATGATGATGTGCCTTTAGGTGAATGTCTTAATGAACAACTTGCTAGAGCTAAAGATATTGAGAATGCTGAAATTGATGAAATTATTGAAACTGACGGAGTACTTGGAACTGAAAATCTTGAAACACCTATTAGACCTAGCTCTCCTAGATATGAATTGCCTAAGATACCTGAAGGTTATGTTATGGATGGGGAGATAGCTAGAAACTTTCTTTCTTGCAACGATAGGGATGATCTTAAGAAATTACCATGCAAACTAAAAGAAAAATCTTTGAATGCTAGAATGAAATGTGATCCTAAGTTTGCTACTTCACCTATCTTTGTTACTGATAAGGATTATGAATTCTCTGTCGACCCAGAGTTAATTACTTTGGTTGAATCTAATCCTTTCCATGGGTATGAAACTGAAACAGTTGTGGCACATCTTACTAAATTAAATGATATAGCCACCCTACTTTCTCATGATGAGAAAATTCGCTACTATTATATTCTAAAGTTATTTATGTTCTCATTAAAGGGTGATGCTTGATACTTCTCCATCGTATCTACTTTTCCTAACGCTTTTACTCTTGTTTTGGACTCTAATTTGCATGATTTGAATGAAACTAACCCGGACTGACATTGTTTTCAGCGTAACTACCATGGTGTTGTTTTTGTGTAGAAATAGAAGTTCTCAGAATCGAAAAAAACTTTTTGGACAATTTTTATACAATAAAAGAAAAATACTGGAGCCAAGAACCATCAGGGGGGGGGGTCCATGGGGGAGCACAACCCACCAGGGCGCGCCCCCCTCCTGGTGCGCCCACCTGCTGGCCCCATAGAACCTATCTCCGACGTTGTAAAATCCTATTTTCGGAGAAAAATCAGGGAGAAAGAATTATCGCCTTTCACGAGACGGAGCCGCCGCCACCTCCTGTTCTTCATCGGGACACCAGATCTAGAGTCCACTTGGGGCTCCGGATAGGTGGATATTCGATCTTCGTCATCACCAACCCTTCTCCACCGCCAATTCCATGATGCTCCCCACCGGGAGTGAGTAATTCCTTTGTAGGCTCACTGGTCGGTGAGGAGTTGGATGAGATACATCATGTAATCGAGTTAGTTTTGTTAGGGCTTGATCCCTGGTATCCATTATGTTCTGAGATTGATGTTGCTATGACTTTGCCATGCTTAATGCTTGTCACTTTGGGCCTGGGTGCCATGATTTCAGATCTGAATAGTTTATGTTACCCTACAGAATTAGCTTCTAAGGACCGGAAAGCTGATGAAAAACCTCTTTGCCGTCAGCCGCTGACGGCAAAGCTGTCCGACATAGTAAGATATGGCAAACAACTTCTTTGTCGTCTGCTTTCTCATAGTAGACAACAAAGCCTCTGTGCCGTTCGTGGCAGACGACAAAGAACATGGAAAGCAAAGAACAGACGTTAGCCACGTTAGGTGGCTAACAGGGGTTTTGCCGTCTGCCAGCAGACGACAAACATGCCATCCCATTTGTCGTCTACCATGTGACGTCAGCAGACACATCACTCCTTCCCGCTCTTTGCCGTCAGCCACAGACGGCAATCCACCCCAGCCTTTGCCGTCTGCCACAGACGACAAAGTGACCAAATGGGTCAGCTCCCAGATTGCACAGGTTTCTGCCACGTGGCCTCTTTGCCATCTGTGGCGGACGACAAAGACCCCTTTGCCGTCGGTGGCAGACGGCAAAGTTCCTGTATTGTTACTGTTTTATCTGTTTTCTGTTATATCCCTGCATTTTCAAAAGACATATATGATATATATATATAGTTTCAACCTCAAACATAGCCCTTGTATCCAACATCTAGCAGTCCATCAGCGCAACAGAACACATAGGGTATTAATGTTGGGAAACATAATGCAATTTCAAAAAAATTCTACGCTCATGCCAGATCTATCTAGGAGATGCATAGCAACGTGAGGGGGAGAGTGTGTCCATGTACCCTTGTAGACCGAAAGCGAAAGCGTTTGCCAACGTGGTTGATGTAGTCAAACTTCTTATCATTCAAACCGATCAAGAACCGAATGTATGACACGTCTGAGTTCCGCACACGTTCAGCTCGATGATGTCCCTCGAACTCTTCATCTAGTAGAGTGTCGAGGAAGTAGAAGAGTTCCGTTAGTACGACGGATGGTGATGGTGATGGTGAAGTTATCCGTGCAGGGCTTCGCCTAAGCACTACGTGAATATGACCGGGGGCATAAACTCTGGAGGGGGGCGCCGCACATGGCTAGCAAACGTTGGTGTGTGTTCTAGGAACACCCACCTATATAAAGGAGGGAGGTGGAGAGAGACAGTCTAGGGTGCACCCAAGTAGGAGGAATCCTACTTGGGCCCCTATTCCAATTCGGCCTCCCCCCTTTCCTTTTATCGGAGGGGGAAAAGAGGGAAGAGGGAAGGAGGAAGGAAAGGGGGGCCAAACGCCCACCTCCTTCTCCTATTCGGCCTCCTACCATAAGGGGGGTGCCACCCCTTGTGGGCTTCTGTGCTCCCCTCCTATGGACAATATGGCCCATATCTCCCCCCCCCGGGGGGGGGGGGGGGGTTCTGGTAACCCCCTCGGTACTCCAATATGTACCCGATACATTCCGGGACACTTCCGGTGTCCGAATACTATCATCCTATATATCAATATTTACCTCTCGACCATTTCGATACTCCTCGTCATGTCTGTGATCTCATCCGGGGCTCCGAACAAAATTTGGTCACCAAATCACATAACTCATATAATACAAAATCGTCATCGAACGTTAAGCGTGCGGACCTATGGGTTTGAGAACTATATAGACATGACCGAGACACCTCTCTGATCAATAACCTATAGCATAACCTTGATGCTCATATTGGCTCCCACATATTCTACGAAGATCTTCATTGGTCGAACCTTTATGACAACATACATTATTCCCTTTTTTCATCGGTATGTTACTTGCCCGAGATTCGATCGTCCGTATCTTCATACCTAGTTCAATCTCGTTACTGGCAAGTCTCTTTACTCGTTCCGTAATGCATCATCCTGCAAGTAACTCATTAATCACTTTTCTTGCAAGGCTTCTTATGATGTGCATTACCATGAGGGCCCATAGATACCTCTCCGATACTCGGAGCGACAAATCCTAATCTTGTTTTATGCCAACCCAACAAACACCTTCAGAGATTCCTGTAGAGCATCTTTATAATCACCCAGTTACGTTGTGATGTTTGATAGCATACAAGGCATTCCTCCGGTATACGGGAGTTGCATAATCTAATAGTCGGAGGAATATGTATTTGACATGAAGAAAGCAGTAGTAATAAAACTGAACGATCATAATGCTAAGCTAATGAATGGGTCATGTCCATCACATCATTCTCCTAATGATGTGATCCCGTTCATCAAATGACAACACATGTCTATGGCTAGGAAACTTAACCATCTTTGATTTACGAGCTAGTCAAGTAGAGGCATACTAGGGACATAGTATTTTGTCTATGTATCCACACATGTATCAAGTTTTCCGTTAATACAATTCTATCATGAATAATAAACATTTATCATGAAATAAGGAAATATAAAATAACAACTTTATTATTGCCTCTAGCGCATATTTTCTTCAGTCTCCCACTTGCACTAGAGTCAATAATCTAGATTACATTGTAATGATTCTAACACCCATGGAGTCATGGTGCTGATCATGTTTTGCTCGTGGCAGAGGCTTAGTCAACGGGTCTGCCACATTCCGATCCGTATGTATTTTGCAAATCTCTATGTTTTCCTCCTTGACTAGATCATAGATGGAGTTGAAGCGTCTCTTGATGTGTTTGGTCTTTTTGTGAAATCTGGACTCCTTCGCTAAGGCAATTGCTCCAGTATTGTCACAAAGATTTTCATTGGACCCTATGCACTAGGTATTACACCTATATCGGATATGAACTCCTTCATCCAGACTCCTTCATTTGCTGCTTCCGAAGCAGCTATGTACTCCACTTCAACGTGTAGATCCCACCATGACGCTCTGCTTGGAACCGCACCAACTGACAGCTCCACCATTCAATATAAATACGTATCCGGTTTGTGACTTAGAGTCATCCGGATCAGCGTCAAGGCTAGCATCGACGTAACCATTTACGAAGATCTCTTTGTCACCTCCATAAACAAGAAACATATCCTTAGTCCTTTTCAGGTACCTCAGGATGTTTTTGACCATTGTCCAGTGATCCACTCCTGGATTACTTTGCTACCTCCCTGCTAAAATTATAGCAAGGCACACATCAGGTCTGGTACACAACATAGTATACATGATAGAACCTATGGCTGAGGCATAGGGAATGACTTTCATTTTCTCTCTATCTTCTAAAGTGGTCGGGCATTGAGTCTAACTCAACTTCACACCTTGTAATACAGGCAAGAACCCTTTCTTTGACTGATCCATTTTGAACTTCTTCAAAACTTTATCAAGGTATGTGCTTTGTGAAAGTCCTATTAAGCGTCTTGATCTATCTCTATAGATCTTGATGCCTAATATATAAGCAGCTTCACCGAGGTCTTTTATTGAAAAACTTTTATTCAAGTATCCTTTTATGCTATCCAGAAATTCTACATCATTTCTAATCAACAATATGTCATCCACATATAATATCAGAAATGCTACAGAGCTCCCACTCACTTTCTTGTAAATATAGGCTTCTCCGAAAGTCTGTATAAAACCATATGCTTTGATCACCTCATCAAAGCGTACATTCCAACTCCGAGATGCTTGCACCAGTCCATAAATGGATCGCTGGAGCTTGCACACTTTGTTAGCACCTTTAGGATCGACAAAACCTTCTTGTTGCATCATAAACAGCTCTTCTTTGATTAAGGAATGCAATTTTGACATCCATTTGACAGATTTCATAATCATAAAATGCGGCAATTGCTAACATGATTCAGATAGACTTAAGTATTGCTACGGGTTAGAAAGTCTCATCATAGTCAACTCCTTGAACTTGTCAAAAACCTTTTGCGACAAGTCGAGCTTTATAGACAGTAACATTACCATCAGTGTCAATCTTCTTCTTGACGATCCATTTATTCTCTATGGGTTGCCGATCATTGGGAAAATCCACCAAAGTCCACACTTTGTTCTCATACATGGATCCTATCTCAGATTTCATGGCCTCAAGCCATTTATCGAAATCTGGGATCATCATAGCTTCTTCATAGTTCATAGGTTCGTCATGGTCAAGTAACATGACTTCCAGAATAGGATTGCCGTACCACTCTGGTGCGGATCGTGCCCTGGTTCACCTACGAGGTTCAGTAGTAACTTGATCCGAAGGTTCATGATCATCATCATTAGCTTCCTCTCTAGTTGGTGTAGGCATCACCAGAACAGATTTCTCGGATGAGCTACTTTCCAAATTGAGAGAAGGTACAATTACCTCATCAAGTTCTACTTTCCTCCCACTCACTTATTTCGAGAGAAACTCCTTCTCTAGAAAGGTTCCTGAGGGAGTCCTGGATTAGGGGGTGTTCGGATGGCCGGACTATGACCTTTGGCCGGACTCCCGGATTATGAAGATACAAGACTGAAGACTTCGTCCCGTGTCCGGATAGGACTTTCCTTGGCGTGGAAGGCAAGCTTGGCGATTCGATATGAAGATCTCCTCCCATTGTAACTGACTCTGTGTAACCCTAGCCCTCTCCGGTGTCTATATAAACCGGAAAGGTTTAGTCCGTAGGACGAACAACAATCATACCATAGGCTAGCTTCTAGGGTTTAGCCTCTCTGATCTCGTGGTAGATCAACTCTTGTACTACCCATATCATCAATATTAATCAAGCAGGAGTAGGGTTTTACCTCCATCGAGAGGGCCTGAACTTGGGTAAAAACATCGTGTCCCTTGTCTCCTATTACCATCCGCCTAGACACACAGTTCGGGACCCCCTACCCGAGATCCGCTGGTTTTGACACCGACATTGGTGCTTTCATTGAGAGTTCCTCTGTGTCGTCACCGTCAGGAAGGATGCCGCACCCCGTCTTTAAAGACGGCGTTGTTGCTAAAAGAGCCTTGGCTGTCGGCCAAACTCTCCGGCTAGGCAGTTTTTTGATGACCGCCTGTTCGGCCACCGCGCCGACGATGACCTCTCGGGTCATCAAAAGCGATCTCCACATCAGCTTAGAACTTGCCGACCAGTTAGATCCAATGGAGCTCTTTTCCCTAAACGAGCTCTTGGATCGCATCACCGCCCTGGGAGGCGCTACAGATTACGGCAAGATTAGGCTTAAACCCGATCATAGAGAGATTGACTCTCCCCAGGTCACCCACCACGTTGAAGTGGTGGAGGAACAATGCGGCGAATCTTCGCCCATCCTAAGGACCATATATGTCTGGATTCCTGATCCCTCCAAGCCAGACATCCGCAGAGGGGAGGACGTCGCCCAAGCTCTGAACCTAAGGTCAGGCAGCATGCCTAATTCATCGAATAACATCCAAGAAAACAAGCTTCCGAGTTCGGAAATTTCTTGGCCCCTGAGTCTTAGATCGGGCGAGGTTCCGGATTTAAAACCACCCGCCCACCCAAATGTAAGGGATCTATACCAAATCCGGCAAGAGCCCGGGGAAACAGTACACCATTACTGGGCCAGATTCCTCCTGGTTATGAACAGGATAAAAGATTGCCGCGAGAGGGATGCAATTTCATTCTTCTATAACAACTGCACGGACATCGGAATCCTCAATGCCATAAGTCACCGCGAAATTACACGCTTCGCCGACTTGACATCCATAGTACGAAAGTACTGCGCGACAGAAGGTGTTCGAAAAACCGAAACAAAATTCTGGGACAATCCGACCCTGAATTCAATCCTAGTCCGAAACAAAAGGGCGCATTATCGCCAAGCACCTGGGCCACACAATAAAAAAACAAAAACCCTCTATAGGGTATGGAACCGTACTGGAGGGATGGCTCAATGGACCCTATAAAATTCATAGTACAGAGGAAGTCACACCAACTCATAGCCTTAGAGCATGTTGGATACTCCGGCAGGTGGCCAGAAGTGGCGAGGAGCTTCTAACTCCAGAATCCGCGGAGCACCACCCCAAAAACGCCAGCACGGTGTCAACAGTCTTTGAGACTCTCGCATCAAACAATGCGAGGAAATGAACGCTCCGCAGCCGTACCGAAGTCTACCAAGTAGCGACAATAAACCCATGGAGCGACATGGCTATTACCTTTAATGCCAGTGACGAACCTAAATTCCGGACAGCCCGAGCGCCAGCCGCACTGGTCCTCAGTCCGATAGTGGATGGCTTCCGGCTTACAAAGGTACTCATGGACGGTGGCAGCGGATTGAACCTCGTCTATGAGGAAACCCTGCAAAAAATGGAAATAGACTGGAGCCGCATTGAGCGAAGCAACACAACCTTTAGAGGAATAATCCCCAGCCGGGAAGCATGCCGTTCAAGGAAAATCACACTGGATGTGGTGTTCGGCACGCCGGACAATTACAGATCCGAGGAGGTCACATTTCAAGTGGCCCCATTCAGCAGCGGATACCACGCTCTGTTAGGGAGAGAAGCATTCACAATTTTTCAAGCTATACCCCATTATGGGTACATGAAGCTCAAAATGCCCGGACCCAATGGAATCATCACTCTTGCTAGTGATCCGTACACAGCGCTCCGCGCCAAAAACAAGACAGCCGCACTGGTCCTAGAGGCATTATCCGAAGCCCTGGCGGCCGAGGAACTAACCATGTTGCGCTCCACGGTGGACAGGGATGACGTGATACTCGACAAAAGATCCAAGTCCACCTCCTTCAAGCCGGCAGACGAAATAGTCAAGGTCCAAGTCCATCCAACGGACACTACAAAAACGGCCTCCATCGGGGCAGAGCTAAGCCCTGATGTAGACGCCGCACTCAGAGAATTCCTATGAGAAAATTGGGACATTTTTGCCCGGCACCCTTCAGACATGCCAGGAATCCCACGCAGGCTGACCGAGCACAGCCTGAACATCCTAAAAGGATTCAAGCCCGTTAAGCAGACTCTTCGGTGTTTCTCCGAACCTAAGAGACAAGCCATGGGAGAGGAGCTAGCCAAACTACTGGAAGCCGGATTCATCAGAGATATAAAACATCCGGACTGGCTAGCAAACCTGGTAATGGTACCAAAGAAGGACAAATCCTGGCGCCTATGCGTCAATTTCAAAGACCTAAATAAGGCCTGCCCAAAGGATCCCTTCCCCCTCCCCCGCATTGATCAAATTATCGATGCCACTGCAGGACACGATTCATTGTGTTTCCTCGATGCATACTCTGGCTACCACCAAATCAAGATGGCAGAGTCAGACCAAGCCGCAACGGCATTCATCACCCCATATGGCCCATTCTGCTTCAACACAATGCCCTTCGGGCTCAAAAATGCCGGCGCAACATATCAGCGCATGATTCAGACATGTTTGGCCAACCAGATCGGCAAAACGGTTGAAGCATACATGGATGACATGGTCGTCAAAACCAAACACGTCGAAACTCTAATAGACAACTTGAGGCTCACGTTCGATAACCTCCGAACATATGACATTAGGCTTAACCCGGAAAAGTGCGTTTTCGGCGTACCAGCCGGAAAGCTCTTGGGCTTCATTGTATCCGGTAGAGGAATTGAAGCAAACCCAGCCAAAATCCGAGCTCTGTCACAATTGGATATTCCAAGAGATCTCAAGCAAATACAAAAATTGACTGGATGCATGGCGGCTCTGAGCCGCTTCATCTCTCGCTTGGGGGAAAAGGCATTACCACTTTACCGCCTCCTCCGACGCACCGAACACTTCGAGTGGACGGATGCTGCCACGGCCGGACTCGAAGAAATAAAAGCCATACTGGCAACAAACCCTGTCCTGGCCGCGCCAAACATCGACGAACCAATGTTGTTATACATTGCGGCAACTCACCAAGTTGTAAGCGCATTCCTCGTCGTCGAAAGAGAAACGGACGGACACAAATTCCCTGTCCAGAAACCAGTGTACTACGTGTCCACGGTCCTCACTCCATGCAAGTCCAGGTACCCGCATTACCAAAAAATAGCATACGCAGTATTCATGGCATCCTAGAAGCTACGACACTACTTTCAAGAGTGTTCGATAACAGTAGCCTCCGAAGTACCTCTTAACGATATCATAAACAACCGCGACGCAACGGGCCAGATTGCCAAATGGGCCATTGAGCTCCTCCTGTTCGACATAACATATAAGCCATGGCGAGCCATCAAGTCGCAAGCCTTGGCCGACTTTGTCGCTGAATGGACTGAAGCCGAACTCCCTAAAGAGTACGACACATATTCCAACTAGACCATGCACTTTGACGGCTCCAAAATGCTGGCCGGTCTGGGGGCTGGCGTCGTCCTGACGTCCCCAACAGGAGATACAGTCCAATATGTACTCCAGATAATGTATACGGACTCCAACAATGCAGCCGAATACGAGGCCCTTCTACATGGCCTCCGGATGGCAGTCTCCATGGGCATTCAACGCGTAGAGGTGCGTGGGGATTCGAACCTCGCGATATCCCAAGTAAACGGAGACTTTGACGCCAAAGATCCGAAAATGGCAGCTTATCGCAACGCCGTCCTAAATATGTCAGCTCGGTTCGAAGGGTTGGAATTCCACCATATAGCCCGGGAAAATAATCAGGCAGCAGACGTCCTGGCACGCATCAGCGCAAAGCGCGATGCAGTCCCCCCCAACATTTTCCTGGAAAGGCTATTCAAGCCATCCGTACAATGGGAAGGGGAATCCGGAATTAACAATCCGAACCAGGCCGCATCACCTGACCCCGAACACCCTGAAACAACGGAAGACTCCGTCAATGAAGTCATACCCTCAGCCCACATAATAACGGCAGTAATTGCCCCGTGGACAGAACCATTCTTAGCCTACTTAACTAGGCAGGAACTCCCCGAGGACCAAAATGAGGCACACTGCATAATGCGGTGATCTAAAGCCTATAAAGTCCACGAAGGAGAGCTTTATAAGAAAAGCACCAGCGGAGTCCTTCAAAGGTGTATCTCCGAAGAGGAAGGGCGGAACGTTCTGGAAGAAATTCATGCCGGACTCGGCGGGCACCACGCCGCAGCCCGAGCCCTTGTGAGCAAGGCCTTCCGTACCGGATTTTATTGGCCGACGGCTCGGGCAGACGCTCAGGACTTAGTCCAGCGATGCGTCGGTTGCCAATTATTCGCTAATCAAAGCCACATGCCACCTACCGCCCTACAAACCACACCCATCACCTGGCCTTTTGCGGTCTGGGGGCTTGACATGGTTGGACCCCTTAAAGGAGGAACCCACAAGCAAAAATATCTACTGGTCATGGTGGATAAATTCACCAAATGGATAGAGGCCAAGCCTGTTAAGACGGTCGAATCCGGACCGGTGATAAACTTCATATCCGGGGTCGTACACCGTTACAGCGTCCCCCACAGCATCGTTACTGACAATGACACAAACTTTACGGCCGATGAAGTTAAACTCTGTTGCAAAAACATGGGTATTAAGCTCAATTACGCTTCAGTCTATCACCCACAAACTAACGGTCAAGTCGAGTGAGCCAATGGTCTAATCATGAGCGGCATCAAACCCAGATTAGTGCGATCCCTCAAGGAATCTAACACGCACTGGGTAGAGGAGCTTGACTCCGTACTCTGGGGGCTGCGGACCACGCTGAATCGCACTACCGGATTCACACCATTTTTTATGGTATACGGCGTAGAGGCAGTCCTGCCCTACGACATAATGCATGACTCACCTCGTGTGCACATGTACGAAGAAAGAGAAGCCAAGCTCGATCGGCAGGACAGCTTGGACGCCTTGGAAGAGGAGCGCGACGTGGCAAAGGCCCGTTCCACATTCTATCAACAGCGGGCTCGAAGATATCAAAGCAGAGAACTATGGGCCAAAACTTATAATGTTGGCGAACTAGTTCTACGCCTGCCAGACAAGAAAAAGGACAAACTCAAGCCCAAATGGGACGGTCCCTTCATAATAGACCAAGTCCTGACTGGTGGAGCGTACCATCTACGAAATGCATCAGACAACCGACTCGAGCCGAACCCATGGAACGCAGCACGCCTATGAAGATTCTACGCCTAGCACCGGACTCTGTGTTCGTCTCCTTCCTCTGTCACCTTCCCCTTCTTTTTAATTTAGCTGCCTGGTATTTTTCTCCTCCTTCCTCCCTTCTTTCTCCCAAGCCTTTAGGGGCTTGCCTGCGTGATTGTTCGCTCATAATTGACGCGCCACCCGCGCTCATTATACCTGGGGGCTTCTTTATCAGAAGCTTATATACACGGGCTTCATGCCCAAAACATGTGTGACAATTCCGCATGAACCTTTTTATGCACCATTATATGCATCGACATGACTTAAGTTTTGGCCAAGCTGGGTTGCCTGGCTCCTGTGCTTACCCCTACGTTCCCGTTTGTTCGGCTAGGTGGTAAAGGGAGCACCTCTGTGATTATTACTGCCGGGTCAGCCGAATGTGTACCTCAAACTGGGTGAAGCCGAAAGCTAGCATTCTTAAGGGAATATTCGGTCAGTGAACTAAAAGATGACTTTTCACTTGTTTATTTATCTGCCCCCAGATGCTTTTCTGCTTTTCTACGCAGTCCGGACATGCACTTTAGGGCATGCCTCCCAGGGAAAGGAACCCCTAATGGAACTATTCTCCCTGGAAGATGTTTCTTACTAACCATGTAATATAACATAACTAGTTGGGCACTTGTCTACTAAAGCACTTATGACCCCTACGCCTGGTCTCCATGCATGCCCCGGTTCTTACATAACCGAGAGGGTATTCGGACACACTCCGGACTATCGGGTCCAGAGGTTGAAGCGAAAAGGTCCGCAATGACAAACGATCTACAATCCGGCTAGAAGGCATTTTACATGTCATTTTAAATTACATAGTCAATTTGACTGGGTATATTCTTCTTCAATACCATCCAATAGGCTGTCTAATTTACAGTCCTGTTGGGAATACTTGGCGGCCAGCTCTACCTGGCCATACACTAAACTGACAGGGATCTCCTTCCCGTCGGGCCCCAAAGGGCCAACTTCGGCCATGTGGTTTGGGTCAGCCTTTGTGTACCGCGTATTCACCATGGCCCAGGCCTCCCTGGCGCCTTGACGGCAGGCCAATATCTTCCATAATCGGAGCCGCTGCTACACTCCCTTCAGCTTCTCTGCAAGCTCTTCAAGTCCTTCGGGCAGGGAGAGGGATGGCCACAAAGCCTGGACGACGCCTTGCATCGCCTGCCTAACACGTTCGTGCAGTTGCAATAGCTCGGGGAGAAGATTCCCCGCAGAACCGGGCATTTCCTCCGCGGGCCGACCTGTCAGCATATCTGCAGACATAGCTCTATCAATCGACATCCTTGCCGAACTCTTTTTCGAAGATTCATTTAAGCACTTACTAAAAATGCCGCGTCGAAATTGCCGATTCTCCTTTACGGAATCAGACAGCTGAGCATGAACATCCTTTAGTTCCTCGCCCAGCTGGGTGTTGGCGTCTTGAAGCTTGTTCTTCTCTTGCCTCACCCTCGTCAGCACGCTCTCGCCGGCCTTTAACTGGCACAGGAGTTGTTGCTTGTCCAGATTCAATCCGGCCCCATCTGCACTGTTATTGTCAGAATTGCACACATGCCGCACGTCACAACAGAATTACCTTTCGAAGCATATATTACCTGAGGGAGTCCCCTTGGTACTCTCTGAAGCGGCCAGTGCGACCTCAAGTTGGGCCTTGCACTCTTCCAGCTCCTGGGACAGTTGCGTATTCCTTTTTGTAAGATCCTGCATATCATATGATCCTTAAATTAGTTATCTTAACTATTTCAAGTCTCGGGGGCTACTGACATATATAACCATCAGATTTACTCACCCGTATGTCTTTCACATACTGCTCTGTGGCTCTGGCTAGACCATTTTGAGTGGCACGGAGGTACGCATCTCCCGTATTAAAGGCGTCCAACGCCTCTTGGGAAAAACATGCGTCACGAAAAACAGTCCGGCGATGCCTGTGGTTCATGGCACTCTCCACCTCTGAATTTGTGGCAGATAGCCTGTCCGCGTCCTCTGTCGGAGGAACGTCCGGTGCGCGCCCCCTGTTCGCCTCCGCTTTCGGACCCAGCCTTGAAGCCTGGCCGGTGGATATAGTCCTGCGGGCGCTCTTCTTCCTGAGGAGAGCATGAGCGTTAGTGTGACTTGAGGGCATAAACCCTAGGCGTTAAAATTGCACACCGTACCATTGCGCCGGAATCTCGATCCGGTCCGCACTTCTTTTCAGCCCGCCTGGCTTCAAGGGCCCTTGTTGGCTACCCACCGCGGGCTCGGCCCTCCGCCTCAAGGATTTCCCCTGCAAAACGAAACACTATTGGTTTATGACAATCAAAATAAGGCATGGATGAATCCTCTTGAAAGTACTGGGACTTCGATCTCGGTTACCTTTGACGGCGGAAGTAGTCCGGGATAGTAGGCCGTAATGGCCACTAAGGTATTGTCCTTACTCAATTGATGAAACACCCCATCAATTAGCTCCACACATAAGTCCGGGTCCTCTTGGGAGTCCGGATCAAGGGACCGTTCTGGGTCCTCGGGTTGTGGAGGAGGGCTGTTTATCTCCTTCACAGTCTAGCGCAGCTCCTGCGTTAAAATCGCTAGACTAAGTACTCAATCGTGGCGATTTGAAAACAGGTAGGCAAGTGAAAATGTTCGCTCACCCAGCTTGGAGGACTATACATGGAGAATCCGCCCCGTGGGTTGACACGGAGGAATTCCTCTTCTTCTATCTTGTACAAAGAAGATAAGATCTTTGTTAGAGTGGCAGCCGAATCCGGCCCCTTGCGACCGCACCGGGTGCCGTCGTCCTCCCCGTTGAAATCCCACATGGGGTGGCCTCTGTACTGAAGCGGCTGCACCCCCCGCATAATGCATATGGCCATGACCTCGATCATGGTCAGTCCGGAATGAGCCAGCAACCGTATCCGGCTCATCAGGTAAAGGATGTCCCTGTCAGTTTCCCTCTGAGGGTTCCGTGGGCGCCAGCTCCGACGTTTCTTCAACGAAGCGTTATTGAACTCAGGGAGGCCGGTCGTACAGGGTCCGGCAGGGGGACGTCGTCCATATAAAACCATTCCGAAGGCCAGTCCTCGGATGCCTTCTTTGGGGTTCCGGATAGATATCCGGTCCCAGCGATGCGCCATAGTTCGGCTCAGCCCACTTGATAAATTGACCCCTCCTGAGAGCGGGGCACAAGGCAGAACAACCTCTTCCACAGCGCAAAATGGGCCTCGATGCCCAAAAACAGCTCACAGAGGGCCACGAAACCCGCAATATGCAGTACAGAGGCAGGCGTGAGGTTGTGTAGCTAGAGGCCGTAAAACTCCAGTAGCCCTCGGAGAAACGGATGAATTGGGAATCCGAGTCCTCTTATTAAATAAGGGACTAGGCATACTAAGGGAGTTCCGGACTAGGGGGTGTCCGGATAGCCGAACTATCATCATCGGCCGGACTCCAAGACTATGAAGATACAAGATTGAAGACTTTGCCCCGTGTCCGGATGGGACTTTCCTTGGCGTGGAAGGCAAGCTTGGCGATACGGATATGTAGATCTCCTACCATTGTAACCGACTCTGTGTAACCCTAGCCCTCTCTAGTGTCTATATAAACCGGATGGCTTTAGTCCATAGGACGAACAACAATCATACCATAGGCTAGCTTCTAGGGTTTAGCCTCCTTGATCTCGTGGTAGATCCACTCTTGTAACACACATTATCAATATTAATCAAGCAGGACGTAGGGTTTTACCTCCATCAAGAGGGCCCAAACCTGGGTAAAACATCGTGTCCCTTGTCTCCTGTTACCATCCGCCTAGACGCACAGTTTGGGACCCCCTACCCAAGATCCGCCGGTTTTGACACCGACATTGGTGCTTCCATTGAGAGTTCCTCTGTGTCGTCACCGATAGGCTCGATGGCTTCTTCGATCATCATCAACGATGCAGTCCAGGGTGAGACCTTCCTCCCCGGACAGATCTTCGTATTCGGCGGCTTTGCACTGCGGGCCAATTCACTTGGCCATCTGGAGCAGATCGAAAGCTACGCCCCTGGCCGTCAGGTCAGATTTGGAAGTTTGAACTTCACGGCTCACATCCGCGGGGACTTGATCTTCGATGGATTCGAGCCACAGCCAAGCGCGCCGCACTGTCACGACGGGCATGATTTAGCTTTGCAGCCGGATAGTACCCTGGAGGCCGCACTCGAGCCCGCTCCGACCTTCAATTCGGAGCCGGCTGCGCAGATCGAGGACGGATGGCTAGACACCACCTCGGGGGCTGCGACCTCTATGGCGATAGAGCCGAACACTGACCTTGTCCCTCACGAAGCTCGTGACTCCGAGGTGTCGGACTCCTTGCCGGACTCCGAACCTCCCGCGCCCCCTCCGATCGAATCCGATTGGGCGTCGATCATGGAGTTCACCGCAGCGGACATCTTTCAACACTCACCTTTCGGCGACATCTTGAGTTCGCTAAAGTATCTCTCGTTATCAGGAGAGCCCTGGCCGGACTGTGGCCAGGACGGTTGGGATGCGGACGATGAAGAAATTCAAAGCCCACCCACCAACCACTTGGTATCCACTATCGACGATCTAACCGACATGCTAGACTACGACTCCGAAGACATCGACGGCATGGACGATGATGCCGGAGACGACCAAGAACCGGCACCCATCGGGCACCGGAAAGCGACCCCAACGCACGACGTATACATGGTGGATACACCAAAAGGAAGCGACAACGAGGAAAAACGGGACGTGGCGAAGGACAACTCCCCCAACAAACAACCAAAACGGCGACGCAAGCGCCGCCCGAAGACCGGCCTAGATAAAAACGGCACCCATACGGACCCGGCCCTAGAGCAGGGCGAAGCAGTGGACGACGAACATGCCAGAAAGCAACCCATCTCCGGCGAAGACGATCTCACATAACCAGAGCATATGAACCTCCATAAAAGGCTCGTCGCCACTACAAGAAGTTTGAAGAAGCAAAAGCGGAAGCTCAAAACAGCGGAGGACGCACTCAGAATGAGATGGAGCAAAGTACTCAACACCGCAGATAAATATGGCGCTAGTCACCAGACAAAGAGCTACCCGAAGCACAAGCTGTTGCCCGAATTTGACGAGGAGGCCTTAGAGCCCCCGCAGTCAAAAAAGAAAGAAGCCGCCTGGCCGGATAGACGACCAGATGATAGTCCAAGAACAGCAAGGGGCGCCGCACACAAGCCGGCACACGATCAACATAAAGATCCTCGGAAAAAGGATGACCTGGCCAGGTCTATCTATGGGCCAAAAAGAAGACTCCAGGAAGCAACATAACCCGCCGAGCATTTGAAGACAACGGCACACCCAAATACAGGGGCGCCGCACACCCACTTTGTTTCACCGATGAGGTACTGGATCATGGATTTCCAGCGGGATTCAAACCCGTAAACATAGAGGCATATGATGAAACAACAGACCCCGGAGTCTGGATTGAGGATTATATCCTACACATACATATGGCCAGAGGAGACGATCTCCATGCCATAAAATACCTACCCCTCAAGCTCAAAGAGCTAGCTCGGCATTGGCTCAAAAGCCTCCCAGAAAATACCATTGGAAGTTGGGAAGAGCTTGAGGATGCGTTTCGAGCAAATTTTCAGGGGACTTATGTCCGCCCTCCGGATGCAGACGATTTAAGTCACATAACTCAACAGCCCGGAGAGTCAGCACGCAAATTCTGGAACAGGTTCCTCACTAAAAAGAACCAAATAGTCGACTGTCCGGACGCTGAAGCCTTAGCAGCCTTTAAACACAATGTCCGAGACGAATGGCTCGCTAGGCACCTCGGCCAAGAAAAACCAAGAATAATGGCCGCACTAACAAGCCTCATGACCCGCTTTTGCGCGGGGGAAGACAGCTGGCTGGCTAGATGCAGCACCAGTGACCCGAGTACATCCGAAGTCAGGGATGGAAATGGGAAATCACGACGCAGAAAAAATCAGCGCCGGAACAAGGAAAATGGCCCAAATAGTATGGCGGTCAACACCGGATTCAAAAGCTCTCGGCAGAATAACAAAACACTGCCCCTCAAGAACAACAGTGACGAGCTATCCAACCTGAACAAGATTCTGGACAGGCTATGTCAAATACATGGTACCTCCGGGAAGCCTGCAAACCATACCCATAGAGATTGTTGGGTCTTCAAGCAGTCCGGCCAACTTAACGCCGAACACAAGGGGCTCGACACACCAAGCGAAAGTGACGAACCCCAAAAGCAGCACTCCGGAAAACAGAAGACTTTCCCACTAGAAGTCAAAACAGTGAACTCACTTCATGTGATAACACGAAAACACAGCGCGGCACCTGCCATTCCAGGACACTGTCCGCAGAATGGGGATAGACCCTACCAAAATTCGCCATAACAGCACTTCCTTCAAAGGAGTGACGCCAGGCCTTTAAGCCAATTATACGGGCTCTGTACCACTAGAGGTTGTGTTCGGTTCATCCGACAACCTCCGTCGCGAAAAGCTCACTCTCCATAGCGCCCCATTTTACAGTAGCCATCGAGCACTACTAGGACGCAAAGCTTTCACCCGCTTTAACGCAATACCACATTACACGTCTCTTATACTTACAATGCCCGGTCCACGCGGCATAATCTCATTAAAGAGTAACTCCGAGTGTTCCTCGACCACGGAGAGCGTGGGGCTGCCTTGACAGCCACTCCGACCTTGCAGGTCAAGGCCCCTAAACACAGGTCATTCGGACTCCGGACACGGTTAGGCGAGTCTGGCTTAAATAAACAAGGGGCCTCCCAGCCGCATACCCCCTTTATAAGGGGACGCACGTATAAATGATGAGAGCCAATAAAGCTCAACTTTCTTCATCTTCCAAATTATACTTTATTTTAATACAACTTTTGCATGATATTTCTTAGAAACTAAGTCCTTCTCTTTTACAGATGAAGCATGTGCTACACCCGTCCAGGATACAGCACAACGGAGACATAGGCGCAGACATGCAGCAGGGACCCATTGCAAGGATTCTTTTCAGATTAAGACCCTGCATAAACCTTTCTTACTGTCTCTTGTTGATACACATCCCCCGGTTTCCTACCATAGCCGAGGAGGAGGCTGGTGTTTTGGCATCGGCCGCGTCAGAAGTTCCCACCTGTACCTGGAAACTAGGGGCTTAGGGCATTGTTCTGCCCGGTATCATAAAGACCGAACACCTTAGGGAGTGTTCGGCGTCTCGAGTTAGGCCTTATATGCATCAGCTCCGAATCATGTCTTTGGTCAAATGTTGGGTTTGCCCGGCTCCTGTGTTTTGCTGCCTTACGTTCCGTATCATCGGCTAACGCGGCACGAGGAGAACTACTGCGATTGTGCCCCGGTTCAGCTGGGCGAGCACCTCAGTAGAGAAAGCCGAAAACTGACTGTCATGATATAGCGAGAGACTGGTCAACCACTCGATCGACCATTGGAATGTTTAGAATTCCTCCGTTGTCACGCCCAATATGCGACCCTATCCAAAATGAACTCGAAGGCCCCACCAAGGATAGACCCGCATATTGAAACGCTTTTACAAGGTGGATATTATTACATCAACATTACATAATGTATGGGGATACATACATAAGGCATACAATGCCACACGAATACAACCTCATCTTACAAGAGATCAACATCCGACTACAGATGGAACACAAACAAAAACTCAAACAACATCCACCCTGCTAGCCCAGGCTGCCGACCTGGAACCTATCCCCTGATCGAAGAAGCAGAAGAAGAACTCAACGCAAGCAAGCATCGCTCTCGCGTCATGATCATTGCACAACCTGTACCTGCAACTGTTGTTGTAGTAATCTGTGAGCCACGAGGAATCAGCAATCCCATTACCATGGGTATCAAGACTAGCAAAGCTTAAAGGGAAAGGAAGGGGTAAAGTGGTGAGGCTGCAGCAGCGGCTAAGCATATATGGTGGCTAACATACGCAAATAAGAGCGAGAAGAGAGCAAGCGGAACGGTCGTCAACTAGCAATGATCAAGAAGTGATCCTGAACTCCTACTTACGTCAAACATAACCCAGAAACCGTGTTCACTTCCCGGACTCCGCCGAGAAGAGACCATCACGGCTACACACACTGTTGATGCGTTTTAATTCGGATCTGGTGTCAAGTTATCTACAACCGGACATTAACAAATTCCCATCTGCCTATAACCACAAGCACTGCTTTCGAAAGATTATACCCTGCAGGGGTGTCCCAACTTAGCCCATGACAAGCTCTCGCGATCAACGAAGGAATAGACCTTCTCCCAGGAAGACCCGATCAGACTCGGAATCCTGGTTTACAAGACATTTCGACAATGGTAAAACAAGACCAGCAAGACCACCCGATGCACCGACAATCCCGATAGGAGCTGCACATATCTCGTTCTCAGGGCAACACCAGATGAGAAAGGCTACGAGTAAAACCAGACCTCGAGTTGCCCCGAGGGGGCCCCGCAGGCGGCTCAGTCCGGACCAACACTTAGACAAGCACTGGTCCGGGGGGGGGGGCTAAAATAAAGATGACCCTCGGGTTGGCCGACCCGAGGGAAAGGGTAGGTGGTGGTGAGGCAAATGGTAAAACCAAGGTTGGGCCTTGCTGGAGGAGTTTTATTCAAAGCGAACTGTCAAGGGGCCCCCATAAATCACCCAACCGCGTAAGGAACGCAAACTCCGGGAACATAACACCGCTATGACGGAAACTAGGGCGGCAAGAGTGGAACAAAACACCAGGCAAAAGGCCGAGTCTTCCACCCTTTACCAAGTATATAGATGCATTAATAATATAAGAGATATTGTGATATCCCAACATAATCCTGTCCACCATGGAGCAATCTTCAACTTCACCTGCAACTAGCAACGCTATAAGAGGGGCTGAGCAAAGCGGTAGCATAGCCAAACAACTGTTTGCATAGGAAAGGTGTCAAAGGTTAGAGGTTCATGGCAATTTGGGAGGCTTGAAGAGCAACAGATAGGTAACGCAGCATAGCGATAGAACGAAGCAACTAGCATAGTAATGATAGTAGTGAGATCCAGGGTAGCGGTCATCTTGCCTGAAATCCCGCAAGGAAGAAGAACGAGTCCATGAAGAAGACGAACGGGAGCAGTCGAACGAATCCTCACGAACGCAACATTACCGGAACTAAGAAGCAACACCGGAAAGAAACAAACAACATGGTAAACACACAAGCATAAACATGGCATGATGCACAAACAAGTATGATGCATGTCCGGTTTAAAGAGGCATGGCATGGCAAACTGCAACACACAATACTACAAATTAAATGGAGCTCAATATGCAACGAGTTGCATATTGACAAAACACCACATGCAATTATTTAGTTTGATCTCGGTTATGTACCCAACAATATTAAATGTTGTTAAACATGGCAAGAGGTGAAACATAAGAAAACTACCTATCTAGGCAAGTTTAAATGAGGCCGGAAACAACAAACAACAATTCTGGAAAATCTCCATATGCAAATTATGGATCCGGTACTGTTCTGCCCTAAACACAATTTTATGTTTGTTAAACAGGAAAATAAAGTGGACCATGTTAAACTAGGCATTTTCCACCCCATTTACATATAAATTTTATTAAATTCAGAGCTACGGTTATTTAGTTATGAAATAAATCATTTTAACATGGCATATTAGCAAATTAATGCAAACATCAATTTAAACATTTTAAACATGGATGAAAATGGCATATTATTAATCTACACAATTTTCTGAGAATTTTACATATATAAAACATTTTAATCCGATGCCCGGTTTAAGATATATTAAATGCATGAACTCTAGGGACTTTTCTGCAATTCTGCCAACTCTGGATAAATGGAAAAATCACAGCGCATGGAAAAAACACTATACTGGGCCAAATCCGGGTAGCCCAACAGGAGAAAAAACAAAAGGAGGGGCGCTGGGGGTGGCCTCACCATGGGCCAAGCCCGATTGGAAGCAGAGGGAGGCCGACTGGGCTTGGGGAGTTAGCGCTCCTAAGGCCCACGCGGCGGCAACGCGCTGCGGGCGCGGTCAACGCGAGCAGGGATGACCGTGCGGTCGTGCTCGTTCTCGTGAACCAGGACGACGGCAGCGGACTTGGCGTGATGCAGATGGGGCGGCGCTGGGACTTGGCGTGGGTAGGGCAAGGAGCGGCTGCGCGACGGCGGGATCCGGCCAGGACGGCCTGCAGGCGGCGGATCTAGCGGAACTGGAGGCGGCGGGACGAGCTGAGGAGGCGACGGCCTCGGCTCCTACAGCAAAATGACGACGAAGCGGAGAAGTTAGCAGCGGCGCTACGCGAGGAAAAGAAAGGGGCCGGGGTGGCGCCAGGAGCTCACCCGCGGGCGGTGAGGACGACACAGAGGCGACCCGAGGTCGCAGGTGAACAGGGCGGCGCGGCTCATCTCCATGGACGGTCGGCCATGGCGAAAATGAGAGAGAGACGGGGTCAGGCAGAGGAGGCGCCCACGACGTTGGACTTGGCGAAGCAAAGGAGCTCCGGGACGAGCGGGACGCGGGAGGACGGATCCGTCCGTCTCCCAGCTGGGCCTGGTGTAAACAGCAGCAAGGGAGCTGCGGCCAACCTTGGCTGTTCCTGGTACAGAGAGGGAGATGCGTGAGAGACGAGGGAGAGAACCAGAGGGAGGAGGGACGGAGGAGAAGAAGAGGGGAAGTGGCGACGGGGTCCTGCTGGAGCTGCTGCTCGTAATCCCCTCGGGATCGAGCAGAGGAGGCGCTGGAGGATGGAGGGGGCTGTTGATTGGTGGATTCGGGATCAAGAGGGATCCCGAGGTAGATGGTGATTTGGTGGCGGCGGCGGACACGGAATGGATGGGACAGATCCCCTAGGTTTTAGGGTTGGTCTATAGTTTGGTCCGGTGCATATATAGTAGGTGGACTAGGCTTAGGGGCTACCTCGTCCCTCCGATCGCAATCGGACGGTCGCGAATAAATAGGCTAGGACATCCAATTAAGAAAACGGAGATGTTTTCAGGATGTTTGGGGATGATTCGGATCCAACGGTAACGACAGAGCGGGTCGGGTTCGGGGAAGTTTCGGACATGGTTGCGCGCGAGGGGTCTGAGAGCTGGCAAGAGGGCTTAGGTGGTCATGGAACGGTCAACGAAGGCAAGGGGTTTGATGCACTGTGCAAAGAGGGACTAGATGGGCTGTGCGGAGGGGGGTTGGGATGAGAAGAGAGAAGAGAAGGCAGCCCGGCAACAGTTTCCGAATCGAAAATGTCTGACGCTAGACCGACTATATCGCGGTTATATACTTAACGGTTGGGCAGTCAAGCGGGTTCCGAATGCGACGAAACTTGGCAGGCGGTCTGTCTACACTATAATAAGACCGCACGACAAGTTGCAACCCATTCCGAGAACATTTTTATGCCACTTATAAAATAATATTACGGAGGTGCCGCGGGCGCATGTGAGTGTGGCCTGGACTCCGAACGGACAACGGAGAGAACCGGCGTAACACGAACGGATGCAAGTTTTATGAAAACGATGCCGATGCAATGCGCATGATGCTATGAGATGAGATGCATAACAAGAACAAAAGCAAAACAACAGACAAGAACCCAACCACGGAGGAAATAATAAATCACATCGCCAGAAATGGCAAGAGTCGGAGTTACGAATATGGAAAGTTGTATCCGGGGCGTTACATCCGCTTTGACGAAGGACCGCTTCCCGGTCAGGCACATACGCGCCCCGAGTTCGGAGAAGAGCGGTGCCGCTAGGGGCTATATAGTAGCCCCACATTCGAGCTCCTATGGCTAAGTGAAAGTGATAAAGCGTTATAGTCCGGTTGCCTAGTTTGCTACGCTATCACCTCCTTAAAAGGACCAAGACGTTGTATTAAGTGTGAAAAAGCGCTTTTCTTTTTGCAAACACCCCCGCACCAAGTGCATGGGGGCTGAAGCCAAAGACTGCCATCTTTCAGATTATACATACACATACGGCCGCACAGGAGATAGTTCAATACTTGAACGCACATGTATAAAAAGCTATTGCATTATAAACATGATCTCACAAATTATACACGTCATTTGAACATGACATCTTTCGAGCACTGCGACTCTATTAAATGAGCGTCCTGCAGGACTTCCTCAAAATAGTGCTCGGCGGGTAATCGGCTCTTGTCCGAACCCCGGGATGCAACAGCGGTGGCATCCATGTCCGCCCAGTATGTCTTCACATGGGCGAGAGCCATCCGTGCACCTTCTATGCATGCCGACCGCTTCATCGCCTTGATATGCGGCACCGCCCCAAGGAATTGCTACAACAAGCCAAAATAACTCTTCGGCTTGGGCCTTTCCGGCCACAGATGAGTGACCACATCCGTCATGGCAAGTCCGGACAATCTATTCAGCTCAGCCCACTCAGCCAGCCGATCAGTCAACGGAAGTGGACGCTCCGGACTATGGAATTGAGACCAGTAAAGTTCTTCCATTTCGTGATCCTTCTGGCTTCAGAAGTGCACGACTGCGTCCGCCGCACTCGCCGCCAAATCCAGATAAGGATCCTTCGCACCACACAACTGGCCCACCTGAGCATACTTCGGATCCGTGAACTTCCTACGTAGAAGAAAGGGCTTTCCAGCCGCAATGTCTCCGGCCTGACGCAGTTCCTCCTTCATAGCCCGCATCTCACTCTGGGCATCCTTGACTTTGGCGCCGGCCTTCTTCAGGCCCTCTTGCTCCACTCGACATTCTCCTTCAAGAACCTCACAACGGTCGGTAGTATCTTTTAATTTCAAGGCTATTCCGGCCAACTCTTCCCTGCTTCGGCAGTGAGCGGCCTTTTCGGCTTTTAGCTCTTCTGCTGCCTTCAAGGCAGCCGCATCACTTATCCTGGCTTGCTCCTTGGCCCGAGCAAGCTATGCTCGAAGGTCTTCCACAGCAGTAGCACCATCTGCATCAAGCATACAAATTGTAAGGAATGGGCGTCAGCTCCCTTACTAGGCGACCGCGGAGCAACCACATACCTTGTGACCCATCAAGTCGTTTATTGATTAGCGAGATGTCCGCATCTGCAACATCGAGTTGCCTCTTAAGCTCGGCAACTCCATCAGTCCGGCTGGCCACCGAATGTCCCGCCACCTACGTAGGAAAGGCGACAATCTATAACTGAGATTATGATCCTCGGCACGCTGCCGTTTTCGACAGCATACCAAGTCTCAGGGGCTACTATCTATAAAGGGCGCACTTCATGTGCAAAAACTGTCAAAAGGTATGTCATTCTTTGCGTACCTCAAATCCCGTCAGCAAACTTCCGACGGCCTCACACAACCCGCTTTCGGCGGACGAGATCCTCTCAATCACCATACTCATTAATGTGCGGTGATCTTCTGAGATGGACGCCCTCTTAAGAAAATCCTGCAGCTCCACCGGCCGTACTCCAATGGGTGCCGAACTCTCTGGCCTCGCCGGACTCGGGGAGACCCTTCGCGACGACACCTCGGGGTTGTCCGCCCCGCACGATGGGGCGGCAGATGGAGGCATTTCACTCTCCATCATCTCCGGACGAAGGTCTCCCGAAGATGAGCTGTGCTGAGACGGGCTGAGATCCGAACTACAAGATGAAAACTTCGGTTACCCTTAGAAATTAAGCAGGGGTGTCCACTATTACAAAATTCCCCCTTTTTCACTTACGGCTTGCTGGAGGGCTGATTCCTCCGAGGAGACAGTACGGCCGGGGCTCTTCCCGGCACAGGACCTTCCGGTACAGATTTCTTTCCCCGCTTTGAGGCCTTGGCCTCCGGGTCTTCGGAAGCTGTCCTCTTCTCCCGCTGGAAGGAGGGACTCTCGATTCCTCCCTCACTGAAAGCCTCCTTGGCAGAGGTGGTAGTTCCCCTGTGCCCCCCTTCGCCCTCCTCCGAAGGTGCAACCTCCAACATTTTGATTAACACGGGATCCTGCGTGGTCTCAGGGAGGGGGCCGGACACCGTATCAGTTTTGCTTGCGCTATCCACTCCTGTCCAAGGGATAGCTGGTTAAAAGGCAAACCCATGATAAATTACTGGACAATGTGTCCGGATACAGGGCTACTTACTTGAGTATCCGGGCGATTGCAGCTTAGGCCAGCGTCCTCGGTCAAGTCCGGACGCATCTCTTGCGATCCGAAGAACAGTTTGTACATCTCCGCGGATGTCAAACCCATGAAGTGTTGAAGAGATCGTGGCCCCTCCGGATTAAATTTCCACAGGCGGAGGGGGCGATGTTTGCAGGGCAGTAGGCGCCAGATCAGCATAACCTGTACCACTGCGACTAGATTGATCTCCCTTTCTTGGAGGCCTCGAATCCAGTCCTGCAACAGGGGTACGTCTTTGGAAGGCCCCCAGTCACGCCCCTTGTTGACCCATGATGTCAATTGTTGTGGAGGGCCCAAGCGGAAGACGGGCGGCGGCCTCTGCCTGCTTCCCCTTGGAGCGGTGATATAGAACCACTCCTATTGCCACAAGCCGAGCTCCTCCTGAAAAGAGCCCTCAGGCCATGGAGCATCGGCCCTCTTGCTTATAACCGCCCCGCTGCACTCTGCCTGACGCCCCTCAATCATATTCGGCTCCACGTTGAAGGTTTTGAGCCACACGCCGAAGTGAGGGGTAGTGCGGAGGAAGGCTTCACAGACGACAATGAATGATGAGATGTGGAGGATGGACTCCGGAGCCAAGTCATGGAATTCCAGCCCATAGTAAAACATGAGCCCCCTCACGAAGGGATCCGTCGGGAAGCCTAAACCCCGACGAAGGTGAGACACGAACACGACGCTCTCACCAAGCTCGGGGGTCGGAATAACCTGCCCTTGGGCAGGCAGCCTATGCGAAATCTCGTAGGTTAAGTACCTGGCGTCTCTCAGCTTTAGCACGTCCTCTTCCGTGATGGAGGAGGGCATCCACCGGCCTCGTAGGTCGGGGCCGGACATTGTCGAGAATCGAAGGAACCCGAATCTGGGGCCCTGGGTGTTGGAACTCGGGGCGAGGGGCGGATTCGATAGAGGATTGAAGGAAAAGAACGGGCCTTGGTCTCATTATAAAGAGGAAGAATACCAAGAGCCGTACCCATGACCGTTTGGAACCCGCCTTCGATGGAGGGGGCATGGCGACGGGCACGGTTGGGTTACCCATGTCCGTATTGATGGGAATCCCAGAATAAGGGGAACATGATCTCTGCTTCGACAAGACGTGCCAAGGAAACCGCTTCGCTAAACGCGCTGAGGTGGTACAATAAAAACGATTCTAGTAAAGGCTTGGTAGTGGTGTGACGTCACGCTGCAAAATACGTCAGCAGATTGAACTTGTGTAATATTATTCTCTCTACGGTGGTGCGTGGAATTTATTTTTGCAGAGCCGGACACTATCCTGGTGTTCACAATCTTCTATAAATTCTTCGGAGGAAGAACCCGCCTTGCAATGCCGAAGACAACATGTGCGCCGGACTCGTCGCCATTGAAGCCTGGTTCAGGGGCTACTGAGGGAGTTCCAGACTAGGGGGTGTCCGGATAGCCGAACTATCATCATCGGCCGGACTCCAAGACTATGAAGATACAAGATTGAAGACTTCGTCCCGTGTCCGGATGGGACTTTCCTTGGCGTGGAAGGCAAGCTTGGCAATACGGATATGTAGATCTCCTACCATTGTAACCGACTCTGTGTAACCCTAGCCCTCTCCGGTGTCTATATAAACCGGATGGCTTTAGTCCATAGGACGAACAACAATCATACCATAGGCTAGCTTCTAGGGTTTAGCCTCCTTGATCTCGTGGTAGATCCACTCTTGTAACACACATCATCAATATTAATCAAGCATGACGTAGGGTTTTACCTACATCAAGAGGGCACGAACCTGGGTAAAACATCGTGTCCCTTGTCTCCTGTTACCATCCACCTAGACGCATAGTTCGGGACCCCCTACCCGAGATCCGCTGGTTTTGACACCGACACATACCCTCTCTCCTTGGGAGGGATTGGGGACGCTCTCCGCCTACTCTCCGCCGCTATAGGTGGCAATCCCGGCTCGAACTGGGACCATATATGCTGGGGGGAGTAGCCCCTTGGATTGAAGCGCTACTAGCTCGCTATGCGGGACGGAACACCACTCCCAATCTCCGGGCCGAGGGCTGGAGAGGCGAGAGGAGGAGCTGCCTTGACCGGCCATGGTGGAATGGATCTCTGTCGAAAGCGCTCTGATGAATGCTCACGGAGGGAAGACCGTGTGAATTAGATCTAAATCCCCGTCTCTTTTATGGGTGGCTCATTTACGCGGCCGGGGGGGTAAATGAAAAAAAAACCTGGCTTTTCGCATTCGTTTGACACGTGGAAGATGATCATTATTGGGCACAGAAGCTGAGGAGAGCAGTACGCACTAGAAGCCGGACACTATTCGACAGGAACATGGAATTTGAAGAAGAACCCGCCTTGCAATGCCAAAGACAAACTTGTGCGCCGGACTTATCTTCATTGAAGCCTGGTTCGGGGGCTACTGAGGGAGTCCTGGATTAGGGGGTGTACGGATGGCTGGACTATGACCTTTGGCCGGACTCCCGGATTATGAAGATACAAGATTGAAGACTTCGTCCCGTGTCCGGATAGGACTTTCCTTGGCGTGGAAGGCAAGCTTGGCGATTCGATATGAAGATCTCCTCCCATTGTAACCGACTCTGTGTAACCCTAGCACTCTCCGGTGTCTATATAAACCGGAGAGGTTTAGTCCGTAGGACGAACAACAATCATACCATAGGCTAGCTTCTAGGGTTTAGCCTCTCTGATCTCGTGGTAGATCAACTCTTGTACTACCCATATCATCAATATTAATCAAGCAGGAGTAGGGTTTTACCTCCATCGAGAGGGCCCGAACCTGGGTAAAAACATCGTGTCCCTTGTCTCCTATTACCATCCGCCTAGACGTACAGTTCGGGACCCCCTACCCGAGATCCGCCGGTTTTGACACCGACAGTTCCATTCTTGGCAACAAAGATCTTGCCATCAGATTTGTGGTAGAAGGTCTACCCAATTATTTCCTTAGGGTATCCTATGAAGACGCACTTCTCCGATTTGGGTTCGAGCTTATCAGGCTGAAGCCTTTTGACATAAGCATCACATCCCCAAACTTTAAGAAATGACAGCTTAGGTTTATTGCCAAACCACAGTTCATACGGTGTCGTCTCAAAGGATTTTGACGGTGCCCTATTTAACGTGAACGCAGCTGTATCTAATGCATAACCCCAAGATGATAGTGTTAAATCAATAAGAGACATTATATATCACACCATATATTTAATAAAGTATGGTTACGATGTTCGGACACACCATTACGCTGTGGTGTTCTAGGTGGCGTGAGTTGTGAAACTATTCCACATTGTTTTAAATGAAGGCCAAACTCCTAACTCAAATATTCACCTCCGCGATCAGATCATAGAAACTTTATTTCCTTGTTATGATGATTCTCCACTTCACTTTGAAATTCTTTGAACTTTTCAAATGTTTCAGACTTGTGCTTCATTTAGTAGATATACCCATATCTGCTCAAATCATCTGTGAAGATTAGAAAATAACGATATCTGCCGTGAGCCTCAACACTCATCGGACCACACACATCAGTATGTATTATTTCCAATAAGTCATTGGCTCGCTTCATTGTTCCGGAGAATGGAGTTTTAGTCATCTTGCCCATGAGGCATGATTCTCAAGTATCAAATGATTCATAATCAAGTGATTCCAAAAGTCCATCTGCATGGAGTTTCTTCATGCGCTTTATACCAATATGACCTAAACGGCAGTGCCACAAATATGTTGCCCTATCATTATCAACTTTGCATCTTTTGACATCAATATTATGAATATGTGTATCACCACTATCGAGATTCAACGGAAATAGACCACTCTTCAAGGGTGCATGACCATAAAAGATATTACTCATATAAATAGAACAACCATTATTCTTTGATTTTAAATGAATAACTGTCTCGCACTAAACAAGATCGAGATATAATGTCCATGCCCAATGTTGGCACTAAATAACAATTATTCAAGTCTAAAACTAATCCCGAAGGTGGATGTAGAGGTAGCGTGCCGACGGCGATCACATCGACCTTGGAACCATTCCCGACGCGCATCCTTAGCCAATCTTTGTTTAATTTGTAGTCCCTGTTTCGAGTTACAAATACGAGCGACTGGACCAGTATCAAATACCCAGGCACTACTACGAGCATTATTAAGGCACACATCAATAACATGTATATCAAATATACCTTTGTTCACTTTGCCATCCTTCTTATCAGGAAAATACTTGGGAAGTTCCGCTTCCGGTGACCAGTCTCTTTGCAGTAGAAGCACTCAGTTTCAAGCTTGGGTCCAGCTTTGGGCGTCTTCTCGGGAGTGGCAACTTGCTTGGCATTCTTCTTGAAATTCCCCTTCTTTCCCTTGCCCTTTTTCTTGAAACTAGTGGTCTCGTTAACCATCAACACTTGATGGTCCTTCCTGATATCTACCCCCATAGCTTTGAGCATTGCGAAGAGCTCGGAAATAGTCTTTTCCATCCATTGCATATTATAGTTCATCATGAATCCTTTGTAGCTTGGTGGCAGTGATTGAAGAACTCTGTCAATGACACAATAATCTGGAAGATTAACTCCCAGCTGAGTCAAGTGATTATGATATCCAGACATCCTGAGTATGTGTTCATTGACAGAACTGTTCTCCTCCATCTTGCATCTATAGAACTTGTTGGAGACTTCATATCTCTCAACTCAGGCATTGCTTGAAATATTAACTTCAACTCTTGGAACATCTCATATGGTCCATGATGTTCAAAACGTCTTTCAAGTCCCGATTCTAAGCCGTAAAGCATGGCACACTGAACTATTAAGTAGTCACCAGATCGAGCTTGCCAGATGTTCATAACATCAGCATATGCTCCTGCAGCAGGCCTTTCACCTAGCGGTGCATCAAGGACATAATTCTTCTGTGCAGCAATGAGGATAATCCTCAAGTTACAGACCCAGTCCGTGTAGTTGCTACCATCATCTTTCAACTTAGCTTTCTCTAGGAACGCACTAAGTTGGAGAAACAAACACCCGCCAGCCACCTTTATGCAAAACTAGTTGCATGTCTGTCGATGGAACCGGTCTCATGAACGTGGTCATGTAAGGTTGGTCTAGGCCGCTTCATCCAACAATACCGCTGAATCAAAATAAGACGTTGCTGGTAAGTTGTATGACGATCACCGCCCACAACTCTTTGTGTTCTACTCGTGCATATCATCTACGCATAGAGCTAGCTCGGATGCCACTATTAGGAAATGTAGCATGCTATTTCAAAAAAAAATGCGCTCACGCAAGATCTATCTTGGAGATTCATAGAAACGAGAGGGGGAGAGTGCATCCACGTACCCTCATAGAATGAAAGCGGAAGCATTTGCCAACGCGGTTGATGTAGTCGAACTTCTTCTTGTTCCAACCGATCAAGTACCGAATGTACAATACCTCCGAGTTTTGCTCACGTTCAGCTTGATGACGTCCCTCGAACTCTTGATCCAGCAGAGTGTCGAGGAAGTAGAAGAGTTCTGTCAGCATGATGGCATGGTGATGGTGATGGTGAAGTTATCCGTGTAGGGCATCGCCTAAGCACTACGTGAATATGCCCGGAGGTGTTAACTGTGGAGGGGGGAACCGCATGGCTAACAAATGTTGGTGTGTGTTCTAGGCGCCCCCTCCCCATGTATATAAAGGATGGAGGGGGAGAGAGGCAGCCTAGGGCGCACCCAAGTAGGAGGAATCCTACTTGGGCCCCTAGTCCAATTCGGCGTCCCCCTTTCCTTTTACCGGAGGGGGAAAAGAGGGAAGAGGGAAGGAGGAAGGAAAGGGGGGCCGAACCCCCACCTCCTTCTCCTATTCGGCCTCCTACCATAAGGGGGGGCTCCACCCCTTGTGGGCTGGTGTCTCCCCTCATATGACCCATATGGCCCATATCTCCCCCCCCGGGGGGGGGGGGGGGGTTCCGGTAACCCCCCCGGTACTCTGATATGTACCCGATACATTCCGGAACACTTCCGGTGTCTGAATACTATCATCCTTTATATCAATCTTCACCTCTAGACCATTCCGAGACTCCTCGTCATGTCCGCGATCTCATCCGGGACTCTGAACAACATTCAGTCACCAAATCACATAACTCATATAATACAAAATCACCATCAAATGTTAAGCGTGCGGACCCTACGGGTTCGAAAACTATGTAGACATGACCGAGACACTTCTCTAGTCTATAATCAATAGCGGAACCTGGATGCTCATATTGGCTCCCACATATTCTACAAAGATCTTTATCGGTCGAACCGTTATGACAACATACATTATTCCCTTTTCATCGGTATGTTACTTGCCCGAGATTCGATCGTGGGTATGTTCATACCTAGTTCAATCTCGTTACCGGCAAGTCTCTTTACTTGTTCCGTAATGCATCATCCTGCAACTAACTCATTAGTCACTTTGCTTGCAAGGCTTCTTATGATGTGCATTACTGTGAGGGCCCTAGAGATACCTCTCCGATACTCGGAGTGACAAATACTAATCTCTATCTATTTATGAACTGGAGCTATTTTTGTATCGCCTTAGGTTATGACTGTTACATGATGAATATCATGCAACGAATCCACCGATCCAATGCCTATGAATTTCCTATATATTGCTCTTGCAAAGTTACTACTGCTGCTGTTACTTTTACAATTGCTACAAAATTATTGATATCACTATTACCGTTACTGCTACTGTTACCACTGCTATAAAAACTATCATGTTACTATGCTATAGATCATATTGTTGCAGATAATTAATCTCTAGGTGTGGTTGTATTGACAATGCAACTTCCAATACTTGCAAATATTCTTTGGCTCCCCTTGTGTCAAATCTATAAATTTGGGTTGAATACTCTACACTCGAAAACGGTTGTGATCCCCTATACTTGTGGGTTATCAAGACCTTTTTCTGGCGCCGTTGTCTGGGAGCATGGCTATATTTGTCGAGTCACTTGGGATTATTATCTATTTATCACTATGAAGAATCTGAAGAATACAAAAACCAAGATCGTCCCCTCTAGGAAAAGGGGAAGTAAGGAACTGCCATCACACTCTGCACTTGATTCACCTTCTGTTTTGAGTAGACTTGCAACACCACCACATGCTATTAATCTTGATATGTCGCAAGTTATTGATGATGCTACTTCTATGAATGCTACTCATGATGATGCTAGTTGAGGGAGTCCTGGATTAGGGGGTCCTTGGACAGCCGGACTATATGCTTATGCCGGACTGTTGGACTATGAAGATACAAGATTGAAGACTTTGTCCTGTGTCCGGGTGGGACTCTCCTTTGCATGGAAGGCAGGCTTGGCGATTTGGATGTGTAGATCTCCTTCTCTGTAACCGACTCTGTGTAACCCTAGCCCCCTCCGGTGTCTATATAAACCGGAGGGTTTAGTCCATAGGACAAGGACAATCATACCATAGGCTACCTTCTAGGGTTTAGCCTCTATGATCTCGTGGTAGATCAACTCTTTTAATACTCATATCATCAAGATCAATCAAGCAGGAAGTAGGGTATTACCTCCATAGAGAGGGCCCGAACCTAGCTAAACATTGTGTCCCCCACCTCCTGTTACCATTAGCCTTAGACGCACAGTTTGGGACCCCCTACCCTAGATCCGTCGGTTTTGACACCGACATTGGTGCTTTCATTGAGAGTTCCACTGTGTCGTCACGGTAAGGCTTGATGGCTCCTTCAATCATCCAAAACAATGCAATCCAGGGTGAGGTTTTCCTCCCCGGACAGATCTTCGTATTTGGCGGCTTCGCACTGCGGGCCAACTCGTTTGGCCATCTGGAGCAGATCGATAGCTACGCCCCTGGCTATCAGGTCAGGTTTGGAATCCTCAACTACACTACCGACATCCACGGAGACTTGATCTTCGACGGATTCGAGCCCATGACAGGTACACTGCACGATCGTGATGAGCATGATCTAGATCTACCGTCGGACTGTGCCCAGGAGACTGCATCTGCAGCTGCTCCGGCTCTGAGCCCGGAGCAGATCGTGCCATCCGAGGACGGGTGGATAGACCCTGCCTCAGAGGCCGCATACTCATCGGCGATAGAGCCGAACACAGACTCCACCTCCAGTGAGGCCTATGTCATCGGACCCTCAGCCTCGTCTCCGGCCACATGCTCTGAGCCGCGTGCATCCCTGCCCATCAGATCAGGCTGGGCGCCAATCATGGAGTTCACCTTTGTGGATATCTTTCAACACTCGCCCTTGGGCGATGTGCCAACTTCGTTAAAGTATCTCTATCTCTATCAGAAGACTCTTGGCCGAACTATGTTTGGCTTGAGTGGGAAGCGGACGACGAAGAAATTCGTTAACCACCCACCACCCACTTAGTAGCCGCTGTCGACGAATTAACTGACATGCTCGACTTCGACCTTCGAAGACATCGACGATATGGACGACGATGCCGGAGAAGAACAGGAACTGCCGCCCACAGGGCGCTGGACAACCACCTCATCATATGATATATATATATATATATATATATATATATATATATATATATATATATATATATATATGTATATGTCGTGGTGGCTGGGAGCACGAGCACCTATGGGGCAGGAGGGCCCCTTTTTGTCCGGCAAGGGAGCGGAGGGCGCACGCAGAGCAGATCGAGGCGAGAGAGAGCGTGGGGGGGATTTTTACCCAGCTTCGGAGCTCTCCGGAGAGATAAAACTCCTACTTCTGCTTTGTGTCTTGTATTCTGTTCTTGCTCGAGAGAGCGCGCGTGGCTGCGGAAAAACTCCGAACCCCCTAAGCTATGGAACCAAAATCCCGAACCCCCTCTACATGCGCATGGGCCTCCTTTTTATAGGCTAAAGGGGTCACCGACAGGTGGCGGCGTAGAAAGAGGGGTAGAAAGGTAAAAACGCGGGTTGGTACAACTGCTACCAATAGTGTCCCCTACCTAACTCTGACGGCAGGGGACAGGGGCATTTAATGCCCGTCCGGTCGCCCCAACAGTGCAGGGAAATGACCGCTAGAGGCGCCACCGATCGCCACGATGGCCTCCTTGTCAGCTCCTCTTGCCACCTCGCACCGCATGGCTGCACAGCGCCTTGCCACGTGCTCCTGGGATAGTCCTGGGGTGACACATCGTTGGATGCGCTGGAGCTCGGGTGCATGGTGGCAGCCTTGCCGCGGCAAGCGCCTTGCCGCGGCCCTTATCTTGTCGCACCAGCAAGCTTGCCGCTCGCCGGGCCTTGCCGGGATGCGCGGGGCGTCGCGGCAAGTTTACTTGGAATGCCTTGAGTGGCCTTCCCGGCAAGATCCTCTTGCCGGGGTCTCTTCTTCTTCCCGGCAAGCTCCTCTTGTCGGGGCCTTGGTTGGCCTTCCCGGCAAGCTCCTCTTGCCGGGGCCTCGGTTGGCCTTCCCGGCAGGCTCCTCTTGCCGGGGCTTTAGCTTGAGTAATCTATTCTTGAATGGCATCTAAGTAGCCGTGGAGGATCTTGGCGGACGCCCGGCAAGCCCCGCCGCGGGTCGCTGCGACTGCCCGTGCACAAGTTCGGGGTACTAAGGTACCCCCTACTTTAGTACACCGACAGGAGCCCCCGGGCCTGGGCCATACACGGTGCCGAGCGCTGTTGGGCCAGGCCCAAAACAGGGCACGGGCACGCGCGGCCTAGGTCACACCGCATATTTCTGTACCCACCACACCCCCCTCGCAACGGCACGCGTCAAACGTGGCGTCGTGGGGGAGATCGTGGGTAATTTTTTAATCCAGGGAATGCGTAACGTCCGCCTCCCCTGTTTATAAGTAGGGGAAACAGTGTCGTTCCCCCACCTTCGCTACTTGCAGTTCCTTCCTCCAAAAGCTCCGCCGCTCCCCTCCGCTTCCCAAGCCGAAAGAGAGCAGCGCTCCGTCGCCCATTGCCGCCGTCGCCACCGCCGCCATCGCCTTCCCCCACCGCTTCCGCCATGGCTCCGAAGACCGGGAAGGCTGCGAAGGCTGCGAAGTCGGCCGAGGCACTGCAGCTTGAGGAACTACGCAAGAAGCGAGTGCTTTTCCTCCCTGAGCTCACCCGGAAGGCGCTGCGGGAGGAGTTCTACCTCTTCTGGTCGACGGAGACGCGGGCGCATCCGCGCACGCAGGTGCTTTCCGCTGAGGCTTCCAAATCGAAAAAGTGCCCCAGAGGTTACTACTTCTTTCCTGTGTTCTTCTATTGCGGGCTCTGCCCGCCTTTTTCTGTTTTTTTCTGCGACATCATGAACACCTACGGGTTTCATCTTCTTGATTTCACCCCCAACGCCGTTCTGACAATGGCGGTTTTCGCACACCTCTGCGAGAACTTCGTTGGCATCCTCCCCAATGTCGCTCTTTTTCGCCATTATTTCTCCCCCCGTGCTGAGAAAGGGGAGCCACTGGCTGGCGGAATCGCCTGGACCTCCCGGATTGGCATGAAGGAGGTATACTTGACGGGCGAGCTCCGCAGCAAGTGGGACGAGTGGAGGGCGGAGTGGTGCTGGATCTGTGATGCCGATCCGCAGCCGTTCACCAAGCTGCGCCAGACCCGGGTGGTGCGTGGCGGCGACTAGAGCGCTCTGTCGCCGGACGATGCCAAGCTGAAGATTGCCACCACCCGAATCCTCCGTCTCAGGCATGGCGGACTCGCAGCAGGAGCGGTTGGCACGGATTTCCTTCGCCGTCGCATCGCCCCTCTACAAAAGAGGGGGAGGCCCGCCTGGTTGTTTGGCGGCCCGGGGGATATCATGAGGCTGCGCCCGGGCCTCAACTTCAACTTTACCGTCCTGGAGCTTGACGCGATGCTGAGGGAGCTGTTCAAGCATGACGCCAACCATCCAGAATGGTTCAGGTTGCCGCAGGGCATCGTCCCCTTGTGCAACAACTCCCGGCATGATCGCATTTGCGCAATGATGCCAGAGTGCGATTCGCACGGGATAAGTGCAACTTGGATAGAGCCCGCCGCCGAGGACGTGCAGCAATTCTTCGATAATTTGACGGAGGTAGCAGTCGACTCCGACGAGCAGAAGCTTCTCACCTGCGCCACCACCGCCAATGAGATGGTGTACATCGCCACTAGGGCCGAGGAGGCGGCAGCAGCCGCTGCCGCGGGCGAGTTTGGCTTCTCGTTGGCGGAGGCGGAGGCGGCCGAGGCGGCAAGTCTCGCCGATGGGAAGAGCTTGCCGAAGAGGCCGCTGGCGAGGGGGAGCCCGGGGTCGAAGCGAGCGAACCCGCCGAGGGCGCGAGCGGCCAGCCGTCTTCGAGCAGCTTGCCGCAGGCGGAGCCCCCAGCGCGGCCCCAATTCCAGCCGAGAAGACGCCTCCGTCAAGTTGGAGATACGGCAGAGGAGCCGGCCGGCCAGCAACAGTGGCGCCGTGGGACACGCTCCACCGCGGCAAGTACCGCTGCCGCGGGAGGATCCCAGGCTGTGCCGGCAACTGAGGCGGGGTCTTCCCGGGCCGCCACGCCTGATCCTGCCGCAGCCCCCGGCAAGCGCCGAAGGGAGCCCACTCCTCCGTCACACCGCGCGGAGAGGGTACCAGACTTCGACCTCTCCGCGCTGAGCTCCGATGATGATGAAGAGGAGGAGGAGGAGGAGTGAGGCTTTCTTCTCACTGTTCTTGATCTTCTTTGATCCTTGTTATTGTTTGTCTTGTATCTAATTTGCTTCTCTCTGATTCCCTGTTCCATTTCAGGACTCTGGCCGAGAGGGCGGCGAAAAGGGCCAGGATTCCTGTGGTTGTCATCGAGGACGATCCTGCTGTGACAGCAGAAGACACGTCCGAGACCACCTTGACGGACCCGATTCCTTCTCCTCGCGGCAGCCCCCAGCACAACCCCCAGCGTAAGTGTTTGGTTTACTTCCGGTTGTGACAAATACTAATCTTGCCTGCAACTAACTCATTAGTCACTTTGCTTGCAAGGCTTCTTATGATGTGCAATACTGTGAGGGCCCAGAGATACCTCTCCGATACTCGAAGTGACAAATACTAATCTCTATCTATTTATGAACTGGAGCTATTTTTGTATCGCCTTAGGTTATGACTGTTACATGATGAATATCATGCAACGAATCCACCGATCCAATGCCTATGAATTTCCTATATATTGCTCTTGCAAAGTTACTACTGCTGCTGTTACTTTTACAATTGCTACAAAATTATTGATATCACTATTACCGTTACTGCTACTGTTACCACTGCTATAAAAACTATCATGTTACTATGCTATAGATCATATTGTTGCAGATAATTAATCTCTAGGTGTGGTTGTATTGACAATGCAACTTCTAATACTTGCAAATATTCTTTGGCTCCCCTTGTGTCAAATCTATAAATTTGGGTTGAATACTCTACACTCGAAAATGGTTGTGATCCCCTATACTTGTGGGATATCAAGACCTTTTTCTGGCGCCGTTGTCTGGGAGCATAGCTATATTTGTCGAGTCACTTGGGATTATTATCTATTTATCACTATGAAGAATCTGAAGAATACAAAAACCAAGATCGTCCCCTCTAGGAAAAGGGGAAGTAAGGAACTGCCATCACACTCTGCACTTGATTCACCTTCTGTTTTGAGTAGACTTGCAACACCACCACATGCTATTAATCTTGATATGTCGCAAGTTATTGATGATGCTACTTCTATGAATGCTACTCATGATGATGCTAGTTGAGGGAGTCCTGGATTAGGGGGTCCTTGGACAGCCGGACTATATGCTTATGCCGGACTGTTGGACTATGAAGATACAAGATTGAAGACTTTGTCCTGTGTCCGGGTGGGACTCTCCTTTGCATGGAAGGCAGGCTTGGCGATTTGGATGTGTAGATCTCCTTCTCTGTAACCGACTCTGTGTAACCCTAGCCCCCTCCGGTGTCTATATAAACCGGAGGGTTTAGTCCATAGGACAAGGACAATCATACCATAGGCTACCTTCTAGGGTTTAGCCTCTATGATCTCGTGGTAGATCAACTCTTTTAATACTCATATCATCAAGATCAATCAAGAAGGAAGTAGGGTATTACCTCCATAGAGAGGGCCCGAACCTAGCTAAACAATGTGTCCCCCACCTCCTGTTACCATTAGCCTTAGACGCACAGTTTGGGACCCCCTACCCTAGATCCGTCGGTTTTGACACCGACATTGGTGCTTTCATTAAGAGTTCCACTGTGTCGTCACGGTAAGGCTTGATGGCTCCTTCAATCATCCAAAACAATGCAATCGAGGGTGAGGTTTTCCTCCCCGGACAGATCTTCGTATTTGGTAGCTTCGCACTGCGGGCCAACTAGTTTGGCCATCTGGAGCAGATCGATAGCTACGCCCCTGGCCATCAGGTCAGGTTTGGAATCCTCAACTACACTACCGACATCCACGGAGACTTGATCTTCGACGGATTCGAGCCCATGACAGGTACACTTCACGATCGTGATGAGCATGATCTAGATCTACCGTCGGACTGTGCCCAGGAGACTGCATCTGCAGCTGCTCCGGCTCTGAGCCCGAAGCAGATCATGCCATCCGAGGACGGGTGGATAGACCCTGCCTCAGAGGCCGCATACTCATCGGCGATAGAGCCGAACACAGACTCCACCTCCAGTGAGGCCTATGTCATCGGACCCTCAGCCTCGTCTCCGGCCACATGCTCCGAGCCGCGTGCATCCCTGCCCATCAGATCAGGCTGGGCGCCAATCATGGAGTTCGCCTTTGTGGATATCTTTCAGCACTCGCCCTTGGGCGACGTGCTAACTTCGTTAAAGTCTCTCTATCTCTATCAGAAGACTCTTGGCCGAACTATGTTCGGCTTGAGTGGGAAGCGGACGACGAAGAAATTCGTTAACCACCCACCACCCACTTAGTAGCCGCTGTCGACGACTTAACCGACAATCTCGACTTCGACTTCGAAGACATCGACGATATGGACGACGATGCCGGAGAAGAACAGGAACTGCCGCCCACAGGGCGCTGGACAACCACCTTATCATATGATATATATATATATATATATATATATATATATATATATATATATATATATATATATATATATATGTCGTGGTGGCTGGGAGCACGAGCACCTATGGGGCAGGAGGGCCCCTTTTTGTCCGGCAAGGGAGCGGAGGGCGCACGCAGAGCAGATCAAGGCGAGAGAGCGCGCGGGGGGGGGGGGGATTTTTACCCAGCTTCGGAGCACTCCGGAGAGATAAAACTCCTACTACTGCTTTGTGTCTTGTATTCTGTTCTTGCTCGAGAGAGCGGGCGTGGCTGCGGAAAAACTCCGAACCCCCTAAGCTATGGAACCAAAATCCCGAACCCCCTCTACGTGCGCATGGGCCTCCTTTTTATAGGCTAAAGGGGTCACCGACAGGTGGTAGCGTAGAAAGAGGGGTAGTAAGGTAAAAACGCGGGTTGGTACAACTGCTACCAATAGTGTCCCCTACCTAACTCTGACGGCAGGGGACAGGGGCATTTAATGCCCGTCCGGTCGCCCCAACAGTGCAGGGAAACGACCGCTAGAGGCGCCACCGATCGCCACGATGGCCTCCTTGTCAGCTCCTCTTGCCACCTCGCACCGCATGGCTGCACATCGCCTTGCCACGTGCTCCTGGGATAGTCCTGGGGTGACACGTCGTTGGATGCGGTGGAGCTCGGGTGCATGGTGGCAGCCTTGCCGCGGCAAGCGCCTTGCCGCGGCCCTTATCTTGTCGCACCAGCAAGCTTGCCGCTCGCCGGGCCTTGCCGGGACGCGCGGGGCGTCGCGGCAAGTTTACTTGGAATGCCTTGAGTGGCCTTCCCGGCAAGATCCTCTTGCCGGGGTCTCTTCTTCTTCCCGGCAAGCTCCTCTTGCCGGGGCCTTGGTTGGCCTTCCCAGCAAGCTCCTCTTGCCGGGGCCTCGGTTGGCCTTCCCGGCAGGCTTCTCTTGCCGGGGCTTTAGCTTGAGTACTCTGTTCTTGAATGGCATCTAAGTAGCCGTGGAGGATCTTGGCGGACGCCCGGCAAGCCCCGCCGCGGGTCGCTGCGACTGCCCGTGCACAAGTTCGGGGTACTAAGGTACCCCCTACTTTAGTACACAGACAATATATATATATATATATATATATATATATATATATATATATATATATATATATATATATGGTGGATACACCTAAATAAAGAAATGGTGATAAGGCAATGGAGGATAATCCCCTTGAGAAACAATCTAAGCACCGGCGTCGTCGGCGCCGCTCGAAGCCCCGCCATAGCAAAAATAGTGATACCGACACAAGAGACGATGATGCCGAAGACGAAAACAACCTTGCCCAGCAAAGCACTGAGCAAGCCAGACGGGAGGATGGGCAAGTTAGCCCGGATGAACAGGCAACAGATGGAGACTTGGAGGACAAAAATTATATGCCTCTCTCCGAAGATGAGGCAAGCCTCGGCGATGAAGAATTTATTGTGCTTGAGGACCCCGTCGAGCAGGAGCGCTTCAAGCGCCGGCTTATAGCAACTGCAAAAAGCCTGAAGAGAAAACAGCAGCAGCTTCAAGCTGATCAAGATCTGCTAACCGATAGATGGACTAAGGTCCTGGCAGCCGAGGAATACGGACTCGAGCACCCAACCAAAAGTTACCCGAAGCGCGGGTTGTTACCTCAATTCGAGGAGGAGGCGCTAGAGCCTACACTACCAGCACATGACGAGGCGGATCGGCCACCCCGTGGCTGAGACAAAGTGGCGTATCAGCCCACACCGCGTTGCCAAACAAATAAAAATACGAAGGCCCAGGGCTACACGCATGACCTGCGAGACGAACTGGAAAACAAAACAGGAAAGTCGAGACCGATCTACGGATCAAGGGGGAGCGCCCCAACGCGTGAAGATGACCGCCACACCGGATATACTAAATACAAATCCGGTCGGGTTGAATACAACAGACCGGACTCATTCGAGCTGCTTCGTGATATAGCGGCATAGAGGCGCCGCACACCCCCTATGCTTCACCGACGAAGTTATGGAACATGAATTCCCATAAGGGTTTAAGACAGTTAACATCGAGCCCTATGACGGGACTATAGACCCCGTGGTATGGATAGAAGATTTCCTTCTCCACAGTCACATGGCCCACGGCGATGATTTACACGCCATCAAGTATCTCCCACTAAAACTCAAGAGACCGACTCGGCATTGGCTGAATAGCTTGCCGGCAAACTCTATTGGAAGTTGGGAGAACTTGGAAGACGCATTCCTAGATAACTTCTAGGTAAGGATGGCAATGGGTCGGGTTTGGATCTGGTTGAACAATATCAAATCCATATCCATATCCATGAAGACAATCTTTGCCCACCCATGAAAAAATCTGCGGGTGAAAAATTCTGTCCATGTACAAACCCGATGGATATCCATACCCACTGGATATCCATTGGGTCCTCTCTAGACATATAAATCAGAGATAACACAATATTAACATAAGCTCTTCCATTCTTCACTTCGCTGGAATGCTAGGCTTCACTTATGGTAAATCAACCTCCACTAACAACATAAAATCATTTAGTATTTTTCTAACAGATGAGAATGACAAGTCAGTTAACAAGGAGATAAAAATAAGGGAAGGGCGTTGGGGTATGTTACAGAGGGTATTGAATGTCAACTAACAAAAGTTATGACGGGGATTGTGTAATTTCTTTTGCATGTTTTGGATAACAAAGTGTAAAATTGCACTAGGACATGTAACTGTGGGGTAGGGATAGCCGATTTTTGCCCATTAAGTCCTAATATCGGGTCGGGTTTGGATATACCCACGGGTACAAGATTATATCCATGCCCTACCCACGAGCAATCGGGTCGGGTTTGGGCGCTGCCCATGGACAGAAAAGCATATCCAAACCCTACCCATTCGGGTCGGATATCCATGGATATCCATGTCCATGGATAAAATTGCCATCCTTACTTCCAAGGCACCTATGTGCGGCCACCGGATGCTGATGATCTAAGTTATATAACCTAACAGCCCAGAGAGTCAGCCAGGAAATTCTGGACTCGGTTCCTAACCAAAAAGAACCAAATTGTCGATTGTCCGGTTGCCGAAGCCCTAGAGGCCTTTAAGCATAACATCCATGATGAGTGGCTTGCCCGACACCTCGGCCAAGAGAAGCCGAAGTCCATCACAGCTCTCATGACACTTATGACCTGCTTTTGTGTGGGCGAGGACAGCTGGTTGGCTCGTAGCAGCAGCACATCTAGAAACCCTAGCACCTCGGACACCAGAGATAGCAACGGCAAGCCCCGACGCAACAAACACAAGCGTCGCAATAATGGCGACAACACCAAAGACTCGGCCGTCAATGCCGGTTTCAGTGGCTCTAAGTTCGGTAAGCGGAAAAAGACATTCAAAAGGAATAATCCGGGTCCGCCCAGTCTGGATCGCATACTCGGTCGTCCATGCCAAATTCATGGCACCCCAGGAACACCAACCAATCATACAAACAAAGAATGCAGGTCAGGTGCCGAAAACAAGGAGAAGGGGTCGCAAAGCGATGACGACGATGAGGAGCCCCAGCCACCGAGCGCAGGAGGACAAAAGAAATTTCCCCCACAAATCAAAATGGTGAACATGATAAACACCACCCATATCTCCAAGCGAGAGCAGATGTGCACTCTTAGGGATGACGACGGAACGGATCCAGTCGCCCCAAAATATAACCTATGGTCGTTCGGCCCGATCACCTTTGATCGTACGGATCACCCGGCCAATTCCAGACAGGGCAGTTCGGTCGCACTAGTCCTTGACCCAATAATTAACGGGTTCCACCTTACACGAGTCCTTATGGACGGAGGCAGCTGCGTGAACCTGCTGTATCAGGACACAATGCATAAGATGGGTATCGATCCTTCAATGATCAAACCCACTAAAACCACCTTTAAAGGTGTTATACCAGGTATGGAGGCCTGTTTTACAGGTTCCATCACTCTGGAGGTAGTCTTTGGACCATTGAATAATTACTGTACCGAAGAGTTAATCTTCGACATCGTCCCTTTTCGCAGTAGCTATCGCACACTGCTCGGACGAACTGCATTTGCTCGATTCAACACAGTGCCACATTATGCCTACCTTAAGCTCAAGATGCCCGGTCCACGCGGCGTCATAACAGTTAATGGCAAGTCCGAACGCTCCCTCTGTGCCGAAGAGTACACCGCCACTTTAATAGTAGAAGCAAAGAGTGGCATCTTTCAATTGAACCTTGAGTCAATGGCCAAGCTTCCGGACACTGTCAAAGGAGTCCGAACTACTTCGCGGCAGGATAGACCGGCTCGCCAAGAGCTCAATTAAAACACTACGGCAGTAGACAGAGGGAAAGCTAGGATAAGTCATACAATGCGGCTTAACCGCTCCATCGCACACCAACATTTTTTGCATTTTCTTTGCAGGTCCACTTTTGTGTAGGCCACGACTGGCGGCATGACGACCATAAGGGACGAATACACCAAGGAGGGACCCTGCTTGAGCGCGTAAGGGAACCCTTAGGTATACCCCTCGATTACCATCCGGTTACAACTCGGATCCGCACGCAATCTCCCCCGCCTGGTCTCAACAGGTTCCGAAGTCATATTTTTTTATCACATTAGTTGCACTCGAGCGCATCGACGTATTATTCAATTACAACATGTGGCTTTATATAACACTTACTTGCTGTTGTTTCTCATTGACACTCTTTGTCAATAGGCATCCGTACACTTCGGTATGCCCTGATATGCCAGGGGCCTCGTTGCACCCATAATACGGCAATAAAGTCCGAACACCTTCATGGTCGTTCGGTACCCCGAACTTATAGCATTATATGCATCAGCTCCGAATCATGTCTTGGGTCAATAGTTGGGTTGCCCAGCTCCTATGCTTGCTACCCTACGTTCCACTATATCGGCTAGGGTAGTAAAGGTAGAACTACTGCGATTGTGTCCCGGTTCTTCTAGACGAGCGCCTTAGTAGAGAAAGCCGAATACTGACTGTCATGATACGGCGAGAGCGGATCAGCTGTTCGAGAGGTTACAAAATCTTTAAGGATTTATTCCGCATTATGCGATAACTAATGCAGCGTGCGATGGATCATTTTTTTCCGATCAGGTGCTTATAGAGCCCCTAGTACGGCCTCCCGAACACTAGGGGCTGCGCCTACCTTTCTTTTGTCAAACTCTTATGGCTAAGTGAGAGTGATAAAGCCTTACAGTCCGATTGCCTGGTTCGTTGTGTTGAACACCTCCTTTAAGGACACAAAACTGGGGTAAAGAGTGCTCAGGTTAATCCCGAACACCCCCGTACTTCCTACGTGGGGGCAGAAGCTGACGACTGGCCAACTCTCAGATTTAATATATAAAACGGCCGCACAGGAGGTCAGCTTCTCAAATAACAGGCATTATATTATTTAAATGACCTTGTTTAACACTACATGAGATAGCGTGAATATATTCACGGAAATATAATGTCCTTGGCACATTGCTCCGCTACAAGACGGGACCCTTTTAGGACAATATCATAATATAACTCGGGCTTGCGGTGCTCCTTCCCCTCTGGAGGTCCTTCGGTCATTAGCTTTTCAGCATCCATCTTCGCCCAATGCATCTTCGCGCGGGCGAAAGCCATTCGTGCACCCTCCATACAGACTGAACGCTTAATGACTTCAAGTCGAGGGCTGGCATTCACAAGATGCTTCACGAGCCCGAATTAGCTGCTGGGAATTGGCTCGGCAGGCCATAGCCAGATAATGAAATCCTTCATGGCCAGTTCGGCCGCCTTATGCAGTTCGATCAGCTGCTTCAGTTGATCGGCGAAAGGCACCGGATACTCTGGAGCCAGATACTGCGACTAGAAGAGCTTCTCCGCAGTGCTCCTTTCTTCGGCTCGGTAGAATTGCACGACATCGGATATGCTGCGTGGCAGCCCCGCAAATACCCCTGGAGAAATCCGAAATCAAATTAGTAAACATGAATTTCTCCCTTCAAATATTTGCTTTGTATAAAAAGCCTTACCCATCGCGATCTTCTTCGCCTCCTCGAGTTCCTGCAGGGCGCCCTGGGCTTTCCCTTGGGCATCGCGTGCGGCCTGATGAGCCTTGGTGAGTTCGGATTCTTTCTCTGTTAAACTCTGCTCCAAGGTCTCGCATTTCTTCACGGCCTCTTGGAGCTCTTTCTCAGCTTCAATAACCCTGGCCTCGTGCTTTTCGCGAAGAGCCTGCTCTGTGGCTGCCTTCTTCTCGGCTTCGGCCACAGCCTTCTTAAGAGCCTCAACTTTGGCCGTCGCCCCTAGAGCACGTCATAAAAATATCTTCATCATACTAAATTATTAATTCGCTCTGAAGGCGAACAAGGTTTTTGCATACCTTGCTTATCCTCCAACTGCTTCTTCACTCGACTGAGTTCTTCTTCGGCCCGCTCTAGACTCTGCTTTAGTTCGAAGACTTCTGCAGTATAAGAGGCAGCAGTCGCCACAGACGGCTGCTTATATACAAAAAGAGGGCGAGGTGCCATAAGGCGAGTCTCCTGCGAACATATATTTGATCCTCTGTCCGGTTCTTTCTTTCACCGGACGGTGTATCAGGGGCTACCACCTATACTATAACACTCTTTGAAACCTCACAAAACATACCTCAAAGCCCGTTATAAGGCGGACGCAGGCTTCATTCAGCCCGCTCTCAGCAGACTGGATCTTCTCAATCACTACACCCATAAGGGCACGGTGTTTCTCCACGATGGAGGCGCTCTTCAGTGCCGCTGATAAGGTATCCGACACCTCATGTTGGGCAGAGGTTGCCGGTGCAACAGGCGCACCCCCTACTGTTAAGGGGGGGTGCTTGCCTGATTCCGGAGCCGTATCGGTCTCCGGAATTGTGTCCGGCTGGGGGCCGTATTCAAGATAGCCCCCGCCATCGATGTACATGGGAGCTTTTTCTCCCGTGTATCCGACCACCAAAGTCTGACCCGCTGGCGCCACCTTGACGGCCTTTTTGCCCCCTCCTTGGCTTGGGTCCCTCTGGGACGATGCCTCGGTGCCACTCATGTGTTTTGGTGAGGGGGACTTCGGGGTGTCATGTTGTCCATAGCATCCGAGCCTAGCGAATCCTCCGATGAGGATTGTTCGGTGCGGGACCTCGCCGGACTGCAAAACAACGTGGCTCAATTATTAAACGTCATACAATAGTAAGTTTGGATGCGTAATGTATCCAGGTTTTGTATGCTCACGATCTCACCAGGGGCTGGGCCCTGGGATCCCACTCCAAGCTGCTGTCGGTGGCGGCGGCGGATTCCTCCGGAAGGAGAGTTTTTCCCTTCTTGTTCGACTCGGCCTCCAAGTGTGTGGAGGCCGTCCTTTTCTTTCTTCCCCTTGCTAGGGGGGATTGGTTTCCCCCCTCTTCCTTGTCCTCCTTGGAGGAAGAGCGGGCATCGGAGTCTTCAGATGTTGTGTCCAAAGTACCGCGGCTATGAAGGCCGCCCCTAGTCTTTTTGGACTCCTTCTCGGCTTTATTCTTCGGCGCCTGATAAGGCGCCGGGACCAGCATCTTTATCATAAGTGGGCCAGCCGGTTCTTCTGGCAGTGGGGCTGGACAATAGATCCGCCCCGCCTTTCTCGTCCAGCCCTGGGAGGGTTGTGCAAGAACGCATTAAGCATTTTTTTCTCGGATTATGCAGATAAAAGCATGTGACTTGCCAACGTATGAAGACTTAACGGACTTGCAGGGCGGGATAGTTGATACCCACGGTCCTCGGCTGAATCCGGCCATGTTTTGCCGGATTTAAAGAGCACTTTCCAGATGTCTTCGTGTGATGAGCCGAAGAGCCTTAGTAAGGTTTGGTGCTTGGCCGGGTTGAATTCCCATAAGTTGCAGGCCCGGTGTTGACAAGGGAGAATCCGGCGGACCAACATTACCTGGACTACATCGACATGTTTGATATTCTTGTCTTCCATACCCTTGACGCGCGTCTGGAGCACCGACAACTCGTCGGGGGAAGACCAGTTCAGGCCCTTCTTGGGCCAGGACGTAAGCCGCAGTGGAGCTCCGGATCGGAATTCGGGAGTTGTGGCCCATGTGGTGTCGCATGGCTCGGTGACATGGAACCACTGTTGTTGCCACCCCTTGACGGCATCATTGAAGGTACCTGATGGCCATGAGACGTTGGGCATCTTGCTCACCATGGCTCCTCCGCACTCAGCGTGCTCACCACTCACTACCTTGGGATTCACATTGAAAATCTTCAGCCATAAGCCGAAGTGTGGCGAGATGCGGAGAAAGGCCTCACACACGACGATGAATGTCGAGATGTTGAGGAAGGAATTGGGGGATAGATCATGAAAATCGATCCCATAATAGTACATGATGCCGCGAACGAATGGATGGGGTGGACCCTAGCTCGTGGACAAAGTGAGGGAGGAATACAACCCTCTCGTGGGGTTCCGGAGTAGGGACGATCTGTCCCGTCGTCGGAAGACGATGGCTGATTCTCTTCGCCAGATACCCGGCTTCCCGAAGTTTTTTGATATCTTTCTCCCGGACGGTAGAGGCCATCCACTTGCCTCCTGCTCCGGATCTGGACATTTCCAGAGGGCCTTTGTGGGCGGAGAAGACGAACGCTTGGGTGCTAGAGCTCGAGTGAGAGAGAATGGATGAGCAGAGGAAGAAGAAGGTATGGGTGAAAAAGGGAATCCTTATCCCTTTATAAAGGCGGTAAAAACTTCGCGCCTCCCCACTTGCCCTATAAACTCGCTTATTCCCCAAGCGCCATATTAATGGCGCGGTTGGGTTACCCACACCCATATTAATGAGAATCCCGCGATAAGGGGACACGATCTCTGCTTCGACAAGACGTGCCAATAAAATCGCCTCGCAAGACGTGCGGTTGCAGGTTGTGAAATACGGTTCGCATAAAGACCAGGCCAGGACGTGGTTTCATGCTATGGAAAATTGCCAGCAGATTAGATTCGTGAAGAATTATGCTCTCTACGGTGGTATGTGGAATTTGTTTTGCAGAGCCAGACACGATTCATGTGTTCAAAATCTACCTTGGAGTATTCAGAGAAGGAACCCGCCTTGCAATGTCGAAGACAATCTGCACGCCGGACTCATCGTCATTGAAGCATGGTTCAGGGGCTACTGAGGGAGTCCTGGATTAGGGGGTCGTCGGACAGCCGGACTATATGCTTATGCCGGACTATTGGACTATGAAGATACAAGATTGAAGACTTCGTCCCATGTCCGGGTGAGACTCTCCTTTGCGTGGAAGGCAAGCTTGGCGATTCAGATGTGTAGATCTCCTTCTCTGTAACAGACTTCGTGTAACCCTAGCCCCCTCCGGTGTCTATATAAACCGGAGGGTTTAGTCCATAGGACAAGGACAATCATACCATAGGCTAGCCTCTAGGGTTTAGCCTCTACGATCTCGTGGTAGATCAACTCTTGTAATACTCATATCATTAAGATCAATCAAGCAGGAAGTAGGGTATTACCTCCATAGAGAGGGCCCGAACCTGGGTAAACATTGTGTCCCTCGCCTCCTGTTACCATTAGCCTTAGACGCACAGTTAGGGACCCCCTACCCGAGATCCGCCGGTTTTGACACTGACACTAGTACCTTGCTTGATGATGGTGTGCCATTAGGTGATTTTCTTGATGAACAAATTGCTAGAGCTAAAGATATTGAGAACGCTGAAACTGATGAAATTATTGAAACTCATAAAGTGTTTGAAACTAAAAATCTTGAAATACCTATTAGATCTAGCTCTCCTAGATATGAATTCCCTATGAGACCAAAAGGTTATGTGATGGATGAGGGGACAACTAGAGATTTATTTGCTTGCAATGATAGAGATGATCTTAGAAATTATTATGCAAACTAAAAGAGAAATCTTTGAATGCAAGAATGAAATGTGATCCTAAGTTTGCTACTTCACCTATCTTTGTTGATGATAAGGATTATGAATTCTCTGTCGAACCAGAGTTAATTACTTTGGTTGAATCTGATCCTTTCCTTGGCTATGAAACTGAAACTGTTGTGGCACACCTTACTAAATTAAATGATATGGCCACCCTTTTTGCTCATGAGGATAAAATTCGCTACTATGATATTCTCAAATTATTTCCATTCTCATTAAAGGGTGATGCTAAGATATGGTATAATACTCTTGCTCCTGGTTGTGTGCATAGTCCCGAGGATGTGACTTATTAGTTCTCTAAAAAAGATTTTCCTTCTCATAAGAAACAAGCCGCCTTACACGAAATATTCAATTGTGGTTAGAATCAGCCCATTTGTGGCCTTTTAACCCATTGCGCAATTTCCAGCCCATCCTATATTTTGGCCCATTAACGACCCGTTATGCCTGTGACAGAATTAAGACCTTGTTGTCTTTCGGCCTGTTAATGGCCCGTTACCGTGCTGGCCCATTACCAATTATGCCTGTTTATGGCCCATGTGGGCGCTTTTATCCGACGTCCCGAGGCCCACCGACTCTACAGCCCATTGGAGGAATATTTATCCGACGGCCCATAGGAGGCCCATGGATCCTACGGCCTATAGCAGGCTCAAGGTTACCACGGTCCGTATATGGCCCATGGTTGTTGCGGCCACTAGCAAACCAAGGAAAAAGAAGACTAGGAAATAAATAAGCCAAAAACTAACGCTAGGCTATTAAGGCCATTGTACAGATTACATCCACTGGGCATCAAAGTTCGCCACCAGTGAAAATATAGGGAACACCCTACACTATACAAAAATGGCTTGCTGTTTTCTTGAGCCGGTGGCTGCCCGTTAAGAACAAATTTTGTGTCGCAACAAAACAAATTACAACCATTAAACGAAAGGTTGGTTGGTATAAAAGTTAACAGTCCGGCAGATAAATGCACCACCAAAAGTTCAGAAGTTCTGTTCATTTGACCTGACTGTTACATTTTCATGTTGTACTGTTTAATGGAGCACCATAACCTTCTCTTCATTTCTCCTATGCTCCTGAACAACATAGCAAATATCTGATAGTCTGGTTTCAAAACCATGCATATCTTGACGACATCGAACAATGTCTGTCCTTGTTTCACAAAGGGTCTTTGTTAGGGAATGGACTTGTGTCTGGAGCACAGATATATATCGCACTGTTTTGAGCTTGCATATCTTGATCAGGGAGGCAGTTTGGACGAGATTGCCTTAACAACCAACCGAGTATTATGCAGGAATGTGCTTTTGGCACTGTTAGTGGATAGGTACTGACTCACTACAGCAAGAGGTGACATTGTTGTTATAGTTGCCTCATCACCTTTAAAAGATGGGAGTTCCACCATTTGTTCCAAAGCTTGCTGAAAGTTCAGTTTTTACATTAGTAGTACCAGAACAGAAGATATTAAGGAGGAAACAAAACCAAACAACATAGATTTGGTCTATATACATAACTTATTCTAGTGAACCCGTGTAAAATATTAGTTGTATTTTACTGCAAAGTACATAATAAAACCATGTTCCAAACATATGACCATGTACCACGGCTAATGTATTATCTATTTCTTCACATTGTATTGACAGGTAAGGATAAATAGACAAAGTTTATAATATGGTAAGCATAGTATGCCATCATACATATCACAAAACAACTGAGAACAGACAAACAGGCAATTGTAACGTTGTGTGGGCAAGTACAGCACGGAACTAGATCATAGATCAAGATCAAAGGAACATCACTCCTCTCATTTAAACCTTGTAAGGTGCAATGATATGCTAAGATAATTGTGTATAAAACTGATAAGAGTAATAGAATTGGCTGCCACCATGCAGTTCAATGCACAAGTCAGAGTAAGTAGTAGGTAAAAGGCGTGAGGATTAAGGACTTACAACAACGACTTTGACTGGTGTAGTCATGCCCTTCATCTTGCTGGTGTGACAGTCCTTGAAGATATCAACAACATTTGGTTCTGGTACTTTTTGGTCCTTGCAGGCTTTCCTCTGCATTTAGAACAAGTCAATATAGATATGATAATATGGCATGGCAAAAAGAGTGAAACAACAGCTAATTACAAGAGCCTCGCAGTGTGCAATATAGCTACGAGATCCTGTCGTCTGTTGGAATTTCACTTTCATACGGTTGGCCTTGTTCATTGAACAGTTCACCGACAAGAAGATAGATTCGTGAGGCACATGCGTAAATAGGAGTTCAACATGTGTTGATCATATATATATAACATACTCGATACTTTGGATCAGACCAGTGTTTAACGAGGCCTCTCCAGTCTTCATCTGATATATTTTCCATTGGAGATGTTTGGGCAAGTTCACTATTAGCCTTGCCTTCAAAGTGACTTTTCCTCAAGTTATACCGATATTGTCGCAAAGAAAACTTAAAAACATGGGTGCAAGCTTGTCTGGTTGCATCATCTTGGCTATCCAACTTGAACCTTATCTATTGAAAATTATGGGAGTCTCATTATCAGCAACCTAGAAAGTATTGGACAGAGCAAGACAATATTAATAGTTTCCATACATAACCATACTTACAGAAATTTGGACGATGAAGGTGTTGAACTAGGTTTCGTCTTTGTCATTCCTGTACTAAATCCATGTTGGGAGGATACGTGCATAACACCTAACGACAACTGTTGCCTCTGATACTAACTTGGCTGACTCTATAGCATCACGTGGCATTTTTAAACCTGCCTCAAAACAGATCTCCATTCTCCCTCCTCTAGATTTAGTTAAACTATCGAGCATTATCTCTGATGTCTATTTCCTCTTGCGCCTAAGTGCTAGTCCAACAAAGAACATAAGAAGTGTTAGTGTACATGAAACTGTGAGACTACATATAAAGAAGCATGCAACTGTAACTTGACTCGAGGAACTACCTTCTTGATGTTGAAGCTCGCAAGGTTCATCTGATCTTGCCAACTGGTCTTGGGTCAAGAGTGCTTTGGAAGTAGTGTCAGGTGGTAAGGGAGCTTGGGAACGTGTTGCTAGCTGAGTTGCCAAACGAGTAACTCGTGCAGCTGGTGGCCTGTTAACCCGTTGCGTCGTGGCACCTCTAGTGTTGCATCACATTATCTCGCTACCATTCGGCCCACCTGCCACCGTGTATAAGAGTGAAAACAAACGATAAAAAAATATTGGATGATGGTTCGAAGTCATGACCGCAGGCATTGCGGACAAGGTGGCCTTGTATTGGTATGCCGAGCCGTTTGTTTTAACACACAGGAGCTGGTGTGGTGATTATACACACACGTATGCATGCACATGAACTGCATGCACGCAACATTCACACGAACACATGCAGTCATGCACGCACACAACACTCACACATACACACACAGCCACCACGCACGAACACTCACAGGCACGCATGCATGCACACACCACACGACCAACACACACTCTCACACTCAAGTGCTCAACCTACACATACATGCACACACATCAGGCCCTGACAGACACATACACAACCAGGTGGTTCCCGTGCACGGGTTGGAGTCTTGTCGCGCCTGCGTAAATTTGTGTTTATCTTAGCTTTTTCCTATGCGAACTGATAGGTGGGACCCACAAGGAACATGGTAAATTTAACCAGTCAACATAGTGCCACGCAAACTATTTGGCCGGTCAACAAAGTGCAATCCGATGCTAAATGGTGAGCAAGTGACCATATAATCACCGCAAAACATATATAGTGACCGTAATGAGCGTATTCTGAAGTCCGGTGATAGTATTATGCTTGTCGCTTGTACACTGACCGCCCATGTATTTATCTCTTCTCTTGCTCTCTGTGGAGCTGAGTAGGCCAACGTCCCAGTGCCTAAATTGGCGCACGCCACCCCATTATTGTTGTACTGGTTTTGTAGGAGCAAACAAGCATTCACGTCTATTGTAGAAACTTTAGATATGAGTTACAAATGCTATGAAGACGAATACAAATATTTGAATCCAGTTTATGCCCAATTTCTCTCTGTAGGCCCTCCGAAAGTACATCCCTACACGTTCTCGCATGTTACATCTAACAACTATGCAATACCACACTACTACTACACTCAACACAATAAATCATATGTGTTTTTAGTTTTACAAGATCACATATTGTTACTTAATTATTCAGTTTGCATACATTAAAATTGCGTTTGAAATGTATGCTTAGTATCATCTACCGCGTGGAAAAAATCCCGCCCTTGCCTATTTAGTCGGGTTTGTATCGATGCATCGTGCTAAATAGCAAAACTATAGTAGTACTACAGTACAAGTAACAGTTCACTAGGTGATGTCTACTACGCAACTTTATTCTTATAGACTCTTGTTGGCCCTCCAAGCGCAGTGTAACATCCCAATTTTCAATTTGATGTTATACATAGATCATCATATGCATATCATATTTATTCTTGCATTTTATTGTGATCCTAGAGATCTTAAGCAACTCAAGGACCCAATGAGAGAGTTGGAGGTTTCACAAAATTCATTTTTGGATTTATTCCAAATTTGAAGAAAGGATCAATTTGATTTTATTATTTTCTCTCCAATTATTCCCAATATTAAAAGTATATGAGAGAAGATAATATGACTTCTTCAACCTAAGACAAATATTGGAGGAAGAATTCTAAAATCAAATTATGATTTTATTGGTATTTTTATTTGCTATTTTATTTGAATTAGAAAAAAATATTGCATTTTTGAAAATTGTATCTTAGTCCATAAAAATGTTCATCTTGTCCTAAATATTAGGTTTGGACGGTGAAAATTGTTTCTGGAATTTTTAGAATTTTTCAATATTTATTTAGCATTTTTTCTCGCGGCGAAATTGTTTTTTTTTAAGTTTCGGACCGACCGGGCCGAGGCTCAGCCAGCCCAGTGCCGCGCCACCGACCCCGGGGAGGAGTCCCCGCCACCACCGCAGCCGGAGTTCGAGCCGGACTCCGACACCACCGCCGCCCGCGTGCCCCCTTCCCCAAGAAGCCGCCGCCCCTGCCCCTTTAAATACGGCCACCCCGACCCCCTCCCGCTCGTCCTAAGCCGATGACACCACCGCTGCCTTCGTAGTCGCGCCACTGCCGTGTCGCCGCCTGCCGCTACTGCTGCCGCCGCCGCCCGCCGCCGCCGCTGCATAGCCACAACCCCGCGCCATCGCCCCACGCCGCCCGCGCCGCCGCCGAGTCGCGGCGCCGCCACCGTTGACCGCCGTCGCCCTCGAACCGGTAAGACCGGCCGAGTCCCGTTCTTTTTGGTTTATTTCGGTTCGGTAGTTTTAGATCTGTTTTGTTAGTTTTTCTTATTTAACGAACGTTCCTTCGTTCATTCGTTTTAATGAACGGTTTTCGTCATTGAAGTTCTGTTAGCGAATGTTCACGCCGTAGTATTTTTTTCTTTTTAGTTTATTTTTCGGCCAGGGACCTATCCGTGAATAGTTCTCTCGTGATTTAGCCCCTGATCTTTAAACTAGCATAACTTTTTACTCGTTTATCCAAATTAAATAAACCAGCGCCTAAATCTTCGTATCGTTCTGTTCTTTCCAGTTAACCAACTTAAACATGATTTTGGTACTGTAAAATTTGAGTTTAGTTCAGATTAGTAAACGATCTTGTTTCGTTCGTATCTTGAGTTTCGTTTCTCCATTTGAGTTGAATCTGTTTGCAAATCATAGCTAATCACATGTACCTAATGTTAAGATGTAATTCACGTGATAATATTGCTCGTAGGTTTTACTTTTGTTAGTTTCAGCCATTTGCTTGTTTCGTGTTTGATTTGGATCTTTTCTCGATTTTCTCATTTCTTCGTTTGAGTGATTGCTTATGTATGCTACTGTTTGTCTACGCTAGATTACCCGGAGTGTGAAGCTTGTTACTACGAATCTCTAGAGTTCGCAGATCGTCAGCAAGGCAAGTTACATTTTGGTCATACTCTTTTATACCCAGTTTTTACTATGCACTAGTATTACTCCTCAAACAATTGCATGAGTAGGATTGGGAACATGTGGTTTGGTTCTAGTGCTTTAGGTAGGAACCTAATACCTTTTTGATCACCCCGGGAATATATGTTATACTTATTTATTGCTTAGCCATGCTCGTAGACAGGGATTGGATCGTGATTCACTCATGGAAGTTTGAGAGTTATCTTAATCATGGATAAAATTAAGGTGGCTACTTTAATAAACATCTAGGTGGATTAATTACAGGCACCTGGGGAACCCAGTGTTGCCTATTTTGGGAAATCCTGGAGTACCCGTGTGATTTTTCCTACGGTTTGCCACCCAGGCTCAAAGGGATCATAAGATTATTCATGCTAGAAACTTCCGTGTGCAACCACAAGCCATTATGGGCTCTGGCATAGTTGAGTAAGTTGCATGACCTCTTGAAGAGGTGGACTAGTATATGTAGGGGAAAGTAGGTGTACCTGTCCGCCTGGAGTAGAGAGTAAGTGCTTCAGAAAGACTATGTCTCGATCATCCGATCATGGATGCGGTCGAGTCTTGTGGGGAAAAGTGCGCAAACCTCTGCAGAGTGTATAAACTAATCATGGTTAGCCGTGTCCCCGGTTTTGGACATCTCGAGTATCAAGTCAGGGCCGGCCTTGAGGGGGGGTAGGGGGGCGGCCGCCCCAGGCCCCTCAAATCCAGGGGGGCCCTCTGACCAAGTACAGAAGGTCAGATCTGGTCATAGGTTGCATTTTTCATTGTTCTAATCACACAAAGAAGGTAACCGACGATCACGCAAGCATGTTGTCATGTTTTCATCATTGCCATCCATCCCTCTTGCTGATACTGGGCCTGGCCCAATGCTTGGGCAACATTAGCTGCCGAGGCCCTAGGTAGCGCAAAACGCCCTTGTCTCCTTTTTTTTCCATCGTGTATTCCCATTGATATCGCCCGCTGCCGACGCCCACAGCCGATGCTACGATGGCGGCGAGGGAGGAGGAGCACACAGGTACGTTGGTCTTCTTGCCCGATCACTTCACTCTTTATTGATCGAATCTTGTGGGACTGTATGGATTTTCAGATTTCTCCCCTTCCTTCCTCTCGATGGAAAGAAATAGTTACCATGAGTAGGATTTAAGTTTGGCATTCAAAAATAATGGTCATGAGTTTACTGTTTGATTTAGAGAAATTGTGAGGAGGAGATGATGTCTACTGATGCACGATTAACCATTAAGTTGCATGGAATTCTGTATAAGGCTTGTCTGCTCAATTAACTTGCTGATCAATTTTATGGTTTTGTAGTGGATGTGCGAAATCACCTTTTCTCAAAAACATTCAGATGGCTCCAGGACCAAAGTTGATTAGAAAAATGATTCCTTTTGGATCTGTAGATGATATCTAGTAATATACTGAATCTTCTGCTCATCAGTTTTCTCATATAGTTTTTGACATTCAACTCATTATCCATGTTATTTCTAGAGCATAGAAGATGGTTCGAATGCTTCAAGAACAATTTGTTTTATCAAGGACATGTATAAGGAGGCACTGGATGTGTGAATGATGGCCAAGGTGTGCTGCCTTATGTGATGGTTATTGTCATTCTTGTAAATAGCTATATAGTGAGTAGAAACGATGTGAGGTTTGTAGATTTCCAAGGGAGCTTAAATAGTTTAGTAAGTTTAAAAATTATTAAATGAGATTTATATTGATACCATAATAAACATAATTGCATCTAACAATGTTAGAGGTAAATTTTAAGGTAAAATAAAAATTATTGATTTTGATGCATTTTACTATATTGTTTATTTATAATATTTTGAATATTATTGTGATGTTTAAATTGAGGGGCCCCGGATTCTAGTCTCGCCCCGGGCCCCGGAAATCTCAGGACCGGCCCTGTATCTAGTACTTGAATCTATTGATGTGATCTCATCATGATACATTAATTAATTTGATTTGGGTTAATGATGATACTTTTAATTGGGATTTGAGTTTGGGTTACCTTCTCAAATATTGGGCAACTTGGAAGTAGTTAAATAAATTTATTCCTTTGTTGTAGGAAACAACTAGCTTTATGCAAAACCATAAACTTACAGCCACCACCAGCCAAATATTGCATGTAGATATAGTTCTTGCATTTGATTGCTTTACAGTGTAACTCTGCCAGCATATTCAATGTGCCGACCTACATGGCTATAATGTCTCATGTTGCAGACTACTCAGACGACGATTAAGGTGCGATAGGTCATTGTTTTGCACTCAGCTATGTCGTTGGAGTTGATGGACTCATTTACCTTCAAAGATTCTGCAGTTATTTAGTTTAGATGGTCTTCAGCTATGATATTTTTGTGTAATCATACTCTTTATGAGGACTCGATGAAATAAGTTTGTGATTGAAACTCTATTATAATTCCTCGAGTACTGTGCATGTCAACATTACCAATCCAGGGATGACACTGATGCACAGAGACTTGACCGTTCGAGGTCTGGTCACTACAAGATGGTATCAGAGCCCACGCTGATTGTAGGACGCGACCACTAGAATAAGCCACAAGATTTCTCTTCTCTACTCATATCTAATACTCCTCTCTTTCTACTCTATAGATAGTGGATCCCAGGAACAAGTTCAGTTAGCCGGATGACGACACCCCTTTCGGATGCCACTTGAAGGAAGTCACTAAGTATATGAACATTGGACTACCAAGTTTGATGGGGACTTTCTCTACATCTGTACCGGAAGAAGAGAGCTGGAAGATCAAAGTATGTGTACCTGGGAGGACATTTGCACCAACAACGGATCCTATTGATTTCTACCTGGATGCACCAAGCTGGAGTATAGGAAAGAGCATGGCAGCCCATATAACCTTTGGACGCATATGTGAAGTGTATCAGAAGGAGCTGGAGAATACCATTTATCAGATATGTGGCTGCCGAGATGAAAAATGAGAGATGCTTCATATCAGGAGGGATGGATCAATTGCAACCTACATTCAAGAGATGGGAGATCATATTCGCCGACAAGAGAATCAACAAATTATCCACATGAAGAAGATCAAGAAACTGGTGAAGAAAAACAATGAGCTAGAAGAGGAACTCAGGTCTACACGTGATGGTTACGAGGAAGAGATTGCCGTACTACTAGAGAAGCAAGAAGACATAAAGAGGAAGGTAGGAATATCAGTGGATAATATCAAGCGAGCAATGGAGATCTGTTCGGAGGACTACATCATCCTGGACGACACCGACACGGATAGTGATGCAAGTGATGACAGTGAAGACGACTACATTGACGAAGCTGGAGCATATATCATGGAGTCTTCCTCTGATGAAAATTTCTAGATGACCACCATTGTAACTAGTAGTATTCTCTCCAAGTAGTTAGCAACGATCGAGTTTGTAATTATAGATTAGATCGATTGTGTGATTTTGTGTGCTATTGATTGAAGTGAATTGATTGTGTTTGTCTCATGAGCATATGGGTAGTAAAGTTCTCTTAGACCTCATTCTCTTCTGTTTTCTCACCCCTTCTAACCCATCAGATGCCTCCAAGACATGATAATGGATTTGCATTCCCACCGGAGCTCACTCAGTTGATCCAGTAGCAGAATGCCTTGATGCAGATACTAGTTCAGAACCAGAACCAAGGCAACAACAACAACAACAACAACCTGCCACTAAAATTTCACCGCCACTTACCCCATTGACATTGTTACATGGGATCAGTTTCAGCAGGCTTTCCGCGCTACCCATGTTTCAGCAGGAGCTATGAGCATGAAGAAGCGCGAGTTTTGCAACTTGCGCCAAGGAGGACGTACAGTGGGCCAATATGTGGATGAGTTTAGAAAGTTAGCATGTTATGCCCCTGATGATGTAGCCACAGATGCAGCTAAGCAGGAGAAGTTTTTAGAGGGACTCAACGATGAGCTGAGCATGCAGTTGACGGTGGCAACGTTCAACAACTACCAGGAGTTGGTAGACAAGGCCCTCATGATTGAAGGCAAGCAGCAACAGATTGATAATCGCAAGAGGAAGTATGGACAGGGGAGGTACACTTCAGGAGCTCAGCAGAAGCCCCGCTATTCCCCGTACTCGGGAGGACATACCCACAACCATGGAGGCCATAACCATGGAGGACATACGCGCAATGGAGCAAGTTCGGACAACCATAGTGGTCCCAAGAATGGCAACTAGAATGGAGGAAGCAGCAGTCAGAACCTTTCAAACCCTTCAATGCCAGCCAAGAGGGATCTGAGCCACATTACTTGTTTCAAGTGCCAAAAGACCGGACATTATGCCACTGAATGTCCTGAAGCAAAGAATGGAAATCGCAATGGAGGTTCTGCTAAGAAGCCCAACCCCTTCACCAAAGGTCAGGTGAACCACGTCATCGTGGAGGAGATTGAGGATCAAACCGACGCAGTTGTCAGTAAGTTTTTAATTAATGCATTTACCACACTTGTTCTTTTCGATACTGGTGCATCGCATTCATACATATCAAGGGGATTTGTGGATAAATATAACCGGCCAATCGTAGCCCTTAAGTCACCTATGTTAGTGAGTTCCCTAGGACCGGAGTATATGGCTAGTAGGGGATGCTATCAGTTGCCACTAACCATAGGTAGACATGTTTTCCTCACTAACCTGATTGTTCTAGAGTCACAAGGATTGGATGTGATACTAGGCATGGATTAGCTATCCAAGTCTGAAGGAAACATCAATTGCGCCAGTAAATCAATTCTTCTCACCACCCCAGAAGGAAAGAGGATTAAGTATGTATCCCGGCATGCGCCGAGGAAAACTCAGGTGAATTCCTTATCAGGAGTTGTACAAGAGGAAGTACCAGTGGTGAAGGATTACCCCGACGTATTTTCGGAGGAGTTACTAGGCATGCCACTAGATCGAGACATTGAGTTTTTGATTGAGCTATTGCTAGGCACCGGACCATTATCAAAGAGACTGTATCGGATGCCCGCAAAGGATCTGGAGGAAATTAAGACGCGGATAAAGGAGTTACTGGAGAAAGGTTACATTCGACCAAGTTCATCACCTTGGGGAGCCCCAATGCTTCTAGTGGAGAAGAAGGATGGATATTTAAGGATGGTTGTTGATTATCATGTGCTGAATGAGGTGACGATCAAGAACAAATACCCTCTACCGATGATTAATGATTTGTTTGACCAGTTGCAACGAGCTAAAGTTTTCTCCAAGATCGATCTCCGATCAGGTTATCACCAGATGAAGATCCGAGAGCAGGATATACCTAAGACAGCTTTTACCACAAGGTACGGGCTATATGAGTATACTGTTATGTCATTTGGTTTCACTAACGCACCTGCCTATTTCATGAATATGATGAACACAGTGTTCATGAAGTTTTTGGACAAGTTCGTCGTGGTGTTCATTGATGATATATTGGTTTACTCAAAGAATGAAGAAGAGCATAAGGAGCATTTGTGTTTAGTTCTTGAGAAGCTCAGGGAACATCAGTTGTATGCCAAGTTCAGCAAATGTGAGTTTTGGTTAAAGGAAGTTGGATTTGTCGGACATGTTATATCTAGAGAAGTAATAGCAGTAGACCCTACCAAGGTTGCTTATGTCACTAAATGGTTGGCACCCACATCAGTTGGAGAGATCAGAAGTTTTCTTGGACTAGCAGGTTATTATCGGAGGTTTATTGATAATTTCTCCAAGATTGCAAAGCCCATGACGGAGTTATTGAAGAAGGACACCAAGTTCAAATGGACTGAGGATTGTGAGGCCAGTTTTCAGGAGTTGAAGAATCATTTGGTTATAGCCCCAGTGTTGATTCTCCTAGACCAACGTAAGCATTACCAAGTATATTACAATGCTTCACGTCGAGGAATTGGAGGTGTGCTTATGTAGGAAGGACGAGTTGTTTCATATGCCTCACGACAGCTTCGACCTCATGAGTTGAACTATGCTACGCATGATTTGGAGTTAGCCGCCGTAGTGCATGCGCTCAAGAAATGGAGACATTTTCTCATCGGAAACCATTGTGATGTATACATGGATCATAAGAGTTTGAAATACATCTTCACACAGAAGGAGTTGAACCTCAGGAAAAGGAGATGGTTGGAGCTCATCAAGGATTATGATATGAAGTTACACTATCATCCAGTAAAGGCCAATGTCGTAGCAGATGCGTTGAGCCGCAAGGGTTATGTTAACATGCTCATAACCGGAGGATTACCTTAGGAGTTAGCAGATGATCTTCGAGAGCTATGCATGGAGATAGTACCGAGAGGTTATGTTGCAGCACTGGAAATTCAGTCCACTCTTTTGGGTAAGATCAGAGAAGCCCAAAAGACTGACAAGGAGATCGCAGAGATAAAGGAAAGGATGAGTAAAGGAAAGGATAAAGGATTTCATGAGGATGAGCATGACACCTTATGGTTTGAGGATCGCATATATGTGCCTAACGACCCAGAGATAGGGAAGTTGATTGTATAGGAGGCCCGTGATTCACCATACTTGATTCACCCAGGAAACACTAAGATGTATCTAGATTTGAAGGAAAGTTTCTGGTGGACAGGAATGAAGAAGGATATTGCCGAGTATGTAGCAGTATGTGATGTATGTCAGAGAGTCAAGGCAGAGCATCAGAAGCCATTCGGATTGCTACAGCCATTGCCGATACCTGAATGGAAGTGTGATAAACTTGGCATGGATTGTATCACAAGATTACCCATGACTCGTTCAGGATATGACTCTATCTGGGTTGTAGTCGCTCGTTTGATGAATATAGCTCATTTCATCCCGGTGAAGACAACCTATACGAGTGCTAAGTTGGCAAAGATATACATGACCAGGATCGTATGTCTTCATGGAGTTCCGAGGACCATTGTATCAGATAGATGAACTTAGTTTACTTCAAAGTTTTGGAATCAGTTGCATGAAACTTTGGGTACTAGGCTAGAGTTCAGTACAACCTTTCATCCACAAACAGATGGACAGACTGAGGGAGTAAATCAGATTCTGGAAGACATGTTGAGAGCTTCTGCGCTAGATTATGGATCTAGTTGGGATGACAATCTGCCATATGCAGAGTTCTCTTATAACAACAATTATCAAGCCAGTTTGAAGATGTCCCCTTTTGAAGCTTTGTACGGAAGGAGGTGCAGGACACCGTTATCGTGGGATGAAGTTGGAGATCGACAATTGTTCGGACCAGACTTAATCAAAGACTCTGAAGAGAAGGTTAAGTTGATTCGCGACAGACTTAAGGTAGCTCAGTCCAGGCAAAAGAGTAATGCTGATACTAAATGGAATGAGATAGTTTACGAAGTCGGAGATAGAGGATATCTTCGTGTGTCCCCACTTTGAGGAGTGAAACGTTTTGGAGTTAAAGGAAAGCTAGCACCATGTTTTGTGGGACCATACAGAGTTTTGGAACGTATGGGAGAAGTTGCATACAAGCTGGAATTGCCAGAAGGATTGTCAGGAGTTCATGATGTGTTTCATGTTTCCCAGTTGAAGAAGTGCCACGCAGAGATGGCCGATATTCCTTTGAGAGACAAAGTGCCACTAGAAGCAAATCAGTTAGGCAGTGATTTGACCTATGAAGAAAAGCCAGTCAAGATTCTCGAGTTTTCCAGTTGAGATACTCGCAGCAAGGTTATTAAGTTTTGCAAAGTTCAGTGGAGCCACCATACCAAGGAGGAAGCTACCAGGGAGCGAGAAGAAGATCCCCGCAGAGACCACCCAAATCTTTTTGCTGACCAACCCGAATCTCGAGGGCGAGATTCATCTTAAGGGGGGTAGGTTTGTAACATCCCAATTTTCAATTTGGATGTTATACATAGATCATCATATGCATATCATATTTATTCTTGCATTTTGTTGTGATCCTAGAGATCTTAAGCAACTCAAGGACCCAAGGAGAGAGTTGGAGGTTTCACAAAATTCATTTTTGGATTTATTTCAAATTTGAAGAAAGGATCAATTTGATTTTATTATTTTCTCTCCAATTATTCCCAATATTAAAAGTATATGAGAGAAGATAATATGAATTCTTCAACCTAAGAGAAATATTGGAGAAAGAATTTTAAAATCAAATTATGACTTTATTGGTATTTTTATTTGCTATTTTATTTGAATTAGAAAAAAGTATTGCATTTTCTAAAATTGCATCTTAGTCTAGGGAAAAGTTCATCTTGTCCTAAATATTAGGTTTGGACGGTGAAAATTGTTTTTAGAACTTTTAGAAATTTTTTTATATTTACTTAGGATTTTTCCTTGTGACAACTTTTTTTTAAAAAAAGTTTCGGACCGACCGGGCCGAGACCCAGCCGGCCCAGCGCCGTGCCACCGACCCCAAGGAGGAGTCCCTGTCGCCGCAGTCGGAGTTTGAGTCGTACTCCGACGCCAACGCCGCATGCGTGCCCCCTTCCCCAAGAAACCGCCGCCCCCTCCCCCTTTAAATACGGCCAGCCCTACCCCCTCCCCCTCATCCTAAGCCGCCGCCACCATCCCCGCCTTCGCAGCCGCACCGCTGCTACTGCTGCTGCCGTTGCCGCCGACGCCCGCGTAGCTGCCGTCGCTACTGCGTAGCCACCACCCTGCGTCGTTGCCCCATGCCGCACATGCAGCCGCCGAGTCGCGCCACCGCCGCAGTTGACCGTCGTCGCCCTCAAACCGGTAAGACCGGCCGGTTCCCGGTTCTTTTTTGTTTATTTCGATTCGGTAGTTTTAGATCGGTTTTTTTAGTTTTTCTTATTTAACGAACGTTCATTCATTTTAACGAACGGTTTTCATCGTTTAAGTTCTGTTAGCGAACGTTCGCGCTGTAGTATTTTTTCTTTTTAGTTTATTTTTCGGTTAGGGACCTATCCACGAATAGTTTTCTCTCGATTTAGCCCCTGAACTTTAAACTAGCATAAGTTTTCACTCGTTTATCCAAATTAGATGAAACCAACGCCTAAATCTTCGTATCATTCTGTTCTTTACACTTAACCAACTTAAACATGATTTTGGTACTGTAAAATTTGAGTTTAGTCCAGATTAGTAAATGATCTTGTTTCGTTCGTATCTTGAGTTTGGTTTCTCCATTTGAGTTGAATCTTTTTGCAAATCGTAGCTAATCACATGTACCTACTATTAAGATGTAATTCACATGATAATATTCCTGTTAGGTTTTACTTTTGTTAGTTTAAGTCGTTTGCTTGTTTCGTGTTTGATTTGGATATTTTCTCGTTTCTTCGTTTGAGTGATTGCTTATGTATGCTACTGTTTGTCTATGCTAGATTACCCGGAGTGCGAAGCTTGTTACTACGAATCTCTAGAGTTTGCAGATCGTCAGCAAGGCAAGTTACAATTTGATCATACTCTTTTATACCCAATTTTTACTATGCACTAGTATTACTCCTCAAACAATTGCATGAGTAGGATTGGGAACACGTGGTTTGGTTCTAGTGCTTTAGGTAGGAACCTAATACCTTTTTGATCACCCCGGGAATATATGTTATACTTATTTATTGCTTAGCCATGCTCGTAGACAGGGATTGGATCGTGATTCACTCATGGAAGTTTGAGAGTTATCTTAATCATGGATAAAATTAAGGTGGCTACTTTAATAAACATCTAGGTGGATTAATTACAGGCACCTGGGGAACCCAGTGTTGCCTATTTTGGGAAATCCTGGAGTACCCGTGTGATTTTTCCTACGGTTTGCCACCCAGGCTCAAAGGGATCATAAGATCATTCATGCTAGAAACTTCCGTGTGCAACCACAAGCCATTATGGGCTCTGGCATAGTTGAGTAAGTTGCATGAGCTCTTGAAGAGGTGGACTAGCATATGTAGGGGAAAGTAGGTGTACCTGTCCGCCTGGAGTAGAGAGTAAGTGCTTCAGAAAGACTATGTCTCGATCATCCGATCATGGATGCTGTCGAGTCTTGTGGGGAAAAGTGCGCAAACCTCTGCAGAGTGTATAAACTAATCATGGTTACCCGTGTCCCCGGTTATGGACATCTTGAGTATCTAGTACTTGAATATATTGATGTGATCTCATCATGTTACTTTAGTTAATTTGATTTGGGTTAATGATCATACTTTTAGTTGGGATTTGAGTTGGGGTTACCTTCTCAAATATTGGTCAACTTGGGAGTAGTTAATTAAATTTATTCCTTTGTTGTAGGGCAAAACTAGCTTTATGCAAAAGCATTAACTTAAAGCCTCCACCAGCCAAATATTGCATGTAAATATAGTTCTTGCATTTCATTGCTTTATAGTGTAACTCTGCCAGCATATTCAATGTGCTGACCTACATGGTTGCAATGTCTCATGTTGCAGACTACTCAAACGACGATTAAGGTGTGATAGGTCGTTGTTTTGCACTCACCTATGCCGTTGGAGTTCATGGACTCATTTACCTTCGAAGCTTCCGCAATTATTTAGTTTAGATGGCCTTCAGCCATGATATTTTTGTGTAATCATACTCTTTATGAGGACTCCATGTAATAAGTGTGTGATTGAAACTCTGTTATAATTCCTCGAGTACTGTGCGTGTCAGCATTACTGGTCCAGGGATGACACTAATGCACAAAGATTTGACCGTTTGGGGTCTGGTCGCTACACGCAGAGTTTTATAGGACAGTAGCAATTTTCCCTCAAGTGGATGACCTAAGGTTTATTAATCCGTGGGAGGTGTAGGATGAAGATAGTTTCTCTTAAGCAACCCTGCAATAAAATACAAGAAATTTCTTTTATCCCCAACACACCCAATACAATGGCAAATTGTATAGGTGCACTAGTTCGATGAAGAGATGGTAATAAAAGTGTAGTATGGATAGTAGATATGAGGTTTTGTAGTGCGAACAATAAAAAACAGCAAGGTAATAATAATAAAACGGAGCACAAACGGTATTGTAATGATGGAAAATGAGGCCTAGGGTGCATAGTTTCACTAGTGCAATCTCTAACAATGCTAACATAGTTGGATCATATGATTATCCCTCAAAGTGCAATAAAGAATCACTCCCAAGTTCCTATTAGCGGAGAACAAAAGATAGAAACTGTTTGTAGGGTACGAAACCACCTCAAAGGTATTCTTTCCTATCAATCTATCCTAGAGTTCATACTAAAATAACGCGAAGCTATTCTTTCCGATCAATCTAACCAAGAGTTCGTAATAATATAACACCATATGACACACATCAGCCAACTCTAATGTCACCTAGATACTCCAATGTTACCACAAGTATCCGTGAGTTAATTCTATGATATGCATCAAACAACTTCATGATCATATATTACATCCACACAAAGAACTACAAGGAAACCCCAAAGTTTTTATCAGAGAAAAGATAATAAAAATGTGCATTAACCCATATGCATAGATTACCCCAATGTCACTCGGGAATCCGCAATGTCACCCGGGAATCAATATGATACCCCATTGTCACCACGGGTATTCATATGCAAGACATATATCATATGTTCTCAGATCTAAACATTCAATCTGACAAGACAAAACTTCAAAGGGTAAAGATTCAATTCATCACAATAAGAGTAGAGAGGGGAGAAACATCATATGATCCATCTATGTTAACAAAGCCCATGATATATCAACATCGTGACATCTCAAGATCATGAGAGAGAGAGAGAGAGAATGAGAGAGAGAGAGAGATTAGACACATAGCTACTGGTACAAACCCTTAGCCCCAAGGATGGGCTACTCCCTCCTCATCGTGGTGGCCGTCGGGATGTTGAAGATGGCCATCGGTGATGATCTCCCCCTCCGGCAGGGTGCCAGAACGGGCTCCCGATTGGTTTTCGGTGGCTACAGAGGCTTGCGGTGGTGGAACTTCTGATCTAGGTTCTCCGCGAGGGTTTTTGGAATATTTGGGAATTTATAGGGCGGAGAGGGGGTGTGGGAGGCCACCGAGTTGGCACAACCTGGTGGGTTGTTCCCCCCTCGGGGCACCTCCAGGTGCTGCTCTGGCCCAATGGATGTCTTCTAGTCCATAAAAATCCACAAAAAGATTTACGGTGTTTGGACTCCATTTGATATTGATTTCCTGCAATGTAAAAAACAAGCAAAAAACAGCAACTGGCACTGGGCACTAGGTCAATAGGTTAGTCCCAAAAAATGATATAAAGTTGCTATAAAATGATTGTAAAACATCCAAGAATGATAATATAACAACATGAATACTTCATATATTATAGATACATTGGAGATGTATCAGCATCCCCAAGCTTAATTCCTACTCGTCCTCGGGTAGGTAAATGGTAAAAGAAATAATATATGAAGTGTGAATGCTAGCAAAGTGCATAAGTTTGATCAATGATAATTTCAATCACTTTCTCAAGCATCATAACAACAACTCTTTCTCATAAAACTCATCATGACAAAGTAGAAACCAATTCACATGTTAAGTATCAAATAATGAATTCTCTTGAAACTCAACAACCTATATTCTTAGTCACCATACAATTGCAATTCAACTTATCCAACAGAGTCTAAGTAAGAGCTCCATATACTGAACCATCATATAGTCTTCTATGATTGCTAACACTCATCGCATACACATGAGCAAAACGTTTCAACCGGACACATAGAAAGATAGGGGCTTATAATTTTGCCTCCCAACGTATTCACCTCAAGGGTGATGTCAACAATAATAACTCATGCTACCCATATATCCAACTGTATATATGTGCCTAGATCTTTCCTCACCACACGATGCTTGCCAAAATAGAAAAATAAAAAGGAATAGAGAGAAAACATTGACCCTTGCATGAAAGTAAATATATAAAAGTAAAAGATAGGCCCTTTGCAAAGGGAAGCAGAGGTTGCCATGCGTTTTTTGGTTGTATGCTCAATCCCTTAGTGCAAGAGAACGTCACGTTATATTGCCCCTTATGATGTCAACCTTTATTATGCAGTCTGTCGCTTTTATTCTTTGCCATCACAAGTTCGTACAACGCTCAATTTTCTCTTACACTAAATGATCTAACACTTTTAGAAGCAGTTTTTATTGCCTTATTGCACCAATAACAACTTACTTGAAGGATCTTACTCAATCCTTAGGTAGGTATGGTGGACTCTTGAGAATAAGATTTGGGTTTAAGGGTTTTGGATGCACAAGTAGTACCTCTACTTAGTGCGGAATTTTTGGCTAGGAAAGATGGGGGCAAGCACCACATGGTGAAGGATCTCTGACAATATAACTTCTATGTGAATATGAACAAACATAAATCATTATGTTGTCTTCCTTGTCCAACATCAACAATTTTGGCATATAATATTTTGATGGGGGATCACAATCACAAAAGATTTCCAAGATAGTGAATTTGCATGTGAAAGTTCTCTTCCTTATAGTAATCATTCAGGAATTGCTTGTATGGACAATATTGTGATTGTCAAGCTTCAAAAGATTTCACTTTCTAAACCCAATGTGAAGCTACCACTAGGCATGTATGAACTTATAATTTCAACTTCATGATATTCAATTCATTCAACAATTTACTCATAGGATATAAGTGAAGCACAAGAGTAAATGACAAACTACTCCAAAAAAGATATAAGTGAAGATCAAGCGAGTAGTTATGTAAATGGGTAGCTATCTGAGGACTCTCTTTTATTTAAAACTTTCAGATCTAAGTATTTTATTAAAATAGCAAGCAAAACAAAACAAAATGACATTCCAAGGATATCACAACTCATGTGAAGAAACAAAAACTTAGGCTCAACTGATACTAACCAATAATTGTTGAAGAAGAAATAGATGCTTGAGACTTCTTGGAATATTAGCTTGGGATGCCTTGGGCATCCCCAAGCTTGAGATTTTGTTTCTCCTTAATTCCTCTTATATTACGGTTTACCTAAATCTTAAAAACTTCATCCACACAAAACTCAATAGGAACTCATGAGATAAGTTAGTATAAACCAATGCAAAAACCTTATCATTCTCTACTGTAGCAAATCACTAAAATTATTATCTGACATTGCATACTAAATGCCTCTGCATATTTAATACTCCTATCCTCAAATAGAATCATTAAACAAGCAAACATATGCAAACAATGCAACTATAACAACAATCTACCAAAATAGTATAGTCTATAAAGAATGCAAGATTCATCATACTTCCCTAACTCCAAAAATTATGAAAATTTACCACACCGTATAAAATTTATTAGAGCTTATTATGCAAAAAAAATTCAACATTTTATCACATTCTGAATTCTCGCGGGAATTTTTGCAACAACGATAAACTTTCTGTTTTGAAACAACAACATGTAGACTCACAAAATAAGCATGGTAAAGGCTATCCTTGAAACATTTTTTGAAAAGAAAGATGCAAAGCATTATTCTAAATAACAGAAAGCAAACACTACTAGGGAAAAGCCTAGCAGCAGCGCGGGTTTTAGGCCTATCAGTAGCGCGGGCAGGAGTGCTACTGATAAGGCGCTACAGCTAAAGCTTAGCAATAGCGTGCCTGGACCCACGCTACTGCTAAATTGACTTAGTAGTAGCGCTTCCACAGAAGAGCGTTACTGGTAATTAGTAGTAGCGCTTCTCCTCGCCCGCGCTACTACTATTATTTAGTATTTTATTTCTTTTTTATTTCATGTTGTATTCGTACACCTTTACACAAGTTTTCATACACCAGGAATTTAGAGATTGTTTTTACATCATAATGAGTTATTACATCACAGGGTGAAAGAACTGTGGACTAGTTTCAAGTGGATGTCCATCCACTTGAAACTAATCCGCGGTTCTTTCACCCAATGATATAATAATATCATCATCATATCATTAACAACTATCATCATAATGCATCATTGTCATATAACACCTCCTCAAGATCAACTTAGCAAATTGGTCACTAGTCGTAATCACAAGTACTCCTCATTATCAACTCTAACACATTAACACATAATAAACATATTGTACCTCATAGGACCTACTACATTCGATTATGACCTACTACATTTTCTAAGGTAAAATAGTAAAAAACAAGATAGCCCCTGACTCTCCATTATGTAAAATAGAGATTAGCCTGTCCCCAATTCTTGCCTTTCACTGAATGTTACTTCCAAGAACCTCCTTGCGAATGTCCATACATTTCTTCCATTCTTTGATGAACATGTGTTCACTAGTTTTAGAAATCCGATATGCACAGGTGAGCTCCCTAGATTTACGTGGCAGTATGTTCAAAACTATAAGGCAACCATTCAGATACATCAGATGAGGAACACAATCCATCGGGAGTTTCTGTTGAAAAACATAGTAATAACTTCGTAGTTAGCAATGATGTACTAGTTTTAGAAGTATGCAAAAGATGCATGGATGTCGTAATAGTAAAAAATCTTACCAGGGTATCTCTAGAGATGTTACCATGGTTCAACACGTGCACTAGTGGCACGTATTCACCATAATTTGGAGGAGTTCGATAATAGTTATTGTAATCCTCAAGAAGAGTACAAAATGCGATCAGATGATTTTTCTCCTTATAAGTTAATTCGGAGCCATCGGTGTAGTGGGTTTTGTCTACCATCTTCCGCACAGTCTTTGAAGAATCAAAATAAGCTGTCAATGGAAATAAGTTGTCAACTATTTTGCAATAAACAATATAAATTAGTTAATAACTATGTTTGAGAAACTCACATAGCGGTACAATCGGAAGCGTATCAACAAGGACCCAAACGTCCATATTGTCTTGCTCGATGTCAGGATCACCAAGATCCATGGTGACAATCATACCCTCATAAAAACCATACATTTTGCAAAGTGCTTCCCAATTTTGGCAACCAAAATGGGTTATGCTCTGAGCATTGCACAGATTTACTTCAAAATCCATATCATGATGGGTCCTTAGGTGTATTTTCTTTGTTTAAAAATTTTCATGGTCTTCAAAACCCATCCTCTCCAAGACATAGCGTCTTGCATGGCATGGGATAAGCTAGTCGAATTGTAAAAGATGAAAATTAAATGTTGAAATAGTTGAAGTCATGCTTAATTACGAAAAAAACACTTGTCATTGTTGCGTACCATTTCAACATCGAAGGTCTCCTCGAGCTTAATGCTGAAGCGCCGATCTTCATCCAACTCAACGAACCTGTCGCACATACCTCGATCGTCGTGGCACCAGCTGCACTCCCCCGGGAGACTGTCGTCGCCGAGTACGACATTTCCTATGTTCATAATTAAAAGATTAAACTTGTACATATTCTAGAACAAGTCATGCCAGAATTCACGGAAAAATCCGGCATGACCTTTGCTAAAAAAGGACATATCGAGCGCGTGAAATTTGCCGGAACGAAAATTAATCAACACTCCGGCAAAACATAGGCCACTCGGAGATGTAACCAAAACATGAAATAATTGCTTAAACTAAAAAATAACAACTAATATGACATGTTCAACTAGTTCTATAAATTCAACCAGTTCTTACTAAATATAAACTTACTATAAATAGAAAAAAACAAGTTCTTTATAAAAATAAAGTAGTTCAACTAGTTATTAATTTACTTACTAAACTAGTTCAACTAAAACTAAACTAGTTCTATTAATTCAACTCGTTCTTACTAAATATAAACTTACTATAAATAGAAAGAAACTAGTACATCTACTACTACTAATTAACATCTACTACTACTAATTATACAACTAGTTTACCATCACTACTACTAATTAATATCCACTACTACTAAAAATCATTATCTATGAACCCTAAATTAAAATCTACTACTACTAAAATCATCTACTAACTAAGCAAAGAGAGATGGGGTGGGGGAGGGGTGGGGGGCTTACAGAGGAAGAGACGGTGGCGGGGAGGTGCACGGCGATGGAGGTAGGGGCGGCGAGGGCGGGCTCGGGCTCGGGCGGCGGCGGTCCTGGGCGGGCTCGGGCGGCGGCGGTGAGGTCGAGGGCAGCGGCAGTGAGGTCGAGGGCGGCGACAGTGTGGTCGAAAGCGGCGGCGGGCGGCGGCGGTGAGGTTGAGGGAAGGCTCGGGCGGCGGCGGTGAGGGCAGAGTCGGGCTCGGGCGGCGGCGACAGGAGTAGGGGAACAGGCCGGGGGGCGGGGGTGAAAGGAGGACTTAGCGAAATTTTGAGCCGGGGGGTGGTTAAGTCGAACTAGCAGTAGCGCTCATAAGGAAAACACACTATAGCTAACATATCTATAGCGCGTTTTAGTGAAAAACGCTACTGCTAATGGAAGCAGTTATTTCTTTTGTTTATCCCAATATCAGTAATGCTTTGTCCTGAAAAAACGCTCTAAGTCTAAGCAATGTAAAAACATCAAATATATACATTGGTCATCATTGATATTTTTGTGTAGAATCTAAATAGTCAACATGAATCCTCACTGTACGTGTATAGGTACAGGCGAGGATTCATATTGCAGCCACAAATCATACACATATAGTTCAATGAAGACCAAGTGCTCGAGATAGGTTGAGAAGTAACATATTTAAGGTGGTAAACACCTTGTTCGCTTAGCAGTATGGGACTAAACTTAATTAGTTGCGGTGATACTTAGCAGTAGCGAGTTTTGAGGAAAACCGCTGCTACTAAGTACTTTAGCAGTAGCGCGTCCCTTGGAAGGGCGCTACTACTATATCTAGCCTGGAGGCAACACCGTGGCAATTATAGTAGTAGCGCTCGTTTCACCTAGAGCGCTACTGCTACTTAGATATTAGTAGCGCTCTTTTCTGAAGCTCGCTACTGCTAATTAGCAGTAGCGTCTGTTTTTAAACCACGCTGCTGCTAAGATTTTGTGTATCAGGTTTTCCCTAGTAGTGAAATCCTAACAAAATAAAATGACTCTCCAAGAAGAACACATATCATGTGACGAATAAAAATGTAGCTCCAAGTGAGGTTACTGATAATGTTGGAGACGAAAGAGGTGATACCTTCCGGGGCATCCCCAAGCTTAGTTGCTTGGTTATTCCTTGAATATTACCTTGCGGTGCCTTGGGAATCCCCAAGCTTAGGTTCTTGTCAATCCTTATTCTCCTCATATCGATTTCTCACCCAAAACTTGAAAACTTCAAACACACAAAACTTAACGGAACTTCGTGACATAGGTTAGTATGATAAAGAGCAAACCATTTCACTTTGGTACTATCAAATACAAGATTCACAATTGTTTCCACATAATGCCTACTGTAGCATATCACCACAATTTATATTGAGCAATATAAGCCATAGAAACTAGGAAACAAGCAAACTATGCATTGAAAACGGAATCTGTTAAAAACACAACAGTCTATAGTAATATGTACTCCAACCATACTTCTGCTACTCTAAAAACTCTGAAACATTAGGACAACATAGATAATTTGTATATCTACCACCTGTCAAAATTTCAGATCAAAAGCACGTTCTAGTGAATTTTCAAATTTCCTAGACTGAGCGCAAAAGTTTCTATTTTTGCACAGATTCAAGTCAACTATCATCCACACTATCCCAAAGGCTTTATTTGGCACTTTATTGAAACAAAAGCAATAAAACATGATTACTACAGTAGCATAATCATGTGAACACATAAAAAAAGTAGGTAAATTGTTGGTTGTCTCCCAACAAGCACTTTTCTTTAATGCCTTTTATCTAGGCATGATGATTTCAATGATGCTCGCATAAAAGATAAGGATTGAAACATAACAAGAGCATCATGAATCATAAGTTCCTCTCTCATAATAATTTTCAGTAGTATCATGAATAGATTCATAAATATAACCATCACATAAAGCATTTTTTTCATGATGCACAAGCATAGAAGATTTATTACTCTGTATGGCATACATGTCATCATAATAATCATCATATATAGCAACATCATTGTCATAGTCAATTGAAACCTCTTCCAAAATGCTGGGTGTATCACTAAATAAAGTCATGACCTCTCCAAATCCACTTTCATCAATATTGTAATAAGATTCAGGACCCTCCAAAATAGTGGGATCAGTACTACCTAGAGTTGACACTTTCCAAACCCACTTTCATCATTGTAATCATCATAAATAGGAGGCACACTATCATCATAGTAATTTTTCTTATCGGAAGTAGAAGGAATCAAAGGATCATATTCATTATGCAAAGCATCCCCAAGCTTAGGACAAGCATTATTTTCAGCAAATAAATCTTCAAACATTTCATACTCATCAAACATAGCATCCCCAAGCTTGTGGTTTGGCATATCATCATAATCATTTTTATCAATAGCATGAATGGCACCAATTTTATAGTAAACATTATTATCATATTCTTCCAAGCAAGTGCCAAAAAGATTTTCAAGGTCATAAGAGACATCATTGTCTTCCCAATCATAATCATCACAACAAGTAGTAGGCATCACAAAATCATACTCAATATCGTCATCCTCCATCAACATATTTGATTCACTTTCATGAGGCACAATGGTGATAGGAGCAATATTACTTGGGAGAGTTACCTTATTAGCTCTACTTTTTGCTTCTTTTCTTTTTCTTATTCACCACCTCACGTGTGGGTTTAATCTATTTTTTCGAGCTTCTCATTAAAGAGATTGATTGGATAGGAAGCTCCCTCTTCTTACCCGATTCATCATAATAAACACTAGGAGGGTATTGCGAAATATTTTCCCTTTCATTAGTACTCTCTTCATACTCTATTTGTTTTCTTGTCTTTAGATAGTTGGCAATATAAGGATTCTCAATGCAATTTACCACACAAAACATATAAATTTCCTCTAGATCAAAATTAAGAAATATATTGAGATTAAATTTTGGAATACCCTTAGTTATACATTTCATTTCTTCATACCCCAAAAGAAGACAAAGCTCTTTATGATGCTCAAGGGTAATCAAGTTATCACAAATTTTTGGACACGATTTGATCATGAAACAAATAGCATTGGAGATTTAAATGACCATGTTCATTGTAAAGTTCACAAGGATGGCGAAAACAATTAGATCTTTCAGCACAATCATCTAGCCTCCCTTTTTGGTGTGTATTTGCACTCCCGGTTCACTCCGCAAAAATTGACATTCTTATAGGAGACATCATTATTATGACCAAGCAATCAACATTAACATCATGGATATTCAAAGGATTCATACTAGCAATATTGCAATCATGCCCACCATCCAATGTTTTTGTGCCATAAATTTTGTTGAATTCTTTTTGTTGCAATTGAGCATAATTATCGGAATCCTTATTCTCAAGATAGACATTATAAAGATAAAGAACAACCTGAGGTAACCCAATCTCCATTTTTTTGTAATTTTCTTTTATGAACCAAACTAGTGATAAACAAGAAACTAAAAGATTCGATTACAAGATCTAAAAATATTCCTTCAAGCACTCACCTCCCCGGCAGCGGCGCCAGAAAAGAGCTGATGTCTACTAAGCAACTTTATTCTTGTAGACTCGTGTTGGGCCTCCAAGCACAGAGTTTTGTAGGACAATAGCAATTTTCCATCAAGTGGATGACCTAAGGTTTATTAATCCGTGGGAGGCGTAGGATGAAGATAGTCTCTCTCAAGCAACCCTGCAATCAAATGCAAGAAATCTCTTGTATCCCCAACACACCCAATGCAGTGGAAAATTGTATAGGTGCACTAGTTCGGCGAAGAGATGGTGATAAAAGTGTAGTATGGATAGTAGATATGAGTTTTTGTAGTGCGAACAAAATATAGAATAGCAATGTAGTAAATAATAAAACGGAGCACAAATGGTATTGCAATGATGGAAAATGAGGCCTAGGGTGCATACTTTCACTAGTGCAATCTCTCAACAATGCTAACATAGTTGAATCATATGATTATCCCTCAAACTACAATAAAGAATCACTCCCGAGTTCCTATTAGTGGAGAACAAAAGATAGAAATTGTTTGTAGGGTACGAAACCACCTCAAAGCTATTCTTTCCGATCAATCTATCCTAGAGTATGTACTAAAATAATGTGAAGCTATTCTTTCTGATCAATCTAACCAAGAGTTTGTACTAAAATAACACCATATGACACACATCAACCAACTCTAATGTCACCTAGATCCTCCAATGTCACCATAAGTTTCCGTGAGTTAATTCTACGATATGCATCAAACAACTTCATGATCATAATATTCAACCCACACAAAGAACTACAAGGAGACCCCCAAAGTTTCTATCGGAGAAAATATAATAAAAACATGCAACAACCCCTATGCATAGATTACCCCAATGTCACCTCGGGAATCCGCAAGGTGAGTGCCATAACATACATCACGTGAATCAGTATGATACCCCATTGTCACCACGGTTATTCATATGCAAGACATATATCATGTGTTCTTAGATATATCAATATGATACCGCATTGTCACCATGGGTATTCATATGCAAGACATATATCAATATGATACCCCATTATCACCACGGGTACTACTACTTCTACTACTATTGGACAGGGAGCTTAAAATAAGTTACTATTGGACTGGCAATATGTGGCGAAATCCTAGTAGGAAGAGCATGCGCGAGAACAAGCATTCAAGTGTTTGAAAACAAATTGGAAACCATCTCCGTTTAAAAACAAATCTAAGAGTACATACGAATCTAATAATATTGATTGGGCGTTGTTGAATGTTGATATTTTTTCCTATAAGTTTGATCAAATTAGAGATACTTTGACTACACATAAAACTTATATGTAAACTAGAAAGGATTGGAGGGAGTATATTGTACGTTCAAAAGCGAAACGAACATTAAATACCTTTTATATATGACTTGTTGATGCTATGATTACCGGTTCAAAATTCTGAATCTGCCTTAGGTATCACACATGCACCCACTTGTTCTCTCTCGGTTTCATCTCGGGGTCCGGAGATCGATTGAAACAGGACTAGGGTGGTATAGTATGTTCGTTTCTCTTTTGAACATACAATATACTCCCTCCAATCCACACAGACTCCCTTGGGTCATTTCTATCATAGAAACACACCAAACCTTTATCTCCTTGCACGACACGCACTTGATCTCTAACATCAATCGATCTCATCAAGATGTGTTGGGGCATGAACCAAATGGGATGTCAAAACTAAGATGGGAAGCGGCACGTAGTTGAGGCAAAGTGACACTTTAAACAAATTGTTTTCTTGTATGCATGTCAGACAAATTACAACATTGGAAATACAAGCATGGTCTAGGCCCACATGCAAATGATACTCGGCGGAATGTTCAAATGAGGCATGCGGAATGTTCAGAGTTTATAGACAGAAGCTAAAATTCCGAGTAAATAAAAACAGAGGGAGTTCGCAGGGACTAGTATAGTTACTACTGTCGGAACATGGTAAGTTGGACCCCTAAATGCGGGCACGGACTGGGCACACCTCAATTGTTCCTTCAAACAGTGTTACGCTTCACTAGTTGAAAAGGAAAAGGGTGGTACTATATCCAAAACCACCACACATGGGGCTAGGGTAACAACTTGGTACTGTACCACATATGAACCAGGGCACAAAAAATACCAGTTCCGTGCCTAATGCATAACGCGGAGCACTGACGCTTGAATTTTGGCCGCGAAAACAGGGAAAGTGACATGTGGGGTACACCTGTCGGGATGACGTGGCACAGACTAATCCAATGGAGGAGCTGGCCCACGACCTCCTCGCCACCGGCAACCGTTCATGTGGGTCGTGGAGGCCAGCAACGTGGCGCAGCTCCCGCACCGCCTCTGGAAACGGCGACCGCGGTGAGTGACACGCTCATCATCGCTGGACATGCTCGGCTTCAGGGTGCCAAGGGTGGTGTTAGCGATGTGGCACGACCAGAAGATCAACACCCAAATCATCTAGGATGCATGGGTCGCCGAAGTGCGCGCGCATCGCGACGCGTCCGCGGATTGTTCTAGCACGGCCAACTGCATCCCCAGGACCCGAGACTATGCCGAGTTGTCTTGCTTTTTCAATGACATGTGCGGATCACATGTGAGAAAAGGGCATCTCCAACGTTGCCACAACCGCAGCTGACTACCATGGAACACCAAAAACCCTTGTCCCTCACGCCGTCGCACGCGTGCGTTCCCAGCCGGCGCTAGCTTCCCGCATTCATGTTGTCCGTTCGTATGCCATCATTAAGAGGATCAATGCCCGAGGAACCAACTCTGGCGACTTAATGACGCATCCGAATGATTGGCCTCACCAGAATGTGCTACTTAAATCGGCAACTCTCAGCTAAGCTCCACACCATAGCGCCTCCAGCTTGTCTTCGGTGATGAAGCTATAGGACGCCGCCCGCGCTCAAGTCATTGCTCATAATGCAATAGTGGTGTAGCCAGACACGACCGCACTGGCGGTGGACACGCTGGCGGCCGACAACGGGAGCACCGTCAGCCACGCGTGCTACTTGCCGCCGTCCAACGTTCGATGGCTCATGTGGCAGGTGAAGGGACAGACCGTCCATGTCCATCATCATCAACCTCATGTCCACCAGCACCTCCGAGGTCAGGGACTCCTCTGAGGATGAGTAGGGCATGGGAGGCGGCAGGGCATGCTGTGCCAACTGGCTGGTCCATCTCCCATGTTCTACTCTTCCTCGCTGGAGACTGCACCTTCACTTCACGGGTCTTGAACCCCTCCCCCATACATGGAGATGGGAGATGGAGGACACCGGTCGCCGCTGTAAAATAGGTTTAGGGTCGGGTTTTTTTATTTTTTCTGTCCTATAAAAGTTCAGAATGTAATGAAAATATGCCGTGTTTGCATGAATCTTGTCCGATGTATATGAACTTTCACAATAATAGTAAGATATATTGTAGTAATATGAAAATATATGGAATGATGATTCGTTTTTGTGTGTATAAACTTAGAAGGTTTGAACCGAGACAAAGGAACGACTTATATCGGAAGAGGACTGTGCATGGAGCGGCTGACAGCTGGGTCCACGACCGTAGCAAGGAAGTGCCTCCTTCTTACGCGCAAAATAATGATTCCTCCACCTGACAGCAGGGACCTACCGGAAGGGCCTCTGTATTTTGGCTTAGCTGCATTTTGCAAAAAAAAACGTTTTCCCCCTGACAGCTGGGACCCACCAGCTATATCTTCGGACGCAAGGAAAGTGCCTCCATATTAGGCACAAAAAAATGAATCCTCCCCTTGACTGCTCGGACCCACCACCATCAATAACTTCGCACGCAAGGAAGTGCCTCCTTATCCTCCCTGACAGCCGGGATCCACCTGGTCGAAGCGTACATAGCATTGTCGCGAACGCATATGTACATATTGGTCGATCGGTGTCTCCGTAACGATGAACCGTGGCCAACGAAGCAGCGACACATGTAGTAGTAGAACCCCCGACGTAGTAGTTCAGGAAGTCCCTTCTAAACCGTGTACATGTATGTACAACCACATGCCAAAAAATATGGGCACGTACGTACATACGGGAGGGGTCTCGAACGTGTACTCGTGCATACATACAACCAGGGTTCATGTACATGGAGAGGCAATGGATGGCAGCAATGGCGTCCTCCTCATCGGGTAGCAACCGGCTGGGTTGGAATGGAGAAACATCGTTCTCTTCATCAAGAGGCAATAGACTGGGTCGGAATGCATCTTGTTCAACTGGATCCAACCGACTTCGACGGAACAGCAGTACGGAGGAAACGACCTTCTGTTCAACCGGCTATGGTCGACATGACATCCTGTTCATCGGGAGGCATGTGGCGTACCGTAAATAGAGGAAACGGCCTTCTGTTGGAGTGCTACGTTCAAAATGGGGGTCCTGTTCATCGGGAGGGGTGCGGCATACCTCAAAACAGAGGAAAAAGACTTGTGTTGGAGCGCGACGGTTGAAACGGGGGTCCTATTCATCGGAGCGGTGTGGAGTACCACAAAATGGGACTCCACGGGCTACTATTCACCCAACGTCGACTTCCTTCAGCCTCCACCTACACTGTTCATCCACCGCGTCTTCATCCTGCCTCCACCAACTACTGTTCATCCAGCCCTCCACCGGCTACTGTTCAACCAACCCTCCACGGGGTCCTGTTCATCCACCCCCAACCAGCCCGGCTGTGGTGGCCTATTCTGGGAGTCCTGTTCATCCATCGACAACGGCCTACTACTACTACCATGGGGTCCTGTTCATCCAACCCCAACTACTTACGTCTCGACTCCTTCAACCAACCCCCACATTCACTGTTCGTCAAGAGGCAACATGTTTGATCAGCTTCAGTTAGCTGCAGTAGCGAAGGAATCCCTCGATCGGGTTCAGTTAACAGCCAAGGATCGATCAATCGCTCGGGTTCAGTAACGTAGCTAGTGCAATCGCTTGGGTTCAGTAAGCGAACGCCTCACTCGGGTTCAGTTAGAGCCCAATGCCACGCACACACACGCGTACGTGTACGAGAGAAAGACGCAATCCCTCCGTGCATCGCTCGGCCCCGACCACCCACCGTAACCGGGAACTCCCCGAAATTTTCCTCACCCTCGCTTCTACCATGATTTTTTCTGTCATGGACGGCCCAAAAAATGTCATGCAGCTGTGTCTCCGGCCCGCCCAGGACGAAAATCCCATTTTTGTCATGATTCTTTGTCATAGAGGTAGGAGCCCACCACATCTATGATGATACTGGGTTTTGTCACAATTATCGTCATAGAAGTGTCATGAGCATGACATAATTTTTTTCATTCGGCCCAAAATGTCACGGATGTGTCTTTTCTTTGTAGTGTGAATTGCTTGAGGACAAGCAAAGGTTTAAGCTAGGGGGAGTTGATACGTCTTCGTCGTATCTACTTTTCCTAATGATTTGCTCTTGTTTTGGACTCTAATTTGCATGTTTTGAATGAAACTAACCCGGACTGACGCTGTTTTCAGCAGAACTACAACTACCATGGTTTGTTTTTGTGTAGAAATAAAAGTTCTCGAAATGGAACAAAACTTTTTGGAGAATCATTTGCAATCATAGAAAAATACTGGAGCGAAGAACCATCACAAGGGGCCCCTGGTTGAGCACAACCCACCAGGGCGCTCCACCCACTCCAGGTGCGCCCAGGTGGGTTGTGGCCACCTAGTGGCCCCGCAAACCCTAATTCCAACTCCTTAAATACCTATTTTCAGAGAAAAAACAAGGAGGAAGTTTCATCACGTTTCATGATACGAAGCCGCCACCACCTCCTGTTCTTCATCGGGAGGCCAGATCTAGAGTCCGTTCAGGGCTCCGGAGAGGGGGATCTTCGATCTACGTCATCACCAACCCTCCTTCATCACCAATTCCATGATGCTCCTCACTAGGAGTGAGTAATTCCTTCGTAGGCCCGCTCATTGGTGAGGAGTTGGATGAGATTCATCATGTAATCGAGTTAGTTTTGTTAGGGCTTGATCCCTAGCATCCACTATGTTCTGATATTGATGTTGTTATGACTTTGACATGCTTAATGCTTGTCACTTTGGGCCCGGGTGCCATGATTTCAGATCTAAATCATTTATGTTTTCACCATTATATCTATGTTCTAGATCCGATCTTGAAATTCATATTCACCTATTACGTGTTGAGATCCGTAAACCCCGGGGTGACAATAACTGGGATACTTTCTGCTGATGATCACAGTTTCAGGAGTTCATGTATTCACTACGTGTTAATGCTTTGTTCCGGTTCTCTATTAAAAGGAGGCCTTCATATCCCTTAGTTTCCTTATGGAGCCCGCTGCCATGGGAGGGTAGGACAAAATATATCATACAAGTTCTTTCTATAAGCACGTATGACTATTTATGGAATACATGCCTACATTATATTTATTAACTGGAGCTAGTTTTGTATCGCATTAGGTTATGACTATTATATGATGAATATCATCCAACGAATCCACCAATCCAATGCCTACAAATTTCCTATATATTGCTCTTGCTAAGTTACTACTATTGATGTTATTGTTACACTTGCTACAAAATAATTGCTATGACTGTTACCATTCCTGCTACTGTTATCACTACTATCAAAACTATCATATTACTGTGCTACTGATCACTTTGCTGCAGACATTTAATCTCCAGGTGTGGTTGAATTGACAACTCAACTGCTAATACTTGCAAATATTCTTTGGCTCCCCCTGTGTGGAATCTATAAATTTGGGCTGAATACTCTACCCTTGAAAATTGTTGCGATCCCCTATACTTGTGGGTTATCACCAAAGAATCTTCCCAAAATCTAGTATTGCTACCATCTCCCAATTTTTTCTTAACATGTTGATAATAGATCATTTCACCTCCATCAAACTCCCCCAAAATTGAGAATCTCCAGGTTTTTTCTCAATTCCATATATATATTTGTTCTTAACATATTTATTTAGGAGAAGGGATATTTAAATTAGTGCCCCTGGTTCATTAGTTGTGCTCACTTTTCCCCACGCTCCAAACATTTGCCCACTTTTCCCCTCTTCCTTAGCTGAAACTCTCACAAATGCTCATAGCGGCCGTTTGTCGTCTTGACCGTCCATTGATCGTTAATTGCTGACGAGTGGGGCCGAGTCTTCGTCTGACTATTGCTTGCTGACGGGTGGGACCGCAAGGAGACACGTATTAGGAAGCTTGTCTGAATCTGAAACAGATCTAGACAGGCCGCACTGCACTGCGCCGCCCCGCCCCCTCTGCCGGCATCGTGCCGCGTCCACCGCAGTTGTTTCCTCCACCCTATGCCCCTATTCCGTTTGTTGGCGACGCCGCGTCTCCGCCAGATATAGCCCACCTCCCCATCTAGGATTACATAGCGATGTTGAGTGAGGACGCCCGGAATGAAGTCGACCATGGAGAGGATTGGGTCGAATACGCGGCAAATAATTCATGGATTAAACCTGGGTAAGCATTGTTTCCTCCGAATTGACGTTCTAAGTCGTATTGTAGGCCGTATTTGACTTCTATTTGCTTGAATTGTTCGAATTTGTGCTCGATTTTACCCGGCTAACTGAAGCCTTTATTTGCTTCAACAAAATAGGATTGATCCCGCACTGGCTTTCCAACTGGCGATTAGAATGGAAACTAGTGTGCTGCGTGGTACTAAACCGCATTTGATTTCATCATTTTTCTATCCCAAAGTGGTAGAAACTAGCATATCTTTAAAAGATTTGTGAGCTGAGCTCAGAAACACCTATCCCTGGAGTGATGCCGATGCTGTTGAACTGAATTACTTCAGCAGTGATGAGCAAAGATTTCTCCCACTGACTTGCGACGATCATATGCCGTTGCTTTTTGCTGGGATTGCTGGCTACCGATTCGGTAAACTCCAAATCGATGTGCTTCAGCCACGCACAGAACGGGTGAAGGGGAAGGGAGTTCAGACATCATCTGTCTGTGCTAATAGCCAGCACCCCGGCACTCCTTGTAGGTCGACACCAAGTAAAGCAAGTGCTTCATGGAGCCACAACATGCCTGCTGCCAATTCTGGTTCTGATTCAGCTGCTGCTTCTCGTGTACCTTCTTCAGTTGGTGTAGAAGAAGATGCAGAACCTGACGAGGCAGTGCCTACAAATGATGATGAAGACGAGATGATGTTTCCTGAACTGGTCGATGTAGCTAGTCAGCAAGCAGTGGATGACGAATATATGGAGGAGCCCATCAGCCAAGCTAGGTTTGATGACACTGACGATGAAGAGAAGGTGGAGAACATGGACAGCTTAATCAAGGATGAATACAATGGTGATGACATGCCAACAATTGAGTGCAACAGGGAAAAACCTGAGCTTAGTGTAGGTACCATTTTCCAATCAATGGTGGACTGTCGGAATGCAGTGACAACATGGTGCATTATATCTGAAAACACCTATAAGATTAAAAGGAGTGAGCCAGCAAGGTTCATAGTTTTTTGTCCATATCCTAGGTGTAGGTGGAAGTTGCATGCATCTCGTATGAGAAAGAGCAAATATATTCAGGTAATCCAAGTTCAGTTAGTAATTTAGTTTCATATTTTTGAGTAAGGTTTCTTAACTGTTTTTTACCCTTTTATTTTGTTTCAGATAAAGAAAAACCCACACAAGCACACCTGTCCACCTAGAGGGGGAGGGGGGAAGGCCAAAACCAAGCTAGCAAAAACTAGGTGGGTGGCAGATGCTATATTGGATTGGCTGAGAGAAGAACCTGGACTTGGTCCAACAGCACTCCATGGGAAGCTTTTTGAGAAGTACAAGATAGAAATTCCTTACATGAGAATTTTCAATGCTAGGGAAAAGGCTCTTGACAGAATTAATGGTCAATGGAATGACAATTTTCAGCTGCTTTACACTTTCAAAGATGAAGTGGAGATGGCAAGTCCAAGGAGTGTTGTAGAGATTGACAAGCATACAGTTCAATTCAAAATAAAAGGGAAGTCATTTCAGAAGGAGTGCTTTAGAAGGGCTTTTGTTTGTTTCAAGGCTTGCTGGAAGGGGTTTCTAGATGGTTGCAGGCCCTATTTGGCTGTAGATGCTACACATTTTACTGGAAGATGGAGAGGACAGCTAGTAGCTGCTTCTGCAGTTGATGGACACAACTGGCTATTCCCAGTTGCATTTGGTGTGGTGGAGGCAGAGTCTGAGGAAAGTTGGGTCTGGTTTCTGCAGCAGTTGCGCAACATTATAGGCACACCTCCAGGTTTAGCTATACACACAGATGCTTGCAAGGGTTTAGAGAGTGCAGTGGAAATTGTATTCCCTGGAGTGGAGCATAGGGAATGTATGCGGCACCTAGCGCATAATTTCAAAAAGAAGTTCAAAGGTAAAGTTTATGATGAGAACTTATGTCCAGCATCATACACATGCGGCAAAAGGAAGCATGAACACCATTTAAGAGTGTTGTATGCTCAAAATCCTCTTGTGAAGGAGTACATGGATGCACATCATGGTAAGGTGTGGTCAAGAAGCAAATTCAACAAAATCTGCAAAGTAGATTATGTGACCAGTAACCTTGCAGAATGCTTCAATTCAAAGTTCAAGTCAGTGAAAGGGCTCTTGTTGTGGCAAGCATTTGACAAGATGAGGCAAATGATCATGATAAAGATGGCTCTTCGCAAAAGAATTGCAGAAACACAATATGTTGGTTATCAAATGCTCCCATCACTATTTAAGGCATTGCACTTGAAGGCAAGAGGATTGAAGATGAAATGTATTCGATCTGGTACATATGAGGGAGAGGTTACCTATACTGACACTAAAAATAGGGTATGGAGGTATCCTGTGAACCTAAGTACTAGAGAATGTACTTGTAGGCAATGGCAGATTCGTGGGAAGCCATGCTTACATGCCCTACATCTGATGACCGTTATCGGGGGTGTAGATGGTGAAGTTGATCAATATTGCTCTGAGTATTTCTCTGTTGCCAAATTTATGGCTGCTTATGCTGACAATGTGCCTGCACTATTGGGGAAAGATCAATGGAACATAGTAGATCCAGGGTTCAAACTCCACGCTCCTGTCATTACTAGACCACCAGGAAGACCAAGGAACCAGAGGATTAGAGCAGGTGAGGAGGGTCGTCTACCAAAGAAGCGTGCTTGCAAAAAATGTGGAGTTCTGGGGCATATTGCTAGGCTTTGTACCAATGCAGTGGATGCATCATTTGGGGAGGAGGAAAGATGGACAGCAGCCAATGCTAAGGAGAATGCAGCAGCAATGGAGACTGAAGATGCATTGGAGAATGTAGCAGCAAATGAAGCAGTGGAGAATGCAGCAGCAAATGAAGCATCTTGGTATGTGTTTGCACCCTTTGTAGAATACAGCGACCCTTTTGTTTGCATTTGTTCTCTTTTTTGCCTATGGCTTATAATTTATTTACCAGCTCTAGGGAGAAAAGGCCAAGAGATGAAGAAGCAGAAGATTTTGAAACCATGGCCTTTGATGGTTTTGAAGCTATAAGAGAGGAAGAGGAGGGGGTAATTTTTCCAATTGTGCCTTTAAAGATTACTGAACCCATAGATGACCGTCAAATGGTCGTCAAATGCTCGGCGAGTGGAACTACTCCATTAGCACCTCCATGGGGAAAACCCCAAGTAAAGCCCAAGATCAAAAGGAACAAGAGTCGGTGAAGCCAGCTGCAAACACAAGGAGCAAGTCAAAAATTTGAATTAAGTTCTTGGGAAATGTTTGTGTTGTCAATTTGAGGGCGAATCGATCGCTTAAAACTTGGTAGATTTGTATTAAGATGTTGGCATCTTAAAACTTGGTAGATTTGAGCTACAGTGGAAACTTATCAGTTGTAATAATGTTGCTTCTACTTTGGTTTCTTATTTGAGTCAGAATTCAAATTTCCTTCAAAATTTGAATTTAAATCAATATTTGAATTTGGGACAAAATTTGGATTCGAGCCAAAGTTGAAGTTGAACATTGGAGGTTCATTGCTCTGTGTGGTGTATTTGATCGAGCATTTGAAGTCAAATATTCCTAGGTGAACAGTCCGAATGAGAAATGTGCTAGAAACGAGGTCAAAAGCTAGGGTAAACAGCCCTATTTGAAATCAAGTTTTCTTGACCTTGCCTAAATGAGACACATATATTTTTATTAACACTTGTTCCATATATATAGGGTAAAAATAAAGTCTCACTATTTATTGATTAATATTCATATTACTACATTTTAAAAAAAATATGCTTTTAATTCGAAACCGTCAAATAACACGTTTTAGATATGAAAATGAAAAAGTAAGTTCAGATCCTTCTTATTCACTCCAAAATGAAGCTATGGAGATTTTTCTGATTTTTTTTGAATTATTTTGATTTTTTTTCAAACCCTAAACCCTCTCTCCCTATTCTACGAACTCTGAACATGTTCATAGGTGATAGCTCATTTGTGTGAAGCCTTCTTTCATGAAAATGACCTACACCAAGTTTATATTTTTTTTCTCATAACCTTGTCACATATGATGGCTATGTGCGCAAGAATTACAACATTTTGATTTTTTTTGATTTTTTTTAAAACATTTGAACTTGATTTCGACAAAAAATGATTTTTCAAAAAACGCCCCTATACCAACTTTATATTTTTTATGGTAACTAGGTCTCATAAATAGACGAACTACGTTTGTTTTATATTTTTGCTATTTTTTCTAATTTAGTTATGGCCATTTGAAATCTGGTCAAACCCTAATAACCCCGTTGACTCGCTCATAACCCCGCAGAAATGCTCCAAACCCTAGCGTCGAACGTCCGCTGTTGGATCCTACCAAGCGCCAAACACCACCCGTCCTATGTGGGGCATGCATGCGCGATCCGCGTGATGCATCCTGATTGGCTACTGCACTGTCCTTCTCAGGTTTTTATGATCTGCCCCACTTTACATATGAAATTGTATTTTTCGCACATGACCACCACATGTCAGTGAAAAGAGTTGGTTCAAAAATTCAAACTGCAAAATACAATGTGGCGAATCGTCAATATGGCTTCCCCTTCTCCTCTTCTCCATCTAACAGACAAAGGCATCGAGCAGATCGAGCAATTCCTCTTTTTCTTTCCCCATCTTCTTGTTCTTCTTCCTCTCGAGCAATTTCTATGTTTCTTCCTCTCGGGTGATATGTCGACCTCCTCTTCATCCCCCCGTTCCACATGGCCGGTGTATGGTCCAGTGCCGATGGCTCGATGCACTGACTGCCCACGGACTGCGCCACTGAAGTGGTTGACTTTGAAGGAGGAGAAGAATGGGAATTTTGGGCGCGAGTTCGTCAAATGCGAGAGCAAGCCGGAGGGGCAGGTTAGATCTGAGTTTTCCTCGCATCCTTTATCTCTAATTTCTCAAAAAAAAAATCTGCCAGATTTGGATTTCGTTTTCAGATCGTGAAGAAATTCCACCATTTCGAGTGGATGGATGATTACATCCAGAGGCTTCAAGGGTTGGGCTTGCTGGATTCGAGGGGGAATGCAATCCGTGAGTTCAATCTGCTCCATGACAGTGCTGCTCCGGCAGCAGCAGCGCGTCCGGAATACCCGATGGTGGTAGATGTTGAACTGAAGACGGAATTGAAGAAGATGAAGAAGAACTTCAAGCAGCTGATTGAGTTGAAGAAGCAATCCAATCTGATAGCTTTAGGAATACTTGCTCTAGGAATTTTTTACTTGATGGCCATCTCTCGTTAGAGATGTTTGTCTACTGTTGTTGCCATTGTTTAGCAATCCAAGTCTGTTTATCTCAAATGCAACTCTGTTTCACTTTCAGTTTCGGCAGAAGACAACTACCAGTTCAGTGATAGGATTATTTTGTTAGCTAATAACCACGAATGTTGGATCATACCCTAGCTCATCAGATGACAGTAAGCAGTACTTGAGCAGCACAAGGGATATACATCAAGTTCATCTCTTCTCTCTTGTACTTGCCAAACTTTTATCCTCGAGTTCGTCAGTTCTGCTAGAAAAAAAACCTAGTTCGTGGGCCCAAAGAGAATCAAGCTGCAATAGGCCCACAAAGGATAAATGAGGCCCAGAAACAAGTGATGTTTCTTTTTTTTGGTTAGGAACGATTGCTTTGTTCTTTTTTGTTTCTGATTGCTTTTTTCATTAATTTGATTGCCCAATCTCTTCTATCTCATTGAGGAATTTTTTTGGCTTTCCTTTATGGGTCCATTCATTTTTTAGGATCAAAGTATTTGCAAACCGCAGTATTATTATGCCTAGCGAACCAATAGTTCATGATTGGAAAAAGAGGTCCAACCCTCTTTTTTATATACTTCAAAATTAGTGTAGTTTTCTACATATTAAAGTAGGGATTAAAGTATATAAAACTACACTTTTGACTAAAGCCAAACATCTCAAAGTATTTGATACTTCAATATTTCTGAAAAGCAAAGTATTCTTGGAATAGCTAAAAAATACAGAGCTCTCAGCAAACCAAAGCCGTGTACAAATGTACAATATGTTCTTATTTTTAGAAGGCATCTATAAACACATCCTTTTTAGTTAGTTTCGTTAATTTTTCCCACGCCAATTAGCCGTGTCTAAACTTGGGACAAAAAAATACAAACATAACAAAGCATTAATATAACACACATAACTTAACTTAGATAGGGTTGCTAGGGCAACATAAGTTCTTACATATAACACAACACACCAATTGCTAGGGCAACATAAGTTCTTACATAGATAATAATAATTAACCTTACATGCATAGATAGGGTAGCTAGGTCGGGCAACACACACACCAAACTCACACTACATAGTACACAGGGTAGCTAGGGCAACACCGCCATGTCTTCACCATCGCCTTCACCTTAACCGCCGGCTTCATCGTCTTCTTCGCCCCGGCTTCAGTACTGCTCCTCCTCAAGGCCGTTGTCGCCGAGTTAGTACGAGAGGCTGTGCATGCGGTTGCAAGCGGGGAAGATGCTCTTGAAGTTGGTGAAGATGTTATAGGTGGTGAATGCGATGAACTCGCACCCACACCAATACACCTTGCCAAGCAGGTAGTAGGCATCAAACCTGTTGGTGAAGTGGACGACGAGCCCTACCACTGGAGCGTTGGCATTGGGACCTCCACGAGGTTGAACATGGGCGGCGAGCCCGCCGAGAGGTGGTGGAAGCCCGCACGGAGGAACCCCCGTGCAAGCTCAGTGCTACCCCTCCAGCGTGAGAACGCCCACACACGGAGCGATGCCTTGACGACGATGTTGGCGGGGTACCGCCGTTCCGGCATGGTGGGTGGCTCTTGGAACGTCGGCCCATTGTACTGCATCTTGAACGCTTCGCAGAGTGGAACGGCTTTGGCTTTTGGGGGAAGAAGAGAAGTGGGAGGCACAGATTGATCTGTGGAAGAAGAGGCAATGAAGGGCAGTTTAAATAGCCGGGTGAGACGAAGTGGGTACACACGCAAACGGCGTAGATCGTGACTCAGTGCGTGCGTGAACCGATGCGATCATCAATGTGTGAACGTGAATCGAAGCGAGCGTGCTTTGTGTGCTCTGCGTTGGCGGCTGCCTGCCTCCCCCTTCTGTGTGCTCTGCGTTAGCGGCTGCCTGCCTCCCACAACTGAATCGAGTGGCAGCCGTGCGGCGCGAGCGTGCGTGCAGCCTGCCCCTTCTGCCACCGGCATGTATGCCTGCGACGCGTGAAACGACGTTGCGGAGCGACTGAATCCACCGGCAACCGTGCGGCACGGATCGATGCGTGCGTGTCGGCGTGCATGCATGCGTTTAGGTCTAGGTCACTAGATGCGTGTGTGTCGGTGTTCGCATGAATAGCAGGCTACATCGATGCCAAAGCCGGGCATGCATAGCAGGCTGCATCCATCGATAGCAGGCATTTTTAATTGGGCCTTTTTAATTTATTATCAACAAACTAACGGGCCCCTCCTATGAACACAAACACGGCCCAACCAGCGAAGCCACAACCACAATCAACAGAGTCCAACGTGGTCCCACAAGTTAGTTAACGGCCAAGACGGCAAATGTCTGTTATGAACATTTGTGAGAGTTTCAGCTAAGGGAGTGGGGAAAAGTGAGCAAAAGTTTGCAGCGTGGGGAAAACTGAGCAAAACTAAGGAATTGGGGGCACAGATGGAATGGGACTCTACAAGCTACTATTCACCCGTTGTCGACTTCCTTCAGCCTCCACCTGCACTGTTCATCCACCGCGCCTTCCTCCTGCCTCCACCAACTACTGTTCATCCAGCCCTCCACCGGCTACTGTTCAACCGACCCTCCACGGGGTCCTGTTCATCCACCCCCAACCAGCTCGGCTGTGGTGGCCTATTCTGGGAGTCCTGTTCATCCATCGACAACGGCCTACTACTACTACCATGGGGTCCTGTTCATCCAACCCCCACCGGGAACTGTTCATACAACCCCAACTACTTACGTCTCGACTCCTTCAACCAACCCCCACATTCATTGTTAATCAAGATGCAACAGGTTTGATCAGCTTCAGTTAGCTGCAGTAGCGAAGGAATCCCTCGATCGGGTTCAGTTAACAGTCAGGGATCGATCAATTGCTTGGGTTCAGTAACGTAGCTCGTGCAATCGCTTGGGTTTAGTAAGAGAACGCCTCGCTCGGGTTCAGTTAGAGCCCAATGCCTCACACACACACACGTACGTGTACGAGAGAAAGGCGCAATCCCTCTGTGCATCGCTCGGCCCCGACCACCCACCGTAACCGGGAACTCCCCATAATTTTCCTCACCCTCACTTCTACCATGATTTTTTCCGTCATGGACGACCCAAAAAATATCATGCAGGTGCGTCTCCGGCCCGCCTAGGATGAAAATCCCATTTCTGTCATGATTCTTTGTCATAGAGGTAGGATCCCACCACAGTTATGATGATATCGGGTTTTGTCACAATTATCATCATAGAAGTGTCATGAGCATGACATAATTTTTTTTCGTTCGGCCCAAAATGTCACGGATGTGTCTTTTCTTTGTAGTGTGAATTGCTTGAGGACAAGCAAAGGTTTAAGCTTGGGGGAGTTGATACGTCTCCGTCGTATCTACTTTTCCTAATGATTTGCTCTTGTTTTTGACTCTAATTTGCATATTTTGAATGAAACTAACCCGAACTGACGCTGTTTTCAGTAGAACTAAAACTACCATGGTTTGTTTTTGTGTAGAAATAAAAGTTCTCGAAATGGAACAAAATTTTTTGGAGAATTATTTTGCAATCAAAGAAAAATACTGGAGCGAAGAACCATTGTAGGGGGCCCCTGGTTGAGCACAACCCACCAGGGCGCTCCACCCACTCCAGGTGCGCCCAGGTGGGTTGTGCCCACCTAGTGGCCCTGCAAACCCTAATTCCAACTCCTTAAATACCTATTTTCGGAGAAAAAAAACAAGCAGGAAGTTTCATCGCGTTTCATGATACGGAGCCGCCACCACCTCCTGTTCTTCATCGGGAGGCCAGATCTAGAGTCCGTTCAGGGCTCCGGAGAGGGGGATCTTCGATCTACGTCATCACCAACCCTCCTTCATCACCAATTCCATGATGCTCCTCACTAGGAGTGAGTAATTCCTTCGTAGGCCCGCTCATTGGTGAGGAGTTGGATGAGATTCATCATGTAATCGAGTTAGTTTTGTTAGGGCTTGATCCCTAGCATCCACTATGTTCTGAGATTGATGTTGTTATGACTTTGACATGCTTAATGCTTGTCACTTTGGGCCCGGGTGCCATGATTTCAGATCTGAATCATTTATGTTTTCACCATTATATCTATGTTCTAGATCTGATCTTGAAATTCATATTCACCTATTACGTGTTGAGATCCGTAAACCCCGGGGTGACAATAACCGGGATACTTTCTGCTGATGATCACAGTTTCAGGAGTTCATGTATTCACTACGTGTTAATGCTTTGTTCCGGTTCTCTATTAAAAGGAGGCCTTCATATCCCATAGTTTCCTTATGGAGCCCGCTGACATGGGAGGGTAGGACAAAATATATCATACAAGTTCTTTCCATAAGCACGTATGACTATTTATGGAATACATGCCTACATTATATTTATTAACTAGAGCTAGTTTTGTATCGCATTAGGTTATGACTATTATATGATGAATATCATCCAATGAATCCACCGATCCAATGCCTACAAATTTCCTATATATTGCTCTTGCTAAGTTACTACTATTGATGTTACTGTTACACTTGCTACAAAATAATTGCTATGATTGTTACCATTCCTGCTACTGTTATCACTGCTATCAAAACTATCATATTACTGTGCTACTGATCACTTTGCTGCAGACATTTAATCTCCAGGTGTGGTTGAATTGACAACTCAGCTGCTGTCACGCCCAATATGCGACCCTATCCAAAAGGAACTCGAAGGTCCCACCAAGGATAGACTCGCATATTGAAACGCTTTTGCAAGGTGGATATCATTACATCAACATTACATAATAGATGGGGATACATACAAGAGGCATACACTGCCACATGAATACAACATCATTATACATAAGATCAACATCCGACTACGGATGAAACACAAATAGAAACTCAAACGACATCCACCATACTAGCCCAGGCGGCCGACCTGGAACTTATCCCCTGATCGAAGAAGAAGCAGAAGAAGAACTCCAAACAAGCAAACATCGCTCTCGCGTCATGATCATCGCGTAAACCTGTACCTGCAGCTGTTGTTGTAGTAATCTATGAGCCACGAGGACTCAGCAATCCCATTACCATGGGTATCAAGACTAGCAAAGCTCAATGGGTACGGAAGGGGTAAAATGGTGAGGTTGCAGCAGCGAGTAAGCATATATGGTGGCTAACATACGCAAATAAGAGCGAGAAGAGAGCAAATGGAACGGTCGTGAAGCTAGCAATGATCAAGAAGTGATCCTGAACTCCTACTTACGTCAAACATAACCCAGAAACCGTGTTCACTTCCCGGACTCCGCCGAAAAGAGACCATCACGGCTACACACGCGGTTGATGCGTTTTAATTCGGATCTGGTGTCAAGTTATCTACAACCGGACATTAACAAATTCCCATCTGCCTATAACCGCAGGCACGGCTTTCGAAAGTTTATACCCTGCAGGGGTGTCCCAACTTAGCCCATGATAAGCTCTCGCGATCAACGAAGGATATACCTTCTCCCAGGAAGACCCGATCAGACTCGGAATCCCGGTTTACAAGACATTTCGACAATGGTAAAACAAGACCAGCAAAACCGCCCGATGCACCGACAATCCCGATAGGAGCTGCACATATCTCGTTCTCAGGGCAACACCGGATGAGCAATCCGTACAACTAAAACTAGACCTCAAGTTTCCCTGAGGGGGCGCTGCAAAGGGCTCTAGTTCGGACCAACACTTAGACAAGCACTGGCCCGGGGGGGCTGAAATAAAGATGACCCTCGAGAGAGCGACTCCCAAGGGAAAAGTAGGTGGTGGTGAGGCAAATGGTAAAACCAATGTTGGGCCTTGCTGGAGGAGGTTTATTCAAAGCAAATAGTCAAGGGGGTCCCATAAATCACCCAACCACGTAAGGAACGCAAAATCCGGGAACATAACACCGGTATGACGGAAACTAGGGCGGCAAGAGTGGAACAAAACACCAGGCATAAGGCCGAATCTTCCACCCTTTACCAAGTATATAGATGCATTAAAAATAATATAAGAGATATTGTGATATCCCAACAAAATCCTGTCCACCATGGAGAAATCTTCAACTTCACCTGCAACTAGCAACGCTATAAGAGGGGCTGAGCAAAAGTGGTAACATAGCCAAACAACGGTTTGCATAGGAAAGGTATCAAAGGTTAGAGGTTCATGGCAATATGGGAGGCTTGACGAGCAAAAGATAGGTAGCGCAGCAAAGCGATAGAACAAAGCAACTAGCATAGCAATGATAGTAGTGAGATCCAGGGTAGCGGTCATCTTGCCTGAAATCCCGCAAGGAAGAAGAACGAGTCCATGAAGGAGATGAACGGATGAAGCCGAACCAAGCATAGACGAACGAGTCCTCACGATCGCAACAAAACGGGAACTATCGAGAAGAAGCACATAACATAGTAAACAATCCACACAAGAACAAGGCCTGATGCACAACCAAGCATGATGCATGACAAAGTTATATGAAGCTACTCATGGCAAGAGATGATGCAAACAAGAGCAACACATCAAGGCAAGTTTAAATGAGGCCGGGAACAACATATAACAAATCCGGTAAGTCCTCATATGCATACTTCAAAATTGGTATAGATCTGAACAAACATTAAGTTGAAGTTGTTAAACAGCAAGTTAAGATGCACCGAGATGATCTACACGAGATTCTAGTCAAGTTACATATAAAGTTCATTTAGTTCGGAGCTACGGCCTAGAAGATATGAGCAAAACAAGTTAAACATGGCATTGGTGCAAAATGCACCCAAACATCAAGCAAACACCTCAAAACATGGATGCAACATGATAATATGAAACTACATGCAAAATCAAGCAAGTTTCATATGGAGCACACTCAAAACGGAGCAACGGTTCAACACACACACATGAAACAAGTTTAAAGGACAAGCTGTCCAAAACAGCAACTAGGCATCTTGCAAGCATCAAAAAAATATGCTACAGGACCTCAACAAGAAAACAAAAGACATGGGCATGATGTACAGGTAAAGCATAACAAAACATGAACACTGAGCTATCTCCAGAAATCACTAGAACATGCTCAAACACACATGGCAAGATTGCAAATAATAACAGTTCAGACTTTGCAGAAAATAACATCAGGTTGCAATGTTCAGAGCTATCAAACAACATGTTACAGGAACTTATCATGGCAAACAAAGGCATGGCATGATACTACTAAACCCATAGATCAAAAGTCCCTTACTGACCATGAGCCAAAAAGGATCAAAAAATACGATGGCACCCACGTAAACATGGCAAGTTATATTACAGATTCATACATGGCAGAAACAGAATTATGAAGGCATGTTGGTGAGCTTGTACCACTCACCACAGAGCCAAACATGGCATGGTAAGGCAACCAACAGTAAGAAGACATGTTTGTGAAGCTAAGAATGGCAAGAGCAAGTCCATAGGGTGCATGGAACACTAGCAACAATCATGGCAACAACTGAACTTAATGTTAACAGGCTGACAACAACATTATCAAGCAACTTTATAGCAAGATTACAACAAGCTACAACAGGCTATAAATGCAACCATGGGCATGAATGGATAGAGCATGACAAGTAGAACAAAACACCCTTTGTGAACATCTCCAGATTATGCATAGAATGACTTGTAGAAGCATGGTTACATAGCATCACAAAATAACAGATTCAGCCTAGCAAAACAGTAACAGCAAGTACCCTACTTAACAAGCTAGATTCACTCACCACAAGTCATTGCATTACAAGATAAGTACAGCATCAGCAAGAAGAAATGTTTATGAAGCTAACAAAGGCAAGCACAAGTCCATAGCATGCAAGGATCAACTACAACAACCTTGGCAAAATTGAATAAGAAGTAAACAATCTGCCAGGAAACCTTTTGGAGCAAAAGTAGAGCACGAAAATGACATGATAGACTATTCCATAATTGCAAACAGAGGCATTAATGGATAGACAATAACCATATGTTCAAAACATCCTTACTGAAGTATCTCAAAATATGCATGGATCTCTCTGTAGCATCAAGTTTACATGGCATCAAAATAACAACAGAACAAGGACTAAAATCAGCAACATCACGAGGCCTAGTTTGCATGCTTGTTCTAGTCACCACAATGATCACAAAAATACATGGCATACACCACTGTAAAGATGGCATGGCATAGTTCAAAACACATGTAGACATCAACCTCATAGGATGCACACATCAATCATGGAAAAAATGACAAAAGAGCACGTTCTGTTAACAGACAGCAGACAACATCATAAAGCACTCTTGCAACGATGATTCAGGCATCAAGATGAGCTCAAATGAACATGGTGCAATGGAATGAAATGATGTACTCGTTGAGACGAACAATATGACATATTACACGCACGAAATGGAGCTAGGGATGCAGAGATATGATGCAATGAACTTGGCATGAAAATGTCAAAATTCTCATGGACTTAGGCAAAAACGGGGAAAGGGAAAGTCAACCTTGGGCTGCACGGATTTCGAGGCAAGGCGGCTCGCCGGAGACGACAGGGACGGCGGCCTGAGGAGCTCGGGAGGCACGGATCCGGCGCCGGCAAGGCCGGATCCGCGGCGAGGAGGCGCGGGAACGCCGGGGCGGCGCGGCGGCGGCGATCGCGGCCGGCGCGGGAGGCGGCGGCGGCCCCAGGCGTGGCCAAGCACGGGCGGTGCGCGGGTCGGGACGGCAGGGGCCGAGGGGCGGCGGCGCTCTCGCGCGGGGTGTGGAGGAGGCGCACGGCGAGGCGGGGCACCGGCGACGGGCGGCGGCCGGCGCGAGGAAGAGGCGGCGGAGCTTGGCTGCGGCGCGGGGCGCAGGGTCTCGCGGCGGCGGGCGGCCGGCGGCGGAGACGGGCCCGGCGCGGTCCGGTTCGGCCCGGGGCGGGCCGGATCTGGGCCCCGGGCGACCGGCGCAGTGGGAGGCGAGAGGAGGCGAGGTGGCGGCTCGGGATTCGTCGGGCGCGGCGGCGGGAGCTAAGGTTGCGGCTTCCTATTGGCCGGATGACGTGGCTGGCAGCGGTGGACGTGTCCGGCGGCGCACGGACATGTCCGGCGGACGAGAGGGAGGCTAGGCTAGGGTTCATCCGCAAATTTCGGGGGGAGAGGACTGATTTATAGGTAGAGGGAGCTAGGAGAGTCCAAATGAGGAGCGGTTTTCGGCCACGCGATCGGGATCGAACGGCGGAGAGCATGGAGGGGAGTTTGCTGGGTTTTGGGCCACTTTAGAGGGGGTGTTGGGCTGCAAAGAGAAAGGGGGGTTTCGGGCTACGCGGTTAACCGTTGGAGTATCAAACGACCTCCAAATGGCACGAAACTTGACAAGCGGTCTACCGGTGCTATACCAAGGCCGCTTGGCAAGACTCGGTCCATTCTGAGAACGTTTAACACCCGCACACAAAAACATGGTCTGAGAGGGGCAACGGGCGCGCGCGAGAGGTCCAGACTTCGAATGGACAACGGATAGAACCGGGAGAACCCGAACGGATGCAAGTTTTGAAAAATATGCAGATGAAATGTAGATGATGACATGGCAAAATGCAACACGCAAGCAAATGACATGGCAAAGACGGCGAATATCTGGCGGACACCTGGCGCATCGAATCCGGGGCGTTACAACACTCCTCCACTAACAAGAGATCTCGTCCCGAGATCTTAGGACCGAGACGGAAGGGAAAATGGATGAGGTGAAATAAGAACTCAAGAGAAGAAGCAAAGAATCGAGAGCACTCGAGAAGAAGATAGGAACGACGAGAATGACGAGAATCAAAAGCTCACGGAATCAGATAGACTATGAAAGCACTCCTGTTAGAACGAGATAAGAAACGAATAAGACTGAAAAGGATTTAAGCAGCACTCCGGCTAAAACATGGAAAGAAAAGAGCATGAGCTTCACCCAAAGAGATGGCACTTGATGAGATGAACAATGCAATGCCTCCGGAAGAATTGAATAAAAAGAACTTAGAAGGGAGGATTGAAAGGGTTTGAATATCTGAGAAGAACAAAAAAATGCAAAACTCCAATTCAAAAGAATATGGAGAATTTAATTGCACTTCGAGACGCGAGAAGAAAATATACTTGAACTCCGCCACCAAGAATCTTGAAGAACTCTTGAAAAATGAACTAAATCATGAAGAACCACCATGAAGAACTCCGGTTACAAAAGGATGATGAGATAGAATGAAGGATGAAAGAATAAGATGAGCCTTGCGATGATTTAGATGGAGGTTCCGACAAAATGGCTGAGGAAATTTGAACTCCGGAAAAGAAAAGATGAAAACACTTGGAACTAGAATTTATTCCTCACGAACAAACTCCGAAGGAAGGGATTATTCACTTTGAGGAAATAAGAATAAGATTTATTGTATGCTTATCCTTCATCAAATTAAATTGATGACAAGCAATGGATTTGGCATACTACTTATTCTTCTTGAAAAAGGATTGAGAAGAGATAGCACAAAACTTGAGAACGTCTTCATGAAAACCACCGGTAGGATTGGAAAGAACGAATGGATTGAAATGATAATCAAGGAAAAAGAATCTTGAACGAACCACCGTAAGAATTCGAAAATGACTGATGAAAGTGACTGAATCACCGGGAAGAATTAGAAGAACCAATAAGCAAGAGGGGATTTAGATGCACAAGAACGAAGAGATGACGAGCTGATTAAAGTATATTCGACAGATGCACCGGGATAAATAGAGAACGATATCTGGAATGATGCCTCCGGTGAAAAGAAACGGGAAAACAACTTCTGACATACTCCGGATGGGTAAGAAAAGAATATCTGACGATTGGAATAATTCGAGAGGATGATATGAAGCTAGAACCACGAATCTTCGGGAGGACGAAGAAGGTTTAGGGGAAAGACTCTTCTTCGATCTTCAAAAGACGACAGGAAACACCACCAAAATTACTGAAATACTCTGGGAGAATGAAAAACATAGATTCAGCCAACAATGAAAAGAATTTGAAAACGATCTTAGAGATGGCATCTGACTGATGAAATTCATTCTTACATCGCACTTGAAAAGAATTTAGAATAACTCCGGGGAAATTAGAAGAGTCAGGTAAGATCCTGGAAAAAACCTGTGGGTTAGGGCCCACTAGAGAGAAAAACACCGTTGGAAAGGGATGATGAACAGGTAGATGATGCACCGGAACAATTGAAATATTTGAATGAGGTGACAACCTCGCATTAGTTCGAACAAAGACGAATCTCCTGAGATATCTTGAACACTCTGGAAGGATAACTGGCGAGAGGCGAACGAGTAGGGAAAACACTTGATCCAAGGAAAAGAATGTGATTAACCCGAAAAAAAACTTGAATTCAATCCACCGGAAAAAGAAAGTGATGAAGAATGTTGAACGAGACGAGAATTCACCGGTTGAAATAATTTAGGGAAGACTAAAGATGTTCCGCACAAATGAGATAGATGGCCGAGAGAGAGACAGACTCCGGGAAGAAAAGGGTGGGAGGGCGGGAAAACAAAGGCAACTTTGAAGGGGGAACCGACGAATAACTTGAAGAGAAAACACCGGTTGAAATCATTGAGGGAAAAAAAGCAAAGACTTCGCACGAGTAGGATGGATACTCGATTACGGACTCCGGTTCTGAGAAGAAGAAGGGTCGGTGGGTGGGAAAAGAAAACAACTGAGGATTGAACTCAATGATGAAGAGGGTCGAGTCGACTTGACGAGAAATGCACCGGATAAAAAGAGCTGAGGAACAATGATCGGAAAACCAACTGCGTTATCCTAAAGAAAATTTGAAGGGGAAAAGGAGTAATTCAAAACACCTATGTCAAGATTCCTCACCAGAGCGACGAAGAGGCTGAGGAGTAAAAAGAATTCCTACTCTCCGATATAACTATACTCCGAAAACAGTTTTCTTCTAGACTCAACAACGGCCAAACTACACGATCAATCAAGGGGGGCTCCTAAGGTCGGTCAAGGCTCTGATACCAACTTGTCACGCCCAATATGTGACCCTATCCAAAAGGAACTCGAAGGTCCCACCAAGGATAGACCCGCATATTGAAACGCTTTTGCAAGGTGGATATCATTACATCAACATTACATAATAGATGGGGATACATACAAGAGGCATACAATGCCACACGAATACAACATCATCATACATAAGATCAACATCCGACTACGGATGAAACACAAATAGAAACTCAAACGACATCCACCCTTCTAGCCCAGGCTGCCGACCTGGAACTTATCCCCTGATCGAGGAAGAAGCAGAAGAAGAACTCCAAACAAGCAAACATCGCTCTCGCGTCATGATCATCGCGTAAACCTGTACCTGCAACTATTGTTGTAGTAATCTGTGAGCCACGAGGACTCAGCAATTCCATTACCATGGGTATCAAGACTAGCAAAGCTCAATGGGTAAGGAAGGGGTAAAATGGTGAGGTTGCAGCAGCGACTAAGCATATATGGTGGCTAACATACGCAAATAAGAGCGAGAAGAGAGCAAATGGAACGGTCGTGAAGCTAGCAATGATCAAGAAGTGATCCTGAACTCCTATTTACGTCAAACATAACCCAGAAACCGTGTTCACTTCCCGGAGTCCGCCGAAAAGAGACCATCACGGCTACACACGCGGTTGATGCGTTTTAATTCGGATCTGGTGTCAAGTTATCTACAACCGGACATTAGCAAATTCCCATCTGCCTATAACCACAGGCACGGCTTTCGAAAGTTTATACCCTGCAGGGGTGTCCCAACTTAGCCCATGATAAGCTCTCGCGATCAACGAAGGATATACCTTCTCCCAGGAAGACCCGATCAGACTCGGAATCCCGGTTTACAAGACATTTCGACAATGGTAAAACAAGACCAGCAAGACCGGCCGATGCGCCGACAATCCCGATAGGAGCTGCACATATCTCGTTCTCAGGGCAACACCGGATGAGCAATCCGTACAACTAAAACCAGACCTCAAGTTTCCCTGAGGGGGCGCTGCAAAGGGCTCTAGTTCGGACCAACACTTAGACAAGCACTAGCCCGGGGGGGTGAAATAAAGATGACCCTCGAGAGAGCGACTCCCAAGGGAAAAGTAGGTGGTGGTGAGGCAAATGGTAAAACCAATGTTGGGCCTTGCTGGAGGAGTTTTATTCAAAGCGAACTATCAAGGGGGTCTCATAAATCACCCAACCGCGTAAGGAACGCAAAATCCGGGAACATAACACCGGTATGACGGAAACTAGGGCGGCAAGAGTGGAACAAAACACCAGGCATAAGGCCGAGTCTTCCACCCTTTACCAAGTATATAGATGCATTAAAAATAATATAAGAGATATTGTGATATCCCAACAAAATCCTGTCCACCATGGAGAAATCTTCAACTTCACCTGCAACTAGCAACACTATAGGAGGCGCACGGCGAGGCGGGGCGCCAGCGACGGGCGGCGGCCGGCGTGAGGGAGAGGCGGCGGAGCTTGGCTGCGGCGCGGGCCGCCGGGGCTTGCGGCGCGGGGCGCCGGGGCTCGCGGCGGCGGGCGGCCGGCGGCGGAGACGGGCCCGGCGCAGCCCGGTTCGGCCCGGGGCGGGCCGGATCTGGGCCCCGGGCGACCGGCGCGGTGGGAGGCGAGAGGAGGTGAGGTGGCGGCTCGGGATTCGTCGGGCGCGGCGGCGGGAGCTGAGGTGGCGGCTTCCTATTGGCCGGATGACGTGGCTGGCGGCGGTGGACGTGTCTGGCGGCGCACGGACATGTCCGGCGGGCGAGAGGGAGGCTAGGCTAGGGTTCATCCGCGAATTTCGGGGGAAGGGGACTGATTTATAGGTAGAGGGAGCTAGGAGAGTCCAAATGAGGAGTGGTTTTCGGCCACGTGATCAGGATCGAACGGCGGAGAGCATGGAGGGGAGTTTGCTGGGTTTTGGGCCACTTTAGAGGGGGTGTTGGGCTGCAAAGAGAAAGGGGGGTTTCGGGCTACGCGGTTAACCGTTGGAGTATCAAACAACCTCCAAATGGCACGAAACTTGACAGGCGGTCTACCGGTGCTATACCAAGGCCGCTTGGCAAGACTCGGTCCATTCCAAGAACATTTAACACCCGCACACAAAAACAAGGTCTGAGAGGGGCAACGGGCGCGCGCGAGAGGTCCGGACTCCGAATGGACAATGGAGAGAACCGGGAGAACCCGAACGGATGCAAGTTTTGAAAAACATGCGGATGAAATGCAGATGATAACATGGCAAATTGCAACACGCAAGCAAATGACATGGCAAAGACGGCGAATATCTGGCGGACACCTGGCGCATCGAATCCGGGGCGTTACAGCTGCTAATAGTTGCAAATATTCTTTGGCTCTCCCTGTGTGGAATCTGTAAATTTGGGTTGAATACTCTAACCTTGAAAACAGTTGCGATCCCCTATACTTGGGTTATCACCAAAGAATCTTCCCAAAATCTAGTATTGCTACCATCTCCCAATTTTTTCTTAACATGTTGATAATAGATCATTTCACCTCCATCAAACTCCCCCAAAATTGAGAATCTCCAGGTTTTTTCTCAATTCCATATATACATTTGTTCTTAACATATTTATTTAGGAGAATGTCCACCCATATTCCACTTTCAGTCTCTAATTTCCAAAGACATTTAGGTAACATAGCTTTATTCATAATATCTAGATTCAGAATCCCTAGCCCCCCTTGCTCTTTATGTAAGCAGCAAGTTTTCCAATTTACTAGGTGATGTTTTGTTTTATCTTCATTTTCTTGCCAAACTAGTCTAGCTCTAAATAAATCAGCTTTTCCCCTAATCCCCATAGGTAAAGGATAAAAGGACATCATAAAGATAGGGATATTGTCCAGGCAAGATTGTACAAGAGTCACCCTTCCTGCCATGTTGAACAACCTCCCTCTCTAGCAGACACATCTTTATTCTATATTTTTAGTGACACCCTTCCAGAATTTATTTTCTAATCTTATATTACAAACAGGCAGTCCTATAATTTTGAAGGGAATTTTCCAATTTTCACATGAAAAAATTTCTTGGTATCTATCTGCCTTATTGGCAGCTTCCCCAAAAAGAAAGATTTCACTCTTATGAAAATTTATGGTCAACCCAGACATCTGCCCAAATGCAGTCAGACTGAATTTCAAATTTTTGGCACTCTCCTCATCATCCTGAAGAAGAAATATAGTGTCGCCAGCATATTGTAGCATATTGACTCCGTTATTGCCCAATTCAGGTAAGACTCCTTTAACAATCCTTCTTGTTTTGCATTATCTAAGACAATGGCAAGGGCATCAGCTACCAGATCAAAAAGAAGGGGAGAAAGGGCACACCTTGTCTCAATCCCTTCTGTGTTTTAAAGTATGGCCCTATGGTATCATTAACTTTAATCCCAACATGACCACCAATCATGGTGTGCATCACTAGGTCACACCATTTATTAGGAAAAATCTTCATCTTGTAAACAAATGGCCATTTGACTTTGGCATAGGCCTTCTCAAAATCTACTTTAAAAAGCAATGCACTATGTTTTATTTGACGAATAGTGTTTAGGGCTTCATGAAGCACTACCACCCCCTCCATAATGTATCTTCCTTTAATAAAAGCAGTTTGTGTTGGAGAAATAATGAGCTTAATGAATTTTCTCAACTTAATCATTAGCACCTTGGTGATGATTTTAAAAACTCACATTAAGCAAACAAATTGGGCTAAATTTTTGTATTTGTTTAACATCTTTAACTTTTGGAACTAAGGTAATGATTCCATAGTTGAGTCTAAGCCCGGGTGTTCGGTCTTTTCGGTTTGTTCGGTCCGGTCTTTTCGGTCTTTAAAAAATTCGTTCTTCCATAATTGAAGACTGAAATAATTTCGATCTTTTCGGTTCTTAACTATTCATTCTTTGGTCTTTACAATTCGGTCTTCGGTCCCGATCAAACAGACCAAATTAGTTGCACAACTCGGATTCATTTTTCTTCCTGTACTGGTACATGTTTATATAAGCAAAATAGACAACACCAGTACCTGTTTATGTAAGGAAATTAGAATCATGTAATATATTACAGAAGAAAACTCAAACAATTAGCTAGTAGAGCTTCGGTTCTTCAAACCAACAATCTGAACAAGTGGGTGTGACTAACTCTGCACTTATGCAGCATACAAAGAATAGGAAAATTGGGGTAGCGCACCAGACGTCAAAAGATGGTAGGCGGCCATCATCCGTGGAAGAGGACGGGTGTTGGCGGTGGCGGCACGACACACAGGGGTTGGGGATGGCGGCCGTCATCGGGGCCCGGGCATTCGGTCTTGGGCAAATGGGGAGGCGTAGCACTGCCTGTTGGAGAACAGGGAGGCGGAGCACCGGGCGGAGGACGGGAGACAACAACCAGCCTAGAGCGACGGGAGGCAGAGCACGACATGGGTAGTGACGGCACGGTGGTTGGCGATGGTGGCGGGCCGGCGCCGCGGCCAGGGTTGGGACGGGGGTTGGACTTGGGAGAGAAGGAGAGACGAAGGAAAAGGAAGGTCGGCCGATCGAGGTGGCTGGCAACTCACGTATTGGATGGCTGGGCCAAAGTTTAGCTGGGCCTACACACTGGAGAAGTGGAGATGCACTGCATGGTCTGCATTTCTCGGTCTTTTTGGTCTGTTTGCTCATCCAGGCGAGAGGACCGAATACACCGAATTTAGTTCGATCTCTTAGTTTTGAGGACCGATTTTATTTCGGTCTTTTATAGTTCGATCTTTTCGGTTTCGGTCTCGGTCTTTTCGGTTTAGGTCTTCGGTCTTCGGTTTTTATGCCCGAGGTGAGTTGAGTCTAGTTATGTCTAAAGTACCTGAATGGAAATCATCAAGCGGCCCCTTGAGATCCCATTTCACCACTTCCCAAAAATGTTGATAAAAGTAAACAGGTAATCCATCAGGGCCTGGACTTTATTTTTTTCCATATTAAAAATACCTCATGCAGCTCTTCCATAGAGATAGGTTCGATCAACATTGCTGCCTGTTCACCACTGATCCTAGGTGCAGTCTGTATGCCCAAGTTCATAGTTGAAGGATCGGGTTGACCAAACAGTTTTTTATTAAATTTTGTGATATATACAATTAGATTATCATCTCCCTCAACCACCCATTCTTCCTAGATGAAGGAGAATATTTTGTTTTTTCTCTTTCTGCCATTGGCCTTAGCATGATAGTATTTGGTATTGCTATCTCCATCTTTGATCTCGTTAGCTTTATATCTCTCAAGCCACTTCATCTCCTCTTGTTTTAGAAGTCTTTTTAGTTGGGCTCTCAATTCTTTTTGTTCCTCTCTATCATGGGAAGTTAACCAATAAATCTCAGCATTTTTATCAATATTATGTAACTTACTTAATGTATATTTTTTTATTTTTCTATACCAAGCATCAATATTAGGGATCCATCCCCTCACTTTTTGCCCAAACACTCTCAATCCATGTTTCCATCTCTCTATGTGGCTACCAGAGAAATTGCCAGACCAAATCTTAGTTATAAATTCTCTAAACCCCTCTTTCAGCATCCATGCATTCTCAAATATGAACAAAGGAGTGTAGGTAATTTTATTTCTAGTATCCAGAATGAAAGGGGTATGATCAGAAATCTCTATTTCTAGAGCTTGAACCACACATAAGGGATAGTGATCCACCCAGTCTGGACAAATCAAGACTCTATCTAACTTCTCATAAGTAGGATCATCTAGATTGTTTGCCTAGGTGAAATTTCTCTCATTTAGGGGTAATTCCCTTAGGCCAGCATGCTCAATTATAGCATTAAAAATAAAGCCCCAATGGTTATTACAAGTGGGTTTGTTTTTTCAAAGCTATTTCTAATAATATTAAAGTCCCCTCCAATCACACAAGGCATATAATCATTATTTTGGTACATTCTGGATAATTCTGCTGAATATGCAGCTTTTCCAGATGTTTGAGCATCTCTATATACCACAACTTGATTCAGTTCAAAATTTTCTTTCTTAGCAAACATCAAGATTCTAATGAAATAAACTCTAATTTCCAAATTGATAATGTCACAGCTATCACAATTAACTACAACCAGGATCCCCCCAAATCTACCTCAAGGCTGAGACCATTTCCATTCAAAAAATTCCCTCCAGACAAGTTATGTAATTCTGTTTAGTGAAATAAGATTTAATAGTTTCTTTAATCCCTACAAAGTCCAGCTTCCTGTTACAAATGATCTCTTTTATAAAACTTCTTTTAATGTCAGGGCCAATGACCCAAACATTCCAGAACATTCCAATCATGAATTATTTCTTTCTTTTTCTATTTTTAGCCCCTCCTATTTTAACAACAGACTTCCCACAAGTTAAACCTGGTGAACCGGAGCTGTTTTTCCTCCCACTGGTGAAAATGCTTTTGAGATGAGAGAAATAGTCCATCTCCAACTCAGCATCTGAGTGATCCTCATCAGAGCACAGGTCCTTGAGATCTGCATCTCCAATATCAATTTGTTCACTTCTTCTATCAGTCTCCTATATTTTTTCTCAACAATATTTCGAAAGTGAAAGTCATGTCTACATTGTTCAATTTTTTCGTGACATCCAGGTTTTGACCAATCATAATAATAGAGCATCCCAAAGCAATACCAATTTTCTTAGCCATAAAAATTAAGGATAAATTGTGACAGTTAAGTTTAGCATCAATACCATAGTTGTCTTTAGAAGCAGCTCTTTCCTTTGCCAGATTTTTCAACTTTTGCATCTTGTTTGTCTACCAACCTGTCACATCTCCTTAGGCTATCTTCTGAACAGTATTCTGCATCTTTGTCCTCTCCATTTTCACTAGTTTTCAACCCCAGCTTGGTTCCAAAAGAAACAGACTCCTGACTAGCATTGTAGTCGACAGGCTCTAGATAGGTGTTGTTTTCCTCTTTTGGTTTATTGTCTTCTATCCTTTTACGCCATTGTTAGTTAGCTCCCCTAATTCATTGTCTCTAGCTTCCCAAGTCTCAATCTTGTCCGCACATCTGGTGATCATGAGTTGTTGTTTACTTACTAGTTCAAGTAAATGTTTCCTTTCTTTTTCCACCTCAACAATCTGCATATCTTCTTATGCTTTTAATGCAATCTACATGGCGTTTTCTTCTTCCATGTCATGTAGTCTTTTGAAAACCAATTCCAAATCAGCTTCCACTTTCTTCCTAGCTTCCAACTGCCTTATTTGTTCTTTCTGGGCAGACATAATTTCCTCACTCCTCTTCTTAAATTCCTCATATTGAGCCAGACTCGGGCTGCCCACATTAATAATCTCTTTGTTTCTTCCCTCTTGGCAATTATTTCCTTTCTGCTTTTCCCCTCATTTCCTCTTCACGATTGCCCATATCATCTCCCTCAATATGATGTTTTTTGTGCTCCCCATACCAACCTAGTTCCAGCACACCTTCCATTTCAGGAAGGACCCTCTATATCATCAAATCTTTATCTATGATTTCTGTATAGGCTAGATTTTTTCTCATAATCTCTTATCCCAACCTTGGCTCTGATATTCTCTTGTGCAATGGTGTTCATATCAATTTCAAGCACTCGTCCCAAAGTAGCTGCAACCTCACACATCCAAAAAAATGTCTGAAGCATTCACGCTCTTTTCCAAATTCCACCCAGATAGTGTGAAGCTTGCCAATTGCCTGAGAGTCAAAAACCCAGTTTGTGACATTGATGATAGCCCCTGATCCCAGTAAACTAAAGTCCTTGCATTGTATTAATTCCACTAATCTTCCTTTACTAGGGAATCTCACCAGAAAAGCCTTCTCACCATGTCTTCTGCATCTCCACTGTCGATTCCAATTGAACATGTAGTGCAACCTGTCAATGAGCTGAGTTTCATTGATCTCTCTTGAAACCACTATCACTTGTGCCATCGGATTAGGGTTTTCTATATCGAGCACATCCTTTGAATTCTGAACTAATAGAACTCCCAAACCTTTAGCAGTATATCCCACAAACTTAGGAACATGCTTCATTTGTTTGAGCCAATTACAATCATCAGTAATCTAATTCTTTTTCCACAGGTCACTCAATGTCCCAACATACAATCTTCTGTAGCATGTACGGTATCTTTGCATTTATTACACATCATCTTGATAGACCCACTTACAGCACTTTTGACACCTTCTAGATTTGATCGGCAACCCATAATCTCTTTGTCCTGGCTGCTCATTTGGTACAAGTCTCCTCAATTGCTGATATTACCTAGGCTTCCACTCCAACTTTTGTTCTGGATCTCTCCTCCTCTGCCATACATCTCATCACCCTTATATCCATCCCCACCGCCATGTCTGTTTTGTGTCATGTTAGCTTCTAAGCGCGTCTTCTCTCCTCGGCCATCCTGGATGGACTACAGGATGGCCTGCTGCTAGGCTATCTTGTCGGACTGGGCGACATCGAACTCTGTCGCTGCCTACTCCATGTTGAAGGCCGGCACCTGCTAGTCTGCCTCCTCCACCTCCATCAGAGGCATCTCCTCCTCCTATTCCCTGGACTGCTCCTCCTCCTCCTCCGGCTATGGTGAATCCAGAGGCAGCCTAACAACGATGAGGGCGGCGCGCGCGGCTTCCCTTGTCTAGATTTGCTACTAAATCTCGTAGCGGCGCTACAGCGTCAGCTTGGCATAGTAGGTGATCTTGCTCCAGACCACGGCGGAGCGCCGGAGCGTGGGCAGAGCGCCAGAGTGGGAGAGGGAGGAGGTGGATGGGCTCGGACTAGCGGTGCAGAGAGGGGGGAGGAAAATGGGTTAGGGTTGTGGGACATCGTCTGACTTAAAAAGCTGGATTTATTCTTGGGCGGCGAGCCGGAGCGGCGCCACGCGGCGTTCATGCTGCAGCGGCCGTCGGACCGCCGTGAGACCCCGCTGTCAGACCGACGTGGCGGGCATGCCCGTGAGCCCCCATATCCACCCCATATTTGGGCTGGATATATGGAGTGCCGGTCAGCCCGCGCGTGTGAGGGCCATTTGAGGGGCCCGTCTGAGTCAAAAATTCGTGACCGAATAGTGACCACGTGCTCCACCCGGGCGTATGACGCGGGTTTGAGAGGTCCGGTTGTAGATTTTCTTACTGCCATTAATGGACGAGTGTCTAACCACGGCAAGAAAGAAGGATGGTAGTAGGACAGAAAGGGAACCATTTTAATATGGGCTTGCTCTCGATAAAGGGTGCTTTTATTATCTCAGAATGTAGCATCAAGCCGATACAAAGCATTTAGAGTATCACCCGGCCTCTGCATAACTAGGATGCACATAGCCAAACACCAAAAATCTGATAAAAATGAAGGGGGAAAACGACAATTCGGCAACAGTAGAGTCCTATAGACCGACACTCTGCCTATGCCGACACGGTTGGTGGACCGATCTGGAGATTATGCTGCCATCCATGTTGTGTAAAACCCTCTGTAGCCACCTGCTCCAATCGTGTACACACCGCCTTGAATAGCGGTTGATACTCCGCACATTGTAGCATACACCACATATGAAGCGAGTGCGTACAACGGAAAATAACCTGCAGAGGAGAAGCATTTTTCATTAAAAACCAAATCGTTTCTACATAGCCAAAGCAACCATAGTAAGGCGTACACTCCCACCCTTATTAGCATTTTGCACCTATTTGAAATATCGCCCAACCAATGACCAAAAGTATTGGCAACACTTGTGGGCAGATACAAATTCGACGCTATTTGGATGACTGACCGCGTAGAACGCGCAAACTTGCATTGAAAAAAGAGGTGTTTGATTGTCTCATCATGAGTACAAAAACAACACTTCTTACTTCCTGGCCAGTTGCGTCGTGCGAGGTTGTCTTTGTTTAGCACAACACCTCTAAGAAGATACCACATGAATATTTTAACTTTTAGTGGAATCTTTGTCTTCTAGATTTTCTTGTTATTGCTCATCGGTACCTCAGAATACGTGAGCGCACGATACATAGAGTCCACCATGGAAGACCCTGATGTAGTAAGGTTTCAGCAAAACACATCACGGCCTTGCATCAGGTTAATCAGATCCGGGCGGGATAAGATATTATGCCATGACATAAGTGGGCGCCAACCAAATCCCGCCTGAGCGAAAATATTCGGCGGGGATGGGCTAAGCACCTACGCAATAGTATTGTTCTTATCGCGAGCAATGTTGTACAAGGCTGGATATTGTTCTCGAAGACTAGCATTTCCTAGCCATATGTCTTCCCAGAAACGAATCTCTGATCCGTCCTTTATCGCGAAAGAGTTGTTTCTTTGCCACCATTAGGCCAGCCCAAAAGTGTCAGTCACCAGGTTTCCAATATGCCCGAGACACTGCCTTTTGGCCTAAATACTTGTTGCGTAGCATGGTTTGCCAAACACCATCCTTAGTAAGAAGTTTGAACAACCATTTACTAAGTAGGGCCTCATTCTTGACCTGTAGGTCATGAATTCGAAGGCCACCTTGGTCTTTCGGCCTACAAACCACGCTCCATTTGGTCAGCTGGTATTTTTTTCTTTTCACCATCTCCTTGCCGAAAGAATCTGGACCTAAAATAGTCCAATCTTTGCAAGACCCCTTTTGGGAGTTGAAATAAAGAAAGCATATAGAGAACCATATTTGTGAGGACAGAATTTATCAAAACCAGTCATCCTCCAACCGAGAGCAACTTGCCTTTCCAACTTCTCAACTGTTTCTCTAGCCGCTCCTCTACATGCTTCCACTCTGCAATGGTGAGATGTTGATAATGAATCGCTATTCCCAGATATTTGATCGAGAATTGGCCAAACCAAACAGGTCCGCATAATCGTCCGCCGCCTCACCGGCTTCTCCAAAGCAGAACAATTTTCTTTTATGAAAGTTAATTTTAAGACCTGACATTTGCTCAAACTATGACCACAGGAGTTTCATGTTTTGAGCCTTGTCTAGGTCATGTTCCATAAAAAGAATTGTGTCATTGGCATATTGCAGAACAGAGAGGCCACCATCCACAAGGTGTGGCACTACCCCTGCAATTTGGTCGTCCTACTTGGCGCGCTCAATCAAAATAGCCAACATGTCAACCACAATGTTAAATAGCATTGGGGACATGGGGTCACCTTGCCGTAGTCCTTTTTTGTCTGGAAGTAATGACCTACATCATCATTGACTTTGATGGCCACACTACCTCTAGTTAAAAAATTTTGGATCCACTAACACCATTTTTTTGAGAAACCTTCCATTCTTAGGGCCTGTTGAAGGAAAACCCCATTTGACTTGACATAGACTTTTTCAAAGTCAATGTTTAATATTACTCCACTCAGGTTTTTCCGGTGCACCTCATGGACGGTCTCATGCAGGATTACTACGCCATCAAGTATATTCCTTCCTTGCATGAAAGCCGTTTTAGATGGTCGGACAACATGGTCAGCTACCGAGTTAAGCCTATGCGTAGCCACTTTGGTGAAAATCTTGAAGCTGACATTAAGGAGGCACATGGGTCTGAACTGCTTGATCCGTCCAGCCTCCTTAATCTTTGGCAATAAGACAATATCACCAAAATTAATCCTGAATGGCATGAAGACAATTGAACAACTCCATAAGGTCAGCCTTGATGATATCCCAAAAATTCTGATAGAAATTCTACGGGGAAATCATCTGGGCCTGAAGCTTTGTTATGTTCCATTTGGAACACTACAGCTCTCACCTCCTCTTCCGAGAATGGTGCCGTCAGGATATCATTTTCTTCTGCCGTGACTTGTGGAATGTCATCTATTCGGGTCTCATCAAGGGTGAAATTCCCTTCAGCCGGCGCTCCGAACAGAGATTTGTAGTAGTTGATAATATACTTCTTGAGTTCCTCCTGACCTTCGATCCGCCCCTCATCTTGTTGGAGATTATAAATACATTTCTTTCTATGTCGCCCATTAGCGACCAATTGGAAGTATCTTGTATTAGTATCACCCATCAAAATGAAATCGGCTTTGGATTTCTGGTAGTATTTGATCTCCTCTTCTCGCAGAAGGCGGGCAACCTTCTCATTAGATTTATTTTTCAATTCAATCTCTTGTTGAGATAAGGTGCGCATCTCTGCATTTTTGTCGAGGTCATCAATAATGGTAGAGGGCCGTTGTTTTTCTTTTTTATAAATCCCATTGGTATGTTTTGCCCATCTAGAGAGGTGTTGCCGCATGGCCCTTATTTTAAAGTTCCATCTCTGAATAGGTGTACAACATAATGCAACAATCCTCTTGTGTTGCCAAAAAAAAGGAGCAGGATATTGCAAGGGTATTCTCTATAATCCTCTGTAGTGTGGGTTAGTAGAACTAGAATCCAGAAGGATGGGTGCATGATCTGATAAAGCCTCGATACGCTCTAGGGCTCGGACGGCATCTAGTGGAAATTTTAATTCTCATTCAGTATCCATGAGTATCCTATCAAGCTTCTCATATGTCGGCACATGTCGGTTATTATCCCAAGTGAACTACCGTCCCGACATACTAGCCTCCCGAAGATCCAAATTGTCAATGAAAACATTGAATAGGAAAGGCCAATGAGTGTCGAAACGATCATTATTTTTCTCTTCCTGATACCTAAGGATATTAAAGTCCCTTCCAATAAGCATTTGGTGCGGGTAATCCTTAGCTAGATTTACCAAATCCCGAAGGAAAGCAGACTTAGAGCATCTCCAACAGCCGCACCAAACTAGCACCGTGCCGCAAAATTGGACGTTTTAGCACGCGCGCAGCCGGTATAGTTGCTCCAGCTGGCGCGCAAAAACAGCGTGCGCGGCATATGTAGTTCAGCGCGCTGGCCGAAACGCAATCGCGTGCCGCTTATTTGCTGCACCCGCTCCCACGCGTTGGACTCTCGCGCGCTCGCTCTCCAACTCCCACCCTCCATCCAGCCGCGCCGCCGCCGCCGCCCGCGCCCCCCGGCGACCGTTCCGGCGCTTCCCCGGCCTATCCCCGCGCCGCCGCGGCTTCTCCCCCCCTCTAGTACCGCCGGCCCTCGCACGTCCGTCCTCCGACGTACAGCGCCCGAGCGCTCGCTGCCGCTCAACGCATGCAAGGTGTTCGACAAAACGCCTACAAGGTATGTATTGCTCAAACTTCATGAATTTGGTGCATGTTGATTGTAGTTTTTATAGCATAGTATTGAACATTGTAGATGAGTTCATCGTATGATTCTTCCGAAGAAGAATTAGATATGGAAGAGGAGGAGGATCTTGCAATGATCCTAGCTATGCATATCAATAAAAAACCGAAGCACGGTGGTTCGGTTATGGGTCGGCAAAAAATTTGGAGAGATAGGATTGATGCCCATAACAGATTGATGAGGCACTATTTCATGGAGAATCCCACATACCCGGTGTCGTATTTTTTTCGCAGGTTTAGGATGAGCGCCAACTTGTTCAGGCTCATTGCAAAGAAACTAGCGAGCCATGACCATTTTTTTAGCAAAGAAGGAATGCCGCCGGAGAGCTCGGGATAGCACCTTTCAGAAGGTGATAGACGCTTTGCATATGTTGGCATACGGTATCCCGGCTGATCTAGTTGATGATCACTTGGCTATGGGTGAGATTCAAGCCATCATGTGTGTCAAGCACTTTGCAGTGGGAATTGTGCAAACGTTTGGCGAGGAGTATTTGAGATCTCCCAATGCTGAAGATGTCGCAAGGCTATTGGCGATGAACAAAGCTCGCGGCTTTCCTGGCATGCTTGGCTCAATAGATTGCATGCATTGGAGTTGGAAGAATTGTCCAAAGGCATGGCATGGGCAATTCCACGGCCAAAATAAGGGTTCCACTATAATCCTTAAAGCGGTGACCAATCAGGAGACTTGGATTTGGCATGCATTCTTTAGAATGCCTGGATCTTTGAATGACATCAATGTTGTCAACCGGTCACCACTGATGAATAAGATTGCAAATGGTGAGTTGCCACCGGAGCAGTTTGTAGCAAATGGCTGTACATACAACTATGCCTATTATCTAGCGGATGGCATCTATCCAAAGTGGCAAACCTTCGTGAAGCCATTGAAAAAGCCGGAAGGTAAGAAGAATCTTGATTTCCACAATGCTCAGGTGGCGGTTAGAAAAGATGTGGAGAGAGCTTTTGGGATTTTGCAAGCCCAATTTGCTATTGTGAGAGGACCGGCTAGATTTTGGGATCAAAAAATGCTTTGGTACATCACGCACGCCTGTGTGATCATGCACAACATGATCATCGAGAATGAGCGTGGCTAAGATTTAGACTACTCACAGTATGAGCTCTTGGGACATCCCGTGCGAGTGCGACGGAGGGCTGAAAGGGTGGCCCATTTTGTTGCCTCCTATCATGCAATTCGGCGTCCCGCAGCGCACAATGATCTTCAGAAGGATCTCATTGAGGAGTGGTGGGCATGGCATGGACGACAAAGAGCATGATTTCTGCGTTCGACATTGTATTGTTCATGAACTATTTGTTGTGTTTATTGCAGTATTTGTTGTACTGAACGATAAACTATTTGTTTGGGTTGTAATAATAACGAAATTGAACTATTTATTGTTGATTTATTTGATCATTTTTGCTTCTATTGAAATGTATATGTTGTTTGTGCGAGTCGCGCGTGCTACATTTTTGCACGCTGTTGGAGCGGCGCGCGCACTGTATTTTAGCGCGGCTGTTGGAGCAAGCGTCGGCGGCCGCGCAAAACAAGCCGAACGGCGCGCGGCAAACTAGTTTTTAGTGCGTGGCGCGAAGCGCGGCTGTTGGAGATGCTCTTATGCTCATCTTGGGCAGCCCATAGGCAGCGACAAGAGTCCATGTGAAATTATCAGCTCTGCTTCTTAGGTGTAATTTTATATGAAATTCATCGATCGAAAAAGCTAACAAGTCCATGACTGTTGTCAGTATCCCAAGAAGGATTCCTCCACCACGAGTTGGTAGACTATGTCATGTGTAATCGAAACCACCCGATAGGTGATCGAGGACATGCGGGCAAAAGTCACACTTACCAGCCTCGGAAACTGCCACATAAGGCCAGCCTCGGAGATTAGCGGACCATCATATTTGGCATCCGCTTCATCATGGTCCTCGGTTTCTAGGTCAGGAATGGTTGTACTTCCTCTGTTTTTATTTACTCTGCATATTATAATTGACTGAACTCAAATTTCATAAAGTTTGACCAAGTTTATAGAAAACAATATAAACATTTACCATAACAAATTTATATGATGTGAAAGTACATTCAATAATAAATCCAATGATATTGATTTATTATTGTATATGTTCATATTTTTGTTTATAAATTTTGTCAAAGTTTAGAAAGCTTGATTTTAACCAAAGCAAATACGCTGACTGAATAAAAACGGCGGGAATATTACACTTTGGAGAAACCTTTAAACGGTCGATCTTCATATGTTTAGATACCCCAATCGACAGATTAATATCATTATCATTCTTTCCCATAAAGATCCCCACGTTATTTAAGTTGTTATCACTATGGGGCTTGCTAGCTATGTAAGGCCAGCCACCTCTTCTCTTCTAATCTAATCTAATAATAACATACATTTTCTATTGGGATCGGGCAACCAACAACTCGCTTACTACTCGCATAGTCCAGTCAGCAGCACCTCCTCCTCATCATCCACGGTCGGGTCTTCCGGCGAGGCGATGGGCCGGGGCCGCGCCAGAAAGGCAGAGGGTTTTGGACGGATTATGACTAGGTGGGTGGGCAACTTGCGCCGTGCTCCTCCGTTGCGCTTGCGCTGAACTGCGTGCGGCGTCATGAATGAACGAACGGCAACGTTGGTGAATGAAGCGAAGCGGTGTGTATGGCGGCGGCGGCGGCGGCGGCGGTAGCTCGGTCTCGGTGGGTTAGTTGCGTTCGCGGTGGGGCGAACGGTTTTGCTGTTCCTGGCGATAAGGGAAGGATCGCGGTGGCTGATGGATGTGGGTGTCTTTTTCCTTTCTATACTACGAGTAGTCTATATCGTGCGCCGCCGCTGTAGCTGTGCTCGTGCTCGTGCTCTTTACAAATAAATATCGTCGTCTTTGTTGTAGCCAACGCGCTGTGTCGTCACGTCCGTACATCTGTCCATGTAAACCGTGCATTTTGTGGTGGAGTGGTATAAGGAGTAGTGTAGTGGCCATTTCTTCCACCAGGCCAAGGGATCAAGGAATGGCAGCAGGTGGTTTCCATACAGCCCCAAAGGATCTTGCTGTCCAGTGTCGAGTAAAGGCAAAATATCTGCCTCGTGAGTCACACAGGGTGACTGGTATTTCTCAGAACATGGTTAATAATATAGTCAGCTGCTGGCTATATGATGTTGCTATGTCACACATACTCAAGCATATAGCCAACAAGTACAATAGCTAGATATCAATATGTACTACTTTGTTGATACATGGCCCACCCCACTCTCTCACGAAGTATCTAGGAGCACGTGCTGCAGCCGGCTGTTAACTAGTAGCCCGCTTCTCTTCTCTCTCATCGTCTCTCTCTTCCAAGTAAGCAAGAATATAATATTTAATGTCTTACAACTCGCCTACATCATCTTATTGTACTTGCTCTCAGCCAACTACTACTACTAGTATTTCAAGCCGGACTGGTGTTATTAGCTCTGTAGGTGAGGACGCACTACTAGGGAAAACCCTAGCAGTAGCGCTGGTTTTGTGCTCACTAGTAGCGCGGGTAGGTGCGCTACTAATAAGGCGCTACAGCTATTGCTTAGCAGTAACGCGTGCCGGGGCGCGCTACTGTTAGGACGAATAGCTGTAGCGTTTGTTCATCCTCACGCTACTGCTAATGAAACTAGTGGCAGCGCGTTTTCTGTCCATCGCTACTAGTATTCATTTTTTATTTTTTTATTTTTAGTGTATTTATGCGGTTTTTCCTCCATCGTACAAATATTGGTACAATACCAGTTATGAGGTTTACATCATTATGTCCAGTGTGTCAAATGAAGGTGGATTAGGTTCAAGTGGAGGCAATATGTGGTGCATGTCAAAAGTATACTACTAATCCAAACTTGATCTAGTTTGGACTAGTAGTACTTTCGATATGCACCACATGTTGCCTCCACTTGAATCTAATCCGCCAGCACAAGCTATTTAATCATCATCATAGTAATTACCACCAACATTATTTATTTAATCATCACTAACACTAGCTAATAATAATCATCATGGTCATTACCACCAACACTAGCTATTTTATCATCATAGTAATAGTGTAGCAGATCATCATCCTCAAACTCATTTCTAGCTAGCTAATCACTCCTGCTGCTCTCTCTTAGGAAAAATAACGTAAAACATGTGTAGCTCTCCTCCTTGATCAAGTTGAAGCATGCAGATGAACCTGTCTCCTAATTGTGGGATGCGCTTCTGTTTGCTGCCCCCTAGTACTTCTCTGCGCTCCCCCATCACATATTTGGTCTAGTCTTGCACTATTAAACATCCATCGCTAATCTTGAATGCACTATAGTAATCTGTAGGATATCTTGGCCGTAAGCTAATAATACTCATGGTACCTTTAGTCTCGATTTTAAGCACAACATTCATCGGGACTCCCTGTTGAAGAACATCATATGGTAACATGCTTAGCAATGAAGTTTAGCTTCAAAAATATTGTATGGAAAAGATGCACTGAGGACAAATATTAAAAATCTTACCATCCTTCCTAAATAGATGTGACCGTAGTTCAGTACGAACACTATTAGTCGCACGTTTTCAGTACTAACATTTCTAAATCCAGGAAGAAAATTTGTCTTGACAGTATCAAGATCCGCAAGCCATGAAACATAATGACTGAGCTCCTCGTAGTTGAGTTCAGCCCCGGCACAGTATACGGTCCTGTCTACCAAGCGCTGGACATGTTTGCTTGCACCAAAATAAGCTATCAATAGAAATTAATTATCAACTATTTTTGAATAAACAATATCAAAGACATAAATATGGTTGAGAAACTCACATTTTGGTATAACTGGAGGCGTCTGCACATCGACCCAGATGTCGGTATTACCTTCAATATCATCTTCTGGACAAATATCAAAGGTGATAACCATATCAGGCTCAAATGCATAAGTCTTGCATAGTGTTCGTCATGTTTTGCATCCAAAATAGGTGTAGTCGTCTGAATTGTATAATTTTGTGTGGAAAATATAACCATGCTCGGTCTTCAATTAAAATTTCTTTACCTCCATAGTACGACTGCAACATATCTTATCCAATACAAAAACTCTTACATGACAGGGGATACGCTAGTAGAATAGTAAAAACAAATTATAAGTTGAAGCAAATGAAGCATATGTCATGCTTAATTACGAAAAAAGACTTGTTGTTGTGACTTACTGTATCCACTTCGAAGTTCTTGTCTAGCTTGATGCTGAGGCGCCTATCATCATCTACGAAGATTTCATCGCATAGGCCGCGCTCGTCTTCGCAGTATTTGCAAATACAGAAATCCTTTTCGTCGTCAGACATTTCCTATGTTCATCGTTAAAACATTAATTGAAAATCGATCGAAGACAAGTACCAGGATACTCAACACACAAATCCGGGGCACACGATATTTCCTGCATATTCTGGCACAAGTCATGCCAAAATTCACAGAAAAATCCGGCATGACGTTTGTTAAAATAGGACATATCGAGCGCCTGAAATTTGCTGGAACGGAAATGAATCAACACTCCGGCAAAACATAGGCCACTCGGAGGTGTAACCTGCAAACATGACCGGCCACTTGGGCAAGCACATATCATATTTGAGCAACACAAGATATACATTTCAAAATATCTTATAGGACTCAAATTAGCATGCATTGAATAAGCAAAAGTAAATCATCTCATGCGTGTTCGTACATCGTCAAATATTATCACTAATACATCCCGAATAGTGTCATACATATAACATCACTAATACAACTAAAACCCAAGCACACGACGGGTATCGGTGCGGGCGATGGACACCCACAGAGAAGGAACCATCACGGGATCATAGCTCCAGTGAGATCCCTCGAGAACCTGTCAGGTATTGGAGAACCTGTGCTCCAACGCAAACAAGTAGCGACGGACGTGCGCGTCCTCCTCATTGACACGGTGACGCACCACCTCCGCAGGGTCCTCGAGCCTCTGGACCGTCACTGCCCCACGCGACCGCCACCAAAGAAGGTTCGGGTCAACGACAGGCTGGCTCCTCACCAACCTGCGCCCCCCGGTAGGTAGCGCCTCCCAGTACCACCCCGGCGAAGCCCAGTCCCGGACATGGCCCATCTGGTCAAGCAGGTGTCGTCCTCCACCGACTCAACGACGAGAATGCGGGATAGGCATCGTCCACGTCGATGCGGGAAAAATTGCTTTAACTAAAAAATAGCAACAAGTTCTTACTAACATGTTCTATTAATTCAATTAGTTCTTACTGAAAATAAACTTACTATAAATAAAAATAAACTAGTACCTAGCTAATTAGTATCTAGTTCTTACTAACTAATTAGTACCTAGGAACTACTGCTAAGGGTTCATACTAACTAACTAACAAACACTAAATTAACTAACTAACACTAAAAATAGCCTAGGATTCATACTAACTAGCACTAAATAGCTAGGGTTCATACTAAACAAATTAACAAGAGGGATCGGAAGGGGAGAGTGCTTACAGAGGGCGGGGAGAGAGATGGGGTCGGGGGAGACGGCGGCGAGGCGGGGTCGGGGGAGACGGCGACGAGGCGGGGTCGGGGGAGACGGCGGCGAGGCGGGTCGAGGGAGATGGCGGCGAGGCGGGGCCGGGGGAGACGGCGGTGAGGCGGGGTCGGGGGAGATGGCCACGAGGCGGGGTCGGGGGAGACGGCGGCGAGACAGCGGCGAGGCGGAGGCGGCGAGGGGGAGAAGAGAGAGTGGTGAATTGGGGGAGGAAGAGGAGGGAATCAGGCCGCGCGGGGGGTTAGGTGAGAATATATTTAATAGTAGCGTGGGAGGGGAAAACGCGCTGCTGCTAAAATCGGTAGTAGTAGCGCCATTTCTAGAAGGGTGCTACTACTATACCTAGCACGTCGGGAACGGTGTGGCAATTATAGTAGTAGCGCGTACAGTTCCCGCCGCGCTACTGCTAAGGGGGTAACAGTAGCGCGGTTTTGGTAGACGCGCTACTGCTAATTAGCAGTAGCGCCTCATTTTAACACGCGCTACTAGTAAGATTCTGTGTATAAGGTTTTCCCTAGTAGTGACGGGGCGTCGACCCGTTGGCTGGGCAGCTGAGGTTGCTGCTAGCCCACCCGAGTTCAAGTCCCAGCTTGGACGCGTGATGCTCGCAGAGTTTCTCCTATAAATAAATGCCAACGGGGGCTAGCCCTTGGGTTGGTCTCATTTTAGAGGACGGGGCGTCGATCCATTGGCTGGGCAGCTGAGGTTGCTGCCAGCCCACCCGAGTTCTAGTGCTGGCACGGACGCGTGGTGCTCATGGAGATTTTTTTTAAAGAAAAGCCAACGAGGGTTAGCTCATGGGTTGGTCTCATTTTTTAGCTCTGTAGGTGCGTTTCCGAGCTCTAAAGAAGCAATTTTTTAGAAAGACTAAAAAAGTTTGATGGGAAAAAAATGTTTCGTCACATGCTGCGCAGGCTCACTTAGGAGCAAACAATGCTAGTATTTGGGATCGATGTTACATGTCGATCGATCATCAGTACTAGTACGTGCACGTCCTTGTACTCTACATACATACTCTGTTTTTTCCTTTAATACGCATGAACCACAGAACTATGAATAGAACAATTGTTCTACTGTATGACGTACGTACGTACTCGGTTTATTCACCTATAGTGGGAGAATGAGAAACCGCGGACCTGAAGCCGCCAACCTGTGGTACATCACGGTATTGTAACACACTGCTACTAATACTTAACACTAATGTTTCATTTCTGGAAACATCTAGATTCGGTTAACTTTAACAGCGATGTTCCTCGCAACGAGAAAATATACTAGCGAGGAACAAAAACGAGTGATGGAAAAAGACATCAACTGCTTTGGCAGGTGCAAAGCTAGTTCCCATTAGCTACCACATCACGGTCCAACGCAGGTAAGAACATAATAATACACATTAGTATTAGTTAACTAATCAGATAACCACGGTGAATCTCAACTCAAGATTTCCATCTGTGCTGGCTGCCTTATCTGCCGACTGTAGAATATATACTTTCCACCGAAAGGAAACTGCCAAGCGATGCCCGCCACCAGAAAGATATCTCTCTTTGTTAGTTATCTCTGTTTTGGTCAGCACAAAATGGTAGAAATGGTGATGTGATCGTGTTCTCTTTTTTTTGACAACATGTGATCGTGTTTTCTTTGCACTAGTAGAAAAACACCTAATAATCCCGGTTCGTGAGGGCCTTTAGTCCCGGTTCATGAAACGGGACTAATGGGCCATTACTAATACCTCCACCTATTAGTCCCGGTTCAAACTAGAACCGGGACTAATGTGCCTCCACGTGGCTCTGTGCGCCGAGCCCAATCAGGAAGCCTTTGGTCCCGGTTGGTGCCACCAACCGGGACCAAAAGTCCATGTTTTTTTTGGAAATTGGCTGCTTTAGGGGTTTTGGGGGTTATTTTTAGGTTGTTATATTAGCTAGCTAATAGAGAGAAGTGTTCTCTCTTATATCTTCGTCCTTGGTTTACCAACGCTGCTGCTATATATGTTCATTTTATCCGCTGATATAATAACTCATGCATGCTCGCATACATCAGCATATATAATAACAAGTACTCGTCCTACTAATCATGCATCATCATACAACTTCTACTCGTTATTAATAATAAGTCATACGATCATCATGCTCATAGTCATCGAACCCAACCCTACATAATTGTTCTTAACACATGATCATCAGTATCAGGTAGGACCTAAACACCCTTAAGGTAAAATAGCATAAAACAATATAGACCCTGACTCTCCATTATGAAAAATGGCGATCATCCTGTCTCCAATTCTTGCGCTTCGCCTCCTTTTGCTTCCAAGAAGCTCCTTACGACTTTTCATACATTTTTTCCATTCTTTGATTCTCATGTCCCCACTTATTTTAGAAACCCGGTATGGACAGTTGAGATTCGTAGGACGACCTGGTTGTATGTTCAAAACATGAAGGCTACCGTGTGTATACATCAGATGAGGCACACAATCATTCGGGATTATCTGTTGAAAAACATAGTAATAACTTCGTAGTTAGCAATGATATGATGTACTAGTTTTAGAAATGTGCAAAAAGATGCACGGATGTTGTAATAGTACAAAAATCTTACCAGGGTATCTCCATGGTAGTTACCATAGTTCAACACGTGCACTAGTGGCACGTATTGACCATAATGTTGAGGAGTTCGATTGTAGACATTGTAATTCTCAAGATCAGTACAAAATGCGACCAGATGATTTTTCTCCTGATAAGTTAGTTCGGAGCCTTCGGTATAGTAGGTTCTGTCTATCATCTTCCGCACATTCTTTGAAGAATGAAAATAAGCTGTCAATGGAGAATAAGTTGTCAACTATTTTGAAATAAACAATATAAATTACTTAATAACTATGTTAAGCTCACATGGGGGAAGAATTGGAGGTGTATCCACAAGGACGAAAATCATAGGTCTCTCTTGCTCGATTGTAGGATCACCAAGATCCATGGTAACAAGCATACCCTCATCAAAACCATACATCTTGCAAAGTGCTTCCCAATTTTTGCAACCAAAATGGGTTACACTCTGAGCATTGTATAGCTTTACTTGAAAATCCACATCATGATGGGTACTTAGGATAATTTTTTTGGTTTCGAAACTTTCATGGTCTTCAAAACTCATCCTCTCCAAGACATAGCGTCTTGCAAAGCATGGGATAAGCTAGTCGAATTGGAAAAGATGAAAAATATTGTCATGATTAAAATAGTTGAAGTCATGAGTAATTACGAAAAAAAACTTTTATCGTCGGTTGCGTACCGTATGAACATCGAAGGTCTCCTCGAGCTTAATGCTGAAGCGACGATCTTCGTCCAGCACAATAAACCTGTCGCAGATACCTCGGTCGTCGTGGCACCAGTCGCACTCCCCCGGGCAGTTTTCGTCGTCCGATGAGTACGACATTTCCGGCCTATGTTCATAATTCAAATATTAAACTAGATCATTATTATTAATCACGGGTTGACTATCGATGATCGATGTACGTAGCTCCTCCTTTCATTCCCGAATGCATTATTATATCAAATTGTCTAGCACACGGGAATGAAGGAGAACTTATCCAATATGAGCATTCAATAAGCAAAACCAAATCATAAAATAAGCAAAACCAAATCATAAAATAAAGTATAGTATTCAAATTAGCATGCATTCAATAATTATAAGCAAAAGTACATCATCTCTTGGTGTCCGTATATCGTCGAATATTATCACTAATACAACTAGAACCGTAGCGCCCGACGGGTATCGACGCGAGCGGTGGACACCCAAAGATAAGGAACCATCACAGGATCATAGCTCCAGTGAGATCCCTGAAGAACCTGCCAGGTATTGTCGAATCTACCCTCCAATGCAACCATGTAGCGACGGACGTGCTCGTCCTCCTCGCTGACAGGGTGACGTACCACCTCCGCGGTGTCCGAATGCCTCACCACCGTCACTGGCCCACGCGACCGCCACCAAATAAGGATCGGGTCAACAACGGGCTGCCTCCTCACCAACCTACGTCCCCCGAAAGGTAGCACCTCCCAATACCAGCCCGGCGGAGCCCAGTCCCGAACATGGCCCTGATCAAGCAGGCCTCCACTGTCGAGTCGACGACGACGAGGTGCAGGATAGGCATCGCCGACGTCGATGCGGCAACTACTTCTATATATAGTTAAATAAAAGTAGTTTATTAATTAAATCAACTATCTAGTTCAACTACTAAGCACTTACTATAAATAAATAAGTAGTACTTACTAAAAACAAACTACTTCTATATATAGTAAAATAAATTAGTTTATTAAATCAACTAGCTAGTTCAACTATATATAAACTACTTATTACTACACATCTAATCTAACAAAAAAATCATTAAAAATCTATGAACTACATATCTAAATTACTACACACATCTAATCTAACAAAAAAATCTAATTAATCTAACAAAAAAATCTAACATAATATAAACAAATTAATCGCTACACATCTAATCTAACCAAAAAAAATCTAATCTAACAACAAAATCTATGAACTACATATATCTAAATTACTACACATCTAACCTAACAAAAAAATCTAATTAAATGTAACAAAAAAATGACGGTGACGGCCGGCGAAGGCGATGGCGAGGTGCTCACGTACGGTCGGCGACGGCGACGGCGAAGGCGACGGCTAGGTGCGGAGCGGGGCGGCAACGGCGACGGCAAAGGCGACGGCGAAGGCGACGACGACGGGGCGGCGCGGCGCGACGTCGATCGGGGCGCGGCGCGGGCGGGCCGGGCGGGGCGCGCGGGCGGCGACGGCGCGGGGCGGCGCTGGGCGGGGCGGGGCGGGGCGGCGACGGCGTCGGGGCGTGGCGGGGCGAGGCGGCGACGGCGTGGTGGCGGCAGGGAGACGCGCGGCGATGGGAGTGGAGCAGGAGAGATCGAAAACTGTAAGTCCTGTATATATAGCAAGAGGGGGGGCATTAGTACCGGTTGGTGGCTCCAACCGGGACTAAAGGGGGGGCATTGGTACCGGTTGGTGCCACGAACCGGTACCAATGCACCCCTTTAGTTCCGGTTGGTGCCACCAACCGGGACTAAAGGCCATGTGCTGCCCGCGTCGCGGCACGAAAGTTTAGTCCCACCTCGCTAGCTGAGGAAGCTCGAGAGTGGTTTATAAGCCCCAGTCCCGCTGCCCTCTCGAGCTCCTCTCAAATGCAGGCTTACAGGCCTAAACGCACTATATTTGCCTATGGTCCTATTGGGCCTATTGTGGGCCTGAATCTTGGCCCATTGTTGGGTTTCTAGTCGTATTCAGGCCGTGGTAGCCCTTTAGGTGGCACTTTTTTATTTTATTTATTTTATTTTGATTCTTCCTGCAGCTATTTTTTTAGTCCCACCTCGCCAAGCGAGAGGCACTCGCAGCTGTTTATAAGCCCTGAGTGCAGAGACGATGACGAAGAGGCTCAATGCTCCTGCACGTTGGTTAGCTTCAAGCCTTGAGAAATACGGTAGACTGCACAGAGCTATGTGCAGTGCAGTTGACACTATTCCAAAAGGCTTGAAGCAAATTAACAAGCATTGCGCCTCTTTTTTATTTTTAATGACTTATTACAACTGAGAAATAAAAAGAAAAAAAATAAACATAGCTGAAAAGAAAAAAACTATATAGAAAACTACTCAGAAATGAATTGAAGCAAAAAATAGTTGTGATTAACTATACTAAAAAAGGAGCATAGATGCTTATTTTTAATGACTTATTACAACTCAGAAATAAAAAGAAAAAGAAAATAGTTGTGATTAACTTTACTAAAATATGAGCATAGATGCTTATTTTTAATGACTTATTACAACTCAGAAATAAAAAGAATAAAAAATAGTTACGATTAACTTTACTAAAAAATGAGCATAGATGCTTATTTTTAATGACTTATTACAACTAAGAAATAAAAAGAAAAAAAATAAATATAGCTGAAAAGAAAAAAACTATATAGAAAACTACTCAGAAATGAATTGAAGCAAAAAATAGTTGTGATTAACTGTACTAAAAAAGGAGCATAGATGCTTATTTTTAATGATTTATTACAACTCAGAAATAAAAAGAAAAAAATAAATATAGCAGAAAAGAAAAAAACTATATAAAAAGATACTCAGAAATGAATTGAAGCAAAAAATAGTTGTGATTAACTGTACTAAAAAAGTAGCATAGATGCTTATTTTTAATGACTTATTGTAACTCAGAAATAAAAAGAAGAAAAAATAGTTGTGATTAACTTTACTAAAATATGAGCATAGATGCTTATTTTTAATGACTTATTACAATTCAAAAATAAATAGAAGAAAAAATATTTATGATTAACTTTACTAAAAAAATGAGCATATATGCTTATTTTTAATGACTTATTACAATTCAGAAATAAAAAGAAAAAATAAATATAGCAGAAAAGAAAAAAACTATATAAAAAGCTACTCAGAAATGAGCATAGATGCGCTTATAGAGGAAATTCAAATTAAATTCATAACAAATTTCAAGAGAAATTCGTATGAATTTAGCCTAAATTCCCTATATAAGGGCATCAATTTTCATTTTCAGAGGAGCTCAATAAGGCAGAGAGGGAGGGGCTTATAAACCGGTCTGATTCCCCTCCGGTTGGCGAGGTGGGACTAAACTTTGGCCGCAACGAGGACCAACCCTTTAGTCCCGGTTGGTGGAATGGACCGGGACTAATGGTCGTCCTTTGGTCCCGGTTCAGCCCACCAACCGGGACCAATGGTGGTGGGCCAGGAGCGAGGGCCATTGGTCCCGGTTCGTCCCACCAACCGGGACCAATGGCCCACGTGGCCCGACCGGTCCCTGGGGCTCACGAACCGGGTCTAATGCCCCCATTGGTCCCGGTTCTGGATTGAACCGGGACTAATGGGCTGGACCGGCCTAGACCATTGGCCCCTTTTCTACTAGTGTTGTCTTGAATGCGTTCATACCATTAAAGAAAGCAGTTAAAGAATAACTATCAATCTACTCCCTCCGTCCCATATTAGTCGCCGCGGAAATTGGCAGACGAAATATCATTCATGTATGGCTTGGTTCCATGGACCGTAGGTGCGTACGGGAGATGGGATTGAGTGCCATGGCAAAGCACGGCGGTGATCTGAGCTGAAAGCTTATGATGGATAGGAGCAGATGGTTCGGTTGGTAGTCAATCCCCATTTATTAATTCCTGATTAGGAGAGGGACACCGCTCCTGTTCAAGTAATTGATAGTTAGTTGCTTGTCCCTAGTTTTGAGTAAATTAGACCAACTAGATTCGTTCAACCCATTAACAATGAGTACTTGCATTGGGGCCCTTAGTTTTGTTTTGTGGATCCACGTCGGCAATTTCTGATCCCACGCCCGGCTGAGTAGTTCGCCATTAAACAAAACAATGGGTACTGATTATCGGTACCATCTCTTTTTCTCCTTCTGGTTGTTGTCAGGAGCACATGCAAGACAACAGGCAATCAACACCTATTACCGAACATTTCTTCAGCTGATAAATCTTCATAATTTGAGAGGTAAGTGTTCTTTTCACACCTCAACTTATTGGGAAGTGTAATTTTCAGGTTTTTTCCCCCTAAGACCGCGAGCAAAGCTCTTCTTCGAGAATGGAGTAAAGCTTATACTACCTCTGTCCCAAAATAAGTGACTCAACTTTATACTAAACTTAGTACAAAGTTGAGTCACTTATTTTAAGATGGATGGGAGTATTACCTAATAAATATGTGATAGTTGTTCCTCTCTGTTTTTGTTGAGAGCTGTGTGATGGTAATCTCTAGTCAGAAAAGAAATGCTATTTCAGAAAACAAAGAGGAAGGTTACTTGAGAAAAGGGGGGAAGGGTAGGTTGCCAATTTCTACTCCATCCAAATATCCTATGACCTTGAAACAGTTGAAGCACAAAGTCATATGTATATGTTGATACATATTACTATGAACAGTGGAAAACGTGCAAAGAAGTCGTCACACAACATTATGCTCTGAAAATCAGAAATGATTGGAAGTACATCAAGTTACAACCAAAATATTTTCACCTTGTTGTTGTGTTATTCTATAGAGACATGGGCATGACATATCAAATGCTTGTCATCTTGTCTTGGTTACACTTTTGTGAAACAATTGTTTTCATGTTTTCTGCTATTTTCGGCAACTTCTGCAATAACGTGCGTCTTTATTTGATGAGTTTGTGAGTAAAAAAATTCTTCGATAATGGAGTATACTTTCACTATGTAATAAAGTGTGATAATTTCTCTCTTTTTTCGTGAGAGTTGCATGATAATATCTAGTCAAAGAAAAAAAATGTTATTTCAAAAAATGGAAAAGTTTCTGTTGAGAGAAAGAAAAGAAAAGGAAGATATGCCAATTTTGGTTCCATCCATCTATGTATCATATGACCTCGAAACAGTTGAGGCGCAAAGTCATACATATACCATGAACGAAAATCACAGACGATTGGCAGATTACATGAAGTCACCTTCTCCATGATGTATCAAGTTGAACTAGTGCCGTGGAGGAGAAGAAGATCGTCTCTCTTCCTCCATGACGCATGCATGTAGCAAGCCGGTTTATGCATCACGTGCAGTTATATGATTCCATAGCCATTTCATTTCTCTTATCCAAAGCATGTCGTCGTATTCCTAGCAGCTGGCCACTGCCGTTGCTTCCACGAACACTACTGTATAAAGCTAATCTACTAGCTACTTGCAGACGTGCAACCCAGCACAACATGAAAAAGAAAATCAAAATATGCCCGGCTGCTCTGTGAAGGCGTTGACACACATTAATTGACTTTTCCTAGCAACTCAGGGGCTGTACTATACGCGTATACTGTATAGTATACCTGTACGGTACATGCATATGCAGCCGTCTAACATAGCTGGGGAGGAGAGAATGTATATATATATACGCGGGGTCCTTTTCTGGTGCCTACCTACCCACCGTATTTTATTACGTACATGGATCACTAGACAGGTCGCCATTTTTGGGCCGTTCGGTGAGGCCTGCTCTGGTGCTCCCCCCTAACCTAATTTCGGTGGGGGTATTTTTGTCTCCGCGAGTTTGTTTTTTCCTGGCCCGCCGTAGCCCAGATCCAAGCCCTGTCTAGCCCTGCCAAGCCCTGTATAGCCCAGACCGTATACGTACAGTACCTGATCCGGAAAAAAATATCACACGACCCCACGACCACGTAGGACCTGCCGGATCCAATCATTCACGCACCTCCATCAATCTCGTGAGCATTCACGCAGCTCCATAATTCACGCGGTAGATCTCCAGCGTCGCGCGGCTATCTCGTCGCCGGCGATCTCGTCGGACAGCGGGCGTGGCAACATCGTGAATCTCCAGCGCTCACAGGTACCGCATCCTGCATCCCCCCGCACCCCTCTAGTCTCGCTCGCGGCAACATCGAACGAACTGCCGCCGTCAGATATAGTGGTTAGCCTAGCGGGGAGGGTAACCTACCTACCCGCGGCGCATGCAATCATGGATCTTGTTCCGGTAGTGCTGCTCCTCGTGATCTGGGTTTCTTTAGTGTAGGATTCACGTAGCGTCGGTTGCCGTCGGCTGTGTCCACCAGGACTATCATTATTTGATGTGGCGGCTAACCTAGGTATCCGGTTGCAGAGGTAATCACAGATCTAGCTAGGTTTTGTAGTGCTTCTCCTCGCGATAGAAAGTGATCACGACGGGTGCCGTGGCCATCTTCCTGGCTTGGTTTGGCAGATCTGAACGGCCTCGGTTGGGGTTGTTTACAGAACATCCGTGATCGTTACCTATGTGTTGATATTTCATCATTGATAATGTTTTCATCATTTGTTGTAGGAAATAGCGGACGAGGAGTTAACTGATATGATGGTAGACATGGAGTTTGGAGAACTGATGAAAGACTGGATAGAAGATTGGTCAGATGATGACAATTCAGATCTTGGAAATCAGTCAGAGAATGGGAACGAATGGGAAGATTTTAATGTGAGTGGCATTACCATGTTGTAATTTTTTTTGGTGCCATCGTACAACATTATATTTTTGTGTTGAAAATTTGTAGATGGATGAGCATGATGATGGTCAGGAAAACAATTCGGAGCTCTCAAATGAAGATTACATTAGTCAGGTACGTAAGTGAAAAAAATTATTGGCATGCAAATTGAATTCATTCTGGAATATTATATGATAAGTAATTATGTATTTGTGTTGTATTTTTCAGTTCATTTCCAAATGTCATAATGCATACGACTATTACGGTGAATCCGACGCGGAGACGGGCCTTAACGACGAATCATCAAATGCACCTGATTCTGGGGATTCGCAGTCGTTGGTCACCATGAGTGAGGTATTTGTGTAATCAATGTTCTATGAAAGTAATGTTAAACCATACAAAACAGTTTTCATGGCTATGTTTTGATTGTGTAGGTGACAGATGATGGTGGGGTAATGAATGTCCAAGATACTGCCAGTGCAGATGATAAGAGGGATATGTTCATGCAGATAATGGACATGACTTTTATGACTCAGGATGCTGCGTATGATTTCTACAACAGCTATGCTAAAGCTAATGGTTTCAGCATTAGGAAGAATAAGGCCAGGTACACCAAAACAGAGGCACATCTTATGCGTTATAGGAGGTTTGTTTGTTCCAGACATGGGAAACGTGACAGCAAGTTGCTAACCGAGGAAGGGCACAGCCGTCGGCTCAGAGCCGAGACACGCTGCTTTCGCGAAGCACACCTGACTGTCAAGCTTGACCAAAAGCGTGGGGTTTGGTATGTTGCAAGTTTTGAGGACAAGCATAGCCATATGTTGGCAGGACCGGACGAGGTACCTTTTCTTTGGTCCCACAGAAAAATCAAAGAGTTTCAGAAGCATGAGATAATGTCCATGGGAGCTGCAGGGATTAGAATTCACGACATGATGGATTCCCTCATCAGCAAACATGTATGGTATGGCGGTGTTGGTTTTACCAGGCGTGAAATATACAACCTTTGTGCCAGGGAGAAGAGGAAGCTGCTTTCAAAAGGTGATGCTGCCACAGCCATAGGCATCATGGCCAGTAGGAAACAGAGGGATCCTAGCTTCTTTTTCGAGTACATGCTAGATAAGGAAGGACACTTGAATAGGATGTTCTGGTGTGACTCCCAGTCTCGTCATGACTATGAGGACTTTGGCGACGTGCTTGTATTTGACAGCACGTACAAGATGAACCGCTATGGTATGCCATTCATACCTTTTGTTGGTCTTAACAATCACCGGAAGACCACTGTTTTTGGTTGTGCCATAGTTTCGGACGAGGCCGAACAGACATACGTGTGGCTGCTGCAGACTTTTTTGAGGTCCATGTGTCAAAAGATGCCAAAGAGTGTAATCACAGACGCCGACGCTGCGATGATCAAGGCAATTCGCGAAGTCTTGCCAGACGTGTGGCACCGTATATGTACGTGGCATATAGAAAAAATATGAAGATTCACCTCAGTCCCAAGTCCTTGAAGGAGTTCCGAACTCTTCTGTACTACAGCACGTCCACAGCCACGTTTGAGGAGAGATGGCACGCGTTTACCAAAAGATGGCAATCGGAAAAAAACAGTAACATGGTTGAGACGGATGTATAAGAAGAGGAGACTGTGGGCCGCGGCTTATCTCACAGAGGGGTTTTGGCTTGGCACGAAAAGCAACCAGCGGAGTGAAAGCCTAAACTCATGCCTTCACCTCCACCTAGACGGTGAAATGACGCTGGTGGATATGATTTTGCATTATGAGAACGCCGTTGTACGTATCCGTGAAAACGAGGCGCGAGATGACTGCACAGCCTCACAGAGTTTACCGGTGCCAGTTACTACATCGAGGGAACTTGAGATAGCTGCTACTCATGTCTTCACTCCAGCAAACTTCTATATGTTGCAAGAAGATCTTAGAAAAATTGATGGCATGGAGATTGTAGAAATTAAGCTGGGAGATGGATCACAGCAGTACATCGTGGCCTGGAAGAATAACCGAAATAGTCGTTTTTGGGTGGAGTATACAGCAGTAAATTCCGCAGAACCTATACGGTGCAGCTGCAGAAGAATGTTTCGAAAGGGTCTACCTTGCAAACACATATTCCACGTACTGAAGTATTTGAACATATCTGAAATACCAAAGTGTTTAGTTCTTCTTCGGTTCACGAAGCAAGCAAGGTTGGGACTGCCCGCGAGGCGCACAAGCGATCTGTTGGGATATGGTTGGACTGGGGCAGAGGAAAGAATGAAATATAGCCAGGTCAGTGTGTTAGCGTCAGAAGCTATGCATGCGGCATGCAAACACCCAGCTTTGTGGGATCAGTTACAGGATAGTTTGAAGGCTGTGATAGCTAAGAGTCATGAGTATGATCTGCTACAGGGAAATTTGAGCAAGAGTATAAATGACTTCAGTAAGTATGTAGTTGAATATGTAGACGATGGTGAAGGCAACATAGTCGCAGTTAAAGATCCTATGAAAGTGTCAAGCAAAGGTGCAATGAAGGTAGATGAGAACCGCCCTGTCTCGAAAAATGGTAGACCACTCTCTTTTGATGAGTTGAAAACCCGGTGCGGCGCTTGCAAATTGCTAGGACACACTAAACGTAGCAAGAAATGCAAACTAAATCAGAAGTAAGTGTTTGTATGCATTCTGGAATATTGAAAAATTTATCGTTCATAAACTTATATTGTCTTCTATGATGTGCAGAATAGTGGAGAAGGAAGAAGTGTAGAACACTTGCTTCAATTTTTTACTGATGAATCGAGTGAACAGGGCAGTATATCCTTTTCACATTATGTCATCAATTTTAGTTCGACGTTTAACATCATGTTTGGATCCTATATATATCTTCTATACCTAAATACCTAGCCCCAAGTACTAGATTTGTGTACACATGCAGTGGCGGAGCTAGCCAGAATCAACTGGGGGGCCAAAAGGTAAAATATGAGTGTTTGGGGGGGGGGGGGCCAAAAGCTAAAAAATCTCTCATCTAAGCCCTCACAATTTTTTTCTTCACAAGTTGCATCAATGTTGGGGGGGGGGGGGGCACAACCACCCCAGGATCCTACATAGCTCCGCCACTATACACATGCCACTCCCCACCACACATTCACCCACCTAAATAAACAACAAAATCGGACCTAAATAAATTAGTTATAAATTAGAAAGAATATTGTACATTTCCCCTCCCCACGTCCTAACTTCCATTAAATCACCTAACTTACCACTCCCCATCACACATTCACCCACCTACCTCACGCGCCGGTTCGAACTCCCCTTATCCCCACCTACCTACAGTAGATCGAGAAAACCACCGCTAGCGACCGCTACAGCCGCCTCCATGGAGAAAAGCCTCGACTGGCAGAGAGCGATGATGAAGCTCGCCGGCGATGACGAGGGGTGGCGCGCCCAGTTGGCGGAGGTGTGCGGCTGGTTCCCCAGCACGGAGATGTTGGTCAACCACGCGCGTGGCCTCGTCAAAGTCCTGACCGACGCCGAGAAGAAGCGCGCCTTCCCCTACGGCTGCGGCGTCCCACCGGCTCTCCTCCTCGTTTGGGCAATGCGAGAGGCCACACTGAGCGACTCCCCTGTTCAGCGCGCAAGGTGGTGGATGTACCGCTCCACCATCATGACGCTGCGGCCAGATCCAGCACGCGTCGCGTCGAGGGAGGAGCACATCGACGTCGAGCTCGCTCTCCCTGCGCCCGTCAGCCCGGACTACCAGGTCCGCCACGTGCCGAAGCCAGTCCTGCCGTTGGGCTCTGACCTCGTGGAGGACGACGTGGATGAGGTACTGCTCATCCCTGATGACCCTGAGGAGGGCGAGGAGGATGCCGTGCAGATGGTAGCGCCTGTCGCCATTGAGGGTGGCAAAACAATGCCCATCGACATCGAGCTCCTTCCCCTGCACCCTGACATAGTGAAGGTGGAAGAAGAGGAGGTGGCTCAGGATCAGGTGGCTCAGGATCCGGTGGCGCAGCTATCGAACAGGACGACGGTCAAGAAGAAGGCTTCTCCGTGTGTGGTGCGCCGCTCACACCGCCTCAAATTTCTGAAGAAGTGAAGATGGGCACAGTTGCTGAAGGAGGAGGAAGCTGCTGGTTATCTTAGGTATGCTATTATATGTTTCAGCATATAAGTTTGTTGTTCTCCTAGTTGGTACTGGGCTCCTTCAGCTCCATGCTTGCTTTTGATGTAATAATGATCGATGTAGGCTGGATTGTTTCGTAGCTTGTGAACTTGTTTGGGTCATTGCGCGGTTTGGCTGGCCTGTGTTGGCCTTCTCTTTTTAGACTGAACTTCGTTCTGAACTTTCGTGGTTTTCAGTGATGAAAATCGAAAGGGGCAAGCCCTTATTTGATAAAAAAATTGGGCTTGATGTTGGTTAGGTGTGCTTTTCTCCATGTAATTATATAAGTTATGGAATCGGTACGGTTTGGTCGGGTCCTTTGTGGCTAAAGAACTGAATATCTACTGCCTAGCCTAAGTGTGAAGTTCAGTTAAATTTTCAGAATATTGAATATGTACTGTTGTTTTGCTTCAGTGTTGAATCAAAGGTGTAGGTGTTGCTAGATGTTGCTCCTATGTTGCAACAAGACAATGAAGTGGGCTGCTGCACAAATCAGTAGTGTTGCTATGTGATGTGCCCATGTGCATCACTTACCAAATATAGAACATGACAAATGTGCAGTGTCTGCCAAATGTAGAACATGCCAAAAGTGCATTGTCTACCAATCATGATGGCACCATGTTATTTCTACTGCAATGTCTATTACACTTTGCCCATAAACTGAATAGCAAATAATTCATCAGGATTTCATCATGTCAACTACAATGATGTCAATAACTTTATGAACAATCTACTTGGTAACTATGACAACAATTATAGTGGCAAGCAGGCCAAGATACAGAAGACCTCCAAATCCTAAAATCCTATCCCTATAGAGCAATATTTCCTTGTGCATCTTAACCATTGCCCTCTTTTCTTTCTCACTCCTTTTAATTTCAGCTTCACATTCTGTAATCTTAGTCTCTAGTTTCTTGTTCTTCATGGCTAGATACTTAATGACTGAATTTGCTTTGCTATCCCACTCCCCATCAACCCATTCAACATACTCAGAAGTGACATCATCCTAAATAAATCATGAGCAATTCAAGTCAATTAATAATGCAATAGAGCGAACAAGCGGACATGACTAATTTTCATATGTGTAATACGTTCTGCCTCGATATATTTACATAGCTAACATGATTACTTTTCATAATCATGTGATGAGGGGAAATTACCAGGAGATTATTGACATGCGGATAGCTAAGGCAGAAGGCAAAAGTTTGATAGAGTTTTTAAAAAAGTAAAGAATGTGAAATTTTTAATATGAAACTTCCGAGAGCAGTTGAAGAGAAAAATAGAGTGCGAATACTATGAATGTGATAAATACAATTATAAAAAAATTGAAGAACGAGAACAATATTAAGCAAGAACAATTGATAGTTGAAGCCAAAACTTTATTGGTACGACGAAATTGTCTTCTTCGAGCAAATTGTATGACCGAATTGTCAGGTACGAGCCTATTGTTTGACAGACACATACACATGTATATGTCACAATATTCGAGATGCTGTTATTATTACATAAAAATGATAGAAACAGTAAGATAATCATGCCGTCGAAACCATCGACCGGACTAAATCCAAAGCAGTAAAACTTGACCCTTGCATGCCGCAAGAACTCTTCATGCGCGCCTTTTCCTTGCGATTTCGCGAATTTTGTTCTTCACACACTCCATCGTGTTCGAAGGTGACATAATCAACTCAGCGACGAAACGTCTTCTCCTTGCGTCAACGCTGGCCTGCAAAAAATGACATACAGGTTACATGAACCGAATTTTGTACACGACCATAGTAGCTACTCTACAAACGTAAATAACAACATACCTGTGAAAAATTGCGGGTCATTCGGTCCCCGTCCCAATGCTGTAGACATTCTGTGACAAAAAGGCCACAAGAGTTCCTGGTATATATGCAAACATTAGCGGCGTGCAATACGAACATGTGTATTGTTGTCTGAATGTGCATGATGTCGTACTAACTCACCCATCCTCTTGCTGCGGCATGTCATACTCGTTGATAGGCCACTTACTTACGTCCGAATATTTCCCTGGTGTAATAAGATTTGCTTGGCGAAAATCATTTGCTATAGCCATTCGCTATAAACAGGATAGTGTTAAAGAAGAACCATAAACAACATGGAAGAGCAATGGTACAAATGTTGGTTATATTACCAGTGCTTTGACAGTCTTTTCTGTCAGCTCCAGAGGATGGAATGAATCGAGAACTTGGAATTCTTTCTTGATCATGTGCATGACCACGGTCATTCAGTGGGCATTTTCGATATTCAACGCGATATACGTCTACAGTGCCAAAAACCATTATGGATCAAATGAAATACTAGATGAAATGTCCTGAAGTGAAGAATTACAAACATAATGTACCTTATCACGCACAGTATACTCTTGCGTGACTCTATTAACTGCTCCAGCTTTGGACAGAGCACTGTCCATATTGCAGCTCGACGGCAACGGATCGTCTTGCGTGATAGCACGATCTACAAGGAATTTGGACCTCCACGCTGGACAGAGGTAACGATCATGACCAACGCTCAGCTCCAAATGTCCCATATAAGCATCAATAATCTTCATAGAATATCAGGGCATTACATGTTGAAATTTGAGACATAGATTATTGACAATTTAAATAACAGAACATGCAAGTAGTACTTACATCGTCCGACAGCCATCTATGACTTAGTACCGGTCGAATCCTTTCGGATGTCAGAGATATGCCACGAGCTTCACTGTAGTAAACTTTCTTCCCCTTATTCTTGTCGGTGCTAGAAGCTAACTCGACAAATGAAACAGGTGCATCAATTATTTCCGGCGTCAACTCATCTGCCACACCCTCCGGCTCATCAATCTCAGAAAAAAGAGCTGCATGAAATAATATGAACGTCAACAATGGTGATCATATGCATTCATAGTATACAACAAACCGAGAAAGTTAGTTACGATACCCCTACTAGCAGAACGGGTACCAATGGGTTTCTGACCACGGTTGGTACGCCTGCTGGGCTTTTCAAGTGCGTAGGGGGATTCAAATTTCTTGGGAACGGTCCGCTTCCGCTTACCGGACATAACTTCCTCATCCTTATGAACTGTTGCACCCTTTTTTCCGTTCGCCTTAGCCATTAACTTGATGACAGAAGATGGACAAATGTCTATGTCCGATGAAGGTGCTTGTGTAGAATTACCAACGACCCAAGGGTTTTCGGGTGTAGCGCCACATTCATCATTACGCTTAATAGGTGAAGCTTCCTTGTGTCCATTCATCTTTGCTGGGGTTTTCTGTTTGGCAAACAATATGGTGTGAACATTTCAGCCCATATAAAAATGGAAGGAGAAAATTATAGACAGAAATATATATACATAGTACCTCAGGTACGGATTTATGGTTGGGAACCACTTCATCAGGCTGCGTCATGTCAATGACAGGCTCTCCGTGTGAGTCTATGTCATCCTTGTAAACGAATTCCTTCTTTTCATATGGACCGTTCTCGAACGAATCCACTTCTTGATCCACATCATTGTCCACGGATGGCACGGCAGCAGCCGGCTTGTACATGACACCTGATTTGTTCATCTTCTCCAACAACCTCTGCAATAGATATATAAAGTTAAGAATGCTTGCATGGTTTAAAACAGGGAACAAACTGTAAACTATTATGTTATGGTGTGACACCTCAGCAACTTGATCAGGGATTTGCCTCATCTGGGTGTGTAGAAGTCCATGCACCGCTTCATTAGAAGCTCCATCAAATCTTCCGACATTGGGGCTGTCATCGACTTCTTTGCGTTTCCATTTGCAGGTTTGGTTTTTGGCTTCATGGTAGGCACATTATATGGGATTTTGGGATCCTGCGCCCTATACTCTTGGGTGATATTATTTTCGATCTGCATGCGATATACAAGTACATGTGATGAATTAAAAATAAATATTATTTAGTTACAAAACATTTAAGAAAGACAGAACAGAATGACTTACCTTGACGTTACCACAGCCGCGCCCATTGTCATAGTCGAACCGATCTCTCCTAGTGGTTGCACCTTCGGTCCAGTTCCTCATAAGAGGTTGTATGGACAAGTTGGGATTATAGGCGCAATCGCCTTCGACAGGTTGCACCTTCTCCCAGTACAAGTACTACAAAAAAATATAAGGATTTTGAGTTAGTTCAATACGACACATAAAATTGCAATGATATTATAATTGACATTATTCAACAGGCCTCATTTGTGTACTTGCAACAGAGCCAAATTGCCTTTTGGCCATTGGCGTAGGTGTTTGCCTTTCTTCACTATGCGAAGGCAATCGAGTAGAACACGCAGGGCGAAGGCATTCCAGTTAATCTTTGAAATACGTTTCACATCATGGACCAAAGCGTAGTACTGCTTTGGCACAATCTTGCTCGACATGGGAGCAATAATTGTTCCTAACAGGACAAGGACTAATTTCCGAAGAAAATCGTCATCGGTGGCTTTACTTTTAATTATGTCCTCAATGAGATTATCTATCACTATGTTTTCTGATGTCTTACTGAGAAATTGTGGTGGCACCTGCTCCTTCATGTCCTCTCCTTCTTCAATCAGAATGTCTGAAGCGGAGAGTCCTTGGTTCTCGAGGTTAAAGATGCACTCGACGTCGACCGCACCGAGAGTCACCTTCCCAACCTGATCTTGTATAATGAATCTGGACTTGCTGGCATCAAAATTCTCAATCATATACCTAATCAGAAGGGTACGCATCTTAATAGATGGTATCTGGAGCATGCTGCGTAATGTTGTATCAGCCACTCTAGCGCGTTGACCGCTCGATAGAGCGGCAACAAGCTTGCACCATTTTTCAACGGTGCACACTATTTCTCCATTCAGCTTGTCCATCCTATAGAAAGAAAATATAAAACTTCGTTACATTTGCCAACACAAATCCAAAAATAACAATAGACATGTAAAAATATAAAACTTTCTGGCAGCAGCAAACAAAAATGCAAATATAACACTAATGCAAATATAAAACTAGCACCATGTATACAGCAACATGCACCCAAGTGTGTGCTGATATGAGGCAATAAAAAATAACGTTCTGTTTGCATAATTGTTTTTTTCGACAAGATCTTTAAAACAAGACTAATATTGAATATATTTTTGAAAGTTAGTTTTTAGACAACTAAATAACCATGCTTCAATCTTGTTTTGTATAATTGTTTTAGTTCCATGCATTTTTTTAATAATGTTGCATTCTATTTCGTAAAGAAAAAATTCTAACTAACACTATGGCTCGCCGTGTTACATTGTGTATCATAATGTTACATTGGCTGCCGATTCTTCTTAATTTTACAGTGTTTCATCATGATTCAGAACATGAATCTTCAAACTTGTTAAAATATATTCAAAAGTGGTCTCGTATTAAAGTTCTCGTTGTCATAAACACATATATGCATCGGATCTTCAAGAAAAATCAACGGCTCTTCCATGCACGGTACCTCCCGAGCATGGGAGATTTGCTTTTCTCTATTCTACCCTGATATGAAAGATTTATTTCATGTACGCCTTCTGGTCAGAACGCATCTAGTCGACTTGATACTAGCTACTTGAAACTATGTGGTAAACCTAAGTCCATGAGAGCAACAAGACGATAGAACTAGCTTGCTATGAAGGCACGAGGTAAGGAGGACAACTTACTTGATCGGTCGACGAAGATGAAAGAAGTCGGCGATGCGTTGTCGACGTAGTTCGTCGACGGCGGCCAGCACGTGGGGACGACCTTGATCTTCTCGGGGTTTTTGTGGCGTGTGGGATGCGGCGGACGGAGCTGTCGACGACTCGCCGGCAGGAGGCGATCTAGACGACGACATGTGCGAGGAGGTTGAGATTATATATGAGGTCGTCTCCTAGGTCGTCGTAACTTCCCTGTGGCCAATCTCGCGATCTATATTTTCCTCCGTTGAATCGAGGCTGAACGTGCTCCTCTATCGTAGGGATTAGGAACATAAGGATTAACACGATCCCGGAATTGTGTAACCGAATGGCAACTACTCCCCTGATCGACGTGCATGTAATCGACGTGCATGGAAAGCACAGCGTGGTGGGCCCCCACAATATGGATCGGACAATTATTTGCGGTCTGGCCGGCCCACCTACCTCTACATTGTTTTTTCCTCAAAATTAATATCATTGTTTCTTCCCTCAATAAAAAATATTTGTGACACCTATTAGTTATTGTATACTTGTATATGTTCAACAATATTTATAGTATCTCTATCAGTTCTGCAATATTATATATTCAAATGTATCTCTATCAGTGTGCACAAATTCGGACACAAAACGCACGTTGCGTCACGTGGGGGCAGTGTTGTAGGGTTTTGTCACCGGATAAACCCTAGAAAATGGTTCGAGTGTCGGAAATGAACGATACTTGTCATGCATGCATGCCATAATCATCCTTGGGTATGCATAAAGTTTGGGATCATTCGGTGGGACCGGGAAGGTAAACCACTTTCAGACCTGCCCTCCGGCAGACCTGAATGGTCCTTCTTGTACATGGTGCATGTGGAGGCATGCATGAGATGACCCCAACTTTTGGGAGCATGTGGGCTTGGCCAATGTGGTCCCCCAGGCAAGGTGTGCACGAATTCGGACACAAAACGCACGTTGCGTCAAGTGGGGGCAGTGTTGTAGGGTTTTGTCGCCAGAAAACCCTAGAAATTGCATCGAGTGTCGCATATGAACGATACTTCTCACGCATGCAAGCCATGGTCATCGTAGGGTATGCATGAAGTTTGGGATCATTTGGTGGGACCGTCAACGAAAACCAATTTCAGACCTGACCTCTGGCAGACCCGAATGGTCCTGCTTGTACATGGTGCATGTGGAAGCATGCATGAGATGACCCCAACTTTTGGGAGCATGTGGGCTTGACCAATGTGGTCCCCCAGGCAAGGTGTGCACGAATTCGGACACAAAACGCACGTTGCGTCACGTGGGGGCAGTGTTGTAGGGTTTTGTCGCCAGAAAACCCTAGAAAATGCATCGAGTGTCGCATATGAACGATACTTGTCACGCATGCAAGCCATGGTCATCGTAGGGTATGCATGAAGTTTGGGATCATTTGGTGGGACCGTCAACGAAAACCAATTTCAGACCTGACCTCCGGCAGACCCGAATGGTCCTGCTTGTACATGATGCATGTGGAAGCATGCATGAGATGACCCCAACTTTTGGGAGCATGTGAGCATGGCCAATTTGCCCCCCCCCCCCAGGCAAGGTGTGCACGAGTTCAGACACAAAACACACGTTGCGTCACGTGGGGGCAGTGTTGTAGGGTTTTGTCGCCGGAAAAACCCTAGAAAAAGCATCGAGTTTTGGAAATGAACGATACTCGTCATGCATGCTTGCCATGGTCATCCTAGGGTGTGCATACAGTTTGGTCTGAATTGGTGAGACCGAGAAGATAAACCCGCTCCTGGTACATGGTGCATGTGGAGGTATGCATGCGACTGTCCCAACTACATTTGGTTAATAATATTTCAAGTATCAAACAGAAAATAAAATTTATAATTTGGAATGAAGAATTGAAATAATGAAGAAGTGCAATAGAACATAACATATTATCTTACATTTTGGAAATATTTTAAATATAAAGAAGAGAACAAATATTAGAATGAAGAAATGAAATAAAACAGAACATTTTATCTTACAAACTAAAAATATTTCAAAAATAATAAAGATAAGAAATATTAGAATTAACAATTAAAATAGAACACACCATTTTAGTTTATATTTCATAAATATTTTCAATATACAAAAGAGAACGAACAAATGAAATAAAACACAACAGAATTTGGCTTATTTTTTAAATTTTAGTAAACACTTTTACAAATAATATAGAAAAAAGAGATTTGATTTTAAATATTAGAAATATAAATAAGAAAAGAAACAAAGAAAATAGAAAACATATCAGCGCGCGGGTAAGGCTGCCCTGGGCCAGCCCGCCCGAATTGGGCCCAAGGCGGAGCCGCGCAAGGCACATCGCAGCGCATAGCCGTTGGGTGGTGGGAGTTTACTCCCACCTCGCCAAGCGAGAGAGCGCCGCACCGATTTATATACCCGGCTGCGACTCCCCTCACAAGCTCCTATCAATTGCAGGCAGTACATTGCCTAACTCTCGTACCCTCTGCCCCGTGGGGCCTACTAGTAGCAGAGATATTCTGCACCACGGGCCTGCATCCTGGCCCATGCACAGCAGGGTTCCTAGTCGTATGCAGGCTGTGGAGTATGAATTCTCCTGCTTTTGTAGGTGGGCACTTTTTTTGGCATATTGCCATGTGTATTGATCTTCAAATCACACACTAAATTATACATATGCTCACTTGCATTCAATACACAATTTTTTTTAATACATGACAAGTTAATGTTTTGACCTTCAAGTCATCTAATAATTTTTTTTGAAATTGTTTGAATTTTTTATTAATTTATAATGCCCTCTTGACTGACTGGTCAAAACATCGGTCTATACCTCAGGGGGGTATTGTAAAAAATTCTTTTTCCAAATTTTCTTTCATCGCCATGATTGGCACATGTGGGTCACCATGTTCAAGAAAGTTTGTGTGATTTGGAGGTGGTGGGAAAAATCACATTTTTTCAAAAACTGGCTTAAGTTAGACCAAATGGCCCCTCCGGAATGCGGTCATTTTTTTGACCACCTCCAAATGACCTCAACTTTTGCACACATCATCTATTGCACAAATAAAGGTGGGTTCCAAAGGTTTTATATTTTTTTTGAATTTTTTTATTAATTTATAATGCCCTCTAGACTGACTGGTCAAAACATCGGTCTATACCTCAGGGGGGCATTGTAAAAAATTCTTTTTCCAAATTTTCTTTCATATCCATGATTGGCACATGTGGGTCACCATGTTCAAGAAAGTTTGTGTGATTTGGAGCTGGTGGGAAAAATCACATTTTTTCAAAAATTGGCTTAAGTGACCGGCCCCTCCGGAGTGCGGTCATTTTTTCGACCACCTCCAAATGACCTCAACTTTTCCACACATCATCTATTGCACAAACATAGGTGGGTTCCAAAGGTTTTATATTTTTTTTGAATTTTTTATTAATTTATAATGCCCTCTAGACTGACTGGTCAAAACATCGGTCTATACCTCAGGGGGGCATTGTAAAAAATTCTTTTTCCAAATTTTCTTTCATAGCCATGATTGGCACATGTGGGTCACCATGTTCAAGAAAGTTTGTGTGATTTGGAGGTGGTGGGAAAAATCACATTTTTTCAAGAACATTTGGGTCACAATTTTTGAATTTTATGAAATGAAGGAATATGTGCTCAGTTATTGGAATATTTGATCATATGGTGGAGTATTTGCTATTTTTGCTTACTCAAATGAAGGAAAGATGTCAGATTTGTCGACGAACAATTTCCACTTACTGCACTAAAAAACATTAATTTACTTAACCCAAAGTTTTACATTTGGTCAATTTTGCTTATGGGCAGAGCATGTTGCACATGGCCACAACCTGGGAATTTATTGCACCATTGCCACAGCATGTTCCACATGGCCGCAGCATGGGAAGTGTTTGCAGCATGCCTGATCAGTGAAGCAACACTGATGCGGCATGTCTGATCATTGCAGCAGCTAAATTGAAGCAAATCATACATCTAAGGAACCATAATGGCAAATTTAAGGGACACAAATATAGATAGAAATATATACTACTGCCATAGATAGCAGCATCCACACAGCACACTTGCTGATGCAGACCACTACCATATTAGATATGTTTCGACCGCACATCACAGTACTGCACTTAGATAAAGTTCATACTAAATTACCACCACAAGTTTCCACCATCAGAATACCACACAAAGTTCACCAAAAGGACTGAGCCTTCCTACATCATACGACAACGAGGGTCTAGGGCAACTACACGTCAGGGTTTCAGGACCTTGTGGAGGGCAGAATGCTGAGCCCTGATCTTGTAGTCATGACTGGCAAAGGATGTAGCCCGACAATGCTCCATCAGATGCTCCAGCAACCCATACCTGGGCTTGGGCCTGCTGCAGTAGGGGCACCGGTACTTGTCAGACCTCCAGTTGTAGTACCTAACAGCTCCTTGGGCCCTGATCTTCACCACCTCCTTCTCTTCAAAGGACTCGACATTCCCCTCAACCACATCATCTCCAGATTGATACTGCACACATTAATGACTGACATTAATACATTATGCATTCAAATACTATAAACATCTAACACTAAGTCAATGCACAAATAACATTTCAGCTAGGCCTTACCTCGTACGGCTCATCCTCATCACTGTCATAAGGGTAGTAGCCAGATGAGTCCCACTTCCTCTTCTGGCCAACAAGATCCTCATTTTGCTATATTGTCAACCAAGCAAGTCATTTACAAGGAATATAATTGCACTTCAAATAATGTCATGCCAAACAAGTTGATTTTGCATAATGATGGAAAGCTCCTATATTTCATACACTATATATGAAGCTATATACATACTAAACAATTAGCTTATGAAAATACAAGTTCATTCATATGGACATAGAATTTCAGTTTTTGCTTTTGAACATGCATATGAAGGTATAAATGAATATCATTCCTCTCTTATTAACCCATGATATAGCAGTTTTTGACAGACAATGCAAATAGGACCTTTATATATAACTTCACAAACATGTCAGGTTTTCATTTCATTTGTAAATCTTAATAAATATTTAGTTCAGAGCAGTTCTCAATGATCACTCATAAGTCAGAATAAGTGAAATGGTGAAGCCTAACTCCTACATCTAATTAAAATACCTTAACTCCAGCATCTAATTAAAAAACACTAACTCCTAGATCCACTGGAACATTGAATCACAAAATTTAGATACATATATCATTGGATATAAATGAATCCACTACAAATAACACTAACTAATACATCTAATTAAAATATCATAACTCTTACTTCTACTACATCATTCAGTCACACCATTTAATTACATTTATCTCTACCTATAAATGAATCCAATACAATAGAAACCTAACTAAACATCTAATTAAGAAACACTAACTAGTACATCTACTACATCATTCAATCATAGAATCTATATAACTGTCTATAAATGAATAATACAAATAACCCTAAACTAACCAACTAATTAAAAAAACATAACTACTACATCTACTGGATTATTCAATCATACATCCTACATATAACTGGCTATAAATGAATCCAATACAAGAAAACCCTAAGTAAACATCTAATTAAAAAACCCTAACTACTACATCTACTAGATGATTCAATCACAGATTCTGTATATATTTGTCTATAATTGAATCCAATACAAATAAACCTTAAAAACCATAACTACTACATCTACTGGATGTGATTCAATCACAAATTCTACTTATCAGTGGCTCTAATTGAATCCAGTACAAAAAATTCCCAACTAAACATGTAATTAAGAAACCCTAACTAGTACATCTACTGCATGTGATTCAATCATAGATACAACATATATGTGGCTCTAATTGAATCCAATACAAAAAAACCCAACTTAACATCTCATTAAAAAACCCTAACTACTTGATCTACTGGATGATTCAATCACAGAATCGAAACTTAACCTTCACTATAAATCAATCAAACATCTATAAACCCTAACTATCAGAAGGGGATGCAGCAACTAGCAACTACAAAAAACACTAACACCCAAAACTACTGCTTAACGGGGGTAACAGCAACGGAGGGGACTGCTGGCAAGGATTACCTGCAGGTCCACGTGCTCGCCGCCGGCCTCCGCAGGTCCATCAGACGGGCCGCTCGACGCCGTCACGCCAAGCACCAGCACGGCTGAGTCCGCCACGGCGGAGTCTGCCACGGCCACCTTCTTCTCCTCCAGATCCGCCGCCGCAGCGACCGATCCAGCGCGTGGGGATGCAGCAGCTCCTGCACCCGTGCCGCCGACGAGGGTCTGCACAGCATCTGCCACGGTCTCCGCGCCCGTCTTCTGCAGATCTCCGCCCGCGACGGCGGCTTCGCGACGGCCTTGCTCCATCCGAGCCAGAAGCAAGCAGGAGAAGAGAGGGAGGCGGCGGTGGTGAGCGAGCAGGTGGGGTGGCCGGTGAGGGAGACGATGAGGCAGAGCAGAGAGGAGGGAGAGGGAGGCGATTTGGGGGGAAATAGGGTGGGCGATGCGGCCGATGCCCGTTCCCCTCCTCTTATACTAGGGGGCTTTTTCTGAAAACTACCCACGAACACATGCACGCGCACGACCGCGGGAAAACGCAACCGCCAGCATATAATACACGTACACGCCCGGCGTACAATATACCACGGGCCGGCGCGGGCTCATACAGGACTCTACGACTGGTCTACGCGTGCTATACACCCACCTAAAATGACCATCATGCCCCTCATTACGAACCGCCATCAACACATCTGGACCATCCTTGTGTTTTTCCCACTCGCGTTCAGCCCGGGGGGGAGCACCGGAGCAGAAACGCCGTTCGGTAGGTACCCGAAAGCAACCAACACCCCGCGTTGCTTCCTCCTCATGCCCATTCCATGTCGATCGGTCCACATTTTATTAGTTTGTTATCCTTGATTGGACCTGAAATACGGCGTTATAAGCATCCGTCATGGTATCCGGCCCCGGCAGTTGCGTATTTGCATGCGTGCATACATAGTTTATATGTGCAGATATTGAAAATTTGAGATATACATGTATACTTAGCCGTCGCGAATCAATCGAGATCGTGTGGAATAATCAAGTGTTCATACTTGTTGTAGTGGGTATATACTCGTGCTGTTAGGAGGTAAAAAAATGTAACTGGGGTACAGATGACATTACCAGCTAAAGTTAACTTTTCTGAATTGCTAAATCTCAGTCTACTGAGACTTAACGAAGTCTCGGGCGATTATGTATCCATGAGATCTTTCGTGAAAATTCGTCATTGCAGCAAACAGCGCGCGCCGCGCGGGCACCCATCTGCTTTCCGCCTGCCGTCCTTGCCCGGACGAGCGACGGCGAGAATACTCGGAGAAGACAGACGCCGTGTTAACATCAATGATGTAAGGAACCGTACTGGCAGGGTTTACGAACTCCTTGGTGGCGTAGTAGTATGGAGGCTTGTAAGGCTCCGGCCACGGCGCCGTTTGTCCTATCGGCGTGCCCGTCTGGCGGCATCCACCACGGCCTCATCGACCGCCTCGTCCACCCCTTCCGCCACGCCCATCGCCACCACTAGGCCCACGGCGGCCAGACGCTTCCTCATCTTCTCCTCCTCTGCAGCCTTCACTTTGACGCCGCGATTTTGACGCGTCTCTGAGCTGATCTTCCGAGTGAGCGTGATGCTAGGATCTTCCGGCACCTCCGCCGCCTCCATCTCCGACAGGTTCCATGCGTTGGCGGCGGAGGGAAGGAGAGGGTGGGAGAAAAGAGCTGGAATTGGGCGGAGAGCGGCGGGGAGTGGAAGAAGAGAGTGGGGGATTTTGGCGCGGAAACAGTGCGGGATGCTACAAAAGCGCGGGCTCGGCCTTCCTTTTGGAAGCCTCCCCCACGTTTGTCTCTGGTTTGCGGGAGAAATCGCGTCCGAACCGCTCCGCGGACCGATACAAATCGGCGTCGGATGGCTTTCCCGGTCCGGACAGCGCGTTCCGGACGGTTGCGGGTGGTTTACGGGTCAGCGTTGGAGATGTCATTAGGAGCAAACAATGCTATTTGGGATGGATTTTACAGGTCGATCGATCATCACTACTCATACGTGCACATCCTCGTCACTGCGTACATACTCTGTTTTTCCCATCTAATACGCATAAACAATAGCAATTGTTCTACCATACGTCATACGTACGTATGTACCAGGTCGGATCCAGTGAGGACGTCGTGGGTGTCTTGGCACCCCTCCAAAATTGCGAAATAAATTTTACTATATCATTAACACTAAATACCCATCAATTTGTTTCTACTTTTAAACTCTTTGTTGAGATTATGATGATATTTAGTGTAAATTTTGAACTGTGGCACCGCAAACCCGTGATTCTAGGTCCGCCGCTGGTATGTACTCAGTTTATTCACCTAGTGGGAGAACGAGAAACCGCGGACCTGAATCCGGCAACATGTGGTAGTACATCACAGTATTGTAACACACTACTACTAATACTTAACACTAATGTTTCATTCTTGGAAACATCTGGATTCGGTTAACTTTAACAGCGATGTTCCTCGCAACAAGAAAATATTAAGGAACAAAAACGAGTGATGGTGAAAGACATCAATTGCTTTGGCAGGCGCAAAGCTAGTTCCCACTAGCTACCACATCACGGTCCTACACAGGTAAGAACATAATAATACACATTATTAGTTAACTAATCGGATTACCTCGGTGAATCTCAACTCAACAAGATTTCCATCTCAGCTGGCTGCCTTATCTGCCGACGGTAGAATCTGTACTTTCCACCGAAAGGGAACTGCCAAGCGATCCATGCCGGCCACCAGGAAGATGACTCTCTTTGTTAGTTACCTCAGCTTTCGTCAAAAACAATGGTAGAAATGTGAGGTGATCTTATTCTCTTTGTCTTGAATGTGTTCGTACCATTCAAGAAAGCAGTTAAAATATTATACTAATGACAAAAACGATCTAATATTATGAGACGGAGGGAATAGCAATCTATCATTCATGTATGGCTTGGTTCCATGGACCAGAGGTGCGTACGGGAGATGGGATTGAATGCCATGGAAGAGCACACGGCGGTGGTCTTAGCTGAAAGCTTATGATGTTGGATAGGAGCAGATGGTTGGGTTGGTAGTCAGTCCCCATTTATTAATTCCCGACTAGGAGAGGTACGCTGCTCCCGTTCTAGTAATTGATAATTAGTTGATTATCCTTGGCTTTGAGTATAGATTAGACTGGCTAGATTGGTTCCTATTAATAATGATACTTGCATTGGGGCCCTTAGTTTAGCTTGGGAGTAATGTGGATCCACGTCGGCAATTTCTGATCCCACACCTCACTGAGTAGTTCGCCATTAAACAAAACAATGAGTACTGGTTACCGGCACCAATTTTTTTCTCTCCTTCTGGTTGCTGTGAGGAGCACATGCAAGACAATAGGCAAGCAACATTCCAAGAAACCAAGCATTTCATCAGCAGAGAAAGCATCATAATTTGGTGTAACTGTTCTTTTGGCACCTCAACTTATTGCGAGAAAAGGGGGAAAGGGAAAGGTTATCAATTTCTACTCCATCCAAATACCCTATGACCTTGAAACAGTTGGCGCACAAAGTCATGTGTATATGTTGACACATACTATGGACAATGAATGACGTGCAAAGTAGTCATCGCACAACACCGAAAACCGGAAATGGTTGGCACGTATATCAAGTCACCAACCAAAACCTTTTCACCTTGTTGTTGTGTTATTCTGTAGAGGCATGTGCATACACATGTCAAATGTTTCTCATCTTGTCTTGGTTTATCTTTTGTCAACTAATTGTTTTCACCTTGTGTGCTGTTTTCGGCAACTTCTGTAATAAACTTATGGCCATGTGCATCATCATTTTCGTGAGTTTGCAAGTAAAACTTTCTTCCACAATGGAGTATACTTTCACTATGTAATAAAGGTGTGATATTTCTCCCTTTTTCCATGAGAGTTCCATAATGATCTCTAGTCAAAGGAGGAATGCCATTTCAAAAAATGGGAAGGTTTCTGTTGAGAGGAAGAAAAGAAAAGGAAGAGATGCCAATTTTGGTTCCATCCATCTATGTATCATATGACCTCGAAACAGTTGACGCGCAGAGTCATACGTATACCATGAATGAAAGACATTTAGAAAAGGCACCACAGATATCATTATGCCCCAAAAATCAGAGACGATTGGCAGGTTACATCAAGTCACCTTCTCCATGATGTACCAAGTTGAACTAGTGCCGTGGAGAAGAAGATATCGTCTCTCTTCCTCCATGATGCACGCATGTATCAAGCCGGCTTTAGGACTGTTTATGCATCCTGTGCAGTTAACCTTTTGTATGACTGCATAGCTATTTCGTTTCTTTTATCCAAAGCATGGCGTTGTATTCCTAGCTAGTAGCTGGCGACTGCCGTTGCTTCCACGAACACTACTGTATAAGCTAGTTTATACTAGCTACTTGCAGACGTGCACTCCAGCATAACATGAAAAAGAAAATCAAAATATGCTCGGCTGCTCTGTGAAGGCGTTGACACACATTAACTAATTTTTCCTAGCAACTCAGGGGCTATACTATACGAGTATACTGTATACCTGTACCAGTACATGCGTATGCAGCGGTCTACACAGCCGGAGAGGAGAGAATATATATACGCGGGGTCCTTTTATGGTGCCTACCTACCCACCATTCATTACATGGTCATGGATCACTAGCCAGGTCACCATTTTTGGGCCGTTCGGCAGGTACCCGAAAGCGATCAAACCCCCACGTTGCCTTCGTCTCCATGTCCATTCCATATCGATCGATCCACACTTTGTTAATTTGTTATATCTTTGACTGGACTAAAGTACGACGTTATAAGCATGCGTGATGCGTCACGGTATCCAGTTCCGGCAGTTGTGTATTCGTATGCGTGGATACATAGTTTATATTGCAGATATTGAGATATAACATATATACTTAGCCGTCGTGAATCGATCGGGATCATGTGGAATAATTAAAAAAATGAGACCAACCCAAGGGCTAAAACCTCATTGGCATTTATTTATAGGAGAAAACTCCGCGAGCACCACACTTCCAAGCCGGGACTTGAACTTGGGGGGGCTGACAGCAACCTCAGCTGTCCAGCCAACGGGTCGACGCCCCGTCTTCATCGTGTGGAATAATCAAGTGTTCATACTTGTCGTAGTGTCAAGTGGTATATACTCGTGCTGTTAGGATCGAGGTCAAATAATGTAACTGGGGTACACATGACATCACCAGCTAGAGTTAACTCGGGATTGCTAAATCTTAGTCGACGACTGAGACGTAACAAAGTCTTAGTCGATGTTGTATTCGTGAGATCTTACCTGGAAATCCGTGCAAAATTAAGTAATTGCTAGAAATTTTAAAAAAAATGAGTGATTGATTGGCAGCATTCACTGTTTTGAGTTGTCTGATTTTCTCTTTTCAGCTTCTCTAGCTCCAACTTATTCATGTATGAGCCCTTGGTACGTGCATGCGTCTCTCTGTGCACTGTATTTTGGTGGTTGCCGAGATTAATGGAGGCCATGATTCAGCTCCCAACCTATGTGCAAGTGTGAGGATGGTGACACAAGGATTGCCTCTTGGGTAGGTAGGCAGGTGCCAACGACGCTCCAAGCAGATGAGCATCACTTCATCATGTCGTTGCCGTGTTTGTTATCTGGTGTTTGTTTGTTGTGGGTTGTTGCATGCCCTTGAGTGTTGTTTCTTAATTTGAGTACAGACATAAGCTTATACACGCCTGAGCCGGCATATCATTTTGAGATTTACGAAGTCATCGTAGACGCCTCGTCGTCGACGGGAACGTCTCCTCCCACTGAAAGTGCATCGTCAGAAATCCTGAAATAAATCCAGGAATAATGCGAGCATCAGGATTTGAACCCTGATGGGTTGGGGATACCACTGTCCACCTAACCAACTCAACCACAGGTTGATTCGCACAACAGAGCAGTTTTAAAATGGTTAGAGCATCTCCAACAGGCGCGGCAAAACGCGCGCCCGCGCGGTAAAATCAGTTTTTCGGGCGCGCCGGTTGGTTCCGCGCGCTCCAGCGGTGGCGGGAAGTTAGCGCGCGCGGGAAGCGTTTGCGCGCGCACGGTAGAAAGCGGCACGCGGCGCGCTAGATTTGGCGCACCGCTTCGCGCGCGCCTATAAAGTCCCGCGCTTCGCCACGCGCACAGAACAGCCATGTGCCCTTCTCCTCGCAATCTCGCCGCTTCGCACTCCACCGCTTCGCCCCGTCGCCGCTTTCTGCGCCACCACCGCGCCACCATGCCGCCGCGCCGCCGGGGTGCTTCGGGCTTTCGCGGCGTCCGCGAGCGCCCCAACGGCTGGTACTCCGCCGAGATACGGGCCGGCGACGTCCGGCTCGGCCTCGGGACGTTCCGGACCGCGCGCGAGGCGGCCCGCGCGTACGACTCTGCGGCGTGGCGCTTGGACAGGCCCCGATCCCAGATGAATTTCCGGGACGTCTTCACGCGCGAGGAGGCGCAGCGCCTCGCCCCTCCGCCGCGGCTGATCACGGACATGGACCGTGCCGACCACGCTCGGCGGCAGCGCCGTCTCCTCGTCGCCGAGGAGGACGAGCGAGCCATGGCGGAGTGGCGCCGTCGCCACCCAGAGGACGTTGACGCCGTGCATGCCTACTGGGCGGAGAGGACGGCAAGGCGCCGCTCGGAGCGGGCGGACCGACGTCAGCGGAAGGCAGTGGCGAACGAGCAGTGCGGCATCGTCTCCGCAGGTGGGAGGTCGTTCTTCACCTCGGACGATGAACGTTGGGACGACGTCTGGCTCTCAACCTTGGACGACACCGACGAGGATGACGATGGTGATGGCAGCGACTTAGAGTAGTTTTCTATCTATGTATGCCGTAGTAATTTCTATCTATCTATCTATGTATGTTGAACTATCTATCATCTATGCCGTAGTAGTTGCACCGATGTAAAATATCTATGTATCGCTTTTTTATTTATGCAATTTTAATTAAAAAATATTATAGAATGAGCGCAGGCGCTGCATTTTACTGCGCCTGCTGGAGCGCCGCGCGCGCGGCTTTTCAGCGCGGCTGCTGGAGCAAACGCTGCGCGCCGCGCCAAACCAGGCGATGGGCGCGCGCCAAATCTGTTTTTACAGCACGGCGCGTTGGGCGCCTGTTGGAGATGCTCTTAGCACGCAAAGGAAGGAGACACAAAATATATACCAGAATATACTATGCAGCCATACAGCAGGAAAACGAGGGACAGGCGGATACATTCGTGCATCTTGGGGTGCGGATGTTTGGATTCGGAGATGATCATCGTCGTCAAACGCCAGTCTAGAGGAAGAGCTCCTAGAGAAAATATGGAGGCAGACCACCAGGAAGGGAGGGGAAGAGGACATGCACACTGTTCACTAATGAATACTCCGTTAGGTAGCGGCGGCACACCGTAGGTAGGCACGTGTTCTGTTCCCCGGCCGTCACATCGCCCCGGAGCTCTGGGGTCTAGCTAGCTAGAACGCACACGGTGATCGATTTGGTTGTTGGCCCCATCCCAAATTCCCAATCATAGAGTAATTCACTCGACCGCTCTGCCAGCTCCTCTGTGATGAGTACAGCCTACCGGGGCCTCTCAGTCGCATGCAGAAGCTTTGCATGTCTGCATGCTGCCGCTCAAACCTGTCTCACGTTCACACCCAGTGCAGCAACTTAGTCAGGTGATCGGACACGGTTGTTCTGATACCGAACTCACATAAAATCAAATAAAATCGACAAAATTCAAAATTTTCTAAACTCTTTTTGTGTGATACTTGCTGCTCCTGGGCTCCTGGTGGTAGCGACCTGTTAGAAACCTAGTTCTTTTTTTTTGTGCGAATTCAGTTAGAACTCTAGGTTGGGCAGAAAGTTAATGAGTAATCTCCAAGCAAGACGCACGACGCAGTTACACTTGCTCGGCCAAGTTACTACAGACGGGGCTACTAATCGATTTGATAGTACTATCATGTCAGTGTCATGTTGTATTGTTGTTACGCATGTATGCCCCCTACACTGATAGCTAAACATCATTGAAGAAGCCCGGGTGATCAGGCGGCAGTGGCGAACCTAGTCATTGACTCATGGGGGTGTCTATGTATAACCATAAAAAAATGTTAGTTTAGCATTTTTTTAGTCCTATAATACACATAGAATTAGAAAACTAGTAGTACCAGTAGATAAAAGAAAGATTTGCAGTTTTTAGGGGGTGTCAGGGCACCCACAGCATCCCACTGGATCCGCCACTGTCTGGCGGTGAAAGTATGTCCTGTGCTTTTCTTCCCCATTCGTCCGTCCGAGCACCTGGGCCCCATGTGACATGGACGTACGCAACTGTCCCACAGGTTTTTTTTTAGAAAAGGAGGATGACCCCCGGCCTCTGCATCTGAGAGATGCATGCGGCCACTTTATTGATTATTCTCGAGGACCTTACAAAGTATTACAACAATATGCCTGAATCCGCCATCTTGGCATCATATGCCACTATTCCTATCCATATGATGAAGAGACGCTAGCTGGGCCAAATACCAAGTCCACTCACCTAAGCTTATCATCAAAAGCCATAAGCCCCAGCCGAGCCACATACCGAGTCTGGGGCATAAACTGGTCTGACGCACTCACATGTGTCGTCGCCGCCATCTTCCACTGGTCCGTCTTCAGAGCAGATATTGAGGTTTCTACCTTGTCAGGCCACTCTGCCATCGACGCCACCATGACGTCCGACAGCAACCTCCTCCTGCGCGAGTCCAGCACCGCGCATCGTGCGCCGAGTCTCCACTGCACCACGCCGTCGAGATCCGCCGTCACCAATGTGCAGGATGAAGCACCGCTCCACCAGAAAAGCGGCCCACTGGTCCCTCGAACCCGTGTACGCCTCCAAGAATGACGCCCCCAAGGAGGAAACGACACCAACGCGTCGCCGTCATCTGATCTACTGATCTAGGGTTTCCCCCGAAGGTAGCGGATAGAGGTCTGAAGCTTTTCCACGGCGATGCCTTCAAGAAGGTAATGACACAAAAGAGTGCCGCCAACGCCGGTCTTGGCATCAAGCCGAGAACTAGGTTTTCACCCGGATCCGCTGAAGGAACCTCCATCAAGCATCGTGTGCACGGGTCGCCACCGCGTCGCCACCACCACACCGGGGCCCCAACGCAACTGCCAGCACGACCACCGTGCCTAGCAGCAGTGGAGGCCCGGTGTCACCACGCCCGCCGGCAGCCACGCTCGGATCTCGACCGGCCAGATCCAGATCCGGAGAAGGGGATCAGGACGGAACCGAGACCTCCGGCCGCCGCAGCCGCAGGCAACACCACCGGACGGAGCTCCATCACCCCCACAACCAACACACCATGCCGCCGCCGCGCCCTCGCAGCACCACGCCACCAAGCATCGCCGCCGACAGAGCACCGCGCCATGGTCAGAGGGCGGGGAGCCACGCCGAGGAGAGGCCCCGCCGCCGCCGGCCGTGCCCGGGCTTTGCCCGGCAGTAGCCCTTGGCGGCGGCAAGGGGGAGGGGAGGAAAGGAGGTCGGCCGGTGGCTGGGATCTGGATTCCCCCCGTGTCGCCTCGAGGAGGGACGCGGGGGTCGGGGGTTCTCCTGGGATATGTCCTATGGTCTGGTTTATGCTCTCCAACTGTCCCACAGGTCAGTCTTATTCAGAACCATGACACCGTCCCTGGCGGGTTGATCCCTTTTCCTGATTTGGCAAATCTGCTGAATCGATCGGGCTAAACAATGCACATAACAGGTCGACCAAGAATAAGAGTCGCAAGTCCTTGTCGCTCTGCGTACGTACTAAACGTACCCAGTTTACCTGGTGGAAGAATGAGAAACCGTGAACCTAAATCCACCGGCGGTATTGTTACATAATACTATTATATTACTGTATCATCACTGGAAACATCTGTATTGGGTTAACTTTAACAGCGATGTTCCTCACAAGAAGGAAATAGAGTAAGGAACAAAACGTGTGATGGAAAAGGACATCAATTGGTTTGGCAGGCGCAAAGCTAGTTCCCACTAGCACATCACTGTCCAAACAGGTAAGAACATAACAATTCACATTAATTAATCGAGTAGATTAACCTCCGTGAAACTCAAATTCAGTTTTCTATCTCTGCTGGCTGCCTTATCTGCCGACGGTAGAATCTAGACTTTCCACCGAAAGGAAACTGCCAAGCCATGCCGGCCATCACGTGGATAATTCCCTTTGTTAGTTAAGTTACTTCTGTTTTTGTAAAAAGAATCGGTAGAAATGTGTTCTTTTAGGAAACAGTGGAAAGGGTAATGCTCTTCTTGTCTATCATGTATGGTTTTGGCACCATGGACCGGAGGTGGGACTGAATGCCACGGAAGAGCACGACGGTGATCTGAGCTGAAAGTTTAGGATAGGATAGGAGCAGAGAGTTGGGTTGGTAGCCAATCCCATTTATCAATTGCCGACTAGGAGAGGTACACCGCTCCCTTTTAATTGATAATTAGTTGATCGTCCTTACTGCATTAGAGTAGTTGCAAGGCTGACAGTCTTTATACATTAGACTAGCTAGATTGGTTCCCATTAACAATGAGTACTTGAGTTGGCTCGGGAGTAATGTGGATCCAAGTCGGCAATTCTAATTCCACGCCCCCACGGTGTAGTTTGCCATTAAACAAAACAACGATACTGATTACCGGTACCATTTACTCGCAAAAAAAATTTACCGGTACCATTTCATTTCTCCTTGCATGGTTGTTGTGAGGAGCACATGCAAGACAACAGGCAAGCAACACTCCAAGAAACCCAACATTTCTTCAATAGAGAGATCTTCATAATTTGAGTTAAGTGTTCTTTTCGCACCTTAACATATCGTGAAATTTAGTTTTCGTCCCTGTTTTTTTTTCCGAGATCTATAATAAACTTACCGCAATGCGCGCGTCGGGAGCAAAGATTTCGTACGATAATGGAATAAATATTACATAATCTAATAGATATGTGATAGTTGTTCCTCTGTTTTTGGTGAGATAATCTCTAATCAAAAAAATAAATGGTACTTCAAAATAAAAGAGGAAGGTTTCTTGAGAAGGGGGGGGGGGGGGGGGGGGGGGGGGAGTCTTATCAATTTTCTACTACGTCAAACTATCCTATGAGCTCGAAACAGTTGACACACAAAGCCATATCTATATGTTGATACATACCATGAACAATAAAAGACGTGCAAAGAATTTGTTTTTCTTTTTGAAAGGATGCAGGAGAGCCGCAGATTTCACCAAGGGGAAGATTGTTGATAGCCAAACTGCATGTATTGGGGTAGCAAGCCGCAGAATGGTGGTCGTTACACAACGAAAACGACAAGTGACGCAACAAAAGAGCACTACACGTCTACACCCACGAACACCTAAGCCTACCCTCCCCAATGTAAATGGCGGCAGCCCGCTAACGCCCAGTTCCCCGCTTCCTCTGTGACATGCAAATCAGTCATCGCACAACATTATGCTCTGAATATCAGAGATGATTAGCAAGTACATCAATTAACCAATCAAAAATCCTTTCACCTTGTTATTGTGTCATTTTGTGGATGCATGTAGAAAACATGTCAAATGTTTGTCATCTTGTGTTGGTTTATCTCTTGTCGGCCTTTTTTTTCATCTTTTCTGTTGTTTTGGCAATGCAAGCTTTTATTCTATAACAGACAAAGTCTTCCATTATCTGATATGGATGTGAGGATTTCTCTGTTTTTTCATGAGAGTTGTGTGATATTGTTTAGTCCAAGAAGAAATGTCACTTTAGAAAGAAAAGGGGAAAGGGTTTTGAGGAAAAGAAAAAGGAGGAAGGGGTGTCAATTTCTAGTTCATCCAACTATATATGTATCCTATGACCCCGAAACAGTTGACACACAAAGTCATATGTTCATAGATACCATGAACAATGAAAGAGTGCAAAGGGGGCATGACACGCGTTATGTTCTCAAAATCAGAAATGATGGGCAAGTACATCAAGTCACTGTCTCCATTATGTACCAAGTTGAACTAGTGCACCCCAACTGAAAAAAAGGGTTGAACTAGTGCACTAATAGGCCGTGAACAAGAAGAAAATCTCTCTTCTCCATGATGCATGTACCAAGCCGGTTTTAAGACCGTTTATGCATCTTATAAATCTTCTTGTATAGTTCTCCTTTTTATTATGGCTCCATAGCCATTTCGTTCTTTCATCCAAATCATGCCGTTGTATTCCTGCAAGCAGCTGGCGACTACCGTTGCTTCCAGGAACACTATATATAAGCTAGTCTACTACTACTTGCAGACGTGCACTCAAATATAACATACAATACGAAATATTAAAAAGAAAATATGTCTGCTACAGAATGCTCTGTGGAGACGTTGACACACATTATTTTTTTCAGCAAGTTAGGGAGCTATAAAATACGAATATACATGTATTAATTCAAGATTATGCAGCAGATACCCGGCCGGAGAAAATATATATATACACACACGGTGTCATTTTCTGGTGCCTACCTACCCACCGTTCATTACAACGATGACCACAGTGGCCAGATCACCAATTTTGGGCGGTTCGGTAGGTTTGGAAGCAACCAAAGCCCCATTTCATGTCGATGGATCCACATTTTGTTAGTTCATACGACTGATTGGACATCTGCAAGTAGATGAGTCGTCATCGTATCTGGCCCTAGCAGTTGCGTATTTCCATGCATGCATGGATATGAATTTTTTGGCTGTTTTTGAGGAAGTGGAGATAATTTATACGTGCAGGTATTGAGGTCATATACATACTTAGCCGTCAGAAAGAGATGGGGATCCTGTGGAATAATCAAGTGTTCACACTTGCTGTCGTGTCGCGTGCTATAATATATACTCGTACTGTTTATATAGTAGGAAAACAAAATGGAAGTGGTTTACAACCGTACGTCATCAGCTTGAATTAACTTTTCTTAGGCGGGAAATTATACTTCGCGTAATTACGGTGGCTGGGTATTCGTAGGCTTGATCATCAAATAATTTGCGCTCCATCCATTAATAATTCATGGACGAGCTGAGCAAATAGTTGTACGTACATGTCTCATGATTCATGTATTAGCCGAGCAAATCGTAGTTACATGTCTCCGTGCACTGTATTCTGGTGGTTGCCAGGATTAATGGAGGCTATGATTCAGCTCCCAACCTGTGTGCAAGTGTGAGGATAGTGACACAAGGATTCCCTCTTTGGTAGGTAGGCAGGTGCCAACAACGCTCCAAGCAGGTGAGCATCACTTCATCGTCTCATTGTCGTGTTTGTTTTCTGGTGTTTGTTGTGGTTGTTGCATGCCCTTTACTGTTGTTTCTTAAAAATCCTCACCGACTTGTTCTGTTTCATTAATGGGTGTCGGTTAAAAGATTAGGAGGGCGTTTAATTGAGATTAGACCATCCTGATAGATACTGTCAGGATAAGTCGTACTAGTTGATGTGCGCGTCTTTGTCAGGACAGTAGAGCAATAACGTACAGCCATGCAAATGAGGTGCATGCTCGTCGTCACATCGATCGATCGCCGTGATCGACTTGGTTGTTGGCTCGACCCCGCTCGTTCACTCACTCACGCTGCGCACACTAGCTGCCGGCGGCCGCCGGCAGCCGGCTCTGTGAGGAGTAGAGAGAGTGCGTGCTCTACTGAGCCCGGCCTCTCGATCGTACGCAGAAACTCTGCATGTCGGCATGCTGCCGCTGAAACCTGCCGCATGCTCACGCGCAGTCTATCAGGAAGCGATCAGATAATCTTCTTATCACTATGGTTTCGTGCCGAAGCAGCTGTCGATCAGTGCCTATCCACCTGCCTTGTCGATTTTCGCACGAGGCTGAGAGCATCTCCAGCCGCGTCCCCAGAACGGCCTCCCGCTTTTTTCGCGCCGGCGGTGAAAAACGGCCCACTCACGCCTCAAGAGCCCGATTTTCGCCAGCCTGAGCCGAAATCAGTGCCGGCGGACCCAAGCCGAATCCGGCGCGCTGGGAGCGCCGGGGCGAGTGGTTTTGGCGCGAATCATCCGCGGGCCCGTCGAGTCAGCGAGACGGGCGCTTCATCGTCCTCATCGCCTCAGTTCCCGCGGGAGTCAATGCCAAGGCTGCCGCTGCCGGTCAGCCTTGCCATTGATTCCTCATGGGCGGCGCGTCACGGGGTGGCGTGGCAACGCCTCCCCTCCCGTCACGCGTACACACGAGCCCGACTATTTAAGCCGCCAGCCTCCCTCGCCTCTGGCCACACCAGCCTAGATGCTGATCTCTCCCTCTTCAGTGCGCCGCCGTCGAGCCCTCCCTCTCCCCATGCGCCACCGCCGAGCCCTCCCCTTCCCCTCTCTCCCTCTCCCAATGGTCGCACGTTTTCCCGTGACTCTGCGGCGGCCAATGGCTTCGGCTGCCGCTCGCTCCACGAACAGGAGTCTTGGCTCCTGTTCGAGGCCAACATCCCGGCGCCGCCGGACATGCGTGCTGGACCGACGGGGTGGAGGCTGAGCAACGGGGGAGTGCCCATTCCCCCGTTGCCCGAAGCCGCGGCGCGCCCCCACTACTTCGCCGCCGAGGTCGAGCTGGTGCGCGCCTCCCTCACCGACGAGTAGCTCACCCTCCCTCAATACGCCGCCGACAACCACGCGGCGTGGGCGGAGTATTTCGCGCGCCGTCAGGAGCAGCAGCTGGCGTCCACCAACAGGGCGCCGGTGGAGGGCGGCACGAAGAACAGTGAGGGGCGCCACACCAGCAGGGACGGCCGCGTCAAGGAGGAGAAGGCCGACGACAGCAACTACTTCGCTTTCAGTGATTTATTATTTTTAATTTATATTTGCTATGTAACGCGTCGCGAAACAAATATATACCAAAATTTGCCGAAATTTAGATGTGTTTTAATCGAACTTCGCCGAACTTGTTTTATTAAAAAAAATTAGACACGTCTGGGGCGGCTCTGGAGCCGACTAGGGACCAACTCTTTCCCTGACCGTTTTTTTTGCGCCGGCTCGCTTTCAGACGGCGAGTTTAGGTGCCCCCTGAAGGGCCATCGGCTGGAGATGCTCTAAAAGTTCCATGCCGGTTCGAATCGAATCGATCAACGCCGCTTCGCACATAGGAAACACCTGGCGGGAATCAAAGGTGTATCTCGCCTCCGCCACTGCCCACTGCTCACTAGAGATACCGTGCATGCATGCATGCATGCATCTCACACAGCAACAGCAGCTTTCAGACCTCGACACTTCAGGCTTTCTGGACAGGAAAGTGAAGTAGTCACCCATACCTAGACCTAGACGACACGGCACGTACATGCATATACGGGCCAACTATCACATGTGTCACGTGGTTAATTTATTTGTGGATTAATAATAACTCACAAGGCGTACGCACAATAATGAAACGAAATGGGCCACACCTCCTCCCTTAATCCTATCCGCATATAGATGGCCAACTCCGGTTAAACTCTCCATGTGTCCGGCCAACGTGCTCAGAGCACTGTTATTGGACTATGGTATACTAATGAAAGACACACTGGCTGATTAGGTGAAATGCCTCAATCTAAATGGGAGCTGATTTTTTTATTGTTGATGTTCTTCCAGAAAAGAAAAAGGACGCGCGTGCATGGTGACAGCGAGAGTAAATAGGCCGTGGTGATGCCACTGCATTCTGCTGGTCATGTCGATATGATTGTGTAACAACGCTCGACTCAAGTGCGGGACTGCGGGTGCGCCCCTAGCTACGTTGGTAGTGACCCTTCAACCTCGCCGGCCAGCTGGCCTTGCTAGCGACTGAAAGAACTTAGTAATGCCTATTCTCATATGTTTCAATATTCAAAACATATTTTCGCTCTTTTAATCGTGAAGAACACACAAAGGCCGTAAGGCACAAATGTATTATGACGACTTCCTATATTGGCACAACTCATCGTATTTATAGTTTCGTAGCAACACGTGGGCATTATGTTAGTACAAGGAAAGTTAGCATATCTCTCTCATGCGCTCTCTCGTGCGTACTAGGGACCATTTCTTGGACCGTTTGAGCAACTTGTACAACACTTGTTCGAGTGCAATTTCTTTTGTTTTGACAGGTGACTTCTTTCTTTTACCCAAAGCATGCCATTGCGTAGTATCGTAGCTTGCTGGCGACTACCGTTGCTTCGACGAACATTGCTAGTCAGCCAGTTGGCTAGTCTACTACTTGTAGACGTGCACTCCAGCATAACACGGAAATATATGAAGGCGTTGACACAACATTATATGTACACAGCCCGGCTGCTACAAAATGCTCTGTCAAGCCGTTGACACAACATTATTTTTTACCTAGCAACTCAAGGGGCTGTATGAACATACCTATACTTGCATACATATGCAGCAGAATCACATACCAGAGAAAATTATAATGTACCTATACATGAATGTCCATACATATGCACGGCGGCACGGGTCCTTTTCTGATGCCTACCTAACGTTACATCACTCAGTCCACGTTGTCAACATATCCGTATTCAGTAGGTGGCATCATGAGCCAGTTAAGCCCCACGTTGCCTTTGCCAATTCCTTTCTGATCCATGTTTTGTTTGTTATCTTCGGCGCTGCGACTGATTGAGCTAAAATACGGTATATATATGCGTCACAGTATCCCCTGGAGCTGATCCATAAGCAAGCGTTGCATATTCAAATACGGATAGTTGTGCGTGTAGATATACATATACATATACTCCGATGACTAGTACTTAATCAAGTGTACTAAGTACTTAATCAGCCGTCGGAGTCACCCTCGATCCTGGGGAATAATCAAGTGTTCATACTTATACGTGCGGAGTGGTATCATGTTGTTAGGAGAAAAATAAGTGAGGTACAATACAACCGTTGTCAAGTGGAAATAACTTTTTTCTAACCGAAAAGTATATACAATCCATCTGGCGGAATTATTCATATTGTAGCTAGGTACTTTTGGAATCTACTCCCTAGTGAATTTTTTTGAAACCTACTCCCTACTCACTCTGTTTGTGCGCGCGAGGGCGCACCACCACTCTACCCTCCGGCTCCGGTTGATACCATTACCCTAATCCCTAACCTTCAGTGTCTCTACCAATACTCTTCTTCGGCCTCAACAAGAGCCTCACCCTCATGTCATTGTGGGCTCTGGCGCGCGCTCACCTTAAACACTAGTATGACCAAACAACATGAAAATGGGACTGGAAGATGAGTTTTTTCAGTGTATAAAATTCAACGTTGGCGAATTAAATAACAACTATCTAACAGTTAATAGTCATGGCCCACTAGTAGAAAACAAGGCATTTGTCCCAGTTGGTGAGGGCCTTTTGTCCCGGTTCTTGAACCGGGACTAAAGGGTCGTTACTAATGCCTCCCACCTTTAGTCCCGCTTCTAACACGAACCGGGACAGATGGGCCTCCAGGTGGCCACTGCGAGCAGCCCAGGCAAGGGGGTCTTTGGTCCCGGTTGGTGACATGAACCGGGACCAAAAGACTTCCACGTGTCAACAACTGGCTGGAGCTGAGGTTTTTCTTTTTTTTTAAAAAAAAAGTGGCTGGTTTAGGGGTTTTGGAGGTTAATTTTAGGTTGTTATTAGCTAGCTAATAGAGAGAAGTGTCCTCTCGTCCTTGGTTTACCAACGCTACTGCTATGTTCATTTCACCCGCTGATATATAATAACTCATGCATGCTCGCATCATACATCATCATATATAATAACAAGTCCTACTAATCATGCATCATCATACAACTTCTACTCGTTACTAATAACAAGTCATACGATCATCATCCTCATAGTCATCGAACCTAACCCTACATAATTGTTCTTAGCACATGATCATCAATATCATGTAGGACCTAAACACCCTTAAGGTAAAATAACATAAAACAATATAAACCCTGACTCTTCATTATGAAGAATGGAGATCATCCTATCTCCAATTCTTGCGCTTCGCCTCCTTTTGCTTCCAAGAAGCTCCTTATGACTTTTCATACATTTTTTCCATTCTTTGATTGTCATGTCTCCACTTCTTTTAGAAATCCAGTATAGACAGTTGAGATTCGTAGGACGACCTGGTTGTATGTTCAAAACATCAAGGCGATCGTGGGTATACATCAGATGAAGCACACAATCATTCGGGATTATCTGTTGAAAAACATAGTAATAACTTCGTAGTTAGCAATGAGGTACTAGTTTTAGAAGTATTTAAAAAGACGCAGGGATGTCGTAATAGTAAAAAATCTTACCAGGATATCTCCATGGTAGTTACCGTAGTTCAACACGTGCACTAGTGGCACGTATTGACCATAATGTTGAGGAGTTCGATTGTAGACATTATAATTCTCAAGATCAGTACAAAATGCGATCAGATGTTTTTTCTCCTTATAAGTTAATTCGGAGCCATCGGCGTAGTGGGTTTTGTCTACCATCTTCCGCACATTCTTTAAAGAATGAAAATAAGCTGTGAATGGAAATAAGCTGTCAACTATTTTGAAATAAACAATATAAATTACTTAATAACTATGTTAAGCTCACATGGGGGAAGAATTGGAGGTGTATCCACAAGGACCCAAATGCCCATATTGTCTTGCTGGATTGTAGGATCACCAAGATCCATGGTGACAAGCATACCCTCATCAAAATCATACATCTTGCAAAGTGCTTCCCAATTTTTGCAACCAAAATGGGTTACACTCTCAGCATTTTACAGCTTTATTTTAAAATCCACACCGTGATGGGTCCTTAAGAGAATTTTTTTAGTTTCCATACTTTCATGGTCTTCAAAACTCATCCTCTCCAAGACATAGCGTCTTGCATAACATGGGATAAGCTAGTCGAATTGGAAAAGATGAAAAATACACGTTAAAATAGTTGAAGTCGGGCTTAATTACGAAAAAAATATTGTCGTCGTTGCGTATCGTATGAATATCGAAGGTCTCCTCGAGCTTAATGCTGAAGCGCCGATCTTCGTCCAACTCAATGAACCTGTCGCACATACCTCGGTCGTCGTGGCACTAGTCGCACTCCCCCGGGCGGTTTTCATCGTCCGTGTACGACATTTCCGGCCTAAGTTCATAATTCAAATATTAAACTTGTACAATTAAATATATGTACTAAAAACCTAAATTAGATCATTATTATTAATCACGGGTTGACTATCGGTGATGGTACGTAGCTCCTCCTTTCATTCCTGAGTGTATCATTATACCAAATTGTCTAGCACACGGGAATAAAGGAGAAGGTATCCCCACGATGGCGTGGATGATTGAGGGGGCTCCTAGATTTCTGCATAAAGTGCTATTCAATTTTAGCATTCAAAGTAGGAGTACTTTTCCAATATGAGCATTTAATAAGCAAAACCAAATCGTAAAATAAAGTAGTATCCAAATTAGCATGCATTCAATTATAACCAAAAGTACATCATCTCTTGTGTCCGTACATCGTCGAATACTCCTCGAATACTATCATACATATATCATCGCTAATTAATACAGCTAAAACTGTAGTGCCCGACGGGTATCGTCGCGGGCGATGGACACCCAAAGATAAGGAACGATCACATGATCATAGCTCCAGTGAGATCCCTGAAGAACCTGCCAGGTATTGTCGAACCTTCCCTCCAACGCAACCATGTAGTGAAGGACGTGCTCGTGCTCCTCGCTGACACGGTGACGTACCACCTCTGTGGTGTCCGGAAGCCTCGGCACCGTCACTGGCCCACGCGACCGCCACCAAACAAGGATAGGGTCAACAACGGGCTGCCTCCTCACCAACCTACGTCCCCCAGAAGGTAGCACCTACCAATACCTGCCCGACGGAGCCCAGTCCCGAACATGGCCCTGATCAAGCAGGCCTCCACCGCCGAGTTGACGACGACGAGGATGCGGGATAGTCATCATCGACGTTGATACGGGAACTACTTCTATATATAGTTAAATAAAGTAGTTTTATTAATTAAATCAACTAGTTCAACTACTAAGCACTTACTATAAATAAATAAAGTAGTACTTAATAAAAATAAACAACTTCTATATATAGTAAAATAAATTGGTTTATTAAATCAACTAGCTAGTTCAACTATATATGAAGCACTTACTATAAATAAAATAAAGTAGTATTTACTAAAAATAAACTAGTTTAACTATAGTTCTATTATTTTTCTAACTAATTATATTAGACACTTTCTCTTATTATTTTCCTTTTTCCTCTATTCTAAATATGAACATATTCATAAATGACTTTGATCATGCACAAATTTTCTATACATACACAATATGAACATATACATAAATTGAGAAAGAAAATTCTATGAACAAAAAAATCATTAAAATTCATTGAACAAAAATTACAACAGAAAAAAATCATAAAAATTCTATGAATAGAAAAAAAATCATAAAAAATTGACATATTCGATCTTTGCATATATACGAACATACAAACATGCATATTCAACAATAATATCACCAAAAAAAATCTATTATCAGAAAAAAAATCTAACAAAATATGAACAAATTACACAATATGAAAAAATCTATGAACTACACATCTAACAAAAAAATCTATGAACTACAAAAAAATCTAACAAAATCTAACTCAATTAACTACACATCTAAATTATACTACACATCTAAATTAACTATTACATCAAATTAAATTAGCAAAAAAATTGCTCACAGGATGGCCACGGTGTGAGGGCGAGGGCGACGGGCAGGGGACGGCGACAGCGACGGGGCGGCGCGGGACAGCGCGGGGCGACGACGGCGTCGGGGCGGTGACGGTGTCGGGGCGGGGCGGCGACGGCGCGGGGCGACGATGGCGCGGGGCGGCGATGATGGCGCGGGGTGGCAACGGCGTCAGGGCGGCGAAGGACGGCGCGGGGCGACGACGGCGACGGCGAGGCGGAGACGGGCAGCCTGGCGGCGTTAGGCGCAGGGAAGAAGGAACTGAACCAAATTTTCACGAGTGCTGCTTATATAGGCAAAGCATTGGTCCCGGTCCGTGAGACCAACCGGGACCAATGCCCCCTTTAGTACCAGTTGGTGCCACCAACCGGAACCAAATGCCTCTTTTCAGAAGCGGCGACCTTTGGTCCCGGTTGGTGGCACCAACCGGGACTAAAGGGGACATTGGTCCCGGTTGGTGCCACGAACCGGGACTAGTGCACCCCTTTGGTCCCGCTTGGTGGCATCAACCGGGACCAATAGTTTTAGAAAAATTATAAACTTTCTGTTAGTGCCATTAGTTTTTAAATTTGAAAACATTTTTTTTGTTTTCTTTCTTGCTTTATTTATTTTATTTTATTTCTACTTACAACAAAATATTTATTGTTGCTTTTTTTTTACTTTTTTCCAATTTTTTTGTTTTGTTTTCTGCATTGTTTATTTTCTTTTGTTTTTTGCTTTATTTTTTAATTATTTTTTATTTTAGTTTTAGAAAAATTATAAACTTTCTGTTAGTGCCATTAGTTTTCAAATTTGAAAACACTTTTTTTTTGTTTTTGATTTTCTTTTTTGCTTTATTTATTTTATTTTGTTTCTACTTACAACAAAAAGTTTCAGAACCTAAAATCTCATGACTGCCACATGATTATGACGCAACTGCTTCCGGTTGCATTGAGAAAAAGGGGACATCGTGGGAGTGGAGGGCAAGACAGACATGTCCGAAGATTATGAAAAGTTTCATGAAATTTCTCCTTTCAAAGTCAAGCCTGACCCAAACATCCTGATAAATGATGAAGATTATCCATGGTTATGGCGCAATAAAAAAATGACACAAGCAAAGAAAAAATGAAGACTTTCTCCACAACTATTATGAAGATAAGGCAGAGGGTTATGGACGGATTCTGACTAGGTGGGTGGGCAACTTGTGTCGTGCTCCTCCGTTGCGTGCGGCGTCATGAATGAACGAACGGCAACGTTGGTGAATGAAGCGAAGCGGAATGTATGGCGGCGGCGGCGGCGGTAGCTCGGTCTCGGTGGGTTAGTTGTGTTCGCGGTGGGGCGAACGGTTTTGCTGTTCCCGGCGATAAGAAGGGAAGGATCGCGGTGGCTGATGGACGTGGGTGTCTTTTTCCTTTCTATACTAGTGCGCCGCCGCTGTAGCCGAGCTCGTGCTCTTTACAAATAAATATCGCCGTCTTTGTTGTAGCCAACGCGCTGTGTCGTCACGTCCGTCCATCTGTCCATGGTAAACCGTGCATTTTGTGGTGGAGTGGCATAGGGAGTAGTGTAGTTTTCAGGCTGGTTTGCAGTAGGAGAAAGTGGGGTTCCATTTCTTCCACTCAGGCCAAGGGATCAGGAAGAGCAGCAGGTGGTGGTTTCCGTACGGTCCCAAATAATCTTGCTGTCCAGTGTTCACTGTGGAGTAAAGACAAAATATCTGCCTCGTGAGTCACGCAGGATGACTGGTAATTAGACAAAATATCTGCCTCGTGCCTCAGGCAACTATAAAGGCCAATTTCTTTGGGGCTTAAAAAATAAGTCGCCTCTCCCCAGCTTTTTTTCATAAGCCGCCTTTTATATTCATTGGGGTTTCTAAACTAGTTATGAAATAATTAATCTAGAAGTCGCAAAATAATTTAAAGGCGACTTATTTTTTAAGCTGAGGAGAGGTAACTTATTTTTTAAGCCGTCCAAAAGAACTGGCCTAAATATAGCGATCTAAACGCTCTTATATTTTTTTCGATGAAAGTATTTCTCAAAAGTTTTCCTATCGATCTGAAGCCAATGATCCGGTTTCTTTCATCATACCCTTTTGGTATGCGGTCAGAACAAGTTCTGTCCCAAGCCGGTCTGTTGTTATAGCTCTCAAGGTGCATTTCCTGGTCCGAAAGAAGCTGAATTTTGATGGGGGGAAATATACCTATGTTTCGTCGCATGCTGCGCAAGAGTCAAGACTCACTGAGGAGCAAACAATGCCAGTATTTGGGATGGATGTTACAGGTCGATCGATCATCAGTACTCATACGTGCACGGCCTTGTCACTCTGCGTACATACTCTGTTTTTTCTTCTTCCCTTAATACGCATGAACCATAAAACAATTGTTCAACCGTACGACATACATACGTACGTACTCGGTTTATTCACCTAGTGGGAGAATGAGAAACCGCGGACCTGGATCCGCCAACCTGTGGTACATCACGGTATTGTAACACACTGCTACTAATACTTAACACTAATGTTTCATTCCTGGAAACATCTGGATTCGGTTAACTTTAACAGCGATGTTCCTCGCAACAAGAAAATATACTAGTGAGGAACAAAAACGAGTGATGGAAAAGACACCAACTGCTTTGGCAGGTGCAAAGCTAGTTCCCACTAGCTACCGCATCACGGTCCAGCGCAGGTCAGAACATAATAATAGACATTAGTATTAGTTAACTAATCAGATTACCTCGGTGAATCTCAACCCAAGATTTCCATCTCTGCTGGCTGCCTTATCTGCCCACGGTAGAATCAATACTTTCCACCGAAAGGAAACTGCCAATACTTTCCATCTCGTTGTTAGTTACCTCTGTTTTCGTCAGCACAAAATGGTAGAAATAGTGATGTGATCGTGTTCTCTTTTTCTTTTTTTGACAACATGTGATCGTGTTCTCTTTGTCTTGAATGCGGTACTCTTCGTACCATTAAAGAAAGCAGTTAAAGAATAACTATCAATCTACTCCCTCCGTCCCATATTAGTCGCCGCGGAAATTGGCAGACGAAATATCATTCATGTATGGCTTGGTTCCATCAACCGGAGGTGCGTACGGGAGATGGGATTGAGGGCCATGGCAAAGCACGGCGGTGATCTGAGCTGAAAGCTTATGATGGATAGGAGCAGATGGTTCGGTTGGTAGTCAATCCCCATTTATTAATTCCTGATTAGGAGAGGGACACCGCTCCTGTTCAAGTAATTGATAGTTAGTTGCTTGTCCCTAGTTTTGAGTAAATTAGACCAACTAGATTCGTTCAACCCATTAACAATGAGTACTTGCATTGGGGCCCTTAGTTTAGTTTTGTGGATCCACGTCGGCAATTTCTGATCCCACGCCCGGCTGAGTAGTTCGCCATTAAACAAAACAATGGGTACTGATTATCGGTACCATCTCTTTTTCTCCTTCTGGTTGTTGTCAGGAGCACATGCAAGACAACAGGCAATCAACACCTATTACCGAACATTTCTTCAGCTGATAAATCTTCATAATTTGAGAGGTAAGTGTTCTTTTCACACCTCAACTTATTGCTTGTCCCTAGTTTTGAGTAAATTAGACCAACTAGATTCGTTCGACCCATTAACAATGAGTACTTGCATTGGGGTAATGTGGATCCGGACCACGTCGGCAATTTCTGGTCCCACGCCCGGCTAAGTAGTTCGCCATTAAACAAAACAATGGGTACTGATTATCGGTACCATTTCTTTTTCTCCTTCTGGTTGTTGTGAGGAGCACATGCAAGAAAACAGGCAATCAACCTATTACCTAACATTTCTTCAGCTGATAAATCTTCATAGTTTGAGAGGTAAGTGTTCTTTTCACACCTCAACTTATTGCGAGGTGTAATTTCAGGGTTTTCCCCCCAAAGACCGCGAGCAAAGCTTTTCTTCGAGAATGGAGTAAAGCTTATACTCCCACCGTCAAAATAAGTGACTCAACTTTGTATTAAACTTAGTACAAAGTTGAGGCACTTATTTTGGGACGGATGGAGTATTATCTAATAAATGTGTGATAGTTGTTCCTCTCTGTTTTTGTTGAGAGCTCTGTGATGGTATTCTCTAGTCAGAAAAGAAATGTTATTTCAGAAAACAAAGAGGAAGCTTACTTGAGAAAAGGGGGGAAGGGTAGGGTTGCCAATTTCTACTCCGTCCAAATATCCTATGACCTTTAAACAGTTGACGCACAAAGTCTTGTTAGCCGCTTCCTAAGGTAATAGGGTTTCATCGATGGGTGACAGGGTAGCGGGCGACGGGGTGGGTGATCGGGGTGCCCCCGCGCCGGCCACCGGCGCTTCGCCTCATCGGATAGGAAATAGGTTCTAGGCCCTTGCCGGCTTGGAGTCCGACGACTCCGACGAGGATGACGGCCTGGACGTCGCCCGATCTGGTGAGGACGCGGCATCCCCGACGCCGTCTGACTTTGTGTGTCAATCTTTGCAGGTTGGGTATTCGGAGGAGGAGCTAGCGGCATGCATCGACGGGATCGTGTCGGCGTCGGATGCAGCCTGGTCCGGTCTTGGAGCGGATGACAAGGTGGAGGTCTTTCGGCGAGTCGTCCACCGACGAACTGATCCGACGACCATGAAACCTTGGAAGGGGCCGCCTCCTAAGGTAAGGTTGCCGTCCCTAATGCTTGGTGATTTCTTCGGTGAGTAGAAATGGTCGATCGTCGAAGGAAGAAGGGCCGGGCGGCGATGAGGCAGTCACCGGCGGCGGCGGCAGTGGCCGATCCACCGACCTCGATCCGAGCGGATCGTCAGAGGTGTTTGAATTCTTTTTTGGGCCTTCCTGGGCCTGTGGCTGGGCAGGCCGGCTCTGTCATGACTGGGTATGTGGCCCAGCATGAGAGCATTGAGGCGCGGCTGGCGGTCTGGATCCGATGTTCCTGGGTATGAGGCCCAGGTAATGTTGATCGCATCTGCGGGTCATGTCGCCGCATGCAAAACTCCAGATCGTCGTTCACCTCCTCGTTTGTTTCTTTTGCCTCCGCCTAGGGTTCGTCATCACTATGCTGTCCCTGGGTTTCCATGGTGTGGGATTGGCCGCGCTGTGCGGGTTCCTCCTTCAGCGGCTATGGCGGGGTGTGGAGGTGCTCCTCCTGGACCGAAGTCCCTGGCGGTGGCTGGGAACGCGTCGGGCGGGCATGGTGCAGGAGCGCTGCCTGGGAAGAATGCTCCGGTAGCCACTGGGCCGTCCGCTGTGGGGCGTGGTGGTGGCATGTCGGGTTAGTGAGCCCCAGCGGTCGCTGGGATGGGGGTTGCCGCTGCGGGACGCGGCGGTGGCGCTGTGGGTCCTAGGCCCCCAGCTCCTGGGGTGGTCGTTCCCGCACCCGCGCTTGCCGCGGTGGGGCATGGACAAGGATCTCGGCCATTGCAGCCAGGGACGTCGATGGTGGCGCCTCGCAAGCACGCGCTAGTGCATGGGCAGCAGAACCGGGATGCACCGCTGCCCCACTATGTTGCAAGACCACCACAGCAAAGGACTGATCTGCCGCCTCAACTTGAGAATGTGGGTGAGGGTGGTGCTGGACACGCTCGCTTCCCGGTTAATCGTGGTGGCAATGGTCCACCTCGGGGAAAGTGGGGTGACGATGGCTATGACGTCTATGGTGACATCCAACATCGTGGTTCCTCGTCGACGGGAGGCGGGCGTGGGTATGCTTGGCAGAGTGATGGCTCTGTAGAAAGACCTTTTTACGGTCCCCCTGGAGGCTTTGTTGAGGGGGCATTTGGCCCAGATTACCGGCAGAGAGGCGGCTACAGAGGTCATCGTGGTGGTCGCGGTGGTCGCGATGGTCAGAACCGTTAGCGCCCACCTCCACCGCCGGTTGTTGTGGAACCAACGGAGTCCATGGAGGTGGCTACTTCCAGGCAGGCGCCGAAATTGTCCAGCGAGGCTATGAAGGTGGTGACGGCGCTGGCTACTGCTGAGGTCCCTGTGACTGAGCCAGTGACGTCGGGTGCTTCAGGTGCCGTTGACAAGGCAGATGGTGAGAGAGCTTCCAAGTGGGCTCGGAAAAAGGAGAAGATGTTGTGCTTTCGTTGTGGTGAGAGGGGTCACTTTATTGCTGAATGTGTGACCGAGTTATGTGATACTTGCCTCAAGCCAGCGCATGACACGGGTGTGTGCCCGATACTGCGTGATCAGATATCGAGTATTACTATCTATGGAGTCTGTTGTGCTCCTTGTGCGAGGGACGTTCCCGAGGAGTCCCCGAGCACGACTACGGGGATCGTTAAGGTCACGAAAAGTGATGTGTCTGAGGCTCAGATTTTGTAGAGGCTTAGGGACTTGGCTCCAGGTGATTTTCAGTGGGAGCTTCACTAGTAGAAAACAGGGCTTAAGTTCGGGCCACATAAGCCCATTAGTCCTGGTTCAGTCATGAACCGGGACCCATGGGCCCATTGGTCCCGGTTCGTGAGGCTAGGGGGCCTGCCGGGCCTCGTGGGGGCATTGGTCCCAATTCGTCTGGCCCCTTTGGTCCCGGTTGGTGGGACGAACCGGGACCAATGGGCCTCGCTCCTGGCCCACCACCATTGGTCCCGGTTTGTGGCTTGAACTGGGACCAAAGGCTGCCCTTTAGTCTCGGTTCATGCCATGAACCGGGACCAATGAGTTGCCTATATATACCCCCTCGCCCGCGAGCAGAGCACTCCACTGCTCTATTTTTCTGGCCGGCCGTTGGAGAGCTTTGTGGTGCTCTAGCTCACCTCCTATGCACACGAGGTGTTCAATGGAATGCCCGAGCCACACTACTTAAGCTTTCTCCTCTCCAAGCTCGACCTCCAAGCTCCATTTTCCTCAATATTTGTCTAGGTTTAGCGGTCCGTCACGTCCTGTCCCCATCTTCACCGCCGTCGATCGCCCGCGCCGATCTCGTCGCCGGCACCACCGTGTTGAGCCTCTTGTTCTTATCTTCTTGCTGAAAGGAAAAAAATTCTTACTTGTATGTTTATATAGATACTTGTATAATTTCTTACTTTTATTATTGCTTCTTATTATTTAGTGTGATGGTTTTGGTATCCGCCCCCGTTGGACCTCGTCATGTCTATTATTCGGATGTGGTATATATTATCTTTATAACTATTTGGTTCATTTATTATTTATGACAATTATGTCAACCAACGTGACATAGATTGTATTTATCTAGGAGGTATGTGAACCGGAAATTCCAACTAACCCTATTGTCGAGAGGTTAAATTTAGTTGAAGAAGAAAACAATTTCTTGAAGGAAAAAATAAAAAAATTGAGGAGGAGAAGATGATATTGGAGTTGCATGTTGCGGATGTCGTCGATGATCACAAGATCAAGATGGGTGCAATGCGCTTGAAGATTAGAAAGATTAGAAAATATGCCATTCATACCGAGGCTTGGTATCATTATGCCGTTGGATCAATTGTTACCTTGGTTGCGATTATGATCGCATTTGTTTTCGCATTAAAATGTTTTACATAGTTTCAATGTATGGTTTAATTAATTAGATGCTTTGGAGAGCTATTTGTTGTTCAACGAGAACTATGTATGTACTTTGGTTTTACTGTGATGATGAACTTATATTAATTTGGTCACTTAATTATCTATTCATGATGTTCTGTAATGGTTTTTGACACACTTAATTATATATAATGCACACAGATGAACCGGCAATGGATGTATGGTGACTGACACACCTCCTAGTACATTAAGGGCGTGCATGATTTTCTCGAAGTGGCTGAGGCAAACAAGCAGAATGGTTTTATGTGTTGTCCATTCCCTATCTGTGAGAATACGAAGTCTTACTCTAACCAGAAAACCTTTCACATCCACCTGCTTGAGAAGGGTTTCATGCCACACTATAATGTTTGGACCAAGCACGGAGAAATAGGGGTTATGATGGAAGACAGCGAAAAAGAAGAGGACGATGACAACTATGTTCCCCCTGAATACGGTGATGCTGCAACGGGGGAAGCTGTTGAAGATCAAGAGGAACCAGACGATGTGCCCGATGATGATCTCCGCTGGGTCATTGTTGATGCAAGGAGTCAGTGCGAAAGTGAAAAGGAGAAGGTGAAGTTCGATCGCATGCTAGGGGATCACAAAAAAGGTTTGTACCCCAATTGCGAAGATGGCAACACAAAGCTCGGTACTGTACTAGAATTGCTGCAGTGGAAGGCAAAGAATGGTGTGCCTGACAAAGGATTTGCGAAGCTACTGAAAATATTGAAGAAGAAGCTTCCAAAGGATAACGAATTCCCCGACAGTACGTATGCAGCAAAGAAGGTTGTTTGCCCTCTAGGATTGGAGGTGCAGAAGATACATGCATGCCCTAATGACTTCATCCTATACCGTGGTTCATACGAGGATTTGAACGCATGCCCGGTATGCGGTGCATTGCGGTATAAGATCAGACGAGATGACCCTGGTGATGTTGATGGCGAGCGCCCCCAGAAGAGGGTTCCTGCCAAGGTGATGTGGTATGCTCCTATAATACCACGATTGAAACGCCTGTTCAGAAACAAAGAGCATGCCAAGTTGATGCGATGGCATAGAGATGACCGTAAGAAAGACGATAAGTTGAGAGCATCCGCTGACTGGTCACAGTGGAGAAAAATCAAGAGAAAGTACTAGGAGGAGTTTGCAGGTGACGCAGGGAACGTATGGTTTGGTTTAAGCGCGGATGGCATTAATCCTTTCGGGGAGCAGAGTAGCAATCACATCACCTGGCCCGTAACTCTATGTATCCATAACTTTCCTCCTTGGCTATGCATGAAGTGGAAGTTCATCATGATGCCAGTTCTCATCAAAGGCCCTAAGCAACCTGGCAACGACATTGATGTGTAGCTAAGGCCATTAGTTGAAGAACTTTTACAGCTGTGGATTGGGAACGGTGTACGTGCGTGGGATGAGCACAAACAGGAGGAATTTGACCTGCATGTGTTGCTGTTTGTCACCATCAATGATTGGCCTACTCTCAGTAACCTTTCAGGACAGACAAACAAGGGATACCACGCATGCACGCACTGTTTAGATGACACCCAAAGTATATACCTGGACAAATGCAGGAAGAATGTTTACCTGAGGCATCGTCGATTCCTTCTAACAAACCATCAATGTCGAAAGAAAGGCAAGCACTTCAAAGGCGAGGCAGATCACCGGATGAAGCCCGCCATACGTACCGGTGATCACGTACTTGCTATGGTCAATGATTTAAAAGTAATCTTCGGAAAGGGTCCTGGCGGACTATCTGTTCCGAATGACGCTGAGGGACACGCACCCATGTGGAAGAAGAAATCTATATTCTGGGACCTACCCTACTGGAAGGACCTAGAGGTCCGCTCTTCAATCGACGTGATGCACGTGACGAAGATCCTTTGCATGAACCTGCTAGGCTTCCTGGGCGTCTATGGGAAGACAAAAGATACAACAGAGGCACGGGAGGACCTGCAATGTTTGCACAAAAAGACAGCAATGCCTCCAAAGCAGTATGAAGGTCCTGCCAGCTACGCTCTTACCAAAGAAGAGAAGGAAATCTTCTTTGAATGTCTGCTCAGTATGAAGGTCCCGTCTGGCTACTCGAATATAAAGGGAATAATAAATATGGCAGAGAAAAAGTTCCAAAACCTAAAGTCTCATGACTGTCACGTGATTATGATGCAACTGCTTCCGGTTGCATTGAGGGGTCTTCTACCGGAAAATGTTCGATTAGCCATTGTGAAGCTAAGTTCATTCCTCAATGCAATCTTTCAGAAGGAGATCGATTCAAAAATCCTACCAAGGTTAAGGAGTGATGTGGCGCAATGTCTTGTCAGTTTCGAGCTGGTGTTCCCACCATCCTTCTTCAATATCATGACGCATGTCCTAGTTCATCTAGTCGACGAGATTGTCGTTCTGGGCCGTGTATTTCTACACAATATGTTCCCCTTTGAGAGGTTAATGGGAGTCCTAAAGAAATATGTCCGTGACCGCGCTAGGCCAGAAGGAAGCATCTCCATGGGCCATCAAACAGAGGGAGTCATCGGGTTTTGTGTTGACTTCATTCCTGACCTTAAGAAGATAGGTCTCCCTCAATCGCGGTATGAGGGAAGACTGGGTGGAAAAGGCACGCTAGGAGGGGACTCAATAGTATGTAGGGACGGGCATTCTTGGTCTCAAGCACACTACATGGTTCTACAGAATTCTACCTTGGTGACCCCCTATGTTGATGAACACAAGAACATTCTGCGCTCCAAACACCCGGACGAGTGTGACGACTGGATTACATGTAAACACATTAGGAGTTTTGGCAGTTGGTTCCAAACACGTCTCAGGTGTGACAACACTGTTTCTGATGACCTGTACTCGTTGGCGAGGGAACCATCTTCGACTGTAATGACCTACAAAGGGTACGAGATAAATGGGAATACATTTTACACGATCGCCCAAGATGAAAAGAGCACCAACCAAAACAGTGGTGTCCTCTTTGATGCAGCAACCAAGAGGGGAAAGGACACATATTATGGTTACATGGTGGATATATGGGAACTTGACTATGGAAATGATATTAAGGTCCCTTTGTTTAAGTGCAAATGAGTCAATCTGTCAGGAGGCGGGATACAGGTAGACCCACAGTACGGAATGACATCAGTGGATCTAAACAATCTGGGGTACACAGACGAGCCATTCGTCCTAGCCAATGATGTGGCGCAGGTTTTCTATGTGAAGGACATGTCTACCAAACCGAGAAAAAGAAAAGATAAGGAAGTGGATACATCATACGATGAGCCAAAGCGCCACATAGTTCTTTCGGGAAAAAGAGACATCCTGGGATTGGAGGGCAAGACAGACGTGTCTGAAGATTATGAAAAGTTTCATGAAATTCCTCCCTTCAAAGTCAAGGCTGACCCAAGCATCCTGTTAAACGATGAAGATTATCCATGGTTACGGCGCAATAAGCAAAGAACACAAGCGAAGAAAAATTGAAGACTTTCTATCAACAACTATTATGATGATGCCTTTGATGTAGAATATCACTGCAGTTACATTTGAACAAATGATATCCCTTTGTAACAGATGAGTTTTCGTCCGAAACCCTGATACTTCCAAAGAGATTGTCTGTTTTGTACACGAAGTGCATCCAGTTTGTCGTAACCCTCTCAATTTTTTACCACATGCTATGTGGGTGAAATGATGATACCATGCCAACTTTCAACTTTTTCAGAGTTCATTTGAAATGCTTTTATAAACCTCTAGTATTATTGAAACTAAAATTATATAAAATTTATGCAACTAGAATTATCAAAGTATTATCTATTCAAAACATTAAAAGCAAAAAGAATTTTCATAAAATAAATAAAAAAGCAAAAAAGAAAAGAAAATAAATAAGTAGAAACAAAATAAAATAAATAAGTAGAAACAAAATAAAATAAATAAGTAGAAACAAAACAAACTTTAATAAATAAGTAGAAACAAAATAAACTTTAATAAACTAAAATAAATAAACTTTAATAAAATAAATAAATAAAAATAATTTTCATAAAAAAAAAAGAAAAAAAAAGTAGAAACAAAATAAAATAAATAAGTAGGAACAGAATAAACTTTAATAAATAAGTAGAAACAAAATAAACTTTAATAAAGTAAAACAAATAAACTTTAATAAAATAAATAAAAATAGCAACAATAAATAGAAACAAAATAAAATAAATAAAGCAAAAAAAGTGCCACCTACTGGGCCACCACGGCTTGAATACGACTAGAAACCCAATCATGGGCCAGGATTCAGGCGCGCAGAAGGCCGAGTAGGCCCACAAGCACATAGCGACAGGTTAGGCCTGAAAGCCTATAGTTGAGAGGAGCTCGAGAGGGTGGGCGCAGCAGCGCTTGTAAACCACTCTCGAGCTCTCTCAACTAGTGAGGTGGGACTAAACTTTTAACGCGGACAACACAAGGCCTTTTGTCCCGGTTGGTGGCACCAACCGGGACCAAATGATGGCATTGGTACCGGTTGGTTCCACCAGCCGAGACCAAAAGCCTCTCTTTCCCGCCCTTTAGGCTGCTGAAAAGACATCTTTGGTCCCGGTTGGTGGCACCAACCGGGACTAAAGGGTGGCATTAGTCCCGGCTAGTGCCACCAAACGGGACCAAAGCTCTGGCTATATATACAACACTCGTCAAAATTTTCATTCAGTTTCTCATTCTCCTTGCCGCCGACGCCGCCCTCTGCCCCGACGCCCTGCTCCTCATCGTTGTCGCCCGCGCCCATCATCGTCGTAGCCGTGGCTCGCGCCCGTCGTCGCCGACCCCGTCGTCGCGCGCCACCCCGCGCCATAGCTGTCACCTCCCCGCGCCGCCCGGAAGCCGTCGCCGCCCCGCGTTGCCCCGACGCCGTCGCTGCCCCGCGTCACCACTGATACGTCCATTTTGCATCATGCTTTGATATTGATATTTATTGCATTATGGGCTGTTATTACACATTATGTCACAATACTTATGCATTTTCTCTCTTTTTTACAAGGTTTACATCAAGAGGAAGAATGCCGTCAGCTGGAATTCTAGGCTGGAAAATGAGCAAATATTAGAGACCTATTCTGCACAACTCCAAAAGCCCTGAAACTCCACGAAAGTTATTTTTGGAATTAATAAAAATATTAAGTTAAGAAAATACCAGAGGGGGGTCACCACCATCCACGACGGTGGGGGGCGCGCGCCCTACCCCCCTGGGCGCGCCCCCTGCCTCGTGGGCCCCCTGGCAGGCCACCGGTGCCCATCTTCTGCTATATGAAGTCTTTTACCTTGGAAAAAAATCATAAGCAAGCTTTCGGGGCGAAACACCGCTGCCACAAGGCAGAACCTTGGCGGAACCAATCTAGGGCTTTGGCGGAGCTATTCTGCCGGGGAAACATCCCTCCAGGAGGGGGAAATCATCACCATCGTCATCACCATCGATCCTCTGATCGGGAGGGGGTCAATCTCCATCAACATCTTCACCAACACCATCTCCTCTCAAACCCTAGTTCATCTCTTGTATCCGATCTTTGTCTCAAAGCCTCATATTGGTACCTGTGCATTGCTAGTAGTGTTGATTACTCCTTGTAGTTGATGCTAGTTGGTTTATTCGATGGAAGATCATATGTTCAGATCCTATATGCATATTAATACCCCTCTGATTATGAACATGAATATGATTTGTGAGTAGTTACGTTTGTTCCTGAGGACATGCGACAAGTCTTGCTATAAGTAGTCATGTGAATTTGGTATTCGTTCGATATTTTGATGAGATGTATGGTGTCTTTCCTCTAGTGGTGTTATGTGAACGTCGACTAGATGACACTTCAACATTGTTTGGGCCTAGAGGAAGGCATTGGGAAGTAAAAAGTAGATGATGGGTTGCTAGAGTGACAGAAGCTTAAACCCTAGTTTATGCGTTGCTTCATAAGGGGTTGATTTGGATCCATATGTTTCATGCTATGGTTAGGTTTACCTTAATTCTTCTTTCATAGTTGTGGATGCTTGCGAGAGTAGTAAATGATAAGTGGGATGCTTGTCCAAGGAAGGGCAACACCCAAGCACTGTGCACCCACATATCAGATTACCAAAGTAACGAACGCGAATCATATGAGCGTGATGAAAACTAGCTTGACGATAATTCCCATGTGTCCTCGGGAGCGTTTTCCTTCATATAAGAATTTGTCCAGGATTGTCCTTTGCTAGAAAAAGGATTGGGCCACCTTGCTGCACCTTATTTACTTTTGTTACTTGTTACCCGTTACAAATTACTTTATCACAAAACTATCTGTTACCGATAATTTCAGTGCTTGCAGAGAATACCTTACTGAAAACTGCTTGTCATTTCCTTCTGCTCCTTGTTTTGTTTGACACTCTTACTTATCGAAAGGACTACGATAGATCCCCTACACTTGTGGGTCATCAAGACTCTTTTTTGGCGCCGTTGCCGGGGAGTGAAGCGCCTTTGGTAAGTGGAACTTGGTAAGGAAAAATTTATATAGTGTGCTGAAATTTACTGTCACTTGTTTCTATGGAAAGTAACCCTTTGAGGGGTTTGTTTGGGGTATCTTCACCCCGAAAAGTAGAGCAAAGAGTTTCTCCTCAACCTACTGAACCTACTGAAAATGTTTACTTTGAAATTCCTTCGGGTATGATAGAGAAACTGCTAGCTAATCCTTTTACAGGAGATGGAACATTGCATCCCGATTTGCATCCAATCTATATGGATGAAGTTTGTGGATTATTTAACCTTGCAGGTGGATGTTATCAAGAAGAAGGTTTTCCCTTTATCTTTGAAGTGAAAGGCATTGGGAGGGTTTAGGCTATGTGATGATATGGGATCATGGAACTACAACTGATTGAAATTGGAATTTCATCAGAAGTTTTATCCTATGCATCTTGTTCATCATGATCATAATTATATATATAATTTTTGGCCTCGCGAAGGATAAAGCATCACTCAAGCTTGGGGGAGGCTTAAGTCAATGTTATATTCATGCCCCAACCAAGATCTCTCAAGAGAAATTATTATTCAAAACTTTTATGCTCGGCTTTCTCTCAACAAATGCTCCATTCTCGATACTTCTTGTACTGGTTCTTTTATGATGAAGACTATTGAATTCAGATAGGATTTATTGGAAAGATTGGGATCTCGACGAAGGTAAGGAGTCAGGTAGAACACCTAAGTTTGATTGTGTTAAATCTTTTATGGATACCGATGTTTTTCGTCAATTTAGCACTAAATATGCACTTGACTCTGAGGTAGTAGCTTCTTTCTGTAAATGATTTGCTACTCATGTTGACCTCCCTAAGGAGAAGTGGTTTAAATAAAATCCTCCCATTGAAGTAAAAGTAGTTGAACCTATTAAAGTTGAAGAAAAGACTATCACTTATAATGATCCTATTGTTGCTACTACCTATATTGAGAAACCACCTTTCCCTATTAGGATAAAGGATCATGCTAAAGCTTCAACTGTGGTTCGTAAGAGTAATACTAGAACACCTACACCACCTGGGCAAATTAAAGTTGAACCTAGTATTGCTATGGTTAAAGATCTCTTGGCTGACAATATTGATGGGCATGTTATTTACTTCTGTGATGAAGCTGCTAGAATGGCTAGACCCGATACTAAAAATAAACATGGACCTGTTGTAGGTATGCCTGTTATTTCTGTTAAAATAGGAGATCATTGTTATCATGGCTTATGTGATATGGGTGCTAGTGCAAGTGCGATACCTCACTCCATATACAAACAAATTATGCATGATATTGCACCTGCTGAGAAAGAAGAAATTGATGTTACAATTAAGTTTGCCAATAGAGATACTATTTCACCAGTTGGGATTGTTAGAGATGTTGAAGTCTTGTGTGGGAAAGTTAAATATCCTGCTGATTTTCTTGTTCTTGGTTACCCACAAGATAGCTTTTGTCCCATCATATTTGGTAGACCGTTCCTAAATACTATTAATGCTAGGATAGACTGCAAAAAGGATGTTGTTACTATTAGTTTGGGGGATATGTCTCATGAGTTTAATTTTGCTAAATTTTATAGACAACCCCATGATAAAGAATTGCCTAGTAAAGATGAAATTATTGGTCTTGCTTCTATTGCCATGCCTCCTAATGATCCTTTAGAACAATATTTGCTCGACCATGAAAATGATATGTTTATGAATGAAAGAAGGGAAATAGATGAAGTATTCTTTAAACAGGGACCTATTTCGAAACACAACTTGCCTATTGAAATTCTAGGGGATCCTCCACCATCCAAGGGTGATCCCGTATTTGAGCTTAAACCACTACCTGATACTCTTAAATATGATTATCTTGACGAAAAGAAGATATATCCTGTTACTATTAGTGCTAACCGTTCAGAGCAGGAAGAGGAGAAATTGTTGAAAACTATGAAGAAGCACCGTGCTGCTATTGGGTATACTCTTGATGATCTTAAGGGCATTAGTCCTACTCTATGCCAACACAAAATAAAATTGGAGAAAGACGCCAAACCAGTTGTTGATCACCAACGACGGTTAAATCCTAGGATGAAAGAAGTGGTAAGAAAATAAATAGTAAAGCTCCTAGAGGAAGGTATAATTTATCCCGTTGTAGATAGTCAATGGGTAAGTCATCTCCATTGTGTCCCCAAGAAGGGAGGTATTACTGTCGTTCCTAATGATAAAGATGAATTGATCCCGCAAAGAATTGTTTCATGTTATAGGATGGTAATTGATTTCTGCAAATTAAATAAAGCTACTAAAAAGGATCATTACCCTTTGCCTTTTATTGATCAAATGCTTGAAAGATTATCCAAACATACACATTTTTTCTTTCTAGATGGTTACTCTGGTTTCTCTCAAATACCTGTGTCAAAAGAGGATCAAGAAAAGACCACTTTTACTTGCCCTTTCGGTACTTTTGCTTATAGACGTATGCCTTTTGGTTTATGTAATGCACGTGCTACCTTTCAAAGATGCATGATGGCTATATTCTCTGACTTTTGTGAAAAGATTGTTGAGGTTTTAATGGATGATTTCTCCGTTTATGGATCTTCTTTTGATGATTGCTTGAGCAACCTTGATCGAGTTTTGCAGAGATGCGAAGAAACTCGTCTTGTCTTGAATTGGGAGAAGTGCCACTATATGGTTAATGAAGGTATTGCATTGGGGCATAAAATTTCTGAAAGAGGTATTGAGGTTGATAAAGCTAAAGTTGATGCTATTGAAAAGAGGCCATGTCCCAAGGACATTAAAGGTATAAGAAGTTTCCTTGGTCATGCCGTTTTTTATAGAAAGTTTATTAAGGACTTCTCTAAAATTTCTAGGCCTCTGACTAATCTCTTACAAAAAGATATTCCTTTTGTCTTCTATGATGATTGTGTAGAAGCATTTGAAATACTTAAGAAAGCTTTGATTTCTGCACCTATTGTTCAGCCACCTGATTGGAATTTACCCGTTGAAATTATGTGCAATGCTAGTGATTATGCCGTAGGTGCTGTTCTAGGACAAAGAGTTGATAAGAAACTAAATGTTATTCAATATGCTAGTAAAACTATAGACAACGCCCCAAAAAATTATGCTACTACTGAAAAAGAATTTTTAGCAGTTGTATTTGCTTGTGATAAGTTTAGACCTTATATCGTTGACTCTAAAGTAACTGTTCACAAGGATCATGCTGCTATTAAATATCTTACAGAAAAGAAAGATGCTAAACCTAGACTTATTAGATGGGTTCTCCTACTACAAGAATTTGATTTGCATATTATTGATAGAAAGGGAGCTGAGAACCCCGGTACAGACATCTTGTCTAGGTTAGAGAATGTTCTTGATGGCCCACTACCTATTGATGATAGCTTCCCTGATGAACAATTAGCTGTGATAAATGCTTCTCGTACTGCTCCATGGTATGCTGATTATGCTAATTACATTGTTGCTAAATTTATACCACCTAGTTTAACATACCAGCAAAAGAAAAAGTTTTTCTATGATTTAAGACATTACTTCTGGGACGACCCACGCCTCTATAAAGGAGTAGATGGTGTTATTAGACGTTGTACCTGAGCATGAACAGGAATAGATCCTACGCAAGTGTCACTCCGAGGCTTATGGAGGACACCACGCTGGAGATAGAACTGCGCATAAGGTATTGCAATCTGGTTTTTATTGGCCTACTCTCTTCAAAGATGCCCATAAGTTTGTCTTGTCTTGCGATGAATGTCAAAGAATTGGTAATATTAGTAGACGTCAAGAAATGCATATGAATTATTTACTTGTTATTGAACCATTTGATGTTTGGGGCTTTGACTATATGGGACTGTTTCCTTCCTCTAACGGGTATACACATATTTTAGTTGCTGTTGATTACTTTACTAAGTGGGTAGAAGCTATTCCAACTAGTAGTGCTAATCATACCACCTCTATTAAGATGCTTAAAGAAGTTATTTTTCGGAGGTTTGGAGTCCCTAGATACCTAATGATTGATGGTGGTTCACATTTTATTCATGGTGCTTTTCGTAAAATGCTTGCTAAGTATGATGTTAATCAAAGAATTGCATCTCCATATCACCCACAGTATAGTGGCCAAGTAGAACTGAGTAATAGAGAGCTTAAATTGATTTTGCAAAAGACTGTTAATAGATCTAGAAAGAATTGGTCCAAGAAACTTGATGATGCATTATGGGCTTATAGAACTGCATATAAAAATCCTATGGGTATGTCTCCATATAAAATGGTTTATGGAAAAGCATGTCACTTACCTCTCGAAGTAGAACATAAGGCATATTAGGTCATTAAAGATCTCAATTATGATTTCAAACTTACCGGTGAGAAGAGGCTATTTGACATTAGCTCACTTGATGAGTGGAGAACCCAGCCCTATGAGAATGCCAAACTATTTAAAGAAAAAGTTAAAAGGTGGCATGACAAAAGGATACAAAAGCGTGAGTTTAATGTAGGTGACTATGTGTTGCTATTCAACTCTTTATTAAGATTTTTTGTAGGAAAACTTCTCTCTAAATGGGAAGGGCCTTACATTATCGAGGAGGTCTATCGTTCTGGTGCCATAAAAATCAACAACTTCAAAGGCACAAATCCAAAGGTGGTGAACGGCCAAAGAATCAAACATGATATCTCAGGTAATCCAATAAATATTGAAATTAATGTTATTGAAACCGTGACCCCGGAGGAATACATAAGGGACACTTTCTAGGACGTTCTGGACTCCGAAAAGGAATACGTATATGGTACGGTAAGTAAACCGACTCCAAAACAGTTCTAATGGCAATTTCTGTCCGTTTTGGAATATTTAAGAAAATAGGAAAATAAGAAGTAGTCCGGGAAGGACACGAGGCGTCCACGAGGGTGGAGTGCGCGCCCTACCCCCTAGGCACGCGCCCTGCCTCGTGGGCACCTAATGTGCTCTCCGGACTCTGTTTTCTTACACGATACTTCTTGTGGTCGGTAAAAATTCATTATATAATCTCCCGAAGGTTTTGAGCACCGTACCACGAAGAAATCCTCTGTTTTTGTTTTGAGCTATTTCTATCACAGATTAGAGCAAGATGTCTTCTCAAGAGTCAGTAGTGGAGAGTTGGGTGTCTCTGTTGGGGAACGTAGTAATTTCAAAAAAATCCTATGCACACGCAAGATCAAGGTGATGTATACCAACGAGAGGGGAGAGTGTTGTCCACGTACCCTCGTAGACCGAAAGCGGAAGTGTTAGAACAACGCGGTTGATGTAGTCGTACGTCTTCACGATCCGACCGATCCAAGTACCGAACGTACGGCACCTCCAAGTTCAGCACACGTTCATCTCGATGACGATCCCCGGACTCCGATCCAGCAGGGTGTTGGGGAAGAGTTCCGTCAGCACGACGGCGTGGTGACGGTGATGATGTTCTATCGACGTAGGGCTTCGCCTAAGCACCGCTACGATATGACCGAGGTGGAATATGGTGGAGGGGGGCACCGCACACGGCTATGGAACAATCACGAAGATCAACTTGTGTGTTATGGGGTGCCCCCTGCCCCTGTATATAAAGGAGGGAGGGGGATGTGCGGCCGGCCCCTAGGGGTGCGCCTGGAGGAGTCCTACTCCCACCGGGAGTAGGACTCTCCCCTCTTGCCTTGTTGGAGAAGGAAGGGGAAGGGGGAAAGAGGAAAGGCCCCCCCCCCTTCCTTGTCCTATTCGGACTAGGGGGGACGGGGCGCGTGGCCTGCCCTGGCCGGCCCTGCTCTTCTCCCTTAGGGCCCATGTAGGCCTGTTAACCCCCCCACCGGGGGGGGGGGGGGGTTCCGGTAACCCCCCCGGTACTCCGGTAAAATCCCGATTTCACCCGGAACGATTCCGATATCCAAATATAGGCTTCAAATATATCAATCTTTATGTCTCGACCATTTCGAGACTCCTCGTCATGTCCGTGATCACATCTGGGACTCCGAACAACGTTCGGTACATCAAAAACTATAAACTCATAATATAACTGTCATCGTAACATTAAGCGTGCGGACCCTACGGGTTCGAGAACTATGTAAACATGACCTAGAACAGTTTCCGGTCAATAACCAATAGCGGAACCTGGATGCTCATATTGGCTCCTACATATTCTACGAAGATCTTTATCGGTCAAACCGCATAACAACATACGTTGTTCCCTTTGTCATCGGTATGTTACTTGCCCGAGATTCGATCGTCGGTATACAATACCTATGTCAATCTCGTTACTGGCAAGTCTCTTTACTCGTTACGTAATGCATCATTCCGTAACTAACTCATTAGCTACATTCCTTGCAAGGCTTATAGTGATGTGCATTACCGAGAGGGCCCAGAGATACCACTCCGACAATCGGAGTGACAAAACCTAATCTCGAAATACGCCAACTCAACATGAACCTTTGGAGACACCTGTAGAGCTCCTTTATAATCACCCAGTTACGTTGTGATGTTTGGTAGCACACAAAGTGTTCCTCTGGTAAAAGGGAGTTACATAATCTCATAGTTATAGGAACTTTGTATAAGTCATGAATAAAGCAATAACAACATACTAAACGATCAAGTGCTAAGCTAACGGAATTGGTCAAGTCAATCACATCATTCTCCTAATGATGTGATCCCATTTAATCAAATGACAACACATGTCTATGGTTAGGAAACATAACCATCTTTGATTAATGAGCTAGTCAAGTAGAGGCATACTAGTGACATTAAGTTTGTCTATGTATTCACACATGTATCATGTTTTCGGTTAATACAATTATAGCATGAATAACAAACATTTATCATGATATGAGGAAATAAATAATAACTTTATTATTGCCTCTAGGGCATATTTCCTTCAGTCTCCCACTTGCACTAGAGTCAATAATCTAGATTACATAGTAATGATTCTAACACCCATAGAGTCTTGGTGCTGATCATGTTTTGCTCGTGGATGAGGCTTAGTCAACGGGTCTGCAACATTCTGATCCGTATGTATCTTGCAAATCTCTATGTCTCCCACCTGGACTTGTCCCGGATGGAATTGAAGCGTCTTTTGATATGCTTGGTCCTCTTGTGAAATCTGGATTCCTTTGCCAAGGCAATTGCACCAGTATTGTTACAGAAGATCTTCATTGGTCCCGATGCACTAGGTATGACACCTAGATCGGAAATGAACTCCTTCATCCAGACTCCTTCGTTCACTGCTTCTGAAGCATCTATGTACTCCGCTTCGCATGTAGATCCCGCCACGACGCTTTGTTTAGAACTGCACCAACTGACAGATCCACCGTTCAATATAAACACGTATCCGGTTTGCGATTTAGAATCGTCCGGATCAGTGTCAAAGCTTGCATCGACGTAACCATTTACGACTAGCTCTTTGTCACCTCCATAAACGAGAAACATATCCTTAGTCCTTTTCAGGTATTTCAGGATATTCTTGACCGCTGTCCAGTGATCCACTCCTGGATTACTTTGGTACCTCCCTGCTAAACTTATTACTAAGCATACATTAGGTCTGGTACACAACATTGCATACATGATAGAGCCTATGGCTGAAGCATAGGGAACATCTTTCATTTTCTCTCTATCTTCTGCTGTGGTCGGGCATTGAGTCTGACTCAACTTCACACCTTGTAATACAGGCAAGAACCCTTTATTTGCTTGATCCATTTTGAAGTTTTTCAAAACTTTATCAAGGTATGTGCTTTGTGAAAGTCCAATTAAGCGTCTTGATCTATCTCTATAGATCTTGATGCCCAATATGTAAGCAGCTTCACCGAGGTCTTTCATTGAAAAACTTTTATTCAAGTATCCCTTTATGCTATCAAGAAATTATATATCATTTCCAATTAACAATATGTCATCTACATATAATATTAGAAATGCTACAGAGCTCCCACTCACTTTCTTGTAAATACAGGCTTCTCCAAAAGTCTGTATAAAACCATATGCTTTGATCACCCTATCAAAGCATTTATTCCAACTCCGAGATGCCTGCACCAGTCCATAGATGGATCGCTGGAGCTTGCACACTTTGTTAGCTCCTTTTGGATCGACAAAACCTTCTGGTTGCATCATATACAACTCTTCTTCAAGAAATCCATTCAGGAATGCAGTTTTTACATCCGTTTGCCAAATTTCATAATCATAAAATGCAGCAATTGCTAACATGATTTGGACAGACTTAAGCATCGCTGCGGGTGAGAAAGTCTCATCGTAGTCAACTCCTTGAACTTGTCGAAAACCTTTCGCAACAAGTCGAGCTTTGTAGACAGTTACATTACCATCAGCGTCAGTCTTTTTCTTGAAGATCCATTTATTTTTGATGGCTTGCCTATCTACGGGCAAGTCAACCAAAGTCCATACTTTGTTCTCATACATGGATCCCATCTCAGATTTCATGGCCTCAAGCCATTTTGCGGAATCTAGGCTCATCACTGCTTCCTCATAGTTCGTAGGTTCGTCATGGTCAAGTAACATGACTTTCAGAATAGGATTACCGTACCACTCTGGTGTGGATTTTATTCTGGTAGACCTACGAGGTTCAATAGTAACTTGATCTGAAGTTTCATGATCTATATCATTAGCTTCCTCACTTATTGGTGTAGTTGTCACAGGAACTGGTTCTTGTGATGAACTACTTTCCAACAAGGGAGTAGGTACAATTACCTCATCAAGTTCTACTTTCCTCCCACTCACTTCTTTCGAGAGAAACTCCTTCTCTAGAAAGGATCCAAATTTAGCAACAAAAATCTTGCCCTCAGATCTGTGATAGAAGGTGTACCCAATAGTCTCTTTTGGGTATCCTATGAAGACACATTTCTCCGATTTGGGTTCGATCTTATCTGGTTGAAGTTTCTTCACATAAGCATCACAGCCCCAAACTTTAAGAAACTACAACTTTGGTTTCTTGCCAAACCATAGTTCATAAGGCGTCATTTCAACGGATTTTGATGGTGCCCTATTTAACGTGAATGCAGCCGTCTCTAAAGCGCAACCCCAAAACGATAGCGGTAAATCAGTAAGAGACATCATAGATCGCACCATGTCGAGTAAAGTACGGTTACGGCGTTCGGACACACCATTTCGTTGTGGTGTTCCGGGTGGCGTGAGTTGCGAAACTATTCCACATTGTTTCAAATGTAAACCAAACTCGTAACTCAAATATTCTCCTCCACGATCAGATCGTAGAAATTTTATTTTCTTGTTATGATGATTTTCCACTTCACTCTGAAATTCTTTGAACTTTTCAAATGTTTCAGACTTGTGTTTCATCAAGTAGATATACCCATATCTGCTCAAATCATCTGTGAAGGTGAGAAAATAACGATACCCGCCGCGAGCTTCAATATTCATTGGACCACATACATCAGTATGTATGATTTCCAATAGATCAGTTGCTCGCTCCATAGTTCTGGAGAACGGCGTTTTAGTCATCTTGCCCATGAGGCACGGTTCGCAAGTACCAAGTGATTCATAATCAAGTGATTCCAGAAGTCCATCATTATGAAGTTTCTTCATGCGCTTTACACCGATATGACCTAAACGGCAGTGCCACAAATAAGTTGCACTATCATTATCAGCTCTGCATCTTTTGGTTTCAACATTATGAATATGTGTATCACTACTATCGAGATTCAATAAAAATAGACCACTCTTCAAGGGTGCATGACCATAAAAGATATTACTCATATAAATAGAACAACCATTATTCTCTGATTTAAATGAATAACCGTTTCGCATCAAACAAGATCCAGATATAATGTTCATGCTTAAAGCTGGCACCAAATAACAATTAGGTCTAAAACTAATCCCGATGGTAGATGTAGAGGTAGCCGCGATCACATCGACTTTGGAACCATTTCCCACGCGCATCGTCACCTCGTCCTTAGCCAATCTTCACTTAATCCGTAGTCCCTGTTTCGAGCTGCAAATATTAGCAATAGAACCAGTATCAAATACCCAGGTGCTACTACGAGCATTAGTAAGGTACACATCAATAACATGTATATCACATATACCTTTGTTCACTTTGCCATCCTTCTTATCTGCCAAATACTTGGGGCAGTTCCGCTTCCAGTGTCCAGTTTGCTTGCAGTAGAAGCACTCAGTCTCAGGCTTAGGTCCAGACTTGGGTTTCTTCTCTTGAGCAACAACTTGTTTACTGTTCTTCTTGAAGTTCCCCTTCTTCTTCCCTTTGCCTTTTTTCTTGACACTGGTGGTCTTATTGACCATCAACACTTGATGCTCCTTCTTGATTTCTACCTCCGCAGCTTTCAGCATTGCGAAGAGCTCGGGAAGAGTCTTGTCCATCCCTTGCATATTATAGTTCATCATAAAGCTCTTGTAGCTTGGTGGCAGTGATTGAAGAATTCTGTCAATGACACTATCATCAGGAAGATTAACTCCCAGTTGAATCAAGTGATTATTATACCCAGACATTTTGAGTATATGTTCACTGACAGAACTATTCTCCTCCATCTTACAGCTATAGAACTTATTGGAGACTTCATGTCTCTCAATCCGGGCATTTGCTTGAAATATTAACTTCAACTCCTGGAACATCTCATATGCTCCATGACATTTAAAATGTCGCTGAAGATCCGGTTCCAAGCCGTAAAGCATGGCACACTGAACTATCGAGTACTCATCAACTTTGCTCTGCCAGATATTCTTAACATCATCAATTGCATCTGCAGCATGATTGGCACCAAGTGGTGCTTCCAGGACGTAATTCTTCTGTGCAACAATGAGGATAATCCTCAGGTTACGAACCCAGTCCGTGTAATTGCTACCATCATCTTTCAACTTAGCTTTCTCAAGGAACGCATTAAATTTCAACGGAACAACAATACGAGCCATCTATCTACAACAATCATAGACAAGCAAAATACTATCAGGTACTAAGTTCATGATAAATTTAAGTTCAATTAATCATATTACTTAAGAACTCCCACTTAGAAAGACATCTCTTTAGTCATCTAAGTGATCACGTGATCCAAATCAACTAAACCATGTCCGATCATCACGTGAGATGGAGTAGTTTCAATGGTGAACATCACTATGTTGATCATATCTACTATATGATTCACGTTCGACCTTTCGGTCCCCGTGTTCCGAGGCCATATATGTATATGCTAGGCTCGTCAAGTATTAACCTGAGTATTCTGCGTGTGCAACTGTTTTGCACCCGTTGTATTTGAACGTAGAGCCTATCACACCCGATCATCACATGGTGTCTCAGCACGAAGAACTTTCGCAACGGTGCATACTCAGGGAGAACACTTCTTGATAATTTAGTGAGAGATCATCTTAAAACGCTACCGTCAATCAAAGCAAGATAAGATGCATAAAGGATAAACATCACATGCAATCAATATAAGTGATATGACATGGCCATCATCATCTTGTGCTTGGGATCTCCATTTCCGAGGCACCGTCGTGATCACCATCGTCACCGGCGCGACACCTTGATCTCCATTGTAGCATCGTTGTTGTTACGCCATCTATTGCTTCTACGACTATCGCTACCGCTTAGTGATAAAGTAAAGCAATTACAGGGCGTTTGCATTTCATACAATAAAGCGACAACCATATGGCTCCTGCCAGTTGCCAATAACTTCGGTTACAAAACATGATCATCGCATACAATATAGCATCACGTCTTGACCATATCACATCACAACATGCCCTGCAAAAACAAGTTAGACGTCCTCTACTTTGTTGTTGCAAATTTTACGTGGCTGCTACGGGCTGAGCAAGAACCGTTCTTACCTACGCATCAAAACCACAACGATAGTTCGTCAAGTTAGTGATGTTTTAACCTTCGCAATAACCGGGCGTAGCCACACTCGGTTCAACTAAAGTTGGAGAAACAGACACCCGCTAGCCACCTGTGTGCAAAGCATGTCGGTAGAACCAGTCTCGCGTAAGCGTACACATAATGTCGGTCTGGGCCGCTTCATCCATCAATACCGCCGAACCAAAGTATGACATGCTGGTAAGCAGTATGACTTGTATCGCCCACAACTCACTTGTGTTCTACTCGTGCATATAACATCAACGCATATAACCTGGCTCTGATACCACTGTTGGGGAATGTAGTAATTTCAAAAAAATTCCTACGCACACGCAAGATCAAGGTGATGTATAGCAACAAGAGGGGAGAGTGTTGTCCACGTACCCTCGTAGACCGAAAGCGGAAGCATTAGAACAACGCGGTTGATGTAGTCGTACATCTTCATTATCCGACCGATCCAAGTACCGAACGTACGGCACCTCCGAGTTCAGCACACGTTTAGCTCGATAACGATCCTCGGATTCCGATCCAGCAGGGTGTTGAGGAAGAGTTCCGTCAGCACGACGGCGTGGTGACGGTGATGATGTTCTACCGACGCAGGGCTTCGCCTAAGCACCGCTACGATATGACCGAGGTGGAATATGGTGGAGGGGAGCACCGCACACGGCTAAGGAACGATCACGAAGATCAACTTGTGTGTTATGGGGTGTCCCCCTACCCCCGTATATAAAGGAAGGAGGGGGAGGTGCGGCCGGCCCATAGGGGTGCGCCTGGAGGAGTCCTACTCCCACCGGGAGTAGGACTCCCCCCTCTTGCCTTGTTGGAGAAGGAAGGGGGAAGGGGGAAGAGGAAAGGGCGGCGCCCCCCCCCTTCCTTGTCCTATTCGGACTAGGGGGAGGGGGAGCGCGGCCTGCCCTGGCCGGCCCTCCTCTTCTCCCTTAGGGCCCATGTAGGCCCATTAAACCCCGGGGGGGGGGGGGGGGGTTCCGGTAACCCCCCGGTACTCCGGTAAAATCCCGATTTCACCTGGAATGATTCCGATATCCAAATATAGGCTTCCAATATATCAATCTTTATGTCTCGACCATTTCGAGAGTCCTCGTCATGTTCGTGATCACATCCGGGACTCCGAACAACCTTCGGTACATCAAAAACTATAAACTCATAATACAACTGCCATCGTGACGTTAAGCGTGCGGACCCTATGGGTTCGAGAACTATGTAGACATGACCTAGAATAGTTTCCGGTCAATAACCAATAGCGGAACCTGGATGCTCATATTGGCTCCTACATATTCTACAAAGATCTTTATCGGTGAAACCGCATAACAACATACGTTGTTCCCTTTGTCATCGGTATGTTACTTGCCCGAGATTCGATCGTCGGTATCCAATACCTAGTTCAATCTCGTTACCGGCAAGTCTATTTACTCATTACGTAATGCATCTTTCTATAACTAACTCATTAGCTACATTGCTTGCAAGGCTTATAGTGATGTGCATTGCCGAGAGGGCCAAGAGATATCTCTCCGACAATCGGAGTGACAAAACCTAATCTCGAAATACGCCAACTCAACATGAACCTTTGGAGACACCTGTAGAGCTCCTTTATAATCACCCAGTTACGTTGTGACGTTTGGTAGCACACAAAGTGTTCCTCTGGTAAACGGGAGTTACATAATCTCAGAGTTATAGGAACTTTGTATAAGTCATGAATAAAGCAATAGCAACATACTAAACGATCAAGTGCTAAGTTAACGGAATGGGTCAAGTCAATCACATCATTCTCCTAATGATGTGCTCCCATTTAATCAAATGACAACACATGTCTATGGTTAGGAAACATAACCATCTTTGATTAATGAGCTAGTGAAGTAGAGGCATACTAGTGACATTAAGTTTGTCTATGTATTGAGACATGTATCATGTTTCCGGTTAATACAATTATAGCATGAATAATAAACATTTATCATGATATGAGGAAATAAATAATAACTTTATTATTGCCTGTAGGGCATATTTCCTTCAGTCTCATCCGACACCGGGACCAGGAGCAAACAGCGATGCTGACAACTTTGGGCCATCAACGGAGGAAGAGATGGAGGCCGATTTGAAAAGGATAGATGCCATGGAGGAGGATCAAGAAGTTACTTCTCGCTTCTAATCCGGATTCACGATGGGGGGACTATAGAGCTCAGCTATTCCAAACTCGGTCATCCCTTCCAATGTTAGATTTCTTTCTTATGAAAATATGAAAAAGAGTGTCACTTGTTCTCCAGCAGCTATGCAACATCCATGGGTGAAAGGAGCTTTAGCTGTCACGGGTAAGCTCCGTAAGGAAATAATGGAACTCAAGCAGCAAGTCATTAAGCTCGAGGAGGAGAATCGTATCCTGAGGGGCATCATCGCCAAGAATATCACATCACCACCTTCGAAGAAGGAGACATAATCACATGGGTATGGGTGTGAGAAATTATAGGATGGATAGAATATTGTGTTGTTCTATGTTGTATTAATCTGACCCTCGTAGGGGTATATATAGAGTATAATATGAGGGAGAGAGACTTGGAGTAGAAGGCAAGTCGTACAGGTTTAAACCTATCCTATCTCTAACTCCTAATCTATAATTAAACATAATTATACTTCTAACTTTCCCCCTCAGTCGTATCGGGAGTAAAGTGGACAATTACGACTGAATTTGAAGTCTTGCGCTTCCGTCGTCTTCTTTGTTGCGCCATCACCAACTAGGTCTATGATGGGTTGGCACCTAGGGCGGTGACTGTGTCCCCTTCTGGTGCCTCCCTTGACTCTCCTCTATTCCCTCTCGCAGTCACAGCGGGAGTGGCATGGACGCTGGTGACGATGCAGACTGGATTTGTTGCCGATGTGTTGCTGTAGACCAAGCCATTAATGTCGATGTTGAGGTACCCGATCATGGTGATGTAGTCGTGGTCGGTCGTGTAGTTGTCATGGATGATGAAGCCGCATAAAGCCGGAGGCGCAAAAAAATGCGCTATGTTGCAGATGACAGAGCTGCAGTCGTGCAAAATGCACCTTGCGGATGTTAGAGGGTGTCATCGGCGATGAGTCCACCGGTTTTGCCAAGACCGAAGGAAGGCCATAAAGCACACATCGGTTTTGCCACAACCATGTGGACATGTAGGGTCCTCACTGTAGTGACGCCATGTCGATGCAGTCGTGGATGACGAGGTCGATGTTGTCGTCGTGACGTGGTTATTGCCATCATCGTGGTCGCGTCTTGTAGAAAATTCTATCAGAGGACGCTATGTGTCCATCTTGTGGACAAGGCAGCGGCGGTGTGTTGACGAAGATGTTGGTGAAGACCACGTTGATGAAGACCTTGACGATGAAGTGTCGGCGATGGCGTCGTAGCGGCGTGTCGACAATAATGTGTCGCTTCAAGGTGTCCCTTACGGCGACCAAGTGTCGATGCCGTGTCGTGAAGGAGAAGGCGATGAAAATTGCATCTTACTCCACACCAGCCTAGCGTGTGTGGATGGTGCATGTCATGGTCGCTTCTTCTAGATGTGCTCGACAAAGTATGTTGGCTTGTAACCTGACGTAGTCTTACAGCATGATGATGCAGCTCGGGTAGATGGAGGAGTCGATCATTCGGTGTAGTGCGTCGGTGCAGAAGGCTGAATTGATGTAGATGTCGTTGCAGTTCCAGTTGCAACAGGCTGGCTTGATGTAGACTGCTGCTTGACAGCGCGTCCGTGAGATGCTGGAGATCGCGCTAGTCGACGAAGCTGGAGACGCGTGGTAGGCAAGTGCAGACCGGCTTGGTGTACATCTTGGTGTCTTGGGTCGTGGTCGTAGGGGGCGTGCTGGAGTCGTTGGAGTTGGGGAAACAACCCTTCCGTGATCCAAGTCGGGCACCTAGTCAGACCTGTCACTGGCTTGGCTTAGATGTGCGAGCCGGAGCAGATGATGTGCATGGGTCGCCAACATGTTGTAGCCCTGCCTAGATGGAGCCCCATATCCATGTGTTGACATGTCCGGGCTTGCTGTTATCACGCCTCCGTGATGGTCATGCACGCACCTGATGGAAGGACATCTCGGCTGGACATTGACTCGCATCAGATCTGCATGGATCCATGCGGAAAATTTGGATTCCTCCCGCAATCACGGCGCGTCGTTATGTTTGAGGTGATCGATCGGAGTTGGAGACGCGATTGGTGTCGAGGGCTTGGCCGAATGAGCATGTGGCGCCGCTCCACCGGATTGCCTAGGCCGCGCCTGCCGAGCGGTTGCATCGGTCGGCTGCTCTAGCGCTTGGCCATACCTGCGCCTTTGGAACGCCAGCGCCCGGGCTTGCTCCAGCTGTGTCCGCCGCGTGCCCACCGTTTGCGGTTGCTCTCTTTTACTGTCGATGGAGTTCTTGATGGTGCTCGCTGTTGGAGTTCCGAGCTTGAAGCCGGCCGCATGCAGCGGGCACGTGGTCGAGCCGACCGTGGCATCATGATTGTAACTGAATCTTGCAGCATGTTCCCTGCGATCGCGCTCAAGTCGCCGTAGTTCCCGCACGCCAGCAGTGCACTTGTGGGTACCTGGCCGAAGTGTGGTGCCAGACTGCTGAAGGACGGTGTCGAGAGGATTTGATCTACCCATGGTGAGGACCTCCAGTCAATGCACGTCGCGCCGACAGGACGATGACCGTAAAGATTTTGTTCAACGGAGTAGATCCGATCATAGAGTTTTGGTGGCTAATGGAAAAACTAATCTATGAGAATTTCAGAAATTTGTAGCTAAAGGAACCAATCTAATCTTTGATTGATCAGGTGTTGCGCCCCGAGCGAGAGGAGATTAATCTCCCCAGGGGCGACGCACTGCGGAAGCTATGGAAGGTTCTAGGATCGGCTTCGTGGGACAAACCGCTCTAATACCATGTGAGAAATTATAGGATGGATAGAATATTGTGTAGTTCTATGTTATATTAATCCGACCCTCGTAGTGGTATATATAGAGAATAATATGAGGGAGAGAGACTTGGAGTAGAAGGCAAGTCGTACAGGTTTAAACCTACCATATCTCTAACTCATAATCTCTAACTAAACATAATTATACTTCTAACAATGGACACTCCCCTTGGAAACTGCCAAGCTTGGGGGAGGTGCCCCGGTATCGTATCATCATCACACTCCTATCTTTACCGTTTTTCTTAGTTTGATCCTTTTGGTAATATCTTGATCTAGTAGAATAAAGTTTTAGAATGATCTAGTTTTGAGTTTTGTTTTATGATCCCTCTATGTAATTGAGTCCGTGAGCTATATATAATAAAGATCAGTCTTGAGTCAAGGGCTTTGCTATCTTGCTATGATCTTGAGGGAATAAAAGAAAAAGAAAGAATAAAAAGAAATAAAGAGATCATATGGATCTTATGGAGAGTAATGACTTCACATATTAAGAGTATGATGAATAAAAGTTGTTGAGAGTTGGCAAACATAGTTTTGGTCGTCGTTGCAATTAATAGGAAGCAATAAAGAAAGAGAGGTTCTCACATATAAATATAATATCTTGGACATCTTTTATGATTGTGAGCACTCATTAAAATATGACATGCTAAAGAATTGATGTTGGACAAGGAAGACAACGTAATGGGTTATGTTTTCTTACATCTGAAATAAAGTATATTGTCATGGATCATCCAACATGTTGAGCTTGCCTTTCCCTCTCATGCTAGACAAATTCTTTGCACCAATTAGAAATACTACTTGTGCTTCCATATATCCTTAAACCCAGTTTTGCCATGAGAGTCCACCATATCTACCCATGGATTGAGTAAGATCCTTCAAGTAAGTTGTCATTGTTGCAAGCAATAAAAAATGCTCTTTAAATATGTATGATTTATTAGCGTGGGAGAAAATAAGCTTTATACGATCTTGTGATGTGGAAGAAATAAAAGTGACGGACTGCATAATAAAGGTCCATATCACAACTGGCAATATAAAGTGACGTTCTTTTGCATTAAGATTTTGTGCATCCAACCCTAAAAGCACATGACAACCTCTGCTTCCCTTTGCTAAGGGCCTATCTTTTATTTTTTGTCTTATACCTTCATACAAGGGTCATGGTGATCTTCACCTTTCTTTTTTACATTTTATCTTTTGGCAAGCACATTATGTTGGAAAGATTCTGATATATATATCCAATTGTATGCAAGTTAGCATGAACTATTATTATTGACATTACCCTTGAGGTAAAAGGTTGGGAGGCAACACTATAAGCCCCTATCTTTCTCTGTGTCCGATTAAAACTTCATACCCATAAGTATCGCATGAGTGTTGGCAATTGTGAAAGACTAAATGATAGTTGAGTATGTGAACTTACTGAAAAGCTCTTATATTGGCTCTTTCCAATGTTACGATAAATTGCAATTGCTTCAATGACCGAGAGCATAGTTTGTTAGTCCTCAGTGAAGTTTCTGATTCATACTCGACATTGTCGATAGATTATTACTTGAGCATAAGAAATCATATGACAATATATATAGGGAAAATGCATCCTACTACCGGGTGTAGTTACACCCATTTCTCATATACTACGATGTGGTAGTATATACTCTACTTTATTACTTTTAGTATGCTCATATACTATATCTAAGATACTCCAAAGCGAATTATGTGAAAAAATTGCATGTGAGCCCATGTTTTTATAATATTTGTGAAATACGTACATATTTGTACGTAAAAAGTTGTATGCTCAAAATATACTACATACTACATAAAAAATAGTATATATACTACCTAAACATTCTTACATACTACATACTACGCGTACATACTCTCCGATATGATAGATACTACCTAGAATGTATGAAACAAAAATGGGAGTAACTACATCCGGTAGTAGGAAAAATTTGTCATATATATATATATATATATATATATATATATATATATATGTATATATATATATATGTTGTTGTTGTTGTTATAAGAATGATCATCATGCCCTCATGTTCGTATTTCGTTTTATCGACACCTCTATCTTTAAACATGTGGACATATTTTTCGTTATCGGCATCCGCTTCAGGACAAGCAAGGTCTAAGCTTGGGGGAGTTGATACGTCCATTTTGCATCATGCTTTGATATTGATATTTATTGCATTATGGGATGTTATTACACACTATGTCTCAATACTTATGCCTTTTCTCTCTTATTTTACAAGGTTTACATCAAGAGGGAGAATGCCGGCAGCTGGAATTCTAGGCTGGAAAATGAGCAAATATAATAGACCTATTTTGCATAACTCCAAAAGACCTGAAACTCCATAGAAATTATTTTTTGAATTAATAAAAATACTGAGCGAAAAAAATACCAGCGGGGGGCCACCCACCATCCACGACGGTGGAGGGCGCGCCCTACCCCCCTAGGCGTGCCCCCCTGCCTCGTGGGCCCCTGGTAGGCCTCCGTTGCCCATCTTCTGCTATATGAAGTCTTTTACCCTGGAAAAAATCATAAGCAAGCTTTCGGGATGAAACACCACTGCCACGAGGCGAAACCTTGGCAGAACCAATCTAGGGCTTTGGTGGAGCAGTTCTGCCGGGGAAACATCACTCCGGGAGGGGGAAATCGTCACCATCGTCATCACCATCGATCCTCTCATCCGGAGGGGGTCAATCTCCATCAACATCTTCACCAGCACAATCTCCTCTCAAGCCCTAGTTCATCTCTTGTATCCGATCTTTATCTTAAAGCCTCAGATTGGTACTTGTGGGTTGCTAGTAGTGTTGATTACTCCTTGTAGTTGAAGCTAGTCAGTTTATCCGGTGGAAGATCATATGTTCAGATCCTATATGCATATTAATACCCCTCTGATTATGAACATGAATAAGATTTGTGAGTAGTTAAGTTTGTTCCTGAGGATATGGGAGAAGTTTTGCTATAAGTAGTCATGTGAATTTGGTATTCGTTCGAAATTTTGATGAGATGTATGTTGTCTTTCCTCTAGTGGTGTTATGTGAACGTCGACTACATGACACTTCACCATTGTTGGGCCTAGAGGAAGGCATTGGGAAGTAATAAGTAGATGATGGGTTGTTAGAGTGACAGAAGTTTAAACCCTAGTTTATGTGTTGCTTCGTAAGGGGTTGATTTGGATCCATATGTTTCATGCTATGGTTAGGTTTACCTTAATTATTCTTTCGTAGTTGCGGATGCTTGCGAGAGTAGTTAATCATAAGTGGGATGCTTGTTTAAGGAAGGGCAGCACCCAAGCACCGGTCCACCCCCATATCAGATTATCAAAATAACGAACGCGAATCATATGAGCATGATGAAAACTAGTTTGACAATAATTCCCATGTGTCCTCGGGAGCATTTTCCTTCATATAAGAATTTGTCCAGGCTTGTCCTTTGCTACAAAAAGGATTGAGCCACCTTTCTGCACCTTATTTACTTTTGTTACTTGTTACCCATTACGAATTACTTTATCACAAAACTATCTGTTACCGATAATTCCAGAGCTTGCAGAGAATACCTTACCGAAAACCGCTTGTCACTTCCTTCTACTCCTTGTTGGGTTCGACACTCTTACTTATCGAAAGGACTACGATAGATCCCCTACACTTGTGGGTCATCAACCGCTGCCCCGACCTCACCGCCCCAATGCCAACGCTGCCCCGCGTCGCCCCGACGCCGTCGCCGCCCCGACGCTGTCCCCTGCACAAAACGCGCCGCCTCTGCCTTAGGCCAGCCCCGACCTCACCGTCGCCGACGCCGCCCACAGTGAGCCCTGCGCCCCTGCCCTGCCCCCTGCCGCCATCGCCGCCGTATGATGATTTTTTGTTCATAGATGTGATGCTTGTTTTTCATATATGTTCATGTATATATGTTGATGTATGGATATATGTATGATGTTTTTTGCATATATGTTGATGTAATGTTTTTTTCTGCATATATATATATATATATATATATATATATATATATATATATGATGTTTCTTCATAGATGATCATATGAATTTTTTTTGTTCATAGATGATCATATATATGATGTATGCATGGATGTGGATGGAATATAATGTTTTTTTGTTCATAGAATATGATGTTTTTTTATTCATAGGTTTTTTTTGTTCATGAGAGAGGCGGGGACGTCGAGGAAGTTGTACTATTTACGGTTAGGGTCGTCGAGTAAGAAGGAAAATAAGGAAAAAGAATAAAAGAGGTAGAAGGAAGAAGGAGAAGAAGAAGGAGAAGAAGAGGAGAAAAAAAATAAGAAGAGGAAGTAGAAGAAAAAAAGTGGCGAAGTAGAAGGAATAGAGGAGAAGAAGAAAAAATAGAAATTTTTTCTTCTTCTCCTCTTTTCCTTCTTCTTCTCCTCTTTTTTTTCTTCTATTTTTCCTTCTTCTTCTTCTTCTCTTTTTTTCTTCTTCTCCTCTTTTCTTCTTCTTCTTCTTCTTCTTCTTCTTCTTCTTCTTCTTCTTCTTCTTCTTCTTTTTATCGGGAACGAGGGTGTCGAGGATCACCGATGGGTCGAGGGTCGGGAACTAGGTTAGAGGGTCGCGAGGGTCACAGAGGGGTCGAGGGTTGTCGAGGCCGGTCGAGGGTCAAGGGTTTGAGGGTCGAGGGTTCGAGGGTTATAGGGTTCGAGGGTTCTAGGTTTCAAGGGTCGATGGTACGAGGGTCGTCGAGGGGCTGAGGGTTCGAGGGTCGAGGGTCGTCGAGGGGTCGAGGGTTCGAGGGTCGAGGGATTGAGGGTCATCGAGGGTTTGAGGGTCACCGAGGGTTCGAGGGTTAAGGGTCGAGGGTCGTCGAGGGGTCGAGGATCACCGAGGGGTCGAGAGGTTTCCTATTGTCAAAGTATTGAAGAAATCCATGGCTTCATCATTGGCGGGAAGTAATCGGGACAAGTGTTGGAAATATGCCCTAGAGGCAATAATAAAAGTATTATTATATTTCCTTGTTCATGATAATTGTCTTTTATTCATGCTATAACTGTATTATCCGGAAATCGTAATACACGTGTGAATACATAGACCACAATATGTCCCTAGTGAGCCTCTAGTTGACTAGCTCGTTGTGATCAACAAATAGTCATGGTTTCCTGGCTATGGACATTGGATGTCGTTGATAACGGGATCACATCATTAGGAGAATGATGTGATGGACAAGACCCAATCCTAAGCCTAGCACTAAGATCGTGTAGTTCGTTTGCTAGAGATTTTCCAATGTCAAGTATCTCTTCCTTAGACCATGAGATCGTGTAACTCCTGGATACCGTAGGAGTGCTTTGGGTGTATCAAACGTCACAACATAACTGGGTGACTATAAAGGTGCACTACAGGTATCTCCGAAAGTGTCTGTTGGGTTGACACAGATCGAGACTGGGATTTGTCACTCCGTGTAAGCGGAGAGGTATCTCTGGGCCCACTCGATAGGACATCATCATATGCGCAATGTGACCAAGGAGTTGATCACGGGATGATGTGTTACAGAACGAGTAAAGAGACTTGCCGGTAACGAGATTGAACAAGGTATAAGGATACCGACGATCGAATCTCGGGCAAGTACAATACCGCTAGACAAAGGGAATTGTATACGGGATTGATTAAGTCCTTGACATCGTGGTTCATCCGATGAGACCATCGTGGAACATGTGGGAGCCATCATGGGTATCCAGATCCCGCTGTTGGTTATTGACCGGAGAACGTCTCGGTCATGTCTACATGTCTCCCGAACCCGTAGGGTCTACACACTTAAGGTTCGATGATGCTAGGGTTATAAAGGAAGTTTGTATGTGGTTACCGAATGTTTTTCGGAGTCCCGGATGAGATCCCGGACGTCACGAGGAGTTCCGGAATGGTCCGGAGGTAAAGATTTATATATGGGAAGTCCTATTTTGGCCACCGGAAAATGTTCGGGATTTTTCGGTGTTGTACCGGGAAGGTTCTAGAAGGTTCCGGAGTGGGGCCCACCTGCATGGGGGGATCCACATGAACGTGGGTAGTGGGGGAAAGGCCCCACACCCCTGGTCAAGGCGCACCAAGATCCCCCGTTAGAAGGAATAAGATCATATCCCAAAGGGATAAGATCAAGATCCCTAAAAAGGGGGGATAGCAATCGGTGGGGAAGGAAATGATGGGATTTCTTTCCTCCCACCTTTGCCAACGCCCCAATGGACTTGGAGGGCAAGAAACCAGCCCCTCCACCCCTATATAAAGTGGGGAGACGCATAGGAGCTCTACACGAAGTTCTGGCGCAGCCCTCCCCCTCTCCCAAGTCCTCCTCCTCTCTCGCGGTGCTTGGCGAAGCCCTGCAGGATTCCCACGCTCCTCCACCACCACCACGCCGTTGTGCTGCTGCTGGATGGAGTCTTCCTCAACCTCTCCCTCTCTCCTTGCTGGATCAAGGCTTGGGAGACGTCACCGGGCTGTACGTGTGTTGAACGCGGAGGTGCCGTGCGTTCGGCACTTGATCATCGGTGATTTGAATCACGACGAGTACGACTCCATCAACCCCGTTCTCTTGAACGCTTCCGCTTAGCGATCTACAAGGGTATGTAGATGCACTCTCTTTCTACTCGTTGCTGGTCTCTCCATAGATAGATCTTGGTGATACGTAGGAAATTTTTTGAATTTCTGCTACGTTCCCCAACAGTGGCATCATGAGCTAGGTTTATTGCGTAGATTCTTTGCACGAGTAGAACACAAAGTAGTTGTGGGCGTTGATTTTGTTCAATATGCTTACCGTTACTAGTCCAATCTTGTTTCGACGGTATTGTGGGATGAAGCGGCCCGGACCGACCTTACACGTACTCTTACGTGAGACAGGTTCCACCGATTGACATGCACTTGGTGCATAAGGTGGCTAGCGGGTGCCAGTCTCTCCCACTTTAGTCGGAACGGATTCGATGAAAAGGGTCCTTATGAAGGGTAAATAGCAATTGACATATCACGTTGTGGTTTTGCGTAGGTAAGAAACGTTCTTGCTAGAAACCCATAGCAGCCACGTAAAACATGCAAACAACAATTAGAGGACGTCTAACTTGTTTTTGCAGGGTATGCTATGTGATGTGATATGGCCAACAAGAATGTGATGAATGATATGTGTTGTATGAGATTGATCATGTTCTTGTAATAGGATTCACGACTTGCATGTTGATGAGTATGACAACCGGCAGGAGCCATAGGAGTTGTCTTAATTTATTGTATGACCTGCGTGTCATTGAACAACGCCATGTAATTACTTTACTTTATTGCTAACCGGTAGCCATAGTAGTAGAAGTAATAAGTTGGCGAGACGACTTCATGGAGACACGATGATGGAGATCATGATCATGGTGTCATGCCGGTGACGATGATGATCATGGAGCCCCGAAGATGGAGATCAAAAGGAGCAAAATGATATTGGCCATATCATGTCACTATTTGATTGCATGTGATGTTTATCATGTTTATGCATCTTGTTTACTTAGGACGACGGTAGTAAATAAGATGATCCCTTACAAAATTTCAAGAAGTGTTCTCCCCTAACTGTGCACCGTTGCTACAGTTCGTCGCTTCTAAGCACCACGTGATGATCGGGTGTGATGGATTCTTACGTTCACATACAACGGGTGTAAGAAAGATTTACACACGCGAAAACACTTAGGGTTAACTTGACGAGCCTAGCATGTACAGACATGGCCTCGGAACACGGAGACCGAAAGGTCGAGCATGAGTCGTATAGTAGATACGATCAACATGAAAATGTTCACCGATGATGACTAGTCCGTCTCACGTGATGATCGGACACGGGCTAGTTTGACTCGGATCATGTGATCACTTAGATGACCAGAGGGATGTCTATCTGAGTGGGAGTTCATAAGATGAACTTAATTATCCTGAACATAGTCAAAAAGACCTTTTGCAAATTATGTCATAGCTCACGCTATAGTTCTACTGTTTACATATGTTCCTAGAGAAAATATAGTTGAAAGTTGATAGTAGCTATTATGCGGACAGTAGAAAGCTTATGTCCTTAATGCACCGCTCAGTGTGTTGAACCCCAAACGTCGTTTGTGGATGTTACGAACATCAGACATACACGTTTTGATAACTACGTGATAGTTCAGTGAAATGGTTTAGAGCAGAGGCACCAAAGACGTTTTTCGAAAAGTCGCGGAACATATGAGATGTTTTGAGGGCTGAAATTGAGATTTCAGGCTCGTGCCCACGTCAAGAGGTATAAGACCTCCGACGATTTTCTTAACCTGCAAACTAATGGAGACAAGCTCAATTGTTGTGCTTGTGCTCAGATTGTCTGAGTACAACAATCACTTGAATCGAGTGGGAGTTGATCTTCCAGATGATATAGTGATGTTTCTCCAAAAGTCATTGCCACCAAGCTGCTAGAGCTTTGTGATGAACTATAACATATCAGGGATAGATATGATGATCCTTGAGGTATTCACGATGTTTGACACCGCGAAAGTAGAAATCAAGAAGGAGCATCAATTGTTGATGAAACCACTAGTTTCAAGAAGGGCAAGGGCAAGAAAGGATACTTCATGAAACGGCAAATCAGTTGCTGCTCTAGTGAAGAAACCCAAGGTTGAACCCAAACCCGAGACTAAGTGCTTCTGTAATAAGGGGAACAGCCACTGGAGCAGGATTACCCTAGATACTTGGTAGATGAGAAGGCTGTCGATAGAAGTATATTGGATATACATTATGTTAATGTGTACTTTACTGGTACTCCTAGTAGCACCAGGGTATTAGATACCGGTTCGGTTGCTAAGTGTTAGTAACTCGAAACAAAAGGCTACGGAATAAACGGAGACTAGCTAAAGGTGAGCTGACGATATGTGTTGGAAGTGTTTCCAAGTGTTGATATGATCAAAGCATCGTACGCTCCCTCTACCATCGAGATTGGTGTTTGCGTTGAGCATAGACATGATTGGATTATGTCTATTGCAATACGGTTATTCATTTAAGGAGAATAATGGTTGCTCTGTTTATTTGAATAATACCTTGAATGGTCTTGCACCTAAAATGAATGGTTTATTGAATCTCGATCGTAGTGATACACATGTTCATGCCAAAAGATAGTAATGATAGTACCACCTACTTGTGGCACTGCCACGTAAGTCATATCGGTATAAAACGCATGAAGAAGCTCCATGTTGATGGATCTTTGGGCTCACTCATTTTTGAAAAATTTGAGACATGCGAACCATGTCTATTGGTGTATATGCATGAAGAAACTCCATGCAAATGGATCGTTTGAACTCACTTGATCTTGAATCACTTGAGACATGCAAATCATACCACATGGGCAAGATGACTGAAATCCTCGGTTTCAGTAAAATGGAACTAGAAAGCAACTTGTGGGAAGAAATACATTTTGATGTATGCAATCCAATAAGTGCTGAGGCATGTAGTGGATATCGTTATGTTCTTACTTCACAGATGATTCGAGTAGATGTTGAGAATATTTACTTGATGAAACACAAGTCTGAATTATTGAATGGTTCAAGTAATTTCAGAGTGAAGTAGAAGATCATTGTGACAGGAGGATAAAATGTCTATGATATGATCATAGAGATGAATATCTGAGTTACGAGTTTTGGCACACAATTAAGACATTGTGGAAATTGTTTCACAATTAAAACCGCCTAGAACACCATAGTGTGATGGTGTGTCCGAACATCATAGTTGCACCCTATTGTATATGGTGCGTACCATAATGTCTCTTATCGAATTACCACTATCGTTCATGGGTTAGGAATTAGAGACAACCACATTCACTTTAATAGGGTACCACATAATTCCGTTGAGACGACACCGTTTGAACTATGGTTTGGAGAAACCTAAGTTGTCGTTTCTTAAAAGTTTGGGGCTGCGACTCTTATGAGAAAAAGTTTCAGGTTGATAAGCTCGAACCCAAAGCGGATAAAATGCATCTTCATAGGACACCCAAAACAGTTGGGTATACCTCCTAATTCAGATCCGATAGCAATATGGATTGTTTCTTGAATCGGGTCCCTTCTCGAGGAAAGGTTTCTCTCGAAAAGTTGAGTGGGAGGATGGTGGAGACTTGATGAGGTTATTGAACCATCACTTCAACCAGTGTGAAGCAGGGCACAGGAAGTCGTTCCCGTGGCACCTACACCAATTGAAGTGGAAGCTTATGATAGTGATCATGAAGCTTCAGATCAAGTCACTACCGAACCTCGTAGGGTGACAAGGATACGTACTACTTTAGAGTGGTACAGTAATCCTGTCTTGAAGGTCATGTTGCTAGACAACAATAAACCTATGAGCTATGGAGAAGCGATGGTGGGCCCAAATTCCGACAAATGGTTAGAAGCCATGAAATCCGAGATAGGATCCATGTATCATAACAAAGCATGGACTTTGGTGGACTTGCCCGATGATCGGCAAGCCATTGAGATAAATGGATCTTTAAGAAGAAGACGGACGTGGACGGTAATGTCACCGTCTATGAAGCTCGACTTGTGGCGAAGAGTTTTTTCACAAGTTCAAGGAGTTGACTACGATGAGATTTTCTCATCCGTAGCGATGCTTAAGTCCGTCGGATTCGTGTTAGCATCAGCTGCATTTATGAAATCTGGCAGATGGATGTCAAAACGAGTTTCCTTACCAGTTTTAGTAAGGAAAGGTTGTATGTAATACAATCAGAAAGGTTTTGACGATCCTAAGGATGCTAAAAGGTATGCTGGCTCCAGCGATCCTTCTAAGGACTGGAGTAAGCATCTCGGAGTTGGAATGTACACTTTGATAAGATGATCAAAGATTTTGGGTTTATACAAAGTTTATGAGAAACTTGTATTTCCAAAGAAGTGAGTGGGAGCACTATGGAATTTCTGATGAGTATATGTTGTTGACATATTGATGATCAGAAATGATGTAGAATTTCTAGAAAGCATATAGGGTTATTTGAAAACTGTTTTTCAATGGAAAACCTGGATTAGGCTACTTGAACAATAAGCATCAAGATCTATAAGATAGATCAAAATGCTTAATAGTACTTTCAAATGAGCACGTACCTTGACATGATCTTGAAGGTGTTCAAGATGGATCAGTCAAAGAAGGAATTCTTGCCTGAGATGTAAGGTATGAAGTTAAGACTTAAAATCTCGACCACGGCAGAATAGAGAGAAAGGACGAAGGTCATCCCCTATGCTTTTATCATAGGCTCTCTACAGTATGCTATGTTGTGTACCGCACCTGTAGTGTGCCTTGCCATGAGTCAGTCAAGGGGTGCAAGAGTGATCCAAGAATGGATCACAGGACAGCGGTCAAAGTTATCCTTAGTAACTAGTGGACTAAGGAATTTTCTCGATTATGGAGGTGATAAAGAGTTCGACATAAAGAGTTATGTCGTTGCAAGCTTAACACCTATCCGGATAGCTCTGAGTAGAAATACCGGATACGTATAATGGAGCAACTTTTAGTATAGCTCCAAGTAGAACAGTTATTTGGAATAGCTCCAAATAGAGCGTGGTAGCTACATCTAGGAGGTGACATAGAGATTTGTAAAGCACACACGGATCTAAAAGGTTCAGACCCGTTGACTATAACCTCTCTCACAAGCATAACATGATCAAACCCAGAACTCATCGAGTGTTAATCACATGGTAAATGTGAACTAGATTATTGACTCTAGTAAACTCTTGGGTGTAAGTCACATGGGGATGTGACCTTGAGTGTTAATCACATATCGATGTGAACTAGATTATTGACTCTAGTGCAAGTGGGAGACTGTTGGAAATATGCCCTAGAGGCAATAATAAAAGTATTATTATATTTCCTTGTTCACGGTAATTGTCTTTTATTCATGCTATAACTGTATTATCCGGAAATCGTAATACACGTGTGAATACATAGACCACAATATGTCCCTAGTGAGCCTCTAGTTGACTAGCTCGTTGTGATCAACAGATAGTCATGGTTTCCTGGCTATGGACATTGGATGTCGTTGATAACGGGATCACATCATTAGGAGAATGATGTGATGGACAAGACCCAATCCTAAGCCTAGCACTAAGATCGTGTAGTTCGTTTGCTAGAGCTTTTCCAATGTCAAGTATCTCTTCCTTAGACCATGAGATCGTGTAACTCCCGGATACCGTAGGAGTGCTTTGGGTGTATCAAACGTCACAACGTAACTGGGTGACTATAAAGGTGCACTACAGGTATCTCCGAAAGTGTCTGTTGGGTTGACACAGATCGAGACTGGGATTTGTCACTCCGTGTAAGCGGAGAGGTATCTCTGGGCCCACTCGGTAGGACATCATCATATGCGCAATGTGACCAAGGAGTTGATCACGGGATGATGTGTCACGGAACGAGTAAAGAGACTTGCCGGTAACGAGATTGAACAAGGTATAAGGATACCGACGATCGAATCTCGGGCAAGTACAATACCGCTAGACAAAGGGAATTGTATACGGGATTGATTAAGTCCTTGACATCGTGGTTCATCCGATGAGATCATCGTGGAACATGTGGGAGCCATCATGGGTATCCAGATCCAGCTGTTGGTTATTGACCGGAGAACGTCTCGGTCATGTCTACATGTCTCCCGAACCCGTAGGGTCTACACACTTAAGGTTCGATGATGCTAGGGTTATAAAGGAAGTTTGTATGTGGTTACCGAATGTTGTTCGGAGTCCCGGATGAGATCCCGGACGTCACGAGGAGTTCCAGAATGGTCCGGAGGTAAAGATTTATATATGGGAAGTCCTATTTTGGCCACCGGAAAATGTTCGGGATTTTCCGGTATTGTACCGGGACGGTTCTAGAAGGTTCCGGAGTGGGGCCCACCTGCATGGGGGGATCCACATGAACGTGGGTAGTGGGGGAAAGGCCCCACACCCCTGGTCAAGGCGCACCAAGATCCCCCCTTAGAAGGAATAAGATCATATCCCAAAGGGATAAGATCAAGATCCCTAAAAAGGGGGGATAGCAATCGCTGGGGAAGGAAATGATGGGATTTCTTTCCTCCCACCTTTGCCAACGCCCCAATGGACTTGGAGGGCAAGAAACCAGCCCCTCCACCCCTATATAAAGTGGGGAGACGCATAGGAGCTCTACACGAAGTTCTGGCGCAGCCCTCCCCCTCTCCCAAGTCCTCCTCCTCTCTCGCGGTGCTTGGCGAAGCCCTGCAGGATTGCCACGCTCCTCCACCACCACCACGCCGTTGTGCTGCTGCTGGATGGAGTCTTCCTCAACCTCTCCCTCTCTCCTTGCTGGATCAAGGCTTGGGAGACGTCACCGGGCTGTACGTGTGTTGAACGCGGAGGTGCCGTGCGTTCGGCACTTGATCATCGGTGATTTGAATCACGACGAGTACGACTCCATCAACCCCGTTCTCTTGAACGCTTCCGCTTAGCGATCTACAAGGGTATGTAGATGCACTCTCTTTCTACTCATTGCTGGTCTCTCCATAGATAGATCTTGGTGATACGTAGGAAATTTTTTGAATTTCTGCTACGTTCCCCAACAACAAGATGGTACGAAGTTCTCCAAATTTATTTTGGAACAGAGTCCCGGATAGGATAATCCGCCTATTTGTACAAATTTCAGCACAGGCCTTCCAAATAGTGATATTCGAAAGGCTCTTGTTGTACTTTGTAGCAAAAAGCGAATTATCCTATTTGGGATTCTGTTCCAAAATAACTTTGGAGAGCTTCGTACCATCATGCACCTGTTACTTTCGCCTAATGATGAAGACATGGTTTTGTTGAATCCTTTGACACTAGACAAACGTGACATGAGGGGGTCGAGGGTTGGAAACTAGGGTAGAGGGTCGTGGATCACCGAGCGGTCGAGGGTCGTGAACTAGGGTAGAGGGTCGAGGGTCGAGGGTCGAGAGTCGAGGGTCGTCGAGGGGTCAAAGATCGCCGAGGGGTCGAGAGGTGGCCTAGTGTCAAAGTATTGAAGAAATCCATGGCTTCATCATTAGCCGGAAGTAACCGGGGCATGATGGTACGAATTTCTCCAAAGTTGTTCTGGAACGAAGTCCCGGATAGGATAATCCGCCTTTTGGTACGAACTTCAGCAAAGGCCTTCCAAATAGCAATATTCGGAAGGCTCTTGTTGTACTTTGTACCAAAAAGCGAATCATCCTATCTACGATTTTGTTCCAGACTAACTTTGGAGAGCTTCGTACCATCATGCGCCTGTTACTTTCGCCTAATGATGAAGACATGGTTTTGTTGAATCCTTTGACACTAGACAAACGTGACATGAGGGGGTCGAGGGTCGGGAACTAGGGTAGAGGGTTGTGGATCGCTGAGCGGTCGAGGGTCGTGAACTACCTAGGGTCGAGGGTCGAGGATTGCCGAGGGGTCGAGAGGTTGCCTAGTGTCAAAGTATTGAAGAAATCCATGGCTTCATCATTAGCCAGAAGTAACCGGGGCATGATGGTATGAAGTTCTCCAAAGTTATTCTGGAACAGAGTCCCGGATAGGATAATCCGCCTTTTGGTACAAATTTAAGCGTTGTCGATATACCCCCTCTCCGATAACTTCGACATGAGGGGGGTCGATATACCCCCTCCTTGATAACATTTTTTCTATGTATATGTCGTCGTTGTCGATATACCCCCTCTTCGATAACTTCGACATGACGGGGGCTTGATATATATACCCCCTCCCTGATAATATTTGTTTCTATGTATATGTAGTCGTTGTCGATATACCCCCACCTCGATAACTTCGATATATCCATCTCTCATGTTTGTATATTAATTGCCATGTTGTAATATTTGCAGAAACTATGGATCATCAAAGAGACTTCGATCAAGAAGAGATAACGGGGGACATAATCCGCGATGGAGGTGATGTAGTCTTGTCATTTCTCAACAACATCGAATAAGGTCTACAAGGAGAGGAAGCAGGCTGCGGTGATCAAATAATGGAGGAGGGCCATGATCGTGATGGTGGCACCGGCGACCATGATGACGGCTTCGGTGACCGAACGGAGTCGGGATCAGCTGTTGCAAAGTCCGGCAAGGTATATCAACTAATTGATGCATGTGCTGACTAGCTAATTAAGCATGTGCTGACTAGCTAATTGATGCATTAATTGTTTTGGTATGTACATATATTAACTCTTCTTTCTTCTTTTATATAGTCCTCCGGATCAAGCAATACTTCAGTAAAGAAACGAGGCCCGAAGAAAAAGTTGCGCCCGGATGAAAGGTTCACGATCACTGAAATCGCGCGCGATAGCCAATCGATTAAACCCCTCCGGACCAAGGAAGAATTTTTTGCTCAGTGCGGGGTTCTTGTGAGGGACATTATCTCGATCAGCATCGAGCTATGGAATGAGCCTAAGAAGGAAGAGCTTCAAGTTTCTTTTGTCAAAGATAGACAAAAAGAAGATCTTTGGAAAGCGCCAAAGGTAAATTTCACCCTACCGGAAGAGGAGGATCCGGAGAATCCAGTTATAGAGCCATTGATCAAGTTCTGTGCTCTCAAGAAGATGGCAGATCTATTCAGGAGGTGGAAGAATGAGTTGAAAACAACGTATGTCGACCAAGACAAGACTCCAAAATTCACTGGCCGATTTGAGAAGATAAGAGATCACTGGCCCGCATTTGTGGCCAACAAGACATCGAAGAGGAGTAAGAAGATGTCAGTGACTAACAAGATAAATGCTGCAAAGAAGGAGCATCACCATCGCATGGGGTCAGGTGGATACCTCAAAGCTCGGCCGTTGTGGGACAAGGCTGAGCAGGACCTGATTGCTAAAGGGGTCGAACCAGAGACATTGCACTGTCCAAACTGTTGTAGGACTTGGTTCTTCGGGGCTGGTGGAACATTGGACCCTGAAACAGGGAAGTGCTGTTGGACGGACGAGCAACGTGCAACACCCGTCACGAAGCTTCGGAAAGCAATCAACAAAGTGCGACAAGGGAAGTTCATTCCCGACAGAGAGAACGACGAGCTCACAAGGGCCCTCGGGAATCCTGAGCACCCTAGACGAACACGAGGCACGCCAGACTCCGTTGCATGGAAGGTTGGGTTTCCCGACGCAGGAGGTTACAAAACCCAAGAGAGGAGGAGGAGAGTGGAGCAGAGCAAACTGCAGGAGCTTAGAGCAAGGGTAAAAAAGCTAGAGGACCGAGATGTTGAGAACCAGCAACTGCGAGATCCTTCCCAAGAAGCTACCCCAGAAGCTACCCCGCCATCTTAGCGGAGAAGCAGCATGGCTTCCATCGAGCTCGTTCGGCAGCCTGACTTGATGGGTCCTAGCTACCCTGTGGATTTTATCACGGATTCACACCAATGCCACCTTATGACGCAATGGGATCAGCTCAAAGTCAAGGCAGTTGTCGGCTCTCTGTTCCCTCCTTCACCCGGAGCAACTTTTCACTACCATCCGATTCCACAAGGCTATGTTGTTGTGATGGTGGACAAAATAACGGAGGGATTTGAGGAGCTCCAGCTTGACCACCCTATAGGTGATGGGGAGACTCAGCTGGGTCTCGCTATGCATACTCCGTGTCTATAGAGGAAGGAGCACACCAAGCTTCTGAACTTCATGGCTCCTGCTAGTCAGCTGGGCACTCCTCCTCCTCCGGCGAGTGATCAGGGCACTCCACCTCCTGCTCCGGCGCGTGAGGGCGGCAGTACTCCACCTCCTTCTCCACCTGCTCCGGCATGTACGAACGGCCCGCCTCCTCCTTCGCCGCCTCATAAGCAACGGCTGAACACAGATGCCGCCGCTCCGGCAGCTCCGGCTTGTCGCAGTCCGCCTCCGACTGCTCCGCCTCTTAAGCAATGAAAGAAGACAGCCGCAGCCACTTCGGCTGCCCCGACGTCTAGTAGTATGGCCAGAGGCGGGAGGCAATACAGATACGGTCCATCGTCTCTCAAGCCTATAGAGAAGTTACCATACGAGAGGAGCGAGGAGGAAAACCAAAAGATCTGTGAAGGCCGAGTGAATGACTTCTTTGAATCGGTAAAAGCTAAGAAACATCCACCTCCGGCGGAGAAGATAGATCCGGTGAAAGTGAAGCGCACATTGGATGCCCTGCAGCGACCATATAAAACCACCTCCGCTGGCTATCCAACTATGACCGCATCATTGAAAGGACATATAAGGAAGTAGAGCGGTCGGGAAGTACTTGCACTGATCAAAGGCTAGCAGAACGAAGAAAAGGCAAACAAATTCCCCAGCTCGGCAAACAAGCGAAGCAATCGTGCCCCCCGCTCAATGTGTCTACCAATATCGTCGCTAATCTTTCGGGGATGCTGCCCGGTACCAATCCTGGATATTACATGACCGATGATGATGCAATAATTTTTGGAACAATGGAGGTGGACACATTAAGATTCGAGCACGGGAAGCCTCTCGTCAGACCTAGTACTTCCCTAACAACGATGATTGGTACATGGACATCTGCAGGAAGTCCGGGAAAAATACTTTGTCGCTATCGGTTAAAGAGGAGCAGGACCTCATTGGAATTGATCTGTTGTTAGTTCCACATGAGGAGTTCTTCCAGTTTTTCAATCAAAAGGCCCTCGATAAAACAATCATCACTTGCTACTGTCTGTAAGTACTACTTCTCTGTAATTAGTTAAGTCTCTATATATAGCTCAGCTCTTTCATTGCATGTATATATAATTATCCTCACGATATTATGCAGATTGAAGATCGCCGAATTGAAGAAAAGACAAGTAGGTGATATTATGTTCATTAACATAAATCTCATGGATGAATGGAGTGTTAAACATGATGCCAAACAAACCGAGGCCAACTTGCTTGCATCGTTACTTCGAAATCAAAACAAAGCTACAATACTCTTTCCTTACGATTACAAGTGAGTGTTACTGTCTTGTGCATATTCGGTTTCCCTTATTACTCGAGGTTATAGTAATGTAATTGATGAGTTATGCATGCATGCGCAGCTTCCACTTTATTTTGCTAGAGATTAAGCTTGAGCAGGGACTAGTAACCGTCATAGACTCTAGACGAAAAAATCTGAAGGAGTATGCGACCATGACTAAAATGCTCGAGAAGTAAGTTCAATCGATCATTATCGCACCGTATCAGCAACTTTGTTCATTTCCTGATATCAAGTAATTGTTTTCTTTGTCTGGCAAGGTTTGGAAAAAGTTCACCGCACAAGCTCCGGGACTGCAGGCACAACTGCGATTTGACCACCCGAAAGTAAGTACTAGCTACAAGCTAGTTCCGCGCATCTCCCATTGATTCTAGCTAGTTTCATCAATACCATTTAGCATGATTGCTTATCAGTTTGATTGACCTCTATTTCTTGTAAAGTGGTTGTGGCAGGAACCCGGGAATGATTTGTGTGGATACTACATTTGCGAGTTCATCCACCACACCACATGTGAGCGGGGCTACCCTAAAGAACAATACGAAGTGCATAAGCAATAATATTCACAATTTTATTTTATTACCATCATTTGTGTTCAGTTTCATTCATATATATATGTATGACCCCCTTCTTGAAATTAGATGTGGCAGATGCGGGATGAACTCCTACCACAAGATCGCATACGAGCAATTCAAGAGGAATTGGCGGGATTCTTTCTTGACCACGTCATCGACAAACACGGAGAATACCATGTGGATGTTGAGTTCAGATGTTAGGGGACGTAAGAGATCTTATATTGTATATATATGTAGCCAGTAGCGTCAGATAGATATACGAAAACTTGTTGTTCGACCAATCTATCGGAGAAGGAGAGGTCGATCACTTCTATCTGTGTATATGTTCATGACGATCTTCTATACTTAATGGTTTCTTTCATTTGCTTACTAGCTAGCTAGCGTGTCGAGTCCTCTTTATACGTAGCATCGACCAAGCACGAAGATAAGAGAGGACACTCCTCTCTATTAGCTAGCTAACACAATATATGAAACCCCTAAATTAGCCCTATAAAACCCCCAAAACCCGCCAACCCCCCCCCCCCCCCTCAGAAAAAAAACCCAGCCCCTGAACTGCTGATGCGTGGAAGCCTTTGGGTACCGGTTGGTGGCACCAACCGGAACAAAAGGTCCCCCTGCCTGGGCAAGCAGCAACGGCCACATGGAGCCCCATCTGTCCCGGTTCCCGATCAAACCGGGACTAAAGGTATAGGGCTTTAGTTACGACCCTTTAGCCCCGGTTCGGGAACCGGGACAAATGGCCCTTTTTCTACTAGTGCTTGTTCGTATCGAGGCCAACATGTATAAGGTTGACTTCCCTACTACAGAGGACTTGGAGTGTCTTCTCAGTTTTGGGTTGTGCAAAGTTCTTGGCACAGAGTGCATTCTTGAGTTTCACGAGTGGAAGAAGGTAGAGCCATAGGGCAAGCCTCTCACTCAGGTTTGGTTGTGTTTTTAGGGGGCTCCATCGAAGCTGATTTAGGACACCCGGGTTGCTGCTAGCTTGGGAATTCTGGTCGAGAAAACTAAGAGGGTGGACATGGCTTTTACCCGAGCTAACGGGGTTGACTGGCTTCTGGTGAGTGTTCTGGATATCGAGTTTGTTCCTGATGTGGTCAAGTGGACACATAAGGCCTCGTGTACAACCTTGACTTTGAGTTTGAGGACTCCGAGTACTTCACTGAGGCTCTAGCAGGGACTGATGTGGACATGCATGATAAGAATGATGCATCGGGTAGTTCGGAGGCGCGAGGGGAGGATGCTGGGCTTGAGTTGCCCAATGGCCCGAGGGCTGATTCACAAATGCCCGGAATGGGGTTGCACCCTCTACTTCTGTGCTGATGAGTACTTTGCGGTTTGGTTCTTTTCAGCCAGCTTCCGCTCCTCCCAGGCTATGGAGCGACAGGATGGAGTCTGAGGATGTGCCTGAGCGCATGCTTCCTCCCCTGGATTTTGCGGAGGTTGTTGTCTCTCTGGAGGGGAGGGACGATCTTGGGCAGGTGGCCCCCCGCTCTCCCACCCCTACTGTTGTTTCGCTGCATGGGATCATTACTAGGGAAAACCCTAGCAGTAGCGCGGGTTTGTGCTCACTAGTAGCGCGGGAGGGTGCGCTACTAATAAGGCGCTACAACTATTGCTTAGCAGCAGCGCGTGCCTGCCCGTGCTACTGCTAGGACAAATAGCTGCAGCGTTTGTTCGGTACCACGCTGCTGCTAAGGTAACTACTTGCAGCGTGTTTTCTGTCCATCACTACTAGTACTTTTTTTTCATTTTCAGTGTATTTATGCACCATCGTACAAATATTGATACAATACCAGTTATGAGGTTTACATCATTATGTCCATAACAGTGTGTCAAATGAAGGTGGATTAGGTTCAAGTGGAGGCAATATGTGGTGCATGTCAAAAGTATACTACTAATCCAAACTTGATCTAGTTTGGACTAGTAGTACTTTCGATGTGCACCACATGTTGCCTCCACTTGAATCTAATCCGCCAGCACAAGCTATTTAATCATCCTCATAGTCATTACCACCAACAGTATTTATTTCTGTCTAAAAAACAGTATTTATTTAATCACCACTAACACTACCTAATAATAATCATCATAGTCATTATCACCAACACTAGCTATTTTATCATCATAGTAATATAGTGTAGCACATCATCATCCTGAAACTCATTTCTAGCTAGCTAATCACTCCTGCCGCTCTCTCTTAGGTAAAATAACATAAAACATGTATAGCTCTCCTCCTTGATCAAGCTGGAGCATGCAGATGAACCTGTCTCCTAATCGTGGGTAGCACATCTGTTTGCCGCCCCCTAGTACTTCTCTGCGCTCTCCCATCACATATTTGGTCCAGTCTTGCACTATTAAGCATCCGTCGCTAATCTTGAATGCACTAAAGTAATCTGTAGGATATCTTGGGCGTAAGCTGATAATACTCATGGTATCTTTAGTCTCGATCCCATAAGGCACAACATTCATCGGGAGTCCCTGTTGAAGAACATCGTATGTTAACATACTTAGCAATGAAGTTTAGTTTCAAAAATAATGTATGGAAAAGATGCACTGATGACAAATAGTAAAAATCTTACCATCCTTCCTAAATAGATGTGACCGTAGTTCATTACGAACACTATCGGTCGCACATTTTCAGTACTAACACTATTGGTCGCACATTTTCAGTACGACAGGCTGGCTCCTCACCAACCTGCGCCCCCCGGTAGGTAGCGCCTCCCAGTACCACCCCGGCGGAGCCCAGTCTCGGACACGGCCGATCTGGTCAAGCAGGTGTCGTCCTCCGCCGACTCAACGACGAGGACGCGGGATAGGCGTCGTCCACGTCGAGGCGGGAAAAATTGCTTTAACTAAAAAATAGAAACAAGTTCTTACTAACTACTTCTATTAATTCAACTAGTTCTTACTAATAATAAACTTAATATAAATAAAAATATTCTACTACCTAATTAGTACCTAGTTCTTAATATGCAACTAAAATAAACTAACTATAAATAAAAATAAACTTAATATGCAACTAAAATATAAATAAACCCTAGGCAGAGGTAGGGGAGAGGGAGGAGCGGGCGTGCTCACCTCGGGTGATTGCGACGAGGGAGGGGCAGGGCGGCGTCGAGGTCGGGGCGGCGTCCGGGGCGGTGTTGAGGTCGGGGGCGGGGGCGGCGTTGAATCTGGGGTCGGGGCGGCGTCTGGGGCGGTGTTGAGGTCGGGGGCGGGGGCGGCGTTGAGGTCGGGGGTCGGGACGGCGTAGAGGGTGCTGAGAGCGCGCGGCGGCCGACGGGCGACGGCGGCGGCGAGAGTGGAGAGAGTTGGATTTGGGGGAAAGTGGCGTGGGGAAGGACGAACCCCGTGGTTAAGTCAGAAGTAGCAGTAGCGCGTTCCGGGAAAAGCGCTGCTTCTATCTTAGCTACAGCGCGTTCTCTGATACACGCTACTGCTACTCCTTTCTCTTGTTTCCCTTTTCGATTTAGTTTTCTTCACATTTTATTTGTTTCCTTTCACCTTATTCTATTTCTTTCATTTTCAATTACCTTTCCATTCTCTTTCCATTTAATTTCATAACCTTTAGCAGCAACGAGTTTATATTAAAACGCGCTGCTACAAACAACGTAGCGGTAGCGCGGTTTGTCATAGATCGCTACTACTATGTGTAGCCTATGGGCTAAGCGGTGGGAATTTTAGTAGTAATGTGTGTACAGCAAGACGCGCTACTGCTAGATCTTTATCTGCAGCGCGGTTACCTCAGGCGCGCTACTGCTAATTAGCACCAGCGGGCTTTTCTGACCCACGCTACTGCTAAAGTTCTGTGTATAGGGTTTTCCCTAGTAGTGGGAGGTCTCCGCCGAGGTTGGCCGTGGAGATGACTGTGTCACCGATCGGGCAGGCAGCCTCGGTTACCTCTTCCCGTCGGGTGTCCAGGGTGGCCGAGCCTATGGCGTCGACCGAGCCCTTCCTGATGCCGATGGGAGTGGACACGACGCACTTCGGTGTGACTGTCGGGTCGGGTGGGGCGCGGGGGTAGGCAGCCCCCATCCTCTCTTCTCCTCGCGGGACTCCAGGTGGGGAGCGTGGGCAGGTGGTCCAGCCCTTGCTAACCCCACGCTTGCCGGCGGTTCTCCGCGGTTCTCCGACTTTACTTGTCGGGTCGTGCGTTGGGGGTGGGGCAGGAGGCCTTACCCCAAACGGGCTGACTTGGGAGGAGGTCATTGCTTTTGGAGGTATTCCGGATCATGTGTCTAAGGGGAGACGGATGAGCTGTCACCTTCCGGACCAGACAGATGTTGATGATATGCAGCTGAGGTGCGCCATGCGGGCGGCCAAGCCTCGTGACATGGAGGTCAGTACTGGTATGTCAGTCAACACTTCCCATTCTATTTTGCACTTTTCTAATAATGAGATCATTCACAATGTAAATGAGCTAGGAGTTTCACTAGGTAGTAATGATAGTGAAGTCTCTAAATCTGTTAATGATATACTGTACCTGGAAGCAGAACGTGCTTTAGAGTTGATTCGTAACTTAGCTGCGGTCAAACCTATGAATGATTCTGAAATAGATGCTTTGGGAGTCAGGGTGCTAGATACGTTCTGTGCGGATCATGCCCCGTCCATCCCTGAGACAGAGGAGGATGACGGTTCTATAACCCTAGGGGAGAGTACCCCGGTCGAAGGTCAGGATGTTAGATCCACGAAGCCCGGTTGTGAGGATCGGGTAGAGGATTCGAACAAGCCTAAGCGGAAGTGGAGGCGCAAAATCTATCCTGCATCCGTGGTCCGTAGAAGTGCTAGGGTCCGTACCACGAAAAAATTCCATGATGAGCTATGAGAGGCATCTTTTGGAATAGCAGAGGTCTGATGGAATTGGCTAAAAGAAGGTTTCTAGCCGATGCTTCAATTGAACATAGACTGGATTTTATTGCCCTCTCCAAGATAGGTAGCACTACAGGAATCGGCTACTTTGCCGTCTGCCACAGCGGACGGCAAAGGCATGAATGGCGGACGGCAACAGGCTCCGGCAACGTAAGATCCGGCAAAGAGCTACTTTGCAGTCTGCTTTTGGCGGCTGACGGCAAAGGAGCCTTTGCCATCAGCAACGGACGGCAAAGAAAGCAGACGGCAAAATTTGCACTGTTAGTCCGTTAGGTGGCTAACGGCAGGCCTTTGCCATCCGCGGTTGACGGTAAAATTTGTCCTGCCTTTGCCGTTCGCCGTATGATCTCAACAACTGTATTGGACTGCCGTCATACCAAACACACTGAACCCATCCGTGCTGATGCCGAATCGAGGATGCCTCGGATCTGCCGCTTTGTCAGCATGTAATTCATCAAACTTTTTCCATGCAACACCATCCGATGTGTGTACCATCATCAGATTCCCATCTGCATCTAGTTCGGTTCTTTTGCCTATTTTGTGCCATGTCATCTGTCTGGCCGTCTCTTCGACCATGAAAAGACGTTGAAGTCTTGGTACGATTGGCATATACCGAAGAACACTAACGGGGATTTTGGTCTGTGTCTTCTCACCCATACCGTTGTCTACCACAATATACCTGGAAGATTTGCAAATGGGACAATAGTTCAAGTCCGCATAGTCAAGCCTAAATAATGCACATCCTTTCTCACAGGCATGTATCTTCTCATAGGGCATCTTCAGTGCATGGAGGATTTTGTCCGACTGGTACAGGTTTGCAGGCATTACATGGCCTTTGGGTAGAAAGCGTCCAAATACTGTCATAATTGCGTTGTAGCATTCTCTGCCCAAGTTGAAATGAGCCTTCAGAGCCATTACTTGTGAGATGGCATCCAACTGACAAAGCTCAGTGTGCTCGTGGAGCGGACATTTTGAAGACTCCAACATTTCATTGAAGGCCTTTGCAGATTCCTCCATCTCCTCGTCCGAATCCCGAGCATCATCATAGTCTTGCACCATGTTTTCCATCCTGGTACCATGCTCGTCGGTGCGACGACGATCCACCTCAGCTCGGTCACGTTGGGCAGACTCACCATGAAATGTCCACACCGTATAATCGGGCGTAAAACCATTCTTCTGCAGGTGTTTGCCCATTTCAGCCTCTGTCTTCTTTTCCCAATTGCCGCACCGGAAACAGGGGCACCAGGTTTTCCTCTGGCCATTTGCAAATGCGGCTTGCACAAACCCCTTGTTTTTTGTGAACCATTCAGCGCTCCATTTGTTCTGACCGGTGTGACCGGTATTCATCCACGCACGATCACTCATCTTGACTTTCAGAGCTACTGAACACACAACAATTATATATATAATTCACCATGTATATATTCATCAGTTGATCTACTTTGTCAATTTTATTACGTTCATGCAACCTACACTCTAATAGGTAATGATAGGTCCTAATCCCATCCGAGTATGTGTAGATTGGGTTCATTTTCCCATGCTATGCTCCATATCCGACGCAAAATTTTGGTAGCACCTCCCCGCTGTTCTCCTGATACACATCTCTGCAGTAAACAGAGAGGATGTGTACCCGGAGAACAATAAGGGAGGCACTGACGAAATTTATGCGTCGGATCCGGAGCAAAGCATATGGGAAAACGAACCCAATCTACACATACTCGGGCTGTCCATGGACAGCATTAGACAATTCGAAAGAATCAAGGTTATAAATATGCAAATGCATGCATATTTATAACTATGACGCTTTCGACCGGGAGACACATATTGGTTACGCATACTGATAATTCAAGACACATATATAGCTAGCTATCAAATTTCATCGGCACGAACACCGGAATAGAGCAAATAATTAATGGGGGAGGAGGACATGTCATTTCTGCTCACCCACGAACGAAGGGGCAGAGCTCGTCAAACGCACAGCGAGGTCGTCGAACACCAAACCTCGCAGCGATGAAACAACTGCACATTTAAATCTACTTCTTTTCTTCCTTTCTTCTTCTTCTACTTCTTTTCTTCTTTTTCTTTTTCATATTTTTTCTACTTCTTTTCTTTTCTTATTGTTCTACTTCTTCTACTACTTCTACTTCTTCTAATTCTTTTCTAACACTAACACTAACACAATCTAGCACTAACAATTAAACAGCAAAAAGAATGAAAAAACAGAAAAAAAGAAGTAGTCCCTCACCGAAGCAATGGGATGGTCGGCGGGGGCGGTGGCGGGGGGGGCACCGTGCGGCAGGGGCGGTGCCGAGTGGCGGGTGGCAGGGCGACGGGGCGTCGGCAGGGTGGGGTGGGGGCGGAGGGGTGGTGGGGCGACGGGGCAAGCGGGGGCGGTGGCGGGCGCGGCGCCGGGCGGCGGGTGGCGGAGGGGTGGTGGGGCGACGGGGCGTCGGCGGGTGGGCTGGGGGCGGAGGGGTGGTGGGGAGACGGGCCAAGCGGGCGCGGGGGCGGGGGCGACGCCGGGCAGCAAGGGCGGCGTCGGGCGGCGGGGCGGGGGCAGCGGCGGGGGGCGGGGGCGGCGCCGGGCGGCGGGGGCGGCGGTGGGTGGGGATCTAGCTAGGGCGGGGCGTCGGGGAGGAGAGAGGGGGAGAAGAGAGAGTAACGGGCGGGGGGGTGGCGGCTGTTAGTTACCCTGCTCTTTGCCGTCCGCCTCTCTTTGTCGTCCGCCTTTATCTCTCTTTGTCGTCTGCTAGCGGACGGCAAAGAGGTGGGGCGTTAAGTTTTTTCTAAACGGGCGGGAGGGGGGTGGGGGCCACCTCTCTCTTTGCCGTCAGCTGGCGGACGGCAAAGAGCTGGCCGATGGCAAAGAGCTTCTTTGTCGTCCGATGATTCTTTGTTGTCCGCTTTTCGGTAGCCGATGGCAAAGAGCAGGTAGATGGCAAAGTAGCTGATTCCAGTAGTGTAGGGACAATTTTTCTCCTCAATTTCTTAGTACTTTATCCGGAGGTGTCGATTTTGATTGGCACTGCCTCCCCCCAAGAGGAAGATCAGGGGGGATCCTAATTGGGGTTAGATGTGAGGCGTTGGAAGTCCGAAGTGTGGTTATGGGTGATTTTGCCATCAAATTTCGGGTCAGATCCAAAGTCGATGGATTTAACTGGGCACTGTAGCGGTGTATGGGGCCACGCAGCCGGAACTCAAACTAGACTTTTTGGCGGATCTCTTCTGTTTTTTGCGGGTCTGAACAACTTCCAATCTTGGTTGGGGGAAATTTTAACATTATTAGAAGGAGAGAAGAAAAGAACAATTATAATTTTGACGCCAGGTGGTCGTTCATGTTTAATACCATCATTGAAAGCTTGGATCTTATAGAGATAGAGCTTTTGGGTAGAAAATTCACTTGGGCTAATACTTTGCTAACCCCGACGTATGGGAAGCTGGAAAGAGTCCTAGCGAGCGTCGACTGGGAAGAGAAATTCCCCCTGGTTACAGTCCAAGCGCTATCTCGCGGTATATCTGACCACGCCCCTTTGCTGGTTAACTCTGGTGAGGCAACACGTATGGGTAATAAAAATACCTTTTCTTTCGAACTTGCGTGGTTTGGAAGAGAAGGTTTCCTAGATCTGATAGCCAGGGAATGGGCGATAGAAGCAGGAGGAAGGTCTTCTATCGAGAGATGGCATACTAAGATTAGAAACTTGAGGAGTTTCTTGCGAGGGTGGGCTAAGCATCTCAGTGGGATCTATAAGGTTGAAAAGTAAAGGCACCTTACACTTATTCAGTCCCTAGATTTAAAGGCCGAGTCCACAATTCTACAAACCTCGGAGCTTCATGCTAAAGTATATGTGGAGATGAGATTGAAAGAGTTGTTGCGAGAAGAGGAGTTGAAGTGGGCATTGCGAGCTAAGGATCGCAAAGTTGTCCAAGGGGACACTAACACTCAATTCTTTCATATGATCGCCAATGTCAAGCATAGAAAGAAAATGATCTTTCAGCTTGAGCAAGACGAGGGGACGATCTTAGGGCAGGAGAACTTAAAATTATACATAACCAATTATTACAAACAGCTATTTGGGACTCCAGAGGATAATTTTGTGTCCTTGGATCAGTCTAGAATTGAGGATGTGCATCAGCTGGCTGCAGATGAGAATGAGGTATTAACTGCACCATTCTCGGAGAAAGAGGTGTTTGAAGCAATTTCATAGATGAAGAATAATAAAGCTCCGGGGCCGGATGGATTTCCAGCGGAGTTTTATAAGAAACGTTGGCACATTATTAAAGGGGATTTGTTACCGATGTTCCATGATCTATTCTCCGGACAACTTCAGTTGTTTCACTTGAATTTTGGAACAATAACTTTGCTTCCGAAGAAAACAGAGGTTGTGAGAATTGAGCAGTTCAGGCCTATCTGTCTTCTTAATGTTAGTTTCAAAAATTTTACCAAGGTTGGGACAAATAGACTCACACAGATTGCGCACTTTGTGGTGCAGCCGACACAAACTGCTTTCATGCCGGACAGAAACATCCTAGAAGGGGTTGTGGTCCTTCATGAAACGCTGCATGAAATCCATATGAAAAAGCTAGACGGGGTTGTTTTCAAAGTGAATTTTGAAAAAGCGTACAATAAAGTGAAATGGCCATTTCTGCAACAGGCTTTGCACATGAAAGGTTTAGACCCGGCTTGGAGACACTAGGTTGAATCTTTCACGCAAAAAGGGAGTGTTGGAATCAAAGTGAATAACGACATAGGTCACTATTTACAGACACATAAGGGCCTGAGACAAGGAGATCTGATGTCACCTATTCTGTTCAATATTGTAGTCGACATGTTGACCATTCTAATAGGAAGGGCAAAGGAGGCTGGTCAAGTAGGTAGCCTGGTACCTCATCTAGTTGATGGAGGGGTATCTATCCTACAGTACACTGATGATACTATCATCTTCATGGAGCATGACTTGGAAAAAGCGAGAAACATGAAGCTGGTGTTATGCTTATTCGAACAATTGACCAGGTTAAAGATTAACTTTCACAAAAGCGGATTGTTCTGCTTTGGAAGAGCCAAATAGGAACAAGATGCATACAAGAAATTGTTCGGGTGTGAACTTGGGGCTCTACCTTTCACGTATTTGGGTATACCAGTTCACCATCGTAAGCTAACAAATAGAGAATGGAAGTGTATTGAGGATCGATTCGAAAAGAAACTGAGTTGCTGGAAGGGCAAGCTGATGTCGTATGGGGGCCGTCTAATTCTGATTAATTCGGTCCTCACGAGCATGCCTATGTTTCTCTTGTCCTTTTTCGAGATACCAGTTGGATTTCGGAAACGACTGGATTTCTATCGATCCCGCTTTTTCTAGCAGAGTGATGACCTGAAAAGGAAGTGTAGACTCACTAAGTGGGATATTATTTGTCGACCGAAAGATCAAGGGGGTCTAGGTATCAAAAATCTTGAGGTTAAAAACAGATGTCTTCTCAGCAAGTGGCTGTATAAGCTATCTGTAGAGTCAGAGGCCACGTGGGTGCAGATTCTGCGTAATAAGTACCTTCATTCGAAAACATTGTCACAGGTGACAGTCAGGCTGACGGACTCACCTTTTTGGAAAGGACTGATGAGAGTTAAATCAGTCTTTTTTAACAGAACAAAGTTTCTAGTTGGAAACGGTACTTCTATGAGATTCTGGGAGGATACATGGCTAGGGGAAACACTCCTCGCGCTTCAATATCCCTCCCTTTATAGCATAGTGCAATGAAGAGACGCTTTTGTTGCAACCGTGCTTCAGTCCACTCCCCTCAATATCCACTTGAGGAGAGCACTTACTGGACCCCGTTGGGAAGCATGGCTCCATTTGGTGAGAAGACTGATGGATGTGCAGCTTTCTCAACAGCCGGACATGTTGTGCTGGAAGCTAACTAGGAATGGAGAGTTCACGGTTAAATCTATGTATTTAGATGTGATCAACTCTAGCTCTATTCCTAGTTCGAAACATGTTTGGAATTTCAAAGTGCCTTTGAAAGTTAAAGTGTTCATGTGATTTGTACACAAACAAGTCATTTTCACTAAGGACAATTTGACAAAGCGTAACTCGACTGGTTCTACGAGATGTAGTTTTTGTGATCGGGATGAGACCATCAAACACCTCTTTCTTGACTGTTCGATGGCGAAGGTTTTATGGCGGACTGTTCATATTGCTTTTAATATTACTCCACAGAATAATATCACCACGTTATTTGGGATGTGGCTTGATGGGATAGATTCCCAAACAGCGGGACACATTCATGTAGGAGTATGTGCTTTACTTTGGGCGGTCTGGAACTGCAGGAATGATTTGGTTTTTAACAGAACAACAAATACTCATTTTTTGCAGGTTATCTTCCGAGCCACTGCGTTGATCCGTATGTGGTCGCTACTCACTCGGACGGAGGCCAGGGAGTGTTTGGTTACTGGATCTACCCGATGGGAGATGGTAGCTCGGGCTATATTCAACTGGTTTGGATGGCGGTCATGTAATAGGATAGGCAATTAGTTTTCCTATCTAGCTTCTGCCTGCCGGTTGTGGCTTTTCTTTTCACTCTTCATGAGCCTTTTTGTGGTTCGTTTGTTTAAGACTTCATGACCTTTGTTGAACTTATTTGCTTTATAATAAAGGTGGCCGTATGCATCATTCTGATGCAAAGGCCGGGGTTATGCCCCTTTTCCAATATATATATATATATATATATATATGTATATGTTGATACATATTACTATGAACAGTGGAAGACATGCAAAAGAAGTCGTCACACAACATTATGCTTTGAAAATCAGAAATGATTGGCACGTACATCAAGTTACCAACCAAAATATTTTCACCTTGTTGTTGTGTTATTCTGTAGAGGCATGGGCATGACATATCAAATGTTTGTCATCTTGCCTTGGTTACACTTTTGTGAAACAATTGTTTTCATGTTTTCTACTATTTTCGGCAACTTCTGCAATAAACTTATGGCCGCGTGCATCTTCATTTGATGAGTTTGTGAGTAAAAAAATTCTTTGATAATGGAGTATACTTTCACTATGTAATAAAGTGTGATAATTTCTCTCTTTTTTCGTGAGAGTTGCATGATAATATCTAGTAAAATAAAAAAATGTTATTTCAAAAAATGGAAAAGTTTCTGTTGAGAGAAAGAAAAGAAAAGGAAGAGATGCCAATTTTGGTTCCATCCATCTATGTATCATATGACCTCAAAACAGTTGACGCGCAAAGTCATACGTATACCATGAATGAAAGACATTTAGATAAGGCACCACATATCATTATGCTCCGAAAATCAGAGACGATTGGCAGGTTACATCAAGTCACCTTCTCCATGATGTATCAAGTTGAACTAGTGCCGTGGAGGAGAAGCCTTTTGTATGACTCCATATCCATTTCATTTCTCTTATCCAAAGCATGTCGTCGTATTCCTAGCAGCTGGCCGCTGCCGTTGCTTCCACGAACACTACTGTATAAGCTAATCTACTAGCTACTTGCAGACGTGCAACCCAGCATAACATGAAAAAGAAAATCAAAATATGCCCGGCTGCTCTGTGAAGGCGTTGACACACATTACTTAACTTCTCCTAGCAACTCAGGGGCTGTACTATACTCGTATACTGTATAGTATACCTGTACGGTACATGCATATGCAGCCGTCTACATAGCCGGAGAGGAGAGAATGTATATACGCGGGGTCCTTTTCTGGTGCCTACCTACCCACCGTCTTTTATTACATGGATCACTTGCCAGGTCGCCATTTTTGGGCCGTCCGGTAGGTACCCGAAAGCAACCAACGCCCCACGTTGCTTCCTCCTCATGCCCATTCCATGTCGATCGGTACATTTTCTTAGTTTGTTATCCTTGATTGGACCTAAAATACGGCGTTATAAGCATCCGTCATTTGTTATCCTTGATTGGATTTGGACCTAAAATACGTCGTTTTAAGCATCCGTCATGGTATCCTGCCCCGGCAGTTGCGTATTTGCATGCGTGCATACATAGTTTATATGTGCAGATATTGAAAATTTGAGATATACATATATACTTAGCCGTCGCAGATCAATCGAGATCGTGTGGAATAATCATGTGGTCATACTCGTGCTGTTAGGAGGTAAAAAAATGTAACTGGGGCACAAATGACATCACCAGCTAGAGTTAACTTTTCTGAATTGCTAAATATCAGTCTACTGAGACTTAACGAAGTCTCAAGCGATGATGTATGCATGAGATCTTTCGTGAAAATTCGTCATTGCAGCAAACAACGAGTGGGCACCCATCTGCTCTCCGCCCGCCGTCCTTGCCCGAACGAGCGACGGCGAAGAATACTCGGAGAAGACAGGCGCAGCGTTAACATCGATGATATGAGGAACCGTACTGGCTGGGTTTGCGAGTAGCTTGGCGGCGTAGTAGTATGAAGGCTTGTAAGGCTCCGGCCATGGCGCCGTCTATCCTGTCGGCGCGCCCGTCTGGCGGCGTCGGCCATGGCCTCGCCAACCGCCCCGTCCACCCCTTCCGCCACGCCCATAGCCACCAATACGCCCACCGGCGGCCATATGCTTCCTCATCTTCTCCTCCTCTGCGGCCTTCGCTTTGACGCGGCGATTTTGACGCGTCTCTGAGCTGATCTTCCGGGCGAGCGTGATGCTAGGATCTTCCTGCACCTCCGCCGCCTCCATCCCGACAGGTTCTCCGACGGTTCCATGCGTTGGCGGCGGAGGGAAGGAGAGGGCGGGAGAAAAGAGCGGGAATTGGGCAGAGAGCGGCGGGGAGTGGAAGAAGAGAGTGGGGGATTTTGGCGCGAAAATAGTGCGGGATGCTACAAAAAGCGCGGGCTCGGTCTTCCTTTTGGGTGGGCCGGGGGGGGGGGGGGGGGGGGGAGAGGGGGGAGAGTGATGTTTCGTGTGTCCGGACTCCCGGAAGCCTCCCCCGCGTTTGTCTCCGATTTGTGAGAGAAATCGCGTCTGAATCGCTCCGTGAACCGAAACAAATCGGCGTTGAATGGCTTTCACGGTCCGGACAGCGCGTTCCGAATGGTTGTGGGCGGTTTACGGGTCAGCGTTGGAGATGCCATTAGGAGCAAACAATGCTATTTGGGATGGACGTTACAGGGCGATCGATCATCACTACTCATACGTGCACATCCTTGTCACTGCGTGCATACTCTGTTTTTCCCCATCTAATACGCATAAACCATAGAACAACTGTTCTACCATATGACATATGTACGTATGTACCAGGGCGGATCTAGTGAGGACGCCGTGGGTGCCATGGCACCCCCTCCAAAATTCCGAAATAAATTTTACTATACCCTTAACACTAAATACCCATTAATTTGTTTCTATTTTAAACTATTTGTTGAGATTATGATGATATTTAGTGTAAATTTTAAACTGTGGTACCTGTAAACCCGTGATTCTAAGTCCGCAGCTGGTATGTACTCAGTTTATTCACCTAGTGGGAGAACGAGAAACCGCGGACCTGAATCCGGCAACCTGTGGTAGTACATCGCAGTATTGTAACACACTACTACTAATACTTAACACTAATGTTTCATTCCTGGAAACATCTGGATTCGGTTAACTTTAACAGCGATGTTCCTCGCAACAAGAAAATATTAAGGAACAAAAACGAGTGATGGTGAAAGACAACAATTGCTTTGGCAGGCGCAAAGCTAGTTCCCACTAGCTACCACATCACGGTCCTCACAAAAAAAGAAAGAACATAATAATACACATTATTAGTTAACTAGTCGAATTACCTCGGTGAATCTCAACTCAACAAGATTTCCATCTCTACTGGCTGCCTTATCTGCCGACGGTAGAATCTATACTTTCCACCGAAAGGGAACTGCCAAGTGATCGATGCCGGCCACCAGGAAGATGACTCTTTGTTAGTTACCTCAGCTTTCGTCAAAAACAATGGTAGAAATGTGAGGTGATCTTATTCTCTTTGTCTTGAATGTGTTCGTACCATTCAAGAAAGCAGTTAAAACATTATACTAGTGACAAAAACAATCTTATATTATGAAACGGAGGGAATAGCAATCTATCATTCATGTATGGCTTGGTTCCATGGACCGGAGGTGCGTACGGGAGATGGGATTGAATGCCATGGAAGAGCACGGCGGTGGTCTTAGCTGAAAGCTTATGATGTTGGATAGGAGCAGATGGTTGGGTTGGTAGTCAGTCCCCATTTATTAATTCCCGACTAGGAGAGGTACGCTGCTCCCGTTCTACTAACTAGCAAAAGAGCTCATGCGTTGCAACGGGAGAGAAATCATAACACACGCTCTTAACCTAACAACCATCACTCAAGAACACAATAGGTCCATCTCCTTTATTTTTGCGAGGCATCATATTTGTGTTGCTGCTTATCCTCCTTCTCACCCTCGCCGGCGATGGTCTCGGTGTTCACACAAAATAAATAAAAACGTGTTTGAATATGTTTAATCCTAAGGCGTCTCTCTCTCCCTCTCTCCTCCCTCTCCCTCCCTCCTCTCTCTCTCTCTCTCTCTCTCTCTCTCTCTCTCTCTCTCTCTTTCTCGCTTTCTCTCACTCTCGCGATGAGAAATCTGTTGTTTTCCCCTGCGATATTTTTCAGAGGTATGCATGTATAGTTATCGATGTTTTCTTTTTCCTATATTGTAATAGTGGGGTGTTTATTTGCAATCCGGGTCGCCGCCGGTACGAAAGGAAAACGGATCTTACGCTATAAATTATAAGTTTGCTCCCAAAATGACATTTTAAAAATATTTAACAGGTACAATTAACATTATATTTAGATTTCAAATATTCTTCTAATAAAATTTCATATATAATATGTTAAAATCGAAGTTACGGTTTAAAAGATACGGATAATTTAGAAAATCATTTATTTGACTTAAATATATATTCCAAAATAATATTTAAAAATACTTAACATGTGAAAATAATCTCATATTCATATTCTACATATTTTTCTAATCAAATTTCATATATAACATGTTCAAATCGGAGTTACGGTTTAAAAGATATGGATGATTTAAAAAAACATTGTTTAACTTAAATATGATCTGCGGATGAATTACCTAAAACATCAGGGGGGTTTCGAAAAATGTTAAATAACGGTTCGGGTGTGACTTAAATCCGGACTGCAGGTTGATTTCAACAAAATACAGGGACTTTTGTGTAAAATATAAAAAACGATTCGTTTTAACTTAAGACATGACTGCGGGTTGAATTCTCTGAAATAGAGGGTCTTTTCTAAAAAACTGCCATGACGAACGAAAGAAACCCAATTTGCTTTATTATTAGGTAAAGATTGATAATTAGTTGATTGTCCTCGGCTTTGAGTAGATTAGACTGGCTAGATTGGTTCCCATTAACAATGATTACTTGCATTGGGGCCTTTAGCTTAGTTTGGGAGTAATGTGGATCCAAGTCGGCAATTTCTGATCACACACCCCACTGAGTAGTTCGTCATTAAACAAAACAATGAGTACTGGTTACCGGCACCAATTTTTTTTTCCTCCTTCTGGTTGCTGTGAGCAGCACATGCAAGACAATAGGCAAGCAACATTCCAAGAAACCAAGCATTTCATCAGCAGAGAAAGCTTCATAATTTGATGTAAGTGTTCTTTTGGCACCTCAACTTATTGCGAGAAAAGGGGGAAAGGGAAGGGTTATCAATTTCTACTCCATGCAAATACCCTATGACCTTGAAATAGTTGCGCACAAAGTCATATGTATATGTTGACACATACTATGGACAGTGAATGACTTGCAAAGTAGTCATCGCACAACATTATGCTCTAATAACCAGAAATGGTTGGCATGTATATCAAGTCACCAACCAAAACATTTTCACCTTTTTGTTGTGTTATTCTGTAGAGGCATGTGCATAACATGTCAAATGTTTCTCATCTTGTCTTGGTTTATCTTTTGTGAACTAATTGTTTTCACCGTGTGTGCTGTTTTCGGCAACTTCTGTGATAAACTTATGGCCATGTGCATCATCATTTTCGTAAGTTTGCGAGTAAAACTTTCTTCGACAATGGAGTATACTTTCACTATGTAATAAAGGTGTGGTAATTTCTCCCTTTTTCCTTGAGAGTTCCATAATGATCTCTAGTCAAAGGAGGAATGTTATTTCAAAAAATGGGAAGGTTTCTGTTGAGAGAAAGAAAAGAAAAGGAAGAGATGCCAATTTCGGCTCTATTCGTCCATATATATATATATATATATATATATATATATATATATATATATATATATATGTATGTATATATATATATGTATGTATATATATATATGTATGTATGTATGTATGTATATATATATATGTATGTATATATATATATGTATGTATGTATGTATGTATGTATATATATATATATACAGACGGTCTATTATGCTAATATTAGCAGAATAACTATTCTGCACACCACTTCGGCACTGCATGCTCAACAGAAGCGCACTGCATCATTTTGACAACGAGCACTCCAATAAAGACTAGTGAACTTCGCGTAAAAAAAAATTGCATGCAGTGTTTTTTTGGTACTGTTTTCGCTCTAGTTTTTTAACCGTTTCTCGGAACGAGGCGTATAATATACCGTTGGAAAGCTATGGATTAGGCGCAACTTCGCCATGTTGAACACTTTTCGAGATTCCTTGCGGTTTAAGAGCAGTTTCAAAAACGGCGCGGCGGACGACGAGTGGCAGCGAGCGTTTTTTCACGATTTGTTCTAAACCGCTCGTCGAAACGAAGCAAATGATATGCCGTTGGATAGATAACGTCGAGGCGCATCTTTTTTGTAACTATTATTTTCTTTAATTCGTTATGGTTTAAGAGCAGTTTCAAATTTACTAAATCGCGGAACTCTGTTTTTCAATTTTTTTGAAATTTTCGCTACTGTTTTTGCTCCAGTTTTCTAACCGTTCGTCGAAATGAGACGTATGATACACCGTTGGAAAGCTACGGACAAGGCGCAACTTTAATATGTTGAAATGGTTTTGAGATTCCTTACGGTTTTTAGTTAATTTTGAAAATCGTGCGGCTGACTTCGAGAGGCAGCGGCTGTTTTTTTGCGAATTTTTTATGAACATCTGGTCGAAATGATTCAAATCATACGCCGTTGGAAAGATATCAACGAGACGCAACTTTTTCATGTAGAACACTCTCTCTAATTCCTTACGGTTTAAGAACAGTTTTGATTTTACCGAAAAGCGGACACTCTGTTATTCGCGAGACCAAAATCGTCGTATGTACTGCATCGGACAGAAGAACGCATTGCTTCAGACAAAATACCGCACTGCATCAGATGGGCAACTGCACTGCATGGTTTCTTTTTGTTTAGACGTATTTTTTCTCGGACGAGGAAAGAAGAACACACTGCTTCAGACGAAATACCGCACTTCATTAGATGAGCAAGTGCACTGCACGGTTTCTTTTTGTTTAGACGTATTTTTTCTCGGACGGGGAAAGAAGAACGCACTGCTTCAGACGAAAACCGCACTTCATCAGACGAACAAGTGCACTGCATGATTTCTTTTTTATGGGACGTAAATTTTCCCAAACGAGGTGGAGTGCACTTCATGTCGAGCGTTGTTGAACTGCAATACTATGAAAAGTGAACCTCGAGACTACCGTAAACGAGCCAAGACACTACAAAAAGTAAACCATGTGAGTGTTTTCCAAACTCAATATTTTTTTGTGTGCGTAGACCAGGCGAGTGGACCGCATGGACTGAGGAAGTGAAGCACATGTAATGAGAAGTGAGCTACTTTTCGAGGTGTTTTTGTTTTCGGATTACCAAGTGAACTACAAAGGAGTTTTATAGTGAACTACATGACAGAACAAAGTGAGCTTAAAAACATACATATCCATTCATTATTTTTTACACAGCAACACAGCCATCTAGTACACAGTAGAATCAACAATGCAATACCCAACAAAACTGCACTAGGGAAAAACTTGCTTATACAAAATGACCATCCATTCTTACTCCCCTTTTCTCTATGCGTTTCCCATAAACAACAAATCAAACTTCAAATGAACATCGATGTTCTCTTCTCTTTCTTACTAAGTGCACTGCAAATGATTTCCAAAAAGAAAAAAAAAAGAGTGAGCTGCAAAACAAAAAAAAGAGTGAGCTACAAAACAAAAAGAGTGAGCTGCACCACACTGTAAAACTAAACACAACATTAAAAACTGAATCACATGGGTTAGCACTGCACACGCTACCCCGCCAGACTGCACCATTGTTGATGTCGTACTGCACGCACACACCCCTGAAAAATGAGAGGCGGCTTCACCTCGCGAATGGCACATGGGTCACGAAGGCAGGAAAGAAAACGAGCCGCGCCAAAAATGCACGTCCACACCAACGGAACTGCAAACAAAGGCACACAGCACCGTAGCGCCATCTTCTTGTTGCTGCCTTTTTTTGAGAAATTCTTCATGTTGCTGCTGGGGTGTACTACACGGTGCGGGCCAGCGAATCGCATGTCATGGGCCGACGAACCACACACGGCCAATGATGCACGCAGATGCGCTACGCACAGCACGGACGCGTCGAGTGAACTGCACGGGGGTTGGGGGTTGAGCCCCTCCTCTGCTCGCCGTGGTGTCTTCGTCCACTGAATCATCGTCAACGGAAGGTAGGTGGAAGATAGGTTACAGAGAGAAGGGAGCCACCTGCATCTCGCGCGGCGGAAGCCATATCGAAGGGTAATGCGGCACACTAGTCCAGCGGCGGTGTGGAGGAGGTGGGGAGGGGGTGGCTGGCAAAGTTGCAGTGCTAGGAGGCAGCCAGGGTCGGAGCTGTGGGAGGTCACCGGTGATGGGTGGCCGTGGCGCGCCATACCAGGTCCTGCGATGGTACTCCGTGGCTGGGCGGCCCAGATCTGGTCAAGGGCGGCGACATCATCGGAGATTGGAGGAAGGATGGACGAACCGGGGGTGGATTTGTGGTCATGGCGGGAGGGGGTGCTCGCTCAGGCTCACCAGAGAGGAGGAAGGGAGCCGACTGCTCTCCTTCCTCGGGGCTGCCTGGATCTAGCATCGCCATGGGGCTAGATCCGGGGCTGGGAGGGTCAAGGGTAGGGGGAAGCCGGGCCGCCACTAGTGCTGGTAGCCGGGGCGGCGCATGGAGCCGGTCGGATGTGGGTGGGCGCGGTGGCCGGCGTCGTAGAAGAAGGCAGAAGGGTCGGCGCTGGTTGGAGGCGGGGTGGTGCGGGCAAGGCGGCTAGAAGGGGCGCGCCGATAGAGGAGGGTTGGGTGTTGTGGGAAGAAGGTGGGGTGGGGGAGGATGGGACGGGTTGGGGGAGGGAGGTGGCCGGCCCGCGAGTGGCGTGGTAGGTGGCGTCGGGAGTGGGAAGTGGGGTGCACTGCTTTGGAGGAAGAAGGTGTGTGGGATGGGTGGGTGGTGGGCGAGCGGGTGTTGCGGTGGCAGCCTGGGTGGTGCTCCAGTGCCGGTAGAAGGTGGACAGGGGTGGGGTGGCGGGGCGGCGGCTTGGGGGTGCTGCTCCGGCGGCGGCGCGCTAGAAGGTGGAGGGTAGGTGGCGATTTGGATCGATGGGAGGAGGAAGTGGGACAATATACAAGTGTTAGCAGAATAAGAAAGTGGTATGCAGAATAAGGGTCTTAAGGGTGTTATAATGTATAGCATGAATGAAAGACATGTAAAGAAGGCACCACATATCATTGTGCTCCAAAAATCAGAGACGATTGGCAGGTTACATCAAGTCACCTTCTCCATGATGTACCAAGTTGAACTAGTGCCGTGGAGAAGAAGATATCGTCTCTCTTCCTCCATGATGCATCCATGTATCAAGCCGGCTTTAGGACTGTTTATGCATCCTGTGCAGTTAACCTTTTGTATGACTGCATAGCTATTTCGTTTCTTTTATCCAAAGCATGGCGTTGTATTCCTAGCTAGTAGCTGGCGACTGCCGTTGCTTCCACGAACACTACTGTATAAGCTAGTTTATACTAGCTACTTGCAGACGTGCACTCCAGCATAACATGAAAAAGAAAATCAAAATATGCTCGGCTGCTCTGTGAAGGCGTTGACACACATTAATTAACTTTTCATAGAAACTCAGGGGCTGTACTATACGAGTATACTATATACCTGTACCAGTACATGCGTATGCAGCGGTCTACACAGCCGGAGAGGAGAGGATATATATACGCGGGGTCCTTTTCTGGTGCCTACCTAGTACCTACCCACCGTTCATTACATGGTCATGGATCACTAGCCAGGTCACCATTTTGGGCCGTTGGGTAGGTACCCGAAAACAATCAAACCCCCACGTTGCCTTCGTCTCCATGTCCATTCCATATCGATCGATCCACATTTTGTTAGTTTGTTATATCTTTGACTGGACTAAAATACGGCGTTATAAGAATGCGTCACGGTATCCAGACCCGGCAGTTGTGTATTCATATGCGTGGATACATAGTTTATATTGCAGATGTTGAGATATACATATATACTTAGCCGTCGTGAATCGATCGGGATCGTGTGGAATAATCAAGCGTTCATACTTGTTGTGGTGTCAAGTGGTATATACTCGTGATGTTAGGAGGGTAAAATAATGTAACTGGGGTACAGATGACATCACCTGCTAGAGTTAACTCGGGATTGCTAAGTCCTAGTCTACTGAGACGTAACAAAGTTTTAGTCGATGTTGTATTCGTGAGATCTTACATGAAGATCCGTGCAAAATTGAGTAATTGCTAGAAATTTTGAAAAAAAAAACACTGAGTGATTGATTGGCAGCATTCACTGTTTTGTGTTGTCTGATTTTCTCTTGTCAGCTTCTCTAGCTCCAACTTATAGGGTGTGGTTACGGGGACTAGACTAAAAAAAGTCCCTTTAAGTCCCTATGTAACCAAACAGGAGGGAATTATTTTACAGTGACTAGAAAAAGACTTTATTGGAGGGTCTTTTTTCTTTAGTCCCTAGGACTAAAAAAAGTCTAGTGCCTTGCAACCAAACACCCCCTTATTCATGTATGAGCCCATGATACGTGCATGCGGTCTCTCTATGCACTGTATTTTGATGGTTGCTAAGATTAATGGAGTCCATGATTCAGCTCCCAACCTATGTGCAAGTGTAGGTAGGCAGGTCCCAACGACGCTCCAAGCAGATGAGCATCACTTCATCATGTCGTTGCCGTGTTTGTTATCTGGTGTTTGTTTGTTGTGGGTTGTTGCATGCCCTTGAGTGTTGTTTCTTAATTTGCGCCACGTACTTGTCCAGTTTCATTGATTGGTGTCGGTAAGATTAGGCTGTGTTAATTGAGATTAGACAGTCAGAATTAAGTACTAGTAGTAGAAATAGTGTGTGCGTGTGACGTCCGTCTTTTTCATGACAAGAAACACAAACAACAGAGCAGTTTTAAAATGGTTAGCACGTAAAGAATGGAGACACAAAATATATACCAGAATATACTATGCAGCCATACGGCAGGAAAACGGAGGACAGGCGGATAGACTCGCGCGTGCATCTTGGGGTGCGGATGTTTGGATTTGGAGGTGATCATCGTCGTCAAACGCCAGAGTCTAGATGAAGAGCTCCAAGAGAAAATATGGAGGCAGACCACCGGGAAGGGAAAGGGAAGAGGACATGCACACTGTTGACTAGTGACTATACTCCGTTAGATAGCGCGCGGCACACCCTAGGCAGGGTTTTTTTCACTGTTTTGACCCATCTGGCAAACTTTAGCACGATTTGACCCGCTTTTAATTTTTTTTTCGTATCTGACCCAAACCGAGACGCCAACATCCATGGCGTTCTGCTTGCACTGAAGACGCCGCGGACCCTGGCGTTTGGCACTGGCCCACTTCCCTGGTCAGCCAGTTTGACCGTCCGACGTGGCAAAGGGTTAAACGCCATGGCCCTTGGCGTTTACCCCTGGAGAGCAGAAAACCGGCCCGAGCCGGCTCGGGTGCAGCCCAACCCATCAAGACGCAGGAGGCGTCTTCCTCCTCGCGGCGGCGGCTACAGAAGCTCCGCTTCTCTCCTCCCCTCACCCAAATCAACCCCAAATCGCTTATTCTCTTCATCAAAAGTGTGGATCTGAGCCTCCCCATCTTCTTTGAGGTATTCTCCACCAGATCCTCCGATTATTTTGGGTTCAAAACTAGTATTTTGACAGCATTAATTCATACTTGTTAGAGCCCTAGGATTCGTATTCTTTGCACTTTTTTGAGAAAGGGGAGCCCATGGCTTGGTCATGTAGGTATGTTGTATACTTTAGAAGAGTTGGCATGTGTTTATATGGTAGGATTGGGAAGAGAAGGCATTTGTGATAGGGTTGGGCATTCTAATTTTAGTTGCTATGTATATGGATTTAGATAGATGATTGCTTGAAATATAATTCTAACATATTTGTGTATTTTGTATGCTTGATTCTCATTGAGATATGGTCATATAATTAGGATGTTATATTGAGACTTTGTTATGTTGTGTTGCCATTGAAATTTTGTCATATATAGACAATTGGTCTTGTTATCTCGACATTGAGATATGTTGCCCCGTGCATTCAGATTTTGTCATATATAGATAAACAGGTTTTGTTATGTTGCCATTGAGATATGCATTTATGTTGATGTTGTTATGCCAAATATATGATATGTAGGATATTATATAGTGTTATGTATGTTTCATTTGTTCATGCTTGATTTGTAGGATGGCGGGGGAACCGTGGTACGACGGTCTTCATAAAGGGTACGACAAAGAGCATCGTGCGCGGGACATTGAGAATAACGGGGTAAGACTCTATCTATTTGAATTCTTGGTTATTACTTGTCAGTTTTGCTAGGCACTAACCATAATGCAATGCTATTTTGCAGGAACTAACACCTATGCGCATGAGGGGTCATAGTGCCCACGACTGGCCGTGCGACGAGCGGTATGAGCTATACTTCGAGAGATTGGGCCTTCTCCCGTTCGTGCTTCAGTTCAAGCGACACGCTCCGTCGATCAACCATGGGGCGATGACCGCACTTATTGACCGTTGGAGGCCAGAGACACACTCGTTCCACTTGTCATGTGGAGAGATGACCGTGACCTTGGAGGACATGGCGATGATCAGTGGCCTTCCAATCAATGGCGTCGTCGTCTTGTCTTGCAACAGGAACAACAAGAGGAGCAACTGCAAGAAGAGCTAGAGCAAGAGGAGGCACAGCAAGATGAAGAGGAGTACAATCAAGATGAAGAGGAGGTGGTTGGGATGTCCCAAATGGATGATGCGCCTGAGCCATCACAGCCCACACAACGCACGCCACGCAGCAAAAGAGGAAGGAAGAAGTGAACTAGTTAATACTAGATTCTCGCGAACTTTGTTATGTTTGATTCGTGAACTTTAGAAGTGGCGTGAACTTTGCTACCTTGACTTGTGTTTAATTTGCACTTATGGAGTGCACTTTGCTACCTTCATGTTGTTGTGTTGCTATGATGGCGTGAACTGTGGTACCTTATTGCTGTAATCCTGGAAATATTGCTTAGTTTTGCTGTCATTTTTGCTGTTATGCTTAGTTTTGCTGTCATCCTTGCTGTTATGTTGTCATCCTTACCTTTTGCTGTTATGCTGAAGTTTCTGTACAGGCTAGACGCCATGGTCTCTGGCGTTTTGCCCCTGGACGCCAGAAACCTTGGCGTCCTGGTATGCAGATGAGCCACAGCAGTTCCACCTTTCTGGATATGGACAAAACTTAGATCCACGACAAATCCCAAATTAGAACAAACTTTTTGGAAACTCATAAATAAACGGTCTCAAATTCGTGACATATAACATAACTTAGATCCGCGACATAAGCATTACATAGTTCAACTGACATACACAGTACAAACTTTAACGGACATAGTTCAAATGACATACAACATCACTTAGTTCCATGACATAGAACATCACATAGTTCAACCCCTCGAGTTTTTCTTGCGTGAATTCTCTTTCTTATTTTTCTTCTATGAATCATTCTTTTTCTTCTTCTTGCTTGCATTGGCCCTATCTGGCATCGAGGAACTTGGGTCGGTAGGTAGCATCGAGGAGCTTGGGTCGATATATAGCAGCGATAAGTCGGGCTCATAATCTAGCGGGATATGTTCCAATTGAGTCATTGTTTGGTCCAGGGTTGCAATAGATGACACCCGGTATTTCAAGAACCCAATCCCAACGAGCAGCCTGGGTCGGTATCGGGGACATAGCTTCATTGATTGCCCAGTCAATGATCTGTCCAGGCCTATTCAAGTCCATCTGACGATATTCTAGCATATTTGCATAAAATGCGATTTGCTTACCTAGATCACTTCTACAATCAAGTTCAGCCCTTTTCATCTCGGCAAAATTCTTTTCCGTTTCAGCGATGACATTATCTGAGTCATCAGAAAAATATAACCGTGCAGAGTTCCTCGCAGCTTCATTCCTTGCATCGCAACTATTCACCCACAGAGTCATCTTTTCTTTAATGAGTTCGCGGTTCTTTTCATCCGCCGCATCCATATATTTCTCAATGAAAACCATCTTTGCATCATTATTAAGTGCCATTCCTACAAGAGTGACCTAACATTAAAATGCAACTCTATAAAGAAGTATGTAACTCTATCACTAATCATAAGCATAACAACTAGGGTAATCCTAATCCTAATCCTAACCCAAATCATAAGCATAACACTAGGAGCATGCATACTACACCAACTAAATTCATTAGGCTAAAGCTAACAACACCGTATAAAACACTACATATGTACCCTTTTTTTGCAAAGGATTTGGAAAAAAAGGAAAAGCTAGGGTTTGAAATAATCCACTAACTGTGATGGATTGAACCAAACAAATCATGGGGGTGTATTGGATTTACCTCAATGGTAGTAAATGACTTCGATCCAACGGTCAAATGGGACCGATTTATGAGAGATTTGAGGGGGGGGGGGGTTGGTTGGGGAGAGAGAGCGTGGGGGGCAGCAGCTCGGGGTTGTGAGGTTGAAGAATGAGTTATGGAGTGGGCCCACAAGTCCTTATAATCTGCAAAGGACCAAAACGCCATTGACCTTGGCATCTAGGTGTGCAGAGGAGCAACCGCAGATTTACCTTTCTGGATAGGGCCTAAACTCCGTGGTCTCTGGCGTCTGGGCAGAGGTCCAAACGCCTTGATTCCTGGCGTCTAGGTGGGCAGAGGAGCAACCACAGAATTTCCTCTCTGGTTAGGGCCTAAACGCCGTGGTTTCTGGCGTCTGAGGCAGATGTGCAGACGCTGTGATCTCTGGCGTCTAGGTGTGCAGAGGAGCAACCACACATTTTCCTCTCTGGTTAGGGCCTAAACGCCGTGGTTTCTGGCGTCTGGGCAGAACAGATAATTTCTAGCATCTGGGCAGAACAGAGCATTTCTTAGGTTCATTACATAGTTTCCATCACATGGACAACTAATAAGGTTCATTACACCACATGGACAACTAATAAGTATAACTTAGGCATGCACAATTCACCACATGGACAACTAATAAGAAAGTTACGTTCATTACATAGTTTCCATCAAATAACATAACTTAGGTTCATTACATAGTTCCGATCAAATAGCATAACTTAGGTTCATTACATAGTTCCCATCAAATAGCACAATAGGTCCATAACATAGTTCATCACAAATTCATGATACAATCCTCAAATAGCACATTCAAGTCTTTATTGGGTCACACGCGGCCATTTCCCCTTCTTGTCGCGTGCCTCATCCTCCTCTTGTGCATCGCGAGCCCTCGCAAGTTTTCTTGCCCTCTCCTCTTGACGAGCTGCCTTCTCTTTGCGCGCCCTCTCCTCCTCATGCTTCTTCCGCTCCTTCCTCTCCCTCTCACGACGTTTCTCGTCCTCGGCTCTCTGTAAGGATTCTTCAAACCGTCGTTGTCTCCTAAGGCAATCTTGAAGTTGGTCTTTTTGGACATCTTCTGGCACTTCATGTTCTATCCATGTGAAGTACTTGCAAAGAGGAGGAGGTGACTACACACAAAACAAGTTTTTGTTAGTAATATAAAATGAATCATAATGGAGAATAGCCTACTTTTCTAACATACCGGTGGGATGTCATAGGTGTTAGTGGGACGCGCGCGATCATGTGCATAGTTGGGACACACAAAATATCTTCTTCCTTCCGTCCACGACTTCTTCCGGTCAGTGGAGACCTTCACCTTGCACTCATCTGCACACCAATATGAAGGGGTTTTCACATCCTTCTCCTTTGTCTTGTCCAACCTTGCCTCCTCCCACTTGTTCGGCATGTCCTCTTGGTCAGCGCACCGTTGCCTCGTCGTGGAACCGGATGAAGCCATGCCTATGAGAAGAAGAATTTTTAGAAAATTACATGAACAAACTTAATGCAAAAAAACACAATACAAGAAAACAAGAAAAGAATGAACAAATATTTACCATTCAAAATTGGTCAACCATTTGGATTATGCAAATAACCAAACACCGACTCGTTACCAGTCCTCCGTACTCTTGTACCACCACCGGAACCACCTCTACGAGCACCACTACTACCCCCTCTAGGGCCTCCATTAGCGCCAGCTCTACCACATTGTCCACTCCTAGCACCTCCTCTAGGGCCTCTAGCAGCACGGGAACCACCTGTACGACCACCGGAACCTCCTCTACGACCACCGGAACCCCCTCTGCCACCACCTGCCTGACTCGTGGTTGGATTGCCCTTCTTTGATGTTTTCCTTTTCTTAGAGCATGTTCTCACATTGTGTCCCGGATTGTCACATTGACCACAGTTGATAGTGTCCGGAGGCTCCATAAAGTGCCCGCTACCAAATTGGTTCATGCCAGTGTATCCAGCTAGGTTGTCCATATCGCCTCTCATGCGTTTCTGTCTGATTCTACCCTTGGGCTCCACCTTCAGCAAAGGATCAGGCCTAAGCTCCGGGCCATTATAGTCAGGCCACTGCGATGGCTCTAGGAAGGGTTGGAATCTAGGGGCCCATGTCAACCTAGTAGCTTCAAGATCGAACTCATGCATCCTCACGGTTGTCCCATCAGACATATGTATATTTCTTAACGACGCCGCCGTCAAAAGATGAGAGCATGGCCAATGATACTTACTAGGCCTCTCGCACTGACGCCACCGTCTCTTAAGGTGCCCCTCAAATGCACGACCACCATATGACATACCATCTCTTGTTGTCCCACCAGGCTCGTCGATTTGGTAGGTCATATCGTAGGTGTTGAATAGCCTAAGTTTCTGTTCTGAGGACTTGCTTTGTTGTAACATCATCCACTCTTCAACCTTTGGTGGATATTCCATTTTTTCACCAATCCACTTCACGGTTTCCTCTGAATGCATCAGAAAATACTCATTAAGCTTGAAGAAAGTATATTCCACTATTGTAGTCACTAGCAATGGGCGGGCACCTCTGAGCACATTGTTAAAACATTCGACCATGTTACTGGTCATGTCTCCATATCTCCAACCTCCTTCGTCATGAGCGCGTGCCCACTTGTGTTTCTCCGAAAAATTTCGTGTTAAGAAATCTTTCCCTCCTTCGTTTGCAGCTTCGTAGAGCTTGTCATAGCGAATGGTGAACGCACCGGTGCTAAAGGCCACGCAAACATGGGTTAGATCCTTGCTCAACTCCTTGCTCTTACATGCCCTGTAAAAGTTTGCCATGAAATGCCTCATGCACCATCGATGGTGGAGCTTTGGAAGTCCTGGAATAACAATGTCCATGGCTTTCAGTATGCCTTGGTGCTGGCCTGATATAATGCACACTTCTCTATCACCAATGACATTTTCCCTAACATGACGCATGAACCACTCCCAGTTGTCTTGGTGCTCGAAGGGCACCAAACCAAATGCCACCGGCAACACATTGTCATTGGAGGAGTGCGCCATTGCTACCATGATTGTGCCCTTGTATCGGCCGGTCAAGAATGTACCATCAATAGACAAAACCGGACGACAATGCTTAAAGGCCGTGATGCATTGTCCGAAACTCCAGAAGGCATGGTGAAACACCCCATGACCATCATCCTCGACCACATGGTACATGTCGGGGTTCCTATGGGAAATCGCTCCCAACAACCGCGGGAGGCGATTGTATGCTTCTTCCCAACTACCATACAACATTCTTAAAGCATTTGACTTGGCCTTCCATGTCTTCCCATACTTGACTTTGTATCCAAACATTTTTTTCACCGTCGTCATGAGGAGCTTCACCTTCACGGTTGGATCACTTGATACTTCTTTCATTAATTTAAACCCGAGAAACTCATACGTGAGTTGACGATGTGTTTTAGGCTTCTTTTTTGACGGTGGCCTGCATGAGTGAGTACACACACAACTTGTTAACAGCCAATGCCCGGTTTTAATTCTTCTTCCATGGACCGCCCATGGGCATCCTTCTTTGTCACAATGGATGGAGTAACGCACTTTTTGGTCCGAGTGCCCAACAAGATATGGTCTATGGTTCCTAATAGCATAGTCACTTAGCCATACTTTAAAGGCCTACAAACTCACAAACTTCAACCCTTTCTTCAAGTAAGCATTCTCGTCTTCACCCTTGACCCTTGGTTCGCCCGGTTCCGGGCAAGCTCTTGGTTCTATCGCCTTACTCATGCCACCATCAACTACCGCCTTGTGGGCCAGCCTGAGATCACGAAACAATGGAGTTCTTATTTCCAAACCGGTCACCTCTGTGTGTATACGGTTCTCTCTCTCCGTGAATCCATCCACGTCCAGTTCTCCCTCCGGACCTTCATCATCCGAGTCATATGCATATGCATGACATAAGGGATCTCACGGTCCATGTCCTACTGCCTGACAAACGCTTCCAAGTCACCGATGTCATTGCCTTGAATCTCATCCTCTTGCTCATCATCATCACTGCATCCATCCTCTAGTGCAAGACGAGCCCTTTCAAGCTTCCTAACTCTCTCCTCCTCTTGAGCCATCTTCTTGTTTTTGCATGCCATGTCCGCCTCACGCTTCAGTCGTTCCTTTTTCTCCTTCTCATTTGCATGAGTCTCATCCTCATGCATGTCATCATCATCATCACCATGACCACATTGGACATCACCATGACCATCAACATATTGTTCATTAAATTTTTCAAGAGCATGCCCAACAACTTCATTTTCTTGGCTAGGTGACGGTTGGCTAGAAGTATTGGGGGCATAGACCTCGGCACTATCCACAACACGAGCCACACTTCTACACGGGGAGGACACTTGGCGGTTCAAGTCAATATCAAGCCGCGAACCTTGCCCCTTCGTAGCAAACAATTCAAGTGACATGTCTTCCGAGGCCGCAACTTTACCCTTGTATATTCCCCAATGCAACTCGGAGATGATAGGCATATTCTTCAGTCGAGATTTTGTTCCCACCCCAACATCATACCTTCCTATTAATTCAACTTTATCATTGGGGTCCATCCAATTCAACTTATCTCTTACTTTAATAACAACCTCATCATAACTAGGACTTGTGTCGAATACCACCACTTCCTCGTTGTCACTTGCAGTTTTGGTCACAAATGACGCTTTGTCCAAATAATGAACATTAACAAGTCTATCATCCATCTAAAAGGGACAACAAACAAGATGAAATGACAATTATAATGCATAGTTGCAAAAACTATGCAACTCTAATGAAGTAATGGCAGCTATATATCCTAATGAGTTGTGTATCAAAAACAAATTAAAACTGATGTACTAAATAAATCATGTCATTAGCTTAACACATAACCTAACCATAACCATCATATTTATCAAATCCATCATTTGTACCCACAAAATTCATATCCCATTACTACTACCACAACTACATATTAATTAAAAGCCATCCAATACCAAAGGATTTGAATAAATCTAGAAACTAAGGTGCCACCTAGGGTTACATAATGCCACTAAAATAACAAGAAATTACCAACAAAATTTAGGGAGCCGGGGGAGATTACCTCAAACAACAAGGGAGAGAAAGATCCACAGAGGAAAATCAAATTTGGAGTGGGATTTGAGTGAGCCTTGAGGTGGGAGAGAGAGGGGGGGAGCTCTCCTTTGTTCTTCTTTCTCGGGATGGAAGATTGGGAGAGTGTGTGGAGAGGCCCCACACACTTTTCCCGTGACCACTTATCTCTCAGGGGGGGTAGACGCCAAGGTTCACGGCGTCTAGGGTCGGGGTCGACACTTGCCACGTCGGACGGTCAAACTGCTGACCACAGAGGTGGGCCAGTGCCAAACGCCAGGGTCCGCGGCGTCTTCAGTGCAAGCAGAACACCGCGAATGTTGGTTTCTCGGTTTGGGTCAGATACGAAAAAAGTTTCAAAAGCGGGTCAAATCGTGCTAAAGTTTGCCAAATGGGTCAAAACAGTGAAAAACCCCCCTAGGCACGTGTTCTGTTCCCCGCCGGCCGTCACATCTCCCCGGAGCTCTGGGGTCTAGCTAGCTAGAACGCACACCGTTATTGATTTTTTTGTTGGCTCCATCCCAAATTCCCAATCATAGAGTAAATTCACTCGACCGCTCTGCCAGCTCTGTGAAGAGTACAGGGTCTGCATGCTGCCGCTGAAACCTGTCTGAGACTTTGCATGTCTGCATGCTGCCGCTGAAACCTGTCTCACGTTCACACCCAGTGTAGCAACTCAGTTAGGTTGTTCTGATCCCGAGCTCACATAAAATCAACAAAATTCAAAAATTTCTGCACTCTTTTTGTGTGATACTTGCTGCTCTCTGTTTACTACCGATGGGGCTACTAATCGATTTGATAGTACTATCATGTCAGTGTGATGTTGTATTGTTGTTGCCCATATATGCACCCTACACTGATAGCTTTTTTTAGAAAAGGAGGATGATCCCCGGCCTCTGCATCTGGGGGATGCATGCGGCCACTTTATTGATTATTCTCGAGAACCTTACAAAGTATTACAACAATATGCCTGAATCCGTCATCTTGGCAACATATGCCAGTACTCCTATCCAAAAGATGAAGGGGTGCAAGCTGGGCCAAATACCCAGATCACTCACCTAAGCCTATCATCAAAAGCCGGAAGCCCCAGCCGAGTCACATACCGGGTCTGTGGCACAGACCGGTCTGACACGCACACAAGTGTCGTCGCCGCCATCTTCCACAGGTCCGTCTTCAGAGCAGGTATTGAGGCTTCTACCTTGTCAGGCCACTCTGCCATCGACGCCACCATGACGCCAGATAGCTACCTCCTCCTGCGCAAGTCCATCTCCGCGCATCGGGCGCCGAATCTCCACGACACCATGCCGCCGAGACCTGTTGCCATCAATATTTAAGATGAAGTACCGCTCCACCAAAGAAGCCGCCCGCTGGTCCGTCGATCCCGTGCACACCTCCAAGACTGACGTCCCCAAGAGGAAACGACACAAAATAGCGCCGCCATCATCCGATCTACTGATCTAGGGTTTCCCCCGGAGATAGCAGATAGTGGCCTTGAACTTCTCCTTGGTGATGCCTTCAAGAAGGGAACACCGCACAATAGATCGCCTAGCACCGGGCCGTGGTGCCTCGCCAGATCCATTGCATATCAGCACCGCCACCACATGCCCGCTGTCCACCTCGCACCGCTCGAAGAAAACACCACCCGGAGCGCCGGATTGCCGCTCGTCCAAGGAACGAAGAATACTGCCGTGCAGGTCGCCATGCGACATCGCAGGCAGAAGTACATCACCGAGCGGGAATGGCCGACCCCTCCCCACCACCTACAACCCCCTGCCGAGAACCGCCACCACGCTGCCGGACGCCATGGGCCGCGCACGCCCGGGCCACTGCCGGTTCCCGCCGAGATCTGCCGCCCCAGTCCCAATGGGAGCCACGAGGAGTCGCCCTGCCGCCGCCGTCAGCCGCACGAGCTTCGCCCGGTGGAATCCTCCGGCGGCGGCGCGGGGCTGGGGCGATTGGCCGGCGGCGCGCTAGGGTTAGGGAGGCGCCCCCGAGTCGCCCTAGGAGAGAGAGACGCGGGGGGTGAACCTCCCTACACTGATAGCTAAACATCGACTCTGGAAGCGACCTCTCTCGTGCCGCTCCCGCGGGCGGCTCGGGAGAGGAAAACCTAGCGCGCCGCCGGGAGCTAACCACCGCAGCCACCCCCTCGCCGCCGCCGGTGTGCGGAGCCGGGCAAAGCCCGTGCAGCATCGGTGGTGGCGGGGCCGTTGGTCCCTTTCGTGTAGGATCGAGCGACGCGGGCGTATCGATTCAGCAGGGGCTGGTGCTCGGCTTGGCGGGGCGCGAGTGCGTCGAGCTCGCGCGGCTCTCGTGCCATGGCTCGTTACAGGCGCGGGCGTGAGGAGACGCGTGCAAATCAGGCGCGGGCACGAGGAGACGCACACGGACCTGGCGCGGGCACGTGGAGGCGGTGCGGGGCCGCGTGGATCCGTCGCGGGCTAGTGGAGGCGGCGCAGGGCTGCGCGGATTCGGCGCGGGCGTGTGGAGGCGGTGCGGGGCTGCACAGATCTGGCATAGTTGCTTGTGCGAGGCGGATGGGAGGCGCGGGGATGCGCGGGGGTGGGATGGCTCGCTACTACAGCAGCGCCCTTGGCGCGGGTATGGCGGATCCGGCAAGCTGGTGGTCTGGGATGCAGCGGGCAGCGGCGGAGCCGGTGAGCGTGTTGGGGCTCGCGTTGTTGAGGCACTGCGCGAGGTTGCGGACGGGCAGGGATGCTCCGGCCGCGGTTGGATGCAGGGTGAAGGACCTGATCTGGTCTCTGCAAGGCCGTCGTGGGGAGGCTAGCTGGTGGCCTTGCATAGCGATGGCGTGCTCGCTGTGTGGGGAGTGCACGGTCCAATGGAGGTACGGGACGATCCGGGACTGCTGCATGGGAGTGGCTGCACCGGGCGAAAGCCTGGCCAGTGATTCTCCTTGGAGGCGTCGTCGGTAATCTTCACGGCCTCTACTCCCGGAACAAGTCTTTCGGGTGAAAGCCCAGATCCTGGTGCAGGGTCGGGCGGTGGCGTCGTCTTCAACGTTGTTCCCCTCTTTAGGGCGCCGTATTGAAGACTTTGATCCCTTTGGTGCTTCCAGCGACTGGACGTGCACGGTTGCTTCTCTGGCAACGATGACGGCGGTGAAAATTATCGGAGGCGTGGTTTTGGTCATGGTACTCGGCTCTTCTTCTCCGGCATGTTTGTGGGATTGCCTCGACTGTTTGTTGCTGTGAAGTCGAAGCCATAGTGGCAGGGCCTGATGGTATACGACGACGTGTGACCGGTGGTTCGTTCGGTGGTCCTCCGTGACACCAACCTTGCCTAGTTTCTTCGTAGTTCGCCGTCGAAGTCGGAGCTACGTTGTCTAGTGTGGATTGTATGGAGTGTTGTGCTGCAGCTATTAGGGTTGTTTTTCTTTCTTTCTTTCTTGTTCTTTGATCTTCGGATCATTTGGTCCTAGGACCTTCACCACCTTGTTGTTTTTCGTTGCTCTCTGCTATTATCAATGAATGGATTCCGGATCTTTCAGGATAGCTAAATATCATTGAAGAAGCCCAGGTGATCAGGCTTCAGGCGGCAGTGGTGAACCTAGACTTGACTCATGGGGTGTCTATGTATAACCATAAAAAAAATGTTAGTTTAGCATTTTTTTTAGTCCTATAATACACATAGAATTAGAAAACTAGTAGTGCTAGATAAAAAAAGATTGCAGTTTTTTAGGGGGTGCCAGGGCACCCAGGGCACCCCACTGGATCCGCCACTGTCAGGCGGTGATCGTATGTCATGCGCTTTCCTTCCACATTCGTCCGTCCGAGCACCTGGGCCCCACGTGACATGGACGTACGCAACGGTCCCACTGGTCAGTCTTATCGAGAACCATGACATCGTCCCTGGCTGGTTGATCCCTTTTCCTGATTTGGCAAATCTACTGAATCGATCGGGCTAAACAATGCACACAACAGGTCGATCAAGAATAAGAGTACTCGTAAGTCCTTGTGGCTCTGCGTACGTACTAAACGTACCCAATTTAGAGCATCTCCAGCCGCGCCCTCAGAACGGCCTCCCCATGCGACTTTTTCGTGCCTGCGCCGAGAAAACGGCTCAGTCGCGCCCCCAAAGGCAAATTTTTCGCCGGCTCGGACCGACTTCAGCGCTGGCGGACCCAGGCCAAACCCGGCGCGCTGGGGGGTGCTTGGGGGCGCCGGCCGAAACGTTTTTGGCGCGAAAACCGGCGGGCCCTTCTTGGCAGCGACTCGACTCTTCTCGCCGCATCGTCGTCCTCATCGCCTCAGTTCCGGCGGCGAATCAATGCCAAAGCTGCCGCGCGATGCCGCGCCGGTCAACCTCCTCCATTGATGCCTCACGGGCGGCGCAATGACGACCGGACGACGCGTGACCGTGGGCCGCACGCGTACGCACAGCGCATCCGCCTATATAAGACGCCCCCAGCGCGCCGGTGAACACATAGATAGTGCATCGCCGTTCCTCCCCCGTTTCTCCTTCTCCCCTCGCCGTCTCCATAGCCATGGTCGAGCGTTTCCCAGGCGACGGCGCGGCCGCAAATGGCTTCGGTCGCCACCACCTTCACGAGGACGAAGCTCGGCTCCTCTTTGAGGCCGAGTACCCGGTCCCGCGGACATATGGGTGCCCGGGGCATGGAGGATCAGCGCCGGTAGGGTCCCGGTGCCACCACCGCCCACCGGGGCGGCGCGGCGCGCGGAGACCGCGCGCATCCGCTCCTCTCTGCCGCAGGCGGCGAGGGAAGGGCCACGGTACGTCCCCGACATCCCATTGTGGGAGCTGTACTTCTGTCGCCGCAGCGTCGAGCAGCTCGAGGCCACCAACGGTGCCGTGCCCTTCGGGAGGCTCAACTCCGAAGGCCGCCACCTATGTTGGGGCGTGCCCGGCCGCACGCTGGAGTCCGTCCTCGAGTACATCGAGGGCGGCAACACGCCCAGGCTGGAGTACCCCGCTCCACCGTCCTTCTCTCACCGGAGCGGAAGCTCCTGGATGCCGAGGCAGGGGGCGTCCTCCTCCTCGTCCGGCCACTCGACCGGCCCTCCTGCCTCCCCCCCTCAAGCTGGAGCCCCAGGACACGCCGGTCAGCCAGCGCACCCGCAGCTCCGGCGTCCGCATCGCCGACCCCTCCCCCGCCTCTGGACGCCTCGTCCTCGTCAGGCCGAAGCCGGAGCCTGGCCTCCCCACGAAGTACGAGGCCATAGCCCGGTGCGGCTTCTCCGACACGGAGGCCCTAAAGTGGGCGCGGGACGACTACCTCTGCGACGAGATGGTCCGGCAGCGCCGAGCCCTGGAAGAGATAGCCGGTCGCAGGCGTGGGCGCGAGGACGAGCACGGCGTGGTGATCCTCAACAACGACGAGGACGAGGACGCCGCTGGACCGTCCAACCCGCCGCGCCAACCTGGGGAGGGGTGCAGCAGGGACGGCGGCCGCGGAGGAGGCGGCGACGATGACGACGACGACGACGACGGCGACTACACGCAGTTCTACAGCCGCCTCGGCATGTAGAGCTTCAAGGGCGGCGGGCGGCGAGGAGCGGCGAGGTGACGGCGGGCCTATTAACGTTTTTTTCTTTGTGTAAAATATTTTAAATATGTATGAACTCGCTGAAGTTTGGATGAATTTAGTCGTGTTTTAAACAAACTCGCCGAACTTTTTCTTTTTTTAAACAATTTGACACGCCTGGGGACGGCCCTGTGGCCGGCGACTGGGGGCCAACTCGCCGGTTTTTTGCGCCGGCTCGCCCTCGGGCGGTGATTTTAGGCGCCTCCTGGGGGACCAACGGCTGGAGATGCTCTTACCTGGTGGGAGAATGAGAAACCGTGAACCCAAATCCACCGGCGGTATTGTAACATACTATTATATTACTGTATCATCACTGGAAACATCTAACTTTAACAGCGATGTTCCTCACAAGAAGGAAATATACCAAGGAACAAAACGTTAAACGTGTGATGGAAAAGGACATCAATTGGTTTGGCAGGCGCAAAGCTAGTTCCCACTAGCACATCACAGTCCAAGCAGGTAAGAACAGAATAACTCACATTACTTAATTGAGTAGATTAACCTCGGTGAAACTCAAATTCAGATCTCTATCTCTGCTGGCTGCCTTATCTGCCGACGTAGAATCTTAGAATTTCCACCGAAAGGAAACTGCCAAGCCATGCCGGCCATCGCGTGGATAACTCCCTTCGTTAGTTACTTCCGTTTGTGCAAAAAGAATCGGTAGAAATGTGTGTTTCTAGGAAACAGCAGAAAAGCCAATGCTCTTGTTCTCTATCATGTATGGATTGGCACCATGGACCGGAGGTGGGACTGAATGCCACGGAAGAGCACGACGGTGATCTGAGCTGAAAGCTTAGGATGGATAGGAGCAGAGGGTTGGGTTGGTAGCCAATCCCCATTTATCAATTCCCGACTAGGAGAGGTACACCGCTCCCTTTTAATTGATAATTTGTTGATCGTCCTTACTGCATTAGAGTAGTTGCAAGGCTGGGACAGTCTATATACATTAGACTAGCTAGATTGGTTCCCATTAACAATGAGTACTTGAGTTGGCTCGGCAGTAATGTGGATCCAAGTCGGCAATTCTAATCCCACGCCGCCACGGTATAGTTTGCCATTAAACAAAACAACGATACTGATTACCGGTACCATTTACTCACAAAAAAACATTACCGGTACCATTTCATTTCTCCTTGCATGGTTGTTGTGAGGACCACATGCAAGACAACAGGCAAGCAACACTCCAAGAAACCCAACATTTCTTCAGTAGAGAGATCTTCATAATTTGACTTAGGTGTTCTTTTTGCACCTTAACTTATCGTGAAATTTAGTTTCCGTCCCTGTTTTTTTCCGAGTTCTATAATAAACTTACCGCAATGCGCGCCGTCATTTGCCGAAGCCGGGAGCAAAGATTTCGTTCGATAATGGAGTAAATATCACATAATCTAATAGATATGTGATAGTTGTTCCTCTGTTTTTGTTGAGGGAATCTCTAATCAAAAAATAAATGGTACATCAGAATAAAAGAGGCAGGTTTCTTGACGCGGGGGGGGGGGGGGGGGGGGGGGGGAGGAAAGTCTTATCAATTCTACTACGTCAAACTATCCTATGACCTCGAAAAAGTTGACACACAAAGTCATATCTATATGTTGATACATACCATGAACAATAAAAGACGCGCAAAGAATTTTTTTTCTTTTTGAAAGAATGCAAGAGAGCCGCAGATTTCACTAAGGGGAAGATGGTTGATAGCCAAACTGCATGTATTGGGGTAGCAAGCCGCAGAATGGTGGTCGTTACTGTTGAATATATGGTTTGTGCATGTATATTGTATAGCCCGGCCCACCTCCTAGTCATTGTATAGTTGAGATTGTGGCCCACCTTGTACTCCATATATACGTGCACAATGCACCGATCAATATATCGTAAAGCATTGCCAAAACTCCCGTTTCCAACATGGTATCATACCTAAGATCCTAACCCTAACCCTTGTGCCGGCTGCCGCCGCCGCCGTCGCCGCCGCGTTCCCACGCCGCCGCGACCGCCGCCCTCGTGTGCGCCGCCGCCCACGCTTCCGCCCCCACCCCGCCGCGCCGCCCTACGGCCGCGCCGCCACCCCTCCGCCGCGCCGCTCTCCCGCGTGACACCGCCAACCCCATCTCCTCATGGCCTCCCCGGCTCCTCCAGCACCACCCACAGCCGCCGCGCGAACCCGTTCGAAGGTCCCGACCCCGTCGTCATCCGCGATCTCAACATCCTCGCTCGGGTTCCCGTCGTCCTCGACCATCTCACCTCCACCTACTATGCATGAAATATATACTTCTCCCTCGTGTTCCGGGAGTACAACATCCGGGATCACATCGATGGCTCCATGGCTTCCCGCTTCATGGAGGACGATGAGGAGTGGATGTCCATCGACGCCACTCTCATTCGTTGGTTCTACATCACCATCTCGAAGGACCTCTTCCACATGGTGGTCTCCGCCGACGATGATGCTCACACTGTTTGGACCAAGCTCAATGGTCTCTTCACCGACAACGCGCTCCAACGCAAGGTTTTCTTGCACGGCAAGTTTTTTGGTTGCCAGCAGCTCGACTCGTCTGTTGACGATTACTGCATGCGCCTCAAGAAGCTTGTTGACGAGCTCCGTGACCTTGGTGAGACGGTCTCCGACGAGCTCCTCCTCAGCACCCTCATCGCCAGCCTGAATGACGATTTCGGGAACGCCGTCTCCAACATCCCCCTCATCACCAACCCAACGTTCCCCAAGACCGTTGCGTACCTGAAGTTGGAGGAGAGGAGGATGCAGATGTCACGCAACCGGGCCACCCACACCGCCCTCACCGCCGGTACCCGCGGCGGTGCGCCGCCCATCGCCCCGCCGAGGCCCGCCCCGGGCCCCTTCCAGGCGCCGCTGCCGCCCGGGTTCCCATACCCGTAGCCGCAGCTGGCCCCTCCGCAGCCCCCTGCCGAGCAGCAGCAGCGGCGCCGCGGGGGCCGCCGTGGCCGAGGCGGCCGCAAACAGCAACCGCAGCGGTCGGCTACGCCCGACGGGGCGCTGCGCCAACAGCAGCAGCAGCTCCCACCAGCGCCCTGGCAGGCCGGCCAGAACCCCTGGACCGAGGTTGTGCACGCGTACTCCATGCCTGTATCGTGTGCCCTCGTTCCAGGCCTCTTTGGCGCCCGCCCGACCTCTCATCAGGCGCTTCACGCAGTCCCTCAGCCGTACCCGCCCGTGCCGCTCTACGACCCCTCTGCGGCCTATGGGCTGCCTTCGGCCGGTGGGTTCGTGGCGCCATCGCCTCAGCCAGCGCCGTCAGCCCCGGCTCTCCCGCCGGCGCCTTGGGACCTTGCGCTCCTAGCGGCTCTCCACACCGCCCCACGCCGCAGCAGTACACTGGCGGTGGCGACTGGTATATGGACACCGGAGCCATGGCTCACATGGCTGCCAACCCCGGTAACCTTCTTGCCGCTCACCCTGTTCACACCGCTGCTCGCATTACTGTGGGTGACGGTTCTTCCATGCCTATTACTCATGTCGGCCATGCTGCTTTTCCTTCTAACTCCATGCCATTATATATGTTTAATGTACTTGTCTCTCCTGATATCATTAAAAATCTTGTTTCCATTCGTTCTCTTACATGTGAAAATCCTGTTACCGCTGAATTTGACATGTTTGGCTTTTCTCTTAAGGATGCCCGTACCCGGATGGTTCTCCATCGATGTGACAGCCCCGACGAGCTCTACCCGGTCCACGCATCCACCTCCTCCGTCGATGCACCCATGGCGCTTTCCGCCAGAGTGTACCTTTAGCATGCTTGTCTCGATCATCCCAACACCGCCACCCTTCGTCATATTCTTCGAAGTTTTTCATTCACGTGTAATAAGATCGACGATCACACTTGTCATGCTTGTCGTCTCGGCAAACATGTTTGTCTAACTTTTAGCACTTCCTCGCATGTCGCATCATACCCGTTTGAGTTAATTCATAGTGATGTTTGGACCTCTCCTGTTGCAAGTACTATGGGCTATTTTTATTATCTTGTCATACTTGATGATTTTTCGCACTATGTGTGGACCTTCCTGTTGCGGGGAAAGTCGGACTCTGTTGCTACTCTCACCGTTTTCTACTCCTATGTCTCCATGCAGTTTGGATGTCACATTCATGTGTTGAAAATAGACAACGGAAAGGAGTTTGATAACCTTGCGATCCGCAACCTTCTCGCCACACACGGCATGATCTTTCGTCTCACTTGCCCGTACACTTCGCAACAAAACGGCCGCGCTGAGCGTGTGCTTCGCACTATTAATGACTACGTCCGCACCCTCCTATTTCACGCCAACGTGCCCCCACGTTTTTGGCCCTACGCGCTAGCCATCGCATCACTACTCATCAACATTCGTCTTTGTCGCATCGCGGGAGTTTTGCACCTCATCACCTCCTGTTTGGCATGCCACCCTCCTATGCTGAGCTCTGCATTTTCGGTTGCCTGTGCTATCCTAGCATCGCTTCCACTGCTCCTCATAAGCTTGCACCTCGGGCCGTGGCCTGCATCTTTCTCGGCTATCCCCCCAACACCAAAGGCTACCACTGCTATGATCCTATCTCACATCGGGTGATCACTTCACGACATGTTTACTTTGATGAGATGGTTTTTCAGTTTCAGCAGGTACCTTCGGACATTGCGGCTTTGCCCGCTCCCGATGACGGCCGCTCGCGTGCTTCTCTTGGGTCGCCTCCCGGTTTTGAGGGTGCCTCCCACGCCACGGGTCGAGTCTCTCCCTGGTTGGTTGCCCTAGGGGCCGCACCTCCCTCGGCGCCCGCGACGCCCTTGGCGTCCCCGGCCCCGACCATGCTGTCGGCCTCCCCGGTGGCCTCGCCCGCCACCTCGCCCGCGGCGGCCTCGCCTGCGGCCTCACTCGCGGGGGCCTCGTCCGCGGCCTTGAAGGAGGCGGGCTCTTCTTCATCGTCGCCCATCTCCACCCTGGACCCGCTGCCCCGCCCGATGACTTGCTCTCGGGCTGGCACCTTCCGCCCGAGCATGCGGTACACCAACAATGAGTACCTTCTCGCTGCTTCCGTCTTTGATCCGTCCCCTCTCACATCGTCAGCTCGAGCCGCCCTTCGGGATCCTCATTGGCTCGCTGCGATGCAGGAAGAGTTCGACGCGCTCCAGCGGAATCGTACCTGGTAGCTCGTCCCTCGGCCGCCCCGTGCCAACATCATCATGGGCAAGTGGGTCTTTCGGCACAAGACTCGTCCGGATGGCACTCTCGAGCGCTATAAAGCTCGCTGGGTGGTTCGGGGCTTTCGGCAACGCGCGGGCGTGGACTTCACCGACACATTTGCCACGGTTGTTAAACCGGGCATGACCCGCGCTGTGCTCCAGCTAGCCGTGTCCCGAGCTTGGCCTGTGCATCAGTTGGACGTGTCCAACACCTTCTTGCACGGCCACCTAGCCGAGCAGGTGTTCTGTGAGCAGCCCACCGGCTTCGTCGATGCCACGCATCCAGATCATGTGTGCTTGCCCTCCCGTTCTCTTTACGGGTTGAAGCAGGCACCTCAGGCCTGGTACCAGTGCATCGCCGCCTTCCTGCAGACGCTCGGATTTACATCGACTCGCTCCGATGTGTCCCTCTTCGTGTATCACGGAGTTGACACGACTTACTTGTTGTTGTACGTCGATGACATCATTCTGACGGCATCCACTGTCGCGCTTCTTCAGCGGCTCACTGCTCGTCTTCGCGATGAGTTTGCCCTGAAGGACTTGGGTCCCCTGCATTACTTCCTTGGCATTGAGGTGGTTCGATGGCCAGATGGGTTCTTCCTGCACCAGCAGCGCTACGCCCATGAGCTTCTCGATCGAGCTGGCATGCTTAACTGCAAGCCTACTCCCACGCCCGTCGACACCAAGGCCAAGGTTTTCTCTTTGGAAGGTTCGCCCGCATCTGATGCGGCCTTCTACCGCTCCATTGTGGGTGCCTTGCAGTACCTGACCCTGATGCGCCCCGACTTGCAGTATGTTGTTTAATAGGTCTATCTTCACATGCATGCTCCGCGCGACTCTCATTGGACTCTGGTGAAGCGTATCCTTCGATACATACGCGGCACCCAGTCCCTGGGACTTACACTGACGGCCTCTGCCTCCACCGACCTCGTCGCCTACTCTGATGCGGACTGGGCCGGCTGCCCGGACACACGGCGCTCCACCTCGGGGTACTGTGTCTACCTTGGGCCACCCCTGATCTCTTGGTCCTCCAAGCGACAGCCCACCGTCTCCCGCTCGAGTGCCGAGGCTGAGTATTGAGCAGTGGCTAACGCCGTTGCTGAATGCTCTTGGCTCCGTTAGCTGCTCCAGGAGTTGCTTTGTGATGTTCACAAGGCCACGCTCGTCTACTGCGACAACGTCTCCGCCATCTACCTCTCCGCCAACCCGGTCCACCATCGTCGAACGAAGCATATTGAGCTCGACATACACTTCGTTCGTGAGCAGGTGGCTCTTGGGCGCATCCGGGTCCTCCACGTCCCGACGGCGCAGTAGTTCGCCGACGTCATGACAAAAGGATTGCCTACTTCTGTCTTCGAGGAGTTCAGGTCCAGTCTTTGCGTCTCCGGCGACGCTTCGACTGCGCGGGGGGGGGGGGGGGGGGGTGTTGAATATATGGTTTGTGCATGTATATTGTATAGCCCGGCCCACCTCCTAGTCATTGTATAGTTGAGGTTGTGGCCCACCTTGTACTCCATATATACGTGCACAATGCACCGATCAATATATCGTGAAGCATTGCCAAAACTCTCATTTCCAACAGTTACAAACGAACAACAACAAGTGACGTAACAAAAGAGCACTACACCCACGAACACCTAAGCCTACCCTCCCCAATGTAAGTGGCGCCAGCCTGCTAACGCCCAGTTCCCCGCTTCCTCCGCGACGTGAAAATCAGTCATCGCGCAACATTATGCTCTTAATATCAGAGATGATTAGCAAGTACATCAATTAACCAATCAAAAAAATCCTTTCACCTTGTTATTGTGTCATTTTGTGGATGTATGTAGAAAACATGTCAAATGTTTGTCATCTTGTGTTGGTTTATCTCTTGTCGGCCTTTTTTTCATCTTTCCTGTTGTTTTTGGAAACTTTGTTAATAAACTTATGGCGAAGTGCCTCATCATTTCGTGAGGTGGCAATGCAAGCTTTTATTCTATAACAGACAAAGACTTCCATTATCTGATATGGATGTGAGGATTTCTCTGTTTTTTCACGAGAGTTGTGTGATATTGTTTAGTCCAAGAAGTAATGATCACTTTAAAAAGAAAAGGGGAAAGGGTTTTGAGGAAAAGAAAAAGGAGGAAGGGGTGTCAATTTCTAGTTCACCCAACTATATATGTATCCTATGACCCCGAAACAGTTGACACACAAAGTCATATGTTCATAGATACCATGAACAATGAAAGAGTGCAAAGGGGGCATGTCACACATTATGTTCTCAAAATCAGAGATGATGGGCAAGTACATCAAGTCACTGTCTCCATTATGTACCAAGTTGAACTAGTGCACTCCAACTAAAAAAAAGGTTGAACTAGTGCACTAATAGGCAGTGAACAAGAAGAAAATCTCTCTTCTCCATGATGCATGTACCAAGCCGGTTTTAAGACCGTTTATGCATCTTATTAATCTTCTTATATAGTTCTCCTTTTTATTATGGCTCCATAGCCATTTCGTTCTTTCATCCAAAGCATGCCGTACGTTGTATTCCTAGCAAGCAGCTGGCGACTGCCGTTGCTTCCAGGAACACTATATATAAGCTAGTCTACTACTACTTGCAGACGTGCACTCAACATAAAAACAATACGAAATATTAAAAAGAAAACACGTCTGCTACAGAATGCTCTGTGGAGACGTTGACACACATTATTTTTTTCAGCAAGTCAGGGAGCTATAAAATACGAATATACATGTATTAATTCAAGCCTATGCAGCAGATACCCGGCCGGAGAAACAATATATATACACACGGTGTCATTTTCTGGTGCCTACCTACCCACCGTTCATTACAACGATGACCACCGTGGCCAGATCACCAGTTTTGGGCGGTTCGGTAGGTACGGAAGCAACCAAAGCCCCATTTCATGTCGATGGATCCACATTTTGTTAGTTTGAACGACTGATTGGACTAAAATACGGCGGCGTAGATGAGTCGTCACCGTATCTGGCCCTAGCGGTTGCGTATTTCCATGCATGCATGGATATGAATTTTTTGGCTGTTTTTGAGTAAGTGGAGATAATTTATACGTGCAGGTATAGAGGTCATATACATACTTAGCCGTCAGAAAACGATGGGGATCGTGTGGAATAATCAAGTGTTCATACTTGCTGTCGTGTCGCGTGCTATAATATATACTCGTACTGTTTATATAGTAGGAAAACAAAATGGAAGTGGTTTACAACCTTACGTCATCAGCTTGAATTAACTTTTCTCAGGCAGGAAATTATACTTCCGTAATTACGGCGGCTGTGTATTCGTAGGCTTGATCATCAAATAATTTGCACTCCCCCCATCCATGATTCATGTATTAGCCGAGCAAATCGTAGTTACATGTCTCCGTGCACTGTATTCTGGTGGTTGCCAGGATTAATGGAGGCTATGATTCAGCTCCCAACCTGTGTGCAAGTGTGAGGATAGTGACACAAGGATTCCCTCTTTGGTAGGTAGGCAGGTGCCAACAACGCTCCAAGCAGGTGAGCATCACTTCATCGTCTCATTGTCGTGTTTGTTTTCTGGTGTTTGTTGTGGTTGTTGCATCCTGCCAGGAGTATATGTGCAACTACGGAGATCCCAAGGCCGCACGTCTCAGCACTTTCTCGTACGTGGCCGCGGATGTCACATCGAGAAACTGCAACGCTGACGTTCTGGATGCGGCCTTCGAGTCAGATGTGAAGCCAGCGCCGGCATGCGACTATGCCGGTGCTGCCGACAACGGCACAACTATGGTGAAGGATGGGTCAGCCTTGAGTGAGGTGGCCATGGAACAATGCACGGGCGTCTATGATCGCAGTACCAGAGGCGCCCATGGACGAGGCAGATCTGGATTAGGCCGCTTCGTTGTCGTGCACCGATATGTCGTTGCCGGCGTCTCGGCGTGCGAGAGAGGTGAAGATGGTGGTGCCAGCGTTCGCAGAGACGACGACACGCATAACATCGTCGGCAATGGATGCATGGGTAGTCATGGCGGCGGGGCGGTGGCATCCGTTGGTCATTGTGGTGGGGGTGGTGGCCCTCGATAACTGCTGTAAAAGCATTTTTATTCCTTAGGTGTTTTGGTGATTGATGACAATGCTTTTGCGGACTAATCGTGTGCCTTGAGTTTTCTCAGACGCTTCATCACTAGGCACGAGACGATTCGGTGCCCCCCGAAGACTATTGAAGACGGCGTTGTTCTATATTTCTCTTTGGTGGATTTGAATCGTAGGAGAGTCGTACTATTAAGAGGGGGGTCCGCATCGGAAAGGTTCGGATGGAATCATCACGTACACGTTTCCTTCCTTGCCTGCACCTTTCCCTTGCACTTTGGAGCGTTTCTCTGTTATCCTCTTTGTGCTTGCTCTGACGGCTACTGCTGTACTTGCGGTAGTACTGCTCTATGGAGCGGTAGTACCGCAAGCACCTGCGGTAGTACCGCTGGAATTCACGGTAGTACCGCTCCTCTGAAGCCTTAGTACCGTGGCTCCCAGGCCTAGTGCTGCTCCGGTACGGTAGTAGGGGCGGATGTAATTTTTTACATCCGCGCCCACACGGTAGTACCGCAAGTCCAGCGCGGTAGTACCGCGGGAGGCCACAGTAGTACTGCTCCCCTGGAGTTGTAGTACCGTGGCCCTCATACCTAGTACCACTGCGTCGCGGTAGTAGGAGCGGATGTAATTTTTTACATCCGCGCCTCAACGGTAGTACCGCGCCTCATGCGCGGTAGTACCGCGCGTGGCCTGGCTCAGCTAGTTTATGGTAGTACCGCGTCTTAGCGGTAGTACCGCGTTGGATTTTTGCACTGTTTCGTTTTCAGCGGAAGTAGGCACAGATGTATTTTTATTCATCCGCGCTCTTCGTAGGCTTGGACTTTCCTGCCTTGCGGTACTACCGCAAGGGGGAGCGGTAGTACCTCGCTAGCGGAAGTACTGCTCTCAGTTAGGCAAGTCCCAGCCTCTGCTGCTGCCGTGGAAGTACCATGGTCCATCACGGTAGTACCGTGTGGCCTTGCGGTAGTACCGCGCTCCTGGAGCGGTAGTACCTCATGTCGCAGGTGAACATGTGGATAACGGTTGGATCTCTTCCATGACTATAAAAGGGGCGTCTCCTACCTCTAGTTGACTACCTCTTCCATCCCCAAGCTCCATTGTTGCTCCAAGCTCCATTTTTGGCCGATCTCTCTCCCTAGCCAATCAAACTTCACTAGTAGAAAAAGGGTCAAACGTGAGGCACATTAGTGCCGGTTTGATTTTGGCCCAGTACTAATGGTACCATTAGTGCCGATTCGAACGGATTTGCATTAATGCCGGTTCGTGTTGAACCTTTAGTACCGTTTCGTGGCACGAACCGGTACTAAAGGGGTGGTGGCAGGCTGGCGTCAGGCCGGGGCCCCACGATCACCTTTAGTACCGGTTCGTGCCATGAACCGGTACTAAAGGGGTCTGACCTATAGTACCGGTTTGTGACACAAACCGGCACTATAGGTCAATTTTCAAACTCTAACCCCCCCTCCCCCGTGTGTCGCCATTTCAGTTCTAAAAAAACCAAAAGAAAATGATAAAAACTTCAAAAAATAAAATTCTTCGAGAGGTAGTTATATTACTACATCTACTAGTTAGGAAAATTTGAAAACTACAATTTGGACATGTTTTGCAAAAAGTGTAGGGAAAATGTAAAACGGCTATAACTTTTGCATACGATGTCAGAAAAAAACGTATAATATATCAAAAAATTCAGCACGAAAATCCGCATCCGATGGAGACCACCTATGGCCTGTTTGGAATTTTTTAGAATCCTCAAATTCCAAAAGGAAAAAAAGATATGGTTAAATTTTAGTTTTTTTAAAAAAAATTGGTTAAATCTGGTCAAACTACTTATTCAAGAAGTATTAATGTTACTACATAATTATTCAAGAATATTAGTGTTACTAAATAATTATTTCAATTTTTTGATTTTTTGTCAAATCTGGTCAAACTATGGTCAAACTATGGTCAAACTGTGGTCAAACTATGGTCAAACTGTGGTCAAACTATGGTCAAACTTATTCAAGAAATATTAGTGTTACTAAATAATTACTGTTTTTTAGAATAATAGTTTCAAACTCAAACGGTGAAATGTGTGACTTCATGCTCAAGCTAAACTCCTGAGGGTTAATAGGATTGACATCCTACTATTGTCAGGAAAACAACAAGTGCAGACTCGGAAACGAAGGAGAATAGAACCCGAAAGTTAAGCGTGCTCGGGCTAGAGTAGTGAGAGGGATGGGTGACCGGTCGGGAAGTTAGATGATTTGGAATGAGTGATCCACACTTGAGCAGTTAAGAGAGGTGATTAGAGAATAAATCATCAAATAATTCAGAAAAATTAAAAATAAAAAAATCAAAATTTTTTTCCAAAATTTTCAAAAAAAAATTCATAAAAAAAACCTTTAGTACCGGTTGGTAACACCAACCGGTACTAAAGGTCCCCCATACCAGGGCGCGAGCTCACGCCACTTGGTGGCACTTTAGCGTCGGTTCGTGCCGAACCGGTACTAAGGGGGGGGGGGGCCTTTAGTGCCCACACTTTAGTGCCGGTTATGGAACCGGCACTAAAGGCCCTTACGAACCGGCGCTAAAGCTCCGTTTTCTACTAGTGCTTGTTGATTTGCTCGGGATTGGGTGACAAGGCCCCGGTCTACACTTCCACCAAGAGATATTCGATTCCCCCACTAATCCCTAGCGGATCTTGTTACTCTTGGGTGTTTGAGAACCCTAGACGGTTGAGGTCACCTCGAAGCCATACTCCATTGTGGTGAAGCTTCGTGGTGTTGTTGGGAGCCTCCAATTGTTGTGGAGATTGCCCCAACCTTGTTTGTAAAGGTTCGGTCGCCGCCTTCAAGGGCACCAATAGTGGAATCACGGCATCTCGCATTGTGTGAGGGCGTGAGGAGATTACGGTGGCCCTAGTGGCTTCTTGGGGAGCATTGTGCCTCCACACCGCTCTAACGAAGACGTACTTCCCTTTAAAAGGAAGGAACTTCGGTAACACATCCTCGTCTCCACCGGCTCCACTCTTGGTTATTTCGTGGCTTTACTTTTGCAAGCTTACTTGTGTTGTATCCATTGTTTGCTTTTGTGCTAGTTGTTATTGCATCATATAGGTTGTTCACATAGTTGCACATCTAGACAACCTATCTTGTTGCAAAGTTTAAATTGGTAAAGAAAAGCTTAAAAATTGTTAGTTGCCTATTCATCCCCCCCCCCTCTAGTCAACTATATCGATCCTTTCAATTGGTATCAGAGCTTTGTCTCTTTATTAAGGACTTTGCCGTCCGAAGAGTATGATTGACACCAACGACGGTGCGGAGGAGCACTCTGGTGTGAATCCTATCTCGTCTATGGCCGATGGGGGAACCTCGGTCTTCCGTGAGGAATTCAATGTGGCTTTAGACACATTGAAAACCTCCATGGCGACTGAGGTTGAAAGCATGTTTACTAAATTCCTAGAAGGACTTAAACTATCCACCTCGCCGATGAAAGTGGGTGATCCCACTAACAAGGTGACGGATGCTAACTCCGACAAGGGGGAAGCTAATAGTGAAAAGTGTCCTTCTACTAGTGGTAGAAATGGCACCGGCATCTATGCCCATGTGGAACCTCCTACTTATGGTGGACCAATTCCCTCTACTTTTTTAAATCATGCCGGTCCTCCTCCTAAGATTGTGAAAAATGAGGATTTTGACTCTTGGGTTTATCGTTTCAAGCGTCATTTAAAGCATGTGAATACTAATCTTTGGAAAATCATTGAAGAAGGTTTCTATCCACATGACCCAAGCAACTTCACCCCTCGAGAAGCCGTGAATAATCAATTCAATGAGAGTTCTCTCTTCATCATCCAAGATGCTATCCTTCCCGAAGATCTCCCTCATCTTCGACCTCATGCCGTGGCCAAAGACGCATGGCAATGTGTTGTGTCTCTCTATCGAGGAAGTGCTAGCATTCAACGCTCCAACTATGAAGTGGTGCAAGATGAAGCCGATGAGTTTGCAATGAAAGAAGATGAAGAACCTCGTGAGCTCTTTTGAAGAGTGACCAAACTAGCCATCTCACTCCGAGATCATGGGAGCAAGGACACGGATGACAATTGGATCAAGCGCAAGTTCCTCATGGCCATGATGCCCTACAACAAGGCCATGTCCTCCGTCATTCGTCAAAGACCGGACTTCCACTCCATGACCTCAAGTGAAGTGTTGGATGAGTTCGTTGCAATGAGCATCTTGGACAAGACCGCCGACAATGTGGTGCTCCGTTCTCAAAGGGCAAAGAAGCCCAACCTAGCCTTGAAGGCCAAGGTTAGTGTGGAAGAAGAGGAAGAAGAGGAAGATGAGGAGAGCAACCCCGAAGACACGATGATTATCATGAGCACATGGCTCTTGCCTCAAGACAATTTTGGAGCAAGAAGAATGCAAGAACCAACTTCAACAAGAACAACTCAAGTGGCCTCAAGGGCAAGCAACGAGTTAGAACTTGTTTCAACTGTGGCAATGTGAGCCACTTCGTTGCGGATTGTCCTTACGAGAAGCGGGAAGACAATGGTGGCAAGTTCATCCGAAAAGACAAAGCCAAGTCCTTCCCCAACAAGAACAACTTCACCAAGAAGACTCCTACTCGCGGGTTGGTGGTTCAAGAAGAATACCGTGAGGATGACGATGATGATGAAGATAGTGAAGCAATGGCCATGGCATCCGTTGCCATTGCCACAACTCCCCGGGTGTCTCTCTTCGATTCACCCAACGAGAACATCATCGCCAAGTGCCTCATGGCTAAAACCACTAACAAGGTAACCCCCAACATCAAAACCACCATTATTCATAATCCTTCTTTGACGGTTGGCGTTGATGATGGTAAGGGGTCTAATGAGGAGGTAAATGAATTTGAGTCCTTCATGAGTAAGCTCAAGGGAAAATCCAAGAAGCACTTCGTTGCTCTCTTGGAACAACTTGGTGAAGCCAATGACATGATCGAGGCTCACGAAGAAACCATCTCTAAGATGGAAGGTCATAGTCGTGACTATGCCGATGAGATATCGGATCTCTCTAATGCTCTTGAGGAAGAGCGTGGGCATCGTTTGGCTCTTGAGGAGTCACAAAACGATGACCATGCCAAATTAAAGAAAGATCTTGATTATGCTCTTGTTGTGTCTCGTGTGCTAACTTCCGAGAAGGCTAAACTTGGGGTTGATCATGCTAGACTCAAGGAGGAGTTTGATATACTTGACAAGGCCCACAAGGTCTTGAAAGGTGCTCATGAAAACATCAAGGAGTCTCATGCTCAACTCCAAGTTAAGCTAACCAAGGAAAAGGCCACATTTCCTCACATGGTCTTAATTGATAATGCAAATGCTACTAACCCGTGTTGTGAGCATGTGCATCTTGTGGAGGAGAATGCCAAGTTGAAGGAACAACTCGAGAAAGGTCTTGTGTCATGCATACAAGGTGAGAAGAACCTAAATGACCTTTTGAGCAATCAAAAGGAAGTTGTGGGCAAGGAGGGAGTTGGGTTCTCACCCAAGTCCAAGAACAAGAAGAAGAACAAGAAGACGAATAACAAGACGAAACGACCTCCCCCGCTTAAGCAAACTTTTGTGAAGGAGGGGGAGGGTGCTCCTAAGGAGAAGAAGAACAATGCGAAGAGTGGTGATGCCAAAAAGGGCAAAGCCATCTCTCCCAACAAAGCCGGCGACTTTAACCCCTCTTATGTGTTTTGCCGTGCTAGTGATGGGCATATTTATGCTAAATTTGTTGGTTCTTCTTATGAGTACATTGAATGGTCTATTTGGGTTCCTAAGACCCTTGTTACTAACATCAAAGGACGCATTAATAAATGGGTACCTAAAACCAAGCATTGATCTCTTGTAGGTGTTTGCTTCCGGTGGGGGATCATGGTTGCTCGATAGTGGAGCAACAAATCATATGACCAGGAGCAAGGACTTGGTGGTGGACGTACAAAAGATTCCATCTATGCCCACCAATGTCGAGTGGGGTGATGCCTCACATTCTAAGGTATTGGGTCTTGGCAAGGTTGTCATTTCTCATGATCTAACGATCGAGAAAGTCATGCTTGTTGAGTCCCTTGCATACAACTTACTTTCCGTTTGTCAACTTGCACTCAAGGGCTTTGCCACTTTCTTTGACATCGATATCGTGGCCCTCTTGTGGAGCAAGACTCTTAAAGTAGCCTTTGTTGGGCATGTCGAGAACGATCTCTATGTGATAAACTTTTTGGAGCGACCCACTAAGACCGCGACATGTCTAATGGCTAAAGTTGACGTGGGATGGCTTTGGCATCACCGGTTAGCCCATGTCAATATGAGATCTTTGCAAAGTCTTCTCAAGGGGGACCATGTCCGTGGACTAACAAATGTTAGTTTTGCCAAAGACCGTGCTTGCAGTGCTTGTATTGAAGGAAAGCTCCATGAGAAGGCTCACCCTCCCACGATCATCATCTACTCGAAGAGACCCTTGGAGCTCCTTCACATGGATCTCTTTGGGCCCCCATCATTTGATAGTCTTGGAGGTAGAAAGTATTGCTTGGTGATTGTGGATGATTATTCAAGATACACTTGGGTATACTTCTTCAAGAGGAAGAGTGAGACTCAACAAACCGTCATCGACTTTGCAAATGAAGCTCAACGTCAACATAATGCAAAGATCTTGACAATAAGAAGTGGCAACGGCACCGAGTTCAAGAACTACACCTTGGATGAGTTTCTTAGTGATGAGGGGATCAAGCATCAATATGCTGCACCATATACCCCTCAACAAAATGGTGTCGCGGAGAGGAAGAACCGTACGTTGATGGATGCGGCAAGGACCATGATGGCGGAGTTCAAGTCTCCATACAACTTTTGGGCCGAAGCCATCAACATCGCATGTCATGCATCCAATAGGCTCTATCTCTGCAAAGGCTTGAACAAGACTCCTTATGAGATACTCACCAGCAACAAGCCCAATCTCAAGTACTTCCAGGTCTTCGGGTGTAAGTGTTTAATTCTCAAGAAAGGTGTTCGTTTGTCTAAATTTGAGGCTAGAGCTTATGAGGGCATATTTGTTGGTTATGCTACAAACTCTCATGCTTACCGTGTTCTCAACAAGTCCATTGGACTCATTGAGGAGACGTGTAACGTGGAGTTTGACGAAAATAACGGCTCCCAAGTGGAGCAAAGTGGTACTTGTGATGTAGGTGATGAAATTCCTCCCCAAGCCATAAGAAGAATGGGTATTGGTCATATTCTACCCATTGAGGAACCCCTTGTGGCCGAAGGAGAAGGACAACGCTCCACTCAAGTGGAGCCATCACCTCCCCAAGACCCACACGCTTCCGAAGAACAAAGTGAAGGCCCTCAACCTCGTGAACAAGACCAAGGGCAAGATCAATCTCAAGATAGTGGTGAACCTCCAAATGATGCCCAAGGTCAAGTTCTCCCCCTCGAGCAAGTACAAGATCATGAGCAAGCTCAAGATCAAGAACAAGCTCAAGACGTTGCTCAAGATAATCAAGTTAACCCTCCTCCTTCCACATCCGGGGAGGAATTAGAGCGTTGTGCCGCGAAGATTGCTTCCAAGATCACCACCAAAGGCCATCTCATGGAAAATGTGGTTGGAAGCCTAAGAAAGGGGGTAAGCACTCATAGACAATTAGCAAACTATTGTGAACATCACGCGTTTGTCTCTTTTGTTGAACCCCAAAAGGTCTATGAGGCGCTCGAAGACTCGGATTGGCTCAATGCCATGCATGAAGAGCTCAACAACTTAGAGTACAACAAGGTTTGGAGGTTGGTGCCAAGGCCATCGGGAACCATCACGTCATTGGAACCAAGTGGATTTTCAAGAACAAGCAAGATGCTCATGGGAACATCATTCGTAACAAGGCAAGATTGGTAGCACAAGGCTACTCCCAAGTCGAGGGTATCGACTACGGTGAAACCTTTGCTCCCGTTGCTCACCTTGAATCCATTCGTTTGTTGATTGCTTATGCTTCCCATCACAACTTTAAGTTGTAACAAATGGATGTGAAAAGTGCTTTTCTTAATGGTCCTATTAATGAGTTGGTCTATGTCAAACAACCCCCCGGGTTCGAGGATCCCTACTTCCCGGATCATGTGTATCAACTCGATAAGGCACTCTATGGCCTTAAACAAGCCCCACGTGCGTGGTATGACCACCTTACCGAGTTGTTACAAGATCGTGGATTTGAGGTAGGGCAAATCGATCCCACTCTTTTTACTAAGAAGGTCAAAGGGGAGTTGTTTGTATGCCAACTATATGTTGATGATATTATCTTTGGTTCCCCTAACAAAGCTTTCAATGAATAATTTGCCGCTCTCATGACCTCTAAGTTCAAGATGTCTTCGATGGGAGAGTTGAAGTTCTTCCTTGGTTTTGATATCAAACAAAGAAGAGAAGGTACCTTCATCAACCAAGCCAAATATATTCAACACATGCTAAAAAGATTCAAGCTAAGTGATGTCAAGCCGGCTTCTACTCCAATGCCTACCAAGTGCCAACTTGACATTGATCCCAATGGTAAAGCGGTGGATCAAAAGGTATATCGCTCTATGATTGGATCCTTGCTTTACCTTTGTGCATCTAGACCGGATATCATGTTGAGTGTGGGAATGTGTGCACGGTTTCAAGCCGCACCAAGGAAAGCCACTTTGTGGCGGTCAAGCGAATTTTTCGATATTTGGCTCATACCCCAAACTTTGGCCTATGGTACCCAAGAGGAGCAAACTTCAAGCTTGAAGGTTTTATGGATTCCGATTGGGCGGGAGACAAAGTGGATAGGAAGTCCACTTCCGGAGGGTGCCAATTTCTTGGTTGCTCTTTGGTGAGTTGGTCTTCCAAGAAGCAAAGTTGTGTGTTTCTCTCGTCCACCGAAGTGGAATATGTGGCGGCCGGTAGTAGTTGTGCTCAACTCTTATGGATGAGGCAAACTTTAAAGGAGTACGGTGTCATTTGTGACAAAGTGCCTCTTTGGTGTGATAATGAAAGTGCCATCAAGATTTCTCTCAACCCGATGCAACACTTCAAGACGAAGCATATTGAGATTTGGCATCACTTCATCCGGGATCACATTAGGTGAGGGGAGATCGAGCTCAAGTATGTCAACACTCATGATAACCTTGCAGATATTTTCATGAAGCCCTTGGATGAAGCAATATTTCATGAGTTAAGGCATGAGCTAAATATCATTGATTCGAGCAATGTGACTTGAACCCTTACCACCCACCACACTCAACTTGTTGTCTGGTTTAGGTGTAGGCATGGACATAGGGGGAGTGTTGTTCTCTCAATGAACTCTCCCTCCCCCCATTATGCATAAATCGATCAACTCTTTCACATTAGCCATTTTTTTTATGGTACTTGTGCTTCAAAGATGAGTTTTGGTCATGGGCCCAAGGATAATTCTTCGCGGTGCCATACCAACTAACTCAAACATAGGTGGCTCCGGCCACCACCCTCTCATTTTGAGAGGTAGTGTCGCGTGGTTGCTCGTTGTTGTCTTTCTGCCTTGGGTTGTGTGTGTTCTTGTGGTGTCTCTTGTGCTAAAAGTTTCTTTGCAAAGACCTCTTTTCGTGTGTCAAATCCTGCTTTTTCTTGAGCTCATGGCACTACCGCAGCCAGCTACGGTACTACCGTGTGTGGGGAGCACGGTACTATTGCCCCCACGCGGCAGTAATTTTTTACTGCTGCCTGGGAGAGCGGTACTTCCGCCCAAGCGGTACTACCGCGATGACATGCGGTACTACCGCGCCGTCATAGACGCGTGGGGATAAGGACGGGCAGGGGGAGTTCTAACTCCCCCATACCCATTCGCCTGTTCCCCCACATCGTCTCTCTCTCTCCCACGCTCAAGAACGGGGCCGGCGTTCGTCGCCGGATCTCCGCCTCCGGCTGCCCTCCCGTGATTCCGTCTGGTGGGATCGTTCCCCACCATGTGCTCTTGCCATGGACCAAGGTCTTTCCCTAACTCCCTCTCGTTTTTGTTGTGTTCTTTGACTCTAGGTTTTTGGGGGAGACTTGTGTGTTCTAGAGATTCTTAGGCTTAGTCTATGCAAGAGTAGGATGAAGGAGTGTAGTATTGCGTAGGAATTATACTTGTCTTTTTGTCCTGTGCTAGATTTGATCACCGTAGCACCGCCGTGGTTTCGCGGTTCTTTTCAGATTCAAACTGTCGTTTGGATCTGACGTGGTGCGGTACTACCGCCCGTCTAGTGCGGTACTACCGCTTGTCCGGTACTACCGCCCGTCTGGAGTGGTACTACCGCACTCGCTGCGGCACTAAAGTTTTACTACCGCTCCCATCACGGTACTACCGTGACCTCGCACGGTACTACCGCGACTTGGAGCGGTACTAAAATTTTAGTACCGCAGGCTCTGGCAGTACTACCGTGGATCACATCTATCTCATGTCAACTTTCAAGTATACTTTCTATGTGTTTCTTGTGCTTTGTCGTGGTCTTTGCATTGATCCTTTTTGCTTGTCATAGGTGCTTTTGCGTTTGTGTCTCAGGTGGTGGCTCTCGCCATTCCAATCCCAGTCGTGACACTAGTTCCAAGCGTCTGCGCAATCCAGGTGAAGCACCAGAGGGCTCCACTGCCCCCAAGCGCCATGTCAAGACATTCGCTAGTAAGCACAAGGAACCCAACAAGGGCATGGACGAGATACCCCTATCTGAATCCGTCCGTCTCAGGAAGCTCAACCCGTATGTGCATCCTCGTGCTACTGTCAGAGGTTGTGAACTGTTTTGGAACAAGCAACAGACTCTCACTTATCTGGATGTCATCAAGAACAAGCAAAATACCTACGTGGATGTCAAATGGATAGAAATGCATCACCTGAGGAAGGACAACTTTCGTCAGTACTTTGGAGAAGCTCTGGATTTGGTGGAGCAGTTTGGTATTGAACATGTGATCTCCTTTCACCTTGACTATGACCCTGAGCTTGTTTGTCAGTTCTTTGCCTCAGTTTACTTTCACCCTGATGAGGAGCGGAGGATGACCTGGATGACCAATGGACGTAAGTTGACTGCTACCTGGAAGGAGTTCATGGATTTGCTCCACGTTCCTGATGACGGGCTCGACACTCCCGTGGGTGTTCGCCCCCATGCTAATCTTGAGTCTGCTAACAAGGACAAGCTTCAGCCATACTATGTTGAGAAGGCGCTTCCCAATGGCAAGTTAGGGTGGGTGCTCAACTCCTTTCTGGATATCATGTATCACATCTTCCGCAACTCTTTGTTCCCTCGCATTGGTGACAAGGACAAGGTTCATGCCTATATGGTGGATATGATGCTCCTATGCGAGGAGGCTCGTGTGTCTCAGACTCAGCCACTTGATGTCTCACACATCATGTGGTGTGAGCTTCGGTTTGCAGTGTTCAACCGCAAGGTGCCTATCTATGGGCCCTATCTGTTTCTGCTAATCTCGAAGACTTTGGAGAAGATGTTCCCTGGTGAGGAGTTCCTTGCTCTAGACTGGATTCGACATGATCCCATCTGTCTCCGTGTCAAGCCCAACTGGGCCAACACTACTACTCATGCTGAGGCGTCTGCTGCTAGGGCTGCTCTTGATGAGGAGGATGCTGGCGCAGAGGATGTTGCTGAGGACTGTGCTGCCAGGTCTTCCCATAGTTCCTCTATGACCTCGTGGGCCAAGAAGCTGAAGGACAAGATGAAGACTCTTTTCTGCATGCAAGCTAAGGGCCAGTACAGGACTCATGTGGCATCCAAGGAGAGTCGTCGCCGGGACAATAAGATCTTGTAGCTATATGGCGATGATGTGTCTGGCGGTTCTGAGGATCGCATCACTCCAGAGGCCGAGTGGATGTAGAAGCAAGGCTATAGGTGGACTGATTCTGAGGAGGACGCCGAGGAGACCATCCCTGCTGTCGAGGAGTCAGACGAGGAGCGTTGGGATGAGTTCCCTGCTTGAGCCACCCCTTGTGTGTAGGTGTCCTCTCTACCTTTTTGGCGTCTCGATGCCAAAGGGGGAGAGAGTGTAGGGATTTGCGAGTCGTGTGTCGTCGTTCGTGTTTGGTGTGTGTTTGCTGCTTCCTCGTTTGAACCTCGTTTCAGTTGCTTTGGGTTGCTTTACTTCATATGGTGTAAGACATATGCACTCTATCTAACTTAGCAAGCTTGTGATATATTGTGCTACCTTTGTGCTATGCTCTGCTTAGATGTTAGTTATCATGCCTTTGTCTCTAAAATATAGGGGGAGTGTTGATCCTAGTTTGTGTGCTATGCAGTCCAAAGCATCTATCTAGATTGCACACATCTAGGGGGATCCTGTCTATATTCTAGAGAGGAGGGGTTTGCCTTTGCCCTATATTATCTCATCTATGTGCAAATCTCGTATTGTCATCAATCCACCAAAAGGGGGGAGATTGTAAAGGCATATTTATTCCTTAGGTGTTTTGGTGATTGGTGGCAATGCTTTTGCGGACTAATCGCGTGCCTTGAGTTTCTCAGACGCTTCATCACTAGGCACGAGACGATTCGGAGCCCCTCGAAGACTGTTGAAGACGGCGTTGTTCTACGTTTCTCTTTGGTGGATTTGAGTCATAGGAGAGACGTATAATTAAGAGGGGGTCCGCATCGGAAAGGTTCGGGTGGAATCATCACGTACACGTTTCCTTCCTTGCCTCCACCTTTCCCTTGCACTTTGGAGCGTTTCTCCGTTATCCTCTTTGTGCTTGCTCTGACGGCTACTGTTGTACTTGCGGTAGTACTGCTCTATGGAGCAGTAGTATCGCAAGCACCTGCGGTAGTACCGTTGGGGTTCACGGTAGTATCGCTCCTCTGGAGCCTTAGTACCGTGGCTCCCAGGCCTAGTGCTGCTCCGGTACGGTAGTAGGGGCGGATGTAATTTTTTACATCCGCGCCCACACGGTAGTACCGCACGTCCAGCGCGGTAGTACCGCGGGAGGCTACGGTAGTACTGCTCCCCTGGAGTTGTAGTACCGTGGCCCTCATACCTAGTACCGTTGTGTCGCGGTAGTAGGAGCGGATGTAATTTTTTACATCCACGCCTCAACGGTAGTACCGCGCCTTGTGCGCGGTAGTACCGCGCGCAGCCTGGCTCAGCTAGTTTACGGTAGTACCGCGTCTTAGCGGTAGTACCGCGTCGGATTTTTGCACTGTTTCGTTTTCAGCAGAAGTAGGCACGGATGTATTTTTATTCATCCACACTCTTCGTAGGCTTGGACTTTCCTGCCTTGCGGTAGTACCGCAAGGGGGAGCGGTAGTACCGCGCTAGCGGCGGTACTACTCTCAGTCAGGCAAGTCCCAGCCTCTGCTGCTGCCGCGGAAGTACCGTGGTCCACCACGGTAGTACCGCGTGGCCTTGCGGTAGTACCGTGCTCCTGGAGCGGTAGTACCGCATGTTGCAGGCTGAACATGTGGATAACGGTTGGATCTCTTCCATGACTATAAAAGGGGCGTCTCCTACCTCTAGTTGACTACCTCTTCCATCCCCAAGCTCCATTGTTGCTCCAAGCTCCATTTTCGGCCGATCTCTCTCCCTAGCCAATCAAACTTGTTGATTTGCTCGGGATTGGGTGCAAGGCCCCGATCTACACTTCCACCAAGAGATATTCGATTCCCCCATTAATCCCTAGCGGATCTTGTTACTCCTGGGTGTTTGAGCACCCTAGACGGTTGAGGTCACCTCGAATCCATACTCCATTGTGGTGAAGCTTCGTGGTGTTGTTGGGAGCCTCCAATTGTTGTGGAGATTTCCCCAACCTTGTTTGTAAAGGTCCGGTCGCCGCCTTCAAGGGCACCAATAGTGGAATCACGGCATCTCGCATTGTGTGAGGGTGTGAGGAGATTACGGTGGCCCTAGTGGCTTCTTGGCGAGCATTGTGCCTCCACACCGCTCTAACAAAGACGTACTTCCCTTTAAAAGGAAGGAACTTCGGTAACACATCCTCGTCTCCACCGGCTCCACTCTTGGTTATTTCGTGCCTTTACTTTTGCAAGCTTACTTGTGTTGTATCCATTTTTTGCTTATATGCTAGTTGTTATTGCATCATATAGGTTGTTCAGATAGTTGCATATCTAGACAACCTATCTTGTTGCAAAGTTTAAATTGGTAAAGAAAAGCTTAAAAATTGTTAGTTGCCTATTCACCCCCCCTCTAGTCAACTATATCGATCCTTTCAACTGGGATAAGGAGATCAGGTGGCACAACAGTGCATATTCAAGTGCGTCGACATATTTCCAGGCATAGCAGCGGTGGTCGTGTGCGGCACTCGATGATGGCTCAAAGAGGATTTTCGTCTAGTGTGAGGGCAGCGACCATCGCACAAGGATGCTCAAGGCGCGAGCGACGGAGTCCCACGCTGGTGAGCAAGGGGCGCAGTGGTGGTTCCCCGTCAATTTCTAGCTCCGGAGCAGTGGCTCCGACTGTATGGACCATGCTGCAGTGTGACTGGCACCGGTGTGGATTAGCAATGGCCATTTCTGCACCGAGACATGGGCGTCCACCCGACGGCCATGACGGTGGTTTAAGGTGGAAAGGCATCCCACCAATCTGCCAGTGCTGTTTGGCACTAGCGTGGAGTATTGACGAAGGCGACTATCGAATGATCTGTCATCAAGATGTGTATTGGAACACTGTTTCATGTCCAGGGTGAAAACTCTTGTCCTGACCATTATTGGTCGGGCTCAACAGCGACAGGTATATACCTTCTTGAAGGCGCTGCTACTGAAGAAGTCAACTTAGTCGTAAGTGTTAATTTCATATCTTGTAATGGTTCGGCCATGATTGCCTTTGTTTTGTACTCTGCTGAATAATTAATAAAAATGGCTGTATGCATCACATTGATGCAAAGGCAGGGGTTTTTAAGGCTGGCCATAGTGGGGATAACATAAGTAGTATTATGCACTTGGGACTCGCAAACATGCTTATGTGGCAGGCAATTAAAGAAGAGAGAGAGAATTATAGTAAGAGGGTGATTGGATACGTTTTAGTCCCATGACATAAAGTAGTGGGACTAAAACTTGCTAGCCTCACCCATGCTTGGATTCAAATACTAAAGAGACTAAAATCAAGTTAATGAGCATTTATTATCCTCCAAACCCTCCAATTCAGAACTCGCCTGTGTTAAAGTAGAGGAGTTAAATGAGGAGAGAGAGAGGACTAATCCACATTTTAGTAGGGGTACCCCTGACTAAATTTTTTTAGTCTCAAGACTAGTTTTAGCCCCTCTTTAGTCCGGGGTGATTGGAACTTTAGCCTTTTAAATTGACTATTTTTAGTCAGACTAAAATAAGTCCATTGGATCCAAGCACCCTCTAACATAGGTAGATACCATAACATAATAAATGTGATGCTACTATGTGTCATGCATGGCAATAAATGAGACTACCTATGATACTAATCTATAATACTATGCACTATAGAGGTACTAACGTAGAGGGTGATTGGATACGTTTTAGTCCCATGACTAAAAGTAGTGGGACTAAAACTTTCTAGCCTCACCCATGCTTGGATCCAAATACTAAAGAGACTAAAATCAAGTTAATGAGCATTTATTATCCTCCAAATCCTCCAATCCAGAACTCGCCTGTGTTCAAGGAGAGGTGGTAAATGAGGAGAGAGAGGACTAATCCACATTTTAGTAGGGGTACCCCTGACTAAATTTTTTTAGTCTCAAGACTAGTTTTAGCCCCTCTTTAGTCCGGGGTGCTTGGAACTTTAGCCTTTTAAATAGACTATTTTTTGTCAGACTAAAATAAGTCCCTTGGATCCAAGCACCCTCATAGATTAGTAACATATGCATGTTACTACTCCCTCCGTCTAGGTGAGTAAGTCATCTTAGGCTGTGCACCGTGACCAAGGAGGAGGATAAAACGAGAAACATTAATGTTTATTTGCTAATTAATAGTATTGCATGCAATGAACTAACCATTGCATGTCGTGTTTGATAATCTCAAGTCATTAAAAGCATGCACATCCTTTATCTCTTATTGGTTGATATGTCAAGAAACAAGAAACGAGGTAGAAGTTAATGCACCACACCTAAATGTTTTGGAATTATTTGGTTTTTGTAAAATGACTTACACATCTAGACGGAGTGCGTGCTCTACTGAGCTCGGTGTAAGGGCATATTTATTCCCAAGATGTTTTGATGATTGATGACAATGCTTTTGCGGAATAATCGTGTGCATTGAGTTCTTTCAGAGATTCATCCTTTGGCACGAGACGATTACTTCCCCTCGGTGTTTTATTCAAGACGGTGTAGCTCCTTCGTTTCTTTGTTGGTGGTCTAGTTTCGTAGGAGTCACCGTACTATCAAGAGGGGATCCGCTTTGGGAAGGCTAGGGTGGAATCAACACGAACACATCCTTATCACACCCGATGCTTCTTTCCGCTTCATTGGAGCTATCATTCCTAATCTGTGCCTACCTGTCCTGTCCCAGCGGTAGTACCGCGGTCCTCAGCGGTAGTACCGCCATGCCCAAGCGGTAGTACCGCTCCCCGAGCGGTAGTACCGCTTGTGAACTTCGGCCGTAGTACCGCAGTGGTTCCAGGCTTCTACCGCCTCGATTCTCGACTGATGTTTTTCATGTCGGGTTTTACGGTACTAGTAGCGGCAGTAGGGGCGGTAGTACCGCTCCAAGCGGTAGTACCGCCTATACTTCCACGGTAGTACCGCCCTGGGGCCAGGACCCTGCATTTTTCGCCAGCACGGTAGTACCGCTGGAAAGAAGCGGTAGTACCGCCCTGCCCAAGCGGTAGTACCGCTCTGTGTGTGGCTGTTTGGGGGGGGGGGTAACGGTTGGATTGTTTCCCCCAATATATAAAGGTGTCTTCTTCCCCAAAGTTGACCTACCTCTTCCCCCAAAAGCTCCATTGTTGCTCCAAGCTCCATTTTCGCCCGATCTCTCTCCCTAGCCAATCAAACTTGTTGATTTGCTTGGGATTGGTTGAGAAGGCCCCGATCTACACTTCCACTAAGAGAAATTTGATTCCCCCACTAATCCCTAGCGGATATTGTTACTCTTGGGTGTTTGAGCACCCTAGACGGTTGATGTCACCTCGAAGCCATACTCCATTGTGGTGAAGCTTCGTGGTGTTGTTGGGAGCCTCCAAGTGTTGTGGAGATAGCCCCAATCTTGTTTGTAAAGGTTCGGTCGCCGCCTTCAAGGGCACCAATAGTGGAATCATGCCATCTCGCATTGTGTGAGGGCGTGAGGAGATTACGGTGGCCCTAGTGGCTTCTTGGGGAGCATTGTGCCTCCACACCGCTCTAACGGAGACGTACTTCCCCTTAAAAGGAAGGAACTTCGATAACACATCCTAGTCCTCACCGGCTCCACTCTTGGTTATCTCGTGCCTTTACTTTTGCAAGCTTACTTGTGTTGTATCTATTGCTTGCTTGTGTGCTAGTTGTCATTGCATCATATAGGTTGTCCACATAGTTGCATATCTAGACAACCTATTTTGTTGCAAGGTTTAAATTGTTAAAGAAAAGCTTAAAAATTGTTAGTTGCCTATTCACCCCCCCTCCAGTCAACCATATTGATCCTTTTAATTAGTATCAGAGCCTCATCTCTTTATTAAGGACTTTGCCGTCCGAAGAGTATGGTTGACACCCACGACGATGCGGAGGAGCACTCCGGTGTGAATCCTATCTCGTCTACGGCCGATGGGGGAACCTCGGTCTCACATGAGGAATTCAATGTGGCTTTAGACACATTGAAAACCTCCATGATGGCCGAGGTTTAAAGAATGTTTTCTGAATTCCTATAAGGACTTATACTATCCACCTCGCCGATGAAATTGGGTGATCCCACTAACAAGGTGACGGATGCCACCTCCGACAAGGGGGAAGCTAATAGTGAAAAAGGTCCTTCTACTAGTGGTAGAAATGGCTCCGACATCTTTGCCCATGTGGAACCTCCTACTTATGGTGGACCGATTCCCACTACTCATTTGAATCATGCCGGTCCTCCTCCTAAGATTGTGAAAAATGAGGATTTTGATGCTTGGGTTTATCGTTTCAAGCGTCATTTAAAACATGTGAATACTAATCTTTGGAGAATTATAGAAGAAGGTTTCTATCCACATGACCCAAGCAACTTCACCCCTCGAGAAGCCGTGGATAATCAATTCAATGAGAGTGCTCTCTTCATCATCCAAGATGCAATCCTTCCCGAAGATCTCCCTCATCTTCATCCTCATGCCATGGCTAAAGACGCATGGAAATGTATTGTGTCTCTCTACCGAGGAAATGCTAGCATTCATAGCTCCAACTATGAGGTGGTGCAAGATGAAGCCGATGAGTTTGCAATGAAAGAAGATGAAGAACCTCGTGAGCTCTTTCGACGAGTGACCAAACTTGCGGTCGCACTCCGAGATCATGGGAGCAAGGACACGGATGACAATTGGATCAATCGCAAGTTCCTCAATGCCATGATGCCCTACAACAAGGCCATGTCCTCCGTCATTCATCAAAGACCGGACTTCCACTCCATGACCTCAAGTGAAGTGTTGGATGAGTTCGTCGCAATGAGCATCTTGGACAAGACTGCCGACAATGCGGTGCTCCGTTCTCAAAGGGCAAAGAAGCCCAACCTTGCCTTGAAGGCCAAGGTCAGTGTGGAAGAAGAGGAATAAGAAGAAGATAAGGAGAGCAACCACGTAGACACGAAATATGATTATCATGAGCACATGGATCTTGCCTCAAGACAATTTTGGAGCAAGAAGAATACAAGACCCAACTTCAACAAGAACATTTCAAGTGGCCTCAAGGGCAAGCAACAAGTTAGAACTTGTTTCAACTATGGCAATGTGAGCCATTTCGTTGCAGATTGTCCTTACGAGAAGCGGGAAGACAATAGTGGTAAATTCATCCGAAAAGACAAGGCCAAGTCCTTTCCCAACAAGAACAACTTCACCAAGAAGACTCCTACTCGTGGGTTGGTGGTTCAAGAAGAATACCGTGAGGATGATGATGATGATGATGAAGATAGTGAAGCAATGGCCATGGCATCCGTTGCCATTGCCACAACTCCCCGGGTGTCTCTCTTCGATTCACCTAACGAGAACATCACCGCCAAGTGCCTCATGGCTAAGGCCACCAACAAGGTAACCCCCAACATCAAAACCACCACTATTCCTAATCCTTCTTCAACGGATGGCTTTGATGATTGTAAGGGGTCTAATGAGGAGGTAAATGAATTTGAGTCCTTCATGATTAAGCTCAAGGGCAAATCCAAGAAGCACTTCTTTGATCTCTTGGAACAACTTGGTGAAGCCAATGAAATGATCGAGGCTCACGAAGAAACCATCTCTAAGATGGAAGGTCATAGTCGTGACTATGCCGATGAGATATCGGATCTCTCTAATGCTCTTGAGGAAGAGCGTGGGCATCGTTTGGCTCTTGAGGAGTCACACAATGATGACCATGCCAAATTAAAGAAAGATATTGATCATGCTCTTGTTGTGTCTCGTGTTCTAACTTCCGAAAAGGCTAAGCTTGGGGTTGCTCATGCAAACCTCAAGGAGTCTCATGCTCAACTCCAAGTTAAGCTACCTAAGGAAAAGGCCACATTTCCTCACATGGTCTTAATTGATAATGCAAATGCTAGTAACCCGTGTTGTGAGCATGTGCATCTTGTGGAGGAGAATGCCAAGTTGAAGGAACAACTCGAGAAAGGTCTTGTGTCATGCATACAAGGCGAGAAGAACCTAAATGACCTTTTGAGTAATCAAAAGGAAGTTGTGGGCAAGGAGGGAGTTGGGTTCTCACCCAAGTCCAAGAACAAGAAGAAGAACAAGGAGAAGAATAACAAGACCAAACGACCTCCCCCGCTCAAGCAAACCTTTGTGAAGGAGGGAGAGGGTGCTCCTAAGGAGAAGAAGAACAATGCGAAGAGTGGTGATGCCAAAGAGCGCAAACCCATCTCTCCCAACAAAGCCGACAACTTTAACCCCTCTTATGTGTTGTGCCATGCTAGTGATGGGCATGTTTATGCTAAATTTGTTGGTTCTTCTTATGAGTACATTGAATGGTCTATTTGGGTTCCTAAGACCCTTGTTACTAACATCAAAGGACCCGTTACTCAATGGGTACCTAAAACCAAGCATTGATCTCTTGTAGGTGTTTGCTTCCGGTGGGGGATCATGGTTGCTCGATAGTGGAGCAACAAATCATATGACCGGGAGCAAGGACTTGGTGGTGGACATGCAAAAGATCCCATCTATGCCCACCAATGTCGAGTGGGGTGATGCCTCACATTCCAAGGTATTGGGTCTTGGCAAGGTTGTCATTTCTCACGATCTAACGATCGAGAAAGCCATGCTTGTTGAGTCCCTTGCGTTCAATTTACTTTCGGTTCGTCAACTTGCACTCATGGGCTTTGCCACCTTCTTTGATATTGATACCGTGGCCCTCTTGTGGAGCAAGACTCTTAAAGTAGCCTTTGTTGGGAATGTCGAGAACGGTCTCTATGTGATTAACTTTTTGGAGCAACCCACTAAGACCGGGACATGCCTAATGGCTAAAGTTGATGTGGGATGGCTTTGGCATCGCCGTTTAGCCCACGTCAATATGAGATCTTTGCAAAGTCTTCTCAAGGAGGACCATGTCCGTGGACTAATAAATGTTAGTTTTGCCAAAGATCGTGCTTGCAGTGCTTGTATCGAAGGAAAGCTTCATGAGACGGCTCACCCTCCCACGACTGTCATCTACTCGAAGAGACCCTGGGAGCTCCTGCACATGGACCTTTTGGGCCTCCATCCTTTGATAGTCTTGGGGGTAGAAAGTATTGCTTGGTGATTGTGGATGATTATTCAAGATACACTTGGGTATACTTCTTCAAGAGGAAGAGTGAGACTCAACAAACCGTCATCGACTTTGCAAATGAAGCTCAACGTCAACACAATGCAAAGATCTTGACAATAAGAAGTGACAACGGCACCGAGTTCAAGAACTACACCTTGGATGAGTTTTTTAGTGATGAGGGGATCAAGCATCAATATTCTGCACCATATACCCCTCAACAAAATGGTGTCGCGGAGAGGAAGAACCGTACGTTGATGGATGCGGCAAGGACCATGATGGCGGAGTTCAAGTCTAAATTTGAGGCTAGAGCTTATGAGGGCATATTTGTTGGTTATGCTACAAACTCTCATGCTTACCGTGTTCTCAACAAATCCACCGGACTCATTGAGGAGACGTGTAACATGGAGTTTGACGAAAATAATGGCTCCCAAGTGGAGAAAAGTGGTACTTTTGATGTAGGTGATGAAATTCCTCCCCAAGCCATAAGAAGAATGGGTATTGGTCATATTCTACCCATTGAGGAACCCCTTGTGGCCGAAGGAGGACAATGCTCCACTCAAGTGGAGCCTTCATCTACTCAAGACCCACACGCTTCCGAAGAACAAAGTGTAGGCCCTCAACCTCGGGAACAAGACCAAGGGCAAGATCAATCTCAAGATGATGGTGAACCTCCAATTGATGCCCAAGGTCAAGTTCTCCCCCTCGAGCAAGTTCAAGATCATGAGCAAGCTCAAGACCAAGAACAAGCTCAAGATGGCGCTCAAGATGATCAAGTTAACCCTCCTCCTTCCACTTCCGAGGAGGAATTAGAGCGTCGTGCCGTGAAGATTGCTTCCAAACTCACCACCAAAGGCCATCTCATGGAAAATGTGGTTGGAAGTCTAAGAAAGGGGGTAAGCACTCGTAGACAATTAGCAAACTATTGTGAACATCACGCGTTTGTCTCTTGTGTTGAACCCCAAAAGGTCTATGAGGCGCTCGAAGACTCGGATTGGCTCAATGCCATGCATGAAGAACTCAACAACTTCGAGTACAACAAGGTGTGGAGATTGGTGCCAAGGCCATCGGGGAACCACAATGTCATTGGAACCAAGTGGATCTTCAAGAACAAGCAAGATGCTCATGGGAACATCATTCGCAACAAGGCAAGATTGGTAGCACATGGCCACTCCCAAGTCGAGGAATTTGCCGCTCTCATGACCTCTAAGTTCAAGATGTCTTCAATGGGAGAGTTGAAGTTCTTCCATGGTTTTGATATCAAACAAAGAAGAGAAGGTACCTTCATCAACCAAGCCAAGTACACTCAAGACATGCTTAAGAGATTCAAGATAAGTGATGTCAAGTCGGCCTCTACTCCGATGCCCACCAAGTGCCAACTTGACATTGATCCCAATGGTAAAGCGGTGGATCAAAAGGTATATCGCTCAATGATTGGTTCCTTGCTTTACCTTTGTGCATCTAGATCGGATATCATGTTGAGTGTGGGAATGTGTGCACGGTTCCAAGCCGCACCAAAGGAAAGCCACTTTGTGGCAGTCAAGCGAATCTTTCGATATTTTGCTCATACCCCAAACTTTGGCCTATGGTACCCAAGAGGAGCTAACTTCAAGCTTGAAGGATTTATGGATTCCGATTGGGCGGGAGACAAGGTGGATAGGAAGTCCACTTCCGGAGGGTGCCAATTTCTTGGTTGCTCTTTGGTAAGTTGGTCTTCTAATAAGCAAAGTTGTGTATCTCTCTCGTCCACCGATGCGGAATATGTGGCGGCCGGTAGTTGTTGTGCACAACTCTTATGGATGAGGCAAACTTTAAAGGAGTACGGTGTCATGTGTGACAAAGTGCCTCTTTGGTGTGACAATGAAAGTGCCATCAAGATTTCTCTCAACCCGGTGCAACACTTCAAGACGAAGCATATTGAGATCCGGTATCACTTCATCCGGGATCACATTAGGCGAGGGGAGATCGAGCTCAAGTATGTCAACACTCATGATAACCTTGCAGATATTTTCACGAAGCCCTTGGATGAAGCAAGATTTCGCGAGTTAAGGCATGAGCTAAATATCATTGATTCGAGCAATGTGACTTGAACCCGTGCACCCCCCACCACCACACTCAACTTGTTGTCTAGTTTAGATGTAGGCATGGACATAGGGGGAGTGTTGTTCTCTCAATGAACTCTCCCTCCCCCCATTATGCATAAATTGATCTAGTCTTTCACTTTAACCATATTTTATGGTACTAGTGCTTCAAGGACGAGTTTTGGTCATGGGTCCAACGTGAAAATCTTCGCGACGCCATACCTCTTGACTCAAACATAGGTGGCCTCGGCCGCCGCCCTCTCTTGAAGAGGTGTGTTTTGTTCCGTTGTTAGTGTGTTTGTGGCCTTGTTGGTCTTTCTTCTTTCTTGGCTGTGGTTTTTCCGTTCTTTTTTTAGCTTAAGCCGTGTGTCTAGAGGCCTGTGGTTGCTGAGCGGTACTACCGCTGGTGGTGTGCGGTACTACCGCTCTAAGCGGTATTACCGCCCACCAGCGCGGTACTACTGCTGCGAGGCGGGGGCAGGGGGTTATATCGGTGGCAGGGGGAGTTTTATTCTCCCCCATACCCATTCGCTCGCCCCCACGATCTGTTCGTCTCTCCAGCAACCAGCACCGCGGGAGGGCTTCGGCGGATCTCCCTCTCCGAGGAGCTCCTCTCCATTTCCTTCAGTGGAGTCGATCCCCACCTTGTCCTCTTGCCATGGATGCCGGTATTGCCCCCGTTCTCTTTCTCTTCTTGTCTAGATTTTCAATCTAGCATCTTAGGGGCAATAGTAGTTGCATCTCTAGATTTTTGGCCAAATCTAGGCTTGAGTAGGATGGAGAAGGCTTCTAGGCAGTTTGGATTGGTGTTTGGTAGGAGTATTTTTGAATTTGGTAGGACGGTAGTGCCGGAACTGACCACGGCAGTAGGAAACTGTTGTTTCCCATCTCGAGCGGTACTACCGCTCCCTCTGGAGCGGTACTACCGCTTGGAGCGGTACTGCCGCTCACAGGTCGCGGTACTACCGCTCTCTACCAGATTCCACCATACTTTTACTAATCAGTGGTCCTTTTTGGTTGTGTTTGGTGGCTTATGCTCGTTCTTTCTGGTTGTTTGCGTGTTCTTGTGTGTGGTTCCAGGTGATGAGCTTCCTGAGCATCAGGCTCGGCGTGTCAACCCCGGTCGTGCCACGTCCAAGCGGTACCGCACAACTGAGTGTGCAGGAGGTTCCTCAAGTGCTCCTCCTCCACCCAACTCCAGAAGAAGCCTGGTGTCAAGCCAAAGCCTGGCAAAACCGTGCCAGAAATGCCAGCCAAGGAGTTCTGGGCAAGACGTCGCCGCAACCCCTATGAGGCAGACCAAGATCCCACTTTGGTCAACCATCCGTTCTGGAACAGGTTTCAGTTTGCCATCTTCTTTGATGTTCTCAAGGCCAAGAAGAACCTCTTTGTTAACATGCACTCCATCAACACCGACCATATGGAGAAGGATCCTGATTACTTTGGTGAAGCTCTTCAGATGTGCACTCAACTGAACATTCTTGGTGTCATGCAATTCAACAGAGATTATGATGCTGATATTGTGGCCCAATTCTATGCCACGGTTCATCTCGGGACTGATGAGGACAGGATACTGACTTGGATGACCAATGGCAAGTTGCTTTCAGTAAAGTGGAAGGCGTTCATGGAATTGATTGGGGTGGAAGATCAAGGGCTTGCGTCTCCTGTCAGCTTTCGCCCACACCGCAACACCTCCGCCACTCACAAGCAAGCTCTATGGCCGTACTGCACTTTGAAGATCAACCCTCAGACAAAGAAGGAAACATATGAGCTTCCTGCCTTTCTGGACATTCTTCACCGTGTCTTCCGTGAGACTCTTTTCCCTCGCATCGGGAATCTGGATATGGTTCATTCTTATCTCGTGGACATGCTTCTCTTCTGCCAGCGTGAGAAGGAACAAAACACCGGAGAGTCCCTGGACATATCCCATGTTATGTGGTCTGAGCTTTTATCTGCTATCTCCGAGCGCAAGTGCCCGGTTTATGGTCCGTTCATCATGCTGCTTATTGAGAAGGCCTGGGGTCGTGTCTATCCCCAGGTGATGCTAGAGACCGGGGAGTTGGTTTCTCATGACATCAAGCGTCTGAGGAAGAAGGACAACTGGGGCTCTCAGGTCCCTAAATCTGGAGTTCCTTCGTCTGCCACTGCCATGGAGACTGAGGAGGAGGCTAAGGCTGAGGCTGAGGATGATGATGACTATGTGCCTTCTGCGGCAGAGCCCTCTTGGGCAAAGAAGCTCAAGCTCAAGATGAAGAAGTTGTTCTGCATGGAGGCTCACGGTCAGTACATGACTCATATGGGTGAGAAGAAGGCCCGTCGTTGTCACAAGGAGCTCATGCGCCAGTTGGGTGCCACCGTTAATAGTGGATCTGAGGACCAGCTTACTGAGTAGGAGGAGTGGATTCAGCAGCACTGCCCGTGGACCAATTCTGATGCCGAGCACTTCCCGACCGACGATGGTGGCGCAGACGATCCCTCTGAGACCTGATTCTCTTGCTATCACCTGGAGCTGTAGCAACATTCCCTCTCCTTTTTTTTGGTGTCTCGATGCCAAAGGGGGAGAGAGTTTAGGGATTTGTGTTGTGTCTTCCATCATTTGTGTTTTCTCGCAGTTTGCCTGGTTTGGTTTGTGTCTGGTTTGTGTCAGTGAGACCTAAGTTCCAGTCATATGGTGTGAGACATATGCTACCTTATCTTTCGAGTATCATTATCTATGTCTATGTAGCTTATGAGTTGCATGCTTATCCTGTTATCTATGTTGCTCTCATATATCATCCTTAGGTAGTTGGTCTCTAAAATGTAGGGGGAGCATTGATCCTGGTATCTGTGCCGTGCAGTCCAAAGCACTTATCTAGACAGCACACATCCAGGGGGAGCCCTTCTACATTTTAGGACGGTGGGGCTTTGCGCCGATCCTTTATCTTTCCTGTTTATGCAAATCCCGTATTGTCATCAATCCACCAAAAAAGAGGAGATTGTAAGGGCATATTTATCCCCAAGATGTTTTGATGATTGATGACAATGCTTTTGCAGACTAATCGTGTGCGTTGAGTTCTTTCAGAGATTCATCCTTTGGCACGAGACGATTACTTCCCCTCGGTGTTTTATTCAAGACGGTGTAGCTCCTTCGTTTCTTTGCTGGTGGTCTAGTTTCGTAGGAGTCACCGTACTATCAAGAGGGGATCCGCTTTGGGAAGCCTAGGGTGGAATCAACACGTACACATCCTTATCACACCCGATGCTTCTTTCCGTTTCATTGGAGCTATCATACCTAATCTGTGCCTGCCTGTCCTGTCCCAGCGGTAGTACCGCGGTCCTCAGCGGTAGTACCGCTGAAGCTCGTCAAGCGGTAGTACCGCTCCCCGAGTGGTAGTACCGCCCTGCCCAAGCGGTAGTACCACTCCCCGAGTGGTAGTACCGCTTGTGAACTTTGGCCGTAGTACCGCAGTGGTTCCGGGCTTCTACCACCTCGATTCTCGACTGATGTTTTTCGTGTCGGGTTTTACGATACTAGTAGCGGCAGTAGGGGCGGTAGTACCGCTCCAAGCGGTAGTACCGCTCTGGGGCCAGGACCCTGCATTCCTCGTCAGCACGGTAGTACCGCTGGAAGGAAGCGGTAGTACCGCCCTGCCCAAGCGGTAGTACCGCTCTGTACATGCCTGTTTGGGGGGGGGGGAACGGTTGGATTGTTTCCCCCACTATATAAAGGTGTCTTCTTCCCCAAAGTTGACCTACCTCTTCCCCCAAAAGCTCCATTGTTGCTCCAAGCTCCATTTTCGCCCAATCTCTCTCCCTAGCCAATCAAACTTGATGATTTGCTCGAGATTGGTTGAGAAGGCCCCGATCTACACTTCCACCAAGAGAAATTTGATTCCCTCACTAATCCCTAGAGGATCTTGTTACTCTTGGGTGTTTGAGCACCCTAGACGGTTGAGGTCACCTTGAAGCCATACTCCATCGTGGTGAAGCTTCATGGTGTTGTTGGGAGCCTCCAAGTGTTGTGGAGATAGCCCCAATCTTGTTTGTAAAGGTTCGGTCGCCGCCTTCAAGGGTACCAATAGTGGAATCACGGCATCTCGCATTGTGTGAGGGCGTGAGGAGATTACGGTGGCCCTAGTGGCTTCTTGGGGAGCATTGTGCCTCCACACCGCTCTAACGGAGACGTACTTCCCCTTAAAAGGAAGGAACTTCGGTAACACATCCTCGTCTTCACCGGCTCCACTCTTGGTTATCTCGTGCCTTTACTTTTGCAAGCTTACTTATGTTGTATCTATTGCTAGCTTGTGTGCTAGTTGTCATTGCATCATATAGGTTGTCCACGTAGTTGCATATCTAGACAACCTATTTTGTTGCAAGGTTTAAATTGTTAAAGAAAAGCTTAAAAATTGTTAGTTGCCTATTCACCCCCCCTCTAGTCAACCATATCGATCCTTTCACTCGGCCTCTCGATCGCACGCAGAAACTTTGCATGTCGGCATGCTGCCGCTAAAACCTGTCGCATGCTCACGCGCAGCCGATCAGGAAGTGATCAGATAATCTTCTTATCTTATCACTATGGTTTCATGCCGAAGCAGTTGTCGATCAGTGCCTACCCACCAGGGGCGGATCTGGGCCCCAGGCCCCCAGGGCCCAGGCCCTGGGCGTGGCTTTTTTTTAGTCATTACCTAGCTAAGTTTTTGAATGGGCCCGGGGCTTAGCCCAACAAACAGCCAGGGCCCATGCCAGCCTTCCACTGCACACAGCCCAGGCCGCCCCACCTAGCCACGCACACGCATGCGAACTCCAGTCCGTCAAGCGTCGTCACGCCGAGGCAGCCGCCGCAGCCCACCCCGCCAGTGACTCCGTTTCGCTCCGGCGCTCCCCGGCCGTCCCAGGTACGTCCGCCGCGGCGCCGCTTGCCTGGTCTCCTGCTCCGCGCCTCCGCCCGCTCGCCCGCTCACCGGCTCTGCTCCGCCGCTCATCCGCTCACCCGCTCTGCTCTGGCCTCTCCTCGTCTCCGTCGTCTGCCCTCTGCCGCACTGCAGGATTGGTAATGGGCTAATGGCCACGGGCCAATGCTAGTTTGATGCTAATTTGTATAGATTGAACATTTGATGCTAATTAGCTAATATGTGGAGGTGCATTTGCGCTACTGCCTACTGGTAATGGTTGCTGCTGTTGTAAATTTTTTATAGATTGAACATTTTTTGATCTGCTATAATGGTTGCTGCTGCAGTACTGCTTATGGTTGTTGCTATTGTCAAACACTCAATTTCATTTGAATTGTATTTGAATATGAATGTTGCTGTTGTAGTGTTGCTGCTGTTGATATCAATTTCATTTCATTTTGTAGAAATAAAAGATGAAGAGATATTTTTCATCGATGGCCGCAACGAAAGTGTCTACGCCCGGGGTTTTAGTGGGAGGGAACCAAGGTTTTTGTGCAATTGAGCCCTATTTGAGGTATTCATGAGATAGCTATAGCCTGATGGACGAAAAGTTTTTCTTTCGCGACAAAAAAAATTTGATGCCCTGGGCTTGCTTCAATCCTGGCTCCGCCACTGCTACCCACCTGCCTTGTTGATTCACACAAGGGTAAAACTTCCATGCCGTTTCGAATCGAATCGAATCGACGCCTCTTCGCAGAGAGAAAGGAAACACCTGGCGGGAATCAGAGGTGTATCTCGCCTCCGCCACTGCCCACTGCTCACTAGAGAGGCCGTGCATACATGCATGCATGCATGGATCTCACACAGCAACAACAGCTTTTAGACATCGACACTTCAGGCCTTCCGGACAGGAAAGTGAAGTACTTAGGGCATCTCCAGCCGTTGGCCCCCCAGGGGGCGTCTAAAAGCGCAGCCTGGGGGTGGGCCGGCGCAAAAAATGGCCCTGGAGGCGAGTCGGTCCCCAGCCGTCGACCCCTAGGGCCGCCCCCAGGCGCGTATTAAAAAAAAAGAAGGGCCGTTCGGCGAAGTTATGATAAAAAGTAGTTAAATTTCGGATAAACATGGCAAATTTCGGCGAAATTCGCGCATTTTCATTACATTAACCTAATCTAAAAAAGAAAGGGGCTGAAGTCGTTGCGCCATCGTTGTCGTCGGCCTTCTCCTCCTTGACGCGGGCGCCCCTGCTGGACCCGGCGTCGCGTCGTCGTCGTCGTCGTCGCATAGGACGACGACCCCGTCTTCATCGCGGCCGCGTCGACGCTCCTCGAAGCGGCACAGGGCGGCGCGCTGGCGCTCCTTCACCTTCTCCCGGCGCGCCTTCTCCATCTCAATGGAGTCCTGGCGCGCCCATTCTAGGGCCGAGTCGTCGTCGTCGAACTCCGCCTTCACCGGCGCCAGCCCCGGCTCCGTCTTCACCGGAGGTAGCCCCGGCTCCGTCTTTGGCTTGACAAAGCGCGGAGGAGCCGACGAGGAGGAGGCGCGCCGACCGCCCTCGTTGATGACGATGCCGGCGCTGTGAGTGCGCCGACCGAGCGGCGACTCCGCCGCGGGCTCAGCCTTGACGCCGAGCAGGGCCGGAGTGCCGGAGGAGTGCGATGAGGATCGGGAGGGGGAAGAGGAGGAGGAGGACCCGAACCTCCTTGGCGCCCATGGCCCGACGCGTCGGTGCTGCGCCGGGGGGTACGCCAACGGTGGGTCATTGCCGCCCTCGAGGTACGCGAGCACGCCCTCGAGTGTGCGGCCGGGGACGCCCCACCAGAGGTGGCGCCCCTCGCTGTTCTGCCGGCCGCCGACCACCGGCGCGTCGTTGGTGGACGCCAATTGCTGCTGCTGGCGGCGCTCGAAATACGCCGCCCAGGCCGCGTGGTTGTCGGCGGCGTACTGGGGAGGGAAAGTTGGTCGTCAGTGAGGGACGCGCGCACGATCTCGATCTCCTCGGCGAAGTACTTCGGCTTCGCCACAGCGTCGGGCAACGGGGGAATGGGCACTCCCCCGGCGCTGAGTCTTCACCCCGTTGGCCCGGCGCGCATGTCCGGCGGCGCCGGGATGTTCGCCTGGAACAGGAGCCAGGATTCCTATTCGCGGAGCGAACGGCGGCCGAAGCCGTTGGCCGCCGCCTCGTCTCCGGGGAAGCGTTCTGCCGTGGCGACGACGGGGCTGGGCGGGCTCGGGAGAGGCTGGGCGGCGGCGCTCGGGAAAGGCAGGGAGAGGGAGGGGCTGGACGGCGGCGAGGGGCGGGGCTGGTGTGGGCACAGGCGAGTGGAGGCCGCCGGCTTTTATAGCCGGGCCGCGCCCATGTGTACGCGTGCGAGGGAGGGGAGGCGTCGGCGCGTCATCCCGTGAAGCGCCGCCCGTGAGGAATCAATGGCAAGGCTGACCGACGGCAGCCTTGTCATTGATTCCCCGCGGGAACCGAGGCCGTTGGGGGAAGACGAGGCGCCGAGTCGCTAACGCGGCTGGCCCGCGTCTTTTTCGCGCCAAAACAGCTCGCCCCGGCGCCCCCGAGCGCCCCCCAGCGCGCCGGGTTCGGGCTGGGTCCACCGGCGCTGTTTTCGGCCCAAGCCGGCGAAAATCGGGCTCCTGGGGCGCGACTGGACCGTTTTTTCGGCGCCAGCGCGAAAAAATCGCCTGGGGAGGCCTTCCTGGGGGCGCGGCTGGAGATGCCCTCACCCATACCTAGACCTAGATGACACGGCACATACATGCATATACGTTGGGCTAACTATCACATGTGTCACGTGGTTAATTTATTTGTGGATTAATAACTCACAAGGCGTACGCAAAATAATGAAACGAAATGGGTCACACCTCTTCCCTTAATCCTATCCGCATATAGATGGCCAAGTCCAGTCAAACTCTCCATGTGTCCGGCCAACGTGCTCAGAGCATCTCCAACAGGCATCGAACGCGCCACGCGCAAAAAACTGATTTGCCACGCGCCCATCGTCTGGTTTGGCGCGGCGCGCAGCGCTGGCTCCAGCAGCTGCGCTAAAATGTAGAGCACGTGCGCGCCGCTCCAGCAGCGTGCACACAATTTTTTTTATTTTTAGATAAATCGGAAGCATAGATAAATAAAAACTAGATAGATTGCATAAATAAAAAAATGATATAAAGGTATTTTACATCGGTGCAACTAGATAGATAGTTCGAAAGCATAGATAAACTACGGCGCAACTAGATAAAAACTACTCCAAGTCGCTATCATCATCACCATCATCATCCTCGTCGGTGTCGTCCGAGGTATCGAGTCATATGTCCAACCAACGATCATCGTTTTCCGTGAAAAACGACCTCCCACCTGCTGCAACGATATCCGACTGCGCATTCGCCAATGCCTTCCGCCGACGCCTGTCCAACCGCGAATCGCGGTGCCTTCGCGTGTCCTCCTCGTGGAGCCTTGCCCAGTAGGCTTGCTCGTAGGCGACGTCCTCCGGGTGGCGCCGGCGCCACTCCCCCATGACCCGCTCGTCCTCCTGGGCGACGAGGAGGCGGCGCTGCCGCTCAGCGTGCTCCGCACGGTCTTCTGCCGTGTTAAGACGAGGCGGCGGGGCGACGTCCAGCGCCTGCTGGAGCGTGTAGACGTCCTGGAAATTCATCTGCCCGCGCGGCCTGCCTAGGCGCCTCGCCGCCGCGTCGTATGCACGGGCGGTCTCGCGCGCCATCTCGTAGGTGCCGAGGCCGAGTCGGAGATCACCGAAGCGTATCTCAGAGTAGTACCCGCCGTTGGGGCGCAGGCGGACGCCGCGGAAGCCCGACGCTCCTCGGCGGCGCGGCGGCATGGTGGCGCGGCGGGGGCGGGGCGCTGGAGCGATGGAGGCGCGCGTGGCAGAGGAAGAGGAAGAGGAGTCGTGAAAAAGGCGCGTGGCTGAGGAAGAGGAGGAGGAGTCGTGGAGAAGGCGCGTGGTGAGCGCCGCATTTTATAGGCGCGCCGGAAACGGTGCGCCAAAAATGGCGCGCGAGCTGCCGCCTTTTCGCGCGCGCGCAAGCGGTTCCCGCGCGCACGATTTTTTCGCCACCGCTGGAGCGCGGCAAAACGTCCCCCGCGCGCTAAAAGCTGGGTTTACCGCACGCGCGTCTTTTGGCGCGCCTGTTGGAGATGCTCTCAGAGCACTGTCATTAGACTATGGTATACTAATGAAAGACACACTGGCTGATTAGGTGAGATGCCTTAATCTAAATGGGAGCTGATCTTTTTATTGTTGATGTTCTGCCAGAAAAGAAAAAGGTCGAGCGTGCATGTTGACAGTGAGAGTAAGTAGGCCGTGGTGATGCCACTGCATTGTGCTGGTCATGTCGATATGATTGTGTAAGGTTGGTCATAGTGGGGAGTAACTTAGACTAGTAACATGCATATATTATTAGTTTATATTACTATTTCTATAGTGCATAGTATCATATATTAGTATCATAGATAGTCTCATTTATTGTCATGCATGACATATAGTAGCATCACATTTATTATGTTACAGTATTTATCTAAGTTACTATAACCATCTCTTTCTTCTTTAATTGCCTGCCACATAAGCATGTTTGCGAGTCCCAAGTGCATGATACTACTTATGTTACTTTCACTATGGCCAGCCTAACAACGCTCGACGTACTCAAGTGCGGGAGTGCGGGTGCGCCCCTAGCTACGTTGGTAGTGACCCTTCAACCTCACCGGCCAGCTGGCCTTGCTAGCGACTGAAGAAACTTAGTAATGCCTATTTTCATATGTTTCAACATTCAAAACATACTTTCGCTCTTTTAATCATGAAGAACACACAAAAGGCCGTAAGGCACAAATGTATTATGACGACTTCCTATATTGGCACAACTCATCGTATTTATGGTTTCGTAGCAACGCGTGGGTATTATGCTAGTACAAAGAAAGTTAGCATATCTCTCTCATGGGCTCTCTCGTGCGTACTAGGGGCCATTTCTTGGACCGTTTGAGCAACTTGTACAACACTTGTTCGAGTGCAATTTCTTTTGTTTTGACAGGTGACTTCTTTCTTTTACCCAAAGCATTGGTTGGTTCTATCACTGCCTCATCTATGGCCATTGGGCATGTGGCGTCTTTGAGTGGAGAGGTTGATGAGACATGTGTGTTGGCACCTAACTCTGAGCAAGTGGAGACGCATGAGTCTATCGTGTCAGTAATACCTGTGACTGATGATGTTGAGGCGGTTGGTACATTGGCGCCCGATCCTTCTGAGCCCAACCAACGACTCGCCCCTGTGGAGCGTGGAGGTTCCGATGTTGCGGGCACCCACTTGCACGTGATTGTTGAGCAGGTTTCTGTGCGTGACAAGGTCAATGAGATTCTCTTTCAGATAGAGCTTCACAGTTTGCTCTAACGTTTGGAGAGGATGAGCCCTGGATCTGGCAAGGCGATTGTGGAGGAGGCTCTCACGAGCAAAGGAAAGAAGAGTGGCGTCACAGAAAAGGCGTCCGCAGCTACTTGATGGATGATTATCAGTCTCTTGGGTTGTTCTTATGGCTTGACTTGTCTTCGTTGATTTGGGTGTGCCCGTGGTCTTCGGACGAATTACTCTTGTTGGGGTGTCTTTGCGATGTATTGGTGGTCGTTAGGTGTTGGGTTTGGTTGTCAAGTTGCAAGCCCTGAGAGTAGTCTACGTGTGGTTGGTCTGTATCGGTTTTCGTCCGGTTTTTCGTTAATTAACTGGGCAATTCTCTTCTACTTAATTAATCGATGAGGCAAATCTTTTGCCTCCGTTTCGAAAAAAAAGCATGCCACTGTGTAGTATCTTAGCTTGCTCGCGACTACCGTTGCTTCCACGAACATTGCTACCAGCCAGCTTGCTAGTCTACTACTTGTAGTCTTGTAGACGTGCACTTCAACGTAACACAGAAATATATGAAGGCGTTGACACAACATTATATGTACCCAGCCGGCTGCTACAAAATGCTCTGTCAAAGCCATTGACACGACATTATTTTTTACCTAGCAACTCAAGGGGCTGTATGAACGTACCTATACTTGCATACATATGCAGCAGAATCATATACCAGAGAAAAATAATGTACCTATACATGAATGTCCATACATATGCACGGCGGCACGGTTCCTTTTCTGATGCCTACCTAACGTTACATCACTCACTCTCACTCCACGTTGTCAACATATCCGTATTACCAGTTAAGCCCCGCGTTGCTTTTGCCAATTCCTTTCTGATCCATGTTTTGTTTGTTATCTTCGGCGCTGCGACTGATTGAGCTAAAATACCGTATATATATGCGTCACAGTATCCCCTGGAGCTGATCCATAAGAAAATGTTGCGTATTTGCATACGGTAGTTGTGCGTGTAGATATACATATATATACTCCGACGACTAGTACTTAATCAAGTGTACTACTACTTAATTAGCCGTCGGAGTCACCCTCGACCCTGGGGAATAATCAAGTGTTCACACTTATACGTGCGGACTGGTCTCATGTTGTTAGGAGAAAAATAAGTGAGGTACAAGTACAATACAATCGTTGTCAAGTGGAAATAACTTTGATCTAACCGAAAAGTATATATGATCCATCTGGCTGAATTATTCATATAAGATGTAGTTCCTGTGATAGTTTTGAATCCATCAAACACCTCTTTCTTGAATGCCTATTGACAAAATTTTTATGGCGGTCGGTCCACATAGCTTTTAATATTACTCCTTCGAATACTATCAACACGTTATTTGGGACGTGGCTAGATGAGATTGATGCAGAAACAGCGAGACATATCCGTGTAGGAGTATGTGCTTTATTATCGGCAGTTTGGAACTGAATAAACGACTTGGTTTTTAACAGAACAACAAATATTCATTTCTTGCAGGTTATTTTCCGGGCCATTACACTGATCCGTATGTAGTCGCTACTCACTCCGACGGAGGCCAGGGAACATTTGGTTACTGGATCTATGCGATGGGAGACGGTAGCACGAGCTATCTTCAACTGGTTTGGATGGCGGTCATGTAATAGGATAGATGTTTAGTTTCCTATCTTATTTTTTGCCTGCCGGTTGTAGCTATCCTGTTTTGCATTCATGCTCTTTGTGATCCTTCTTTACCTTTTTTGAGACCATGAAGACTTTTGTTGGACATTTTGCTTATTAATAATAAGGCCGTATGCATCGTTCTGATGCAAAGGCCGGGGCAAACCCCCTTTTAAAAAAAAAAGCTAGGTATTTTTGGAATCTACTTCCTAGTGAAAAGTTTATGTATTAGATCTACAACCAATATTTCAGTGCGACGGCTAGGATTGCCCTACTCACTCTCTCTGTGCGCGCGTGCGCACCACCACTCTACTCTCCGGCTCCGGTTGGTACCATTACCTTAATCCCTAACCTTCATTGCCTCTACCCAATACTCTTACTTCGGCCGCAACAAGAGCCTCACCTTCATGTCATCGCGGGCTCTGGCTTGCGCTCACCTTAAACATTAGTATGACCAAACAATATGAAAATGGGACTGGAAGATGAGTTTTTTCTGTAAATAAAATTGAACGGTTGGCGAATTAAATAAAAACTAACTATCTAACAGTTAGAAGTGGTGGCCTCCACAAACCACAATTCAAGGTGCTTAAGATGACAATTTTTTGTATCAATTACTTTAAAATGTCACATGAGAAGAAACCTCATGTGGTTGGCAAGCCTGGATAATTGTCTGGCAGGAGGGCGTGCTAAATCCACCCATGACTACAAGTTTACACATCTCTCATCACAAAAAGAAGGAAGTGAATATAAAAAATTAGCTATCCAAGTGCTTGCTCGCATCAGGACGGCGTACTTTGAGAGCTGGACATCTTCCGGGAAGACGAAGATTGCATCGATGATTCATAGACCTAGAGAACCGGATTAACGACTCAACCGACAAAGATACTTGGTGCGCTCAGGATTACATTCTTTGTAACGTGACGTTGTAATAGCTAAAACTGTACCAAACCTTCTCCTGTAAATCAATGAAATGTTGCGATGATATCATTTCATAAAAAAAAGGGTACCCTGATTTTTCTTTTCTTAAATTCTCTATAGTTCCCACGAATGCACGAGCGCATTAATTATTCACGTCCTTGTGCACTGCATTTTAATTTGGCGGTTGCAAGGATGGTGACACAAGGATTCCCTTTTGGGTAGGTAGGCAGGTGCGAACAACGCTGCAAGCAATTGAGCATCACTTCATCATCTCACTGCCGTGTTTGTTGTGCAGTGTTTGTTTGTTTGTTGTAGTTGTTGCATGCCCTTGACTGGTGTTTCTTAATTTTCGCACGTACTTGTTCAGTTTGGCGTCGGTAAAAAGATTAGCTAGTGCTCCCGTTGATTGAGATTGCACCTTGCCGATGCTGTCACGATAAGTACTAGCAGTAAGTACTAATAATGTGCGTGTGGCCATCATCTTTGTCATGGCAATATAGCAATAACAACCATTTAAATGGACTGCATGCTCCAAATAAGATGAAAGCTGACAGTGTAGTTTACGAGCATTGGAAGGCTTGTGGAGGTTTAGCAAGACGAAGGGGATATATGCGTTCGCTCAAGTAGTTAAGAACAAGACCATACATGAAGTCGAGCTCTTTTGCATTTGAATATGTATTCAAATAGCGGCTAAAAAGGATTGCCAGAGGATTTGAATTTTGTTCGTATTCCCCCAACGTAAGACATGGTGGATCAACTCTGGGCATGCGGTCGAAACTATCAAGCTGGAGCATGGCAGGGGCAGAAGGAATTTTCGGTTGAACGGAAATGGTATGAAGATATACAATGCCATCGTCCGTGTTCCTGGTCGGCCGTCACACCACCCCGGACCCGGGCTACTTCTGGGGTCTAGCTATGTAAACCGTGATCGATTTGGTAGTTGGCTCCCAATGATTCACTCATCCACTCACCACACTAGCTGCCAGCTCTGTGATGAGTACATAACGCCTTTGCTACTGAATCCAGCCTCTCGATCGAACGCAGAAACTCTGTCTGCATGTTGCCGCTGAAACCTGTCGGTCAGGTTATCCTCCTATCCATATGGTACAAGCGGCTGTCGATTAACACGAGGCTAAAAATTGCATGCTGGTCTGTCGAACCGATCGATGGACGCGGCTTCACAGAGAGAATCACAAACACCTGCTGTTTGGAGGGAATAATTCAGAAGGTGTTGTAGCTCGCAAGTAAGTTTTTTTTTTTTCAAATAAGCTCGCAAGAAGTTCACATAAATGATCTGAGCTACCGCAACTTTCAGACCTCAACACCTCCTAAGAAGTTCAGTTCTAACTGATCTGAACCACCGCAGCGACGGTCACTGCATGCGTTGGTCCTACAGTACGTACTTCCTCCGTATCAAAATATAAGACGTTTTTTAGACTAGTTGGTACAGATGTATTACATGGAAGTGTCCGTCCACATGTATGATCGATTCAAATATAGAAACTGTTTTCACTTCCATGATTCCCTGCCCTTTTTCCTCATGTAGAAGTAAATTGCTTGTCCCGCGGTGCAAAGTTTCGCTGCTCCTGAACTCGTGGTGGTAGCGACCGCTTAGGAATCTTGGGCAGATGATTAATTAATCTCCAAATGAGGCACGACGCAGCTACACTTGCTGCCCGGGACGGCCAAGTTTACTGCTGGCGGAGTTTTTTTCTCTTTTTTTGCGAATTACCGCTGGCAATCAAATACTATCCGATGTCAGTGTAAAGGTGTTACGTATATGTATGCACCCCGTGGCTGATACTGATATGTAAGCGCCATGGATCAACCCCCGGCCGACCAGGTGGCTTGGTAAGTCAGTGGGCGCCACGTGACATGGGCGTATTCACCGGTCCCACCCACCGCCCAGTTTTATCTTGAACCACAACACCCTCGATCTCAGCGGGGTTAAGACTATCCACAAATCCACAATGCGAGTAACATAAGGTCCAATTCGATCCAACTCAGTAAATTTATTTATGTGACAGTGATTTAATGAGGAGAGAGCTGAATTGAGTAACATAGCTAGTTACTCAGGCTGGTCATAGTGGGGAGTAACTTAGACTAGTGTCATGCATATGACACTAGTCTAAGTTACTACCTTCATAATGCAAAGTAATATAATAGTAGTATCATGGATGGTTTCATTTATTAACTTGTAGACTCATCTTGTCTCTTGAAGCGCTATGTTACAGTAACATATTATGTTACCACCTCTCATTAACTACTTACCACGTAAATGAAATTTTCTTGAAATGCGCTATGTTACTACCTCTCATCTTGTTTTGATACGTGCTGATCAACTCAAATACCTAACTCTTGCATACATCAAGACTAACTTAACCCTATGCACATACTCGATACTAAATTTCACCATCCTATCCAGAAATTGACGATTTGTTGCGGAAGCATAAAATGATAATCAAAGTGTAGCCTTGGAGGTCGTGTCAATGAAACGACATGTATTGGCAACGACGAAGAGCTCTAGTGCATTATATTTCGTTGTCCACTATTAGATGAGAGTGGGTGTCAATCTTAGAGCACATGGCATCTGGGAATTATGTGTAACACACCCGACGCCTTGAACCTTGTGTGCACGCCTGACTTACGCCAATGTGCATTTGTCTCAGTATTTCTTTTGTTTAGATGTTCATATCAGTCATCTGTGTGTTTTGAGACGTCAAGTTGGTGCTCTTTCAAGTGATGCCGCCCACATTTTACATCCAAAAAACAATGAAGGCAGGTAGTGATGATGCTAGATGTGGAGTTTGAACAAAGTCTAATGCCTTACCAAGCATATTAGCATTATCAGCAGGGTTAGTTCCTCCAGTAATCTTAACAATGCAAAGGCAGTCAACCACAAAGATATGCTCCAATTGTGCTTATAAATATAGAATCCATTGCCAAAAGTAACCTCTCCTTTTAGTTTTGGCAAGCATAATACCAAGATAAGTGCAACTAAACTCTTGAAAATGTAATTTGCAATTTGCTAACAGACTCCTAGGTGCAAAAAGTGACGGTGGGTGAAAATAACCTTATAGACTATCAGCTAAGAAGGGCATGTGTAGTTAAAGAAATGCAATAGAAGTTCCTTATTTAGATGTACATACCGCTGATGCACAACTCGGGTCATTGCAAGCAACAAAGTTTACATCACGATCATAATGCAATTCAGACAGTGGCTGAGCTGATCTAGGCATAATGAGCCATGGACCAGAGGTACATGGGACATGAGCTGTGATTGAATGCTGGTATGGGAGGAAGACAATGATAGAAATTGAAAGCCGTGATGGATATATAGGCACAGAGTTGGGTTGGTAGCCAATCCCTATTTATTAATTCTTGACTAGGAGACACATACTGCTCCATTTTAATTAGTAATCAGTCGACCGTCCTTAGTATTAGATTAGAGTAGGTTAGATTGGTTCCCATTAACAATGATTACTTGTATTGGGACCCTTTGCTTGGGAGTATTAAGGGATCCAACTTCCATGTAGCAATCTTATCCCACACCTTAGCTTGTAGATAGTAGTAACTAGTACTATTATCTCTAGTTGTTTTGATCATAACTTCATGAGCACGTGTGTAAGCCGACATTTTTCAGTTGAGAAAGTTACATGAGTTGTTTTTGTCACTTGAGTTGATGCACGTTCACCAAGTCCGGATCTACATGCTCACCAACTCCCAACTATCCCTTCAAACAAAGATGATTATAAGCTATTATGTGTGCACGATGCTCTTCTTGCACTTGTTCTTGTTATGGAGGCAAACCCTCTACCATCTCTTTTTCCGTTCCCGGTGAAGAAAAGAAAAAACACCTCTTTGCTACATAGATGATGTCCACGGCCTCTTGGATGATCGGGAAAGTACCTTATAGTACCAACGTTTAGGTGATACCTACCAATAGACATATTACCTTCAGAAAGTATGACTGGATATATACCCGTGGATGACCTCTTAGTAGCATTGGTGGTAGGTATGCGCTGTTTGTCGTCATTACAATCTTCACAATGGTGGGTAGTTGGGTGGACATATGGTTATAACATGATAAATGGGTTGCCGTATTCTCTTGGTTTTCTCCTTTCATTTACCGCTTTTCTATGTTATATATGTTTCTTGCAGTTCTTATAATATTATGGCAGTCTGATTGTCAATTTGTACGATGAAAAAGAATAAAGTTCTGATTATCTAAACAAAGGATATGAGTGTATCTCTAGTCAAGGGAAAAAAATGCTAGAAATGAAGGCAAGAAAAGTAAGAGAGATGTTAATTTCTCCTACATCAAACTATATCGTACGATCCCCAGATATATAACGTACAGTCATATGTATGTGTAGATAGGTACCATATAAGCGACGTGACATGTAAACATGTAATCGCATTGGTTCAGCATTATGCCCTGGAAATAAGGAGATGATTTGCAATTCAAAGTATCAAGTCACCAACAAAAAACAAAACACTTTGCCCTATCATTGTGGATTTTTCCCTTGATGTCTATTAACTAACTCCTCATTACATATCCATTTTCGCCTAGAATATCACATAAATTCAAGTATTTTGGAATGTGTGCTTTGCCAAAAGTTAACTAATGCAATACGCCATGGACAAGGAAAGTTAGTACATCTCTCTCCTCCTCCTGCGCACTTTGTGCAACTTGTACAAGAGTTCTTGTGGTGCAAATTTTTTTCAGCCAAGATTTCTTTTCTTTTGGACAAGATGTTTCTTTCATTTATCCAAAGCACGCCATTGTATAGTACCTAGCTGGCCGGTACGGTTGGAACAATGCTAGGTAGCTACTAGCAAGTAGTTGCAGATGTGCACTCCAAATATAACACTAAAATAAATCATGAAGGCGTTGACACAACAAATTGCCCAGCCGCTAGCCTGCTACAGAATGGCACGTGAAACCGTTGGCACATCACTTGTTTATACCTAGCAACTCAAGTGGCTATATGGACATACCTAGACATGCATACGTATGCAGCAAAATCATATACCGGGAGTAAAACAATGTTCATATACATATGCAAGGGTCCCTTTCTGGTGCCTACCAACCAACCTACCATTACATCACACATATCACATTGCCAACAATATCCATATTCGTTAGGTGGCATCATGAACCAGTTAAACACCACATTTCCTTTTCCAATTCCATCTGGATCTCCATTTTGTTTGTTATCTATGGTGCTACGACTGATTGAGCTAAAATATGGTATATATCTGCATCACAGTATCTCCTGGAGCTGATTGGTAAGCAAGTGTTGCGTATTTGCAAACGGATAGTCGTATCATGTGTGTAGATATACATATATAAACTCCGACGGCTAGATCTTAATCAATTGTACTAATACGTAATTCGCCGTCGGAGTCACCACCGATCCTGGGGAATAATCAAGTGTTCATATTTATATTTGCGGTCATGTCGAGTGGTGACATGCCATTAGGAGAAAGATAAGTGAGGTACAATCATCATCGGCTGGATTTAACGAAATGTATATGTAATCCAGTGGCCTCAATCATTCACATTGTAGCTATAGTTTCCGAAGAGGACGGGGGTACGACCCCCCTCCTTTCCGGAAAAGCTATATTTTCTGAATCTACTCCATAGTGAATTATTTATAGATTAGTTAACGAGAGGGGCGTTTTGGCGGACGAGCTGCCTGGAGGCCGTAATCCTCGTCGAGCGTTTTAGCATCAGGATGTGTGTCGTTCGCCTTTTGAGCTATATACGTCGGATATTTGAGATAAATACACCGGTGCCATATTCTCGTGTTCACGATATGTACTGGGCCTGCGTTTTAGCTGGTGCCTCGCGTGAACATGATGTTCTCCCTGGGCGACTTTCAATTTGGCCCACTTCGCGGGCTGGCGGGGTGGGTGTGGATCGAGAGTAAGTGTATCTTGTAGGCCCGCTCGGTGACCATTAACGAGGTTGGGGCGGTATGCAGTAGACGCGTGTTTGGCCCGTCGACACCTAGCTCGAGCATACCAGACCAGAGCTGCTTTCGCCATAGATGGCATGGAGTTCTTCTTCGAGGAATCCGACACAGGGTAAATTTTCCCCTAAATCTCACTTTTTGCCTGATTACAATCGCGGGGGTGTCCTTAGTTGGGTGGCAGTGGGTTGGATTAGAGTTTTCCCATCTTTGTTCATCCAAAATCAGATCTGGTTGTGTATTGTTTGTGTGCCCAGGTTGGTCCCTCATTTGGACGACGGGCTTGTCTTGAGAGACAACCGGTGCGCAGCTGATTGATGATGAGACGAGCAAAACTACTAGTGCCCAAGATGACTTGATTGATTCTGAGCCAGTGCGCCTGGATGGGTACCCTATGGAGGAGGAAGCATGTGAGGAGACGGATGAAACATTTTGTAACGTAGAGGAACTGCAGCTCGTACAATGGTGGTGGCGAAGGCGAAGAGGTAGGGGATTCATGCGACCCAGGCGCTGGGAGTATTGCCCGTCACACGGCAGCTGAGGATGAAGAGGAAGACGGGGTGGTCGTGTCAAGACAAAGGGGTCTAGTTGGACCGGCAGGTGATGTTCTTGTTCTTCATATTAAACATCATTCTATGATTTTTGTAAGACATAATTTTGCAGTTGTGTTGTGTGAGATTCAGAAAAAACCACATGTACTGTTGGTTAGAATGAATCGGCAGTAGAAGCCGTGGCATGGTACAATCATTGCTTTGCATTGCAAAAGTGGGAGCTTATTTCATGATTTATTGATGTGTCGTCCTTCGCAGGGTCAGGATTGGCAAGGCGGCAGATGAGAGGGAGCACAGTTCAAGCAGAGTGTCTGCCCTTTGTGTGGAATGATTCAAACTGTTTTTGTCATATATGTATTGTGTGTCACATTGGACCGACCATTTTCATCTGCTGCTGGTCTGTGTGTGTGTGTGTGTGTGTTTTCTGCAGGGTAAACCATTGCAGTCTAACACGGCCGGTCGACGAGTGCAATGCCATGATGCGGCTGCTGAGATCGGATGATTATGGCTGGTATGTGTGTGAGCACAGGTCAGAGCACAACCATGATCTATCAGTTAACTGTGGAGAGGAATTGCACCGGAAGTCACATCCGCACATAGATAGTTACACAACGGAAGAACACACGTAGCAACACGCCAAAAGCTGACAATCCACAATGAGCATAGGCGTTTATTGAGATTGTTCGTTTGTGGTTTGACGCCATTATAGATGACGTTTTATTTTTATAAGAACCATGTCACTTTGAGACCTCCATTTATGTATTCTACTAGACTGTATGATTGTTGAATTTGGGGTAGCCATGGCATTAGCAGCCTGTTGCTTTTTCTGAGAGGTCAAGATAGATTGTGCCGTTGTTTAAGAAAGAATGACCTTAGTTTTTTTTTTCAATGATATCTCTGTTGTTATATGGGACGTGCCGTCTATCTCGACTGAGATGAGGATGACGACGACCCCATATCTATGGTGGTGTTCTTGTTAGCTTTGCTGGATTGCAACGGGTAGGGCGGTGCTGTTCTTGGCCGATATAAAAAGATTGTTTCCAAACGGTCTGATTGTGAGCCTAAACGTCTGGGATGTGCAACGGCCCGTGCTATAGTACTATGGGGAACATGAGAGCATGTTCGTGCCCATGCATGTTCGTGAACTGCTCGCACAGCATGGACTTGATGGGTGAAATGATGGCACGTCTGACCAGCCTGGCAGCACTGCGTCGCCTACATGGGAAGACACTGTATGTAAAAAAGAAATACGGTGTGGTATGAGTACCTGACAACTGAAATACACGTAGTAAATGCGACGGTGCAGTTGATCTGTACGATGACTGACGATGGAGATTACGAGCTGCATGGAGCTCGGCCTCCAAACAGCATTTTCGTTAGTTAACCAACTAATATAAAACTCAATATCAAAATGATCAACATTTGTATATGTTTTTTGAAGTGGAGCTTATTTTTTGCCAACTTTAACTGTTTTGCCATCCCATTTCTCAATGCGACGACCCCTGCTCCCAAATCCACCCACCCACGCACAAAACCGCCATGATCAGTCACTATCCTTGTTCTCCTCTCTCACTTTCCGCACCATTTTCGTAATCGACAACCCCCAACGAGCTTAGCCTTGTCTTTGCCCAACACTATTACCTCAGTGACATTTTAGGCTGTGTCCCAACAAGGGCCTCGCCTTCACGCCGTGCGGCTCTGGCTAGTGCTCATCAAACCTGATGAAAATGCGAGTGGAAGATGAGGATTTTTTCTGAAGAAAATCTAACTATTGCCACATTAAAGAACAACTATCTAACTATAAGTAGTGGTGGACCCAGTGGTTTTTTACTATTAAACCTCAACAAACTACAATAAAAAGGGATTAAGATGACAATATTCTTTGTAAATCAGCATAAAATATCACATAACATTATTAGACCTCGTCCGGTAGACGATCTCGGATAGCTGCCTGGGCAAGCGGGGTGATAAATCCGCCCATGACTGTAAGTAAGTTAACACATCTTTCATCCCCCCAAAAAAGATAACATGTATCTACTATCATATACAAATTGTTGGTAAAAGAATGGAAGTGAATATCTAAAACTAGCTAGTCCCTGATTTCCTTCTGTTAGTTAAGCTATACTAGTTCCTACGGAATCATGAGTCTATTAATCATGGATTATGGACGTCCTTGTGCACTGCATTTTGGTGGCTGCAAGGATTAATGGAGGTCATGATTCCCAGGGGCGGAGCCCATTGGGCCGATCCGTATGCACAGGAATACGGTTCCAAAAATTTGCTAGTAGTAGCTATGAAACAAAAAGGCCCGGTGCATCAGGTGGCCCAAGAGCAGTGCATCAGGGTCGGCCCTTTTCGGCGACGCTTCCGCACTGGCCCAACACAGCAGGGCGCGTGCGTCACGTAGCTCCACTTCGCAAGAAAAAGGAACGTCACGTATCTTAATCGATCCAGCTTCCACTAAAAAAACTAATCGATCTTACCATAAAAAAAATCGATCCACCTATCGATCAGGTTTCTGTGGACCGTACGGAGCCAGCCCCATACCATACGCCTCGCCGTCGGCAGTCGCGTACAGAGGCGGTAGCGGCAGGGCGCCGGCCGCCACAGGCCACGCAGCGACGACGGTGACTACGTGCCGCACGCGAGCGACGCGGCACGTCGTCGGCCAGTCCGGACCTCGGTAATTTGGCGACCTTTCCAATCTTGAATCTTCGTTTTCGTACGTGCGCCCATAGATTACAGAAGGTCACGATTGTGGTAGCGCCTTTGTCTTGCTTTTCAGAATTTTGTTTACAAACTGCAACAAGTAGTCAATTATATACAAATTTATTGCAAATAGAATAAATCACCGTGTCTTGGTAAAAGCGTGGGGCATTTTCTAGGTTATAACTTATAACTAGGGTTTCATTTGTCTATATACAAGTCTGAATGTCTCATTTGTATTTGTCAAATGCAGATACTATGGTCAAGTTTTTTTCTCAAATGAAAAGCACCATCACAGGCTGTTCCGGAAGACTTAATTGGGTAGGGGAGACTCAATATGATCCGAGTAAGAGAAAATTGATAGAACATTATCATCCTAATTTTAAAGATCTGGTAAGAAGAAAATATTTGTTGAATGGACCTTGTCAGCCAAGAGACATTGATTTTGAATCCTCGGAATTTGGGGGTAAATAGAGAAAGTTCAATCCTAAATGGTTTGATGAATTTGGGAGCTGGTTTGAATACAACAAAGAGAAGAAGAGGGGATATTGTCTTAGAATGGATCATACTAAAGATAATTTTCAAGCTTTTAGCCATTTAAATACTTTTATTTCAGCATTTTATTATGTTCTATTGAAAAGTTTAATTCTATTTTTATCTTGGTAGGTTACTAAACCTTGTTGTCAGATGATGTATTTTGGAATTTGGAGATGCAAGACATCTATTTCAAGTAATTTTCTCCCTTATTTTATCATTACAGTAAGCATTTTGATGGCCACGTGTTTTTACACGCTGCCTTCGATGCCGTCTGATAATGTGTGCTAGAATCTATGAAAAACATAATTATTTAATGCATCGTTGCTTAAAAGTTTTACTCTTTGTTATAGTGGTGCATCGGGTAACATTTGCTCCAGCTCCGCCCCCGATGATTCCGTGCCCTACTTGTGTGCAAGTGTGATGATGGGGACGCAAGGATACTCTCTTGGGTAGGTAGGCAGGTGCCAACGACGCTCCAAGCGGTTGAGCATCGCTTCATCATGCATTGCCGCGTTTGTTATCTGGTGTTTGTTGTGGTTGTTGCACGCCCTTGGCTGTCGTTTTTTATTTTCCCATCTGCCCACTGCGGTTGGTGCAAGAAATGTCATTGATGTTGATTAAGTACAAGAGTAGGGTGTGACAATTGCCAGAGATTACTACATACTATTCTAATTAACATTTATCTGATAGACTAATTCTATATATTTTCATAGTATGAATCATGTTTGGCTCGAAACAGTGCATGTACGGGCATTATTTTAACTTCTTGCAGAAGAGTCTGTGAAATCCATCACTCACAGCACTGATAGATATCAAGATGTACCCTGCGAAGTGGACAGCGGTTAGCACGTCCAGATGCGTCATGACTGTTGAATAAATAGGCAATTTCTCGATTAAATTAATCCACGAGTAAATCACTAGCATGGCATTGACTAAGTTGATGACGTACTGACTTTGACCTAAACATGCACGTACTAAGCAAACAGTAGACAAATCTACACATACTGCTAGTACTGCTAATATGAAATTAATCAGGAGCGGGATAAACGAGTTATACCCTCCAGTAGGCCATGCAGAGGCCGCGGCTTTGGTGGCAGCAGCGGCGTCCTCGGCGGCCTTCTTGTCGACTTCAGCTTTCTCGGCGGCGGCACGGTCGGGGTCGGTGGACATGGTGATGATGAAGGCGATGCGGACGTAGAGGAAGTAGACGATCGGAAGCGAGCAGTCGCGTAATCGCTGCCCAAAAACCTATTCGCCCCTCACCCCGTACAGGAACCAGAAGGGCGTGGTTTTGGAGACCTGCTCTCCCGTCGACCGTGTACGCGACGGACGGGATGGAGTCACCGGCGGCAGCAGCAGCAAGGAACGACGATGGGCGTGCGCGTGAGCAGATGTGATCTGTTCGTGGCGGCTAGGGTTAGGGGACATCGCACACTTATATAGACACAGCCGCGTGGAGAGACGTGGGCTTGACCCACGTCCGAGTCCGTGACAGCCCACGATCCGACGTCTCAGATCGTGGCCCTGCTGTCAGAACCTCTCCGTTAGTGACTGGCAAAAATAAACGCATAGGTGTGAGCTCGACTCAGCTCATTCCCGCAACCCGCGGCGCGGCGCGGCGCGGCGCGGCGCGGCGAGGCGGGCGGCGGAGGAGGAGCGCGCGAGGGCCTCTTCTCTTCTCAAGCTCCAATAGCATGTAGAAGAGCCACCCTTATAAACCACTCCAACTTTCCTTCCACTAGCATGGTGGGACTAAACTTCCCACCACCTTGTCATGCCACCTACATGGGCCCTTAGAGATCAAATCTGAAATTGTCATATGGGCTCTAGGCCCATCTCACATTTCAACAATCCCCCACAAGATCTCAGGGGCCCACTTTGTCCTTTGTTCCAAACGCTGTTTTGATATACTAGTGTTTCAGTGAAGACCTGTTAAGGTTGAACTTCACCTAGAGTAAGTAGCTACACTCCTTCACAACTGAACAATGGACTATGCCTTGAATTGTCAGTTTGGCGTAAAGAAGTTTCACCACATGTCTTACTAGTACTGGGCTGCCGAAGGTTGACCCCTCGGGTGGAGCATATAAGTCACACTCCTGGCCTATTCATGAGCTTACTAGAGATCACCCCAATCTCATAGACTGTGACTAGTAGTCGGGCTCACATAGGTGTGTTCCTCCAAAGATCGATAGCATCTTGCTTATACATATAAGTCTTGGAACACATTAAGACAGTAGTCATCCTTCCATACAGTTTCCGAGAGTATTGCATCTCCAACGGAGTGGGTTAGTAAAGTTACTCTCCTCAGTTCACCACTAGCTTGTTTCCCAGGTCCTACTTCACGGGATCACCGATCACATAGGTTGGGTTACCACCATGGCAACTCATGTGGGTCTCATACCCATCTCCCTCGATGCACTATCTATCACTACACGTGATAGCCCTTTCGTAAAGGGATCTGCCAGATTCTTAGCCGTATGGACATAGTCCAGCGCTATCACTCCGGAGTTTCTTAATTTTCTGACAGCTTTTAATCTCATTCTTATGTGTTTGTTGGACTTCATGTTGTCCTTCGAACTCTTCATCTTGGTGATGACAGTCTGATTGTCACAGTTCATAAGGATAGCCGGAACCGGTTTATCAACCAGTGGCAAGTCCATCAAAAGATCTCGAAGCCATCCTGCTTCAACACCAGAAGTGTCTAATGCTATTAATTCTGCTTCCATTGTCGATCTCGTTAAGATCATTTGCTTGCAAGACTTCCAGGAAACAGCGCCACCTCCAAGAGTAAACATATACCCAGTTGTGGCCTTGATCTCATCAGCATCAGAGATCCAATTCGCATCACTATACCCTTCAAGTACCGACGGGTCTCCGGTATAGTGAAGTCCATAGTTCATAGTACCTTTCAGATAGCGCATAACTCTTTCAACAGCATGCCAATGTACATCACCCGGTTTGAAAACAAACCGGCTCAGTTTGCTCACAGCAAATGCGATGTCAGGCCTCGTTGCACTCGCTAGGTACATCAGTGAACCAATGATTTGAGAGTATCTCAATTGATCTTTAGCCATGCCTTTGGACTTTTGAATCAACACGCTAGGATCATATGTATTTGAGATGGTGTGCAGTCCGAATATCCAAAATGACTCAACACCTTCTCAACATAATGAGATTGCAGAAGTGTGATCCCACCCTCATTATCTCTCAGTAGCTTGATGTTCAAGATAACATCAGCCACACCAAGGTCCTTCATCTCAAAGTTCTGAGACAGAAACGATTTGACCTCCTCAATGACTTTGAGGTTTGTTCCGAATATCAGTATGTCATCAACATACAAGCACAGTATAACTCCTTCGCCCCCACCATGGCGATAGTATACACATTTGTCAGCCTCATTAACAACGAAACCAACAGATGTGAGAGTTGTATTGAACTTATCATGCCATTGCTTAGGTGCTTGCTTCAGGCCATATAAAGATTTCAACAACTTACACACCTTCCTTTCCTGACCATCTATCACAAAGCCATCTGGCTGTTGCATGTAGATTTCCTCATTTAGCTCTCCATTCAAAAAAGCTGTCTTAACATCCATTTGATGGACGAGAAGACCATGTGAGGCCGCCAACGAGAGTAATACTCGAATGCTGGTCAGTCTAGCCACAGGTGAATAAGTATCGAAGAAATCTTCCTCTTCTTTCTGGTCATAGCCCTTGGCCACAAGCCTGGCCTTGTACTTTTCAATCGTACCATCGGGCCTAAGCTTTTTCTTGAACACCCACTTACATCCCAATGGTTTGCAACCATAGGGACGCTCAGTGATCTCCCATGTCCCATTAGCCATGATGGAATCCATCTCGCTACGGACCGCATCCTTCCAGTAGTCAGCTTCTGGAGAGGCATATGCTTCTGAGATAGAAGTAGGAGTATCATCCACGAGGTACACGAAGAAATCATCACCAAAGGTCTTTGCAGTCCTTTGTCTCTTGCCCCTACCAAGGGTTTCCTCGTCATCCTCCTCAGGATTTTCATCATGTGTTCGTTCATAATATTCCATAGGAATGGCAGGCTCAGGAGTCTCCTCAGATTCCTGTCTAGAAGTGCTTTGCATATCTCTCATAGGAAAAATATCCTCAAAGAATGTAGCATCCTTAGACTCTATGATTGTACAGACCTTCTGATCAGGTAACTCAGATTTCACTACTAGAAATCTATAGCCAACGTTGTTCTTAGCGTAGCCCAAATTAACGTAGTCCACAGTCTTGGGTCCAAGCTTACGCTTTTTGGGGATCGGCACGTTAACTTTCGCCAAACAGCCCCAAGTACGCAAGTACGAGAGTGTTGTCCTTCTCTTTGCCCATCTCTCATAGGGAGTGATCTCATTATCCTTTATCGGAACTTTATTCAGGACATGACATGCCGTCAATATAGCCTCCCCCACCATGCCTTGGATAAACCCGACGTATCTAACATGGCGTTAACCAGATCTGTTAGAGTACGGTTTTTCCGCTCGGCAACCCCGTTTGACTGGGGTGAATAGGGAGGCGTCCTCTCATGAATAATGCCGTGTTCCGCACAGAAGGAATCAAACTCACTCAAGAAGTACTCTCCACCACGATCTGAACGGAATCGTTTAATTTTCTTTTCAAGTTGATTCTCAACTTCTGCCTTATAGATTTTAAAGTAGTGTAGAGCCTCATCTTTAGTATTTAACAGATACACATAGCAATATCTAGTGGAATCATCTATCAATGTCATGAAGTATTTCTTTCCACCTTTAGTCAATACACCGTTCATCTCACAAAGATCAGAATGTATGAGTTCTAATGGTGCCAAGTGTCTCTCCTCCGCAGCCTTGTGAGGCTGGCAAGGTTGCTTAGCTTGCACACATGACAGGCACTTAGAACCTTTGGCTAAAGTAAAACTCGGGATTAAATCCAACTTAGCTAGCCGCGTCATAACACCGAAACTTATGTGACAAAGACGTGAATGCCAAACCTCAGATTCATTAACACTCGAATGAATATGGTTCACGACTTTATTACAGAAATCTGCGAGGGAAAGGCGGAACATCCCTCCGCTCTCATAACCTTTTCCAACAAATAGTCCATACTTTGTAACAACTAATTTATTAGACTCGAATACCAACTTAAACCCTTCTCTACAAGGGAGCCACTAACGAGGTTCTTCTTGATGGCGGGGACATGCTGCACGTTCTTCAGCTGCACGATCCTTCCCGAAGTAAACTTCAGATCGACTGTGCCAACACCATGAACAGAAGCACTCGCGCCATTCCCCATCAATACGGACCCGTGGCCTGTGACCTGGTAAGAAGAGAACAATGAAATGTCAGCACACACATGAACACCTGCACCTGTATCCACCCACCAATCGGTAGGCTGAAACACTGAAAAAATAGTAAATAAATTACTGTACCTAGATGCACCATTCTCATTGTTGCCCACAATCATGTTGACAGACTTGGAGTCCTGTCCTGACTTCTTAAACTTGTTTGGGCACTTGTTGGCCCAATGTTCAGTCGAACCACAAGTAAAGCAGCCCTCATCCTTCTTGTTCTTCTTGAAGGTCTTCTTACCCTTCTTCTTGAAGTCGGTATTCTGTTGGACACCGTTCTTTCCCTTGAACTTGTGGGAGTTGAAGTTCCTCTGGTTCACCATGTTGGCAACAGAAGTCCCTTCGGCCCCTTTTCCGTGCGAGTCCTTTGCCCTCGAATTCTGCTCAACACTCAGATGGTCAATGACATCCTCCACAGAGAATTCACGCCTCTGATGTTTCAGAGTGGTGGCAAAGTTCCTCCAGGAATTAGGGAGCTTAGCGATTATGCAGCCCGCGACAAACTTGCCCGGTAACTCGCACTTCAGAAGCTCAAACTCCTTAACAATGCATATTATCTCATGAGCCTGCTCCAGTACAGGACGGTTCTCAACCATCTTGTAATCGCGGAACTGCTCTATAATATACATCTCGCTCCCTGCATCGGCGGCCCCGAACTTAGATTCGAGCGCCTCCCACAAGTCCTTGGCGACATGCACATGTAAATATGCGTCGACCAGTTTATCTCCGATCACGCTAAGAACTGCTCCGAGAAACACAGTGGTTGCCTCCCTGAACGCCTTCTCCTGTTCAGGAGCAATCGTTCCCGTGGACACACCGGTGACCCAGAACACGTTCATAGCCGTGAGCCATAAAGTGGTCTTTGTCTTCCAACGCTTAAAATACGTACCGGTAAACTTATCCGGTTTCAGTGTTGCGGCAAAGCCACTTGCCGAAAAATTCCTACACATAATAGGTTTTTGGATTGTTGAGTAAATAGGCAATTTCTCGATTAAATTAATCCACGAGTAAATCACTAGCATGGCATTGACTAAGTTGATGACGTACTGACTTTGACCTAAACATGCACGTACTAAGCAAACAGTAGACAAATCTACACATACTGCTAGTACTGCTAATATGAAATTAATCAGGAGCGGGATAAACGAGTTATACCCTCCAGTAGGCCATGCAGAGGCCGCGGCTTTGGTGGCAGCAGCGGCGTCCTCGGCGGCCTTCTTGTCGGCTTCAGCTTTCTCGGCGGCGGCACGGTCGGGGTCGATGGACATGGTGATGATGAAGGCGACGCGGACATAGAGGAAGTAGACGATCGGAAGCGAGCAGTCGCATAATCGCTGCCCAAAAACCTATTCGCCCCTCACCCCGTACAGGAACCAGAAGGGCGTGGTTTCGGAGACCTGCTCTCCCGTCGACCGTGTACGCGGCGGACGGGATGGAGTCACCGGCGGCAGCAACCTCTCCGTTAGTGACTGGCAAAAAGGCGAGGCGAGGCGAGCGGCGGAGGAGAAGCGCGCGAGGGCCTCTTCTTTTCTCAAGCTCCAATAGCATGTAGAAGAGCCACCCTTATAAACCACTCCAACTTTCCTTCCACTAGCATGGTGGGACTAAACTTCCCACCACCTTGTCATGCCACCTACATGGACCTTTAGAGATCAAATCTGAAATTGTCATATGGGCTCTAGGCCCATCTCACATTTCAACAATGACAGTGCAACAACAACAACCATACAAATGAACTGATCCAAAAACAAGAAAGGTACCACACGTACATACTAAAAGGAAATATTCAGCTGGGTGGGAGGTGCCAGCAGGGGCCCGGGCCCACCCCAACATCCTAATTTTTCTTCTACAAACAGTGGCATTTTCGCACTGTTCCTGCCTCTACCACTTATTGGCATATCCATCTTGGCTTACAATATCACATAAATTCAGATGTTTTAGAATGTGTACCGTACCATTTCTTCAAGTGCAATTTCTTTTATGTTGGCAAAGCATTTCTTTCTTTTATCCAAAACATGACATTCTATAGTACCTAGGTAGCGGCTACTGTTTGCTTCCACGAACACTGTTAGCTTATCTACCAGCAGATAATTGCAGACAGGCTCTCCAGATAACACAAAAAGAAAACATGAAGGCGTTGACATAACATTGTAAACAGGACCCGGCTGCCAAAGAACGGTCTGGGCAGCCGTTGACACTGCACTAATTTGTACTACCAAAAAAAAAAACTCAAGGTGTTGTACGAACATAGCTGTACATGTGTATACATATGCGGCAGAATCATATACCCGGACAAAAATAAAATGTACCTATGCATGACATACATATGCTCGGGTCCTTTTTTGGTGCCTACCTACGGACCTACCGACCTGCCCTTACATCGCTCACTCCACGTTGCCAATATATCTGTATTCGTTAGGTGGCATCATGAACCAGTTAAGCCCCTTGTTGCCTTTGCCAATTCCATCTCGATCGAATCGATATTTTCTTTGTTATCTTCAGTGCTGCTACCGCTGATTGAGCTAAAATACGGTATATATTTGCGTCACAGTATCCCCTGAAGCTGATCTGTAGGGGAGTGTTGCGTATTTGCGTATAGGTAGTCGCGTGTGCAGATATACACACACAGATATATATATATTCCGACGGCTAGTACTTAATCAGGTGTACTGGTTAATTTGCCCGTCGGAGCCACCACCGATCCTGGGGATTAATCAAGTGTTCATACTGATACTTGCAGTCATGTTGAGTGGTATCATGCCGTCAGGAGAAAAATAAGTGTGGCACAATCGTCATCAACTGGAATTAACCATGCTAATAGAAAAGTAAATGTGATCCAGCAGGGATTATTTTATGTAAACAAAATTCAATGTTTGTCTCACTAAAGAACAACAAAGTGTCTAACTATAAGTAGTGGCGGACCCAAGAAAAATTTGAAGCCTTGACGAACAACAATTAAAAGTGTTTTGAGATAACAATTTTCCAGGTAAATCACCGGAAAATGTTGCAAAGATAAGACCCGTGCCACCGGGGAGCCCGTTGCCTGGGTAGGAGGGGCTCTAGATCCGCCCATGACAGTAAGCTTTTTTTTGAAAGATCCAGCAATTGTTGGCGTTTCATTGCATTAGCAGAAAGCAGTGGGAGAAAAACATGAGGGGGTTCAGGCCCTAGGGCCAAGTACAGGAAAGGTGTACATCATACAATGACGGACCGAATTTTTCGGCCGTCAAAAATAGGGGCAAAACTATTTCCTCACGGCGGATCCCAGAAGGGGCTCTGCAAGGCAATGGCTCCTGCCTGGCTCCAGAGTTGAATGGAGTTGTCGATGGCCCGGAAGATGTCATCTGGCTCTGGTTGCTTGCCTTTGAAGGTGCATTCGTTTCGCTCTTTCCAGATTTCCCAGCAAGTTAGGAGGATGATTGTTTTTGCCCCTTTCGTGGAAGCCATTGGCGTTGCCTGAACCATCTTGTGCACGATCTGTATTGGATTGGAGGTCGTCCATGAGTCGCACGGGAGGAGGTTTGAGCATCCTTCCCTGCACGATCTGTAAGCTAAGACATCTTTTATCGCAAAAAAGAAACATAAGTCTATTTTTTTTTCTAGATTGATAAATTTTTTTGAAGTGTTGGTATCTAAAACTAGCCTTAATTTTCTTTTCTTAGTTTCTCGATGGTTCCCACATGAGTCCATTAATTATGCACTTTGGTGGTTGCACAGATGAATGAAGGCCATAATTCCGTGCCGTACCTGCGTGCAAGTGTGAGGATGGTGACGCAAGGATTGCCTCTTGGGTAGTTGGGCAGTTCGGGGCCAACAACTATGTACCCCAGCAGTTGAGCATCGATCACTTCATCATCTTATTATTGCCGTGTTTGTTCTCTGGCGTTTGTTGCTGTTGTTGCACGCTCTTGAGTGTTGTTTTTTAATTTCTCATCTGCCCACTGCCGTTGGTGCAACAAATTCATGCGTGCGTACTTGTTCAATTCCAGTGGTGTTAATTAAGTAGCAGTACAAGATTAGTGTGTGAGTGACAATAGCTAGAGATCACTACAACATGCATCCCTGACAGTGTAATTCTGCATACATTGATTGTACTAATCAGTAATCATTGTTGACTCGAAACTACTGTATGCGCATTATTTTATTTGGGTGCAAAACAATATGTGAAATTTATGACCCACAAGTCATAGCACCGAGAGCTAAATATAAACCCAACGACATGGATACCGGTTAGCATAACGCATGCGTCATGACAGTGCAACAACAACAACAGCCATACAAACGAACTGATCCAAACACAACAGAGGTACCCATGCATCCATCGGGTGGAAATGGATAGGCAGGTAGCTAGACTCACCTGCAGTCCATATAGCACCGGTTTGGGATGCAGATCATCATCGCTATTCATCCTCACGGACAGGAGGACATTCACACTATTGCTCCGTCAGGGAGCAGGGCAACCTGCCGGCGTACGTGCTCCCGGCCTGCCGGGGCAGCGACCCTGGACTCTGCAGACTGGAGTAGTAAACCTGGACTGATTTCGGTTGTTGGCTCCCAATCGTACAGTCACTCGCAACCACCGTATTGAATGCCTTGTGCCCTGACTCATCGCTGAAACGATTCTCTTCGAAATACTCACCGTATTGCCCTGGAAACAAAAAACTTTATTGAACTATTAAACAGGATTAAACGGGACCCGAATTACATCCCTACTTGACACGAGGTTTAAAAATCGGCGGCAAACAACACGGTGCAAATTGACACCGTTCCGATCGCGAAGAGAAAACCTTATGGTTTTGAAGAAAAAACTAAATATGTGCCTATGTACCAGTTCTTGGCTTGTCAAAATATAGAGTTCCTCTTGTGCGATGGAAAATATAGAGTTCTAGTGAAGCTTGTATTCCTTTACGACACACCACTTTATCCTATTATGTTAGATTGTTGGCGATCAATTGTGGTCACAAACAACCTGAATGTCGAAACTAGTACCCTAGCAAGTAATGACAGTAGTATAATCAAGTGATCGTGCCGCTGGTATCGTCTAACTTTTTTGCTTTCTCTTTTAAGTGCAGTTCTTTGCGTCTCATAGTGAGAGAGCCAGAGAGGGATAGATCAATGATAGCAGGAAGTGGGTGAAATAACCGCTCTCGTCACAGCTGTAAAGCCTCTCTTGCCATGTTTTTTTTTTGTTGTACTACCCCGATGTGCAAATTGTTGATGCGCCTGGTAGCAACTCTTTTGGAATATTGAGCAAAAGAAAAAAAATCTTTGATTGGGTCATAAGGCAGACAGGCATTGCCATCAAGCATGGGTTGCTAAGAGCAACTCCAACAGGCCGACCCAAACGGACGGCGCATTTGTTCGACTTTTGTGCGTTTGGATCGGCCGCCCGCCCAGTTTTGCATTTGGGTCGGCAACGCGTCGACTCATTTCATGTCCGCATTCAACTTAAAAAAGAGGCCCGCGGGCGATCATGCCAGCGGCCATGTCTCATGCCGGCACCATGCCAGCGTCGGCATACAATGCCAGCTTCAGAAAATATCACCACAGGTTCATGCTGGCGCACTCGCCAGCCGGGCGGCACACATGCCAGCACACAAAAAGGGTGGGGCTTGAAGTTCGACCACGCCATCGCAGCTCCCGTGGTCATGCCGGCACACCTGCCAGCATACAAAAAAGATGGCACTCGCCGCCATAGATCACTCGTCGTCGAACTTGGGCATGACGGCCTGCAGCTTCTCGAACCATGGCCTCTTCCTTGGCGACACTGTGTTGAGATCCATCTTCATGATCTCCAACCCGGTCATCATGCTCGCGAGAGCCACTTCTTTCGCCTTGGTCTTGGCGTTGGCGGCCTCGATCTCAAGCATCTTGGCTTGTTTCTCCGCCTCTAGCTTGAACATCTTGGCTTGCTTCTCGGCGTCCAAGTCAAGCCTCCTCCTTTGGATCTCCATGAAAGCGTCCATTTGCTCCGCCTTGAAACACCGGCGCCCCTCCTCCCTTGAGTCCTTCTTGTTCATCATGCCGTCCACGTTTGCGATCAAAGCGTTGGTGGCCGCATCTCGCTTGTCCTCTTTCTTGGAGTTGGTTTTCCCCCGCGGCCGTGCCGGCTCGCCCTCCCCAACATCCTCCACGGCTTTCTTCCCCCCACGCGACTTGAGTGCGGCATATTGCGCCTTGAACTTCTCCTCGTCCTTGATGAACTGATAGCAATGGGAGAGGTTGAAGCACTTTCCATTGTGTTGCACCTTGAATGCCTCCAAAGCTTGAAATGCCTACACAATGTTTCCATGCAAGCATATGGGCAAGTGATATGCATATGAACACGCAAAGGATGAACTTGATGACACAAAAGAGGGCGGCTTGCTAGCATACCATGTCTTGCATGCCGATGCCGCTCACGGGGCGGGCCTTGAAGCTCTCAAGAGTGGCGCAAAACTTGTTGCAGTCTTGTTGGATCACCCTCCACCGCTTGGAAATGGAGACCCACCCGCGCGTGCTCACAAATTGGTACGGCGGAAACTTCTTGCGCTCACGAAACTCCCGATGGACACGAATCCAAAAGGTTGAATGCTTTTGCTCGGCGCCCGTCTTGGGGCATTGTCCAATGTCTCGCCAACACTCACAAAGAAGATTGTCCTCGGCCGCCGTGTACACCTTCGTACGCTTGCTCTTGCGCTTCGGCTTAGGACCGGCGGCTTGGTTGGCGAGCTCGTCCTCGAACAAAGGCTCCACTTCGATGTCGCACTCGTCCTCTTCCTCCAGCCCGTATTCGTCCGGGAACTCGTGGTCGAGCGGGAAGCCATCCAGGTCGAGGCCGACCTGATCACGCATGAAGGCCGCCTGGTCGGAATCATAGCCAGCGGCCGGCGTGAATGCCCCGCAGCCGTCCTGGCTTTGTGTCTCATCAGCATCGTAGCAAGTGGCCTGCACACCGCCCTCGAAGCTGAGGTTCTGCATGTAGTCCTCGTCGGCGGCTCGCGACATTTCCTTGAACAGGTTGCGGGCGTCCGGGAGCACGTCGGCGGCGTCTGCCGCGCGTGTTTCCTCACGCCGCCGGATGACGAGCCACCGGCCACCGGGGTGGAGTTGAGGTCGATGGGCGCAGGCGCGGGCGTGGAAGGCGCGATCACGCTCACTTCGGGTGAGCACTCGCCGGAGAGACGGGAGGCCTGCGGGTAGACGTGGAAGCCGGGGATTGGGTTGCAAGCCGACCCGCAGGCCGAGTCGGGCAGCACCATCCGAGGAAACGCCGACGAGCCGGTGCTGGCCGCGGCGACGGCGGCTTGGACGAGGCCGTGCTGGCTAGGTTTTAACCCTAGCATGTAGAGCGCCTCCCTCGTTGCTGCCGCGACGCGGGTGTTGGTGACCTCCTGCTGCGCGGCGGCGACGACGGCGGCCTAAGAGGCGGCCTCATCCCTCGCCCGCGGCGTGCCTCCGGCCCATCCTCTTGGGCGACTCGCGTGCCCGCTGTTCGGGCGTCAGCGCCTTCTTTAGCTTGGTGGTGGCAGCCGTCTTGCGCGGGGCACGAGGCTTGCCCTTCCCGGCGAGGGCGGCAGCGCCGAACGAGCGAGGCGAGGGAGGCGTGGCTGGCGACGGCGTCGAGGTCGAGGTCGATGGTGTCGTCCATGGTTGGGGCGGGAACGAGCGCGCGCCGGCGGGAGCGTTTTTGAGAAAATGGGGGGAAATGGTGATGGCTGCCACCGACCGGCGGGTCCGGGGAGAGGAGTAGGGGCGTGCGCGTGCGTCCGTCTCGTGTCCGCGCGGACGCAAACCCTCCGGTTAAAAAATGGGCCGGAAATGGGTCGCCATGCGGACGTTAAGCGGACACGCGTCCATTTGGGTCGGCGCGTTGGGCCGTCTTTTGTGTCCGCGCCGACCCAAACGGACGGCGGCGGACGAAATGAGTCACCCCGTTGGAGTTGCTCTAACTACTGATACTATCAATGACAAGCGTGGGTAACTAACATTGCAATTCTAGAAGACACAAGAGGGAACTTTATTGATGGCCGGAGGCAAAAGCAATGAGAGACGGCTAAACTGTTGCAAATGTGTTCAGATGTGTATCAATACAACAGAATCAGATTATTGATGTGGTCAAGGCATGCACTGGTCAATAAACCATGTGAAACGATGCTACGATGATGTATGCATATTGTGTAGAGTAAGCTGGAGTGAATCTGAAAGCGGAGTTCATGCATTGCCGGATGAAAGCGAAAGGGATGGTACACAAGATGGCCAGAGACTCGCTTTTTCTGTTCAACTTTCATGTAATTTGGTCAATGAATCCCTAGTTTTATTAAGCTTCCTTGTTAATGATGTAACACCTATTTCATATCGATAAAGCAGCTAGCCATGATAGTCTTCCCTTAAAAAAACTAATGGAACTATTCGCGACTAGCAATGGCAATTGGTACATGCTACTGCCGCTCCTCGACCCATCCGTTCATGGTGCAGGATCCACATTCGCTCAATCCCTAGAGTCCTACCTTTGGCCATGCGTGAACTATGATGTGCATTGTTGCTCCTGATTTAGTGATTGGTTGGCGGCGGATGGAGCTGATCCAGATCGGCTCAACTTACATATACGAAGGATGCAACGGAATGCATCAAGTCTCTTTCCCAGGCGCGCTATCTCTCGCTTTAAGCTAGACCGAGGAAAACCCTCGCGTTAGGGCAGTTCTAGATGGGCCGGCCCAAGTGTGCTGGAGGGCACATCCTCGTTTTTTTCTATCATATTTTTTGTTTCATTTTTAATTTTTTTTTTACTTTTTTTAACGTCTGAAAAATATAATCATATATATTAAAAAATACACTTTAGATAATGTTTTCAAAAATGTTAACTCATGCATTCAAAAAATGATAAATGCGTATAGAAAAAATATTGACCATGTATATGAAAAATATTGAACATGCATTTCAAAAATATTGAACAAGTATTTCAAAAATGTTGAACAAGCATTCAGAAAAATGTTGAATGTGTATAGAAAAATTGTTGATCATGTATTAAAAATGATGAGTTTTTTTATCATGTACATAAAAATGTTAATTAAGAATTCTGAAATAAAAAGTTTAACAAGTATTTGAAAAATGTAAATCAAGCATTTGGGAAATGTTAAATGTGTAGAGAAAAAAAACTGTTGACCATGTATTTAAAAAATGAAGAAATATTTTGATGATGTATATAAAAATGTTAATCAAGCATTTGAAAAAAGGTTGAAAAAGTATTTGAAACATATTAATCAAGAATTTGGAAAATGTTAAATGTGTATAGAAAAATGTTCACCATAAATCGATAAAAAAATTGAGCATGTATATAAAAATGTTAAGCTAGCATTTTAAAAAATTGAACAAGTATTTTAAAATTCTTAACCAAGCGTTTGGAAAATGTTAAATGTGCATGGAAAAAATGTTGACCATGTATTCAAAAAAATGTTAATCCTTTTTATTGGAAATCTTTTAATCAATGATTTTAAATATAAATGTTTAAAATGTATATAAAAAATGTTGACCATGTATTCAATAAATGTTAATCTTGTATGTTAAAAAATGGTGATCAATCTTTTGAAAAATGTGTATAGAAAAATTGTTGACTATGTATTACAAATTTTTTTAATTTGTGTTGGAATAATGTTAGACTGTATTAGAAAAATATTGTTGACATATACAAAAAATCTAGAATAAACCTGAGTTTGTTCATGCGGTGGTACCTCTTGGCTGAGGATGTTCATGCGGTGGTGTCTGTGAGGGAGGAGGTTGATGAGATTCTTTTTGAGATTCAGCTTTGAAGTTTGCTCGCACATTTGGAGGCGGCCCAGCCCTAGATCTGGAGAGACGATTGTGGAGAAGGCTCTTAGGAGAAATATTAAGAAGAGTGACACCACAAGACATGCGTTCGCAACTGCTTAATGGATGGTCAATAGTCTCTTGGGTGGTCCTTATGGCCTGGTGTGTCTTCGTGGCATTCTTTTCGTTGTAGTAGTGTGGGGTTTGGTTGTCATTGGGTGGTGGGCATGGTTGTAGGGCTGATCGTGCACTTCTAGGGTTGCATGCTCCGTGAGTAGTCCGCTTGTGATTGATTTTGTACCGATTTCTGTTCGATTTTCTGTTAATTAACTGGACAAATCTCTTCTGCTTAATTTATCGATGAGGAAAATCTTTTGCCTCCATTTGAAAAAAAAAGTGTGTTTTTATCCCCTTTTCCTTCCTAACCTTTATCCGTCATATCTTCTGCCATGAAATGCAAAATGTTATTGCGCTGCTGGTACGTACTCAGAATCTTTGAAGAGAAATTTTTGATGAAGACGCAAACAAAGAAGCTACTCTTGAGGACCATTCTGTACAACTAACTTCTATTTTTTTTCCCATGGTCGCCGTGCCCAGGACATTTTATTGATAGCAAGAACCCAGGTCGAAAGATTACGACTAGCTACCAGCACCACTTTGCCTGACCATTCCGGATGCAGGACGAAGAGACACTCGCTTCACGATTCTCATCCAGAACAGATGCATCCTCCAGCTGATCCTTTGTCGAAATGTGACTGTGTATCGGCAATGTAGAGAGTTTCCCAAGATTGACACGAGGCCTATACAATAATATTACAACTACATGTGCCAGACTCTATACCAGTTGCCTCCTATTCCCATCCCAAATATGGATATTATGGTCAACACAACTTGCATTGATGCGCACAACTTGCCCATGAGAACGCTATTAGCTAATAATAATAGTTCTGTGTAATGCGACTTCCAACATTGTATTTGAGCTAAGAATGCTTCCTCAATTAAGTTGTGCCAATATTTGCTGATTTTTGTGTGTGTGAATCTATCAACTTCTATAAAATAGAACACAAGCGTGCATGCATTGTGATGGATATTGATGAGTGAATAGGTTGTGGTGATGCCACTATGATGTGCACTGTAGTGTCGGGCATGTCGATATATATGATTGTGTAACGTTTGGTTGGCCCTAGTGCACGTGTGCATTCTCCCATAGGTTGGTAGCTACCCTTCAGCCTATAAAAGAGGCCAACTCGCTTAGCTAGCTAGCTAGCAAGTGAAACACATTTCAAGCTTAATTTTGTATGTGCATATGAATGTAGTCATCCGCCGCACAAGGTTTTCTAGAAATGTTTTTTTTTGGACAAGGAGGGTTCATCATATGTTAACTGTGCAAACGAATTATTATGATCACACTATCTAAAACTACAATTTTTTTGGGGTGTGTTCAGTATTTTTGTGTGATTTTTTGCCTTATTTCAATAATAAAGCTTTGAAAATGAGCATTAACTAAAAATATTAATTTGTTGAGTGCTACTGGAGCTACCTGTGCTCGAATATTGAGCTCATTGATGCCCTTCAACATAATCTACAACGATTGAAGAACTCATTAGGTCACTAGGTGCATGTGGATTTGCATAAACGAATACATCTTTAAGGTTAGAGTTCCTAGTGTCTATAGATGTAGGAAGATCTTCAAAGATGAGGTTAAGCTTCTTCCCAGACTTAAGATTTAAGAGAGTTTCCTATGCTAGTCTTAGAGGCTAGGTGACTAACTTCCAGTGGTACCAATTTGTACTATTACTCTTTGTTCTTTAATTTTATTTTGTAGTAGGTAACTCACCTACTAATTTTCATTTTAAACTTTAGTAAAAATATTAAATTGATTATACCCATCCTCGATAGTCGGATGGAGTTGATCAGGGAAAAAGCCAATGCTCATGTCACTCCTACCTAAAAACTAAAAATTGCTGATTAGAGTGGACCATTCAAGCTAGTGTACATTGTACACCAATGTCTATGTTTAGTTGTAGCAAAATATTATCTTAACTCTAGCTCTCCAAAATTTGGTTAAGCTTTACTTGCCAACAGATTGACCAATAGTTGCCCTCAAAGCCGCAATGGCCGTCAATGGCAAATTTTGTTGGAAGAGCTCCACGTCATCGACAAAGACAAGATACCAACAGAGATTGCACTTGCCCATTGTCTCCATAGAGGTTACCTACCGCACTCTCGCTGATACGAATGCCGCTCACTACCAGAAACTGCACTATTCCCCACGCCTGAACTGACAGGAAATTATGAAACACCGTCAGGAAAATATTTCTTGACGGCTACCCTACAGGAAATGACCGTCAAGATTAAATTGACTGGGAAAAGAAACTTTTCCTGGCGGTTGGCCCAGGTAAAAAATTCCTTTCGGTTGTTCCTGACAACGGCCCATAGGAAAACCGTATGTCTTGTTGGGTTTATGAAACCCCTTTTGTGGAAGATGACCGTCAAGGAAAAGCTCACAGGGGCCGATAGGAAATAAAGTTCACCATCTAATTGACAGTTCTATAACCTTTTAATATATACTAATTCAATGTTAAATAGGCATGCATCAATAACCCATATATTAGGAAAGGCATCAAAAAACAGTGTTTACAATATATTAAACTATGATACAATATCTAACAATTGACATATGGGAATTTGTACATAGACTTGCTCAAAAGAAACAACATTAATTTCTACACATACATGACACCACTCTGATTCTCATCCATCACACTGCATAGGGCAAATGACAACAAAATACACACTTCTAAGTCACCTAGGTTCATGATCTGCGGTGTCACCTACATACATATCATTTTACTATTTCTCATCCATCACATTCGAGATAACAATTTTTGCAACAAAATACCATAAAGATGTATAGTTGAAGTACAAATGGACTAGTCAAATCCTTCTTCAGATGCATAGTTGTTATCATCAATGTTCTCGCCATCATATTGCTAGCTCCAGTGTTGTCATTGCCAATGTGATCATCCATACTTCCTTAGCATCGTCCTAAAAAATAGCATAGGACGAATAATGTTCCCCTACGAAGTCATGTAAAAATTTAATGAGAACCAACATTAAAATGAGGAAGAGCTGATGATCAACAACATGTAGAGTCCAAAACAGTAAAAGTTACATTATAGCCGTCACAAAGCCGCATAAGCAATGCGCTACCTGGCAGCAGCGGCTACACATTCAAATTCATAGGCAGCACAAATCAGTAGCTAGAGGCTAGCAACATCATGCGAACCATTATTTACCTTATCAAATAAGAAGATAACTTACTTGCTTGTAAAATATCAAGATTCGGCTTATTTCCCGAAAACCCGATTCGGTGCCCAGGCTCATCTACACCCGGTCAGAAAAAATCAAAACAAATACTAAAAAAATTCAAACAATTCCAATTTTTTTTTTGTGTGTGATAGATAATTTCATGCGTGAGGTTTGCTCCAATTTTTTTACTTATTTGGACATCTGAGCAGCTCTCAGCAAAAAAAAAAATCGGGTCATAACAGTGTGTGAACAGTAAACTTTTTTACAGACCCTGAATTTGTCTTTTTTGCTGAGAGTTGCTCAGATGTCCAAATGAGTTGAAACTTGGAGTACACCTCACGCATAAACTTATCTACCGCACAATTTTTTTGGAATTGTTTGAATTTTTTTAGTATTTATTTTAATTATTTTCGTCAGGGCGGGTGCAGATGAGCTCGGGAGCAGAAACGCCGCACTCCTTATTTCTTATCTTTACAACTAATTTACACAAGCTTGCAAGCAACACAAATCTGTATAGAGCAAACACAGAAACATTTCCATATAGGAAGCCACAAAGAATAGAAGGAACTTTTACATATAGGAAGCCACATATCCTAATTCCACTAAACAAGCAACTACTCAATGAACTTTCAGGAGGAACTCAAATACTATCGAGTTAAGGACCAGCTGCCCCCCAGTTTTATTTTCTCGAGTTAGAAACAGCCAAGAACCTCATTAAGTTAAACTCCAACGTGTTAAGCAACTGACATTCCTTCCAAGCCACATAGGGAAAAGTAATACAATAGTTCAACATCCTTTGTAATACAACTCAACAATAGATGTAATTGTCCACTATAGCTGGTGTTCTAACTTGTGGCATATCCAACCCACGAAAATACCCCCATAAGTGAAGGCCCATTAAAAGGGCCATTTCCGCTTGCACGACAAACAACACTAGAATAAAAAAAATCCTACATGATTACATTTAAGTATTTGATCTGATGTGACAATAACAATATAGACATAACTGGTTATATTAAACATAATGAGAACACCACAAGGACATATTAGCATTGTAACATATAAATTTAACAACACCATGCAACCCATTTCCAGGTAACGACCAACACATGATAGTATCATGAGATAATTCTGACGTCAAACAAACATGTATATTGCCGAAGTGTCAGAGGTACCTGAGATGGTTTTTCCTTGCAATTCACTGTAGTTATGGTATATGGCCACCTTTATGTTACAATGCTATTATCAGTGGGTTGTAGCTTCAACCATGGCTCGATGATACGTCAAATTCAAGCTACAACACATCAAGCATGGAAAAGAGTCTTGATATATCCAGTTTTAAGACATTATACTGTAATTCACTCATAAAGTCATGACCAAATGTACATAACTACAACTGAGAAAATAACTAGGTCTCATCTTCACATGCATACACTGCATATCATGAAGCACATAGCTAGCAAAGATAAAAATTACAGTGACATTAACCTTTTCAATTATTACTTATTCAATGACTTACCAATGGGATTGCTAATAGCACACCTAATAGTAGCACCTAAATTTGAGCATAGAGAACAAAGCCATGTCTTGCAACATGAAAAATGAATAAATCCATAACTGCCAAGGAATGCAAAAGGCCATTCTCATGCATATAACTAATCTTTTCACTAATGGGGTAAGAAAAGAAAATAGCCTGCTATTCTCGGTCCTAGATTCTACATCAATGAGACGGAAGATGTTGGTCATCTTGAATCAAGAAACAAAGAGAGTGTCTCGAGAACCAATCTTGAGGGTTAAAAAGTAAGAACCAGTCTTGGTTCCTGGTACTGGGAGGGAGATTGTCCCGCAAAAAAAAGCAGGGTTTTTACTTATGGTAGAGCAGGTAAAGACCATACGGCGACCAATATGGCGGCGACGACCTCAAGGAGATGTTCCGCAACACACCCTAGAAATAAACCACTGAGATGGAAGAGATAAGAGCACAAAATTTAGTTAGATTTTGGCAAATCCTGGGCCTAGATTTATCAAAGAAAGAACACGAGGAGAAAGTAAAATAAAAGAAGGGCACTGGGAATGAGCGTATATTACCGTGAGGGGAAAGGTGGGAGACGAGGTGAGGTGATGTGGACCTAAGGCTACCCACAATGGGAGTAACATAGGTGGTAACATCACACATATCTAGATAAAATAGATGATGTGGCAAGCAATTAATAAAGAAAGAGAGGCATGTAATAACATAGCTAGTTACTAGTACTATGAGTAACATCACACATATCAAGGCAAGATGAGTCTATAAACTAATAAATGAAGTGTTGCATGACATCACATATATGTTACTCCTCATTGTAGAGGTATAATATAGACTAGTAACATATGCATGTTACTAGTCTAAGTTACTACCCACTGTGGCTAATCTAAGATGAAAGTAGGTATAGAAGCAACTGCAGCCACTCCTCCTCACGCTTGCTGACAATGTACGCGCACACACAAGGGAGAAAGACTAGCACGACCTTGCCCTTGGGGTCAGAAGAATGGGGAGGAGCGCTCCGAATGGTGAACCGCTAGCCGACATTTTTGTTATTTGTTTGTCTCTGGCAGAGGCGGCGATGAACCCAACACATGGGAGGGAAGCAGTAACTTTTATCACAGCCATAAGCTTATGGCGCCGAAAGGATGATTCACCGATGTGATGGGCTCATCGGTCATCGGTAATGGCTTAACGACTTGTACAGAAATTCACATGCTCGCCATGACGGGGGTTAATTCGTTCTTCCGTCTAGAAGTGTGTACTACTATACAATATAATATTAATTTTACTTGATAAGAGAATAGCACTCTGCTTGATTGTTCACAGGATAATAGTTTTTCTTGTCCATCTTGTTTTTCATGATAAGCTTCAAAATCTCTCTTGTCCCCGTTTATATTTGATCTCATTTGACATTGAACTATGTATACTTGGAGGGCTCTTCAAAATGCATGCCAGAGGATGCAACATCTTGGAAGTATTTGAAACGGGAAGAAAAAATGGCTCATGCCGCCGATATTGAGAGTGTGTAGCCTTGTGATGTGTTCACAATTTTTTTTGTCATTTGTGGTGTTTATTAATGATGTGATGTTCACTTCTGAAGCAACAATGGTGCTGTAGTCTGGTTGCATGTAGCCTGAACCAAAGATATATTATTTTTTACTTTAGCTACATTTCAGTCAGCTGACTTTTCATTTTGTTGTCAATCGATTTTCTGTTCATTGGATCGTGCTTTCAGATCTGTGTTATTTTCATTTTTTTTCTGTTTAATTCTGTTATTGGGCTGGGCTGGAAGGAATCGATGGGCGCGTTGTTTTGGTCAGTCGAATCGGTACTAGGTCGATTTCTTTGTCTTGGTTGCGCCCGTTTAATTCTGGTTTGCATATTTTCTTTTTCATTTTTCTTTTCTTTATTGGTTATATTTTGTTTTTGTGGGTTTCTGGATGGGTGTAATTATATACATACAAATAATATATAATATGTGCCAAAATTTCATAACTATATGATTATTTTTGCATATTACAAAAAATGCAATTTCTGTGCGAAGTTGTGCATACGTTTTTGTTATAAATTTTATTTATTCTTAAAGAAAATACGAACGCCACTAATTCATTCTTTAAAAATAATCATTATTTTGATATTGTTTTAGTCTTTACTTCATATTCATTCTACTTTAAGGTTACTACCAATGCCACTATTCATTTCTTCTTAGATTTTGTTTTTGCAAAAGTTTCACTATGATTATTCTTGCATATTTTAAAGAAGCGCAATTTTTATGTATATTTCGTGCAAATTTTGGCAATGTTTGTTTTAGATTCTTTTTTCTGTTTTTTGTTCTTAAATGGTAATACCAATGCCGTCCATTCATTCTTCCTTAGGAAATTTATTTCTTTCTTTAATGGGTATTTTTGCTTCATTTTTTACTTTTATTTTTTTGTTTCTATGTGTTTTTATTTTTCCTTTTTCTTTCTTTTATAGGTTATTTTTTGTTTTTTGTGGGTTTTTGCCTGAGTGTAATTATATACAAACAAATACTACATAATATGTGCCAAAATTTCATGATTATATGATCATTTTTACATATAACAATAATGTGCAATTTCGGTACAAAGTTATGCGTAAGTTTTTTTAATCTTCTTCTTAAAGGAAAAACATTATTGCAGTTACACTATGTGTAAATTATAGTAGAATGCAAAATATATATTATTATATGCTTATTACTTGCATATTTTAAAAAGTGCAATTTCAGTGCAAACTGTGTGTAAGTTTTGAAAGTTTTTTCTTTTTCATTCTGTTTCTTCTTAAAGAGTTTCATTCTTTTTTTATAAAACTTCGTTATTTTGTTTTTGTTTTATTTTTTCTAAAAGGGTAATACCAATGCCACGAACTCATTATTTCATAGAAAACTTTATTTTTTATTTCATTTTTTATCTTTTAGTTTTCACTATTGTATATTTATTCTAGCATATTATAAAAAAATGCAATTTCTGTGTAAGTTGTGTGCAATTTTTTCATCAATTGTTTAAATTATTTTTCATTTTATTTCTTTTTGAATGGTAATACCAATGCCAATAATTTGTGCAAATTTAATTCATTTCTCCTTTCAAAAGTTTTCAAAATTTTGTATTAGTTTTAGTATTAATTATGCTCCATCCGCACAACCAAAAAGCTAATGATGATTGTCTGTGGTGCATGTGTTTGTATGCATGTGGACGTGTCTGCATGTTTATGTGCTGCATCACAGCCTAGCATAGTTTTGGCTGCCAAAGCCCACGGTTTTCATGCATGTTTTGAGATGAATATATACTCACTCAACTTTTATGCAATATGTACGGTTCATACCGCTATTTAAAATTTGCACTACTATATGCTTATTTTTACATATTTTAAAATAATGCAATTTCTATGACAATCATGTTCTGTCATTATTTGTTTTACGTGCTTTTACATTTTCTTTATTTTTTTGTGCAATTCAATCCCATGTCACTAATTAACCACGGCCAGCCGGAGCTAGCTAGCTCAGAGGGACGCGGCAAACCGAAGCTAGCTAGCTCACGCATGGACGCAGCCCGAGCTAGCTAGCTCACGCGCACACGCACACGCCACATCACAACACACGCTCTATGTCCAAAAGAAAGGGTGACTGGCCCAAATCTGATTCAATCGACTGACCGGTAGTAAGTCCCATTATTAGATGGTTTCTATCTTGCAACTAGGATTTATATATGCATGTTGTATACGACCACAGTTCATATCTGCATGTTGGATACCCTCTCTGTAGACTCTGTTCATATCTGCATGTTGGATACACTCTTTTTTCATATCTGGACATATTTTGTGACTAGAATCTATTTTCATATAAACATTACATATCTGCATGTTGTATACCTTTCGGAAGTGGGAACCCATTTGGTCGCACTTAACCCACATAAGTTTTACTGGATTGTTGACTATCACCCCTCTAAGCCCGTTGGGATCAAGTGAGATGTGGTGGGACGCCCATTATCAGTCCACCTGCAGCCTGTGTAAAAGATCATGTGGCCTTGTGCCTGGATATGCACGAGTGAAAATACTGCAGTCTGCTTGCAGAAGTACCTGATCTCATGTTTGATTCCAAGCCCCTGTCCACTTATGTCAAGTGTTTGTGATAAACCCTAACTGATACCATCCAAACATGACGCTGACAGTGGTCGAGCAACTGTTCGTGTAGCCCGGATATACAAATGAACAAGTCGGAACAAAATTGGTGCTTTAATTCCAGATCCTTCCCAGCTCCCACATTGCCGCGTACACATCGCTCAGCTTTATCTTACTGTCATCCTTCCCGCGGCTCCCACCTTTTCCTCATTTGTCAAACCTTGCGATGCACTGGTCGGAAGGATGTAGTTGTTACTCCTAATTTAGATCAAACTCGCGACCTACAAAGAGAGATAGGCCGGATGGATTTAATTCTTACTCCTAATTTCGATGAAACACACGTGCCCGAAAGTGTAACAATTGCTTCCCCGCTGCTCCCCAATCCCATCACACATACTAATGGCTGTCTCTCGTTTCATGATCAGAAAGAGTTTCCAAGGTGTGGATCGATCTGCTTTTAGAAAGAAATATGAAGCGTGCGTACTAACTTGTGATGCCGCTGCTGCGCTGTGGTCGATTTATATGATTGTGTAAGCTGGGTTGGTGCAAGTGCGTGCGTGTGTACCCTTATACTACTGCTAGCGAGTGGCGTGACCCTTCACCCTATAAAACACGGCTAACCCGAGCCGGCGTGATTGGCGATGGACAAAAGGCTTCCTTCTGAGAGTCGCCTTGGCTGGAGGGTTTTAGGCCAAAAGACATTGCTCCAAAGATTTTTGAGATTTCACGCAAGAAGGGGGCATCTGTTGGAAATATGAGCAATTTACCGAATGATTTTATTAACAAAAATACTAGATAAAGCATGACTAAAATAGCAAATATAAAGCAAGTCATGCAATCTGACAGAGAGAAGGTAAACATCGTCTGCATATATGAACTTGAGCTAAACACATCTAGAACAGACACTAGATGAAGTTGCTTATACGAAACAGAACCTAACATACGAAGGGCAGAAACTAGAACCAAGAACTGTAGCAAGACTTCTAACAGAAACGAGAAGAACACGTACGGCACAGCAGCAGCAGAAGCGCTGGACTTGGGGTCGGTGTCCTCGCCTGCCATGTCGTCGAGGAGGTTGTGGACGTCGGAAAAGAAGTCGTCGTCGGGGAAGTAGTCGTCGGCGACCGGATCGTCTGTGATGAAACAGCCAGTAGTCGCGCTGAGCGCTCCCCAAAAACCTTATCACCCTTCTCCCGTACAGGACTCAAAAGGTGCGGTCTCGGAGGCCTACTGTCCCGACGTGCGGTGCACGCCGCAAGCCGGGATGAGGAAGACAGCAGTAGCGCAGAGGTTGGAACTGTGTGGCGAGAGGAAGAGGACCTTCTGATGTGTCTCTCGGGAGAGGAGCGACCTCTCTTATATAGGCACAACAGAGGGACGCGAACAGGCTGCGCCGGGAGGTGAAGCAACGGAGGGAGACAAAGTGAACAGGCAGCACGCGAAGAGGTGCGCCGTTCGTATTCATTATCCACTATCGCAAAACTTTTCAGCTCCCAGGTGACCTTTCGTATACCCGTAGTGCGTGGCAAAAATTAGAGGCTCGGCTCATTCCCGCAACCCGCGGCGCGGCGAGGCGTGGCGCGGCGGGCGGCGGAGGAGGAGCGCGCGTGGATGTCCCTCTTGTTCTCATGCTCATACAAGTGGGGAAGGAGCCTCCCTTATAAAGAGGTCCAACTCCCTCTAAACTAGCAATGTGGGACTAAACTTTAGTAGTATCCCTTGCCTTGCATAAATGGGCTAAGTGGGCCTCTAGGATTTATTAGGAATTTCTGAAATAATTATTGGGCTGCCCCAATATAGACTAAATTCCAGCAATCCTCCACCAGATCCCAGAGGCACACAGAAATTTGCCTTTGGTTCCAAAACACTGTTTTATATACCGGTACTGCAGTGGAGACTGTTAAGTTGAACTTCCACCTAGAACTCTATGCTACACTAGTAAGCAACTTGAACAGTAGACTGGGCCTTAAATTGCAAGTTTTCTGCGAATCTAGCTTCACATAAAGCCTTGACCGATACGTGGCTACCGTGGGTCTTCCTCGCGGGTGGAGCTTATGCGTCATACTCCGTGACCTTTCATGAGTTTACTAGAGAGAACCCTACTCTCATAGATTGCGACGTTTGACAATCAGACTCATATATGTGTGTTCTTCAAAAGATGTTCTGCAGGATAACATCTCCGCTTAAATAAGCCACTTAGAACACATTAAGATATACATCAATCTGCCATGCAGATTAGGAGAGTATTGCATCTTCATGGAATGATATTGTGAATAGTAGGGATACTCTCCTCTCAGTTGACCAACAGCTTGTCTTCCACATCTAATTCACGAGATTTCCGATCACAAAGAATAGGTTACCACTGTGAACAACTCATATTGTGGGTCTCATACCCATCTCCCTCGATGCATTATCTATCACATTACGCGATAGACCCTTAGTAAAAGGATCTGCCAGATTTTTAGACGTTTGGATATAATCCAATGCAATAACTCCGGAGTTTTTCATTTTCCTGACAGACTTTAACCTTCTCTGAACGTGTCTTGATGACTTCATGTTATCCTTTGAGCTGCTCACTTTCGTGATCACAGTTTGATTGTCGCAGTTCATAAGGACACCCGGTACAGGTTTCTCAACAACCGGCAAGTCATTCAAGAGCCGGCGAAGCCAATCTGCTTCAACCGTAGCTGTATCTAGTGCTGTGAGTTCTGCTTCCATTGTTGACCTCGTTAAGATGGTCTGCTTGCAAGACTTCCAAGAAACAACGCCACCTCCATGAGTGAATACATAATCGCTCGTGGTCTTTATCTCGTCAGCATCTGAGATCCAGTTTGAGTCACTATACCCTTCAAGCACCTTTGGGTGCCCAGTGTAGTGAATTCCATAATTCGCAGTGCCTTTCAAATAACGCAAAACTCTCTCTAGAGCTTTCCAATGCACATCTCCTGGTTTTGAAACAAACCGACTCAGTTTGCTAACAGCAAAAGAGATGTCAGGTCTTGTAGCACTGGTTAAGTACATAAGCGAGCCAATAATCTGAGAATACTTCAATTGATCTCTAGCAATTCTTCGATTCTTTCGAAGCAGCACGCTAGCATCATATGGTGTGGAAGAGGGCTTGCAGTCACTATAGCCAAAGAGACTCAAGATCTTTTCCACACAGTGAGATTGAAGCAATGTAATCCCACCATCCTCATCTCTCAACAACTTGATGTTCAGAATGACATCAGCCACTCCTAAATCCTTCATCTCAAAACAGCGAGATAGGAAATCCTTGACCTCCTTAATAACATTCAGATTTGTTCCGAAAATCAGTATGTCATCAACATACAAGCAAAGCATAACTCCCTCGCCCCCACCATGGCGATAGTATACACATTTATCAGCTTCGTTCACAACAAAGCCTGCAGCTGTTAAAGTTCTTTCGAACTTCTCATGCCACTGTTTGGGTGCTTGCTTGAGTCCATACAAAGACTTCAGTAACTTGCACACTTTTCCTTCCTGACCATCTATTACAAATCCATCTGGTTGTTCCATATAAATTTCCTCATCCAACTCTCCATTTAGGAAAGCAGTCTTAACATCCATTTGATGAACGAGAAGACCATGTGAGGCAGCTAGTGAAAGTAGAACTCTAATAGTGGTCAGTCGAGCCATAGGTGAGTAAGTATCAAAGAAGTCTTCACCTTCCTTTTGGGTATAACCCTTAGCCACGAGCCGAGCCTTGTACTTTTCGATAGTACCATTAGGCCTAAGCTTCTTCTTGAATACCCATTTGCATCCTATAGGTTTGCACCCATAAGGACGATCAGTTATCTCCCAAGTTTCATTCGCCAAGATGGAATCCATCTCGCTACGAACCGCTTCCTTCCAGTAGTCAGCATCTTCCGATGCATAGGCCTCCGAAATAGAACTGGGAGTGTCATCTATGAGATACACAAGAAAATCATCACCAAAGGACTTTGCAGTCCTCTGTCTCTTGCTCCTAATAGGAACTTCATTGTTCTCCTCCACATGACTTTCAAAGTGTTCCATCGAAATGGCAGGTTCGGTAATTGTAACTGGTTCCTGATTCGATGAACTAGGCATCTCCTGATTAGATGAGGTAGCCATATCCTTCATGGGAAAGATATCTTCAAAGAAAGTCGCATCATTCGACTCCATGATCGTACCGACATGCATGTCAGGTACCTCAGATTTTACAACCAAGAATCTATAGACAATGCTATGAAAAGCATATCCCAGGAAAACACAATCCACAGTTTTTGGTCCCAGCTTCCGCTTCTTTGGAATTGGCACATTGACTTTCGCCAAACAACCCCAGGTTCGTAGATAAGAGAGCTTTAACCTTTTCTTCTCCCATTCCTCGAATGGAGTTATCTCTTTGTTCTTTGTGGGAATCGGTTTAGGACATGACAAGCAGTCAACATCGCCTCCCCCCACCATGCCTTGGAGAGACCCGATGTGTCTAACATGGTGTTAACCAAATCAGTTAGAGTACGGTTCTTTCTTTCGGCCACCCCATTTGACTGAGGTGAGTAGGGAGGCGTCCTCTCATGGATTATACCATGTTCCACACAAAAAGCATCAAATTCATTGGAAAAATACTCTCCACCACGGTCGGACCTAAGCCTATTGATTTTTTGATCAAGTTGGTTTTCCACTTCAGCTTTATAGATCTTGAAAAAGTTCAAAGCCTCATCCTTAGATTTCAGAAGATACACACGACAGTATCTAGTGGAGTCATCAATTAACATCATGAAATATTTTTTTCCACCTTTTGTCAACACACCATTCATTTCACATAGATCTGAATGTATGAGCTCTAGTGGTGCAAGATTTTTCATTTCCGTAGTCGTGTGAGACTTACGAGGTTGCTTAGCTTGCACACAAACTTGACACTTAGATCCCTTGACAGTGGTGAAACTAGGGATTAAGTTCAACTTCGCTAGTTCCGACATGCAACCAAAGTTAACATGACACAGACGTGAATGCCACAAATTTGATTCACTATTGTTGCAAATATGATTAACAACTTTATTGCAAACGTCTGATAAAGATAAAAAAAAACTCCTGACTCATAGCCTTTACCAACAAAGGTTCCATACTTTGATATTACAAATTTATTCAACTCAAAGACAAGCTTGTAGCCATCTCTACACAGAAGAGACCCGCCAACAAGATTTTTATTGACGGTGGGGACATAATGTACGTTCTTCAGCCGCACGATCTTCCCCGAAGTAAACATCAGATCGACCGTGCCAACACCACGAACAGAAGCACTTGAACCATTGCCCATCAGCACGGTTGAAGTCCCTGCGGTCTGATATGACGAAAACATGGAAATATCACCGCATACATGCACATTAGCACCCGTGTCAATCACCAGTCAGGAGAATGACATACTGAAAGAATAGTGGGAAATATACCATACCCAGCATCCTTCATGTCAGTGTCTCCAATGACAACATTAGCGGTCTTGCCGCCTTTCCCAGGATGATGCTTGTCATAGCGATTAGGGCAACTAGGAGCCCAATGATCAGGATCTCCACACACATGACAAGCACCTTTCTTCTTGCCATTCTTTTTCTTGAAGTTCGTGTGTTACACAACTTTGTTCTTTCCATCAAACTTTGCTTTACCATCAAACTTGCCCTTGTTCTTGAACTTGTGGGGCTGGAAGTTCTGCTTCTGTACCACATTGGCACTAGATCCTCCCTCAATACCTCGAGCACGTGTGTCCTTTGCTCTCGCCTTTTCTTCCACATCAAGAGTACCAATGAGATCCGGAACGAAAAACTCCTGTCTCTTATGTTTCAGTAAGGTAGCAAAGTTCCTCCATGAAGGAGGAAGCTTAGTGATGATACCCCCGGCAACAAACTTGTCCGGTAGCATGCAATTGAAGTGCTCAAGTTCTCTAGCAAATGACTGTATCTCATGAGCCTGCTCAACCACGGAGCGCTCTTCAGTCATCCTGTAATCATAGAATTACTCCATGATGTACAGCTCAGTGCCGGCATCCGAGACCCCAAACTTGGCCTCGAGTGCGTCCCACATATCTTTTCCATTATCAATTGACGCATAAGCATCAACTATGTTCTCTCCAAGAACACTCAAGAGCGCAGCCTTAAACAAGGTATCCATTTTCTGAAAAGCTTGTGCCTGTTGGGCATCTTGCTCTCCTTCAGGTTTGCCAAGAGTGGCGTCATAGCAACTCATGGTTTGAAACCATAAGACTGCTCTCACGCGCCACCTCTTATAGTGGATACCCTCAAACATAGGAGGTCTCATGGAAGCAGCAAAACCACTTGGGGTAAATTGCCTATAGTAAGGTTTTTGGATTGTTGGAAATATGAGCAATTTACCGAATGATTTTATTAACAAAAATACTAGATAAAGCATGACTAAAATAGCAAATATAAAGCAAGTCATGCAATCTGACAGAGAGAAGGTAAACATCATCTGCATATATGAACTTGAGCTAAACACATCTAGAACAGACACTAGATGAAGTTGCTTATACCAAACAGAACATAACATACGAAGGGCAGAAACTAGAACCAAGAACTGTAGCAGGACTTCTAATAGAAAGGAGAAGAACACGTACGGCACAGCAGGAGCAGAAGCGCTGGACTTGGGGTCGGTGTCCTCGCCTGCCATGTCGTCGAGGAGGTTGTGGACGTCGGGGAAGAAGTCGTCGTCGGGGAAGTAGTCATCGGCGACCGGATCGTCCGTGATGAAACAGCCAGTAGTCGCGCTGAGCGCTCCCCAAAAACCTTATCACCCTTCTCCCGTACAGGACTCAAAAGGTGCGGTCTCGGAGGCCTACTGTCCCGACGTGCGGTGCACGCCGCAAGCCGGGATGAGGAAGACAGCAGTAGCGCAGAGGTTGGAACTGTGTGGCGAGAGGAAGATGACCTTCTGATGTGTCTCTCGGGAGAGGAGCGACCTCTCTTATATAGGCACAACAGAGGGACGCGAACAGGCTGCGCCGGGAGGTGAAGCAACGGAGGGAGACGAAGTGAACAGGCAGCACGCGAAGAGGTGCGCCGTTCGTATTCATTATCCACTACCGCAAAACTTTTCAGCTCCCAGGTGACCTTTCGTATACCCGTAGTGCGTGGCAAAAATTAGACATCGGCTCATTCCTGCAACCCGCGGCGCGACGAGGCGAGGCGAGGCAAGGCGAGGCGAGGCGAGGCGGGCAGCGGAGGAGGAGCGCGCGTGGATGTCCCTCTTGTTCTCATGCTCATACAAGTGGGGAAGGAGCCTCCCTTATAAAGAGGTCCAACTCCCTCTAAACTAGCAATGTGGGACTAAACTTTAATAGTATCCCTTGCCTTGCACAAATGGGCTAAGTGGGCCTCTAGGATTTATTAGGAATTTCTGAAATAGTTATTGGGCTGCCCCAATATAGACTAAATTCCAGCAGCATTTGTTGCCACAGCCTTGAGGGATGGGCACTGGATAAACCAAATTGACTACCATAACGGTCTCACGCTTGAGCACCTCCAACAATTCTTGGCATTATGGGAGAAGCTTCTGAATGTCATCATCCGGCCTGGTGTCAAGGATACCATCCTTTGGAAGTTAACCAACGATGGCCAGTACTCAGCTAGGTCTTCTTATATTGCGCAGTTTGCTGGCCTTACTCGCTCAAGCTTGCATGCCACTGTCTGGAAGGCTTGGGAACCCCCCAAGTGTAATTTTTTTGCCTGGCTTGTCACTCAAAACAGAATTTGGACTGCCGATAGGCTCCAACAACAAGGATGGCCTAATTGCGACCGATGTCCACTCTGTAATCAGGTGCAAGAATCTGCAACTCACCTCCTCTTCAAGTGCAAGTTCTCTACTAGAGTTTGGAATGAGGTGTTTGCCTGGCTTGGTCTAAATATCCCCACGACTCCTTGGCTCCTGTTTAACACGGTCAAATCTTGGTGGGACGCGCTACTCACTAACAATGGTCAACCCACGAAAGCTCTATCTTCCCTTCTCCTTCTTGTGGGATGGGAACTTTGGAAGGAAAGGAATGCGCGCATCTTCAGGAACAAGGCGGCACCGCTGGCAATCATCATGCGATGCATCAAAGAAGAAGTGTCCATTTGGGCCGTTGCGGGCGCCAAACATTTGCATAATGTAATGCTGCGAGAGTAATTGTTTCGCCTTTTGACCGCTTGGCGGTCTGTTTGTAACGAAACCTCTTCTTAATTAATGAAAATGGCAAATCTTTTGCCTTGTTTCAAAAAAAAAAAAACCCCGAGCCGGCCTAGCTGTCCAGCGAGTCAAATAATGTGGCGAACTATTGGTTTCTGTTGCTTTGTGAATTTACTATAATATACTCTCCTTCTAAATGCATTTCGTTGTTTCTTTTGTCTCGCCTTCTGCCTGAACCCACGTGATGATGATTTGCCCACACGTGTTTCCTCTTACCACAACTGAAATAGATTGATCTTCAAGAAGCGTGCATTGTTTATCTAAATGTTGTTAGCTGCAGGCAGGATAGAATGCAGAAGACGCTGTGGGCACATTAATTGTTCCAATTTGTACCTTGTGCGGACCTTAGAGAAAGTAAGTTGCATAACTAGAATACTTTGATTCGCAGGAGGACTACTTTCGTCCCGTCATCCAACCCTATCCATTAAAACATCCGGACACATTTCAAACAAAATTTGAACAAAATCAAGTAAATTTCATGCAAACTGGATAGATTTCATAATTGTTCATTTTTTAAGTAGCACAAAAGTAAAACAAGCCTAATCTACGCTTCGACGGACATGGGTGTTAGTGTCTCACGGCCTACGCTTCACGGGAGGTGTACATGTCAGTGTCCCACATCCTACTCTTAGCCGGAGTCCGCCGCCTGGTGTCGACGTTGCCGGTGGAGCTGAGGTGGATAATCTACCCCGACGACCATTTTTCGATAAAGGGAATATATTTAATATCAGAAAAATATCAATTATATTCGGTCTCTACACCAACAAGATGTCGAAAGACCATCAAGGATGCACATAACTAGGAAAAAAATAAAAAAAGGAAAACAAGAAAACAAAGCCCTCTTCGCGGCAATGAAACACTCATAACAGCAACACTCTGACCATCACCAAAGACAACACCCGGACCACAAAAAAGATTCTCGAAAAACCATACTCCAAGAAGGAAACAATGTGATGCGGAGCATCCTACGGATATCACCATATCAAGAGCCCGTTTGACAAGTGACACGTGCGACATCTACTTCACATACACAAAGGTGAATCATCTCCTTTACGCTTGTTCACTTGACCCTTCAAAGATTGTATGCTACTTGACACTCCACTCGTGTGCATACAAAGGTATTGTCGGAGGTTTACGGATGACGAGGAGGAGTGCAAGCGCCAAGGAATGACTACACCATCCGCGAGGGAAGCATGGAAGAGGAGGCAGAAGAAGACAGAGCTGCTGAAGCTAAAGTGTCCGGATATCTGGGCCAAGGCCGGACATCCAACGCCAGTGCAACCAAAGGTGATGCACTAACAAATGGTCAGAGAGCATAAGCGGCTAGACATACGGCGACCGCCCGGATATCCGGCGTCACATCAGCAAGCGGACTTCTGGCACCTCCCTAGATATCCGGCGAAGGAGACCTGAAGCCACCCGAAGACTGGCCACCGTCGGACCGGACATCCGCCCCCCTGCCAGACATCCGACGCCTGCCTACGCACATGGACAGGTCCCGAGGCCCATGTATCCCCCCCCACTCACTTACCCTTCTGTGGACTAGCCTATATATACTCTTCCCCCACCTTCATTCTAGGGTTAGCATTATGATAGCTCATCTTAGTTGAGCTTTGCTCCTTACCTTCTCTTCTTGAGGGAGGGAGACCACTTCCATGGAGTTCAAGACCTCCATGTGAGCACGTGAGAAGATCTCGAGGGATTCAAGACCCCGTTTGTGGGAAGGATCTAGCTATATCAGCAAGACCCCATCTCCTTTGGATTTGGGATGAACTCTACCTGGTATCTTTCCCTTTGGTTGTTCATTTACCTTGTGGATTCATGTTTTTGTTAGCCTAGTGGATGTGTGATTGGACTTGTTCTTGAGTGTTTCTCTTGTGATTTCTCCCTGTTCTTCCCTATGTCCATCGTGTTCTTCAAGGACCCCCCCTCCAATTCGTGAAATATCGGCCATTAGGGTACCACCCTACATCATAATGCACAAGCATTGTCGTCACACGAATGAAGATCATGAGTTTTCACCCTTGAGAGAGTCCATGTTCACAAAATAATGCCTTCATCAAGGCCATTGCTAGGCACTACCAATGAAGACCAGACATTGGGCTTTCACCCTGGAAATCGTGACTCGGTACTGAAGGAGCACCACCAAAAATGTAGTCCACCTGTCATGCCACCCCTTTCCAAGGGAACTGTTGCAAATCAACGACACCCAACACACAAGAAACCTATGTTGCCTTTCTTCAAAGCCACCAATACACCGATCCACCATTACAAACCTCCAATCACAGCCACCAAGACTTTCTCCACCTATGTCAATCCCATGGAACTCCATATTTAGACATGTCCCATGGCACCGACAAGAAAGCGAAGCTTCATGCCATGCCCTCTTGAAGCCTCACTGGTTGAAGATAAGGGAGCGCACGATCAGATCGATTTCGATCTACATATCCAGTGGCTCCATGCACCAATCAGTGGACATCTTCGATAGGAAGACTGTAACTCATCGGCGTTACGATAGAGGAGCTAGCATGAAGCGGATCGACGACTTGGCACTCAAAGAATTGCAGGGACAAACTACCTTTACTTAGGCAAGCCAGCAGCCCCCACGTCACCGGCCGACTGTAGAGGAGAAAACAAACGCCACCGTCGTGTGGATCTTCCAGCATTGATGTAGCACACGACCAACGCCCATTCGTCGCAATTTGGAACCAAACAGGGTCGCGCCGCCACCTCCTGAGCATCCATCCGATGTGCACAGCAGCCACGACCCATCTACCCATATGTCCGTACCTCCTAATCATTGTGGGTTACAATGAACAAGGAGTCACTGGCAATGGTGGTTGTAGCTTCTCCGTTCGCAATCTCTTGCATTGCCTCTGTGTCCGCCTCCACTGAGATTGTGTTGTAGCCGGTGCGCTCTTCTACGCTGAGGGTGCGGAGCCACTGTGCGCGCCAGTCGACGCAGGCGCTACACATGGACTAGAAGAGTGCCCATTGCTACACGACAAAGGTTCACTCCTCCCCAACCATGGCAACTGTCGGTGTCAAAACCAGCGGATCTCGGGTAGGGGATCCTGAACTGTGCGTCTAAGGCTAATGGTAACAGTAGGCGGGGGACGAGACGTTTACCCAGGTTCGAGCCCTCTCTATGGAGCTAATACCCTACTTCCTGCTTGATTGATCTCGATGATATGAGTATTACAAGAGTTGATCTACCACGAGATCGTAGAGGCTAAACCCTAGAAGCTAGCCTATGATTATGATTGTTTCTTGTCCTACGGACTAAACCCTTCGGTTTATACAGACACTGAAGGGGTCTAGGGTTACACAGAGTCGGTTACAGAGAAGGAGATCTACATATCCAAATCGCCAAGCTTGCCTTGCATGCAAAGGAGAGTCCCATCCGGACATGGGACAAAGTCTTCAATCTTGTATCTTCATAGTCCAATAGTACGACCAAAGTATATAGTCCGGCTGTCCGGATACCCCGTAATCCAGGACTCCCTCAGTAGCCCCTGAACCAGGCTTCAATGACGATGAGTCCGACGCGCAGATTGTCTTCGGCATTGCAAGGAGGGTTCCTCCTCCGAATACTCCATAGAAGATTTTGAACACGAGAATCGTGTCCGGCTCTGCAAAACAATTTCCACATACCACCGTAGAGAGAATAGTATTTGACAAATCAAATATGCTGACAATTTGTAGAGTGACATGACGCCACGGCCCGGTCATTATTCGAACCGTTTCTCATAACCAGCCACTACACACATTGCGAGGCGGTTTTATTGGCACGTCTTGTCGAAGCAGAGATCGTGTCCCCCTTATCACGGGATTCTCATCAATACAGGTGTGGGTAACCCAACTGTGTTTGTTCAATATGACTCCTTGCCTTTAGGGGAGTCCCAAATGGTCACGCGGGGGACGCTTGATATTCGTCCTCTTTATAAAGGGGCCAAGGCCAGTCCTTTTCTTTCCACGCTCGATCCTCCCCCTCCCGTGCCTCGAGTTCCAACACCCAAGGTTTAAGCTCAAGCACTTCGGACCCTCAACCATGTCCGGATCCAACCTTCAAGGCTGGTGGATGGCCTCCTCCATCACAGAGGAGGACATCAAGAAGCTTAGGGATGCCAGGTTCCTGACCGCCGACATCCTGCATAGGCTGCCTGCCCGAGGGCAGGTTATCCCCACTCCCAAACCAACCGAGAGCGTCGTATTTGTTTCCCACTTCCTCCGAGGGCTAGGTTTTAGTATGGATCCCTTCGTTAGAGGGCTCATGTTCTATTATAGGCTAGATTTCCATGATCTGGCTCCGGATCCCATCCTTCACATCTCGTCGTTTATCGTTGTGTGTGAAGCCTTCCTCCATGTCACCCCCCACTTTGGCCTGTGGCTTAAGACCTTCAATGTGAAGCCGAAGATGATTGACCGGAGGCACGCGGAGTGCGGAGGTTCTACAATAAGCAAAGGCGTAGACGCCCCATGGCCCAAAGGTTCCTTCCCGGAGGTATCTGATTTATGTTAACGGGAGTGGTTCTACATCACAGCTCCTCGTGGCACAAAGTGGGTGGACGCCCCTACCTTCCGCTCGGGCCCTCCGCCTCAATTGGCTTCGTGGGTCAACAAGGGACTGGACTGGGGCCTGCTAATGACGTACCGACATTGCAAAGCCGCATTCGGGATCTTCTCGAAAGGGATGTCAGCCTCGTTAAAATAATTCAGGTAATGCTGATCCGTCGAGTCCTGCCATGCAAGCATCGACCTCTCCGGATGTGAGAATTAAATCCAGAAGGACCGCAGACCATTCAACACTTCCTCGGCATAACGCTCGAGGGGATGTATCGGTTATTTTTTGGATCATGAATAAAGTGTCCGGACACCACCGAAGACGGGGGTATCAACTGCAACCGTCCGGATACCCAAGTAAGTAATTTCACTGCCGAACACACTATCCTTTATGTTTATTATAACATCATTCTAAAAACTACATCCTGCCAGGAGTTACTGAGGAAGGCGGAGAGGATCAGGTGTCCGGCCCCTCTTCCCGAAGGTTTGCCGAATCCCTTGTTGACCAGGATGCTTCAGCGCGCACCGTACCAGGTGCCATCAGGAGAAGATGAGGGGAGGAATAGAGAAGCCACGGATGGGCCTCACATCTTACATATCCAGATTGGGGGAGTAAATGCCTCCACGAAGGAGGATAATCGGGGAGGGGAACCTAAAATCCCCTCACCTCAAGGTAAGAAAAGGGCCGCCCTAAAGATTCAGAAATGGAGGCTTCCAAATGAGGGAAGAAACCCTCGCCAAGGGGCCCTGCTACTGAGGGAGTTCTTACCGCACAACGGCCGTAAGGGGGCCAGCCCTCCACCGAACCGTAAGTAAAAGAGTACCTTAGTAAATGTACCCTGTTTTGTCTCTGAGGATAATAACCGAAACATATTTGTTGCAGTCCGGTTCGTAGCCCTTCTCCACAGAGTTCATCCTCGGGGGATCTTCCTCCGGAGATGATGGAGAGCGAAACGCCTCCCCCTGCTTCCCCGTTACACGGGGCGGACGACCCCGAGGTGTCGTAACAGAGGATTTCTCCTGAACTTCCAGGGCCAGGAGCTGATACTTTGGCAGCCCAGAGTCTGGAATCTCCGGCTCCCAAGGAGAGATTCAGGAAGAGTCTGGAATTGTCTGGCACACAGTCGGACACTCTGATGGGCCTGCTAGAGCGATGATCCATCTCAGAGACACATCGTGCTTAAATGGGCACGGTGATTGAGAGGATTTCATCCGCGAAAAGCGGTTTGAATGAAGCTTTTACGAGTCTACTGAGAGGCGTTGAGGTACGCAAAAAGTGTATTTTTGATGGTACCGCACACGCTAGGTGTGCTCTGTATAGATACTAGCCCCTGAGACTCTAGTTGCCATCAACGTGGCAAATGGAGGATCATAACTGTCATGGAATTAACACGTCAGATGTCCTAGCAGAAGGACTTAGTCGTGGAGCCATCGCAACGAGATTAGCTAAAAGGGGTTAAACTGGACAAGGGACACGAGAGTTTTATACTAGTTCGGCCACTTACGATGAAGGTAAAAGCCTACGTATAGTTGTGATGGAATTACAGGGGTTTCGATGACCAGGGAGAGAATACGCTTTGCCTGAGTCTCGAGTTGTTGTTTCTTGTCCCTGAACCGCCGCCGGGTCATCCCTTTATATACACAGGTTGACGCACGACCGGTTTACAGAGTCCTGAGGCCGGCTCATACAAGTGTTCGGCTCGGTCTCTTCCTTTCCCTAACTTACAATACAAGTTATACGACTATGGCGGTTTACAACTATGGGCCCTAATCCGCCTTTGGGATCTGGGCCTCTAAGCTTTAATAGTAGAGCGCCATCTTCTTTGTCTTCATGGGCTTCAATATAGATGAGCGTGAACCGGCCCCTCGTGGGAGGTTTACACTCAGTAGTTATATCCTCAACATTAGGCCCCAGATTGATTTGAACCTATTCATGTCAATCTTCAATACGTAGAAAAATTCCCTGAACATCTTCTTATGATCCTCGTAAACCGCCATGATATCTTCTCCCTGTAAACTTTGGTAAACCGCCATGATGTCATCTTCTGAAATTGCAGTAAATCATCATGACGTCATCTCTGTATAAAAAGTTTATAAAGATTCCCTTCATTAATTATCTTCCAAAGATCGAGGCGACAGCTACGCCCCATTTTACCGCTTCGGGCTCCTCGATTCTCGTGCTTGCCTACTTTATCCATTCGGCTTATAAATAAGTCAGGGGTCCTTCCCTTTTCCCCTTCCGCACTTCTTCTTCTTCCTCTCCACGCTCAAGCCCGACAGCTCCGCCGCCGCCGTCGACCTTGAAGCTCTGCATCATCCCTGGCCGCTGCATCAACCTGAACGCACCAGAGATCCGCAGCTCTCATCTGCTGCTCCTGTGAATCCGGTAAGCCTTTCTCCCTCAACCCTAGATCTGCATTAGGGTTTCGGTGCTCGTTTGTGTTCATCAATGTTCGTCCGTGCTCATTATTTTGCCCTTACTATCTTATTGAATCTAGATCAACTTGACCTGCTTCTTCTGCGGCCGAAGCTTTTAGTTTATTTTGCCTTCGCATAATATCTCTAGGATCATGAACAATTCTCATCTGGCTCCTTTCTGTTCTGCTGTCGCCATTTTAGGGCCTTGATATTTTTTTTCCTTTTCCTGAACTGTGTTAGATCCAAAATAATAAACCCTAGCTTGTGAAACCTGTTTGTCTAGCACTTAGTATTTTTCAGATCTGTTGCCCTTCGTGCCATTGTAGATGGTTTAACCTGTAAAAAACGACAATCCGGCAGGTACCATTAGCCCTCTAGTAAACCGCCACCTGTCCTTGAACATCCATCTCCGGTTTAATGTACACACACGCTTTGATTAAATTCCCGGTTTGATACTAGTTTGTGCATATCAATCTTTAATTGTGAACCGGCATTTGCACTTCCTTTACAGTTTGTCCTCCAAAATGGCCAAGCAATTCTCTTCTTGCAACTGGGTTCCTTCCCGGATCACAGAAACACAACTAAATGGATATGTTCTAACTGGCGCTTTGGCAAAGAAAGAAGTCATTCATTGGAGAGTCCCTTGTGCCGAAAACCCTCCCGACCCCCAAGATGGAGAAGTGGTTGTGTTTATGCAGCATCTGGACCGAGGGTTTAGCCCTCCCGGATCAAAAAATTTCTGTGATGTACTTGCCAGCTTCCAACTCCATCCTCAAGACATTGGACCGAACTCTGTGTCCAACATCTGCAATTTCCAAGTGTTCTGTGAAGTTTACCTTCAAGAAGAACCAACTGTTGAACTCTTCAGGGACTTCTTCCACTTGAACCGCTGCACTGAATTTTTTGACGGCCCCAATACTGAACTTGGCGGAGTGTCGATTCAGAAAAGGAAAGAAGTTGATTTTCCTCATGCCAAACATCACAGCCACCCCAAAGATTGGAATCAAACATGGTTCTACTATCAGAACACCACTCCCGCTGATGAAAACCCTCTGCCGGGTTACCGTGCTCACTGTCTCAGCAATGGCCATCCACTGCCTCAGCGGCTCACTGGCAAAGAATGACAAACATATGCTCCACAACTTGCCAAACTCCGGGCTCTTCTAGCAAACGGCTTAACCGACATTGACCTCGTCCGTTGCTGGGTTCCATGGGGTATCCTGCCCTTAAGCCGCCACACCAGGTTGATGCATGAGTATACCGGGGATGTCAATGACCCTCAACGGCAAACTGAAATACAAATGAATGATGATGAAGTCACTGAGTCTGTAAAGAAGATGCTAGATGAACCGATTGTGGAGTGCAGCAAAACTGGGCTGCGTCCCTTTTATGCCTCCAACAAACCGCCAGCGGTAAAATTTTACCCTTCTGCTTTTAATCCGTCTTCACTTTAACATTTTTCTGATAGCCTTTTGTTTATTCTTACAGGCCAAAGATCCTTTCTGGAAGATAAAAACTCAACACAAACCGGCAAAAGCTCATGACAAACTGGCGAGGGCTCCTCGTGCCAAGAGCTCCTCGTGCCAAGAGCAAGGCCACAAAGAGGCCAGCCAAGAAGAAAACCGCTGAGTCCTCTGATCCATCCGAAGATGTCAATGATTCGGAACAAGAGGTAGAACTTGACTCCCTTGGTTCATTTTTCATACATCTTATTGACAATGACCATTATCAGGATGATGCGGAAGACAACCGTGCTGACCATGTAGAGGTAATCTCCCTTTCCTCCGATTCAGATCATGTGCCCATTCAAAAACTTCATTGTGCAGTTCGGAAAGTAAAACACTCACATCCTCTTGCTCATTTGGATCCACAATTTTCTTTGAAGACACAGCAACATGAAGTGTTGGGGAACATAGCAGAAATTTAAAATTTTCCTACGAGTCACCAAGATCTATCTATGGAGAGACTAGCAACGAGGGGAAGGAGAGTGCATCTACATACCCTTGTAGATCTCTAAGCGGAAGCGTTCAAGAGAACGAGGTTGAAGGAGTCGTACTCGTCGTGATCCAAATCACCGGAGATCCTAGTGCCGAACGGACGACACCTCGGCGTTCAACACACGTGCAGCCCGGTGACGTCTCCCATGCCTTGATCTAGCAAGGAGAGAGGGAGAGGTTGGGGAAGACTCCGTCCAGCAGAAGCACAACGGCGTGGTGGTGGTGGAGGAGCGTGGCAATCCTGCAGGGCTTCGCCAAGCACCGCGGGAGAGGAGGAGAAAGAGAGGTAGGGCTGCGCCAACAGGAGAAGAACTTCGTGTGTGGGGCTGCCCCTTTGCCTCCACTATATATAGGGGGAGAGGGAGGGCTGTGCCCCCACCTAGGGTTCCCTCCCTAGGGGTGGCGGCAGCCCCAATCCCCATCTAGGTGGCGGCCAAGGGGGGGAGAGGGGAAACTTGCCCCCCAAGTAAGGTGGGTGCGCCCCCTCCCCAAACCCTAGGCGCCTTGGGCCCTTGTGGGGGGGGGGGGGGGGCAAACCAGCCCACCTGGGGCTGGTCCCCTCCCACACTTGGCCCATGGTGCCCTATGGGGCCGGTGGCCCCACTTGGTGGACCCCCAGGACCCTCCCGGTGGTCCCGGTACGTTACCGATAACACCCGAAACTTTTCCGGTGACCAAAACAGGACTTCCCATATATAAATCTTTACCTCCGGACCATTCCGGAACTCCTCGTGACGTCCGGGATATCATCCAGGACTCCGAAAAACATTCGGTAACCACATATATCTATTCCCTATAACCCTAGCGTCATCGAACCTTAAGTGTGTAGACCCTACAGGTTCGGGAACCATGCAGACATGACCGAGACGTTCTCCGGTCAATAACCAATAGCGGGATCTGGATACCCATGTTGGCTCCCACATGTTCCATGATGATCTCATCGGATGAACCACGATGTCAAGGACTCAATAAATCCAGTATACAATTCCCTTTGTCTAGCGGTATTGTACTTGCCCGAGATTCGATCATCGGTATCCTAATACCTTGTTCAATCTCGTTACCGGCAAGTCTCTTTACTCGTTCTGCAACACATCATCCCGTGATCAACCCCTTGGTCACATTGTGCACATTATGATGATGTCCTACCGAGTGGGCCCAGAGATACCTCTCCGTTACACGGAGTGACAAATCCCAGTCTCGATTCGTGCCAACCCAACAGACACTTTCGGAGATACCCGTAGTGCACCTTTATAGCCACCCATTTACGTTGTGACGTTTGGTACACCCAGAGCATTCCTATGGTATCCGGGAGTTGCACAATCTCATGGTGTAAGGAAATGTTACTTGACATTAGAAAAGCTTTAGCATACGAACTACACGATCTTTGTGCTAGGCTTAGGATTGGGTCTCGTCCATCACATCATTCTCCTAATGATGTGATCCCATTATCAACGACATCCAATGTCCATGGTCAGGAAACCATAACCATCTATTGATCAACAAGCTAGTCAACTAGAGGCTTACTAGGGACAAGGTGTTGTCTATGTACCCACACATGTATCTGAGTTTCCTATCAATACATTTATAGCAAGGATAATAAACGATCATCTTGAACAAGGAAATATAATAATAATAACTAATTTATTATTGCCTCTAGGGCATATTTCCAACAGTCTCCCACTTGCACTAGAGTCAATAATCTAGTTCACATCGCCATGTGATTAACACTGATAGATCACATCGCCATGTGACCAACATCCAAAGAGTTTACTAGTGTCACTAAACTAGTTCACATCACCATGTGATTAAGACTCAATGAGTTCTGGGGTTTGATCATGTTTTGCTTGTGAGAGAGGTTTTAGTCAACGGGTCTGCAACATTCAGATCCGTATGTATTTCCCAAATCTCTAGGTCATATTGTAAATGCTGCTTTCACGCTCCACTTGGAGCTATTCCAAATGGTTGCTCCACTATACGTATCCGGTTTGCTACTCAGAGTCACTCGGATAGGTGTTAAAGCTTGCATCGACATAACCCTTTACACAGAACTCTTTATCACCTCCATAATCGAGAAACATGTCCTTATTTACTCCAAGGACAATTTTGACCGCTGTCCAATGATCCATTCCTGGATCATTCTTGTACCCCTTGACTGACTCATGGCAAGGCACACTTCCGGTGCAGTACACAGCATAGCATACTATAGAGCCTACGTCTGAAGCATAGGGGACGACCTTCGTCCTTTCTCTCTCTTCTGCCGTGGTCGAGCTTTAACTCTTAACTTCATACCTTACAACTCAGGCAAGAACTCCTTCTTTGACTGATCCATCTTGAACACCTTCAAGATCATGTCAAGGTATCTGCTCATTTGAAAGTACCATTTAACGTTTTTGATCTATCCTCATAGATCTTGATGCTCAATGTTCAAGTAGCTTAATCCAGGTTTTCCATTGAAAAACACTTTTCAAATAACCCTATATGCTTTCTAGAAATTCTACATCATTTCTGATCAACAATATGTCAACAACATATACTCATCAGAAATTCTATAGCGCTCCCACTCACTTCTTTGGAAATACAAGTTTCTCATAAACTTTGTATAAACCCAAAATCTTTGATCATCTCATCAAAGCGTACATTCCAACTCCGACATGCTTACTCCAGTCCATAGAAGGATTGCTGGAGTTTTGCATATTTGTTAGCGTTCTTCAGGATTGTCAAAACCTTCTGATTGTATCACATACAACCTTTCCTCACGATAAACTGGTAAGGAAACTTGTTTTGACATCCATCTGCCAGATTTCATAAATGCAGCTTATGCTAACATGATTCCAACGGACTTAAGCATCGCTACGGATGAGAAAATCTCATCGTAGTCAACTCCTTGAACTTGTGAAAAACTCTTCGCCATAAGTCGAGCTTCATAGACGGTGACATTACCGTCCACGTCCGTTTTGTTCTTAAAGACCCATTTATCTCAATGGCTTGCCGATCATCGGGCAAGACCACCAAAGTCCATGCTTTGTTCTCATACATGGATCCTCTCTCAGATTTTATGGCTTCTAACCATTTGTTGGAATATGGGCCCACCATTGCTTCTCCATAGCTCGTAGGTTCATTGTTGTCTAGCAACATGACCTTCAAGACAGGATTACTGTACCACTCTAAAGTAGTACGCATCCTTGTCACCCTACGAGGTACTGTAGTGACTTGATCCGAAGTTTGATGATCACTATCATAAGCTTCTACTTCAATTGGTGTAGGTGCCACAGGAACAACTTCCTGTGCCCTGCTACACACTAATTGTAGTGACGATTCAATAACCATATCAAGTCTCCACCATCCTCCCACTCAATTTTCGAGACAAACTTTTCCTCGAGAAAGGACCCGATTTAAGAAACAATCCCTATTGCTTACGGATCTGAGATAGGAGGTATACCCTACCATTTTGGGTATCCTATGAAGATGTATTTATCCGCTTCGGGTTCGAGCTTATCACGATGAAACTTTTCATATAAGCGTCGCAGTCCCAAACTTTCAAGAAACGACAACTTAGGTTTCTCCAAACCATAGTTCAAACGGTGTCGTCTCAACGGAATTACGTGGTGCCCTATTTAAAGTGAGTGCGGTTGTCTCTAATGCCTAACCCATGAACGATAGTGGTAATTCGATAAGAGACATCATGGTACGCACCATATATTTCTAATAGGGTGCAACTATGATGTTTAGACACACCATCACACTATGGTGTTCCAGGCGGTATATATTGTGAAACAATTTCCACAATGTCTTAATTGCGTGCCAAATCTCGTAACTCAGATACTCATCTCTATGATCATATAATAGAAATTTTATCCTCTTGTCACGATGACCTTCAACTTCACTCTGAAATTACTTGAACCATTCAATAATTCAGACTTGTGTTTCATCAAGTAAATATACTCAGTATCTACTCAAACCATCCGTGAAGTAAGAACATAACGATATCCACTGCGTGCCTCAGCACTCATTGGACTACACACATCAAAATGTGTTACTTCCAACAAGTTGCTATCTTGTTCCATCTTACTGAAAACGAGGCTCTTCAGTCATCTTGCCCATGTGGTATGATTTGCATATCTCAAGTGATTCAAAATCAAGTGAGTCCAAACGATCCATCTGCATGGAGTTTCTTCATGCGTATACACCAATAGACATGGTTCGCATGTCTCAAACTTTTCAAAAACGAGTGAGTCCAAAGATCCATCAACATGGTGCTTCTTCATGCGTTTTACACCAATATGACTTACATGGCAGTGCCACAAGTAAGTGGTACTATCATTACTATCTTATATCTTTTGGCATGAAAATGTGTATCACTACGATCGAGATTCAATAAACCATTCCTTTAGGTGCAAGACCATTGAAGGTATTATTCAAATAAATAGAGTAACCATTATTCTCCTTAAATGAATAACCGTATTGCGATAGACATAATCCAATCATGTCTATGCTCAATGCAAACACCAAATAACAATTATTTAGGTTTAACACCAATCTCGATGGTAAAGGGAGCGTGCGATGCTTGATCATATCAACCTTGGAAACACTTCCAACACATATCGTCAGCTCACCTTTAGCTAGTCTCCATTTATTCCGTAGCTTTTATTTCGAGTTACTAACACTTAGCAACCAAACCGGTATCTAATACCCTGGTGCTACTAGGAGTACTAGTAAAGTACACATTAACATAATGCATATCCAATATACTTCTATCGACCTTGCCTGTCTTCTTATCTACCAAGTACCTAGGGTAATTCTGCTTCAGTGACCGTTCCCCTCATGTTACAGAAGCACTGAGTCTTGGGTTTGGGTTCAACCTTGGGTTTCTTCACTAGAGCAGCAACTGATTTTCCATTTCATGAAGTATCCCTTCTTGCCCTTGCCCTTCTTGAAACTAGTGGTTTCACTAACCATCAACAATTGATGTCCTTCCTGATTTCTACTTTCGTGGTGTCAAACATCGCGAATATTTCAAGGATCATCATATCTATCCCTGATATGTTATAGTTCATCACGAAGCTCTAGTAGCTTGGTGCAATGACTTTGGAGAAACATCACTATCTCATCCGGAAGATTAACTCCCACTCGATTCAAGTGATTGTTGTACCCAGACAATCTGTGTACAAGCTCAATGATTGAGCTTTTCTCCCTTAGTTTGTAGGCTAAGAAACTCGTCAGAGGTCTCATACCTCTTGACGTGGGCACGAGCCTGAAATCCAAATTTCAGCCCTCGAAACATCTCATATGTTCCGCGACGTTTCGAAATCGTCTTCGGTGCCTCAATTCTAAACCGTTTAATATTATTGAACTATCACGTAGTTATCAAAACGTGTATGTCAAATGTTCGCAACATCCACAGACGACCTTCGAGGTTCAGCACACCGAGCGGTGCATTAAGGACATAAGCCTTCTGCGCAGCAATGAGGACAATCCTCAGTTTACGGACCCAGTCCGCATAATTGCTACTATAAACTTTCAACTAAATTTTCTCTAGGAACATATCTAAACGGTAGAACTAAAGCGCGAGCTATGCCATGATTTGCAAAAACCTTTTGACTATGTTCAGGATAATTAAGTTCATCTTATGAACTCCCACTCAGATAGACATCCCTCTAGTCATCTAAGTGATTACATGATCCGAGTCAACTAGTCCGTGTCCGATCATCACGTGAGACGGACTAGTCATCATCGATGAACATCTTCATGTTGATCGTATCTACCATACGACTCATGTTCGACCTTTCGGTCTCTTGTGTTCCGAGGCCATATCTGTACATGCTAGGCTCATCAAGTCAACCTAAGTGTTTCGCGTGTGTAAATCTGGCTTACACTCATCGTATGTGAACGTTAGAATCTATCACACCCGATCATCACGTGGTGCTTCTAAACAACGAACTTTTGCAACGGTGCACAGTTAGGGGGAACACTTTCTTGAAATTTTAATGAGGGATCATCTTATTTACTACCGTCGTTCTAAGCAAATAAGATGCATAAACATGATAAACATCACGTGAAAATCAAAAAGTGACATGATATGGCCAATATCATTTTGCTCCTTATGATCTCCATCTTCGGGGCTCCATGATCATCATCGTCACCGGCATGACACCATGATCTCCATCATCATGATCTCCATCATCGTGTCTCCATGAAGTTGTCTCGCCAACTTATTACTTCTACTACTATGGCTACCGGTTAGCAATAAAGTAAAGTAATTACATGGCGTTGTTCAATGACACACAAGTCATACAATAAATAAAGACAACTCCTATGGCTCCTGCCGGTTGTCCTACTCATCGACATGCAAGTCGTGATTCCTATTACAAGAACATGATCAATCTCATACATCACATATATCATTCATCACATACTTTTGGCCATATCACATCACATAGCATACCCTGCAAAAACAAGTTAGACGTCCTCTAATTGTGGTTTGCATGTTTTACGTGGCTGCTGTGGGTTTCTAGCAAGAACGTTTCTTATCAACGCAAAACCACAACGTGATATGCCAATTGCTATTTACCCTTCATAAGGACCCTTTTAATCAAATCCGATCCAACTAAAGTGGGAGAGACTGGCACCCGCTAGCCACCTTATGCAAGAAGTGCATGTGAGTTGGTGGAACCTGTCTCACGTAAGTGTACGTGTAAGGTCGGTCCGGGCCGCTTCATCCCACGATGCCACCGAATCAAGATAAGACTAGTAACGGTAAGCATATTGAACAAAATCAACGCCCACAACTACTTTGTGTTCTACTCATGCATAGAATCTACGCATAGACCTAGCTCATGATGCCACTGTTGGGGAACATAGCAGAAATTCAAAATTTTCCTACGAGTCACCAAGATCTATCACTACAGGAATCCAGTACTTTGCCATCTGCCATGGCGGACGGCAAAGGCAGGGACGGCTGACGGCAAAGCACTTTGCCGTCCGCCACGGACGGCAAACACAGACGACAAAGATAGGGTCGGCAAACAGGTCCTTTGCCGTCTGCTTTCCAAGGCGGACGGCAAAGATCCCTTTGCCTACAGCGGCGGACAGCAAAGAGGGGGGACGACAAAATGTGGCACGTCCGCCATCGTCACTCCGTTAGGCGGCTAACGGCGGCCTTTGCCGTCCACCAGCGGACGGCAAATTAGTGCGCCTCTTTGCCGTCCGCCCGGTGACATCAGCAATACCTCAGCGCCCGTTTTTTTTGCCGTCCGCCTGGCGGACGGCAAAGGCGAAGTCTTTGCCGTCAGCCATATTTGCCGTCCGCCACTATTGGCAAATTGGCCAAATAGTCCACCCCAGGAAGCACAAGTGGGCGCCACGTGACCCCTTTGCCGTCTGCCACCGACGGCAAAGGGGTCTTTGCCGTCTGCCGCGGACGGCAAAGAGCCTGCACTGCCTCTTTTTTTTTTTCTGTTTTTCTTATATCCAACAATTATCACAACAAAAATTTCACAGCACATATATATCCATCACATAAATATCCATCACATAGTTCCATCACATCACATATATATCCATCAAAAATTTCACATCACATATATATCCATCACATAGTTCCATCGATCCATACATATTACAATATGCAAAGTTTCTTCATAGCAAGCCAGCAGAATACAAGTGCATCAAAGGAAAAAACAGGAAAAAGCAAGCAATCCATCATAGGAAGCTGGCTTCCGTGAAGTGAATGAAACCTGCAAAATGACAAATAAGAAAGTTAGAAAAAGAAGACTAGAAGAAGAATTAGACTAGAAGAAAAAGAATAGGAGAAGAAGACTAGAAGAAGAAGTATATGCCATATATTAGCTAACTTAGGTGAAATGTATCGTATATGAGCTAACCTAGGTGAAATGGGTAGTTTATGAGCTATCCTAGGTGAAATGGATCATTTTGGAGCTAAGTTAGGTGAAATGGGTCGTTTATGAGCAAACCTAGGTGAAATGGGTTGTTTATGAGCAAACCTAGGTGAAATGGGTCGTTTATGAGCAAACCTAGGTGAAATGAGTCGTTTATGAGCAAACCTAGGTGAAATGGGTCGTTTATGAGCTAAGTTAGGTGAAATGAGTCGTTTATGAGCAACCTAGGTGAAATGGGTCGTTTATGAGCTAACCTAGGTGAAATAGGTTGTTTATGAGTTAACCTAGGTGAAATGGGTCGTTTATGAGCTAAGTTAGGTGAAATAAGTCGTTTATGAGCAAACCTAGGTGAAATGGGTTGTTTATGAGCTAACCTAGGTGAAATAGGTTGTTTATGAGTTAACCTAGGTGAAATGGGTCGTTTATGAGCTAAGTTAGGTGAAATGAGTCGTTTATGAGCAAACCTAGGTGAAATGGGTCGTTTATGAGCTAAGTTAGGTGAAATGAGTCGTTTATGAGCAAACCTAGGTGAAATGGGTCGTTTATGAGCTAACCTAGGTGAAATAGGTTGTTTATGAGCTAACCTAGTTGAAATGGGTCATTTATGAGCTAACCTAGGTCAAATGGGTCGTTTATGAGCTAACCTAGGTGAAATGCCACATTTTTGAGCTAACTAAGGTAAAATGGATCGTTTTTAGCTAACTTAGGTGAAATGGATCATTTTGGAGCTAACCTAGGTGAAATGGGTCATTTTGGAGCTAACCTAGGTGGAATGGGTCATTTTAAAGCTAATGTAGGTAAAGTGGATCATTTAGGAGCTAATCTACGTAAAATGGGTCATTTTCGAGCTAACTTGGATAAATTGGATCACTTGTAAGCTAACTAAGATAAAATGAGTCATTTTAGAGCTAACTTAGGTAGAATGGATGGTTTATGAGGTCAGTAAGCTTATTAAGTCATTTTGGAGGAAAAGAAGCTAACTCTAGGTCATTATGGTAAGCATATTGGAGGAAATAAAGCTAAGTCTAGGTCTTTATGCATTTGTTAAGCAAAACCCTAGAGAAACTTACCGTGATCACGGAGGTGTAGGAGCGGGCTAGCTCGCGCCGGTAGCTGGAGAAGGAGTGGGCTGGCTCGCGCCGGTAGCTGGAGAAGGATCGTGCGATGCGTTTCTGGAGCTAAGCTGCACCAAAGATCATTTCCAATGTCTCGTTAGCATTATGACACTCAAATGTTAAGACAAGCAAGTAATTTCCATTCAAATTAAACTCACCGTGCTCCCAGGAGCAATCACTGGCATCAGCGGAGCGGTCTGACCGGACTTCTCGCACACAGACTGCACATTTGGTTTTCACAACAGAGTCATACTAGTTAGTAATGAGACTCAAATGTTAAGACTAGCAAGTAATCTGCAGAAGAAACTTACCACAAGGAGCTTGTACATGGCCCTTGCCTGCATGTCATTCCGTGCCCTCTCCTCCTCCAACATCTTTGTCGTCTTCTCCTCCAAGTCCCGCTGCCTCTCCGCCGCCTCCGCCAAAATTTTCTCCGTTATATCTCTCTCACTCTGTATAGCAGCCTGCAACACCACTCACATGACCATTTGTAATCATTGATGGAAGCGCACACAATGTAATGGAGAAAGATAGCTGAGTACGTATAACTAACCTTGATGGCGAGTTGGACTGGCTGTTCACGAGGCCTTATCTCAGGAGCGGAGCTCGACTGGCACGCCTTGATCTTCGGGAGAGTGCTAGGACAACGGATAAGTCCATCTCCCATGGCTATGGAGCCATGGGACCTCCCGCCACCAGATATCATCAGCAGCTCTGTATCAATGGGACCCTGGCTCGGGTTAAAGTCCTCCCCTTTCCTCGCCTTCCCCTGATCTCTATATTGCACGAGCTTCTCATGGGCGGAGATGTTGGTGAAGTTCTTTGGATCATCGAGGTCAGACGCAGAGAATGCCTTGACTTTCTTGTAAGGGCCAGTGTGGACCATGGCATACAGGTCGTACACCTCTGGCACCTTATCCGCCTTATTGTAGCGTGCCTGAAAGAGAGAAACAAAGTAAATTAGTAATTAAAGGGCTAAAGCTAGCATGATGAATGAATTGCATGAATCATGAAGCAAACCACATACCCAGTTCCGCCCATACTGAAATAAGTTGGAGCTGCCATGGTGGTGTGGCACACCTTCCATTTGGGCACGTTTGTCCTTGGCCTCTTTGTGGGTGGCCAGCCATTCTTCTGAGCACCATGCATTGACCAACACCTCCCAACAATCCATCCAATCCGCCCACCATCTCGGAGGGGCCTAAGTTAGCAAATAGAAACTTGAGCGCTAAGGCTATGAATTACTAAATGAAGGAAGTAAGTACAAGGCCTTAAGAATTACCTTCATGTACTTCTCCTTACTCAAGAACTTATCGCGGCACTCCTGCTTGGGCTTCTTGATACCACACCCGGCGTAGTAGTCTCGAACAACCTGCACCCGAACCTCATGCCGTAAGTTCGGAAGTAGGCGCTTGCACTCCTTGTGGATAACATGATCTGCCTCCTCCTCGTATCCCTCCTCACACCTGTAGAATGTCTGCAATCAAATGAGACAATATTGATTAGTACAATTAATAACTAGCTAGTTGAAGATTTTAAATTGCGTAAAGGAGCAATTACCCAGAACTTTCTGATCACGATGTCTGCCCTCGTCTTGCACAAGACACCGTCGATAATCTCACCCGGCGGGGCCGGGGCAGCCAAGTAGTGCTCCCAAGTCAATCCAACCTCTAGAAGCCGACCCTCACCAGGCAACGTGACAAACCCCAGGAAGTTTTGCCAAATCAGAACTCCAAGGACGGAGCTGGGCCGGCGGACACTTTCATGGTGGTCCCAACCCCTGCAGCATGACAAGGCCAACACATCAGTTATTTGAAGAAACGTGAATGCAGAAGGTACAAAAAGATTAAATGCACTTACCTCTCCCCATCAGGGAAAATCAACCACCTCTGCTCGCGGGTCGCCGGCACGGACGGGAGCCGTGTAGCACCGCGCTGGTAGACGTTGCCCCCACCTCCCCTCCTCATCAGTCGGCTCCCCGCCATCATCAACATGGCCACTCGGCTCCCCGCCATCCTCAGGCTGACCCGACCAGGTACCCCATCCAGACGTGTGCTCCTCTGGGGTCTCGTGGGCCGAAGGCCCGTCAACCCGAGGCTCGTGGGCCGAAGACCCGTGGACCGGAGGCTCGTGGACCGGAGTCCGTGCAGCCTCCTCCTCAGCCGAGTCCACCCTAGCAGTCACGTGCTCGGGTGAAACAGCTGGGGGCGGTGGCGAGGAAGGCGCCGTAAGAGTCACCCTACCTCCTCTCCCGTGACCACGTGCTCCACCTCCTCTCTTCTTCTTCTTTCTTCTTCTTCTTCTTTTCTTATTCTTTCTTCTTCTTTCTTCTTCTTCTTTTCTTTCTGCTTCTCCCTCGTCCTCTTCCTCCTCCTCCTCCTCCTCTTCTTTCTTTCTTCTTCTTCTTCTTCTTCTTCTTCTTCTTCTCCTTTTTCCTCTTCTATATTGTTATATTTTTCAACTTTCTTCTTATTCTTCTTCCTTTTTTTTCCTTTTTCCTCTTCTTCTACTTCTTCTTTTTTTCAACTTTCTTCTTCTTCTAATAATCTAAACCTATATCTAGCACTAACCTAAACCAACCACTAACCTAAACCTATCAATAACCTAATTAAACCTAAACAGCAAAGAAAAACAGTAGAAAAAAACAAAAAAAATGCTCACCTTGGCTCCTCTCGATGGAGGATGGAGGGGGCGGCGCGGGCGCAGGGGCGGCGGCGAGCCTGGCTCCGGGGCGGGGGGCGCGAGGCGGACGCACTGGCGGGGGGGGGGGGGGCGAGGCAGACGCAGGCCTAGGGGCGAGCCTGCCTCCGGGGGCGGCGCGGGCGCAGGGGCGGCGTCGAGCCTAGCTCCGGGACGGGGGGGGGGGGGGGCGAGGCGGACGCAGGGGGCCCGCGGCGAACCTGGCTCCGGCGCGGGCGACGGGACGCCGGGGCGGTGGCGGGTGGTGGGGGCGACGGGGCGAGGGGCGGTGGGGCCAGGGGGCGGTGGCGGGTGGCGGTGGTTGTCGGGGAGGAGAGGGGGACAGATCGAACAGAGAGAGATGGGCGGGGTGGGGCGCTGTTAGTAACCTAAACGTTTGCCGTCCGCCCCACTTTGCCGTCCGCTAGCGGATGACAAATAGGGGGGGGGGGGCGTTAAGTTTTTTTAAACCAGCTCGTCGGTGGGGCCCCTCCCTCTTTGCAGTCCGCTAGCCAACGGCAAAGCTTCTTTGCCGTCCGCTTTTGGGTAGCTGATGGCAAAGAGCTTCTTTGCCGTCCGCTAGCAGACGGCAAAGAGCTGGCAGATGGCAAAGTAGCTGTTTCCAGTAGTGTATCTATGGAGAGACTAGCAATGAGGGGAAGGAGAGTGCATCTACATACCCTTGTAGATTGCTAAGCGGAAGCGGTCAAGAGAACGAGGTTGAAGGAGTTGTACTCATCGTGATCCAAATCACCGGAGATCCTAGTGCCGAACGGACGGCACCTCCGCGTTCAACACACGTGCAGCCCGGTGACGTCTCCCATGCCTTGATCCAGCAAGGAAAGAGGGAGAGGTTGGGAAAGACTCCGTCTAGCAGCAACAAAACGGCGTGGTGGTGGTGGAGGAGCGTGGCAATCCTGCAGGGCTTCGCCAAGCACCACGGGAGAGGAGGAGAAAGAGAGGTAGGGCTGCGCCAACAGGAGAAGAACTTCGTGTGTTGGGCTGCCCCTTTGCCTCCACGATATATAGGGGGAGAGGGAGGGCTGTGCCCCCACCTAGGATTCCCTTCCTAGGGGTGGCGGCAGCCCCAATCCCCATCTGGGTGGCGGCCAAGTGGGGGAGAGGGGAAACTTGCCCCCCAAGTAAGGTGGGTGCGCCCCCTCCCCAAACCCTAGGCGCCTTGGGCCCTTGTGGGGGGGGGGGCACACCAGCCCACCTGGGGCTGGTCCCCTCCCACACTTGGCCCATGCTGCCCTCTGGGGCCGGTGGCCCCACTTGGTGGACCCCCAGGACCCTCCCGGTGGTCCTGGTACGTTACCGATAACACCCGAAACTTTTCCGGTGACCAAAACAGGACTTCCCATATATAAATCTTTACCTCCGGACCATTCCGGAACTCCTTGTGACGTCCGGGATATCATCCAGGACTCCGGACAACATTCGGTAACCACGTATATCTATTCCCTATAACCCTAGCGTCATCGAACCTTAAGTGTGTAGACCCTACGGGTTCGGGAACCATGCAGACATGACCGAGACGTTCTCCGGTCAATAACCAATAGCGGGATCTGGATACCCATGTTGGCTCCCACATGTTCCACGATGATCTCATCGGATGAACCACGATGTCAAGGACTCAATCGATCCCGTATACAATTCCCTTTGTCTAGCGGTATTGTACTTGCCCGAGATTCGATCGTCGGTATCCTAATACCTTGTTCAATCCCGTTACCGGCAAGTCTCTTTACACGTTCTGCAACACATCATCCCGTGATCAACCCCTTGGTCACATTGTGCACATTATGATGATGTCCTACCGAGTGGGCCCAGAGATACCTCTCCGTTACACAGAGTGACAAATCCCAGTCTCGATTCGTGCCAACCCAACAGACACTTTCGGAGATACCCGTAGTGCACCTTTATAGCCACCCATTTACGTTGTGACGTTTGGTACACCCAGAGCATTCCTACGGTATCCGGGAGTTGCACAATCTCATGGTGTAAGGAAATGTTACTTGACATTAGAAAAGCTTTAGCATACGAACTACACGATCTTTCTGCTAGGCTTAGGATTGGGTCTCGTCCATCACATCATTCTCCTAATGATGTGATCCCGTTATCAATGACATCCAATGTCCATGGTCAGGAAACCATAACCATCTATTGATCAACAAGCTAGTCAACTAGAGGCTTACTAGGGACATGGTGTTGTCTATGTACCCACACATGTATCTGAGTTTCCTATCAATACAATTATAGCATGGATAATAAACGATCATCATGAACAAGGAAATATAATAATAATAACTAATTTATTATTGCCTCTAGGGCATATTTCCAATAGTATCCCACTTGCACTAGAGTCAATAATCTAGTTCACATCGCCATGTGATTAACACTAATAGGTCACATCGCCATGTGACCAACATCCAAAGAGTTTACTAGTGTCACTAAACTAGTTTACATCACCATGTGATTAAGACTCAATGAGTTCTGGGGTTTGATCATGTTTTGCTTGTGAGAGAGGTTTTAGTCAACGGGTCTGCAACATTCAGATCCGTATGTATTTCCCAAATCTCTAGGTCATATTGTAAATGCTGCTTTCACGCTCCACTTGGAGCTATTCCAAATGGTTGCTCCACTATACGTATCCGGTTTGCTACTCAGAGTCACTCGGATAGGTGTTAAAGCTTGCATCGACGTAACCCTTTACGCAGAACTCTTTATCACCTCCATAATCGAGAAACATGTCCTTATTTACTCCAAGGACAATTTTGACTGCTGTCCAATGATCCATTCCTGGATCATTCTTGTACCCCTTGACTGACTCATGGCAAGGCACACTTTCGGTGCGATACACAACATAGCATACTATAGAGCCTACGTCTGAAGCATAGGGGACGACCTTCGTCCTTTCTCTCTCTTCTGCCGTGGTCGAGCTTTAACTCTTAACTTCATACCTTACAACTCAGGCAAGAACTCCTTCTTTGACTGATGCATCTTGAACACCTTCAAGATCATGTCAAGGTATCTGCTCATTTGAAAGTACCATTTAGCGTTTTTGATCTATCCTCATAGATCTTGATGCTCAATGTTCAAGTAGCTTAATCCAGGTTTTCCATTGAAAAACACTTTTCAAATAACCCTATATGCTTTCCAGAAATTCTACATCATTTCTGATCAACAATATGTCAACAACATATACTCATCAAAAATTCTATAGCGCTCCCACTCACTTCTTTGGAAATACAAGTTTCTCATAAACTTTGTATAAACCCAAAATCTTTGATCATCTCATCAAAGCGTACATTCCAACTCCGAGATGCTTACTCCAGTCCATAGAAGGATTGCTGGAGTTTTGCATATTTGTTAGCATTCTTCAGGATTGTCAAAACCTTCTGGTTGTATCACATACAACCTTTCCTCACGATAAACTGGTAAGGAAACTTGTTTTGACATCCATCTGCCAGATTTCATAAATGTAGCTTATGCTAACATGATTCCAACGGACTTAAGCATCGCTACGGATGAGAAAATCTCATCGTAGTCAACTCCTTGAACTTGTGAAAAACTCTTCGCCATAAGTCGAGCTTCAGGGACGGTGACATTACCGTCCACGTCCGTTTTCTTCTTAAAGACCCATTTATCTCAATGGCTTGCCGATCATCGGGCAAGACCACCAAAGTCCATGCTTTGTTCTCATACATGGATCCTCTCTCAGATTTTATGGCTTCTAACCATTTGCTGGAATATGGACACACCATTGCTTCTCCATAGCTCGTAGGTTCATTGTTGTCTAGCAACATGACCTTCAAGACAGGATTACTGTACCACTCTGAAGTAGTACGCATCCTTGTCACCCTACGAGGTACGGTATTGACTTGATCCGAAGTTTGATGATCACTATCATAAGCTTCTACTTCAATTGGTGTAGGTGCCACAGGAACAACTTCCTGTGCCCTGCTACACACTAATTGTAGTGACGGTTCAATAACCATATCAAGTCTCCACCATCCTCCCACTCAATTTTTGAGACAAACTTTTCCTCGAGAAAGGACCCGATTCAAGAAACAATCCCTATTGCTTCCGGATCTGAGATAGGAGGTATACCCTACCATTTTTGGTATCCTATGAAGATGTATTTATCTGCTTCGGGTTCGAGCTTATCACGATGAAACTTTTCATATAAGCGTCGCAGTCCCAAACTTTCAAGAAACGACAACTTAGATTTCTCCAAACCATAGTTCAAACGGTGTCGTCTCAACGGAATTACGTGGTGCCCTATTTAAAGTGAGTGCGGTTGTCTCTAATGCCTAACCCATGAACGATAGTGGTAATTCGATAAGATACATCATGGTACGCACCATATATTTCCAATAGGGTGCAACTATGATGTTTAGACACACCATCACACTATGGTGTTCCACGCGGTATTTATTGTGAAACAATTTCCACAATGTCTTAATTGCGTGCCAAATCTCGTAACTCATATACTCATCTCTATGATCATATAATAGACATTTTATCCTCTTGTCACGATGACCTTCAACTTCACTCTGAAATTATTTGAACCATTCAATAATTCAGACTTGTGTTTCATCAAGTAAATATACTCAGTATCTACTCAAATCATCCGTGAAGTAAGAACATAACGATATCCACTGCGTGCCTCAGCACTCATTGGACTGCACACATCAAAATGTGTTACTTCCAACAAGTTGCTATGTTGTTCCATCTTACTGAAAACGAGGCTCTTCAGTCATCTTTCCCATGTGGTATGATTTGCATATCTCAAGTGATTCAAAATCAAGTGAGTCCAAACGATCCATTTGCATGGAGTTTCTTCATGCGTATACACCAATAGACATGGTTCGCATGTCTCAAACTTTTCAAAAATGAGTGAGTCCAAAGATCCATCAACATGGAGCTTCTTCATGCGTTTTACACCAATATGACTTACATGGTAGTGCCACAAGTAAGTGGTACTATCATTACTATCTTATATCTTTTGGCATGAAAATGTGTATCACTACGATCGAGATTCAATAAACCATTCCTTTAGGTGCAAGACCATTGAAGGTATTATTCAAATAAATAGAGTAACCATTATTCTCCTTAAATGAATAACCGTATTGCGATAGACATAATCCAATCATGTCTATGCTCAATGCAAACACCAAATAACAATTATTTAGGTTTAACACCAATCTCGATGGTAAAGGGAGCGTGCGATGCTTGATCATATCAACCTTGGAAACACTTCCAACACATATCGTCAGCTCACCTTTAGCTAGTCTCCATTTATTCCGTAGCTTTTATTTCGAGTTACTAACACTTAGCAACCGAACCGGTATCTAATACCCTGGTGCTACTAGGAGTACTAGTAAAGTATACATTAACATAATGCATATCCAATATACTTCTATCGACCTTGCCTGTCTTCTTATCTACCAAGTACCTAGGGTAATTCTGCTTCAGTGACCGTTCCCCTCATGTTACAGAAGCACTGAGTCTTGGGTTTGGGTTCAACCTTGGGTTTCTTCACTAGAGCAGCAACTGATTTTCCATTTCATGAAGTATCCCTTCTTGCCCTTGCCCTTCTTGAAACTAGTGGTTTCACTAACCATCAACAATTGATGTCCTTCCTGATTTCTACTTTCGTGGTGTCAAACATCGCGAATATTTCAAGGATCATCATATCTATCCCTGATATGTTATAGTTCATCATGAAGCTCTAGTAGCTTCGTGCAATGACTTTGGAGAAACATCACTATCTCATCTGGAAGATTAACTCCCACTCGATTCAAGTGATTGTTGTACCCAGACAATCTGAGTACAAGCTCAACGATTGAGCTTTTCTCCCTTAGTTTGTAGGCTAAGAAACTCGTCAGAGGTCTCATACCTCTTGACGTGGGCACGAGCCTGAAATCCAAATTTCAGCCCTCGAAACATCTCATATGTTCCGTGACGTTTCGAAATCGTCTTCGGTGCCTCAATTCTAAACCGTTTAATATTATTGAACTATCACGTAGTTATCAAAATGTGTATGTCAAATGTTCGCAACATCCACAGACGACCTTCGAGGTTCAGCACACCGAGCGGTGCATTAAGGACATAAGCCTTCTGCGCAGCAATGAGGACAATCCTCAGTTTACGGACCCAGTCCGCATAATTGCTACTATCAACTTTCAACTAAATTTTCTCTAGGAACATATCTAAACAGTAGAACTAAAGCGCGAGCTACGCCATGATTTGCAAAAACCTTTTGACTATGTTCAGGATAATTAAGTTCATCTTATGAACTCCCACTCAGATAGACATCCCTCTAGTCATCTAAGTGATTACATGATCCGAGTCAACTAGTCCGTGTCCGATCATCACGTGAGATGGACTAGTCATCATCGATGAACATCTTCATGTTGATCGTATCTACCATACGACTCATGTTCGACCTTTCGGTCTCTTGTGTTCCGAGGCCATATCTGTACATGCTAGGCTCATCAAGTCAACCTAAGTGTTTCGCGTGTGTAAATCTGGCTTACACTCATTGTATGTGAACGTTAGAATCTATCACACCCGGTCATCACGTGGTGCTTCTAAACAACGAACTTTTGCAACGGTGCACAGTTAGGGGGAACACTTTCTTGAAATTTTAATGAGGGATCATCTTATTTACTACCGTCGTTCTAAGCAAATAAGATGCATAAACATGATAAACATCACATGAAAATCAAAAAGTGAAATGATATGGCCAATATCATTTTGCTCCTTATGATCTCCATCTTCGGGGCTCCATGATCATCATCGTCACCGGCATGACACCATGATCTCCATCATCATGATCTCCATCATCGTGTCTCCATGAAGTTGTCTCACCAACTTATTACTTCTACTACTATGGCTACAGGTTAGCAATAAAGTAAAGTAATTACATGGCGTTATTCAATGACACACAAGTCATACAATAAATAAAGACAACTCCTATGGCTCTTGCCGGTTGTCCTACTCATCGACATGCAAGTCGTGATTCCTATTACAAGAACATGATCAATCTCATACATCACATATATCATTCATCACATACTTTTGGCCATATCACATCACATAGCATACCCTGCAAAAACAAGTTAGACGTCCTCTAATTGTGGTTTGCATGTTTTACGTGGCTGCTGTGGGTTTCTAGCAAGAACGTTTCTTATCTACGCAAAACCACAACGTGATATGCCAATTGCTATTTACCCTTCATAAGGACCCTTTTCATCGAATCCGATCCGACTAAAGTGGGAGAGACTGGCACCCGCTAGCCACCTTATGCAAGAAGTGCATGTCAGTTGGTGGAACCTGTCTCACGTAAGTGTACGTGTAAGGTCGGTCCGGGCCGCTTCATCCCACGATGCCGCCGAATCAAGATAAGACTAGTAATGGTAAGCATATTGAACAAAATCAATGCCCACAACTACTTTGTGTTCTACTCGTGCATAGAATCTATGCATAGACCTAGCTCATGATGCCACTGTTGGGGAACGTAGCAAAAATTCAAAATTTTCCTACGAGTCACCAAGATCTATCACTATAGGAATCCAGTACTTTGCCATCTGCCATGGCGGACGGCAAAGGCAGGGACGGCTGATGGCAAAGCACTTTGCCGTCTGCCGCGGACGGCAAACACAGACGGCAAAGATAGGGTCGGCAAACAGGTCCTTTGCCGTCTGCTTTCCAAGGCGGACGGCAAAGAGCCCTTTGCCTACAGCGGCGGACGGCAAAGAGGGGGGACAACAAAATGTGGCACGTCCGCCATTGTCACTCCGTTAGGCGGCTAACGGCGGCCTTTGCCGTCCACCAGCGGACGGCAAATTAGTGCGCCTCTTTGTCGTCCGCCCGGTGACATCAGCAATACCTCAGCGCCCGTTTTTTTTGCCGTCTGCCCGGCGGACGGCAAAGGCGAAGTCTTTGCCGTCAGCCAGGCTTTGCCGCCCTCTGGGGCCGGTGGCCCCACTTGGTGGACCCCCGGGACCCTCCCGGTGGTCCCGGTACATTACCGATAACACCCGAAACTTTTCCGGTGACCAAAACAGGACTTCCCATATATAAATCTTTACCTCCAGACCATTCCGGAACTCCTCGTGACGTCCGGGATATCATCCGGGACTCCAAACAACATTCGGTAACCATGTATATCTATTCCCTATAACCCTAGCGTCATCGAACCTTAAGTGTGTAGACACTACGGGTTCGGGAACCATGCAGACATGACCGAGACATTCTCCGGTCAATAACCAACAGCGGGATCTGGATACCCATGTTGGCTCCCACATGTTCCACGATGATCTCATCGGATGAACCACGATGTCAAGGACTCAATCGATCCCGTATACAATTCCCTTTGTGTAGCGGTATTGTACTTGCCCGAGACACTACTAGGAAAAGGCCTACTAATGGCGCACCGGTTTTGCCTACTAATGGCGCACTACCGGTGCGCCATTAGTAACAATATTTTTTCAAAATTTTTTTCCAATTTTTTTTTCATTTTTTTTGTTTTTTTCTTAATCTGAGTTCACTATGGCTTAATCTCGGATCAATATGCTTAATCTCAGGTCAAATCACACTCCGTGGTCAAACTTCCCGAAAGGTCACCCATCCTCACACTACTCTAGCCCAAGTACGCTTAACTTCAGAGTTCTATCCAACCCCAGCAACAGCTCACTTCACAAGCACTTGTTGATATATCTAGCATATCAATCCTATTATACCTTGTTGATGTCTAGGACTTTGTTCATGTTCATGACTATGATGAAATTTTGAAAAATATTTCAAACTTCCCGGTCATATTATGTATCATTTTTTGAAGAAAAAAATTCAAAACCATTTTTTTTCTGTTACTAGTGGCGCACCACATCCACGGTGCGCCACTAGTAAGTTTGAAATTTTTTGAATTTTTTTGCCTCTAGATCTTGAAAGCCCCGTAACTTTTTTTCTGTTAGGTTTTTGGGGATTTTGAAAATGTTTAACGGGGTTCCCCCGGGTTAAATTAGGATGTAACTTTTCGAGTAGATGATTTTTCATATAAAAAACTTTTTCATCCAAGTTATGCCCATTTTATAAATTTCCAGAGAGATTTTGCAAATAAAGTCGCAATTCATATTTGTAAATTTTCCCAACAACTAGACCACGTATCACATGGGAAACTTATTTTGTTTTATTTTTTTGACATTTCCATCATTTTATTTTATTTTTTAAAAAACTAAAAAGGAGATCCACGGGGGGGGGGGGGGGGGGTGCATTCGGTGTTGGGGCAAGTTAGTAATGGCGCACCGTGGGGTGGTGCGCCATTACTAGTTAAACTAGTAATGGCGCACCACACCCACGGTGCACCATTACTAGTTTTGAAAAAAAAATTGATATTTTTTTATTTTTTTTTTGAAAAAAACTTAGTACTGGCGCACCAGCGGACAATGCGCCATTACTAGTTAAAACTAGTAATGGCGCACCGAGACATGGTGCGCCATTAGTAACAAATATTTTTTTATTTTTTATTTTACTTTTTTTCAAAACTACTAATGGCGCACGACGGATGTGGTGCGCCATTACTATGTCAGCTAGTAATGGCGCACTATACAACGGCGCGCCATTAGTAACAAATTTTTTTTAATGTTTTTTGTCGAAACTACTAATGGCGCACCAGGCATCAGGTGCGCCATTAGTAATATATTACTAATGGCGCACCGAGGCATGGTGCGCTATTAGAATATAGTAATGGCGCACCACATGACAGGTGCGCCATTAGTGGCCATTCCATCTATAGCCCTTTTTGTAGTAGTGAGATTCGATCGTCGGTATCCCGATACCTTGTTCAATCTCGTTACCGGCAAGTCTCTTTACTCGTTCTGCAACACATCATCTCGTGATCAACCCCTTGGTCACATTGTGCACATTATGATGATGTCCTATCGAGTGGGCTTAGAGATACCTCTCCGTTACACGGAGTGACAAATCCTAGTCTCAATTCGTGCCAACCCAACAGACACTTTTGGAGATACCCGTAGTGCACCTTTATAGCCACCCAGTTACGTTGTGACGTTTGGTACACCCAAAGCATTCCTACGGTATCCGGGATTTGCACAATCTCATGGTCTAAGGAAATGATACTTGACATTAGAAAAGCTTTAGCATACGAACTACACGATCTTTGTGCTAGGCTTAGGATTGGGTCTTGTCCATCACATCATTCTCCTAATGATGTGACCCCGTTATCAACGACATCCAATGTCCATGGTCAGGAAACCGTAACCATCTATTGATCAACGAGCTAGTCAACTAGAGGCTTACTAGGGACATGGTGTTGTCTATGTACCCACACATGTATATGAGTTTCCTATCAATACAATTATAGCATGGATAATAAACGATCATCATGAAGAAGGAAATATAATAATAATAACTAATTTATTATTGCCTCTAGGGCATATTTTCAACATGAAGGTCGTCGCACAACCTGGCACAGTGGCCAGCAAGTCACTTCCTCTAGTTTACCAGACACCCCAAACCAGAAGCGTCGTCCAGAGGTCTCTTGTTCATTTAATAAATCTTATTCCTTGGCGGGTTGCTTCCGATGCCCAGTTAATCCGTCTGACTCGATTTATCAGGTAACTTCCCATTCATCCTCTGGCGATTCATAAACCACTCAAATGCCTCCCCTCAAGACCGTCCCTGGGTATGTATAATTATTTTTAGTTTTGCCTTCTTGCGCCGGTTTATCACATTAACCTCTGTTTTGCTATTTTGTAGCGCCAAAGCCCGTCTCAGCAAGAAGGAAAAAAACGAATACTCCCACTGAAGAGTTTGAACCGGAGAGGACCTTAGAAGGTGCTGGTGGAGATGCTGATATTTCCATGGATGATCCTGTACCACAAGGTCAGGACACTTATGCTGATCCGCCCGAAGTTAACCCAGCTAGTCCTCATGAAGATCCATCGAGTCCAACTACTGACCCTCCAAGTCCAGCCGTGGATCCGCCGAACCCGGCCGCTGATCCGCCAAGCCCAGCCAAAGCTACAGACAAACCGGCGAGCCCAAATACAACAACTAATGATGTTGTGATTACCGGTTTTGGCCACACTTCTCCTAGCAACCCTGTCGCTTTGTCCAAGCATAGTGCCAAAGTGGAATCTGCTACTGTGGAGAAAGGCAAATGGAAGACTGGTTTGACAAGCTATGCCATATCAGTGCTCAGGAGCTCCATTTCGGATTTCTAAACAGCCTGTACACAAGCCGTGACTATGAGGCCGGTTTAGTCAACATGATGAAGGAACGCTATGAGGTAACTTCCATTCCAAACTCCTTTTATAAATTATCTTTATACTGTATATCAACTCCACTATAGCCCCCAAGGACCGGTTTATCTTTCCAGGATGAACCGGAACTTTGGATAAACAAGACTTCAACTGTGTAGTCCCCAAGGGCCGGCTTATCTCTGCAAGATGAACCGGGACTTTTTGTTCAAAATTTGTCCTTGTTGAATTCCTTCACCCTTGATTTTCTGATAAATTACACATTAGCCCCCAAGTGCCAAGATTAATACTTGTATTGAGCCTTGGGACTTTAAATAGCAGTCAAAAACAGAAGCAATCCGCGTTAGCCCCCAAGTGCCAAGTGTATAACTTGTTATATGCTTGGGACTTTGAGAAAATACTAACATCTTCATCATCTGTCTTTTGCAGAATGAAATGAGCAACAAAGATTCCCAAATTGCCGATCTTCAAGAAAATATCAAGTCCCAGCAAGAAGAAACCTCCAAGGCCAAGGATGAACTGTAGGGCGCTTTAACTGCCATGGAGCAATTAAAGGATGGTTTCAAAAGCGAGCGGGCGGACTGGGAAACCGAAAAGGCTGCTCTGTTAAAGTGGGATGAAGATGCCGAATCAGCTCTTAAACCGGTGGCGGAAGAACTATCTGGGCTAAAGCATCAAGTCAATGCTATGACTTTTGCAATATTTGGTAAGTACACTTCGTAAGAACCTTGTTGAAACATCTTCGAAATTGCCGGTTTGACAACAAATTCTTAAACCGTTGCAGGTGGTCGTGTTGCTCATCTGGGCTCGGATATGCGGATGAAGTTGAAAGCTGCCTACACATTGATAGAACAACTGTATACCGGCGCTCAACGAGTCATCTGTGCATCCTCATACAATAAACCGGCACCAACCTTGATCAAGGATATGCTAGCCAAATTATCTATGACCCCTGCCCAGATAGAAGAGGTAAAACGATCCACTACAAGAGTTGGCACTTTAATAGCACTGACTCAGGCCAAAGCTTGGATTGCGGATCTTGATTCGGCAGATATTGCAAAGGGCTATCTAGGCGAACAAGAAGACGGGTCAGAATTTGATACTGAAGCTCTCAAAGTCCTGACAAAGGAGATGCGCCCTCTGGCAAGCCAATTGGCTGAAGAGGTTGACTTGTCTGTTCATCGGTCCAGCTATGATGTGGAAAACAAATGGGTTGATGCAGCGGTGAAAGAAGCGCAGAATCTTATCCCGCCAATCCGTAAGCACACCTATGCCCCTGATGTTGAACCGTCCAATCTTATAAGCCACGAAGCTGTCGTCCAAGCCTTATCCAGGATTGATTGGACCACCATTAACTTCCAGCCACTGGGTGAGGAGGAGGAGGTTGAACCGGTGCAAGGTGATCCGTCAACTTCTCGTCAGCCTAGCGATGAGTCATAATACGACAGCTGGTTGTAGCTTCGCAGACTTTAGTTGATGCAAAAAACAGTTATTCTTTTTGGGCATAAAAAATGCCTTGTAATAGGCTAGCTGAAATACTTTGATCTTGTGCCATCGTGCACTGCTACATGATATTGCAATCCTTTATGATTGTTGCTATGCTTGCTCATATGCCTTTGTACTGTTCATAAAATCTTGCGTTCTGCATTTGGAAAACTTAAATGTGTCCTGGCGGTTTACCGCTAGACGGGTTATGATATCCAATACAAAACCAGAGTTTTTATAACCAAGGCTGTAAAGCAATAATATATCATACCTGTGATATGAACCACATCATTGGTTTACCAAGTTAGGTAGTAAGGGTGATAACCCAAATCTTTGAGTATTGATAACTCCCACCATGTTGTACTGGTGCATAATAAGCCATACCGGGTTATGATAAACTCTGAATGATGATCCTGATGACATGTAGTCAAAGCCAGACCGGGTTTAAGAAACACTGTTTAAAATTGAATGTGGTCTGACAACTTGTAGCTGAAAGCCAAGCCGGGTTAACAAACACCGGGTTAATATGACGACTGATAGCCATGTCGGGTCAATAGACGCCGATTCAACATAAAATTTTAACAAAGAACAAATCTTGACAAAGGCAAATAAAACTGTGTAGTCGAGGCTTTTCAAGGGCTGCCAGGCCCAAATTCGAGGCTTTTCATGGGCTGCCAGGCTGCTGAGTTAAACCATTTTGCAAAGCCTTTCAAGATGGGCCTCCAACTAACCAATCGTCATTTTAACTTTGACAAGTTCAAGGTCTATATAAGATTCACTTGTCAAACGTTTGGCGGGTCATGCCAGGATTACCTGGGTAGGAGTGGCTTACTTGATGAAGGCAGGTTAACCCGATGTTTTAGGTGAATACACCAGGCTTCCAAGCCGTGCTTGATAGCATATTACAGGGGTCCTTTCAAACTCTTTGTTGTAGTGCACAAAGAGCCCCCAAGTAACTTTGTGAGCCGTGCTCAATGGGTGCCTATGTTTGAACTGTGAATAGCAACCAGACTCTCTTTGGCCCCTTGGGTGTGAAGCTCCCAAGCTGTATTGTGGCGTGATAGCCGGATTAATAGGTAGAACTGCGCTTTGTCAGCTGAAGCCCCCATGTAATCAGAAGATATTGGAAAAAACAGCAGAGACCCTCCTTATAGAAAGGATGTCGGTTTATTATATTGATGATAATATATACATTGTCAAAGTATGTACATAAGAAGAGCCTATGGCTCAGGTGTAGTAAGGCCGAAGATGAGCTATATTCCACGGTCGACGGGTCTCCTCCTCCGATTTGTGTGAGTCTTTGTGCTCTCAAACGTCGATGAGGTAGTATGATCCGTTGTGCAGATTCTTGCTGACCACAAAGGGCCCTTCCCAAGGTGGGGATAACTAGTGCATATTGGTCTGATCCTGGATGAGCCGGAGCACTAAGTCGCCTTCTTGAAAGGTTCTTGTTTTAACCCGGCGGCAATGATAACGCCACAGGTCTTGCTGATAAACCGCCGAACGAGCCAACGCCATGTCCCACTTTTCATCTAACAGGTCCAGTGCTTCTTGACGTGCTTGCTCATTATCCGCTTCAACATAATTGGCAACCCGGGGCGAGTCATGACGAATATCACTTGGGAGAACCGCCTCTGCCCCGTAAACCATGAAGAAAGGTGTATAACCCGTAAACCGATTTGGGGTGGTGTTTATGGTCCATAACACAGATGGTAATTCCTCCACCCAACAACCCGGCATCCATTTCAAAGGAACCATAAGCCGGGTTGATACCCTTCAAGATTTCTGGATTTAGCTCTCTCAGCTTGACCATTGGACTGGGGGTGAGCCACGGACGCTACATCAAGCCGGATGTGCTCTCGTTGACAAAATTCCTCCATCTCACCTTTGGAAAGGTTCGTGCCATTATCTGTAATGATGTTGTGTGGAAAACCAAAATGGAAGATCACCTTTTTGATGAATTGAACCGCCGTGGCTGCATCACACTTGCTTACGGGCTCCGCTTCAACCCATTTAGTAAGTTTGTCAACCGCCAGCAACAGGTGGGTCTTCTTATACTTGGATCGCTTAAAAGGCCCTACCATATCAAGCCCCCAAGTAGCAAACGACCAGGTGATTGGAATCATCCGTAGCTCCTGAGCCGGAACATGAGCTTGTTGTGAGAACTTCTGACAAGCATCACACCACTTTACTAGGTCCTCAGCATCAGCATGAGCCGTTAGCCAATAGAAACCATGACGAAAAGCTTTAGCAAACAAAGATTTTGAACCGGCGTGGTGACTGCAATCTCCTTCATGGATCTCACGCAAAATCTCTTGGCCCTCCTTAGGAGAAACACAATGCTGGAACACGCCTGAAACATTGTAGTGATGTAACTCGCCATTGTGAATAACCATGGACTTTGATCGCCGGACTATCTACCTGGCTAGAACTTCATCTTATGGTAACTCGCCTCGGTTCATATACGCCAAATATGGAACCGTCCAATCCGGAATTATATGTAAAGCGGCAACCAACTGTGTCTCCGAATCAGGAATAGCTAAGTCCTCCTCTGTAGGTAATTTAACAGACGGGTTATGCAGGATATCCAGAAAGGTATTGGGTGGTACCGGTTTACGTTGAGATCCCAGCCGGCTTAGAGCATCTCCTGTTTCATTCTTGCACCGATCAATGTGCTCAACCTGATAACCCTTGAAATAACCAGCCACAATATCCACTTCGCGTCGGTAAGCCGCCATGAGTGGATCCTTGGAATCCCAAGTACCTGAAACTTGCTGAGCCACTAGATCGGAGTCTCCAAAGCATCGTACCCGGCTTAAGTTCATTTCCTTAGCCACTCGAAGACCATGGAGTAAGGCCTCGTACTCAGCTGCATTGTTAGTACTGGGAAACATTAAGCGGAGAACATAATGAATTTTATCACCTCAAGGGGAAGTAAGGACAACTCCAGCCCCCGAGCCCTCCAATTGTGTGGATCCGTCAAAGTGGATAGTCCAGTATGTGCTGTCCGGTTTGTCTGCCGGTGCCTGCAACTCTGTCCAGTCATTGATGAAATCCCCAAGAGCCTGAGACTTGATAGCTGTGCGAGGCATGTATTTCAAACCGTGTGGTCCAAGCTCAATAGCCCATTTAGCAACCCGACCAGTTGCCTCCCTGTTCTGGATTATATCCCCCAAAGTAGCGGAACTGACCAATGTGATGGGATGGCATTGAAAGTACTTTTTAAGCTTCTGGCTTGCCATAAAAACCCCATACACCAGCTTTTGCCAATGCGGATATCTTTGCTTTGACTCAATAAGCACTTCGCTGATATAATAAATCGGGCTTTGAATTGGGTACTCCTTTCCAGCTTCCTTGCGCTCCACCACAATAGCGACACCGACAGCCCGAGCATTAGCAGCCACGTATAGCAACAGTGGCTCCTTATCAACCGGAGCAGCAAGGACCGGTGGTTCAGCCAACTGCTTCTTTAAGTCCTCAAATGCCGCATCAGCAGCATCATTCCAGACAAAATTGTCTGTCTTATTCAGCATCTGATATAGAGGGATCGCCTTCTCTCCCAACCTGCTGATAAACCGGCTCAAGGCTGCAATACGACCCGCCAGACGTTGAACGTCATTGATACACGCCGGTTTAGCGAGAGACGTAATAGCTTTAATCTTTTCCGGATTAGCCTCAATGCCCCTGTTAGATACCAGAAAACCTAAGAGCTTGCCTGCCGGAACACCAAAGATGCATTTATCTGGATGGAGCATCATCTTATAAACCCGAAGATTGTCAAAGGTCTCCTTGAGGTCATCTATCAATGTCTCCTTTTTCCTGGATTTTACCACGATATCATCCACATAAGCATGAACGTTGCGCCCAATCTGTGTATGAGGACAATTCTGCGCACATCGCTGATAAGTTGCTTGGGCACTCTTGAGCCCAAAGGGCACAAACAAATAAAAGAAAGCTCCAAAGGGAGTGATGAAAGCCGTCTTATCCTGGTCCTTAACTGCCATCTTGATCTGATGATATCCAGAATAAGCATCCAAGAAACTCAAACGCTCACAACCCGCTGTAGCATCAATGATTTGATCAATACGAGGGAGGGCAAAGGGATCAGCTGTGCAAGCTTTGTTCAAATCTGTGTAGTCCATGCACATACGCCAAGTGCCGTTTTTGTTAAGAAGCAGCACCAGATTAGCCAACCACTCAGGGTGAAACACCTCCACAATAAACCCTGCTACCAATAGCCGGGCTACCTCCTCACCAATGGCTTTACGCCGCTCTTCGTTAAAGCGGCGAAGAAACTGTTTGACCGGTTTGAACTTCAGATCAATATTAAGAGTGTGCTTAGCGAGTTCCCTCGGTACACCTGGCATGTCAGAAGGTTTCCATGCAAAGATGTCCCGGTTCTCACGGATGAACTAGATGAGCACGCTTTCCTATTTTGGATCCAAGTTGACGCTGATGTTGAACTGCTTGGATGAATCGCCAGGAACAAAGTCAACCAATTTAGTCTCATCAGCCGATTTAAACTTCAAAGCCGGATCATGCTCTATAGTGGGCTTCTTCAGAGAAGTCATATCTGCTGGATCAACATTGTCCTTATAGAACTTCAACTCCTCCGTTGCACAAACTGACTCAGCATAGGCCGCATCACCTTCCTCACACTCCAGAGCAATCTTGCGGTTACCGTGAACCGTGATGGTCTGCTTATAACCCGACATCTTAAGCTACAGATAAACATAACATGGCCTTGCCATGAATTTAGCATAAACCGGCCGTCCAAACAAGGCATGGTACGGACTTTGGATTTTAACAACCTCGAAGGTCACCATCTCTGACCTTGAATCATGATCATCACCAAAAACCACCTCCAGAGCTATCTTACCGACCGGGTAAGCCGATTTACCAGGCACTACACCATGAAAAACGGTGTTTGACGGTTTAAGATTCTTATCTGTTAACCCCATACGCCGGAAGGTTTCTTAATACAAGATATTGATACTGCTTCCTCCATCCATGAGCACCTTGGTGAACTTATAACCTCCAACCTGTGGCACAACCACCAAAGCTAGATGGCCAGGGTTGTCAACCCGGGGCGGATGATCCTCCATCTCCAAACAATGGGCTGTTCAGACCAACATAGATAACGGGGCACTGCCGGTTCAACAGAATTTACTGCCCTTTTATGAAGCTTCTGATCGTGCTTGCACATGCTAGTAGTGAAGACATGATACTTTCCTCCATTTAACTGCTTCAGGTTGCTCTGGTAACCCGACTGCTGCTGATTCCCCTGATTATTCTGCTGATTGTGACCACCTTGGTTGTTCTGGTTGCCTTTATTATTCTGAAATCCAGAGTTTGAACCGCCGCCACCGTAACCCGGCCCGTGAAATCCTGGACCTGAACCGCCAGATGGACCCTGATCATACTAGAAGAGATCAGAATTTTTGAACTCCTTCATAATGAAGCAATCCTTCCAAAGGTGCGTGGCCGGAGTCTCCTTCGTCGCGTGCTTTGGGCAGGGCTGGTTTAACAGACGCTCCAGATTCATGCCTCCACCGGACTGGAGCGGTTTACCCTTACGATGCTGTGTATTGCCCTGTACATTGGTGTTAGCCACAAAATCCAAATTATCCGCTTTGCGCTTACCATTGTCCCCATGGCTCCCTTGGTTATGCTGCTGTCCCTTCGCACCGCCGTTCTTCTTTCCCTTCTCCGATTTCTCCTCGTCAGAATCGGTATCCTTGGTATTATCAGAATCGGCATACTTAACCAAGGCTGCCATAAGCTTTCCCATGTCATTGCAGTGGCGTTTGAGCTGTCCCAACTTCATCTTCTGCGACTTAAACTGGCAATTACGCTCCAATGTTACAATCGCTGTGTCAGCATTGATGCGGTCCGACGAATGCAGGACTTCTGAAACTCGGTGCACCAAATGAGTTGTTGACTCGTTCTCTCCTTGAACACAGGCATCTAGATCCACAATGGACATGGGTTGTTTGCACATATCCTTGAAATTCACTATAAACCGGGCCTTCAATTGGTCCCATGACCCGATGGAGTTAGCGGGCAGGCTCTTTAACCAAGTGTGGGCTGTCCCTTCCAACATCATGGTGAAGTATTTTGCACATGCCACATCATCCACCACCAGCATCTCCATAGCCATCTCGTAGCTCTCAACCCATGACTCGGGGTGTAAATCGGCGGTGTAGTTAGACACCTTACGCGGGCCCTTGAAATCCTTGGGCAACCGCATATTGCGGAGAGCCGGGGTGAGACACGGCACTCCCTAGGAGCTAAAGGCAAGTCCTCTTTCTACTGACGCCGCTGGTTGAACTGGGGCGGGGTGATGATGACCTGCGTACTGTGCTGCTAATGCGGCCTCCCTTCATGCTCTGCCATTATCCACTACGTCCTAAGCATTTGCACCACCACGCGCCAGATTAGGCCCTCGAGGGGCATTATGGCGCCGCGCACTGCTTGACACAGCCGGTTCATCCATGTGCATGCTATAACATTTGCTCGGACGAGTGGTTGAATGGATTCTGTCTCGGGTATAGGAATAAGCCTGCTGCTGCACAACAACGGTTTGAAGAAGATCCCTGACCCATCGCGTCTCAACCGCCACCAGTGAATCACCCTCCATCGGAATAGCTGCCAGGCGAGATGCCGCAGCAATCATGTTATCCAAACGGCTAAAAAATGAACCGGCGGTGTCGATACGTATTGCGGCGGGTTATCCGTCCGTCGAGGCGGGTCCGTTATCCATGGTTGATCTGGTCCTACCCCAAGTGCCTCGGTCTGGTTTACTGCTGCCGGATTGCTTGGCCGGCTCCTGGCGTATTGAAGAGGTTCAGTCCTTTGTAAACCGCCGGCAGACGAGACCGGTACTTCCTTCGCAGTACTTCGTTTGATGCATTCTGATCCAACATAAGCTGGTAATTCTGCGCCTGGATCTGCTGTGACTGGGCATCTAAAGCGGCCTGTTCCTCAGCCATCCTAACTTCCTCAGCTGCCAGGTCCTCTTTAGCCTGTGTTATCTGGTCCTTTAGCTTGGTAACATCTGCATTATGCCGATCCTGCATCTTCGGGGTGACTGTCGGTGTCAAAACCGGCGGATCTCGGGTAGGGGGTCCCGATCTGTGCGTCTTAGGCTGATGGTAACAGGAAGCAAGGGACACAATGTTTACCCAGGTGTGGGCCTTCTCAGTGGAGGTAAAACCCTACTTCCTGCTTGATTAATATTGAAGATATGAGTAGTACAAGAGTAGATCTACCACGAGATCGTAGAGGCTAAACCCTAGGAGCTAGCCTATGATGGTATGCTTATAATTGTGATCGGCCTTCTAAGGACCAACCTCTCCGGTTTATATAGACACCGGAGAGGGCTAGGGTTTACATGGAGTCGGTTACAAGGAAGGAAATATAATATCCGGATCACCAAGCTTGTCTTCCACCCAAAGGAGAGTCCCATCCGGACACGGGCCGGAGTCTTGAGTCTTGTATCTTCATGCTTCAATAGTCCGGATGATGCATATAGTTCGGCTGTTCGGATACCCCCTAATCCAGGACTCCCTTAGTAGCCCCTGAACCAGGCTTCAATGACGATGAGTCCGACGCGCAGTCTTGTCTTCGGCATTGCAAGGTGGGTTCCTCCTTCCGAATACTCCAAGGTTATTATCGAACCGTAGACCATATCCGGATCTGCAAAATGATCTTCATATATCACCATAGAGAGAACGATATTTCACAAATGTACTCTGCTGACAACTTTTTAGACGTAACATGTCATTACGGTAGGGTCATTACTCAAACCGTTTTCCTTCAACCAGCCACAGCGCATATTGCAAGCCGGTTTCCTTGACACATCTTGTCGAAGCAGAGATCGTGCCCCCTTATTACGGGATTCTCGTCAATACGGGTATGGGTAATCCAACCGCACCGCTAATCGCGGCGAGTGGGAGGTGAGCGGGTTCCACCAGGCAAGTGGGGAGGTGCAAAAAGCTTTTACCATCTTTATAAAGAGATAAGGTCTCTTCCGCTTTACCCACGCCTTCTCCTTCCGCTAGCTCACTCCCTTCTGTTTGAGACCTAACGCCCAAGCACTCTTCTTTTCCATCAAAGAGAGGTTTTACAAAGATGTCTGGATCCGGAGCAGGAGGCAGATGGATGGCCTCTACCGTCTGGGAGAAGGATATTAAGAAGCTCCGGGAAGTTGGGTATCTGGCCAAGAAGATTGGCCACCGTCTCCCACCAGCGGGACAGGTTGTCCCTACTCCGGAGCCTTACAAGAGAGTCGTGTTCCTTCCCCATTTGTTCCGCGGGCTCGGGTTTCCCCTTCAGCCATTCGTTCGCAGAGTCATGTATTACTATGGGATTGATTTTCATGATCTTTCCCCCAACTCCTTCCTCAATATCTCGACATTCATCGTCGTGTGCGAGGCCTTTCTCCGGATTCCACCTCACTTCGGCTTGTGGCTGAAGATTTTCAATGTGAAGCCCAAGGTGGTGAGTGGCGAACACGCCGAGTGCGGCGGCGCCATGGTGAGCAAGATGCCCAAGGCCGTTTGGCCGAAGGGCGCCTTCAACGACTCCGTCAAGGAGTGGCAGCAGCAGTGGTTCTATATCACCGAACCACGTGGAAAAAAGTGGGCTGCAGCTCCTGAATTCAAATCTGGAGCCCCACTGCGGCTCACGTCCTGGCCCAAGGACCCGAACTGGTCCTCGTTCGACGAGCTGTCACTGCTCCACACGCGTGTTTAGAGCGTGGTCGACAAGGACATCAAACTCGTCGACATAGTCCAGGTCATGCTAGTTCACCTGGTTCTCCCTTGCCAGCGCCGAGCCTGCACTTTGTGGGAGTTCGACCCAACCGAGCACCAAACCCTTCGGGAGCTCTATGATTCCTCCCACAAGGATATCTGGAAGGTGCTCTTCAAGTCCGGCAAATCATGGCCGGGCTCCGTCGAGGACCGTGGGTATCAATTATCCCATTCTGCGAGCCCGGTATGTTACATCCACACTCTGTCCATCCACGCTTCAGTTGGCACGTCATGAAGGAGATATTTTAATCGTGTTTCGTGACCTGAGGGATGGATAAATAAGTTGGAGCAGCCACACTGTCTGGCCATGCTGCCGGAGGAACTGGCCGGACCTCTTCTGACGAATATGCTGGTCCCTGCGCCTTACAAGGCGCCAAAAAATGAGGCCTCCAAGAAGGTCAAGAAGACCCAGAGTGGCCTTCATCGCCGCGAGGCTTTGGACGCAAAATCCGGAGACTCTAGTGACGCTCCTTCTTCCGAAGACGAAGAGGAGGAAGCAGAGGAGGACGAGCCTCACTCTGAAGGTGGGAAGAAGCGGGCGGATTCCCCGTCCCTGGAGGCCGAATCTCCCAAGAGGGGGAGAGGTTCCCATCCAGAGGCATCCACCACTGCTGCCGATAACAGACCAGAGTGGAATCCCAGGGCCCAGCCCCTGGAAAAATCATAAGTAACCAAAATCCGAATGCGCCTATGCATCTAGGGTCAACTGGGTACAGTAGTTTTAACTGTTGCCATATCTCGTACAACCCGGTGAGGTCTCTGACGGTGTCCTGGACTAGGGTGTACTCACCACGTCGTCTCCCGATCAGTTAGATTGGGCCAAGGACCCCCATGGCGGTATACTCATGGGCCAGTTCGGACAATTGCCGCATACAAGGAAGATTCCACAAGACTTGGTGATCAAGACAAGGACTCCTCCCCACCGTCGTATTCGGCTAGGACTCTTGTTATCGTAGGCCTCTGGTATATTATATAAACCGAGGCCAAGCTAGTCAATAGATTATGACATTACTCATCATACCTCTAGGGTTTAGACCACAACATATGATCTCGGGGTAGATCAACTCTTGTAACCCCTATACTCATTAAAGTCAATCAAGCAGCATGTAGGGTATTATCTCATCAATAGAGGCCGAAGCTGGGTAAAATCCCGTGTTCATGTTACCATTGATCCTAAGACGCACAGCTCGGGACCCCCTACCCAGATCCGCCGGTTTTGACACTGATATTGGTGCTTTCATTGAGAGTTCCGTTGTGTGATCGGCGAAAGGATCAATGCCTCGACTACAAGTCAACTTCGACGTCAGTTTCTTCGTCACCAGCTCGACTGGTCACCTTGGCTTGACTGAGGACTACGCCCTACCTTCGATCGTCATGTTCGGATGAGGGCCTTCATCAACATCAACTCCGATCTCTATCAAGATCATGGAGGATTCATCCATGGAGCTCGGTGGCTTGTCGGTGTCAAAACCGGCGGATCTCGGGTAGGGGGTCCCGAGCTATGCATCTTAGGATCAATGGTAACATGAACACGGGATTTTACCCAACTTCGGGCTCTCTTTATGAGATAATACCCTACATGCTGCTTGATTGACTTTAATGAGTATAGGGGTTTCAAGAGTTGATCTACCCCGAGATCATGTGTTGTGGTCTAAACCCTAGAGGTATGATGAGTAATGTCATAATCTATCGACTAGCCTGGCCTCGGTTTATATAATGTACCAGAGGCCTAGGATAACAAGAGTCCTAGCCGAATACGCTGGTGGGGAGGAGTCCTTGTCTTGATCACCAAGTCTAGTGGAATCTTCCTTGTATGCGGCAACTGTCCGAACTGGCCCATGAGTATACGGCCATGGGGGTCCTCGGCCCAATCTAACTAATCGGGAGATGACGTGGTGAGTACCCCCCTAGTCCAGGACACCGTCAGTAGCCCCCTGAACTGGTCTTCAAGTTGGGGACGCTCCTTGATTCTTCCGAACTGTTCTTCATCTTCGGTCGTCGGTCTTGAAAACTGGTTCAACAAATATCCTTATCTTCGATCTTGAGGATCGCCAAAGTGCATCTGAAGAGTTTATACGTCGGGTATCCGAGGAGCCCCTTTAAGTTTACGACCTTTATCAATGCCTTGTTATTTTTATGCCACACCTCGGGTTTGAAATTATTCCCGGGCGGTAGTGTCCTCTTGCGTCCGAGCTCCAACGCCGGACTGCTTTCGAGGTATCTTTTACAGCCGAGCACCAATGCCGGACTGCTTCCGAGCTCCAATGTCGGAATGTATCCAAGCTCTAACGCCGTACTGTGTCCAAGCTCCCACGCCGGACTGTATCCGATATGTCATAGATCATCTGGGTTCAAAAAGTTGAAGGAGTTTAGCCGAACTTAATGCAGGAAATGCCCTCTATGGAGCCAGCCACTGGCGCTCGAGCTTTATGTTGGCCTACTTCCGAGGTGGTGCAATTTATTCTCTGTCGAGATATATAGCCATTAGCCCTCAAGGTGTGTGTGTCGGTCTAAAACCCGAGATGCACCTGAAGGAAAACATGAAACCGCTGATCCTAGTAGCCCCTGAGACTCAGGTCGATGCGCGAAATCGGCCTGAGGATCAACTCCTAGCTCGGCAGCATACATAGGAATAGAAATGCGGTGTGCAAAGTCCTCGAGACTGAGGTTGGGTGCGGCCGACCAACCTAAGGATAATAATCTCCTCGAAAACTATATTGCACTTTAAATTTTCTGCATTGGGTTGCCAATGCAGTAGCCCCGAGACACTGGTCGGGTGGCAACATCAGATCAGGGGATCGATGTACCCCATTTAATATTTGTAAATAATAAGCCCGAAGCCTAGTAGCCCCCGAGCCTTAATGCGGGCACGGGGGGCCGTATTAAGGATCGATATCCATAGTAAAATCACAAATTATGTGTAATGACTCTATGCATATAGATACTTAATATTATTAATGCTCGGATCCGCATTGTACAAAAAATTGTTGACTGACCATCGGCTTCAACCTCCTCGGCCAGCAGCCGAGGAGTGTTTGTCCTACTTTTATAAAGCCTTTATGAGGGCAATGATTTACGGCAAACAAGGCAATCTGCCCATATGGTTTTATATTATTTTATAAACATCATCCAAAGAAAATAGTCCCGCTATCGGTTCCTTTCTTTGGGTTGTCATGCTAAGCATGATCATGAAACCTCAGCTCCGATCAATGTGGGAGGAAAATACTGAGGATTTAGTTCGGAGAAAGCTTCCAAACTCTATGGTCTAGATGAACCCAAATTTTCACTTCCGTTGCGACCGTTTATAATCTGAAAGTGGCCCATCATCGACTTCTACCCCCTTGTATATGCTACGCAGGGTGTTTCCGAAATAACAAAACAACCCTTAGCCGACGTCTTGGTGTCCGAAGGCGGTTGTGTTGGCAGAAACGAGGCAATCAGATATGCGGGCTTTATAACTTTCACTTAGTCATAGGAGCTTAAAGTTGGGAGGCCAACAGTTAGCCCCCCGCTTAGTGTTCGGCGACAGCCGAGGTCAAGCTGTAAACACTTCAGCCAATGTTATGAACGGCCCGTCATTTAATATAGTCATCGGTTCGCTGACCGGTTTATGCTTAATGTGACAGTCAGTTTTCAGCTTTCTCCACCGAGGTGCTTAACTATGTGAGCTGGAAGCACAAACGCAGTGGTTCTCCTTTTGCACACCTAACCGAACAAAGCGTAATGTAGGAGGCAAGCACAGGAGCCGGGCAACCCAACTATTGACCAAAGACATAATTTGAAATCGATGCATATATAGCAATATCCGAGAATTTTTGCCGAATCTCTAAAGGTGTCCGGCGTTGCACTGCGAGACATGCGAAAAACACACAAATAGTTGAAAAGTGCCATAGGATTGGAAAAACATAAAACGTTAGTAAAAAACTCGACGTCCGAACTAGATTAATTGTTCGGTGCCAATTAGAAAATTGGTCTTAGAGAAAAAATTGTGCTTCTGTCGTGCTTTAACATGACACATCCTATCTCAAGACTTCAAGCGGGTCAGCCTACGGCTGCAACTTCCTATCCCGAAGGCGGAGTACTTCTCGCTAGTCCAGTTTAGCAAACTTTAGCGGCTTTGAGAGGGAAATCCGGCTATTGACCACACACTCGCGTCAAAAAAAGGAGTGATAGAAAAAAGACTTTGGAACGACAAGGAAGAAGAACACTTATTATAAAACAGCTCACATGAATTTAAGAGCCCCCGAGTGACTTGGGTAAAAGAATTATATGTATAATGATTGTATGTACCGAAGTACTTGTACCATATCTGTGTTCACCCTAACTTACATGCGTCTTAACCGACCGTCGGCTTCACCCTCTTCGGTCAAGGACCAAAAAGTGTTATGTACTCCACCTGTTGAGAATATCAACGGTGTTTCTGATAACCAGGCAATCAGGCCATAAGCCTGTAACAGACATAGTGCACTCAGGGAACTTATGCTATATTACTAAAGTGTAAGAAGCATCTTCGAAGAAAATAGTACCCCCATCGATACCTTTCTTCGGTTGCTCATTGTTATTATGAGACTTGTGCAATAGATTTTTTGTACTCATGAGTTCCATTGTGTGCCGACCATGATTGAAAACAATAAGAGCGCTAGCTTTCGGCTTCATCCAGTCTGAGGTCAGAGATCGGACGACCTGGTCGTGACAATCGCAGAGGTGCTCCCTTTACTCCCTAGCCGAACAATCAGGAACATAGGGTAAGCAAAGGAGCCAGGCAACACAGCTTGCGTAACAACTTAAGTCAATATGGTGCATATTGTGGTGTAATACACGAACAAGGAACGAAGCCGTACAAGTATAATCATATGCAAGAGGAAATGCTTCATAAAGGAAGCCCCCGAGTAAACGGGGTATTTGAATTTGTGTGTCACAAAAAAAGTTTGGACAAGGAAGTCTTTCACAAACCACTTTTTGCTAAAAAAAGTATAATGCTTGGTCAGACCGAACAAAATTTTAAATTTTAAAACTTTGAGCATGAGAGTGACTTAGCTGGTTAATGTGTTCGACATTGATGACGCGGTCCGAGCTTGGTGCGGGAGGAGGTCTCAGCCCCCAATCCCGCTGTGGCCGAGCAGAGAGTTCGAAATTCCAAGAAGATGAAGCCCTCAGTCCAGCCGTGGTAATGGAGCAGGTCGGCGCGCCAAGGCGACAACACAATTCAGTCAAAGGAGGCGACAGCGTGGCTCAGTCTGAGTTGATTGGCTGCACATATAAAATAGTGCAAACCAAAAGTAATGACAAATAAGGATAATAATGTAAAAAATTCTTCTACTTATTTAATACAAGTGAAGTAAATAATGAAAGAGATATGGCCTGAGCGTCGAGGTCAATGTCGATGCAGGGCGTGATGTGGTAAAGGCGTGGCAAAGCCCGAATTCACAGGTCATTCCATGTTCCAGATATGGCGTTCGCCGAACTATGTACGGAAACTGACCGAACCACCACGCGACCGTCGTTAATGCGGCCACCATTTGATAGGACTGTGTATAGATGATAGAACAAAGCAGGGTAATAATTCCTTGGGAAAAATAAACCCAAACAAGCAAAAATTGCTGGGATTAATAGCACCTGATTTATTTGTTGTAGCAGTCCTGAAGAAAGGTTACTCCCAATATTGGGACTCGATCCGCACACCCATTGCCTGATGGGTGATGAAGCGATGGCATGGCAATCCTGGCAAAGGTTGGCTCGCCACGGCGAAGCCCGTGGTCCAGCTAATGTGATGAAGCTGGTCGGCTGGTGACGCTGAAGTCTCCAAAGTAAGTTGGTGAAGAGATGGCGAAGTCCTCGGTCTAGCCGAGGTGATGGAGCAGGTCAATAAGGAGACGTTGCAGCTACCGTGTCAGCCGAGGTGTTGAAGTAGTTCGGCGTGATGGACATCGGCTTGAAGAAGCAACAGTGCGGCTATGCCGACGCAGGTCGTAACTTGTGACGCGGTCAATGCTGGCTTGATGAAGTGACCGCGCGGTGATGCTGGTGTGCCCGCTCCGTGTAATCCGTGGGGCGGCAATGTTGGTGACAATTTATCCTTCGCGATGCCGAACTATTGTTCGGCTGGCCGAGATGATGATCCGAATAAATTGAGCTCAGCTCAACAAAGCGACGACGTGTCTAACGCAGGTCGGCCGCCGTGGAGTGATGTTGTCGGGCTGGTTTGACACCGGCACGACGGTCAAGTTCGTATCGTAAGAATACTTTTAATACTAGTGGGATGTGTTTGAGAATAAAACAAAAAACCCCATACGGAAACTTCCTTCAAAAAGGATGTCCGACATCTCGTTCATAAAGAAGATGAACTCAGATAGAATTCGTTCTCGTGCAGAAAACAGATCCGAAAAGTGATGCACTAATCGGAAGTTTCCCGGAGTTTAGACGGTCGGAACGAGCTGAAATTTTGGCATGTGGTAGATATGGGAATTCCTCAGCCGATCAACGGGTGGATCTTCCAAAGGACGTCCGAGCTAGATGTTGGGCACCCCGCTCCAAACTCGTCCGGATTCTTGTCCAGATTCAACAGGGCTCCAGTACATCGGAGATTGCCGGAGATTCCTCCACCGGAACTCGAAGAAATTTTTGCAGGGTTGTTCTAGACTTAATTCTGCATAATTCCACTGAAGTAATCATTTAGGCGACACTCGAGGAGGTGGTGGCGGCAGATACGAGTTTGCTGTCCAGAAAAACGGCACAGTCGCCTGAGGGCAATGTTGACGTTGAGCCCCCGAGCTCCATGGATGACTCCTCCATGATCTTGATAGAGATCGGAGTTGATGTTGATGAAGGCCCTCATCCGAACATGACGATCGAAGTTAGGGCGCAGTCCTCGGTCAAGCCAAGGTGACCAGTTGAGCTGGTGACGAAGAAACCGACGTCGCAGTTGACCTGTAGTCGAGCCATTGATCCTTTCGCCGATCACACAGCGGAACTCTGAATGAAAGCACCAATGTCTGTGTCAAAACCGGCGGATCTCGGGTAGGGGTTCCCGAGCTGTGCGTCTTAGGATAATGGTAACATGAACACGGGATTTTACCCAGCTTCGGGCTCTCTTGATGAGATAATACCCTACATGCTGCTTGATTGACTTTAATGAGTATAGGGGTTACAAGAGTTGATCTACCCCGAGATCATATGTTGTGGTCTAAACCCTAGAGGTATGATGAGTAATGTCATAATCTATTGACTAGCCTAGCCTCGGTTTATATAATGTACCAGAGGCCTAGGATAACAAGAGTCCTAGCCGAATACGCCGGTGGGGAGGAGTCCTTGTCTTGATCACCAAGTCTTGTGGAATCTTTCTTGTATGCGGCAACTGTCCGAACTGACCCATGAGTATACGTCCATGTGGGTCCTCGACCCAATCTAACTGATCGGGAGACGACGTGGTGAGTACCCTCTAGTCCAGGACACCGTCAGGGCTCAACGTCAACATTGCCCTCAGGCGACCATGCTGTTTTCTAGACAGCAAACTCGTATCCGCCGCCACCGCCTCCTCGAGTGTCGCCTAAATGATTGCTTCAGTGGAATTATGCGGAATTAAGTATAGAACAACCCTGCAAAAGATTCGTCATGTTCTGATGAAGGAATCTCCGGCAATCTCTGATGTACCGGAGCCCTGTTGAATCTGGACAAGAATCCGGACGAGTTAGGAGCGGGGTCTCCAGCATCTATCTCGGAAGTTCTTTGGAAGATCCAACTGTTGATCTGCTGCGGAATTCCCATATCTACCACATGCCAAAATTTCAGATCGATCCGACCGTCCAAACTCCGGGAAACTTCCGATTAGTGCATCACTTTTCGGATATGTTTTCTGCGCGAGAACGAATCCGATTCGAGTTCATCTTCTTTATGAACGAGATGTCGGACATCCTTTTTGAAGGAATTTTTCGTATGGGGTGTCGTGTTTTATTCTCAAACACATCCCACTAGTATTAAAAGTATTTTTACAATACGAACTTCACCGTCGTGCCGGTGTCAAACCAACCCGACAACATCACTCCACGGCGGCCGACCTGCGTTAGACACGTCGTCGCTTTGTTGAGCCGAGCTCAATTTCTTCGGATCATCATCTCGGCCAGCCGAACAATAGTTCGGCATCACGAAGGATATATCGTCACCAATATCACCGCCCCACGGATTACACGGAGCGGGCACACCGGCATCGCCACGCGGTCACTTCATCAAGCCAGCATTGACCGCGTCACAAGTTACGACCTGCGTCGGCATAGCCGCACTATTGCTTCTTCAAGCCGATGTCCATCACGCCGAACTACTTCAAGACCTCGGCTGACACGGCAGCTGCAACATATCCTTATCGACCTGCTCTGTCACCTCGGCTAGACCGAGGACTTCGCCATCTCTTCACCAACTTACTTTGGAGACTTCAACGTCACCAGCCGACCAGCTTCATCACATTAGCCGGACCACGGGCTTCGCCGTGGTGAGCCAACCTTTGTTAGGATCGCCATGCCATTGCTTCATCACCCATCAGGCAATGGGTGTGCTGATCGAGTCCCAATTTTGGGAGTAACCTTTCTTCAGGACTGCTACAACAAATAAATCAGGTGCTATTAATCCCAGCAATTTTTGCTTGTTTGGGTTTATTTTTCCCAAGGAATTATTACTCTACTTTGTTCTATCATCTATACATAGGCCTATCAAATGGTGGCCACATTAACGACGGTCACGTGGTGGATCGGTCAGTTTTCATACATAGTTCAGCGAACGCCGTATCTGGAACTTGGACCGACCTGTGAATTCGGGCTTTGCCACGCCTTTATCACATCACGCCCTGCATCGACATTGACCTCGACGCTCAGGCCATATCTCTTTCATTATTTACTTTATTTGTATTAAATAAGTAGAAGAATTTTTTTAATTATTATCTTTATTTATCGTTACTTTTGGTTTGCACTATTTTGTATGTGCAGCCAATCGACTCAGACTGAGCCACGCTGTTGCCTCCTTTGACCGAATTGTGTTGTCGCCTTGGCACGCCGACCTGCTCCATTACTGCGGCTGGACTGAGGGCTTCATCTTCTCAGAATGCCGAACTCTCCGCTCGGCCACAACGGGCTTGGGGGCTGAGACCTCCTCCCGCAGCAAGCTCGGAACGCGTCATCAATGCCGAACACATTAACCAGCTAAGTCGCTCTCATGCTCAAAGTTTTAAAATTTCAAATTTTGTTCGGTCCGACCAAGCATTATACTTTTTTTAGCAAAAAAGTGGTTTGTGAAAGACTTCCTTGTCCAAACTTTGTTTGTGACACACAAATTCAAATACCCATTTTACTCGGGGGCTTCCTTTATGAAGCATTTCCTCTTGCATATGATTATACTTGTACGGCTTCGTTCCTTGTTCGTGTATTACGCCACAATATGCACCATATTGACTTAAGTTGTTCCCCAAGCTGGGTTGCCTGGCTCCTGTGCTTACCCCTACGTTCCCGATTGTTCGGCTAGGGAGTAAAGGGAGGACCTCTGTGATTGTCACGACCGGGTCGTCCGAGCTCTGACCTCAGACTGGGTGAAGCCGAACACTAGAACTCTTATTGTTTTCAATCATGGTCGGCACACAACGGAACTCATGAGTACAAAAAATCTATTGCACAAGTCTCATAATAACAATGGGCAACCGAAGAAAGGTATCAGTGGGGGTACTATTTTCTTCGAAGATGCTTCTTACACTTTCTTAGTAATATAGCATAAGTTCCCTGAGCGCGCTTTATCTGTTACAGCCTTATGGCCTGATTGCCTGGTTATCAGAAACACCGTCGATATTCTCGACAGGTGGAGTACATAACACTTTTCGGTCCTTGACCGAAGAGGGAGAAGCCGATGGTCGGTTAAGACGTGTATGAGTTAGGGTGAACACAGATATGATACAAGTACTTCGGTACATACAATCATTATACATAAAATTCTTTTACCCAAGTCACTCGGGGGCTCTTAAATTTATGTGAGCTGTTTTATAATAATGTTCTTCTTCCTAGTCATTTCAAAGTATTTTTTTCTATCACTCCTTTTTTCGACGCGAGTGTGTGGTCAATTGCCGGATTTCCCTCTCAAAGCCGCTAAAGTTTGCTAAACTGGCCTAGCGAGATGTACTCCGCCTTCGGGATAGGAGGTTGCAGCCGTAGGCTGACCTGCTTGCAGTCTTGAGATAGGATGTGTAATGTTAAAGCACGACATAAGCACATTTTTTTCTAAGACCGATTTCCTGATTGGCACCAAACAATTAATCTAGTTCGGACATCGAGTTTTTACTGGCGTTTTTTGGTTTTTCCAACCCTATGGCACTTTTTCAACCATTTGTGTGTTTTCCGCATAAGTCTCGCAGTGCAACGCCAGACACCTTTAGAGATTCGACTAAAAATTCTTGGATATTGCTATATATGCATCGGTTTCAAATTGTGTCTTCGGTCGATAGTTGGGTTGCCCGGCTCCTGTGCTTGCCTCCTACATTCCGCTTTGTTTGGTTAGGTGTGCAAAAGGAGAACCATCGCGATTGTGCTTCCAGCTCGCATGGTTAAGCACCTCGGTGGAGAAAGCCGAAAACTGACTGCCACAATAAAGCATAAACTGGTTAGCGATCCGATGACTATGTTAAATGATGGGTCATTCATAACATTGTCCGAAGTGTTTACGGCTTGACCTCGGCTGTCGCCGTACACTAAGCGGGGGGCTACTTGCTGGCCTCCCAACCGTAGGCTCCTATGACTAAATGAAACTTATAAAGCCCGCATATCTGATTGCCTCATTTCCGCCAACACAAAAGCCTTCGGGCACAGAGACGTCGGCTAAGGGTTGTTTTTTATTTTGGAAACACCCTGCATAGCATCTACAAGGGGGTACAAGCCGACGATGGGCCACTTTCAGATTATAAACGGTCGCAACGGAAGTGAAAATTTGGGTTCATCTAGACCATAGAGTTTGGAAGCTTTCTCCGAACTAAATCTTCAGTATTTTCCTCCCACATTGATCGGAGCTGAGGTTTCATGATCATGCTTAGCATGACAACCCAAAGAAAGGAACCGATAGCGGGACTATTTTCTTTGGACGATGTTTATAAAATAATATAAAACTTTGTCTCTCTGCGTACCTTTGTTTATAAAACCATATGGCCGGATTGTCTTGTTTGCCATAAATCTTTGCCCTCATAAAGGCTTTATAAAGTAGGACAAACACTCCTCGGCTGCTGGCCGAGGAGGTTGAAGCCGATGGTCGGTCAAAAATTTTTTGTACAATGCGGATCCAAGCATTAATGATATTAAGTATCTAGATACATAGAGTCATTACACATAATTTGTGATTTTACTATGGATATCAATCCTTAATACGCCCCCCGTGCCCGCATTAAGGCTCGGGGGCAACTAGGCTTCGGGCTTATTATGTACAAATATTAAATGGGGTACATTGATCCCCTGATCTGATGTTGCCACCCGACCAGTGTCTCGGGGGCTACTGCATTGGCAATCCAATGCAGAAAATTTAAAGTGCAATATAGTTTTCGAGGAGATTATTATCCTTAGGTTGGTCGGCCGCACCCAACCTGAGTCTCGAGGACTTTGCACACCACGTTTCTATTCCTATGTATGCTGCCGAGCTAGGAGTTGATCCTCAGGCCAATTTCGCGCATCGACCTAAGTCTCAGGGGCTACTAGGATCAGCGGTTTCATGTTTTCCTTCAGGTGCATCTCAGGTTTTAGACCGACGCACACACCTTGAGGGCTAATGGCTATATATCTCGACAGAGAATAAATTGCACCACCTCGGAAGCGGTCCAACATAAAGCTCAGACGCAAGAGGACACTACCACCCGGGAATAACTTCAAACCCGAGGTGTGGCATAAAAATAACAAGGCATTGATAAAGGCCGTAAACTTAAAGGGGCTCCTCGGATACCCGACGTATAAACTCTTCGGATGCACTTTGGCGATCCTCAAGATCAAAGACAAGGAGATTTGTTGAACCAGTTTTCAAGACCGATGACCGAAGATGAAGAACAGTTCCGAAGAATCGAGGAGCGTCCCCAACTTGAAGACCGGTTCAGGGGGCTACTGATGGTGTCCTGGACTAGGGGGTACTCACCATGTCGTCTCCCGATCAGTTAGATTAGGCCGAGGACCCCCATGGCCGTATACTCATGGGCCAGTTCGGACAGTTGCCGCATACAAGGAAGATTCCACAAGACTTGGTGATCAAGACAAGGACTCCTCCCCACCGGTGTATTCGGCTAGGACCCTTGTTATCCTAGGCCTCTGGTACATTATATAAACCGAGGCTAGGCTAGTCGATAGATTATGACATTACTCATCATACCTCTAGGGTTTAGACCACAACATATGATGTCGGGGTAGATCAACTCTTGTAACCCCTATACTCATTAAAGTCAATCAAGCAGCATGTAGGGTATTATCTCATCAAGAGAGCCCGAAGCTGGGTAAAATCCTATGTTCATGTTACCATTGATCCTAAGAGCACAACTCGGGACCCCCTACCCGAGATCCGCCAGTTTTGACACCGACAGTCTCCTGCCGGACAATCCTCGTCGGAGGATTCGCTAAGCTCGGATGCTGTAGCAAGCGAGACGCCTCCGGAGGCTCCTTCTCCGAAGTCCAGGTTCGACACCGAGGTATCGTCTCAAAGTGACCCAGAGTAGGGGGGACATGTCTCTGGAGCCGGACACGTGGGGGCAGCGGCCCCACGGCGTGTTGACAATGGGGGCGATCTCGGGTTTGGCCCACAACCGGATAAGGTCCTGGAGACCTCTAAGGCTCCATGATCGCGCGAGCGGCCGCCTTCGATGGAGGGAGGCTTGCCTACTCCGCCGGTAACCTCTATCCACGCAGAGCTGCCGGGCCGTCTATCGATAGCGTTGAAGAATGCGTCTATCATCGATGAACATCGGACCCTCATGGGTACGGTGGTTGGGAAGGTTCAGTCTGCCAAAAGTATTATTTTGTGTTGTACGCCCTAGGAGCGAGTGACGAATATGAGGCACTGAAGAAGGCTGTGGCTGATGCCAACGAGAAGGCTTCTGCCGAACAGGATCTTCGTGAAAAACACAAGGCCAGGGTTCTCACAGCTGAGCGGGAGCTCCATGAGGCTGTGAAGAAAAGCGAGGGCTTGGAGCAGAGTCTAGTAGGGAAAGAGTCCGAACTCGCCCAAGCTCTCCAAGCTGCGGAAGATGCTCGAGAAGAAGCCCAAGGTGCAATACGGGACATTCAGGAGGCCCGGAAAGTTGCGGCTGGTAAGGCCTATTGTATTCATGGCCATTTTTATATGATAGTGGGGAGAATTCTAAGCGACAAGCTGAATTCTTTATTTTACAGGGGCGTTTGCGGATCTGCCTCGCAGCATATCGGATGCCGCCCATTTCTACCGGACCAAGGAGAAGAAGTCTACGGAGAGGAACTTCTGGTCGCAGTATTTGGCGCCGAACTATCCGGTGCCTTTTTTTGATCAGCTGAAGCAGCTGGTCAAACTGCACCAGGCGGCTGAATTAGCCATGCAGGACTTGGTTGTCCGGCTGTGGCCTGCGGAGCCAATTCCAAGCAGTTACTTCGGACTCGTGAAGCGGATTGTGAGCGCCTGTCCTCGGCTTGATGCTATCAAGCGATCAGTCTATATAGAAGGTGCGCGAATGGCGTTCGCCCATGCAAAAGTGCATTGGGGGAAGCTTGATGCGGAGAAGCTGATGAGTGAGGGGCCACCGGAGGGTAAGGAGCATTGCAAGCCCGAACTGTACTATGAAGGTGTACTGAAGGGGGTCCCGCCTTGCGGCGGATGAGTGCACCAAAGACATTATATTTCCCTGAGGGAATTCATGCCGCTCTTTGTAATATGGGATAATGGCACTTTTATTATATATTGCCTGTTTTGTTTGAACATATGTTCTTCCTGTGCGGTTGTTTATTGTATGTAAATCCTGAGAGTTGGCCAGTCGTCGGCTTCTGCCCCCACCTAAAAAATACGGGGGTGTTCGGGATATATCTGAACACTCTTTATCCCATGGTTGGGTCCTTTTAAGGAGGTGTTTCTCACCACGAACCAGGCAATCGGACTATAGGGCGTTATGCGGAATAAATCTTTAAGGATTTTACAACCTCTCGAACAGCTGACCAGCTCTCGCTGCATCATGACAGTCATTTTTCGGCTTTCTCTACTGAGGTGCTCGTCCGGCTGAACCGGGACACAATCGCAGTAGTTCTCCCAGTGCTACCTTAGCCGATGGAACAGAACGTGAGGTACCAAAACATGGGAGCCGGGCAAACCCAACCAATGACCCAAGACATGATTCAGAGCTGATGCATATAGTGCTATAAGTTCGGGGTGCCGAGCGACCGAAAAGGTGGCCGGACTTTATTGCCGTACTATGAAGCCCCTGGCATAACCGAGCGTAACACGAAGCGTGGCTGCCGTTTTTTGGCAAAGAGGCGTCGATGATAAACGACGGCCGATACGTGTTATTTAAGTCTACGCATTGTAGTAAGATGATATGTCTATGCATATGAGTGCGATTTATGATTATGAAAAGAGATATTTGTTGGCGGAACCTGTGATGGCCGGCTTGGAGGGGGCTGTGAGTGGATCGAAAGTGAATCTGAACTGCCTTCTACCTGCATGTTCCTGTCCTTGTGTGTCCGGGCCGATTCCACACCGCCAATCCTGTTCTGCATCAAAGTTAGTTTGTGAAGGCAAATGCTTGGAGGCAGCTGAACGTCCTCTTGTGGTTGGTCTAAGGGTTCCTGATCGGACCCTGGTGACCCCAGCCGCTATAACGTGAAGCAGCGCAGACTCCTTAGTTGGTGTCTGGATAGTTGGCTATCATATCAAAATTTTGATAGGCATGCACGACTTGCTACTCCGGCAGCTGTATGATTACCGCTCTAAGGGCGGGGTTCGGCCTTGCACATAGGCGTGAGTATATCACCGGTGTTGGCCCAATGGTTTACCACGTGGAATCTATTCAACGTGGTTCATCCCGTTAGCATACGGTGGGTTACCGTATGAGGGGAATGTGAAGAAGAATTATTCTTTGGCGTGTCATTTTTTGGTTATCTGAAAACAACCGTTAGAGCGGTATGCCAATGAACTTGGCCTTTGCACCTGACATCTTGTAGAAGGTGTTATTTGTGGTTTCATACCCGTGGGGGCTTTATGTGTTATGGATCCCCCAGACAACTAGGTCTAGAGGTATGGCAATTGAATTGCTGTGGTTGGTGTGATAGGGGGCGATCGGCCGTACTATTGTGCTCTGGGGGGTCTCTTGACTAGACGCCTCCCTTCATTGTTTCCGGCACACGACCAGTCGCTTTGTTTTGAGGATCCCGCATTCTCTATTGGTATGCTTTGCCGTCCTTCTAGGGGTACCGTGAATTTCACATGGTTGATCAAGTATGTGGATCGGGCCGGATAGGTTTGAGCTGCTCTTTGTCCGTTGACCGGACTAGGAGTTGCTGGGCTTGACACCAGTTTCCTTGACTTGACATTTATGAGCGTTATGCCGAGGCTTTAGGATGCCTCTTCGTGTATCCTTCTTACTGCCTTGGACCGTAGTGATGTGTGGACGTCGGGGTGTGTGCCTTGGGTTATCCTGCTTAGGTTGTGGTGGCCAGTTGTGCTGCGCGTGCCCTTTGTTGGGGCGGTCGAGTCTGTATTTTTCGGTGGCCAGGATCTTGGTCCACCTATCCACGAGAAAATCTTGGTCAGCTTTAAGCTGTTCTTGCTTCCTTTGCAGGCTCTTTGCCGTGGCCATGAGCCGTCGCTTGAAGCGAACTTGTTCCACTGGATCTTCAGGCACACCGAATTCGTCATTGCCGAGGCTTACCTCGTCTTAGGAGGGGGGGGGGTGTATACTTGTCTCTCTCCAAGTATCCCATCGTGGCCAGTCCGGCCTGCTTGAAGGTAGGCTGATCAGGGTTGTATTCCTCTTCGGCACCATCCGGATTGCTTTCATCTCCGGGGCCGGTAATGCTGTGGCGGGGCTTGGAGTGGCACCGGCGGCGCCCATGCTTTGCTTTTCTCCCCGAGGGGTTATCCTCCTTTGCCTCATCGCCATTGGTTTCCTTCGGAGTGTCCACCATATATATATCGTATGAAGAGGTGGCTGTCCACCGCCTTGTGAGTGGTGGCTCCTGTACTTCTCCTGCATCGTCGTCCATACCATCGATGTCTTCGGAGTCGAAGTCAAGCACGTCGGTTAAATCGTCGACCGTGGCAATGAAGTGGGTGGTGGGTGGACAGCGAATTCCTTCGTCGCCTGCTTCCCACTCGAGCCAGACATAATTCGGCCCAGAGCCTCCTGACAAAGAGAGAGACTTTAATGAGTTTAGCATGTAACCAAAGGGCTAGTGCTGGAAGATGTTCGCAGCGGTAAACTCCATTACCGGAGCCCAACCTGGTTCGGCTGGCTCGAGGGTGTGCGGACCGCAACCAACAACAGGATACGAGTCCGGGGGCCCGGGGTTACAGGCCTCCAATGAGGTGAGGCTTGTTTTTGGCTCCACCAATGATGAGTATGCGGCCTGCGGGGTAGGGTCCACCCCTCCGTCCTTAGGCAACACAACCTGCTCCGGATTTAGATCCGGGGCTACTGCATGGGTGATATCCCGAGCATTCTCCGACAGCAGGTCTAAGCCGTGCTCATCGTGACTATTCGGTGCTCCTGGCGCAGGCCCAAATCCGTTGAAGATCAAGTCTCCGTGAATATAGGCCGTATAGTTCAGGTTTCCGAACCTGACCTAGTGGCCGGGGGCGTAGCTATTGATCTTCTCCAGATGGCCAAGTGAATTGGCCCGCAGTGCGAAGCCGCCGAACACGAAGATCTGTCTGGGGAGAAAAATCTCGCCCTAGACCATGTTGTTGACGATTGAAGGCGCCATCAAGCCTCGAAGCGACGACACAGAAGAACTCTCAATGAAAGCACCAATGTCGGTGTCAAAACCGGCGGATCTCGGGTAGGGGGTCCCGATCTATGCGTCTTAGGCTGATGGTAACAGGAAGCAAGGGACACAATGTTTACCCAGGTTCAGGCCCTCTCGATGGAGGTAAAACCCTACTTCCTGCTTGATTAATATTGAAGATATGAGTAGTACAAGAGTAGATCTACCACGAGATCATAGAGGCTAAACCCTAGGAGCTAGCCTATGATGGTATGATTATAATTGTGATTGGCCTTCTAAGGACCAACCTCTCCGGTTTATATAGACACCGCAGAGGGCTAGGGTTTACATGGAGTCGGTTACAAGGAAGGAAATATAATATCCGGATCACCAAGCTTGTCTTCCACGCAAAGGACAGTCCCATCTGGACATGGGCCGGAGTCTTGAGTCTTGTATCTTCACGCTTCAATAGTCCGGACGATGCATATAGTCCGGCTATCCGGATACCCCCTAATCCAGGACTCCCTCAGTGACTGCCGTGGTTAACAAGGTCGCCTAGGAATTCAACAAACTGGAAAGAACTTGAGCCGGTCGGCGTGCAGGGCCTCCTGCCGCGGCTGCTGACCCGGACATCATTGCTGCTGTGGATGAAGATTGCAAGGTGGGCTGTGTTCCGGCCATAAAGATTGCAACCCGGTTCGGCGGTTCAAAGGGGTCCGAAATACTGTTGCCATCGGAATAGCCCCCAATTCGGCCGTCTTGCAATTAGTACAATGACTCGGTTTCACCAGTGGATGACTCGCCATCTGAATAGATGGCCATCTCACCATCGGACACTGGTTTAGATCCCGCACCATGGATGAATCCTATGAACGCATGCTGAGCCGTCTCGACGAGGTCGGTGGAGATTTCCGGCTCAGGGCCCGGTTCGCCGATCTTGCCGATGAAGACGTGAATTTCGCCAAAGGGGACCCGGTACCCGTACTCGATGGAGCCGGCCTCGGGGCCCCATCCTGTTTCGTCGATGTAAAGCTTGCCGCGATGACTCTTGGTCATCCGGCCAACCGCGTATCCCTTGAGTCCTTCAAAGTTGCCCTTCAAGAACTCGAAACCATCATGCGATAGCCCACGGTGGGCGCCAACTATCATGGAATTAACACGTCAGATGTCCTAGCAGAAGGACTTAGTCGTGGAGCCATCGCAACGAGATTAGCTAAAAGGGGTTAAACCGGACAAGGGACACGAGAGTTTTATTCTAGTTCGGCCCCTTACGATGAAGGTAAAAGCCTGCATCCAGTTGTGATGGAATTACGGGGGTTTCGATGACCAGGGAGCGAATATGCTTTGCCTGAGTCTTGAGTTGTTGTTTCTTGTCCCTGAACCGCCGTCGGGTCATCCCTTTATATACACAGGTTGATGACCGGCCGGTTTACAGAGTCCCGAGGCCAGCTCATACAAGTGTTCGGCTCGGTCTCTTCCTTTCCCTAACTTACAATACAAGTTATACGACTATGGCGGTTTACAACTATGTGCCCTAATCCGCCTTTGGGCTCTAGGCCGCTAAGCTTTAATAGTAAAGCGCCATCTTCTTTGTCTTCATGGGTTTCAATATAGATGAGCGTGAACCGGCCCCTCCTCGGCGGTTTACACTCAGTAGTTATATCCTCAACAATAACCTTTGGTAATGATCGTACTGCTTTATTGGCAGGTGGCTAAGGGTCCAGCGGCTGACCAATATGCTGGTTTTGCCGAACTAAAGCGGCAGCTTGACGTGGCCGATGCTGACATCGTGCTAGTTAGCAAGCGGCTTGGCGAGGCCCAGGGTATGTATATTCGTCTTGTCAGCAAATGTTTAAGAGGAGCATGATGCTAGTATCTGTAACATGGTATGACTGCAGATGGACCTGCTGCCATGGAGACCCTTCCAGCGGAGCTTGCTCGAGCCAAGGAGCAAGCCCGAATAAGTGATGCGGCCTCTCTCAAGGCGGTCGTAGAGTTAAGAACCGAACAGGCTGCTCATCGCCGAAGCAAAGAAAAGATAGCCCAGATGGCTACCGAGCTGAAAGATGCCGCCAACCGTCGAGAGCTCCTTGAAAAGGAAAAACAAGAAAAAGCGGATGACCTGAATAAGGCCCTAGAGGCGGCCAAGGAAGCCCGCTCTGAAATGAGAGGGATAAGGCAGGAGCTTCGTGAAGCCGGATATATCGTGGCTGGGAAGCCCTATTTGTTGCGAATGAAATTCGGAGATCCGAAGTATGCCCCTCTGGATCATCTGTGGAGTGCTACAGATGCGTATGCGGACCTGATAAAGAGTGCTGCTGATACGACCGAGTTTTTTAGAGATCGGAAGGACCATAAGGCAAAAAGGTTATTCTGGTCGCAGTTCAATGCTCTGACGCGTCCGCTGCCGTTGAATGAAAAGATGGCCGCCTGGGCCGAACTCCACCAGTTGTTCGGGCTTGCTATGAGGTCTGTCGTGGATCATCTTTGGCCACGTGGGCCAAGGCCGGACAGCTATTTGGGTTGGTGCAACAATTCCTTGGTGCCGTGTTGCATATCGATGCTGTGAAGAGGTTGACGTGCATTGAGGGTGCGAGGATGGCCCTTCCCCGTGTTAAAACATACTGGGCTGGGATGGAGACCACCGCTATTGCAACCCGGGGTGTGGAGGAAGGACAGAACCTGGCAGAGCACTATTTTGAAGAAGTCTTAGAAGGCGCTCGTTTAATAGAGGCCCAGTGCTCGAAGAATACGATGTTCGAATAACATGTATCTCGATTGACAAAACAATCCGAGTTTGATTGTACAGGCTGTATTTATACTTTTGCCTGAAAGTGTTATAGTGCCTCCTGTGCGGCCGTTTATGTATACTTGTATATATCCTGAAAGTTAGCAGTCGTCGGCTTTCGCCCCCACGCGTATAATGCGGGGGTGTTCGAGAATACACATAGCCACACTTGACCCAATGTCTTGGTCCGGTAAGGAGGTGATAGTGCAGTGAACCAGGCAATCGGACTATATTGCTCTAACATTTTCACTTAGCCATAGGAGTTTGATGGTGGGGCTACTATATAGCCCCTGGTACATTCGTGCTCATCCAAATACGGTGCATGTATGTACGTCACCGGGAAACCGGTCCTTCGATAATGTGGAGGAATCGCGAAGATTCCGCTGAGTCCTCGAGTGATTGACCAGTCTCTCGCTTTATCATGACAGTCAGTTTTCGGCTTTCTCTACTGAGGTGCTCACCCAGATGAACCAGGGTACACTCGTAGTAGTTCTCCCGGTGCCGCCTTAGCCGATACAGCAGAACGTACAGTAGCAAAACACGGGAGCCGGGCAAACCCAACATTTGACCAAAGACATGATTCGGAGCTGATTCATATAAGGTCAAACTCGCGACGCCGAACACTCCCTAAGGTATTCGGTCTTTATGACATATACTGGGCAGAATAACGCCATCGATAATGAGCCATGTGTTTCCAGATACATGCATTAGTCTGGCGTGACGAAATGTCAAGAACGCCAGTATCCCTTTCGGTTGTATTAAGTGTTCGGAGGGTATGAAGCAACAAGAGATAGTAAAAAAGGTTTACACAGGGTCTTAATCTAAAAAGAAACCTTTGAGCGGGGCCCTGCTGCACGTCTGCGCCTTTATCTCCGTTGTGCCGTATTCTGGAAGGGTGTAGTACGATGATCATCTGTAAAAAGGAAGAACCCAAGTGAAAGGCTTTGTGCGAAGAGTTGGTTAATTCTGAACGAACCATGAAAATATGATATGTTATTGTATTGATAAGGGCGAGCCAAACTATGGGATTCTTCAATTTTGTGAGCAGCCCCTAGCACCACCTTTGGGAGTATATCCATCAATCCTAAGCTCAGGTTTATCTGAGTTGTTACATCTGGTGTGGCACCGGACTCTCTAACTGTGTCCGTGGTCCTGACGACTGACCATTTATTCTGGTTGGAGAGGCTGCTCAGTGTTCGGCTGCTAGAGCTGCCACATATGCTTCCTCTCTTAATGAACGCTCTGTATTTCTGCTGATTGGAAAGATGCTGCGAGGACCGGGCATCTTAAGTTTAAGGTAGGCGTAGTGCGGTACATCATTAAAACGAGCAAAGGCCATTCTTCCGAGTAGTGCATGATAGCCGCTTCGGAATGGAGCAATGTCGAAGGTTAGTTCCTCGCTTCTGAAGTTGTCGGGTGAATCGAATACAACCTCTAATACTAGCGAGCCCGTGCAGCGGGCCTCGATGCCTGGTATCACTCCTTTAAAGGTAGTGTTACTTAGGCTAATTCTTGACGGGTTTATCCCCATTTTGCAGACAGTGTCCTGATATATCAGGTTTAGACTGCTGCCGCCATCCATAAGGACTCGAGTGAGATGGTGTCCATCAATTATTGGGTCGAGCACCAAGGCAGCCGAGCCTTCGTGCCGAATACTAGTCGGATGGTCCCTGCAATCAAAGGTGATCGGGCAGGCCGACCAGGGATTGAATTTTGGGGCAACGGGCTCCACAACGTATATGTCTCGGAGTGCGCGTTTGCGTGTTCTCTTTGGAATGTGAGCTGCGTGGATCATATGCACTGCTTTGACTTCTGGTGGGAATTTTTTCTGTCCCCCAGTGTTCGGCCGGCGAGGCTCATCCTCGTCTTCACTTGGCGTCTCCCTTCCATTGTGTTCGGCATTTAGTTTGCCGGCCTGCTTGAAAACCCAACACTCTCTGTGGGTGTGATTTGCAGGTTTTTCGAGGGTGCCGTGAATCTGACATAATTTGTCTAGAAACTTGTTTAGGTTGGATGGTCCCTCTCTGCTGCCTTTAAATGGCTTCTTCCGTTGACTGGGTCAAGAGCCCCTGAATCCGGCGTTGACCGTCGTGTTCTCTAGGCTGTCATTGTTGTTTTGACGGTTGTTTTTGTTGCTTCGTGGCTTCCCGTTGCCATCCCTGACTTCGGATGTGCTTGGGTCGCTGGTGCCGCTACGGGCCAGCCAGCTGTCCTTTCCCGCGCAAAAGCGGGTCATCAGGCTTGTTAGGGCTACCATTGTCCTCGACTTTTCCTGGCCGAGGTGTCTGGCAAGCCATTCATCCCGGATACTGTGTTTGAAGGCCGCTAAGGTTCGGCATCCGGGCAATCGACGATTTGATTCTTCTTAGTAAGGAACCTGTTCCAGAGTTTTTGGGCTGACTCTCCGGGCTATTGAATTATGTGACTTAGGTCGTCTGCGTCCAGAGGTCGGACATAGGTCCCTTGAAAATTGGTCCCGAAAGCATCCTCAAGTTCTTCCCAACTTCCAATTGAATTTTCAGGAAGGCTTTTCAACCAGTGCCGAGCTGGTCCTTTCAATTTGAGGGGTAGGTATTTTATGGCGTGGAGATCATCTCCGCGAGCCATGTGGATATGAAGGATAAAGTCCTCAATCCAGACCCGCAGGGCCTATCGTTCCGTCGTATGTCTCTATATTCACGGGTTTAAATCCTTCCGGAAATTCATGGTCCAGCACCTCATCGGTGAAGCACAGGGGGTGCGCGGCACCCCTGTATTTGGATGTGTCGTGGCATGTTGTCGATAGTTGTTGTATTCGATGCTGATTCCTGGCTGGTATTTGATCAATGTGATCGTTTTGGTAGCTCTGATCCTGTGCCGGAGCGCGCTTCCTAGGTCCATAGGCGGACCTGGCCATACCGGAATTTTTGTCCAGGAGCTTGCGTAAATCATGTGCTGGCTTGTGTGCGGCATCATTAGCCGTCTTGTCGCGGCCACGGGGTGGTCGGTCCGGCTGATCGGTCGTTTTTGGCTGTATGGGCTCTATGGCCTCATCGTCGAATTTGGGCAGCAGCTTACGCTGTGGATAGCTCTTTGTGTGACGGTCGCTGCCGTATTTTTCTTCTGTGTCGAGCACTTTGTTCCACCTGTGGTTAAGCGTATCCTGTGCGGCCTTTAGCCTTTGCTGCTGCTTCTTCAGGCTCCTCGTGGTGGCAATAAGCCTTCTGTGGAGGTTCTCTTGTTTCAGGGGTTCTGGGATGATGAGTGCGTCTTCGTTCGGACTGTTCTCCTCTCGAGAGACAGGTTGATGAATTTTGCCCTCGGGATCGGCGTCGTCTGACGTCGGCTCCGAACTATGTTCACCGTCCCCTGTCTCATCCTGCTCCATCGCTGGGTCCGTGGGGTCTTCGTTTCCTTTGGAGTCAACCGGGGTATTATTCTTTCTTGCGTTGTTGTTACTTTGGCTGGATTTAGAGCGGCGCCTATGACGTCGCTTTGGTGGCTTATCGAGGGGTTTATCCTTTGTAGCGTCATTACCATCACCTTCTTTTGGTGTTTCCACCATATATATATCGTATGATGAGGTAGCAGTCCAGCGCCCAGTGGGCGGCGGCTCCTGCTCTTCTCCTGCATTGTCGTCCATACCGTCGACGTCTTCGGGGTTGTAGTCAAGCACGTCGGTTAAATCATCGACAGTGGCTATTAACTGGGTGGTGGGAGGGTAGCGAATTTCTTCGTCGTCCGCTTCCCACTCGGGCCGGACATAGTTCTGCCAAGAGTCTCCCGACAAGGAAAGAGATCTTAATGAGTTTAGCACATCACCGAAGGGCGAGATTTGGAAAATATCTGCGGCGGTGAACTCCATGACCGGTGCCCAATCAGATTCAATAGGCCCGGACATACGCGGTTCGGATCCTGTAGCCGGAGACGAGTTCGAGGGTTTGCTGACACCACCCTTATAAGAGGTGGGGTCAGTGTTCGGCTCTAACGCTAATGAGTGCGCGGCCCCTGGGGCGATCTCCATCCACCCGTCCTAGGAAGGCGCAATCTGCTCCGAATTGATTCCCGGCGCCCCCGTAGGCGCGATCTCCCGAACACTATCCGATGGCAGATCTAAGTCATGCTCATCGCGACCATTCGGCGTACCTGACATGGGCTCGAATCCATCGAAGATCAAGTCTCCGTGGGTATCGGCAGTATAGTTTAAGCTTCCAAACCTGACCTGACGGCCAAGGGCGTAGCTATCGATCTACTCCAAATGGCCAAGTGAGTTGGCCTGCAGTTCGAAGCCGCCGAATACGAAGATCTATCCGGGAAGGAAAACTCCCCCTGGACTGCGTCGTTGAAGATGATTGAAGGAGCCCTCAAGACTTATCACGACCACACGGTGGAACTCTCAATGAAAGCACCAATGTCGGTGTCAAAACCGACGGATCTCGGGTAGGGGGTCCCGAACTGTGCGTCTAAGGCTAATGGTAACAGGAGGCGGGGGACGCGATGTTTACCCAGGTTCGGGCCCTCTCTATGGAGGTAATAGCCTACTTCCTGCTTGATTGATCTTGATGATATGAGTATTACAAGAGTTGATTTACCACGAGATCATAGAGGCTAAACCCTAGAAGCTATCATATGATTATGATTGTTCTTGTCCTACGGACTAAATCCTCCGGTTTATATAGACACCGAAGGGGGCTAGGGTTACACAGAGTCGGTTACAGAGAAGAAGATCTACATATCCGAATCGCCAAGCTTGCCTTCCACGCAAAGGAGAGTCCCATCCGGAGACGGGACGAAGTCTTCAATCTTGTATCTTCATAGTCCAACAGTCCGGCCAAAGTATATAGTCCGGCTGTCTGGATACCCCCTAATCCAGGACTCCCTCAGCCACCACGTCCTCCTTGCTCCCTCGTTCATCGTATATTTTCCCTTCCACTAGCCCAAGCAGGTCTAGGTTGAAATGCTGGTCGTCCTGTGACCTTCCGAACACCAACATCGTCGACTGCGTCAATGCCAAGACAGTGTTGAAGTGCGCTTGCACCTTCTCCATGGTTAAGTTGGCAAGGAACAAATCAGGAGCATCTTCCATCTCGTTGTCGGACGCCTCCTCTATCGTCGGTCATTGTCGCTCACCTGCAGCGAGCTTGCCGACACTCTGACCTCTTTTTGTCGCACACGACAGGCCTGCCAGCCCGTCGCAAGACTGACCAACTCGAGCTTCTGTTCCATCAAGAGGCTCTCCACAATGTGCCAGAGCTCACCATCATTAGGTCAGAGGTACACGAAGGAGGAATGAAAGAGGAGGTGCTGCTATGCCGGTCGTGGTAGGTGCCGCCATGTTTAAATAGTGTGCGGCGGGCAGGCCAAGCGGCGGGTTGTTTCAATGTGGGCGCGATAGTGAGTTTCTCAACTGTGATGCCTGTTTAATGTCGATAGGTGGACCGATGGGCCGCCAACTTCATTGTGGTAGAAAGCTTCCCTGTCTGGTCACGTCGCTCTGGCATTGAACATGCATGGAGACCGAGCGGACGTGCCACTCTCGGTCACCATGGTACTTGAATGCTGGCTCCAATGACAGGCCGCGTCTGTTCTGGACCTGCATGAATACAAAAATGGTTGTTAGATAATAACGAGAAAAAAGAGACACGAGAGCACACAAATTTTTACGTGGAAACCCTTGCGGGAGAAAACCACGGACGCACAAAGGTGCAATCACTATGATAGAGGAGTATTACAAGCACAAGACGACAAACCGTCTGAGGTGCGACTACATGGGGCATATATGATGGCAATACATGAGAGTCCTTGGAGGATAAGTAAACGAGTTGTACTCGTACGCGCCGGTACCAATGCAAAGGCCACACCGTATGTACTACATCTAGTCCAATACGGTAGAATTTGGATCACATTTAACATTCTCCACCTTGAGCCAAATTCCCTCCAGTAGTCAAAGAAAGTGAATAACTCCATCCAAATCAGCATAAACACCTTGTGCGTCAAAGTCCATAGGACTAATGAGAAATACCAACTAAGCCTGAGCAAAGCTCAAACTTATTGATATGAACTGGCTTTGTCATCATATCAGCAGGATTATCATGAGTACATATCTTGCATACCTTCAAATCACCTTTGGCAACAACATCTCGAATATAGTGACATCTGACATCAATGTGCTTTCTTCTCTCATGATACATTGGATTCTTTGTAAGATATATAGCACTTTGACTGTCACTAAATACGGTAGGGCAAGATGAATCTCCACAAAGCTCGGTATATAAACCTTTCAACTAGATAGCTTCTTTGCATGCCTCAGAATAGCCATATACTCAGCATCAGTAGTGGAACAAGACACAATAGACTGCAAAGTTGCTCTCCAACTAACAGCACAACCACCAGTGGTGAAAACATAACCTGTGGGTGATCTTCTCTTATCCAAATCACCAGCAAAATCATAATCCACAAAATCAACAAGTCCATCTCTAGTTTTCCCAAGCTGTAAATGAGCATTAGAAGTACCTCGTAGGTATCTAAAAATCCACTGACCTACTTTCCAATGCTCTTTTTAGGGATTAGCCATGTTACTGACAACACTCAATGCATAAGATAAATCCGGACGAGAACAAACCATGGCATACATAAGTGAACCAACTGCACTTGAATAGGGAACTCTAGACATGTACCCAATATCAACATCAGACTTAGGACATAAAGCTGATGATATTTTGAAGTGTGCAGCTAATGGAGTACTTACTGGCTTGGCATTATGCATATTAAAACGATGAAGAACTTTATCTATATATCTCTTCTGACTTAGATATACTTTTCCAGATGGTCTATCTCTGGATATTTTCATCTCAAGTAGTTTCTTTGCTGCACCCAAATACTTCATCTCAAATTCATTACTCAATTGCTTCTTTAGTTCATTAATATCTAACATACTCTTTGCAGCAATAAGCATATCATCAACATAAAGGAGAAAATAAATAGTTGAACCATTGGCGGTTTTCAAATAAACACAACTATCATAATTAGACCTTCCAAAACCTTGAGAGAGCATAAAGGTGTCAAATCTCTTGTACCACTATCTAGGGGATTGCTTCAATCCATAAAGAGATTTCTTTAACTTACAGACAAGCTTTTGTTTACCAGGAATAACAAAACCTTCAGGTTGTTCCATATAAATATCCTCTTCTAATTCTCCATGTAAGAATGCAGTTTTAACATCCGATTGTTCAAGCTCAAAATCATTCGTGACAACAATACTGAGTAAAGTGCGAATAGAGCTATGCTTCACAATAGGAGAAAAGACTTCGTTATAGTCAATACCTGGAATCTGATTGTAACCTTTAGCAACTAACCTTGCTTTATATCCTGTCTCATCATTAGGAGAAACACATTCTTTCCTCTTGAAAACCCACTTGCAACGAATAGGTTTCTTCTCTCTAGGTAATTTTACTAAATCCCAAGTGCCATTCTTTTCAAGCGATTCTATCTCATCATGCATAGTGGTCATCCACTTATTACTATCACCAGAAATAATAGCCTCGGAATATGAAGAAGGCTCAACATTACATTCAATTTCTTCTACAATAGATAAAGCAAAAGAAACAATATTGCACTCTTCAATTAACCTGTCAGGTTTATTAATACCCCGCCTAACTCTGTCAGGTGCGAGATTCCAACTGGGTGGAACAATAGGCTGATTTGGACTGGGAGTGACATGCTCATCATCAACAACGGGTTCATCTTGTGCATCAACAATTTCATTACCAGATGTATCATCTGTTTCAATAACATGCTCCACCTAAACAGTAGGCTGCTGAATAGTAGACTGCTGTTCAATCTCAACAAGAACATTAGTAGATGGAACATCACGTAACATAGAAGATTCATTAAAGATAACATGTCTGCTAATAACAACCTTCCGAGTTTCAGGATTCCACAATTTAAAACCTTTAACACTAGACTTATAACGAAGAAAGATGCACTTAACAACACTAGGCTCCAATTTTCCATTATCAACATGAGCATAAGCAGTGCAACCAAAAACTCTTAGCTATGAATAATCAGCAGGCGAACCAGACCATACCTCAATTGGAGTTTTCTTATTAAGAGCAATAGATGGTGAACGGCTAATGAGATAACAAGCAGTGGAAGCGGCCTCAGCCCAAAAACGCCTATGCAAGCCTGCATTGGACAACATGCAACGGGCTCTGGAAATAATGGTCCTGTTCATATGTTCAGCAACACAGTTCTGTTGAGGAGTATAAGGAACGGAGTAATGTTTGACAATGCCTTCAGACTTGCAATAATTCTTAAACTGCTTAGAACAGAATTCCATACCATTATCAGTGCGAAGTATTTTTACCTTCTTTTCAGTTTTCCTTTCAATCACAATAATCTTCCACTCCTTAAATGTTGAGAATGCTTCATATTTATGCTTCAAGAAATAAGGACAAACTTTTCTCGAATAATCATCAATAATAGTCAGCATGTAACTAGCACCACCTAATGACTTCTTGCGAGATTGTCCCCATAAATCATAATGAGCATAATCAAGAATACCTTTGGTTGTATGAGTCGGAGTGTTGAACTAAACCATCTTGTGCTCGCCGAAGATACAATGCTCACAAAATATCAGTTTACTAGGTTCATATCCATCAAGAAGACCTCTCTTATTTAACTCTGCCAAACCAAGTTCACTCATATGTCCAAGATGCATATGCCAAAGGTTAGCAACATCATAATCAGAATTCTTTGAAATAACTGGAGTAGCATTACCTGAAATGGTAGAACCTCAACAGTAATAAAGACCATTGGTCAAACTTAAATCACCGTTCATCACAATAAGGGAACCTTTGGTGACTTTCAAATCACTATCTCCACCTGAATACTTGTACCTCTTTGCATCACGACCACTAACAGAGATAAGATTTCTCTTCATCTTCGGAATATATCGAACATCTGTCAAAGTTCTGATTGTGCCATCGAACATCTTGATTTGAACGGAACCTATGCCTTCAATCTTGCATGGTGAATTATCAAAATCCAAAACGGAACCAGCAGAAGTAGGGAATCAAAAGTATTAAACCAATCTCTATGTGGACACATATGAAAATTACATGCAGTATTAAGAACCTACTCATAATTGGTCTCAGCACATCCAACAATAATGACAAGAGCATCATCGGAACTATCATCATGAGCAAAGTTACCAGAATTTTCACCTTGTTTGTTACCTTTCCTATTTTCTTTATTCAGCAACATGAAACACTCTGAGATGTCATGCCCGTCTCTCTTGCAATACATGCAATACTTCCTGTCTCTGGATTGCGACCGGCCCCTGTAGCTGTTCTTTACTTTTGCCTCTGTTTCCATTATGTGCGTTCTTCTCCTTTGTCCTGCCACGAACAGATAATCCCCGAGCTTGGGATGAACTTGAACCATCATGAGGCACCATTAATTTCATCTTCTCCTTAGAGCTCAAAGCTTCATAAACTTCATTAAGTGTGAGAGTATCACGACTGTATATTATGGTGTCTCTACAATTGGTATAAGAAGTTGGCAGTGAACAAACTAACATTAAAGTAGTATCTTCCTCTTCATACCTAACCTCCATTGCAACTAGATCAGATATGCTCTCTTTAAATTCTAAAATATGATTCAAAACATTACCTCCCTCGGGTAACCTGTGCAGGAATAATTTTTGCTTCAGATGCATCTTGCTGGTGAGATCTTTAGTCATGCAAATCCCTTCCAACTTTAACCATAGAGCGGCCACAGTTTTCTCACTCAAAACTTCCTGCAAAATATTATTATGCAAATGGAGTCGAATTTGTGACAAAGCCTAACAATCAATTCTTTTCTCCTCATCAGTCCAGTCCTGAATTCTGTTCTTCCCAAAACTATCCAGTGCTTCATCATAGTCGGACTGTGCCAACAACGCCCGCATCTTGACTTGCCATAGGGTAAACCTTGTGTCATGGTCCAGTAGCGGAAGATCGTACTTCATGGATGCCATGAGTAGATTAAATCTTTGTCACAAAATAGTACAAGCCGGTAGAAAAATTCTGAACAGAATTAGTTTGCGGTCAAACAAACAGAGTAAATAGCACCTGGTAGCGTGTGCATGTAGCAATCGGGAACAAAATCTGATATTGGCTTCATGTGATGAACGGGAGTAGCACTACTAGTAAAAGTACTTTTTTTTTGAACGGGAGTTGGGTCCCGAAGGACCCAGAACCTGCGTTAATTCTTAAACGGTGATCGTACAAAGCAGATTACAACAGGATCCAAACATAAACGGAAACTACAACTAGGTCTCTGGTTTTGCATGGAGGACCCCAAACAGGAAATAAGAAACGCAATCGGGTCCTAATCAACTCTGGAACAAAACCAATCCCGTCGCCGCCGGGGACGCTACCACATGGTGCGCCGGGATCTCCACAGCCGCTCCATCCGCTACCATCAGAAGAAGCTGGGGACTCCAAACCAGAGATGAACTGCCTCCCTTCAAGGCTCCAGGCCGGGAGGAATATAGATGGTCGCCCTTCAGCCAGCAAGGTCAATGGCGAGACAAGGGCTGGCAGCCGACCGCTGATGCTGGCACCGAAGCCCTGATACATTAGCCATTGAGAATGACCTCTTACCCAATCCGCGGGGTCCAGTTCGCTGCTTCTCATCCTCGCTCCATCCGTCTCCATGGCGGCAACAGAGGAAGGAGACAAGCAGCCGGCCCCCCACCAACATAGGGAAGATGACGAGCTTATTAAAGGAGTCGCCGGCGTCACTCTCTTCGATTGCACGCAGCACCTCGCCGCCACAACCATGATGAATGCCACCGCTGGCCACCGGGCGCTGCTCGCGTGTGCCGGCGGCGCGCTCCGCCATGACATAACGCCAGACTCCACTACGGGTAGACTCAACCAAAAACTAGATGGACTATATACAAAGCTCCACGCACCTCTCCCTCCTCTCTTCCGGCCAGCATCGCCGCTGTCGGAGATTGGGGATCGGGCGGGATCAGGTGGCTTCGCTGGGACTCTCAACGAGAACTCTCTCACACGAACAGTTCGCTATCGTTAGTTACTAGTAAAAGTACTAATAGTAGTAGCAATCGACTTGCTTGATTCGGCTTTCACGTGGAGTTGCAGCGACTTGGCGGATAGGCCTCGGTACTTGATCCTGTACGTAGACATGGAGCAGCAATGACCGCCTTGGTTCGGCGACTTGAAGCATGCACCTATAGCAACGCGCAGCTCGACGGATCGAACAACAGCGGCTCGACACGGTCTCGATGGATCGCCTACGGAGCGGAATCTTCTGTCGGTCTCGGCTTTGTAAGCGGTGCAGCAGCGGAAATCTATCCGGCCTGGGATCGCCTGGTCACGCGCGGGCGGCGGCGCGCGCAACCCTAATTCTCGAACTCGTATGTGCAACTTGGCTCTGCATACCATTTGTTAGATAATAACGAGAAAATGAGACACGAGAGCACACAAATTTTTATGTGGAAACCCTTGCGGGAGAAAATCACAGACGCACAAAGGCGCAATCACTATGATGGAGGAGTATTACAAGCATGAGACGAAAGATCGTTTGAGGTGCGACTACATGGGGCATATATGAGGGCAATACATGATATCCTTGGAGGACAAGTAAACGAATTGTACTTGTACGAGTCGGTACCAACGCAAAGCCCACACCGTATGTACTACGTCTAGTTCAATACGGTATAATTTGGTTCACAATTTAACAAGGGTAGCCGAGGTGCTACCGCGTGAGAGTGGGCATGGGCACAACAGATTGTTTCGAGTGGGACCGCATTATCAGATGCATACGTGGTGGCTGTCCGGACTCCCGTTAACTTCCTGCTCGTTTGGTCCGTTTTCGTGAACTCGGATGCGTGCGCGTCCGTCAATAACCATAGGTCTGCGTTGATGGCGAACTAAATCTTGATGGCTCGGTCCAATTGTATTTGAGCGTTTTGAGGTCCAGCATTGGAGATGCCATAAGGAGTTTAGGGTTTTCAACGTTGAGCGGAGCAGATAGTCCTGATAATAGTGATACATGTGAAGGAGCTGGATTAGAAGCACTCGGTGACGCACAACTAGAAAATATTGGCCGACCCCCTGCTATATTGGGATCCAAACCACCGGTTGCGTACGACCAAACAGTAGCTACATGTTCCGGGTCATTATTTTAGGGTCCGAATAACTGCCACATGTGTGGCGTCGACGGGAACCCGCCCGCCCGCCTCGTGTGGCATGGACGGGAACCGGCCCGCACGACCACATCCATGCGCACAAATTACGGCCCGCACGTCCGTTGCATGCCAACCCCGCCCGCACTGCCCCGTCCGGGCAAGCCGACCCGCTGCCCGCACGACCAAGCAGTTCCCGGCCTCCGATCCATCCCCTCTCTCGTCTGCCGCCATTGTCCCCCACCTCTCGAACCCCAACCCCCGTCGCCGGCCTTCTCTGGTTGCCATGGCAAACAGAGCAGATCCGTAGGGCACTCCCACCTCAAAACCACGCCCCAACCCTCCCCGCCCCCAGCCCCAAACTCCAACCCAGCCGTCCAGAGACGATCATCTAAAACCAGGTGAAAATCTCCCGATCTCATCCTTCTCATCCTTAAGGCTGAAAATCTCCCGATCTTGTGCTGGATCCATGCTATAGGGGTAGAACACTGCATGGTTCAGTGTGTAGTCGCAATTGCCAGGCAGAGTACACCAGATCTGCCATGTACTACGTTTGAAATTGACTTAAGTTCCTAGTTTAATTGACGCAAGTAGTTGGGTATGAAAAATGGATGAGTAGGAATGACTAAAGAAGGACAGGAGGGACAAATTTTTGAATGAAGAGGGCTGGAAGAAATTAATGGCCACTTGTGTATAACGACAGTTGCCACCTTTCGTTGTTAGTAGCTGCCACATATTTTGACCCGTCGCTTGCCATCCATATCTTTCTATGTGCAAAGCAGCAGAAGAATACAATTCCTATGGATTGTTGATGCCTTCTTGTTCATGCAGTGATTGAGAACACATTGGAAAGAAGCGAGACACGGGAAGAATGAATCACGAAGATGGCGCTGATGCTTGGGGTTCTCAAAGGCCAGAAACGCCCCCTTGGGATGCAACAGAGTACAGTCAGCTCATCTATTCAGGGCCGTTGCTGCCACTACTAGAACAGTATGCATGCGTAGGTATGATGCGTGATAACAAAAGAAGAGAACAGTTGCCATCTTCGCAACGATGAAGATGACATTCTACTTATGTCGTACACTGTCATTTTTTCGCAGGTTCTTATGACCAAAACAGAATTAGGAGGCCCCCGGGGCAAGTTCACTCACAAGGCGATAACACTGACAAATGTACGGGCAGCCAACTTCAACTAGCTTGTATGGATAATCAAGGTAATGCAAAACGAGAAAAGAGCACATACTGCTGTGGACATGAAAAATGAACATGCAAAAAAACTGTCAAAAGTACTCACGAGTTACCACAGGTGAAAATGCATAGCCTTCATGTAGCGCGTGGCATCAGGCAGCACCAATGTACCTGCCATCGACATCATACACAGGTGAGTCCATAAAAAAAGTGAAGTTGTGGATGATCAATTAGCAGAAGGAGCATAGTTGACAAATACAATTGCCATGATTGGACATCTACAATTGCCATGTATTAGAAACTATACTTGACATCCCTGGACAACTGTTGTCGCCATCCTGGACACCTGCAGTTGCAAGGGAAGAACAACTGTAGTTGCCATGCCAGTGCGACTACATTTGCCATGCCATGGCAACTGCAGCTGCCATGAAGGAACAACTGCGGTTGCCATGCCGATGCAAATATAGTTGCCATGCCAGTAAAACTGCAGTTGCCACATCAGGGGCAACTGCAGTTGCCATGCTAACACAAAATGCATTTGCCATGAATTGACCAACCACTACTATGCGTACAGGTTATTACGCTGGTGGTAACCCGGCAAACGTCTCGTGGCAAGCTTCACAAATTGCAGGTGGAGCACGTCATTTTGGTGTCACAGACCACACAAGAAGGTCAAATGCAACACAACAAGGTAAGGGAAAAAAACTGAACCACAAAAACAGCACTACATTTGTTACTTGTAGTTATTTGTAGGCAAAAACAATAGTTGCCATGTTTGTTGAACAGTAGCTGCCATCAGTGGACAGATATAGCTGCCGTACATGTCCACGCGCAGACTCACGGCTTGCTGTTTGAAATGATGTCGTGCCAAATCACTCGTAGATGGTGTGATCCGTTGCGATACACATGTTATTCAAACAAAAAACTTACTCTCGTACCTGTTTTTCCTATTACAGGGCCTACAACTACAGTTAACAGTGGCACAGGGACATCTACTGCGCGGAGCTCTGAGCGCACGGAAGACGCGTTCCACCAGCCAGCAGACAATCACGCCGCAGACAATTTCGAGTCACAGTCGGGAATGGCAATCATTCCAGCAATACCGACAAGCACCCCTTTGAACACAAACACTGCCAACACTCAAGTAGATGGAACTGCCACCGATACTGAAGTGAGTGATTAAACTGACGACGAGGCAGAAGGGGATGAAGATGGTGGGTAATCAGAGATCGTGGTACCTCAGCCACCGTACATTGGGTAGAGATTTGAATCGTTTGAAGAAGCAAAGGAATTCTACCAGACATATGCAAAGTTCCATGGGTTTGCGGTCAACATCGAGTACCATAGGAAAATTAAGAAAACAAACGAGTACAGCAGAGGTGAGATGAGGTGCCACAAGGCACGGAGGAACAAGAAGGGGAAAGGTGTTGCGCCTGTCGTTCCGGAACGAAAAAGAGGGATCATTCTCAAGACGGGATGCCCTGTCCGGTGTAAGCTGAACGTAGATGGAACATAGTATGTGGTCACTGAATATTTTGACGAGCACAACCACAAACTCATAAAGAAGTTCGACCTAGTCAAATTTCTGACCGCCCACAGAAGATTCACCCCAGTCAAAAGGCAATTCATAAAGCTGCTACATGATTGTAACGTCGGTCCATCAAGAATGGTCCAGATACTATCACTCATCCACAGCAAAAAGGGAAACTGAGTAGCATGCCGTACATACCGGCTGACGTCACAAACCTATAGGCCAAGTACCGTAGAGAGAGCAGGCTGGCTAACATAGAGGCTACAATTGCCTACTTCGATGAGAAAGCAAAGGAAGATCTAGATTTCTTCTACAGGATAAGGTTGGATGATGAGGACCGTGTCAGGAACATGTATTGGGTGGATGGTGCTGCAAGGAGAGCCTACAAACATTTCCGAGGATTCATTTCATTTGACGCGACGTACCTCACCAATATGTACAAGATGCCATGCGCTCCGTTCAAAGGAATAAATAACCACAATTAGTCGTTGCAGTTCGGCTGCGGGCTCGTTCGGAACGAAAACACGGATGGGTACGTCTGGTTGTTCAAGACCTTCTTGGAGTGCATGGATGGACTTGCTCCGATGAACATAATAACAGACCAGGATTTCAGCATGCGTGCAGGCATAGAGGAGGTCTTTCCGTTGGCAGTGCACATGCACTACAGGTGGCACATTATAAAGAAGGCCGAGGAGATGCTAGGACCGTTCTTTGCTGACCGTCTAGAGCTGCACAAGGCTTTCGAGCTGTGCATGGACCACAGTTTGACGGTCGAGGAGTTTGAAAGGAGCTAGATGGCCATGGTTGAAACACATCAAGTCCAAGACAACAAGACACTTGCTAGTCTGTGGGAGAAGCGAATGTACTGGGTGCCCGCCTACTTCATGCAGTGCTTCTTCCCCTTTCTACATACTACGTAGCGCAGCGAGGGGTTCAATGCTGTTTTGAAGCGATACGTGAGCCCTGGCAAGTCATTGCTACAGTTTGCCAAGCAGTACACAACTCTGCAACAAAAAATTCTGGGATCTGAGCTACAGCAAGAAGCTACCACCGCGCTAAAGCAGCCGAAATTGCTAATGTATTTACCAATGGAGAGGCAAATGAGCAAGATATACACAAACAAGATCTTTAATAAGTAAGTCAGTTGCGTTACGGTCTTATTTGCGCAAAAGCACTAAGGCAGTAGGTGCCATATAGAGTGCAATGCAGTTGCCATGATATGCAGTTGCCATCTTTAATGAAATATTGTTTGCCATGCTTACTCAGCTGCAGTTGCCATGTTCAATGAAAATTTTGTTTACAATGCTTACTCGGATACATTTTCCATGTTCAATGAAGTGCAGTTGCCATGTTTAATGCAATGTACTTCCATTGGGGCATGTTGGTATGCAAATGCCAATGTCAACTGAAAAATGTTATATTGTCAACACATATGCTGAAATGCAATTGCCATGTTTACTAAAAAATGCAACTGCCATGTTTGTTGAAAATGCAATTGCCATGTTTACTCAACTGTATATGCCATGTTTAATAAAAATGCATTTGCCATGTTTTATGCAATGTGCTTCCATTGGGGAAATATTTGTGTGGAAATGACGATGGCCAGTTGAAAAATGTAGTACAGTTGCCATGTCTAGTGTACTGCAGTTGCCATGTCTAGTGTACTGTAGTTGCCATGTTTGGTATACTACAGTTGCCATGTTCAGTGTACTATAGTTGCCATGTTCAGTGTACTGTGTTTGCCATGTTCAGTATACTATGTTTGCCATATTCAAACAAAAATCTATTTCTATTTCCATGACAACGTAATGTGCTACAAAAAAAGATCGCACGGTAGATTAACATAAAACACACAAAACTTGCAGATTCCAGGAAGAAATAAAGCGTGCCAGCATGTTCACGGCTTTCCAGGTGGACGAACATACGTTCCAGGTGTGTTCTATTTTGGGCATGTCAGATTCAGAACCTGAAGACCCGGACAAAGGAAGGAACTACTTCGTGAAAGCCTCGATCGAGCAAGGCGAATACTACTGCCAATGCTGCAAGTTCGACGGGATGGCATTGTGTGTTGTCACATACTAAAAGTAATGGACATGAACGCTGTGACACGGATGCCCCGCCATTTCATAAGGCGATGATGGACTTGGGACGCTAATGACGCGTTGGCGCCGCAGACAACACACGCGGTTCTGGCTGTGCATGACGAGAGACCTGAGTCAACCATGGAAGCCATGAGGCACGTTGTGCTGACAAAGAACTATGCTGAGCTAATTGATGAAGCGTGCAAGAGTGATGAGACAGCGAGAGTCACAGAAAAACACAGGAAGGCACTGAAAAGAGAGCTTGATGACATCAAGAAGAGGAAAGCTGAGGAAGCCTTACACCGGTTCCCCCGCACATCAAGTGTGCCTTCATCCACGGGGCCATCATCTGAAAACTCGGAGATAGGATCTGGAACAGCAAGCATGCAGACCCAGGTCAGGAACCCACCCCGTTCCATCACAAAGGGTCGTCCAAGAGAGATAAGGTACAAGTCAGGATTGGAGATTCAAGCAAAACATAAGAAAACAAAGAAAGGGACGGGCAATCCATGAGCAAAAATTGGGGCGACGTGACATGGTCCTTGTGGACATTTTGTTTTGTACCCTAGATGATGAGATTTTTTTTAATATTGCGAGAATGACTCCTGGGGGGCATCGGAAGTGGAAGGAAAAGTTCATTGAGTGGATAAACGCAGTTGCCATGTTATGGGTACTTAATCTGCCATGTTATGTGTAGTTAATCTGCCATGTTATGTGTAGTTAGTCTGCCATGCTATTTTATACTAAATATGCCATGCTATTTTATACTAAATATGCCATGCTAGTTTATACTAAATATGCCATGCTAGTCGTAATGCATCTGCCATGTTAGTTGTACTGTATCTGCCATGTTAATTATACTGGATCTGCCTTGTTGTTTGTACTGTATCTGCCATGTTAGCTGTACTGAAAATATGCCATGGTATTTCTAATAACTCTGCATTGCATATATTTCCATGACAATATGACGCGGTTTAGATAAACATAGTGTATTGTGTGCAATGTATGGGAAACAAGTTGGAAAAGGCGTAACGTGCAAAAACCGCAACAAAGGTTGGGGCTACATGATCAAACCTACCATGCTAGCCGGTCAAGTTAGTGATGAAATAGAAGAAGCAAGATGTCCAAATGAACAACGACAATGACGTTCGCTAACCATGTCTGATGAACTACATTTGCCATGTTTTAAAACATCGTGACGCATTCGAAACAGCAAACGGGTGATACAAACGATGAAACCATAGTAATAATGATAAACATAAAAAACATATCTGCTGTCAGGCCTAAGTAGGTTCACATCCACACATATATTACATAAACTATTCAAATGTCGCTCACACACCACCACTACATAGTAGCCTACGCGGGGTTGCAGTCATAACATAGCACACGAACATAGTTTTTGACGAGAACAAAAGAGATAGTACCTTACATTCCTCGGCAACAGAATGTAAGGTATGCGTCCGGTGTGTATCGCCGCGTGATCACTTGTACCTCTTGATGACTTTCTTGATAGATTCCTCCACAAACTCGCGTGCTCCGGACCGCTTGTTGAAATCTTCATTCGTCAACCAGTTCCATGTGTGGATTTTCTGGAGCTCAACGACCGTTGCAACTGTTATAGCGGGGACAATTCTGCCTTCCCACTTTGCAAAGTATTCCAGCGCGTGAAAGCCACAGTCCGTCCTGCACGAGATAAAGAGTCAGGTGAACACACAAAAAAGGACAGACGTAGCAAAAGATAGACTTCAATTCAGATGTGGCAACAAAAGAGGGGTTGGATTGATGTAAATGGCACATTAAGGAGGGGGTTAATAAATTACGTGTTCGCTTGCTTCGCAGTCGCCACATACTCAGTCGGGAAATGCCTGATCTGGACCTTTGAATGTTCGTAGTGATGGTTCCATGTCTCTTTGAGGTTGTTGATGAAGAATTCGGCATGCGTAGTAAGGTCTGCATCAGCTTCCTAACGGATTGAATCAAGCATCTCAAAACGTTGGTTCTTCAGGTCAAGACAGATGGCATAGTGGTGACCACACTTGTCTTGTTGGTCATGTGGTGCAAGATCCTGGAACATGGGGAACATGACCTGGATTTAAAAGTGAAGAAATGAGAAGCAGAGTTCACACAAATAACAGCAGAGGGACAGAAATATTAGAATCACGTAGAATATTTTGTTATGGTGTGGGGGTAGTTGAAAGAAAGTTGTCGTCCATGTACGAACAAAATGTGCCATGTATTTTACTATCAAGTTGCCATATAGTTTGCACGGGATGCAAAAATCAAGATGACAGTGTGCACGGCAGCTGTTGCCACATGAAAACAACTGCCACATAAACACAAGTGCAGATGATGGCAAAAAACCACACCATGTGAAAAAACAGTGCGGAAAGGGGAGGAGTACTCACATATTTCTTCAGTGTGAGCTTGAAATCACCGTGTTGAGCAAAATTCTTTCTCAGGATCTTGTGGTGGAAGTCACCATCCCATATTTTGCAGGTCACACTATAATGCATGATTATCTTGTCGGCACACACATCCATATGATTGTTGATGTAGTCGATCCCACATGCAACTACATTCGTCGACATTTTACCGTTTGGCCTCACGGACTCGGCAAGATCACCCAGGTCGACATATGTCACTCCGCATTGAATGACTTTGGTTCTGTCCAAACTTGAGCTGTATGAAAACGATATAACATGGAAGGATCATGCCTCCTAAGTAAAAAATATATGAAAGAACTAAAACGTAAGCGGATCGTGCATAGGAAGTACGAAGAAGATGAATGGTAAAAAAGAAGCAAAGCAAAATGAGAGATTATGGGGTGTGGTCATTTACGCTTTCAGCTCCTTCATTTGCTTGCTGCTGGCCCTCGCATTTCCAAACCACTTGACGATATCGTACAGCTGGGTCTGTTCCTTAGTGGCCCTGAATTCGGGCTCGTAGTCTTCCGCGGGAGGTGGGTGAACTACCCTCTGCTGCCTCACAGAACCAGGAGTGGCACTCCTAATGGTATCCTCAGATACCGTATCTGCAGGCACGTTAGAACTTGATTGCCCTTGCCCTTGTGAGGACCTCCTATGCAATGTTGCCTCCTCGATCCTGCGGTAAGCTTCGTCAAGTGACGGTGAAATCTCCTCAGGGGTGGCTGCAATGATAAAAATAAAATAAAAAAGTGTCTTAGGATACCTAGAAAATCAAAAACAGATGGATTGTGAGGTGATAGGGTGCATGATGTGAGATTGTGGGCAGAAAAAGTGGGGCAGTTGCCATGCGTGGTCCAACTACAATGGCCATGTCATAGCAGCTACAGTTGCCATGTAGTTGCACTGTAGTTATCATCTAGTTGGACTGTAGTTGACATGTTGTGTCAGCTGCACTTGCCATGTGATTGCAGTATGAAAAAATGCAGCATGGAAAAAAAATGCAGTTGACATGGTGTGGCAAATCCGGTTGCCATGTGTAATGCACTGTATTTGCCATGTGACAGCAACTACAGTTGCCATGTTGAATCAACTTCAGTTGCCATGTGGTTGCCCAAATGTTAAATGCAGCATGGCAGCAAAAAAATGTATGTGACATGGTGCATCAAATCCAGTTGCCATGTCAGCACATGTCAGTTGCCATCACAAGTGAGAACCACCCAAAAAAATATGATTGGGACAAAAGTTAAACTACAAAGATGTATGCAAGAAAATCATAAGGACATGACAAGTGTACCTTGCACAATCGGCTCTGCGAACTTGACAGCCTTCCTGCCCTCGACCATTGGCTGCGCCATCATTGCGGGCATGCCTCCTGGGAAAGCAAAGGCAACTGGCATAGGATCTTGTACAACCGGTTGATCTTAACTGATGCCAAGGTTGAAGCTCGGTGGGGTAAAGGCCATTGGGTGCCTCTCGTTCGTACTGGCCGGACCACGAACAATTTGCGGGGCGGAATCCAAGGGTGAAAGATCGACAAACATATCTGAATCGGCCGCTACAGAATGATCGGGCTTATTTGCAGGGCGGGGCGTCTTGTCAGCGGTATCAGCCGCAGCTTTCTGGACAATCTTCTTGTTTGGGCTGTATGGGACACCCACATTGACTGGGAGCTTGGAAGTGTGCAGATTTAAGCTGGGGATTTCCACTGCGGGTAAAGGCGCACTCTGCTCCGGACGTTCACCTGCGTCACTCGTGCCCGGCTTGACACCTGCATCAGTTGTGCTCCGGTCTTCCGGTTTCTCCATCGCATTGCTTGTGGCAGGTGGGGGGAACAGCGTGGACGCAGGGACATAACCAGACTCGTCTCTGCTGCTCATAGCTACAGCCGGTGCGTTGGGTATGGCTGTTGATTGCTTGCGGGGGCTACGACGCCTAGGTGGAAGACCAGCACGCGAAACGGTCGCCTTAGCAGTATCTGTACCAACAGGAGCTGGAGCTGTTGTGCCAAGACTCTCACCTGTAGATGGCATATCTTTGTGAACTGCCGCCTCAGACGCTTCTGTAGTGGACACAGGAGTGCCACCACGCACGCGCTTGGAATCAGGGTCAGATGAGAGGGAATCTTCCTTGCTTAGGTTCGTCTCGGGAGCGTCCACTTCAACGCTTGCTGATGGGGTGGCATGGCTCACAGCAGCATCCTTCATTGCCTATAGAGCTGGCAATATTTCAGCTGTCCTAGCAGATACCGACTCGTCACTCCCCGATGTACAGATGCCTGTTGTTCTAGCCTGGACATCTGCAGCCGGCGGAGATGGTCGGCCACTTGCATCAGAGTTGGTCGGAGCGATCACCGGTGCAGCAGCAGTATTGTCGCCTGGTGCCTCATGTACATGTGAGTTGCCCCCTGTTGACAACTTTGAATGTAGGCGTTCGAGCGGGTGCTTACTGGTATGCTTGGCCCCGCGGATGGTAGTCTTCTTCACCCTGCAAATAAAAAAATCATATGAGAATGGTATGAAAAAATGAACAAAAATATGTTTGCAATGGTAGAAATCTTAAAAGAATGAAAAACAAGTGGAAAAGCTGGTAGTTGCCATGTAATGGGAACATGAGTTGCCATGTGTCATAGTTAGCAGTTGCCATCCAGCAGCAGTTGCCATGTTAGCCAACTTGAAGAGTGATAGAAATGTATGTTCTGTCAGGAATGTAATTTGAAACCTATGTGTGGGATGAGCTCACAAAGCCAAAGGTAAAAGATGGCAGTTGCCATTAGGTAGAGTGGTAGTTGCCAGTTGGCCTAGATGCCAGTTGCCATGTAAAGACCAATAGGAGTTGCCGTAAACTAAAAAAATGAAGGAAGAAATCATTTGGAAAAACAGCAGTTGCCGCGTGGGGGACGATAACAGAAGAACATGTGACAAGCTGAACAGTAGCATTGGAAATTCAAGAAAAAATACCACTATGTAAATGAAAGCACATGGATAAACCTACTTCTTGACTGGCTTCCTCAGGTCTGGCAACACGATAGGATCCCCGGTGTTGGTCGTTGTCGTACGAGGAGAAGACCTGGTGGAAGGGGTGTCACCGGCAATGGGGGCACCTTTGTTCAAGCGAGCAGAAAAATGGGTTGGCATTGGCGCCTGTTTCTTCGTAACTGCCTGTCCACCAGCAGTCGGCTCACTACACGTAACAGATGGAGGGGAAAAAATGTGGCAATTGTCAGACAACAAACTCATTGTCGTGCTTGACAAAAAACAAGTGCAAGAAATGGATGAGACTGTTCCAAGAAAAATAGACACAGAAAAAAAAACTAAAATTAAAAGTCGAACCTCCTCCTGGCAGATACGAGATCAGTCCTAGACCTCTTGCCAGGAGAACCCTGCCCAACATCCTCTGGGGCCCTCCCCCTCCTTGATGGCAACACCCCCTCTCCTCTCACAGCCGTATGTTCTTTCACTTTCTCCAGTCGGGGGACATCTGTTGCATCCTTGCCCTTGTTGCCGCATGTGCGAACTTCAGCATGTTCATCGTCATCGGTGTCATGATGCACATTATCCATGTCGTCATCGTCATCCTTGCTGAGGCCAGCGTCTCCATCTACATCATCTTGTGTGTCACCGGGCTCTTGGGAACTGTTGTAGTCGTACCGGCCATGGCAACCAGTTGGCCGATGTGTACGTTCTGGGACAAATAAAGTCAACTGCCTTGCAACCGCGTCGCTGTCAAAGGCACTGAGGGACGTCCACCCCTCAACCAACTTCCCGAGCAAGCCGGTCATTCCAGATGCAAACTTCCCAATTAGATGATCAACAGGTGCCCTCGCCTGTGCACGAAAAACAAGAAGCATTAACAACCACCCATATTGCAGTCTCTTGCGCGACATCAACAAGTAATCCACGGCAAACCATGGATGTAGATATTTTGATTACCTCAGAAGGGCAAGACGGAGCTGAGTGCACGTCCATCCACTTTCCAAAGTTTTGAGGCCCCCCGAACACGCTGTAGTCTATAGCATGCTTGGCCATCAGCTAGGAAAAACAAAAAAGAAATTGTAAGCATGCCTTATAAACCACGGACGGTTGCCTCATGGCAAATTTGTAAGCATGCCGTGTGGAGAGAGAAACAAAAACTAACCTGCAGTTTTCCATATGTGGTATCAGTTGCCCTGTCTGCGGCAAGCACGGCCTTTACAGCGTTGATAGTCCATGCAGAAACAGCAAAATTGTGCATAGGCGGCGGGCCTCCTACCCCAGTGAAATCCATATTGGACAAATCAAGACAGTCGACATACATGAGCTGATTTAAAACAATTTTACAAAGAAAGAAATATCAGTTGCCATCATTGGTACTTTGTAGTTCAAAAAAGAGCAGGATAATGTATGATCCAATGATAATCAAGTTGATGTGCATGACAAGAATGGAATAAAAACAAGAAGTTGCATTATGTGTATGCTAGTTGCCATCATAGTGTGCTGGCAGTTTCCATCATACTATGATAGCAGTTGCCATGCTAATATGATGGCAGTTGCCACATTGTCATTATGACAGCTGCCATATTGTAATTATGGCAGTTGCCACATTGTCATTATGGCAGTTGCCACATTGTTATGATCAGGTTGCCACGCATGAATAAAAGTCTGTTATAAAACAGAGTTCACAGAGATATCTGATAAAAAAAATACCATTAAGTGCAGTCGACAACCCTTTTGGTACATCTTGTTTGCGAAAGCATCGTGGAGGAAGTCCGCAATAAACTTACACCAGTTCATGTTCTTCACATTTTTTAGATTCGCCTGCACCACATAAAATTTCAAGGCAAAAAGTTTGCCGCATCAGAAATCAAACAGAAAAAAAAACATCGAAAACACTGGCAGACATTAGCTTTACACATGACATCAGAGCCAAAAAGATTGAAGGAAAATAAAGTAGTAAAGATGGATCATTCACCACGATGGGGAAGCATTTGTTGCTTCGGCGAAGAGAAGTGGTCGGCGCGAAAACAGCTGAGATGAGGTACATGAGTAGCTTCATCTTGAAAACATCTCCGTGCGTCGTCATGGCCTGCAGCGAATCTGCCAGTGCAGACGTGTTCGGCATGGACTCCAATCCAGGAAACAAACGGGCGAACATCGCTTCCTCAATCTCATTATTGACCTCGTACGGGACTTTGATATGTCCACGAGGCACACCCAAAGTGCAAAACACGGATTTCTTGTTCAACAGAAGTCTTCCACGTCCCGGAATCACGAATACCCTGGAGGCGGGCTCGGAGATCTCACCAAGCCAGTCGCATACAGGGTTGACAAGGTTCGTGCACCAGACATCCATCAGAGCCTGCATGCCCATCTCAGCAGCAGCTCCCTTTTGATTGTCGGTGAATTTGTCAATCAACACAGTCAGACGTTCTTGGGAGGCTCTGTTGCGAATACGTTTCTTCTTCTGCAAAAAATAGACACAAAGTGATCAGTTGTTGCCATGTTTTGCAACGTCATGAAAATTTAGTTCATGACAGACGACTGCAAAAGATCTAGGTGCCAACCAATAACATACATCAGGAGGAGGGGGCGGGTGTGTGGACAGTTACCTCATCACCCTCTTTTCTCCGTCCAGTTGCCTGATTATGCTGTGGTGGATCCATGAAATCATCGTCATCATTTTGATGATCGCCACGAGCCATTCTGCTGATGTAGGAACAGACCAAAATGTCAAGGTGGAAATGTAAATGCAAGAGGTAAGCATTTGCCACCTAACAGAAAATGTCAACTAGTGAATGCAAAAGTATAGCATGAACACACACGCGGCCCCCCTATGATTGTCGAGAACATAAACGTGGCAAGTAAGCACGTTGGTTACGCTATCAAGTAAAAAAAGTGTACATATGGTAAATGCACTTGAAAACAAAATGTTGAAGTTGCCATGTTAGCCCAAGATAGTACAAAAAGCAATGAAACCACATCTGAATCAATAACATGAAAAGTGGCACAGTGTGTTCAGATATCACAAAGTCATTGTGGCAAACGAAAAAATTGCGTCCGCGGTACAATGAAGTTGCCACATTGTAGTGAATGTAACATGGCAACAGACATGATGTGGTCAGCCAAAAAACTTGCCACATGCAAACCATATGTATGGCATCTGGCACAATTGGTACGCAAATATGGTTGCCATATTATGCAGCCAATTTGCCACACTGTCATATATGCAGTATGGCAACAGACAGTGTGTTCACATTCTATTTGCCACATGATTATACAATCCAAGTGGCAAACAGGAACACTTGATGTGCACATTAGTTGCCGTCCAGTGCAGCTGGATGCTGAAACTGCATTGACTATCGATTGTGGCAACTATCAAAGTGTGGTAACTATCACAAATAATTCAGAAAAAATTAGATGTCACAGTGAAAAAGCATGTGTGTGGTTACTATCATAGTAATTCAGCAAAATTCAGTTTGCCACATGGAAGAGCGTGTGTGTGGCAACTATCATAGTCATTCAATAAAATTAGTTGCCCCATGTGAAAGCTTAAATGTGGCAACTATGACAGTCATTTTCAGTAATTTGTTGCCGCAAAAGGAAAACACGTTTGTGGCAACTATCACATTTGTTCAGGGAGTTTAGTTGCCACACATTTGTTCACGTTCAGTCATTCTATCAAGTTCGCCTCATACTACAGTTTCAGAACCCACTAACTAGATCTAGGTTTCAATGGCAACTACTTCGACTTCAAAATCACCCTCAAAATTCTCGCACGAACTGACTGCAAACACAAATTCAAACCAATGCCCATCAAAACAAACCGGGGGACACCTCCCAAATCCATACGCAAGACTAGTGCGTGCCTCCGAACAGGCATAACCACACCGACGATGCCGCCGCCGCGGCGGCGACGAAACTGCCCAGTGCCACCAAAAACGGCTAGCAGACAACTTCAGCGCCGGCGGGAACGCCGACGCACCACCGAATCGCCAGAATCTCTACGAATCGATTTAGGAATCGACCAGGGAGGGAAGGGGGAAAAATGCAGGAAGGGGTTGCAAGAGATGTAGCGAGCATTACCTTCAACCCGCAGGCGCTCCGGCGCAGCCGCTCCGTTCCGGCGAGCACCACCGACGGCCGCGAACGCCGTCGATTCTTCCGCCTCCGCCATCGCCTTCTCCCCTCGCCTTCTCCTCCAGTGGATTGAATGCGAGTGGCTTGTGCCAGTAAATGCGTGCGGCAGGGTAAATGGAACCGTGAGGGAGAGGGGACTGCGGTGTGCGACGTGTTTGACGTCAACCGCGGTCGGAGCGTGGCGTGCGGGCGCATTGTGGTTCCACCGCACGTCTCCGAGTGGCAACCGCTGACCGCGGGATGGCAACCAATGTGCGGGCGACCTGACTCGCACACCGCACACGAGCCTCGTCCTACGTGGCGCAGAAAACCGGCCGGTTTGTTCCAAGATTCGTGCACAAAGCTGACAACGGAGATGCTTGCGTGTGATCGGGATGGTGAACGCCCACACATGTGGGCGTTAACGTTTCCGTTATTTTATCTTCGCAGGGATGTTCGGGTACAGAACAGTTGTCCGGCGGTAATTAATTGAATCAACCATCACCTACCTATGGAGTCTTCTCCTAGCACGCAAGCACTCCATTGCCAGATCTAAAGAGCAGGCTTCCTGTCGATTGCTACTACTGATTTTATTCCAAACAAATTTTCTAGAGAAGAAGAGGATTTTAGTTGGGTAATACTCGTGTGCATCCGCTGATTAGCCAAAATCTCACGACCTCGATCAGAGCGAGCACGTCATCCATGACACTATTGCCGAGGCAGGGCATGGCCATACAAAGCTTGATGGAGACAGGGATGACCAGGACGCGAACAACGTATGCTAGGAAGCTGTCCCGACGGTGATGTTATCGCTGAACGCAGAACATGAGTCAGAGCCCAGGCAGACGTGGTGCCCTGAACGCGTCAAGCACAAACAACGATGGCTACCCAGATTTGCTCGTGTTGGATGGCATCGTCTTCCTCCTAGATCTCTCCACACACATTGTGCTGGCCTCCAGAACGCATGACTTGGTGTCGGCGGTTATGGCGGACGTGGTGTCGCCGGCCATGGAGGCACATGACGCGGCAAGCTCGAGTGACGGCCAGGGCGGACATAGTCTTCCTAGTTCATCCTAGTTCTGTTCCACGCGGCAAGTAGAAGTTTTGGGAACGAAGGGGCAGGAGCAGTAGAAGAGGATTCGAAGAAGGATGGATGGGAAAGAATCGCATGTCATGAGGAAGAAGGGCAATGATGGGAGGATGAGGAGCGGGGTGCATTGAATAGAAAACAAAAGGCAATTATTTCAGTATGTACCGTAATTATTATTTTCTATCAAAATTTCACTAACTTTGTCACGGCCATAAAGTCATTCTTATGGTGTTCCCTCTAAAAAAAGGTCATTCTTATTGTGTGTTTTTCTTCCCCCACCTTCATAACTTTTTTCTGTTATTTCTTCCACTACTAATGCACATTTTTGCTGCCCTGCTGGTAGCGACCCGCTAGAAATCTTGGTGGGAAAATTATAGGTGAAGACACAAATAAAGTAGGTACACTTGAGGTCCATCATGTACTAGAAATGTGTTTCCAACATCGTTGCGTTCAACCTTAGTCTTAACAGCAAGGCACGATTGGAGGAATCCAGATCGGAAGATTAGAACTCGCTGCGAGCACCACTCTTCCTGACCGTTCCAGACATGGATCCGGAGACACTCGCTTCTTGAGTCTCATACAAAACACATGCATCCTCTCACCGATCCCTTCTCCAGATCCAAGACTCCATCGGCCATTTTGAGATCTTCGCTAGATAGACACATGGTCTATACACGAATAATGCAACCACATGTTTCACACTCCTTCCCCATTGCCTCATATTCCATCTAACACATGGATATATTATGGCCAACTCAACTTGCATTTATGCGCCCAACGTGCCCATCAGAGTGCTGTTAGACTAATTATAGTAGTGTCGTGTAATGCAACTTCCATGATTGCAGTTGAGCTGAGAAAGCTTCCCTAATTAAGTTGTACCAATATTTGCTAATTTTTCTGTGTGCATTCACCTGCTTCTAGAAAATTAACACAAGCATGCATTGTGATGGATATTGGTGAGTGAGTAGGTTGTGATGATGCCGCTTGATGTGCACTGCAGTGTGGAGCATGTCGATATGAGCTTTTTTACGGTACCCTGGTACAACCTCAAGCAGAGATGCAGTACCATTTAAGTCTGATCCTCCACTTAGAAGGGTAGTTTAGTCTTTTCTCCTCTTAATTAAGTCCTTTCCTGATTTCTCATCGATGCATATGTTTTCTTTGCGTTGAAAGTTACCGATCAAACAGAACTTGGTTACAGGTTCTTGAAAACCACACAAAATATCTAACGTCTCCAAATGAAACTAAAACACAGAGATATCAGGCTCGCAAGACGTTCGTTCATCAACGCGACAGATTCTAATCAAAGCACCCACTCCCCGTCCTTCCGTATTGAACAAAGTCGATCTGATCATCTGCACATTTGTACACCTGAAGTGCCGACGTGATAGATCTCCGGCCATCTTGATGATCCCACCTCACCCTAGTCATCCCGCTTCAGCGCGCGGGCGGATTTCCAATTGCACGAGAAATATGTATCTCGCAAAGGCGCCCGCAGCGACGATGACAGCGCCGCCCAGCCCTAATCGATGACCATTCCCATGGCCCAATGGTCGTCTATCTCTTGTGCGCGGGCAGACCACAGTGGCTGCCGGCGCCCATCCTATTGGAAGATTAGGGTTCTTTTTTAAGGAGAAGAATTAGGGTTCTAGTGTATCAGCCATGAGCCACGAGAGTAAGAATAAGAGTCAGTTTTCCTTTTTACCCCCAAAGACGAGGTACTTCCTCACTTTTTTTGTTGGTACTCTCTCATACACACGTTGGAGTACCAATAGACATCAATCGTTGGATCAAGAGAAATGAAGGGCTCATATTCATTTAGGGGTACTGTAAAGGTGCTCGATATGATAAGTGTAACGCCGTTAGGTTGCCCCAAATGCATGTGTGCATGCTCTCATAGGTTGGTAGCTACACTTCAACTTATAAAAGAGGACAACTTGCTTAGCTAGCTAGAGCAAGTGAAAAACATGGCAAGCATCATGTTATACTGCCTCCATATAAATGTAGCCACCGCGCTCCACAATGTTCTTCAGAAAACATATTGGCATAAGGAGAGAGTTCATTATGTTAAACCATGCAAAGAAAATATTACGATCACATTATCTAAAATATTAGAATTTTTTTGGTTTATTAAACAAATTGGTGATTAGTTTATTACATTATTTCAACAGAGCTTTGTAAAATAAGCATTAATTAAAAATATTGATTTGATTAGTAATACCCGGTATTACCCGATATTCATTGAAACCCCACCCCGAAACGCTTTCGGATCCTCTCGAACTTATTCCGAATATTAATGAAAAAATTCCAAAAATATGTTCTCGACACTCCCATCCTACTAACACTCAGCAGATTGTGATTGCTTTAAGCTTGTGACCCTGTAGGTTCCGTAACTCATAGACATGAACGAAACCTTTCGTTCAATGACCGACATCGGGACCGTGATGTCCATATTGATCCCTATGAGCACACGAATGATATTCGAGTGATCCTATGGTTATCATGTGATGTTCCCTTTGTTCGCGTTACTTCACAAAACCTGGGATGCATCGGTATCCTTCTGAGTCATCACCATGCTCACTATACCGAAATCCTCGTTACCGGTTTGTGTTCTTCTTTCTCATAATTGTGTGCCGGCATCCCCGTGACGTATTCACCTATGTATGTCCAGACGGCGATGGATGTTGTCACACCGAGAGGGCCCTAAGAATTTCTCCATCGCCGGAGGAGAAAATCCCACTCTTGAGCTATCCGAACACTTGTCAAACTTTTTGATGAGCCTGTAAGTTGTCATTATGATCACTGTGTTACAAGTGATGTTTGAGCAATCCTAAAGACCACCATACAGTAACAAGTGACCACAATACTCTCATGGTCTAAGGAGAAAAATCACACATTAACACTCCGTGTTATTACAATTGATTATAGAAAGAATTATCTCAATTCATAACAAACAAGTTTAGGTTGATTCAATATGATTGAAAAACATGATCACCAACAACACTTGAGATAGTATTAGAGGAGAGCCTAGGAACCTTTATTTTATCTGTTTATCATTTCACATGTGCATATGAGTTTTCCACTGAATCTCATATTCCAGTATCATAGCAATTATAGCATAAACTCTAAACACGTAATTATGAACATGGAAATATAATAATACGATATTATTGCCTCTAGGGCATATTTCGAACAGTCTCTCACTTGCACTAGAGTCAATAATCTAGTTAGCACTTTTAACTTTTACACCAATTGCAATATGGTGTCCATCCATGCTTTGCTTGTCATATAGACTTCGTCTTATCAAATATGACAATCTTCAGAACCATGTCTATCATTTGTATTTCAATGGATTTGTCATGCTTTCACATGAATTCATAATTTATGTGAAGCTTAGTATATATTGAGTCACTGGCAAGACCTATGATTCCTTACATTGAGCCATAGAACAATTATTGAGAACAGTGTTCTATTTTGCACAATCATCTAGAAATCATACTAAGTTCATCAATTAACCATTTGATTCATCACCCTCTATTGTTACTTCTATAGCGACAATGTACTTAGCCTTCTGTTGTAGAATTCACCACAATAGCTTTCTTGGACCTATTCCAACTTACTGTGCCACCATAAATCATTTAACTGAAATAAAAAAAATTGCTCGGAGCACCAATTGAAGATTTTTGCTGATGTACTACTTACATCAACCATGTATCGATGTAACTCTTTACAACAACCTGTTTATTTTCTCTGTATGCGAGAAACATGTCGTTAGTACTCAACGACATTTTTATTGTTGACCTATGATCAACAGTTTGACCATTCCGGTAACTTTACTCACAATTTACTTGGAGTACTAGATATATATGGTTATTTACATAGCATGGAATTAATACAAGTGTGATTGAAAAATCATGTATTTCATTCATCAATATTTCAAGATACCGATTCTTGCTAAGAACTCCTTCCATGTAACTTTGTCAAGAAACTCTTCTTGGCATTTTTCTTACTAAACTGCTTTATTACGTTGTGAATATGTATTTTGGTTAAGCCCTGATTAGGCATTACTATCTACCTAGATTATAATGCTTAATAAAAGGACTATATTGCCTAAGTACTTTACTGAAAAAATTAGTTTCAATGAAGTCTTAATCCATGTCAAGAATTTTATATAATTTCAAATCAACAATGTGTCATGCACACCTAGTTTTTACAAATATTATCATGCTCCCCCTTTATTTCTTGTAAACACAAGCATCTTTATTTATATCAACAAAATCTATTTATTTGATCAATTCATCAAAACAACGATTCCAACTCCATTTTGCTTGCTTCAAATCATTACTGGACCTCTTGAAGTTTGCACACTTACTAGCATCCTCTGGATCGAGAAGACCTTGGAGTGGATCAGATATACAACCTTGGTTCTATTTCCATCTCATGCAAATAATTTTGACATTCATCTGCTATATCCTCAAATCTATGCCTTGATCACAGCGCCCAAAAAATGCACCTTACATAAAGGAACGGAGGGAGTAATTGCTAGTTTAATTCGAACTGACTTTAAGTATTATTATGATGAGACAATCTCGTCATAATCTATTCCTTGATCTTATACAAAACTATTTGCAACAAGTCAAGCATTATAAAACAGTTTTATCTTTGTCAATCTATAGATCTATCAGTACACTTTACTTTAAGTCTTTCAGAGGGTCCATCAAGTTCTAAACTTGAATTATGCGTATGGATACTTTTTCGAATTATTTTGGCATATATCCAATTCTGAAGTCAGGGTCCATCACCGCTTCTCTATGCATTATATGTTCATTGTTTGTTGAAACAATATTTCGTCTGCATACCATGAAGCTCTGCATGAATTTTTGCTAACCTATATGGTTCAGTTGCAAGTTCGGCTGAACACTCTATATCCTAAGTAGAGGCTTCTATATGAGTCACGGTGAGAAATTTTTGAACCACTTCTAGTATTTTTTTCTTTGACCTGATCACGAAGATTCGGTAATCTCATCGAGTTGCATTGTCCTCCCACTTACTCTTTTGCAGGAAACATTTTCTTCACAATTTCCGCACTCTTTGACAAAACCCTTTGCCTCGATGTTGTGATAGAGGAATAACGAATCATTTGGGATAACCTACAAAGTAGCACTTATTTCAACAAATTTGATGGCACTAATTTTCAGTGTAAAAGCAACAGTTTTTAAAAGCATCACATTCGAGATTATATTGGCAAAATAATTAATGTCATGTTTGATCGCACCATGGCATACATAGCTTGATTACATCTACTCAAAACACTCTACTCTTAGTAGTGTTTCTAGCAGCCTGGCCCTGAGGGGGGCGGGAGGGGCGGCCGTCCCGGGCCCCCACGACGAAGGGGGGGCCCCAACTTTTGGTATGGCATAGGCTCGAGATTGCTTTGATTCTAGTGAACGTAGCCGATTCTTTCCTAGATCCTCGTAACCACTAAGATTCTATGTGATCACGCCATATTTCGGCGAAGCCCTAGCTTCCGGCCAGCGCCGCCGCAATGATGTCATACTTTGATTCATGGGACGAGTTTGTCGACTAGGACGTACAGTGCTCTTCCGGGTGGATCCAAGATCGTACGCCATGACCTCATCCTACCTTCCTGATGCACCATCCTTGATTCCTTCTATTTAGAGCTCGATCTAATCCATTACCTTGCTTACTTGTACAGATTTGTTACGTGATGAAGATGGACTCATGGAGATGATGCTAGATTGCTGATACAAGTAAAGGTTCAGGATATGGACATACAAGGTAGCAACGAAATTGAAAAGGAACGAGCAAGAGCCAACACTAACATTTTCTCTAGATATCACCATGGAAGATCAAGCCATGGAAATGACTAGGTGGACATTTGATTAACTCCTATTAGGGCTGTTGTGTAGCTCTGAAGAAAGCATGGGGTATCGTTGGATCCTTTTCCTGGTTAAGAATTGTGAATTGCACTTTCCATATAACTATGATTGATAAGCAATCAAATCTTGACTGTTGTTTTTCTATAAATGATAGCCACACTCGACATTTGCTACTTTGACCGTGCGAACAGACTTATGTGTGACATTTGATCTCCAGCCTCTAGTATCTACCATACATTTATATGGCGCCATCTGACTCCAAGATTTTTCATAGCTGGTCCGAGGATAACCACATCGAGAGGTTAGAAGCCGAGTCATCGAGAGGAGACCACACTGTGTCCACTGGACACCACAACAAGACAGTTACAGAAGGTATGCCTATATTTGATACTCCATCCATTCAACAATGTAGTGAGCCCGCGCTTTCCGACATCTAAGCTGGACCATACATTTAATCAATGAGATTGACTACGGAGAGAGTAAAAATTATACCAGTGAATTCATATCGAAAATACGAATTCAATGGTATTTTTTTTGCTCCCGCAGTAGTCGATCTTGCTGGTTAAATTTATGGTCAAACCTGGATCTCGAGAAATGCATGTGCACTACATTGTGGAATGGAGGGAGTATGAGCATTCTTATTATGCGCTTCAAAGTGTTTATTATTAAGATTTCATGTAAACATATATGCATTGGTATTATTTTCACATTTATATTTTAAGGGCCCTATGGTTATAGTTTCACCCCGGGCCCCCAAAATCTCAGGACCGACCCTAGTTTCTAGGAGGTGCAAGCTATAAAATATTTTTCACAGCTCATCAAACATCCGCGAAATTTGGAACTTGAATATTCTTTTCTGCAATGTCGTTGTAGAACATAATTTTCTTGTTACAATAGTTTCTACTTTGTTCCGAAAATATTTTGAAACATTTTAAAAGATCCAAATTTATATCTGAATTAGTAAATATAAATATCTACTTGAGTGATCCTTGAAGATAGATAAATCCACTGCTTGGAAAAACACTTAATGGACTACATACCACAATATGCATATTTACAACTATTTTGCTGCTCATTCCTTATGTTCTATGAACGGCATTTTAGTTTACTTCCAAATATGTATGAAAGTTGCAAGTGTGAGGTGATTCGTAATCATATGACTCCAAAATTCATCACTATGGAATTTCTCCATGCGGGTTTCTCCAATGTGACTAAATGTAGTGTCATACATATGTGGTATTCTTTGTCTTGCGACATTCAGCGTCATTGTTATGGATGTTCAATTCTATCATAAATATTCATAAACTTACATCCTATTCACAATAGGATTATGACCCTTTCGTACATTATGTCGAACAACTATTGTTTTCTTATCAACAACCTCCTTGTAACTTCTATGCAATGGGTTAGAGTGTAAAAAACTCTAAAATTAATTATGATAATAAATTTAGGCGTAATATGTTGATGAAAATGTATCATAACTTTTAAAAAAATTAACACATACTTTAACCTCATTACTTTGTTGGTCATTAGTTTGTAGTGATTCTTGCATCGATTCGCAACAACATGCAATCGAGTCAATATCCTTGTGACCAAATTTTAACCACAATTCCCAAAGATTTTTAGTGTTTCACAATTTAATCACAATTTTCAAGAATCAGACTTTACTTGACCGAATTTCTCTATGTCTTATAACTGGTATGTCATACCTAACCGAGCTGGACATTGCAGTCTTCTTTTCTTTCCGCCTCTAAACTTTTATAGTTTTACTTTCAATATTCCTTCCACTCAACAGAAGAATCATCTAACCTTTTAAGAGTGGCATGAGCCCCAAACTTCGGTAGGCATGCAAGTCTCATTACATCCTTTGGGTTTGTTCTTTCTCTTTAAGATTTCACCATCAACTCATGACTGGTGTTCTTCCAGATTTTTACACATTTTAGTCTCAAACATAGTTGAACGCTTCATTAGAACTTGCAAACAATTTTTTTAGATATCATATATCTTTTAACTTTTTTTCTGAAAACAAAATTTCAATTCCAAGAATATTACATAACTATCATAAACATTTTGAAGTTTGGATTCCCTGGAAGCAAGCATACCGTAATGCAATTCTTAGCCTTTTGGATCGAAAGATATAAGTCTCGTCATGAGAGCATTGCAAGCATGCAGTAGGAGAAAATCCTCCTTGGTACTTTTAGAGGACGATCCACTCATTACGTTTACCAATCGTAAAGATTCAACCAGATAAATAATAGTCAATCAATTTCAACAACAATGGTGGAGTAGTGAGCCATAATTCTACAACTATAGTGCAAACTACACATAGACATTGTTCATAATTAATTTGCACTAGTGATTGAACTTAATTAATACATAATTATGCTCCCACTCAAATCAACATCTCTCATAATTGATTTTTAAGTGATTCAAAACCCTGATCTGATTCGCAGCCATTGATGTGGACATCGCTGATGACATGAACTTCAACTGGTAGGCAGACCTTGGCCGATCATATCTCCATATGACTCTTGTTCATCTTTTGATGCTTCCTGCTCCTAGTTGAGAACAATTCTGCTAGAATGTCAAGACAACCGAGTGCTATATTCATACATGGTATGACCCTCCCTGCCTTACACATCTTAGTTTGTTTGTGCTCATGTGGACATGACCCACTTCAGAAAGTTACGTGTTATAGACGGTTACAACACTGGGAACATCAAACTTTAACCATCATATTTCTGTGAGAGATCACCCTAATAATGGACTAATATGCAATCAAAGGGTGCAAAAAACAAAGGAATAAACATCTCAGGCAATTCATAAAAGCACGATATGGTATAGCCCTCGGCACAAGGAATCTCCGTGATCATCTTTAATCTTCTATTGAAGCATCGTGATGGCCAATATTTCATTGTCGTGGCAACCATTTGAAAAACATGCCATGGCGACAATTTCAAAAAACTTTGCCATGGCATCCATTTCAGAAAACGGTGACGTGGCACCAAATTCAGAAATTCCGCCATGGCACGAAATTATATCTCCTCGTCCGGTGCCATGTACACCTTCTCCACATCAGGTTCTATGGTTGCCATCGTCACTTGTAACATGTAGGGTATCTCAACAATATTTACATTAATGTGCAAATCCCGTGGCCCCAACCATCATGCCTTGGCACACAGGCCACTTAAAATTACAACATAGAACCATCTCATAAATAAACTCATTATCATGATGAAGGCTATACCACATCATATGCATACCCTCCAAAACAAAGTTAAACATTCTCTAATCGGTTTTAGCAAAATTTTAGTTACATGATTAACCAGTTTTATTAAGTAATACTAGCTACCTATGTCCACAACATAGGCGATGATTCTGGATGATAGATTAAGTTCCGGGGTGTGTGAAAGAAGGGACTTGATTAAAAGTCTCGTCCAACACAGTAAACTTCGTCAAATACACGTGACCCCCTAGAAGATCATCCATGTTCGGCACCCTCTTGTGTATGCGACGATTCACTATTCTCAACTATGGTTAAGCCCAAGGAACTGTTAGCACATCATCGACAGTCAGAGCCTATCGATTGTCAAAACCTTGTGAAAGTCAACACCATGCCCTTCATAAATTGAATCAAAGCAACACTCGATGGAAGCATACAAAGAACCCTCACAATCACATGTCATCTAGATCGCAACCTGCACTTACTCATATAACTGCTCATGATGCCATGATGACCCACAAGTGTAGGGGCTCTATCGTAATCCTTTCGATAAGTAAGAGTGTCGAACCCAACGAGGAGTAGAAGGAAATTATAAGCGGTTTTCAGTAAGGTTTTCTCCGCAAGCACTGAAATTGTAGGTAATGGATAGTTTTGTGATAAGATAAATTGTAACGAGTAACAAGCAATGAAAGTAAATAAAGTGCAGCAAGGTGGCCCAATCCTTTTTGTAGCAAAGGATAAGCCTGGACAATTTGTTATAATGAGAAAAGAGCTCCCGAGGACACATGGGAATTATCGTCAAGCTAGTTTTCATCACACTCATATGATTCATGTTCGGTACTTTGATAATTTGATATGTGGGTGGACCGGTGTTTGGGTACTGCCCTCACTTGGACAAGTATCCCACTTATGATTAACCCCTATTGCAAGCATCCGCGACTATAAAATAAGTATTAAGGTAAACCTAACGATGCTGAATTTCTCTACCATTTTCTTCTTTTTCACTTTAGCCAATATGAGTTTACCCGGCACTAGCAGCTTTATCGGGGAATTTCTAATCTTAGTAGGAGCTTTCCAAAGAAATAGCTTAGTAGCCACATTAGCTGCGCTTGGGATGATTTTAGGCGCGGCGTATTCCCTGTGGCCATATAATCGTGTGGTTTCTGGAAATTTAAAACCCGATTTCCTCTATAAATTCTCTGATCTAAATGGTAGAAAAGTTTCCATATTTCTAACTTTTCTTGTTGGAGGGGCGACCATCCGTTGAACTACCAAAAAAGGGTAAACCAATGTGATCATGACATTGTAGGTGCTTGCGATGGGACGGATGCGACTTCCCTGTTTATCCGAAGTATCCCAATGGTGTAAGACCGTCGACTATTTGGGAAAAAGGAGGAAAATCAGTCTGATCCATCTTCAACAGGAGCAATATCGTGCATAATTTCTTTATATAAATCATAGGGTATTGCACTAGCACTAGCACCCATATCACATAAGCCATGATAACAATGATCTCCTATTTTAACAGAAATAATCGGCATGCCTACCACAGGTCTATGTATCTTAGCATCTGGTCTAGCAATATTAGCAGTCTCACCACAGAAATAAATAACATGCCCATCTAAATTGTCATCCAAGAGATCTTTAACCATGGCAATACTAGGTTCAACATTGATTTGCTCAGGAGGTGTATAAGTCCTAGTATTACTCTTACGAACAACGGTCGAAGTTTTAGCATGATCCTTTATCCTAACAGGAAAAGGAGGTTTCTCAACATAAGTAGTAGGAACAATAGGAACACTATAAGTGATAGTCTTTTCTTCAACTGTAATAGGTGCAACTACTTTTACTTCAATGGGAGGATTATATTTAAACCACTTCTCTTTAGGGAGATCAACGTGAGTAGAAAAAGATTCACAGAAAGAAGCTACTATCTCAGAGTCAAGTCCATACTTAGTTCTAAATTCACGAAAAGCATCAGTATTCATAAAAGATTTAACACAATCAAACTTGGGTGTCATATCTGACTCCTTACCATCGTCGAAACCCAATCTTCAGAGTTGCGTTTAATTCTTTCCAATAAGTCCCATTTGAAATCAATAGTCTTCAGCATATAAGAACCAGTGCAGGAAGTATCGAGCAGGTTGCGATCATTGAGAGAAAGCCGAGCATAAAATTTTTGAATAATCATTTCTCTGGAGAGCTCATGATTGGGGCATGAATATAACATTGACTTAAGCCTCCCCCAAGCTTGAGCGATGCTTTCTCCTTCGCGAGGCCAGAAATTATATATGTAATTACGATCACGATGAACAAGATGCATAGGATAGAACCTCTGGTGAAATTCCAACTTCAATTGCTTATAATTCCAAGATCTCATATCATCACATAGCCTATACCATGTCAATGCATCTCCCTTCAAAGATAAAGGGAAGACCTTCCTTTTAACAACATCATCGAGTATCCATGCAAGCTTAAATAATCCACAAACTTCATCCACAAAGATAAGGTGTAAATCAGGATGCAATGTTCCATCTCCTGCAAATGGATTAGCTAGCAGTTTTTCTATCATACCTGAAGGAATCTCAAAGTAAATATTTTCAAATAGTTCAGTAGGTTGAGGAGCAACTCTTTGCTCTTCTGGTCGGGGTGAAGATACCCCGAACAAGCCCCTCAAAGGATTAGTTTCCATAGTGACAAGTAATAGAAAATTTCAGCACACTATATAAATGTTTCCTTACCAAGTTCCACTCACCAAAAGCGCTACACTCCCCAGCAACAGCGCCAGAAAAGAGTCTTGATGACCCACAAGTGTAGGGGATCTATCGTAGTCCTTTTGATAAGTAAGAGTGTTGAACCCAACGAGGAGCAGAAGGAAATGATAAGCGGTTTTCAGTAAGGTTTTGTCTGCAAGCACTGAAATTGTAGGTAATAGATAGTTTTGTGATAAGATAAATTGTAATGAGTAACAAGAAATGAAATTAAATAAAGTGCAGCAAGGTGGCCCAATCCTTTTTGTAGCAAAGGATAAGCCTGGACAATTTCTTATAATGATAAAAGAGCTCCCGAGGACATATGGGAATTATCGTCAAGCTAGTTTTCATCACGCTCATATGATTCGCGTTCGGTACTTTGATAATTTGATATGTGGGTGGACCGGTGCTTGGGTACTGCCCTTACTTGCACAAGTATCCCACTTATGATTAACCCCTATTGCAAGCATCCGCAACTACAAAAGAAGTATTAAGGTAAACCTAACCACAACATTAAACATATGGGTCCAAATCAGCCCCTAACGAAGCAACGCATAAACTAGGGTTTAAGCTTCTGTCACTCTAGCAACCCATCATCTACTTATTACTTCCCAATGGCTTCCTCTAGGCCCAAATAATGGTGAAGTGTCATGTAGTCGACGTTCACATAACACCACTAGAGGAAAAGACAACATACATGTCATCAAAATATCGAACGAATACCAAATTCACATGACTACTAATAGCAAGACTTCACCCATGTCCTCAGGAAAAAACATAACTACCCACAAAGCATATTCATGTTCATAATCAGAGGATTAATAATATGCATTAAGGATCTGAACATATGATTTTCCACCAAGTACCAATTAGCATCAACTACAAGGAGTAATCAACACTACTAGCAACCCACAGGTACCAATTTGTTGTTTGGATACAAGATTGGATGCAAGAGATGAACTAGGGTTTTGAGAGGAGATGGTGCTGGTGAAGATGTTGATAAATATTGACCCCCTCCGGATGAGAGGATCGTTGGTGATGACGATGGTGATGATTTCCCCCTCCCGGAGGGAAGTGTCCGCGAAGGTTCCGCCTCGTGGCGGCGGAGTTTCGTCCCGTAAGCTTGCCCACAATTTTTTCCAGGGTAAAAGCCTTCATATAGCAGAAGATGGACACCGGAGGGCCACCAGGTGGCCCAGGAGACAGGGGGCGCGCCCAGTAGGGGTGGGCGCTCCCCCCCTGGCTAGGGTGTGGGCCCCCTGAGGTGTTTCTTCCGCTCAATAATTCTTATTAATTCCAAAAATAAGTTTCGTGGAGTTTCAGGATTTTTGGAGCAGTGCAGAATAGGTTTCCAATGTTTGCTCCTTTTCCAGCCAGAATTCCATCTGCCGGCATTCCCCCTCTTCATGGTAAACCTTGTAAAATAAGAGGGAATAGCCATAAGTATTGGGATATAATGTGTAATAACAGCCCATAATGCAATAAATATTGAAATAAAAGCATGATGCAAAATGGATGTATCATGCCATTATTGGGAAACGTAGTAGAAAAAAAATCACACCTACGATCACCCAAGATCAATAAGAAGATGCATAACGGGTTGGGATCACGATCGCTACCGTCATTGAGTTGCAACAAAAGAAGAACATGTCGGTGTAGATCATACTTGGAGTCCCTCGAACTATCGATGAATGATCCCTCATACCACCCATGAATAGTCTCTTGAACCGAAGACCGAAAGCACGACCTCTCTACTTGGTTGCAAGCGTGCATCCCTTCATGATTCGGCAGCGCTTTATCGTCCAGAGCTAATCGTGGCCACAGACTTAGAGGGAGGAGATTAGGACCACACTGGGCTTCTAATTATGAGGACAAGAGGATTAGCATAGCTCTAATTAGTCAACTAGGACCAACTAGAAGTAGAACTAGAGAAGGCTCCAAAACTTGTATGATCCATTATGGACAATACCTCAAGTATATATAGGTTGTAGGGGAAGAGGAGGGCTGCCACCAAGAAGAGAAAGCCTCCTTGGGGCGTCGGCCTAAGGGGGGATGAGTTGGACTCCTCCCGTACTCCCAATTCAGCCTCCTTCCTTAGGGAAGGGGGCACTTTCCCACTTGCGCCTTTTTGGTGCAAGTTGTCTTCCACCTCTTGGCCTCTTCAGGAACTTTAATATTTAAATTAAATATAAAGTGTTCTAAATACTTCTAGGCCATTATATATTTTATCGTTAATACCCGGTATTACATGATATTCACCGAAATCCTTCCAGTGACCCCGAAACGCTTTTGGATCCTCTTGGAACTCTTCTAAATATAATTCCACAAATATATTATGATCACTCCCATCCTACTAATGCTCAGTAGATCATTATTGACTTAAGATTGTGGCCCCATAGGTTCGATAACTCATAGACGTGAAAGAAATTGTTTGTTCAATGACCGACAACAGGCTGTGGACATCCATATCAATCCCTATGAGCACACGAATGATATTTGAGTGAACCTATGGTTATCATGTGATGTTCCCTTTGTTTTGCGATACTTCACAAAACCTGGGATGCATCGCTAACCTCTCGAGTCATCACCATGCTCACTATACCGAAATTCTCGTCACCGGTTTTGTTCTTCTTTCTCGTTATTGTATTCCGGCATCCCAGTGACGTAGTCACCTGTGTCTGGCTAGACGATGATGGATGTCGTCACACTGAAGGGGCCTAAGAATCTCTCCATCGTTGGAGGAGCAAATCCCACCCTTGTGCTATCCGGCCACTTGTCAAACTTTCCGATGAGCGCGTAAGTTATTGTTATAATCACGGTGTTATAGGTGATGTTTAAGCAACCCCAAAGACCACCGTATGGTAAGAAGTGAGCACAATACTCTCATGGTCTAAGGAGCAAAATCACACATTAACACTCCGTGTTATTACAATTAATTATAGATGATATTATCTCAATTCAAAACAAATGAGTTTAGGTCGATTCAATATGATCGTTTTTCCAACATCATAATCTCAATATTATCTCAATTCATAACAAATGAGTTTAAGACTATCATTATATATCCTACGATCCGAAAAACGTGACCACCAACAAACTGGAGCTAATCTTAGAGGCGAGACTAGGAACCTTTATTTTATCTCTTTGTCCTTTCACACATGCATATGAGTTTTCCACTGAATCATAAATTCCAGGATCATAGCAGCTATAGCATGAAATATAAACGCTTACTTATGAACATGAAAATATGATAATACAATATTATTGCCTCTAGGGCATATTTTCAACATTTTTGGTATCTTGTAGTGAGATATATGGATGGTAGCAGATGGCGATGTTCTGCTTCTTCAACCATGTTGGATGAAGTTGATGGTGCCGAGATCTAATGGACAGGGGGAAGGACCCCAGACGACGTGCCACAAAGCCTCGGTCTTATTGCTTACGGGGTCCGGTTTGTAAGAAGGAGTAGGGGGAGGAGATTGGCGTAATATGATGGGTATTTTATTGAGCCTCGAGCGCAAATATATATAATGTACAAGACTTGGAGGGCAAGAAGCATCTCCTAGAGATAAGGTACGCATTGTATACGAAAGAATACAATCAATCCGTATATGGATACATGCAGGATGGTGGTGTTTTCTGGCGCCGTGGTGGTGTCGATGACATGCCTGGCACGGTCGATACATCAGTGTTTGCTCTAGAGATGGATTGGTGGAAGACAGCGGCGGTGGCCTCTCTGAGTGCGTGGACCGGTGTATGCCCCAGCAACGCGGTGGTTGGGGCCTCTGGGTTTAGATGTTAGGATTGGTGTGATGTCTATTTGGTATTTGGCTCAAGCTATTGGCACCCCTTCATCAAGAGGACAGGAGTAGCGACAGGTGTTGCTATTGGCACCACTTCTCTTTAGGGAGATCAACGTGAGTAGAAAAAGATTCACAGAAAGAAGCTACTATCTCAGAGTCAAGTCCATACTTAGTTCTAAATTCACGAAAAGCATTAGTATTCATAAAAGATTTAACACAATCAAACTTGGGTGTCATATCTGACTCCTTACCATCATCGAAACCCAATCTTCAGAGTTGCGTTTAATTCTTTCCAATAAGTCCCATTTGAAATCAATAGTCTTCAGCATATAAGAACCAGTGCAGGAAGTATCGAGCAGGTTGCGATCATTGAGAGAAAGCCGAGCATAAATTTTTTGAATAATCATTTCTCTGGAGAGCTCATGATTGGGGCATGAATATAACATTGACTTAAGCCTCCCCCAAGCTTGAGCGATGCTTTATCCTTCGCGAGGCCAGAAATTATATATGTAATTACGATCACGATGAACAAGATGCATAGGATAGAACCTCTGGTGAAATTCCAACTTCAATTGCTTATAATTCCAAGATCTCATATCATCACATAGCCTATACCATGTCAATGCATCTCCCTTCAAAGATAAAGGGAAGACCTTCCTTTTAACAACATCATCGAGTATCCATGCAAGCTTAAATAATCCACAAACTTCATCCACAAAGATAAGGTGTAAATCAGGATGCAATGTTCCATCTCCTGCAAATGGATTAGCTAGCAGTTTTTCTATCATACCTGAAGGAATCTCAAAGTAAATATTTTCAAATAGTTCAGTAGGTTGAGGAGCAACTCTTTGCTCTTCTGGTCGGGGTGAAGATACCCCGAACAAGCCCCTCAAAGGATTAGTTTCCATAGTGACAAGTAACAGAAAATTTCAGCACACTATATAAATGTTTCCTTACCAAGTTCCACTCACCAAAAGCGCTACACTCCCCAGCAACAGCGCCAGAAAAGAGTCTTGATGACCCACAAGTGTAGGGGATCTATCGTAGTCCTTTTGATAAGTAAGAGTGTCGAACCCAACGAGGAGCAGAAGGAAATGATAAGCGGTTTTCAGTAAGGTTTTCTCTGCAAGCACTGAAATTGTAGGTAATAGATAGTTTTGTGATAAGATAAATTGTAATGAGTAACAAGCAATGAAATTAAATAAAGTGCAGCAAGGTGGCCCAATCCTTTTTGTAGCAAAGGATAAGCCTGGACAATTTCTTATAATGATAAAAGAGCTCCCGAGGACATATGGGAATTATCGTCAAGCTAGTTTTCATCACGCTCATATGATTCGCGTTCGGTACTTTGATAATTTGATATGTGGGTGGACCGGTGCTTGGGTACTGCCCTTACTTGGACAAGTATCCCACTTATGATTAACCCCTATTGCAAGCATCCGCAACTACAAAAGAAGTATTAAGGTAAACCTAACCACAACATTAAACATATGGGTCCAAATCAGCCCCTAACGAAGCAACGCATAAACTAGGGTTTAAGCTTCTGTCACTCTAGCAACCCATCATCTACTTATTACTTCCCAATGGCTTCCTATAGGCCCAAATAATGGTGAAGTGTCATTGTAGTCGATGTTCACATAACACCACTAGAGGAAAATACAACATACATCTCATCAAAATATCGAATGAATACCAAATTCACATGACTACTAATAGCAAGACTTCACCCATGTCCTCAGGAACAAACATAACTACTCACAAAGCATATTCATGTTCATAATCCACTACTAGGAAAAGGCCTACTAATGGCGCACCGGTTTTGCCTACTAATGGCGCACTACCGGTGCACCATTAGTAGCACGCCACTAGAATTTTTTACTAATGGCGCACCACTGGTGCGCCATTAGTATCTGGTATACTAATGGCGCACCAAGCAGTGCGCCATTAGTATGTAACACCATGCGCCATTAGTATGCTTCCCGGGGGGCCATATGTAACCATGTGCTTTGTCATACTAATGGCGCACTCTGCCTTGATGCGCCATTAGTATCCTTTGGCATACTAATGGCGCACTCTGCCTTGATGCGCCATTAGTATGAATATTTGGTTTTTTTGCTTTTCTGATTTTTGCACAGGTTACAAAATATATTATTGGACAGAATATAGACAGCAGCACACAGCAACAACAGATTCATTGAATACAATAGAAGATTAGTCTCCGAATACAATTCATCATATTAGTCTCCGAATTCAAAAGACCGAACAAAGATAAAACATTACAAGTCTCAAGACCACGAGTATCGAGTTTGTCTTCACATTACAAGTCGATATCGATCATCTAAACTACCATCACATAAAAGAGAGCTGCGGTCATCACGATGAGCATCATCGCGATCAAACTGGTCTTCATCTGGTTCCTTCAGCGGGCGTATCTAGATTCGGCCTCCGCCCTAGTGGTGTACCCTTTGTAACTGTTACCGCTGAAACGGTGAACCTGTCTCCGACACTCCTCCCAGTCGTCGTAGAATCTGGGAACCTTACCCTTGTACACGACATACGACGACATCTCTATGAACAAGCCAAACAACAGACAACAGACAATACATAAGCAATATGTAAGTATGCAACAAAAGGATCAGAAGAGAAAAGCAAGACATTAATAGCACGATTCATGATCCTACTAATAAATAGCATCGATTACATCTAAGTTGAATGACTGTCCAAACCAAAGAGACATACGAATTCATTAAAGTTTAATTACAACATGAGCCAATCAATGTTTCAGAACTACACATCACTACTTTCGACTCGACTCATCGGACAGGAGCGTGGATGAAGCCATCGTCTGTCGTGATGGTCATGAAATCGCGGTCGTTGTCACCCTCCATTTGTAGCGTTCTATCTATCTCATTGTTGGATGGTTGATATCTGAGGTAGAACTGCCCCGAGGTATGAAGGACATCTTGATGGATGATGTCCGCAAACTCCGACTGGATGCGAAAGAATTCTTGTCTGAGGTCCGCGTCCTGGGTTGCCGACAACCTCGCGGCCCAATCTTTGAGACTATCTAGTAGCAGAAGTTGATGATGGTCCCTTACGATCGCCCGCATGTGATGGAGGGCGTAGTAGGCATCCTTCTGACCGCCAGGTGGCTGCTTGACGCAGTAGAAATTTGTATTGTGTGAGAAGGTGTGCTTGCCGTACTTACGAACTGCCCTGGTGAAGGTGCCTCCAGATTTGGCGTAGCCGGGGAGAACATCATCAAGAACTTTCTTGACATTTGTGTAGTCTAACTTGGAGTTACGGTTCGGGTCGAAATACATGGCCATGGAATATTTCGGTCTTAAGAGGATGAGTGTGCAATGTGTGTCACTACACAGAACACGGAATGTTAGAAAAAAAGAATGATCGAAATCTAAGAAATCATATGTTACGGGGCGGTTAAGGGATGACTTACTCGGGAAAGTAAGCCACAAGGAAGTTATCCTTATCTGGGTTTGCCAGAATGACGCCTTCGAGGTGTGAACTCGCAACTTGGCGGTCCCCAGCGCTGCTCAAGTGCTTGGCACGCATGTAGAAGGGGTCGACTATCACGATGTCCGGGGTCTTGTCTCTAATGATCCGCATATCCGTACTCAGCGAAAACAGCCGAACGAAGGTGTAGTGCAGCGGATGAAGGTTAAACATAGCAAAGATGTCATCAAATCGCAGGACGATCATACCCCCGATGTCGCCATCCACAAAGCCCTTGCCCTCTAGCACCTTGGCCACGAAAATCGGGTATGCCACATCATTCTCTCTGAGACGCCGCTTCTCCAAAGAAAGAACACTGTCGTGCAGACTCCGCATAGCACCGGTTGTAGCATTCAGCATATTTGGCGGTAGCATCGCCCTACCCGCCACATGCACCCTCCTCGAGATATCCTTAGGTGAAGGTGGCCCGTCCTGAGCACGGATCGAACTCGGTGCCGGCTGGCTCGCACCGGCGCCCTTGTTAGTCTTTCGTTTCTGTCCCTTCTTCTTGATGTCCTGTAATGGGACCGAGTTCTGCTCACAGACCGCCTTCTTGAGCGTGTTGGGGCTGATAATATTTCGCACCTCAGCTATCTGAGGCTCGGTGAAGGCGGAAGCTGGAGGCGTGTCCTGAGTACTGAACGCCAGACGACGCCTATTGCAATTGGATTTCTTCGACGTACCAGCTAGATCGCGGTCGTCTTGATTGGGTTCTTGAGAAAGAGGCCCACAGAACTCGTCAGCGTACCCATGTTCGGCAAAGTACTTATCAACTTTGGTAAATGTACCGTCATCGTTGTCGTCGTTGTCCGGATCCTGTGCCATAGGGCTATCCGGATCCTGTGCCATAGGGATGTCCGGCAGGTCCGGTAGCGTTGCGGCGTTCTTGCCATGGCTTGGCGCCGGCACGACTGGCGGTCTTGTCTGTGGGGTGGTGTCCCCCGCCCCAAACAAATCTGGCTGTTCGGCCAAAGTAGGGGCCAGTTTACGCAGGCACTGAGGGTCATCTCATCTTCTACGTCGGCCCCAGCGGGTCGACGGAGGTAACAGCTCGTCGCAGCCTGGCAGCACCCGAACCACTTCAACCCTATACACTATGGGTGGCATCGTATTACCGTGGAACATGGGGTTGCCCGGTTGAACGATTCTGCCCTTGGCGACATCGACCAACTCGGCGCCCACGAAGTGCAGAAGAGTGTAAGGAACGTCGGCAGTGCCCTGCGAAAACATGTACAGGGCGTCAGGGATGCCCAGTCAAAGGCAAGGAGATGAAGTCATTGGCCGAGAGGCTTAGTTACCATGATGGCATCGAGCTTGGCTAATGTCAAGGCACCGCCAACGGCGGGCGTGCAACTGACAGAGGGGGCGCTTGCTGGCGAGGTGCCGGCAGGCGTACACCCGGGTGCATTAAGCTCCAATGCCCAAGTCGGCGCTGGAGAAACGAATACCGCCTCCGCCGGAGACACCAATGGCACCGCCGCCGGAGACACCAATGGCGTCGCCGGAGACACCAATGGCGCCGCCTGCGCGCTGTGCGAGTTGCTGGCCGTGAAGCTGGGAACCGGGGGAGGCCCCTGTTGGCCGCCCGCAATCCACGTCGTCAGCCCATGAATCAATGTAGGCACCATGGCGTTGAGCTTCGTTCCCAGTTGTTGTTCCACTTGCTCTTGGACAAGCTCCGGAATCAGCGCCACTTGTGCCTTGAGTTCTTCAACCTCGCGCGTCTGGCTTTCCGAGCTGGTCTTTTTCTCCTTCCGCACACCAGCGGTATAGTATGACCCGCATTTTGTGGACAAGCCTTTGCCGGCCACACGACCAGCTGACGTCGGCTTAGTGAGATTATCCTTGTTTTTCATTACGTTCAATGCCCTATTTAAAGGGGTGTCGAAAGGGGAGCTCTGAGACGACCCCGCGCTACTGCTTTCAGTGTCCTGCGAAAGGAACATGAACCATTTAGAAATATTGGGATTAATTAGAGTGCAACCATATGGAGCTAATTACGCGGGGGTGTATTCCTTACCAGAACAAGCTCAAGCGCCCTGGTCTTCGGATCCATGGTAAGCTCCTTTGTTATCGGGTCCTCCTTGTACTGGGCCCTGACATAGTTCCTGGTCTGCTTGCTACCGCTGTATTTCTCGAAGTGGGGCGGTAGGCCTTGCTCGGCACACTCCACGTCCTCCTTGTCCCATATAGGCTCCGCCACTCTGTAACCGCCGGGATCGAGTTTGTGTTCCCCTAAGTTCAACTCCCGCATTTCTTTCCCCCACTTACTTGATTCGGAGGTTGCACTGCTCTCGCACTTGATCTTGAACTCCTTGTACTCATCTTCGCTCATCAAAGGATATTTCGCCTTGATCTTCTCATAACTATCACCTTTATCAATCATTCTCTTCACCGCGCTTCTCCAAGTAGACAGGGCCGTGCTCATCTTCGTGAGGGCGGCACTGTTCACTTTATTCCCTGAGAGGCGTGTGTTTTCAAATTCGTGGGGGGGGGAACTTGTATCGTTCGTGCAGCTTCGTGAAGAGGAGGTTGCGCAAATTCCCTCGGTCCTTATGCCTAAGGTTCTCGGTGTTGATCGAGATGGTGCTTCGGAGAATGGACCCGAGCTGAACCGAGTACCCCTTGACTATATGTTTGGGCTCCGTTGTATTCCCGTCGGAGTCCACTTGAGTGAATTCCTCCTTGAGGGTGCGGAGCGCATTCGGGCCTCGGTCCTTCCTTTGCTTCTTCGGTTGGCTGCCATCTGTGTGTGCGCCGCCATCATCAGTGGTGGCATCCTCGGCGGCACCATCAGTGGTGTCATCCCCGACGCCACTAGGGGTTGTGTAATCAGGATCGGTGTCTTCCGCGGCGTCCTCATAGCGGTGAGGTTGTTCCTCCATCTCCTTGGACAGCTCCCAGAATTGCTTGCCGCCCGAACCACCGGCCTCATCGTTGTGGGCCATGTTTCGCTCTAAATAGGAAAAAAGTTTGGTCAAAAAGTTGGTTATTGTCAAGGAACAAGATCATGGTCTCATCATTTAGGGTTTGTCGACACCGAGGCACCCTAAAAGCCTAAGCTTTCATCATTTAGGGTTTGTCGACGCCGAGGCACCCTAAAAGCCTAAGCATACATCATTTAGGTTCTCATCGACACCGAGGCATCCAGGGCAGCCAAGTTAAGTTTTCATCATTTAGGGTTTATCGATGCCGAGGCACCCTAGGTTGGGCCTAATCACTTGGCACTAATCACTTGGCTCTATTGCCACCTATGTTGGGTTTATCATCTAGGGTTTATCGATGCTAAGGAGAATTCTAAGTTGGGCCTAATCACTTGGCTCTATTGCCACCTATGGTTTAATGCAGCAAGAATAAAGGGGCAGTTGATCCTACTTAATTAAGTACTAAGATACCCCGGCCCATGCATTAGTCGCAAGTACCCCATATGTCCTATTTTTAGCAAAGTCATGCTAAAATTCACGGAAAATTTCAGCATGACCTTTGCTGAAAATAGGACATATGGAGTACCCGAATTTGCCGGAACGGAAGTTAATCAACATTCCGGCAAACTCAAGGGCCTCTCGGGGTACCTGCAAATTCATCACGACACGATGGTCGGAGACAAAACCCAGCAAACTAGCACCATAATGTGCCTCTACTTTCATATGGATGAAAAGGCCACAGACCATATGGTCCTCTACTTTCATATGGACAAAAATCAGCTCAACTTATGTGAGCTTCCATTCCAGATCTAATAGCAGCAAGTTGTTCACTTGTAGCTGAACTTATGTGAGCTGCCTTCAAGAAAAGAAATCTGCAGTGGCACATCTGCTCTCTGAATACATTCGCAAGAAACAAAACAACACCTAGTACCATCCATCTGCTATGGCCGTATCATGCAGTTTAACTAAGCACTAACAGGTAATTATATAACAGAAAACTTGGCGCGTACGTGTCACTTAGCTTGGGCAAGCAACATACCTCGTCCTCTTGGTTAGTCCAAACAAGCTGTATGTTGAGCCTCAACTCACCACCTACACATTTTATAGCACCCATGAAATGAAAAACTAAACATAATTGTCAACCAACAAAACCAAAACACAAACAGGACTTCAAATTTTCACGATCAGGAAGAAAAACAGGGTTTTCAACTACTATATTCAGTTTCATGGCATCAGTTGAACAGTTGAAAAAGAACAAGCTTCATTTAAATATCTTGCTGCTAACAAACATAACTAATGTCAGTACTCAAAAAATAGAGTGACCACACAGAGAACAAACAAACTATTCACTTTTTATTTCTTCAGAATTGGACCAGACAGAGAACAACTCCTTGGAAGCAAACTGAAACCATGCTGAAACTATACTGAAACCATGCTGAAACTTTACTGAAACTACTCCTTGCAATCAAACTGAAACTACTCCTTGGAAGCAAATTGTCTTGGAAGGAGTATTGTGTGCACAAATCTACTCCAACTAGTTGCTTTCACTTAGAAATTGTTAGCACAAACAGCATGAGTCATTCTTCAGACCGTTACAAATAGAAACAATGGCAACCAAGGTTAAAAACCAACAATCCTATATATTATTCTGAAACTTGATAGATTGAAATCACTTAGGACTCTCTTTATGTGTTCATTCAACACTTAAAATTGAGGAAAATAATACCAACTAGGATCGGTATGACCTTCGTTTTTCATTTTCTGTATGATCAATTAAATCTTCTGCAAGCTTATATGAAAAGGTTCAGCAACTTGAAACGTAACTCTTGATTGGTGTTCCAAATCATTTCATTTATATTTTAAATAACAGTAGGAATTATTTCATAATAGAATTTAACCGATGGGGACGACGGGTGCATGCGACAGAGGGGGGAACGGGTGGGGGTGGAGGAGGCTCACCACTATTGCAAACCAAACAAGTAAGCAGAGCACATGTATATACCTGTATCACTGTCTTGGAGCCAACAAACGTCTCAATTTTTCTCCAACCGTGATCGAACCTGTTACGCAGAACCACAAACAGAGAGATACATGTAACTAACGAGGACAGACAGACAAGGTAACAAGAACTCCACAGCTCAATTAAGCCTATGCTTCTTCTTTCACTCTCCTGCATAAAGTTATTGTTACTACCTGGGAGGGATTATATGCTTGTTTACCACTACTAATACCATTTTTTAATATAATCTTCATTCTCCTGCTTTTTCTTTTCTTACAAGTGTTGATGCCAAAACATTGCAACCCTGTAGTTCAAGATCAGAGTCAAAATTGACCTACACGATTGTTTACCACTACTAAGACATGGATCTAATAGCTATCTCCCCCCTTGTTCCTCATGCCTTAGTTGAATTCAGAGAAGAGAGAGCTCAGATCCTAGAACAGGGATCTCTCTGGAAGATATGTGTTAACCAATTTTGGCCAGTATAACCAACACAAAGCTCCTGCTCTCTCAAATTGCAGATAAAACAACTCAATCTACAATTTGCTAACATGTTTAAACCAAAACATTTTCTCATGAAAAATATTCAACCTACAATATGTAAACATTTGCCCTTAGAGGCATTATCACAAACACCTATCAAGCACAATCCTCTAAAATCACGCAGCAAGCAAGAAATAACTATCATTATATTCCCACAGTATCGAATCTACATCAAGTACTCATCCACTAAAAAAATCAGGAAAAAAATTGAACAGAGGATGCAAGAGGAAGGAGGGAGGGGGATGAGGGAAGAGGGAGGAAGGATGAAGGAGTGGTGGCTACCTGCCTACGGACTGGTCGTCGGCGTAGCTCCGGGCGGCAGCGTTGCTGGGCAGGAGCGCCTGCTCCAGGGAGGGGGGCGCCGCTGGTGGGAGCGGCTGCTTGATGGGGGGAGGCGCTGCTGGGGTCCTGTACCGGAGGCGGGGCAGCGGAGGGTTCGGCCGGCTGGGCGCGCCGCGGCGGCGGGCCTGTAGCGGTGGCGGCGGCTAGGAACCCTAGCTGTCGCGCTCGGGAGGGAGGTTGACACGGGCGGGGCCGCGGGGGGAGGGGGACGGCGAGGGCGCTGGCGCGGGAGGAGGGGGACGGTGAGGGAGGTGGCGCTCGGCTCGAGGAGGGGGCGTTGGAAGCGAGCACGGCCGGGGACGGCGAGCACGGGGGAAGTGGTGGTCGGTGGTGGTCAGGCACGGGTGAGATGAGACAGGGGAGGGATTGGGGATTTTAGTGTGGGGGTAGGCTTAGCAATGGCGCACCACCCAGGGGTGCGCCATAAGTACATCCATAGCAATGGTGCACCACCGAGGGGTGCGCCATAAGTAATTTAATCTAGCCCGACTTGTCAGGTTATATACCACCTAACCCTATCTACAATAGAACCCGCCCACTAGCCCGAATGGTCAGTACGCAGCACACACACCAGGAGGTCCTGGGTTCGATTCCCAGGCTCCTCAATATTTTTTATGCATTTTAAATCCTGTTTGATATTTATTTGTGTTTAAATATGTTCAAACTTGTTTAAATCATAACAGTAATATTTTTTATAAAAACGGTAATAATTTTTTAAAAAATATGTTCAAATTTGTTACTTGAAAATATCATCGGCGGCGGCGGTGGAGCGGGGGAGGGTGCGGGGGGTGCCCGTTGGTGGCGGTGGAGCGGGGGAGGGTGCGGGGGGGCGGGTGCTCGTCGGCGGCGGTGGAGCGGGGGAGGGTTGCGGTGGGTCGGCGGCGGCGGTGGAGCTAGCGAGGGAGGGTGCGGGTGGGATCGATATCGAGATGGAGGGGGAATCGAGATCGAGATGGAGGGGGATCAAGATCAAGTGTCCTCATGAATTCAAAAAGTGCCCATGAAATTTAAAAATATTCATGATATCAAAAAGTGCCCATGAAATACAATCGAGAAATGAAGACTACGATTTAAATACAATCGATCTTAGCTAGCTATCTGTTCACAATCTTCTTGCCCTTCTTTTTCGCAAATGGAGTTCTTCTGTGGAACGGACGTCCTTTAGGTAGGGTGGTCCTGCTTCTTCTTGTGGTGTGTGCTGCTACTTCATCGTCGTCATCATGTTCGATCTTCGGGTCGCTGTACTTGTCGAAGCCTTGCTCATTGGCTACTCCATCCATTCCGATGATCTTCCTTTTACCTCTGCTCACGACAACACGAGTGAGCTTTGACGGGTCGGTAATGAAGAAGCATTGGTCCACTTGGGAAGCCAGTACACATGGCTCATTTTTCGCGGTGACGTTTGCGCCCGCGGTCTTGGATTTGGCTTCGGGTATAACCATGGTGGTGAAATACTGGTCTTCTTTTAGGACGCTCTTGGCCCATCTGACACGGAACATCGGGACCTTCTCTCCAATGTAGCTCAGCTCCTAGATCTCCTCGATCCTTCCGTAGTATCTATCCTTGTCGTTGCCGGTGTAGGATTCCATCGTTACCCCGGAGTTCTGATAACCATCGTTCTTCATGTCCTTGTTCTCGATGTAGAATGTGTAGCTGTTGATATCGTACGCCTCATAGGTCATCAGGTTGTGCTCGGCGCCCTGTGACAAGGCGAATATGAGTTGTTCTTCCGCGGAAGAATCCTCATGTAAAGGGTACGACAGAAGCTTCTGCTTGAATCAACGCGTGAAACATGAGTTGTGCTCTTTGATTATATCTCCGTCCGTCCTCTGTTGGCCTCGGTCATTGTACGTCTTCTCAATAAAGGTTTTGTGCTCTACCACCCAAGGATCGACCACGTCTATGTGTTGTAGCGCGACTAGGTTTGCTCTTTCAAAGTCGGCGAGTCGACATGCATTTCGCGGCGACCCTCACGGTGACCCCATCCAGCGAGCCTGCCGAGGTGCCTGTTGACGGGCAGACCAACGGGGTTCTCGATGCCTAGATAATTCGTGCAGTAGGAGATGCACTCTTCGGTCAGAAAGCCCCTGGCTATACTTCCCTCTGGACGTGACATGTTTCGAACGTATCCTTTGATGACACCATTCATCCTTTCGAATGGCATCATGTTGTGCAGGAACATCGGCCCCCGAGTTGGATGATATCCTCCACGATATGGACCAGCAGATGCACCATAACGTCGAAGAATGCGGGTGGGAAGTACATCTCAAGCTCGCATAGTATCACCACGATCTCTTCCTGTAGCCTTCTGAGTTGCCTCACGCCAATGGACTTCCGAGAGATGACGTCGAAAAAGTTGCATAGGCCAAATAGCATTTCGCGGACGTGCGTGTCCATGATCCCACGGATTGCAACTGGAAGTATCTGCGTCATCAGCACGTGACAGTCGTGAGACTTCATCCCGCTGAACTTCTGCTTCGCTGGGTCTAGGTATCTTCTTATCTTCCCCGCGTAACCGTAAGGAAGTTTTACTCCTAGGAGGCAAGTGAAAAACTGCTCGATCTCCTCCTAACTTAGAGTGAAGCACGCGGGAGGGTAGTCATTTCCGGTCTTCTTGGCCTTTTTGCCTTTGCGATGACTTTCTGTGTCCTGCTTCGCCTCATCATCATCATAATCATCATTAGCGTGAAGCTCCTGCCTGATGCCCATTGATTTCAAGTCTGCCCTTGCTTTCGGCCCATCTTTGGTCCTCTCTGGCATGTTGAGCAGGGTACCAAGCAGACTCTCGCACATGTTCTTCGTGATATGCATGACATCAAGGCTGTGAGGCACACGGTGGATCTTCCAGTACGGCAAGTCCCAGAAAACAGACCTCGTTTTCCATACCTTCAGCAGCGGCTCTGGCGCCTTTCGCTTCTTTCCCGGCTCTGGGCCTTTTGCTTCTTTCCCGGCAGTGGGCAGTCTTTCTAATTTTTCAACAGCTCATCTATTTCCTCGCCGCTCCTCGTACACGGGCGTTTTCGGGGTTCGGTTTCACCATCGAACAGATGCTTGTGTTTCCTCCACGGGTCATCGTCGCGAAGCCACCTTCGATGTCCCATGAACACGGTTTTCGAAGACCCAGGATCTCTATCTAGCTGGCGATACGTTGTGTCATCCATGCACCTTACGCATCCAGAAAATCCGTGGACTACCTGCCCCGCGAGATATCCGTAACCAAGATAGTCGTGCACCGTCATGAGCAGTGCGGCTCTCATAGGGAAATATTCTTTCTCTGCGGCGTCCCACGTATTGGCTGGCGTTTTCCACAGCGTGTCTAGCTCCTCCTTCAGCAGCCCCAGATACAGATTGATGTCGTTCCCTGGTTGTTTTGGCCCTTCAATTAGCATACTCATGTGAATGTACTTCCTCTTCACGCACAACCAGGGGGGAAGGTTGTACATCCACACAAACACAGGCCAGGTGCTATGTGTGCTTCTCTGGCTGCCAAACGGATTGACTCCATCGGTGCTCGCGCCCAGCACGATGTTCCTTGGATCCTTCCCAAATTCTAGGTTTCCGAAGTTCAATGCTTGCCACTGGCTCGCATCCTTAGGGTGACTCAGCATCTTGTCTTTTTTATTTATCTCCAAATCATTTCCGTCATCTTCCCGCTTCTTCTCCTCCCTATCCGCGTGCCAACGCAGGAGCTTTGCTACCTTAGGGTCCGCAAAATACCGCTGCAGAGCAGGAGTGATCGGAAAGTACCACACCGATTTTCGAGGAGCTTTCTTCCTCTTCTTGTATCGAGTGACGCTGCACACCGAACATATGGTAGACTCCGCGTGCTCGTCCCGATAAATGATGCAATTGTTCATGCACACATGGTATTTCACGTGCGGTAAATCCAGAGGACATATGATTTTCTTCGCCTCCTCGAAACTGGTCGGGCACTTGTTCCCCTTGGGAAGACGTTCGTGCCAGAATGACATGTTCTCGTCGAAGCATGCGTCGGTCATTTTGTGTTTTACCTTCATCTCTAGAGCCATGAGCGTTACTTTCAGGCAGGTATCCTCGGGCCTGCATCCTTCATACAATGGAGTAACCGCGTCTATCTCTAGTTGATCCAGCTTGGCTTTCTCTCGGGCGGCAGCTCTTGCGTTATCCGTCTGCTTGAGAAGCAACTCTTGAATATGAGGGTCCTGCACCCAGCCTCCATCGTCGTCTACTCCGGCATCTTCATCTTCATGATCATGCCCTTCGTCTTGATCTTCCTCATCATCATGTACGACATCTTCTACATGATGACTGTGTACAGCATCACCGCCGTGATCATGTCCTAGAGATTCTTCGTCTTCTCGCTCGCCCTCGCCGCGGTGGTACTTGTCTTGTTGACCTTCCTCATTTCTTGCCCGCCACCCATGGACGACTTCATAGTCATCTTCATCACCTTGCCACCGATAGCCATCCATGAAACCACGCAAGAGCAGGTGGTCCCGCACCTTCCCGGAATCCGGCTCCGCAATAAGGCTCTTCAGCTTGCATCTTCGACACAGACATCTTATCTCTGTCTCATTCTTTTGAAGCATCTCGGCCTTCGCGGAGCTCAAAAACCTATTCACGATGCCTTCGGTCATCGTGCGGACCATGGTGGCCTGCGGGGTAGATCAAAATGATATTTTAGAACCAAGAAAAAATTTGGCATGACCTTCCCTAAAAATAGGACCAAAAAGAATGCATAGTGCCAAAATTCTCGCGAAACGGAAATGAATCAACATTCCGGCAAAATATTGGCAACTATCGCATTTCAAATACCGGTACCAGCAAACACAAACATATATGCAACACCACAAACACATGCAACACCACAAACATACATAGATCTAGCTAGGCCACAAAAAGTGCATGTGCACGTTGTTGGAGCAAGCTAGGGAGAAAAAAAGTAGATCTACATCATGAAGATAGCTTTCCCCTTACTTACCTATCAAAAAAAAGGTAATTTCACCACTTAATTTTGATGAATCTATGGTGGAAATGAGGTGAGGAGGAGGAGGCAGCCGAAAGATTGGAGAAGGAGGTGGAGGGAATGAAGTGGGGAAAGTGAGTGGGTAGGTATGTGGTTGTCCAAAATATCTTGTTGGGGTCCCAGGTTACTAATGGCGCACCACCAGCAAATGCGCCATTAGTAACCCTGGTTACTAATGGCGCACGTGCAGGTGGTGCGCCATTAGTAGTTTTGCAGAAAAGTAAAAAAATATATACTAATGGCGCACTGTGAAAAAGTGCGCCATTAGTAGTTTAAACTAGTAATGGCGCACTGTGACAAGATGCGCCATTAGTAGTTTTGCAAAAAAGTAAAAAAAAATGTACTAATGGCGCATTGCCTGCCCGGTGCGCCATTACTAGTTAGAACTAGTAATGGCGCACTTCGACCTGATGCGCCATTAGTTTGTATGGAAAAAAGGAAAAAAAATAATACTAGTGGCGCACCGAGTGTACGGTGCGCCATTAGGGTCTTCCACACTAATGGCGCATCAGCAACCGGTGCGCCATTAGTATATAGTAGTGGCACACTGCTTACCTGGTGCGCCATTAGTATCAATCATATCTATAGCCCCTTTCCCTAGTAGTGATCATAGGAGTAATAATATGCATTAAGGATCTGAACATATGATCTTCCACCAAGTAAACCAATTAGCATCAACTACAAGCAGTAATCAACACTACTAGCAACCCACAGGTACCAATTTGTGCTTTGGATACAAGACTGGATACAAGAGATGAACTAGGGTTTTGAGAGGAGATTGTGATGGTGAAGATGTTGATGAAGATTTACCCCCTCCCGACGAGAGGATCGTTGAGAATGACGATGGTGATGATTTCCCCCTCCCGGAGGGAAGTGTCCCCAGCAGAACAGCTCCGCTGGAGCCCTAGATTGATTCCGCCAAGGTTCCGCCTCGTGGCGTCGGAGTTTCATCCTGTAAGCTTGCCCACGATTTTTTCCAGGATAAAAGCCTTCATATAGCAGAAGATGGACACCGGAGGGCCACCAGGGGGCCCAGGAGACAGGGGGCGCGCCTAGTAGGGGTGGGCGAGCCCCCCACCCTCCTAGCCAGGGTATGGGACCCCTGAGGTGTTTCTTCCGCTCAATAATTCTTATTAATTCCAAAAATAAGTTTCATGGAGTTCAGGATTTTTGGAGCAGTGCAGAAAAGGTTTCCAATGTTTGCTCCTTTTCCAACCAGAATTCCAGCTGTCGGCATTCCCCCTCTTCATGGTAAACCTTGTAAAATAAGAGAGAATAGCCATAAGTATTGAGATATAATGTGTAATAACAGCCCATAATGCAATAAATATTGATATAAAAGCATGATGCAAAATGGACGTATCAACTCCCCCAAGCTTAGACCTTGCTTGTCCTCAAGCGCAAGCCGAAATCGAAAAATATGTCCACATGTTTAGAGATAGAGGTGTCGATAAAAATAAAATACGGACATGAGGGCATCATGATCATTCTTATAACAGCAACATATATAGATTTAATCATATGATTTCTTATGCTCAAGCAACGATCAATTCACAATGTCAAGTATGGTTCAGAAACTTTATTGGGAACTAACAAACTATAATCTCGGTCATTGAAGCAATTGCAATTTATCATAGCATCAAAAAGAGTCAAGAATAGAGCTTTTCAGCAAGTCCACATACTCAACGATCATGTAGTCTTCTACAATTGCTAACACTCACGCAATACTTGTGGTTATGGAGTTTCAGCCGGACACTGAGAAAGATAGGGGCTTATTGTGTTGCCTCCCAACGTATTCACCTTTACGTGATGTCAACAATAATAATCCATGCTAACTTACACTCAATCGTATATATATATATCATGATCTTTCAAACACAAAGAGCTTCCAAAGGATAAAACAAAAAAGGGAAAGGTGAAGATCACCTTGACTCAAGCATAAAGTAAAAACATAAAGTAAAAGATAGGCCCTTCGCAGAGCGAAGCAGAGGTTGTCATGTGCGTTTAGGGTTGGATGCACAAAATCTTAATGCAAAAGAACGTTACTTTATATTGTCCCTTATATGTGGACCTTTATTATGCAGTCCGTCACTTTTATTACTTCCACAACAAGATCGTATTAAGCTTATTTTCTCTCCACTAATAAGTCATACATATTTATATAGCAATTTTTATTGCCTGCAACATGACAACCTTACTTGAAGGATTTTACTCAATCCATAGGTAGGTATGGTGGACTCTCATGGCAAAACTAGGTTTTAATGATATTTGGAAGCACAAGTAGTATCTATACTTGGTGCAAGGAATTTGGCTAGCATGAGGGGGAAAGGCAATCTCAACATGTTTGGAAGGTCAATGACAATATACTTTAACTGAGATGTGAGAAAACATAAACCATTACGTTGTCTTCCTTGTCCAACATCAACTCTTTTAGTATGTCATGCTTAATGAGTGCTTCACAATCATAAAAGATGTCCAAGATAATATATTTGTATGTGAAACCTCTCTTTCCTTATTACTTGCTATTAATTGCAACGATGACCAAAACTACGTTTATCAACTCTCAACAACTTTTTTGCCTCATACTTTCTATGTGTGAAGTCATCACTAATCATAAGATCAATATGAACTCTTTTATTCCTTCTGCTTTCTCAAGATCATAGCAAGATAGCACACCCCTTGACTCAACACTAATCTTTATTATAGATAGCTCATGGACTCGATTACATAAAGAGATCACAAAGCAAAACTCAAAACTACTTGATACTAAAAACTTCAATCTACTAAATCAAGATACTACTGAAAGGATCGAACTAAATAAAACGTTAAAGACAGGAGTGTGATGGTGATATGATACCGGGGCACCTCCCCCAAGCTTGGCAGTTGCCAAGGGGGGTGCCCATACCCATGTGATTATGTCCTCGGAGGTGATGGAGGTGGTGACGATGATGGTGGATAATCGCACATCGAACTTAAAAGCTCCTCCAACTTGCGGATGATGCTCTTGAGTCCAGCGATATGATCCTTCAACAAAATATTCTCCTGTATGAGATACTTATTCTATATGCGAGCTAACTCAATCATCTTGAAAGCTTCAATCTCAGTTGGAGTAAAGAGGTTAGGTAAGGGTTGAGGGATGTCTTCTTCTTCCACCGCTGGAGCTTGAACCTCCGTGGCCTTCTTGATCCCTTCCTCCTTGTTAATCTCTTCCGGTTTTTCTCTTTTCAGATCTAACTTCAATAGCCAAGCATCCTTGTTTTCATTGTTGGAGGAAGGCGACGTCATGGTGCTCTAGATCTATAACAGAAACAACTCGAAACGAAAACAGAGGATATTTGCGTGATACGGTGGTCAAAACCTTCAGGAGTTTATATAATGAATTTTTACCGACCAAAATATGTAACATGCAAGAAAACGGAGTCTGGGGGCCATGAGGTGTCCACGAGACAGGGGGGCATGCCAAGTAAGGGTGGGCGCGCCCTCCACCCTCGTGGAGGCCTTGTGTCCTTCCCGGACTACTTTTTTCTTCCTAAAATTCTTAAATATTCCAAAACTGATAAAAATTGCCATTGGAATTGTTTTGGAGTCGGTTTACTTACCGTACCACATACCTATTCCTTTTCGGAGTCTGGAACGTTCTGGAAAGTGTCCCTTATGTATTCCTCCGGGGTTACAGTTTCAATAATATTAGTTTCAACATTGATAGGATTACCTGAGATATAATGTTTAATTCTTTGACCGTTCACCACCCTCGGACTTGTGCCATCAAAGTTGTTGATTTTTATGGCACCAGAACGATAGACCTCCTCGATAACGCAAGGACCTTCCCATTTAGAGAGAAGTTTTCCTGCAAAAAATCTTAAACGAGAGTTGAATAATAACACATAATCACCTACGTTAAACTCATGCTTTTGTATCCTTTTGTCATGCCAGCGTTTGACTTTTTCTTTGAATAGCTTGACATTCTCATAGGCTTGGGTTCTCCATTCATCAAGTGAGCTAATATCAAATAACCTCTTCTCACCGGCAAGTTTGAAGTCATAGTTAAGCTCTTTAATAGCCCAATATGATTTATGTTCAAGTTCTAGAGGTAAATGACAAGCTTTTCCATAAACCATCTTATATGGAGACATACCCATAGGATTTTTGTATCCAGTTCTATAGGCCCATAATGCATCATCAAGTTTTTTGGACCAATTCTTTCTAGATCTATTCACAATCTTTTGCAAAATTAATTTGAGCTCTCTATTGCTCAACTCTACTTGACCACTAGACTGCAGATGATAAGGAGATGTGATTCTATGATTAACATCATACTTAGCAAGCATCTTACGGAAGGCACCATGAATAAAATGTGAACCACCATCAGTCATAAGATATCTAGGGACTCCAAACCTTGGAAAAATAACTTCTTTAAGCATTTTAATAGAAGTGTTATGATCAGCACTACTAGTTGGAATAGCTTCTACAAACTTAGTAACATAATCAACAGCAACTAAAATATGTGTATAACCATTAGAGGCAGGAAAAGGTCCCATATAATCAAAGCCCCAAACATCAAATGGTTCAATAACAAGAGAATAATTCATAGGCATTTCTTGACGTCTACTAATATTACCAATTCTTTGACATTCATCACAAGATAAGAAAAACTTACGAGCATCTTTGAAGAGAGTAGGCCAATAAAAACCAGATTGCAGTACCTTATGTGCAGTTCTATCTCCAGCGTGGTGTCCTCCATAGGATTCAGAGTGACACTTGCGTAGGATCTGTTCTTGTTCATGCTCAGGTACACAACGTCTAATAACACCATTTACTCCTTCTTTATAAAGGTGTGGGTCATCCCAGAAGTAATGTCTTAAATCATAAAAGAACTTTTTCTTTTGCTGGTATGTGAAACTAGGTGGTATAAATTTAGTAAAAATGTAATTAGCATAATCAGCATACCAAGGAGCAGTACGACAAGCATTAATGACCGCTAATTGCTCATCAGGAAAGCTATCATCAATAGGTAGTGGGTCATCAAGAACATTCTCTAACCTAGACAAGTTGTCTGCAACGGGGTTCTCAGCTCCCTTTCTATCAATAATATGCAAATCAAATTCTTGGAGCAAGAGAACCCATCTAATGAGTCTAGGCTTAGCATCTTTCTTTTCCATAAGATATTTAATAGCAGCATGACCAGTGTGAATAGTAACTTTGGAATCAACAATATAAGGTCTAAACTTATCACATGCAAATACAACTGCTAATAATTCTTTTTCCATAGTAGCATAATTTCTCTGGGCAGTATCAAGAGTCTTACTAGCATACTGGATAACATTCAATTTCTTATCAACTCTTTGCCCTAGAACAACACCTACAGCATAATCACTAGCATCACACATAATTTCAAAAGGTAAATTCCAATCAGGTGGCTGAACAATAGGTGCAGTGGTCAAAGCTTTCTTAAGTATTTCAAATGCTTCTACACAATCATCATCAAAGACAAAAGGAATATCTTTTTGCAATAAATTAGTCAGAGGCCTAGAGATTTAAGAAAAGTCCTTAATGAACCTCCTATAAAAAACGACGTGACCAAGGAAACTTCTTATACCTTTTATGTCCTTGGGACATGGCATCTTTTCAATAGCATCAATTTAGCTTTATCAACTTCAATACCTCTCTCGGAGATCTTGTGCCCCAAGACAATGCCTTCATTAACCATAAAGTGGCACTTTTCCCAATTCAAGACGACACTAGTGTCTTCGCATCTCTGCAAAACTCGATCAAGGTTGCTCAAGCAATCATCAAAAGAGGATTCATAAACGGAGAAGTCATCCATGAATACCTCACAAATCTTTTCACAGAAGTCAGAGAATATAGCCATCATACATCTTTGAAAGGTAGCAGGTGCATTACATAAACGAAAAGGCATACGTCTATAAGCAAAAGTACCGAAAGGGCAAGTAAAAGTAGTTTTTGATTGATCCCCCGCTGACACGGGTATTTGAGAGAAACCAGAATAACCATCTAGAAAGCAGAAATGTGTGTGTTTGGATAGTCTCTCTACCATTTGATCAATAAAAGGTAAAGGGTAATGATCTTTCTTAGTAGCTTTATTTTATTTACGGAAATCAATTACCATCCTATAACCTGTAATAATTCTTTGCGGGATCAATTCATCTTTTATCATTAGGAACGACAGTAATACCTCCCTTTTTAGGAACACAATGGATAGGACTTACCCGTTCACTATGAGCGACGGGATAAATTATACCTGCTTCAAGGAGCTTTAGTATTTCCTTTCTTACCACTTCTTTCATCTTAGGATTCAATCGTCGTTGAGGATCTCTGACTGGTTTGGCACCTTCCTCCAATTTAATTTTGTGTTGGCATAAGGTGGGACTAATGCCCTTAAGATCATCCATAGTATACCCAATAGCAGCGCAGTGCTTCTTTAGAGTTTTCAATAATCTTTCTTCTTCTTGCTCTGAAAGGTTAGCGCTAATAATAACATGATATATTTTCTTTTCATCAAAATAAGCATACTTAAGATTATCAGGTAATGGTTTGAGTTCAAACACGGGATCACCCTTGGGTGGAGCGGGATCTCCTAGAATTTCAACTGGAAGGTTATGTTTCAGCAAAGGTTCCTGTTTAAGGAATACTTCATTTATTTCCCTTCTTTCCTTCATAAGCATATCATTTTCATGGTCTAGCAAATATTGTTCTAACGGATCAATAGGAGGCACGACAATAGAAGCAAGACCAATAATCTCATTCTTACTAGGTGATTCTCTATCACGGGGTTGTCTACGAAATTTAACAAAATTAAACTCATGTTTCATATCCCCCAAGCCAATTTCAATAATATCCTTTCCGCAGTCAATCTTAGCTTTAACAGTATTCAAGAAGAGTCTGCCAAAAATAATGGGACAAAAGTCATCTTGTGGGGAACCAAGAACAAGAAACTCAGCAGGATATTTAACCTTCCCACACAAGACTTCAACATCTCTAACAATCCCAAATGGCTTAATAGTATCCCTACTGGCAAGCTTAATAGTAACATCTATATCTTCCAATTCAACAGGAGAAATATCGTGCATAATTTCTTTATATAAATCATAGGGTATTGCACTAGCACTAGCACCCATATCACATAAGCCATGATAACAATGATCTCCTATTTTAACAGAAATAATAGGCATGCCTACCACAGGTCTATGTATCTTAGCATCTGGTCTAGCAATATTAGCAGTCTCACCACAGAAATAAATAACATGCCCATCTAAATTATCATCCAAGAGATCTTTAACCATGGCAATACTAGGTTCAACATTGATTTGCTCAGGAGGTGTATAAGTCCTAGTATTACTCTTACGAACAACGGTCGAAGTTTTAGCATGATCCTTTATCCTAACAGGAAAAGGAGGTTTCTCAACATAAGTAGTAGGAACAATAGGAACACTATAAGTGACAGTCTTTTCTTCAACTGTAATAGGTGCAACTACTTTTACTTCAATGGGAGGATTATATTTAAACCACTTCTCTTTAGGGAGATCAACGTGAGTAGAAAAAGATTCACAGAAAGAAGCTACTATCTCAGAGTCAAGTCCATACTTAGTTCTAAATTCACGAAAAGCATCAGTATTCATAAAAGATTTAACACAATCAAACTTGGGTGTCATATCTGACTCCTTACCATCGTCGAAACCCAATCTTCAGAGTTGCGTTTAATTCTTTCCAATAAGTCCCATTTGAAATCAATAGTCTTCAGCATATAAGAACCAGTGCAGGAAGTATCGAGCAGGTTGCGATCATTGAGAGAAAGCCGAGCATAAAATTTTTGAATAATCATTTCTCTGGAGAGCTCATGATTGGGGCATGAATATAACATTGACTTAAGCCTCCCCCAAGCTTGAGCGATGCTTTCTCCTTCGCGAGGCCAGAAATTATATATGTAATTACGATCACGATGAACAAGATGCATAGGATAGAACCTCTGGTGAAATTCCAACTTCAATTGCTTATAATTCCAAGATCTCATATCATCACATAGCCTATACCATGTCAATGCATCTCCCTTCAAAGATAAAGGGAAGACCTTCCTTTTAACAACATCATCGAGTATCCATGCAAGCTTAAATAATCCACAAACTTCATCCACAAAGATAAGGTGTAAATCAGGATGCAATGTTCCATCTCCTGCAAATGGATTAGCTAGCAGTTTTTCTATCATACCTGAAGGAATCTCAAAGTAAATATTTTCAAATAGTTCAGTAGGTTGAGGAGCAACTCTTTGCTCTTCTGGTCGGGGTGAAGATACCCCGAACAAGCCCCTCAAAGGATTAGTTTCCATAGTGACAAGTAACAGAAAATTTCAGCACACTATATAAATGTTTCCTTACCAAGTTCCACTCACCAAAAGCGCTACACTCCCCAGCAACAGTGCCAGAAAAGAGTCTTGATGACCCACAAGTGTAGGGGATCTATCGTAGTCCTTTTGATAAGTAAGAGTGTCGAACCCAACGAGGAGCAGAAGGAAATGATAAGCGGTTTTCAGTAAGGTTTTCTCTGCAAGCACTGAAATTGTAGGTAATAGATAGTTTTGTGATAAGATAAATTGTAATGAGTAACAAGAAATGAAATTAAATAAAGTGCAGCAAGGTGGCCCAATCCTTTTTGTAGCAAAGGATAAGCCTGGACAATTTCTTATAATGATAAAAGAGCTCCCGAGGACATATGGGAATTATCGTCAAGCTAGTTTTCATCACGCTCATATGATTCGCGTTCGGTACTTTGATAATTTGATATGTGGGTGGACCGGTGCTTGGGTACTGCCCTTACTTGGACAAGTATCCCACTTATGATTAACCCCTATTGCAAGCATCCGCAACTACAAAAGAAGTATTAAGGTAAACCTAACCACAACATTAAACATATGGGTCCAAATCAGCCCCTAACGAAGCAACGCATAAACTAGGGTTTAAGCTTCTGTCACTCTAGCAACCCATCATCTACTTATTACTTCCCAATGGCTTCCTCTAGGCCCAAATAATGGTGAAGTGTCATGTAGTCGACGTTCACATAACACCACTAGAGGAAAAGACAACATACATGTCATCAAAATATCGAACGAATACCAAATTCACATGACTACTAATAGCAAGACTTCACCCATGTCCTCAGGAAAAAACATATCTACCCACAAAGCATATTCATGTTCATAATCAGAGGATTAATAATATGCATTAAGGATCTGAACATATGATTTTCCACCAAGTACCAATTAGCATCAACTACAAGGAGTAATCAACACTACTAGCAACCCACAGGTACCAATTTGTTGTTTGGATACAAGATTGGATGCAAGAGATGAACTAGGGTTTTGAGAGGAGATGGTGCTGGTGAAGATGTTGATAAATATTGACCCCCTCCGGATGAGAGGATCGTTGGTGATGACGATGGTGATGATTTCCCCCTCCCGGAGGGAAGTGTCCGCGAAGGTTCCGCCTCGTGGCGGCGGAGTTTCGTCCCGTAAGCTTGCCCACAATTTTTTCCAGGGTAAAAGCCTTCATATAGCAGAAGATGGACACCGGAGGGCCACCAGGTGGCCCAGGAGACAGGGGGCGCGCCCAGTAGGGGTGGGCGCTCCCCCCCTGGCTAGGGTGTGGGCCCCCTGAGGTGTTTCTTCCGCTCAATAATTCTTATTAATTCCAAAAATAAGTTTCGTGGAGTTTCAGGATTTTTGGAGCAGTGCAGAATAGGTTTCCAATGTTTGCTCCTTTTCCAGCCAGAATTCCAGCTGCCGGCATTCCCCCTCTTCATGGTAAACCTTGTAAAATAAGAGGGAATAGCCATAAGTATTGGGATATAATGTGTAATAACAGCCCATAATGCAATAAATATTGAAATAAAAGCATGATGCAAAATGGATGTATCATGCCATTATTGGGAAACGTAGTAGAAAAAAAATCACACCTACGATCACCCAAGATCAATAAGAAGATGCATAACGGGTTGGGATCACGATCGCTACCGTCATTGAGTTGCAACAAAAGAAGAACATGTCGGTGTAGATCATACTTGGAGTCCCTCGAACTATCGATGAATGATCCCTCATACCACCCATGAATAGTCTCTCGAACCGAAGACCGAAAGCACGACCTCTCTACTTGGTTGCAAGCGTGCATCCCTTCATGATTCGGCAGCGCTTTATCGTCCAGAGCTAATCGTGGCCACAGACTTAGAGGGAGGAGATTAGGACCACACTGGGCTTCTAATTATGAGGACAAGAGGATTAGCATAGCTCTAATTAGTCAACTAGGACCAACTAGAAGTAGAACTAGAGAAGGCTCCAAAACTTGTATGATCCATTATGGACAATACCTCAAGTATATATAGGTTGTAGGGGAAGAGGAGGGCTGCCACCAAGAAGAGAAAGCCTCCTTGGGGCGTCGGCCTAAGGGGGGATGAGTTGGACTCCTCCCGTACTCCCAATTCAGCCTCCTTCCTTAGGGAAGGGGGCACTTTCCCACTTGCGCCTTTTTGGTGCAAGTTGTCTTCCACCTCTTGGCCTTTTCAGGAACTTTAATATTTAAATTAAATATAAAGTGTTCTAAATACTTCTAGGCCATTATATATTTTATCGTTAATACCCGGTATTACATGATATTCACCGAAATCCTTCCAGTGACCCCGAAACGCTTTTGGATCCTCTTGGAACTCTTCTAAATATAATTCCACAAATATATTATGATCACTCCCATCCTACTAACGCTCAGTAGATCATTATTGACTTAAGATTGTGGCCCCATAGGTTCGATAACTCATAGACGTGAAAGAAATTGTTTGTTCAATGACCGACAACGGGCTGTGGACATCCATATCAATCCCTATGAGCACACGAATGATATTTGAGTGAACCTATGGTTATCATGTGATGTTCCCTTTGTTTTGCGATACTTCACAAAACCTGGGATGCATCGCTAACCTCCCGAGTCATCACCATGCTCACTATACCGAAATTCTCGTCACCGGTTTTGTTCTTCTTTCTCGTTATTGTATTCCGGCATCCCAGTGACGTAGTCACCTGTGTCTGGCTAGACGATGATGGATGTCGTCACACTGAAGGGGCCTAAGAATCTCTCCATCGTTGGAGGAGCAAATCCCACCCTTGTGCTATCCGGCCACTTGTCAAACTTTCCGATGAGCGCGTAAGTTATTGTTATAATCACGGTGTTATAGGTGATGTTTAAGCAACCCCAAAGACCACCGTATGGTAAGAAGTGAGCACAATACTCTCATGGTCTAAGGAGCAAAATCACACATTAACACTCCGTGTTATTACAATTAATTATAGATGATATTATCTCAATTCAAAACAAATGAGTTTAGGTCGATTCAATATGATCATTTTTCCAACATCATAATCTCAATATTATCTCAATTCATAACAAATGAGTTTAAGACTATCATTATATATCCTAAGATCCGAAAAACGTGACCACCAACAAACTGGAGCTAATCTTAGAGGCGAGACTAGGAACCTTTATTTTATCTCTTTGTCCTTTCACACATGCATATGAGTTTTCCACTGAATCATAAATTCCAGGATCATAGCAGCTATAGCATGAAATATAAACACTTACTTATGAACATGAAAATATGATAATACAATATTATTGCCTCTAGGGCATATTTTCAACATTTTTGGTATCTTGTAGTGAGATATATGGATGGTAGCAGATGGCGATGTTCTGCTTCTTCAACCATGTTGGATGAAGTTGATGGTGCCGAGATCTAATGGACAGGGGGAAGGACCCCAGACGACGTGCCACAAAGCCTCAGTCTTATTGCTTACGGGGTCCGGTTTGTAAGAAGGAGTAGGGGGAGGAGATTGGCGTAATATGATGGGTATTTTATTGAACCTCGAGCGCAAATATATATAATGTACAAGACTTGGAGGGAAAGAAGCATCTCCTAGAGATAAGGTACGCATTGTATACGAAAGAATACAATCAATCCGTATATGGATACATGCAGGATGGTGGTGTTTTCTGGCGCCGTGGTGGTGTCGATGACATGCCTGGCACGGTCGATACATCAGTGTTTGCTCTAGAGATGGATTGGTGGAAGACAGCGGCGGTGGCCTCTCTGAGTGCGTGGACCGGTGTATGCCCCAGCAACGCGGTGGTTGGGGCCTCTGGGTTTAGATGTTAGGATTGGTGTGATGTCTATTTGGTATTTGGCTCAAGCTATTGGCACCCCTTCATCAAGAGGACAGGAGTAGCGACAGGTGTTGCTATTGGCACCACTTCTCTTTAGGGAGATCAACGTGAGTAGAAAAAGATTCACAGAAAGAAGCTACTATCTCAGAGTCAAGTCCATACTTAGTTCTAAATTCACGAAAAGCATCAGTATTCATAAAAGATTTAACACAATCAAACTTGGGTGTCATATCTGACTCCTTACCATCGTCGAAACCCAATCTTCAGAGTTGTGTTTAATTCTTTCCAATAAGTCCCATTTGAAATCAATAGTCTTCAGCATATAAGAACCAGTGCAGGAAGTATCGAGCAGGTTGCGATCATTGAGAGAAAGCCGAGCATAAAATTTTTGAATAATCATTTCTCTGGAGAGCTCATGATTGGGGCATGAATATAACATTGACTTAAGCCTCCCCCAAGCTTGAGCGATGCTTTATCCTTCGCGAGGCCAGAAATTATATATGTAATTACGATCACGATGAACAAGATGCATAGGATAGAACCTCTGGTGAAATTCCAACTTCAATTGCTTATAATTCCAAGATCTCATATCATCACATAGCCTATACCATGTCAATGCATCTCCCTTCAAAGATAAAGGGAAGACCTTCCTTTTAACAACATCATCGAGTATCCATGCAAGCTTAAATAATCCACAAACTTCATCCACAAAGATAAGGTGTAAATCAGGATGCAATGTTCCATCTCCTGCAAATGGATTAGCTAGCAGTTTTTCTATCATACCTGAAGGAATCTCAAAGTAAATATTTTCAAATAGTTCAGTAGGTTGAGGAGCAACTCTTTGCTCTTCTGGTCGGGGTGAAGATACCCCGAACAAGCCCCTCAAAGGATTAGTTTCCATAGTGACAAGTAACAGAAAATTTCAGCACACTATATAAATGTTTCCTTACCAAGTTCCACTCACCAAAAGCGCTACACTCCCCAGCAACAGCGCCAGAAAAGAGTCTTGATGACCCACAAGTGTAGGGGATCTATCGTAGTCCTTTTGATAAGTAAGAGTGTCGAACCCAACGAGGAGCAGAAGGAAATGATAAGCGGTTTTCAGTAAGGTTTTCTCTGCAAGCACTGAAATTGTAGGTAATAGATAGTTTTGTGATAAGATAAATTGTAATGAGTAACAAGCAATGAAATTAAATAAAGTGCAGCAAGGTGGCCCAATCCTTTTTGTAGCAAAGGATAAGCCTGGACAATTTCTTATAATGATAAAAGAGCTCCCGAGGACATATGGGAATTATCGTCAAGCTAGTTTTCATCACGCTCATATGATTCGCGTTCGGTACTTTGATAATTTGATATGTGGGTGGACCGGTGCTTGGGTACTGCCCTTACTTGGACAAGTATCCCACTTATGATTAACCCCTATTGCAAGCATCCGCAACTACAAAAGAAGTATTAAGGTAAACCTAACCACAACATTAAACATATGGGTCCAAATCAGCCCCTAACGAAGCAACGCATAAACTAGGGTTTAAGCTTCTGTCACTCTAGCAACCCATCATCTACTTATTACTTCCCAATGGCTTCCTATAGGCCCAAATAATGGTGAAGTGTCATTGTAGTCGATGTTCACATAACACCACTAGAGGAAAATACAACATACATCTCATCAAAATATCGAATGAATACCAAATTCACATGACTACTAATAGCAAGACTTCACCCATGTCCTCAGGAACAAACATAACTACTCACAAAGCATATTCATGTTCATAATCCACTACTAGGAAAAGGCCTACTAATGGCGCACCGGTTTTGCCTACTAATGGCGCACTACCGGTGCACCATTAGTAGCACGCCACTAGAATTTTTTACTAATGGCGCACCACTGGTGCGCCATTAGTATCTGGTATACTAATGGCGCACCAAGCAGTGCGCCATTAGTATGTAACACCATGCGCCATTAGTATGCTTCCTGGGGGGCCATATGTAACCATGTGCTTTGTCATACTAATGGCGCACTCTGCCTTGATGCGCCATTAGTATCCTTTGGCATACTAATGGCGCACTCTGCCTTGATGCGCCATTAGTATGAATATTTGGTTTTTTTGCTTTTCTGATTTTTGCACAGGTTACAAAATATATTATTGGACAGAATATAGACAGCAGCACACAGCAACAACAGATTCATTGAATACAATAGAAGATTAGTCTCCGAATACAATTCATCATATTAGTCTCCGAATTCAAAAGACCGAACAAAGATAAAACATTACAAGTCTCAAGACCACGAGTATCGAGTTTGTCTTCACATTACAAGTCGATATCGATCATCTAAACTACCATCACATAAAAGAGAGCTGCGGTCATCACGATGAGCATCATCGCGATCAAACTGGTCTTCATCTGGTTCCTCCAACGCTCCCTCCTCTATCCCGCTAGATAGCGGGCGTATCTAGATTCGGCCTCCGCCCTAGTGGTGTACCCTTTGTAACTGTTACCGCTGAAACGGTGAACCTGTCTCCGACACTCCTCCCAGTCGTCGTAGAATCTGGGAACCTTACCCTTGTACACGACATACGACGACATCTCTATGAACAAGGCAAACAACAGACAACAGACAATACATAAGCAATATGTAAGTATGCAACAAAAGGATCAGAAGAGAAAAGCAAGACATTAATAGCACGATTCATGATCCTACTAATAAATAGCATCGATTACATCTAAGTTGAATGACTGTCCAAACCAAAGAGACATACGAATTCATTAAAGTTTAATTACAACATGAGCCAATCAATGTTTTAGAACTACACATCACTACTTTCGACTCGACTCATCGAACAGGAGCGTGGATGAAGCCATCGTCTGTCGTGATGGTCATGAAATCGCGGTCGTTGTCACCCTCCATTTGTAGCGTTCTATCTATCTCATTGTTGGATGGTTGATATCTGAGGTAGAACTGCCCCGAGGTATGAAGGACATCTTGATGGATGATGTCCGCAAACTCCGACTGGATGCGAAAGAATTCTTGTCTGAGGTCCGCGTCCTGGGTTGCCGACAACCTCGCGGCCCAATCTTTGAGACTATCTGGTAGCAGAAGTTGATGATGGTCCCTTACGATCGCCCGCATGTGATGGAGGGCGTAGTAGGCATCCTTCTGACCGCCAGGTGGCTGCTTGACGCAGTAGAAATTTGTATTGTGTGAGAAGGTGTGCTTGCCGTACTTACGAACTGCCCTGGTGAAGGTGCCTCCAGATTTGGCGTAGCCGGGGAGAACATCATCAAGAACTTTCTTGACATTTGTGTAGTCTAACTTGGAGTTACGGTTCGGGTCGAAATACATGGCCATGGAATATTTCGGTCTTAAGAGGATGAGTGTGCAATGTGTGTCACTACACAGAACACGGAATGTTAGAAAAAAAAGAACGATCGAAATCTAAGAAATCATATGTTACGGGGCGGTTAAGGGATGACTTACTCGGGAAAGTAAGCCACAAGGAAGTTATCCTTATCTGGGTTTGCCAGAATGACGCCTTCGAGGTGTGAACTCGCAACTTGGCGGTCCCCAGCGCTGCTCAAGTGCTTGGCACGCATGTAGAAGGGGTCGACTATCACGATGTCCGGGGTCTTGTCTCTAATGATCCGAATATCCGTACTCAGCGAAAACAGCCGAACGAAGGTGTAGTGCAGCGGATGAAGGTTAAACATAGCAAAGATGTCATCAAATCGCAGGACGATCGTACCCCCGATGTCGCCATCCACAAAGCCCTTGCCCTCTAGCACCTTGGCCACGAAAACCGGGTATGCCACATCATTCTCTCTGAGACGCCGCTTCTCCAAAGAAAGAACACTGTCGTGCAGACTCCGCATAGCACCGGTTGTAGCATTCAGCATATTTGGCGGTAGCATCGCCCTACCCGCCACATGCACCCTCCTCGAGATATCCTTAGGTGAAGGTGGCCCGTCCTGAGCACGGATCGAACTCGGTGCCGGCTGGCTCGCACCGGCGCCCTTGTTAGTCTTTCGTTTCCGTCCCTTCTTCTTGATCTCCTGTAATGGGACCGAGTTCTGCTCACAGACCGCCTTCTTGAGCGTGTTGGGGCTGATAATATTTCGCACCTCAGCTATCTGAGGCTTGGTGAAGGCGGAAGCTGGAGGCGTGTCCTGAGTACTGAACGCCAGACGACGCCTATTGCAATTGGATTTCTTCGACGTACCAGCTAGATCGCGGTCGTCTTGATTGGGTTCTTGAGAAAGAGGCCCACAGAACTCGTCAGCGTACCCATGTTCGGCAAAGTACTTATCAACTTTGGTAAATGTACCGTCATCGTTGTCGTCGTTGTCCGGATCCTATGCCATAGGGCTATCCGGATCCTGTGCCATAGGGATGTCCGGCAGGTCCGGTAGCGTTGCGGCGTTCTTGCCATGGCTTGGCGCCGGCACGACTGGCGGTCTTGTCTGTGGGGTGGTGTCCCCCGCCCCAAACGAATCTGGCTCTTCGGCCAAAGCAGGGGCCAGTTTACGCAGGCACTGAGGGTCATCTCATCTTCTTTGTCGGCCCCAGCGGGTCGACGGAGGTAACAGCTCATCGCAGCCTGGCAGCACCCGAACCACTTCAACCCTATACACTATGGGTGGCATCGTATTACCGTGGAACATGGGGTTGCCCGGTTGAACGATTCTGCCCTTGGCGACATCGACCAACTCGGCGCCCACGAAGTGCAGAAGAGTGTAAGGAACGTCGGCAGTGCCCTGCGAAAACATGTACAGGGCGTCAGGGATGCCCAGTCAAAGGCAAGGAGATGAAGTCATTGGCCGAGAGGCTTAGTTACCATGATGGCGTCGAGCTCGGCTAATGTCAAGGCACCGCCAACGGCGGGCGTGCAACTGACAGAGGGGGCGCTTGCTGGCGAGGTGCCGGCAGGAGTACACCCGGGTGCATTAAGCTCCAATGCCCATGTCGGTGCTGGAGAAACGAATACCGCCTCCGCCGGAGACACCAATGGCACCGCCGCCGGAGACACCAATGGCGTCGCCGGAGACACCAATGGCGCCGCCTGCGCGCTGTGCGAGTTGCTGGCCGTGAAGCTGGGAACCGGGGGAGGCCCCTGTTGGCCGCCCGCAATCCACGTCGTCAGCCCATGAATCAATGTAGGCACCATGGCGTTGAGCTTCGTTCCCAGTTGTTGTTCCACTTTCTCTTGGACAAGCTCCGGAATCAGCGCCACTTGTGCCTTGAGTTCTTCAACCTCGCGTGTCTGGCTTTCCGAGCTGGTCTTTTTCTCCTTCCGCACACCAGCGGTATAGTATGACCCGCATTTTGTGGACAAGCCTTTGCCGGCCACACGACCAGCTGACGTCGGCTTAGTGAGATTATCCTTGTTTTTCATTACGTTCAATGCCCTATTTAAAGGGGTGTCGAAAGGGGAGCTCTGAGACGACCCCGCGCTACTGCTTTCAGTGTCCTGCGAAAGGAACATGAACCATTTAGAAATATTGGGATTAATTAGAGTGCAACCATATGGAGCTAATTACGCGGGGGTGTATTCCTTACCAGAACAAGCTCAAGCGCCCTGGTCTTCGGATCCATGGTAAGCTCCTTTGTTATCGGGTCCTCCTTGTACTGGGCCCTGACATAGTTCCTGGTCTGCTTGCTACCACTGTATTTCTCGAAGTGGGGCGGTAGGCCTTGCTCGGCACACTCCGCGTCCTCCTTGTCCCATATAGGCTCCGCCACTCTGTAACTGCCGGGATCGAGTTTGTGTTCCCCTAAGTTCAACTCCCGCATTTCTTTCCCCCACTTACTTGATTCGGAGGTTGCACTGCTCTCGCACTTGATCTTGAACTCCTTGTACTCATCTTCGCTCATCAAAGGATATTTCGCCTTGATCTTCTCATAACTATCACCTTTATCAATCATTCTCTTCACCGCGCTTCTCCAAGTAGACAGGGCCGTGCTCATCTTCGTGAGGGCGGCACTGTTCACTTTATTCCCTGAGAGGCGTGTGTTTTCAAATTCATGGGGGGGGGGGGGAACTTGTATCGTTCGTGCAGCTTCGTGAAGAGGAGATTGCGCAAATTCCCTCGGTCCTTATGCCTAAGGTTCTCGGTGTTGATCGAGACGGTGCTTCGGAGAATGCACCCGAGCTGAACCGAGTACCCCTTGACTATATGTTTGGGCTCCGTTGTATTCCCGTCGGAGTCCACTTGAGTGAATTCCTCCTTGAGGGTGCGGAGCGCATTCGGGCCTCGGTCCTTCCTTTGCTTCTTCGGTTGGCTGCCATCTGTGTGTGCGCCGCCATCATCAGTGGTGGCATCCTCGGCGGCACCATCAGTGGTGTCATCCCCGACGCCACTAGGGGTTGTGTAATCAGGATCGGTGTCTTCCGCGGCGTCCTCATAGCGGTGAGGTTGTTCCTCCATCTCCTTGGACAGCTCCCAGAATTGCTTGCCGCCCGAACCACCGGCCTCATCGTTGTGGGCCATGTTTCGCTCTAAATAGGAAAAAAGTTTGGTCAAAAAGTTGGTTATTGTCAAGGAACAAGATCATGGTCTCATCATTTAGGGTTTGTCGACACCGAGGCACCCTAAAAGCCTAAGCTTTCATCATTTAGGGTTTGTCGACGCCGAGGCACCCTAAAAGCCTAAGCATACATCATTTAGGTTCTCATCGACACCGAGGCATCCAGGGCAGCCAAGTTAAGTTTTCATCATTTAGGGTTTATCGATGCCGAGGCACCCTAGGTTGGGCCTAATCACTTGGCACTAATCACTTGGCTCTAATGCCACCTATGTTGGGTTTATCATCTAGGGTTTATCGATGCTAAGGAGAATTCTAAGTTGGGCCTAATCACTTGGCTCTATTGCCACCTATGGTTTAATGCAGCAAGAATAAAGGGGCAGTTGATCCTACTTAATTAAGTACTAAGATACCCCGGCCCATGCATTAGTCGCAAGTACCCCATATGTCCTATTTTTAGCAAAGTCATGCTAAAATTCACGGAAAATTTCAGCATGACCTTTGCTGAAAATAGGACATATGGAGTACCCGAATTTGCCGGAACGGAAGTTAATCAACATTCCGGCAAACTCAAGGGCCTCTCGGGGTACCTGCAAATTCATCACGACACGATGGTCGGAGACAAAACCCAGCAAACTAGCACCATAATGTGCCTCTACTTTCATATGGATGAAAAGGCCACAGACCATATGGTCCTCTACTTTCATATGGACAAAAATCAGCTCAACTTATGTGAGCTTCCATTCCAGATCTAATAGCAGCAAGTTGTTCACTTGTAGCTGAACTTATGTGAGCTGCCTTCAAGAAAAGAAATCTGCAGTGGCACATCTGCTCTCTGAATACATTCGCAAGAAACAAAACAACACCTAGTACCATCCATCTGCTATGGCCGTATCATGCAGTTTAACTAAGCACTAACAGGTAATTATATAACAGAAAACTTGGCGCGTACGTGTCACTTAGCTTGGGCAAGCAACATACCTCGTCCTCTTGGTTAGTCCAAACAAGCTGTATGTTGAGCCTCAACTCACCACCTACACATTTTATAGCACCCATGAAATGAAAAACTAAACATAATTGTCAACCAACAAAACCAAAACACAAACAGGACTTCAAATTTTCACGATCAGGAAGAAAAACAGGGTTTTCAACTACTATATTCAGTTTCATGGCATCAGTTGAACAGTTGAAAAAGAACAAGCTTCATTTAAATATCTTGCTGCTAACAAACATAACTAATGTCAGTACTCAAAAAATAGAGTGACCACACAGAGAACAAACAAACTATTCACTTTTTATTTCTTCAGAATTGGACCAGACAGAGAACAACTCCTTGGAAGCAAACTGAAACCATGCTGAAACTATACTGAAACCATGCTGAAACTTTACTGAAACTACTCCTTGCAATCAAACTGAAACTACTCCTTGCAATCAAACTGAAACTACTCCTTGGAAGCAAATTGTCTTGGAAGGAGTATTGTGTGCACAAATCTACTCCAACTAGTTGCTTTCACTTAGAAATTGTTAGCACAAACAGCATGAGTCATTCTTCAGACCGTTACAAATAGAAACAATGGCAACCAAGGTTAAGAACCAACAATCCTATATATTATTCTAAAACTTGATAGATTGAAATCACTTAGGACTCTCTTTATGTGTTCATTCAACACTTAAAATTGAGGAAAATAATACCAACTAGGATCGGTATGACCTTCGTTTTTCATTTTCTGTATGATCAATTAAATCTTCTGCAAGCTTATATGAAAAGGTTCAGCAACTTGAAACGTAACTCTTGATTGGTGTTCCAAATCATTTCATTTATATTTTAAATAACAGTAGGAATTATTTCATAATAGAATTTAACCGATGGGGACGACGGGTGCATGCGACAGAGGGGGGAACGGGTGGGGGTGGAGGAGGCTCACCACTATTGCAAACCAAACAAGTAAGCATAGCACATGTATATACCTGTATCACTATCTTGGAGCCAACAAACGCCTCAATTTTTCTCCAACCGTGATCGAACCTGTTACGCAGAACCACAAACAGAGAGATACATGTAACTAACGAGGACAGACAGACAAGGTAACAAGAACTCCACAGCTCAATTAAGCCTATGCTTCTTCTTTCACTCTCCTGCATAAAGTTATTGTTATTACCTGGGAGGGATTATATGCTTGTTTACCACTACTAATACCATTTTTTAATATAATCTTCATTCTCCTGCTTTTTCTTTTCTTACAAGTGTTGATGCCAAAACATTGCAACCCTGTAGTTCAAGATCAGAGTCAAAATTGACCTACACGATTGTTTACCACTACTAAGACATGGATCTAATAGCTATCTCCCCCCTTGTTCCTCATGCCTTAGTTGAATTCAGAGAAGAGAGAGCTCAGATCCTAGAACAGGGATCTCTCTGGAAGATATGTGTTAACCAATTTTGGCCAGTATAACCAACACAAAGCTCCTGCTCTCTCAAATTGCAGATAAAACAACTCAATCTACAATTTGCTAACATGTTTAAACCAAAACATTTTCTCATGAAAAATATTCAACCTACAATATGTAAACATTTTCCCTTAGAGGCATTATCACAAACACCTATCAAGCACAATCCTCTAAAATCACGCAGCAAGCAAGAAATAACTATCATTATATTCCCACAGTATCGAATCTACATCAAGTACTCATCCACTAAAAAAATCAGGAAAAAAATTGAACAGAGGATGCAAGAGGAAGGAGGGAGGGGGATGAGGGAAGAGGGAGGAAGGACGAAGGAGTGGTGGCTACCTGCCTACGGACTGGTCGTCGGCGTAGCTCCGGGCGGCAGCGTTGCTGGGCAGGAGCGCCTGCTCCAGGGAGGGGGGCGCCGCTGGTGGGAGCGGCTGCTTGATGGGGGGAGGCGCTGCTGGGGTCCTGTACCGGAGGCGGGGCAGCGGAGGGTTCGGCCGGCTGGGCGCGCCGCGGCGGCGGGCCTGTAGCGGTGGCGGCGGCTAGGAACCCTAGCTGTCGCGCTCGGGAGGGAGGTTGACACGGGCGGGGCCGCGGGGGGAGGGGGACGGCGAGGGCGCGGGCGCGGGAGGAGGGGGGACGGTGAGGGAGGTGGCGCTCGGCTCGAGGAGGGGGCGTTGGAAGCGAGCACGGCCGGGGACGGCGAGCACGGGGGAAGTGGTGGTCGGTGGTGGTCAGGCGCGGGTGAGATGAGACAGGGGAGGGATTGGGGATTTTAGTGTGGGGGTAGGCTTAGCAATGGCGCACCACCCAGGGTTGCGCCATAAGTACATCCATAGCAATGGTGCACCACCGAGGGGTGCGCCATAAGTAATTTAATCTAGCCCGACTTGTCAGGTTATATACCACCTAACCCTATCTACAATAGAACCCGCCCACTAGCCCGAATGGTCAGTACGCAGCACACACACCAGGAGGTCCTGGGTTCGATTCCCAGGCTCCCCAATATTTTTTTATGCATTTTAAATCATGTTTGATATTTATTTGTGTTTAAATATGTTCAAACTTGTTTAAATCATAACAGTAATATTTTTTTATAAAAACGGTAATAATTTTTTAAAAAATATGTTCAAATTTGTTACTTGAAAATATCATCGGCGGCGGCGGTGGAGCGGGGGAGGGTGCGGGGGGTGCCCGTTGGTGGCGGTGGAGCGGGGGAGGGTGCGGGGGGGCGGGTGCTCGTCGGCGGCGGTGGAGCGGGGGAGGGTTGCGGTGGGTCGGCGGCGGCGGTGGAGCTAGCGAGGGAGGGTGCGGGTGGGATCGATATCGAGATGGAGGGGGAATCGAGATCGAGATGGAGGGGGATCGAGATCAAGTGTCCTCATGAATTCAAAAAGTGCCCATGAAATTTAAAAATATTCATGATATCAAAAAGTGCCCATGAAATACAATCGAGAAATGAAGACTACGATTTAAATACAATCGATCTTAGCTAGCTATCTGTTCACAATCTTCTTGCCCTTCTTTTTCGCAAATGGAGTTCTTCTGTGGAACGGACGTCCTTTAGGTAGGGTGGTCCTGCTTCTTCTTGTGGTGTGTGCTGCTACTTCATCGTCGTCATCATGTTCGATCTTCGGGTCGCTGTACTTGTCGAAGCCTTGCTCATTGGCTACTCCATCCATTCCGATGATCTTCCTTTTACCTCTGCTCACGACAACACGAGTGAGCTTTGACGGGTCGGTAATGAAGAAGCATTGGTCCACTTGGGAAGCCAGTACACATGGCTCATTTTTCGCGGTGACGTTTGCGCCCGCGGTCTTGGATTTGGCTTCGGGTATAACCATGGTGGTGAAATACTGGTCTTCTTTTAGGACGCTCTTGGCCCATCTGACACGGAACATCGGGACCTTCTCTCCAATGTAGCTCAGCTCCTAGATCTCCTCGATCCTTCCGTAGTATCTGTCCTTGTCGTTGCCGGTGTAGGGTTCCATCGTTACCCCGGAGTTCTGATAACCATCGTTCTTCATGTCCTTGTTCTCGATGTAGAATGTGTAGCTGTTGATATCGTACGCCTCATAGGTCATCAGGTTGTGCTCGGCGCCCTGTGACAAGGCGAATATGAGTTGTTCTTCCGCGGAAGAATCCTCATGTAAAGGGTACGATAGAAGCTTCTGCTTGAATCAACGCGTGAAACATGAGTTGTGCTCTTTGATTATATCTCCGTCCGTCCTCTGTTGGCCTCGGTCATTGTACGTCTTCTCAATAAAGGTTTTGTGCTCTACCACCCAAGGATCGACCACGTCTATGTGTTGTAGCGCGACTAGGTTTGCTCTTTCAAAGTCGGCGAGTCGACATGCATTTCGCGGCGACCCTCACGGTGACCCCATCCAGCGAGCCTGCCGAGGTGCCTGTTGACGGGCAGACCAACGGGGTTCTCGATGCCTAGATAATTCGTGCAGTAGGAGATGCACTCTTCGGTCAGAAAGCCCCTGGCTATACTTCCCTCTGGACGTGACATGTTTCGAACGTATCCTTTGATGACACCATTCATCCTTTCGAATGGCATCATGTTGTGCAGGAACATCGGCCCCCGAGTTGGATGATATCCTCCACGATATGGACCAGCAGATGCACCATAACGTCGAAGAATGTGGGCGGGAAGTACATCTCAAGCTCGCATAGTATCACCACGATCTCTTCCTGTGGCCTTCTGAGTTGCCTCACGCCAATGGACTACCGAGAGATGACGTCGAAAAATTTGCATAGGCCAAATAGCATTTCACGGACGTGCGTGTCCATGATCCCACGGATTGCAACTGGAAGTATCTGCGTCATCAGCACGTGACAGTCGTGAGACTTCATCCCGCTGAACTTCTGCTTCGCTGGGTCTAGGTATCTTCTTATCTTCCCCGCGTAACCGTAAGGAAGTTTTACTCCTAGGAGACAAGTGAAAAACTGCTCGATCTCCTCCTAACTTAGAGTGAAGCACGCGGGAGGGTAGTCATTTCCGGTCTTCTTGGCCTTTTTGCCTTTGCGATGACTTTCTGTGTCCTGCTTCGCCTCATCATCATCATAATCATCATTAGCGTGAAGCTCCTGCCTGATGCCCATTGATTTCAAGTCTGCCCTTGCTTTCGGCCCATCTTTGGTCCTCTCTGGCATGTTGAGCAGGGTACCAAGCAGACTCTCGCACATGTTCTTCGTGATATGCATGACATCAAGGCTGTGAGGCACACGGTGGATCTTCCAGTACGGCAAGTCCCAGAAAACAGACCTCGTTTTCCATACCTTCAGCAGCGGCTCTGGCGCCTTTCGCTTCTTTCCCGGCTCTGGGCCTTTTGCTTCTTTCCCGGCAGTGGGCAGTCTTTCTAATTTTTCAACAGCTCATCTATTTCCTCGCCGCTCCTCGTACACGGGCGTTTTCGGGGTTCGGTTTCACCATCGAACAGATGCTTGTGTTTCCTCCACGGGTCATCGTCGCGAAGCCACCTTCGATGTCCCATGAACACGGTTTTCGAAGACCCAGGATCTCTATCTAGCTGGCGATACGTTGTGTCATCCATGCACCTTACGCATCCAGAAAATCCGTGGACTACCTGCCCCGCGAGATATCCGTAACCAAGATAGTCGTGCACCGTCGTGAGCAGTGCGGCTCTCATAGGGAAATATTCTTTCTCTGCGGCGTCCCACGTATTGGCTGGCGTTTTCCACAGCGTGTCTAGCTCCTCCTTCAGCAGCCCCAGATACAGATTGATGTCGTTCCCTGGTTGTTTTGGCCCTTCAATTAGCATACTCATGTGAATGTACTTCCTCTTCACGCACAACCAGGGGGGAAGGTTGTACATCCACACAAACACAGGCCAGGTGCTATGTGTGCTTCTCTGGCTGCCAAACGGATTGACTCCATCGGTGCTCGCGCCCAGCACGATGTTCCTTGGATCCTTCCCAAATTCTAGGTATCCGAAGTTCAATGCTTGCCACTGGCTCGCATCCTTAGGGTGACTCAGCATCTTGTCTTTTTTATTTATCTCCAAATCATTTTCGTCATCTTCCCGCTTCTTCTCCTCCCTATCCGCGTGCCAACGCAGGAGCTTTGCTACCTTAGGGTCCGCAAAATACCGCTGCAGAGCAGGAGTGATCGGAAAGTACCACACCAATTTTCGAGGAGCTTTCTTCCTCTTCTTGTATCGAGTGACGCCGCACACCGGACATATGGTAGACTCCGCGTGCTCGTCCCGATAAATGATGCAATTTTTCATGCACACATGGTATTTCACGTGCGGTAAATCCAGAGGACACATGATTTTCTTCGCCTCCTCGAAACTGGTCGGGCACTTGTTCCCCTTGGGAAGACGTTCGTGCCAGAATGACATGTTCTCGTCGAAGCATGCGTCGGTCATTTTGTGTTTTACCTTCATCTCTAGAGCCATGAGCGTTACTTTCAGGCAGGTATCCTCGGGCCTGCATCCTTCATACAATGGAGTAACCGCGTCTATCTCCAGTTGATCCAGCTTTGCTTTCTCTCGGGCGGCAGCTCTTGCGTTATCCGTCTGCTTGAGAAGCAACTCTTGAATATGAGGGTCCTGCACCCAGCCTCCATCGTCGTCTACTCCGGCATCTTCATCTTCATGATCATGCCCTTCGTCTTGATCTTCCTCATCATCATGTACGACATCTTCTACATGATGACTGTGTACAGCATCACCGCCGTGATCATGTCCTAGAGATTCTTCGTCTTCTCGCTCGCCCTCGCCGCGGTGGTACTTGTCTTGATGACCTTCCTCATTTCTTGCCCGCCACCCATGGACGACTTCATAGTCATCTTCATCACCTTGCCACCGATAGCCATCCATGAAACCACGCAAGAGCAGGTGGTCCCGCACCTGCCCGGAATCCGGCTCCGCAATAAGGCTCTTCAGCTTGCATCTTCGACACGGACATCTTATCTCCGTCTCATTCTTTTGAAGCATCTCGGCCTTCGCGGAGCTCAAAAACCTATTCACGATGCCTTCGGTCATCGTGCGGACCATGGTGGCATGCGGGGTAGATCAAAATGATATTTTAGAACCAAGAAAAAATTTGGCATGACCTTCCCTAAAAATAGGACCAAAAAGAATGCATAGTGCCAAAATTCTCGCCGAAACGGAAATGAATCAACATTCCGGCAAAATATTGGCAACTATCGCATTTCAAATACCGGTACCAGCAAACACAAACATATATGCAACACCACAAACACATGCAACACCACAAACATACATAGATCTAGCTAGGCCACAAAAAGTGCATGTGCACGTTGTTGGAGCAAGCTAGGGAGAAAAAAAGTAGATCTACATCATGAAGATAGCTTTCCCCTTACTTACCTATCAAAAAAAAGGTAATTTCACCACTTAATTTTGATGAATCTATGGTGGAAATGAGGTGAGGAGGAGGAGGCAGCCGAAAGCTTGGAGAAGGAGGTGGAGGGAATGAAGTGGGGAAAGTGAGTGGGTAGGTATGTGGTTGTCCAAAAATATCTTGTTGGGGTCCCAGGTTACTAATGGCGCACCACCAGCAAATGCGCCATTAGTAACCCTGGTTACTAATGGGTTACTAATGGCGCACGTGCAGGTGGTGCGCCATTAGTAGTTTTGCAGAAAAGTAAAAAAAAAATATACTAATGGCGCACTGTGAAAAAGTGCACCATTAGTAGTTTAAACTAGTAATGGCGCACTGTGACAAGGTGCGCCATTAGTAGTTTTGCAAAAAAGTAAAAAAAATGTACTAATGGCGCATTGCCTGCCCGGTGCGCCATTACTAGTTAGAACTAGTAATGGCGCACTTCGACCTGATGCGCCATTAGTTTGTATGGAAAAAAGGAAAAAAAATAATACTAGTGGCGCACCGAGTGTACGGTGCGCCATTAGTGTCTTCCACACTAATGGCGCATCAGCAACCGGTGCGCCATTAGTATATAGTAGTGGCACACTGCTTACCTGGTGCGCCATTAGTATCAATCATATCTATAGCCCTTTCCCTAGTAGTGATCATAGGAGTAATAATATGCATTAAGGATCTGAACATATGATCTTCCACCAAGTAAACCAATTAGCATCAACTACAAGCAGTAATCAACACTACTAGCAACCCACAGGTACCAATTTGTGGTTTGGATACAAGACTAGATACAAGAGATGAACTAGGGTTTTGAGAGGAGATTGTGCTGGTGAAGATGTTGATGAAGATTTACCCCCTCCCGACGAGAGGATCGTTGAGAATGACGATGGTGATGATTTCCCCCTCCCGGAGGGAAGTGTCCCCAGCAGAACAGCTCCGCTGGAGCCCTAGATTGATTCCGCCAAGGTTCCGCCTCGTGGCGTCGGAGTTTCATCCTGTAAGCTTGCCCACGATTTTTTCCAGGATAAAAGCCTTCATATAGCAGAAGATGGACACCGGAGGGCCACCAGGGGGCCCAGGAGACAGGGGGCGCGCCTAGTAGGCGTGGGCGAGCCCCCCACCCTCCTAGCCAGGGTATGGGACCCCTGAGGTGTTTCTTCCGCTCAATAATTCTTATTAATTCCAAAAATAAGTTTCATGGAGTTCAGGATTTTTGGAGCAGTGCAGAAAAGGTTTCCAATGTTTGCTCCTTTTCCAACCAGAATTCCAGCTGTCGGCATTCCCCCTCTTCATGGTAAACCTTGTAAAATAAGAGAGAATAGCCATAAGTATTGAGATATAATGTGTAATAACAGCCCATAATGCAATAAATATTGATATAAAAGCATGATGCAAAATGGACGTATCAACTCCCCCAAGCTTAGACCTCGCTTGTCCTCAAGCGCAAGCCGAAATCGAAAAATATGTCCACATGTTTAGAGATAGAGGTGTCGATAAAAATAAAATACGGACATGAGGGCATCATGATCATTCTTATAACAGCAACATATATAGATTTAATCATATGATTTCTTATGCTCAAGCAACGATCAATTCACAATGTCAAGTATGGTTCAGAAACTTTATTGGGAACTAACAAACTATAATCTCGGTCATTGAAGCAATTGCAATTTATCATAGCATCAAAAAGAGTCAAGAATAGAGCTTTTCAGCAAGTCCACATACTCAACGATCATGTAGTCTTCTACAATTGCTAACACTCACGCAATACTTGTGGTTATGGAGTTTCAGCCGGACACTGAGAAAGATAGGGGCTTATTGTGTTGCCTCCCAACGTATTCACCTTTACGTGATGTCAACAATAATAATCCATGCTAACTTACACTCAATCGTATATATATATCATGATCTTTCAAACACAAAGAGCTTCCAAAGGATAAAACGAAAAAGGGAAAGGTGAAGATCACCTTGACTCAAGCATAAAGTAAAAACATAAAGTAAAAGATAGGCCCTTCGCAGAGCGAAGCAGAGGTTGTCATGTGCGTTTAGGGTTGGATGCACAAAATCTTAATGCAAAAGAACGTTACTTTATATTGTCCCTTGTATGTGGACCTTTATTATGCAGTCCGTCACTTTTATTACTTCCACAACAAGATCGTATTAAGCTTATTTTCTCTCCACTAATAAGTCATACATATTTATATAGCAATTTTTATTGCCTGCAACATGACAACCTTACTTGAAGGATTTTACTCAATCCATAGGTAGGTATGGTGGACTCTCATGGCAAAACTAGGTTTTAATGATATTTGGAAGCACAAGTAGTATCTATACTTGGTGCAAGGAATTTGGCTAGCATGAGGGGGAAAGGCAATCTCAACATGTTTGGAAGGTCAATGACAATATACTTTAACTGAGATGTGAGAAAACATAAACCATTACGTTGTCTTCCTTGTCCAACATCAACTCTTTTAGTATGTCATGCTTAATGAGTGCTTCACAATCATAAAAGATGTCCAAGATAATATATTTGTATGTGAAACCTCTCTTTCCTTATTACTTGCTATTAATTGCAACGATGACCAAAACTACGTTTATCAACTCTCAACAACTTTTTTGCCTCATACTTTCTATGTGTGAAGTCATCACTAACCATAAGATCAATATGAACTCTTTTATTCCTTCTGCTTTCTCAAGATCATAGCAAGATAGCACACCCCTTGACTCAACACTAATCTTTATTATAGATAGCTCATGGACTCGATTACATAAAGAGATCACAAAGCAAAACTCAAAACTACTTGATACTAAAAACTTCAATCTACTAAATCAAGATACTACTGAAAGGATCGAACTAAATAAAACGTTAAAGACAGGAGTGTGATGGTGATACGATACCGGGGCACCTCCCCCAAGCTTGGCAGTTGCCAAGGGGGGTTCCCATACCCATGTGATTATGTCCTCGGAGGTGATGGAGGTGGTGACGATGATGGTGGATAATCGCACATCGAACTTAAAAGCTCCTCCAACTTGCGAATGATGCTCTTGAGTCCAGCGATATGATCCTTCAACAAAATATTCTCCTGTATGAGATACTTATTCTATATGCGAGCTAACTCAATCATCTTGAAAGCTTCAATCTCAGTTGGAGTAAAGAGGTTAGGTAAGGGTTGAGGGATGTCTTCTTCTTCCACCGCTGGAGCTTGAACCTCCGTGGCCTTCTTGATCCCTTCCTCCTTGTTAATCTCTTCCGGTTTTTCTCTTTTCAGATCTAACTTCAATAGCCAAGCATCCTTGTTTTCATTGTTGGAGGAAGGCGACGTCATGGTGCTCTAGATCTATAACAGAAACAACTCGAAACGAAAACAGAGGATATTTGCGTGATACGGTGGTCAAAACCTTTAGGAGTTTATATAATGAATTTTTACCGACCAAAATATGTAACATGCAAGAAAACGGAGTCTGGGGGCCATGAGGTGTCCACGAGACAGGGGGGCATGCCAAGTAAGGGTGGGCGCGCCCTCCACCCTCGTGGAGGCCTTGTGTCCTTCCCGGACTACTTTTTTCTTCCTAAAATTCTTAAATATTCCAAAACTGATAAAAAATTGCCATTGGAATTGTTTTGGAGTCGGTTTACTTACCGTACCACATACCTATTCCTTTTCGGAGTCTGGAACGTTCTGGAAAGTGTCCCTTATGTATTCCTCCGGGGTTACGGTTTCAATAATATTAGTTTCAACATTGATAGGATTACCTGAGATATAATGTTTAATTCTTTGACCGTTCACCACCCTCGGACTTGTGCCTTCAAAGTTGTTGATTTTTATGGCACCAGAACGATAGACCTCCTCGATAACGCAAGGACCTTCCCATTTAGAGAGAAGTTTTCCTGCAAAAAATCTTAAACGAGAGTTGAATAATAACACATAATCACCTACGTTAAACTCATGCTTTTGTATCCTTTTGTCATGCCAGCGTTTGACTTTTTCTTTGAATAGCTTGACATTCTCATAGGCTTGGGTTCTCCATTCATCAAGTGAGCTAATATCAAATAACCTCTTCTCACCGGCAAGTTTGAAGTCATAGTTAAGCTCTTTAATAGCCCAATATGATTTATGTTCAAGTTCTAGAGGTAAATGACAAGCTTTTCCATAAACCATCTTATATGGAGACATACCCATAGGATTTTTGTATCCAGTTCTATAGGCCCATAATGCATCATCAAGTTTTTTGGACCAATTCTTTCTAGATCTATTCACAGTCTTTTGCAAAATTAATTTGAGCTCTCTATTGCTCAACTCTACTTGACCACTAGACTGCAGATGATAAGGAGATGTGATTCTATGATTAACATCATACTTAGCAAGCATCTTACGGAAGGCACCATGAATAAAATGTGAACCACCATCAGTCATAAGATATCTAGGGACTCCAAACCTTGGAAAAATAACTTCTTTAAGCATTTTAATAGAAGTGTTATGATCAGCACTACTAGTTGGAATAGCTTCTACCCACTTAGTAACATAATCAACAGCAACTAAAATATGTGTATAACCATTAGAGGCAGGAAAAGGTCCCATATAATCAAAGCCCCAAACATCAAATGGTTCAATAACAAGAGAATAATTCATAGGCATTTCTTGACGTCTACTAATATTACCAATTCTTTGACATTCATCACAAGATAAGAAAAACTTACGAGCATCTTTGAAGAGAGTAGGCCAATAAAAACCAGATTGCAGTACCTTATGTGCAGTTCTATCTCCAGCGTGGTGTCCTCCATAGGATTCAGAGTGACACTTGCGTAGGATCTGTTCTTGTTCATGCTCAGGTACACAACGTCTAATAACACCATTTACTCCTTCTTTATAAAGGTGTGGGTCATCCCAGAAGTAATGTCTTAAATCATAAAAGAACTTTTTCTTTTGCTGGTATGTGAAACTAGGTGGTATAAATTTAGCAAAAATGTAATTAGCATAATCAGCATACCAAGGAGCAGTACGACAAGCATTAATGACCGCTAATTGCTCATCAGGAAAGCTATCATCGATAGGTAGTGGGTCATCAAGAACATTCTCTAACCTAGACAAGTTGTCTGCAACGGGGTTCTCAGCTCCCTTTCTATCAATAATATGCAAATCAAATTCTTGGAGCAAGAGAACCCATCTAATGAGTCTAGGCTTAGCATCTTTCTTTTCCATAAGATATTTAATAGCAGCATGACCAGTGTGAATAGTAACTTTGGAATCAACAATATAAGGTCTAAACTTATCACATGCAAATACAACTGCTAATAATTCTTTTTCCATAGTAGCATAATTTCTCTGGGCAGTATCAAGAGTCTTACTAGCATACTGGATAACATTCAATTTCTTATCAACTCTTTGCCCTAGAACAACACCTACAGCATAATCACTAGCATCACACATAATTTCAAAAGGTAAATTCCAATCAGGTGGCTGAACAATAGGTGCAGTGATCAAAGCTTTCTTAAGTATTTCAAATGCTTCTACACAATCATCATCAAAGACAAAAGGGATATCTTTTTGCAATAAATTAGTCAGAGGCCTAGAGATTTAAGAAAAGTCCTTAATGAACCTCCTATAAAAAACGACGTGACCAAGGAAACTTCTTATACCTTTTATGTCCTTGGGACATGGCATCTTTTCAATAGCATCAATTTAGCTTTATCAACTTCAATACCTCTCTCGGAGATCTTGTGCCCCAAGACAATGCCTTCATTAACCATAAAGTGGCACTTTTCCCAATTCAAGACGACACTAGTGTCTTCGCATCTCTGCAAAACTCGATCAAGGTTGCTCAAGCAATCATCAAAAGAGGATTCATAAACGGAGAAGTCATCCATGAATACCTCACAAATCTTTTCACAGAAGTCAGAGAATATAGCCATCATACATCTTTGAAAGGTAGCAGGTGCATTACATAAACGAAAAGGCATACGTCTATAAGCAAAAGTACCGAAAGGGCAAGTAAAAGTAGTTTTTGATTGATCCCCCGCTGACACGGGTATTTGAGAGAAACCAGAATAACCATCTAGAAAGCAGAAATGTGTGTGTTTGGATAGTCTCTCTACCATTTGATCAATAAAAGGTAAAGGGTAATGATCTTTCTTAGTAGCTTTATTTTATTTACGGAAATCAATTACCATCCTATAACCTGTAATAATTCTTTGCGGGATCAATTCATCTTTTATCATTAGGAACGACAGTAATACCTCCCTTTTTAGGAACACAATGGATAGGACTTACCCGTTCACTATGAGCGACGGGATAAATTATACCTGCTTCAAGGAGCTTTAGTATTTCCTTTCTTACCACTTCTTTCATCTTAGGATTCAATCGTCGTTGAGGATCTCTGACTGGTTTGGCACCTTCCTCCAATTTAATTTTGTGTTGGCATAAGGTGGGACTAATGCCCTTAAGATCATCCATAGTATACCCAATAGCAGCGCAGTGCTTCTTTAGAGTTTTCAATAATCTTTCTTCTTCTTGCTCTGAAAGGTTAGCGCTAATAATAACATGATATATTTTCTTTTCATCAAAATAAGCATACTTAAGATTATCAGGTAATGGTTTGAGTTCAAACACGGGATCACCCTTGGGTGGAGCGGGATCTCCTAGAATTTCAACTGGAAGGTTATGTTTCAGCAAAGGTTCCTGTTTAAGGAATACTTCATTTATTTCCCTTCTTTCCTTCATAAGCATATCATTTTCATGGTCTAGCAAATATTGTTCTAACGGATCAATAGGAGGCACGACAATAGAAGCAAGACCAATAATCTCATTCTTACTAGGTGATTCTCTATCACGGGGTTGTCTACGAAATTTAACAAAACTAAACTCATGTTTCATATCCCCCAAGCCAATTTCAATAATATCCTTTCCGCAGTCAATCTTAGCTTTAACAGTATTCAAGAAGAGTCTGCCAAAAATAATGGGACAAAAGTCATCTTGTGGGGAACCAAGAACAAGAAACTCAGCAGGATATTTAACCTTCCCACACAAGACTTCAACATCTCTAACAATCCCAAATGGCTTAATAGTATCCCTACTGGCAAGCTTAATAGTAACATCTATATCTTCCAATTCAACAGGAGAAATATCGTGCATAATTTCTTTATATAAATCATAGGGTATTGCACTAGCACTAGCACCCATATCACATAAGCCATGATAACAATGATCTCCTATTTTAACAGAAATAATAGGCATGCCTACCACAGGTCTATGTATCTTAGCATCTGGTCTAGCAATATTAGCAGTCTCACCACAGAAATAAATAACATGCCCATCTAAATTATCATCCAAGAGATCTTTAACCATGGCAATACTAGGTTCAACATTGATTTGCTCAGGAGGTGTATAAGTCCTAGTATTACTCTTACGAACAACGGTCGAAGTTTTTAGCATGATCCTTTATCCTAACAGGAAAAGGAGGTTTCTCAACATAAGTAGTAGGAACAATAGGAACACTATAAGTGACACTCTTTTCTTCAACTGTAATAGGTGCAACTACTTTTACTTCAATGGGAGGATTATATTTAAACCACTTCTCTTTAGGGAGATCAACGTGAGTAGAAAAAGATTCACAGAAAGAAGCTACTATCTCAGAGTCAAGTCCATACTTAGTTCTAAATTCACGAAAAGCATCAGTATTCATAAAAGATTTAACACAATCAAACTTGGGTGTCATATCTGACTCCTTACCATCGTCGAAACCCAATCTTCAGAGTTGCGTTTAATTCTTTCCAATAAGTCCCATTTGAAATCAATAGTCTTCAGCATATAAGAACCAGTGCAGGAAGTATCGAGCAGGTTGCGATCATTGAGAGAAAGCCGAGCATAAAATTTTTGAATAATCATTTCTCTGGAGAGCTCATGATTGGGGCATGAATATAACATTGACTTAAGCCTCCCCCAAGCTTGAGCGATGCTTTATCCTTCGCGAGGCCAGAAATTATATATGTAATTACGATCACGATGAACAAGATGCATAGGATAGAACCTCTGGTGAAATTCCAACTTCAATTGCTTATAATTCCAAGATCTCATATCATCACATAGCCTATACCATGTCAATGCATCTCCCTTCAAAGATAAAGGGAAGACCTTCCTTTTAACAACATCATCGAGTATCCATGCAAGCTTAAATAATCCACAAACTTCAACCACAAAGATAAGGTGTAAATCAGGATGCAATGTTCCATCTCCTGCAAATGGATTAGCTAGCAGTTTTTCTATCATACCTGAAGGAATCTCAAAGTAAATATTTTCAAATAGTTCAGTAGGTTGAGGAGCAACTCTTTGCTCTTCTGGTCGGGGTGAAGTTACCCCGAACAAGCCCCTCAAAGGATTAGTTTCCATAGTGACAAGTAACAGAAAATTTCAGCACACTATATAAATGTTTCCTTACCAAGTTCCACTCACCAAAAGCGCTACACTCCCCAGCAACAGCGCCAGAAAAGAGTCTTGATGACCCACAAGTGTAGGGGATCTATCGTAGTCCTTTTGATAAGTAAGAGTGTCGAACCCAACGAGGAGCAGAAGGAAATGATAAGCGGTTTTCAGTAAGGTTTTCTCTGCAAGCACTGAAATTGTAGGTAATAGATAGTTTTGTGATAAGATAAATTGTAATGAGTAACAAGCAATGAAATTAAATAAAGTGCAGCAAGGTGGCCCAATCCTTTTTGTAGCAAAGGATAAGCCTGGACAATTTCTTATAATGATAAAAGAGCTCCCGAGGACATATGGGAATTATCGTCAAGCTAGTTTTCATCACGCTCATATGATTCGCGTTCGGTACTTTGATAATTTGATATGTGGGTGGACCGGTGCTTGGGTACTGCCCTTACTTGGACAAGTATCCCACTTATGATTAACCCCTATTGCAAGCATCCGCAACTACAAAAGAAGTATTAAGGTAAACCTAACCACAACATTAAACATATGGGTCCAAATCAGCCCCTAACGAAGCAACGCATAAACTAGGGTTTAAGCTTCTGTCACTCTAGCAACCCATCATCTACTTATTACTTCCCAATGGCTTCCTCTAGGCCCAAATAATGGTGAAGTGTCATGTAGTCGACGTTCACATAACACCACTAGAGGAAAAGACAACATACATGTCATCAAAATATCGAACGAATACCAAATTCACATGACTACTAATAGCAAGACTTCACCCATGTCCTCAGGAAAAAACATAACTACCCACAAAGCATATTCATGTTCATAATCAGAGGATTAATAATATGCATTAAGGATCTGAACATATGATTTTCCACCAAGTACCAATTAGCATCAACTACAAGGAGTAATCAACACTACTAGCAACCCACAGGTACCAATTTGTTGTTTGGATACAAGATTGGATGCAAGAGATGAACTAGGGTTTTGAGAGGAGATGGTGCTGGTGAAGATGTTGATAAATATTGACCCCCTCCGGATGAGAGGATCGTTGGTGATGACGATGGTGATGATTTCCCCCTCCCGGAGGGAAGTGTCCGCGAAGGTTCCGCCTCGTGGCGGCGGAGTTTCGTCCCGTAAGCTTGCCCACAATTTTTTCCAGGGTAAAAGCCTTCATATAGCAGAAGATGGACACCGGAGGGCCACCAGGTGGCCCAGGAGACAGGGGCGCACCCAGTAGGGGTGGGCGCTCCCCCCCTGGCTAGGGTGTGGGCCCCCTGAGGTGTTTCTTCCGCTCAATAATTCTTATTAATTCCAAAAATAAGTTTCGTGGAGTTTCAGGATTTTTGGAGCAGTGCAGAATAGGTTTCCAATGTTTGCTCCTTTTCCAGCCAGAATTCCAGCTGCCGGCATTCCCCCTCTTCATGGTAAACCTTGTAAAATAAGAGGGAATAGCCATAAGTATTGGGATATAATGTGTAATAACAGCCCATAATGCAATAAATATTGAAATAAAAGCATGATGCAAAATGGATGTATCATGCCATTATTGGGAAACGTAGTAGAAAAAAAATCACACCTACGATCACCCAAGATCAATAAGAAGATGCATAACGGGTTGGGATCACGATCGCTACCGTCATTGAGTTGCAACAAAAGAAGAACATGTCGGTGTAGATCATACTTGGAGTCCCTCGAACTATCGATGAATGATCCCTCATACCACCCATGAATAGTCTCTCGAACCGAAGACCGAAAGCACGACCTCTCTACTTGGTTGCAAGCATGCATCCCTTCATGATTCGGCAGCGCTTTATCGTCCAGAGCTAATCGTGGCCACAGACTTAGAGGGAGGAGATTAGGACCACACTGGGCTTCTAATTATGAGGACAAGAGGATTAGCATAGCTCTAATTAGTCAACTAGGACCAACTAGAAGTAGAACTAGAGAAGGCTCCAAAACTTGTATGATCCATTATGGACAATACCTCAAGTATATATAGGTTGTAGGGGAAGAGGAGGGCTGCCACCAAGAAGAGAAAGCCTCCTTGGGGCGTCGGCCTAAGGGGGGATGAGTTGGACTCCTCCCGTACTCCCAATTCAGCCTCCTTCCTTAGGGAAGGGGGCACTTTCCCACTTGCGCCTTTTTGGTGCAAGTTGTCTTCCACCTCTTGGCCTTTTCAGGAACTTTAATATTTAAATTAAATATAAAGTGTTCTAAATACTTCTAGGCCATTATATATTTTATCGTTAATACCCGGTATTACATGATATTCACCGAAATCCTTCCAGTGACCCCGAAACGCTTTTGGATCCTCTTGGAACTCTTCTAAATATAATTCCACAAATATATTATGATCACTCCCATCCTACTAACGCTCAGTAGATCATTATTGACTTAAGATTGTGGCCCCATAGGTTCGATAACTCATAGACATGAAAGAAATTGTTTGTTCAATGACCGACAACGGGCTGTGGACATCCATATCAATCCCTATGAGCACACGAATGATATTTGAGTGAACCTATGGTTATCATGTGATGTTCCCTTTGTTTTGCAATACTTCACAAAACCTGGGATGCATCGCTAACCTCCCGAGTCATCACCATGCTCACTATACCGAAATTCTCGTCACCGGTTTTGTTCTTCTTTCTCGTTATTGTATTCCGGCATCCCAGTGACGTAGTCACCTGTGTCTGGCTAGACGATGATGGATGTCGTCACACTGAAGGGGCCTAAGAATCTCTCCATCGTTGGAGGAGCAAATCCCACCCTTGTGCTATCCGGCCACTTGTCAAACTTTCCGATGAGCGCGTAAGTTATTGTTATAATCACGGTGTTATAGGTGATGTTTAAGCAACCCCAAAGACCACCGTATGGTAAGAAGTGAGCACAATACTCTCATGGTCTAAGGAGCAAAATCACACATTAACACTCCGTGTTATTACAATTAATTATAGATGATATTATCTCAATTCAAAACAAATGAGTTTAGGTCGATTCAATATGATCGTTTTTCCAACATCATAATCTCAATATTATCTCAATTCATAACAAATGAGTTTAAGACTATCATTATATATCCTAAAATCCGAAAAACGTGACCACCAACAAACTTGAGCTAATCTTAGAGGCGAGACTAGGAACCTTTATTTTATCTCTTTGTCCTTTCACACATGCATATGAGTTTTCCACTGAATCATAAATTCCAGGATCATAGCAGCTATAGCATGAAATATAAACACTTACTTATGAACATGAAAATATGATAATACAATATTATTGCCTCTAGGGCATATTTTCAACATTTTTGGTATCTTGTAGTGAGATATATGGATGGTAGCAGATGGCGATGTTCCGCTTCTTCAACCATGTTGGATGAAGTTGATGGTGCCGAGATCTAATGGACAGGGGGAAGGACCCCAGACGACGTGCCACAAAGCCTCGGTCTTATTGCTTACGGGGTCCGGTTTGTAAGAAGGAGTAGGGGGAGGAGATTGGCGTAATATGATGGGTATTTTGTTGAGCCTCGAGCGCAAATATATATAATGTACAAGACTTGGAGGGCAAGAAGCATCTCCTAGAGATAAGGTACGCATTGTATACGAAAGAATACAATCAATCCGTATATGGATACATGCAGGATGGTGGTGTTTTCTGGCGCCGTGGTGGTGTCGATGACATGCCTGGCACGGTCGATACATCAGTGTTTGCTCTAGAGATGGATTGGTGGAAGACAGCGGCGGTGGCCTCTCTGAGTGCGTGGACCGGTGTATGCCCTAGCAACGCGGTGGTTGGGGCCTCTAGGTTTAGATGTTAGGATTGGTGTGATGTCTATTTGGTATTTGGCTCAAGCTATTGGCACCCCTTCATCAAGAGGACAGGAGTAGCGACAGGTGTTGCTAAGATGATGGCTTTAGACTACCTGATGTATTACTTAGTAAGGTCTTTATGAATAATTAATAAAATGGATGCATGCATCACCCAAATGCAGAGGCCAGGGGTCATCCTCCTTATCTAAAATAAACAATACACAAGCACGATGGGAGCAACAGAGGGCACCTCCTTTCGCTCCTAGCCCGGCATCAGCAACCTAGCCTGAGTGAGCGCCTCCACTATAGGAGGCGTCCACACATGTGTCCCAAGTAGACCCCTGTGGACCGAGGGGGACACAACCTAGTAGCCGCCGATGACCGCCAAGCACAACCTAGCACTGGCCCTGACCCTTGGCCGAGTCAAACTTGCACGCTGCCACAACCAAGGATACCGGCATCGATCTGACCTACAACATAGTAGCACCATGGGCACCAACTCGAACGACACCGCAAGGACGCACAAGGCAGGATTGCACTAACATGAAGGCAAGCCAACACTGACTAGGTCGCCCCCTGCACCTGCACTCCGTCGGACGCCATCATCCCGCGCAAGAAGATCCAAAGCACCCACCAGCGACGCGAACCACCGCCGTACGAGAGCAGCGAGCCGTCCTGTCGCCACTTGGAGGAACCCGAGCAACTCCACCATGCTAGGCCCGCGCCACCGGCGGCGAGCCCAGCCACCTCCCAGCTAGTGCTGGCTGAGCCAACATAAACCAACAAGGGCTGCTATCAAGCAGGAGCCAATCGGCCTCCATCTCCCCCCCTCCCCCGCACCACGCGTCAGCCCCCACCGCCACTTAGCCGACCATATCTGGTCGGGGGCCTTCACGCGCCCAACCACCTGAGACGGGCCGTGCAGCCGCGGCGCCACACACATGCACCAGAACATCGCCTTGCCATCGACTGACTACACCGTGGCATCCCAAGCGCCCGTCATTGTGCCGCCAAACCCTGTACTAGCCCGGCACATCCGTCGGTGCGCCGTCCCGTGCCAGCCCAGGGACCCGAGTGAAAGAGGAAGAAGGATCCCCGCCTCCTCCTATATTGGCCGGGCTTTGCCCGGAGGGAGACGACCGGAGGGGAGGTAGGGGGACCGACGGCCTAGGGATTCCCCCATCCGCTCACGGGAGCGGCGCTGAGACTTCACGTACTAAAGATGAAAACAAGTTATTACTATCAAACTGGACGTGAATTTTTGGGACATGGTACCATGCGAGGATGTTATCCTGACCGATGATTGATGCTAGCGATTCGCACTTAATATAGTGATTAAGTGGATACTACGGCAATACACAGGGATAAGCTAGCAAATACACAACGTTAATACATTAACGTGGGCCAACTACTGGTGTGTTTATGATCAGGGTGCAGGGCTGCAGGTTACCATTTAATGCAGTTATCGTTCGTGACCTGGGCCGTAGTAAATGAGGCCTGCTCCTAGTTAAATACAAATTACTCACTCATACTGCACTATGGACCTTTTCGTCAACCTAGCGCGTGGGATCAAGTTCGTCGGACGGTGAAAGTTGTTGCTCCAGTTCTCTGCTTGCATATGCATGTTCACCCACAACCTTGTATTGCAATAGCAGGTTTGCCAAAGCAACATTTTTTGACCAGATGAAAATTGCATCCCTCATGTTCTGTTGCTAGCAGGAGTTGGTTCTGAACTTGTGCTAACATTACAACAAAAGCAAGGCTCCTTGAACCAAAGTTTTTTTTGGGGGAAACGGAGCTCCTTGAACCAAAGTAACTTCTCTTTGTTTTCTCCTTTGCATGGCGATTAAATTGAATCGCATTAACATTTTTCTCCTTCGGATCTGTTTGGAAGATGTGTATTCCATAGTAAAGGGTTCCAACATTTAGACGACAAATCCGTTCGGAAAAAATAATGGAAACTGTAGCATGTTCTGGAAATCCCAAACATGAACAGGGATACCTCCACATCAATATCTTCTGCATGCGAAGTGCATGATAGAATGTTGTTTTGTCAAGCAAAAACTAAAATTACTGACAAATTGTAGCATGCACCTGTCGTCACCCAAGACCTCGCTGCACATCCATCGTCAACCTACCACTTGGAGAGCCAAGAACGAGAAGGTCGACATGGCATTAAGCTTCCCCGGCGGGGATTAGTGGTATTGGTCAGTGGAGTATGGAGTAGTGCGTTCAACTGTTCTTTTTATTAGGCTAGTAGATCTTTTGGTGCGTCTAGACTATGGATTGGTGCAGTTTTTCTTTTTTTATTTCTTTTCTAGCCGGGTTTGGATCCTCGAACAGAACAACAGCTCTTAATCTTGAGCACTTTCCAATCTTACTGGTTTACTCTCACATAGGCCAGCTCGAGATTAGGATTTTTGTTACAGAAACACAATACCATTGCCGTGCCCGTGCTAGAGGAGTAGAAGTGCTGCAGGAGCCAATGAACTATTGTGAGGCATTGGGGGGAGCGAGAGATAGGAGATGAACAGGAGAAGGATAGTAAATAAGAGATGTGCTGTAGCGTGATGAATGCGGGAGGAGAAAAACTATCCATCGGTGAAGTTGCCGTTGCGGAATGGTGGTCGTCAATATATGAGGCTTTAATGCGGTGCAATCAATTCCCGTCAACGCGCATGTTGTTTCAATGTGTGAGGCTACCATGTGGGCCATTTACTGGGTTGCAGTGGCAATACAGACACTATACCAGCTGGTGTACACTAACCAGGAAAAGGTTATACGACAACGACGTATTGTAGTAGAATGAATCGTGTGGTCACGAGTGGTTCTGATAACGACCTCGCGTGGCTGCATGTACACACGCGAATTATCGTATCAAACTATGTAAAATATTATAAACAATTTTTTTGATTTTTATTTGTTTATTCAGTGAAGTTGTAACAAAATGATCAATTAATTAAAAATATATTTTTCAACCAAAATAGATGGGGATACTATGTTTGAGTTTCAACCAAATATTGTTTGGCTATCCAAATTTTGGTATGCTTTACATGTCCGTAGGTTTACTAATGCAACAGAGCTTCTTAATGCGACGGTGCACCTTTATGACGCGAATGCTCCTCTGGTCGATGGTGAATTCCCGAGCCAACATCTTCAGCCTGTTTGCCGGTGCTAGAGAAGGTGACGAACCCGACATGGGGGAGGGTAGGAGTGGCTTCGGCACCTGCCTGAAGAGCACGATGCCAAAAGAAGCGCATAACCAGAGGGGACCGTGTCGTCACTTGCGTGACTAGGGTTGGACCAAAAGCTCGTAGCTCGTGAGTTTAATGAATGCTCGATAGTTCGGCTCGTTAAGCTCATAGCTTGCTTTTTAGTGAACAGAGCCAATCATTGATTTCATCTCATTAAGCTTAACGAGCTTAATGAGCGAGCTAACGAGTTTTACGAATAGCTCGTTAAGCTCGTTAGTAACAACACAACATATATTTTAATCATATGTGACAAACCTTTTATAGCACCTCAGCCAATCTATTTAATCTAATAGACATATGAGGCAACAAACTATTACATTTCTTTTTGTAGCCATCATATTTCATCTTAAAAACCACAAATACGCATTCATCCTGTATATCGTAACACATTATAATCTGTTAACGAGCGTTCGCGAGCGCTCACGAGCTTAACGAGCTTCAAACGAGCCGAGTTGAGCAGGGTTTTCTACTCGGTAATCTTAACGAGCACGGGCTTAACAAGTACGAGCTTAACGAGTTGAGCTGCTCATTAATCCACCCCTAGTGACTGCTCATCATCGTCAGGGTCTGTGACGAAGAGGCGTTGATGGAGACATGATGAATCCGACTTGATGGACTCAAGGGGATTATATTAAGGCAAGCTCCAAGTTAAATCAAATCAAGGCGCACAAGGATTCTTTGTCAATCCTCCTTCCCCGTTGCGTCCCAATCCGATCACGCATCGATTTCCCTAGCTAGAAACAAATGGCTTGCTCTCATTTCGAACTCAGAAAATGTTTCAAAGTTGTGCATCGATGAACGATCTGTTTCTAGAAAAGAAAAGCAAGAGTGCCTGCTATTGGCGTTATTGGCGAGTGAGCGAGTAGGTCGTGGACTCTCAGTGATGCATTAACGCCGCCGCTGCATTGTGCCGGTTTATATGACTGTAATGCACGGGAGCCCCTATATATGTTGGTGACGAGTGGCATGACCCTTCAACCTATAAAAGACGGCCAACCTGAGATCACCTAGCTAGCTAGCAAGTGAAAACGTGGGGAACTGTTGGTCTCTTGCTTTGTTAATGAGCTAGTAATAAAATCTACTCGTCCGCTGCATTTCGTGGTTTCTTCTCTCTCTCCTTCTGCCTGAACCCACACGTTGATGAATTGCCAAGACATATTTCCTCTCACGACAACAGAATTATATTGATCTTCAAGCAGCGTGCATAGTTCATCTAAACGAAGTCTGCTGCGGACAGAATCAGAATTCAGAAGGCACCATCCACGCATTGTTCTAGTCTGTACCTAATACAGACTGAAAAAAAAGCGACAGACTTGCATAACTAAACCACTTATATTCACACGATTCCAAAAACATGGGAATACAATAAACTCTGAAATTCCATATCATGCCATATTTAATTTCACTAAATTGAATGGGCTACTCACTGCACCATTTCAAAGTTTGTTGTATTTTTCCTCTTTTACATCACAGACATGTAGCATGGCTGACGCCTTCCGTACCTGTATGTATTTCAGCATGTCAAGTTGATATTCTTTTCAGGTTCCATGAGCCACTTTGATAGCAAAAGGAATATATATATATATATATATATATATATATATATATATATATATATATATATATATATATATATATATGGAAAATGCATCCTACTACCGGGTGTAGTTACACCCACTTTTGTTTCGTACATTCTAGGTAGTATCTATCACATCGAAGAGTATGTACGCGTAGTATGTAGTATATAAGAATGTTTCGATAGTATACATACTACTTTTTTGGTAGTATGTACCATATTTTATGCATACTCCATTTTGTGTACAAATATGTACGTATTTCACAAATACAATAAAACTATGGGCTCACTTGCAATTTTTTCATATAATTCACTTTGGAGTATCTTAGATATAGTATATAAACATACTAAAAATAATAAAATAGATTATATACTACCACATGATAGTATATAAAAAATGGGTGTAACTACACCCGGTAGTAGGATGTATATATATATATTAAGACAGGCAGCCATGAATTGTCGGAAAAAAAAGGCAAACAACGGTGATGCATGGAGATGTGGTTGGTAAACAAAGTTTATCGCCTTACCAAGACGACATAGCATGGTCGGTAAACAAAGTCTATGCCTAGGCGTTCATTGTGTTTGTATTCTCTTGATGCTTCATTTTTAGTCAATAAAATCAATCATTTTTCGGAAAAGGAGTAGACAGGGAAATACCAATAACAACATGAAGTAAAATAATTACCCGCACCTACACTAGACAACATGAATTCATCGGAGCTATGGTCAGTTGGTGACATGGATGGACCGGGGGGCTCGTCTCCCTCACCCAAGATCCATGTGTGGATGCCAGGGGTCCTTTGCATCATCATGTTGTGATGTTGCCACTAGCCTGGGGTGGGGGCTCGCAACTAGGAGGGCGTGCAATCTCGCCTCGCCTCGCCGTGGTCCGTAGGCCTACCGGCCAGGAAGCCTATCCTCCTAGATCCGAAGTAGGACAGGGGTAATCATATATGGAAGGTGGTCGTAACCATGAGGCCATGGCGTGCTCCCTCCCGCTCGATGGTTGGGAGCCCATCAGTAGGGATGCTTGTCGTAGCTAAATTTCATTTGTGGCGGGGTGGGACCGTCGTAAGGTTTGTCCATGGCAAGATATGACTGTGGCAATAGACTACGGTCGATCTAGAGATTCCTATGTGTTGTGGTGGTGCGGGGGTCTTCGGCCCTGGGTATTGGGGCGGCGACCTCTGATGTTGGGCTGCACATTTAGCTCTCGTTAAAGTGGTGTTGGCTGCGTTCCTTGGTCATTTACATCACTGTTCTTACTATAGCGCCCTGAGGTTACTATGTAACTTTGGGTTTATGTCGATGATATCATCCTTGTCAGTTCTTCAGTTCCTGCTGCAGATCACCTTCTGTCAGCTCTTAGTTGTGATTTTGCTGTCAAGGACCTCGCCCAGCTTATTTATTTCCTGGGATTAGAGGTCACACATACTACTACTGGATTGTCTCTTACTCGGAAAAAGTATTCATTAGATCTTCTACGCCGTGCTGGTATGCTCAAGTGTAAACCTGTGTCTACACCCATGTCTGCCACTGAGAGGATTTCTGCTGATATTGGTGAGCTATTATCTCCCGATGATGCTACTAAATATCGTAATCTTGTTGGTGGCCTACAATACTTGACTATTACCGGACCGAACATTTCTTTTGCGATTAATCACGTTTGTCAGTATCTTCACTCACCTCGTGATTTACACTCTTGTCTGCTGTCAAGCGCATTCTCTGCTATGTTCGTCTGACGGTCTCCTATGGCTTGCATCTTCAGCCTTCCCCATCTGGTGTTCTCTCTGCTTTTTCGAATGCTGACTGGGCAGACAGTCTTGATGATCGGCGATTTAGGGGGGGGGGGGTATGCTTTGTTCTTTCACTAGTAGAAAAGAGGGCTTTGGTCCACCCCGGGTTAGCCCACTAGTCCCGGTTCAGTCTAGAACCGGGACTAATGGGGGCATTAGTCCCGGTTCGTGCGCCCAGGGGCCACGTTGTACCGGTTCGTCTGGACCTTTTAGTCCCGGTTGGTGCCACGAACCGGGACTAAAGGGTGCGATGCCCATTAATCCCGGTTCGTGGCACCAACCGGTACTAATGGGGTTTGAGGCATTAGTACCGGTTCATGGCATGAACCGGTACTAAAGGTCCCATTTTCAAACTCCACCCCCCCCCCCCCCCCGGATCGCCTTTTCAGTTTTAAAAAAAATAAAAGAAAATGATGAATATGTCAAAAAAAATAAAAGAAAATAAGTTTCCCATGTGATATATGGTCTAGTTGTTGGGAAAATTTACAAATATGAATTTCGACTTTATTTGCAAAATCTCTCTAGAATTTAATAAAATGGGCATAACTTTTGCATACTAACTCGGATGGAAAAGTTTTTTATATGAAAAATCCTCAAAAACCTAACAGAAAAAAAGTTACGGGGCTTTTAAGATCTACAGTGAAAAAAATCAAAAGAATTCAAACTGTGGTCAAACAATGGTCAAACTAATTATTCTAGAATATTAGTGTTACTAAATAATTATTTCAGTTATTTTGAATTTTGCTCAAATCTGGTCAAACTGTGGTCAAACAATGGTCAAACTAATTATTCAAGAAATATTAGTGTTACTAAATAATTATTGTTTTTTAAAACAATAGTTTCAAACTCAAACAGTGAAATGTGTCACTTCATGCCCAAGCAAAATTCCTGAGGGTTAATAGGATTGACATCTTACTATTATCAGGAAAACAACAAGTGCAGACTTGGAAACGGGGGAGAATAGAACCCGGAAGTTAAGCGTGCTCATGCTGGGGGAGTGGGAGGATGGGTGACCGTTCGGGAAGTTAGATGATTTGGAATGATGAGGGATGATTAAAGATTAGAGGATAAATTGAGCAGTGATGAGGGGTGGTGATTAGAGATTAGAGGTTAAAATAATTCAAAAATTTGAAAATAAAAAAATTTCAAAAAAAATTCAAAAAAAACATAAAATTTCCTTTAGTCCCGGTTGGTGTTACCAACCGGGACTAAAGGTGAAGCTCCACGTGGCCGCGGCCTTTAGTCCCGGTTCGTTTAAGAAGCGGGACTAAAGAGGAGAGGCATTAGTAACGACCCTTTAGTCCCGGTTCAAAAACCGGGAGTCCCGGTTCAAAAACCGGGACTAAAGGGCCTTACCAACCGGGACTAGTGGGGGGTTTTCTACTAGTGTTTGGTCCTAATTTGATTGCCCGGAGTGCTCAAAAATAGGCCATGGTCTCTCACAGTAGTATTAAGGCTGAGTACAAAGCTGTAGCCAATGCAACAATAGAGCTTATATGGGTATAACCATTGCTCCGTGAGTTTGGGGTCCCTCAGCGACGGCTACCAGTTATGTGGTGTAACAACCTTGGTGCTACATACCTTTCTTCTAATCCAGTATTTCATGCATCAACAAAGCACATCGAAGTTGACTATCATTTTGTCGGGGAACTTGTTGCACAGAAGCTACTTCAAATCAAGTTTATCTCTTCTAAAGATCAACTTGTGGACATCTTCACGAAGCCGCTGCCATTACCTTTATTTGAGGTATGCTGGCGCAATCTCAACCTGCGGGACACGTCTTGAGATTGAGGGAGGGTACTTTATATTTGGATTAGTGTGTAGCTTCTGGTATATACCATGTACTTGTACTGGTTCCCCATATAAATATATGTGTAAGGACACCCCTAGAGGGTTGAGCCGTTCCCTCAACTAAATCAGAGTTTAACACATGTGATCCTGGCAAGGAGGTTGTCATCGATGGTGGTCTTTCCCTAATCTAGATCTATAGTCTCCCCTTCATCGTGGTATGTCCCCACCGGGGGCCATGGTGGCTTGGGTCCCTTTCACAAAGGTGCATAGGAGGCGTCGAGCAAAAGCGTCATGCCCTAACATCAGTGGTGAAGTTGCTTGCAGGTGTCTTGTCCCTCTTGGAAGCGATGTAGTGGCTTCCCTCCCCACCCCGTTAGCGAGCATTCAGGGTGAAAATCATCCTCCTTCTTGGGCAGACACGGTGTCTCCTATCCCTCACATTAATGTGTGTTGATGATACCCAATCGCGGTAGCGTGCGTGGTTTGGCTTGGAGCTCCATTCGGCACCACTTTGGCTTCGACCATGGCTAGGAGTCTCGTTTACACCTACCTTCTAGCTGTGACTTAGAGCTCCTTTCAGCCCACCTTGACTACGATGGCTAGCAGTCCTCTCTCTCCTTTTTACTTGCCGGTATAGTCGGCACTCCACGGCCCTAAGAGAGAGAGCAGAGGGTCCTCTCCAGTGGCAGGTTGATGTTGATCATGTGACGAAGTCCCATGCTTTCCAGGTGGTGCATGGTTGCAGGTCGTCGTTGGCCTTCGGTGTGTTTTGAGGTAGTCCGACTCCTCATGTAGTTCTTCTTGGCGATATGCTGGAGCTGTCTAGTAGTGCACTTTTGGTGTTTCAAATTATAAGGAGTGAACTTTCTGTGGATATGTTCCCAACACGGCAAGATCTTGGCCATGGGATCAAATTATGCAGGACCATTTGCATTCACGCAAGCATGTGGGGAAGGAGAAGAAACCAAAATAAAAATGATCTGCAAACTAACTACTAGGCACATTAATAATCTTTCATCACATTTAGCTTTGTATTGGCGAGACATTCATAATTAGATTTCACTTGGATATGTTTTGATAAAAAAACTGAACTCTAAAGTTGTCATCCTAGGATTATTGTACTTGGCATCGAATTGATACCAAAGTTGCCACTATGTTGGTATCAAAGTTCCACGTACTAACATTGGTACCAATGCGTGACAACATAGAAAAATTAGACAGCAACTTTAGACCTCAAAAAGTTGTTGAAACATAGCAACGATAGGATCTCATCAAAGCAAAGTGAAGCCAACCACTGAAGACCTATCGTAAATTCAAGTAGCAAGTTAAGCATCAATATCATTGCTTTTGTCACATCTGCACGCATGCATAACCTCATGCCATATTGTGTGGTATTCTGGTCATAGTAATAACCCAAGGAGGAGAGGGAGGGCCTTCTTGACATGTGAGCTAGCCCGAGTGGATGCGATGCGCACACATAAGATTCCATTTCTGGGGGCGACATCTATAGGGCGGACTAGTATAGAAATAGAGCCGGCCGGCCCTATCGGCTCTTCCTATAGCGATTGGACGACCGAAGACCACACATGTGTTTGAAGATATCGGCTCCTAGTATAGCTAGCTATAATTAGAGGGTCCTCAACAATAGCCCAAAATTCATTCCGAGCACCTCCCATCACCACCTATTTGGCTTGCGTCCGGCCGGCCACCCTCCAGCGGCTCACCGGCTCACCATGGCGACACCGCCAAGGCATGGGTGCATGCTCCGCGCGGAGGTGGTCATGTGTATATTCCTCGTCATAGCACCGTTGAGCACGGCGATCGGTGTCAACTATGGCACCAAGGGTGACAACCTTCCGTCACCGGCCAAGGTTGCGGCATTCCTCGTGACCCGCACAAACATTGACCGTGTAAAGCTGTTTGACACCAACCCGGACATTGTTCGGGCCTTCGCCGGCACGGGCATCTCAGTAATGGTCACAGCAGGCAATGGCAACATCCCTGGCCTCGCCACCCAGACCGGTGCCGACTCATGGGTCGCTACCAACATCGCGCCATACTACCCCGCGACAGATATATCTCTCGTCGCCGTGGGCAACGAGATCATGGACACGGCCGACAAGAATCTCATCGGCAAGCTCGTCCCCGCCATGCAGATGCTCAAGGATGCGCTCGTCACGGCTGGCTACAAAAAAATTCGTGTTTCCACGCCAAGCTCACTCAACATCCTGGTTGACTACCAGCCGCCGTCCGCGGCTCGGTTTCGCGACGTCTGGGATGACGCTATCTTCACGCCGATGCTCCAATTTCTCCGGAAGACCAAGTCGCCACTCATCGTGAACACGTACCCGTACTTTGGGTACAACGGTGACACGCTACCGTACGCACTGGCGCGGCCCAACTCTGGTGTGCTAGACATGGGCTCGGGCATCATGTACACGAGCATGTTTGAGGCACAACTTGACTCGGTGTACTCGGCAATGAAGAAACTTGGGTTTGAGGACGTGGAGATCCTGGTGGGGGAGACCGGGTGGCCGACTAAGGCCATGGACGGGCAGATCGGCGTCAGCCCGGCTGAGGCGGCGGAGTACAACAAATATATCATCCGTGAGGTTAGTTCCGGGTCAGGCACACCGCTCATGCCAAAGCGGAAGTTCGAGACGTACATATTCACGCTCTTCAACGAGGACCTCAAGCCCGGGCCGGTGGCCGAGCGAAATTTCGGGATGTTCCAGCCAGACTTCACGCCGATGTATGACATTGGCATCATGAAAGATCCGGTGAGCACGTACATGCATTGCCCATGACGAGCACACACACACAATGCAAGTTGTTCTGACGCACGCCCGTGTGTAATGCAGGTCAAAACAACAACGGCGCCAGGGTCGGTCGTCCCATCGGCACCGCGGAAAGTGGCAGCAACGCCTATGGTCGCCACTGCTGATGCGTTGGAGGTTGCAGTGCCTACAAAGGCCAACGGCTCGAACAACGCCTAGGCGTCCGCGCCAGGATAGTCGTCAGGCAACAATTCCTTGACTAATGACAGGGCGCATGTGCGAGCCCAGACGCTAGTTGACGCCTGACGGCCCACTTCTCTTGGAGGATTTTGACAGGACACTTCGAGCATCTTCAATAGAAGATGCAAATCTGAAGATGTAAAACAGAAGATGTAAAAAATTATATCTCTAAAAGTGATTTTTACATCTTTAAAAAAAGGCAACTCCAACAGAAGATGTATATTGGAGATGTAAAACAGCAACTCCAATAGAAGATGCAAATGGAGATGTAAAACTATACTTCAACTAGTACTTCATTTGAAACATGCAAATTCGAACATAGCAAATTCAACTACTACTTCATTTCAAACATAATAATTAAACATAGTTCTAATTAAAAACATAAATTAAACGACTACTTCAACTGATTCGAGCTACTACATTCATCAAGTTACTACTACTACTACTACTACTACTTGAACTACACTGAAGATAAAACTACTCTCATCATCGGAGCTCTTGAACTGCTCCCAGAATTCATCCTTATCGGCCTCGTCCTCCTCCTCCTCCTCCTCCTCCTCCTCCTTCTTCTTCTTCTTCTCTTCGGCATTGCGCTTCCAGAAGTACTCCTACTCAGCCTGAACATACTCCGAATTCTCCCACGCAAACCTTGCCATCGCCACCTCGTCACTATCGCTAGGACCAATAACAATGGCCGGCATCTTCTTCGCCGCCTTCTTCGGTGTCTCCTCCATCGGAATGCCCTGCGGCATGAGCATCTCTGCATCCGCCTGCGTCTCGATCTCTGGGAAGTTGAGGTCCGTCTTGGGCCTTCCGGCACGCCACACCGCCACTTCATAGGCACGCGCAGCCTCGTGGACGGTGGGGCAGGTGCCGAGTCAGAAGTGGCAGCCGACATCGGAGAACACCACGCCGAAATGGACAGATGGCTTTCCCCACACGCCAAAGAACACCATCTTGCTCTTCGAGAGCTTCTTTTGTGGCATGGTGCGCGGCTGGGCGGCGGTAGACGAATCGGTGCATGATGGTGTTGCGGGACGGCGGGCGGTGGTTGATGTCTACTATGCAAATTTTGTACTTGTAGACTCTGTTGACCTCCAAGCACAGAGTTTTATAGGACAACAACAAATTTCCCACAAGTGGATGACCTAGTTTATCAATCCTTGGGAGCTGTAGGATGAATATGGTCTCTCTCAAAGAACCCTGCAATCAAATACATGAAATCTCTTATGTCCCCACACACGCAATATAATGGTAAATTGTATAGGTGCACTAGTTCGGTGAAGATATGGTGATACAAGTGTAGTATGGGTAATAGAAATAGATGTTTGTAATATGAAATAATAAAAATCGAAGGTATCAAGTGTCGGTTCTATATCCAGCCTATCTTGTAGTAGGGGTCCTAAACTAGTCATCTTGAAGCGATGGTAACACGGACACCGGATTTTACCCAAGTTCGGGCTCTTTCAAAGAGATAATACCCTACGTCCCGCTTTTGATTGTATATGTATCTACCACGAGATTGTTCTAATGAATATCAGTTCATCTATTTACTAGCCTGATCCAGGTTTATATAATACACCGGAGCCGCTGGGGGACACACTGCTTAGTCTTCTCCGGAATCATGGCCTCGGTTGGAAATAACCACGCGCTCGGGTCCGGATTGAACTGGGACAATCACCAGGTGGAATCAAAGCAATAAAATTCCCAGGAGCGACCCGCTCCACTTGCAATCCATCGGCGTCTCGTGTTGAGCTAGCAAGCCGGTGGCATGCTCCAGTTGCAATCCATCAGCTTGTCTACGTGCAAGTATCCGGCGGAATACATCCGGTTCCTAACTTTGGATAGCTAGCCAGCTCTATTGGAATTGATACATCAAGTACTTCTGTTCTTCTTTTTAAAAGAACCAGCATTCATTGGCATTCATTGATTTGGCACGAGAATGATGACAAAAGGATGATCAAGATTCAAGATCAATGGGTTGAAAAAGAGAAAAAAAAAGACCTCTAAATACTATTGTATTGCTCAGGTTATATACCCGAAAGGGGTCTCCATGCATTTGGCTTTGGCAAGCCCACATTGCTCCATGTCCCTTCTACTTGCAGCGATTGCATCTCTGGTGCTCGGCATCTTCATGAAGGTGCATTGATTTGGCTCCATCCATATCTGTGTAGTGGTGCTTGCATTTGTGCATTTTGTTTCATACTTGTGTCTTCCGTCGCAGAAAGTATCGGCCAGTTTACCAAGATAGTACTTTGGTGATCATGGGCAGTTGGGACCTATGCCAGCAACCTCCCTCCTTCCTCCGCCTCTCTTTCTCCTGATTTGGCGACTGGTGTGATGAATGGGCAGCACGGTTTGTCTGTTGCTAACATGAATCCAATTCAAGGTTGACAAATCCTCGCAGTCACGCCCCTTCCCCACAGCCTCCCAATCCCATCACACATAGATGGGCCGGCTCTCGTTTTGAACCATGAAAGTTTTCCCAATATCTACTTCGATCTGCTTATGGAAATCTGGAAATGAAAGCAAGGCTGCATGCTGATGGTGAGTGAGTAGGTCGATGCACCATGGTTGGTTTACACAATGTGTGACGCTCAATTGATTTGAGTGTGCACCTGTATATGTTGATGGCTATGGTGACCCTTCAACCTATTAAAACAAGGCTGACCTGAACCAGACGAGCTAGCTACAGAGCGAACGAGTGAAAACCACTAGTGGTTGGGGCGCCACCCTGTGGCGCCGCTTGTGAGAAAATTGTGCGCATGTTTTCATTTATAAAAAATACATGGAGTCCTTGCCTTCATCTAAAAGAAAACATCTCAGAAAAAAATCTTATAAAAAAGTAACAAAAAAAAAGAAAAAATTATCACCGCAGCCTGCCAACGAGTGCCACTTTGCATAACACTTCAATTAAAAAATACTAGAGGTCCTCTCCTCCATCTAAAAAAAATATTAAAAGTAAATCCACACCTTTATCTAATTTTTTTCAAAAGCTTTCTCAGGACGGCCAATCAGTTTGCGCCACGTGGCATAACTGGTTGGCCGCCCTTCACGCGTAGCTTATAATGGGTTTAATGGCAACATGCTGCTATTAATGGTTTCCTTCCGCTCTCTTTCCCTCCGAACCACATACTAGTGTGTTGACATGTGCGACACTAATGGCTGACCGATTCAGAATGGTTTTCAAGCAGTACACATCGTTTTTTTATCTATCTACCCACCTAGTTGCAATCACGATTCACGATAAGATATTCAGAATTTAGAAGATAACGTCTACACACTATCGCAATTTTGTACTTGTTCAGGAGTAACTTAGTCGATCACGTGGCTAGGGCAGTATAACAAACATACGTTTGCCATATTATGTCATCTTCAATTTAACTGAATTTACAGGACATTTCACTTCAAAATTTCGCGGCCAGCCAACCAGTGAAACGAGGCTCGGTTTTCTTTCCCCCGCCTTCTCGAAACAGAGGCTAGAATTACGTGTGCCACGACTGACACCTTGGGTAGCTTGCATACATGCCTGATATGCATGCAGGTGTTATATCAGCGTCTCACAAGCAAATTTAGTATTCACATACTCCCTCCGTCCGAAAATACTTATCATCAAAATGAACAAAAGGGGATGTATCTAGACTTATTTTAGTTCTAGATACATCCCATTTTATTCATTTTGATGACAAGTATTTTCGGACGGAGGGAGTATCACTTACTAGTTAATACTTAAAACATTAGCTAATAAATCAGATATCCATATTTAAAAGGTTGGATTATCTGTAGAAAAAAATGGTTATCCACATCATCGTGTGTATTAGTAGTACCATTCTATATTGTATCCTATAAGTCGGGCTCGGAATCTGATCGGATTGTGTTTGGATGTCAAAAAGGCCCGTACCATATTCTAAAATAACAGATTTGGTTGAAAATTATTCTAACCACTTTCACCAGACCGTCATTGTGCCACGTGTGCGCCCATGTCGGAGTTCCATTGTGTGCCATGTGTGCGCCCATGTCGGAGTTCCATTTCTCTTGCCCGTTTTTTCCCCTACAGGGAGCACAACTTAGTGGGGCCCGAGTAAAGTGATATGGGGCCCGAGTAAAGTGATATCCACACAACCAAAGCCTATCTTCGTGACGCACACTACATAACACCAATGTACCTTGTCAAGGCTTAAGTAAGTATGAGCTCTACTAGTTCGTTAGTAGACAAGATCTTCTAGTAATAACAGGGTATGTTCTCTGTCGAATACTCCGCCTTAGTAATCGACTAGTGGCATAATTTTTCACGCATTTAACTAACTTCCTATCGGACCTCGATTGTTATATGTTTTCGTTCTATTCTAATTAACATGTAAATTGTTTGCTCCTCCTAGTGGAAATCTTGGGGAAAACATGTCTTGGACGGAGATACACAAGACGCAACTACAACATCAGCAAATGCACAGCAAGAATGAACAACCAGCTATTGATGCTACCCGATGCCATCATGTTCACTCTATCCTATGAATATGTAGCTGATATCGATTGTGATGCACTCTGTGAGCCCAGATCAGACGGCTGGCACATCGTACAGTTGTGAAGATTGAATCCTTAGGTCGACCCCTTTGCCTGATTTGGCAATTGAAGGTTCACCGACACACCTTTTTTGGAGTCAATCCAGCCATGTACACGGGAAATGTGGTGGAATGTGCCATGCCTCCTTCCCAATTGCCTCCAAATCCCACGCATATCCCACGCATGGTGGTGAACTCAACTCTAGTAGAATACCAGTAATGCTCTAGCTGTCAGGATCGTGTTTTGAGCTAAGAAAAAATTTCACATGTTGTGTGCCTATGATCTGAGTTATTTGTGCATCTAGCTGCACCAAGAAAAGAAAAGCGAGCATGCATGCATTGCTGTGATGATGGGCAAGTATGTCAGAGTGATGTCGATTTGTTGTATTGTACCACTGGTCATGTCCATATATAAGACTATAAGTCTATAACACTTGATTGGCTCAAGTGAGTGCATATAATGTGCTCTTGGTTGGTGGTGACCCTTTTGGCCTTTATGTTAGAATAAATCCGAGGCCATTGTCGATCATCCGAGGACCAAGCAATCACACGAGGCACGACACCGAGATTTGTTAACGAGGTTCACCGATATGGCTACATCCCCGGGGCCTGACTACGGGCGCTCCTCCCCGTGACACCGCTACAATACCGCACCCGGTCGCCCTGGACACCGGCACATGCCGCCGGCTTCCCCTGCGTTCCGGTGCTATTATGTTGGCATAGGTTACATCGTGTGTCTACCCCCAATATATATGAGAGGCCTAGGATACAAGTGTCCTATTAGGACACGACTTCATATCCTATCTAAACACAATACAACTACAGGTCCAATTGTAACCTACCTTGTACACAATATTCGACACAACTCTAACAAACTCCACCTTAGCTAATATTCTCCACCACCTTGAGTTCGTCCATGTGTCAAACTTCCATGTACATCCAACTTGAGTTTATCCCATGAGTACCGCTGCTACTCCAAAGACTCCATGTGACTCCACCTGCAACTTGTAGTCCCTTCTTTTCTTGACCACAGTCAACACTCGAGCAAAATTAAGTTCCTTATTACTCTAGCTTGTGCTCCCAACTTCTAGAGTACCCGTCCAACGTCATCACACATTGATCACTGACCTGCGTGCAAGTGAACAACTCACATATTGGGTGTCACACATAAGAGTTATCTGAACTCAACGTCACCGCTCTTTCTTGACCGACTGTCTGAAACTTGAAAGAATTTTACCGTTGCTTGTAGTCATCCTGAGTCAAATTTGCAGTTGTCTCACCACATGTATGACCACCAGAGCCCTGGCCCGTCTCCATGTCCCGTGTGTACCGCATGCCTCGCCACTATTACCGCGTCGAGCCTCCGCTGTCCTGGTCGAGTCTCCGCTGTCCTGGTCGAGTCTCAAGGGTCGCGAAACCACACCACTCAACCCCCACTGCAGAGTACCACCGATCATCACCGACCGATGACGAGTTTCACGCTTCCATCAGACCACTGGGCTCCAGTCCGAACTGCATGTCACTCGCTTTTCCCGCCGAATAGGCTTCGACTCTCTCATGTCTTACGCCGTAGCCCCTCAATCAGCACCGAGTGAAGTCTTCCGTTAGACTCCAGCTCCACCTTCAACATGACTCCATGATAGATGATCAGTCCACTGCCTGCGCCTCATCGACTTCAAGCTCCGTGTATACACCACCTTGAATCAATCCCGCGCCATAGTCTTGTCGAAGTCACATAAGCCCTCGGGCCCGCGCCACGTGTTTCCACGCCCCAGAAGTCGGTAACCATCAGCATCACGCTCCTACATCGTCTTCGCCGATCCCACCACCGTCTTCTGTACCAACCGACTTGCGTTGATTCGTCAGACTGGCAAGTCTAACCCAGCCGAAATTGTTCGACTGCACGACACACTTGAGGCTTCAAAATCATCTTCTGCGAATTTTCACCACATGATACTTCCATCATTAGCCTGCTTGACTTCCCGCAATGTTTCAAGCATCCTTGTTGCATCAACCAAGTTACAGTAACTCCCGTGGTGTGCCGAAGTGCACGTGAGCAAAACAACCAAAAGAATCCCGTTGATCAACAATGCTCCACGTACTGGTCTACTTTAAGCACAACTCCCGATGTTTACTTTTCAATTGCTGCCAAAGCCTTGCTACCTCTGATGGGTTCTGCCCTTGATGATTTTTCTCGCTGAGATTTACCATGCCTGAGCGTGCCGCCATGCATTGGCCCCAACTTGTGCACACAGCCGTACACACATGTACGAGCGAGCTGCTTCTCACAGCCTCACACCAGGTGCTGCAGCCCCACTTGGGCCACTGACCCGTCTGGGCCTTGTTAGGGAACTCGATCTAATTCGCTCGTCTCATAGGTAGCTGATACAAATCCAGGGAGAATTGGAGGTTTGGGAGGAAGAACAGCAAGGGGATCAGGAGAGGAGAAGAATTGGAGAAGGGGAAAGTGCCAATAGCCTATTACATTCGATACCCTTTCTCACTTGGTGGTCGCTCCCTTTTGATGCGGTGCCAGCTCCCAGGTCGTCGGGTCATACATGGCGCTGGGCTTCCTCTTCCGCCTGGGCCTAAGCGGGCCGGCCTCTTCGATGGTGCCTTCTGGTGGGGATGAGGTAGAGGGGGCCGTGACATCCCCTCCCCCTTCAGCGTCGGCTTGACCCCAAGCCGCGGCTCCCGGGAACCGGCTGCGGAGCTCGAAGTAGTCCTCCCAGGTAGCCAAAGATGCCGGCTGGCCAGACCACTTGATCAGCAGCTCCGGTAGTCGAGTTGTGCCTCTCTGAACCACCCGGCGCTGAAGCACTGCCTCTGGAACAGATGGCGCCGTATGAGGAGCCGGTGGCACTGGCAGGTCCGGCTGGGCTGCGGTAGCTGGCGGTAGAGCCCCTCGCAGTAGCGAGACGTGGAAGACCGGGTGCACCCGACTGTCTGCAGGGAGGGCCAGCTTGTATGCGACTGAGCCAATCTTGTCCAGAACCTGAAAGGGGCCAAAGTAGCGAAAAGAGAGTTTGTGGTTAGCACGGGTTGCAACTGACGTCTGCACATAGGGTTGTAGCTTGACGAACACCCAGTCATTCACTTGGAACACTCGCTCCGAGCGCTTCTTGTCAGCTTGCTCTTTCATGCGCTGGCGAGCCCGCTCCAGTTGCTGCTTTAGGATGGCTGTTATCAACTGTCGCTCTTGCATCCACGCAGTCAGATCAGCCGGTGCCACAGAAGAAGAATCGACAATGCCAAAGTGGCGAGGCGAATGGCCATACAAAACCTCAAAAGGCGAGGAGTTAAGAGCCGAGTGAAAGGCAGTATTATACCAAAACTCAACCTGGTGTAGCCACATGACCCATTTGTGTGGGCAAGCATGCACGAAGCAACGTAAGTAGGCTTCCATGCATTGGTTGACTCGCTCCGTGGTACCATCAGTTTGTGGATGATAGGCCGATGACATCTTCAGATCAGTTCCTGCCTGCCGAAACAACTCTCTCCAAAGGCTGCTGGTAAACACCCGGTCGCGGTCGGAGACCATAGCATACGGCAACCCATGCAACTTGTAGATGTGCGTCATGTATGCTGTAGCAACCTGTAGAGCGGTGAATGGGTGCGACAGGGGCACAAAGTGAGCGTACCTAGTGAGCTTGTCAACCACCACCATGATACAGGAGTAGTTCTTAGACAGTGGTAGACCCTCAACAAAGTCCAGAGTGATCGTGTGCCAAGCATGCGGTGGGATTGGCAAAGGTTCCAGGAGACCAGGCGATCGCACGTGCTCGGACTTTGCTTGCTTGCAAGTGTCACAGTTAGAGATGAACTGCATGATGTCTTGTTTCATCTTAGGCCAGGCAAACAACTTGCAAGCTCGCTCATAAGTAGCATGAATCCCTGAATGCCCTCCTGTGGGACTGGAATGGAGCGCACGCAAGACTTGCTGTCTGACGACAGAATCTGAACCCAGCCACACTCTTCCTTGTACCTGATCACGCCGTCCACCATAGAGTATGGATTATCATCACTTGGTTCTCTGATATAGCGCTGCAGACTGTCCTTGGCATGAGGGTCACCGTGATATCCCCGAACAACATCCTCCAACCAAGTTGGTTGAGCAACCGAGAGGGCCAACAAGTCACCATGATCAGGACGGGACAAGGCGTCCGCCGTGCGATTCTCCATGCCTTTGCGATACACAATCCTATAACGTAGCCCCATTAACTTGGTCAGCGCCTTCTTCTGCCAAGGTGTGGACAGTCGTTGGTCACCAAGGTTGGCCAAACTGCGCTGATCCGTGCGTATGGTGAACTCATTCCCTTGCAAGTACGGCCTCCAGTGCTCCACTGCAAGAAGAACTGCCATGAACTCCTTCTCATAGGTAGAGAGACCTTGGTTGCGAGGCCCCAACGCTCGACTGAGGAATGCTATAGGGTGCCCGGCCTGCATAAGCACAGCCCCAATCCCTTTGTCAGAAGCATCCGTCTCAATCTCAAACGGGGTGTCAAAGCAGGGCAAGGCTAGCACCGACGCCGTGATCAGTGACTGCTTCAGGTGATGGAAGGCTGCATCGGCCTCTTGGCTCCACACAAACACAGCATTCTTCTTCAACAGGTTCGTGAGCGGCCGGCTGATCACTCCAAGTTCCAGACGAAACGCCGGTAATAACCTGCAAGCCCCAAGAATCCCCGTACTTCCTTCACACAGGTAGGAGTCTTCCACCTTTGCACTGCAGCAATGTTCTTGTTGTCTGTTGCTACTCCTTGCTCGCTGATCACGTATCCCAAATAAGTCAACTGTTTCTGAGCAAAACTGCACTTGCTGCACTTAATGTGAAGTTTGTATTCATCCAACAATTCAAACACTTGTCGTAGTAGCTTAACATGCTCCTCCAAGGTGCTGCTATGTACCAGGAAGTCATCAATGAACGCGAGCACCCCTTTGCGCAGCAGTGGAGCAAGAACAGTGTTCACACCCCCTTGGAAAGTGCTAGGGCCTCCGGTAACACCATAGGGCATCACTTTGAACTGAAAGTGGTCGTGATGAGTTTTGAACGCAGTTTTGTGCTCGTCCTCCGGCACCATTCGGATCTGATGATATCCAGCTCTCAGGTCCAAGCTCGTGAACCAACAAGAGCCCGCTAGTTCGTCCAAGAGTTCTTCAATGATGGGCAGAGGGTAGCGGTTCTTGACCGTAATAGCATTGAGGTGTCTGTAATCCACGCAAAATCTCCATGTTCCGTCCTTCTTCTGGACTAAGAGAACCGGCGAAGCATAGGGACTACAACTAGGCTGGATGATCCCTTGTTTTAACATTTCGGCAACCTGTGCTTTAATCTCATCTTTTTGCTGGGGGCTGTAGCGATAAGGCCGGAGATTAACTGGTTGAGCACCTGGAATCAATGGAATTGCATGGCCGAACTCTCGATGTGGTGGCAGTCCCTTGGGTTCCTCAAAGAGATGAGCAAAACGAGCCAACAGATTCTCAATGCTAGCTGGTAAGGCATCCTGAGAAGTACTCCCATCAACTGTGCAAAGTTGGACTATGTAGTGAACCGCATTCTCTTCCAACATAGCCTGCAACTGATGGCTGGTGATCTGAAAACAATCCGAGAGCTTAGGCTGAACCCCTTTGAGCTGAACCGTCCTGCCATGATGTGAAAAGGAGAGCTCCTTGCGTGCCCAATGCACATCCATGGGACTATGTGCCTCCAACCAGTCCATTCCCACGATCATATCATAGCATCCGAGCGACAACACTTTCAACCGAGAACAGAATTTGTGCCCATGAACAGTCCATTCCCCTTTGAGCAGCTCTTGTGTGCAGCGCATCTCACCACCGTTTGCAATTTTAACTGACAGCGGCCGAACAGCTTGCACCACCCCTTGCAGACGCACCGCTAGGGCTGAACTGACGAAACTGTGTGAGCTGCCACTGTCAACCAGAATGAGAACCTGGTGGTTTTGAATCTTGCCTTGCAACCTGATAGTCTGAGGTGTGGCCGCTCCATCCACAGCAGCCCTTGAAATTGTGTGCACTTCACTGTTTATCTCGGACGGAGCTGGTTCAGGCGTGCTGTCCGTCAGGCCGAGCACATCGAACAGCTCTTGGACCACGTGTAGCTGCACCGCGGTTGCACACTTGTGATCCTGCGACCAGCGTTCCCCACACATGTAGCAGAGACTGCGCGCCCTGCGATAAGCGCGCAAGGTGGAGAGGTGCTCATCTGTCGATGGTGTTCCCCGTGGCATCGTGTCGCCGCGGGAAGCCTCCGGTGGTGTAGTCGGAGTGGGTGGCCGTCCTGTAGGGGGCGGCAATGGCATGGCTCCGCGTAAATGCGTGCGCGAGCTGTGCCCCATGTCCACGCGCCGCGGCTCCCGGCGCTTGAGGATCTCCAGAGCTTCTTCCTGCAAATACGCAAGAGAGATAGCAGTATCCAAATCCTTGGGGTTGTGAACCAGCACAACTACTCGAATTTCATCTTTAAGGCCATCAACAAAACGGGAAGGAAACAAAGCAGGATCCCAAGCATTGCTATGAGCAAGCAGAGCATGCATAGTTTCATTGAAACGAGTAGTGTAATCGAGCACCGAGTCTGTCTAATGAAGGTGAAACAACTGACGAAGCAAAACAGAGAATTCGTTGCGTCCGAACTGGTCACAGACCAGCGCGCAGAATTCCTCCCACTTCATGCGATCAAGATCAAATCCACTATTCTCTAACCAGAGCATCGGCCACACCAGAGAAGTGCATGGATGTTGTGTCAATCCAGAGACGGATCGATGTGAAAAACCCGAAAATAAGCCTCACAGGTGCGCTTCCAACTGCGAGGGCGTTCTCCCCCAAACAGCGGGAAATCCATTTTGGGGCGAGGAAGCAGCGAGGAATGGCGTTGCGGACTGCGGGATCGAGATGTATGACGAGGGGATAGGTGGGCAGGAGGTGCGGGAAGCTGGTGGTACGTACTCACGACCGGAGGTGGCAGGAGGGTGGTGACCACTCCGGTACCCAACCTCCGTGTTGTTGTGTATGTTGGGTGCAGTAGGGAGAATGAAAACAGTCACCCTAACTAGCTAGCGAGTGAAAACAGTTTCACCAGCCAAAGGATGTGCAGGGCGGGTGGAGCCATGCACACATGCAGCAGGAAATGGATAAGCTATAAGGTGTAGGTACACTCGGCTAGGTCAGTGTATGTTGGAGTTATACTCATCACCAACTACAGTCAAGAATCCAGTGTCGCATGGAGGTATTCATCGAGAACATGCGGACTTCGTCCAGGAGATGAGGACATTTTCACTGCTTCTCCCAGACATTCACCCTCCTAATCGCATCCCACATATGGACACCGTGTGGTCAACAAAATTCTCCCTACTGCACCCAACGTGCTCGTCGGACCGCTGTATAAGACTAATAGTAATACTACTACACGATGCACCTTGAAGACTTGCATTTGAGCTGACAAAGTTTCCCCAAGTCGTGCCAATGGTAGCGAAAAAAAAAACATGCATCCATCTTCTATCTAGAAAAGAAAAATATGCATGCAAGCATTGTGATGGTGATTGAGCGAGTGGGTTATGATAATGTCGTTGTGATATGTGCTACATGCAAGCAATGCAATGTAGTGCCAGACATGTCAATATATGTATGATTGTGTAATACTTGATTGAAGTGCATGTGTAGATGCTCCCCACATGTTGGCTGGGATCCTTTAACCTTAAAAGAAGGCTAATCGGCATAGCTAACTAACTACCCAATAAAAAGATGGCAAAATTATTATCCCTAGTTTGGGTAGGGAAGAACTGGTTCGCTCTTGAGTAATGTACTTATTTTACCCCCGCAAAAATATGGCAAGGTTAATTTTATTTTGTGGTTGTGCTTGTGCATATCAGCAAAAGTGTTTTCAGAAGTTAGCTGAGACAAGAAGAGAGACATCATATATATTAAGCATGCAAACAAGTTATTACTACCCAACTATGTAAAATATTATAAACAAATTTTCTGATTTTATTGGTTTATTTAGTAAAGCTGTGAAAAATGATCAATTAATAAAAATATATTTTCAACCATAATAAATGGTGACGCTATTTTTAAGTTTCAACCAAAAATTGTCCTGCCAAATATTTGCCTATCCAAATTTTGGTATGCTTTACATGCCCATAGATTGACTAAACTCCACTATCCTCAAAAAAAGATTGACTAACTCCGCAGAGTTGCTTAATGCGACGGTGCACCTTTCGGACGTGAATGCATCTTGTCCTTTTGTCCTTTTTTCCTAAACGGAGCACAACTTAACGGGACCCGAGTAAAGCGACATGCACACGGCCAAAGCTTTTCTTCGTGACACCCACTACAGAACGCCAATGTGCATTTCCACGGCTTAAGTATGAGCTCTACTCGTTTGTTAGATGACATTGTCTTCTGGTACTCCCTCCGCATATAGTATTTGTTTTAGATCAAACTACGCAAAGTTTGATCAAATCTACATAAAAACATATCAACATCTACAATATTAAAGTCATATAATTTGTATATTTATTCCATGATGCATCTAATGATATTGATTTTGTATTGTGAATGTTAATATTTTTCCATATAAAGTTTGTCAAACTTTATAAAGTTTGACTTCAGACAAATTTTGTATGCAGAATAAAAAGAAATAGAATGAGTAATAACGTGGTATGTCCTCTGTTGAACATTTTGCCTTAGTAATTGACTAGCCAGTATAATTAATTAGTTGCACAGTTAATTACCTTCCTATCAGACCTTTTAAGAAAAAGGGTTTCCCCCCGCTTTATATTATGAAGCAACAAACCAAGCATCCACCACATCAATACAAAGTACAAACAAGTCACAAAGTCATGCTGGGACACAGTAGGACAAGCCCCAAACAAAGCTAAAAAAGCTAATCCGGCTCGGGAGGTGGTGGCGGTGATGGCGGTGGTGGAGCAAAAGGCAACACCGAGGAACGAAGACCCGCAATGATGTTGTCGATAACGTCTCGGTCTCGCCGCTTGCTAAGCAGTCTCCAGAGCTGTAGGAAGTCACACATTTTATAGATTGCATCAGTCACATGGCACGGAATCACGCGTTCGATGACTAGTTTATTGCGGGTACACCAGAGGGTCCATGCCAGGGTACCCATAGACACCCAAGTGGGGGCGTGACTAGCGCCGGGGAGCCTAAGGACCTCCCCAAACATGTCCGGGAGGTTGTCGTGGCACCAATTGCCACCAACCACCTCCCGGAAGCAGCTCCAGAGGAACTGCGCCACAGGGCACCGGAAGAAGATGTGGTTACAGTCTTCCGGTACCAAACTAATGGGGCAGAGGCCATCCCCAGGTCCATCACATTTTCGGACATCCGTGCCCGAAGGGAGGCGGCCTCGGACCCATTGTAAGAGAAATATTCGGATTTTCAAGGGGAGTTTGATCTCCCAAAGCACCGATAGTTCCACCGGGCCAGGGTGAAAACAATCGCCTTGTATAGGGATCTAGTGGAGAATCTACCGCTTGGCTCGAGATGCCAAGACAACCAATCAGGCTCAAGGGAGGAGGAGTGGAGGGCAATACACTCGAGCAATTCCTCCCATTTTCGAGCTCCACCACCCCGAATGTACGGCGGAAGGCAATAGCGCCCAAGTCAGCTAAGGCCACAACCATAGAGTTGTGGGCGGACACAGATCGATAATAACGCGTAAAAGCGATCCGCAAAGGGATGGTTCCCGGCCCATCTGTCCAGCCAGAATAAGGTGCCAGATCCGGTGCCTACTTTAATGGAGGTCCTAATGTGCAAGACCGGCATCAGACAGATCACCAATTGCCAGAATTGGAACCCTCCAGATCTAGGGGCGAAGCTAGCGGTTGCCCGCAAAGGTACTTCGCGTGGATAATCTCTAGCCATAGGCCGCCCTCATCAGTCTGAATCCGCCAAAGCCATTTGGAGAGGAGGGCAATATTCATCTGCTTGGAAGAAATGACCCCAAGGCCTCCTTGTTCCTTAGGCTTACAGATCTCAGAGCATTTCACCATGTGGTGCTTCTGTTTATTGTTCTCTCCAGCCCAGAAGAATCTGGAGAGTAGTTTGGTGACCTCATGATGAAGGGATTCATGTAGACTATAGAATCCCATGATGTACATCAGTAGGCTAATAAGGGAAGAGTTCATCAGAATCACTCGAGCAGCTTTGGAAATCCATCTCCCCTGCCAAGGCTCCATCCTAGGTTGGAGCTTGGCGATTATTGGACGGACGTCCTTCTCCAGTAGACGCGTGTCACTAATTGGCATGCCAAGGTAAGTGGTCGGGAAGGACCCCAAGTGGCAATTCAAGCGATTGGCAATTCGCTGAGCTTCTGTCTGAGAATATCCATGGACCATCGGCTCACTTTTGGCGAAGTTAATCGTGAGGCCCAACATCTTCTAAAAGCAGAGGAGGAGGAACTTGAGGTTCTGAATGTCCTCGTCCGATCCTTCCACCATCATAATGGTGTCATCTGCATATTGGAGGTGGGTCAGACCTCCATTGACCACAAGATGGGGGCAAATCCCCCTAATGTGGCCAGCGCGTTTGGCCAAATCTAGGATCGAAGCCACGGTGTCGGCCACAAGGTTGAAAAGAAATGGGGAGATCGGATCTCCTTGCCGTGCTCCTTGGCCAGTCAAGAAGTAGGGCCCGATCTCCCCATTTATGTTCATAGCCGTCCGACCACTCGTCACTAACTGCATCACTCGGGCAACCAAGTGGGAGTCAAATCCATGCTTGAGCAACACCTCCCGAAGGAAGGACCAATGAACGGTGTCATATGCTTTATGGAAGTCAATCTAAAGAAACACCGCACGAAGATGCTTTCTCTTGACCTCATGGATGACCTCGTGAAGAACGAGGATCCCATCCAGAATATACCTGCCTTTCGTGAAGGCCGACTGGTTCGGGTGGTGAAGCCGAAGAGCGATTAGGGCTGCCCTAGTGGCGTACCCCTTCGCTAAAATCCGAAATATCACATTGAAGGCTGTGATAGGGCGGAACTACCTAATGTCCGCAGTTCCCGACACCTTGGGAATTAGGGAGATGATCCCGTAGTTAAGCTGGGACATGTCTAATGTTCCCTAGAGAACTCATGGAATAGGTCAAGGATGATCTCTTTGACCATCGGCCGAAAGCATGGAAAAGGCGGACCGACAACCCATCGGGGCCTGGGGCCGAGGCCGGGTTCATGGCTTTGACAAAGGCCTCCACCTCTGCGGCATCAAATGGGGCGAGCAGGGCCGCATTCTCCTCCGGGGAGATTTGCTGGTCAGGAGACCAAATATGATCGGCAAGGGCGATACCACTCCGAGGGCGCCCCGCAAATAATGACTTGTAGAAGTCGACGACCAGCAGGCAGATAGCCTGAGGGTCTTGAAATGGCTGACCTCCTTCCCATAAAAGGGGAATGGAGCAGGGTCGCCTACGGCCATTAGCGATGGCCTAGAAGTAAGTTGTGTTGGCGTCCCCAAATAGCACCCAATTTATAGAGCCACGCTGGCGCCAAAATTCCTCCTCCTTGGAGTAGATCTCCATGAGAGAGTCTTCCAGGTTGTATCTATGAGCCCACTCTTCAGCGGATATCAAATATATATCTGCGCGAACGTCAAGGGCCCGGATCTCCTCGAGGAGGGAAGCCTTCTGGATTCGAAGGTCCCTCCCAATATTAGCGCCCCATCCTTTCATGAACTGCCTGGACCGCTTGGACAGGTGATGCCATTCGTCTAGGTCGACATCTGCCTATGGGGCTCGGCTAACGCCGAGACCCAGTGAGCCTGGATGGCTGCCATAAAGCCTGGCTGCCGGAGCCAGAAAGCTTCAAAACGGAACCACGGCGGGGAGCATGGTCTCTCATCCCTAGATGATAAGAGAAGGGGAACGTGGTCGGACCCAATGCGAGTAATAGCCTGGAGAGAGGCCAAAGGGAACCGAAGCTCCCAGTCGGGGGAGACAAACACACGGTCAAGCACACTAAGGGTCGGGGAAACCTGTCTATTAGTCCAGGTAAATCTCGCCCCAACCCTGTCCAGCTCTAGGAGTCCTAGGTCCGCATCCCATTCGTTGAATCCATGAATCTCCGCAAGATCAACACGCGAGTTGCTCTTTTCAGACCTTTCATATTGTATATCTTTTCTTCATTCTATTATGCTAAATTAACATGCAAATTGTTGCCGCACACGGTGGAAATCTTGAGAAAAACAACTTGGACGGAGATACAGAAGACACAACTACAAATGGTGCATGTTAACAGATACTCGATTGCATGATGGTCAATCTATCCTAGGATGATGTAGGTGATATTGATTGTGATACACTGTGTGAGCCTAGATCAGATGGCTGGCACTTGGTACAGCTGTAAAGATTGGATCCTTAGGCCGAGCCCTTTGTCTGGTTTGGCAATGGAAGGTTCACCAACTAGTGGCGGAGCTACAGAAAACTAGCTGGGTGGGCCAACATTGGTCAAGCTGAAGGAAACCCATTTTTTTATCTCAAAAGGCCCAATTTATTGTCTACTCTTCACAGTTTCCGCCAAGACCTGGGCGGGCCACGGCCCATTTGGCCTGGCTGTAGCTCCGTCAGTGTCACCAACACGACTTTCTTCGAGTCTATCTGATAATATACGTAGAAAATGTAGCGGAATGTGCCATGCCTCCTTCCCCATTGCCTCCCAATCCCAGACATGGTGGTCAACTCAACTCTGGTACAATACTAGTAATGCTCCAACTTTCAAGCTTACGTTTTGTGGTAAGAAAGTTTCCACATGTTGTGTGCCTATGGTCTGAGTTATTTGTGCATCTAGGCGCGTCAAGACAAGAAAAGCGATGCATGCATGCCTGTGGTGATGGACAAGTAGGTCAGAGTGATGTCGATTTGTTGTATCGTGCACCGGTCATGTCCATATATATGACTATAGCGCTTGATTGGCTCAAGTAAGTGCATATAATGTGCTCCTGGTTGGTGGTGACCCTTTCGCCCATTAAAAGACAGACAACCGCCTTAACTTGCTAGCAAATGAAAAAAAGTGCCGCCAAATAAACAAAATGTGTAGGCCAGGTGGAGCCATGCACACATGCAGCAGAAAATGGATAAGCTACAAGATGTAGGTAGACTTGCTTGGGCCAGTCTATGTTAGAGTTATTATTCATCACCACCTACAGTCTAGAATCTAGTGTCGCATGGAGGCATTCACCCAAGACATGAGGAGTTCTAAACAAACAAGGGAATGGATCTTTACAGTTACTAAGCTCCCAAGAAATGAAGGCTCCTGATACATCGGGCTGTAACTTACGCTAGGGGTTTCACCTATAAGTAGGTTGAGCGTTGGGGCAGGGCAATCGTGGCAGACGTTTCTGTGCTAATAGCGTTTAGCGGAGGAAACTTCCTGCGTCTTTCCTTTTTCTTTGTTCTTCCATCAATTACTCGCCGAACACGCCGCCTCTTCTTCCCACCCTGATCTACTCCTCGCCTTCTTCGGCGACTGCAGATGCCGCCGCCCCACTCCATCCTCCATAGTGGCTATTCTCCATCCGACGACTCATGACAAGGCGAAGTAGTGGCGGGCAATATGGGCACGCGTGGGTCGTGCTGCTGGTGGATTGAATGGGGTGTACGGAGGAGGAGATGTGAGGTGGGGCGTCGACGAAGTCAAGGGAGGATATGGTCATTCCACGGCGCTACGCTATGGCCGAGGGACTTTTATTTGCCCTTAGAAACTACTTCACAGCCGACCCACCATGCACGATGCATGAACGATTGACCATCTGATGGATGTGATGCACTTGGTTCCTTGATTCGATGGCTGGATGCGAACCATCGTGCACAATTTGTGCATGGAGTGTCGTGTGTATAGCAGCGTTGTTTGCCCTTTGTTGGGATCCTTGTCTTAAACTCTCTTCTTTATGAATGAAACCTTTTGCCCTGTTTCGGTACCCAGGGTGAACAAGATGCTGGAGACGACATTGGAAGTCGGGGGATGGCGCCATTGTTGGTGCACCACCAGGTCCTAAGAGGCCACTATTACCCTCACCACCGGCCAAGTCCTTTTTCTTCATATGGATCAGACAAGAGCTTTACTTTTCTGTTGGGATTTGTAGCTCATTTGGGTTCACTATTGTAAATCACGGATTAGTTTTCTGAGTTTTCACTCTGTCATGTGCACGCCACATGTTTGAAAAAATGCCTAGGAATAGTACGACTTCTCGCTGCATGTCAACTAATTATTTCAGATTATTTACCTTACATAACCTTCCTGCATCTCTTTGGTAACGAAGCTGGCAATAGCCGTCGCTGGCGTGCACCAGCACATCGTCGGTCCTGGAGCGAGGGTGCTCCTCATCGCTTGCAAGACTGAATCTATAGAGACCATGTGCTGCATTAGTTATAAATTTTTCCTCACATGTGTTCTTCTGTTTCTACTTATACTACTCAGTTGGTAAAATTGTTAGAAAAAAACACTACCATACACTGTTAATAAAAGTGATGACATGTTTGTGACTGATATAATGCAACAATGTTGGTTTGCTCGGGAATTAGAGAACTGCAAGTCCACAAGGCAAACCCATGGTAAAAGTTAATCTGAAGGTATATGTTTTCTATGAGGTTCAGTGCTTTCTTACTACATAAGTTGCACTTTTCTTTTCCATTCTAATATAGACTGCCTTGATATATATACTTCTGAAACTGCCCAATTCTTCATAACAAACACAAATAGTTTTGGGGCCCTTGCTTTACATATATCGTGATGCTATGTATTTGATATTTGTTCCACTAACACTAACAAACTCCCAGGACATTTATATATAGTGATTGATGCCATGGTAATCAATTATATGTGGTAGTATTTGTCCATGCATGGTCAGACTTTTGTACACGTTCTCTATGGACAGATCAAATAGTTTTATCTTTAACTTTTTCTTAATAGTAGAGAGTATATGTCCCTAATACGTCTCCAACGTATCTATAATTTATGAAGCATTCATGCTATTTTATTATCTGTTTTGAATGATTACGGGCTTTATTACAATTTTATATTACTTTTGGGATTAACCTACTAACCGGAGGCCCAGCCCATATTGTTGTTTTATTGACTGTTTCAGTATTTCAAAGAAAAGAAATATCAAACGGAGTCCAAACGGAATGAAACCTTCGGGAGCGTTATTTTTTGAGCGAACATGATCCGGGAGACTTGGAGTACAAGCCAGGGAAGCTTCAAGGAGGCCAGGAGATAGGAGGGCGCGCCCACCCCCCCTGGGCGCGCCCCCTGTCTCATGGGCCCCTCGCGGCTCCCCTGACCGACTTCTTTCGCCTATATATTCCCATATACCTAAAACCATCAAATACAAAGATAGATCAGGAGTTCCGCCGCCGCAAGCCTCTGTAGCCACCAAAAACCTCTTGGGATCCCATTCCGGCACCCTACGGCGCTCTCCATGACGAGGAGGGAGTAGTTCACCCTCGGGGCTGAGGGTATGTACCAGTAGCTATGTGTTTGATCTCTCTCTCTCTCTCTCGTGTTCTCTCTATGGCACAATCTTGATGTATCGCGAGCTTTGCTATTATAGTTGGATCTTATGACGTTTCTCCCCCTCTACTCTCTTGTGATGAATTGAGTTTTCCTCTTGAAGTTATCTTGTCGGATTGAGTCTTTAATGATTTGAGAACACTTGATGTATGTCTTGCCGTGCTTATCTGTGGTGACAATGGGATAATCACGTGATCCACTTGATGTATGTTTTGGTGATCAACTTGCGGGTTCCGTCCATGAACCTATGCATAGGGGTTGGCACATGTTTTTGTCTTGACTCTCCGGTAGAAACTTTGGGGCACTCTTTGAAATACTTTGTGTTGGTTGAATAGATGAATCTGAGATTGTGTGATGCATATCGTATAATCATGCCCATGGATACTTGAGGTGACAATGGAGTATCTAGGTGACATTAGGGTTTTGGTTGATTTGTGTCTTAAGGTGTTATTCTAGTACGAACTCTATGATAGATTGAACGGAAAGAATAGCTTTGTGTTATTTTACTACGGACTCTTAAATAGATAAAACAGAAAGGATAACTTTGAGGTGGTTTCATACCCTACCATAATCTCTTCGTTTGTTCTCCGCTATTCGTGGCTTTGGAGTGACTCTTTGTTGCATGTTGAGTGATAGTTATATGATCCAGTTATGTTATTATTGTTGAGAGAACTTGCACTAGTGAAAGTATGAACCCTATGCCTTATTTCCTACTATTGCAATACCGTTTACGCTCACTTTTATCATTAGTTACCTTGCTGTTTTTATATTTTTAGATTACAAAAACCTATATCTACCATCCATATTGCACTTGTATCACCATCTCTTCGTCGAACTAGTGGACCTATACAATTTACCATTGTATTGGGTGTGTTGCGGACACAAGAGACTCTTTGTTATTTGGTTGCAGGGTTGTTTGAGAGAGACCATGTTCATCCTACGCCTCCCACGGATTGATAAACCTTAGGTCATCCACTTGAGGGAAATTTTCTACTGTCCTACAAACCTCTGCACTTGGAGGCCCAACAACGTCTACAAGAAGAAGGTTGTGTAGTAGACATCAAGCTCTTTTTCTGGCGCCGTTGCCGGGGAGGCTAGGTAAGCGGCACTCACACCCCGTTAACTAAGCTCTTTTCTGGCGCAGTTGCCGGGGAGGTGAGTGCTTGAAGGTATATCTTTAGATCTTGCAATCGAATCTTTTTGTTTCTTGTTTTATCACTAGTTTAGTTCATAAAAAATACAAAAAAATGGAATTGAGTGTGCCTCTTATGCTTCATCTTTTTAATATCTTCCGTGAGAATGATGGAAAGGAAAATTGTGCTCAAGTGCTAGAAGAAGAAGTCTATAAAATGTTCGATACTAAATCTTTGTATGATGAGCATGATTGCAATGTTGTTAGTATGAATTCCTTGAATATCTATGATGCTAATGATATGCAAAGCCACAAGCTTGGGGAAGCTATGTTTGATGAATATGATATTTTTTGTCCCCCAAGTTTTGATGAGCAAATTTATTATGATGAAAGCATGCCTCCTATTTATAATGATTATATTGATGAAAGTGGGTTTAGAAGAGTGTCAACTTTATTTAGTGAACCCACTATTTTGGTGGATGTTGAATCTTATAGTATTTATGAAAATGGATTTAGAAGAGTGTCAACTTTATTTAGTGATGAAATCCACTATTTCGGAAGAGGTTCCAATTGATTATGAGAATAAAGTTCCTATGTATGATGATTATTGTGATGACATGTATGCTATAAAGAACAATGATAACCATGAAACTTGTCATCATGATTTTAGTTTTCAATTGGATTATGCCTCACATGATAATTATTTATTGAGTTTGCTCCCACTACTATTCATGAGAAGAAATTTGCTTATGTGGAGAGTAGTAAATTTTCTATGCTTGTAGATCATGAAAAGAATGCTTTATGTGATGGCTATATTGTTGAATTCATTCATGATGCTACTGAAAATTATTATGAGGGAGGAACATATGCTTGTAGGAATTGCAATAATATCAAGTTTCCTCTCTGTGTGTTGAAAATCTTGAAGCTATGCTTGTTTTACCTTTCTATGCTAGTTGATTATTGTTCCCATAAATTGTTTGATCACAAAATACCTATGCATAGGAAGTGGGTTAGGCTTAAATGTGCTAGTCATATGCTTCATGATGCTCCCGTTATGTTTCAATTCTTATCTTTTATGTGAGCATCATTGTCATCATCATGCCTAGCTAGAAAGGCATTAAAAAAAAGCGCTTGTTGGGAGACAACCCAATATTTATCCTTATTGTTTTTGTGTTTCCACATGATTATGCTACTATAGTAATCATGTTTTATAGCTTTTGTTTCAATAAAGTGCCAAGTAAGACCTTTAGGATAGCTTACGGTGATAGTTGTGTTGATCCTGCTGAGAATCAGAAACTTTTGCACCCAGTAAATTAGTTTTGTGAATTGACAGAAACGTGCAACTGATCTGATTCATTTTGATCTGGATTGGTACACAAATTGCTTAGGACTTCCTAATTTGGCATAATTTTTGGAGTTCCAGAAGTATACGTTTGATACAGATTACTACAGACTGTTCTGTTTTTGACAGATTCTATTTTTCGTGTGTTGTTTGCTTATTTTGATGCATCTATGGCTAGTATTAAGTGGTATGAACCATAGAGAAGTTGGAATACAGTAGATATTACACCAATATGAATTTATAATGGGTTCATTACAGTACCTAAGTGGTGGTTTTATTTTCTTATACTAACGGAGCTTACGAGTTTTTTGTTGAGCTTTGTGTTGTGGAGTTTTCATGTTTTGGGTAAAGATTCGATGGACTATGGAATAAGGAGTGGCAAGAGCCTAAGCTTGGGGATGCCCAAGGAACCCCAAGGTAATATTCAAGGACAACCAAGAGCCTAAGCTTGGGAATGCCCGGATGGCATCCCCTCTTTCGTCTTCGTTCATCGGTAACTTTACTTGGAGCTATAGTTTTGTTCACCATATGATATATGTTTTGCTTGGAGCATCATTTTCTCTTGTTAGTATTTGCTTTCTGTTATTTAGAATAATGTTTTGCATCTTTATTTTCAATAAAAATGTCAAGGATAGCCTTTGCCATGCTTATTTTCCTAGTATACATGTTGCTGTTTGAAAACAGAAAGTTTACCGCTGTTGCAAAAATTCCCTAGAAAAGTCAGAGAATCGTATAATGTTGAAACTTTTTGCATATTGAGCTCTGATAAATTTACTACAGTGGGAATTTTCTCTCATAATTTTTAGAGTTAGGGAATTATTGATACTCTTGCATTCTTTACAGACTGTACTGTTTTGGCAGATTGCTGTTATGTTTACATTGTTTGCATATGTTTGCTTGTTTAATGATTCTATTTGAGGATAGGAGTATTGAATATGCAGAGGAATTTAGTATGCAATGTTGAATAATAATTTTAGTGATTTGTTACAGTAGAAATTGATAAGGTTTTGCATTGGTTTATACTAACCTATCTCACGAGTTCTTGTTGAGTTTGGTGTGGATGAAGCTTTTGATAAAAAGAGAAACCATGATATGAGAGGAATTAAGGAGACACAAAAGTTCAAGATTGGAGATGCCCAAGGCACCCCAAGATAATATTCCAAGAAGTCTCAAGCATCTAAGATTGGGGATGCCCTGGTAGGCATCCCACCTTTCTTCTTCAACAACTATCGGTTAGTATCAGTTGAACCTAAGTTTTTGCTTCTTCACTTGAGTTGTGCTATTTTTGCAATGTCATTTTATTTTGTTTTGCTTGCTGTTTGAATAAGATACCAAGATATGAAATTCTTTAATGAGAGAGAGTCTTCACATAGTTACATAATTATTTAGCTACTCATTAATCTTCACTTATATCTTGTTGGAGTAGTTTGTCATTAACTCGTGTGCTTCACTTATATCCTATGAGTAAATGGTTGAATGAGTTGAATGTCACAAATCTGAAATTATATATGTTTCATTTGCTTATCCCATGGGGAGTAATGACTTCACATCTAAGAATTATAGGTTGTAAATTTATTGAAGGTTAACAAGCATTGTATTGGTCATTTGAACAATTCATGAAAGAATACTGAAGGAAGAGAGATTCCACATATAAATATACTATCTTAGACATCTTCTATAATTGTGAGCGCTCATTAAAGTATGACATGCTAAAGAGTTGATGTTGGACAAGGAAAACAACGTAATGGGTTATGTTTTCTCACATCTCAGTTAAAGCATATTGTCATGGATCATTCAAACATGTTGAGGTTGACTTTCAACCTCATGCTAGCCAAAATTCCTTGCACCAAGTAGAGATACTACTTGTGCTTCCAAATATCCTTAAATCCAGTTTTTTCCATGAGTGTCCACCATACCTACCTATATGTGGTATTTACCTATCGTTCCAAGTAAATTTGCATGTACCAAACTCTAAACCTTCAAATAATAATCTGTTTTGTATGCCCGAATCGCTCATGTAGCGACTAGAGGCTGGGCGCGCCCCCTATCTCATGGGCCCCTCGTGGCTCCCCCGACCGACTTCTTTCGCCTATATATTCCCATATACCCTAAAACCATCGAATACAAAGATAGATTGGGAGTTCTGCTGCGACAAGCCTCTGCAGCCACCAAAAATCTCTCGTGAGCCCGTTCCAGCACCCTGCCGGAGGGGGATCCCTCACCGGTGGCCATCTTCAACATCCCGGCGCTCTCCATGACGAGAAGGGAGTAGTTCACCCTCGGGGCTGAGGGTATGTACCAGTAGCTATGTGTTTGATCTCTCTCTCTCTCTTATGTTCTCTCTATGGCACGATCTTGATGTATCGCGAGCTTTGCTATTATAGTTGGATCTTATGATGTTTCTCCCCCTCTACTCTCTTGTGATGAATTGAGTTTTCCTCTTGAAGTTATCTTGTCGGATTGAGTCTTTAATGATTTGAGAACACTTGATGTATGCCTTGCCGTGCTTATCTGTGGTGACAATGGGATATTCACGTGATCCACTTGATGTATGTTTTGGTGATCAACTTGCGGGTTCCGCCCATGAACCTATGCACAGGGGTTGGCACACGTTTTCGTCTTGACTCTCCGGTAGAATCTTTGGGGCACTCTTTGAAGTACTTTGTGTTGGTTGAATAGATGAATCTGAGATTGTGTGATGCACATCGTATAATCATGCCCATGGATACTTGAGGTGACAATGGAGTATCTAGGTGACATTAGGGTTTTGGTTGATTTGTGTCTTAAGGTGTTATTCTAGTATGAACTCTATGATAGATTGAAGGGAAAGAATAGCTTCGTGTTATTTTACGACGGACTCTTGAATAGATAGAACAGAAAGGATAAATTTGAGGTGGTTTCGTATGGCGTCGTATTCAGTGCATCCGGCATAGGTCGTGCATCCGTATATCCGTCGACCACTCAGCCAGGCGATCAACATCTGACGCATGGGATCAAAAGCAACACAAGTTTGCAAAAGCACGCCCGCCGCCGCTCCTAGTTCAGCCTGCTAATTTCCTAATAACCCCTCCGCCAAGCACACACCCTAATTCCCCCTCTCACTCCCTAATCACGGCCGCATCCTCCATCCCAGCAAAAGGCACAGCTGTGACATCATGCATCCATAGGGACAATCGCCGCGACGTGTTTCATCCGCCCTGACGATCTCAGTGACCGTCACGACGGGATTCATCTGCGAACTCCCCATCAGCATGGTGGGGAAATCCTTGTCGCGTGATAAGCTGCAACACATCACGGCGATTTCTACTATTATGGATGTTGAACATGCATTAACGGTGATCCATAATTCAAGTGGTGACCCTCAGTATGCCTCCGCATCTAGCCATCATGAGGCTCATCTCACTTTCCCTGCTAATACTAGTACTGCAGAATCTGAACCGAACTTCAGTATGGTGGATGGAGCTTGAGGCAACATCGGTAAAATCTGACCATGTTGTGTATGACCCTGATGAGTATTTGTCTATGGTGTACATGCGTACTAGTCTAGAGAATAACTGTGTTGATGCATGTGCAGCTACAGGATCAGGCAAAAGCTTGCAAACTCAAATGAATGACGAATAATTTGCTACCCCAATAAAGAAAGAAAGCATTCCCCTATTAGTGAGTTTAATAAACTTTCCTTCACCATGCTTCTTATCAGTTTAGAGAGTTGTGCATAATGATGATTACTGTGATTCATTATTTATGTTTCAGTGCCCGTCTTTTACGCCGAGATGCGGCGAAAATTGAAGCCTAAAGTAGGATACATTTGAAGGGCATAGGCTGTGGAGGAGTTCTACAAGTTGTATGCACATCATTTGGGTTTTGGAGTTCATTTCGGACAACAGAGAAAGTTGAACAAAGAAGTGGTTCGGACAAAGCATTTCATGTGCAGTAGGAAAGGATTCAGGATTGAGAAGAACAAGGAGCTTAAAGACACATCAAACCAATCAAAGAAAATCCGTAAGAATACAACCACACGATGTGGTTGTGATGCACATATCTTCGTCAACTTGTGTGGCAATAACACCCTCAGTCTGTTGAAAATCATGAATTTATATCAGTGAGTTATTAATGTTCACTTCCTTGATGTACTGAATTCTTGTAATGGATGGAAATTTGTGTTTGTTAAACGGTCTTCCTCTTATTTTCTCTCAATTGATGCATATTGAGCAGAGTGTATCAAGCAGCAGGGCCACCATGTCACATAAATCTTAAGCATGCTCTGTCTTTTTGTACAAAGATCATCATCTACCATATAGGAGAAATACATATACAAGAATGTTTGTCGGCCTGTGAGCCATCATCCCTTTATTTAGTTGTATGCTCATTTGATTCATCAATGATTACGGCTGTTAGTTGCTTAATTAGTACTATCAGTACCATCAGGTGTAATATTTCGCCAGTAGCATATGAAATCATCCAGGGAACAACTCAGCTTGCAAACCTACATCGGCCTCAGAATATTATTCACCAACAGAAATTAAACAGTCGTTTTTTGTAATCTTGCTGGTTTGGAAGTTTGCAGCAGCAGCATCATGTCCTTGTTTGTGAATAACTGAATATGTCAAAGAACGTAGGAATGCAGAACCAGTAGAAATGCCCAAGCACCGGATAATAATATTGCCTTGGATCAGCTGTATTACATCATGTATTGCAGAATACCTCAAATCACTAGGAACAAGCTAAATTCAGTTGTCTATAAAAAACAATACTCAACAGCAATGTACAATTCATATTCTGATGTCTGAAGCTACACACACATTTAACAAAGAACAATTCAATGGATGAGCTCACAAGCTACAATCTGCACATAGCCAAGTACTAGATACATTAAACATGAGCAAGAAAATCCAAAAACGTTGTCCTTGTTCGCTATGCAAAAGTATTGCCGGCCACACGAGTCTCTTGCTGCAGGTGTACAATGTCGTCAGGCAGAGGAGCAATTGCTGCATGCAGGCACAGTTGATGGTGCACAACTTGCGGCCGGCGGCCAACTTGGCGCCCGGAACCGACAAGAAGGCGGGCGGGTGCGGAGGTAGGCCAGACATGGTGATCTCGTCGCGACCGTAGTAAGGATCACCAGGGCCGTGGAGCCGATTGAGGCGGATGGGCGCGGGCGCGGAGGCGGACGAGCAGGACCACCGTCGAAGCGATCCGAGGCGATGGAGCCGTTCGACGTGGATGGGCCAAATGCAGCTGCCGTGGAAGGATTCACCTCAGCCGCCGCCATGGAGCGACTGGAGCCTGGATGAGAGGATCTAGATTGAGAGGAAGACGAACAAGGAATAGGGAATTAGGATGTGTGCTTGGCGGAGGGGGTTATTAGCAAATTAGCAGGCTGGACTAGGAGCGGCGGGCGGGCGTGTTTCTGCAAAATTGTGTTGCTTTTGATCACATGCGTAAGATGTTGATCGCCTGGCTGAGGAGTCAATGGATATACGGATGCACAACCTATGCCGGATGCACTAGATACGACGCCGTTTCGTACCCTACCATAATCTTTTCGTCTGTTCTTCGCTATTAGTGGCTTTGGAGTGACTCTTTGTTGCATGTTGAGGGATAGTTATATGATCCAGTTATGTTATTATTGTTGAGAGAACTTGCACTAGTGAAAGTATGAACCCTATGCCTTGTTTCCTACCATTGCAATACTGTTTACGCTCACTTTTATCATTAGTTATCTTGCTATTTTTATATTTTTAGATTACAAAAACCTATATCTACCATCCATATTGCACTTGTATCACCATCTCTTCGATAAACTAGTGCACCTATACAATTTACCATTGTATTGGGTGTGTTGGGGACACAAGAGACTCTTTGTTATTTGGTTGCAGGGTTGTTTGAGAGAGACCATCTTCATCCTACGCCTTCCACGGATTGATAAACCTTAGATCATCCATTTGAGGAAAATTTGCTATTGTCCTACAAACCTCTGCACTTGGAGGCCCAACAACGTCTATAAAAAGAAGGTTGTGTAGTAGACATCAGTCCCGAGATGCATATATTTGTATTTTTTCTTCCCACACAATGTGCTATGTACTCCAAGGAAACGAGCCTTGTGGTTGATCATGATTTTTCAAGACATGGTTGATCGTGGTTTTTTAAGATAAGGCCCTCTCCCCACTTGCATGTAGGCTCCAACAGCAAACAAAATATACCCCTAAAAAGGCAAACCAATAAATGACTCAGACATAACAACTGAAATTTGGGTTTTTTATTTCTGAAAAAAGGACTTCAACAGCATGGGAAGCAAAAAACAATTGGAAAATTGGTAGCCACCTAAATTTTGCTACCGAGGACCTATATTTTATCCTCCTTATCACACTACCAGAAGCACCCAAAAAATGGCGCCAACCACAACCGCCGCTTGGCGAAGTTTCACCGCCGTGTGTCGATTGATTCCGGTCGCCAGCCACCCCGAGTCCTGCCGTCCAATCCCACAGCGCAAGGTCGTCCGTCCTGGCCCCCACGGCCACCGCTGAGCTTGCACAGCCGCTTCCTGGTCCTGCCGAGCTCCTCCCGTTGCCTCCTGGTTTCATTTGTTCATTGACAGATCCACGCTCCCCTCTGCTCCGCCCATCTCCAAGAACCCCGACGCCATTCGTCGAGCTCGACGCCTCCACCCAACCGAAAGCTCTAACACCGTCCCACGTGGTTTCTGTGTCGACCTGGTCAGATCCAGCATCCTTCCTGTTGGATCCGCCTCTCGAACGCCCATTTTCCTCGATCTTCATGTGGTTGTTTGCTATGCTTGCCTCCATCGTTGCCGCCTCCCGCTCCAACTGCCACACATCGATTCCATAGTTGCCCCGCCAGATTTGGGGTGCCCCATCATCGGATCTGCCTCCCGGCCTCCCCATTGTTGGATCTTTATGTTTCATGTGGTTCTGAAAATAAGGTATCCAGTTTTAGGTATTGCTGTAAAAGCAAAAAAATAGGCACCTAAACTTTCTACATCCTCACAAAAAAAACTGATTTATGTAGCCAAAAAAATTGGCCAAGCCTTGAGGCCGAGGGATCTCTTAAGCTACTAAGCTCTCCGCAATGGAGTCTCCTGGTGCATCGATGTGGCTTTTGCACTTGTGGCCCCATATGTCAGGGAGTGGATCGGTTGTGGTCTGCCGCTGGGTGTATTTTCACGTGAACCTGGCACTTCTACAATGATATATAGATAAAAATTTAAATTCATGAACATTTTTTAAATTCGTAAATAGTTTTTAAATACGTGAATGTTTTTAAAATTCGGGAACTTCTTGTGAAATCGGCGAACATTTTCTAAATTGTTGAACATTTTTTCGCATTTTGAAATATTTTCTAAGTCCATGAACTTCTAAACTGGTGAGGAAAATATCTAACCGAACACCATAAACCAAACAAATCAGAAATATTGGTAAACTCAGTTTAGTTCAGTTCTTCAATTTCCGATGTGAAATTGCTCACCTATGACCGTAATAGTATAATAAAGACTTCACTCATGACTGAGAAACAACGCGGCAAAGCACGCGACACTATCTAGTATCTAAACAAAAGGAAACTAACTCGTCCCGAGACCCCCGTGTCGCTCGCCCGGGAGAGGCACGGGCGGCATCTTGGCATCCTACTCCGGTCGTCCCCTTCTCCTACCCTCCCCTCACCGCCGCCAGACGGCACCACCCGGCAAAGCCCGCACGGCCTTGGCGGCGGCAGGGCCTTTCTGTCTCGCGCCTCCGGCGGATCTGATGGGGAGGTACTTCTTCACCCCCATGGATCAACGGTGGTATCACCTCCATTCATGTGATATAGTGCCAGTTCTAGTAGGGTAGCGCTTGATCAGAATGGAGGTGATAGGCGCCTACTTCGGCCTTCACTACACGGATATCCGTCGGCTCGCACTCCAATCTGCAGCCGTCATGGCGCACCAGCAACGGTGACGTGTGAGCTAGCTGTTGGTCTCGACAGATCTGATGTTGGCAGCCCAGCTTCGGCGTCGTCCATGGCTAACTCGGAGTGGTTGCCTGATTTAGATCTGGTGGTAATTCAGACCAGGTCGGCCAGGGGTGGTATCTGCATACTGTGGTACAACAACAACCTCCCGTGGCTCCACGACACCGATGGTCACCAAAAGGTCTTCAGAGAGGGTTTATCTCTTCAAATACAGTGGCTGACTTCAGTGGGGAGATGCAAACTATCGACAAAGACTTGACGCAAAGGGATGGTTGTGCTGCGGCGGCGGTCACATCTATGTGCCATTGACGCAAAGGGATGGTTGTGCTGCGGCGGCGGTTATGATAATGCCGTTGTGCTATGTGCTATGTGCATGCATTGTGATGCAGTGCCAGATATTTCTGTGTGCAAGCATTGCGATGCAGTGCCAGATATTTCTATGTGCAAGCATTGTGTACGGAAGAACTGGTTCACCCTTGAGTAATATACCTATTTTACCCCAGCAAAAAGAAACATGGCAAGATTAATGTTGTTTTGCGGTTGTGTTTGTGCGTATTAATGCAGCCGTGTGTTGCAAAAGTGTCTTCAGAAGTTAGTTGAGACAAGAAGAGAGACTTCATATATATTAACCATGGAAACACGTTATCACTATCCCACCTGTAAAATATTAGAAATAAATTTTCTGTTTTTATTGATTTAGTAAAGCCGTAACAAATGAAAAAATAACTTAAAAGATATTTTCATCCAAAATAAATGGGGATGCTATGTTTGAGCCAAATATTGTCCTGCCAAATATTTGGCTATCCAAATTTTGGTATGCTTTACATCTCCATAGATTGACTAATGCCACAGAGCTACTTAATGCAACGGTGCACCTTTCTGAGGTGAATGCCGCTCTGGTCGATGGTGAAGTCCCAAGCCTGTTTGCCAGTTCCAGGGAAGGCGACGAACCAGGGGAGGGCAGTAGTGGCTTCTGCAAGAGCACGTCCCGCAATGGAGCAGCATAACCAGAGAAGGTTACTTGGTCGTCAGTCTGATTGTTCGTCATCATCATTGTCCATGACGACGAGGTGTTGAGGAAGACATGATGAATCCAGCTTGATGGGCTCAAGGGGGGTATGCTGAAGCAAGCCCAAAGTTAAATCGAACTCAATGCGTGAGAAGACTCTTAGTAAATCATCCTTCCCCGTTGCTTCCCAATCCCATAATGCATCGATTCTCCAAGGAGAAGAGAAAAAAAAACATATGGTTGGCTCTCATTTCAAACTCAGAAAGTGTTTCGGAGTTGTGCATCGATGATGGATCTGTGTCTAGCAAAGAAAGCAAGCGTGCCTGCATGCTATTGGCGAGTTATCGAGTAGATCGCGGACTCTCGGTGACGCATTGACGTCGCTGCTGCATTGTGGCCGGTTTATATGATTGTGTGCCGAACGCCCCTATATATGTTGGTGATGTGTGGCATGACCCTTCAACCTATAAGAGACGGCCAACCTGAGACGGTCTAGCTAGCTAGCGAGTGAAAACGTGGGGAACTGTTGGTCTCTTGCTTTGTGAATCAGCTAGTAATAAAATCTACTCTCTCTCTCTCTCTCTCTCTCTCTCTCTCTCTCTCTCTCTTCCTGCCTGAACCCACATGCTGATGAACTGCAAAAGATGCCTTTCCTCTCATGACAACAGAATATTTTGTTTTCTTGAGGACTACAAAAGAATATATTGATCTTCAAGCAGCGGCATAGTTCATGTAAACGCAGTCAGCTGCATGCAGGATCAAAATTCAGAAGACACCATCCACGCATTGTTTCAGTATTTACCTTGTAATTTGGATCCAACTCAAGGTCAACAAGTACATATTGTCACACCTCCTTCGCCGCAGCCTCACAATCCCATCACACGTACACATGGGCTGCCTCTCGTTTTGAACTACAAAAGTTTTCCAAATATCTACATCGATCTGCTTCTCAATTTAACTGAATTATGGCAGTATAACAAACATATGTTTGCCATGTTATGTCATCTTCAATTAAACTGAATTTAAAAGAACCATTCACTTTAACATTTCGTGGCCAGCCAGCCAGTGACCTGATATACATGTGGCGTTATATCACGTCACCTATGCTGCTATGCAAAGGTAACATTCACATATTACTACTCCCTCTGTTCCTAAATATTTGTCTTTTTAAAGATTTCAAATGGACTACCACATACGGATGTATATAGACATACTTTAAAGTGTAGATTCACTCATTTTGCTTCGTATGTAGTCACTTGTTGAAATCTATAGAAAGACAAATATTTAGGAACAGATGGAGTAGTTAATACTTAAAACATTAGCAGTAAATCGATTATCTATATTTAAAATGTTGAATTATGCGAGTAAAGAAAGTTCATCCCACTACAATGTATAACAGTATTACAATATTCTATATTGTATTATGTAAGTCGGACTAGGATTCAAACTGAATGGTTTTCAGATGTCAAAAGTCTCTTACCATATCTTATAAAAACGGATTCGAAAACAGATTTGATAAAAAATTATCCTAACCACTTTCAGTCGAGCCTCACTATACCAAGTGTGCGAGTTCCCTCACTTGTCCTTTTTTTCCTACACAGAGCGCAGCTTAATGGGGCCGAGTAAAGGGACATGCACACAACCAGATCTTATCTTCGTTGCACCCACTAACATGACGCCAATGTGCCTTTTCCTGGCTTCAGTATGAGTTCTACTGGTTCATTATTTAACAAGATCTTTTGGTAATAATGTGGTATGTTCTTTGTCCAATGCTCCATCCTAGTACTTGACTTGCCGGCATAATTCGTCGCACATTTAGTTACCATTCTACCGGTCCTTTTCACATGTTTTCGTTCTATATTAAGTTGTGTGCCGAGCAAGAACAACCCGATGTTGATGCTACTCGACGCGATCATGTTCAATCTATCCTAGGACAATGTAGCCGATATCAATTGTGATGCACTATGTGAGCTTTGATCAGACGGCTGACACATAATATAGATGAGAACATTGGATCCTCAAGTCAACCCCTTTGCCTAGTTTGGCAATGGAAGGTTCACCGGCACCGGCATGTACACGAAAAATGTGGCGCAATAATATGACATACCTCCTTCCGCATTGCCTCCTATTCCCACGCACGATGGTCGGCTCAACTCTAGTAAAATACTAGCGAACCCCGTGTGGCGGCACGCCGCGCCCGTTAATAGGGAGTATTGTATGTATTGGAATATTGTGTGTGTACACTCTTTTCATCAGATGGCAACTAAAGGGAAACAGCTGCATTGTAATCATCCCACAAGGCATTTTAAGAGAAAAGTTTTGCATTCATAACTATATTACAGATGGCATACAACTTAGATGGAAAGAAAGCACTATTACATTCCGGAGAAGATTCTCTTATTGTAACTGAACATGGCGTACTGAAAGGTAACTAACACGACGGGAACTTGCACAGTGTAAAGACACAAAGATACCAGAGAAGTTCAAAGGGGAGTAGAGACGTGACCAGAGCTTGAAATCAAATCATCCTGGTATACCCCCCTGTGGGGTTAGGACCAATATTGAAATGACACAGCGCCTTTGCAAAGTGTTCCAGCCGTCCCATAGGTGGGCAGCTACCTGTGTAACTGATGATACGGTCTTCAGTGAATGGGCGTTGTGGATGCATACGAAGGGGCACCACATCAGAAAAACCTTTGCATATTCGCGTCAGTATTTCTGCCTGTCTCAAACACTCAGCTTCCTAAAATGATCATGACAATGTACTACTGTTTTGGCACCTGACATCACAAAGCTCAATCACATATGCCCTGTTCAAAGTAGACAAAACACCCAAAACCATGAACTCCTCCTATTTATATCATCATCAAAGAGCTTGCACAGTCCACATAAATATTAGCTGCATGTTTTCATAACTGGTGCTATTATAGCTCCGAGCATACTTTTTAAATATAGGGCGTCCTTGTATCAGCACATATCAAGTACTTCCTACAAGTAAGGATCTTGGTAACAGGCAGTATTAGGACAAAATAGTGCCAATAATGCAATTAAACAGCTTGCGATGATTAACGTGGAAGTTTCCGCTGATTGTTTATATATAGTTATATGTGCAAATAGTCTGTTCATGCTATGAATCTACATAGATGATCTCAAAGCTTGGAAACATGAATTTTGACAACATGATCTACTATGTGTGAACTTGTGGTATAACAGTAACACTTACACTGTAGGTACTGAAATAACAAAATGTACACTTACATTTGCGGGTAGTGAAATATTACATAAAAGTGTGCGTTGACATCATGGAGCAGAATATAATTCCTGAACAGTAGTAGTATGTATCAGATGCGGAGTGGATAGAAGGGAGGGGAGGGATAAAGCTGTGCACTGACATCAAGTTCTCAGGTTTTATTTACTGTTATTTGTCATGGAGTGCTTCATCATTGCAAGTTTTATGTATGTAATCATCAACTCACTGATTGTTGATATATAGCAAGATAATCCATCTGCAGTATACTTCATCAAGATCATGGCAATTTTATATGCCAAGTAATCTTCGTGGATGGGTATGATTCCTCTTCATTATCGGAGCTTAATTAGTAGGCCTTGTTTGGTGCGAACAAATGTTTCCTTCCACATCACTTTTGCGTAGCAAACTATGCAAAAGAAGCTCATTTTCCTAATGTTGGACCCTGGGGGATTATGTTAACAACTTCCTAGCTAGCGATTAAACTATTTCGCATCTAAGTGATGATGTTACTAAATCCTAAACCAAGTCCATGTCATCATCATCATCGCAAATACAAAAAAAGAATCTCATAGCATCTTCAAAATTTTACTCGTTAGTTTACTAATTTTCTTGTATCAAATGTGTAGTACCATGCAAAATCGCTTCCAGCACACATATGCATTAACAGATTAACACGTACATGGTATAATTCATTCACACAGATGCAAGAACAGAAGGAAAGCCGTAAAGGAAAAGGGATAGATCAGTGGCGCAAACTCCCGCACCAGCCGCGAGCGTTGTGCCAGGATGCGAGCACCTCGCATGTCTCCCTCAAGTCATTGCGTACCACCCCTTCATGAATCGTTGAGAGCCTCCTCCTCCGTCGTTTCGGGGTAGAAGATCGAAGATAGCACCGCCGCGCCTCGTGCCCTCGTCCGCGTGCCGTTGTGACCTGGCCGGCCTCGCACCCTCGCCTAACCAAGGAAGGAAATGGCTCCGTCACCGCTACATGGAGAGAAGGGCGAAGAGCAACGTCGCATGCGTGACGTGGGGATTAAGAAAGCAAAACAATATTCAGCCAAGCTAATGATTTCCGTCAAGCAGCAGCAACTGCTCATCCGCAGTAGCCGAACTCGCCCGACCATAGCCAGCTCCTGCTCCACTCGGTCCCGCGTCGCTTAGCCGCGCTCGAGACCAACCGCTTCCTCTCCGTCTCGACGACGCAGAACCAGCAGCCCAATCCTCGCCGGCACCAAGGGGCACCACGGCATGCACGCGCACCAGGACGCCAAGAAGACTCGCCCTCGCCGCCAACGCGTCGCGCACGCTGGATGTCGGAGCAGAAGAGAGCGCCACACACGATCTGGAAGCACTTCCGTCACTTCCTGGCGCGAGCCGCGGAGCGCACGACAGTGACGCCGTTGTTTCTCCTCCTTGCTCATCGCCGGTGGCGAAACGCCCTTGAAGCTTGGGCTGCCCACAGCCTGGTGCACTTCCGTCACAGTCCCTCACCCCCGCACACACCCGCCTCCTCATTCATCTTCCTCCATGCACCTCCTCCTTCACGGGCGGACGTCTGCGAAGCGACAAACGGAGCGAAAGCGAGAGACGATGGCCACGGAGAAGAGAAAGGAGAGCTTTTTATAGATGCGTATGGTGGTGGAGGATTCGACCGGAGTCTTCCGGAACCACCACGATCGTCGAGGGCGGAGACATTGAGAAGAAGAGATAAGGAAGAAGAAGGTAACGGTGGGAAGATGAACAAATCGAATAGTCCGATTAACATCTAACACGCATGAGACGGCATGTCCGCAATCTTTGACCAGATGAAGCACGTGACCATCGGCCATGCAGGGATCCATCCAAAGAAGAACCGCCAAACAAACGTAGCCAATCACATGGGACAAACAGTAACGCGGCAGCAGCAGCAGCAAGGGACAACGCATGTCGGCCCATGCATATGCAGCCGCTCGCGCGCGCGGAGTCCCACGCGAAAGAGTCAAACCAACAGAAACAACCCATGTGCAGAAAAGGACAACAGAGCCTGCACCATCGCTAGAGAAAAACAAACACAAAAACTCACGGATCGCATGATCACCGCTACCGGCAGTTTCGGTTGGTCGTCCATTCAGACACGCGGCATGTCCACACTCGACCACATGCATTCACTGCTGAAATGACCACGTACTTCTCTCGCCTCGTAATTACACGCAGACGCACACCCCCGACAATGCTTTGCACATCTCTGCCCGACATACGTGCTTCTCATGCCATGCAAACACCCACGTGCACTTTTCCTGCCACATATACCTAAGGCATTGCACGCTAGAGCGGCGCATACAAAAGGAAGGAAGATAGAAAAGCCACATGCTCAAACAGCCTACACGCTAGAGCGACGGTCAGAAAGATTAAAAAGCTGCATGCTCTAGCTGCTTCCATGACAACAACACCAAAAGAAAACCAAGCGCTAGAGCTACACGGCGACTACACAGCGATGAAGCAGTGAAGTTCAAAAAATTTGAATCAAAAACACACAGCCACACACTGATTTTACCCCTCCATATCCCAAAGTAATACACGTGCCAAGGAAGGAAATGCCCACAAGTTGCTTTCAACCAAGTGGTTCAACGTCAAGGCAAAAGCCTTGCCTGCAATAGAGGCTTGGTTACTAGTAATGCACCCAAACAAAAAGTAAGTGAGCATGCAAGCATGCAAGGCTGGGGTGATGGGCAGGTAGGTTGGGACGATGTCCATGTGTTGTATTGTGCCACCGGTCATGTCAATATATATGACTATCGCGGTTGATTGCCTCAAGTAAGTGCATATATGGTCCTGGTTGGTGGTGACCCTTTCGTGCCTTTAAAAGACTGACAGTCGCCATAAGCAAGCGAGTGGGGAAAAAAGTGCAGCTAACGCAAAAAAATTGCAAGCCAGGTGGAGCCATGCGCGCATGCAGCGGAAATTGGATAAGCTAGAAGCTGTAGGTAGACTCGGCTGTTAATAAGCCGTGGCGAGCCCGAGCGTGGTGCGTGTCTGCGTGCACGCGGTGAACGCGTCGGGCTCGAGCCAGGGCGGTCTGGGTCGCGTGCGTGCGTGACCAGGTGTGTGTGCGTGTGTGTCCGTTGCGTGCGTGCGCTCGGGCCGTTGCGTGTAGGCGAGTAGCGCGGGGAGTAGACCGCGTCGGGCGCGCGGGGTGGCCGTGGCGATCGCGTTCGGGCGCGATGCGCGGGCGCGGCCAGAGCGCGCGGGACATGGGGGAGTGGGTGAGCGAGTAGGTGCGAGGCATGGCCTGGCAGGCCGGTGCTCGCGGGTATAAAACCCTGGATCCTCCCTGTAACTTGTTGACACGGTCGAGTTCGTGCTCGAGGAAAGGAGAAAGCGTACGTGCGCCGGCTAAATCACTGTGTCCACTGTCTCCTCCGATCATCTTCCTCCTCTTGCTTCTGTCGTTCGTGCGCAGAGAGAGTGAGTGAGGAAGAGCTAGGGCTAGCTAGGGTTCGGGGGAGAGGCTCCGACAACAACAATTGGCATCAGAGCGACAGGTTGAGGGAGCTCGCCGGCGGCGATGGCGCTGGTTCCACACGGCGGCGGCACGGGCGGATCGGTGTCCATGGGGATGCCGATGCTCTAGCCGGACGGCTACACAGTGTGGGCGATCAAGGCACAGGCCATTCTTGATGCCCACACACTGTGGGAAGCGGTGGCACCAGGCGACTCGCCGGTGAACAACAAGAAGTGCAAGACCGCGAGGGCACTGATCTTGCAGGGGTTGCCGGAGGACGTGTTGCTCTCGGTGGCGACGAAACCCACTGCCAGGAAGGTATGGGACTCCTTGTCAGTGCGGTTCGTCGGCGCCGAGCGGGTGTGCGTGGCGAGGAGGGCGACGCTGCGCGGCAAGTTGGACCGGATGAAGATGAAGGAGGGCGAGCTGCTGGACGCGTACGCCGGAAGCTTGCAGGCATGGCGGCACGGTTCACAGGGCTGGGGGAGACGCTGGGGGACACGGAGCTGGTGAAGAAGCTCCTGGACACTGTCCCGGACCGTCTCTTCCCCGTCGTCGACGGCATCGAGCAATTTTGTGTGCTGGAGGAGCTCACGTATGACGAGGCGCTCGGGCGGCTGCGCGCGTTTGACGAGCGTGTGCGGCGCTGCGGGCAGAGCAGCGGCGAGCGCCAGGATGGCCAGCTCTTGTACACTGTGGCGCAGTGGCAGGCGCGAGAGCGGCGCCAGGGTAGAGCTCGGGACGACGACGACGACGTGCGCAGCGTGGCGACACGGGACGTCGGCAACAAGAAGGGCCGCTGCTACAAGTGCGGCGAGCGCGGCCACTTCAAGCGCGACTGCACGGAGCTGCGGAGGGCGCCGGCGGCGGAGCAGGCGATGCTGGTGAACGCCGACGTCGAGGACAACGGCCTCCTCTAGGCCACGGTTTAGGTGGAGAGTGTTGGCAATAAGCCGTGGCGAGCCCGAGCATGGTGTGTGTCTGCGTGCACGCGGTGAACGCGTCGGGTTCGAGCCAGGGCGGTCTGGGTCGCGTGCGTGCGTGACCAGGTGTGTGTGCGTGTGTGTCCGTTGCGTGCGTGCGCTCGGGCCGTTGCGTGTAGGCGCGGGGAGAAGACCGCGTCGGGCGCGCGGGGTGGCCGTGGCGATCACGTTCGGGCGTGATGCGCGGGCGCGGCCAGAGCGCGCGGGACGTGGGGGAGTGGGTGAGCGAGTAGGTGCGAGGCATGGCCTGGCAGGGCGGTGCTCGCGGGTATAAAACCTTGGATCCTCCCTGTAACTTGTTGAGTTCGTGCTCGAGGAAAGGAGAAGGCGTACGTGCACCGGCTAAATCCCTATGTCCACTGTCTCCTTCGATCATCTTCCTCCTCTTGCTTCTGTCGTTCGTGCGCAGAGAGAGAGAGAGAGAGAGTGAGGCAGAGCTAGGGATAGCTAGGGTTCGGGGGAGAGGCTCCGGCAACAACATCGGCTGGGGTCAATCTGTGTGGGAGTTGGGGATGATCATGAATTATTTTTCGAGAATGGATGATCTTGAATTCAGTGGCACAGAACTCGCTGCATTACTAGGTGCAGCTATGCAGAGAACTCTCACCTAGCCAATACGCATTACTGCAGGAAGGTCATAAGACGACACATGTTTAGGAGACTATTTGACGAAACTATGTGATGCATGAATCGCAAATAATATGATAATACAGTCGATCCATATGTACTGTGTGAGATGGCTAATACATCATGCACGATTCGATTCAGATAAGAGTTGCATTGGCGATATATGACATATAGTTGATCTATACGAACGGTTTGCGATGAGCCAAACTACACAAATGCTTACCCAGATCAACATGTGTGCGATAGAAGGCATACAAATCACTCGAATGAACTATTCGCTATGAGCCAAAATAACCCGAAGGGTTACCCAAATCAACGTGTGTGTAATAGACGGCATACAGATCATTCAGATGAACTGTTTGCGATAAGGCAAAATAACACAAACGGTTCGCCGCAACAAGATATGTGTGATAACCGGCAATAGGTCAGTAATCAGAGTTGTGTGGGAAGACCGATAATAAAACAAACGATTTCTACTGATAAGTTGTTTGTGTTGTGGAAAAACGGTTGCTAGTGAACAATTGTCTGCAATTGTTCAAATCATCGCCGACATGTTTCTTAGTTTAATCGTTTGGGATGTGATTTTCTCTGTGTGCACATCATCTATGCTCTATCTACATGTAAGTGCATCTAGTGCCCCTTAGTGATTTTGGTGTATTGAAGACTTATATGTAAAGAGACATATGCGTTTGTAAGTGTACACAGGTCTATAAGTCTATGGGGAGTTTGATATTTACAGAGAAAGTTGACCCCTAAAAATGAAGTTCTTCGACTGAAGACTTTGGATTTCTGAAGACTTTCTGAAGACTTTGAAAGTGAAGAAATTGGTGTGACCTTGAAGACTTGGTAATCATTTGAGGAACATGAAGCGTGAAGACTCTTGTTTTTACTGTTTCATTTTCTCTTTCTTGAGTCATAGGAAACACCGTACTGTTAAAGGGGGTCGAGGAAATACTAAGGAAAAATTTATATGTGATGCTCAACTCAAAATCCTACACCTACCAATCCCTTCGAGTGAGGCCAATGGAAATCTCTCACAGTTTAGTCATATTCTTCCGTAACAGAGACGAAGTTCTTATGGTCTCTGAGAAATTTGTTCTAACTGAGGAGTTAGGAATTCGCCAGTGCGGATTGCCTACAAAGTGAGGAACATGATAGCCCTGAGGTATTTGAGAGTCAAATATTCCGACCGTTGCTGTGCTACGCGCCAGCTGTCCCAAAATATCTACCCACCTAACGGTCATATCAGACAAGGGCATTTATGTCTTATCATGTCGGGCTGCTCCCCGGCTATAAATAGCCGTCCCCTACAACCACTAGTTGGTTGGCTGCTCCGAGAGAAACTGACACTTGTCATTTGAGAGCAACCCATCCTCCGAGGACTTTGAGTGAAAATCATCAAGTGAGGAAATCCCAAACCCAAACCTACAAAACCCCAAAGTGATTGAGCATCACTGAAGAGATTGATCCTGTGTGGATCCGACGCTTGTTTCCTTTGAAGACTGTGCTTCTTCCAGACGGTTAGGCGTCAAGGTCTAGAGCATCCAAGAGGAATTGTGGATCGCCGAGTGACCGAGTTTGTGAAGGTTCGGAAGTCACCTGAAGACTTATCATGAGTGATTGGGCGAGGTCTGTGTGACTTTAGCTCAAGGAGAATACAGTGAGGACTGTGTGTCCGGGACTGGGTGTCCTCAAGTTTAAATACTTAGCCGCTCCAACCAGATGTACAACCGAGACAATAGTTGGAACTGGTCTACCAAATCATTGTCCCCACCGAGCTTACGGGTTCCATTTCCCCAACTCAATCATTTCCTCATTTCTATTGCTGTGTGCTTGTTCATATCTATTTGAAGACTTTGACTGAAGACTTTCTCAATTCCCTCAGTTCAATTTCTTCAGTCTGTTTGTCTTCATCTTGTGTTATCCTGTGCGTATGCTTTCTGTACTCTGTGCTTGTCTTCATTTCATCATGATGACTATGCATGTGTTCTGCTATGTTTACTTTTGAGTACTTATTCCGCTGCAAGTAGTTCTTCATTTAGGAATTTCCTCACCAGCAAATTCCTGAGTGAAGAATTCATAAAAATTGCCCATTCACCCCCTCCCCTCTAGTCGATATAACGCACTTTCAATTGGTATCAGAGCAAGGTACTCCCTTGTTCTGTGTGATTTGGGTTTAACCACCTAGAGTTTTAGTTATGTCGACCGCAGATACGATCAAGGTCTCTGCTGGGTGTCCTACCTTCGACGGAACGGACTACCCCTACTAGAAGAATAAGATGTGAATGCATCTTGAGACAATTGATAACGATATCTGGTATGTTGTGGAAAATGGTGTTCCCTCAGTTACACCTTCCCTGAATGCTGCTGATGTGAAGAGATTCAAGCAACTCAATTCTCAAGCGAAGAACATCATATGTGGACATCTGAGCAAAGGGCAATATGGTAGAGTGAGTGCTTTGGAAACTGCTAAGCTTATCTGGGATAGGCTCTCTAAAGTAAACGAAGGAGTCTCAACTCAACGTGACTCTCGTGTCGACGTTCTTCGCAATCTCTTCAACCGCTTCAAAAGACTCTATAATGAAAATGTTCAGCAAACCTTCGATCGCCTCACTAATATCTCAAATGAGCTTCAAGCGCTTGGCGCCACTGACATCACCGACCATGAGGTGGTAAAGAAATTGCTGAGGTCACTAGATTCCTCATTTGACACTCTAGCACTGATGATTCAAGAGCGTGCTGATTACAAGTCACTTGATCCCGCTGATATCCTCAAGAGGCTAAACACTCATGAGTTCCAGCTTGCTGAGAAGAGAGATCTCTATGGTTTGAGCTATGGCAAACCACGTGCTCTGAAGGCCAAGGAAGTCTCTCAGTCTGAAGAAGAGGACAATACTAGCAGCCTTGGTGATCCTGAAGAACTAAGCCAGGAACTAGCACTGCTCGTGAAGAAATTTCAGAAGTTCTCAAGACGTGGTCGCTTTGGAAAATCCTCAAGGATCAACGATTCCTCATCCAGTGCCTACAAGAAGAGGCTATGCCACAAATGCAAGAAACCTGGTCACTACATTCAAGATTGTCCTCGGTGGGACAAGTAATTAAAGAAGAAGAAATACAAGGATTACAGTTCTGATGATGCCAAGAAGAAGAAGAAATCTTCAAAGTCTTCATCGTCAAAATACTCAAAGTCTTTATCTCACAAGAAGAGCAGCTCCAAGAAGGCTTGGGCATTCATTGGCAAGGAAATGGATTATGAGGCTGAATCTGAGGATCATGAGGAAGAGGAGGCATCCGAGGAGTCCGAGTCTGGTGTGGCAAGCCTAGCTCTTGCTACCGCATTCGTCATCAAGTATATCTTCAACTCTGAACAAACTGGCAACACCAACAAGGCTGATGAAGGCAATGATGACTACACTCCCACCTATTGTTGGGGAACGTAGTAATTTCAAAAAATTTCCTACGCACACACAAGATCATGGTGATGCATAGCAACGAGAGGGGGAGTGTATCTTCATACCCTTGAAGATCGCTAAGCGGAAGCGTTTATCAACGCGGTTGATGTAGTCGTACGTCTTCACGATCCGACCGATCCAAGTACTGAATGCATGGCAGCTCCGAGTTCTGCATACGTTCAGCTCGATAACGTCCTCGCCTTCTCGATCCAACAAGACGGGCGAAGTAGTAGATGAGTTCCGGCAGCACGACGGTGTGGTGACGATGTTGGTGAAGAACAATCTCCGCAGGGCTTCGCCTAAGCACTACGGAAACTATAACGGAGGATAAACTAGAGGGGACGGTGTTGTCGGCACACGGCTTGGTGTTTCTTGATGTGCCTTTGGTGCTAGCCCTGCCCCTCTATTTATATGTTGAGCATTGGGGTCGAAACTTGGAGTAAAAGCCTCCACAAAGTCGGTTTCACCCGAAAGGCAAGAGTCCTTCTCGGACTCCAGGGCCAGACGCCAGGGTTCCCGGCGTCTGGACCCTGGACTCCGCAAAACTTCCTTTTGCGCTTTCCAAAAACCTTGTAGGCTTTCCCCTTTGGCCCAAATAATGTGTTCTCATACCCAAACATTTCGGAAAACATCCGGAACCCCTTCCAGTGAATTCCGGAACCCTTCCGAAGACCAAACAACATTATTCCATATATTAAACTTTATCTCCGGACCATTCCGGAGTTCCTCGTCATGTTTGTGATCTCATTCGGGACTCCGACCAACATTCGGTTACCAACATACATAACTCATATAATAGTATATCGTCAACGAACGTTAAGCGTGCGGACCCTACGGGTTCGAGAACTATGTAGACATGACCGAGACATCTCTCTGGTCAATAACCAATAGCGGAACCTGGATGCCCATATTGGCTCCTACATATTCTACGAAGATCTTTATCGGTCAAACCGCATAACAACATACGTTGTTCCCTTTGTCATCGGTATGTTACTTGCCCGAGATTCGATTGTCGGTATCTCAATACCTAGTTCAATCTCATTACCGGCAAGTCTCTTTACTCATTATGTAATGCATCATTCCATAACTAACTCATTAGCTACATTGCTTGCAAGGCTTATAGTGATGTGCATCACCGAGAGGGCCCAGAGATACCTCTCCGACAATCGGAGTGACAAAACCTAATCTCGAAATAAGCCAACTCAACATGTACCTTTGGAGACACCTGTAGAGCTCCTTTATAATCACCCAGTTACATTGTGACGTTTGGTAGCACACAAAGTGTTCCTCCGGTAAACGGGAGTTGCATAATCTCATAGTTGTAGGAACATGTATAAGTCATGAAGAAAGCAATAGCAACATACTAAACTATCAAGTGCTAAGCTAACTGAATGGGTCATGTCAATCACATCAATCTCCTAATGAGGTGATCCCGTTAATCAAATGACAACTCATGTCTATGGTTAGGAAACATAACCATCTTTGATTAATGAGCTAGTTAAGTAGAGGCATACTAGTGACTTTAAGTTTGTCTATGTATTCACACATGTATCATGTTTCTGGTTAATACAATTCTAGCATGAATAATAAATATTTATCATGAAATAAGGAAATAAATAATAACTTAATTATTTCCTCTAGGGCATATTTCCTTCAGTCTCCCACTTGCACTAGAGTAAATAATCTAGATTACACAGTAATGATTCTAACATCCATGGAGTCTTGGTGCTGATCATGTTTTGCTCGTGGAAGAGGCTTAGTCAATGGGTCTGTAACATTCAGATCCGTATGTATGTTGCAAATCTCTATGTCTCCCACCTGGACTTTGTCCCGGATGGAATTGAAGCATCTCTTGATGTGCTTGGTCCTCCTGTAAAATTTGGATTCCTTTGCCAAGGCAATTGCACCAGTATTGTCATAGAAGATCTTCATTGGTCCCGATGCACTAGGTATGACACCTAGATCGGAAATGAACTCTTTCATCCAGACTCCTTCATTTGCTGCTTCCGAAGCAACTATGTACTCCGCTTTGCATGTAGATCCCGCCACGACGCTTTGTTTAGAACTGCACCAACTGACAGCTCCACCGTTTAATATAAACACGTATCCGGTTTGCGATTTAGAATTGTCCGGATCAGTGTCAAAGCTTGCATCGACGTAACCATTTACGACTAGCTCTTTGTCACCTCCATAAACGAGAAACATATCCTTAGTCCTTTTCAGGCATTTCAGGATATTCTTGACCGCTGTCAAGTGATCCACTCCTGGATTACTTTGGTACCTCCCTGCTAAACTTATTGCTAAGCATACATCAGGTCTGGTACACAGCATTGCATACATGATAGAGCCTATGGTTGAAGCATAAGGAATATCTTTCATTCTCTCTCTATCTTCTGCTGTGGTCGGGCATTGAGTCTGACTCAACTTCACACCTAGTAATACAGGCAAGAACCCTTTCTTTGCCTGATCCATTTTGAACTTTTTCAAAACTTTATCAAGGTATGTGCTTTGTGAAAGTCCAATTAAGCGTCTTGATCTATCTCTATAGATCTTGATGCCCAATATGTAAGCAGCTTCACCGAGGTCTTTCATCGAAAGACTTTTATTCAAGTATTCCTTTATGCTATACAAAAATTCTATATCATTTCCAATTAACAATATGTCATCTACATATAATATCAGAAATGCTATAGAGCTCCCACTCACTTTCTTGTAAATACGGGCTTCTCCAAAAGTCTGTATAAAATCATATGCTTTGATCACACTATCAAAGCGTTTATTCCAACTCCGAGAGGCTTGCACCAGTCCATAAATGGATCGTTGGAGCTTGCACACTTTGTTAGCACCTTTTGGATCGACAAAACCTTCCGGTTGCATCATATACAACTCTTCTTCCAGAAATCCATTCAGGAATGCAGTTTTGACATCCATTTGCCATATTTCATAATCATAAAATGCGGCAATTGCTAACATGATTCGGACAGACTTAAGCATTGCTACGGGTGAGAAAGTCTCACCGCAGTCAACCCCTTGAACTTGTCGAAAACCTTTTGCAACAAGTCGAGCTTTGTAGACAGTTACATTACCATCAGCGTCAGTCTTCTTCTTGAAGATCCATTTATTTTCGATGGCTTGCCGATCATCGGGCAAGTCAACTAAACTCCATACTTTGTTCTCATACACGGATCCCATCTCAGATTTCATGGCCTCAAGCCATTTTGCAGAATCTGGCCTCATCATCGCTTCCTCATAGTTCGTAGGTTTGCCATGGTCAAGTAACATGACTTCTAGAATAGGATTACCGTACCACTCTGGTGCGGATCTTACTCTGGTTGACCTACGAGGTTCGGTAGTAACTTGATCTGAAGTTTCATGATCATTATCATTAACTTCCTCACTGATTGGTGTAGTTGTCATAGGAACCAGTTCTTGTGATGAACTACTTTCCAATAAGGGAGCAGGTACAGTTACCTCATCAAGTTCTACTTTCCTCCCACTCACTTCTTTCGAGAGAAACTCCTTCTCTAGAAAGGATCCGAATTTAGCAACAAAAATCTTGCCCTCAGATCTGTGATAGAAGGTGTACCCAATAGTCTCTTCTGGGTATCCTATGAAGACACATTTCTCCGATTTGGGTTCGAGCTTATCTGGTTGAAGTTTCTTCATATAAGCATCGCAGCCCCAAACTTCTAGAAACGACACTTTGGTTTCTTGCCAAACCACAGTTCATAAGGCGTCATCTCAACGGATTTTGATGGTGCCCTATTTAACATGAATGCGACCGTCTCTAAATCATAACCCCAAAACGATAGCGGTAAATCAGTAAGAGACATCATAGATCGCACCATATCTAGTAAAGTATGATTACGATGTTCGGACACACCATTTCGTTGTGGTGTTCCGGGTGGCGTGAGTTGCGAAACTATTCCGCATTGCTTCAAATGTAAACTAAACTCGTAACTCAAATATTCTCCTCCACGATCAGATCGTAGAAAATTTATTTTCTTGTTACGATGATTTTCCACTTCACTCTGAAATTCTTTGAACTTTTCAAATGTTTCAGACTTGTGTTTCATCAAGTAGATATACCCATATCTGCTCAAATCATCTGCGAAGGTGAGAAAATAATGATACCCGCCGCGAGGCTCAATATTCATTGGACCACATACATTAGTATGTATGATTTCCAACAAATCAGTTGCTCACTCCATGGTTCCGGAGAATGACGTTTTAGTCATCTTGCCCATGAGGCACGGTTCGCAAGTACCAAGTGATTCATAATCAAGTGATTCCAGAAGTCCATCAGTATGGAGTTTCTTCATGCGCTTTACACCAATATGACCCAAACGGTAGTGCCACAAAGAAGTTGCACTATCATTATCAACTCTGCATCTTTTGGCTTCAACATTATGAATATGTGTATCACTACTATCGAGATTTAATAAAAATAGACCACTCTTCAAGGGTGCATGACCATAAAAGATATTACTCATATAAATAGAACAACCATTATTCTCTGATTTAAATGAATAACCGTATCGCATCAAACAAGATCCAGATATAATGTTCATGCTCAACACTGGCACCAAATAACAATTTTTCAGGTCTAAAACTAATCCCGATGGTAGATGTAGAGGTAGCGTGCCGACTGCGATCACATCGACTTTGGAACCATTTCCTACGCGCATCGTCACCTCGTCCTTAGCCAATCTTCACTTAATCCGTAGTCCCTATTTAGAGTTGCAAATATTAGCAACAAAACCAGTATGAAATACCCAGGTGCTACTACGAGCATTAGTAAGGTACACATCAATAACATGTATATCACATATACCTTTGTTCACCTTGCCATCCTTCTTATCCGCCAAATACTTGGGGCAGTTCCGCTTCCAGTGACCAGTCTGCTTGCAGTAGAAGCACTCAGTCTCAGGCTTAGGTCCAGATTTGGGTTTCTTCTCTTGAGCAGCAACTTGCTTGCTGTTCTTCTTGAAGTTCTCCTTCTTCTTCCCTTTACCCTTTTTCTTGAAACTGGTGGTCTTATTGACCATCAACACTTGATGCTCCTTCTTGATTTCTACCTCTGCAGCCTTTAGCATTGCGACGAGCTCGGGAATAGTCTTGTCCATCCCTTGCATATTATAGTTCATCACGAAGCTCTTGTAGCTTGGTGGCAGTGATTGAAGAATTCTGTCAATGACACTATCATCAGGAAGATTAACTCCCGGTTGAATCAAGTGATTATTATATCCAGACATTTTGAGTATATGTTCAATGACAGAACTATTCTCCTCCATCTTACAACTATAGAACTTATTGGAGACTTCATATCTCTCAATCTGGGCATTTGCTTGAAATATTAACTTCAACTCTTGGAACATCTCATATGCTCCATGACGTTCAAAACGTCGTTGAAGTTCTGGTTCTAAGCCGTAAAGCATGGCACACTAAACTATTGAGTAGTCATCAGCTTTGCTCTGCTAGACGTTCTTAACGTCATCAGTTGCGTCTGCAACAGGCCTGGCACCCAGTGGTGCTTCTAGGACGTAATTCTTCTGTGCAGCAATGAGGATAATCCTGAAGTTATGGACCCAGTCTGTGTAATTGCTACCATCATCTTTCAACTTAGCTTTCTCAAGGAACGCATTAAAATTCAACGGAACAACAACACGAGCCATCTATCTACAACAAACATAGACAAGCAAAATACTATCAGGTACTAAGTTCATGATAAATTTAAGTTCAATTAATCATATTACTTAAGAACTCCCACTTAGACAGACATCTCTATAGTCATCTAAGTGATCACGTGATCCAAATCAACTAAACCATGTCCGATCATCACGTGAGATGGAGTAGTTTTCAATGGTGAACATCACTATGTTGATCATATCTACTATATGATTCACGTTCGACCTTTCGATCTCCGTGTTCTGAGGCCATATCTATATATGCTAGGATCGTCAAGTTTAACCTGAGTATTCCGCGTGTGCAACTGTTTTGCACCCGTTGTATTTGAACGTAGAGCCTATAACACCCGATCATCATGTGATGTCTCAGCACGAAGAACTTTGGCAACGGTGCATACTCAGGGAGAACACTTCTTGATAATTAGTGAAAGATCATCTTAAAATGCTTTCGTCAATCAAAGCAAGATAAGATGCATAAAGGATAAACATCACATGCAATCAATATAAGTGATATGATATGGCCATCATCATCTTGTGCTTGTGATCTCCATCTCCGAAGCACCGTTGTGATCACCATCGTCACCGGCGCGACACCTTGATCTCCATCGTAGCATCGTTGTCGTTTACGCCATCTATTGCTTCTATGACTATCTCTACCGCTTAGTGATAAAGTAAAGCAATTACAGGGCGTTTGCATTTCATACAATAAAGCGACAACCATATGGCTCCTTCCAGTTGCCGATAATATCGGTTACAAAACATGATCATCTCATACAATAAAATATAGCATCACGTCTTGACCATATCACATCACAACATGCCCTGCAAAAACAAGTTAGACGTCCTCTACTTTGTTGTTGCAAATTTTACGTGGCTGCTATGGGCTGAGCAAGAACCGTTCTTACCTACGCATCAAAACCACAATGATAGTTCGTCAAGTTAGTGCTATTTTAACCTTCGCAAGGACCGGGCGTAGCCACACTCGGTTCAACTAAAGTTAGAGAAACAGACACCCTCCAGCCACCTGTGTGCAAAGCACGTCGGTAGAACCAGTCTCGCGTAAGCGTACACGTAATGTCGGTCCGGGCCGCTTCATCCAACAATACCGCCGAACCAAAGTATGAAATGCTGGTAAGCAGTATGACTTGTATCGCCCACAATTCACTTGTGTTCTACTCGTGCATATAACATCTACGCATAAAACCTGGCTCGGATGCCACTTTTGGGGAACGTAGTAATTTCAAAAAAAATCCTATGCACACACAAGATCATGGTGATGCATAACAACGAGAGGGGGAGTGTATCTTCATACCCTTGAAGATCGCTAAGCGGAAGCGTTTATCAACGCGGTAGATGTAGTCGTACGTCTTCACGATGCGACCGATCCAAGTACCGTACTCACGGCACCTCTGAGTTCTGCACACGTTCAGCTCGATGGCATCCTCGCCTTCTCGATCCAGCAAGACAGGCGAAGTAGTAGATGAGTTCCGGCAGCACGACGGCGTGGTGACGGTGTTGGTGAAGAACAATCTCCGTAGGGCTTCGCCTAAGCACTATGGAAACTATGACGGAGGATAAACTAGAGGGGACGGGGTTGCCGGCACACGGCTTGGTGTTTCTTGATGTGTCTTTGGTGCTAGCCTTGCCATTCTATTTATATGTTGAGCCTTGGGGTCGAAACTTGGAGTAAAAGCCTCCACAAAGTCGGTTTCACCCGAAAGGCAAGAGTCCTTCTCGGACTCCAGGGCCAGACGCCAGGGTTCCCGGCGTCTGGACCCAGACGCCAGGGACCCTGGTGTCTGGCCCCTGGACTCCGCAAAACTTCCTTTTGAGCTTTCCAAAAACCTTGTGGGCTTTCCCCTTTGGCCCAAATAACGTGTTCTCGTACCCAAACATTTCGGGAAACATCCGGAACCCCTTCCGGTGAATTTCGGAACCCTTCCGAAGACCAAACAACATTATCCCATATATTAAACTTTATCTCCGGACCATTCCGGAGTTCCTCGACATGTTCGTGATCTCATTCGGGACTCTGAACAACATTCGGTTACCAACATACATAACTCATATAATACTATATCGTCAACGAACGTTAAGCGTGCGGACCCTATGGGTTCGAGAACTATATAGACATGACCGAGACATCTCTCTGGTCAATAACCAATAGCAGAACCTGGATGCCCATTTTGGCTTCTACATATTCTACGAAGATCTTTATCGGTCAAACCGCATAACAACATACGTTGTTTCCTTTGTCATCGCTATGTTACTTGCCCGAGATTCGATCGTCGGTATCTCAATACCTAGTTCAATCTCGTTACTGGCAAGTCTCTTTACTCGTTACGTAATGCATCATTCCGTAACTAACTCATTAGCTACATTGCTTGCAAGGCTTATAGTGATGTGCATTACCGAGAGGGCCCAGAGATACCTCTCCGACAATCGGAGTGACAAAACCTAATCTCGAAATACGCCAACTCAACATGTACCTTTGGAGACACCTGTAGAGCTCCTTTATAATCACCCAGTTACGTTGTGACGTTTGGTAGCACACAAAGTGTTTCTCCGGTAAACGGGAGTTGCATAATCTCATAGTTGAAGGAACATGTATAAGTCATGAAGAAAGCAATAGCAACATACTAAACGATCAAGTTCTAAGCTAACTGAATGGGTCATGTCAATCACATCATTCTCCTAATGATGTGATCCTGTTAATCAAATGACAACTCATTTCTATGGTTAGAAAACATAACCATCTTTGATTAATGAGCTAGTCAAGAGAGGCATACTAGTGACTTTAAGTTTGTCTATGTATTCACACATGTATCATGTTTCCGGTTAATACAATTCTAGCATGAATAATAAACATTTATAATGAAATAAGGAAATAAATAATAACTTTATTAGTGCCTCTAGGGAATATTTCCTTCACCTATTGCTTCATGGAAAAGGGTGCCAAGGTAACTAAATACCCCTCCTCTAAATCTAGTGAGGATGAATCTGATGAAAATCTTAAACCGAGCTACTCTAAACTTGCTAAGATTGCTGTGAAACTACAAAAGGATATTGAAAAGCTTCAAAACATGCTAGACAAAAGTGATGATATGTTGGGTGCAGAAATGGACCGCACTAAAGACTTAACTGAAAATCTTCAGAGACTTCAGTCTAAGTTTGACAACCTTCAAAGTCATCATAACACACTCTTATCCGACCATGAGAAGCTTTCTTATGAATTTATTCAAAGAAAGCAAGATCTTGAGAAGCTAAGAGTGAGTTATGAAGATCTTTAGAAGGAGCGCGATTCATTACTTGCTCAAAAAAATCAACGCTGCTCAGGAAGAATTTGTTCCTCCATGTCTGAAGTGCATTGAACGTGAATCTGCTAATTCTTCACCTAAATGTTCAAATGCTTCAAATGTTAAAAATTCTTCATCTGTCTCTGCTATCACTAATTCCTCATCTAAGGACATTGCTAGTACCACTGATGATGCAGGACTGAAGGAATTGTACACGACAGGCATGTACAAAAGCCTCAAAGGGCATCAGATTCTTTGTGATGTGCTTAAAAAGCATATCCTCAACAGGAACACTAGGAAAGAGGGTACTGCCTTTGATAGGAAACTCAATGCTGATGGAACATATTGGAAGCCTGAGAAGTACCCCAAAACCTTATGGGTTGCTGCAAAGGGACCTCCAGTTGATCCATCCAATTTATCTGGCTTTACATGTGAATCTCCTCATTCTTCTGATGAGTCATTTGACTCCAACTATAAATTGTTCAAAAATCAGAATGGTGATGTATTTGCTAGATATATTGGCACTAACGGCAGGAACGGTTCCCCTATGAAGAAAATCTGGGTTCCCAAAAGTTATCTTGAAAGTCTTCAGGTGAATGTCCTCATGACACCACCTGTGAAGAATAGGAACCCCAGATCAAATTCTTCATATGGACCTAATTCTTCATATGGATCAAATTCCTCAAAAGGATCAAAATCCTCATATGATCATCATCGTGCTAACCCCTCTGTTTCGCAGGGTAGAGCTAAGGGATATGAATATGAGTACTATTCTTCAAATCATTATGTTCATAAGTCCTCGAAGAATTTCTCTGCTTACTCATATGCTTACTCTAACCCCTCTCATGTGAAACGAAGCGGACTGGCTTCTATGCCACCTTTCTCATATGGTGCTCGCAGAATGATGAATTCTTTGCCACCCCTTCAGATGTGGGTGGTGAAGAAAAAGAACTAATCTCTTATGCAGGGTCAGGTCTCCAGACGTGCTCAAAACGTCTGAAGAATTTGCTGGAGACCTGGATATGCCTGAAAGGACGCAGGCTAATCATGAAGAAATGAATTTTCATTTCTCACGTCCTCATTCTGATTTATCTGTGCTGTTGCTTGATGAAATTGATCTAATGATATTGATGTCATATTCTTCACTGATGAAGTATATGAGTTCGTAAGTTGCACTAATTCATCTGCAGGATGATCAACCCAAAGCAAACGAGTGGGTCCTCGAGTGGATGTACGAATCACATGACTGGTGACAAGAATCTATTGATGGATGCTCCTTTATCACCATCACATATGAAGCATATCATTTCGCAGACAAAGGCAAAAGTCAGGTATTGGGTCTAGGTAAGGTTGCGATCTCAAAGGATCGACACACGGACAAAGTCATGCTTGTCGAGTCCCTCATGTCTGTCTCAATGCTTTGTGATCTTGATATGGTTGTTGTCTTTGGAAGATATCGTTGTGTTGTGATCATGGAAGCTGACCATTCCAAAGTCTTCAAAGGCTTTAGGAGAGGAGACTTGTATATTGTTGATTTCTCTACAGGACCACAACCAGCCGTGTGCTTACTTGCAAAAGCTTCAGAAGGCTGGCTATGGCATCGACGACTTGGTCATGCTGGCACGAGGAACCTGCACACGCTTGCGAAGAAGAAGCATGTCATTGGCATTGAGAATGTCAAATTCCTCAAAGATCACTTATGCGGAGCTTGTGAAGCTGGAAGGATGACAAAGGCCAAGCACCCAGCGAAGACTATCATGACCACCACTCGACCATTTGAATTGCTTCACATGGATCTCTTTGGTCCTAACCATTATTCTGCAATTCTAAATGATGCATCTCAATATGGCTTTGTTATTGTTGATGATTATTCTCGTTAAACATGGGTGCACATTTTCACTTACAAGCATGAAGTGCAGGAAGTCTTCAAACGATTTTCCTTGAGGGCTTCAACCAACTTTTGTGTGAAGATCAAGCACATCAGAACTGACAATGGGACCGAGTTCAAGAATTCCGGTCTTGATGGCTATCTTGATGAACTTGGTATTACTCATGAGTTATCTGCTCCTTATACTCCTCAGCAGAATGGCGTCGTGGAGCGCAAGAACAGAACCCTCGCTGAAATGGCTCGCATTATGCTTGATGAATACAAGACGCCTCGTCGCTTCTGGATTGAGGCAATTGATACTCCGTGCCACATCATCAATAGGGTATATCTTCACAATTTCTTCAAGAAAACTACTTATGAACTCCTCACTGACAAAAAGCCCAATGTGAGTTATTTCAAAGTCTTCGGTGCTAAATGTTGGATTAGAGATCATCATCACACTTCCAAATTCTCACCGAAAGCACATGAAGGTTTTATGCTTGGTTATGGAAAGGACTCGCACACCTACAGAGTCTTCAACAACGTTCTTCACAAAGTTGTTGAAACTGTAGATGTGCGGTTCGATGAAACTAATGGCTCGCAAAGAGAGCACCTACCTTCTGTGATAGATGAACCAGCACCTGAGGATTCTATCAAGTTCAAGGCTACTGAGGATGTCATCCCTACCAAAGAATCTGCTGAAGAATCCATTCCAGATCGTGATGATCGCCGGGCTGGCACACCTGAAGAAAATGCTACTGAAGGGAATGCTGATCAAATTCCTTGAAGACAACCCACTCATCCTCGCATTGCTAACGAAGTGCAAATCGAGAAGATCATTGATGACATTGAAGCACCAGGTCCTCTCACACGCTCAAAATCTTCACATTTATCTAAATTTTGTGGGCACTTTACTTTTGTCTCTATCTCAGAGCCCACTAAGGTAGATTAAGCATTTCTGGAGCTTGAGTGGATTTAGGCTATGCAAGAAGAATTACATCAGTTCGAGCTCAACAACGTCTGGGAACTGGTCAAACGTCCAGATCCTCGCAAGCACAACATCATTGGCACAAAATGGATCTACCGCAACAAGCAAGATGAAAATGGCCTTGTGGTGAGGAATAAGGCACGGCTTGTAGCTCAAGGCTACACACAGGTTCAAGGAATTGATTTCGATGAAATTTTTGCACCTGTTGCTAGACTTGAGGCTATTCACATATTACTTGCTTACGCTAACCATAATAATATCACTTTATATCAAATTGATGTGAAAAGTGCATTCCACAATGGTAAGCTTGAGGAAGAAGTATATGTTGCTCAACCCCCAGGATTTGAAGATCCAAAGAATCCCGACAAAGTCTTCAGACTCAACAAGGCCCTGTATGGCCTCAAGCAAGCCCCTCGGGCGTGGTATGATACTTTGAAGGAATTCCTCATGAAGAAAGGCTTCAAACCCGGTTCACTCGACCCAACTCTTTGCAGAAAATCTTATGATGAAGAATTGTTTGTGTGCCAAATATATGTTGATGATATTATCTTTGGTTGTACTGACCAATGTTATAGTGATGAATTTGCCTATATGATGAGTCAAGAATATCAAATGTCTATGATGGGAGAATTGAAATTATTTTTAGGTCTTCAAATTCGTCAACCGCGCAATGGCATATTCATATCTCAGGAGAAATACCTCAAAGATGTATTGAGGAAATTCGGCATGCAAGACTGCAAAGGGGTCAAAATTCCAATGCCCACAAATGGCCATCTATGCACTGATGAAAATGGTAAAGACTTCGATCAAAAGGTATACCGCTCCATGATTGGCTCTTTATTGTACCTATGTGCATCTAGGCCAGATATTATGCTTAGTGTTTGCATGTGTGCCCGATTTCAAGCTACACCGAAGGAATCACACCATAAGGCTGTGAAGCATATTCTTCGATATCTAGCTCACACACCAACACTTGGATTAGGGTACCCCAAGGGCTATTCATTTTATCTCATTGGATATTCAGACTCTGACTATGCTGGCGACCGCGTGGACCGCAAGTCAACGTCAGGCACATGCCATTTCCTCGGACGGTCTTTGGTCTGTTGGTCCTCGAAGAAACAGAACTGTGTATCACTCTCCACTGCAGAAGCTAAGTATATTGCTGCTGGTTCTTGCTGTGCTCAATTACTATGGATGAAGCAAACACTCAAGGACTATGGCATCAACGTGAAGAATGTGCCTCTCTAATGAATATGGTATCAAGATTGCTCATAACCCAGTTCAGCACTCGAAGACAAAGCACATCCAGATTCGTCATCATTTTCTTCGTGATCATGTGTTGAAGGGCGATATCTCCATCGACCACGCAAGCACTGAAGATCAGCTGGTCGATATCTTCACTAAGCCCTTAGATGAGAAGAGATTTAGCAAGTTGCGGTGTGAGCTAAATATCCTAGAATCTTCGAATGTTCTCTGAAATGGACACTCATCCTAACACTTATGCTGACTTGATGACTTAGATGCACACACGAAGTAACGTTTTTCTTCAATCAATGAATACTAACCCTCTAAGTGTAAAGAAATTAACGAAGAAATTGACTCTCAGAGCCCTACGATAATTGTACGCGGTGTCTGTAGTCAGCTTTCTTATACAGTGGGTTACGCCACCACCAAAAGTTGAAAAATCTTCAAATTCGAGTTTTTCCTCATTTTTGAAATTCCTCAGTTTTTCAAATTCTTCAACTTGCAATGTCTTCATAGTTTCCACCTTTTTTCTTCATTGAATATATATATATATATATATATATATATATATATATATATAAGTTTATGTCCTCTATAGCATTCACTTATTAATAATTCTTCAAGTTGACTTTTTCTGCTAAGTGAATGTGATCGGACCCTTCCCCCTCTATGCTAAACTCAACCTAATCTATTCACAAATTCTTCATGTGCGTTCTAATTTGAAACTTGTTCAAAATCTTCACTGTGTCCTTGACAGCTGAAGAAATTGCGAACGGAACTTTAACTAATCTTATCTGAATTTTTGGCTTTGCCGCTCAAACCGTTCCGCATCCCACGACAATACTTATCTATTCACCCACGATCCTACAAGATCACCACCTCACAGTACATGGGTGACATGTGTCACGCGAATGAGAAGGGCCAGGGGCACGTTTGTCCGAAATCTTCGGGCATACAGTTTTTCACTGCCACTATAAATACCCCTGCGTCTTCCTCACTTCACTTTTACTTCGCTCGATCTCACTCCCGCTCGAGCTTCCCAAACCCTAGCGCCGCCACTACTTCATCGTCGCCGGTGAGGAAGAGCATCACTGCCTTGACCTCGTCGCCGTCGTACTCGCGCCGGTTGCAGATTTCTTCACTCCGCCTACGACGTAGCTGTCTTCTCTGCCGAGTTAGGGCGTGGAAGATCTGAACGGATGAACTTCACATCTACACTTCCTAGTTCGTCGTGTTCTTCATCAAGGGGTAATTAAAAGTTACTTTTACTGCCCGCTTTGATTCATGTGTTTTCTTGAAAATCTTAAAAGGTGTTTATTCTTCAAATCTTCAGACACTAAACACCTCACATGTTATCTGTTCTTGATTCGTTTCTCTAAGCGATGATTTTCTTCAAGATTCCTCAATTGTGTGGATTTTCAAATTTGTACAACTCTGGAACCTAAGATTAAGAACGCTTAGTGAAATTCTTCAAGACTCATCATGTCAAATTCCTCAAACCTATTCTTTTTGCAAATCTTCTGAGGACGCATATGACCTCTCCAAATTCCACGAAACTATACTTTGTTCACAGGTACACATGTCCACTGCTGAATCTCTAGGTTCTCATCAACTTAACTCATTTGCAGCGTTCCTCGAAGAAAAGTTGCACACCTCTTCAGAAACTTCAGTTGTTCATATTCCTCAGCTGAAGAAAATGGCTGATGGTAAGAAGCCACGGAAGGGAGGAAAGAGGCCTGAGGTCAATACTGCGTTTGAAATCCCTGAGGACATTTATGCTGGATACTGCAGTCCTGATGAGGCCAAGTTTGGCAAGGATGACAAGAATCAGCGCAAGGTGCGCATACAACGGATAGAGAGGAGATGGGCACAATGTTGGGGAACGTATTAATTCAAAAAAAATTCCTATGCACACACAAGATCATGGTGATGCACAACAATGAGAGGGGGAGTGTATCTTCATACCCTTGAAGATCGCTAAGCGGAAGCGTTTATCAACGCGGTTGATGTAGTCGTACGTCTTCACGATCTGACCGATCCAAGTACCGAACGCACGGCACCTCCGAGTTCTGCACACGTTCAGCGCGATAACATCCTCGCCTTCTCGATCCAGCAAGACGGGCGAAGTAGTAGATGAGTTTCGGCAGCACGATGGCGTGGTGACGGTGTTGGTGAAGAACAATCTCCGCAGGGCTTCGCCTAAGCACTATGGAAACTATGACGGAGGATAAACTAGTGAGGACGGGGTTGCCGGCACACGGCTTGGTGTTTCTTGATGTGTCTTTGGTGCTAGCCCTGCCCCTCTATTTATATGTTGAGCCTTGGGGTCGAAACTTGGAGTAAAAGACTCCACAAAGTCAGTTTCACTAGAAAGGCAAGAGTTCTTCTCAGACTCCAGGGCCAGAGGCCAGGGTTCCCGGCGTCTGGACCCAGATGCCAGGGACCCTGGCGTCTGGCCCCTGGACTCCGCAAAACATCCTTTTGCGCTTTCCAAAAACCTTGTGGTCTTTCCCCTTTGGCAAAAATAACGTGTTAACGTACCCCCTGTTCAAGAATTCATCCGATTAACCAGTTAACTTTCCGATTAATCCCTACTCGTAGGGTCGCCGAGTAGCTGATAAACTGATAAATCATCTGATTAATTGATTAAATGGCCGATTAACTTGCCGATTAGCCTATTAATCCCCTATTCGCCAGCCAACCGAGCAGCTACCAGTTAACGATTTCCTCAACAATGCTCGTACCCAAACATTTCGGGAAATATTCAGAACCCCTTCCGGTGAATTACGGAACCCTTCCGGAGACCAAACAACATTATCCCATATATTAAACTTTATATCTGGACCATTCCGGAGTTCCTCGTCATGTCATTGATCTCATTCGGGACTCTGAACAACATTCGGTCACCAACATATATAACTCATATAATACTATATCATCAACGAACATTTAAGCGTGCAGACCCTACGGGTTCGAGAACTATGTAGACATGACCGAGACACTTCTCTGGTCAATAACCAATAGGGGAACCTAGATGCCCATATTGGCTCCTACATATTCTATGAAGATCTTTATCGGTCGAACCGCATAACAACATACGTTTGTTCCCTTTGGCATCGGTATGTTACTTGCCCGAGATTCGATCGTCGGTATCTCAATACCTAGTTCAATCTCGTTACCGGCAAGTCTCTTTACTCGTTCCGTAATACATCATCCCGCAACTAACTTATTAGTTTCAATGCTTGCAAGGCTTATAGTGATGTGCATTACCGAGTGGGCCCAGAGATACCTCTCCGACAATCGGAGTGACAAATCCTAATCTCGAAATACGCCAACCCAACAAGTACCTTTGGAGACACCTGTAGAGCACCTTTATAATCACCCAGTTACGTTGTGACATTTGATAGCACACAAAGTGTTCCCCCGGTAAACGGGAGTTGCATAATCTCATAGTCATAGGAAAATGTATAAGTCATGAAGAAAGCAATAGCAACATACTAAACGATCAAGTGCTAAGCTAACGGAATGGGTCATGTCAATCACATCATTCTCCTAATGATGTGATCCCGTTAATCAAATGACAACTCATGTCTATGGCTAGGAAACATAACCATCTTTGATCAATGAGCTAGTCAAGTAGAGGCATACTAGTGACAATCTGTTTGTCTATGTATTCACACATGTATTATCTTTCCAGTTAATACAATTCTAGCATGAATAGTAAACATTTATCATGATATAAGGAAATAAATAATAACTTTATTATTGCCTCTAGGGCATATTTCCTTCTGTCTCCCACTTGCACTAGAGTCAATAATCTAGTTCACATCGCCATGTGATTCAACACCAATATTCACATCTATATGTGATTAATACCCATAGTTCACATCGTCGTGTGATCAACACCCAAAGGGTTTACTAGAGTCAATAATCTAGTTCACATTGCTATGTGATTAACACCCAAAGAGTACTAAGGTATGATCATGTTTTGCTCATGAGAGAAGTTTAGTCAACGGGTCTGTCACATTCAGAGCCGTATGTATTTTGCAAATATTCTATGTCTACAATGCTCTGCACGGAGCTACTCTAGCTACTTGCTCCCACTTTCAATATGTATCCAGATTAAGACTTAGAGTCATCTGGATTAGTGCCAAAACTTGTATCGACGTAACCCTTTACGATGAACCTTCTGTCACCTCCATAATCGAGAAACATATCCTTATTCCACTAAGGATACTTTTGACCAATGTCCAGTGATCTACTCCTAGATCACTATTGTACTCCCTTGCCAAACCAGGGCAGAGTATACAATAGGTCTGGTCCATAGCATGGCATACTTTTATAGAACCTATGACTGAGGCATAGGGAATGACTTTCATTCTCTTTCTATTTTCTGCCGTGGTCGGGATTTGAGTCTTACTCAATTTCACACCTTTGCAGCACAGGAAAGAACTCTTTCTTTGACTGATCCATTTTGAACTACTTCCAAATCTAATCAAGGTATGTACTCATTGAAAATCTTATCAAGCCTCTTGATCTATCTCTATAGATCTTGATGCTCAATGTGTAAGCAGCTTCACTGAGGTCTTTCTTTGAAAAACTACTTTCAAACACTCCTTTATGCTTTCCAGAATTTTTTTACATCATTTCTGATCAACAATATGTCACTCACATATACTTATCAGAAAGGCTGTAGTGCTCCCACTCACTTTATTGTAAATACAGGCCTTTCCAAAAGTCCGTATAAAACCATATGCTTTGATCAACTCATCAAAGCGTATATTCCAACTCCGAGATGCTTGCACCAGTCCATTGATGGATTGCTGGAGCTTGCACATTTTGTTAGCACCTTTAGGATTGACAAAACCTTCTGGTTGCATCATATACAACTCTAAATCCATTAAGGAATGCAGTTTTGACATCCATTTGCCAGATTTCATAAAATGTGGCAATTGTTAACATGATTCGGACAGACTTAAGCATCAATACGAGTGAGAAAATCTCATCGTATTCAACACCTTGAACTTGTCGAAAACCTTTCGCAATAAGTCGAGCTTAGTAGATAGTAACACTACTATCAGTGTCCGTCTTCCTCTTGAAGATCCATTTATTTAACATGGCTTGCTGATCATCGAGCAAGTCAACCAAAGTCCACACTTTGTTCTCATACATGGATCCCATCTCAGATTTCATGGCCTCAAACCATTTCGCGGAATCTGGGCTCATCATCGCTTCCTCATAGTTCGTAGGTTTATCATGGTCTAGTGACATGACTTCCAGAACAGGATTACCGTACCACTCTGGTGCGGACCGTACTCTGGAAGACCTACGAGGTTCTGTAGTAACTTGTTCTGAAGTTTCATGATCATCATCATTAGCTTCCTCACTAATTGGTGTAGGAATCACTGGAACTGTTTTCAGTGATGAACTATTTTCCAATTCAGGAGAAGGTATAGTTACCTTATCAAGTTCTACTTTCCTCCCACTCACTTCTTTCGAGAGAAACTCCTTCTCTAGAAAGGATCCATTTTTAGCAACGAATATCTTGCCTTCGGATCTGTGATAGAAGGTGTACCCAATAGTTTCCTTTGGGTATTCTATGAAGACGCACTTCTCCGATTTGGGTTCGAGCTTATCAGGTTGAAACTTTTCACATAAGCATCGTAGTCCCAAACTTTAAGAAACGACAACTTTGGTTTCTTGCCAAACCATAGTTCATAAGGTGTCATCTCAAACGGATTTTGATGGTGCCTTATTTAAAGTGAATGCAACTGTCTCTAATGCATAACCCCAAAACGATAGTCGTAAATCGGTAATATACATCATAGATCGCACCATATCCAATAAAGTGCGGTTATGACGTTCGGACACACCATTACGCTATGGTGTTGCAGGTGGCATGAGTTTGTGAAACTATTCCACATTATTTTAACTGAAGGCCAAACTCGTAACTCAAATATTTGTCTCCGCGATCAAATCACAGAAACTTTATTTTCTTGTTACGATGATTCTCCACTTCACTCTGAAATTCTTTGAACTTTTCAAATGTTTTCAGACTTGTGCTTCATTAAGTGGATATACTCATATCTGCTCAAATCATCTTGTGAAGGTCAGAAAATAATGATGCCTGCCACGAGCATCAACACTCATTGGACCGCATACATCGGTATGTATTATTTCCAATAAGTCACTAGCTCGTTCCATTGTTCCAGAGAATGGAGTTTTAGTCATCTTGCCCAAAAGTAACGGTTCGCAAGCATCAAATGATTCATAACCAAGTGATTCTGAAAATCCATCTTTATGGAGTTTCTTCATGTGCTTTACACCGATATGACCCAAACGGCAGTGCCACAAATAAGTTGCACTATCATTATTAACTTTGCATCTTTTGGAATCAATATTATGAATATGTGTATCACTACGATCGAGATCCAACAAACTATTTTCATTGGGTGTATGACCATTGAAGGTTTTATTCATGTAAACAGAACAACAATTATTCTCTGACTTTAAATGAAAAACCATATTGCAATAAACATGATCAAATCATATTCATGCTCAACGCAAACGCCAAATAACATTTATTTAGGTTCAACACTAATCGCAAAAGTATAGGGAGTGTGCGATGATGATCATATCAATCTTGGAACTACTTCCAACACACATCGTCACTTCACCCTCAACTAGTTTCTATTTATTCTGTATCTCCTATTTCGAGTTACTAATTTTTAGAAACCGAACAAGTATGAAATACCCAGGGGCTACTATAAACACTAGTAAGGTACACATCAATAACCCGTATATCAAATATACCCTTGTTCACTTTGCCATCCTACTTATCCACCAAATATCCAAGGTATTTCCGCTTCCAGTGACCATTTCCTTTGCAGTAGAAGCACTCAGTTTCAGGCTTTGGTCCAGCTTTAGGCTTGTTCACGGGAGTGACAACTTGCTTTCCATTCTACTTGAAGTCCCTTTCTTTTCCTTTGCCCTTTTCTTGAAACTAGTGATCTTGTTTAATCATCAACACTTGGAACTTTTTCTTGATTCCTACCTTCGTCGATTTCAGCATCACGAAGAGCTCTGGAATCGTTTTCGTCATCCCTTGCATTATAGTTCATCACAAAGTTCCAGTAACTTGGTGATGGTGACTAGAGAACTCTGCCAATCACTATCTTATCTGGAAGATTAACTCCCACTTGATTCAAGCGATTGTAGTACTCAGACAATCTAAGTACTTGCTCACTAGTTGAGAAATTCTCCTCCATCTTTTAGGCGAAGTATTTGTCAGAGGTCTCATACCTCTTGACACGGGCATGAGTCTGAAATACCAATTTCATCTCTTGAAACATCTCATATGTTCCGTGACATTTTAAAAAAATATTTTTGTAGTACCGGTTCTAAGCCATAAAGCATGGTGCACAAAACTATCAAGTAGTCATCATATTGAGCTAGCCAAACGTTCATAACTTCTACATCTGCTCCTGCAATAGGTCTGTCACCTACCAGTGCATAAAGGACATAATTCTTCTGTGCAGCAACGAGGATAAACCTTAGATCACGGACCAAGTCCGCATCATTGCTACTAACAACTTTCAACTTAGTTTTCTCTAGGAACACATATAAAACATAGGGAAGCAACAACGCCAGCTATTGATCTACAACATAATTTGCAAAATACTACCTGGACTAAGTTCATGATAAATTAAAGTTCAATTAATCATATTACTTAAGAACTCCCACTTAGACAGACATCTCTCTAGTCACCTAAGTGATCACATGATCCAAATCAACTAAACCATGTCCGATCATCACGTGAGATGGAGTAGTTTCAATGGTGAACATCACTATGTTGATCATATCTACTATATGATTCACGCTCGACCTTTCGGTCTCCGTGTTCCGAGGCCATATCTACTATATGATTCTGCGTGTGCAACTGTTTTGCACCCGTTGTATTTGAACGTAGAGCCTATCACACCCGATCATCACGTGGTGTCTCAGCACGAAGAACTTTCGCAACGGTGCATACTCAGGGAGAACACTTCTTGATAGTTAGTGAGAGATCATCCTAAAATGCTACCACTGAACTAAGAAAAATAAGATGTATAACAGATAAACATCATATGCAATCAAAATATGTGACATGATATGGCCATGATCATCTTGCGCCTTTGATCTCCATCTCCAAAGTACTGTCATGATCTCTAACATCACCGGCACGACACCATGATCTTCATCATCTTGATCTATATCAATGTGTCATGACATGGTCGTCTCACCAACTATTGCTCTTGCAACTATTGCTATCACATAGCGATAAAGTAGAGCAATTATTTGGCACTTGCATCTTATGCAACAAATAGACAACCATAGGGCTTCTGCCAGTTGCCGATAACATCAACAAAACATGATCATCTCATACAAAAAATTATATCTTATCACGTCTTGACCATATCACATCACAACATGCCCTGCAAAAACAAGTTAGATGTCCTCTACTTTGTTGTTGCAAATTTTACGTGGCTGCTACGGGCTGAGCAAGAACCCTTCTTACCTACGCATTAAAACCACAACGATAGTTCATCAAGTTAGTGATGTTTTAACCTTCTCAAGGACCGGGCATAGCCACACTCGGTTCAACTAAAGTTGGAGAAACTGACACCCGCCAGCCACCTGTGTGCAAATCACGTCGGTAGAACAAGTCTCGCGTAAGCGTACGCGTAATGTCGGTCCGGGCCACTTCATCCAACAATACCGCCGAATCAAAGTGTGACATGCTGGTAAGCAGTATGACTTGTATCGCCCACAACTCACTTGTGTTCTACTCGTGCATATAACATCTACGCATAAAACCTAGGCTCGGATGCCACTGTTGGGGAACGTAGTAATTTCAAAAAAAAATCCTATGCACACACAAGATCATGGTGATGCACAACAACGAGAAGGGGAGTGTATCTTCATACCCTTGAAGATCGTTAAGCGGAAGCGTTTATCAACGCGGTTGATGTAGTCGTACGTCTTCACGATCCGACCGATCCATGTACCGAACGCACGGCACCTCCGAGTTCTGCACATGTTTAGCTCGATAACGTCCTCGCCTTCTCGATCCATCAAGAAGGGGGAAGTAGTAGATGAGTTCCGGCAGCACGACGGCGTGGTGACGGTGTTAATGAAGAACAATCTCCGCAGGGCTTCGCCTAAGCACTACGGAAACTATGACGGAGGATAAACTAGAAGGGACGGGGTTGCCGGCACACGGCTTGGTGTTTCTTGATGTGTCTTTGGTGCTAGCCCTGCCCCTCTATTTATATGTTGAGCCTTGCGGTCGAAACTTGGATTAAAAGACTCCACAAAGTCGGTTTCACCCGAAAGGCAAGAGTCCTTCTCAGACTCCAGGGCCAGACGCCAGGGTTCCCGGCGTCTGGACCCAGACGCCAAGTACCCTGGCATCTGGCCCCTGGACTCCGCAAAACATCCTTTTGCGCTTTCCAACAACCTTCTGGGCTTTCCCCTTTGGCCCAAATAACATGTTCTCGTACCCAAACATTTCGGGAAACATCCGGAACCCGTTCCGGTGAATTCCGGAACCCTTCCGGAGACCAAACAACATTATCCCATATATTAAACTTCATCTCCGGACCATTCCGGAGTTCTTGTCATGTCCTTGATCTCATCCGGGACTCCGAACAACATTCGGTCACCAACATACATAACTCATATAATACTATATCGTCAACGAACGTTTAATCATGCGGACCATACGGGTTCAAGAACTATGTAGACATGACCGAGAGACTTCTCTCGTCAATAACCAATAGCGGAACCTGGATGCCCATATTGGCTCCTACATATTCTATGAAGATCTTTATCGGTCGAACCGCATAACAACATACGTTTGTTCCCTTTGTCATCGGTATGTTACTTGCCCGAGATTCGATCGTGGGTATCTCAATACCTAGTTCAATCTCGTTACCGGAAAGTATCTTTACTCGTTCCGTAATACATCATCCCGCAACTAACTTATTAGTTGCAATGCTTTCAAGGCTTATAGTGATGTGCATTACCGAGTGGGCCCAGAGATACCTCTCCGACAATCGGAGTGACAAATCCTAATCTCGAAATACGCCAACCCAACAAGTACCTTTGGAGACACCTGTAGAGCACCTTTATAATCACCCAGTTATGTTGTGACGTTTGGTAGCACACAAAGTGTTCCTCCGGTAAACGGGAGTTGCATAATCTCATAGTCATCGGAACATATATAAGTCATGAAGAAAGCAATAGCAACATACTAAACGATCAAGTGCTAAGCTAACGGAATGGGTCATGTCAATCACATCATTCTCCTAATGATGTGATCCCGTTAATCAAATGACAACTCATGTCTATGGCTAGGAGTCTTTGATCAACGAGCTAGTCAAGTAGAGGCATACTAGTGACAATCTGTTTGTCTATGTATTCACACATGTATTATGTTTCCGGTTAATACAATTCTAGCATGAATAATAAACATTTATCATGATATAAGGAAATAAATAATAACTTTATTATTGCCTCTAGGGCATATTTCCTTCACACGAGAATGGAGGGAGTACATGTATGTTACTCCCAAGTACATGAAGAAATTTGCGCTCAACCCTCCATGCTCAAGACCTCCATTGGCACCTGGCCAACTGGTGGATCCCACCAGCCTCAAGCGTGGTGAGGACTATGCTCATGAATGGGCAAGGCGCCAGGCCAAACTGGCCAAACAAGCAAAGGAAGCAGTGAGGAAATTCAATGAAGACTCTGCTGCTGCTGCTACCGCTACTGAGGCCTCTGCTAGTAAGCCCAGGAAGGCGATCCCTAAGAAGCCTGCTCATAAGTCAAGCACTTCTTCTTCAATGCCCTCACGGCCAAGCTCCTCAGCAATGCCCTCAAGGCCAGAATCTTCAAAGCCCTCACGGCCAATTCCTCAGTCTGCTCCTCCTCCTCCAAAGTCCTCAGTTCCTCTGACAAAGTCTTCAACTGCTCCGACCAAATCCTTGTCACATGTGCATCTCGCCACGTGCCAAAGGACAATTGGCATCTCAGTTGCCTCTGGAGCATCTGCAAGGTCCACTGCTGCACCAAGTTCCTCAGCCGGCCCATCTCTGCTGAAGAAAAAGGCCACTGCTAGATGAGGCCTTCGACCAATTCCTCACAAGAAGCAGGTCGCCTTCCAAATTCCCTCTGATGACGATGAGGCTGATGATGAAGAACTTGTCGAAATCATCAGGGACAGGCAAGCCAGGGCCGCTAGAGCCAAAGGCAGCAATGTGCCACTACTACTGGATCCAAAGTTGATCCTCGATTTCATTGACTTATGGCACAAAGACCCTAACACACCTCTGCCGGAGATGAACCTCACTCCTGGTCAAAGTCATGTTCTGACTCACTTCATTGAGGAAGAGAAGTGGAAATATGAACAAGGCAGAAAACTGAAGAAAGCGCAGTACAAGAAACATCGCTACCTCAAGGACAATGTCGTGACTCTTACCCCTGAACAACTCATTGCTTTGCAAGCTGAAATCAAGCAACTGAGTGATGATTTCAATCGGTACTATGCTAATTGGAAGGGAGCAAAGGTTCGGTTCGTCAATTTGACGAAGACATTTTCTTCAACTGCTACTGCTCCTGTGCACGTTTAAATTCCTCAGGCTGAAGCATCTGCTCAGCCTACTGAAGAACATGCCAGCACCGCTGATGTCAGTCAGGCTGCTGAAGAAAATGAGAGTACCAGGGCTGATGACTCCATTCCAGCCACTGAAGAAATTGCCAGGGCATCCACTAGTGGTGCGCCTGAAGAAAATGAAGAAGTCAGGGCAACTGCAACAGTTGTGCCTGAAGAAATTGAACCCAAGTCCTCTGCACCTCCTGCGCCTACACCAGCTCCTATCCTTCCATCTGCCCTAGATGTGAAGAAGACCAAGGCTGCAGAGCGTGCAGCGATGAAAAAGAGGAAGGCATCAGCTTCATCAGATTCTTTAACTCTGAAGAAAATGAAGCCTCTGACCAGTTCAACTGAAAATCCAATTGATGTCGTTCCTGTCTCTTACATGCCATCAAAGGACCTTGTTCGTTTTGGTGAAGATTATGTGATTCCCGAGGAATCCGATGAAGAAACTCCTTCTACTACTTCGACAGAGCAGTTGGATGAAGAAATTGAAGTGGATAGAATCCCTTCAACCCCAGTTATTTCCTCACCTATGCCTCAGTTCACTGCTGAAGAGGCAGGTGTTGAAGAAATGGAAGATGAGGATGTGGACATCGGCTGTACCACACCTGTACTGAGTGATGACTTTTGGGAAAGTCAGCACCCCAACTCTCCCTTGTTTACTCCTCTCCAAGCAATTCCTCAGTCTCCTACTGCTACTGAAGTGCAAATGTGATCTGATGAACCTCGTGCAACCCCGTCCGTCCATGAAGAAATTCCAGCCACTAGTGCTCAAGAAAATATGAATGAAGAATTGATGACCCAGGATGCAGCTGCAGAAGAGCCTGAAGTTCCTTAGCATGAGGAACATGAGATTGCGATTCTTGAGGTGGTAATGCAGAAAACCGACATCCCTCAACCCAAGCCAAAGAATCCCTTCTCCAAGAAGCCAAAATTCAAGGCTAATGATTTCTTCGACGAGCGTGTGTTCTTCACTGAATTCAACCATATGACAATGCTCGTCTTAGAAGGAAGAGTTTTTGGACTGTCAGCCAGGCCAACTTCTATTCCTCAGTTCTCTTCGACAAGGACAATGTCTTCGACCACCAGCACATTCCTCACATGGACATGGAATCCATGCCTTGCTTTAGGCCGGTCCTTAGTATGCTTCATGATGCAGGTCTGCTAAACTTTTGCACTGACATCGTTGACTGGAATGAAGAGCTAATTCTTCAATTCTATGCGATGCTGCATATCACTGGTAAAGCAACTGACATCAACTCCTGGGTGTTGGACTGGATGACCGAAAACACTCATTACAAGGCACCAGCCTCTGAATTGCTTCGTGCCTTGCCAATCAGTCCTCCACCAGAAGGTGCTCGTTGTCTGTATGATGAGCCTGAACTCACTGATCATTATATGCAAGTGCTCATGAAGCCGCTGAAGCCTGGACAAGCCCAAAGGACCAAATTCCTCGTGAAGGAATTGCTGTATGTGCCAAGGACCATCTATCGCATTCTGAAGAAGACTATCAGTCCAAGCAAAGGTCATGACTCATCCGATGAAGAAATTGTTGGAATGATGAAGAATATGCTATTCAACATCATGCATGGTATCCCTATCAATTACCACGATTTCTTCATGAGGACTCTTGCAAATGTTGCCCTTCCCCTGTTTCAGCTGAACCCTTATGGTCCATGGATCATGAGATTCCTCAGAACAAGGTCTTCGCTCAACTACAAGGCTGACACTCTCAACCATGGCAGCTACTTGCCCCCTATTGAAGTCCTCAAACAGACATATTCTTCAGCTGAAGAAAAGGGCAAGGCACCTGCTGTTATTGATGAAGGCATTCGTCCATTGGACGGTCAGTTCTGCAAAGCTGCATCTTACTCCACCGATGATGACTCTGCCACACATGATTCTGCTGCCAATGCTTCCATGAAAAGTCCTCAAGCTACTGCTCCTCATGTGATGACGGACCGTGATCTGCTTCTAAGTCTTCACCAGAAGGTCGATCGGAACCACAAATGGGTTAAGCGTCAATTTGGCTCTATTCTTCACAACATGACCACTACACACATTGCTGTGAAGAAAAACCATTACTACCTCCTTGAAGTGTTTGATCGCACCTGGGCTATTCTGTCACATCTGTATGGTGAAGAAGATCTGAAGCAAATGGGCTTCAAAGAAGACTTTGACTGGTCTTCTCCTCCGCCAAAGAAGCTCAAGAAAGTCAAGGTTCCTCCCTTGGTCGCAAGTTCATATTCTTCATCCCGCGACACGGACGAGTACGAAGACTTGGACGACACTGCAGCAGGCCCTACATCGACTCAAGACCCCAATAACGCCGGCGCTCCTCCATCTTCATGATATTCTTCAGCGGCGTTAGTCCTCATTTTCAACCCTTTTGGTCATTTGATGACAAAGGGGGAGAAATTTGAGTTAGTCTTCAAGCGGGTATATCCTATATGGGTGTTTTTATAAGTTACAACTCTCTTTCTTCTGATGACTTTGCTGGATCGAGTTGTAATCTTAAACTCTATGGTGGTCTGATACTTTTGCTGAGTTCTTCTGCATGCTTATTCTTCATTAATGTTAATGCACGCATGCTGAATTACATCAGTCGCCATATTTCATCGTGCATTTCAAATTCTTCATATTATATGTCAAATGTGTGTATGAATTACAAGATATAGGGGGAGATCTCCATGATTATACTCTTCAAGTGTGCATTGCTTCAAAAGCAAATTCTTCACTATGCACATCTTCAGGGGGAGTTCTTCTATATCTTGCAATCAAATTCCTCAATATCAGTATTTACACTTCATATGTTTATCCCCGTTGAAAACTTAACCTATATTGTCATCAATCACCAAAAAGGGGGAGATTGTAAGTGCATCTAGTGCCCCTTAGTGATTTTGGTGTATTGAAGACTTATAGGTTAAGAGACTGATGCGTGTACACAGGTCTATAAGTCTATGAGGAGTTTGATATTTACAGACAAAGTCGACCCCTAAAAATGAAGTTCTTCGACTGAAGACTTTGGATTTTTGAAGACTTTTTGAAGACTTTGAAAGTGAAGAAATTGGTGTGACCTTGAAGAATTGGTAATCATTCAAGGAACATGAAGCGTGAAGACTCTTTTTTTACTGTTTCATTTTCTCTTTCTTGAGTCATAGGAAACACCGTACTGTTAAAGGGGGTCGAGGAAATACTAAGGAAAAATTTCCATGTGATGCTCAACTCAAAATCCTACACCTACCAATCCCTTCGAGTGAGGCCAATGGAAATCTCTCACGGTTCAGTCATATTCTTCCGTGACAGAGACGAAGTTAAGAAATGGCTCTCCAGCTCTCCTCCCACCCCACCTATGGCGACCATGGCGTCGGCCGTGATCTACCTTGATTTCTCCACCATAAACCCTTTCTTCACTGATGGATCCATTCAGTGATCCACTCTTCATCACCCACCAATTGGATTTTTCTTATGGTCATCATTTTAGAGGTGAGATCCGTAAGTATTTCCAATCTTCGGTCAACCCTATCTCCTCCTCCCATGGTTTCTACCATGTGGTCTCCTTTGTAAGATTTGCTTTCCATCTGAACCCCCTCAACGTGAGCTTGGCACTATCATCATGCACGGGTGGATCTTATGATTCATTTGAGGTGTCTCATATCAAGGGGAATGTTTTCAAGTTCAAAGTATGTTCCAAGGCAGTGGGCTTCTTCCTGGTTCGTAAAATTTTCTTCAAATGTGATGTATTCAAATGTTATTTCCATCTATGGAGCGGTGGTGGCCCACATTGGTTATATGAAGAAAAGAAGTGGTATAAAGAGCAAGATGCTGAATGGACTATCGTCACACGACGTCGCAAAGGTAAACATGATCATCTTGTACCCACTAATCAAGTATACCGCAGAATTCTTGGCCATCTTACTCCATCACGTATGAGAAGTACATCACATGGCAATTATCAGCTATCGGGGGCGAATGCAACTCCCCTAGGTCCTACGTTGCATGGCCAGTCATCTCAAGTTCATCGGGATCTTTGCTCGCCGCCGTTGGATGCAACCGCCCACATGCATAGCGGATCAGCAGTTGCTATGACTCGGAATGATTTGAATCAGTCGGCCCAAACTGTACCCACGGAGCCCAACAGACCGTCTATTCTGGGCCAGCCCACCCCGACGGAAGATGTATCGTCCATGATGTTTTCCCCTGGTTTTACCAATGATATTACCTACAAAAAATGTCTTGGTACTGGGTACGCGTGTACTCAATGCACCAATCAAATCAGATGCCGTGTATGTTACTGATATAATCATATTGCTAAATTCTGTTTCAACAAGAAAATCAGAGTTAATACTTATCAGGTTAAACAGAACCAGGATCCGCTGGCTGATAAATAACTGAAGCCCGCATAGTCTCCTCGGCTTCTCCCCTATGTCTTTCATCCCCTACTCCGCCTGCCGCTGCTGCTTCCATCGAGATGGCCTGCTTCCCTTGCAACCCTCTCCCCCACCTTCCCCCTAGCACTGCAATCATCCCGCCTGGCCCTCTTCGTGCTCGCCGTGGATATGTGGTTCTTGGAGGTGAGCTTCCGATGGTTTGCAACGAATGGGCTGTCGCCACGCTCGTTCCTGAAGTTTCTGCAGAGGAGTTCCATGGAGCTATTGCACTGATCACCAACTACTTGGAGGGGCGTGGCTGGCGCATAAACTACACTTCTCGTTGTGGTATGACTGCGCTTATTCAGTATACTACTGCCTGTTCGCGAGATACCGCTGTCAGTCTTAGTCCATTTCAGATTGGGGATTCGGTTCTTAGAGTCAGCAGGCAGGACAGAGGTTTAAATTATCGCAGTATTACTTTCACACATGATGTTTGGATCCTGCTTACGAACTATCCTCTTGAAGGCTGGGAAGTGGGGGTCATTGGTCGCACTGTTTCTCCTTATGGTCGCTTTTTGATCTAGAATAAAGATCCTAGGGACAAATCGAGGGTTGTTGTTAAGATCAGAGTTATGAATGTGGACTCTATACCTATTAGCCTTGTTGTACTGAGAAACCTTGATGATGTGGGCTATGGCGATTCCTAGACCTGTCCAAGTTACATACTGTCTAGGGAGCTGATTGGTCAACAGGGAGGGGATGAGGACCCTCTGCCACCTGATGGTGGTAACCCTCACCCTCTTCCTCATGTACATGGTGGGTTTTGGCATGATGAGGTTTTAGGGAATATCCCCATGGACCAGGTGGTGATTAACCCTCACAATGAGAACCTAGGTGCTCCATATGAAGATGTTCATGTAGCTCATAATGATAATATGAATCTCTCTGTTGATAACCAAGCTGCTGCTGTTGATCATATTGCTGCTGATCATGTGGAATCACCTGCTAGGGAAGTTTCTCAGGCGCCCATACAGATTCACAGTAACACCCACTATGTTGCCCCTCATGAGACACTTGGGCCTGATTATATCCCAATTAATCCTACTCCCCAGTGCAGCACACAGAATGCTCACAGCCCAGTGTTTATTCCCATGAACTGCAACATGAATTATAATGACTTGCCATCCTCCAGTAGTGCCCAGCCTGTGCAAACAAGCAACATCTCTGTTGAAGGTGAATTTGAGCACATCAAGGTTCTCCAGGAGCTCATTGTTAAAATTGTTACTAATGCACAGGACATTATCCCCAAACTTGGAGGCAGCAAGATTGTGAATGCATCTTGCAATGTGGTGGATGTTGTGGGCACTAATGGCAACAACAAAAGATGCTTCTTGCAGTTTCAGACCATCCAGGATGAGCCACCTAAAAATTCCAGCTCTGTCAGTATTGAGAAGATCACTGGCCAGGATTTCTCTGAAGTACTGAAGCCAGCATACAGACAGAAAAAAAAGAAAATTATTGATGACTCTTTCTGCAGGAGGAGCAACAGGATTGCTAAGCTCACCAAGGGCTTCAAAGACCAGGCAGCTGCAGAGGCCAGCAACAATGTAGTTAAGGTGGATCACAGCACTCAGCAGTGTCCTAAGAAAATGAAGAAGGTTGTTACTGTCAATTTGGGACCCCAGTTTGATGCTGTAATCATAAATAAGCAGGCACCTCCTCCTCCAGAAATCCCTATGAAGACTCTGCAAGCCATTGGCACTGGACCATGTAAGATGGCTCCTCATGAGGTGTCTTCTACAGCCCTGCACTATGACAGTTCTGATGATTAGAAGCTGCTATTGTCATGAGGGTTTAGTTGGCTCCCATAACTGCCAACTAGTTATCATTTCCATGCATTTTGTTTGCTCTTCTGTGTTATTTGGATGCCTGCGTGCATCAGCTATCAGTATGGTATGTAATAAGTATGCTATGTGCTACCTCTGTCCTTGTGAGCTATCTATCAGAAGAACTTGTTTTTATATGTGCCAGCTCAGTATGGTGATTTGCTACCTACCCATGCACTTTTTCATATACTTTGGTACTTATTATACATATGACACCATCTGCTGCAGTAATATCACCATACAGTCTGGATGTTCATATTATGATTATCATAATATGATCCAATGCTTCCATCTATGTTCTTTCTCATGAATAGGAACAGGAATATATTAAATTGGAATGTGAGAGGCATTAACTCCACAACTAGATGGAATGATATTAGAAGGAAAATTGAGGAAAGTGCTTGTTGCATCATGACATTTCAAGAAACAAAGAGAGACACATTTGACAGTACATACATCAAGAATTTTTGCCCCAAAAGGTTCAACCAATTCTGTTTCTCTCCATCTAATGGTAGTTCTGGAGGTTTGATTACTATTTGGAATGGTAACATTATGAAGGGCAAGATAATCTCCCAAAACTACTTTCAGATCACCATTGAGTTTACATCTAACCTGGATAATACCTGTTGGTACCTCACTAATGTTTATGGGCCCAATTGCAATGAAGGTAAACAGGAATTCATTGACTGGATTATGAATCTGAATATGCAGCAATCTAAGTTATGGATGATACTTGGTGACTTTAACTTTATAAGAAGTCCTGATGATAGGAATAAACCAAGTGGTGACCCGGCAAGTATGATGACCTTTAATAATATTATTGTCAATTTGGATCTGGTTGAAATCCCTCTCAAAGGAAGATCCTTCACATGGAGCAATAAACAAGATCAACCTCTTTTGGAAAAGCTAGACTGGATATTTACTAGCCCCCACTGGACTTCTGCTCATCCATCTATTATGGCTATTCTCTTGGCAAAAATCACATCTGATCATGTGCCCATCAAAATTCAAATTGACAGCAACATCCCAAAAAGCCAGATATTCAGATTTGAAGAATATTGGACTGAATTTAGTGGATTTCTTGAAACTATGGAGAAACATTGGTTGAATTCCACTCATTACTCTGATTCTGCAAAAAATCTAAATTCCAAATTTAAAGCTATCAGAAGAGGACTGAAAGCATGGAGTAAACAATACTCTCAATTGAATAAAATTATTGATAATTGTTGTTTCTATGTGAAAATAATGGATGGCATTGAGGAACAAAGACTTCTATCTAGGATTGAAAGGAATTTTAGAATTTTACTTATCAAACATACAAACAAGTTATTGGCGGCTAAGAGAGTATATTGGAGAATTAGGGAAAATATAAGATGGGCAAACCTGGGTGATGAACATACCAAATTCTTTCATGCCATTGCTACTTATGTATTTAGTCACAACTACATCACTTATCTTATGACTTTGGATGGACATCAAGTGTTTGATCATGACCATAAAGCTGCTAATATATGGGAATCTTTCAAGAATAGAATAGGAACGGATGCTATATATGCACAAAACTTTGACATATCACATCTTGCTAAGGATAATGATTTACATGATCTAGACAGACCTTTCTCCAATGATGAGATTGATGATATCATCAATAAAATGCCCAATGACAAATCCCCTCGTCCTGATGGTTTCAATGGATTATTCATGAAGAAATGTTGGCACATCATCAATAAATATTTCTACAATTTCATTAATGATTTCTACAATGAAATTGTATCTCTTGCTCCTGTTAACAATGCCTACATAACTCTGATACCTAAGAATGATAATCCTAAATCTCGTGATGATTATAGGGCCATATCTCTTGTAAATATGCCCATAAAATACTTACCAAACTACTTGCTAATAGAGCACAACAGATTATTATACCTAGAGTTAGCAAGAATCAATATGGTTTTATCAAGACAAGGAATATTCAAGACTGCCTTGCTTGGAGTTTTGAATACATACATATGTGCCACAAGTCCAAGAAATAAATCATCATATTTAAGATTGACTTTGTCAAGGCATTTGGCAAGGTAAATTACAAGGCCATCCTATTCATGATGAAGCATCTGGGATTCAGCAAAAAATGGATTAGATGGGTCACAGCTATACTTTCTACTGCCACTACCTCTGTCATACTAAATGGTGTGCCTGGTAAGTGCATCCAATGCAAATGTGGAGTCAGGCAAGGAGATCCCTTCTCCCCTTTACTATATGTTATGGTTGGAGAATTATTACAAATCTTGGTAAATGAAGCTTGGAGGAATGACCTTCTTTCTTTGCCCATTGAAACAAACTATACTGAAGGCTACCCTATCATACAGTATGCTGATGATACACTTCTTATCCTGCCAGCTAATGAGGTACAAATCAGGAATTTTATTGAGATCCTCGATAAATTTTCTAAATTCACTGGGCTTGTAGTAAACTACAGTAAATCCTCTATGGTACCTATCAATATCTCTGATGACAAAGCTCTGGATCTGGCTAACACCTTTAACTACAAAAAAGAAGCTATGCCATTTACATACCTTGGTCTACCTATGGGATCTACAAGGCCTAAAGTAGCTGATCTGATGCCCATGGTATCTAGGCTTGATCACAGGCTTGCTGGCATTGCTTCCATGATGTCATACTCGGGGAGACTTGTACATCTTAAATCCATTGTTGTAGCTCTGCCTATCTTTGCTATGTGCTGCATCCATTTTGAAAAATCTGGTAGGAACTTCCTATGGTATGGCAAAGATATCAATAAAAAGGGAATTGCCTTGTCAAATGGGATAATGTATGCTTGCCAAAAAAAGCAGGGGGTATGGGAGTACTAGATCTAAGAATTCAAAACAAAACTCTGCTTACAAAATTCCTATTCAAATTCTTTAACAAGCATGATATTCCCTGGGTAAACCTTATCTGGAACAATTACTATGAGAATGGTGAGGTGCCATGTTTTCCTACCAGGGTGGGATCCTTCTGGTGGAGAGACTACTGTTCTATCTTGAGAGAATTTAAGGATATGACCATCAGTTATGCTGGGAATGGTAATACAATCAAGCTATGGTCGGACAAATGGTGTTCACAAATACTCTCACAGGCTATGCCTCAGCTATATTCTTATGTAAAAAACTTTGAGATCACACTTGCTTCTGCCAGCAATTTGGAAGAGGTTGAATTTTATGACCTATTCCACCTGCCAATGTCCACAATTACAGTACAACAGAGCAACAACCTAAGAGAGTTTATAAATAGCAGAGATAACCAGCAAATGCCTGATTCATGGAAGTTTCATTGGGGTGGTACAAAGTACTCTAATAAGAGAATATATCTTGAATACATGGGAAATCCTGTTGATGCTCCTAAACCATTTCAGTGGATTTGGAAGTCTTGTTCCCTCCCCAGGCAGAAATTCTTTTTTTGGCTTCTATTGCAAGATAGATTGAACACTAGAGATCTACTAAACAGGAAGAATTTCTACGTAGAGACAAGTATGTGTGAGTTATGTGATGATGAACCTAATGAACATCTAATGCACCTCTTTTTTAGTTGTGATTTCAGCCAAAATTTCTGGATGAACATTGGTTACCAATGGGACACTGATCATACCCTGATGGAAATGCTTATGGAGGGTAGGAATCAAGATTCTTACGGATGTTTTAAAGAGTGCCTAATTGTTGGCTGCTGGAGTCTATGGAAACACAGAAATAGCATAATATTTGACCACAAAGTTAAGAATATGGCATTTTGTATTGCCATGTTCAAGAAGCACTTTAGCATGATCATAAAGAAGGCTAAACCTGGCTTGAAGGAGGGCATGCAAAGCTGGCTTCACCATTTGTAGATTTTCTTTTTATGCTTTCTACATGACCCATCTTGTACATCCATTTGTAACTGTCCCACCATATTAATGAAAATGAGAATTACAGTGGGGGTCTTCCCCGCTGTTTGTTGCTAAAAAAAGACAGAGACGAAGTTCTTCTGGTCTCTGAGGAATTTGTTCTGACTGAGAAGTTAGGAATTCGCCAGTGCGGATTGCCTACAAAGGGAGGAACATGATAGCCCTGAGGTATTTGAGAGTCAAATATTCTGACCATTGTTGTGCTACGCGCCAGCTGTCCCAAAATATCTACCCACCTAACGGTCATATCATACAAGGGCATTTATGTCTTATCATGTCGGGTTGCTCCCCGGCTATAAATAGCCGCCCCCTACAACCACTAGTTGGTTGGCTGCTCCGAGAGAAACTGACACTTGTCATTTGAGAGCAACCCATCCTCCGAGGACATTGAGTGAAAATCATCAAGTGAGGAAATCCCAAACCCAAACCTACAAAACCCCAAAGTGATTGAGCATCACTGAAGAGATTGATCTTGCGTGGATCCGACGCTTGTTTCCTTTGAAGACTGTGCTTCTTCCAGACGGTTAGGCGTCAAGGTCTAGAGCATCCAAGAGGAATTGTGGATCACCGAGTGACCGAGTTTGTGAAGGTTCGGAAGTCACCTGAAGACTTACCATGAGTGATTGGGCGAGGTCTGTGGACTTTAGCTCAAGGAGAATACAGTGAGGATTGTGTGTCCGGGGCTGGGTGTCCTCGAGTTTAAATACTCAGCCGCTCCAACCAGATGTACAACTGAGATAGCAGTTGGAACTGGTCTACCAAATCATTGTCTTCACCGAGCTTACTGGTTCCATTTCCTCAACTCAATCATTTCCTCATTTCTATTGCTGTGTGCTTGTTCATATCTGTTTGAAGACTTTGACTGAAGACTTTCTCAATTTCCTCAGTTCAATTTCTTCAGTATGTTCGTCTTCATCTTGTGTTATCATGTGCTTATGCTTTCTATACTCTGTGCTTGTCTTCATTTCATCATGATGACTATGCGTGTGTTCTGCTATGTTTACTTCTGAGTACTTATTCCGCTGCAAGTAGTTCTTCATTTAGGAATTTCCTCACCGGCAAATTCCTTAGTGAAGAATTCATAAAAATCGCCTATTCACCCCCCCTCTAGTCGATATAACGCACTTTCACTACATAAGAACATATATACTTATAATAACATGATTGCATACTCAAATTAAACATCCAATTAAATAATTGGCTACACATAACATTTGCACACCTCAATAAAGAATTACATGCATTATAAGCTAGGGGAAACTATCATGAAATAATCTACCTCTTCTTGTGACACTTGCCATTACTCTGCTTCTGGCTGGATCCCTCGCCGACTTGGGGAAGGAGACACTTCTTCATGTCAATGATTCACATGTACAAATGTAGGTTGTCTACGCCTCCTTGGCCGCGTACTCGATGTGATTTTCATCCAGTTTCACCATCCAGGGCAAGTGTCAGGCAAGCATGTTCTTGCTGCAGGCATCCTTCATGTCTCTATAGTTGGGGTCGATGATGGTCTCAGCGAGGTCAACCAGGGAGATCCTCCTTCCTGCTGCCCCAGATCTTGTACTGTCCCTGGATGTCGACAAATTTCTGGCAGGCGATAGTCAAAGTCTTGAGCATCTTTACATCATTTCTGGTGCCCACCATAGCGAAACTGTAGTCAGGGTTGTAGACAAACCTGGTGAAATGTTTGCAAGACCTTGTAGCCAGACAGTAGTGGTAGACGAGGACGTGATGACGCACGGACATCTGGGCAACGACGACCTTCTGATTATTACTAGCACGACGGTTGGTGTACTCGAGGTCAAAGCCGACTACTTTGTACTTGTCCTCAGCAAGCAATTGCTCCATAGTGTGGATGGAGTTCTCCACCCAGATCGGCGTGTCCGTGAACCTTTGATGGGTATCCACTATAGCACGCATGGTGAACTGCCGCTTATCGCCAGTCGCTGGGAGCGCCATTGAAGCCACGGGATGTCCTCTCTGTATGTGTTATCGTAGGTGTGCTTCTTGTGTTGTGGGGCGCGATCGAAAGGTTGAAGAGAGACAAGGTTAATAAATGGGGTCAGACAGCCTTTAATATCAGCATGTCTTGTCACTGCGTTCCTGCCGGAGAATTCCAGTGCACGCTTGAGCACCGCACACCTGTTTCATTTGGCCATGCATCGGCTCGAAGAGGCGTCAATGTATCATTGGTGAGCCATTTCCGTACAACCGCGCAGGCTTCCGTGCGCAACCATGCAACCTTTCCGCCCGGACAAGCTAGCCTGAGAATAGTGATGCGCGCGAAGGAAGAGGATTTGGAGCATTCGGGTGCCCAACCCACCATATTTTAAAAAAATCAAGAATTTGGGGATATTTTCATGTACGTCAATGCTTATCTTGTTACTCCGATTACCTCATGGTTTTAAATCCGGGTATAAGAAATATTCCAACCATTGCGAATACAATGAAATTCAGTGATTTTGGTTTTCATTTCAGCCAAATGATCGAAATTTCCGCATGGATTGAACCAAATATTTTGAAAAGTAAAAATAATAATAGAATTATGTATACAACTGAAATTGCTGAAATCTTTTAACCAAAAGGCAGTTACTATATAGGTATGTACTGTAATTAATAATTTTTTCAAAATTTCGTTGACTTTATCACGGCCATAAAGTCATTCTTATTGTGTGTTTTTCTTCCCCTTCGTCCAGCATGGCAGCAAGTCGTCGTCAGTGTCCGTGATGGCGAGGCGTTGATGAAGACATGATGAATCCAACTTAACTCGGGAGAAGACTCTTAATTAGTAAATCCTCCTTCCCCGTTGCTTCCCAATCCCATAATGCATCGATTCTCTTAGGAGAAGAAAAAACATATGGTTGGCTCTCATCTCGAACTCAGAAAGTATTTCGGAGTTGTGCATCGATGATGGATATGTGTCTAGCAAAAGAAAGCAAGCGTGCCTGCATGCTATTGGCGACTGAGCGAGTACATCGCGAACTCTCGGTGATGCATTGACGCCGTTCTTGCATTGTGGCCGGTTTATATGATTGTGTAATGCATAGGTGCCCCTACCCTACATATATGTTGGTGACGAGTGGCATGACCCTTCAACCTATAAAAGTCGGCCAACCTGGGACGGCCTAGCTAGCTAGCGAGTGAAAACGTGGGGAACTGTTGGTCTCTTGCTTTGTGAATCAGCTAAATAAAATGTACTCGCTTGCTGCATTTAATGGTTTCTTCTCTCTCTCCTTCTGCCTGAACCCACAAGTTGATGAATTGCTAAGACGTATTTCCTCTCACGACAACAGAATTATATTGATCTTCAGGCAGCGTGCCCAGTTCATGTAGATGCAGTCAGCTGCAGGCAGGATCACAATTCAGAAGACACTATCCACGCATTGTTCTAGTCTGTACCTTTTACTGACTTGAGATAAAGCGACCGGCTTGCATAACTAGACCACTTCGATTCACACGATTCCAAAAACATGGAGATACAATAAACTTTGAAATTCTATATCATGCCACATTTAATTTCACAACATTGAATGGACTACTTACTGCACCATTTCAAAGTTTGTTTTATTTTCCTCTTTTACATCACAGACATGTAGCATGGCTGACTCCTTGCGTGTATGTATGTCTTTCAGCATGTCAAGTTGATGTTCTTTTCAGGTTCCATGAGCCACTTTGACAGCAAAAGGAATATATTAAGACAGGCGGCTATGAATTGCCAAAAAAACAACGAAAGACACGCAGGGATGATGCATGCAAATGTGGTTGGTAAATAAAGTTTATCGCCTTACCAAGACGACATAGCATGGTCGGTAAACAAAGTATATATATGTCTGGGCATAGCTTTGGACTTGCATGACTTTGCTCTTTGCCAACGTGTTTCCTTGTTTGTATGCACTGGTGTTGGCTATGTTCGTACTACTTATGCAGAGGCTGGGTGGGCGCTTATTGTGCTTGTATTCTCTTGATACTTCAGCTTGAGTAAATAAAATCCACCATTTGTCGGAAAAAAGGAGTAGAGAGGAAAATATCAGTAACAACATGAAGTATGTAAAATAATTACATGCACCTACACTACATAGCATGAATCTTTTCATCGGAGCTATGGTCAGTTGGTGACATGGATGGGCCGAGGCTCATCTCCCTTGCCCAAGATCAGTGTGCAGGTGCCATGGGTCCTTTGCATCATCATGTTGTGAGGTTGCCACTAGCCTGGGTGGGGGCTCGTGACTAGGAGGGCGTACGACCTTGCCTCGCCTCATCGTGGACCGCGGGCCTATCTGTCAGGAAGCCTATCCTTGCGCAGATCCGAAGTAGGACAAGGGTAGTCATGTCTGGAAGGTGGTCAAAACCATGAGGAACATGGACGCCTCCCTCCCACTCAATGGTTGGGAGCCCGTCATTCAGGATGCTTGTCCTAGCTACATTTCTTTTGTGGTATCCTGGAACGGTTGTAAGGTTTGTCCATGGCCAGATATGACTACTGAAATAGGCTACGGTCGATCTAGAGGTTCCAATGTGTTGTGGTGGCTTCCTCTGCTCTGGTTGATGCAGGTGAATTCTTGTGGTGATGCAGGGGTCTTGGGCCCTGGGTGTTTGGGCGGTGACCCCCGTTGTTGGGCTGCACATTTAGCTCTCGATAAAGTGTTGTTGGCTATGTTCATTGGTCATTTACACGGAGACGTGTGCGGTGGAATGTGACCCTCGAAAGGAGGTTTTCATCGATGACGGTCTTTCCCTAATCTAGATCTAGAGTTTCCCCTTCATTGTTCTTGGTTCCCACCAGGGGCCATTGTAGCTTGGGTCCCTTTAACAAGGTGCATGGGAGGTGTCGATCGAAAGCGTCATGCCCTAACAACAATGGTGACGATGCTTGTAGGTGTCTTGTCCCTCTTGGAGACAATGCATTGTTTTCCTTCCCCACCTCGTTAGCCATCACTCAGGGTGAAAATCGTCGTCATTCTTGTGCATACACAGTACATTGTGTCCCTCACATAGATGTGTGTCAATGATCCCCAATCGAGGTCGCGTGTGCGGTTTGGCTTGGAGCTCCATTCGACACCACCTTGGCTCCGACCATGGCTAGCCGTTTCGTTTGCACCTACCTTCTACACATGACTTGGACCTCTTTTCAGCCCCACCATGGCTCCGATGGCTAGCGGTCGTGTTTACCTAGCTTTTACGCGCAATGACGTCCTCTCTCTATCCTTTCTACTTGTCGGTATAGTCGGCACTCCTCGGCCCTGAGCGATAGGGTAGAGGGTCCTCTGCAATGGCAGGTTGATGCTGATCATGCGGTGAAGTCTCGTGCTTTCCAGGTTGTGCATAGTTGCATGTCGTCGTTGGCCTTTGGTGTGTTTTGAGGTAGTCGGACCCCTCATGTACTTCTTCTTGGCGACAAGTTGGAGGCGTCTAATAGTGCACTTTTGGTGCTTTAAATTATAAGGAATGAACTTTCCGTGGCTATGTTCCCAACGCGGCAAGATTTTGGCCATGGGGTCAAAGTGTGCAGGAGCATTTGCATTCACGCAAACATGTGAGGAAGGAGAAGAAACCAAAATAAAAATGTTCTGCAAACTAACCACTAGGCACATTAATATTCCGTTATCACCTATAGCTTTGTATTGGCGAGACATTCATAACTAGATTTCACTCTAGATATGTTTTGATACAAAACTGGACTATAACGTTGTCATTCCAGGATTATTGTACTTGGCACCGAATTGATACCAAAGTTGCCACTATGTTGATATCAAAGTTCCACGTAGTAACCTTGGTACCAATGTGTGACAACAAAGAAAAATTAGATGGCAACTTTAAACCTCAAAAGGTTGTTAAAATATAGTAACAAGAGGATCTCATCAAAACAAAGCTAGACCAATCATTGAAGACCTATTGTAAATTCAAGTACTAGCAAGTTAAGCATCTACTCCCTCCGTTCCGAATTACTTGTCTTAGATTTGTCTAGATACGGAGGTATCTAGCACTAAAATGAGTCTAGATACATCCGTATCTAGACAAATCCAAGACAAGTAATTCGGAACGGAGGGAGTATATCATTGCTTTTGTCACATCTGCATGCATGCATGCATGCATAACCTGATGCTACATTGGTGCTATATTCCGGTCCTAGTTATAATCCAAGGAGGGAGGAGAGGGCCTTCTTGACATGTGACCTAGCCCGAGTGGGAGCGCTGCGCTCGCATAAGATTCCATTTCTGGGGCAACATCTATATGTGCTGCCTACCGCGCTCGTGATGCTGGCCGTCCCTATCGGCCTTTGCAATAGTGATTGGATGGCCGGAGCCCACACATGCGTTTGAAGATATGGGCTCCGTGCTTATGCATACCTTCCTAGTATAGCTAGCTATAATTGGAAGGTCCTCAATAATAGCCAAAAGTTCATATGGGCACCTCTCGTCACCACCTACTTGGCATGTGTCCGGCCGGCCATCCTCCAGCGGCACACCGGCTCACCATGGCGCCGCCGCCAAGGCATGGTTGCATGCTCCGTGCCGAGGTGGTCATATGCATATTCCTCGTCATAGCACCGTTCAGCATGGCGATCGGTGTCAACTACGGCACCAAGGGTGACAACCTTCCATCGCCGGCTAAGGTTGCGGCATTCCTCGTGACCCGCACAAACATTGACCGTGTAAAGCTGTTTGACACCAAGCCAGACATTATCCGGGCCTTCGCTGGCACGGGCATCTCGGTAATGGTCACAGCAAGCAATGGCGACATCCCTGGCCTCGCCACCCAGAACGGCGCCGATGCATGGGTCGCTACCAATATCGCGCCATACTACCCCGCCACAGATATATCTCTCGTCGCCGTGGGCAACGAGATCATGGACACGGCCGACAAGAATCTCATCGGCAACCTCGTCCCTGCTATGCAGACACTCAAGGCCGCGCTCGTCACGGCTGGCTACGGCAAAATTCGTGTTTCCACGCCAAGCTCACTCGGCATCCTGGTTGACGCCCAGCCGCCGTCCGCGGCTCGGTTTCGCGATGTCTGGGATGTTGCCATCTTCACGCCGATGCTCCAATTTCTCCGGAAGACCAAGTCCCCACTCGTCGTGAACACGTACCCGTACTTTGGGTACAACGGTGACACGCTACCGTACGCGCTGGCGCGGCCGAACCCTGGCGTGCTAGACACGGGTACGGGCATCACATACACGAGCATGCTTGAGGCACAGCTTGACTCGGTGTACTCTGCAATGAAGAAACTTGGGTTTGAGGACGTGGAGATCCTGGTGGGGGAGACCGGGTGGCCGACTAAGGCGATGGACGGGCAGATCGGCGTGAGCCCGGCCGAGGCGGCGGAGTACAACAAATATCTCATCGGTGAGGTTAGCTCAGGGTCAGGCACACCGCTCATGCCAAAGCGGAAGTTCGAGACGTACATATTCGCGCTCTTCAACGAGGACCTCAAGCCCGGGCCCGTCGCCGAGCGCAATTTCGGGATGTTCCAGCCAGACTTCACGCCGATGTATGACATTGGCATCATGAAAGATCCGGTGAGCACGTGATGACGAGCACACATACGGTGGTTTTCACACGCACAATGCAAGTTATTCTGACGCACGCCCGTGTGTAATGCAGGTCAAAACGGCACCGCCTATGGCCGCCACAGCTCATGCCTTGGAGGCTGCGGCGCCTACAGAGGCGAACGGCTCGAACAGCGCCAAGGCGTCCGCGCCTGCATCGTCGACAGGCAACAAGTCCTCCACGACGGAAGAAGCGGAAGGAAGCGATACTCAATCATCCACGAAGAGCGAACAGTCTGAGGTATGCACATCGATCGACCTCCATGCATGCATGCTGCATTCGATCTCAACAACAGCTAATTGGTCGTTGCCTTTGTTGAACATGGCCAGGGTGGTGACGGCGAAGAAGAAATCAGTGAGAAAACCAAACCCAAAGAAGAAAGTGCAACACCGCCGGCGGCCGGAGCTGCTTCGGAAGCCACCAACTTTCTTTTTCCTATCCCTTGCATACTTGCACTTGCGCTCTGTCTAACTGTCCATGTCTAATCTTCCGTCTCTACACTTTAGCTGGACACATGTAATTACACTAATTAAGAAAGGAGCTAGGCAGAAGCACTTTACAGAAGACGACGAAAAATTACCCTCCGACCCCACGTCTTCCGGGTAAGACTAACGTAGAAGAGCATTTTAGGGTGTAAGGGCATCTCCGACGCTCACCATCAAATTTATTTTCGCATCCGTCAAAAGGGGCCAGTCCGCATCGAAGCCGGTCATCCAATGATACCCACATATATTTGGAGCCAAGTTTAAACAAATCAGATGGGATTCATACAAACCGGATGATATTCACAAAAATCAGAGCAGGGTCATTATATTTCGAACAATTTTCGCAGGCCTAAATCTAGACTACGGCGGCGGCTGCCATCCAAGTCCTTATTGTTTCCTTCCGGCGGCCGTCTCTTCCATCCACCGTCTTCATGAATGGTGGTGGCAAGACTTGTTAAGTGAAGGCGCGGTCTTTGGCGAGGAAGAGTAGAACATGAGAGACGGACCGGCCCACTTGAGACACAATGCGCTGCCGCCTCCCATGCTCTACTCATCCTCGGAGGAGTTCATGACCTGTTCGTCGCCGGTGGACGTGAGGTCCACGATGGAAATGAAGGGGCCGTCAGCACTCTCGTCGTCCCACCGACGCGGCCAAACAGTGTTTGGTGGAGTGTACAATGCACAACTACCGGTTTTTTGGTCCGGGGTCGCCTGCGCAGCCAACACCGCGTCCGCGTCCAACTGAGGCGCCTGTATCATGCGAGCGGCGGCTTGAGCGCGGGCAGCCTCGTAGAGTGCGTACCGCTCGACGTTGAAGTTGGGGTTCGCAACTGGCTGCAACCTCGTGCTTTTGCTCCGTCGGCAGACTGTCCCACAAAGCGCTCCCGCTCGCAGTTATGGCGGATGTAGTGCACGGGAGGAGGATGTGTAGCAGATGTGTTGTGAGCCGGGTGTGGCCGCTCTTAAATAGCGGTTTCCTGTGATGCAAAGCGTTTGTGTGCGTCAATGCGCGGGGCCGAAATTAGTTCCTCGGCCGGCGAGACTGTTTGATGGTGGCAGACGGAGGGACGGGGATTGAGCGGGTGTGGTAGATATCCGTTCTGTCCTCTCATGTAAACGTCTCTCCAGCATTGAACAGGCGCGTACACCGGGGACGCGGCGCAGGCAGCGTTCTCGGCCGGCAAGTTGCTTCAATTTTGGCGCCAGCGAGCGGTCATGTCCATTTTGGGCCGCCGTTAATGCGGCCAGCTGGCTCCGAGCAGGAAAACGTACGGGCGAGGGAGAGTTTTTGGTGGGCTGGCTTAGTCAGACATGAGCGTGGCACCAGTTCGGACGCCCACAAAGCCCCCCCCCCCCCCCACCCCACCCCCCCCTCCGGTCTCCTGTTTGCGGTAAAAAAACACGTCCACAACAGCCTACAGACCGATGCAAGACCGCATTGAATAACAAAACACATCCGGACCACGTGCTCTACATGGTTACAAGTGTTTTAAGGGTTGGTATTGGAGATGCCCTAACAATGAAAAAGTTAAAGATAGGGTGTCACATTACGGGTGGATACTTCAAATGGGCATGGGGACATGACGGAGAGACTCGTTTTGTATATAGTACCTCCTCTATTAGACTATAACCTAATACAAGATGTGTTTTGACAGTGTCATTGTGTCAAAAAAACGTCTTATGTTAAGTTACAAAATAGCTGTTAGTTAGTGGTTTTCCCGAAATTAACATAGAAGCTCTAGCAACTCCAGCGCAGCCAATTTGAGACATTCATCTGTGATCTGACGGTCAACATTTAATGTTCTATTTTATTTTTGCATCTAAGATGTGTGTGTATGCTAATCATTCCCATGTGTTCTCCCTCTCTTACCTGCAAATTAAGGGCTAGTTTTGTTTTTGGGGGCGAGATTTTGGAATAGTTTTGTTTGAGGCCTAGTCTTCGTGCCATGCCTAGTAGAAAAGCAGAGCCTGGCGTGGAAACAGGGAAATAATAGCGTGGCCTGTGAGCAATATGTTTGGTTAGTATCCTAGGCCATGCAATTATTTCCAAAAGTATCCAGGTCCGTCTGCCTCCCAAGCCCCTTGCTCTGATTCCGATGATTTCTGTGATGCATCTTTTTCCGCTCTTGCCGGGGTCCCTCTTGGGCACCTTGCCAAGGTAGCGGCTGATTCGGCCATTGTATTCCGTGGTGAGAAGGGTCCGGCCCCCGAGCAGCTTGCGTCCCTCCAGGCTAAAGAAATTCTGGAGGGCCACCTCGCGGCCACTAGGGCCTGTGAGGTGGCAGCAACCGCGAAGGCCCCCTCCCCTACGCCTCGTCCTCGTGGTCGTGCCCCCCCCCCCCCGGGGCTGATCTTGGCGAGGTTCGTGGCCGTACTCGATCCCGCACTGCTCAGCTCCGCCGGGCTCTTAGCGCAGCCTCCACTGTTGGGTCCAGGGAGGACCCAGTAGGTGAGTGATCATGCGTGCTCTTTTTTGGAACCTGCGGGGCTTTGGTCACGATGGCCGCCGCAGGCAGCTCATAGAGTACATGCGTGAGGAAGCTATTGATGTGGTGGTGATTCAAGAAACAATGCGCACTGATTTTTCTCTAGTGGAACTTGAGCGCCTCAGTCGACATCTCTTCGCCTGGCACTGGTTACCGTCGAGTGGGGTGTCTGGTCACTCCGGTGGCATCCTTCTAGGTGTGAAGGATGCCACCTTTGAAGTGGGCTCCATGGACCGTGGATCCCACTTTGTTAGTATGGAAGTCTGGGAGCGTGCTGTAAACTTCAAATGGGAGATCATAGTGGTCTATGGCCCGGCCGACCATAGTTGTTCCACCGCCTTCCTGGCGGAGCTCCATGCCAAGATCTCCTCTGCGACCCTCCCGGTTGTGGTTAGAGGCGACTTCAACCTACTTCGTTCTGCGGAGGAGAAGAATAATGCTCGGGTAGACCTAGCTGAGATGCGTCGCTTCAATGACTGGGTCGCGGATTTGGGTCTCCGGGAGTTAGACAGGGTCGGAGCACGGTATACCTGGACTAACCGTCAGGTCGCCCCGACCCTTAGCGTGCTTGACCGGGTGTTTATTTCCCCGGACTGGGAACTTCGGTTCCCTCTGGCCTCTCTTCAGGCCATTACCCGTATTGGGTCTGACCACGTTCCACTTCTCCTAGCTTCTATGGATGACCGACCGCGCCCTCCCCCGCAGTTCCGCTTCGAGAACTTCTGGCTCCGACATCCGAACTTTAGGGCCGCGGTCCAAGAGCACCTGGTCTCAGCTCATGCCGAGCCCCATAGACAGATGTCTGTTCTTGATGAATGGCACCACTTATCCAAGCGATCCCGACAGTTCATGAAGGGATGGGGGGCGAACATCGGGCGCGATCTGCGGGTGCAGAAGGCGGCCCTCCTTGAGGAGATCCGGACCCTTGACCTTCGTGCCGACATCACCGGGATCTCCGCGGAGGAATGGATGCACATATATTGCTTGGAGGACTCCCTTATGGAGATATACTCCAAGGAAGAGGAGTTCTGGCGCCAGCGCGACGCCATTAACTGGGTGCTTTTTGGGGATGCCAACACTGCCTACTTTCAGGCCATCGCCAACGGCCGGAGGCGACGTTGCTCCATCCCCCTCCTCTGGGAGGGAGGACAGTTGTTCCAAGACCCTCAGGCTATCCGCCTGCTAGTTGACGACTTTTACAAGTCTCTATTTCAGGGCCGACAACGGAATGGTGTCGCCCTCGCTGATCATTTCTGGTCACGTGACCAACAGGTTTCCACCGCCGAGAACGCAATCCTGCTAGCCCCCTTCGATGCTACCGAAGTGGAGGCCATTGTTAACGCTATGAACCCGGCGTCGGCCCCTGGCCCCGACGGCCTGCCGGTCCGTTTTTTCCAGGCGTTCTGGCCGATGGTCAAGGATATCATCCTTGACCTATTTAGCGAGTTCTCTAAGGGTACCTTAGATATGTCCTGGCTTAATTTCGGGATTATATCTCTGATCCCCAAGGTACCGGGTGCGGCGGACATCTGACAATTCCGCCCTATCACAGTTTTGAATGTGATTTTTCGGATCCTCGCTAAAGGGTACGCCTCTAGGGCGGCCCTTATTGCTCCACGGATTCATCATCCGAGCCAGTTGGCCTTCACGAAAGGTAGATTTATCTTAGATGGGGTTCTTGTTCTTCATGAGATTATCCATGAGGTTAAGAGCAAGCACCTTCGTGCGGTCTTCTTCAAGATCGATTTCCATAAGGCCTATGACACGGTGCACTGGTCCTTCCTTCGGGAAGTGTTGCTGAAACGTGGCTTTGACCCCCACTGGGTAGCACGAGTAATGCAATTGGTTACGAGTGGCCGGACGGCGGTTAACATCAATGGGGAGGTTGGCCCTTACTTCTCAACTGGCCAAGGAGTCCGTCAGGGTGACCTGATCTCCCCATTCCTGTTCAACCTTGTGGTGGATGCGCTCGCCTCGATTCTGGATTTGGCCAAGCAGGCGGGTCACATTAGGGGGATCTGTCCCCACCTAGTGACACCTGGGGGTCTAACTCACCTCCAGTACGCGGATGACACCATCATGATGGTCGAGGGCTCTGATGAGGATATCCAGAACCTTAAATTCCTCCTCCTCTGCTTCCAGGAGATGTCGGGCCTCAAAATAAACTTTGCCAAGAGCGAGATAATGGTCATGGGATATTCCCCGAGGGAGGCCCTGCGGATTGCTAACTGTCTGAATTGCCGCCTGGGCTCTTTCCCAACAACCTACCTTGGCGTGCCCCTGAGCGATGAACGTTTTCTGGAAAAGGATTTTCGCCCACTAGTCGCCAAGCTCCAGCCTAGAATGGAGCCTTGGCAAGGGAGATGGCTTTCTAAAGCCGCTCGAGTGATTTTGATGAACTCCTCCCTTATTAGCTTACTGATGTACTTAATGGGATTCTATAGCCTTCATGAATCCCTCCATAAGGAAATTACCAAATTGCTCTCCCGCTTCTTCTGGGCGGGAGAGAACAATAAACAGAAGTACCATATGGTCAAATGGTCAGAGATCTGCAAGCCTAAGGACCAGGGAGGCTTGGGAGTCATCTCCTCCAAGCGTATGAACATTGCCCTCTTGTCTAAATGGCTTTGGCGGATCCAGACGGAGGAGGGTGGCCTGTGGCTTCAGATTATTCGTAGGAAGTACCTTCGTGGGCAACCACTCGCGTTTGCCTCTAGATCTGGAGGATCCCAATTCTGGCAATCGGTTATCTCTCTACTTCCGGTCCTACGCATTGGGACCTCTATCCAGATAGGTTCTGGATCGGACACCCTCTTTTGGTTGGACCGATGGGCGGGACCCCGCCCTTTTGCAGAGTGTTTTTACGCACTATTCTCTATCTGTGTTAGCCCACAGATCTCTATGGCCGCGGCACTAGGGAACCTTGGAGCGATTGCCTTTCGTCGCACCTTCGGGGCGCTCGAACTTGTGCAATGGGATGAGTTACTAGAATGCATTGCCCTGCATCCTCCTTCCTTGGAACCGGACTCGATCTCCTGGCACCTCGAGCCAAGTGGTAGATTCTCGACTAGATCCCTGTACCAGGCGATTTTGCCTACACCTGGTCCAGTGGAGCTCACGGTGCTCTGGGAGATCAAACTCCCCCTAAAGATTCGTATATTCCTATGGCAATGGGTTAGAGGATGCCTCCCCTCGGGCACTGAGGTCCGTAAGCATAATGGACCCGGGGATGGTCTTTGCCCCATCTGTCTGGTTCCGGAGGACTGCAACCACATCTTCTTCCGGTGCCTGGCGGTGCAGTTTCTATGGAGTTGCTTCCGGGAGGTCGTTGGAGGCTCATGGTGCCATGACAACACCCCGGATTTGTTCAGGGAGGCCCTCCGGCTCCCCGGGCCTAGGCGCGCTCCAATTTGGGTCGCGCTAGGCACCCTTGCTTGGTCACTTTGGTGCGCCCGCAATAAGTTAGTCATCGAACGAGTGATTCCAGCACGCGTGACTGATGTGATCTACAAAATGGGTGGCTTCTTGCAGCTTTGGAGTCCGCTTAGCAAGCGGAGCTATCGAGCCGTCATCGACAGCATCATGGCGGGTCTTCGTGCTTCAGCGGCTTCCTTCGCTCCTCCTCCGCCCCCCCCCCCCCCCTCCACCTCCTCCTGAGCCAGATTAGCGCCTTCGGGTTCTCTTTTGGGGTTTGTTTTGCTGTGCCCCCAGCATGTTTTTTATAACTTCTTGTACTTGAACCTTGTGGTTGGATGCTTGTTGTTGGATGCTTGGTGGTATGCTTTATAATATAAAGCGGGGGGAAACCCTTTTTCGTTAATTATTTCCAAAAGTATATGGAGGTTACTTTAAAAAATGTGACAATCAATGAAAATATATTTTTAGAGTCCCTTGGGCTAGGAGGAAACACTAGTAGAAAAAGGGTCAAATGTGAAGCACATTAGTGCCGGTTTGATTTTGGCCCGGTACTAATGGTACCATTAGTGCCGGTTCGAACGGATTTGCATTAATGCCGGTTCGTTTTGAACCTTTAGTACCGGTTCGTGGCACGAACCGGTACTAAAGGGGTGGTGGCAGGCTGGCGTCAGGCCGGGGCCCCACGATCACCTTTAGTACCGGTTCGTGGCACGAACCGGTACTAAAGGGGTCTGACCTATAGTACCGGTTTGTGACACAAACCGGCACTATAGGGCAATTTTCAAACTCTACCCCCCCCCCCTTTGTCATCATTTCAGTTCTGAAAAAATCAAAAGAAAATGATAAAAACTTCAAAAAATAAAAACCTTCGAGAGGTAGTATACTAGTTAGGAAAATTTGAAAACTACAATTTCGACATGTTTTGCAAAAAGTGTAGGGAAAATGTAAAACGGCTATAACTTTTGCATATGATGTCGTAAAAAAAGTATAATATATCAAAAAATTCAGCACGAAAATCCGCATCCGATGGAGACCACCTATGGCCTGTTTGTAATTTTTTAGAATCCTCAAATTCCAAAAGGAAAAAAAGATATGGTTAAATTTCAGTTTTTTTAAAAAAATTTGGTTAAATCTGGTCAAACTACTTATTCAAGAAGTATTAATGTTACTACATAATTATTCAAGAATATTAGTGTTACTAAATAATTATTTCAATTTTTTGAATTTTGGTCAAATCTGGTCAAATTATGGTCAAACTGTGGTTAAACTATGGTCAAACTTATTCAAGAAATATTAGCGTTACTAAATAATTACTGTTTTTTTAGAATAATAGTTTCAAACTCAAACGGTGAAATGTGTGACTTCATGCTCAAGCTAAACTCCTGAGGGTTAATAGGATTGACATCTTACTATTATCAGGAAAACAACAAGTGCAAACTCGGAAGCAAAGGAGAATAGAACCCGAAAGTTAAGCGTGCTCGGGCTAGAGTAGTGAGAGGGATGGGTGACCGGTCGGGAAGTTAGATGATTTAGAATGAGTGATCCACACTTGAGCAGTTAAGAGAGGTGATTAGAGACTAAATCATCAAATAGTTCAGAAAAATTAAAAATCGAAAAAAATTCAAATTTTTTTTTAAAAAAAAATTCAAAAAAAACGCGGTACTAAAGGTCCCCCATACCAGGGCACGAGCTCACGCCACGTGGTGGCACTTTAGCGCCGGTTCGTGCCGAACCGGTACTAAGGGGGGGGGGCCTTTAGTGCCCACCCTTTAGTGTTATGGAACCGGCGCTAAAGGCCCTTACGAACCGGCGCTAAAGCTCCGTTTTCTACTAGTGAAAGTGATGCATGAAGAACATTTTTGGAGTCCCTTGTGGACTTTCGCTTGCATTCTATGTTTCCTGGCTGATCTTGAGACGATAGCGGAGAAGAAGGGCAAGGTTATGGTCTGTGGTGTAAGATTGTTGGGAAGCGTTAAACCCTTTGCTCGGGCCGCATTTATATTTATAGGTGATTAGAGACTAAATCATCAAATAGTTCAGAAAAATTAAAAATCGAAAAAAATTCAAATTTTTTTTTAAAAAAAAATTCAAAAAAAACCCGGTACTAAAGGTCCCCCATACCAGGGCACGAGCTCACGCCACGTGGTGGCACTTTAGCGCCGGTTCGTGCCGAACCGGTACTAAGGGGGGGGGGCCTTTAGTGCCCACCCTTTAGTGTTATGGAACCGGCGCTAAAGGCCCTTACGAACCGGCGCTAAAGCTCCGTTTTCTACTAGTGAAAGTGATGCATGAAGAACATTTTTGGAGTCCCTTGTGGACTTTCGCTTGCATTCTATGTTTCCTGGCTGATCTTGAGACGATACCGGAGAAGAAGGGCAAGGTTATGGTCTGTGGTGTAAGATTGTTGGGAAGCGTTAAACCCTTTGCTCGGGCCGCATTTATATTTATATGGGCAATGTCGTGGCTTACAAGAAGAAACATAAGGTCGGTGAAGAGAGTTGGAACAGAAGAAGAGATAGAGAAGAGATACAAGCTTAAACAGGGAGGAATTCTCTCTCTATACAATTCTATCTCTACAATTATTCCAACACTCCCCCTCAATCTAAACCTACGGAACTCCAAGGTTGAGATTGAACTTGAACTCATCCAGCCTTCTCATAGTGAGCGGTTTTGTAAAGCCATCAACGAGTTGATCACCAGTGGGTATAAACTTGATATCAAGCAGTTTGCGAGCTACTCTTTCTCTGACGAAATGGAAATCAACCTCAATATGTTTAGTGCATGCATGAAAAATAGGATTAGATGAAAGATAGGTTGCACCAATATTATCACACCATAATCTTGCAGCTCGTGGAGTCTTAATACCGAGCTCATAAAGCAAAGTTTGAATCCACATGACTTCAGCAGTGGCATTTGCTAGAGCCTTATACTCTACTTCAGTACTTGACCTTGAAAGTGTAGCATGTTTCCTTGCACTCCATGATATAAGATTTGTTCCCAGAAAAATAGCAAATCCACCTGTAGATCTCCTATCATCAGGACATCCTGCCCAATCTGCATCTGAGTAAGCAGTCACAAGCATATACGAAGACTTGACAATTCTAAGTCCAAGTCCTTCTGAGAACTTTAGATACCTCACAATTCTTTTAACTGCAGTCCAATGAGTAGTAGTAGGTGCATGCAAATATTGACATACTTTGTTTACGGAGTAAGAAATATCAGGACGTGTAAGAGTCAAATATTGTAATGCACCCACAACACTTCTGTGGTTTGTTGCATCCTCAGGTCCAAGTGCTTCTCCACTATCAACTGTGAGTTTCTCTGAAGTTCAGATTGGTGTACTTACAGGTTTGCAGTTTTCCAGCCCTACTCTCCTGAGTATGTCACGAGCATATTTCTCATGTGAAAGAAGTATACCATCTTTTATATGTTTGACCTCTATGCCAAGGAAATAATGAAGATCTCCTAGATCCTTAAGAGCAAACTCCATCTTTAAATCCTTAAGCAAACAAGTGGTAGCATCTGAACTTGAACTAGCAACAATAATGTCATCAACATATACTAGAACATAGATAATGACATTTCCTTTTTGATAGAAAAACAATGAGGTATCTGCCTTAGATGGTGTAAACCCAAGTTGTTGCAACTGAGTGCTCAATATTGAGTACAAGGCTCTTGGGGCCTGTTTCAAACCATATAAAGCCTTATCTAACTTGCAAACAAAGTGAGGTGAGCTTTTGTTCTCATAACCTGGTGGTTGCCGCATAAAAACCTCTTCTTCCAGAACACCATGAAGAAACACGTTCTGAACATCTAGTTGCCTTAAGCTCCAACCCTTGGAAACCGCAACAGATAGCATAAGTCGGATAGTAGCTGCTTTAACAACAGGACTAAAAGTATCATCATAATCAATACCAAATCTCTGCTTGAAACCTTTTGCAACTAAGCTTGCCTTATATCTGTCTATGCTTCCATCAGATTTTCTCTTAATTTTGTATACCCACTTGCAATCTATGACATTTGTGCCCTTTGTTGGTGGTACTAGACGCCAAGTTTTGTTTTCATAAGTGCTTCATATTCAACATCCATGGCCTTTTTCCATTCCTTACTAGCAAGTGCATCATGCAAATGAGTTGGTTCACGCATACTAGTGAGAAAGGCACGTTTAATTTTATCATACCTTATTGTGCCATCAGTGTATTCCTTCTTCTTAACAATACCAGACCGAGATCTCGTGTGTCGCAGTGGAATACCTAGCGCATCAGAATCCTCAGCAGAATTTGCAACCACAGAAGATCCAGCCGGATCCGCCGTATCAGACCGATCTGGATCCGCTGCGCCAGATCGCTCCAGATTCGAGGCGACAGGGATCTCCCTCGCGATCAGCGCTCCAGTGGAACCGCGCCGTGTGTCGCCCTCACTGGTTGTCTCCTCGGACGCGCGAGGCGATACGTCGGTGTTGGGCCCCGCGCCTGTCGCTTGGTCGGCCACCAGCCCATCAGCCGCGCGCGTGGCGCTCGAAGAGCCGCACTGGCCCGTGCTGGCTCGGCTAGAAGGGCCCTTGCTGCCTGGGTTGTCGGCTGCTGGCGCATGAGACATGGAGGGAGTCGCCTAGGATCGTGCGCCTGACAGTGTGACATGAGAATGTTCCTCGGATCCTGTTCTGCTGCTGTCCAAATCCACCTGGGATCCCGTGACAACTTTGATTGCATCCCTTTGCATGAAATCACGCCCTGAAGCTGCACTTTTATCATCAAAAATCATATTTTCTTTAGGACTAGTCACATGATTAGCACTATTTAACTCACCCCCGTGATCTGGACTAGACATATACTCCGGAAGAAGTGCAATTTATGCACGAAGTAGAGCTCCGGCATTTGGATGAAGTTTTTCAAAAGAGAATATTGTTTCATCAAATATAACATCACGAGAAATATAGATTCGTCCAGTAGAAATTTCAAGATACTTGTATCCTTTGTGAAGGTTACTATAACCAAGAAACACACATTGAGTAGAACGAAACTCAAGTTTGTGATTATTATATGGACGAAGATTAGGGTAATAAGCACACCCGAAAATTCTCAAAGAATTATAGTCTGGTTTTTGATAAAACAATTTTTCCAAGGGAGTAATATGTCTGATCACTTTGCTAGGAAGATGGATTATAAGATAAGTGGAAGCAATAAAGGCTTCATCCCTATATTTTAAGGGCATGGATGCATGAGCTAGAAGGGATAGACCTACTTCGACGATGTGGCGATGCTTACGCTCGGCGGAGCCATTCTACTGATGAGCATGGGGGCAAGAGACATGATGATTAATACCAATGCCACGAAAGAAAGAGTTGAGTTTCTCATACTCTCCTCCCCAGTCACTTTGGACTGCAATAATCTTTCTGTTAAACTGACGCTCAAGAAGTTTCTGAAATTCTTGGAAGATGGAAAGAACTTCAGATTTAAACTTAAGCAAATATATCCAAGTGAACTTGCTAAAGTCATCAATAAAACTAACATAATATTTTTTTTTCTTCCAAAAGAATCTCTTGCATGACCCCATACATCACTAAAAATAAGTTCCAATGGAGCATGAGACACACTATTTGACTTAGGATAAGGGAGTTGGTGACTCTTTGCACACTGACAAGCATCACAAACAGACTCAATATTTTGACTAGATGACAATGGAAGATTGCCTTTATTCACTACTTGCTTGACTATGACTGAAGAAGGATGTCCTAATCTTTGATACCATCTTGCCAAGGAGGGCTTGATGACGGAGTAGACTTGATGACAACTCTTTCGACTAAGTGATCCGGATGTGATGGGATACAAGCCTCCAACGCATCTACCGTGGTGAATGCGCTCCCTGGTTGCCCGATCCTTGATGAAAAAATATGTTGGATGAGTTTCAAAAAAGACATTATTATCGGGAGATAAACGAGACATAGATGCAAGGTTTTTGTCGGCTTGTGGAACATGAAGGACATCTTTTAGAACAAGATCACGTTTAAGAGTAGGGGAATTAATAGATGCTTGACCAATATGACAAATATCCATACCTCCACCGCTTGCGGTGTGAATTTGATCGTTGCCGAAGTATCTCTCCCTCATGGAGAGTTTTTCAAGGTCGTTGGTGACATGATCAGTGGCCCCCGAGTCGGCGTACCAGACCGTGCCATCTCCTCCTTGCTCTCTGATTGCAGCGGCAACATGACGAGCATCAGGAACAAAGTCTTCATCATAACGATGCCAACAGTCCATGACCTCAGGCCTGGTTTCTTGCACAATTGGCACCGAACACGGTTGCTTGAGGAAGGACTAGAGGAGGTGTGATTGTTGTTGAAGCCACCCCCTCCAGAATAGGCAGGAGCGTTGGTGTTGGTGTAGCCGCTCCCGCCTGGTCGTGCACCTGAGCCATTGCCGCGGTCGCGCCCACCGCCGCCGCAGTTCCTCCCTTGGTGATCGCGCCCACGGCCAGTACCACGGCCACGTGAGGCGGCATTAGCTGAAGACTGGCGCACATTCATCCCATGGAGGAGATTGAGCCGTGCGTCAAAGCTGAGAAGCTGGGTGTACAGCTCCTGTACAGACACGGGTTCAACCCGTGCAGCAAGAGCCGACACGACCGGGTTGTAGTCCAAGTCGAGGCCGGCCAGAACTTGAGAGATGATCTTGGCTAAGTGCAGGCGATCTCATCCGTGAGCATCTTGATCTTGGCTAAGTATTCTGCCATAGACATGTTTCCCTTCTTGAGGTTTGTGAGTTCCATCCGCGTGTTGATCGCTTGCGCTTCGGTCTGAGCAGCAAACATGGCTTCGATCGCCGCCCAAACCTCCGCCGGTGTCTGCAAAGTAACCACCTGTGCAAGAATCTCGCAGACAGAGAACCCATTAGAAAGCCATGAACCTGCTGCTGCTGTGCATACGAGAGAACACGGGCAAAGTTGGCGATCTGCTCCTCCTTCCCATCCTTGGTGATGGTGAGGGTTTCCGGTGGTGCCTGGCTCGCCGGATCAAGGTGGTGGCCCATCTGTGCGCCTTTAATTTGGAGCAGCACGATGGCCTTCCACATGAGGTAGTTGTTCCTCATCAGCTTCTCCTAGCGGGGTGATTCGAGGGACGTAGCAAAGGATGGGGTGGACGAGGAGGAAGGGGCGAAGGTGGAGTGGGATGCAAGGGACGTGGCGAGGGCACTCATGGTGCTGGAGGTGGTGGAAGCGGTAGTCATGGTGATAGGTTGAAGAACGGCTTGGCTAGATGCGATCTCCTTTCGATCTTTAGGAAGAAGTCGCTCTGATTACCATGTAAGACTGTTGGGAAGCGTTAATGATGTGCACTGGGGCATGATCTTTCGATGAGAGGGAGATAACTACGATTTTGGGTGGGACTTGACCCTCACGATCCGGCTACCAACCGTACAGGGAGAACCGTACACGACTGATATCCACGGCAATCGCTGAACCAACTCCACGGCGTTATCGACCGAGCCAACGGCGCGATCGACCTATCCACGAAGGATTTTTCCTGCAAGCAAATCGAAGAACATGCAAGAAAATAATAGCCAAGCAATCTGAAATTGCGGATATGCTAGATGAATAGATCTCACAAACTGGGGTTCCGATAGATGTCTTGACGGTTGCACTAGCCGCTACGAGCGAAGACAAATAAAAATAGCAATAGCTAAACTTCTCTAAACAAAACCCGAGTCTAACCTAGACGAAGACTATTTATTTATAATAGAATAGAAATCAACGGGCCACCTTGATGCTATCTCCGTACACGTGATGGGCCGTGTAGCGGCGTGGCAGACTTGGGCCCATGCTCTTGGACTCTTTCTGGACTCCTCTGCCGTGTGCATGCATGCACAAGCATGCCCGTACATGCACTGGAAACTTGCATGCGTGCTCATCTCTAATTAAGCAAATCAAACTCCTGTCCTTATGTGATGATCCATAAGCACCTCTAGTCCATTCTCCAACGCCAATGTTTCTAAGCACAAATAAATGGAAACATGAGTGTAGCATTATATTCTTGTCATTTAAATTGTATATACGAAGAAGCGAAAGTACCTGATCATTTATTTGTTGTGTAATATTTTTAAATGTGTTTATGATAGCTATGTCCACATCATCCTCCCTTTCTTGAAAACAAAGCCGTCCTCGGCTTTCATTTACCTGTAACACATCATAGAGCAGAGCAAAAATGGATGCAGCGTATATAGGCCGTTCCGAAGGCATTAGCTCATGAGGATGAAATAAATTTGTTAGAGCACCATTAGGAATATCATGAAAAGTTTGATCCCACACAACGTCTATGTATGAATTATAGGGATGCAAACTAACTATATGGGTACACTGTATATCCGGATCACAAGTTGGGACACTCAATGAAAACATTTCAGAATTGATAGCAAGCATAGTATGCATAGTACGATCCGTTGATTTAGCTTTCCCATCATGTACTATTTCATCAGGGGGCGTATGAAGCAAGTTGATGGTTTTTCCTTCAAACACAAGAGTATACGAATTTGTTCTACCATAATGAGTAACACTATTATCATATTGCCAAGGTCGACCTAACAATAAAGAACAAGCTTGCATAGGTACAACATCGCAGTCAACATAATCATGATATGAACCAAGTGTAAAATGAACCCTCACACGACGTGTTACCTTCAACTTACCACAGTCGTTGAACCATTGGATGTAATATGGATGGGGGTGTCTTGTAGTGGCGAGGCAAAGCTTCTCTACCATCTCAATACTCATCAAATTATTGCAGCTTCCACCATCAATGATCACACGAACAGAATGCCCTTTGACAACAAACTTAGTTTGAAAATAATTATGGCGTTGAGGCATCTCAGTACGCCCAACCTTGGCACTAAGTACTCGCATGGTTACAAGGCTAGGATATTGATCTGCCAATGCAACATTAACATGTATCGCCTCCGTGTCATTCTCCTTAGTGTCACCTGCATTATTAGTGGAAAGCATAGCATGTGTATCTTCATCCAAATCACTAGCGGAGGAGTACTCACCATCTTCCCGCACAATGAATGTACGTTTATTCGGGCAATCCTTCATCAAGTGCCCGCCACCTTTGCATATATGACACTTCATGTCTCTTGTGCGTCCAGACGAAGTGGTGGGTGCTTGAGAAATTGCTCTCGATGCCGCAGAGGATTGTGGAGCTGATTTCGAACTTGTTGGGAGTGCACCACTGTTCAAGATATGTGTTGTTGCCTCGGTAGTGGGTGGGATAGTTGGAGAGTGTGTCCACGATGAGTGACGACCTGCAGAAAAGTTACCTCGTCCCTTGTTGTGTCGTCCCTGCACTTCCCTTTCAGCTTTACAAGCAAAATGAAACAAACGAGTAATAGAATTGTACTCCTTATAGTCCAATATATCCTGAATATCACGATTCAAACCACCTAAAAATCTAGCCATCATAGCATCGTCAGTTTCAACTAATCCACATCGCACTAAGCCAGTTTGCAATTCTTGATAATAATCCTCTACAGAACTACTACCTTGTTTTAAACGTTGCAATTCATTTAGCTTATCACGAGCATAATATGAAGGAACATAACATTGTCGCATAGCTCGTTTTAAAGCATCCCAAGTAGCAGGTATATTGTTCGCATTAATACAACAATATTCACTCCACCACATAGAAGCAAAGTTTGTAAATTCACTAGTGGCTGCCCTAACTCTTTGGTTCTCAGGAATATCATGACATGCAAATTTTTGTTCAACTGAAAGTTCCCAATCAAGATAAACGTCTGGATTATATTTACCATTGAAAGCAGGCATAGTAAATTTAATTTTAGCATGAGAGTGGGCGTAATCTCGAACATCATACCTGTGTGGACCTCGTGCCATACCTTGACGGTTGAAACGCGATTGTCGATGAGCACGGTCATTGTGGTTGTTGACCATTTGGTCGTCTTCGGTGTCACCAGAATAATCCTCATAGTTGTCCCCGTGTCGCTCGTGGATGCGAGGAGGAATTTGTGGGTGCTGGTTTATGGTGGCAGCATCGGTGGCAGTAGCGGGGTGCTGTGGATGACCCATGGGCACACTTGAGCTCGCGAAGTAGCGGCAACATCCGTGGAATTGTGAGGAACATCGTTATTGTTGACGAGGGGTGTAGTCCGCAACTCGTCCAAACGTAACAAGATGTCATGTAGTTGTGTGTTGGCAACACCTTGTGCATCCTCAATGGCCTTGAGCCTCTCTTCTACCACAATCTGAGCACCCTCAAGTTGGGCGAGCTGCTCGCTGGTGACTTTCACATCCGCGGTGAGGCCCTCAAGTGTGGGTTGATCCTGTGCCATTGTTAGCGAAAGAGAAAAAAACACATAGTGTATAAACCCTATCAACTAGTAGAACGTGGTGAAGAAAAATCGCTCACACTCAAGCTTAGTATCAAATTCTTACTTGTTCTTACCAATGCAACAGATGGTGATCGGCGCGTTGGTGTTGGCTTGAAACGACAGATGAAGATTGGATGGAGTGATAACCAGGAATCAGTAGTGTCGGGACCTGTACTTATTGGTAGGAAAAAGTGTAGCTTGGCAAAGGTTTCTCAACTCACAATATCAATGGCACAATTTAGCAAAAAGCAATGCAAGTTGAATAATTGTTCAAACTCCTAACTAGTGCTGGAAGTCGACTAGCAAGAGAGAAAACAATCTAAGCCTAGATACTAAATCAAATGAGGGAAAATCGATAAAAATATGATAGCTCCAAGTAGCTAAATATAACTTACGTATATCCGCAATGTATGACAAAGCTCGAAAATATATGATAGATGGAGTGGCGATCAAGTAGCAGCAAAAATAGTATCCTGAGTAGCAATATCCTGAGTAGCAATAGAACAGAGCAGTTCCAAAAGAGATCCTAGTCGACCTGATTTTTTTTTACAATTTTTTTTCCTTTTTCTTCTCCTTTTTTTTTCTTTTTTTTCGTCACTCTTTTTTTTTCTTTTTTTTCTTTTTCCTTTTCCTTTTGCCCAGGCCAGTAACCAACAAGTATACACACGTACGAAGAGGACAAAAGTATTAAACCAAAGGGTGCAACTAGAAGCGACCTGATTGTACTACTGGAGATTAGGAATTATAATGAAATACGTGTGCATGCAAGAGGACAAGTAACTCACACAGCAGATACAGCGGTGGTGGACAACAGAAGGTACAGCGAGCAGGATGGCAGATGAAACAGCGACGCACAGGTGGGCGTTTGTCTCGGATGAAGCGTGGCTGCTACTAGGTAGATGGATGGGTACCACGTGAATCCAAAAAAAAATTCAAACAGACCAGGAATCGTGGAACACCAAGCAATGACTAAACCTGTGACTAGTAGACTCGTGGTGCAAACGGAAGATACTACTCCCTCCGTCTAGGTGTATAAGTCATCTTAGAACGTGCATCGCGACCAAGGTGGAGGGGAAAACGAGAGAACTTAATGCTTTTTTCTAGTTAATAGCATTGCATGCAACGAATTAACCATTGCATGTCATGTTTGATAGTTTCAAGTCATTGAAAGCATGCACAACCCACATCTCTTATTGGTTGATATATCACAAAACAAGAAACGAGGAGGAAGTTAATGTACCGTGCCTAAGTGTTTTAGGATTATTTGTTTTTCGTAAGGTGACTTACACACCTAGACGGAGGGAGTAAAAAAAATGATAAGCGGCAGCGGGCGGCGGACGGATGGAGTGATATAGTGGACACCGAAGAGATGAAGTTCTACTTTTTTTTTTTCTGTTTTCCGACGAATAAACAACCGGCGGCAGGAATTGTGGGCTGACAAAAACAAGTATGATCTGTAGATAATTTCTCCCAAACTAATCTAAACCAGCATTATTTCTAGGATGAATGCAAACAAAAATTCAACAAAGCAAATACTAGATGCAAAATTGCTAAAGGCTAAAAAGATAGGTGCATCAGATGAACTAATCTAATTTTTTTGGCTTTTTTTTGTTATAGGACAGAAAAAGATCGAATCTAATAAAATTATAAATCTCTCACCGATGAACCTGAAAACTGATACCACTTGATGTGCACTGGGGCCCGATCTTTCGATGAGAGGGAGATAACTACGATTTTGGGTGGGACTTGACCCTCATGATCCGGCTACCAACCGTGCAGGGAGAACCGTACACGACTGATATCCACGGCAATCGCTGAATCAACTCCACGGCGTTATCGACCGAACCAACGGCATGATCGACCTATCCACGAAGGATTTTTCCTGTAAGCAAATCGAAGAACATGCAAGAAAATAATAGCCAAGCAATCTGAAATTGCGGATATGCTAGATGAATAGATCTCACAAATTGGGGTTCCGATAGATGTCTTGACGGTCGCACTAGCCGCTACGAGCGAAGACAAATAAAAGTAGCAATAGCTAAACTTCTCTAAACAAAACCCGAATCTAACCTAGACGAAGACTATTTATTTATAGTAGTATAGAAATCAACGCGCTGCCTGGATGCTATCTCCGTACACGTGATGGGCCGTGTAGCGGCGTCGCAGACTTGGGCCCATGCTCCTGGACTCTTTCTGGACTCCTCTGCCGTGTGCATGCATGCACAAGCATGCCCGTATATGCACTGGAAACTTGCATGTGTGCTCATCTCTAATTAAGCAAATCAAACTCCTGTCCTTATGTGATGATCCATAAGCACCTCTAGTCCATTCTCCAACACCAATGTTTCTAAGCACAAATAAATGGAAACATGAGTGTAGCATTATATTCTTGTCATTTAAATTGTATATACGAAGAAGCGAAAGTACTTGATCATTTATTTGTTGTGTAATATTTTTAAATGTGTTTATGATAGTTATGTCCACATCAGTTAAACCCTTTGCTCGGGCCGCACTTATATTTATATGAGCAATGCCGTGGATTACAAGAAGAAACAGAAGGTCGGTAAAGAGAGTTGGGACAGAAGAAGAGATAGAGAAGAGATACAAGTTTAAACAGGGAGGAGTTCTCTCTCTATACAATTCTATCTCTACAATTATTCCAACATGCGGTACTCAGACCTGTTCGCCCAATGTGGAAGGCGCTTGTTGCGGAAAGTGTTAGTCAATGTTGACAGCCTTATCAACCGAGCTAGAAGGAAAGGTGTCTTTAGTGTTGTGTGCAGGAACTCGGACAACCATTATCTGGGATCTTGGGTTGTGGATTTGAGGGGCTAACGGACCCATCTGTACTTACAACGATTGCATGCAGTGAAGCTCTATCTCTCGCCTTTGATCTGAATGTAATAAAGCTGCACATAGATACTGACTGTCGTGATGTTGAAAATTTTGGAAGAGGAGAACCCTTGTGCTTATGGAGTGATTGTCATAGAGTTCTTGGCAAAGAAGGCTATGTTCCAAGATGTTTATCTTTGTCATGAGCATAGAGAATGCAATGTAGAAGCTCAAATTTTGCTTAAAGTTGTGGCTTCTTCGGAGAGTGGGCGTCATGTTTGGCTCACCTAACCTCCACTTATAGCTTGTATCCCCATTAACATTGTTCAGTAAAGCTATATGATGATAATCTAAAAAAAAGTCATGACGGAAAGTGATAGGACCCACCCCCGACCCCCGCGTCCCTCGTCAAGGCGACACGGGGGGAATCTAGATCCCAGCCACCGGCCGACCTCCTTTCCTCCCCTCCCCTTCGCCGTCGCCAAGGGCTACTGTCGGGCAAAACCCGCCACTACTAGGAAAAGGCCTACTAATGGCGCACCGGTTTTGCCTACTAATGACGCGCTACCGGTGCGCCATTACTATCACGCCACTAGTATTTTTTACTAATGGCGCACCACTAATGTGTCATTAGTATACCAGATATTAATGGCGCACCGTGGGCTATACTAATGGCGCACTGTGTGGTGCGCCATTAGTATACCAGATACTAATGACGCACCACATAGAAGTGCGCCATTAATAACATTTTTTTCAAAAAAAAATTCAATTTTTCCCCTTTTTTTCTTAATCTCAGGTCACTATGGCTTAATCTCGGGTCAATATGCTTAAACTCAGGTCAAAACTTCCCTAAAGGTCACCCATCCTCACACTACTCCAGCCCAAGCACACTTAACTTTAGAGTTCTATCCAACCCCACCAACAGCTCACTTCACAGGAACTTGTTGATATATCTAGCATATCAATCCTATTATACCTTGTTGATGTCTAGAACTTTGTTCATGTTCATGACTATGATGAAATTTTGAAAAATATTTCAAACTTCCCGGTCATATTACCGTAACTTTTTTTCTGTTAGGTTTTTGGGGATTTTGAAAATGTTTAACGGGGTTCCTCCCGTTAATTTCGGATGTAACTTTTCGAGTAGATGATTTTTCATATATAAAACTTTTTAATCCGAGTTCGTATGCAAAAATTATGCCCATTTTACAAATTTCTAGAGAGATTTTGCAAATAAAGTAGAAATTTATATTTGTAAATTTTCCCAAAACTAGACCACATATCACATGGGAAACTTATTTTATTTTATTTTTTGACATTTTTAATATTTTTTTATTTTTTAAACTGAAAAGGCGGTCCAGGGGGGTGCATTCGGTGGAAGCTGGGCAAACTAGTAATGGCGCACTGTGGGGTGGTGCGCCATTAGTAGTTAAACTAGTAATGGCGCACCACACCCACGGTGCGCCATTACTAGTTTTGAAAATAAAATATAAAAAAATTGATTTTTTTTAAATATTTTTGGAAAAAAACTTAGTAATGGCGCACCAGTGGACAGTGCGCCATTTTACTAACAAATTTTTTTTTATTTTTTTCAAAACTACTAATGGCGCACGGTGGGTGTGGTGCGCCATTACTATGTCAACTAGTAATGGCGCACCACTCCCACGGTGCGCCATTTGTAGTTTTGAAAGAATTAAAAAAAATTACTAATGGCGCACCGTGGGATGTGGTGCGTCATTAGTATTTGCACACTAATGGCGCACCAACACATGGTGCGCCATTAGTATTTAGTAATGGCGCACCACATGTACAGTGCACCATTAGTGCCCATCCCATCTATAGCCCTTTTCCTAGTAGTGCGCGCATGGCTGGCGGCGGCGGGGCCTCTCCTCGGCGTGGCTCCCCGCCCTCTGACCATGGCGCGGTGCTCTGTCGGCGGCGGTGCTTGGCAGCGTGGTCCTGCGAGGGCGCGGCGACGGCATGGCGTGTTGGTTGCGGGGGTGATGGAGCTCCGTCCGGTGGTGTTGCCTGCGGCTATGGCGGCCGAAGGTCTCAGTTCCGTCCCGATCCCCTTCTCCGGATCTGGATCTGGCCGGTTGAGATCCGGGCGTGGCTGCCGGCGGGTGTGGTGACGCCAGGCCTCCACGACTGCTAGCCACGGTGGTCGTGCTGGCGGTTGCGTTGGGGCCCCGGTGTGGTGGTGGCGACGTGGCGATGACCCGTGCACACGATGCTTGATGGAGGTTCCTTCAGCGGATCCGGGTGAAAACCTAGTTCTCGGCTTGATGCCAAGACCGGCGTTGGCGGCACTCTTTTGTGTCATTACCTTCTTGAAGGCATCGCCGTGGAGAAGCTCCAGACCTCTATCCGCTACCTCCGGGGGGAAACCCTAGATAAGTAGATCTGATGACGACGGCGTGTTGGTGTCGTTTCCTCCTTGGGGGCATCATTCTTGGAGGCGTACACGGGTTCGAGGGACCAGTGGGCGGCTTTTCTGGTGGAGCGGTGCTTCATCTTGCACATTGATGACGGCGGATCTCGGCGGCGTGGTGCAGTGGAGACTCGGCGCCCGATGCACGGTGCTGGACTCGCGCAGGAGGGGGTTGCTGTCTGGCGTCATGGTGGCGTCGATGGTAGAGTGGCCTGACAAGGTAGAAACCTCAATATCTGCTCTGAAGACGGACCAGTGGAAGATGGCGGCGACGACACATGTGAGGGCGTCAGACCAGTTCATGCCCCAGACCCGGTATGTGGCTCGGCTGGGGCTTATGGCTTTTGATGATATGCTTAGGTGAGTGGACTGGGTATTTGGCCCAGCTAGCGCCCCTTCATCATATGGATAGGAGTAGTGGTATATGACGTCAAGATGGCGGATTCAGGCATATTGTTGTAATATTTTGTAAGGTCCTCTAGAATAATCAATAAAATGACCGCATGCATCTCCCAGATGCAGAGGCCGGGGTCATCCTCTTTTTCTAAATAAAAAACTACACATGGGGTGCTTCATCACCAAAACAATTGGATGAATATTCCATTCTGCATATTAGCTAAGAACTCAGCACGAGCTAATGCATGTGTGTAGTGGTCGATTGGCCCATTGGCTCATTGATTATACTCCCTCTGTCCCAAAATTCTTGTCTTAAATTTATCTACATACGGATGTATCTATTCACATTTTAGTGTTAGATACATTCGTATCTAGATAAATCTAAGACAAGAATTTTGGGACGGAGGAAGTACATGTTACCATGCCATGCATGCCTCCGTATAGCCACTTGTGTACAGCAGCTCGTCTCATCGAGAAATAAGAGATCGAAGGCTTCTCGGACGCTCTCAGCGATCAGTTGATTCTGGCCGTTGGATGCGTTTTCCCGATGCGATTCTGGGCGTTGGATCAAGATCTGGAGGAACCTGGGCCGCTGGATCTGGAGATGGCACTATTGCAATAAATAGTTACTCGTTTCGCTCGCTCTTGCTCACTCCATCGCTCCTGGCTGGGTCTCGCTGACCTGTGGTGTCCCGGCTGGGGGGGCCGTCCGTCAGCGAGCGCGTGTGCGGGTGCGCCTGTATGTCCAGTCACATGCGCGTCGGCGGTGAATATCCACCGCACGTAATATCTTGCCCCCGCCGAGGATAGTTTGGTTTTTTCGCGTCCAGGCCTCGTGCGTGGCCGTCGCTGGTTGGCGCGTCGGTGGATGAGATGAGGACAGCGGCCTCTTCGTCCTCCCATTCGCCCCCTCCCCCCGCCCCTCTCTCTCCCTCTCTTGATCTCCTCTCCAAGCCGCCGCACACCCCCTGCCATCGCGCCGCCGACATCGTTGCCGCTCGCGTCTTAGGGCGCGTCGTCGGCTCTGAGCCCTCCTGCTCCGACCCCGCAGAGGGCGCTTCCATGGTCGGAGCGGAGGAGGAGATCCAGGCGGAGCGCGCCATCTCCATCGCCGCGGCCCCCGGCCTTCGTCGAGCCGCTCGTCATCTTCCTCATCCTCGCCGTCAACGTCGCCGCTCGGCCAGGCCATCCTCCCGCTGTGAGGGAAGCGGCCAGAGAGGGAGGGCGTCGCCGGGTGTGCGCGTGCCTCCGCGGGTTCGCGCGCGGTTGCCGGAGGCGTGGGCGCCGCGGGTCAACCGCGCCGAGGAGGATGGGGGCGCCACAAGCCTTGTCGGAGGTCGCCTCTCCAGATCGATGGAGGCCAAGGGCAAGGGGAAGGAGGAGGGAGAAGAAGAAGGTGGGAGGAGTGATGCTGGGGAGGATGTGAAAAGCGGGCTCGACAAGCGCCTGCAGCGCCTGTCCAAGGAGGAGGTCGTCGTGCACGCGCAGATGCGTCGCCGGCCCCAGTTCTCCTGCCGCACCTTCCACAACATCATTGTCCTCTCCATCACCGCTGAGGTAGCCTAATCCCCCCACTGTCCTGCTCTTTTTTCCGTCACAAATTTACTAGGCGCATGTAAAGCTATATGAGATGATTATGGTCTGGTCTAGCGGCTGTGGATGCGCCTAGGTTTGGATTCATCGTGATTCAATTTGTTCATGCTCGGAGATTTGACTGTCTCAATGTTTCTCAGTCGAACAGTTGGGATTTTTTTCTTTCTGTGTTTCCGTGCGTGCGCATATGCGGTCGTGTGCGAGATTGGGAATATACGATTGTGGTTTAAAGTGAACCAGCTTTATTGAACAAAGTATGCAGGGTGCTTTCATTGTTCGGGATCATCCATGGTGATTAGACAGACATGTCCAGTCCACCAGATGGGCGGATACACTGCATTTTTGGTTCTTAGATTCTATAGTATATCTTCTTACTAGGAATAGTTGCACAGATTTTGGTTATGATTGTTCTGTTAGACATTCATGTTCACAAGTCAATGCTATTTGTGAATTCCTTTCCTTTGTAGTTATTACTATTAATTTGAGAAGTTTATGCAAGCCTTTTGTACACTTGCCCAAAATGTTCAGTTGTGTGCTTCTGTTTTCAAAGTACAAATCATTGTATATTTAATTATATGCTTAATTTGTCAATGCATAAGAAACCAATGCTGTGCAGTCTGTGTATTTGCAGGAACGTTATTTATCGAGTTTTGGATCAGATGCGGGGATTTCTCCTGAACTCCACCGCCTCAAGCTGTCGTAGTTGGTGTTGTCTGTGCTGGATTCGATTGGCCTACCATTTTCTGCTACCGTGAGAGGTTAGAAGGTTTCCCGATCGTCCCAGTTGTGGTTGCCTGGAGCTCATCCTTGATCTGCTCTTTTTCCCTTGCAGGTTGGTCCGCTGCGGGTGCTCGTGCTTCTGGTCGATTCGTCCTGCTGCGTCGGTCTTTGTTCTGCAGGTTGATCCCTTTTCTTCTTCTCTTCTCATAATAGGGACTCACTAATTACTATCAAAGATCAGGATCAAGTGCAGGCTTAATTTTCTGTTACAAGTTAAAGGATGAGGCCTCAATTATTATTCTTTTATTACGATTATTGCGTATAGCATGTTCGTTATTCTCATCCTATCTGATTGTTGAACTGCACTTGATCATGTTTGTTCATATTCTTAATTATAATAATTGTTGATCTGTAGGGCCATGTCTGTTGGTGCCACGAAACGGCCGTGGCATCGCTTGTGTGAGCCACGACGGCGCTACCTGCGCGCCTGCCCCAAAACGCTGCCCCGAGCCGAGCCGGCGGCATTCATCTGGAGAAGCGCGGGAAGAAGAAGATGGATAAGCTCCTCTTGCTCTTCTATTGCCTAGCTTGATTTAGTTCGTCTCTTTTTCAAGTTAATATGCTGTACTGGAGATTACTGTAAGACAAAAGCACGAATTATGATATTTTTAAACATTTTGAAAGAAGGGCATGTTGGTTTAAGAGAAAATTAGCGGTGTTGGATGCTGGTATTTGAACCCCTGGTTCTATCCAATATCAATGACAAATGAGCCTTCCAACATATTTCTGCATTCACATTCGTTAGCTTATTATGAAATATTATTTTCTGACCTGCGCATCAAAGCTTATGAAGGCAACTTAAGAATTGTAGTACTTACAGATGTGTTGTGACCTTGCTGGGACGGAGATGTTTCCTTTCAAAAATTACTGCTGGAAATAGCAGAGAGAAAGCTGAAGCACAGAAACAAGCAGTTAATTTTATTTGCCAGGTTAGCAAACATTTTCCTTGCTTTAGTTGCTAGCTTCAGTGTATTAACACATTATTATATGCAGGGTTCTGCTGCTGATATAGTCAAGGTGGCTATGTTTAACGGTCATCCTGTAAATACCAATGGGAGTAACATAGTTGATTCCATGGATGGGCTTACTCAAAGAAATCGCAAGTCAGAGGGCGTTGTCACCTTCTTTTACAGGTATTTTACAACGTGGTCATCACTCATTTTTCTGGATTTATGTGGCTATTTATTTTTTAAATATAGACAGGTTAAAGTTATGAGTTTACATTTTGTAGGTGCATGATGGATTTTTGCTTGAAGTTGACCCGTCTATGGTAGCAGAGGCTGTAAGGCTGCTAGAGATAAGCATGGAAGCTAGAGCTTCACTCTTGAGTATCATTTTTATGCAACTCAATGGTATCAGTCCGTTTTCATTTCAAAGCTATAAACTGAATGGATGTTTGTTTCTTTGCTCAATACCTTTACGCGCTAAAGTAAAGGTTGGAAAAACTTGGGTCTCACTTGAGCCTTTGCACCTAGAGCCTTGATGGTGAATCACATGTATCATCTTTTGTCAAGACCAATAGCCATTGCCATCATAAAGCTGGGTAAGTTCCGACTTCTCTGAAGGAGCATTGATATAGTGTTTCATCTTATCTAATGGTTTGTCCGTGCCAATCTTACCTAACGTTGTTACTAATGCAGCTTGCACCGCTGGAGCCGAACAAGGTCATAACTTGCGTTACCTATGGAGGTAATGGCTAGGAAGATCGCAAGCCGACACCACCACGTACCATATGGTTTCTCTGCCGATATTTTTTTTTTGATGTATATGCACTATCAAATCAGATTACCAGACTAAGAAATCTACCGCTCGCTCCAGTTTACTTGTAGTTCTGGACCAAGCTTTTTAATGTAAACTACTTGAAGCGACAACAAAATACAGATTGTACCCATTGTTTGAATACGAATCTGTAATTTGTAAACCACTGTGATAGCTATAACATAGTCAAGATGTTGTTGTGTCACTATGGGTATTGATAAATGAAGAAAACTGATAAATCTAACTGGTCGGAGAAGGTATGCCAGAAGCGATAAGTTGAGCACGCCATGCTGCAACTGACTGCTTAATTCATTTCTGAACGATCATGTTTCTGTGATTTTTCAGGGTGCTAAGCAGTTAAAATATCTTGAACAATCTGAAAAGAGATAGCTTAAATCGATGCATGTGTAATTAACTCCATATATTATTTTGAGGAAGAGTTCAATACATGCATGTTTTCTCAAATTAGGTTGCCCCTGCCATGTATAAAAATGTGATGCTTCCTTCCATGACCAAACAGGCTGATGAGACATTGTGGGTCCTCTTCTTTTTAAATTTCAGGGGTTTACACTGTTGCGGTTCCTCAGGACTTGGAAGGAGGAGCATGGGCCGTAGAGATGGAAGACGAGGTTGAGACAGCCGCGACGCTTGCTGCAACGACCACGACCTACATCGAAAAGAAAGGTACTAACTAAACTACATACATATTCCTAGAATGTAGTAGCAGGTGAATTTGCTGCTTAGCACCCTGGAGTCATGGACCGATTCAAGGACTCCAGGCAACAATTTTAGTCCAAATTGCATTGCTTTTGGCACAACTTATTCCACTGTGTTTTGTTATTGCTTTGACGAACTGCTATGTACTGAACATATTTATATCTATGCCATCCTTCTGATGTAAGCTTGCTATATTAGACTGGTCATTTTCAGCAATCACTCTGATTTCCCTTTGCGCCGGTGGGTATTTACATAAATATATAATCTACCTTGCTATAGACATATGTCATTGTTATGGTAAAATGGTAACTGCATTTAGATCCTTACAAAAATGAATTGTTGTATGTCTATATCGTTTTTTTATATCCCTGGTGCTTTTCATCGGCTTATGTTTTAAAGGCATTAGGTTCCTGGTGTTTTAAGCGAGGAAAAATGATCACATATGTCAGCTATTCGTATTCCTCTGAACCGATTAATTTATTTTCATTGTTGTTTCTTTCTACAGATAACAAAATCTATTAGGCCCACTCATGCTGGATTGGGCTCAGCCCAATTACTAAATAGTAGCAAATGAGAGGAATACAAGAAGTCAAGAAGACACCTGTCTCTACATGTCTAAATTTCACGGTACCTCGCCTGGATCCGGAAGTGCGGCTACAGGGACCTCAACATAGTCAAGGTACAAACCCTACCCATCTCGATGGATCTCGGTCAACGAATCATGGTAGACTCATGCCCCTCATGTCTCTCCCTCTTTCTCCTGCTCGCTCCCGCGCTTTTCCCTACTTTCTCTTACCCAATGTTTCTAAAATAGGAAAGAACCATGGAAAGGAACCCAGTGTCGCTCGTAGATGCGGTCACCGTCTATTCTGATATGTTTTTTGAGCCTATATCCTCCCTCTCCCACTCTTCCTTTATCTCTCCGTCTATCTTTCACTTCGTTTTCCTTCCAGAATTTCTATTTGATTAACCATGGATAGTTGACACTGAGATGTGCAGGCAGTAGATGGGAACCAGTCCAAATACAATTTACTATATTTTGCGCTTAAATTGGAAGAGAACTGGTTTGACAATTTTAATTTCCTGCTAATTGATACACATTTAAGTACAAATGATGTACCAGTCGTATGAGTAAATTAAGATACGGTGAAAATGTATAGATTTGGTTCTACTGTACCCTGCACTTTAGGTTACCAATGTGGTTGCTTGGTGTTTATACTGTGACAGATCTCACTAGATACATACTAACAACAATCCTCTTGGTTTAAATTTGACATTTACTGGGGATCCTCTTGGTTCTACTGTAGTTGTAATTGACATGCTGATTGGTTTGGCTATTCAGGTTGATACCCAGTGGTTAAGACTTTGAAGTGAACCATGCCTTCGTGAGAGGACCAAGAAAAGAAAGGCATGTTGTACCTACCTAAAATTGACAGTGACTATTAGCCTATTGTGGTACTTTAAATCTGATAAAGAATATATTTCATGACTGAGACATTGCATTTGGAGTGTTAGTTCTCATGTGTACGTGAATTTCCTTCTATTTTGTCATGCCGCTGATAGTTATGATTTGGGACTACTTGTTCTGTTTATGTCTTATAAATAATGAAATGGCCTATATGTTAAGTTCTCCTATTTTAATTATATTATGTTGTTGATGATGTATGGTTCTGGAAGTCGAAGATTAACATTCGGGTTGTTGGTATCTTGAATCATTTTCTCTCTACTAAACTTGGTGCAAACAGTTGTCCTATCTTACACTCTGCCTTTTTGGAACAACTTTTGTCATGTATTTGTGCTATGTTGAATTCTAACGTATCTATGTCCGGATAATAGATGAATTGTTTGAGCCATTGGAAAAAACATGTTTTGAGCCACCACCAATTAGCCCAGCATGCCTCTGTTTTTATATTTAATTGCTGCACTAAAGTACTAACTAATGCATGTGTCTGTTTTCTCAAAGTTTACCTCAAGGTTTACTGTGTGATGGAATGAGTATGCATGCATCAGAGCTACCAAACTTATGTGCCCATTTTTTGTGAGTGGGGTAAGTTTGCATTCATTTCAAAAAATTGGTAGGCTACCTGCAAGGCTAAGAGGCTGTCTATTAGCTTTCGGTTAAAATCTTTTACTATGGCCTGTAGATTTCAGTTGTTCCAATACATTTGTTATTTATTTTTTCCACTTGATATCTGCAGAGTAGAGATATGGAGCTTGGAAGCATTATATTGGATTTGGATCTCGTTGATAATGCACTAGATATGCAGTTGTTTTTATTGTGAAGTGAGGTATCTAATGTCTTTGATACCATTTTTGTTTACCTTAATCTTGCTAGTCGTGCTTGAATAGAGTCAAGGTTGAGGTCCAAACAAAATGATGCATTGTAGGATTTCTAACTTTATAGGGCAATGCATTAGAACATTGATGTTGTGCATATGTGACTGCAATCTATATTTTATCATATCTATCATTTCTGTACCCATGTTTCAAACCAATTTAAGTGGACCTTTCGAGGTTTTTTCAGTTTAATCATGCAACACCCATGTGCTGGTATGTTTCAGTCCCTTGTGAAATGCGTATGAAAGCTTTTAGAATATCATAAAAATGTTCAGTTTTTTTAGTCCAGCAATACCGATTCTCTTCCTGCTTTTGTCGTGACCATGGAAATCGATTATCCTATGGATTGACCACGCCTTGCTTACCTTGCATTGGGCTTATTTTGCTGATTGGTGGATCGTCACCTCGTATGCACCAGTGTTCGACTGGCCTCTGCTACGGGTCTGAACTAAATTTGGCTGTTGTTTTGTGGATGCACAGGAGGAGGCTAGGGCAGTTGGGGTGCTGCAAAGCCGTTGTTTGTCCAACCTCATCAGATGCTGCTGCAAGGGTGGCGAGCGGCCGCTTGTTGCCGAGTTCATGCCGCATGATACCTTGGCAGTCGTGATCCATAGTGTGGTTACGATTTGTTAAGTTTACTAGCTCCTTCATTGCTGATGGGTGGCCGATGGTGCTTTCCTATTTCTCTGTTTCAGATAATGGTCATTAATACACATGTTTGCACTCGAGTGTGTGATTTGTGGAGGGGAGGTGCAGTCTATGTGAATATTCAATTCATGCTTTGATCATGAGTATAGTACATTCAAAATTAGCAAAAGTAAGAATGCATAGCAGCAGTGTCAATCTTGTAGGCTATGAAACTGCATGTTTGTTGTTGCAATATGGAAATTTACCATGATGTGGCAATAGGGTTTAACTCTTACGGTGAGGTTTCTTGTGTATATAAAGTCCGGAAAGAAAGGTAGGGTAGCTGAGGTGAGTCTAATGACCGAAGACTTTCTATCTGCATTCAGAATAACCATACAATCAGGTTGTTGGTTCAACCCAAATTTGATATTCTTTCTTGAATGGATTTTTTATTTGCAAAAGAATTGGTAAAAAACGCCCCGATCTTCCATGGAGAATCATTGTATCAGATCTTGCTTGTAACTGTTTTTTCTTTCGCGCTTCCCCTAGCGTAGGAGGTTGTATTACTTTGATCACATTTAGTTTGTACAAAGCTTCCTTTTGATCGCTGGAAACATGTCACTAAAGACAGTTGAATAAAACACCTATTAGTATGCTTAGTAGCTATGACTCGGTAGTTGGCTCTCCTATTATTATGATCCTGCTCTTATTACTCCCTCTCTCCTATTATAGCTCTTTTGCTATCGAAGTTTATGTCGAGTGGCTGCGCTTTTGGTTTCAATCTTTCTGCCGAGTGGCTATTTTTTGTGGTCTTATGAACGCACTGAAATTGATTCTGCCTTCTGATGCTGATACCGAGTATCAGTATGTCTTGCTACTATCACAATTGAATGTTTCTTGCTAAACCTGGATTACTACTGACTTCACATTATCTGCTTGACCAAAACATTGGAACCGGCACCCTCGCGCCTTGGCGCAATGCCGATCTAGTTGTTAATTAAGACGAGAGCATACCCATGCCCACGTCTATCGCCTGAGCTGGCACTTTCTAAATAATACAGAGAAAAAAACCATGCACCCATGGGCATGCATTGCTCCATGCATACATATTCTCTCAACATAAGCATTTACTAATGTGATGTATTCCCTCCGTTTCAAAATAGATGACCCAACTTTGTACTAAAGTTAGTATAAAATTGGGTCATCTATTTTGAAACGGAGGGAGGATATTAGTAAGCCCTTGTGCGGGTACAACTCTATTTTCTATTGTTATCCATTGGAAAATTGCAGCACAAAATATTATTATTTTTTTGAAACGGAAGCACAAAATATTAGGCTACTACACTGATGCATGTTTCTACTGAATTGAAAATGTTGGAGCAGCTCTCCGTTGACTTCCGAGGCCCCAATCCGTCCGTTCAAAACTGTTGTTGCACCTGTCTCTAGAGACTAGAGTAGCAGCCGGTTGAATGCGTCTTGGATGGGAAACCTTCGGTCGAGACATTTTTGATAAAGGGCGTTCTTTATTAACTCATAATGTTGCATCAAGTGGATACAAACAGAATTAAGTATACACCCGGCCTATGCACAACTAGGGTGCACACAGCCAAAAAGAAAAAAAAAGAAAGAAAACCATAGGGGTAAAGGCGAGGCGAACGACCCACTGCAGCAAAATCTCAACTACTACCACTTACATTGACAATACGCGAACGACGAGAAGGTTCCCCCAACAGCGACACCTTCAACAAGGATACGATGCATGAACATCGACATCGCTGGATCCAACAATATAGGTCAAGATCATGGATTTTGATCCAGAAGGGAAGGATCGAGTAAGCTCCACACAGTGCCTTCAACAAAGGAGCATAAATCGCCACTGCCAGGTACATCCCAGAGAAGATCGGACCTTCGGTCGAGACATGTGTCGCCGGATCAAACTGATGCACACCCTGCAAAACAACAACACGTGCTGCCCAGCACATGTACCGTCCAAGGCGGTCTTCATTTGCCGCTACATCATAAGCTTAGCATGCCTCCTGGGGCTCTCCCCTTCCTCCTAATTAGGCCCATCTTGCGGTGAAATCTCCAGTCATGGAACCGATCTGGATCAACTCAAGACACAGACAACTGGCGCGTCACACCTCCCTTCCCGCTGCTTCCTAATCCTATCACAAATACACATGGCCGGCCCCAGCCATCTAGTATGTTTGTGTGTGTGAGTCCCCAACTTGAATTCTCAGAGAGAACCACTAGGTTGTGTAATAAACCTTTCTAGTTTGCGTTTTAAAGGGAGAAAGTTCTCCCATGTTGTGCCAATATGACCAAGGGAGACACGTTCTTTGTTGTTGTCCAAGTGTTTCTAGAAATGAAAATGCAACCATGCATATGTGCGTGGTGGTGGTGTGGTGAGTAGTACATTGTCATGGTGATGGATTGTGGCCAGTTATGTCGCTATATATGGCTGTGTAACGCTCGGTCCAAGTACATACATGTGTGCCCCTAAATACGCTGGTAGGTGGTAGCAACATTTCAGTCATCAACCTATAAAAGATGACCTACCTCAACCGGCCTAGCTAGCCAGTGAAAAACATGGCAAAACGTATATTCTCGAATTCTTGACTCATAATCAACATATATACCATAGAAAAACATGCCATTGTTTGTCTCCACACAGGCGATTCCTGAAAGCTTGCTTACATAGGAATAGATTGACTACTGTATGGATGATCATCGTGTGAAACGGAGATGTCATACCTGACAACTCCTTAGTATGGAAAATCTTGCTCAAAACCCTAGCAGTTTAACGACATGGAAAATCTTGCACAAAACCTTAGATGGCATATCTGTGTGCAATGACGTGGGAAGTTTGTTTCGGGTTTTCTTTAGGTCTATAGGGAATCTTCGTGTTTGGATTGGGATGGCGAAGCGGCCACCCCCCTACCCCGGTGTAGGAATAATATCCTCCACACCCTATCCACATTCGGTGGGTAAGCTTATCACTCGCGAAGGGCATGTGGAGTTGTGTCTCAGACAGGTCTTCCGAGATCTGGTAAGTTTACGTTTCCGGTGGATTCGCTTGGATTTGGCCGACTTTCATGGTCTTCGTAGTTTCCACATGCCCTTGTTGATGCCCGAGGGAGGAAGCTGGCTATTCAAGACAGACAGGGGCAGCAGAAGCCTAGCCCGCCCCATTTCATCCCCCTTCTCCTCTCCGTCGTCGGCACTTGCACTTACGCCCTCCACTTGCCATGCCGAGGCGCCCAGATAACCACCTATGTCATGCTCACTCCGGAGCGGAGGACGCAGCTGCCGGAGCAGATCGAGGCGATGCGGGCTGCTCGTTTCACCGCCGGCCTTCATCTGGATTGGCCAAAGCCGGTGGAGGATGAGGAGGAGGGGAGCAGCCGCCGAAAGCGGAGCCCATGGAGGAGGAGGCGGCGGAGCCGGAGGAGGAGGAGGTGGGGCATTGCTGGCTGCAGGCTTTGCCATGGCGGATGTGAAGGCGGAGTACGAGGCCGCCCAAGCGGTTGAGATGGCAGAGAAGACCGTCATCCTCAAGTCCATCCAGGATGAGGCCTACGTCAAGTCCAACCGGCAGTTCATCCTACGAGAACATGCAGCGACAGAGGTGATGTTCGCCAAACTGAACGCAGAGGGGAATGAGGTGCCAGAGCCTCCGCTGGCGCAGGAGCTTCCGCAGTTGCCTGTCTACCCAGCGTCAGGCACAGAGATTGTCGAGATCTCCGACGATAAGCAGTTTAGCCTATGTATGTAGTACATATGTTTTTATTTGCATGGGTATTAAGGATTTGATGTATGAACTTTGAGTTTTATGGTTGTGGCGGACGTTTTTGGTGTGGTTTCCGGTCATTGTTCACGGATGCGTCCGGACTTGTCCGCGGGCGTTTCAGGGTTGGCTTTTGGGTATTGCAGTTGTAGATGCTCATAGTTTGGTTAAAATTGCTGCTCCTTAATTTGGAGAGTGTGTGCCATGTTTAGCTCACCTCACCTCCACTTATTGCTTGTATCCCATTAACATTGTTCAATAAAGCTATATGGAGATCTAAAATAATAAAAAGAGAGATGCAGTACTGCACATGGGGCGCTTCACCAAAACAACTGGATGGATATTCCACTCCATGCACGTGGATGCATATTAGCTAAAAACTCAACACAAGCTAATGCAGGTTGATTGGCTGGTCAGGTAATTGTTTATACGGCCATTGGCCCCGAAAAGTCCATTCTGCACCCGAGCTCATATGCTCCCGCATGAACAGTAAACCCAAAAAAAAAATCGAAAAAAATTCAAAAAATTCCAAATTTTTTTTGAGACAAACATTGACAAAATTTCTAAGTGGCTGCAAAAATTCGTCATGAAATCACATTCCTAGAAGGCGTGGCAAAAAAACAAATTCAGTGCTTCAAAATGCGTTTGAAAGTAGCTTTTTCAGAGTACTTTTTTTGTTTTTTTTTGCCACGCCTTCTAGGAATGTGATTTCATGACGAATTTTTGCAGGCACTTAGAACTTTTGTCAATGTTTCACTCAAAAAAAATTTGGAATTTTTTGAATTTATTTTATTTTTTTTCGATTTTACTGTTCATGCGGGAGCATATGAGCTTGGGTGCAGATTAGCCGCGTCCCATTGGCCCATTGATTCATACGTGTTATCAACTTATCATGCTATGCATGCCTCCGTATGTTCACTTGTGTATAGTTGCTCATCGCATTGTTAAGACGAGAGCATACTCGTGCCCACGTCTACACCAGGGCTGGCACTTTACAAATACTTCCTCCGTTCCTAAATGTAAGTCTTTGTAGAGATTCCACTATAAACTACATACGGATGTATATAGATGCATTTTAAGTTTAGATTCATTCATTTTGGTCCGTATGTAGTCCACCTAATGGAATCCCTACAAAGACTTATATTTAGGAACAGAGGGAGTAATTGATAGAAAAAACCATGCACACATGGGCATGCATTGCTCCATGCATACATATGCCCTCAACATATGTATTTACTCATGCGAGGTATATTAGTAAGCCCTTGTGTGGGTACAATTCTATTTTCTTTTGTTATCCATTGGGAAAAATTTAGTACAGAATCCTGTCCTACTAGACGAATGCATCTCTCTACTGAATTGAAAATGTTGGCGCAGCAAACAAAACCTAATCTTCACTCTCCACTGAATTCCAAGGCCTCGGTCCATCTGTGCAGAACTGTTGTTGCGCCTGTCTGCAGAGTAGCGGCCAGTTTGAACCCGTCCTGGACGGGAAACCTTTGATCGTGACATTTGTCGCAGGAGCAATCTGATGCACACCCGACAAAATAACAAGTGTTGCCAAGCACATAGCTACACCACGGATGCCGTCCTAATTGTTCCTCATCATCTGCTGCATCCCAAGATTAGCATGCCTCCTGAGCCTCACCCCTTCCTCTTGATTTGACCGATCTTGCGATGACATTTCCAGACAGGGAACTAATCTTGATCAACTCAAGGCACAGAGACTAGGTGTGCCACACCTTCTTTCCCACTGCTTCCCAATCCCATCACAAATGCACATGGCCGGCCCCAGCCATGTGTGTGAGAGTGTGTCCCCAACTTGATCTCTCGAAGGGAACCGTCAGGCTGTGTAATACACCTTTCTAGTTTGTGTCTTGAAGAGAGAAACTTCTCCCATGTTGTGCCAATAGGACCAATAGGATACGATATTTGTTGTTGCCCAAGTGCTTCTAGAAATGGGAATGCAAGCATGAATATGTGTGTGGTGGTGGTGAGTAGTACATTGTCATGGCGATGGATTGTGGCTAGTTATCTTGCTGTACATATGGTTGTGTAACGCTCGGTCCAAGTACATACATGATGCATGTGTGCCCCTAAATATGTTGGTTGGTGGTAGCGACCCTTCAGTCATCAACATATAAAAGATAGAGAAAAGTATGTTTTTGGTCCTTCAAGTTCCCTAAAAGTATAGACTTGGTCCCTCAAGATTTTTTTGGTATACATTTGGTCCTTCAAGTCTCAAAAACGGATAAGTTTGGTTAAAAACCAGATTTTGAGCATGTTGACCAGGTTTGATCGATGAACAGTAAATTTAAAAAAAAAATCAAAAATATCAAAAAATTATTGACAACCAACATGCTTGGGTGCGCTAGGTGTGTGTAATTTTTTGTGGTCAAATAACATCCAAGGATTTCTAGCAAAAAGCAAAAGCAAAATTTGGCTTGTTTTTGTGAGCCAAAATTTGTTTTTTTTTGCCGCGATCTCCTCGAATGTCGAAACACCACACAAATTTTCACGCACCTTGCACATCCAAGCAACTTGGTTGCCACAAAATTTCTTTTTTTTTTTTGAATTTGTTTGCTATTTTTCTGAATTTACTGTTCATCTATCAAACCTGGTCAAACCCAGTCAATGTGCTTAAAATTTGGTTTTGGATCCAGTTTTGAGAATTGAAGGACTAAATGTATACCAAAAAAATTTGAGGGACAAAATTTATACTTTTGGGGAACTTGAGGGGCCAAAAACATACTTTTCTCTAAAAGATAACCAACCTCAACCGGCCTAGCTAGCTAGCCAGTGAAAAACATGGTAAAATGTATATTAAAAAATTCTTGGCTCATAATCAGCATATGTATACCATAGACAAACATGCCACACACGGGTGATTCCTGGAAACTTGCTTACATATGAAAAGATTGACTATTGTATGGTCAAGGTAGTCAGAGTCGGGATTCGGAGTCTGATCGATTTTCCTTTTGCAGAATCGAGTCATAGTATCGAGTCGTGGAATCGCGGATTCTACTAGATTTACTCAAATAAGATATTTTGTATCCACGTTAGAAATTTATATGGGTTAATATAGAGCAAAAAACATACACATAAATGCTAGTTGTATTCCACATCTTTTCATGGCTAACCTACTATCTTGCTTGCATGTATGGAACATATATGAGAGGCAAATATATAGAACAATTAAATCTTCCACACACAAAAAATACTTAGTAGGTTTTTTTTAGATTATGTTAATAGCATATCACTTGTGTAGCTGACATGCAGTGCTGACCCTTGAAGGGTCTTGCTCACCTTCTCCGATCAATCTGGAAGCATCCTTCTTCTCCCACCAATTCCATTCGTTAACAAGCCCGATCCTCAATTTTTATCTACGGTTTCTAAGAGCTAGATCAAAGGTGTTGACGACTATGCATTTGGGCTTGGGAGGGGAATAAAGGCCATGATGCATGTGGAAAGTGGTTTGGATGATGGCATACTATTCTGCTACAACATAACAAATGGCTTAGATAAATTAGTAAAATCGTACATAGTCCATAGCATAGTCTTGATTCTACAGTTTTGTATAGGATTCTATGATTTGGATCGCGACTCAACATGGATTCTACTAGATCCGGGTTCATAGTGGGACTTGGATCCAAATGCTTCCGTATGGTCGTGAAGTCGTAGGATTCTAGGAGTTGAGTCGGGATTCTGACTACATCATCATGTGAAACAAAGATGTCGTACCTGACAACTCCTTAGTATGAAAATCTTGCACAAAACCCTAGCAGTTTATCGAGACCTAGATATGATAGCTGACCGTACGTACTTAATGCATGTGTAACTAGAACAAAGGGATAAAAAGGAGGGCAGACGTTAAATTTAATTGTGCAAACTGAGGGGTGACATAATGATATAGGAAGGGCTCCACAAACTGGGGTCCTGCACGTACGCACCAACATTCTAATCAACGCAATGCTTCGTGAGTGAGAGGTTTGAGCCGGGTGACCGAGAACCCTAGCCGCCTCCCGTCGCCTACCCTTCTCGCCGCTGCCAGGGCATGACAGCAGGGAGGTTCTGGTCGAGGCGGCCTACTGAGGAGGTGTTTGAGGGCTAATGTGTATGGCGAAGGAGATAAAAGCTTCATTGACTACCTTCTTTAGGCGGTGCTCGGCAGCAGTGTTAATGAAGCTGGCGGTGGAATGAGGGATTCAGCGCGACAATCCGCCCTGTAATCAATAAGTAGCTACTCTCGCTGTAAATACATATAAAAGCGTTTAGATCACTGAAATAGTGATCTAACTGCTTTTATATTTCTTTACCGAGGGAGTACTATTTTATGTTTTTTTAATGCTAGCTTTCATCCTACGGTAAGATTTGGAATGGCTAAAATCGCAATTAGAGAGGGAGATTTAAGTTAGTTCTTAGGGGAGAATTCTACTATCTGCATGCTTTAACCAGCAGGGTTTCCAAGCACCACCATACTGGTTCATGCCCAGGAAAACCAAAGGTACCAGCACATCTAATTTTCTACATAAAACTCATCTTTCCTCCAATAATCTGATATAAACTGACCCCATACACTTTTATGGGGGATATCTAATGCATTCTTACATTGAAAGATCCACATCAAATTAAATCATACGGCAGGTTACAACATTAAACCGTTGGACAGGTGGATGGCTCGGTGTCTTTTCGCAAAGTATAATTGACAAACAAGAAACTAAAACATCATTATTGAATAGATTGATAGTTGGCATAAGTAGCGACGGCCCACAACATAGTACATATATCCTCGTATATACCAAGGAAAAGCATATCATTATTTTCAGGTCTGACAAGCAACCGGAAATGAGCGTGGTGCAATGTACGGCTCTGCCAAGTTTGACATCCTTAATAATTCTTAAAGAACGAGCAGACACGAGCCTCCTTATACACCTTCCCTGGCCTGCAGAAGTAGCCTTGCTCCGGAGCACAATGCGAGTTGTTGGAGCAGACGCAAAGTCCTTCAATGGCACAACGCTTTTTGATGATGTTGGGACTTCCACTGATACCGAGAACCTTGTTAGTCCATTCGTTGGAGAAGAGCCCCTCTGGGTCGTACCTATCTTTCACCCTAAGAAACTCATGGACTTTTGGGTACTTCGTGATTGCACCATCGAAGGCGAAATTGCGGCTCTTACCCCAGTGCGGGATGCCGCCGTACTTATGCAACGCCATTTGCTCGATCTCGTCCACCACATCGGCATGCGCACGCGGCATGCCTTCGGTATGGCTCCGGTAAAAGATGATGTCGACACCGATCGAGTCCTCCGGCTTGCCAAGATAAGCGGATGACGCCTTCACATATCGTAGGAGCACGCCTATCCTGGCGTCGACGGAAGAACAAAACAAGTCCGGATTGAGGTTCCGGAGACGTTGCATGTCGGCGACGAATGCCGGTGCCTTGGACAGCAGGACGCTGAAGCCGGAGTTGTCGAAGAAGGAGCCTCGGATGCGCGGGTCCCAGGCGCAGGAAGTGAGGAGGCCATCCTCTGGGCTATTGAGGCACGTGCCGGACGCCTGGATGTGGTGCTGGTACCCCACCACCGGGTACCCCGTGAAGGAGACGCCATCGTTGGTGAATATATTCAGCCGCTCCGACGCGGCCGCCTGCTGCTGCGCCGCCTCGCACCGGGCGGTGTCGGTCCCATTCTCCTGCAGCCGCTCTTCGGCGGCTCTTGCATCGATGAGGTCGCGGGTGGGGCTGATGCGGAAAAGTGGCAAATCGTAGAGGCCATTGCCCGGGGTGGAGACGTCGACGCGGTCGTCCTGGCGGTAGATCACCTTGCCCTCGTGCGGCAGCCACGTTATGTCGCCGTACTCATGAAGATGACCCCACCGAGCCACCTGCTCCTGGAAGTCCGAGTCGTCGCGCTTCACGAGCGTCACTGACCGCTTGAACAACGGCTGCATGGCCAGAGTCACATGAGAGATGACGCCGAGAACCCCAAGGGAGACCTTCGCCGCGTCCAGGTCCGGGTGGTCAGCCCCGAGCTCCCTCACCACGGCGAACCCCTGGCTCGCCGGCGCCGGAGTTACGATCCTCAGCCCGACCACGTACTCGTGCGCGGCGCCTCCCTTCCCCCACAGCGAGCTCCCGTGCGCTCCCGTGCTCAAGAGGCCCCCGATGGTGAGGCCGTGCCAGTACGGGGAGTGCGGCAGGGACAGCCCCGCGGCGGCAGCGGCCTCGACCAGGTCCCGGAGGAGCATGCCGCTCTCCACCGTCATGAGCCGCTTCGCTGCGTCGACGCGCACCGTCCGGTTGAGCTGCGCCGTGCTTATGATGGTGCCGTCGTCGCCGCCGGGGCACGCCAGCTTGGGAATGCTGTGGGAGTGCTTGGTGGCCACCCTCACCTTCTGTTTCGTGGACGCCACGGCCGCCACGGCCGCGACGAGCTCCTGCTCGGTCCGCGGGTAGGTGACCTTGGCCGCGCGGCAGATGGTGCGGTCCGTGAAGGAGCCGTACGTGTTGGTGATGGTGCAGTTGGACGTGCCATGCGTGCACATCACTGGGTCCGGCGGAGGGCTGCAGCCGGCGAGCTGGACGAGGACTCCTAGTGAGAGAACCACGAGCAAACTTTCCATTGCTCTTTTTTGCACTCGTGACATTGTCATTTTCATTTTTCTCTTGATGATTGGTTGCCTGGGGTTGTAGCCAACAGAGACAAGCGAGGCCTTAAGTAGGCTTGAGGTCAAGTCTCACGGCATGGTAAACCTTGCACGTTTCCGCGCGAGCATGAGTTCAATATACAGTTTGCCTAATTCACATCTAGATGTTTTCTAAGGATGTCACATCTAAGCTCCCACAAATAACGCAGCAACAAGAAAAAAAAAAGCTTGAACAAAAAAATTTGACCACAAACATAATGAACATCAGGTTAGATATGCCATAACTATGTCACATCTAGATGTGTCCTAGACGGGCCCTTCAATATAAGTGAACCGTCAGAGAAGCTAGCCATGGGCTATACCTGGCCATGGGCCGGGCTTGGGCCGGACCTAAAAAAGCCCACAACAGAAAACGGAGGCCCAGGCCCTACCATCGGGCCTACTTTTCAAGCCCAAGCCCGGCCTATCTGATAAAAAGCCCCGAAAAGTCCTTAGGGTTTAGGGCCGTGGGCCGAGCCTCTTCCTTAAAATGCCGATATGCCAAGTCCAAGCCCGTCCAGGCCCTGCTGGTGGGCTCAAAACTCAGGCCCAAGCCTGGCCCACGGGCAAGCCCATCGGGCCTAGGCCCTGGATTTTAGGGCCGGGCCTGGGTGGGCCGACAGGGCCGGGCGGAGATGGCCAGGACTACTGTGGGCAGACTAAACGGCTTAATTTTCTACATATATGCACGCGAGCTGTGTTTCTAAGGGCTAAATGGCTTGTATCGCTAAAAACATTGTCAACATTGTTATCCTCTAGATTAGCTGTCTTTTTCTGGGTTGTTGCAGGTCAAGGCTTCGAACTCAAAGGAACAAGACGTTTAGTCTTTCTTCTTTTTTTCTTGCGGAAAACAAGACGTTTAGTCAACTCTGTGTTAGCATTCATTGTGTGTTTTTTCATCCATCTAGCAAGGAAAAAATATAAAAAAGAAGGTATCCATCCGGCTTTAGATTACCGAAGCCCTTAACAGTTGACATTGCAACATCAAAATCATGTATGCCACAAAATTCCATCACAATGATTTTCCTAATAAGGGCTAAAGGGCATGTATCGCCAAAAACTTCGTCACCAACATTATCCTCTAAGGTCTTTTTTTTAGGATCTGGGTGGTTGCTAGTCAAGGCCTCAAAGTCAAAGAAACAAAAAACTCTATGATACCATAATTGTGTGATTTTTCATCCATCTGGCTGAAAGTTTGTTTTCCTGAAGGCCAAAGGCTTGTATCACTAAGAACTTCATCAATGACCTTATCTTCTAGGTTGGCTATATTTTATGGGTGGTTGTAGGTCAAGGCTTCGAAATCAAAAAACAAAAGGTTCAGCCAACTATCTGTTAGCATGATTGTGCGGTTCCCACCCATCTAGTTAAAAGCTTTTTTTTCTTCAGGAAGAAGGCATACATCCGGCTTCAAATTAATAAAGCCCTTAACGGTTGATATTACAACATCAAAATTGCATGCATGCCATAGAGTTTCATCGGCACGATTTTCCTAGGGGCGGCTAAATGGCTAGTATCACCAAGACTTTGTCAACAATGGTATCCTCTTGGTTGGGTGTCTTTTCTAGGTGGTTAGAAGTCAAGACATGGAAATTAAAGAAACAAAAATGTTGTGTCAAATATATGTTAGCATAATTGTGTGGTTTTTCAATCATCTTGCTGAAAGTCTTCTTTTTTTAGGAAGAACGCATCAACTCGGCTTTAAAGGCTTTAAATGAATGAAGCCATTAACCTTGACATTAAAACATTGAAATTGCACGTGGTCACAAAATTTTGCTAGCAGGATTTTCTTAAGGGCTTAAGGCTTGTAACTGTATCACTAGAAACTTCATCTACATCGTTATCCTCTAGGTTCGTATCTTTATTGGGTGGTTGCGAGTCAAGGCTTTGATGTCAAAGAAATGAAACGTCTAGTCAAATACGTGTTAGCGTAATATTGCACTTTTCTGTCCGTCATGCTTAAAGCATTTTTTAGATAGAAGACAGCCGCCTCGCTTCAAATTAATGAAGCCCTTAAAAGTTGACATTATAATAAATTAGAAAGATAAGAAAACGGCGAGATACAAAGGTGCTAATGAAGCATCAACAAAGACGCCGATTACGACATGCAATATATAGTTTCGTATTAGAGGCATCATGAACGATCGTTTCATATTTTATTCATTTAGTATCTTCATTGTTAATATTCTTTCCTATAAACTTGGTCGAACATAGAGATATTGGACATTTGAGAAAATTAATATACCTAATGTTTTGGACAGAGGAAATGCTACCTAATAAAAATTGAAGTTGCCGGCAAAAAAATTAAGTAACATGCATGCGACAAGGATGACTAACATGCAAACTTATAGCCTCAATCCTTATCCAATAAGATGTCGTTCTGAAGGTCAGTTTGACCTCTTCTAGTTTTGGTGATTGACACGGTTCGCTCCTTGGCTTCATTTGTACCTGAGTTAACAGTTAATCCGACTTGATGGATATCACTTCTTTTAATGTAACTCACAGAACTCGTGCTCGTCTTGCAGTCTTGGTCTCTATGTTTCATAGGATCTCGCAAACGTGTGTTTTCCAAGTCTTCAACGCACTTCTTAGAATAACTTTGGCCCACTGCAGGGGAAACTTCCTTAGAAACAATGGTGATGTGTATATTAGAGAAACCAAATGTATATGTGATTCATATGACACAGTTCAGGCACACAAAGGCCCTGCTTGTCACCATATATCTGATATGCTGTGTAATTGAGCTATTTGTGGCCGCAATTATGTGTTTCGTATGTGCCACCTTATCACGCAGAACGCCGCTTTTACTCTCCATCCCTCTGGGCCTGTCACGCGTGTGTGACTCAGGGTGGGACGTATGCCAACGAAACGGATACGAGCTGAAAAATGTTAAAGAGTGCTCCCTCTGTAAAGAAATATAAGAGCGTTTAGATCACAAACGCTCTTATATTTCTTTATAGAGGGAGTAGTAAGCAGCATTTGATCTCAACTGAATTCCAAGCCCATTGCAAACTGTTGTATGCTCGCCTGCCCGGCAGCAACTAGCTTTGGGTACTACGGTGTGGAAACCCTTTTTTTTTAATTAAGGGGCATGCCCCCGATTTCATTTTTCATTTCTGAAGAATGAAACAGATAAATAGAGTCGTAAACTCATAATCTTAGGGGGTCCAGCACTCATCCAGGCACTCTACAGCATCCCAGAAGGGCGTTGTTTCCCAGCCACAGAGGAAGGTAACCACGCAGGGCTCCTTCCCTTCCCACTCCGAACATTTTCCAACACAAATTTCACAAAGTTCTACTCAATACAGAGGGATCATCATCAGACCTTTACAGAGAAGATTAACAGGAAAAAAATAGAACCAGTAGCAGGTTTTAGCCAACTCCCAGTCGTTTGACCATCGGCACCCAGCCTCTGCTCTTGTTGAAGAATCCATTCGCGACTTCAACCAGCATGGCTACTACGGCTCGTAGCATCTGTTGCCCTCCGTTTTTCTGTAAACCAGCCCAATACGATGTTTAATAAGGAACTTGATAAAACAAAGCACTGGGATCATGTGGATATACACGATGAAACGTCGCCACGTTTCTAGCATTCCACAATGTCAAGAAAATTGCCGCCACACTCACTGCTATTACTTGCCTTAATTTTCTGGGGAACTTCTCAATCCAAACACTAAACTCATCTACTCCCTCTGTCCGGAAATACTTGTCCTCGAAATGAATATAATGGATGTATCTATAACTAAAATAAGTCTAGATACAACCATTTCGAAGACAAGTATTCCCGGACGGAGGGAGTATCTTTTAAGGCATATCATGAATTCCAGTGACACTTCGAACCACCCCCCATACAAACCTAGCTACTACACATGTGCAAAATAGATGCTCAACTATTTCAGGGGAATCACAAAAACAGCAATTTCTATCTTTACCCTTCCAGTTTCTCTTTGCTAGATTGTCTCTAGTCAACACACTGTTTTTAAACATCAACCAGAAGAAAAGTTTGACTCTCAATGGGATTTTAGCACACCATAACTTCCTATGAGGCTAGGCTGCTTGATCTATTTTAAAGCTAAGTAAAGAGATCTAACCGAAAAACGACTACGGTGTGGAAACCTTCCCGTGAGACATACAGACAATACACAGATCGGGCCCGCTACATCTACTGGAGTACGATGTGCTCATTGTAAGACAATAGGTTTGGGGAAAACCGGCACAGCCCTCTAGGGGTGGCCTACCACATATGTATATATATATATATATATATATATATATATATATATATATATATATATATATATATATATAATGAGTAGAATACAACGTTACAATATACACGTATGTATACAGAGGTTATACAGTCTAACACCCTCCCTCAATCTTAGCCACTTCCTAAAGAATCTAGAAGGGTAAGATTGCCCGGCAAGCCTCAAACTGTGGTAGAGGTAATGGCTTGGTGAAGATGTCAGCAAATTGATCCTTGGAAGAGATGAACCTAATCTGGAGTTGCTTCTGAGAGACACCTTCAGCACAAAGTGATAGTCAACTTCAATGTGTTCCGTTCGGGCATGGAATACCGGAATTGCAGAGAGGTATGTAGCACTGATGTTATCACACCAAAGGACAGGAGACTGTGATTGAGATATACCCAATTCCTGAAGCAAAGACTGTACCCAAATAAGCTCCGCAGTGGCATCGGCAACAACCTTATACTCAGCCTCAGTACTGCTACGTGAGACAGTGGCCTGTTTCCGAGCACTCCAGGCGATCAGATTAGAGCCAAAGAACACAGCATAACCCCCTGTAGATTGCCTGTCATCCGGACTGCCAGCCCAATCCGCATCAGAGTATAGTCCAATATATCCTGAATATCACGATTCAAACCACCTAAAAATCTAGCCATCATAGCATCGTCAGTTTCAACTAATCCACATCGCACTAAGCCAGTTTGCAATTCTTGATAATAATCCTCTACAGAACTACTACCTTGTTTTAAACGTTGCAATTCATTTAGCTTATCACGAGCATAATATGAAGGAACATAACATTGTCGCATAGCTCGTTTTAAAGCATCCCAAGTAGCAGGTATATTGTTCGCATTAATACAACAATATTCACTCCACCACATAGAAGCAAAGTTTGTAAATTCACTAGTGGCTGCCCTAACTCTTTGGTTCTCAGGAATATCATGACATGCAAATTTTTGTTCAACTGAAAGTTCTCAATCAAGATAAACGTCTGGATTATATTTACCATTGAAAGCAGGCATAGTAAATTTAATTTTAGCATGAGAGTGGGCGTAATCTCGAACATCATACCTGTGTGGACCTCGTGCCATACCTTGACGGTTGAAACGCGATTGTCGATGAGCACGGTCATTGTGGTTGTTGACCATTTGGTCGTCTTCGGTGTCACCAGAATAATCCTCATAGTTGTCCCCGTGTCGCTCGTGGATGCGAGGAGGAATTTGTGGGTGCTGGTTTATGGTGGCAGCATCGGTGGCAGTAGCGGGGTGCTGTGGATGACCCATGGGCACACTTGAGCTCGCGAAGTAGCGGCAACATCCGTGGAATTGTGAGGAACATCGTTATTGTTGACGAGGGGTGTAGTCCGCAACTCGTCCAAACGTAACAAGATGTCATGTAGTTGTGTGTTGGCAACACCTTGTGCATCCTCAATGGCCTTGAGCCTCTCTTCTACCACAATCTGAGCACCCTCAAGTTGGGCGAGCTGCTCGCTGGTGACTTTCACATCCGCGGTGAGGCCCTCAAGTGTGGGTTGATCCTGTGCCATTGTTAGCGAAAGAGAAAAAAACACATAGTGTATAAACCCTATCAACTAGTAGAACGTGGTGAAGAAAAATCGCTCACACTCAAGCTTAGTATCAAATTCTTACTTGTTCTTACCAATGCAACAGATGGTGATCGGCGCGTTGGTGTTGGCTTGAAACGACAGATGAAGATTGGATGGAGTGATAACCAGGAATCAGTAGTGTCGGGACCTGTACTTATTGGTAGGAAAAAGTGTAGCTTGGCAAAGGTTTCTCAACTCACAATATCAATGGCACAATTTAGCAAAAAGCAATGCAAGTTGAATAATTGTTCAAACTCCTAACTAGTGCTGGAAGTCGACTAGCAAGAGAGAAAACAATCTAAGCCTAGATACTAAATCAAATGAGGGAAAATCGATAAAAATATGATAGCTCCAAGTAGCTAAATATAACTTACGTATATCCGCAATGTATGACAAAGCTCGAAAATATATGATAGATGGAGTGGCGATCAAGTAGCAGCAAAAATAGTATCCTGAGTAGCAATATCCTGAGTAGCAATAGAACAGAGCAGTTCCAAAAGAGATCCTAGTCGGCCTGATTTTTTTTTTACAATTTTTTTTCCTTTTTCTTCTCCTTTTTTTTTCTTTTTTTTCGTCACTCTTTTTTTTTCTTTTTTTTCTTTTTCCTTTTCCTTTTGCCCAGGCCAGTAACCAACAAGTATACACACGTACGAAGAGGACAAAAGTATTAAACCAAAGGGTGCAACTAGAAGCGACCTGATTGTACTACTGGAGATTAGGAATTATAATGAAATACGTGTGCATGCAAGAGGACAAGTAACTCACACAGCAGATACAGCGGTGGTGGACAACAGAAGGTACAGCGAGCAGGATGGCAGATGAAACAGCGACGCACAGGTGGGCGTTTGTCTCGGATGAAGCGTGGCTGCTACTAGGTAGATGGATGGGTACCACGTGAATCCAAAAAAAAATTCAAACAGACCAGGAATCGTGGAACACCAAGCAATGACTAAACCTGTGACTAGTAGACTCGTGGTGCAAACGGAAGATACTACTCCCTCCGTCTAGATGTATAAGTCATCTTAGAACGTGCATCGCGACCAAGGTGGAGGGGAAAACGAGAGAACTTAATGCTTTTTTTCTAGTTAATAGCATTGCATGCAACGAATTAACCATTGCATGTCATGTTTGATAGTTTCAAGTCATTGAAAGCATGCACAACCCACATCTCTTATTGGTTGATATATCACAAAACAAGAAACGAGGAGGAAGTTAATGTACCGTGCCTAAGTGTTTTAGGATTATTTGTTTTTCGTAAGGTGACTTACACACCTAGACGGAGGGAGTAAAAAAAATGATAAGCGGCAGCGGGCGGCGGACGGATGGAGTGATATAGTGGACACCGAAGAGATGAAGTTCTACTTTTTTTTTCTGTTTTCCGACGAATAAACAACCGGCGGCAGGAATTGTGGGCTGACAAAAACAAGTATGATCTGTAGATAATTTCTCCCAAACTAATCTAAACCAGCATTATTTCTAGGATGAATGCAAACAAAAATTCAACAAAGCAAATACTAGATGCAAAATTGCTAAAGGCTAAAAAGATAGGTGCATCAGATGAACTAATCTAATTTTTTTGGCTTTTTTTTGTTATAGGACAGAAAAAGATCGAATCTAATAAAATTATAAATCTCTCACCGATGAACCTGAAAACTGATACCACTTGATGTGCACTGGGGCCCGATCTTTCGATGAGAGGGAGATAACTACGATTTTGGGTGGGACTTGACCCTCATGATCCGGCTACCAACCGTACAGGGAGAACCGTACACGACTGATATCCACGGCAATCGCTGAATCAACTCCACGGCGTTATCGACCGAACCAATGGCGTGATCGACCTATCCACGAAGGATTTTTCCTGTAAGCAAATCGAAGAACATGCAAGAAAATAATAGCCAAGCAATCTGAAATTGCGGATATGCTAGATGAATAGATCTCACAAATTGGGGTTCCGATATATGTCTTGACGGTCGCACTAGCCGCTACGAGCGAAGACAAATAAAAGTAGCAATAGCTAAACTTCTCTAAACAAAACCCGAATCTAACCTAGACGAAGACTATTTATTTATAGTAGTATAGAAATCAACGCGCTGCCTGGATGCTATCTCCGTACACGTGATGGGCCGTGTAGCGGCGTCGCAGACTTGGGCCCATGCTCCTGGACTCTTTCTGGACTCCTCTGCCGTGTGCATGCATGCACAAGCATGCCCGTACATGCACTGGAAACTTGCATGTGTGCTCATCTCTAATTAAGCAAATCAAACTCCTGTCCTTATGTGATGATCCATAAGCACCTCTAGTCCATTCTCCAACACCAATGTTTCTAAGCACAAATAAATGGAAACATGAGTGTAGCATTATATTCTTGTCATTTAAATTGTATATACGAAGAAGCGAAAGTACTTGATCATTTATTTGTTGTGTAATATTTTTAAATGTGTTTATGATAGTTATGTCCACATCAGTTAAACCCTTTGCTCGGGCCGCACTTATATTTATATGAGCAATGCCGTGGATTACAAGAAGAAACAGAAGGTCGGTAAAGAGAGTTGGGACAGAAGAAGAGATAGAGAAGAGATACAAGTTTAAACAGGGAGGAGTTCTCTCTCTATACAATTCTATCTCTACAATTATTCCAACATGCGGTACTCAGACCTGTTCGCCCAATGTGGAAGGCGCTTGTTGCGGAAAGTGTTAGTCAATGTTGACAGCCTTATCAACCGAGCTAGAAGGAAAGGTGTCTTTAGTGTTGTGTGCAGGAACTCGGACAACCATTATCTGGGATCTTGGGTTGTGGATTTGAGGGGCTAACGGACCCATCTGTACTTACAACGATTGCATGCAGTGAAGCTCTATCTCTCGCCTTTGATCTGAATGTAATAAAGCTGCACATAGATACTGACTGTCGTGATGTTGAAAATTTTGGAAGAGGAGAACCCTTGTGCTTATGGAGTGATTGTCATAGAGTTCTTGGCAAAGAAGGCTATGTTCCAAGATGTTTATCTTTGTCATAAGCATAGAGAATGCAATGTAGAAGCTCAAATTTTGCTTAAAGTTGTGGCTTCTTCGGAGAGTGGGCGTCATGTTTGGCTCACCTAACCTCCACTTATAGCTTGTATCCCCATTAACATTGTTCAGTAAAGCTATATGATGATAATCTAAAAAAAAGTCATGACGGAAAGTGATAGGACCCACCCCCGACCCCCGCGTCCCTCGTCAAGGCGACACGGGGGGAATCTAGATCCCAGCCACCGGCCGACCTCCTTTCCTCCCCTCCCCTTCGCCGTCGCCAAGGGCTACTGTCGGGCAAAACCCGCCACTACTAGGAAAAGGCCTACTAATGGCGCACCGGTTTTGCCTACTAATGACGCGCTACCGGTGCGCCATTACTATCACGCCACTAGTATTTTTTACTAATGGCGCACCACTAATGTGTCATTAGTATACCAGATATTAATGGCGCACCGTGGGCTATACTAATGGCGCACTGTGTGGTGCACCATTAGTATACCAGATACTAATGACGCACCACATAGAAGTGCGCCATTAATAACATTTTTTTCAAAAAAAAATTCAATTTTTCCCCTTTTTTTTCTTAATCTCAGGTCAATATGCTTAAACTCAGGTCAAAACTTCCCTAAAGGTCACCCATCCTCACACTACTCCAGCCCAAGCACACTTAACTTTAGAGTTCTATCCAACCCCACCAACAGCTCACTTCACAGGAACTTGTTGATATATCTAGCATATCAATCCTATTATACCTTGTTGATGTCTAGAACTTTGTTCATGTTCATGACTATGATGAAATTTTGAAAAATATTTCAAACTTCCCGGTCATATTACCGTAACTTTTTTTCTGTTAGGTTTTTGGGGATTTTGAAAATGTTTAACGGGGTTCCTCCCGTTAATTTCGGATGTAACTTTTCGAGTAGATGATTTTTCATATATAAAACTTTTTAATCCGAGTTCGTATGCAAAAATTATGCCCATTTTACAAATTTCTAGAGAGATTTTGCAAATAAAGTAGAAATTTATATTTGTAAATTTTCCCAAAACTAGACCACATATCACATGGGAAACTTATTTTATTTTATTTTTTGACATTTTTAATATTTTTTTATTTTTTTAAACTGAAAAGGCGGTCCAGGGGGGGTGCATTCGGTGGAAGCTGGGCAAACTAGTAATGGCGCACTGTGGGGTGGTGCGCCATTAGTAGTTAAACTAGTAATGGCGCACCACACCCACGGTGCGCCATTACTAGTTTTGAAAATAAAATATAAAAAAATTGATTTTTTTTAAATATTTTTGGAAAAAAACTTAGTAATGGCGCACCAGTGGACAGTGCGCCATTTTACTAACAAATTTTTTTTTATTTTTTTCAAAACTACTAATGGCGCACGGTGGGTGTGGTGCGCCATTACTATGTCAAGTGCGCCATTACTATGTCAACTAGTAATGGCGCACCACTCCCACGGTGCGCCATTAGTAGTTTTGAAAGAATTAAAAAAAATTACTAATGGCGCACCGTGGGATGTGGTGCGTCATTAGTATTTGCACACTAATGGCGCACCAACACATGGTGCGCCATTAGTATTTAGTAATGGCGCACCACATGTACAGTGCACCATTAGTGCCCATCCCATCTATAGCCCTTTTCCTAGTAGTGCGTGCATGGCTGGCGGCGGCGGGGCCTCTCCTCGGCGTGGCTCCCCGCCCTCTGACCATGGCGCGGTGCTCTGTCGGCGGCGGTGCTTGGCAGCGTGGTCCTGCGAGGGCGCGGCGACGGCATGGCGTGTTGGTTGCGGGGGTGATGGAGCTCCGTCCGGTGGTGTTGCCTGCGGCTATGGCGGCCGAAGGTCTCAGTTCCGTCCCGATCCCCTTCTCCGGATCTGGATCTGGCCGGTCGAGATCCGGGCGTGGCTGCCGGCGGGCGTGGTGACGCCAGGCCTCCACGACTGCTAGCCACGGTGGTCGTGCTGGCGGTTGCGTTGGGGCCCCGGTGTGGTGGTGGCGACGTGGCGATGACCCGTGCACACGATGCTTGATGGAGGTTCCTTCAGCGGATCCGGGTGAAAACCTAGTTCTCGGCTTGATGCCAAGACCGGCGTTGGCGGCACTCTTTTGTGTCATTACCTTCTTGAAGGCATCGCCGTGGAGAAGCTCCAGACCTCTATCCGCTACCTCCGGGGGGAAACCCTAGATAAGTAGATCTGATGACGACGGCGTGTTGGTGTCGTTTCCTCCTTGGGGGCATCATTCTTGGAGGCGTACACGGGTTCGAGGGACCAGTGGGCGGCTTTTCTGGTGGAGCGGTGCTTCATCTTGCACATTGATGACGGCGGATCTCGGCGGCGTGGTGCAGTGGAGACTCGGCGCCCGATGCACGGTGCTGGACTCGCGCAGGAGGGGGTTGCTGTCTGGCGTCATGGTGGCGTCGATGGTAGAGTGGCCTGACAAGGTAGAAACCTCAATATCTGCTCTGAAGACGGACCAGTGGAAGATGGCGGCGACGACACATGTGAGGGCGTCAGACCAGTTCATGCCCCAGACCCGGTATGTGGCTCGGCTGGGGCTTATGGCTTTTGATGATATGCTTAGGTGAGTGGACTGGGTATTTGGCCCAGCTAGCGCCCCTTCATCATATGGATAGGAGTAGTGGTATATGACGTCAAGATGGCGGATTCAGGCATATTGTTGTAATATTTTGTAAGGTCCTCTAGAATAATCAATAAAATGACCGCATGCATCTCCCAGATGCAGAGGCCGGGGTCATCCTCTTTTTCTAAATAAAAAACTACACATGGGGTGCTTCATCACCAAAACAATTGGATGAATATTCCATTCTGCATATTAGCTAAGAACTCAGCACGAGCTAATGCATGTGTGTAGTGGTCGATTGGCCCATTGGCTCATTGATTATACTCCCTCTGTCCCAAAATTCTTGTCTTAAATTTATCTACATACGGATGTATCTATTCACATTTTAGTGTTAGATACATTCGTATCTAGATAAATCTAAGACAAGAATTTTGGGACGGAGGAAGTACATGTTACCATGCCATGCATGCCTCCGTATAGCCACTTGTGTACAGCAGCTCGTCTCATCGAGAAATAAGAGATCGAAGGCTTCCCGGACGCTCTCAGCGATCAGTTGATTCTGGCCGTTGGATGCGTTTTCCCGATGCGATTCTGGGCGTTGGATCAAGATCTGGAGGAACCTGGGCCGCTGGATCTGGAGATGGCACTATTGCAATAAATAGTTACTCGTTTCGCTCGCTCTTGCTCACTCCATCGCTCCTGGCTGGGTCTCGCTGACCTGTGGTGTCCCGGCTGGGGGGGCCGTCCGTCAGCGAGCGCGTGTGCGGGTGCGCCTGTATGTCCAGTCACATGCGCGTCGGCGGTGAATATCCACCGCACGTAATATCTTGCCCCCGCCGAGGATAGTTTGGTTTTTTCGCGTCCAGGCCTCGTGCGTGGCCGTCGCTGGTTGGCGCGTCGGTGGATGAGATGAGGACAGCGGCCTCTTCGTCCTCCCATTCGCCCCCTCCCCCCGCCCCTCTCTCTCCCTCTCTTGATCTCCTCTCCAAGCCGCCGCACACCCCCTGCCATCGCGCCGCCGACATCGTTGCCGCTCGCGTCTTAGGGCGCGTCGTCGGCTCTGAGCCCTCCTGCTCCGACCCCGCAGAGGGCGCTTCCATGGTCGGAGCGGAGGAGGAGATCCAGGCGGAGCGCGCCATCTCCATCGCCGCGGCCCCCGGCCTTCGTCGAGCCGCTCGTCATCTTCCTCATCCTCGCCGTCAACGTCGCCGCTCGGCCAGGCCATCCTCCCGCTGTGAGGGAAGCGGCCAGAGAGGGAGGGCGTCGCCGGGTGTGCGCGTGCCTCCGCGGGTTCGCGCGCGGTTGCCGGAGGCGTGGGCGCCGCGGGTCAACCGCGCCGAGGAGGATGGGGGCGCCACAAGCCTTGTCGGAGGTCGCCTCTCCAGATCGATGGAGGCCAAGGGCAAGGGGAAGGAGGAGGGAGAAGAAGAAGGTGGGAGGAGTGATGCTGGGGAGGATGTGAAAAGCGGGCTCGACAAGCGCCTGCAGCGCCTGTCCAAGGAGGAGGTCGTCGTGCACGCGCAGATGCGTCGCCGGCCCCAGTTCTCCTGCCGCACCTTCCACAACATCATTGTCCTCTCCATCACCGCTGAGGTAGCCTAATCCCCCCACTGTCCTGCTCTTTTTTCCGTCACAAATTTACTAGGCGCATGTAAAGCTATATGAGATGATTATGGTCTGGTCTAGCGGCTGTGGATGCGCCTAGGTTTGGATTCATCGTGATTCAATTTGTTCATGCTCGGAGATTTGACTGTCTCAATGTTTCTCAGTCGAACAGTTGGGATTTTTTTCTTTCTGTGTTTCCGTGCGTGCGCATATGCGGTCGTGTGCGAGATTGGAAATATACGATTGTGGTTTAAAGTGAACCAGCTTTATTGAACAAAGTATGCAGGGTGCTTTCATTGTTCGGGATCATCCATGGTGATTAGACAGACATGTCCAGTCCACCAGATGGGCGGATACACTGCATTTTTGGTTCTTAGATTCTATAGTATATCTTCTTACTAGGAATAGTTGCACAGATTTTGGTTATGATTGTTCTGTTAGACATTCATGTTCACAAGTCAATGCTATTTGTGAATTCCTTTCCTTTGTAGTTATTACTGTTAATTTGAGAAGTTTATGCAAGCCTTTTGTACACTTGCCCAAAATGTTCAGTTGTGTGCTTCTGTTTTCAAAGTACAAATCATTGTATATTTAATTATATGCTTAATTTGTCAATGCATAAGAAACCAATGCTGTGCAGTCTGTGTATTTGCAGGAACGTTATTTATCGAGTTTTGGATCAGATGCGGGGATTTCTCCTGAACTCCACCGCCTCAAGCTGTCGTAGTTGGTGTTGTCTGTGCTGGATTCGATTGGCCTACCATTTTCTGCTACCGTGAGAGGTTAGAAGGTTTCCCGATCGTCCCAGTTGTGGTTGCCTGGAGCTCATCCTTGATCTGCTCTTTTTCCCTTGCAGGTTGGTCCGCTGCGGGTGCTCGTGCTTCTGGTCGATTCGTCCTGCTGCGTCGGTCTTTGTTCTGCAGGTTGATCCCTTTTCTTCTTCTCTTCTCATAATAGGGACTCACTAATTACTATCAAAGATCAGGATCAAGTGCAGGCTTAATTTTCTGTTACAAGTTAAAGGATGAGGCCTCAATTATTATTCTTTTATTACGATTATTGCGTATAGCATGTTCGTTATTCTCATCCTATCTGATTGTTGAACTGCACTTGATCATGTTTGTTCATATTCTTAATTATAATAATTGTTGATCTGTAGGGCCATGTCTGTTGGTGCCACGAAACGGCCGTGGCATCGCTTGTGTGAGCCACGACGGCGCTACCCGCGCGCCTGCCCCAAAACGCTGCCCCGAGCCGAGCCGGCGGCATTCATCTGGAGAAGCGCGGGAAGAAGAAGATGGATAAGCTCCTCTTGCTCTTCTATTGCCTAGCTTGATTTAGTTCGTCTCTTTTTCAAGTTAATATGCTGTACTGGAGATTACTGTAAGACAAAAGCACGAATTATGATATTTTTAAACATTTTGAAAGAAGGGCATGTTGGTTTAAGAGAAAATTAGCGGTGTTGGATGCTGGTATTTGAACCCCTGGTTCTATCCAATATCAATGACAAATGAGCCTTCCAACATATTTCTGCATTCACATTCGTTAGCTTATTATGAAATATTATTTTCTGACCTGCGCATCAAAGCTTATGAAGGCAACTTAAGAATTGTAGTACTTACAGATGTGTTGTGACCTTGCTGGGACGGAGATGTTTCCTTTCAAAAATTACTGCTGGAAATAGCAGAGAGAAAGCTGAAGCACAGAAACAAGCAGTTAATTTTATTTGCCAGGTTAGCAAACATTTTCCTTGCTTTAGTTGCTAGCTTCAGTGTATTAACACATTATTATATGCAGGGTTCTGCTGCTGATATAGTCAAGGTGGCTATGTTTAACGGTCATCCTGTAAATACCAATGGGAGTAACATAGTTGATTCCATGGATGGGCTTACTCAAAGAAATCGCAAGTCAGAGGGCGTTGTCACCTTCTTTTACAGGTATTTTACAACGTGGTCATCACTCATTTTTCTGGATTTATGTGGCTATTTATTTTTTAAATATAGACAGGTTAAAGTTATGAGTTTACATTTTGTAGGTGCATGATGGATTTTTGCTTGAAGTTGACCCGTCTATGGTAGCAGAGGCTGTAAGGCTGCTAGAGATAAGCATGGAAGCTAGAGCTTCACTCTTGAGTATCATTTTTATGCAACTCAATGGTATCAGTCCGTTTTCATTTCAAAGCTATAAACTGAATGGATGTTTGTTTCTTTGCTCAATACCTTTACGCGCTAAAGTAAAGGTTGGAAAAACTTGGGTCTCACTTGAGCCTTTGCACCTAGAGCCTTGATGGTGAATCACATGTATCATCTTTTGTCAAGACCAATAGCCATTGCCATCATAAAGCTGGGTAAGTTCCGACTTCTCTGAAGGAGCATTGATATAGTGTTTCATCTTATCTAATGGTTTGTCCGTGCCAATCTTACCTAACGTTGTTACTAATGCAGCTTGCACCGCTGGAGCCGAACAAGGTCATAACTTGCGTTACCTATGGAGGTAATGGCTAGGAAGATCGCAAGCCGACACCACCACGTACCATATGGTTTCTCTGCCGATATTTTTTTTTTGATGTATATGCACTATCAAATCAGATTACCAGACTAAGAAATCTACCGCTCGCTCCAGTTTACTTGTAGTTCTGGACCAAGCTTTTTAATGTAAACTACTTGAAGCGACAACAAAATACAGATTGTACCCATTGTTTGAATACGAATCTGTAATTTGTAAACCACTGTGATAGCTATAACATAGTCAAGATGTTGTTGTGTCACTATGGGTATTGATAAATGAAGAAAACTGATAAATCTAACTGGTCGGAGAAGGTATGCCAGAAGCGATAAGTTGAGCACGCCATGCTGCAACTGACTGCTTAATTCATTTCTGAACGATCATGTTTCTGTGATTTTTCAGGGTGCTAAGCAGTTAAAATATCTTGAACAATCTGAAAAGAGATAGCTTAAATCGATGCATGTGTAATTAACTCCATATATTATTTTGAGGAAGAGTTCAATACATGCATGTTTTCTCAAATTAGGTTGCCCCTGCCATGTATAAAAATGTGATGCTTCCTTCCATGACCAAACAGGCTGATGAGACATTGTGGGTCCTCTTCTTTTTAAATTTCAGGGGTTTACACTGTTGCGGTTCCTCAGGACTTGGAAGGAGGAGCATGGGCCGTAGAGATGGAAGACGAGGTTGAGACAGCCGCGACGCTTGCTGCAACGACCACGACCTACATCGAAAAGAAAGGTACTAACTAAACTACATACATATTCCTAGAATGTAGTAGCAGGTGAATTTGCTGCTTAGCACCCTGGAGTCATGGACCGATTCAAGGACTCCAGGCAACAATTTTAGTCCAAATTGCATTGCTTTTGGCACAACTTATTCCACTGTGTTTTGTTATTGCTTTGACGAACTGCTATGTACTGAACATATTTATATCTATGCCATCCTTCTGATGTAAGCTTGCTATATTAGACTGGTCATTTTCAGCAATCACTCTGATTTCCCTTTGCGCCGGTGGGTATTTACATAAATATATAATCTACCTTGCTATAGACATATGTCATTGTTATGGTAAAATGGTAACTGCATTTAGATCCTTACAAAAATGAATTGTTGTATGTCTATATCGTTTTTTTATATCCCTGGTGCTTTTCATCGGCTTATGTTTTAAAGGCATTAGGTTCCTGGTGTTTTAAGCGAGGAAAAATGATCACATATGTCAGCTATTCGTATTCCTCTGAACCGATTAATTTATTTTCATTGTTGTTTCTTTCTACAGATAACAAAATCTATTAGGCCCACTCATGCTGGATTGGGCTCAGCCCAATTACTAAATAGTAGCAAATGAGAGGAATACAAGAAGTCAAGAAGACACCTGTCTCTACATGTCTAAATTTCACGGTACCTCGCCTGGATCCGGAAGTGCGGCTACAGGGACCTCAACATAGTCAAGGTACAAACCCTACCCATCTCGATGGATCTCGGTCAACGAATCATGGTAGACTCATGCCCCTCATGTCTCTCCCTCTTTCTCCTGCTCGCTCCCGCGCTTTTCCCTACTTTCTCTTACCCAATGTTTCTAAAATAGGAAAGAACCATGGAAAGGAACCCAGTGTCGCTCGTAGATGCGGTCACCGTCTATTCTGATATGTTTTTTGAGCCTATATCCTCCCTCTCCCACTCTTCCTTTATCTCTCCGTCTATCTTTCACTTCGTTTTCCTTCCAGAATTTCTATTTGATTAACCATGGATAGTTGACACTGAGATGTGCAGGCAGTAGATGGGAACCAGTCCAAATACAATTTACTATATTTTGCGCTTAAATTGGAAGAGAACTGGTTTGCCAATTTTAATTTCCTGCTAATTGATACACATTTGAGTACAAATGATGTACCAGTCGTATGAGTAAATTAAGATACGGTGAAAATGTATAGATTTGGTTCTACTGTACCCTGCACTTTAGGTTACCAATGTGGTTGCTTGGTGTTTATACTGTGACAGATCTCACTAGATACATACTAACAACAATCCTCTTGGTTTAAATTTGACATTTACTGGGGATCCTCTTGGTTCTACTGTAGTTGTAATTGACATGCTGATTGGTTTGGCTATTCAGGTTGATACCTAGTGGTTAAGACTTTGAAGTGAACCATGCCTTCGTGAGAGGACCAAGAAAAGAAAGGCATGTTGTACCTACCTAAAATTGACAGTGACTATTAGCCTATTGTGGTACTTTAAATCTGATAAAGAATATATTTCATGACTGAGACATTGCATTTGGAGTGTTAGTTCTCATGTGTACGTGAATTTCCTTCTATTTTGTCATGCCGCTGATAGTTATGATTTGGGACTACTTGTTCTGTTTATGTCTTATAAATAATGAAATGGCCTATATGTTAAGTTCTCCTATTTTAATTATATTATGTTGTTGATGATGTATGGTTCTGGAAGTCGAAGATTAACATTCGGGTTGTTGGTATCTTGAATCATTTTCTCTCTACTAAACTTGGTGCAAACAGTTGTCCTATCTTACACTCTGCCTTTTTGGAACAACTTTTGTCATGTATTTGTGCTATGTTGAATTCTAACGTATCTATGTCCGGATAATAGATGAATTGTTTGAGCCATTGGAAAAAACATGTTTTGAGCCACCACCAATTAGCCCAGCATGCCTCTGTTTTTATATTTAATTGCTGCACTAAAGTACTAACTAATGCATGTGTCTGTTTTCTCAAAGTTTACCTCAAGGTTTACTGTGTGATGGAATGAGTATGCATGCATCAGAGCTACCAAACTTATGTGCCCATTTTTTGTGAGTGGGGTAAGTTTGCATTCATTTCAAAAAATTGGTAGGCTACCTGCAAGGCTAAGAGGCTGTCTATTAGCTTTCGGTTAAAATCTTTTACTATGGCCTGTAGATTTCAGTTGTTCCAATACATTTGTTATTTATTTTTTCCACTTGATATCTGCAGAGTAGAGATATGGAGCTTGGAAGCATTATATTGGATTTGGATCTCGTTGATAATGCACTAGATATGCAGTTGTTTTTATTGTGAAGTGAGGTATCTAATGTCTTTGATACCATTTTTGTTTACCTTAATCTTGCTAGTCGTGCTTGAATAGAGTCAAGGTTGAGGTCCAAACAAAATGATGCATTGTAGGATTTCTAACTTTATAGGGCAATGCATTAGAACATTGATGTTGTGCATATGTGACTGCAATCTATATTTTATCATATCTATCATTTCTGTACCCATGTTTCAAACCAATTTAAGTGGACCTTTCGAGGTTTTTTCAGTTTAATCATGCAACACCCATGTGCTGGTATGTTTCAGTCCCTTGTGAAATGCGTATGAAAGCTTTTAGAATATCATAAAAATGTTCAGTTTTTTTAGTCCAGCAATACCGATTCTCTTCCTGCTTTTGTCGTGACCATGGAAATCGATTATCCTGTGGATTGACCACGCCTTGCTTACCTTGCATTGGGCTTATTTTGCTGATTGGTGGATCGTCACCTCGTATGCACCAGTGTTCGACTGGCCTCTGCTACGGCGTCTGAACTAAATTTGGCTGTTGTTTTGTGGATGCACAGGAGGAGGCTAGGGCAGTTGGGGTGCTGCAAAGCCGTTGTTTGTCCAACCTCATCAGATGCTGCTGCAAGGGTGGCGAGCGGCCGCTTGTTGCCGAGTTCATGCCGCATGATACCTTGGCAGTCGTGATCCATAGTGTGGTTACGATTTGTTAAGTTTACTAGCTCCTTCATTGCTGATGGGTGGCCGATGGTGCTTTCCTATTTCTCTGTTTTAGATAATGGTCATTAATACACATGTTTGCACTCGAGTGTGTGATTTGTGGAGGGGAGGTGCAGTCTATGTGAATATTCAATTCATGCTTTGATCATGAGTATAGTACATTCAAAATTAGCAAAAGTAAGAATGCATAGCAGCAGTGTCAATCTTGTAGGCTATGAAACTGCATGTTTGTTGTTGCAATATGGAAATTTACCATGATGTGGCAATAGGGTTTAACTCTTACGGTGAGGTTTTTTGTGTATATAAAGTCCGGAAAGAAAGGTAGGGTAGCTGAGGTGAGTCTAATGACCGAAGACTTTCTATCTGCATTCAGAATAACCATACAATCAGGTTGTTGGTTCAACCCAAATTTGATATTCTTTCTTGAATGGATTTTTTATTTGCAAAAGAATTGGTAAAAAACGCCCCGATCTTCCATGGAGAATCATTGTATCAGATCTTGCTTGTAACTGTTTTTTCTTTCGCGCTTCCCCTAGCGTAGGAGGTTGTATTACTTTGATCACATTTAGTTTGTACAAAGCTTCCTTTTGATCGCTGGAAACATGTCACTAAAGACAGTTGAATAAAACACCTATTAGTATGCTTAGTAGCTATGACTCGGTAGTTGGCTCTCCTATTATTATGATCCTGCTCTTATTACTCCCTCTCTCCTATTATAGCTCTTTTGCTATCGAAGTTTATGTCGAGTGGCTGCGCTTTTGGTTTCAATCTTTCTGCCGAGTGGCTATTTTTTGTGGTCTTATGAACGCACTGAAATTGATTCTGCCTTCTGATGCTGATACCGAGTATCAGTATGTCTTGCTACTATCACAATTGAATGTTTCTTGCTAAACCTGGATTACTACTGACTTCACATTATCTGCTTGACCAAAACATTGGAACCGGCACCCTCGCGCCTTGGCGCAATGCCGATCTAGTTGTTAATTAAGACGAGAGCATACCCATGCCCACGTCTATCGCCTGAGCTGGCACTTTCTAAATAATACAGAGAAAAAAACCATGCACCCATGGGCATGCATTGCTCCATGCATACATATTCTCTCAACATAAGCATTTACTAATGTGATGTATTCCCTCCGTTTCAAAATAGATGACCCAACTTTGTACTAAAGTTAGTATAAAATTGGGTCATCTATTTTGAAACGGAGGGAGGATATTAGTAAGCCCTTGTGCGGGTACAACTCTATTTTCTATTGTTATCCATTGGAAAATTGCAGCACAAAATATTATTATTTTTTTTGAAACGGAAGCACAAAATATTAGGCTACTACACTGATGCATGTTTCTACTGAATTGAAAATGTTGGAGCAGCTCTCCGTTGACTTCCGAGGCCCCAATCCGTCCGTTCAAAACTGTTGTTGCACCTGTCTCTAGAGACTAGAGTAGCAGCCGGTTGAATGCGTCTTGGATGGGAAACCTTCGGTCGAGACATTTTTGATAAAGGGCGTTCTTTATTAACTCATAATGTTGCATCAAGTGGATACAAACAGAATTAAGTATACACCCGGCCTCTGCACAACTAGGGTGCACACAGCCAAAAAGAAAAAAAAAAGAAAGAAAACCATAGGGGTAAAGGCGAGGCGAACGACCCACTGCAGCAAAATCTCAACTACTACCACTTACATTGACAATACGCGAACGACGAGAAGGTTCCCCCAACAGCGACACCTTCAACAAGGATACGATGCATGAACATCGACATCGCTGGATCCAACAATATAGGTCAAGATCATGGATTTTGATCCAGAAGGGAAGGATCGAGTAAGCTCCACACAGTGCCTTCAACAAGGGAGCATAAATCGCCACTGCCAGGTACATCCCAGAGAAGATCGGACCTTCGGTCGAGACATGTGTCGCCGGATCAAACTGATGCACACCCTGCAAAACAACAACACGTGCTGCCCAGCACATGTACCGTCCAAGGCGGTCTTCATTTGCCGCTACATCATAAGCTTAGCATGCCTCCTGGGGCTCTCCCCTTCCTCCTAATTAGGCCCATCTTGCGGTGAAATCTCCAGTCATGGAACCGATCTGGATCAACTCAAGACACAGACAACTGGCGCGTCACACCTCCCTTCCCGCTGCTTCCTAATCCTATCACAAATACACATGGCCGGCCCCAGCCATCTAGTATGTTTGTGTGTGTGAGTCCCCAACTTGAATTCTCAGAGAGAACCACTAGGTTGTGTAATAAACCTTTCTAGTTTGCGTTTTAAAGGGAGAAAGTTCTCCCATGTTGTGCCAATATGACCAAGGGAGACACGTTCTTTGTTGTTGTCCAAGTGTTTCTAGAAATGAAAATGCAACCATGCATATGTGCGTGGTGGTGGTGTGGTGAGTAGTACATTGTCATGGTGATGGATTGTGGCCAGTTATGTCGCTATATATGGCTGTGTAACGCTCGGTCCAAGTACATACATGTGTGCCCCTAAATACGCTGGTAGGTGGTAGCAACATTTCAGTCATCAACCTATAAAAGATGACCTACCTCAACCGGCCTAGCTAGCCAGTGAAAAACATGGCAAAACGTATATTCTCGAATTCTTGACTCATAATCAACATATATACCATAGAAAAACATGCCATTGTTTGTCTCCACACAGGCGATTCCTGAAAGCTTGCTTACATAGGAATAGATTGACTACTGTATGGATGATCATCGTGTGAAACGGAGATGTCATACCTGACAACTCCTTAGTATGGAAAATCTTGCTCAAAACCCTAGCAGTTTAACGACATGGAAAATCTTGCACAAAACCTTAGATGGCATATCTGTGTGCAATGACGTGGGAAGTTTGTTTCGGGTTTTCTTTAGGTCTATAGGGAATCTTCGTGTTTGGATTGGGATGGCGAAGCGGCCACCCCCCTACCCCGGTGTAGGAATAATATCCTCCACACCCTATCCACATTCGGTGGGTAAGCTTATCACTCGCGAAGGGCATGTGGAGTTGTGTCTCAGACAGGTCTTCCGAGATCTGGTAAGTTTACGTTTCCGGTGGATTCGCTTGGATTTGGCCGACTTTCATGGTCTTCGTAGTTTCCACATGCCCTTGTTGATGCCCGAGGGAGGAAGCTGGCTATTCAAGACAGACAGGGGCAGCAGAAGCCTAGCCCGCCCCATTTCATCCCCCTTCTCCTCTCCGTCGTCGGCACTTGCACTTACGCCCTCCACTTGCCATGCCGAGGCGCCCAGATAACCACCTATGTCATGCTCACTCCGGAGCGGAGGACGCAGCTGCCGGAGCAGATCGAGGCGATGCGGGCTGCTCGTTTCACCGCCGGCCTTCATCTGGATTGGCCAAAGCCGGTGGAGGATGAGGAGGAGGGGAGCAGCCGCCGAAAGCGGAGCCCATGGAGGAGGAGGCGGCGGAGCCGGAGGAGGAGGAGGTGGGGCATTGCTGGCTGCAGGCTTTGCCATGGCGGATGTGAAGGCGGAGTACGAGGCCGCCCAAGCGGTTGAGATGGCAGAGAAGACCGTCATCCTCAAGTCCATCCAGGATGAGGCCTACGTCAAGTCCAACCGGCAGTTCATCCTACGAGAACAGGCAGCGACAGAGGTGATGTTCGCCAAACTGAACGCAGAGGGGAATGAGGTGCCAGAGCCTCCGCTGGCGCAGGAGCTTCCGCAGTTGCCTGTCTACCCAGCGTCAGGCACAGAGATTGTCGAGATCTCCGACGATAAGCAGTTTAGCCTATGTATGTAGTACATATGTTTTTATTTGCATGGGTATTAAGGATTTGATGTATGAACTTTGAGTTTTATGGTTGTGGCGGACGTTTTTGGTGTGGTTTCCGGTCATTGTTCACGGATGCGTCCGGACTTGTCCGCGGGCGTTTCAGGGTTGGCTTTTGGGTATTGCAGTTGTAGATGCTCATAGTTTGGTTAAAATTGCTGCTCCTTAATTTGGAGAGTGTGTGCCATGTTTAGCTCACCTCACCTCCACTTATTGCTTGTATCCCATTAACATTGTTCAATAAAGCTATATGGAGATCTAAAATAATAAAAAGAGAGATGCAGTACTGCACATGGGGCGCTTCACCAAAACAACTGGATGGATATTCCACTCCATGCACGTGGATGCATATTAGCTAAAAACTCAACACAAGCTAATGCAGGTTGATTGGCTGGTCAGGTAATTGTTTATACGGCCATTGGCCCCGAAAAGTCCATTCTGCACCCGAGCTCATATGCTCCCGCATGAACAGTAAACCCAAAAAAAAATCGAAAAAAATTCAAAAAATTCCAAATTTTTTTTGAGACAAACATTGACAAAATTTCTAAGTGGCTGCAAAAATTCGTCATGAAATCACATTCCTAGAAGGCGTGGCAAAAAAAACAAATTCAGTGCTTCAAAATGCGTTTGAAAGTAGCTTTTTCAGAGTACTTTTTTTGTTTTTTTTGCCACGCCTTCTAGGAATGTGATTTCATGACGAATTTTTGCAGGCACTTAGAACTTTTGTCAATGTTTCACTCAAAAAAAATTTGGAATTTTTTGAATTTATTTTATTTTTTTTTCGATTTTACTGTTCATGCGGGAGCATATGAGCTTGGGTGCAGATTAGCCGCGTCCCATTGGCCCATTGATTCATACGTGTTATCAACTTATCATGCTATGCATGCCTCCGTATGTTCACTTGTGTATAGTTGCTCATCGCATTGTTAAGACGAGAGCATACTCGTGCCCACGTCTACACCAGGGCTGGCACTTTACAAATAATTGATAGAAAAAACCATGCACACATGGGCATGCATTGCTCCATGCATACATATGCCCTCAACATATGTATTTACTCATGCGAGGTATATTAGTAAGCCCTTGTGTGGGTACAATTCTATTTTCTTTTGTTATCCATTGGGAAAAATTTAGTACAGAATCCTGTCCTACTAGACGAATGCATCTCTCTACTGAATTGAAAATGTTGGCGCAGCAAACAAAACCTAATCTTCACTCTCCACTGAATTCCAAGGCCTCGGTCCATCTGTGCAGAACTGTTGTTGCGCCTGTCTGCAGAGTAGCGGCCAGTTTGAACCCGTCCTGGACGGGAAACCTTTGATCGTGACATTTGTCGCAGGAGCAATCTGATGCACACCCGACAAAATAACAAGTGTTGCCAAGCACATAGCTACACCACGGATGCCGTCCTAATTGTTCCTCATCATCTGCTGCATCCCAAGATTAGCATGCCTCCTGAGCCTCACCCCTTCCTCTTGATTTGACCGATCTTGCGATGACATTTCCAGACAGGGAACTAATCTTGATCAACTCAAGGCACAGAGACTAGGTGTGCCACACCTTCTTTCCCACTGCTTCCCAATCCCATCACAAATGCACATGGCCGGCCCCAGCCATGTGTGTGAGAGTGTGTCCCCAACTTGATCTCTCGAAGGGAACCGTCAGGCTGTGTAATACACCTTTCTAGTTTGTGTCTTGAAGAGAGAAACTTCTCCCATGTTGTGCCAATAGGACCAATAGGATACGATATTTGTTGTTGCCCAAGTGCTTCTAGAAATGGGAATGCAAGCATGAATATGTGTGTGGTGGTGGTGAGTAGTACATTGTCATGGCGATGGATTGTGGCTAGTTATCTTGCTGTACATATGGTTGTGTAACGCTCGGTCCAAGTACATACATGATGCATGTGTGCCCCTAAATATGTTGGTTGGTGGTAGCGACCCTTCAGTCATCAACATATAAAAGATAGAGAAAAGTATGTTTTTGGTCCTTCAAGTTCCCTAAAAGTATAGACTTGGTCCCTCAAGATTTTTTTGGTATACATTTGGTCCTTCAAGTCTCAAAAACGGATAAGTTTGGTTAAAAACCAGATTTTGAGCATGTTGACCAGGTTTGATCGATGAACAGTAAATTTAAAAAAAAAATCAAAAATATCAAAAAATTATTGACAACCAACATGCTTGGGTGCGCTAGGTGTGTGTAATTTTTTGTGGTCAAATAACATCGAAGGATTTCTAGCAAAAAGCAAAAGCAAAATTTGGCTTGTTTTTGTGAGCCAAAATTTGTTTTTTTTTGCCGCGATCTCCTCGAATGTCGAAACACCACACAAATTTTCACGCACCTTGCACATCCAAGCAACTTGGTTGCCACAAAATTTCTTTTTTTTTTTTGAATTTGTTTGCTATTTTTCTGAATTTACTGTTCATCTATCAAACCTGGTCAAACCCAGTCAATGTGCTTAAAATTTGGTTTTGGATCCAGTTTTGAGAATTGAAGGACTAAATGTATACCAAAAAAATTTGAGGGACAAAATTTATACTTTTGGGGAACTTGAGGGGCCAAAAACATACTTTTCTCTAAAAGATAACCAACCTCAACCGGCCTAGCTAGCTAGCCAGTGAAAAACATGGTAAAATGTATATTAAAAAATTCTTGGCTCATAATCAGCATATGTATACCATAGACAAACATGCCACACACGGGTGATTCCTGGAAACTTGCTTACATATGAAAAGATTGACTATTGTATGGTCAAGGTAGTCAGAGTCGGGATTCGGAGTCTGATCGATTTTCCTTTTGCAGAATCGAGTCATAGTATCGAGTCGTGGAATCGCGGATTCTACTAGATTTACTCAAATAAGATATTTTGTATCCACGTTAGAAATTTATATGGGTTAATATAGAGCAAAAAACATACACATAAATGCTAGTTGTATTCCACATCTTTTCATGGCTAACCTACTATCTTGCTTGCATGTATGGAACATATATGAGAGGCAAATATATAGAACAATTAAATCTTCCACACACAAAAAATACTTAGTAGGTTTTTTTTAGATTATGTTAATAGCATATCACTTGTGTAGCTGACATGCAGTGCTGACCCTTGAAGGGTCTTGCTCACCTTCTCCGATCAATCTGGAAGCATCCTTCTTCTCCCACCAATTCCATTCGTTAACAAGCCCGATCCTCAATTTTTATCTACGGTTTCTAAGAGCTAGATCAAAGGTGTTGACGACTATGCATTTGGGCTTGGGAGGGGAATAAAGGCCATGATGCATGTGGAAAGTGGTTTGGATGATGGCATACTATTCTGCTACAACATAACAAATGGCTTAGATAAATTAGTAAAATCGTACATAGTCCATAGCATAGTCTTGATTCTACAGTTTTGTATAGGATTCTATGATTTGGATCGCGACTCAACATGGATTCTACTAGATCCGGGTTCATAGTGGGACTTGGATCCAAATGCTTCCGTATGGTCGTGAAGTCGTAGGATTCTAGGAGTTGAGTCGGGATTCTGACTACATCATCATGTGAAACAAAGATGTCGTACCTGACAACTCCTTAGTATGAAAATCTTGCACAAAACCCTAGCAGTTTATCGAGACCTAGATATGATAGCTGACCGTACGTACTTAATGCATGTGTAACTAGAACAAAGGGATAAAAAGGAGGGCAGACGTTAAATTTAATTGTGCAAACTGAGGGGTGACATAATGATATAGGAAGGGCTCCACAAACTGGGGTCCTGCACGTACGCACCAACATTCTAATCAACGCAATGCTTCGTGAGTGAGAGGTTTGAGCCGGGTGACCGAGAACCCTAGCCGCCTCCCGTCGCCTACCCTTCTCGCCGCTGCCAGGGCATGACAGCAGGGAGGTTCTGGTCGAGGCGGCCTACTGAGGAGGTGTTTGAGGGCTAATGTGTATGGCGAAGGAGATAAAAGCTTCATTGACTACCTTCTTTAGGCGGTGCTCGGCAGCAGTGTTAATGAAGCTGGCGGTGGAATGAGGGATTCAGCGCGACAATCCGCCCTGTAATCAATAAGTAGCTACTCTCGCTGTAAATACATATAAGAGCGTTTAGATCACTGAAATAGTGATCTAACTGCTTTTATATTTCTTTACCGAGGGAGTACTATTTTATGTTTTTTTAATGCTAGCTTTCATCCTACGGTAAGATTTGGAATGGCTAAAATCGCAATTAGAGAGGGAGATTTAAGTTAGTTCTTAGGGGAGAATTCTACTATCTGCATGCTTTAACCAGCAGGGTTTCCAAGCACCACCATACTGGTTCATGCCCAGGAAAACCAAAGGTACCAGCACATCTAATTTTCTACATAAAACTCATCTTTCCTCCAATAATCTGATATAAACTGACCCCATACACTTTTATGGGGGATATCTAATGCATTCTTACATTGAAAGATCCACATCAAATTAAATCATACGGCAGGTTACAACATTAAACCGTTGGACAGGTGGATGGCTCGGTGTCTTTTCGCAAAGTATAATTGACAAACAAGAAACTAAAACATCATTATTGAATAGATTGATAGTTGGCATAAGTAGCGACGGCCCACAACATAGTACATATATCCTCGTATATACCAAGGAAAAGCATATCATTATTTTCAGGTCTGACAAGCAACCGGAAATGAGCGTGGTGCAATGTACGGCTCTGCCAAGTTTGACATCCTTAATAATTCTTAAAGAACGAGCAGACACGAGCCTCCTTATACACCTTCCCTGGCCTGCAGAAGTAGCCTTGCTCCGGAGCACAATGCGAGTTGTTGGAGCAGACGCAAAGTCCTTCAATGGCACAACGCTTTTTGATGATGTTGGGACTTCCACTGATACCGAGAACCTTGTTAGTCCATTCGTTGGAGAAGAGCCCCTCTGGGTCGTACCTATCTTTCACCCTAAGAAACTCATGGACTTTTGGGTACTTCGTGATTGCACCATCGAAGGCGAAATTGCGGCTCTTACCCCAGTGCGGGATGCCGCCGTACTTATGCAACGCCATTTGCTCGATCTCGTCCACCACATCGGCATGCGCACGCGGCATGCCTTCGGTATGGCTCCGGTAAAAGATGATGTCGACACCGATCGAGTCCTCCGGCTTGCCAAGATAAGCGGATGACGCCTTCACATATCGTAGGAGCACGCCTATCCTGGCGTCGACGGAAGAACAAAACAAGTCCGGATTGAGGTTCCGGAGACGTTGCATGTCGGCGACGAATGCCGGTGCCTTGGACAGCGGGACGCTGAAGCCGGAGTTGTCGAAGAAGGAGCCTCGGATGCGCGGGTCCCAGGCGCAGGAAGTGAGGAGGCCATCCTCTGGGCTATTGAGGCACGTGCCGGACGCCTGGATGCGGTGCTGGTACCCCACCACCGGGTACCCCGTGAAGGAGACGCCATCGTTGGTGAATATATTCAGCCGCTCCGACGCGGCCGCCTGCTGCTGCGCCGCCTCGCACCGGGCGGTGTCGGTCCCATTCTCCTGCAGCCGCTCTTCGGCGGCTCTTGCATCGATGAGGTCGCGGGTGGGGCTGATGCGGAAAAGTGGCAAATCGTAGAGGCCATTGCCCGGGGTGGAGACGTCGACGCGGTCGTCCTGGCGGTAGATCACCTTGCCCTCGTGCGGCAGCCACGTTATGTCGCCGTACTCATGAAGATGACCCCACCGAGCCACCTGCTCCTGGAAGTCCGAGTCGTCGCGCTTCACGAGCGTCACTGACCGCTTGAACAACGGCTGCATGGCCAGAGTCACATGAGAGATGACGCCGAGAACCCCAAGGGAGACCTTCGCCGCGTCCAGGTCCGGGTGGTCAGCCCCGAGCTCCCTCACCACGGCGAACCCCTGGCTCGCCGGCGCCGGAGTTACGATCCTCAGCCCGACCACGTACTCGTGCGCGGCGCCTCCCTTCCCCCACAGCGAGCTCCCGTGCGCTCCCGTGCTCAAGAGGCCCCCGATGGTGAGGCCGTGCCAGTACGGGGAGTGCGGCAGGGACAGCCCCGCGGCGGCAGCGGCCTCGACCAGGTCCCGGAGGAGCATGCCGCTCTCCACCGTCATGAGCCGCTTCGCTGCGTCGACGCGCACCGTCCGGTTGAGCTGCGCCGTGCTTATGATGGTGCCGTCGTCGCCGCCGGGGCACGCCAGCTTGGGAATGCTGTGGGAGTGCTTGGTGGCCACCCTCACCTTCTGTTTCGTGGACGCCACGGCCGCCACGGCCGCGACGAGCTCCTGCTCGGTCCGCGGGTAGGTGACCTTGGCCGCGCGGCAGATGGTGCGGTCCGTGAAGGAGCCGTACGTGTTGGTGATGGTGCAGTTGGACGTGCCATGCGTGCACATCACTGGGTCCGGCGGAGGGCTGCAGCCGGCGAGCTGGACGAGGACTCCTAGTGAGAGAACCACGAGCAAACTTTCCATTGCTCTTTTTTGCACTCGTGACATTGTCATTTTCATTTTTCTCTTGATGATTGGTTGCCTGGGGTTGTAGCCAACAGAGACAAGCGAGGCCTTAAGTAGGCTTGAGGTCAAGTCTCACGGCATGGTAAACCTTGCACGTTTCCGCGCGAGCATGAGTTCAATATACAGTTTGCCTAATTCACATCTAGATGTTTTCTAAGGATGTCACATCTAAGCTCCCACAAATAACGCAGCAACAAGAAAAAAAAAGCTTGAACAAAAAAATTTGACCACAAACATAATGAACATCAGGTTAGATATGCCATAACTATGTCACATCTAGATGTGTCCTAGACGGGCCCTTCAATATAAGTGAACCGTCAGAGAAGCTAGCCATGGGCTATACCTGGCCATGGGCCGGGCTTGGGCCGGACCTAAAAAAGCCCACAACAGAAAACGGAGGCCCAGGCCCTACCATCGGGCCTACTTTTCAAGCCCAAGCCCGGCCTATCTGATAAAAAGCCCCGAAAAGTCCTTAGGGTTTAGGGCCGTGGGCCGAGCCTCTTCCTTAAAATGCCGATATGCCAAGTCCAAGCCCGTCCAGGCCCTGCTGGTGGGCTCAAAACTCAGGCCCAAGCCTGGCCCACGGGCAAGCCCATCGGGCCTAGGCCCTGGATTTTAGGGCCGGGCCTGGGTGGGCCGACAGGGCCGGGCGGAGATGGCCAGGACTACTGTGGGCAGACTAAACGGCTTAATTTTCTACATATATGCACGCGAGCTGTGTTTCTAAGGGCTAAATGGCTTGTATCGCTAAAAACATTGTCAACATTGTTATCCTCTAGATTAGCTGTCTTTTTCTGGGTTGTTGCAGGTCAAGGCTTCGAACTCAAAGGAACAAGACGTTTAGTCTTTCTTCTTTTTTTCTTGCGGAAAACAAGACGTTTAGTCAACTCTGTGTTAGCATTCATTGTGTGTTTTTTCATCCATCTAGCAAGGAAAAAATATAAAAAAGAAGGTATCCATCCGGCTTTAGATTACCGAAGCCCTTAACAGTTGACATTGCAACATCAAAATCATGTATGCCACAAAATTCCATCACAATGATTTTCCTAATAAGGGCTAAAGGGCATGTATCGCCAAAAACTTCGTCACCAACATTATCCTCTAAGGTCTTTTTTTTAGGATCTGGGTGGTTGCTAGTCAAGGCCTCAAAGTCAAAGAAACAAAAAACTCTATGATACCATAATTGTGTGATTTTTCATCCATCTGGCTGAAAGTTTGTTTTCCTGAAGGCCAAAGGCTTGTATCACTAAGAACTTCATCAATGACCTTATCTTCTAGGTTGGCTATATTTTATGGGTGGTTGTAGGTCAAGGCTTCGAAATCAAAAAACAAAAGGTTCAGCCAACTATCTGTTAGCATGATTGTGCGGTTCCCACCCATCTAGTTAAAAGCTTTTTTTTCTTCAGGAAGAAGGCATACATCCGGCTTCAAATTAATAAAGCCCTTAACGGTTGATATTACAACATCAAAATTGCATGCATGCCATAGAGTTTCATCGGCACGATTTTCCTAGGGGCGGCTAAATGGCTAGTATCACCAAGACTTTGTCAACAATGGTATCCTCTTGGTTGGGTGTCTTTTCTAGGTGGTTAGAAGTCAAGACATGGAAATTAAAGAAACAAAAATGTTGTGTCAAATATATGTTAGCATAATTGTGTGGTTTTTCAATCATCTTGCTGAAAGTCTTCTTTTTTTAGGAAGAACGCATCAACTCGGCTTTAAAGGCTTTAAATGAATGAAGCCATTAACCTTGACATTAAAACATTGAAATTGCACGTGGTCACAAAATTTTGCTAGCAGGATTTTCTTAAGGGCTTAAGGCTTGTAACTGTATCACTAGAAACTTCATCTACATCGTTATCCTCTAGGTTCGTATCTTTATTGGGTGGTTGCGAGTCAAGGCTTTGATGTCAAAGAAATGAAACGTCTAGTCAAATACGTGTTAGCGTAATATTGCACTTTTCTGTCCGTCATGCTTAAAGCATTTTTTAGATAGAAGACAGCCGCCTCGCTTCAAATTAATGAAGCCCTTAAAAGTTGACATTATAATAAATTAGAAAGATAAGAAAACGGCGAGATACAAAGGTGCTAATGAAGCATCAACAAAGACGCCGATTACGACATGCAATATATAGTTTCGTATTAGAGGCATCATGAACGATCGTTTCATATTTTATTCATTTAGTATCTTCATTGTTAATATCCTTTCCTATAAACTTGGTCGAACATAGAGATATTGGACATTTGAGAAAATTAATATACCTAATGTTTTGGACAGAGGAAATGCTACCTAATAAAAATTGAAGTTGCCGGCAAAAAAATTAAGTAACATGCATGCGACAAGGATGACTAACATGCAAACTTATAGCCTCAATCCTTATCCAATAAGATGTCGTTCTGAAGGTCAGTTTGACCTCTTCTAGTTTTGGTGATTGACACGGTTCGCTCCTTGGCTTCATTTGTACCTGAGTTAACAGTTAATCCGACTTGATGGATATCACTTCTTTTAATGTAACTCACAGAACTCGTGCTCGTCTTGCAGTCTTGGTCTCTATGTTTCATAGGATCTCGCAAACGTGTGTTTTCCAAGTCTTCAACGCACTTCTTAGAATAACTTTGGCCCACTGCAGGGGAAACTTCCTTAGAAACAATGATGATGTGTATATTAGAGAAACCAAATGTATATGTGATTCATATGACACAGTTCAGGCACACAAAGGCCCTGCTTGTCACCATATATCTGATATGCTGTGTAATTGAGCTATTTGTGGCCGCAATTATGTGTTTCGTATGTGCCACCTTATCACGCAGAACGCCGCTTTTACTCTCCATCCCTCTGGGCCTGTCACGCGTGTGTGACTCAGGGTGGGACGTATGCCAACGAAACGGATACGAGCTGAAAAATGTTAAAGAGTGCTCCCTCTGTAAAGAAATATAAGAGCGTTTAGATCACAAACGCTCTTATATTTCTTTATAGAGGGAGTAGTAAGCAGCATTTGATCTCAACTGAATTCCAAGCCCATTGCAAACTGTTGTATGCTCGCCTGCCCGGCAGCAACTAGCTTTGGGTACTACGGTGTGGAAACCCTTTTTTTTTTAATTAAGGGGCATGCCCCCGATTTCATTTTTCATTTCTGAAGAATGAAACAGATAAATAGAGTCGTAAACTCATAATCTTAGGGGGTCCAGCACTCATCCAGGCACTCTACAGCATCCCAGAAGGGCGTTGTTTCCCAGCCACAGAGGAAGGTAACCACGCAGGGCTCCTTCCCTTCCCACTCCGAACATTTTCCAACACAAATTTCACAAAGTTCTACTCAATACAGAGGGATCATCATCAGACCTTTACAGAGAAGATTAACAGGAAAAAAATAGAACCAGTAGCAGGTTTTAGCCAACTCCCAGTCGTTTGACCATCGGCACCCAGCCTCTGCTCTTGTTGAAGAATCCATTCGCGACTTCAACCAGCATGGCTACTACGGCTCGTAGCATCTGTTGCCCTCCGTTTTTCTGTAAACCAGCCCAATACGATGTTTAATAAGGAACTTGATAAAACAAAGCACTGGGATCATGTGGATATACACGATGAAACGTCGCCACGTTTCTAGCATTCCACAATGTCAAGAAAATTGCCGCCACACTCACTGCTATTACTTGCCTTAATTTTCTGGGGAACTTCTCAATCCAAACACTAAACTCATCTACTCCCTCTGTCCGGAAATACTTGTCCTCGAAATGAATATAATGGATGTATCTATAACTAAAATAAGTCTAGATACAACCATTTCGAAGACAAGTATTCCCGGACGGAGGGAGTATCTTTTAAGGCATATCATGAATTCCAGTGACACTTCGAACCACCCCCCATACAAACCTAGCTACTACACATGTGCAAAATAGATGCTCAACTATTTCAGGGGAATCACAAAAACAGCAATTTCTATCTTTACCCTTCCAGTTTCTCTTTGCTAGATTGTCTCTAGTCAACACACTGTTTTTAAACATCAACCAGAAGAAAAGTTTGACTCTCAATGGGATTTTAGCACACCATAACTTCCTATGAGGCTAGGCTGCTTGATCTATTTTAAAGCTAAGTAAAGAGATCTAACCGAAAAACGACTACGGTGTGGAAACCTTCCCGTGAGACATACAGACAATACACAGATCGGGCCCGCTACATCTACTGGAGTACGATGTGCTCATTGTAAGACAATAGGTTTGGGGAAAACCGGCACAGCCCTCTAGGGGTGGCCTACCACATATGTATATATATATATATATATATATATATATATATATATATATATATATATATATATATATAATGAGTAGAATACAACGTTACAATATACACGTATGTATACAGAGGTTATACAGTCTAACACCCTCCCTCAATCTTAGCCACTTCCTAAAGAATCTAGAAGGGTAAGATTGCCCGGCAAGCCTCAAACTGTGGTAGAGGTAATGGCTTGGTGAAGATGTCAGCAAATTGATCCTTGGAAGAGATGAACCTAATCTGGAGTTGCTTCTGAGAGACACCTTCAGCACAAAGTGATAGTCAACTTCAATGTGTTCCGTTCGGGCATGGAATACCGGAATTGCAGAGAGGTATGTAGCACTGATGTTATCACACCAAAGGACAGGAGACTGTGATTGAGATATACCCAATTCCTGAAGCAAAGACTGTACCCAAATAAGCTCCGCAGTGGCATCGGCAACAACCTTATACTCAGCCTCAGTACTGCTACGTGAGACAGTGGCCTGTTTCCGAGCACTCCAGGCGATCAGATTAGAGCCAAAGAACACAGCATAACCCCCTGTAGATTGCCTGTCATCCGGACTGCCAGCCCAATCCGCATCAGAGTATAGTCCAATATATCCTGAATATCACGATTCAAACCACCTAAAAATCTAGCCATCATAGCATCGTCAGTTTCAACTAATCCACATCGCACTAAGCCAGTTTGCAATTCTTGATAATAATCCTCTACAGAACTACTACCTTGTTTTAAACGTTGCAATTCATTTAGCTTATCACGAGCATAATATGAAGGAACATAACATTGTCGCATAGCTCGTTTTAAAGCATCCCAAGTAGCAGGTATATTGTTCGCATTAATACAACAATATTCACTCCACCACATAGAAGCAAAGTTTGTAAATTCACTAGTGGCTGCCCTAACTCTTTGGTTCTCAGGAATATCATGACATGCAAATTTTTGTTCAACTGAAAGTTCCCAATCAAGATAAACGTCTGGATTATATTTACCATTGAAAGCAGGCATAGTAAATTTAATTTTAGCATGAGAGTGGGCGTAATCTCGAACATCATACCTGTGTGGACCTCGTGCCATACCTTGACGGTTGAAACGCGATTGTCGATGAGCACGGTCATTGTGGTTGTTGACCATTTGGTCGTCTTCGGTGTCACCAGAATAATCCTCATAGTTGTCCCCGTGTCGCTCGTGGATGCGAGGAGGAATTTGTGGGTGCTGGTTTATGGTGGCAGCATCGGTGGCAGTAGCGGGGTGCTGTGGATGACCCATGGGCACACTTGAGCTCGCGAAGTAGCGGCAACATCCGTGGAATTGTGAGGAACATCGTTATTGTTGACGAGGGGTGTAGTCCGCAACTCGTCCAAACGTAACAAGATGTCATGTAGTTGTGTGTTGGCAACACCTTGTGCATCCTCAATGGCCTTGAGCCTCTCTTCTACCACAATCTGAGCACCCTCAAGTTGGGCGAGCTGCTCGCTGGTGACTTTCACATCCGCGGTGAGGCCCTCAAGTGTGGGTTGATCCTGTGCCATTGTTAGCGAAAGAGAAAAAAACACATAGTGTATAAACCCTATCAACTAGTAGAACGTGGTGAAGAAAAATCGCTCACACTCAAGCTTAGTATCAAATTCTTACTTGTTCTTACCAATGCAACAGATGGTGATCGGCGCGTTGGTGTTGGCTTGAAACGACAGATGAAGATTGGATGGAGTGATAACCAGGAATCAGTAGTGTCGGGACCTGTACTTATTGGTAGGAAAAAGTGTAGCTTGGCAAAGGTTTCTCAACTCACAATATCAATGGCACAATTTAGCAAAAAGCAATGCAAGTTGAATAATTGTTCAAACTCCTAACTAGTGCTGGAAGTCGACTAGCAAGAGAGAAAACAATCTAAGCCTAGATACTAAATCAAATGAGGGAAAATCGATAAAAATATGATAGCTCCAAGTAGCTAAATATAACTTACGTATATCCGCAATGTATGACAAAGCTCGAAAATATATGATAGATGGAGTGGCGATCAAGTAGCAGCAAAAATAGTATCCTGAGTAGCAATATCCTGAGTAGCAATAGAACAGAGCAGTTCCAAAAGAGATCCTAGTCGGCCTGATTTTTTTTTTACAATTTTTTTTCCTTTTTCTTCTCCTTTTTTTTTCTTTTTTTTCGTCACTCTTTTTTTTTCTTTTTTTTCTTTTTCCTTTTCCTTTTGCCCAGGCCAGTAACCAACAAGTATACACACGTACGAAGAGGACAAAAGTATTAAACCAAAGGGTGCAACTAGAAGCGACCTGATTGTACTACTGGAGATTAGGAATTATAATGAAATACGTGTGCATGCAAGAGGACAAGTAACTCACACAGCAGATACAGCGGTGGTGGACAACAGAAGGTACAGCGAGCAGGATGGCAGATGAAACAGCGACGCACAGGTGGGCGTTTGTCTCGGATGAAGCGTGGCTGCTACTAGGTAGATGGATGGGTACCACGTGAATCCAAAAAAAAATTCAAACAGACCAGGAATCGTGGAACACCAAGCAATGACTAAACCTGTGACTAGTAGACTCGTGGTGCAAACGGAAGATACTACTCCCTCCGTCTAGATGTATAAGTCATCTTAGAACGTGCATCGCGACCAAGGTGGAGGGGAAAACGAGAGAACTTAATGCTTTTTTTCTAGTTAATAGCATTGCATGCAACGAATTAACCATTGCATGTCATGTTTGATAGTTTCAAGTCATTGAAAGCATGCACAACCCACATCTCTTATTGGTTGATATATCACAAAACAAGAAACGAGGAGGAAGTTAATGTACCGTGCCTAAGTGTTTTAGGATTATTTGTTTTTCGTAAGGTGACTTACACACCTAGACGGAGGGAGTAAAAAAAATGATAAGCGGCAGCGGGCGGCGGACGGATGGAGTGATATAGTGGACACCGAAGAGATGAAGTTCTACTTTTTTTTTCTGTTTTCCGACGAATAAACAACCGGCGGCAGGAATTGTGGGCTGACAAAAACAAGTATGATCTGTAGATAATTTCTCCCAAACTAATCTAAACCAGCATTATTTCTAGGATGAATGCAAACAAAAATTCAACAAAGCAAATACTAGATGCAAAATTGCTAAAGGCTAAAAAGATAGGTGCATCAGATGAACTAATCTAATTTTTTTGGCTTTTTTTTGTTATAGGACAGAAAAAGATCGAATCTAATAAAATTATAAATCTCTCACCGATGAACCTGAAAACTGATACCACTTGATGTGCACTGGGGCCCGATCTTTCGATGAGAGGGAGATAACTACGATTTTGGGTGGGACTTGACCCTCATGATCCGGCTACCAACCGTACAGGGAGAACCGTACACGACTGATATCCACGGCAATCGCTGAATCAACTCCACGGCGTTATCGACCGAACCAATGGCGTGATCGACCTATCCACGAAGGATTTTTCCTGTAAGCAAATCGAAGAACATGCAAGAAAATAATAGCCAAGCAATCTGAAATTGCGGATATGCTAGATGAATAGATCTCACAAATTGGGGTTCCGATAGATGTCTTGACGGTCGCACTAGCCGCTACGAGCGAAGACAAATAAAAGTAGCAATAGCTAAACTTCTCTAAACAAAACCCGAATCTAACCTAGACGAAGACTATTTATTTATAGTAGTATAGAAATCAACGCGCTGCCTGGATGCTATCTCCGTACACGTGATGGGCCGTGTAGCGGCGTCGCAGACTTGGGCCCATGCTCCTGGACTCTTTCTGGACTCCTCTGCCGTGTGCATGCATGCACAAGCATGCCCGTACATGCACTGGAAACTTGCATGTGTGCTCATCTCTAATTAAGCAAATCAAACTCCTGTCCTTATGTGATGATCCATAAGCACCTCTAGTCCATTCTCCAACACCAATGTTTCTAAGCACAAATAAATGGAAACATGAGTGTAGCATTATATTCTTGTCATTTAAATTGTATATACGAAGAAGCGAAAGTACTTGACCATTTATTTGTTGTGTAATATTTTTAAATGTGTTTATGATAGTTATGTCCACATCAGTTAAACCCTTTGCTCGGGCCGCACTTATATTTATATGAGCAATGCCGTGGATTACAAGAAGAAACAGAAGGTCGGTAAAGAGAGTTGGGACAGAAGAAGAGATAGAGAAGAGATACAAGTTTAAACAGGGAGGAGTTCTCTCTCTATACAATTCTATCTCTACAATTATTCCAACATGCGGTACTCAGACCTGTTCGCCCAATGTGGAAGGCGCTTGTTGCGGAAAGTGTTAGTCAATGTTGACAGCCTTATCAACCGAGCTAGAAGGAAAGGTGTCTTTAGTGTTGTGTGCAGGAACTCGGACAACCATTATCTGGGATCTTGGGTTGTGGATTTGAGGGGCTAACGGACCCATCTGTGCTTACAACGATTGCATGCAGTGAAGCTCTATCTCTCGCCTTTGATCTGAATGTAATAAAGCTGCACATAGATACTGACTGTCGTGATGTTGAAAATTTTGGAAGAGGAGAACCCTTGTGCTTATGGAGTGATTGTCATAGAGTTCTTGGCAAAGAAGGCTATGTTCCAAGATGTTTATCTTTGTCATGAGCATAGAGAATGCAATGTAGAAGCTCAAATTTTGCTTAAAGTTGTGGCTTCTTCGGAGAGTGGGCGTCATGTTTGGCTCACCTAACCTCCACTTATAGCTTGTATCCCCATTAACATTGTCCAGTAAAGCTATATGATGATAATCTAAAAAAAAGTCATGACGGAAAGTGATAGGACCCACCCCCGACCCCCGCGTCCCTCGTCAAGGCGACACGGGGGGAATCTAGATCCCAGCCACCGGCCGACCTCCTTTCCTCCCCTCCCCTTCGCCGTCGCCAAGGGCTACTGTCGGGCAAAACCCGCCACTACTAGGAAAAGGCCTACTAATGGCGCACCGGTTTTGCCTACTAATGACGCGCTACCGGTGCGCCATTACTATCACGCCACTAGTATTTTTTACTAATGGCGCACCACTAATGTGTCATTAGTATACCAGATATTAATGGCGCACCGTGGGCTATACTAATGGCGCACTGTGTGGTGCACCATTAGTATACCAGATACTAATGACGCACCACATAGAAGTGCACCATTAATAACATTTTTTTCAAAAAAAAATTCAATTTTTCCCCTTTTTTTTCTTAATCTCAGGTCAATATGCTTAAACTCAGGTCAAAACTTCCCTAAAGGTCACCCATCCTCGCACTACTCCAGCCCAAGCACACTTAACTTTAGAGTTCTATCCAACCCCACCAACAGCTCACTTCACAGGAACTTGTTGATATATCTAGCATATCAATCCTATTATACCTTGTTGATGTCTAGAACTTTGTTCATGTTCATGACTATGATGAAATTTTGAAAAATATTTCAAACTTCCCGGTCATATTACCGTAACTTTTTTTCTGTTAGGTTTTTGGGGATTTTGAAAATGTTTAACGGGGTTCCTCCCGTTAATTTCGGATGTAACTTTTCGAGTAGATGATTTTTCATATATAAAACTTTTTAATCCGAGTTCGTATGCAAAAATTATGCCCATTTTACAAATTTCTAGAGAGATTTTGCAAATAAAGTAGAAATTTATATTTGTAAATTTTCCCAAAACTAGACCACATATCACATGGGAAACTTATTTTATTTTATTTTTTGACATTTTTAATATTTTTTTATTTTTTTAAACTGAAAAGGCGGTCCAGGGGGGGTGCATTCGGTGGAAGCTGGGCAAACTAGTAATGGCGCACTGTGGGGTGGTGCGCCATTAGTAGTTAAACTAGTAATGGCGCACCACACCCACGGTGCGCCATTACTAGTTTTGAAAATAAAATATAAAAAAATTGATTTTTTTTAAATATTTTTGGAAAAAAACTTAGTAATGGCGCACCAGTGGACAGTGCGCCATTTTACTAACAAATTTTTTTTTATTTTTTTCAAAACTACTAATGGCGCACGGTGGGTGTGGTGCGCCATTACTATGTCAAGTGCGCCATTACTATGTCAACTAGTAATGGCGCACCACTCCCACGGTGCGCCATTAGTAGTTTTGAAAGAATTAAAAAAATTACTAATGGCGCACCGTGGGATGTGGTGCGTCATTAGTATTTGCACACTAATGGCGCACCAACACATGGTGCGCCATTAGTATTTAGTAATGGCGCACCACATGTACAGTGCACCATTAGTGCCCATCCCATCTATAGCCCTTTTCCTAGTAGTGCGTGCATGGCTGGCGGCGGCGGGGCCTCTCCTCGGCGTGGCTCCCCGCCCTCTGACCATGGCGCGGTGCTCTGTCGGCGGCGGTGCTTGGCAGCGTGGTCCTGCGAGGGCGCGGCGACGGCATGGCGTGTTGGTTGCGGGGGTGATGGAGCTCCGTCCGGTGGTGTTGCCTGCGGCTATGGCGGCCGAAGGTCTCAGTTCCGTCCCGATCCCCTTCTCCGGATCTGGATCTGGCCGGTCGAGATCCGGGCGTGGCTGCCGGCGGGCGTGGTGACGCCAGGCCTCCACGACTGCTAGCCACGGTGGTCGTGCTGGCGGTTGCGTTGGGGCCCCGGTGTGGTGGTGGCGACGTGGCGATGACCCGTGCACACGATGCTTGATGGAGGTTCCTTCAGCGGATCCGGGTGAAAACCTAGTTCTCGGCTTGATGCCAAGACCGGCGTTGGCGGCACTCTTTTGTGTCATTACCTTCTTGAAGGCATCGCCGTGGAGAAGCTCCAGACCTCTATCCGCTACCTCCGGGGGGAAACCCTAGATAAGTAGATCTGATGACGACGGCGTGTTGGTGTCGTTTCCTCCTTGGGGGCATCATTCTTGGAGGCGTACACGGGTTCGAGGGACCAGTGGGCGGCTTTTCTGGTGGAGCGGTGCTTCATCTTGCACATTGATGACGGCGGATCTCGGCGGCGTGGTGCAGTGGAGACTCGGCGCCCGATGCACGGTGCTGGACTCGCGCAGGAGGGGGTTGCTGTCTGGCGTCATGGTGGCGTCGATGGTAGAGTGGCCTGACAAGGTAGAAACCTCAATATCTGCTCTGAAGACGGACCAGTGGAAGATGGCGGCGACGACACATGTGAGGGCGTCAGACCAGTTCATGCCCCAGACCCGGTATGTGGCTCGGCTGGGGCTTATGGCTTTTGATGATATGCTTAGGTGAGTGGACTGGGTATTTGGCCCAGCTAGCGCCCCTTCATCATATGGATAGGAGTAGTGGTATATGACGTCAAGATGGCGGATTCAGGCATATTGTTGTAATATTTTGTAAGGTCCTCTAGAATAATCAATAAAATGACCGCATGCATCTCCCAGATGCAGAGGCCGGGGTCATCCTCTTTTTCTAAATAAAAAACTACACATGGGGTGCTTCATCACCAAAACAATTGGATGAATATTCCATTCTGCATATTAGCTAAGAACTCAGCACGAGCTAATGCATGTGTGTAGTGGTCGATTGGCCCATTGGCTCATTGATTATACTCCCTCTGTCCCAAAATTCTTGTCTTAAATTTATCTACATACGGATGTATCTATTCACATTTTAGTGTTAGATACATTCGTATCTAGATAAATCTAAGACAAGAATTTTGGGACGGAGGAAGTACATGTTACCATGCCATGCATGCCTCCGTATAGCCACTTGTGTACAGCAGCTCGTCTCATCGAGAAATAAGAGATCGAAGGCTTCCCGGACGCTCTCAGCGATCAGTTGATTCTGGCCGTTGGATGCGTTTTCCCGATGCGATTCTGGGCGTTGGATCAAGATCTGGAGGAACCTGGGCCGCTGGATCTGGAGATGGCACTATTGCAATAAATAGTTACTCGTTTCGCTCGCTCTTGCTCACTCCATCGCTCCTGGCTGGGTCTCGCTGACCTGTGGTGTCCCGGCTGGGGGGGCCGTCCGTCAGCGAGCGCGTGTGCGGGTGCGCCTGTATGTCCAGTCACATGCGCGTCGGCGGTGAATATCCACCGCACGTAATATCTTGCCCCCGCCGAGGATAGTTTGGTTTTTTCGCGTCCAGGCCTCGTGCGTGGCCGTCGCTGGTTGGCGCGTCGGTGGATGAGATGAGGACAGCGGCCTCTTCGTCCTCCCATTCGCCCCCTCCCCCCGCCCCTCTCTCTCCCTCTCTTGATCTCCTCTCCAAGCCGCCGCACACCCCCTGCCATCGCGCCGCCGACATCGTTGCCGCTCGCGTCTTAGGGCGCGTCGTCGGCTCTGAGCCCTCCTGCTCCGACCCCGCAGAGGGCGCTTCCATGGTCGGAGCGGAGGAGGAGATCCAGGCGGAGCGCGCCATCTCCATCGCCGCGGCCCCCGGCCTTCGTCGAGCCGCTCGTCATCTTCCTCATCCTTGCCGTCAACGTCGCCGCTCGGCCAGGCCATCCTCCCGCTGTGAGGGAAGCGGCCAGAGAGGGAGGGCGTCGCCGGGTGTGCGCGTGCCTCCGCGGGTTCGCGCGCGGTTGCCGGAGGCGTGGGCGCCGCGGGTCAACCGCGCCGAGGAGGATGGGGGCGCCACAAGCCTTGTCGGAGGTCGCCTCTCCAGATCGATGGAGGCCAAGGGCAAGGGGAAGGAGGAGGGAGAAGAAGAAGGTGGGAGGAGTGATGCTGGGGAGGATGTGAAAAGCGGGCTCGACAAGCGCCTGCAGCGCCTGTCCAAGGAGGAGGTCGTCGTGCACGCGCAGATGCGTCGCCGGCCCCAGTTCTCCTGCCGCACCTTCCACAACATCATTGTCCTCTCCATCACCGCTGAGGTAGCCTAATCCCCCCACTGTCCTGCTCTTTTTTCCGTCACAAATTTACTAGGCGCATGTAAAGCTATATGAGATGATTATGGTCTGGTCTAGCGGCTGTGGATGCGCCTAGGTTTGGATTCATCGTGATTCAATTTGTTCATGCTCGGAGATTTGACTGTCTCAATGTTTCTCAGTCGAACAGTTGGGATTTTTTTCTTTCTGTGTTTCCGTGCGTGCGCATATGCGGTCGTGTGCGAGATTGGGAATATACGATTGTGGTTTAAAGTGAACCAGCTTTATTGAACAAAGTATGCAGGGTGCTTTCATTGTTCGGGATCATCCATGGTGATTAGACAGACATGTCCAGTCCACCAGATGGGCGGATACACTGCATTTTTGGTTCTTAGATTCTATAGTATATCTTCTTACTAGGAATAGTTGCACAGATTTTGGTTATGATTGTTCTGTTAGACATTCATGTTCACAAGTCAATGCTATTTGTGAATTCCTTTCCTTTGTAGTTATTACTGTTAATTTGAGAAGTTTATGCAAGCCTTTTGTACACTTGCCCAAAATGTTCAGTTGTGTGCTTCTGTTTTCAAAGTACAAATCATTGTATATTTAATTATATGCTTAATTTGTCAATGCATAAGAAACCAATGCTGTGCAGTCTGTGTATTTGCAGGAACGTTATTTATCGAGTTTTGGATCAGATGCGGGGATTTCTCCTGAACTCCACCGCCTCAAGCTGTCGTAGTTGGTGTTGTCTGTGCTGGATTCGATTGGCCTACCATTTTCTGCTACCGTGAGAGGTTAGAAGGTTTCCCGATCGTCCCAGTTGTGGTTGCCTGGAGCTCATCCTTGATCTGCTCTTTTTCCCTTGCAGGTTGGTCCGCTGCGGGTGCTCGTGCTTCTGGTCGATTCGTCCTGCTGCGTCGGTCTTTGTTCTGCAGGTTGATCCCTTTTCTTCTTCTCTTCTCATAATAGGGACTCACTAATTACTATCAAAGATCAGGATCAAGTGCAGGCTTAATTTTCTGTTACAAGTTAAAGGATGAGGCCTCAATTATTATTCTTTTATTACGATTATTGCGTATAGCATGTTCGTTATTCTCATCCTATCTGATTGTTGAACTGCACTTGATCATGTTTGTTCATATTCTTAATTATAATAATTGTTGATCTGTAGGGCCATGTCTGTTGGTGCCATGAAACGGCCGTGGCATCGCTTGTGTGAGCCACGACGGCGCTACCCGCGCGCCTGCCCCAAAACGCTGCCCCGAGCCGAGCCGGCGGCATTCATCTGGAGAAGCGCGGGAAGAAGAAGATGGATAAGCTCCTCTTGCTCTTCTATTGCCTAGCTTGATTTAGTTCGTCTCTTTTTCAAGTTAATATGCTGTACTGGAGATTACTGTAAGACAAAAGCACGAATTATGATATTTTTAAACATTTTGAAAGAAGGGCATGTTGGTTTAAGAGAAAATTAGCGGTGTTGGATGCTGGTATTTGAACCCCTGGTTCTATCCAATATCAATGACAAATGAGCCTTCCAACATATTTCTGCATTCACATTCGTTAGCTTATTATGAAATATTATTTTCTGACCTGCGCATCAAAGCTTATGAAGGCAACTTAAGAATTGTAGTACTTACAGATGTGTTGTGACCTTGCTGGGACGGAGATGTTTCCTTTCAAAAATTACTGCTGGAAATAGCAGAGAGAAAGCTGAAGCACAGAAACAAGCAGTTAATTTTATTTGCCAGGTTAGCAAACATTTTCCTTGCTTTAGTTGCTAGCTTCAGTGTATTAACACATTATTATATGCAGGGTTCTGCTGCTGATATAGTCAAGGTGGCTATGTTTAACGGTCATCCTGTAAATACCAATGGGAGTAACATAGTTGATTCCATGGATGGGCTTACTCAAAGAAATCGCAAGTCAGAGGGCGTTGTCACCTTCTTTTACAGGTATTTTACAACGTGGTCATCACTCATTTTTCTGGATTTATGTGGCTATTTATTTTTTAAATATAGACAGGTTAAAGTTATGAGTTTACATTTTGTAGGTGCATGATGGATTTTTGCTTGAAGTTGACCCGTCTATGGTAGCAGAGGCTGTAAGGCTGCTAGAGATAAGCATGGAAGCTAGAGCTTCACTCTTGAGTATCATTTTTATGCAACTCAATGGTATCAGTCCGTTTTCATTTCAAAGCTATAAACTGAATGTATGTTTGTTTCTTTGCTCAATACCTTTACGCGCTAAAGTAAAGGTTGGAAAAACTTGGGTCTCACTTGAGCCTTTGCACCTAGAGCCTTGATGGTGAATCACATGTATCATCTTTTGTCAAGACCAATAGCCATTGCCATCATAAAGCTGGGTAAGTTCCGACTTCTCTGAAGGAGCATTGATATAGTGTTTCATCTTATCTAATGGTTTGTCCGTGCCAATCTTACCTAACGTTGTTACTAATGCAGCTTGCACCGCTGGAGCCGAACAAGGTCATAACTTGCGTTACCTATGGAGGTAATGGCTAGGAAGATCGCAAGCCGACACCACCACGTACCATATGGTTTCTCTGCCGATATTTTTTTTTTTGATGTATATGCACTATCAAATCAGATTACCAGACTAAGAAATCTACCGCTCGCTCCAGTTTACTTGTAGTTCTGGACCAAGCTTTTTAATGTAAACTACTTGAAGCGACAACAAAATACAGATTGTACCCATTGTTTGAATACGAATCTGTAATTTGTAAACCACTGTGATAGCTATAACATAGTCAAGATGTTGTTGTGTCACTATGGGTATTGATAAATGAAGAAAACTGATAAATCTAACTGGTCGGAGAAGGTATGCCAGAAGCGATAAGTTGAGCACGCCATGCTGCAACTGACTGCTTAATTCATTTCTGAACGATCATGTTTCTGTGATTTTTCAGGGTGCTAAGCAGTTAAAATATCTTGAACAATCTGAAAAGAGATAGCTTAAATCGATGCATGTGTAATTAACTCCATATATTATTTTGAGGAAGAGTTCAATACATGCATGTTTTCTCAAATTAGGTTGCCCCTGCCATGTATAAAAATGTGATGCTTCCTTCCATGACCAAACAGGCTGATGAGACATTGTGGGTCCTCTTCTTTTTAAATTTCAGGGGTTTACACTGTTGCGGTTCCTCAGGACTTGGAAGGAGGAGCATGGGCCGTAGAGATGGAAGACGAGGTTGAGACAGCCGCGACGCTTGCTGCAACGACCACGACCTACATCGAAAAGAAAGGTACTAACTAAACTACATACATATTCCTAGAATGTAGTAGCAGGTGAATTTGCTGCTTAGCACCCTGGAGTCATGGACCGATTCAAGGACTCCAGGCAACAATTTTAGTCCAAATTGCATTGCTTTTGGCACAACTTATTCCACTGTGTTTTGTTATTGCTTTGACGAACTGCTATGTACTGAACATATTTATATCTATGCCATCCTTCTGATGTAAGCTTGCTATATTAGACTGGTCATTTTCAGCAATCACTCTGATTTCCCTTTGCGCCGGTGGGTATTTACATAAATATATAATCTACCTTGCTATAGACATATGTCATTGTTATGGTAAAATGGTAACTGCATTTAGATCCTTACAAAAATGAATTGTTGTATGTCTATATCGTTTTTTTATATCCCTGGTGCTTTTCATCGGCTTATGTTTTAAAGGCATTAGGTTCCTGGTGTTTTAAGCGAGGAAAAATGATCACATATGTCAGCTATTCGTATTCCTCTGAACCGATTAATTTATTTTCATTGTTGTTTCTTTCTACAGATAACAAAATCTATTAGGCCCACTCATGCTGGATTGGGCTCAGCCCAATTACTAAATAGTAGCAAATGAGAGGAATACAAGAAGTCAAGAAGACACCTGTCTCTACATGTCTAAATTTCACGGTACCTCGCCTGGATCCGGAAGTGCGGCTACAGGGACCTCAACATAGTCAAGGTACAAACCCTACCCATCTCGATGGATCTCGGTCAACGAATCATGGTAGACTCATGCCCCTCATGTCTCTCCCTCTTTCTCCTGCTCGCTCCCGCGCTTTTCCCTACTTTCTCTTACCCAATGTTTCTAAAATAGGAAAGAACCATGGAAAGGAACCCAGTGTCGCTCGTAGATGCGGTCACCGTCTATTCTGATATGTTTTTTGAGCCTATATCCTCCCTCTCCCACTCTTCCTTTATCTCTCCGTCTATCTTTCACTTCGTTTTCCTTCCAGAATTTCTATTTGATTAACCATGGATAGTTGACACTGAGATGTGCAGGCAGTAGATGGGAACCAGTCCAAATACAATTTACTATATTTTGCGCTTAAATTGGAAGAGAACTGGTTTGCCAATTTTAATTTCCTGCTAATTGATACACATTTGAGTACAAATGATGTACCAGTCGTATGAGTAAATTAAGATACGGTGAAAATGTATAGATTTGGTTCTACTGTACCCTGCACTTTAGGTTACCAATGTGGTTGCTTGGTGTTTATACTGTGACAGATCTCACTAGATACATACTAACAACAATCCTCTTGGTTTAAATTTGACATTTACTGGGGATCCTCTTGGTTCTACTGTAGTTGTAATTGACATGCTGATTGGTTTGGCTATTCAGGTTGATACCCAGTGGTTAAGACTTTGAAGTGAACCATGCCTTCGTGAGAGGACCAAGAAAAGAAAGGCATGTTGTACCTACCTAAAATTGACAGTGACTATTAGCCTATTGTGGTACTTTAAATCTGATAAAGAATATATTTCATGACTGAGACATTGCATTTGGAGTGTTAGTTCTCATGTGTACGTGAATTTCCTTCTATTTTGTCATGCCGCTGATAGTTATGATTTGGGACTACTTGTTCTGTTTATGTCTTATAAATAATGAAATGGCCTATATGTTAAGTTCTCCTATTTTAATTATATTATGTTGTTGATGATGTATGGTTCTGGAAGTCGAAGATTAACATTCGGGTTGTTGGTATCTTGAATCATTTTCTCTCTACTAAACTTGGTGCAAACAGTTGTCCTATCTTACACTCTGCCTTTTTGGAACAACTTTTGTCATGTATTTGTGCTATGTTGAATTCTAACGTATCTATGTCCGGATAATAGATGAATTGTTTGAGCCATTGGAAAAAACATGTTTTGAGCCACCACCAATTAGCCCAGCATGCCTCTGTTTTTATATTTAATTGCTGCACTAAAGTACTAACTAATGCATGTGTCTGTTTTCTCAAAGTTTACCTCAAGGTTTACTGTGTGATGGAATGAGTATGCATGCATCAGAGCTACCAAACTTATGTGCCCATTTTTTGTGAGTGGGGTAAGTTTGCATTCATTTCAAAAAATTGGTAGGCTACCTGCAAGGCTAAGAGGCTGTCTATTAGCTTTCGGTTAAAATCTTTTACTATGGCCTGTAGATTTCAGTTGTTCCAATACATTTGTTATTTATTTTTTCCACTTGATATCTGCAGAGTAGAGATATGGAGCTTGGAAGCATTATATTGGATTTGGATCTCGTTGATAATGCACTAGATATGCAGTTGTTTTTATTGTGAAGTGAGGTATCTAATGTCTTTGATACCATTTTTGTTTACCTTAATCTTGCTAGTCGTGCTTGAATAGAGTCAAGGTTGAGGTCCAAACAAAATGATGCATTGTAGGATTTCTAACTTTATAGGGCAATGCATTAGAACATTGATGTTGTGCATATGTGACTGCAATCTATATTTTATCATATCTATCATTTCTGTACCCATGTTTCAAACCAATTTAAGTGGACCTTTCGAGGTTTTTTCAGTTTAATCATGCAACACCCATGTGCTGGTATGTTTCAGTCCCTTGTGAAATGCGTATGAAAGCTTTTAGAATATCATAAAAATGTTCAGTTTTTTTAGTCCAGCAATACCGATTCTCTTCCTGCTTTTGTCGTGACCATGGAAATCGATTATCCTGTGGATTGACCACGCCTTGCTTACCTTGCATTGGGCTTATTTTGCTGATTGGTGGATCGTCACCTCGTATGCACCAGTGTTCGACTGGCCTCTGCTACGGCGTCTGAACTAAATTTGGCTGTTGTTTTGTGGATGCACAGGAGGAGGCTAGGGCAGTTGGGGTGCTGCAAAGCCGTTGTTTGTCCAACCTCATCAGATGCTGCTGCAAGGGTGGCGAGCGGCCGCTTGTTGCCGAGTTCATGCCGCATGATACCTTGGCAGTCGTGATCCATAGTGTGGTTACGATTTGTTAAGTTTACTAGCTCCTTCATTGCTGATGGGTGGCCGATGGTGCTTTCCTATTTCTCTGTTTTAGATAATGGTCATTAATACACATGTTTGCACTCGAGTGTGTGATTTGTGGAGGGGAGGTGCAGTCTATGTGAATATTCAATTCATGCTTTGATCATGAGTATAGTACATTCAAAATTAGCAAAAGTAAGAATGCATAGCAGCAGTGTCAATCTTGTAGGCTATGAAACTGCATGTTTGTTGTTGCAATATGGAAATTTACCATGATGTGGCAATAGGGTTTAACTCTTACGGTGAGGTTTTTTGTGTATATAAAGTCCGGAAAGAAAGGTAGGGTAGCTGAGGTGAGTCTAATGACCGAAGACTTTCTATCTGCATTCAGAATAACCATACAATCAGGTTGTTGGTTCAACCCAAATTTGATATTCTTTCTTGAATGGATTTTTTATTTGCAAAAGAATTGGTAAAAAACGCCCCGATCTTCCATGGAGAATCATTGCATCAGATCTTGCTTGTAACTGTTTTTTCTTTCGCGCTTCCCCTAGCGTAGGAGGTTGTATTACTTTGATCACATTTAGTTTGTACAAAGCTTCCTTTTGATCGCTGGAAACATGTCACTAAAGACAGTTGAATAAAACACCTATTAGTATGCTTAGTAGCTATGACTCGGTAGTTGGCTCTCCTATTATTATGATCCTGCTCTTATTACTCCCTCTCTCCTATTATAGCTCTTTTGCTATCGAAGTTTATGTCGAGTGGCTACGCTTTTGGTTTCAATCTTTCTGCCGAGTGGCTATTTTTTGTGGTCTTATGAACGCACTGAAATTGATTCTGCCTTCTGATGCTGATACCGAGTATCAGTATGTCTTGCTACTATCACAATTGAATGTTTCTTGCTAAACCTGGATTACTACTGACTTCACATTATCTGCTTGACCAAAACATTGGAACCGGCACCCTCGCGCCTTGGCGCAATGCCGATCTAGTTGTTAATTAAGACGAGAGCATACCCATGCCCACGTCTATCGCCTGAGCTGGCACTTTCTAAATAATACAGAGAAAAAAACCATGCACCCATGGGCATGCATTGCTCCATGCATACATATTCTCTCAACATAAGCATTTACTAATGTGATGTATTCCCTCCGTTTCAAAATAGATGACCCAACTTTGTACTAAAGTTAGTATAAAATTGGGTCATCTATTTTGAAACGGAGGGAGGATATTAGTAAGCCCTTGTGCGGGTACAACTCTATTTTCTATTGTTATCCATTGGAAAATTGCAGCACAAAATATTATTATTTTTTTGAAACGGAAGCACAAAATATTAGGCTACTACACTGATGCATGTTTCTACTGAATTGAAAATGTTGGAGCAGCTCTCCGTTGACTTCCGAGGCCCCAATCCGTCCGTTCAAAACTGTTGTTGCACCTGTCTCTAGAGACTAGAGTAGCAGCCGGTTGAATGCGTCTTGGATGGGAAACCTTCGGTCGAGACATTTTTGATAAAGGGCGTTCTTTATTAACTCATAATGTTGCATCAAGTGGATACAAACAGAATTAAGTATACACCCGGCCTCTGCACAACTAGGGTGCACACAGCCAAAAAGAAAAAAAAAAGAAAGAAAACCATAGGGGTAAAGGCGAGGCGAACGACCCACTGCAGCAAAATCTCAACTACTACCACTTACATTGACAATACGCGAACGACGAGAAGGTTCCCCCAACAGCGACACCTTCAACAAGGATACGATGCATGAACATCGACATCGCTGGATCCAACAATATAGGTCAAGATCATGGATTTTGATCCAGAAGGGAAGGATCGAGTAAGCTCCACACAGTGCCTTCAACAAGGGAGCATAAATCGCCACTGCCAGGTACATCCCAGAGAAGATCGGACCTTCGGTCGAGACATGTGTCGCCGGATCAAACTGATGCACACCCTGCAAAACAACAACACGTGCTGCCCAGCACATGTACCGTCCAAGGCGGTCTTCATTTGCCGCTACATCATAAGCTTAGCATGCCTCCTGGGGCTCTCCCCTTCCTCCTAATTAGGCCCATCTTGCGGTGAAATCTCCAGTCATGGAACCGATCTGGATCAACTCAAGACACAGACAACTGGCGCGTCACACCTCCCTTCCCGCTGCTTCCTAATCCTATCACAAATACACATGGCCGGCCCCAGCCATCTAGTATGTTTGTGTGTGTGAGTCCCCAACTTGAATTCTCAGAGAGAACCACTAGGTTGTGTAATAAACCTTTCTAGTTTGCGTTTTAAAGGGAGAAAGTTCTCCCATGTTGTGCCAATATGACCAAGGGAGACACGTTCTTTGTTGTTGTCCAAGTGTTTCTAGAAATGAAAATGCAACCATGCATATGTGCGTGGTGGTGGTGTGGTGAGTAGTACATTGTCATGGTGATGGATTGTGGCCAGTTATGTCGCTATATATGGCTGTGTAACGCTCGGTCCAAGTACATACATGTGTGCCCCTAAATACGCTGGTAGGTGGTAGCAACATTTCAGTCATCAACCTATAAAAGATGACCTACCTCAACCGGCCTAGCTAGCCAGTGAAAAACATGGCAAAACGTATATTCTCGAATTCTTGACTCATAATCAACATATATACCATAGAAAAACATGCCATTGTTTGTCTCCACACAGGCGATTCCTGAAAGCTTGCTTACATAGGAATAGATTGACTACTGTATGGATGATCATCGTGTGAAACGGAGATGTCATACCTGACAACTCCTTAGTATGGAAAATCTTGCTCAAAACCCTAGCAGTTTAACGACATGGAAAATCTTGCACAAAACCTTAGATGGCATATCTGTGTGCAATGACGTGGGAAGTTTGTTTCGGGTTTTCTTTAGGTCTATAGGGAATCTTCGTGTTTGGATTGGGATGGCGAAGCGGCCACCCCCCTACCCCGGTGTAGGAATAATATCCTCCACACCCTATCCACATTCGGTGGGTAAGCTTATCACTCGCGAAGGGCATGTGGAGTTGTGTCTCAGACAGGTCTTCCGAGATCTGGTAAGTTTACGTTTCCGGTGGATTCGCTTGGATTTGGCCGACTTTCATGGTCTTCGTAGTTTCCACATGCCCTTGTTGATGCCCGAGGGAGGAAGCTGGCTATTCAAGACAGACAGGGGCAGCAGAAGCCTAGCCCGCCCCATTTCATCCCCCTTCTCCTCTCCGTCGTCGGCACTTGCACTTACGCCCTCCACTTGCCATGCCGAGGCGCCCAGATAACCACCTATGTCATGCTCACTCCGGAGCGGAGGACGCAGCTGCCGGAGCAGATCGAGGCGATGCGGGCTGCTCGTTTCACCGCCGGCCTTCATCTGGATTGGCCAAAGCCGGTGGAGGATGAGGAGGAGGGGAGCAGCCGCCGAAAGCGGAGCCCATGGAGGAGGAGGCGGCGGAGCCGGAGGAGGAGGAGGTGGGGCATTGCTGGCTGCAGGCTTTGCCATGGCGGATGTGAAGGCGGAGTACGAGGCCGCCCAAGCGGTTGAGATGGCAGAGAAGACCGTCATCCTCAAGTCCATCCAGGATGAGGCCTACGTCAAGTCCAACCGGCAGTTCATCCTACGAGAACAGGCAGCGACAGAGGTGATGTTCGCCAAACTGAACGCAGAGGGGAATGAGGTGCCATAGCCTCCGCTGGCGCAGGAGCTTCCGCAGTTGCCTGTCTACCCAGCGTCAGGCACAGAGATTGTCGAGATCTCCGACGATAAGCAGTTTAGCCTATGTATGTAGTACATATGTTTTTATTTGCATGGGTATTAAGGATTTGATGTATGAACTTTGAGTTTTATGGTTGTGGCGGACGTTTTTGGTGTGGTTTCCGGTCATTGTTCACGGATGCGTCCGGACTTGTCCGCGGGCGTTTCAGGGTTGGCTTTTGGGTATTGCAGTTGTAGATGCTCATAGTTTGGTTAAAATTGCTGCTCCTTAATTTGGAGAGTGTGTGCCATGTTTAGCTCACCTCACCTCCACTTATTGCTTGTATCCCATTAACATTGTTCAATAAAGCTATATGGAGATCTAAAATAATAAAAAGAGAGATGCAGTACTGCACATGGGGCGCTTCACCAAAACAACTGGATGGATATTCCACTCCATGCACGTGGATGCATATTAGCTAAAAACTCAACACAAGCTAATGCAGGTTGATTGGCTGGTCAGGTAATTGTTTATACGGCCATTGGCCCCGAAAAGTCCATTCTGCACCCGAGCTCATATGCTCCCGCATGAACAGTAAAACCAAAAAAAAATCGAAAAAAATTCAAAAAATTCCAAATTTTTTTTGAGACAAACATTGACAAAATTTCTAAGTGGCTGCAAAAATTCGTCATGAAATCACATTCCTAGAAGGCGTGGCAAAAAAAAACAAATTCAGTGCTTCAAAATGCGTTTGAAAGTAGCTTTTTCAGAGTACTTTTTTTGTTTTTTTTGCCACGCCTTCTAGGAATGTGATTTCATGACGAATTTTTGCAGGCACTTAGAACTTTTGTCAATGTTTCACTCAAAAAAAATTTGGAATTTTTTGAATTTATTTTATTTTTTTTTCGATTTTACTGTTCATGCGGGAGCATATGAGCTTGGGTGCAGATTAGCCGCGTCCCATTGGCCCATTGATTCATACGTGTTATCAACTTATCATGCTATGCATGCCTCCGTATGTTCACTTGTGTATAGTTGCTCATCGCATTGTTAAGACGAGAGCATACTCGTGCCCACGTCTACACCAGGGCTGGCACTTTACAAATAATTGATAGAAAAAACCATGCACACATGGGCATGCATTGCTCCATGCATACATATGCCCTCAACATATGTATTTACTCATGCGAGGTATATTAGTAAGCCCTTGTGTGGGTACAATTCTATTTTCTTTTGTTATCCATTGGGAAAAATTTAGTACAGAATCCTGTCCTACTAGACGAATGCATCTCTCTACTGAATTGAAAATGTTGGCGCAGCAAACAAAACCTAATCTTCACTCTCCACTGAATTCCAAGGCCTCGGTCCATCTGTGCAGAACTGTTGTTGCGCCTGTCTGCAGAGTAGCGGCCAGTTTGAACCCGTCCTGGACGGGAAACCTTTGATCGTGACATTTGTCGCAGGAGCAATCTGATGCACACCCGACAAAATAACAAGTGTTGCCAAGCACATAGCTACACCACGGATGCCGTCCTAATTGTTCCTCATCATCTGCTGCATCCCAAGATTAGCATGCCTCCTGAGCCTCACCCCTTCCTCTTGATTTGACCGATCTTGCGATGACATTTCCAGACAGGGAACTAATCTTGATCAACTCAAGGCACAGAGACTAGGTGTGCCACACCTTCTTTCCCACTGCTTCCCAATCCCATCACAAATGCACATGGCCGGCCCCAGCCATGTGTGTGAGAGTGTGTCCCCAACTTGATCTCTCGAAGGGAACCGTCAGGCTGTGTAATACACCTTTCTAGTTTGTGTCTTGAAGAGAGAAACTTCTCCCATGTTGTGCTAATAGGACCAATAGGATACGATATTTGTTGTTGCCCAAGTGCTTCTAGAAATGGGAATGCAAGCATGAATATGTGTGTGGTGGTGGTGAGTAGTACATTGTCATGGCGATGGATTGTGGCTAGTTATCTTGCTGTACATATGGTTGTGTAACGCTCGGTCCAAGTACATACATGATGCATGTGTGCCCCTAAATATGTTGGTTGGTGGTAGCGACCCTTCAGTCATCAACATATAAAAGATAGAGAAAAGTATGTTTTTGGTCCTTCAAGTTCCCTAAAAGTATAGACTTGGTCCCTCAAGATTTTTTTGGTATACATTTGGTCCTTCAAGTCTCAAAAACGGATAAGTTTGGTTAAAAACCAGATTTTGAGCATGTTGACCAGGTTTGATCGATGAACAGTAAATTTAAAAAAAAAATCAAAAATATCAAAAAATTATTGACAACCAACATGCTTGGGTGCGCTAGGTGTGTGTAATTTTTTGTGGTCAAATAACATCGAAGGATTTCTAGCAAAAAGCAAAAGCAAAATTTGGCTTGTTTTTGTGAGCCAAAATTTGTTTTTTTTTGCCGCGATCTCCTCGAATGTCGAAACACCACACAAATTTTCACGCACCTTGCACATCCAAGCAACTTGGTTGCCACAAAATTTCTTTTTTTTTTGAATTTGTTTGCTATTTTTCTGAATTTACTGTTCATCTATCAAACCTGGTCAAACCCAGTCAATGTGCTTAAAATTTGGTTTTGGATCCAGTTTTGAGAATTGAAGGACTAAATGTATACCAAAAAAATTTGAGGGACAAAATTTATACTTTTGGGGAACTTGAGGGGCCAAAAACATACTTTTCTCTAAAAGATAACCAACCTCAACCGGCCTAGCTAGCTAGCCAGTGAAAAACATGGTAAAATGTATATTAAAAAATTCTTGGCTCATAATCAGCATATGTATACCATAGACAAACATGCCACACACGGGTGATTCCTGGAAACTTGCTTACATATGAAAAGATTGACTATTGTATGGTCAAGGTAGTCAGAGTCGGGATTCAGAGTCTGATCGATTTTCCTTTTGCAGAATCGAGTCATAGTATCGAGTCGTGGAATCGCGGATTCTACTAGATTTACTCAAATAAGATATTTTGTATCCACGTTAGAAATTTATATGGGTTAATATAGAGCAAAAAACATACACATAAATGCTAGTTGTATTCCACATCTTTTCATGGCTAACCTACTATCTTGCTTGCATGTATGGAACATATATGAGAGGCAAATATATAGAACAATTAAATCTTCCACACACAAAAAATACTTAGTAGGTTTTTTTAGATTATGTTAATAGCATATCACTTGTGTAGCTGACATGCAGTGCTGACCCTTGAAGGGTCTTGCTCACCTTCTCCGATCAATCTGGAAGCATCCTTCTTCTCCCACCAATTCCATTCGTTAACAAGCCCGATCCTCAATTTTTATCTACGGTTTCTAAGAGCTAGATCAAAGGTGTTGATGACTATGCATTTGGGCTTGGGAGGGGAATAAAGGCCATGATGCATGTGGAAAGTGGTTTGGATGATGGCATACTATTCTGCTACAACATAACAAATGGCTTAGATAAATTAGTAAAATCGTACATAGTCCATAGCATAGTCTTGATTCTACAGTTTTGTATAGGATTCTATGATTTGGATCGCGACTCAACATGGATTCTACTAGATCCGGGTTCATAGTGGGACTTGGATCCAAATGCTTCCGTATGGTCGTGAAGTCGTAGGATTCTAGGAGTTGAGTCGGGATTCTGACTACATCATCATGTGAAACAAAGATGTCGTACCTGACAACTCCTTAGTATGAAAATCTTGCACAAAACCCTAGCAGTTTATCGAGACCTAGATATGATAGCTGACCGTACGTACTTAATGCATGTGTAACTAGAACAAAGGGATAAAAAGGAGGGCAGACGTTAAATTTAATTGTGCAAACTGAGGGGTGACATAATGATATAGGAAGGGCTCCACAAACTGGGGTCCTGCACGTACGCACCAACATTCTAATCAACGCAATGCTTCGTGAGTGAGAGGTTTGAGCCGGGTGACCGAGAACCCTAGCCGCCTCCCGTCGCCTACCCTTCTCGCCGCTGCCAGGGCATGACAGCAGGGAGGTTCTGGTCGAGGCGGCCTACTGAGGAGGTGTTTGAGGGCTAATGTGTATGGCGAAGGAGATAAAAGCTTCATTGACTACCTTCTTTAGGCGGTGCTCGGCAGCAGTGTTAATGAAGCTGGCGGTGGAATGAGGGATTCAGCGCGACAATCCGCCCTGTAATCAATAAGTAGCTACTCTCGCTGTAAATACATATAAGAGCGTTTAGATCACTGAAATAGTGATCTAACTGCTTTTATATTTCTTTACCGAGGGAGTACTATTTTATGTTTTTTTAATGCTAGCTTTCATCCTACGGTAAGATTTGGAATGGCTAAAATCGCAATTAGAGAGGGAGATTTAAGTTAGTTCTTAGGGGAGAATTCTACTATCTGCATGCTTTAACCAGCAGGGTTTCCAAGCACCACCATACTGGTTCATGCCCAGGAAAACCAAAGGTACCAGCACATCTAATTTTCTACATAAAACTCATCTTTCCTCCAATAATCTGATATAAACTGACCCCATACACTTTTATGGGGGATATCTAATGCATTCTTACATTGAAAGATCCACATCAAATTAAATCATACGGCAGGTTACAACATTAAACCGTTGGACAGGTGGATGGCTCGGTGTCTTTTCGCAAAGTATAATTGACAAACAAGAAACTAAAACATCATTATTGAATAGATTGATAGTTGGCATAAGTAGCGACGGCCCACAACATAGTACATATATCCTCGTATATACCAAGGAAAAGCATATCATTATTTTCAGGTCTGACAAGCAACCGGAAATGAGCGTGGTGCAATGTACGGCTCTGCCAAGTTTGACATCCTTAATAATTCTTAAAGAACGAGCAGACACGAGCCTCCTTATACACCTTCCCTGGCCTGCAGAAGTAGCCTTGCTCCGGAGCACAATGCGAGTTGTTGGAGCAGACGCAAAGTCCTTCAATGGCACAACGCTTTTTGATGATGTTGGGACTTCCACTGATACCGAGAACCTTGTTAGTCCATTCGTTGGAGAAGAGCCCCTCTGGGTCGTACCTATCTTTCACCCTAAGAAACTCATGGACTTTTGGGTACTTCGTGATTGCACCATCGAAGGCGAAATTGCGGCTCTTACCCCAGTGCGGGATGCCGCCGTACTTATGCAACGCCATTTGCTCGATCTCGTCCACCACATCGGCATGCGCACGCGGCATGCCTTCGGTATGGCTCCGGTAAAAGATGATGTCGACACCGATCGAGTCCTCCGGCTTGCCAAGATAAGCGGATGACGCCTTCACATATCGTAGGAGCACGCCTATCCTGGCGTCGACGGAAGAACAAAACAAGTCCGGATTGAGGTTCCGGAGACGTTGCATGTCGGCGACGAATGCCGGTGCCTTGGACAGCGGGACGCTGAAGCCGGAGTTGTCGAAGAAGGAGCCTCGGATGCGCGGGTCCCAGGCGCAGGAAGTGAGGAGGCCATCCTCTGGGCTATTGAGGCACGTGCCGGACGCCTGGATGCGGTGCTGGTACCCCACCACCGGGTACCCCGTGAAGGAGACGCCATCGTTGGTGAATATATTCAGCCGCTCCGACGCGGCCGCCTGCTGCTGCGCCGCCTCGCACCGGGCGGTGTCGGTCCCATTCTCCTGCAGCCGCTCTTCGGCGGCTCTTGCATCGATGAGGTCGCGGGTGGGGCTGATGCGGAAAAGTGGCAAATCGTAGAGGCCATTGCCCGGGGTGGAGACGTCGACGCGGTCGTCCTGGCGGTAGATCACCTTGCCCTCGTGCGGCAGCCACGTTATGTCGCCGTACTCATGAAGATGACCCCACCGAGCCACCTGCTCCTGGAAGTCCGAGTCGTCGCGCTTCACGAGCGTCACTGACCGCTTGAACAACGGCTGCATGGCCAGAGTCACATGAGAGATGACGCCGAGAACCCCAAGGGAGACCTTCGCCGCGTCCAGGTCCGGGTGGTCAGCCCCGAGCTCCCTCACCACGGCGAACCCCTGGCTCGCCGGCGCCGGAGTTACGATCCTCAGCCCGACCACGTACTCGTGCGCGGCGCCTCCCTTCCCCCACAGCGAGCTCCCGTGCGCTCCCGTGCTCAAGAGGCCCCCGATGGTGAGGCCGTGCCAGTACGGGGAGTGCGGCAGGGACAGCCCCGCGGCGGCAGCGGCCTCGACCAGGTCCCGGAGGAGCATGCCGCTCTCCACCGTCATGAGCCGCTTCGCTGCGTCGACGCGCACCGTCCGGTTGAGCTGCGCCGTGCTTATGATGGTGCCGTCGTCGCCGCCGGGGCACGCCAGCTTGGGAATGCTGTGGGAGTGCTTGGTGGCCACCCTCACCTTCTGTTTCGTGGACGCCACGGCCGCCACGGCCGCGACGAGCTCCTGCTCGGTCCGCGGGTAGGTGACCTTGGCCGCGCGGCAGATGGTGCGGTCCGTGAAGGAGCCGTACGTGTTGGTGATGGTGCAGTTGGACGTGCCATGCGTGCACATCACTGGGTCCGGCGGAGGGCTGCAGCCGGCGAGCTGGACGAGGACTCCTAGTGAGAGAACCACGAGCAAACTTTCCATTGCTCTTTTTTGCACTCGTGACATTGTCATTTTCATTTTTCTCTTGATGATTGGTTGCCTGGGGTTGTAGCCAACAGAGACAAGCGAGGCCTTAAGTAGGCTTGAGGTCAAGTCTCACGGCATGGTAAACCTTGCACGTTTCCGCGCGAGCATGAGTTCAATATACAGTTTGCCTAATTCACATCTAGATGTTTTCTAAGGATGTCACATCTAAGCTCCCACAAATAACGCAGCAACAAGAAAAAAAAAGCTTGAACAAAAAAATTTGACCACAAACATAATGAACATCAGGTTAGATATGCCATAACTATGTCACATCTAGATGTGTCCTAGACGGGCCCTTCAATATAAGTGAACCGTCAGAGAAGCTAGCCATGGGCTATACCTGGCCATGGGCCGGGCTTGGGCCGGACCTAAAAAAGCCCACAACAGAAAACGGAGGCCCAGGCCCTACCATCGGGCCTACTTTTCAAGCCCAAGCCCGGCCTATCTGATAAAAAGCCCCGAAAAGTCCTTAGGGTTTAGGGCCGTGGGCCGAGCCTCTTCCTTAAAATGCCGATATGCCAAGTCCAAGCCCGTCCAGGCCCTGCTGGTGGGCTCAAAACTCAGGCCCAAGCCTGGCCCACGGGCAAGCCCATCGGGCCTAGGCCCTGGATTTTAGGGCCGGGCCTGGGTGGGCCGACAGGGCCGGGCGGAGATGGCCAGGACTACTGTGGGCAGACTAAACGGCTTAATTTTCTACATATATGCACGCGAGCTGTGTTTCTAAGGGCTAAATGGCTTGTATCGCTAAAAACATTGTCAACATTGTTATCCTCTAGATTAGCTGTCTTTTTCTGGGTTGTTGCAGGTCAAGGCTTCGAACTCAAAGGAACAAGACGTTTAGTCTTTCTTCTTTTTTTCTTGCGGAAAACAAGACGTTTAGTCAACTCTGTGTTAGCATTCATTGTGTGTTTTTTCATCCATCTAGCAAGGAAAAAATATAAAAAAGAAGGTATCCATCCGGCTTTAGATTACCGAAGCCCTTAACAGTTGACATTGCAACATCAAAATCATGTATGCCACAAAATTCCATCACAATGATTTTCCTAATAAGGGCTAAAGGGCATGTATCGCCAAAAACTTCGTCACCAACATTATCCTCTAAGGTCTTTTTTTTAGGATCTGGGTGGTTGCTAGTCAAGGCCTCAAAGTCAAAGAAACAAAAAACTCTATGATACCATAATTGTGTGATTTTTCATCCATCTGGCTGAAAGTTTGTTTTCCTGAAGGCCAAAGGCTTGTATCACTAAGAACTTCATCAATGACCTTATCTTCTAGGTTGGCTATATTTTATGGGTGGTTGTAGGTCAAGGCTTCGAAATCAAAAAACAAAAGGTTCAGCCAACTATCTGTTAGCATGATTGTGCGGTTCCCACCCATCTAGTTAAAAGCTTTTTTTTCTTCAGGAAGAAGGCATACATCCGGCTTCAAATTAATAAAGCCCTTAACGGTTGATATTACAACATCAAAATTGCATGCATGCCATAGAGTTTCATCGGCACGATTTTCCTAGGGGCGGCTAAATGGCTAGTATCACCAAGACTTTGTCAACAATGGTATCCTCTTGGTTGGGTGTCTTTTCTAGGTGGTTAGAAGTCAAGACATGGAAATTAAAGAAACAAAAATGTTGTGTCAAATATATGTTAGCATAATTGTGTGGTTTTTCAATCATCTTGCTGAAAGTCTTCTTTTTTTAGGAAGAACGCATCAACTCGGCTTTAAAGGCTTTAAATGAATGAAGCCATTAACCTTGACATTAAAACATTGAAATTGCACGTGGTCACAAAATTTTGCTAGCAGGATTTTCTTAAGGGCTTAAGGCTTGTAACTGTATCACTAGAAACTTCATCTACATCGTTATCCTCTAGGTTCGTATCTTTATTGGGTGGTTGCGAGTCAAGGCTTTGATGTCAAAGAAATGAAACGTCTAGTCAAATACGTGTTAGCGTAATATTGCACTTTTCTGTCCGTCATGCTTAAAGCATTTTTTAGATAGAAGACAGCCGCCTCGCTTCAAATTAATGAAGCCCTTAAAAGTTGACATTATAATAAATTAGAAAGATAAGAAAACGGCGAGATACAAAGGTGCTAATGAAGAATCAACAAAGACGCCGATTACGACATGCAATATATAGTTTCGTATTAGAGGCATCATGAACGATCGTTTCATATTTTATTCATTTAGTATCTTCATTGTTAATATTCTTTCCTATAAACTTGGTCGAACATAGAGATATTGGACATTTGAGAAAATTAATATACCTAATGTTTTGGACAGAGGAAATGCTACCTAATAAAAATTGAAGTTGCCGGCAAAAAAAATTAAGTAACATGCATGCGACAAGGATGACTAACATGCAAACTTATAGCCTCAATCCTTATCCAATAAGATGTCGTTCTGAAGGTCAGTTTGACCTCTTCTAGTTTTGGTGATTGACACGGTTCGCTCCTTGGCTTCATTTGTACCTGAGTTAACAGTTAATCCGACTTGATGGATATCACTTCTTTTAATGTAACTCACAGAACTCGTGCTCGTCTTGCAGTCTTGGTCTCTATGTTTCATAGGATCTCGCAAACGTGTGTTTTCCAAGTCTTCAACGCACTTCTTAGAATAACTTTGGCCCACTGCAGGGGAAACTTCCTTAGAAACAATGGTGATGTGTATATTAGAGAAACCAAATGTATATGTGATTCATATGACACAGTTCAGGCACACAAAGGCCCTGCTTGTCACCATATATCTGATATGCTGTGTAATTGAGCTATTTGTGGCCGCAATTATGTGTTTCGTATGTGCCACCTTATCACGCAGAACGCCGCTTTTACTCTCCATCCCTCTGGGCCTGTCACGCGTGTGTGACTCAGGGTGGGACGTATGCCAACGAAACGGATACGAGCTGAAAAATGTTAAAGAGTGCTCCCTCTGTAAAGAAATATAAGAGCGTTTAGATCACAAACGCTCTTATATTTCTTTATAGAGGGAGTAGTAAGCAGCATTTGATCTCAACTGAATTCCAAGCCCATTGCAAACTGTTGTATGCTCGCCTGCCCGGCAGCAACTAGCTTTGGGTACTACGGTGTGGAAACCCTTTTTTTTTTAATTAAGGGGCATGCCCCCGATTTCATTTTTCATTTCTGAAGAATGAAACAGATAAATAGAGTCGTAAACTCATAATCTTAGGGGGTCCAGCACTCATCCAGGCACTCTACAGCATCCCAGAAGGGCGTTGTTTCCCAGCCACAGAGGAAGGTAACCACGCAGGGCTCCTTCCCTTCCCACTCCGAACATTTTCCAACACAAATTTCACAAAGTTCTACTCAATACAGAGGGATCATCATCAGACCTTTACAGAGAAGATTAACAGGAAAAAAATAGAACCAGTAGCAGGTTTTAGCCAACTCCCAGTCGTTTGACCATCGGCACCCAGCCTCTGCTCTTGTTGAAGAATCCATTCGCGACTTCAACCAGCATGGCTACTACGGCTCGTAGCATCTGTTGCCCTCCGTTTTTCTGTAAACCAGCCCAATACGATGTTTAATAAGGAACTTGATAAAACAAAGCACTCGGATCATGTGGATATACACGATGAAACGTCGCCACGTTTCTAGCATTCCACAATGTCAAGAAAATTGCCGCCACACCCACTGCTATTACTTGCCTTAATTTTCTGGGGAACTTCTCAATCCAAACACTAAACTCATCTACTCCCTCTGTCCGGAAATACTTGTCCTCGAAATGAATATAATGGATGTATCTATAACTAAAATAAGTCTAGATACAACCATTTCGAAGACAAGTATTCCCGGACGGAGGGAGTATCTTTTAAGGCATATCATGAATTCCAGTGACACTTCGAACCACCCCCCATACAAACCTAGCTACTACACATGTGCAAAATAGATGCTCAACTACTTCAGGGGAATCACAAAAACAGCAATTTCTATCTTTACCCTTCCAGTTTCTCTTTGCTAGATTGTCTCTAGTCAACACACTGTTTTTAAACATCAACCAGAAGAAAAGTTTGACTCTCAATGGGATTTTAGCACACCATAACTTCCTATGAGGCTAGGCTGCTTGATCTATTTTAAAGCTAAGTAAAGAGATCTAACCGAAAAACGACTACGGTGTGGAAACCTTCCCGTGAGACATACAGACAATACACAGATCGGGCCCGCTACATCTACTGGAGTACGATGTGCTCATTGTAAGACAATAGGTTTGGGGAAAACCGGCACAGCCCTCTAGGGGTGGCCTACCACATATGTATATATATATATATATATATATATATATATATATATATATATATATATATATATATATATATATATATATAATGAGTAGAATACAACGTTACAATATACACGTATGTATACAGAGGTTATACAGTCTAACACCCTCCCTCAATCTTAGCCACTTCCTAAAGAATCTAGAAGGGTAAGATTGCCCGGCAAGCCTCAAACTGTGGTAGAGGTAATGGCTTGGTGAAGATGTCAGCAAATTGATCCTTGGAAGAGATGAACCTAATCTGGAGTTGCTTCTGAGAGACACCTTCAGCACAAAGTGATAGTCAACTTCAATGTGTTCCGTTCGGGCATGGAATACCGGAATTGCAGAGAGGTATGTAGCACTGATGTTATCACACCAAAGGACAGGAGACTGTGATTGAGATATACCCAATTCCTGAAGCAAAGACTGTACCCAAATAAGCTCCGCAGTGGCATCGGCAACAACCTTATACTCAGCCTCAGTACTGCTACGTGAGACAGTGGCCTGTTTCCGAGCACTCCAGGCGATCAGATTAGAGCCAAAGAACACAGCATAACCCCCTGTAGATTGCCTGTCATCCGGACTGCCAGCCCAATCCGCATCAGAGTATGCCGAGAGACATCCAGAGGAGCTCGGTCGAATATGCAAGCCGTGAGACACCGTGAATCGAATGTAGCGCAAAATGCACTTAACAGCAGACCAATGAGTGTCACGGGGTGACTGTAGATACTGGCAAACTCGGTTGACAGCAAAAGAAATGTCAGGTCGTGTAATCATCAAGTACTGAAGACCACCAACAATACTTCTATACTCCGTCGCATCAGAAGAAGACAGAAGCTCACCATCAACAGAAGTGATCTTGTCAGTGGTAGACATCGGTGTAGTCATCGGTTTGCACTTAAGCATCCCAGCCCGCTGCAACAAATCCAAGGAGTACTTCTGCTTCATAACAAGACCATCAGCCCGAGAAGTAACCTCCACACCAAGGAAGTAGTGAAGCTTCCCAAGGTCCTTGACCGCAAAATCAGCACCAAGAGACCAAACAAGAGCAGTAGCAGCCGACTGAGAAGAGCTGACAAGAATAATATCATCCACATAAACCAATAGGTACATAGTAACCTCGGGCTTCTGTAGAAGAAATAGTGAGGAGTCAGCAGTCGATGATGCAAAACCATGAGCTCGAAGGGCCATCGCAAGACGAGCATGCCATGCACGGGGAGCCTGCCTCAGACCATAAAGTGCTGTGGACAGACGACATAGATGATCAGGACGATCTGGATCAGAAAAACCCGGAGGCTGGCGCATATAGACCTCCTCCTCCAACACACCATGTAGAAATGCATTTTGTACATCAAGCTGACGAAGAAACCAAGCTCGAGTAACGGCAAGAGAGAGAAGAAGCCTGATGGTAGTAGGCTTAACCACTAGACTGAAGGTGTCTTCATAGTCAAGACCATAACGCTGCCGAAAACCACGAGCAACAAGACGAGCTTTGTAGCGTTCAATGGACCCATCAGAATGCTTCTTCACTTTGAAAACCCACTTGGAGTCAATGACATTAACCCGCGATGGTGGAGGAACAAGAGTCCATGTCTTATTGCGAATAAGAGCTTGATACTCTTGCTCCATGGCCTCTCTCCAATGAGGAATGTGCATAGCAGCTTGATACGTGCGTGGCTTAGAGGAGGCATCCGCAAGCGCAGCAATCAAGCAGGCAGCCAGCCAAGCAACAGTACTATCAGTACGCTGCTTGGGCTCAAAGATACCACTGCGACTGCGTGTATGTGGACGCAGAGCAGCAGCAGGAGCCAGCGAAGTCGAGGATGACGGGGGCGTCGCGGTCGGTGAAGGACCAGGCGACGCCTCAGGGGAGCCGATACCAGACAGCTCCGGGCTGCATGGCGCCGAAGCCGGGCGAAGCCAGCCCCGATGGCGATGGCCCAGACGCCATGGGCGAGACGGGGGCGGGCGAGGCCAGCCCCGACGGTGATGGCCCAGATGCCATGGGCGAGAAGGGGGCGGGCAAGGCCGGCCCAGTCGCCATTGGTGACGAGGCGGGAGGGGGCGAGGCCGGCCCAGACACCGTTGGCGTGACCGGGGTCGCGGGCGGAGACCACGGCGATGCCGGCCTAGAGGCCAGAGGCGACGAAGCGGGCGACGGGACCGGGGCATCGATCGGCCGTGCATAGGCACGGGGACCGAGGTCATGCAGTGGCGCCATATGATCGTCGTGCATAGCTGAAGGTGCCGACGAGGAAGACAATGACGACGAAGGAGGCGATTATGCCTCTAAGATCTCCAAACGAGACCCACGACCAGTGCCTGCACCATGGTTAGGCAACAATATAGGAGAATATGCAACATCATCAAATTGGTCAGAAGCAACAGAGGATGAATGCATGGGTGATGGTTCGGCAGTGGTGTCACGCCCAATATGCGACCCTATCCAAAAGGAACTCGAAGGTCCCACCAAGGATAGACCCGCTTATTGAAACGCTTTTGCAAGGTGGATATCATTACATCAACATTACCTAAATAGATGGGGATACATAAAAAACATACAATGTCACATGAATACAACAATACAACATACAAGAACAACATCCGACTACGGATGAATCATAAACAGAAACTCAAACAATATCCACCCTGCTAGCCCAGGCTGCCGACCTGGAACCTATCCCCTGATCGAAGAAGAAGCAGAAGGAGAACTCCAAAACAAGTAAACATCGCTCTCGCGTCAAGATCATCGCATAACCTGTACCTGCAACTGTTGTTGTAGTAATCTGTGAGCCACGAGGACTCAGCAATCCCATTACCATGGGTATCAAGACTAGCAAAGCTAAATGGGAAAGGAAGGGGTAAAGTGGTGAGGTTGCAGCAGCGACTAAGCATATATGGTGGCAAACATACGCAAATGAGAGCGAGAAGAGAACAAGCGGAACGGTCGTCAACTAGTAATGATCAAGAAGTGATCGTGAGCTCCTACTTACGTCAATCATAACACAGAAACTGTGTTCACTTCCCGGACTCCGCCGAAAAGAGACCATCACGGCTACACACACGGTTGATGCGTTTTAATTCGGATCTGGTGTCAAGTTATCTACAACCGGACATTAACAAATTCCCATCTGCCACATAACCATGGGCATGGCTCTCGAAAGTTTATACCCTGCAGGGGTGTCCCAACTTAGCCCATGATAAGCTCTCGCGATCAACGAAGGATATTCCTTCTCCCAGGAAGACCCGATCAGTCTCGGAATCCCGGTTTACAAGACATTTCGACAATGGTAAAACAAGACCAGCAAAGCCGCCCGATGCGCCGACAACCCGATAGGAGCTGTACATATCTCGTTCTCAGGGCAACACCGGATGAGCAATCCATACAACTAAAACCAGACCTCAAGTTTCCTTGAGGGGGCGCTGCAAAGGACTCTAGTTTGGACCAGCACTTAGACAAGCACTGGCCCGGGGGGGGGGGGGGGGGGCTAAAATAAAGATGACCCTTGGGTTGGCCGACCCAAGGGAAGGGTATAGGTGGTGGTGAGGCAAATGGTAAAACCAAGGTTGGGCCTTGCTGGACAAGTTTTATTCAAAGCGAACTGTCAGGGGGGTCCCATAAATCACCCGACCGCGTTAGGAATGCAAAAATCCGGGAACATAACACCGGTATGACGGAAACTAGGGCGGCAAGAGTGGAACAAAACACCAGGCATAAGGCCGAGCCTTCCACCCTTTACCAAGTATATAGATGCATTAATAATATAAGAGATATTGTGATATCCCAACATAACCCTGTCCACCAAGGAGCAATCTTCAACTTCACCTGCAGCTAGCAACGCTATAAGAGGGGCTGAGCAAAAGCGGTAACATAGCCAAGCAATGGTTTGCTAGGAATGGTGTCAAAGGTTAGAGGTTCATGGCAATTTGGGAGGCTTGATGAGCAAAAGATAGGTAACGCAGCATAGCGATAGAACGAAGCAACTAGCATAGCAATGATAGTAGTGAGATCCAGGGTAGCGGTCATCTTGCCTGAATTCCCACAAGGAAGAAGAATAAGTCCATGAAGAAGATGAAGCCACGAAGACGAACCACACGTAGACGAACAAATCCTCACGATCGCAACGAAACGGGAACTATCGAGAAGAAGCACACAACATGGTAAACACACCACACATAGACAAGACATGATGCAAGACAAGACTACATGAAGCTACTCATGGCAAGAGATGATGCAAACAAGAACAACACATCAAGGCAAGTTTAAATGAGGCCGGAAACAACATATAACAATTCCGGTAAGTCCTCATATGCATATTTCAAAATTGGTCCAGAACTGAATAAACCTTATGTTCAAGTTGTTAAACAGCAAGTTAAGATGCACCACGATGATGTACACGAGATTCTAGTCAAGTTACATATAAAGTTCATTTAGTTCGGAGCTACGGCCTAGAAGATATGAGCAAAACAAGTTAAGCATGGCATTGATGTAAAATGCATGCAAACATCAAGCAAACACCTCAAAACAAGGATGCAACATGATAATATGAAACAACATGCAAAATCAAGCAAGTTTCATATAGATCACACTCAAAACGGAGCAACGGTTCAACACATACACTCTATACAAGTCATATCAACAATCTGTCCATAACAGCAACTAGGCATATTGCAAGCATCAAAACAATATACTACAGCACCCCAACATAATAACAAAAGGCATGGGCATGAATTACAGGTAAAGCACAACAAAACATGAACACTGAGCTATCTCCAGAAACAACTAGAACATGCTCAAAAAGACATGGGAAGATTGCAAATAATAACAGTTTCAGACTTATCAGGAAATAACATCAGGTTGCAATGTTTAGAGCTATCAAACAACATGTTACAGGAACTTATCATGGCAAACAAAGGCATGGCATGAATCTACTAAAAGCATAGACCAAAAGTCCCTTACTGACCATGAGACAGAAAGGATGAGAAAATATGATGGCACCCATGTAAACATGGCAAGTTATATTACAGATTCAAACATGGCAGAAACAACAATAAGTAGGCATGTTCGTGAGCTTGAACCACTCACCACAGAGCAATACATGGCATGGAAAGGCAACCAAAAGTAATAAGACATGTTTATCAAGCTAAGCATGGCAAGAGCAAGGTCATAGGGTGCATGGAACACTAGCAAACGATCATGGAAACATTGAACTTAATGTTAACAGGTTGACAGCAACATCATCAAGCAACTTTGGAGCAAGATTACAACAAGCTACATCAGGCTATAATTTCAACCAAGGGCATGAATGGATAGAGCAAGACATCTATAACAAAACATACTTAGTGAACATCTCCAGGATAATGCACGAAATGACTAGTAGAAGCATGTTAACATAGCAACAAAATATAACAGAATCTGTCAGGAAAACAACAACAGCAAGTACACTACTTAACAAGCTTGAATCACTCACCACAAGTCATTGCATGACAATATAAGCATAGCATCATCAAGAAGGCATGTTTGTGAAACAAACCAAGGCAAGAACAAGTCCATAGCATGCAAGGATCAACTATAGCAACCTTGGCCAAATTGAATAACAAGTAAACAATCTGCCAGGAAACATTTTGAAGCAAAAGTAGAGCACCAAAATGACATGCTATACTACTCCATAATTTCAAACAAGGGCATGAATGGATAGACAATAACCATATGTTCAAAACACCCTTACTGAAGTATCTCAAAATATGCATGGATCTCTCTGTAGCATCAAGTTTACATGGCATCAAAATAACAGCAGAACAGGGACTAAAATCAGCAATATCACGAAGCCTAGTTTGCATGCCTGTGCTAGTCACCACATTGATCACAAAAATACATGGCATACACCCCTGGAAAGATGGCATAGCATAGATCAAAACACATGTAGACATCAACCTCATAGGATGCACACATCAATCATGGCAAAAATGACAAATGAGCAAGTTATAACAGTTTCAGCAGATTAACATCAACATGCACTCTTCCAACAGCATTTAGGGCATCAAGATGAACTCAAATGAACATGATTCAATGGAATAAAATGAAGTACTCATTGAGACTAACAATTTGACATATTACACGCACGAAACGGAGCTACGGATGCAGAGATACAATGCGATGAACATGGCATGATTATGCAAAAATAATCGGGACTGACGAATTTTGGAGGGGGGAAAGTCAACCTTGTCGGATCTCAGGTCTAGATCGGGGTTCGCCGGAGCAGGGTGCCGGAGCATCGCCGGAGACGAGCAGCACAGCGGCCGGAGGGGTCGGAGAGGAGCGGAGGAGGCCGGGGATGGACGGATCCGGTCCGGCCCGACCGGATCCGCGGCGACGGCGGCGGACGTCGGCGGCGCCGGCAATGGCGGCCGGAGGGCCGGCTCGGTGCGGGTCCGACCGGGGTCAGGAAGGAGACGGCGGAGGGTGCCGGGAGGCGGAGGCCGCAGGGAGGAGGAGGCCGCGGCCGGGACGGCGGCGGAGGCGAGCGTGCCGGGCGTGAGGGCGGCACGGCGCATGCCGGCGGCGGCGCTGGCGACCGGCGGCGCGCGGGCGAGGCGGCGGGGCAGGCGGGCGAGGCGGGCGACGGCGGGGCCGGCTCGGGCCCGGACGGGCTCCGGATGGGCCCGGCGGGCCGCGGCGTGGTGGGGAGAGAGAGGGCGAGGGCCGAGGGCGAGGTGGCGCGGAGAGATTGGCTGAGGCGGCGGCGGCGATGACGTGTCACGTGGGGATTGGTTGGGGTGAGGTGGAGGCTGGACATGTCCGGCGGGGTCCGGACGTGTCCGGCTGCAGGAGGAGGACGAAGGCTAGGGTTGGACTGCGCGAAAAATCCGGGAGGGACACATATTTATAGGTAGAGGGAGCTAGGAGAGTCCAAATGAGAAGCGGTTTTCGGCCACGCGATCGTGATCGAACGACCGAGAGCATGGAGGGGAGTTGGCTGGGTTTTGGGCCACTTTGGAAGGGGTGTTGGGCTGCAAAGAGAAGGGGGCTTTACGGTTACCCGGTTAACCGTTGGAGTATCAAACGACCTCCAAATGGCACGAAACTTGACAGGCGGTTTACCGGTGCTATACCAAGGCCGCTTGGCAAACCTCGGTCCATTCCGAGAACGTTTAACACCCGCACAAGAGAAGAGGCAAAAAGGGGGCGCCGGGGAACATAGGAGCGCCGGATTGCAAAACGGACAACGGGGAAAATGCTCGAATGCATGAGACGAACACGTATGCCAATGCGATGCACATGATGACATGATATGAAATGCATATGATGACATGGCAAAATGCAACACACAAGCAAATGACATGGCAACGACGGCGAATAACTGGCGGACACCTGGCGCAACGAATCCGGGGCGTTACAAGTGGACACAAGGAGTTTGGCAAAGGGAAAAACGTGCTCATCAAACACGACATCCCGAGATATATAGACACGATTAGTGGGCACATGAAGACATTTGTATCCTTTATGAAGATAGCTATAACCAAGAAAGACATACTTCTTGGAACGAAACTCGAGCTTGCGCTTGTTATATGGACGGAGATGGGGCCAGCAAGCACACCCAAACACCTTGAAGAAGGTGTTGTCCAGTTGTTCATTAAGAAGGACTTCAATGGGAGTCTTCATGTTCAAAACATGAGTGGGAGTACGGTTGATGAGAAAACATGCAGTGTTGAAAGCATCACTCCAAAACTGAAACAGAACAGATGCATGGGCCAAAAGTGTAAGACCAGCTTCAACAATGTGACAATGCTTACGTTCTACTAAACCATTCTACTGATGTGTATGTAAACATGCTAAACGGTGAGCGATCCCAAGCGACTAAAAGAAGGAGTTGAGGTTGCGATACTCGCCGCCCCAGTCTGACTGGACATGAAAATTTTTGTGCTTGAGAAGGCGTTCAACATGTTTTTGAAACTGAACAAAAATGTCAAACACATCAGATTTGCGTTTAATAAGATAAAGCCAGGTAAAGCGACTATAAGCATCAACGAAACTGATATAATAATTGTGACCACTGACAGAAGTCTGAGCAGGACCCCATACATCTAAAAACACAAGTTCTAAAGGATGTTTCACCTCACGACTGGACTTTGAAAAAGGAAGTTGATGACTGATCTCCTGCTGACAAGCATCACACACTGCTACATCTTTATTACTAGACACACTAGGAAGCTCATGACGATGCAAAACATGACGGACGATGGGTGTGGCCGGGTGACCAAGACGAGCATGCCACGGTGACGGAGATACCTGAACTCCACTAAAAACGTGAGCGACTCCAAGACGCTCCAGACGATAAAGGCCCTGGCACAGCCGCCCACTAAGAAGAATGTCCCTCGTGCCCCGATCCTTAATAAAAAGATCAAAAGGATGAAATTCACAAAGCACATTATTATCACGTGTGAGTTTAGGAACGGAAAGAAGATTACGTGTCACAGATGGAACTCTAAGAACATTGCGAAGCTGAAGACTCCTATTAGCATGTCTAGTGAGAAGAGATGCTTGACCAATATGAGAGATGTGCATACCTGCTCCATTGGCGGTGTGGATCTTGTCGGAGCCATGATAGGGTTCACGAGTGTGAAGCTTCCCCATCTCGCTCGTCAGGTGCTCCGTCGCCCCAGAGTCCATGTACCAGTGGGGATCTATGGAGTAGGACTGAGTGTGTCCCTGTTGCTTCTGTGGCGCCGGACGATCAGCCATGGTGACCTGACGGGCAAAGTTGCGTGTGTCCTTGCCGTCATTGCCAAGACCAAGAAAACTCCGCTGGAAGCGTTTGTGACACTTGGAGGCCCAGTGCCCCTCAATGCCACAGCTGACACATGCATCGACCACCGCCCCCTGGAAGGGTTGCAGACGCGGGGGGAGCCGAAGATGGCGAAGACGAAGCAGGTGGCGGCCCCTTGGAAGAGTTGCGTCCACCCTTAGTGGCGGCATTCGCCGAGAGGGAGCCATGGCTGGCCTTGGAGTAGCGCGCCTCGACACGCTGCTCGGTGAGGAGAAGGCGGGAGTAGACCTCATGTGCCGCCATGGGAGGCGAGTTGCCCCGCTCGTTGATGATCTCGACCAAAGCATCATACTCCTTGTCGAGCCCGTTGACGATGAATGAGTTGAACTTGGAGTCAATGAGCGGCTGTCCAATGGAGGCCAATGTGTCAGCAAGGCCCTTGACCTTGTTGTAGAACTCCGTGGCCGTGGAGTCAAGCTTCTCGCACTCGCCAAGCTGACGGCGGAGCGCAGAGACACGAGCTTGAGACTGCACCGCAAACGAGCGCTCTAGTATGGTCCATGCCTCATGAGACGTCTTGGCGAATACGACAAGCCCAGCGATAGCTGGAGAGAGCGACCCCTGGATGGAGGAGAGGTTTGCCTGGTCCTGCCCGGTCCAAACACGGTGAGCCGGATTATAGACTAGCTTATGCATGCTGTCCACCAGCGCGGGGGGGGGGGGGGGGGGGCAAGGAAGAGAGCCGTCGACGTAGCCGAGCAGGTAATAGCTCCCAAGGAGCAAAATAACCTGCGCACGCCAGAAGATGTAGTTGTCCGAACTTGATGGTGATGAGGTGGCCGAAGTGAAACGACGGCGGCGGCGAGGATCCCATCGAGGAGACAGCCTGGGGTGAGGACACCATAGAGGCCGTCATCGGGACCAGGGGCGCGGCCGAAGGAACAAACGGCGCGGGGGCAGATGGCGCCGCAGTGGGCCCGATGCCGACAACCCCGCCATCAAGGCGGACTCAGGCGCCACCGGCGGTAGCGATGGGGTAGTACCCGCGGCAGGAGAGGCGGTCGGCGCAGCAGGTGTGCACCGCGAGCTCGCGCTCGAACGACGAGGCCGCTGGAGGAGTCGAGAAGAAGGAGCCAATGCTCTATGTCCCGAGGGGAGCCGGCACGGCGGCGGCGTCCAGCGGGAGGGACAGCAGTGCCGCGAGGGTGACTGGTAGAAAGCCTGCGGTGGTGGAACCGGACGTGGCGGCGGTCGACATGGCGATGGCGCGATCGGGAGTGGCGGCGGTGGCGGTGTCGGGTATTAGGGTTTAGCGGAAGCGAATCGTAACCTAGCGTGATACCATGTAAGACAATAGGTTTGGGGAAACCTGCACAACCGTCTAGGGGTGGCCTACCAGATATATATAATGATTAGGATACAAGTTACAATATACACATATGTATACAGAGGTTGTACAGTCTAACACTCATACATCTTGACCGTGTTCTCGACTTCCGCCCCAAACCGGCTTCTAGTGGCAACAGCGCCGCCGGCAACTCTAGCCCATTTGAAGGGAGATACAAGTGGAACCTTGACTATGAAGACGACAAACTTCCTCCAGCACCCCGTGGCCCCGCGCACTCTCGGTTGTGTTTCCCTCCTAGTGATGGCGATGCTGGTGTCTCATCTGGCGATTGTGGCTACCAGGGTCCCAGGGGACGGCGGTGCATCTTGGGGTAATGGCCGATGGGGCTCCGGTGTAGAAAATGGTGGCGGATGGAGCGTGTGAGCTGATGCATGGGAGGTGGGGCAGCTCGGGCAATGGAGAAGCTTGTACCTCCATCTCTGGTAACAATTGTTACACCTACGTAACAATTGTTACGAAACCTACGTACAATCTGAGCTGGCCTAATTTCATTGGAAGGTAAATAGGCTCAGGCCCACCCCCCTCAAAATCAGGGGATAGATGATTAGTTTAGATGGAAAGAAACGTGCTTTTACGTAGCTGGTTACACAGGTGTAGCATTTTTGGGGTGGTACCCCCTGTTTCAACCCGGCAATTTGACCCATGGGTACGTGCGCCCATGGACACCCGACCCGATTGGGTAGGGTATGGGTTTGCATGTGCGGCCATGGGTATGACTCATGGGCAACTCTATTATTGGTGGGTAGGGTATGGGTACAAGTCTACATCCATGGGTTACCTGATGGGTAACCCGATTAATGTGACATGTGGGTGACATGATGATATTATGTAATTATTAACAAACTATTTTTCAGCTATGCACAAGCCACATAGACAAACAGAGGAAAAGAAAATAAAATGTCAACTGAATGGATCTTTTTTAACGTACACTGGTACCGTAAGGTGCTATACAAATGATTTTTAACCCCTTTCCGCGACGACATTTGAAACCGTCGCCAAGTGAGTGTGGGCGATAGGGTCCTTCCCACACGACCCAGAAACCGTCGGGGATGGGCGAGCGGCTACTGACGATCGCCATAGAATAAACGTATGAGAAGCCGCCCGAGTCCCACACGTTACATCTCGTCGTTACGTTTCTGATCAGAGAGACATCCCAACGATTACGCCGCTATAATCGTGTGAAAAAGGTGGACATCAACATTTAATCTACTGATATGGTTGTGATAGGTACGGTATCGCACACGGTTCGAGAATATAAAATGTGTGCGGTGCCTCTACTAACACCAACATGTCCATTTTCTTAACTGTGTGTGATTGGTATTCCTATCACACACGCACACTGGTTTGAAACGTTTGTCGTATTATCATGAATCGCACACGCATATGAGACGAAACCGTGTGTGCGTCCGTCGGGCATCGCAAACGTTTCACGTCAAAGAACCGTCTATTCTCTTTTTTTCATCGCACACGCTGTTTTCTTTCTAACCATGTGCACATTATTTTATTTTCTCCTGTATATTTTTATTTTTGCCTGTAATTTACTATTCGGATTGGAAATTTTGAAATATGAAACGTGCAATTCAAATTCTCAGCACACTGGTTCAATAACGAATCCATAAATAAAATTGTTAGTACAATATGTTCAGTAATTACAGGATTAGGCTACAATTCACTGTGATGAACCACAATATTTAGAGGTGGTAAAGGTGAAAAGATAAGTGTAAATCATTTTGACTGTCAATGGTGTTGAAGAAGTGGAATGCCCATAATGTGCCTTCCTGCATGCTATAGGCACGAACAGCTTTTGTCCAACCCCTTGTGGCGATCGCCCGCCCATCCTTCACCGCCTTCGGGAAGAATTCTAGAGCATTATCATGGTAGCATAAATTATATACTTTAACCTTCGTTGCCTCCACTCTGGTCATGTAGTTTGCAAGGCAATCATCAGTAAATAGTTTCGGAAACCACTGAAAAAGAGAAAAATATCAGATACTGAGGTCTAATGGAGTAAATTGTTGTGGGCAGGGGGAAAAGGCAACACATTACTTACCATCCTAAAGTTCATTGTTGTCTTGGACAAAGTGTAAATAAAGAGCTTAATTCCCATCACCCGTTTCTTTTGCCTAACAATCTTTCTTAGTTTCCTCACTTGACATTGGTTCATGAATATCTCATTGCCCCATACGCAAAAAGGGATCGAAGCATGGATCAGCACCGCTCATATCTGTACCTACAAGCAACCAGTAAATGTTAGAAGCTAAACTGAGATTGCACAAATGATGTAAAATACAACTACCTACATTCCTAAATACAAGTATTTTTAGAGATTTCAATATGAACTACATATGGATGTATATAGAATTATAGATATAGTTTAGATTAGAATCTAGATTCACTCATTTTGCTCCTTATGTAGTCTATATTGGAATCTTTAAAAATACTTATATTTAGGAACAGATGGTGTATAAGACATGGGATGCAGCTAACCTCGACGGCAAACAACAGCATCGCCCATTGTAGTCATGTGTAAGTACATGGAAAGCCAATGTTAACTACAACAGGGTTAACATCCACCAAAAATAGCAAATGGTAATAAAACGGCAGCATCTGTAGTGATATCTTCATTGCGAAAGAGTAGCATGGTAGCAAAAGGACGGATTAAAAAATGGATACATCTGTTAATTGCAACAGGTTTAACAACATTCTAATTCATGTCTTGTACGTTTGTAGTCATTGAAATACAATTGTTTAAAAATGGATACAACTGTTAATTGCAACAGGCTTAATCACCATTGAACCCGGTACTTGTAAAAATGCAATTGGTAGAGTTAAACATGAGAAGGCAGGTGCTGCCAGAGCAGATAATGGCCCAGTTGTCTATAAAAAGATAGAGAAACTAGCTAAAACGTGTTAGGCATGTTTACTAGAACATGCTTAATACACCGACGTACAAAACATAGCCATTAATTGCAACCGGTGTTGGTAAGATTGAACTGGTGAGTTCATACTTGGTAAGTCCTGAGAGGTAGTTGCTGGGGCACTTCATCTTGGCCAGAGCCCACCCAAAGTCAGCGGCGGCGGAGGCGAGCACTTCCTCCAGGTCAAAGCGTGGATCAGTGCCGCCGACATGTGTACCTACAAGAAGGAAGTAAATGTTACAAGCCAAACTGCAATTGCAAAAATGATGTAAAATACTGGAAGACATGGGATGCAGCTAACCTCTACGGCAAACAATAACATCGTCCGTTATGGCCCTACGTAAGTAAATGGAAAGGCATGTTAAGTACAATAGGGTTAGCATCCATAAAAAATAGCAAATGGGCAGCATCTCTATTATATCTTCATTACGGAGAGTACCATGGTAGCAAAGGGACAGATTAAAAAATGGATACAACTGTTAATTGCAACAGGCTTAACAACATCCTAAGTCATGTTTTGTAAGTTTGTAGCCACTGAAATCCAACTATTTAAAAATGGATTCAACTATTAATTGCAACAGGCTTAATAGCCATTGAAACCAGTACTGATAAAAATGCAATTAGCAGAGTTAAACATCACAAGGCAGGTGCTACCAGAGCAGAGAATGGCCAAGTTGTCGATAAAAAGGTAGGGAAAGTAGCTAAAACGTGTTAGGCATGTTTACTAGAACATGCTTAATACATCGATCGTACAAAACATAGCCATCAATTGTAATTGGTATTGTTAAGATTGAACTGGTGAGTGCATACTTGGTAAGTCCTGAGAGGTAGTTGCTGGGGCACTTCATCTTGGCCAGAGCCCGCCCAAAGTCAGCGGCGGCGGAGGCAAGCTGTTCCTCCGGGTCGAAGCATGGATCAGTGCCACTGACATGTGTACCTACAAGCAACCAGTAAATGGTATAATTTAAACTGCAATTGCACAAATGATGTGAAATACTGTAAGACATGGGATGCAGCTAACCTCGACGGCGAACAACAACATCGGCCATTATGACCCTGCGTAAGTACATGGACAGGCATGTTAAGTACAACAGGGTTAGCATCCACCAAAAATAGCAAATGGGCAGCATCTCTAGTGATATCCTGAGTCATGTATTGTAAGTTCGTTGCTGGTATTGGTGAAATTGAGCTAGACAGTTAATACTTGAACATCACACAATGTGCAGTACTAAAATAAACAAGGCACGAACATGCTTAATACATCAACCGTACAAAACATAACCATTGCAAGTGGTATTGGTAAGATTTAGGTGGTCAAATCATACATGTTAAGTCCTGGGGGTAGTAGCTAGGGCACTTCATCTGGGCCAGAGTCTGCACCATGTCAGCGGCGGCAGAGGCGAGGTGTTCCTCCGGGCCAACATGCACAGCGGCCATCGCGCCATGGACCGCCATCAGCTCATCGACCTCCACGTGATATGTGGTTGGGCTTGTGTGGCGATGCTCTGGAGGTAGGGCAGTGGGCATTTGGAGGCATGAGGATGTTTCGCAGACACCATTTAAGCAATCAGGTCGGGGCCGTGATAGAGATCGGTGGCTTACCTGACTAGATCCGAGCAGAACGTAGATGTGGTTGAAGTTGTGATTGCGGCACTGCGGTTTGATCTACCAATAGGGGGAGGCACGGGCCGGGGAGACACTGAGGAAATTTGATGGGTGGGGATGTGGTTGGAGGAATAAATTTTGAAAAATCGCGCCCCAAATGAAAATTTCGCTGCGAAACTTGAAGCTTGGGCGGGGGAAACATACAACACAGACGAAGCACGTAAAATACTCGGGTGCAAGAAAACAGAAAATTGGCAGATCCCGTCTCCAAAAGAATGTACACGTGTAGTTGATTTTTTTTGTCAATGGTACGCCTAGCTTTTTAGGAAACATCGCACAGGTAATTGACTTATGGATCATTAATTCAAAAAAACGCGCACGGTTACAGCATAAAAACCGTGTGTATTGTGATCTTCAAATGATTAACACAAAAAACGCACACGGGCACACATGCTAATTAACGCACAGAGCCCTCAAAGGATGCCCTTACCGACATTGTACGTTAATACTACAAACTTAAAGTACTAGTGGTAATTTGATATAATACTACAAACTTAAACTACCTCTAACATGCTGCCATCGGGGCATATGCTGGCCAGACACCGGCGTTCTCCTTCCTAGCCTTGTAGGCGGTAGCCTACCGTGCTTCGATCTCCGCCAACCTCTCCTCGTCACGGCGTGCGGCCTCTTCTTTCTTGCGGTAGTGGGACTCTCTTTTCTTGACTGCTTCTGCCTTTTCCGCTCCTTCCGTGCGGCTTTGTCCGCCTCAAGATCCACCGCCCGTTCGGCCATGGCAGCCTCAAAATCCACCCACGTAATTGTTTGGCCGCCGGCGGCGATGAACTCGGCGCGGCAAGATGCCATCGCTTTCTTACCATGTGTGCGGTCGCGAGCGGCAAGGAACGCAGCGCGGCGGGATGCCATTGCTTCCTTACCAGTTATTGTGCGCCGCGGTGCCATGAACGATGCTTGGAGAGAGCTCTGGGATGGAGGGGCCGGGCAGCTATACAGTGTGGTGGTTTTTAAGTGCTAAGCAACAAACGACAAAGGAAATTTGGCTTCCCTTACAATTTTGCTTGTTCATTATCGCACACGGTTCATCTCCGTCGCTTCCAGAAACAGTGTGCATCATTGTGTGTTGCGTTATGATTGGCCGGAACCACAGCCACGCGGATCGCACGTGTGCACCGTAGGATGCACCGCGATCGAACGACAATTCACGTCCCTCACATCAAACCCGTGCACCTGTCGCTGGATTGAATTTATATGCGCTAAATTCCTAGAAAATGCACATAATCCCCTAAATATGCTAAATGAGCCTAGAAAATGCAAAATTTGAACACGGTGATTTGCAGGGTGTATGTTCGTCGTAGAAAAAAAACTCCAGGGCAAAGAACGAAGAAAATTTGGATTCCCCTTCAATCTTGGTGATTTCCCTCTCGAAAGCATGGAACTTCCTTGGTTCGATTTATGAATGGCGTGCATGACGAAATAAGTCAAACCTTAAATTTTTACCAGGGCATGATGAGGTCATACCATGGCACCATGCCAGGCATCATGTTTTTCAAACTTTTATTCCATTTTTTCTATAGTGGAAAACCTAATAAACAAACATTTGTGGTTGACTATCGCCACACATTTTATCGAAATATATGTCCATTCCTTGTAAAAGGCATGAGAATTTACTAAATGCCACGAGCATGGTTTTACAGGTCGTTCTTGTGCAACCTTTCATGCATCAATTGTTTGAACTTGAATTATGCGCACTAATGCCTAGAAAATGCACATAATATCCTAAATATGGTAAATGGACCCGGAAAAGTGCCAAACTTGAACACGTGATTTGCAGGGTGTATGTTCATCGTAGAAAAAAACTCATGGACAAAGGACAAAGGAAATTTGGACCCCCCTTCAATCTTGGCGATTTCCCCCTCGAAACCATGAAACTTCCCCGGAGATGGTTCGATTTATGAAAGGCGTGCATGACGACATAAGAAAAACATTCTCAAATTTTTACCAGGGCGCGGTGAGGCCAACCATGGCACCACGTGCAGGTGTCATGCTTTCTAAGCATGTATTTCATTTTTGTATAGTTGTTAACCCAATAAACAACGTGTTTATGGTTGACTATTGCCACACATTTTCTTGAAATATCTACCCATTCCTTGTAAAAGGAACGAGAATGTACTAAATAGCACGAGTGTGGTTTTCCTGACCATTCTTGTGCACCTTTCCATGCACTGATTGTTTGAATTTGAATTATGTGCATTAATGCCTAGAAAATGCAAATAATCCCCTAAATATGGTAAATGAGCCCGGAAAAATATCAAATTTCAACACGTTGCATTTGAGACGGTATGTTAATCATTGGAAAAAAACTGAATGAAAAACTAGGACGGAAATTTGGATTCCCCCAATCTTGGTGATTTCCCTCTCAAAAGCATGGAACTTCCTCGGTGATGGTTCGATTTATGAAGGGTGTGTGTCGGTGGGAAACGACACCTATGGAATCACAAGAATCCCTACTACGGTTGCGGGGCGCGGGGTTGTGAGAAGAGCAGGATTAGTAATTGGCACAAGGATCGTTTACCCAGGCTCGGGCCGCGAGGATGCGTAAAACCCTAGTCCTGCTTGGTGGATATATTCAGTGTTCTTGAGCTCTCAAACTAGCTATGGGTGTTGCATGGTTCGAAAGAGACGAATCCTTTTCCAGTATGCCATGGGCCTCCTTTTATAGGCGAAAGGGGCTGCCACAGTGGCACACAGGAGGTGGAAAGGCCACAATGCTACGAGCTTATCTCTCGTATTACAGGACAAGACGCATTTAATGCGTAGCTTAGGTGTCCCTCCGCTTTATCGGGGATGGGAGCGAGGCCCGTCTCGTCCGTCACCGCTCCTCCTTGCTTCGACACGCGCCCTGGCCAGCGATGCATGCGGTGCCATGTAGGCATGCAAGCAGCTGAGGTGGCGCGGTGGTGGAGCCTCCATGAAGATCTGCATGCCGCCACGCAGGGGTGTGCTGAGTTGGCCTAGAAGCTGCATGTTGCCACGCAGGTGCCTGCCCAGCTGGTTGGGCTGGCAGCTGCATGCGAATGGCGGCGGGGAGTTGGTTGGTGCGGGCCTGGCAGTGGCCCTGCTGTCGTCTCTGGCAAGGGTCTTGTTGGGTGGCCGGCAAGGGTCTTGCCGGGTGTCCAGCAAGCGTCTTGCCGTGGCGCGCTGGCGTCCCGGGCAAGGGTCTTGCTGTGGCGCGCTGGCGTCCCCGGCAAGGATCTTGCCGGGGGTCTTGTGGGTTTCTTCGGTAAGGATCTTGACGGGGAGTGTTGCCCTCCAATCCTCATCTGATCTTGAGTATTCTTTGTCTTCACAAAGATCTGCATGCCATCATGGAGGTGCCTCCTGAGCCTTGGCCCAAGGTGGGTGTTGGCATTGGAGACCGTGGGCTCGAGGGTGGCTCGCTCCGCTGGTGTGGGCGAGCTGCCCCGGCAAGGGCCTTGTCGGGGCCGCTGAGGTTGCCCCTGGCAAGGGTCTTGCCGGGGAAACCTGCTCCGTCCATCCGCACTTTGTGGCCTTGGTCCTTGACGTTGCTTTGTTCGTCTCGTGCCTTCGGCTTCTCTCCGGCTTCCCTCCTTTGCCTTGCTATGCGTGACCGTGGCACGTGGCTCTGACTGCCCATGCACAAGTAAAGGGGTCAAAAGGAGAGCCCCTACTTTTGTACACCGACAGGATCCCCCGGGCCTTGGGCCACACATAAGAGCGACACGTTGTTGGGCCAGGCCCAGAACGGTGCGCGGGCAGGCGGGGCGGATTTTACCGTGGTAACTGTTCCGTCCGCTGCGCTTCCCCACGACCTACGTTGAATGTGTGTCGTGGTGGGGCATGCGTTACATGGGAGGCATACGTGGGACGGTTCCCGCCCGCATGCGTCGTATCGCAGTTAATGGGAAAGGAGGCGACCCGCGCCTTCCCCGTAAAAAGGAATAATCGCGGGCGCGCTGCTCACTTTACCCCCTTCCTTGCGCCTTCTCCAATCTCAGAACCGTCGGGCCCTTTCTTCCTCCTTCTCAAGCCCCTGTCTTCGTCCACCGTCGCTGCGCTTCTACCATCCTCTGCTCTCTTGCCTCTCGCAACCTCCATGGCGCCCAAATCCACCAAAAGCAAAGGAGTGGCTAAAGAGGCCGGGGCGGCGGAGTAGCCGGAGAGCGAGCTGGTGGCGCAACGGATGCAGTCTGCCTACTTTCCCTCGACGGTCGATGTGCCCGAGCTCCAGGAGTTCTTCAAAGATCTGTGAGGGGTGAAGACGGGAGGAGAGAAGACGGGGCATCCAGCCACGCACGTCGTTCCCGCCAGCACCGGGGCCGCCCCAAATCGGTAACCCTTCTTCGTCGACTTCTCCTGCGGGCTCTGTCCCTCCTTTTTTGAGTTTTTCAAGGATATCATGCATACCTACGGCTTACGCCTTATGGATTTTACTCTGAATGTTGTGGTGTGCATGGCTCTCTTTGCACACTTCTGCGAGGGCTTCGCCGGGGTGCACCCCAACACGGCGCTCTTCCCCCATTACTTCTTCCCTCGGATAAAAAAAGGGGGCGCCATCTCTGGATGCGTCGCCTTGATCCCGAGGGCCAAGGGGGTGTACCCGGACGGTGCCACGAAGGAGAGGTGGGAAGAATGGCGGGGCTGGTGGTGCTGGATTGAGGAGAAGGACCCGCCAGCATTCTACGAGGTTCGCCAGGAGCCGCTAGTCCGTGGAAGCGATTGGGGCGACGTCGATGCTGACGACGTGAAGCTCACGATCGCCACCAGCAGTATTCTTCGGCTCACCCAAGCCGGGCTCACCCTCGAAATGATCGGGGCGGACTTCATCCGCCCCCGAATTGCTCCTTTGCACGACAAGGGGAGGCCGGCCTGGCTTTTCGTGAACGTCGCCGACATCATGAGGCTCCGCCCCGGCCTCGACCACAACCTGAAGGTGCTGAGGCACGCCCATCTCTGCCAACGGATCTTCCAGCTTGAGGTTAGTGACAAAGGCGAGGTTGAGCGGTCTGCCAAGGTTGCAAGGGCTGCCGCGAAGGCCGGCAAGGTTGCCAAAGAGCCCGTTTTCAAGTTGCCGGTGGGAGTGGTCCCGCTGAGCAACAATTCTTGCCGGTCCGAGATTATCGCCATGATGCCGCTCTTCAATGTGCACGGCCTTGACCTGAGCTGGGTCGAGACGGACGAGCTCAAGGTGCAGGAGTTCTTCGACACCTTGCATGAGGTGTACGTCGCTACCAAGCCGCGGCTTATCCAGGACACCTCTCCGGCGGAGCTGGACTACATCGCCGCCAGGGTGGAGGAGGCGAGGCTTGCTGAGGAGGAGGCAAAGCTCATCGAGGAGGCCGGCAGCACCGGCGGCGTGGAGGACAAGGCCGCAGCGGAAGCAGAAGAAGAAGAGCTCGCCCAGTGGAAGGCAGCTGCTGGGGAGGCCAACAGCGCCGGCGTTGGGGCTCCCCTCGTCGAAAACGTGGCCGACGAGTCGTCGGAAGAGGAGGGCAAGGGGGAGAAGACCGCGACCGCTGACCCTCCAATCGCTAGAAGAGGGCGAGTCCTGCGGCGGGCCTCCTCCGGCTAGCAGGTCCGCCCTGACCGGGATGTGCAGCTGCGGCAGGCTCAGGAGGCGCCTGTGCCTGTGCACCAGACGAGGGCGGTGGCGACAAAGAAGGCGGTTAAGGCCGCGGCGTCGAAGAAGAAGGCAGCCGCTTCTTCGTTGTCCAAACGCGTCCGGACGCCATCACTTCCCCCTTCGCTGACAAATATTGGCGCGGGGATCGCGTTCGACTTTGGGCCCCTCAGCCCGGAGAGGAAGAGGAAAGCAACAAAGGAGGAGGAGGAGGAAGAGTAAGCTCTGCTTTCTCCCTGCTCTTTTTTTCCTTGTTCCTCTAATGGTGCCGCCCATTCTGAATTATGCTTATCTTTCAGGGACGTAGAGACGCTGGCCCAGAGGGCGAAGAGGGCCAGGATTTCGACGAGTGGCCAGCCCCCGGCAGGCACCTCCAGCACGCCACTAGTGGTGTTGTGTAGCCAGGACAGTAGCCCCCAGCCCAGCCCCCAGCGTGAGTCCATCACCCATCCTTTGTCAACATGTGCAATGTACAATGCTTTGGTACTCACCCTGCCGTGGATGTAGGAGGGGAGCAGCATCAAGGGATCCGCAGAGGGCTTCTTCCATCGTGCCGCCCCCGTCGACCATGCCGCCCCGAGGGGCGTCCCCGACAAGGGCACCAAGCGCCGAGGCCATGCACACGGAGGAGGAGGAGGAGGACACGGGCGCCGGTGGCTTCGCCTCGATACCAAACCCTCGCAGAGAAGGGACTTCCTCCTCTCGGCCCGGCACGGGTAATCCACTCTCCCTCCATTTCCGATTGCGTTCTTTCTTTCTTCTTTTTACTGGCTTTTGATCTTGGCTCCGCCCTGCCCCTTTCTTGGCATTTCAGATTTCTCCTCAATGGACCCAGAGGAAGTCGATACCATCATCAAGGACGTCACTGAGGATGCCGCAGTGCAGGCCGAGAAGATCACTGCTGAGGAGAGCACCAAGGACGCTGCTGAGGATGCCGCCAAGGGGCCCGCCGAGGAGCCCGGCAAGGGGCCTGCCGGGGAAGCCGGCAAAGCCGCTGCCGAGGAGGTGGTGTTTGATGACCTGCCTTCCTCCTCCCTGCCTCTGGCTCTGGCAGGTACTTGAGGGTGAGCAACGACCTCTTCGTCCACCTCCTAGGCGCGTCGAGCACCAGGGTTCCCCTCGAGGGAGAGGTGTTCGATGAGGAGGTGCTTGCCACTGCCGGGCTCGAGGTCGTCAATGAGCCGGGTGTTGGTAGCGACGGCTCCCAAGAGGAGCGACTGCTCCAGGCCATGGGCGCCAGCTTCCGGAAGCTCCAGGCGCTCCACCACGCTCGTTTGGACAATGCCAAGTCCAGGACGGCTATGGTGGAGAAGGTGGAGGCGGACTTCGAGGGGCGCATCGTCGAGGCGCAGGACTGGTTCCACCAGGCTCAAGACGAGCTGAAAGCCGCCCAGGGCGAGCTTGCCAAGCGTGACGTGGAGCTCACCATGAAGCTGGCCAACATCGAGAAGGCCCAAGAGACAGCGAAGAACTTGGCCGCCGAAGCCGAAGCCGCCCGGACCCAGCACGAGGCCGCACTGAACTCCCAGGAGGAGGATCTTGCCGTGCGCGAGGAGAAGCTTGACGCCACGCTCCGCGGCAAGGATGAAGAGGTGGACAAGCTCGTTGTACAGCGGACCCAAGAACTAGAGCAGAGGCATCAGGAGGCACTCGATGCCCAGGCTCTGGCTCACGCCGGCAAGGTGAAGGAGCTGGAGGAGCAAGCTTTGAAGCTGTCCACGAAGAAGGACACGCTCAACGGCGCCCTAGTGGAGGCGCAAGCCGCATTCGTCAGCAAGGCCGGAGAACTCTCCGAAGCCAACAACTCCATCAGAGACCTCAAGCTAAAGCTGGGGGATCTCGAGAAGATGATGTCGGAGGTCAAAGCCCGAGAGGGGATCCTGACCAAGGAGCTGGAGACCGAGAAGCAGCTGCGGATGAACGAGACCGCCAACCTCAATGACCACGTGGCGGGCGAGAAGTGTTGGCTTGAACGCCTTGCCTCCATTGCGAACTCGGCATGAGGATGCCAGACATGAGGTACGCCCTGGAGACGAGCCTGAGCCCCAACGCCAACCTGACCCTGTACTTTGAGAGGGTTGTCGGAGCCCTGGAGCGGCTTCACTCCAACCGGGTGGTCTCCCTGGCCGAGGAGTCTCGGATGCTCTGCCGGGGTGTCATGACCAAGGTGCTTGCCAAGATAGCGCATTGGCTTCCTGACCTCGACTTCGAAGCTGCGCTGAAGAGCTTGCCGGAGGATGCTGACATCACGGTGCTCAATGAGCGTATCAAGCCCATCCTCAACCGCATCGACAAAATCAAGAGGTTGGAGGGCCAGCGCCGGGACTAGGCACCCCGTTCCTTATCGCCGCTACAGGTTCATGACCAAGACAATTGCTATCTTTAGTTAGAACCGCGGCGTCAATTTATGTAATATAACTCTGCAGTACTCCTATCATTATGCATGTTATTTTCCTCTTCGATTTTCCTTTGTATGTCCACCCTACGTTACTGGGTAGGCTTGCCGGCGCGTAAACCTAGGGCGACATCTTGAGGACGGATCCCTATTAGCCTGTCGGGTGCGCTTGCTGCAGGGCGAACCACCTTACCTCCCTTGGCGCGGCCGCCCGATCTGTCGAGCTTGACTCGAGTCAGAGTCAAGAGCGTTGCCGATGCCGGAAGACTACCTTGCCACTCTCAACGTGGCCGCTTGAACTGTTGAGCGGACTCGAAACAGAACAAGGGCGTTGCCAATCGCGGGAGGCCCCCTCTGCATACAGGTTTTCCATATATAGGCAGAATCTCCGAGGACGATAACCTTATATTAAGGAGAGAGTTTAAAGTTGGCATGACTTAGCTTTTCCGTCGCCGCCCTGGCATCCTCCGTGCTCGCAGGCGGCGCCACTCTCTTGGTCGCCTTCTCCGCGGGAGCCGTGGCGATGAAGAACAGCTAGGCGAACTGCTAGACCAGATTCTCACAATCGCGAGCCCCCTACCTGGCGCGCCAAAGATGTCGGTGGGAAACGACACCTATGGGATCACAAGAATCCCTACTACGGTTGCGAGGTGCGAGGTGGTGAGAAGAGCAGGATTAGTAATTGGCACAAGGATCATTTACCCAGGTTCGAGCCGTGAAGATGCGTAAAACCCTAGTCCTGCTTGGTGGATATATTCAGTGTTCTTGAGCTCTCGAACTAGCTATGGGTGTTGCATGGTTCGAAAGAGCCGAATCCTTTTCCTGTATGCCATGGGCCTCCTTTTATAGGAGAAAGGGGCTGCCACAGTGGCACACAGGAGGTGGAAAGGCCACAGTGCTACAAGCTTATTGCTCGTATTACAGGACAAGACGCATTTAATGTGTAGCTTAGGTGTCCCTCCACTTTATCGGGGACGGGAGCGAGGCCCGTCCCGTCCGTCGTCGCTCCTCCTTGCTTCGACACGCGCCCTGGCCAGTGATGCATGCGGCACCATGTAGGCAGGCAAGCAGCTGAGGTGGCACGGTGGTGGAGCCTCCATGAAGATCTGCATGCCGCCACGCATGTGTGTGCTGAGTTGGCCTAGAAGCCGCATGTTGCCACGCAGGTGCCTGCCCAGCTGGTTGGGCTGGCAGCTATATGTGAACAGCGGTGGAGACTTGGTTGGTGCGGGCCTGGCAGTGGCCCCGCTGATGCCCCTAGCAAGGGTCTTGCCGAGTGGCCCGACAAGGGTCTTGCCGGGTGGCCTGACAAGGGCCTCGCCGTGGCGTGCTGTAGTCCCCGACAAGGATCTTGCCGGGGTTCTTGTGGGTTTCTTTGGTAAGAATCTTGACGAGGATTATTTCCCTCCAATCCTTATCTGATCTTGAATATCCTTTGACTTCACAAAGATCTGCATGCCACCATGGAGGTGCCTCCCGAGCCTTGGCCCAACGTGGTTGATGGTGTTGGATACCGTGGGCTCGAGGGTGGCTCACTCCGCTGGTGTGGGCGAGCCACCCCGGCAAGGGCCTTGCCGGGAAAACCTGCTTCATCCATCTGCACATTGTGGCCTTGGTCCTTGATGTTACCTTGTTTGTCTTGTTCCTTCGACTTCTCTCCAGCTCCCCTCCTTTGCCCTGCTATGTGCGGCCATGGTGCGTGGCTCCGACTGCCCGTGCACAAGTAAAGGGGTCAAAAGGAGAGCCCCTACTTTTGTACAAAGACAGGAGCCCCCGGGCCTGGGCCACACATCAGCGCGAGACGTTGTTGGGCCAGGCCTAGAATGGTGCACGGGCAGGCAGGGCGGATTTCACTGCGGTAACTGTTTCGTCTGCTATGCTTCCCCATGATCCGCGTTGAATGCGTGAAGTGGGGGTCGCGCGCGTGTGCGTGACCGAAGCACGCTGGCGTCATCTTGTGGTGGACAATAAAGAGGCGGCTTGCGTGTCTCCTCGAGGCCGCAGGGCCACTTCTCATTTACCTCCCTTACTCAGGAACCGTCGCTCCACGCGTCCCATTGCGCCCATCTCTTGCGCCACGTTCGCTGCATGGATGATGCAGAGCGAATGACAGGAGCGCGGGATACGGGAAGTCGCACGCACGTGGGCCGATTCCTACACGCCTTCCATTCAGCGAGGAGGGCGGTCGACGGCCCTGCCCTTTGTCACTTCAATGGGCCGGATTGGCTGAGAGGGGCGGCCGAACCTCGCCCCCACCCCTTTATAAAGAGGGGAGCGGGAGGAACGGTGCCTCTCAATCCTTCGCCATCCTCTTCTCCCCATTCCTGCTTCCTCCCTCCTTTTGTCATGGCAAGGGGGCGTGGCGACGCTTCATCAGTGGTGGCGAGGGTCTCGGCTAGACAACACATCGCTCCTCCCCAAGAGCTCGTAGCGGCGAAGCCAGCCGTTAGAGGGAGGGGGAGGGGCGAGGTCAAGGCCGTCGCGGCGCTCAAGGGAGAGGAGGACGGGGCGGTAGATCGGCCTCGCCACCACCAGCGGCCCCTCCCTCGGTGGAGGGCCACGTCGGGGACAACCCTTATGAGTTCTTCATCAGGCCGTGCCAGCCGCCGCGCCGTCGTCTTCGCTTCCCGACCCCATTTGCGCGGGAGATGGAGTTGGACCCGGCACCGGCGTTGCGGCTACATATGAGGGGTTGTGGGAACAGCGACACATGGGCCGATGTCGAGTTCCCTGCCCCTCACGTCATGTATCTTCGCCGAGGGTGGAAGACTTTTGCCCGCGTCCACAGCCTAACGGAGGGACTCACTCTCCATCTCAAACTAATGGAGAGCGGCCTCCTCTCCGTCAAGGTCTTTTGGCACTTCAGGACTCGCGTAAGGTGCTGCGTGGAGAGCTCCTCTGATGATGAAGATTCCTCCTCGAGCGAGAGTGGCGAGGAGGACGGCGGCAGGGATGATGAGGGTAGCGGGCGGCAGGTTGACGGGCCCGACTAAGCGTTGGGTGCCGCTCCGGGCGATACTGGTGACCCCATCATTCGTGTCGCCGGCTTCTTGAACTTCTCGGGGTCGTCTCCTTGGGCGGCTGGCGCTAGGAGGTTGCGGAAGAGGCAGAGGGCAGGCGGCAAGGCCGCCAAGTCGGAGTACGCAGGCACCGATGCCTTCGTCACGTGTTGGCGTCCTGCCGCCTCGTCTTCGAGCTCTTCCCCTAGTGCCGTCATCACCATCCAACCTTTGGACGGCCACCGAGATGTTCTCTTGGTGCTTTCTGCCACTCGTAGCTCGCCTAGGCGCCCATTTTGCCCTTCTACTTTCTTGTTTCATTTCCTGAGGAGAGGGACAAGAAAGGGATTACGGGAACCTTATCTCTTTTCAGTCTGTAAGCCTTCGGGCCTTCGTTAAATTTAGAACTTGTAATCCCCTTGCTCATGTTTTTCATTTCGTATGAACTGTACCTGTACGGGATGTTTTTAATGGAAAAGGGATGTTTGCCGGGTTTTTCGTTCGTGGGTGAACCCCACGACAAGGAGCGAATCCTCGTTATTATTTAAGATAAACGTTTTGCCCGGCAACAGGCCTTGCTGTCCCCCCACTTTGCTCGACCTTTCTCACGCCCTTGGCGGAGGCAGGGATGAGGTGGGATTAGGATCCTCGTTCCATTTCCTTGCTGTCGCGACTACGACTAAATCCGGACCCAGGAGATAATCCTTGGGTACGGAAAAAGGGGAGCACGGTAGCCTAGAAATAATGCGAGGTTTCACACATCCCAGTTCCATACCGAAATGCATGATGGAGTATAAAAGACTTATCTGGATCTGCCGGCCCTGGCAACCTCGGCTTGCCGTGGGTGGATCCTCGTACTTGCAGCCCCGACAACTTTGGTTTGCCGGGGTCGGGGCGCCGGTCCGTTCCCTTTCTTCCAAACAGCTCAGCAAAAGTGCTTATGTGCCCTGCGAACCAAAGAGGACAGAAAAGAACAGACAGACGTGCACTCGACCTCTAAGCTTGGGGTTAGCTGCTGCCAAGCACTATCAACCCTAACCGAGGAGGAGACTTGACCTAGCATGCATTCTATACCTTAGGGCGCCGGCGCTTCGTTTATTTATGCTCAGGGTCTGCGCTTGGCTTTGTACAGAGGGTTACATGCCTTGCCGGCAAGGCTTGTACAAAAGGTGGCTTGCCGGGAGGCCCGGCAGCCGTGACTTATGGGTAAAACTTGTGAAGATGCTCGATGTTCCAGGAGTTTCTCACTGGAATGGCATCTTGGGTCTCCAGGCAGACTGCGCCGGGCCTGGTGACTCATGTTACCCGATAAGGGACTTCCCACTTTGGCGTCAACTTGTTGGAATTCTTGGCCGACTTAACGTGCCGAAGAACAAGGTCGCCTTCCTCAAAGCTCCGGGCATGAACCTTGTGGCTATGGTAGCGGCGCAAGGCTCGCTGGTAGCGTGCTGCTCTCACAGCCGACCGGAGATGATCTTCCTCAAGGAGTGTTGCATCATCTTGCCGCAATCGCTCTTGCTCAAGCTCATCATAAGAGAGCACTCGAGGTGACCCGTATATGAGTTCCATGGGGAGAACTGCTTATGCCCTGTAGACCAGGGCAAATGGTGTCTGGCCGATGGCTCGATTTGGCATCGTTCTGATTGACCAAAGAACCACCGGCAACTCGTCAATCCAGCGCCTTCCACTCTTGCGCAGCCTGTAAAAAGTCTTCATTCTTAAGCCTCGCAGAACTTCAGCATTTTCTCTCTCCGCTTGGCCGTTGCTCCGTGGGTGTGCCACGGAAGCAAAACAGACCTTGTTGCCGAGATCCTCAATGTATTGCATGAAGGCATGGCTTGTGAATTGTGTGCCGTTGTCGGTGATAATCCTGTTGGGTACCCCAAAACGGCAAACTAGTCCCTTGAAGAACTTGATGGCTGACTGCGCTGTCACCTTCCTCACTGCTTCCACCTCTGGCCACTTTGTGAACTTGTCAATTGCAACATACAAGTACTCAAAGCCCCTGACGACACGAGGGAAAGGGCCCAATATGTCGAGCCCCCAGACCGAGAAGGGCCAGGAGAGAGGGATGGTTTTAAGGGCTTGACCTGGTTCATGAAGCTTCTTTGAATGGAAATGGCACGCTTCACACATGTTTACTAGTGCCATCGCATCCTGGAGGGCGGTGGGCCAGAAGAAACCTTGCCGAAAAGCCTTGCCGGCAAGGGCCCTCGACCCTATGTGGGAGCCACATATGCCTCCATGTATCTCTGCCAACAGCTCTAGTCCTTCCCGGGAGATGCACTTCAATTTCACCCAATTCAGGCTTTTTCTGTACAAGACATTGTCAACGAATTGGTACAGAGCAAACCAGCAGGCTACTCTCTTTGCTTCTTCCTGCTCCTCAGGAAGCTCGCCTTTTTAGAGGAATCGGACGGTGTGTTGTGCCCATGTCGGAGCCCGTGGCTCGACGACAAGGACCAAAGGCATCTCTTCTGCCACGGGAGCGGCCGTCTCTGCGGCCATGGCCTGAGGCCCTACCGGAGTCGGTCCCCCGCGGCAGGATCGGCATCCACGGCAACATCTTCGCCAGCGGCTCCGGGGAGCTCGGTGGGGAAGTACTTGCGGGGGCCTAGCTTCCTCCGCTTGCTCTGCCCGGTTGATGGTTCGACGGATGGCTGAGTTAACTGAAGCACAAAAGTACCTGGTTCCACAGGTAGCTTGAGGGCAGCGCGCTTTGACAAGTAGTCGGTGATGTCGTTTTCCGTCCGAGGGACATGCTCTGCTTGTATACCGTCAAAGCATTCCTCTAGTTTCCTCACTTCGTCCATGTAAGCTTCCATCAACGGGCTTCGGTAATCTTTGTTGATCTGCCTGACGACAAGCTGCGGTCGCCCCTGACGATGAGCTTTTTGACTCCGAGGTCCGCCGCGATCCTGAGACCGGCAAGCAAACCCTTGTACTCGGTGGTGTTGTTAGTTGACATCTCCCGGGGAAAGTGCATTTGGATGACATACTTGAGGTGCTCTCCGGTGGGTGCGACAAGCAGCACACCAGCACCGGCGCCTTGCAGCGAAAAAGCCCCATCAAAGTACATGATCCAGTTGCGGCTCGTTTCCTTGCCGTGGAGAGTGGTCTCCTGTACCTCCTCGTCAGGCGTCGAGGTCCATTCTGCAAAAAACTGCGCCAAGACTCTACTCTGAATTGTCGATGTACTTTCGAACTTTAAACCGAAACTCGACAGCTCCAGGGCCCATTCCACGATCCTCCCCGTTGCATCTGGGTTATGCAGTATCCGTTGCAATGGGAGGCGGGTGACTACGGTGATATTGTGTGCTTGGAAGTAATGACGCAGCTTCCTCGAGGCCATAAGGAGGCCGAAGAGCAATTTTTGCACACCTGAGTACCTCGACCTAGCCCCCTGCAAGAGGGAGCTGATGAAGTAAACTGGGTGTTGCACCATTTTTTCTTCTGCGCCACTTCACCCGGTCGCGTGGGCCCTGTCGTACTGGCGTCACCCTCTGCCGGGGACTCAATCTTGCCGGGACCGAGCCCTGCCGGGGAGGGTTCCGGCTCGCCATCCATTGAATCTGCCACTGCCGCTGCCTCTTCATCGACCTCTCTCTGCGCCACTTGTGCGGCGCTAACCACCTGATTTGTTGCCGCCAGATACAGCAGCAACGGTTCTTGTGGTTTAGGCGCAACCAGCACTGGGGTAGAGGAGAGGTACTTCTTCAAATCTTGCAGCACTGCCTTGGCCTTCGGGGTCCACTCCATTGGGCCCGTCTTCTTCAAGATCTTAAAAAAGGGAAGGGCACGCTCCGCAGACTTGGAGATGAATCTCCTCATGGCGGCAATGAAGCCAGTGAGCCGACGCACGTCCTTGATGCGTTTGGGTGCCTCAATCTGCTTGATGGCCTTGATCTTATCTGGGTTTGCCTCAATCCCCCATTGCGACACAAAGAACCCAAGAAGCTTGCCAGACGGGACACCGAAGACACACTTCTCAGGGTTCAACTTGAGGTTGATCTTGTGCAGGTTTGCAAATGTTTCCTCCAGATCTTGCACAAGTGTTGCTCTGTCCTTGGTTTTGACCACTATGTCATCCATATAAGCTTCCATGTTTCTATGTAGCTGGGGCTCAAAACCAATTTGGACTGCTCTTGCAAAGGTTGAGCCAGCACTCTTCAACCCGAAAGGCATTCGTAAAAAGCAATACGTATCACATGGGGTGATGAATGCTGTCTTTTCCTCGTCTTCTTTCGTCATGAAGATCTGGTGGTATCCTAAGTAGGCTTCGAGGAATGATAACAGGTCACACCCAGCCGTGGAGTCAACAATCTGGTCGATGCGCGGTAACGGGAAGGGATCCTTTGGACAAGCTTTATTGATGTTTGTGTAATCAATGCACAGTCTTCACTTCCCGTTTGCCTTGCGCACCACTACCGGGTTGGCCAACCACGTCGGATGGAGCACTCCCCTTACCAAACCTGTCGCCTCTAGTTTTCTGATCTCCTCCGTGATGAACTCCTACCTCTCCAGAGCTTGCTTCCTGACCTTCTGCTTGACGGGCCATGCATGAGGACAGACAACAAGATGGTGCTCAATCACCTTCCTGGGAACGTCGGGGATGTCGGAGGCTTTCCATGCAAACACATCGACATTTGCCCGCAGGGAAGTGACGAGCTTGCTTTCCTATTTGCTGTCGAGTGTGGAGCTTATGGTAAAAGATCCCCCCGTGCCGTCCTCCTTGACGGGCACCCTCTTGGTCTCTGGTGGTGTGGCTCTAGACTTCTTGCTCTTGCCGGCGGAGCTCTCTGGCACGTCCTCAACGGGAGCGCAACACCCCAAAGAGGTGTGCTTTCCGGAGTGGGTGCGAGGGGTGTCGCCGGTCTTCTTCCCTCCCAGGGCTCCGTCGACAGGAGCAGGTGCCTTGGGGGCAGCTGCTGCAACTACTTCCCGGTAGAGTTGGTCGGCGCAAATCAACGCGTCTTTTTTGTCGGAGGGGACGGTGATGATGTCCATCGGCCCGGGCATCTTCAGCATGTTGTAGGCATAATGTGAAGCCTCCATGAGCTTGGCTAGTGCCGGGCGGCCGAGGATCCCGTTGTAGGGCAAGGGGATCTCGGCTACATCAAAGATGATCCTCTCTATCCTGTGGTTCAGCTCGCCTCTGAACGTCACAGGCAGCGTGACCTTTCCCTTCGGCTAGCTCCTCCCCGGGTTGACCCCTTGGAACGTGCCCGTCTCCTCGAGGTCTCCATCAGGGATCTGCAGCCTCTTGATCACAACAGGAGAGATCAAGTTCACACTGGCCCCTCCATCAACTAGCATCTTCGTCACCTTGAGGTTGCGGATTGTTGGCGAAACCAACAACGGCAAGCACCCGACCGCAGTAGTGCGGTCAGGATGGTTCTCGGTGTCGAAGATGATAGGCGTGCTGGTCCACCTCAGCGGCTTTCGTGCGTCGAGCGACGGCTCCACCGCTGTGATCTCACGCACCCACTACTTGAGCTGGCGGTGGGATGTATGTAGCAAGGCGCCACCATCGACGCACATGGCTTCTGCGGCTTTCTGGAACTCGTGGTCGCTGGACTCATCGTCCTCGTCATGATCATCGTCTTCCTGCTTCTTGTCGCGGCCCCATGGGGCATCTCCTACTAATTATCTTTGCCGCGGCGGCCTCCTTCGCTGCCATGCTTCTTGCCGGATCCCTCGGCACCCTCTTGGCCCTTCTCCTTGTCCCGCCGCTCATACTCGGCTTTCTGCTTCTCAACGAGCAGCTCTACTTGCCGGCAGTTTTGGAGGTCATGGCCCTTGGTGCGGTGGATCTTGCAATACTGCTTGTCGGAGCCCCCTGGCTTATCGGTAGCCGCCAAGGCCTGACAAGCGGCACACCCGGCAACCTCCTTGCCGAGGTCACTCACCTTGGGTTTCTTGGTGGCGCCGGTATTGTCGGACCCCTCAATGGCAAGCACGGTCTTGCCCTTGCGCTTCCTGTTACGGCGCCGGTCCTTCTTCGCCGGGGTGGCGGTATCATCCGTGGAGTCGGTTTCCGCGCTGGCGTCTTCGCCGGGGTACTTCCTTCCCTCTTCAGCGCGAGTGCACCGATCGGCCAGAACATAAAGTTCGGCCACATCCTTGACCTTATTCATCTCCAGCTCCTCATGCATCTTGCGATTGCGCACATTCTGATGGAATGAACTGATCACGGCGGTAGGATGAACGTCGGGGATGCTGTACTGTACTCGGCTGAACCTTTGGATGTACTTGCGCAAGTTTTCTCCTTCCTTCTGGGGGATGATATGCAAATCAGCTTGGTGGCCTCCGGTAAAGGCGCCAACAAACTCATGAAACAAATCCGTCCAAGAAGAAATGGAGTCTACTGGCAAGTGCATCAACCATGACATAACATTGGGCTTGAGTGCCAACGGAAAATAGTTGGCGAGCACCTTATCGTCGTGAGCCCCGGCAGCTTGCATCGCGATGGTGTAGATGCTCAGGAACTCCGACGGGTGAGTCATGCTGTTGTACTTCTCGCCAACGTCGGGCTTGAACGTGCGGTGGGAGGGCCACTGGAACTGCCGCAGCTCACGGGTGAAGGCCGGACAACCCACCTCGTAGGGTAGGCCACCATAGCCTCCCGGTGCTGGGTGGTCCGTAGTGGGCCCTTCCCGCCTGTCCGACTGGTGGCACGCGTCACGCCGGCGCTCGATGGTGGTTCGAGCGTCTTCATGAGCTCGCTCCCGAAGAACTTGGTGTTGGTCGCGGTGGGCTCGTGGGTCAGACGACGCTACGGAGATATCATCACGAGCATCGTCGTGACGGACCGACACCCGTGGTGGCTGGAATGGAGGAGGGGAGTGCACCGTGGCCGCATCGCCTCCTTCCCGACCTCTGCTGGCATGCGGTGGCTCGACGGAGCGACGGCCTATGGGTCCTGCCGGCCGCAACTCATCGTTGTTAGCGATGCCGACAAGGCTCTGGATGGTGTCCCTCCATTCGTCAAGCTTCTCCGCAGCAGGAGGAAAGTCGAGGAGCAGCTACGCGCGTGCTAGGGCTTCCGCTGGCGTGGGCGGCGGCGAAAGCTATGTGGACCGCGATGCGCCTCGACTTCTAACCGTGTTAGAAGGAGCCCCATCACGGTCCCGCAGCCGTTCGCCACCTCCACCAACACCTCGGCGCTCATGCTGGCCCTCCTCATCCCATGAAGGGCGCATGGGATTCTTCCCAGGGCAGCGCCCAGGGTCACCAGCAGGGCGGCGCTGCTCATCGGGCACAACCTGAGAAGAGCGTGCCATGGGCGGCAGTGTTGGTGTCTTGGAGGTCGCTACGCCTCCGTCTGGCGGCATGACAACACCCCTGGAGGGCCCCACGCCGCCTGCGGGGGGGCCGACTCTGTCTTTGGAGCCCGCGACGCGTGGCTCGTCGCCTGGCGTACGAACGACGCCGCTCACCAGGCCTGGACTGCTAGGGTGATGTGGATGTTTGCGAGCGATGCCACGGGTTCTCTCCGCGACTGGCCCGCTACTGGTCCACACCGGTACTGGCAGCCCGGTTCCAGACGAACCGATCGCCGTGGTCGTCTTCTTCTTAGGAGCCATGGCGATGATAAACTGCTAGGCCAACTACTAGGCCAGATTCTCACAATTGCGCACCCCTACCTGGCGCCCCAAAGATGTCGGTGGGAAACGACACCTATGGGATCACAAGAATCCCTACTACGGTTGCGGGGCGCGGGGTTGTGAGAAGAGCAGGATTAGTAACCAGCACAAGGATCGTTTACCCAGGTTCAGGCCGCGAAGATGCGTAAAACCCTAGTCCTGCTTTGGTGGATATATTGAGCATACTTGAGCTCTTGAACTAGCTATGGGTGCTGTGTGGTTCGAAAGAGCCGAATCCTTCTCCAGTACGCCATCAGCCTCCTTTTATAGGCGAAAGGGGCTGCCACAGTGGCATACAGGAGGTGGAATGGCCTACAGTGCTACGAGCTTCTCGCCCATATTACAAGACAAGACGCATTAATTGTGTAGCTTAGGTGTCCTCTCGCTTTATCGGGGACGGGAGCGAGGCCCGTCCCATCCGTCGCCGCTCCTCCTCACTTCGACACGCGCCCTGTCCAGCGATGCATGCGGCGCCATGTAGGCAGGCAAGCAGCTGAGGTGGCGCGGTGGTGGAGCCTCCACGAAGATCTGCATGCCGCCACGCAGGTGTGTGCTGAGTTGGCCTGGAAGCCACATGTTGCAACGTAGGTGCCTGCCCAGCTGGTTGGGCTGGCAGCTGTATGTGAACGGCGGTGGAGACTTGGTTGGTGCGGGCCTGGCAGTGGCCCCGTTGATGCCCCTAGCCAGGGTCTTGCCGGGTGGCCTAGCAAGGGCCTCACCGTGGCGCGTTGTCGTCCCCGGCAAGGATCTTGCCGGGGGTCTTGTGGGTTTCTTTGGTAAGAATCTTGACGAGGATTGTTGCCCTCCAATCCTTATCTGATCTTGAATATCCTTTGTCTTCACAAAGATCTGCATGCCACCGTGGAGGTACCTCCCGAGCCCTGGCCCAACGTGGTTGATGGTGTTGGAGACTGTGGGCTCGAGGGTGGCTCACTCCGCTGGTGTGGGCAAGCCGCCCCGGCAAGGGCCTTGCCGGGGCTGCTGAGGCTGCCCCGGCAAGGGTCTTGCCGGGAAAACCTGCTTCGTCCATCTGCACATTGTGGCCTTGGTCCTTAATGTTGCCTTGTTTTTCTTGTGCCCTCGGCTTCTCTCCAGCTCCCCTCCTTTGCCCTTCTATGTGCGGCCATGGCGCGTGGCTCCAACTGCCCGTGCACAAGTGAAGGGGTCAAAAGGAGAACCCCTACTTTTGTACACCGACAAATCATGAAGCTCGTGTGGTCATTGCCTGAAACAACAATATTTGGGTACGAAATGTTTGATCTCAAGCTTTAGTATCTGACTAATATTGGTCAAATAAACATGAAGTGCGACGGACTAAAAAGCATTGGTATGCCAAGAAATTGGCATCCATCCAAACAACGACCAAACCAAAAAATTGATATTTGTTTTGGTAGGACAAGTTTCGTCCACAAGTTCTCAGAATAGTTAGCTGCCGCATGTTTATTAGGACGTTAGGTGGTGTTCTTTTCACTGACCTTTTGAAGGCAAAAAAATTGTTTTAAGGCAGATGATGATGATGACAGATACACCTGACCAAGCGTATTATCAATAGCAGGTTGGTTGCTTCCAAAATAAAAACGGATTTGTGCATGTGGTTCATGCTAGTGTTCATTTGGGTTTTCACATGTACTCCCTCTGTCCCAAAATAAGTGACTCAACTTTGTACAAGCTTTAGTACAAAGTTAACACAAAGTTGAGTCACTTATTTTGAAACAGAGGGAGTTCGTGCTAGGCAGATTAGAAAACTAACAGGAGATATGCCATATTGTTGGCAGCATGTGTGATGATTCTTGAGTGCGGAAATGACGACAGGTTGAAAGCACCAGCAAAAATTCAAGACCAAATTATCATTAGCCAAAGTAAGGTGACATACCAAAAAAGGCAACAACATTATCAGCTATGCATGACCAAGCATTGGAGAACTAATTAACCCAAGCTGCAGAAATGATGATTTGTCAGGCTGATACGCAAGGCTTGCAATAACAATTTGTGCCAATTCAAGCGCCGGAAGAATAGAAGAACAGCTTACAGGCCGTCAAGAAAACAACAAAATTCATATACGAATAACAAAACTAAAGCGCTAAAACAAGTTTAAATCGTGCAATGGAACGCAACAGAAAGAACCCTCAAAGTTTCGACTGAGGGAACAAAAGTTTAGGACATTCAGCGATCATGTTCCCCTCGAGCACCATCCATTCTAGCAGCCTTCTCCACCTCAGTCTCAGCAACGTAATTCATCAATCTTAGCTTCCTGGTTGAAGATCATCCTTTGCATATTTCACCAAGACCATCATTCTTTGTCGTCTCATGACAATATCTATGTTCTTCCCACCACTCGCAAGAACCAAAAAGTTTTACATCTACTCCCTCCGACCCATAATGTAAGACGTTTTTGTACTCTAGTGTAGTGTCAAAAGGCATCTTACATTATGGACGGAGGGAGTATATGTAATCAGCTAACAAAAATAAAACTGGAAGGATGGACTGAAGATACAAGCTACAGCACAACATTGATTTTCAAATAAATAAAAGATCATTATAGATGGCAAGGATCCAAGAGAAACAAAACGATGGTGGAAGAAAGAACAAGCAATTCCATTTGGACCATCCTGCAACTGAATACCATCCTAACAGAGAATTTGGATGTTACAACTGCAAATAAATATCAACAAAAATTCAGGTACTGAAGATTATTTTCTTGATCAACGTGTATGCTGGTATAAGTTGCAGGTCTATGGAGACAATAAATAGGTGAATAATTGGCCGCCTGGCACACACTACTTGGTGACAAAACATGGGATACGGAAAACTGTTCTTTCTTTTTTGGTATTGTTGAGAAAAGCTGCAAAATGTATAATTATAAACAAAGTACTCCTTCCGTCACAAAATAAGTGTTTCAACTTTAATACAACTTTTAAGTATATACAACCAGGTCTCGTCAACTCAGCAAAAATGGAAGTGATAGCAATCTGATGAAAACAACCGTGCCAGTTTCAGAGTGCAAATAAAAGAAAGGGTCAGATTGTATAGAACATAGGGTTACCAAGATTCAGAGCTATAACAAAGAAGGTTAGAATAAACATTAACGGAAAGCAGCTATGGTAAAACATTATCGAAGAACTATACCATATCAAGTATATAGATTAGGAATGGCTAAAATCGCAATTAGGGATGGAGATTTCAAGTTAGTTCTTAGGGGCCAATTCTACTATCTGACAGCAGGGTTTCCAAACACCACCATACTAGTCCATGCTCAGGAAAACCAAAGCTACCAGCACATCTAGGCCCTGTTCGGGACGAAGTAATATTGTGGGGATTGTGGAGGTTCCTTTTTTGCGGATTTTTTTCTTTAAGAGCGCTCTGTACAAAGGAAATATCCTAGGCGATTCCTAAGGAAAGGCTTCTTATCCTGCGCTTTTTATGGGAACTGGAGCATCCGAGGGAAGCTCATTCTTCGCGTAGGCCCGAGGCAAACTGGCACATTGCGGCAAAATTTCGTGTTTTGACCCTTTTGTCTAACAAATTCAGGATCTGATCCCCTTCTGGAAATTTTTTGGGATCTGACCCTTTTGCCTACCGCTAGGGGCCGTGGCAGTAGGCTTGCACGTCCTACCGCCATGGGCTCTGGCGATAGGTCCCTTGATGGCAACTGACGGCCATCTGCTCATGATGACGTGGAAAAGGGCCTACTGCCGCATGCCATGGCGGTAGGTTTTGATATCCTACCGCCAGATGGCTTGACGGTAGGTCCTGTGGGTTTGGGTTTTAACAAGTTTTAGTAATTATTTCTTTTGTAAAGTTTTATCACAGGTTTCACAAAGTTTCACAAATAGCAAAATATGAGCTCATATATTAATAAAGGGGCCACATAGCAAACGTGTCCACATAGTTTCATAAATAGCAAATAGCAAACTTGTCCACATAGTTTGACACCCCCAACTAACGGCAATTAGTTTCGCTAAAAGCTTTCGGAAAGCCAACAAACGGTGCAACAAGTTCTTCAGACAAGTTTAGACCTCCTCGTATGTTAGGCTTGGCCGTGGAGACAGATAAGGCAGCGGATCCACCGGTTCAGGCGGAGGCGAAACGCTGGTTGGCATCCGACCATTCAAGCACTCCCACCTTGCCTTGTCCTCTGGAGTTTTCGCCTCCGCTCTTCCCCAGTTGATGATGTCGAAAGCCGATGCACTTGTGGGCGGCATCCTGGCTCTCTCCTCCGCATTGCTATCGAAGTAGATTCTCCGGCCCAAATTGGGCAGCTCCCAGTTGGAGTGCTTTTTGGCAGCTTCAATGGTCTCTTACCGGCGGAGACGAGAGATATTTGGATCTGCCTCCATCTCTGCCATCACTCTCTTCCACTCCTTCACACTCTGCGACCAACACTTGACATCATCAAAGATCCGCTCTACCCTCTCCTGCCACCGCCTTGCCCTCGTCGACTCTAGGACCTCGTTTCAGACAGATCCCATCGGCTGCAGCAGCTTGGGGAAGGACTCGTACACATACGACAACGGCATGGCAGACGAGGTGTGCTCGGGGAAGGTCGGGTACCTAAACATATGGATGCATCACATAAATAAGTTTCATCATCTCCAAAAAAATCTAAACCTAGGGTTCATCATATGGTCAAAAATCTAAACCTAGGGTTCATCATATGGTCAAAATTTCTAAACTTAACTTGTATTATCTAGAAATATCAATTAGGGTTCATCACCTTGCAAAAAATCTAAACTTAGGAAATATGAATTAGGGTTCATCATGTGGTCAAAAAATATTGATTAGGGTTCATCATGATTCATCACCAAGGATCATCACCTAACTTGTATTATCTAGATGCAATCACCTAGTTTCATCATATCAACTAAACTAGGGTAAATCACGATTTTTAACATGAACATGAACATAAATCATTCTTAGGCTACAAAAAAGGGAGTGATTTGACTCAAAGTAATTGGGGGGGGTCGGAGGAGCTTACGTTTCTGGATTAAGGGGCATCTCGATCCGCAAAAATTGTGAAGGAATGAAGAAGATCCGAGGGGGAGTAAAGGAGATTAGAGAGAGGGCGAGAGGAAGAAGAAAGGGGCAGCAGAGGGGGGATAAGGGGGTGGGGTAGGGCGGGCGGCTGTGCGATTTTTAAATGCCCAAACCCTACCGCCACACCCCCTGGCGGTAGGTTGCTGAAACCTACCGCCAGAGCTTTCGGGGGTTGGGTGCGACATATGCCAAAGGATGGCTTATCATGGTGGGGGCGAGTAGAACGTCACTGGTGCCTGGAAACGGGATGAGGGCGAAGACATGCACGCCGGCGGATCTTACCTAGCTTCAGGGCTCTCCGTGGAGATAACACCCCTACTGCTGGTCTGCGGGGTCTCCGCATGATCACTAAGGCAAAGTGAATACAAGGATGCTCCTAGAGCTGTTTCTAGAAGAAGGAGAAGGCAAGGCTAGCTCTCTCCCTCCTGCGTGTTCTGTCTAATGCTACTGGATGCGAACCCTTTGCATGGGTGCCCTGGGGGGTTTATATAGGCCTACCCCCCAGGGTTACAATGGTAAATCCGGCTGGGTGCGGGTCCCAGCCGTCAGTCTCTCAGGTGCCGTCTTCTCCGCCGACTCCTGGGGGCCGCCGACTGGTGGGCCCCGCTGACTGTCCTGGTACGAGGGCATCAGCCCGCGCCCGCCGCGGGTGGGTCTTGCCGGCTGCAGATTACTGTAGCCGTGCTTATAATGACGCAGGCTTGGTCATGGGGTTATGGCAACAGTGCCGCCGCCTGCGGGCGATCACTGTGGCCATCCCCGGTTGCATCTGGTTAATGGCGCGTGGGGCCCATGGGAGGAGCCGGCCGGCTTCGGGGGGCCGACTCCCAACGGGTCCGACTCTCGGCGCGCCCGCCGTCTTCAATACTCTCGCTGACTAGTAGGCCCTGCCGTCTCCGGGCCGTACAGACAAGGCGTCATGGGTACAGGGCCCCGCCCCAGGGGCTGATGTCAGGGCCGGCATGGCTACAGTTCCGCGCCGGGCGGAGATCTCCGTGAGTACGGCGTACTGTGGCCATGCTCATCTTTAATTACCGGGTGGTTGGGAGTCGCGGGCCGACTCCCCATAGTCGGCTTCTCCGGAGTCGCCTCTGGGACTCGGCCAAGACGAGAGTCGCCTCAGGGACTCGGCTCTTCTCCGGAGTCGCCTCTGGGACTCGGCCAAGACGAGAGTCGCCTTCTGGGACTCGGCTTATCTTGGAGTCGCCGTAGGTTCTTGAGGGGCGCAGTCTGCCCCGATGTATTGAAAGGTTCTGGGACTCGGGTTAGCCTACCCGCGGCCCATTACTCCGACAGTAGTCCCCGAAGCTGGTGAGGCTCCGAGGTTGATACGTCGTGCGCCTCAACAGTTTCATTCCTTAGATGGGGAAAAGCGAGCTTTGGTGGCCGCCTTCCTCCAAGCCGATTGGCTGGAGTCGGATCCTTCGAGAGCCGGCATGCTCGAACCGACTGGCCGGAGTCGGATTCGTCGAAGGCCGGCATGCTCAAACCGACTAGCTGGAGTCGGATTCGTCGAAGGCTGTCTTGCCCCATGGGGAGTTTCGTATGTCGCGGCAGGAACCAGGCGGCGTGCCTGATACGCTTCCCGCGGTCGCTCGCCTCGGCCCCGTCGCGTGGCGCCACGTGGCAAAGGCAGTCTGCCTGCCCACGCGCGTGACGGGACTGGCCGTCAGGTGGGGCCCGCCACTACCACGCCTCGGCGTGTGAACGGATCCGTTGCGTGCGTGCGGGCGGTTGGGTTTCCCACGACGTTACTGCGCGCAGTAATTTCGTGGGTAAATCGTGGGGGGCGTGGGGTCCTGCGCGCGGTTAATCCCACGCCGCCCCATCGGCTTCTCAGCCCGCAGGCCTATAAGTAGGCGGGAGGGCTGGACGGGAAACGCACGCGCCCATTCTTCCCTGCTCCCCCGCCTCCTCCTGCTTCTTCTTCCTCCAGCCATCGCCGCACCGCGCCGCACCGCTCCGTAACGATGAGCTCTTCCTCCGCCGCCACGGCTCCCGCCATGCGTTCCGGTGTTTGGGACGGCTCCGAAGTGGATGACGACGCCATTGAGCACCTTCGCAGGACGTGCCGGCTCCCCGGTGTGAACTTGGTGCAAGCCCGCGCCCCGCCGGCGGGGGAAATAAGGCCAGCGCCGCAGGAGGGCGAGCGGGTAATATTCCGCTCGCACCTCATGCACGGCCTGGGCCTGCCGGCGAGCAGCTTCCTCCGCTCCTTCTTGGAGTTCAACGGACTCCAGCTGCACCACCTCACCCCCAATACGGTGGTGCTGCTGGCCGCCTTCGCCACCCTGTGCAAGGGTTTTCTCGGCGTTCTCCCCACCATCGAGCTGTGGGGGGAGCTCTTTCAATCCAAGCTCGGCACGCACATCGCCGGCGTGCCGGCTCAATGCGGCGCCTTCATTGCAATGCGCAGGTCGACCGCCGACAATCCATTCCCCTCCATCGCGCTGATCAAATCGGTGAAGATGTGGCAGCGCTCGTACTTCTACGTGAAGAACGTCACCGCGGAGGGCGACTGGGTCAACCTGCCGCCCTATGAAGCCGGCGCGCCGGCTGGGAGGCTTCCCAGTTGGTCCCACTGGGCCCAGACGCTGACTCCCGCCGGCGCCGCCGCCATCGCGCGACTCCGGGTGCTAACGCAGTCGGAAGGCCTGGTCGGGGCCGACTTGCTGGCCGCCTTCGTGGCGTGCCGAGTCCTCCCTCTCCAAGGCCGACCTCATCTGATTAGTTAGATGAGCGGCCGCCGAGACCCGAGTCGGATGTGCACCTGGGACATGCCCCACGCAAAGGTGGCGAAGATGGTGAATCACGTCGCAAACTGCGAGCTCGCAGAAGATTGGCAGTTCGGCAAAGAGCCGTACTCGCGTGCCAACCCTCCTCCTGCGGTAAGTCGTATATTTTTGCTTTCTGTTTTTTCTTCGTGGACGAATCCGGCTTCTGATCTCCTTGGCTTTTTCCGAGTCAGAACCCTCTCATCCCGCCTGCAGCCGGCGCCACCGGACAGCCCCGCAACTACGCTCCGGATCGAGCGGAGAGCGATGTCGAGGACCCCGACTTGGGGGCGGCGGCGATGGAGGCCGACGCCGAAGGCGGAGGAGGGGGAGCGGAAGGCGGCCTCCGGCCCTCGGCGACCTTCGCCGACTGGCCAGAAGACGACGCCGAAGGGGAAGTCGTCCCGCGCCGCCAACCCAAAGCCGGCCATCCGGGCGCGAGCTCTTCCGCCGGCTTGACCGGTCAAGTCGGCGCGAAGAAGCGCCGGGCCGCGCCGAGTTCGCTCAGCGGTCGGCGGAAGAAGTTCAAGGGGGCGGCCACCGCAACCAAGCGGGAGGAGGCGGCCGCGAAGGCCAACCGCTTCCGCAAGGAAGTGAAGAAGCCGCCACTAGTCTCTGCGTAAGTCCTTGCCGCCTTTGTCTTGTTTTCTTTGACGAATTCTTTCCGGGTCTTCTTCATTCTGTTTTCTGCTTCAGGGCCCCTCTTTCTCTTGAGAGGGTCGCCGTCCCCTCTGTCATGGGGTTGGCCGAGATGTCCGCCAACACCCGGCGGATTGACCCCGCCGCCGACCTCCGGGAGGCGACGGAGCGCAACGTGCGGGAGAAGCGCGACGAGGAAGAGGCCGACCGCCTGGAGAAGGCGCAGGACGAGAAGGCGGCGGCCTCCGCCCAGAAGAGGCTGGAGGAGGCCGAAGCCGCCGCCGCGACCAAACAGCGGGCCGAGGAGGCCACGCGCCGCCAGTCGGCGCTGCTAGTCATCCCGCTGAGCTCCGCGCCGCCGCCCCCGGAGTTCACGGGGCAGACTGGAGAAGTCGGCGGGGAGCACTCCATCATGGAGAGGGACGGGGGCGAGGCCTCTGCGTCGGGCACAGCCTCGCCGCCACCGCCGCCTCCGCCGCATGGCAAGCAGCCGGCGGGCCCTCCAGTGCCGCCGGCTGAGGATGAGGTGGCGAGGCTGCTTCTTCAAGTCGCCTCACCGGCGCGCCGCCGTCTTGCGAAGCCGGTTTCGGCGCCGCGCCCCTTGGAAGCCGGCGCCGCCAGCTCGGCCATTCCAGATGCCGAGGCATCAAGTGCTGCGCCCACTGGATGGGTGCGAGGAGGCGGCGACGGTCCGCTGAACCGGGCGCTCCTGGATGTGCAGGCGAAGCTGCCAGCTGAAGGAGAAGCCATCCAGGGCTGCACCAGGGCGCATCTGACGTCGCGAGCGTCTATCCGAGTACGTTTTTCTTTTTGACTTTGCCTTTTCTCATTCTTCTCTGTGGGGGCGCGCCATCGCACCCACTGGGTGTAGTCCCCGAGTTTCAGGCCGGCTGCTGCGCAGGCGGCCCGGAACTCAATCTGGCGAGTTTCTCATTTTTGTTTTCGTCTGGTTTTTATTGCAGGAGTACCACAACCTCCGCGTCACCGCCTACAACCGCAACGTTGAGCGGCTGGAGAAGCGGACTGCCGACTTGTCGGAGAGCCGGAGTAAGTTCCTCTTCTTTTCCGCGGGGGCGCGCTGGCGCACCCGCGGGCTGTAGTCCCCGAGATTCGGGCCGACTGCTGAGCAGTCGGGCCGGATCTTCCTGGCGACCTTTGTTGTTGATGACTTAACGTCTTTTCTCTTTGTTTTCAGAGGCCAACGCCGCTCTTCAGGGACAGCTGGGCGAAGTCAGCACGGCCCTTCGCGCCAAGGAGGAGGAGTGCGGCAAGCTCGCCAGAGAGCGCGACCTGCTGGCCGAGCAGTTGGCGGAGCAGAAGGAGCTGCTGAAGGCGGCTCAGGACGAGGTGGGGAGGAAAGAGACTGTCCTCCTGGCCGAGTTCGAGATGGAGCGCTCCTCCTGGACCGACAGGAAGGCGATGCTGACTTCTGGCTTCCACAAGATCGAGGACATCGTCGATGGTGAGTTTCTTTTCTTTCTTTCCTTGAGTTGCCGACTGCGGGTCAGGCCGACTTCTGACTTTCTTTTTGCTTCTTTCTGTCTTGGGGCAGACTTCTTCCCTGGCCACTCGCAAGCGGTCAATCGAGCCATCGAGGCTGATCGCGAGACTCGGAGGGGGAATGGCGAGGAGATCGCCGCCAACGCCCCCCTGACCGTCGACGAGCAGCTGCTGAGCATCGAGACCCGTCTGCGGTCGGCTCATCAGCTGCTGCGCCGGCTTCAACGTGCCGGGGCCCAGGCGATCTCCGCCCTGTGGCCAGGCATGCCGGCTCTGCGCACCGCCAATCAAACTGCCGACTGGCTGGAGGTCGCAGCCGACCGTCTTGAGGCTTGGAAGGGTGAGGGAGTCCCGGACTAGGGGGTGTCCAGACACCCGGACTATCATCGTCCGCCGGACTCCAAGACTACGAAGATACAAGATTGAAGACTCTGTCCCGTGTCCGGATGGGACTTTCCTTGGCGTGGAAGGCAAGCTTGGCGATACGGATATGTAGATCTCCTACCATTGTAACCGACTCTGTGTAACCCTAGCTCTCTCCGGTGTCTATATAAACCGGAGGGCTTAGTCCGTAGGACATAACCTTCATTACAACAATCATACCATAGGCTAGCTTCTAGGGTTTAGCCTCCTTGATCTCGTGGTAGATCCACTCTTGTAATACACATCATCAATATTAATCGAGCAGGACATAGGGTTTTACCTCCATCAAGAGGGCCCGAACCTGGGTAAAACATCGTGTCCCTTGTCTCCTGTTACCATCCGCCTAGACGCACAGTTCGGGACCCCCTACCCGAGATCCGCCGGTTTTGACACCGACATTGGTGCTTTCATTGAGAGTTCCTCTGTGTCGTCACCGATAGGCTCGATGGCTCCTTCTTCAATCAACAACGCTGTCCAGGGTGAGACTTTTCTCCCCGGACAGATCTTCGTATTCGGCGGCTTCGCACTGCGGGCTAATTCACTTGGCCACCTGGAGCAGATCGAAAGCTACGCCCCTGGCCGTCAGGTCAGGTTCGGAAGCCTAAACTTCACGGCCGATATTCGCGGGGACTTGATCTTCGACGGGCTCGAGCCACAGCCGAGCGTACCGCATTGTCACGATGGGCATGATCTAGCTCTGCCGCCGGATAGTGCCTTGGTGGCCGCACACGAATCCGCTCCGGCCCTCAGTCCGGAGCCGATCACCCAGATCGAGGACCGGTGGCTGGACACCGCCTCGGGGGCTGCAACTTCTGCGGTGATGGAGCCGAACACTGACCTTGTCCCCTATAAAGCTCGTGACTCCGAGGTGCCGGACTCCCTGCCGGACTCCGAACCTCCTGCGCCCCAGCCAATCGAATCCGATTGGGCGCCGATCATGGAGTTCACCGCTGCGGACATCTTTCAGCACTCGCCCTTTGGCGACATCCTATATTCGCTAAAGCATCTCTCGCTATCCGGAGAGCCCTGGCCGGATTATGGCCAGGACGGTTGGGAAGCGGACGACGAAGAAATTCAAATCCCACCCACCTCCCACTTTGTAGCCACTGTCGACGATCTAACCGACATGCTAGACTATGACTCCGAAGACATCGACGGTATGGACGACGATGCCGGAGACGAACAAGAACCAGCGCCTATTGGGCACTGGAAGACCACCTCGTCATATGACATATACATGGTGGACACCCCAAAAGATGGGGACGGCGAAGAAGCAGCGGAGGCAGATTCCCTAAAGAAACAGCCCAAGCGCCGACGTCAGCGGCGCCACTCTAAATCCCGCTACAGCAAGAACGGAGATTCCGGCACAGGAGATAATAACACCCCAGAAAGTGCCGAAGACAATCCCCTCCAGCAAGATTCAGCGAAGGAGGATGCAGAAGCAAGCCCTCACGAGAGAGCGGCAGATGAAGAGGTCGAGGATGATAATTACATACCTCCCTCCGAAGACGAGGCAAGCCTCAACGACGACGAATTCGTCGTACCCGAGGATCCCGTCGAACAAGAGCATTTCAAACGCAGGCTGATGGCCACGGCAAATAGCCTAAAGAAAAAGCAGCAGCAGCTTCAAGCTGATCAAGACCTGCTGGCCGACAGATGGACCGAGGTCCTCGCGGCCGAAGAGTATGAACTCGAACGCCCCTCCAAGAGCTACCCAAAACGCAAGCTGCTCCCCCGATTAGAGGAGGAAGCATACATACCATCATCACCAGCGCACAATACGGCTGACCGACCACCCCGTGGTCGCGACAGAGAAGCATCTAGGCCTTCCATCAAGACCGTACCCCGGCATCGCTCGAAAAGTACGAAGCCACGAGGGAACGCGTCGGACTTGCGGGACGTATTGGAGGATAAAGCAAGACAATCCAGATCTATCTATGGATCACGTGGGTGCCCCACGACCCACGACAAATACCGTCGCGCTGGATACAACAACTCCAGTCGGGCCGAACACAGCAGACAATGCTCACTCGAGCTACGTCGTGATATTGCTCAATACAGAGGCGCCGCACACCCGCTATGCTTCACTGACGAAGTAATGGATCATCAAATCCCTGAAGGGTTTAAACCCGTAAACATTGAATCCTACGATGGCACGACAGACCCCACGGTTTGGATCGAAGATTATCTCCTTCACATCCATATGGCCCGCGGCGACGATCTCCACGCCATCAAATATCTCCCACTCAAGCTTAAAGGACCAGCTCAGCATTGGCTTAACAGCTTGCCCGCAGAGTCAATTGGGTGTTGGGAAGACCTGGAAGCCGCATTCCTCGACAACTTCCAGGGCACATATGTGCGACCACAAGACGCCGATGACCTAAGCCACATAATTCAGCAGCCAGACGAATCGGCCAGATAGTTCTGGACACGATTCTTAACAAAGAAAAATCAAATCGTCGACTGTCCGGATGCAGAGGCCCTCGCAGCCTTCAAACATAACATCCGCAACGAGTGGCTAGCCCGACACCTAGGACAAGAAAAGCCGAAAACCATGGCAGCCCTCACATCTCTAATGACCCACTTCTGTGCGGGAGAGGACAGCTGGCTAGCCCGCAGCAACAACCTCAAAAAAAATTCTGGCAGTCCAGATACCAAGGACCACAATGGCAGGTCGCGTCGAAGCAAAAATAAACGCCGCATTAACGGCGATGACAAGGAGGATACGACGGTCAACGCCGGATTCCGAGGCTCTAAACCCGGTCAGCGGAAGAAGCCATTCAAAAGAACCACTCCGGGTCCGTCCAATTTGGACCGAATACTCGACCGCTTATGCCAGATACATGGCACCCCCGAAAAGCCAGCTAATCACACCAACAGAGACTGTTGGGTATTCAAGCAGGCAGGCAAGTTAATTGCCGAAAACAATGACAAGGGGCTGCATAGCGATGACGAGGAGGAGACCCGGCCGCCGAACAGTAGAGGACATAAGGGTTTCCCCCCACAAGTGCGGACGGTGAACATGATATACGCAACCCATATACCCAAGAGGGAGCGGAAGCGTGCACTAAGGGACGTATATGCGATGGAGCCAGTCGCCCCGAAGTTCAATCCATGGTCCTCTTGCCCGATCACTTTCGATCGAAGAGACCATCCGACCAGCATCCGCCATGGCGGATTCGCCGCATTGGTTTTAGACCCAATCGTCGATGGATTTCACCTCACGAGAGTCCTGATGGACGGCGGCAATAGCCTGAACCTGCTTTATCAGGATACAGTGCGCAAGATGGGCATAGACCCCTCAAGGATTAAACCTACAAAGACGACCTTCAAAGGCGTCATACCAGGTGTTGAGGCCAATTGTATAGGCTCAGTCACACTGGAAGTGGTCTTCAGATCCCCGGACAATTTCTGGAGCGAGGAGTTAATCTTCGACATAGTCCCGTTCCGCAGCGGCTATCACACTCTGCTCGGACGAACCGCGTTTGCAAAGTTCAACGCGGTGCCGCATTACGCATACCTCAAGCTCAAGATGCCAGGCTCTCGTGGAGTCATCACGGTCAACGGAAATACGGAACGCTCCCTCCGAACGGAGGAACATACAACAACTCTCGCGGCAGAAGTACAGAGCAGCCTTCTAAGGCAATTTTCGAGTCTGGCCGTTAAACGGCCGGACACGGCCAAACGGGCCTGGAGCAACATCAACCAAGACCACCTGGCACGTTCTGAGCACGCGTAGCAATGCGACCCCAACCCCAGCCCTTGCATCATTGCAAGACCAACCCTCCGCGTACATCATTACGCTCTGGAGATACCATGGGCCTAGGGGGAGGGGCACGACCACAACAGACCCAGAGTGCGGCTCGACCACACCAGGGGCTCCCAAGTGTGTCACTCTTTTTATTTTCCTTCTTTTTTTATACAGGACTCCATTTACAAGAAGCCCTGTCCGGCGATGGACCCGCCGAACTCACGATGCAACAGCCAGGGAAGAAAGAAGGCTGCGATGAACACTTAGGTGGTCTCCATTACGAGCATTAAATTCGATTATATACACCAGTCCGTAGCCCACCCCTGGAGGGGGACATGTTTATTTAGTCCAATCCCTTGCTTACCGCACTATTTGTATCCTTCCGCACTCATAGCAGAATTCCTTGAATAAATAATGCATCGCTCTTTTGCCTGTAATTGGATTACTTTACATATATGTTCACTAATGACATCTTGCACCCGTATATTTTGGTACAGCCGAATACACTAGGGGCTTATGTTCCCCGCATTATGGTGTGATAAGTCCGAACACTTTCACAAGTGCGGCACCCCGAACTTATAGCATTATATGAATCGGCTCCGAATCATGTCTTGGGTCAATAGTTGGGTTTTCCCGGCTCCCACGTTTTGTTGCCTTACGTTCCGTTCTATCGGCTAAGGTGGCACTGGGAGAACCACTGCGATTGCGCCCCGGTTGAGCTGGGCGAGCGCCTCAGTGGAGAAAGCTAAAACTGACTGGCATGATAAGGCGAGAGACCGGTCGCTGTTCGAGAGGTTTTTTCGGGTCCCTAAAGACTTATGCCGCTTCGAGCGAAGTACCGGATAATGTCCGACGAAGGCGTGGATAGCGCCCCAAATTCGGTCTTCCGAATACTAGGGGCTTCGCCGAAATTTAAAATTATAGAATTCTATGGCTAAGTGAGAGTGTTCAAGCATTATAAGTCCGGTTACCTTGTTCGTTGTGTTGAGCACCTCCCTAGATGGACCCAAAAATGGGAACAAGAGTGCTCAAGTTTATCCCGAACACCCCAGCACTTGTGGCTTGGGGGCTGAAGCCAACGACTTGCCATCTCTCAAATTTTATAAACGGTCGCATAGAAGGTAATATTTTAAATTAAACAAGCGTTTCTTAGCGCATATGAACAAAGTTTTCAGCGCACAGGATAATACATAGCGAGTCTACTCAATAATTACATCTCTGGGGCACTCGTCTGCAATCTTGCGGGCACCCTTCAGGACAGTCTTATAGTACATTTCGGGCGTACGATACTCCTTGCCCGCTGGCGGCGGGTCAGTAAGAAGCCTCTCCGCATCCAGCCTGCCCCAGTGCACCTTTGCGCGGGCAAGGGCCCGACGAGCACCTTCAATACTGGCGGAGCGCTTGATGACATCCACCCAGGGGCACGCATCCACCAGCCACCGCTAGAGGCCGAAGTAGCTCCCAGGCATGGCCTGTCCAGGCCACAGCCGGACTATAATGCCCTTCATGGCCTCCTCAGTGTACTGAGACCAGAAGACCTTCTCCGTTGAGCTCCCCTCCTCGCCACGGTAGAATGCGGCAGCATCGGATACAGTGCGAGGCAGATCTGCAAACACCCCTGGAGAGCTCCGAATTCGGGTAAGTATCAGGTAGTTTACATTAACATGCTTGATTTTCATGAAAAATGCCTTACCCGCCGCTATTTTCTTCATATCCTCAACTTCTTGAAGGGCCTTACTGGCCTCGGCCTTGGCGGACTTGGCACTTTCGAGAGCCGAGGCAAGCTCGGACTCTCGAGTCTTTGAGTCGCGCTCCAAACTCTCATGCTTCTCCATAAGAGCCTGGAGCTCTTGCCGCACCTCCGCCACCCGTGCCTCCTGTTTTTCTCGCTCTATCCGTTCTGCGGCCGCATTGCGTTCGGCCGCGGACACAGCCTCCTTCAGGGCTGCCACCTCGTTTGTGGCCCCTGCAGTACCCATGTTATCCTTGTTATTCTCTTATTGCAACCTAAATCCTTTTCTGTAAGGTAACTTTTCAAAGTGGTGTTACTCACCTTCTTTGTCCTCGAGCTGCTTCTTGGCACGGCCGAGCTCTTGCTCGGACCGCTCGAGATCCTGCTTCAAAGCACCGACCTCCGCAGTCAGTGCGGCAGAGGTCAGCAGCGCAGCCTGCAAACCCATATTAACATACTTTTTAGCAACCCTGCGTATATATTTTTAGATCCTCAGTCCGGCTTTTCTTTCCGAACGCCGAACTGAGCATCAGGGGCTACTGTCTATGAGGTATTACATTACATAATTTTAACTTCTTACCTCAAAGCCTGTTAGAAGGCTGCTGCAGGCTTCGGTCAGCCCGCTCTTGGCGAGCTGAACCTTCTGAATCACCGCACTCATGATAGTGCGGTGTTCTTCCTCGATGGAAGCGCCTTGGAGCGCCTCCAACAAGTTGTCCGGCGCCTCCGGTTGGACGGGGGCCACCGGTGTCACGGTCTTGCCCTTCTTGCGAAGGGGCCGCCTGCCGGACTCTGGAACCACTGTAGGTTCCGGCGTAGAGTCCGGTGCAAAGTCTGGGAGGCTGCCTTGCGGCGCCTCCGGAGCCTCCTCCTGATGGGTCCCTTCCCGAGATCCCACCTCGGCGTCCTCAGCAGCGCGAGGGGTGGAGGCAGTCGGAATGGATTCCACATCCGACGCAGCCAATGACCCGCTCGACGAAGCAGGGAGATCATCGTCGGCCGGACTACAGGCAGTATGCGGCATTAGAAGGACGCTATGTGACACAAAAGAAATTGCAGATCATTCAGGGATCCGGATACTTACGATCTCGCCTGAGGCCTGGCCCTTGAGGGCCACTCTTCATCGCCAACGTTGGTGTTGGCGGAGCTGTCCGGGGGAATAGTTCTTCCCCTCTTGGACCCTTCAGCCTCCCCTGTCGGGGAGGCCTTCCTCTTCCTCTCTCCCCCCTCTGGGAGAGAGTCTTCTTCCTCCTCCTCATCTTCGGGGGAGGAGTCCGCCTCGGAGTCATCGGACACCTGAAAACGGGAACTCTTTCGAGTGCCCGTGGCCACCTTCTTGGCCTTCTTCTCCGGCACCACGTGCGGTGCCGGAACCAGCAGCCCCGCTAGACGGGCGTCCATTGGGTCTTCTGGCATGGGAGCCGGGCAGACGAGCTACTCGGCCTTCTTCATCCATTCCTGTCAGAGGAAAAGGGAGATTAAAACCCGCTTAGAATCCAACTATTAATAACAAGTGTCCCGTAAAGGGGTAGAATCACTTACCTCGTCAGCTGGATGCTGCGAGTGAAATCCGTGATCTTCCGTCGCGGATGTGGGGGCTTCGGCGCCCTTAAACAGCACCCTCCAGGCGCCTTCGTACGTCGTGTCGAAGAGCCCGCTCAACGCCTGGTGCTGTTCCGGATCGAACTCCCACAGATTGAATGCCCGTTCTTGGCATGGGAGAATCCGGCGGACGAGCATGACTTGGACCACGTTAACAAGCCTGAGCTTCTTGTTCACCAGCTTCTGGATACAGGCTTGGAGTCCCGTCAGCTCCTTCGAATTACCCCACAGCAAGCCCTTCTCTTTCCAGGAGGTGGGCTGCGTAGGGATTCCAGATCTGAACTCGGGGGCCGCCGCCCACGTAGGGTCACGCGGCTCGGTGATATAGAACCACCCCGACTGCCACCCCTTGACGGATTCCACGAAGGCCCCTTCGAACCAGAGGACGTTGGGCATCTTGCCCAACATGGCGCCTCCGCACTCCGCCTGCGTGCCCTTCACTACCTTCGGCTTGACGTTGAAGGTCTTGAGCCACAAGCCGAAGTGGGGCCGGATGCAGAGGAGGCCTCGCACACGACGATAAACGCCGAGATGTTGAGGATGAAGTTCGGCGCCACGTCATGGAAATCCAGGCCATAGTAGAACATGAGCCCCCGGACAAAGGGGTGAAGTGGAAAGCCCAGTCTGCGGAGGAAGTGGGGAAGGAAAATGACCCTCTCATGGGGCCCGGGGGTGGGGATGAGCTGCCCCTCGTCGGGCAGCCGGTGCGTGATGTCGCCGGAAAGGTATCCGGCACTGCGCAGCTTTGTGATGTGCTCCTCCTTAACGGTGGAAGCCAACCACTTGCCTCCCGCTCCGTACATGGTCGGAGAAGGTTGAGACGAGATGCGCGAACTTGGGCGCTGGAGCTCGGGTGCGCAGAGATGGATAAGCAAAGGAGGAAGAAGGCGTGGGTGAAAAGGTGAATCCTTATCCCTTATATATAGGCGGGCGAAGACTATGCGTCCCCCACTAGCCTGGTAAAACTCGCTTATCTCCCAAGCGCCACCATCAATGGAGTGGTTGGGTTACCCACGTCCGTATTGATGAGGATCCCGGAATAAGGGGAACACGATCTCTGCTCCGACAAGACGTGCCAAGGAAATCGCTTCGCTAAACGCGCTGAGGCGGTATAATAAAAAAACGATTCAAGTAAAGGCTTGGTAGTGGTGTGATGTCATGCCGCAAAATACATCAGCAGATTGAACTTGTGTACATTTTATTCTCTCTACGGTGGAATGTGGAATTTATTTTGCAGAGCCGGACACTATCCTGGTGTTCATGATCTTCTCTGGATTATTTAAGGGAGGAACCCGCCTTGCAATGCCGAACATTATGCACGCCGGACTTATCGTCATTGAAGCCTGGTTCAGGGGCTACTGAGGGAGTCCCGGACTAGGGGGTGTCTGGACAGCCGGACTATCATCGTCCGCCGGACTCCAAGACTACGAAGATACAAGATTGAAGACTCCGTCCCGTGTCCGGATGGGACTTTCCTTGGCGTGGAAGGCAAGCTTGGCGATACGGATATGTAGATCTCCTACCATTGTAACCGACTCTGTGTAACCCTAGCCCTCTCCGGTGTCTATATAAACCGGAGGGCTTAGTCCGTAGGACATAACCTCCATTACAACAATCATACCATAGGCTAGCTTCTAGGGTTTAGCCTCCTTGATCTCGTGGTAGATCCATTCTTGTAATACACATCATCAATATTAATCGAGCAGGACGTAGGGTTTTACCTCCATCAAGAGGGCCCGAACCTGGGTAAAACATCATGTCCCTTGTCTCCTGTTACCATCTGCCTAGACGCACAGTTCGGGACCCCCTACCCGAGATCCGCCGGTTTTGACACCGACAAAGGGTTCCTCGGCCCGGGCTGGAGCGCGCCGGGCCTTGGAATTTGTCAAGGCTTGGTATCCAGGGCTGGACCTGAACCGGCTGGCCGCGTTTCGGTCAGAGGCCCAGGCGGAACTGGTGGCTGTGGAAGGCGCCCTTATCGAGCGCGCGGCGGCGATCGCCAACTACACCGACACCAGCGTTTTCGTTCCCGAGCGGGCCGCGAACGGCGAGGAGGTGCCTCCGGAGTGGTTCGGGGTGAACCCTGACTACGGCGAAGACTCGGCGGAGGTGATCGGCTCCAGCACCGAGGAGGAAGACGAGGCGGGGGATGAAGACGAGACGGAGGCGCCAGAGGACAGGGCGAACGACCAGCCTCAGCTCGATCGCGCCTCCAGCAACGAGCCACGTCCGATTGAGCCAGCTACCGCCGGAGGCGACCAAGCCGAGACTGCCGAGCCGGCCGCCCCAGCGCCTGACACCGCCTTCTCCGCCGACCCGCCGAACCCGTCTGCTGCCCCTTAGGCTGTCGTCTTGTCCTTTCTTTATCTTTTTTCATAGTTGCATTAACTGTAAAATCTTCGGAGAAGATTTGCGTTCCATGGCCGATCTGACTCCTTGCCGGAGTCGTCCCTCTTGCGCGCTCGAGGCTTCTGAGCGTCGATTAGGTAGTAGGAGCCGTTGCCCAGCACTTTGCTGATGATGAAGGGGCCTTCCCAAGGCGCCGACAACTTGTGTTGGCCGGCTGTTCGCTGAATCAGCCGGAGCACAAGGTCGCCCTCTTGAAATGATCTCGGCTTGACCTTTCGGTTGTAGTATCGGCGCAGACTCTGCTGGTAGATGCCGGACCGGCTGAGTGCCAACAGCCGGCCCTCTTCCAGCAGGTCAACACCGTCTTGGCGTGCTTCTTCAGCTTCCTCTGCAGTGTACATGGTGACTCGTGGAGAGTCGAACTCTATGTCCGTCGGGATGACGGCTTCAGCACCGTAGACGAGGAAGAAAGGCGTGAAGCCGGTTGACTTGTTCGGAGTCGTGCGCAGACTCCAGAGGACGGCTGGTAGCTCCTCAACCCAGCAGCCGGCCGAACGCTCGAGTGGTTCGACCAGTCGAGGCTTGATGCCGGACACGGTGAGGCCGTTTACTCGCTCCACCTGGCCGTTTGACTGCGGATGGGCAACGGACGCTAAGTCCAGTCGGATGCCCTGCGTCGCGCAGAAACGGGCCAAGGCGCCTTTGGCAAAGTTTGTGCCATTGTCGGTGATGATGCTGTGCGGTATGTCATACCGCACCGTGATGTCGGCGATGAAGGTCACTGCAGTCGGGCCGTTCAACTTCTTAATGGGCTTTGCTTCTATCCACTTGGTGAACTTGTCCACTGCGACAAGTAGATGAGTTAGGCCGCCTCGGGCCGTCTTGAATGGTCCCACCATGTCCAGGCCCCAAACTGCGAAGGGCCAGGCAATGGGGATTGTCTTCAGCGCGGAAGCCGGCTGAAGTGGCTTGGAGCAGAACTTCTGGCACCCCTTGCATTTTTGGACTAACTCTTTAGCCTCTTCCAGGGCAGTCGGCCAAAAGAAACTGTGCCGAAAGGCTTTGGAGAAGAGTGCCCTTGAAGCTGCATGGTGGCCGCACTCGCCCTGATGAATGTCTCTGAGAATTGCTTGGCCTTGTTCTGGCTCTACGCAGCGCTGGTAGACACCAGTGACACTGTGCCTGACCAGCTCTCTGTTGACTATGGAGTATGCTGCCGCTCGGCGTTGCACTTGCCGAGCTAAGATCTCATCAGTTGGCAGCTCTCTGTTCACTAGAAACTTGAGTATGGGTTGTGCCCATGAGGGTGTTGCTATTTCTTCAACTGCTACCACCGCGACTTGGACAAGGGTGGCTGGGCTGGGAGGCGGCGGGCTGGAGTCTGCGGCCGCTTGCTGGATTGACGGAGTCCCCGGGCCGACTGGCGCAGTCCCTGGGCCGACTGGCGCAGTCCCCGGGCCGGGTTCTGAAGTCCCCGGGCTGGCTTCGACTGTGATTTTCTTGGGGCCATCTGCTGGGGCTCTTGAGTCGGATCCGACTTCTTCGGGAGGAGCCGGCACAAAGATGGAGTCTGATTCTGGTGAAGGCTTGATAGACGGCTTGAGGAGGCGCTGAAGAGCGACGCCGGAAGGTATTGCTTGGCGGGTTGAGCCGACTCGTTCCAAGGCGTCTGCTTGATCATTGTCGCTTCTTGGCACGTGAAGGAATTCGCACCTCTCGAAGTATTCGCTGAGTTGCTGCACCAGGAAGCGGTAGCTCGTCATGTTTGCGTCTTTGGCGTCCCAGTCGCCAGATGACTGTTGGACCACCAAATCAGAGTCACCATAGCACAGAATCCGACGGATGCCGATTTCTTTGGCAAGCCGGAGTCCGTGAATGAGCGCCTCGTATTCGGTGACGTTGTTGGAGGCGGCGAAGTGGATCTGCAGCACATACTTGAGCTTGTCGCCTTTAGGGGAGGTGAGGACGACGCCGGCTCCCAGGCCGGTGCGCATCTTGGAGCCGTCGAAATGCATCCACCAATGGGTGGAGTCGAGTGCTGGCGGCAGGTACTGGGTCTCGATCCAGTCGACGAGGAAGTCGGCCAGCGCTTGCGACTTGATGGCGGTGCGGGGCTGGTAGTGGATGGTGTAAGGAGCCAGATCTATGGCCCATTTGGCTACTCGGCCAGAGGCGTCTCGGCTTCCAATGATCTCGGCCAGCGAAGCCGTGCAAACCACGGTGATTGGATGCTCTTGAAAGTAAAGCTTCAGCTTCTTGGCGGCAAAATGCACACCATAGCACATCTTCTGGTAATGGGGGTAGTTCTGCTTGGAGGTCGACAGTACCTCGCTCAGGTAATATACCGGTCTCTGGACAGGGAGCGCCTTGCCTTCCTCCTTGCGTTCGACTACGATGACTGTGCTGACTACTCGGCTAGTGGCGGTGATGTACAGGAGCATGGGCTCTTTAGGAGTCGGAGCTGCCAACATAGGGGGAGTAGTCAACATCTTCATCAGCTGGAGAAATGCTTCATCCGCCTTGTGGTTCCACTCGAAAAAGGTGGTCTTCTTCATCAATTGATACAAAGGCAGAGCTTTCTCGCCTAGCCGACTGATGAATCGGCTGATGGACGCCAAGCAGCCGGTGAACTTCTGCACATCTAACAGTCGGCTGGGTACCTCCATCCTCTCGATGGCCTTGATCTTCACGGGGTTGCACTCTATGCCGCGTTCGGAGACCAGGAAGCCAAGAAGCTGGCCGGCTGGTACTACGAAAACGCACTTTTCAGGGTTGAGCTTGATCTGGAATCGGCGCAGGTTCTCAAAGGTCTCCTTGAGGTTTTCTAGCAGCGTCCCACGCTTCTCCGTCTTCACCACCACATCATCCACGTAGACGTGGGCATTCCTGCCGAGTTGCTTGAGGAGGCACTTCTGCATCCAACGCTGGAAGGTGGCGCCGGCATTCCTCAAGCCGAACGTCATCGTCAGGTAGCAGAAGGCTCCGAATGGTGTGATGAAGGCGGTCTTCAGTCTGTCTGCCGGGTTCAGCTTGATCTGGTGATATCCTGAATATGCATCTAAGAAACTCAGCAGCTCGCATCCGGCCGTGGAGTCTATCACCTGATCGATTCTTGGCAGGGCAAAAGGATCCTTTGGGCAGGCTTTGTTGAGGCTTGTGTAATCAATGCACATTCGCCATTGCTTGTTTTTCTTCAGTACCAAAACCGGGTTTGCCAGCCACTCTGGAAAAAACACCTCCATGATGAAGCCAGCCGCAAGAAGCCGAGCTATCTCCTCTCCAACAACTCTTCTCTTCTCTTCTGATAGGCGGTGTAAGGGCTTCCTGACGGGTTTCACATCCGCCCTGACATGTAGCTTATGCTCGGTGAATTCCGTCGGTACACCTGGCATGTCTTTGGGGGACCATGCAAAGATGTCTCGATTCTCACGGAGGAAATCGACGAGCTTGCCTTCCTATTTGCTGTCAAGGTTTGCACCCACGACAGCGTACCTCTCTGGGTGCTCCGGGTCCAAGGGTATCTTCTTGGTCTCTTTGGCTGGCTTAAACGAACCTTCAGCTTCCGACTCCTTGGGGTCGGGCGACATCTCTGGCTGCTTTCCAGCCATTGCCACAACCCGATCAAGGAGCCGCTTCTCGGCTGCGATCACCAGGGACTCGGCCAGCTGGCTGCTCTCGGCCGCACATGCGGACGACTTCCTGTAGTCGCTGGCTACGGTCAGGATTCCCTTGGAACTCGGCATCTTCATCTTCAGGTAGGCATAGTGAGGGACCACCATGAACTTGGCCAAGGCAGGTCGGCCAAGCAGTGCGTGGTATGGGCTTTCAAGGTCCACTACTTCGAACCAGACTGGCTCTCGGTGGAAATGATCTCTGTCTCCGAAGAGGACGTCTATCAGGATCTTGCCGATTGGTGAGCAGGAAAGGTCGGGTACAATATCGTGGAACACAGTCCGGCTGCTCTGCAGCTGTCTTTGCTTGATTCCTAGCTTCTCCATAGTATCTTTGTACAGGATGTTGATGCTACTGCCTCCGTCTATCAACATTCTCGAAAAGCGGGCGGCCCGCCTATCAGTGGCCAAGGTGGCACCTAGGACCAGGGCGTAGGAGCCAGGATTCGGCATCACCTCTGGGTGATCCGCTCTGCTCCAACTGATAGGCCTCTCGGACCAATGCATGAACTCTAGAGTATTTGTTGCCACTGCATTTACTTCTTGCTACTGTTGCCGTCTACTGCGTCGATCATCAGCCACACTGGTGAACACCACGTAGGCTCCATGCTCTTCTGGGTACTCGTCTTGCACTGCGCCGACTGGCCGAGCGGCCGGCTGCTGGGGTGGTGGCGGAGGCGGCGGCCCAGCAGGCGGAGGGGGAAGGAGGCCGTCTCCCTTGGCGTTTCTGGTGAGCCAGTGGCACTTTCGGGTGGTATGATTTGACGGCTTCGCGCCACTATGGAACTTGCAGGGACCATCTAGAGTCTGCTCATAGGAAAAGGCCGGCAACCAATTGGATTTGCCGCCTTTCTGCCGTTTGGCCGGAGGCTGCCCCTCCAGCTGTTGATCTTCGACCGTCACAACCTGCCGACTGTTGGAAGTCGGCGGTTGGGCCTTGCGTTTGTTGTCGCTCTGTTGTTGGCGCCGACTGGTGTCTCCAGCTGGAGTTCTGGGAGCCTGAGGAGCCACTTTGCCAGCTGCATTGACTTGAATCTCCGTCTTCATGGATGAGTCGGCCGTGGCGTACTTGTCTGCTATGATCAGCAGTTCGTCGAGGGTTTCCGGCTCGTCGCAGAGGAGCCGGTGCTTGAGGAGGGTGCCTTCTCAGCACCCGGTAGTGAAGTACTCGATAGCCTGCACCTCGTGCACGCCCTCGCAGGAGTTCCGAAGCTTGCCCCAGCGCGTGAGGTAGTCGCGTGTTGACTCATCAGGGCCTTGCACGCATAAGGAAAGCTGGCGCGGCTTGGGAGGTCGCTTGTACGTGCTTGTGAAGTTGCGGATGAAGGCTTCGGTGAAGTCGACCCAGCTGTTGATGCTGCGGGGCTTCAGACTGTTCAACCATGTCCGGGCCGTGCCCTGGAGCATGAGTGGAACGTACTTCACGGCAACCCGCTTGTTGCCGTTCGCTATGCTGACGGCCGTGGAGTAGTCTATCAGCCAGTCTTCCGGCTTCACAGAGCCGTTGTGCTTGGGTGTGTCTCGGGGGAGCGTGAACCCTTTGGGGAAGGGCTCGTCTCGGATGCGGGGCCCGAAGCAAGGCGGACCCAGCTCGTCTTCTTCTTCCAGCGCCAGGGATCGGTGGAGTCGGTCGATCCGATGGCGGGCGTCGTTCTCTCCGACTCCTTCTCGACGGCCGAGGCGGCCGCCGAGAGTCGGATGCTCAACAGGCGGCGGGGAAACTCGCCGTTCTCTTCTTGGTGGGGGAGGCAGGTAGTCGTCCCGCCGCTCTACTGCTCTCGGGCGGCCGTCTTGGTCGCGCTCAATGGTGATATGAGTCCGACTGCGACTGACAGCCGGCTCCTTTTCTTTCCTTCCGCGGACTCCGCCAGTCGGTGTCCGAGATGTTGTACCTTGATCTCGGCGGGGAGGCAAGTCGTCGTTTGGTTGCTGCAGCGCATCTGCGCGGCCGCTGGCCGCGTTCTGCGCAGCAACCGCATCGAGGAGTTGCTGGACTCTCTCCGTCATCATGCGGCGCTCTTCGCCCTCGAAGTTCTTCAGCTCGTCAGTCGCCGCTTGGGCAACGCGGATGTTCTCCGCAGGGGTGGCGTATACGGGGCGTTTAGCCCCAAACAAGTCGGCGATGGTCGCGCCGCGCTGCCGGACCGCGCCTAGGCGGCTCAGCCCAGTTGGAGCCGGCGAGCCGCCCACGGCGCGATCCATCTTGCGCTGGTAGGCTTCTGACAAGCGCCTCATACTCGCCAGTCTCTTGGCGCCTTCGATGATCTGAAGGCGGCGCGTCTCTAGCGTCTCGGCGTCTGCGTCCTCCGGAATGGGCGCGGTTAGGTCTTGCAGGGCCGCGGCGAGCGGGTCCTGAGCTTCTTCACCGGAGCGCTCGTCGTGACTGATGACGAGCACCTCCGTGACGGCACTTCCGCCACTCTCCTCGTGAGGAAGCGGCTCGTCGTAGACCACCACGTTGGTGGGGAAAGTGTCAAGCGACACGGCGTTGGAGTCGACCAGCATCGGGTCAGTGGAGCCTACGGGCTCCAAGTCCACGGCAGGCTCGCCGGCGACGTGGAGTTGGTCGAGGAGGCCCGCGAGGAGACTCTCGGGGCCACCCGTGCCTGCGTCGGACGCAGGCTCGTCGGAGAGTCAAACCTCGCCGACAAGTTCGGCGAGGCTGCTCGCTGCACAGGCGGCCTCAGCGCCGCGCAGCGCATTGATGCAGACTTCATCTGGCGAGCCTGGCTGGCTGCGCTCGCCAGGGAGGAAGAGGGTTCCCGTCCAGAACAGATCTCCGGACGACGGTGCACCAGGCCCCACGGTGGGCGCCAAATGTCGGGGGTTGGATGCGACATATGCCAAAGGATGGCTTATCATGGTGGGGGCGAGTAGAATGTCGCCGGTGCCTGGAAACTGGATGACGCGAAGACATGCACGCCGGCGGATCTTACCCAGCTTCAGGGCTCTCCATGGAGATAACACCCCTACTGCTGCTCTGCAGGGTCTCCGCATGATCACTAAGGCAAAGTGAATACAAGGATGCTCCTAGAGCTGTTTCTGGAAGAAGGAGAAGGCAAGGCTAGCTCTCTCCCTCCTGCGTGTTCTGTCTAATGCTACTGGATGCGAACCCTTTGCATGGGTGCCCTGGAGGGGTTTATATAGGACTACCCCCCAGGGTTACAATGGTAAATCCGGCTGGGCGCGGGTCCCAGCCGTCAGTCTCTCAGGTGCCGTCTTCTCCGCCGACTCCTGGGGCCCGCCGACTGGTGGGCCCCGCTGACTGTCCTGGTACGAGGGCATCAGCCCGCGCCCGCCGCGGGCGGGTCTTGCCGGCTGCAGATTACTGTAGCCGTGCTTCTAATGACGCAGGCTTGGTCATGGGGTTATGGCAACAGCGCCGCCGCCTGCGGGCGATCACTGTGGCCATCCCCCGGTCGCATCTGGTTAATGGCGCGTGGGGCCCATGGGAGGAGCCGGCCGACTTCGGGGGGGCGACTCCCAACGGGTCCGACTCTCGGCGCGCCCGCCGTCTTCAATACTCTCGCTGACTGGTAGTCCCTGCCGTCTCCGGGCCGTACAGACAAGGCGTCGTGGGTACAGGGCCCCGCCCCAGGGGCTGATGTCAGGGCCGGCATGGCTACAGTGCCGCGCCGGGCGGAGATCTCCGTGAGTACGGCGTACTGTGGCCATGCTCGTCTTTAATTACCGGGTGGTTGGGAGTCGCGGGCCGACTCCCCATAGTCGGCTTCTCCGGAGTCGCCTCTGGGACTCGGCCAAGACGAGAGTCGCCTCAGGGACTCGGCTCTTCTCCAGAGTCGCCTCTGGGACTCGGCCAAGACGAGATTCGCCTCAGGGACTCGGCTCTTCTCGGAGTCGCCTTCTGGGACTCGGCTCATCCTGGAGTCGCCTTCTGGGACTCGGCTTATCTTGGAGTCGCCGTAGGTTCTTGAGGGGTGCAGTCTGCCCCGATGTCTTGAAAGGTTCTGGGACTCGGGTTAGCCTACCCGTGGCCCATTACTTCGACAAGAGCCCATGGCGGTAAGGGGTGGCACAGGGGTGGAATCGGTTTTGTTACCAGAAACATCCTCCCTTGGCGGTAGGCTTCAGTACCATACCGCCAGGGACCATGCCGGTAGGTCCTTTTTCACGTCAGCACGAGCAGACGGGCGTCAGTCGTCGTCAAGGGACCTACCGCCAGAGCCCATGGCGGTATGACGTGCAAGCCTACCGCCACAGCCCCTGACGGTAGGCAAAAGGGTCAGATCCCGAAAAAAATTTAGAGGGGGTCAGATCCTGAATTTGTTAGCCAAAGGGGTCAAAACACGAAATTTTGCCACGCATTGCAAGAGTGCTGCGTTTGACATGTCTAACTCAAAGGGGGGTAGACCTGGTTTACATGGACCATCCATGGACCTGTGTTGCTAAAACGGTGGTGGTACATGTGATCTATGCTCACATGTAACCACGATTCACCTAGTCGCACCACAGCAGGTTGCCCTTGATTTTTTTTAATCCGGCCGTAAGCACATTCTATCTCCTGTACAGCTACTGGTTCCTGCGTCCCGAGCATCAATAGTTAAAAAAATTCCTCCAATTCCAAGCCTGTAGGTTTTCACTCTGCCCTGGCCTCCACCCTACACATTTTTCTATTCCTCTGTTTTGAGCACCTACGTTCCGAACAGGTCCCTAAGTTTCTACTTAAAACTCATTTTTCCTCCAATAATCTGCAATAAACTGATCCCATACGCTTTTATGGGAAATATACTGCATTTTTACATTGAAAGATCTGCATCAAATCATACGGCAGGCTACAACGTTCAACGGTTGGATAGGTGGATGGCTCGGTGTCTGTTCCCAAAGTATAATTGACAAACAAGAAACTAAAACATCATCATTGAATAGATAGATTGATAGTTGGCAATAGTGGCGACGGCCCACAACATATTACCTAGTTCACATATATATCATCGTATATAGCAAGGAAAAGCACATCATTATTTTCAGATCCGACAAGCAACCAGAAAGGAGCGTGGTGCAATGTACGGCTCTGCCAAATTTGACATCCTTAATAATCCTTGAAGAACGAGCAGACACGAGCCTCCTTGTACACCTTTCCTGGCCTGCAAAAGTAGCCTTGCTCCGGAGCACAGTGCGAGTTGGTGGAGCAAATGCAAAGTCCTTCAATGGCACAACGCTTTTTGATGATGTTGGGACTTCCATTGATACCGAGAACCTTGTCAGTCCACTCGTTGGAGAAGAGCCCCTCTGGATCGTACCTATCTTTCACCCTAAGAAACTCATGGACTTTTGGGTACTTCGCGATGGCACCATCGAAGGCGAAATCGCGGCTCTTACCCCAGTGCGGGATCCCGCCGTACTTATGCAACGCCATCTGCTCGATCTCGTCCACCACATCAGCATGTGCACGCGGCATGCCTTCAGTGTGGCTCCGGTAAAAGATGATGTCGACACCGATCGAGTCCTCCGGCTTGCCAAGATAAGCGGATGATGCCTTAACGTATCGTAGGAGCACGCCTATGTTGGGGTCGACAGAAGAACAAAACGAGTCCGGATTGAGGTCCCGGAGACGTTGCATGTCGGCTATGAATGCCGGTGCGTTGGATAGCGGGATGCTGAAGCCGGAGTTGTAGTTGAAGAAGCCTCGGATGCGCGGGTCCCAGGCGCAGGAAGTGAGGAGGCCATCCTCGGGGCTATTGAAGCACGTGCCGAACGCCTGGATGCGGTGCTGGTACCCCACCACCGGGTATCCCGTGAAGGAGACGTCATCGTTGGTGAATACATTCAGCTGCTCCGACGCGGCCGCCTGCTGCCTCGCCGCCTCGCACCGGGCGGTGTCGGTGCCATTCTCCTGCAGCCGCTCTTCGGCGGCTCTTGCATCGATGAGGTCGCGGGTGCGGGTAAGGGGCAAGTCGTAGAGGCCGTTGCCCGGGGTGGAGACGTCGACGCGGTCATCCTGGCGGTAGATCACCTTGCCCTGGTTCGGCAGCCACGTCATGTCGCCGAACTCGTGAAGGTGGCCCCACCTGGCCACCTGCTCTTGGAAGTCCGAGTCGTCGCGCTTCACCAGCGTCACCGACCGCTTGAACAACGGCTGCATGGCCAGAGTCACATGAGAGATGACGCCGAGAACCCCAAGGGAGACCTTCGCCGCGTCCAGGTCCGGGTGGCCAGCCCCGAGCTCCCTCACCACGGCGAACCCCTGGCTCGCCGGCGCCGGAGTTACGATCCTCAGCCCGACCACGTACTCGTGCGCGGCGCCTCCCTTCCCCCACAGCGAGCTCCCGTGCGCTCCCGTGCTCAAGAGGCCCCCGATGGTCAGGCCGTGCCAGTACGGAGAGTGCGGCAGGGACAGCCCCGCGACGGCAGCGGCCTCGACCAGGTCCCGGAGGAGCATGCCGCTCTCCACCGTCATGAGCCGCTTCGCTGCGTCGACGTGCACCGTCCGGTTGAGCCGCGCCGTGCTTATGATGGTGCCGTCGTCGCCGCCGGGGCACGCCAGCTTGGGAATGCTGTGGGAGTGCTTGGTGGCCACCCTCACCTTCCGTTTTGTGGACGCCACGGCGGCCACGGCCGCGACGAGCTCCTGCTCGGTCCGCGGGTAGGTGACCTTGGCCGCGCGGCAGATGGTGCGGTCCGTGAAGGAGCCGTACGTGTTGGTGATGGTGCAGTTGGACGTGCCATGCGTGCACGTCACTGGGTCCGGCGGAGGGCTGCAGCCGGCGAGCTGGACGAGGACTCCTAGTGAGAGAACCACGAGCAAACTTTCCATTGCTCTTTTTTGCGCTCGTGACATTGCCATTTTCATTTTTCTCTTGATGATTGGTTGCCTGGGGTTGTAACCAACAGAGGCAAGCTAGGCCTTAAGTAGGCTTAAGGTCAATTCTCACGGCATGGTAAACCTTGCACGTTTCCGCGCGAGTATGAGTTCAATATAAGTGAACCGACCGAGAAGCTAGCTGTGCGCAGACTAAAAGGCTTAATTTTCTACATATATGCATGCGAGCTGTGTTTCTAAGGGCTAAACGGCTTGTATGGCTAAAAGACATTGTCAACAAGGTTATCCTCTAGGTTAGCTGTCTTTTTCTGGGTGGTTGCAGGTCAAGGCTTCGAACTCAAAGGAACAAAACGTTTAGTCAATCACTCCCTCCGTCTCTAAATATAAGTCTTTTTAAAGATTCCATATAGAACTACATTCGAATGTATATAGACGCCTTTTAGAGTATAGGTCCACTCATTTTGCTCCATATGTAATCTATAGTGGACTCTTTTAAGAGACTTATATTTAAGAACGGAGGGAGTATATGTGTTAGCGTAATTGTGTGGTTTTTCATACATCTAGCTGGGAAAAATATACTCCCTCTGTCCCAGAATATAAGAATGTTTTGAGACTATGCTAGTGTTAAAAATGTTCTTATATTTTGAGACGGAGGGAGTAAAAAAGAAGGCATCCATCCGGCTTCAGGTTACTGGAGCCCTTAACAGTTGACATTACAACATCAAAATGACATGTATGCCACAAAATTCCACCACCAGGATTTTCCTAAGGGCTAAAGAGTGTGTATCGCCAAAAACTTCGTCACCAACGTTATCCTGTCTTTTTTTTAACACACCCTGTCTTTTCTGGGTGGTTGCAAGTCAAGGTTCCCAAGTCAAACAAAAATAACTCTATGATAGCAGCGTTGTGTGGTTTTTCATCCATCTGGCTGAAAGTTTTTTTTAAAAAGAAGGCATCTACCCAGCTTTAAATTAACAAATCCCTTAACAGTTGACATTACAATATCAAAACTACATGCATGTCACATAATTTCGTTAGCCGGATTTTCCTAAAGGCCAAACACTAGTAGAAAAAGGCTCATCTGTCCCGGTTCCAAATGCCTATTTGTCCCGATTCTGGAACCGGGATTAAAGGATCGGTACTAAAGCCCATGACCTTTAGTCCCGGTTCGCTCGCAAACCGGGACAGATGGGGTTCCACGTGGCCGTTGTGGCTTGCCCAGGCAGGAGGGCCCTTAGTCCCGGTTGGTAACACCAACCGGGATCAAAAAGCATCCACGCGTCAGGAGTTCAGAGGTTGGGGTTTTTTTTTGTTTCGAAGGGGGGGGGGGAGTTGGGGGTTTTGGAGGGTTAATTTAATTAGGGGTTTCATATATTGTGTTAGCTAGCTAATAGAGAGAAGAGTGACCTCTCTAATCTCCGTGCTGGTCGACGCTATGTACTATACGTATAGAGGACTCGACACGCTAGCTAGTAAAAAAATGAAGAAAACCATTAAGTACAGAAGATCGTCATGAACATATACCGAGAGAAGTGATCGACCTCTCCTTCCCCGAGAGATTGGTTGAAAACAAGTTTTCGCATATCTATCCGACGCTACTAGCTACATATATACAATGTAAGATCTATTACAATCGTTAAAGTCTGAAGTCAGGTGCCACATGGTATTCTCCATCTTTCTTGATGACGTGGTCAAGAAAGAATCCTGCCAATTCCTCTTGAATTGCTTTTATGCGATCATGTGGTAGGAGCTCATCCCGCAGCTGCCAAATCTAAATCGAAGAAGAGGGTCAATAAATGTGTATGAATGAAACACAACACAAATGATGGTAATAAAATACAATTGTGAATATTTTTGCTTACGCACTTGATATTGTTTTTCAGTGTAGCCCCGCTTATTCTTGGCCGTCTCGTTGTAGATGAACTCGCAAACGTAGTATCCATAGAAATTATTTCCTTGTTCCTACCACACGCACTTTACAAGAAATAGAGGTCAATCAAACTGATAAGCAAGCATGCTAAATGGTATTGATAAAACTAGCTACAATCAATGGGAGATGCGCGGAACTAGGTAGTAGTACTTACTTTCGGTGTTTTAAATGTCAGCTCGGTCGGCAGTCCCGGAGAAATTGCGGTGAACTTTTTCCAAACTCTGTCAGACAAACAAAATTACTTGATATCAGTAAATGAACAAAGTTGCCGATATGGTGCGATAATGATCGATTGAACTTACTTTTGGAGCATTCCAGTCATGTCCGCATAGTCCTCGGGATCTTTTTGTCTCGAGTCTAAGACGGTTACTTCTCCCTTCTCAAGCTTAATCACTAGGAGAATAAAGTGGAAGTTGCACACGCATGCGCAACTAATCAGTTACATGATCATAACCTTGAGTAATAAGGGAAACGGAATATTGCACAAGGCAGTAACACTCACCTGAAGTTGTAAGGAAAAAGTATTTTATCTTTGGTTTGATTTTTGAGCAACGATTTGAGCAAGTTGTCCTCGATCTCTTCGATTTTTTTTACCGTGTATTCATGTATGACATTTGGGTTAATGAACCCAATGTCATGGATTTGTGCTTTTCTGCATTCGACGATCTTCAATCTGCATAATATAGTGAGGATAATTATATATACATGCAATGAAAGAGCTGAGCTATATATAGAGAGACTTAATTATAGAAAGTAGTACTTACAGACAGTAGCAAGCCACAAGTGATTTGTCGAGGGCCTTTTGATTGTAGAACTTAAAAAACTCGTCAAAATCAACAGTTAACAGTTCTTGGCCAATGAAGTTGTGGTCCTCTTTAATCAGCATCGACAAAGCATCCTTCCCGGACTCTCTGCGGGTTTTCATGTACCAGTCATGGAATCTTCGCATCATCGTTGTTAGAGCAAGAGTATCTTTGACAAGAGGCTCCCCGTAATGGTATTTGAATTCGTCCACCTCCATTGTTTCAAATTCTACATCGTCGGGCAGGTAATCACCAATAGTGAAACCGGGCAGCAGCGGCTGATTTGCGACAATATCGCTAGACACCTTGAGCGGGGGGGGGTGATTGGTTCTCCTGTTCTTCGAGCTGGGGAATTTTCTTCCCACTTCTTCATTCTTTTAACCTTTTGTCAGTTGAAGTACTTCCTGACTGGCGCGCTTCTTGCAATGTCTTTTTAAGACAGCGGAGATGGTTGTTATCCGGCGAACGCGGTGGTAGTCACTTCAAGGCATTGAGAGTGTGCTTCGCTTTCACCGGATCTATCTTCTTCTCCGGAGGTGGATGTTTCATAGCTCTTTTCGTTTCAAAGAAGTCCTTCACTTGGGCTTGAACGATCTGCTCATTTTCCTCCACGGTCATCTTTTATGGTAACTTCTCTACAGGCTTGAGAGATGGATCGAATCTGAATTGCCTCCCGCCTCTGGCTGTACTGCTAGACGCCGGAGCGGCGGCGGCTCTTCTCCGTTGCTGCTGACGAGTTGTAGAAGGAGGAGCGGTCCGACGCGCCGGAGCAGCCGGAGCGGCGGCATCTGTGTTCCGCTGTTGCCAACGAGGCGAAGGAGGAGGCGGGCTGCTCGGACGCAGCGGAGCAGGCGGAGAAGGAGGCGGAGTACTGCCGCCCTCACGCGTCGGAGCAGGAGGCGGAGTGCCCTGATCACTCGTCGGAGGAGGCGGAGGAGGCGGAGTGCCCTGCTGACTCACCGGAGGAGGAGGAGCAGGCAGAGGCGTGAAGTTCAGAAGCTTGATGTGGTCCTTCCGCCATAGACATGGAGTCTTCAGAGCAAGACCCAGCTGCATCTCCCCTTTACCTGTAGGGTGGTCAAGCTGGAGCTCCTCAAATCCCTCTGTTATTTCATCCACCATCACAACAACATAGCCTTATGGAATCGGAAGGCAGTGAAAAGTTGTGTCGGGTTCAGGAGGGAACACAGAGCCGACAGCCGCCTAGACTTTGAGGTTCTGCCATTGCGTCATAAGCTGGCACTGGTGTGACTCCGTGATAGCATCCACGGGGTAGCTAGGAGCCATGAAGTCAGGCTGCTGAACGAGCTCGGTGGAAGTCATGCTGCTTCTCCACTGAGATGGCGGGGTAGCTTCTGGGTAGCTTGGGCAGGATCTCGCTGGTTCTCAACAGCTTGTCGTTCCTCTAGCTTTCGTACCCTTGCATTCCGCTTCTGCGGTTCGCTCCGCTCCACTTTCCTCCTCCTCTCTTGGGTTTTGTAATCGCCTACGTTGGGAAACCCGACCTTCCATGCAACGAAGCCTGGCGTGCCTCATGTTCGTCCAGGGTGCTCAGGATTCCCGAGGGCCTGTGTGAGCTCGTCGTTCTCTCTATCGGGAACGAACGTCCCTTCCTGCGCTGCCTTGATTACTGCATGAAGCTTCGTGATGGGTGTTGCAAGTTGCCCGTCCATCTAACAGCACTTCCCTGTTACAGGGTCCAAAGTTCCCCCAACCCCGAAGAACCAAGTCCTTGAACGGTCTAGCCAGTTCAATGTCTCTAGTTTGACCCCTTTAGCAATCAGGTCACTCTCAGCCTTGTTCCACAACGGCCGGGCTTTGAGGAAGCCAACTGACCTCGTGCAATGGTGATGCTCCTTCTTTGCAGCATTTATCTTGTTTGTCGCTGACATCTTCTTACTCTTCTCTAATGTCTTGTGGGCCACAAATGCGGCCCAGTGATCTCTTATCTTCTCAAATCGGCCAGTGAATTCTGGAGTCTTGTTTTTGTCGACATACATTGATTTCAACTCATTCTTCCATCTCCTGAATAGATCTGCCATCTTCTTGAGAGCATGAGCCTTGACCAATGGCTCTATAACTGGCTTATCCAGATCCTCCTCTGCCGGTAGGGTGAAATTTTCCTTCAGCGCGGTCCAAAGATCATCTTTCTGTCTATCTTCGACATAAGAAACTTGAGGGTCTTCGTTCTTAGGCTTATACCATTGGTGGATGCTGATCGGGATCATGTCCCTAACAAGAACCCCGCACTGAGCAGAAAATGCTTCCTTGGTCCAGAGGGGTTCAATCGGTTGGCCATCACCCGTGATTTCTGTGATCGTGAACCTTTCATCCTGGCGCAACCTTTTCTTCGAGCCTCGTCTCATTACCGAAGTTTGGTTCGATCCGGAGGGCTATAAAAGAAGAAAGAAGAGTTAATATATGTACATACCAAAACAATTAATGCATCAATTAGCTAGTCAGCACAAGCTTAATTAATTAATTAAATATATACACCTCACCGGACTTTGCAACAGTTGATACCGACTCCGTTCGGTCACCGGAGCCGTCATCACGGTCGCCGGAGCCATCATGATCATGAATTTCCTCATCCATTGTTCGATCACTGTAGCCTGCTTCCTCTCCTTCCAGACCATCGGTTTCGTTAAGAAATAATGACAAGACATCATGTCCGTCGCGGATTATGTACCCCAATACCTCTTCTTGTTCGAAGTCTCTTTGTTGATCCGTAGTTTCTGCAAATATTACAACATGACATTAATATACAAACATGAGAGATGGACATATTAATAGTGGCAAACATAGACCTAGCTAGCTAATCACAACACTTCTAGGGTTTCGGGTGGCCTCGACAATGTTCTTTTAAAAATTTGGGTGGCCTCAACGCTTCTAGGGTTTGGGGTGGCCTCGGCAATGCTTCTAGGGTTTGGCCCGGACCGCCTCTCTCATGAATGTCCGACGTCCGGACTGCCTCTCTCATGAATGTCAAACAAGGGATTTAACAAGATGGCGCCATTCCGGATGTGCATAAAATAAATGGTCTCTATTTTTCCTAATCTCATCTACCCTTCTATATGTCATGTTGTCTAGGGTCAAAGGATTCAATACTTTGACACAAGAGAACGTGCACATATAGAATGGTAGATGAGATCAGAAAAAATAGGGATCAACTTAATTATGCACATCCATAATGGGGGCATTCTTGATAAATCTCTTATAAATCTCGAGAGAGTTTGTTGGGTAGGGGCAGGAGGGGGTACGAGATCGACAACATTTTCTTTCCTCGAGGACCCTCGACCCTAATCCCTCATCCCCTCGGCGACCCTCGACCCTCATCCGCTCGGCGACCCTCGACCCTCATCCCCTCGACGACCCTCGGCCCTCATCCCCTCGGCGACCCTTGACCCTCTACCCTAGTACCGATCCTCGACCGCTCGGATTCTCTTAACCTTTAAGGGATTTAACAAGATGGCGCCATTCTGGAAGTGTAGAAAATGGTCCATATTTTTCCTGATCTCATCTACCCATCTATATGTCACGTTATCTAGTGTAAAAGAATTCAAGAAAACCATAGCTTCATCATTTGCCGGAAGTAACAGGCGCATAATGGTACGAAGCCCTCCAAAATTTTTTTGGAACGGAGTCCTGGATAGGATAATTAGCTTTTTGGTACGAAGTTCAGCAAGAGCCTTCCAAATATCGCTATTTGGAAGGCATTTGCTGAAATTCGTACAAAAAATGAATTATTCTATCAGGAACTCCGTTCCAAAACAACTTTGAAGAGCTTCATAGCATCATACGCCTGTTACTTCCAGCAAATGATGTAGCCATGGATTTCTTCAATACTTTGACAGTCAACGTGATATATATATATATATATATATATATATATATATATATATATATATATATATATAAGATCAGAACAAAAAAAATGGATCAACTTGTGCACATCCATAATGGGGGCATTCTTGTTAAATGGAGACTCTCGACCCCTAAACGACCCTTGACCCCTCGGAGATCCTCGACCCTTGACCCCTCGAAGACCCTCGACCCTCAACCCCTCGACCCCTCGAAGACCCTCGACCCCTCGACGGCCCTCGACCCTCAACGACCCTTGACCCCTCGACGACCCTCGACCCTCGACGACCCTCGACCCCTCGACGACCCTCGACCCTCGACCCCTCGATGACCCACGACCCCTTGACCCTCGACCCCTCGACGAACCTCGACCCCTCGGCGACCCTCGACCCTCTACCCTAGTTTTCGACACCCTCGTTCCCAGTAAAAAAATAAGAATAGGAAGAAGAAGAAAAAATAGAGGAGAAGAAGAAGAAAAAAAATAAGAAAAAAAGAGGAGAAGAAGAAGGAATAGAGGAGATTCTTCTTCTCCTCTATTTCTTCTTCTTCTCCTCTTTTTTTCTTCTTCTTCCTCTTCTTATTTTTTTCTCCTCTTCTTCCTCTCCTCTTCTTCCCTTCTTCTTCTCCTTCTTCTAACAGTACAACCTAAAAAAAAGCAACTAAATCAAATAACCTAAACTAACCTAAAATCTACTAACAACCTAAATAAAAAAATTCCACAAACAGCTCATCTCGTCTCCACAAAACATCTCATACATCTCATCTCATATGAAAAACGAAGCACATCTAAAAAACATCTATCTAAAAATAGAGCACATCTAGATGGCCGGCGGCGACGAGCAGTGGCAGCAATGGCCGGCGGCGACGAGCAGTGGCAGCAAAGGGGGCTCGGGGGCACGCGGTGGCGGGGAGTAGGGGGCCATGGGAGAAGGGGGAAGCTCACTGGGGGCAGCGGTGGAGCTAACTGAATGCGGTCGGCACGGCAATGAGTAGGAGAGCAGCGGCGGGCTCAGCGGCACGTGCGCGGCGATGGGAGGAGGGCGCGTGAGGAGGTATGGTGCGTCGGTGAGGGCGTCGGGGCAGGGGGGCAGGGAGGGCGTCGGGGCAGTGCTCGGGGAGGCGATGGGCAGTCCGGCAGCCTCGCAGCGTCAAGGTGGTGCGACGCTGTCGGGGGAGAGGAGAGATCGAAGGAACAAAGTCAATGGAAAACTGCTAAGTGTTGTTTATATAGCCACACCTTTGGTCCCGGTTCGTGGCACCAACCGGGACCAATGCACCCCTTTAGTCCCGGTTGGTGCCACCAACCCGGACCAAAGGTCTCTTTTCAGCAGCCCAAAGGGCGGGAAAAGGAGACCTTTGGTCCCGGTTGGTGGCACCAACCGGGACGAAAGGTGGGCATTCGTACCGGTTCGTGCCACCAACCGGGACCAAAGGTGAGCATTGGTCCCGGTTCGTGCCACCAACCGGGACGAAAGGGTGGCACAGTGGTGGTGTGGTGGGAGTTTAGTCCCACCTCGCTAGCTGAGAGAGCTCAGCACATGTTTATAAGCTGTGTTACGGCTGAGGTGCTGAGCTCCTCTCTAATTTGCAGGCAGTACTTGCCTACCCTTGTCACTGCCATGTGGGGCCTATTGGGCCTGCAGGCCTGCATCCTGGCCCATGTACAGATTGGTCTTTAGTCTATGCAGGCCGTGTGGCCCAGTAGGCGGCATTTTTTTTAATTTTTTCCAGTATTTTTGTTTTGTTTTTTCCATTATTTATTTTCTTTTGTTTTTGCTTTATTTTTTAATTCTTTTTGCTTTTAGGTAATAAAAATTATAAACTTTCTATTAGTGCCATTTTTTCCAATTTGAATAGTTTAAATTTGATTTTCTGAAATTTGCATGAATCACTAGTTTTTTGAATAACTTTACTATAAAAATAGATTTTTGAGTGATTCTTTTTCTTGCTATTTAATATTGTTGTGCTTTATCATTCAAAAACAGATTTTGTTATTTTAGTTTCTAACAAAAAATTATTTATGATAATTCTTTTTGCTATTGAAGGATATTATAGTTTTGTTTTAGTTGATCATAACAGAATATTTTAATTGATTATTTTTAGTTCATTTTTTTGCTATTAGTTCATTCTTTTTGCTATTAGTTCATGCTTTCAGCTAAATGACCCTTAAATTGAAAAGCACTACAAATGAACTCTGAAAAGGTTGAAACTTGGCATGGTATCATCATTTCACCCACATAGCATTTGCTAAAAGGTTGAGAGGGTTACGACAAAAACTGGATGCACTTCGTGTACAAAACAGACAATCTCTTTGGAAGTATCAGGGTTTCGGACGAAAACTCATCTGTTACAAAGGGATTTCATTTGTTCACATGTAACCGCAGTGATATTCTAGATCAAAGGCATCATCATAATAGTTGTGGATAGAAAGTCTTCACTTTTTCTTCGCTTGTGTCCTTTGCTTATTGCGTCGTAACCATGGATAATCTTCATCGTTTAACAGGGTGCTTGGGTCAGCCTTGACTTTGAAAGGAGGAATTTCATGAAACTTTTCATAATCTTCAGACATGTCTGTCTTGCCCTCCAATCCCACGATGTCTCTTTTTCTTGAAAGAACTATGTGGCGCTTTGGCTCATCGTATGATGTATCCGCTTCCTTATCTTTTCTTTTTCTCGGTTTGGTAGACATGTCCTTCACATAGAAAACCTGGACCACATCATTAGCTAGGACGAATGGTTCGTCTGTGTACCCAAGATTGTTCAGATCCACTGTTGTCATTCCGTACTGTGGGTCTACATGTACCCCTCCTCCTGACAGATTGACCCATTTGCACTTAATCAAAGGGACCTTAAAATCATGCCCATAGTCAAGTTACCATATGTCCACTATGTAACCATAATATGTGTCCCTTCCCCTCTTGGTTGCTACATCAAAGCAGACACCACTGTTTTGGTTGGTGCTCTTTTGATCTTGGGCAATCGTGTAAAATGTATTCTCATTTATCTCGTACCCTTTGTAAGTCATTACAGTCGAAGATGGTTCCCTCGCCAACGAGTACAGCTCATCAGAAATAGTGTTGTCACCCGTGAGACGTGTTTGCAGCCAACTGCCGAAAGTCCTGGTGTGTTCACATGTAATCCAGTCGTCACACTGGTCCAGGAGTTTGGAGCGTAGAATGTTCTTGTGTTCATCGACATACGGGGTCACCAAGGTAGAATTATGTAAAACTGTGTAGTGTGCTTGAGACCAAGAATGCACGTCCCTACATATTATTGAGTCCCCTCCTAGCGTGCCTTTTCCACTCAGTCTCCCCTCATACCGCGATTGAGGGAGACCTATCTTCTTAAGGTCAGGAATGAAGTCAACACAAAGCCCAATGACATCCTCTGTTTGATGGCCCATGGAGATGCTTCCTTCTGGCCTAGCGCGGTTACGGACATATTTCTTTAGAACTCCCATGAACCTCTCAAAGGGGAACATATTGCATAGAAATACAGGGACCAGAATGACAATCTCGTCGACTAGATGAACTAGGACATGTGTCATGATATTGAAGAAGGATGGTGGGAACACCAGTTCAAAACTGACAAGACATTTTGCCACATCACTCCTTAACCTTGGTAGGATTTCTGGATTGATCACCTTCTGAGAGATTGCATTAAGGAATAAACATAGCTTCACAATGGCTAATCGAACGTTTTCTGGTAGAAGCCCCCTCAATGCAACCAGAAGCAGTTGCGTCATAATCACGTGGCAGTCATGAGACTTTAGGTTCTGAAACTTTTTCTCTGGCATATTCGACGAGTAGCCAGACGGAACCTTCATACTGAGCAGGCATTCAAATAAGATTTCCTTCTCTTCTTTGCTAAGAGCGTAGCTGGAAGGACCTTCATACTGCTTTGGAGGCATGCCGTCTTTTTCGTGCAAACGTTGCAGGTCCTCCCATGCCTCTGGCGTATCTTTTGTCTTCCCATACACGCTCAAGAAGCCTAGCAGGTTCACGCAAAGGTTCTTCGTCACGTGCATCACGTTGATTGAAGAGTGGACCTCTAGATCTTTCCAATAGGGTAGGCCCCAAAATATAGATTTCTTCTTCCACATGGGTGCGCGTCCCTCAGCATCATTCGGAACAGATAGGCCGTTGGGACCCTTTCCGAAGATTACTTTTAAATCATTGGCCATAGCAACTACGTGATCACCGGTACGCATGGCGGGCTTCTTTTGGTGATCTGCCTCGCCTTTGAAATGCTTGCCTTTCTTTCGAAATTGATGGTTGGTCGAAAGAAATCGACGATGCCCCAGGTGATAACCCAAAAGTGTAGGGGATCGCAACAGCTTTCGAGGGTAAAGTATTCAACGCAAATTTATTGATTCGACACAAGGGGAGCCAAAGAATATTCTTGAGTATTAGTGGTGTCTACTACACAACCTTCTTCTTGTAGATGTTGTTGGGCCTGCAAGTGCACAGGTTTGTAGGACAGTAGCAAATTTCCCTCAAGTGGATGACCTAAGGTTTATCAATCCGTGGGAGGCGTAGGATGAAGATGGTCTCTCTCAAACAACCCTGCAACCAAATAACAAAGAGTCTCTTGTGTCCCCAACACACCCAATACAATGGTAAATTGTATAGGTGCACTAGTTCGGCGAAGAGATGGTGATACAAGTGCAAAATAGATAGTAGATATAGGTTTTTGTAATCTGAAATATTAAAAACAGCAAGGAAACTAATGATAAAAGTGAGCGTAAACGGTATTGCAATGATAGGAAACAAGGCCTAGGGTTCATACTTTCACTAGTGCAAGTTCTCTCAACAATAATAACATAGATAGATCATATAACAAGCCCTCAACATGCAACAAAGAGTCGTTCCAAAGCCACTAATAGCAGAGAACAAACGTAGAGATTATGGTAGGGTACGAAACCACCTCAAAGCTATTCTTTCGGATCGATCTATAAAAGAGTTCGTACTAGAATAACACCTTAAGACACAAATCAACCAAAACCCTAATGTCACCTAGATACTCCATTGTCACCTCAAGTATCCGTGGGCATGATTATACGATATGCATTACACAGTCTCAGATTCATCCAACCAACACAAAGTACTTCAAAGAGTGCCCCAAAGTTTCTATCGGAGAGTCAAGAACGTGTGCCAACCCCTATGCATAGGTTCCCAATGTCACGAAACCCGCAAGTTGATCACCAAAACATACATCAAGTGGCACATGATATTCCATTGTCACCATAGTTAATCACAGCAAGACATACATCAAGTGTTCTCATAAAAGACTCAATCCGATAAGATAACTTCAAAGGGGAAACCCAATTCATCACAAGAGAGTAGAGGGGGAGAAACATCATAAGATCCAACTACAATAGCAAAGCTCGAGATACATCAAGATCGTGCCATAGAGGGAACACGAGAGAGAACACGAGAGAGAGAGATCAAACACATAGCTACTGGTACATACCCTCAGCCCCGAGGGTGAACTACTCCCTCCTTGTCATGGAAAGCGCCGGGATGATGAAGATGGCCACCGGTGATGGGATCCCCCTCCGGCAGGGTGCCGGAACGGGCTCCCGAGAGGTTTCTAGTGGCTACAGAGGCTTGCGGCGGCGGAACTCCCGATCTATCTTCTGTTCTGGAAGTTTTAGCGTACGTAGGTATATATGGATGAAAGGAGAACGTCGGTGGAGCTACGGGGGGCCACGAGGCAGGGGGCGCGCCCGGGGGGGTGGGCGCGCCCCCCACCCTCGTGAGCACCTCTCATATCTTCTGACGTGGGGTCCAAGTCCATCAGGTGGGTTTCCTTCCGAAAATAACTTCTCCAGTTGATTTCGTTCCGTTTTGACTCCGTCTGATATTCCTTTTCCTCGAAACACTGAAATAGGCATAAAACAGCAAATCTGGGCTGGGCCTCCGGTTAATAGGTTAGTCCCAGAAATAATATAAAAGTGGATAATAAAGCCCAATATTGCCTAAAACAGTAGATAAAGTAGCATGAAGCAATCAAAAATTATAGATACGTTGGAGACGTATCAAGCATCCCCAAGCTTAATTCCTGCTCGTCCTCGAGTAGGTAAATGATAAAAAGGAATTTTTGATGCGGAGTGATACTTTGGCATAATTTAAATGTAAATCTTCTTAATTGTGATATGAATATTCAGATCCGAAAGATTCAAGACAAAAGTTCATATTGACATAAAAATAATAATACTTCAAGCATACTAGCAAAGCAATCATGTCTTCTCAAAATAACATGGCCAAAGAATGTTATCCCTACAAAATCATATAGTTTGGCTATGCTCCATCTTCCCCACACAAAATATTTAAATCATGCACAACCCCGATGACAAGCCAAGCAATTGTTTCATACTTTAACATTTTCAAAACTTTTTCAATCTTCACACAATACATGAGCGTGAGCCATGGACATAGCACTATATGTGGAATAGAATATAGTCTCACATCAACTATGCGTATCAACGGGCTATGGAGATGCCCATCAATAGATATCAATGTGAATGAGTAGGGATTGCCATGCAACGGATGCACTAGAGCTATAAGTATATGAAATCTATACAAAAGAAACTATGTGGGTGTGCATCCAACACGCTTGCTCACGAAGACCTAGGGCATTTTGAGGAAGCCCATCATTGGAATATACAAGCCAAGTTCTATAATGAAAAATTCCCACTAGTATATGAAAGTGACAAAATGAGAGACTCTCTATCATGAAGATCATGGTGCTACTTTGAAGCACAAGTGTGGTAAAAGGATAGTAGCATTGTCCCTTCTCTCTTTTTCTCTCATTTTCTTTTATTTGGGCCTTTCTCTTCTTTTCTTTTTTATGGCCTCTTTTTTTATTATTATTTTTCCCGTCCGGAGTCTCATCCCGACTTGTGGGGGAATCATAGTCTCCATCATCCTTTCCTCACTTGGGACAATGCTCTAATAATGATGATCATCACACTTTTATTTTTCTTACAACTCAACAATTACAACTCGATACATAGAACAAAGTATGACTCTATATGAATGCCTCCGACGGTGTACCGGGATGTGCAATGACTCATGAGTGACATGTATGAAAGAATTATGAACGGTGGCTTTGCCACAAATACGATGTCAACTACATGATCATGCTAGCAATATGACAATGATGGAGCGTGTCATAATAAACGGAACGGTGAAAATTTGCATGGCAATATATCTCGGAATGGCTATGGAAATGCCATGATAGGTAGGTATGGTGGCTGTTTTGAGGAAGATATATGGTGGGTGTACGATACCGGCGAAAAGTGCGCGGTATTAGAGAGGCTAGCAATGGTGGAAGGATGGGAAAAAGTGCGTATAATCCATGGACTCAACATTAGTCATAAAGAACTCATATACTTGTTGCAAAAATCTAGAAGTTATCAAAGCAAAGTATTACGCGCATGCTCCTAGGGGGATAGAATGGTAGGACTCGTCCTCGACCGCCACTCATAAGGAAGACAATCAATAAATAAATCATGCTCCGAGTTCATCACATAACGGTTCACCATACGTGCATGCTACGGGAATCACAAACTTAAACACAAGTATTCTTTAAATTCACAACTACTCAACTAGCATGACTCTCATATCACCATCTTCATATCTCAAAACAATTATCAAGCATCAAACTTTTCCTAGTATTCAACGCACTCAAAAGAAAGTTTCACATATCTTGAATACCAAGTATATTAACATTAAGCAATTTACCATGCTATTAACGACTCTCAAAATAATCTAAGTGAAGCATGAGAGATCAATAGTTTCTTTAAAACAAAACTACCATCGTGCTCTAAAAGATATAAGTGATGCACTAGAGCAAATGACAAACTACTCCGAAAGATATAAGTGAAGGTCAATGAGTAGCTAAATAATTATGCAACTATGCGAAGACTCTCTCTCATTTAATAATTTCAGATCTTTATACTTTATTCAAACAGCAAGAAAAGCTAAAGAAAACTACATTGCAAGGATAGCACAACTCATGTGAAGAAGCAAAAACTTAGGCTCAACCGATACTAACCGATAGTTGTTGAAGAAGAAAGGTGGGATGCCTACCGGGGCATCCCCAAGCTTAGATGCTTGAGACTTCTTGAAATATTATCTTGGGGTGCCTTGGGCATCCCCAAGCTTGAACTTTTGTGTCTCCTTAATTCCTCTCATATCATGGTTTCTCTTTTTATCAAAAGCTTCATTCACAACAAACTCAACAAGAACTCGTGAGATAGGTTAGTATAAACCAATGCAAAACCTTATCATTTTCTACTGTAACAAATCACTAAAATTATTATTAAATATTGCATACTAAATGCGTCTGCATATTTAATACTCCTATTCTCAAATATAATCATTAAGCAAGCAAACATATGCAAACAATGCAACCATAACAGCAAACTGTCAAAACAGTACAGTCTGTAAAGAATGCAAGATTCATCATACTTCCCTAACTCCAAAAATTATGAACTAAAATTCCCACTGTAATAAATTTATCATATCTCAATATGCAAAAAGATTCAACATTATACCACTCTCTGACTTTTCTAGGGAATTTTTGCAACAGCGGTAAACTTTCTGTTTTCAAACAGCAACATGTATACTAGCAAAATAAGCATGGCAAAGGCTATCCTTGACTTCTTTATTGAAAATAAAGATGCAAAACATTATTCTAACTAACAGAAAGCAAAAACTAACAAAAGGAAATGACGCTCCAAGCAAAACACATATCATGTGGTGAATAAAAATATAGCTCTAAGTAAAGTTACCGATGAACGAAGGCGAAAGAGGGGATGCCATCCGGGGCATCCCCAAGCTTAGGCTCTTGGTTGTCCTTGAATATTACCTTGGGGTGCCTTGGGAATCCCCAAGCTTATGCTCTTGCCACTCCTTATTCCATAGTCCATCGAATCTTTACCCAAAACTTGAAAACTCCACAACACAAAACTCAACAGAAAACTCATAAGCTCCGTTAGTATAAGAAAATAAAACCACCACTTAGGTACTGTAATGAACTCATTCTAAATTCATATTGGTGTAATACCTACTGTACTGCAACTTATCTATGGCTCATACCCTTCAATACTACTCATAGATTCATCAAAATAAGCAAACAACACATAGAAAACAGAATCTGTCAAAAACAGAACAGTCTGTAGTAATCTGTATCAAACGCATACTTCTGGAACTCCAAACATTCTACCAAATTAGGAAGTCCTAAGCAATTCGTGTACCAATCCATATCAAAAAGAATCAGATCCGAAGCACGTTTCTGTGAATTAACAAAACTAATTTACTGGGTGCAAAAGTTTCTGATTTTCAGCAGGATCAACACAACTATCACCGTAAGCTATCCTAAAGGTCTTACTTGGCACTTTATTGAAACAAAAGCTATAAAACATGATTACTAAAGTAGCATAATCATGTGTACACACAAAAACAGTAAGGATAAATATTGGGTTGTCTCCCAACAAGCGCTTTTCTTTAATGCCTTTTAGCTAGGCATGATGATGACAATGATGCTCGCAAAAAAGATAAGAACTGAAACATAACGGGAGCATCATGAAGCATGTGACTAGCACATTTAAGTCAAACCCACTTCCTATGCATAGGGATTTTGTGAGAAAACAACTTATGGGAACAAGGATCAACTAGCACAGGAAGGTAAAACAAGCATAGCTTCAAGATTTTCAACACATAGAGAGGAAACTTGACATTATTGCAATTCCTACAAGCATATATTCCTCCCTCATAATCATTTTCAGTAGCATCATGGATGAATTCAACAATATAACCAGCACCCAAAGCATTCTTTTCATGATCTACTAGCATAGAAGATTTACTACTCTCCACATAAGCAAACTTCTTCTTTATGGCATACGTATCATCACAATAATCATCATAGATAGGAGGCATGCTTTCATCAAAGTAAATTTGCTCATCAAAGCTTGGGGGACAAAAAATATCATCTTCATCAAACATAGCTTCCCCAAGCTTGTGACTTTGCATATCATTAGCATCATGGATATTCAAGGAATTCATACTAACAACATTGCAATCATGCTCATCATTCACATATTTCATGCCAAGCATTCTATGTAATTCTTCTTCTAGCACTTGAGCACAATTTTCCTTCCCATCATACTCACGAAAGATATTAAAAAGGTGAAGCGTATGAGACAAACTCAATTCCATTGTTTGTAATTTTCTTTTATAGACTAACTAGTGCTAAAACAAGAAACAAAAAGATTCGATTGCAAGATCTAAAGATATACCTTCAAGCACTCACCTCCCCGGCAACGGCGCCAGAAAAGAGCTTAGTTGACGGGGTGTGAGTGAGTTCCCTTTACCTAGCCTCCCCGGCAACGGTGCCAGAAAAGAGCTTGATGTCTACTACACAACCATCTTCTTGTAGACGTTGTTGGGCCTGCAAGTGCACAGGTTTGTAGGAAAGTAGCAAATTTCCCTCAAGTGGATGACCTAAGGTTTATCAATCCGTGGGAGGCGTAGGATGAAGATGGTCTCTCTCAAACAACCCTGCAACCAAATAACAAAGAGTCTCTTGTGTCCCCAACACACCCAATACAATGGTAAATTGTATAGGTGCACTAGTTCGGCGAAGAGATGGTGATACAAGTGCAAAATAGATAGTAGATATAGGTTTTTGTAATCTGAAATAATAAAAACAGCAAGGAAACTAATGATAAAAGTGAGCGTAAATGGTATTGCAATGATAGGAAACAAGGCCTAGGGTTCATACTTTCACTAGTGCAAGTTCTCTCAACAATAATAACATAGATAGATCATATAACAAGCCCTCAACATGCAACAAAGAGTCTCTCCAAAGCCACCAATAGCAGAGAACAAACGTAGAGATTATGGTAGGGTACGAAACCACCTCAAAGCTATTCTTTTAGATCGACCTATAAAAGAGTTCATACTAGAATAACACCTTAAGACGCAAATCAACCAAAACCCTAATGTCACCTAGATACTCCATTGTCACCTCAAGTATCCGTGGGCATGATTATACGATATGCATCACACAATCTCAGATTCATCCAACCAACACAAAGTACTTCAAAGAGTGCCCCAAAGTTTCTATCAGAGAGCCAAGAACGTGTGCCAACCCCTATGCATAGGTTCCCAATGTCACGAAACACGCAAGTTGATCACCAAAACATACATCAAGTGGCACATGATATCCCAATGTCACCACAGATAATCACGGCAAGACATACATCAATGTTCTCATAAAAGACTCAATCCGATAAGATAACTTCAAAGGGGAAACTCAATTCATCACAAGAGAGTAGAGGGGGAGAAACATCATAAGATCCAACTACAATAGCAAAGCTCGGGATACATCAAGATCGTGCCATAGAGGGAACACGAGAGAGAACACGAGAGAGAGAGATCAAACACATAGCTACTGGTACATACCCTCAGCCCTGAGGGTGAACTACTCCCTCCTCGTCATGGAAAGCGCCGGGATGATGAAGATGGCCACCGGTGATGGGATCCCCCTCCGACAGGGCGCCGGAACGGGCTCCCGAGAGGTTTCTGGTAGCTACAGAGGCTTGCGGTGGTGGAACTCCCGATCTATCTTCTGTTCTAGAAGTTTTAGGGTACGTAGGTATATATGGGTGAAAGGAGCACGTCGGTGGAGCTACGGGGGCCCCACGAGGCAGGGGGCGCGCCAGGGGGGTGGGCGCGCCCCCCACCCTCGTGAGCAACTCCCGTATCTTCTGACGTGGGGTCCAAGTCCATCAGGTGGGTTTCCTTCCGAAAATAACTTCTCCAGTTGATTTCGTTCTGTTTTGACTCCGTCTGATATTCCTTTTCCTCGAAACACTGAAATAGGCATAAAATAGCAAATCTGGGCTGGGCCTCCGGTTAATAGGTTAGTCCCAAAAATAATATAAAAGTGGATGTAACATCCCAAATTTCCAATTTGGCATGTTATACATAGATCATCCATGCATATCATATTTTATTGCTTTTTCGTTTGCAATCCTCGAAATCCTAAGCAACTCAAGGACCCTAGGAGAGAGTTGGGGATTTTCCGATTTTCATATTTGAGTTTTATGAAATAATGAAGACAAGGATTTTGATTTTGGCTATTTTTCTCTCCGGAAAAATATTTCATTTAAAATAAATGAATGAGGGGAGATAATATGACTTCTCCAAAATAATTGAAATATCGGAGGAAAAATGTTAAAATCATTATTTGGGTTTCATTTGATTTTATTTGGAATTTTATTTGCCCTAGAAAAATTTGCATGTTTTAAAAATTGCATTTTAGGGGCCAAGAAAAGTTCATCTCTTTCTAAATATTCCATTTAGACGGAGAAAACTTGTTTTGGAGTTTTTTAGATTTTTATTTATTTTTCTAGGACTTTTCTAAGTCGGCGGAACGTTTTTTTTTAAAAGAGAACCCGCGCCCGACCGGGCCAAGGGCCCAGCCAGGCCGGCCTGCCTCGCCGCAGCCTCCCCGCAGGCGCCGCCGTGCGCCGCACGGACGCCGAGGGGAGTCCGAGCCGGACTCCTCCCCGGGCACCCCCTTCCCCAAGCCGGAGCCGCCCTCCCTCTTTAAATATAGCCGCCCGCCGCCCTCACCACCACCCGCCACCACCGCCGCCGCCTCCCGCCCGCCGAGCCGCGCCCGAGCCGAGCCGCCGCCGCCCGCGCCCTGGCCGAGCCGCCGCCGCCGCCTCCCGCGCCACCCCGCCCCTCGCCGAGCCCCCCCCCCCCCCCGGAGCCGCCCGCCCCGCCGGACGACCTCGCCGGAGGTAGCCGCCCCGCCGCCTGTTTTTTTTTTAATAAAACCCCTTTGGTTTTTTTGAGAAAACCCTAGTTCTTTTTTTATATAGATCGGTTTTATTCTTCGGTTTATTTACTTAGCGAGCGTTTGCTCATTCGTTCGTTTTAACGAACGTGTTCGTCGTTTAGTTTCTGCTAACGAACGTTCGTTCATTTAGCCGTTCGTCGTTTTTCTTTTTATCGGAATTATTCTGCGATTATTCTGATCGCGATTTCTGATCCGATGTTCGAACCAATTTATCATTTTGCTCGTTTATCGGAATCAGGCGATTCAAGCGCCTGGGGTTTCATCTCGAAACCCTCTTTCCGAATAATCAACTCAAACAAGTTTTTGTCTCTATAAAATTTGACCCTAGTTCAGATTAGTAAACTTATCTTATTACTTTCTGGTCAAACTCTTTTATTTGGAGTTTTACTTGTGCATCATTGCTAGTTGCTTATGTATGTATTGTTTGTTTGCGATAGAATTCCCGGAGTGCGAAGCGTGTTACTACGAGTCTCTAGGATTCACGGATCGTCGGCAAGGCAAGTAACACATTGATCATACTCTTTTCATACCCAGTTTTTATGCATTAGTTTCAACCCTCAAACATTGCATGATTAGGATGTCTTTAACTTGTGGGTTGGGAAGTAGTTGCTGAGGTAGAACCTATTGCCCTGTTTATTATCAAACCCTTGGGAGTTACCTCTACACGTTGCTTATTTTGCCATGCTATGCTCGTAGACGTGGATTGGGTTTGAGTGTATCCATGACAGATGTGAGTTTGTTAATTAATGGTTTACTTAAGGTGGCAACTCTAATACACATCTGGGTGGATTGAGGCACCTGGGGAACCCAGTGTTGTCTGTTTTATTTTTTTTGGAAATCCCGGTGTATCCGTGTGATCTTCCTATGGACCGCCACCCAGGCTCAAAGGGAACTGAGTTTATTCATGCTAGAAACTTCCATGTGCAGCCACAAGCTATTATGGGATCTAGCATAGTTGAGTAAGTTACGTGAAGCTCTTGAAGAGGTAGATCAGCAGGTAGTGGGTTTTGTAGGTTGGGTATGGTCTACCCGGAGTAGAGAGTTAATGTTTCTGAAAGACTATGTCTCGGTCATCCGTTTCTCAAACACCATGTCGTGCGAGAAATCCAACAGAGGCGATCAAGTCTTGTGGGGGGAAAGTGTGCAAACCTCTGCAGAGTGTACAATCTAATCATGGTTAGCCGTGTCCCCGGTTATGGACAATTCTGAGTATCTAGTACTTGAGTATTCACATGTATCTGATCACTCTAAATTAATATTGTTGGGAGGTTAATTATCTTAATTGGGATTGAGTTGGGGTTATACCTTCTCAATGATGCTTCAACCACCATGATAGTAAAATTAAAATATATTCCTTTGTTGTAGGGAAAATTTGGATTTTCGCAAAAACTGTAACCATAGAGCTTTCCACCAGCCAAATATGCATGTAGTGGTAGCATTATTCCGTTATTGCTCTTTTGTGTTACATTGCCAGCATATTCCATGTGCTGACCCGTTCTCGGGATGCAACGTATTATGTTGCAGACTTTTCAGACGAGGAGTAAGGTTCGATAGGTCGTTGACATGCAGCTCAGCTATGCCGTTGGAGTTGATGGACTCACTTTATCTTCCAAGCCTTCCGAGATGAACAATGGGAGATGATCAGCACCAGGAAGGATAGATCTGTCGCAGCTTTTATCCAGGAGCTAAACCAGCACATTCGACGTCAGGAGAACCAGATGTGCGCAGACATGATGGAGATGAAGAAGGCGAAAACTAGGATCATCGAGCTGGAGGAAGAACTCAAGTTTACACGCGATGGATATGAGGAGGAAATCAAGACCCTACTGGAAAAGAATGACGACCTAGTCAAGAAGATCGGAGTCTTCATGGGAGGACCAGCCCCGAGAGAAGAGGAAGGAGATCCCACTTGTCCGGACAACTACATCATCATCGACGACACCGATTCAGATCCAAGTGATGATGACTACGAAGATGAAGCTGGAGCAGACATCATGGAGTCTTCCACCGATCAAAATTTCTAGATGACCACCATATAATAGTAGTATTCCCCCATGTAATTAGTGGTAGTTGAGCACTTTTGCGATAGTCCTAGACCGTTTTGTATGCCCTTGCTTGATTGATTGAATGAATGTTTGTGTTTGCCTCATATGCATATGGGTAGTGTTTTCCCCCTAGATCTTTTTCTATTCTAATCTCTTCCATCTAAACCCATCAGATGCCTCCAAGAAGAGACCCCGATTTTGTTTTTCCGCTGGAGATCACCCAGTTGATCCAGCAGCAGAATGCCTTGATGCAATTGCTAGTTCAGAACCAGGGCAATGCCAACAACAACCCGCCGCCAGTGGATAATCTAGCCTGTTTCTTAAGGTTACAGCCGCCAATGTTTTCCAGTAGCACTGAGCCTGTAGTTGCAGATGATTGGCTACGCCGTATTGGAAGGGTGTTAACCACTGCAGGATGCACAGATGCTGAGAAGGTGCGTTTTGCCGCACACCAACTAGACAGACCTGCAGCAGCATGGTGGGAGAATTTCACAGCCACCTATCCTATCGACACTGTCACATGGGCCCAGTTTCAGCAGGCTTTTCGTACTGCCCATGTCTCGACTAGAGCTATGCAGATGAAGAAGCGTGAGTTTCGCAATTTACGCCAGGGGAACCGTACTGTTGGCCAGTACGTGGATGAGTTTAGCAAGTTATCACGATATGCCCCTGATGATGTGGCCACAGATGCCGCAAAGCAGGAGAAGTTTATGGAAGGGCTGAATGATGAGATGAGTATGCAGTTGATGGTAGCAACTTTCAACAACTACCAGGAGTTGGTAGATAAGGCTCTAATGATTGAAGGAAAGCGGCGGCAAATTGAGAGCCGTAAGAGGAAGTATGGACAGGGGAAATACAACTCAGGAGCCCACCAGAAGCGTCGCTTAACCCCGAACTCGGGAGGACTTGTTCATAACCATGGAGGTCATAACCATACTGGAGGAGGATCGCATAACCATAATGGTGCGAAGAACGGGAATGGGAACGGAGCCAACAATAATCAGAATCGCTCTAGCCCATCTACACCCGCAAAGAGGGACTTAAGCCAAGTTATTTGCTTTAAGTGCGGGAAGACAGGGCACTATGCCAATGACTGCCCTGAAGGAAAGAATGGAAACGGAAATGGGAGCGCTGGGAAGAAGCCCAATCCATTCAACAAAGGACAAGTGAACCACGTTAACGTGGAGGAAGTTGAAGAGCAGTCGGACGCGGTAATAGGTAAGTTTTTGGTTCAGTCATTTACCGCTATTGTTCTTTTCGATACTGGTGCATCGCATTCATACATATCAAGGGGATTTGTGGAAAAGTTTAAGTTACCAACCCAAACCCTTAGGACCCCTCTTTTAGTGAGCTCGCCCGGAGCAGAGTACATGGCTAGCAGATGGTGCACCCAGATACCTCTAATCATTGGCACGCATGTTTTTCCGTCTGACCTAATCATCTTGGAGTCGCAAGGATTGGATTTGATATTAGGTATGGACTGGATGTCAAAGTATGGAGGAAGTATTGACTGTGCTAGCAAGTCAATTTATCTTACCACCCCGGAGGGAAAAAGGATTAAGTATGTATCTAGGCATGTGCCTAGGAGGAGCCAAGTAAATACCCTCACGGGAGTTGTACAGGAGGAAGTACCCGTAGTAAAGGATTTTCCGGATGTTTTCCCCGAAGAGTTACCCGGCATGCCACCGGATCGAGACATCGAGTTTTTGATAGAGCTATTGCCAGGTACAGGGCCAATATCCAAGAGATCCTATCGGATGCCCGCAAATGACCTGGAGGAAATTAAGAAGCAGATCACAGAGTTATTGGAGAAAGGTTACATTCGTAGAAGTTCATCACCTTGGGGAGCCCCAGTACTTTTGGTGGAGAAGAAGGATAAATCCCTGAGGATGGTTGTTGATTACCGAGCTCTGAATGAAGCAACGATAAAGAACAAGTATCCCTTACCGATGATTAATGATATGTTTGATCAGTTGCAAGGAGCTAAGGTGTTTTCGAAGATTGATCTACGGTCAGGGTACCATCAGCTGAAGATCCGAGAGAAGGATATACCAAAGACAGCGTTTACCACACGGTATGGATTATATGAGTATACGGTCATGTCATTTGGACTGACTAACGCCCCTGCCTATTTCATGAGTATGATGAACAAGGTGTTCATGGAGTATTTGGACAAGTTTGTTGTGGTATTTATTGATGATATTATGATATACTCGAAGAACGAAGAGGAGCACGCGGAACACTTGCGTTTGGTTCTCGAGAAACTTAGGGAACACCAGTTATACGCCAAATTCAGCAAGTGCGAGTTTTGGTTGAAAGAAGTTGGATTTCTTGGGCATGTTATATCAGGAGAGGGTATAGCAGTAGATCCCAGTAAGGTTCAGTCAATCACTGAATGGTTGGCACCCACTTCAGTTGGAGAGATCCGCAGTTTCCTTGGACTGGCAGGATATTATCGGAGATTCATTGAGAATTTTTCCAAGATTGCTAAGCCAATGACTGAATTGTTAAAGAAGGATACTAAGTTCAAATGGACAGAGGATTGCGAGACAAGCTTTCAAGAGTTGAAGAAACGTTTGACTACAGCCCCAGTGCTGACATTGCCAGATATACATAAGGAGTTTCAAGTGTATTGTGACGCCTCTCGCTTGGGACTTGGATGTGTGCTTATGCAGGATGGAAAAGTTGTTTCGTATGCCTCACGACAACTGAAGCCACACGAGTTGAACTATGCCACGCATGATTTGGAGTTAGCAGCCGTAGTGCATGCGTTGAAGACATGGAGACATTACCTTATTGGAAACCGTTGTGATGTGTACACGGATCATAAGAGCGTGAAGTACATTTTCACACAGAAGGAGCTAAACCTCAGACAGAGGAGATGGTTGGAACTTATAAAGGATTACGATATGAAGCTACACTATCATCCAGGAAAGGCCAACGTCGTAGCAGATGCTTTGAGCCGGACGAGTTATGCTAATATCCTTGAAAGCAAAGGATTGCCAAAGGAGTTAGCCGCGGAGATCATGGAACTTCAATTGGAGATTGTTCCAAGAGGTTTTCTTGCAACAATGGAGGTTCAGTCGACATTGTTGGACAAGATTCGAGAAGCTCAGAAGGAGGACAAAGAGATTGCTGAGATAAGAGAGAAGATGAGCGAAGGTAAAGCCAAAGGTTTTCGCGAGGATGAGCACTATACCTTGTGGTTTGAGGACCAGATTTATGTGCCCAACAATTCGGAGATCAGGAAGTTAATACTTCAGGAGGCCCATGACTCACCATACTCGATTCACCCCGGAAACACCAAGATGTATTTGGACTTGAAGGAATGTTTCTGGTGGACTGGTATGAAGAAGGATATTGCCGAGTATGTAGCCGTATGTGATGTATGTCAGAGAGTGAAGGCAGAGCATCAGAAGCCAGCAGGACTGTTACAGCCTATGCCAATACCCGAATGGAAGTGGGACAAACTTGGTATGGACTTTATTACCGGATTACCCAAAACCAAGGCAGGATATGATTCAATATGGGTAGTTGTGGATCGTTTGACCAAATTAGCTCACTTCATCCCAGTGAAAAAAACGTATACAAGTGCAAAGTTGGCCAAGATATATATGTCCAGGATCGTATGTTTGCATGGAGTTCCGAGGAGCATCGTATCAGACAGAGGAACACAGTTTACTTCAAAGTTTTGGCATCAACTACACCAGACTTTGGGTACCAGATTGGAGTTCAGTACCGCTTTCCACCCACAGACAGATGGACAAACAGAGAGAGTTAATCAGATTCTGGAGGACATGTTGAGAGCCTGTGCGCTAGATTATGGATCTAGTTGGGATGACAACTTGTCGTACGTAGACTTCTCATATAACAACAGCTACCAGGCCAGTTTGAAGATGGCACCGTTCGAAGCTCTGTATGGACGCAGATGTAGAACACCATTGATGTGGGATGAGGTAGGAGACCGTCAGTTGTTTGGACCAGATTTGATCAAGGAATCAGAGGAGAAGGTTAAACTGATCAGAGATAGACTAAAGATTGCTCAGTCCAGACAGAAGAGTTATGCAGATTCAAAACGCAAGGAAGTAACCTATGAAATTGGAGACAGAGCCTATCTGCGAGTATTACCCTTGAGGGGAGTAAAACGTTTTGGAGTTTAGGGAAAGTTAGCCCCGAGATTTGTAGGACCGTATCGTATTTTGGAACGGATGGGAGAAGTTGCCTACAAGCTGGAGTTACCTGAAGGATTGTCAGGAGTTCACAATGTGTTTCACGTATCACAGCTGAAGAAGTGCCATGCTGAGATGGCCGATATACCGTTAAATGATACAGTGCCCTTGGAGGCGATTCAGCTGGATAATAATCTGACCTATGAGGAGAAGCCAGTAAAGATTCTTGATTTTGACAGTCGAGTCACTCGCAACAAGGTTATCAAGTTTTGCAAAGTTCAGTGGAGTCACCATACCGAGGAGGAAGCCACCTGGGAGCGAGAAGAGGATATTCGCAAGGACCATCCGCACCTATTTTCTAGCCAACCCGAATCTCGAGGGCGAGATTCATCTTAAGGGGGGTAGGTTTGTAACATCCCAAATTTCCAATTTGGCATGTTATACATAGATCATCCATGCATATCATATTTTATTGCTTTTTCGTTTGCAATCCTCGAAATCCTAAGCAACTCAAGGACCCCCGGAGAGAGTTGGGGATTTTCCGATTTTCATATTTGAGTTTTATCAAATAATGAAGACGAGGATTTTGATTTTGGCTATTTTTCTCTCCGGAAAAATATTTCATTTAAAATAAATGAATGAGGGGAGATAATATGACTTCTCCAAAATAATTGAAATATCGGAGGAAAAATGTTAAAATCATTATTTGGGTTTTATTTGATTTTATTTGGAATTTTATTTGCCCTAGAAAAATTTGCATGTTTTAAAAATTGCATTTTAGGGGCCAAGAAAAGTTCATCTCTTTCTAAATATTCCATTTAGACGGAGAAAACTTGTTTTGGAGTTTTTTACATTTTTATATATTTTTCTAGGATTTTTCTAAGTCGGCGGAACATTTTTTTAAAAAAAAAGAGAGAACCCGCGCCCGACCGGGCCAAGGGCCCAGCCAGGCTGGCCCGCCTCGCCGCCGCCGTGCGCCGCACGGACGCCGAGGGGAGTCCGAGCCGGACTCCTCCCCGGGCGCCCCCTTCCCCAAGCCTGAGCCGCCCCCCCCCCCCTCTTTAAATACCGCCGCCCGCCGCCCTCACCACCATCCGCCACCACCGCCGCTGCCTCCCGCCCGCCGAGCCGCGCCCGAGCCGAGCCGCCGCCGCCCGCGCCCTGCCCGAGCCGCCGCCACCGCCTCCCGCGCCACCCCGCCCCTCGCCGAGCCCCCCCCCCCCCCCCCCCGGAGCCGGACGACCTCACCGGAGGTACCCGCCCCGCCGCCGGGTTTTTTTAATAAAACCCCTTCGTTTTTTTTAGAAAACCCTAGTTCATTTTTTTATATAGATCGGTTTTATTCTTCGGTTTATTTACTTAGCGAGCGTTCGCTCGTTCGTTCGTTTTAACGAACGTGTTCGTCATTTAGTTTCTGCTAACGAACGTACGTTCGTTTAGCCGTTCGTCATTTTTCTTTTTATCGGAATTATTCCGCGATTATTCTGATCGCGATTTCTGATCCGATGTTCGAACCAGTTTATCTTTTCGCTCGTTTATCGGAATCAGGTGATTCAAGCGCCTGGAGTTTCATCTCGAAACCCTCTTTCCGAATAATCAACTCAAACAAGTTTTTGTCTCTGTAAAATTTGACCCTAGTTCATATTAGTAAACTGATCTTATTTCTTTCGCCGTTTGAGTTTCGTTGTTCCGTTTGATTTGATTCTTTTGGTGAACCGGAGTTCTTAAGTTGAACTTTCTGGTCAAGCTCTTTTATTTGGAGTTTTACTTGTGCATCATTGCTAGTTGCTTATGTATGTATTGTTTGTTTGCGATAGAATTCCCGGAGTGCGAAGCGTGTTACTACGAGTCTCTAGGATTCACGGATCGTCAGCAAGGCAAGTAACACATTGATCATACTCTTTTCATACCCAGTTTTTATGCATTAGTTTCAACCCTCAAACATTGCATGATTAGGATGTCTTTAACTTGTGGGTTGGGAAGTAGTTGCTAACGTAGAACCTATTGCCCTGTTTATTATCAAACCCTTGGGAGTTACCTCTACACGTTGCTTATTTTGCCATGCTATGCTCGTAGACATGGATTGGGTTTGAGTGTATCCATCACAGATGTGAGTTTGCTAATTAATGGTTTACTTAAGGTGGCAACTCTAATACACATCTGGGTGGATTGAGGCACCTGGGGAACCCAGTGTTGTCTGTTTTATTTTTTTTGGAAATCCCGGGGTATCCGTGTGATCTTCCTATGGACCGCCACCCAGGCTCAAAGGGAACTGAGTTTATTCATGCTAGAAACTTCCGTGTGCAGCCACAAGCTATTATGGGATCTAGCATAGTTGAGTAAGTTACGTGAAGCTCTTGAAGAGGTAGATCAGCAGGTAGTGGGTTTTGTAGGTTTGGTATGGTCTACCCGGAGTAGAGAGTTAATGTTTCTGAAAGACTATGTCTCGGTCATTTGTTTCTCAAACACCATGTCGTGCGAGAAATCCAACGGAGGCGATCGAGTCTTGTGGGGAAAAGTGCGCAAACCTCTGCAGAGTGTACAATCTAATCATGGTTAGCCGTGTCCCCGGTTTTGGACAATTCTGAGTATCTAGTACTTGAGTATTCACATGTATCTCATCACTCTAAATTAATATTGTTGGGAGGTTAATTATCTTAATTGGGATTGAGTTGGGGTTATACCTTATCAATGATGCTTCAACCACCATGATAGTTAAATTAAAATATATTCCTTTGTTGTAGGGAAAAATTGGCTTTTCACAAAAACTGTAACCATAGAGCTTTCCACCAGACAAATATGCATGTAGTGGTAGCATTATTCCGTTATTGCTCTTTTGTGTTACATTGCCAGCATATTCCATGTGCTGGCCCGTTCTCGGGCTGCAACGTATTATGTTGCAGACTTTTCAGACGAGGAGTAAGGTTCGATAGGTCGTTGTCGTGCAGCTCAGCTATGCCGTTGGAGTTGATGGACTCACTTTATCTTCCAAGCCTTCCGTTGTTATCGTATTAGATGGCCTTAAGCCATATTATTGTAATAAGTTCTCTTTTGAGACATTCGATGTAATAAGTGTGTGATTGCTACTCTGTTATAAATCCTTCGAGTACTGTGTGTGTCAGCATTACCGATCCAGGGATGACACGGAAGCACAGAGACTTGACCATCTGAGGTCGGGTCGCTACAGTGGATAATAAAGCCCAATATTACCTAAAACAGTAGATAAAGTAGCATGAAGCAATCAAAAATTATAGATACGTTGGAGACGTATCAATTAGCAGTTGAGTTGTCAATTCAACCACACCTAGATAACTGACGCCCCCGATTCAATCATACACTAATCATACATGCAAACGTGTACGATCAAAATCAGGGACTCACGGGAAGATATCACAACACAACTCTAAAAACATAAATAAGTCATACAAGCATCATATTACAAGCCAGGGGCCTCGAGGGCTCGAATACAAGTGCTCGATCATAGACGAATCAGCGGAAGCAACAATATCTGAGTACAGACATAAGTTAAACAAGTTTGCCTTAAGAAGGCTAGCACAAACTGGGATACAGATCGAAAGAGGCGCAGGCCTCCTGCCTGGGGTCCTCCTAAACTACTCCTGGTCGTCGTCAGCGGCCTGCGCGGAGTAGTAGGCACCTCCAGTGTAGTAAGAGTCGTTGTCGACGGTGGCGTCTGGCTCCTGGGCTCCGGCATCTGGTTGCGACAACCAGGTAGAAGGGAATGGGGAAAAGAGGGAGAAAAGCAACCGTGAGTACTCATCCAAAGTACTCGCAAGCAAGGAGCTACACTACATTTGCATGGGTATGTGTAAGGAGGCCATATCAGTGGACTGAACTGCAGAATGCCAGAATAAGAGGGGGATAGCTAGTCCTATCGAAGAATACGCTTCTGGCAGCCTCCGTCTTGCAGCATGTAGAAGAGAGTAGATTGAAGTCCTCCAAGTAGCATTGCATAGCATAATCCTACCCGGCGATCCTCCCCTCGTCGCCCTATGGAAAAGCGATCACCGGGTTGTCTGTGGAACTTGTCTGGGTGTGTTTTATTAAGTATCCGGTTCTAGTTGTCATAAGGTCAAGGTACAACTCCGGGTCATCCTTTTACCGAGGGACACGGCTATTGGAATAGATAAACTTCCCTGTAGGGGTGCACCACATAACCCAACACGCTCGATCCCATTTGGCCGGACACACTTTCCTGGGTCATGCCCGGCCTCGGAAGATCAACACGTCGCAGCCCTACCTAGGCACAACAAAGAGGTCATCACGCCGGTCTAAATCCTATGGCGCAGGGGTCTGGGCCCATCGCCCATTGCACACCTGCATGTTGCGAGGGCGGCCGGAAGCAGAACTAGCCTCCTTAATACAAGAGCAGGCTTACGTTCCAATCCGGCTCGCGCCGCTCAGTCGCTGACGTCACGAAGGCTTCGGCTGATACCACGACGTCGAGTGCCCATATCTTTCCCACGTAGTTGGTTAGTGCGTATAGACCAAATGGCCAGACTCAGATCAAATACCAAGATCTCGTTAAGCGTGTTAATTGATGTAACCGCGGACACCAACCAGGGCCAGGCCCACCTCTCACCTAGGCGGTCTCAACCTGCCCTGTCGCTCCGCCACAAAGATCCGCACAGAAGGCCGTCGGGACAATGGTCCTTTCAGCCCCCAATCCGTGAATCACTCGCGGGCACTCAACGAGCCGACCCGACTTTAGTCACCATCTGTATAGTATGTATATATGTATAGTATATACCCGTGATCACCTCCCGAGTGATCACGGCCCAATAGTATAGCAAGGCAAACTGACAAGAATGTAGGGCCAATGATGATAAACTAGCATCCTATACTAAGCATTTAGGATTGCGGGTAAGGTATCAATGACTGTAGCAATAATGACAGGCTATGCAACAGAATAGGAGTAACCGAACAGTAACATGCTACACTACTCTAATGCAAGCAGTATAGAGAAGAATAGGCGATATCTGGTGATCAAGGGGGGGGCTTGCCTGGTTGCTCTGGCAAGAAGGAGGGGTCGTCAACTCCGTAGTCGAACTGGGCAGCAGCAGCATCGGTCTCGATGTCTAGCAAGAGAAGAGGGGGGAAGAAACAATAAATACAATGCAAACAAATGCATGACGATGCATGACATGACAAAGTGTGATGCTAGGTGCGCCCAACCGCGATAGTAGGTGATACCGGCAAAGGGGGAAAAACATCCGGGAAAGTATTCCCGGTGTTTTACGTTTTCAGACAGATGAACCGGAGGTGAAAAGTTGCAGGTTCAATAGGTTAGGGATGTGTGGCGGACGAACAGGCTGCGTATCCGGATTCGTCTCGTCATTCTGAGCAACTTTCATGTACAAGTTTTTTCATCTGAGCAACGGTTTATTTTATATTATTTTCTAAAGATTTAAATCATTTTCTAGAATTAACAGATTATTTCAAATCGAAATTGCTTTTATGACATCATCATGACGTCAGCAGTCAATTGTGGACTTTGACTAGTCAACAGACCACTAGGTCCCACATGTCATAGGCTGTCTAATTAACTAACAGGTTTAGTAGATTAGTTAGTAGATTAATTAGGTTTGATTAGTTTAGTTAATAGAATTAATTAACTTAACTAATTAACTAATTAATTAGTTAATAATTTATTTATTTTAAATTCATTTTTTTATACAAATGTTTTGGGGCTGGGCCCCTATCATTGGGCCAGACCCTAGCGGTTCAGGCTAACGGGCGCCTAGAGCGGGTGCTGGGCACCCGCCCAGGTCGACAGGGGGGAAACGGCGATGGGTGCCGGCGGCCACCGCGACGAGCGGCAGCAGCCGCGTAGGGGGTCGAGGCTGCATGCCGATGCGGCGCAGCAGCAAGACCACCGCGAGATGGAAAACGGGCGGTGGTTCAGGGAGCCGACGAGCGGCCATTGGGGTGCGTGAGGCGGACGAGGCCGTAGGTGCTCGATGGGTGGGAGCGTCGAGCGCAGCGGGGGATGCTTGGCCGTTCGTGTCCGTGGACGGGGGCGCGGGGCGGCGCGCGTACAGCGCGGCCACGAAGGGGAGGTCAGGGGCGGAGCATCTCGTGCTAGCACGCGGGGACGAACGGGAGGCGGCGCCGGACAGAGAGGGAAGAGAGGAAAGGCGGCCTCACATTCGAGTAGAGACTAGGGGGCGGCGAGGCTCGAGGGAGCCGTTGTGGAGAAGGACAGGGACGACGGCGACATAGAGGAGGAGGTCCGGCGAGGAGGAGTCGAAGAGAAGGATGGCAGGGCAGCTCCGCGAGGCAGCTCCGACGACGTCGGGGTCCAGCGGCATCGGGGGTGATGGGCGATGCGGTCGGCTCGGGCGAAGGGCGACGGGGTCGAAGACGGGTGGCGCCGGCGAGAGGGCTTCGGCACCGAGCGAAGGGCGAGCCCCCCGATCTCGATCCAGATCGAGGGGGAGGGGGGAGAGAGCAAGGTGGAGTGGGGGTTTCGCCTCGATCCGGATCCAAAACGGGGGGACAAGAGAGAGACATGGGGGCGAGTGGGGAGTGGGATGGGGTTAGGGTTTGACCAGAGGGGTCGGGGTGGCCTAGTAGGGTGCCGGGGTGGGCCGGCATGGCTGGGACATGGCCCAGTTGGGCCGGGGGCTGGTTCTTTCTTTTTTATTTTTGTTTGCTTTCTTTTTATCTTTTCATAATTTTCTTTTCTATTTCTTTTAATAATTAATTTATTTTAGTTTTTGTAAAATTTAATTTCAACACCTAAATTAGTATTTAGGAATACAACACTGCCACATTAATTTGGACAGCTAAATAAAATAGTTTAATATTTTATTAATTTGAAAAAGGTATTAATTTAAATGTTTTGCTGCTGCTTTAATTACCTTAGTGCATCTAAACACTTTACAAAAAAGAGGTTTCTGCATCAATATTATTTATGATTTATTTTCTACAACTTGAACATTTTAGTTTTAAAGTTTGAAAACTTTTGATGTTTGCTTTTAATTCAATTTGAATTCGAATCGGTTTTGAACTAACGCGAGATTATCGACAGTAATCGAGGTGACGTGGCATCATTACCAGGGGATTACTGTAGTCTAATTATCCGGGCGTCACAACTTAGTATCTGCAGCAAAGTATTTAGTAGCAAAGTAGTATGATAATAAAAGTAACGATAGCAAAAGTAATGTTTTTGGGTTTTGTAGTGATTGTAACAGTAGCAACGGAAAAGTAAATAAGCGAAGAACAATATGTGAAAATCTCATAGGCAATGGATCAGTGATGGATAATTATGCCGGATGTGATTCCTCATGTAATAGCTATAACATAGGGTGACACAGAACTAGCTCCAGTTCATCAATGTAATGTAGGCATGTATTCCGTAAATAGTCATACGTGCTTATGGAAAAGAACTTGCATGACATCTTTTGTCCTACCCTTCCGTGGCAGCGGGGTCCTAGTGGAAACTAAGGGATATTAAGGCCTCCTTTTAATAGAGAACCGAAACAAAGCATTAGCACATAGTGAATACATGAACTCCTCAAACTATGGTCATCACCGAGAAGTATCCCGATTATTGTCACTTCGGGGTTGTCGGATCATAACACATAATAGGTGACTATAGACTTGCAAGATAGGATCAAGAACACACATATATTCATGAAAACATAATAGGTTCAAATCTGAAATCATGGCACTCGGGCCCTAGTGACAAGCATTAATCGTAGCAAAGTCATAGCAACATCAATCTCAGAACATAGTGGATACTAGGGATCAAACCCTAACAAAACTAACTTGATTACATGGTAAATCTCATCCAACCCATCACCGTCCAGCAAGCCTACGATGGAATTACTCACGTACGGCGGTGAGCATCATGAAATTGGTGATGGAGGATGGTTGATGATGATGACGGCAATGAATCCCCCTCTCTGAAGCCCCGAACGAACTCCAGATCAGCCCTCCCGAGAGAGATTAGGGCTTGGCGGCGGCTCCATATCATAAAACACGATGAAACTTTCTCTCTGATTTTTTCTCCCCGAACGTGAATATATGGAGTTGGAGTTGAGGTCGGTGGAGGTCCAGGGGGCCCACAAGACAGGGGGGCGCGCCCAGGGGGAGGGAGCGCGCCCCCCACCCTCGTGGACAGGGTGTGGGCCCTCTGGTCTTGATTCTTTCGCCAATATTTTTTATATTTTCCAAAAAGTGCCTCTGTGGATTTTCAGGACATTCCGAGAACTTTTCTTTTCTACACATAAAACAACATCATGGCAGTTCTGCTGAAAACAGCGTCAGTCCGGGTTAGTTTCATTCAAATCATGCAAGTTAGAGTCCAAAACAAGGGCAAAAGTGTTTGGAAAAGTAGATACGTTGGAGACGTATCAACTCCCCCAAGCTTAAACCTTTGCTTGTCCTCAAGCAATTCAGTTGATAGACTGAAAGTGATAAAGAAAAACTTTTACAAACTCTGTTTGCTCTTGTTGTTGTAAACATGCAAAGCCATCATTCAGTTTCAGCAAATATTATGAAGTAACCATACTCACAATAACATTTAGGTCTCACAATTACTCATATCAATAGCATAATCAGCTAGCGAGCCATAATAATAAAACTCGGATGACAACACTTTCTCAAAACAATCATAACATGATATAACAAAATGGTATCTCGCTAGCTGATACGTCTCCCTCGTATCTACTTTTCCAAACACTTTTGCCCTTGTTTTGGACTCTAACTTGTATGATTTGAATGGAACTAACCCGTACTGACGTTGTTTTCAGCAGAATTGCCATGGTGTTGTTTTTTGTGCAGAAAATAAAAGTTCTCGGAATGACCTGAAACTCCACGGAACACCTTAGAAAAAACAATAAAAAATCCTCGCAAAAGATGAAGACCAGGGGGCCCACACCCTGCTCACGAGGGTGCCCCCCCTGGGCACGCCCCCTACCTCGTGGGCCCCCTGGTGGCCCTCGGACGCCAACTCCAACTCCATATATTGGCTTTCGGGGAGAAAAAAATCAGAGAGAAGAAATCATCGCATTTTACGATACTGAGCCGCCGCCAAGCCCTAATTGTTGGGGAACGTAGTAATTTCAAAATTTTCCTACGCACACGCAAGATCATGGTGATGGCATAGCAACGAGAGGGGAGAGTATTGTCCATGTACCCTCCGTAAGCGGAAGCATTACAACGCGGTTGATGTAGTCGTACGTCTTCACGATCTGACCGATCCAAGTACCGAACGTACGGCACCTCCGAGTTCAGCACACGTTCAGCTCGATGACGATCCCCGGACTCCGATCCAGCAAAGTGTCGGGGATGAGTTCCGTCAGCACAACGGCATGGTGATGATGATGATGTTCTACCGGCGCAGTGCTTCGCCTAAACTCCGCGACGATATGACCGAGGTGGAATATGGTGGAGGGGGGCACTGCACACGGCTAAGGAACGATCCGTAGATCAACTTGTGTGTGTCATGGGGTGTCCCCCTGCCCCGTATGTAAAGGAGCAAGGGGGGAGGAGGCCGGCCCTAGGAGGGGGCGCGCCAAGTGTGGAGTCCTACTAGGACTCCCTAGTCCTAGTAGGATTCCACCTCCCTTGTTGGAGTAGGAGAAGGGGAAAGAGGGGGAGAGGGAGAAGGAAAGGGGGGCTGCGCCCCTTGTCCAATTCGGACCAGAGGGGGGGCGCAGGCCTCCTCCCTTTTGGCCTCTCTCCTCTATTCCCGTAAGGCCCAATAAGGCCCATATACTCCCCGGCGAATTCCCGTAACTCTCCGGTACTCCAAAAAATACCCGAATCACTCGGAACCTTTCCGAACTCCGAATATAGTCGTCCAATATATCGAACTTTACGTCTCGACCATTTCGAGACTCCTAGTCATGTCCCCGATCTCATCCGGGACTCCGAACTCCTTCGGTACATCAAAACTCATAAACTCATAATATAACTGTCATCGAAACCTTAAGCGTGCGGACCCTACGGGTTCGAGAACTATGTAGACATGACCTAGAACTATTCTTGGTCAATAACCAATAGCGGAACCTGGATGCCCATATTGGCTCCTACATATTCTACGAAGATCTTTATCAGTCAAACCGCATAACAACATACTTTGTTCCCTTTGTCATCGGTTTGTTACTTGCCCGAGATTCGATCGTCGGTATCCAATACCTAGTTCAATCTCGTTACCGGCAAGTCTCTTTACTCGTTACGTAATGCATCATTCCGTAACTAACTCATTAGCTACATTGCTTGCAAGGCTTATAGTGATGTGCATTACCGAGAGGGCCCAGAGATGCCTCTCTGACAATCGGAGTGACAAAACCTAATCTTGAAATACGCCAACCCAACATGTACCTTTGGAGACACCTGTAGTACTCCTTTATAATCACCCAGTTACGTTGTGACGTTTGGTAGCACCCAAACTGTTCCTCCGGTAAATGGGAGTTGCATAATCTCATAGTTACAGGAACATGTATAAGTCATGAAGAAAGCAATAGCAACATACTAAACGATCAAGTGCTAGGCTAACGGAATGGGTCATGTCAATCACATCAATCTCCTAATGATGTGATCCCGTTAATCAAATGCCAACTCATGTCTATGGTTAGGAAACTTAACCATCTTTGATTAAAGAGCTAGTCAAGTAGAGGCATACTAGTGACACTATGTTTGTCTATGTATTCACACATGTATTATGTTTCCGGTTAATACAATTCTAGCATGAATAATAAACATTTATCATGAAATAAGGAAATAAATAATAACTTTATTATTGCCTCTAAGGCATATTTCCTTCAGTCTCCCACTTGCACTAGAGTCAATAATCTAGTTCACATCGCCATGTGATTTAACACCAATATTCATATATGTATATGATTAACTCCCATGGTTCACATCGTCATGTGACCAACACCCAAAGGGTTTACTAGAGTCAATAATCTAGTTCACATCACTATGTGATTAACACCCAAAAGAGTACTAAGGTGTGATCATGTTTTGCTCGTGAGAGAGGCTTTAGTCAATGGGTCTGTCATATTTAGAGCCGTATGTATTTTGCAAATATTCTATGTCCACAATGTTCTGCACGGAGCTACTCTATCTAATTGCTCCCACTTTCAATATGTATCCGGATTGAGACTTAGAGTCATCTGGATCGGTGTAAAAGCTTGCACCGATGTAACTCTTTACGATGGGCTCTTTTATCACCTCCATAACCGAGAAATATTTCCTTAGTCCTTACTAAGGATATTCTTGACCACTGTCCAGGGATCTACTCCTAGATCACTATTGTACTCCCTTGCCAAATTCAGTGCAAGGTATACAATAGGTCTGGTACATAGCATAGCATACTTTATAGAACCTATGACTGAGGCATAGGGAATGACTTCCATTCTTTTTTCTATTTTCTGTCGTGGTCGGGATTTGAGTCTTATTCAATTTCACACCTTTGCAACACAGGCAAGAACTCTTTCTTTGACTGTTCCTTCAAAATCTTGACAAGGTATGTACTTATTGAAAAACTTATCAAGCGTCTCGATCTATCTCAATACATCTTGATGCTCAATATGTAAGTAGCTTTACCGAGGTCTTTCTTTGAAAAACTCCTTTCAAACACTCCTTTATGCTTTCCAGAAAATTCTACATCATTTCCAATTAATAATATGTCATTCACATATACTTATCAGAAAGGCTGTAGTGCTCCCACTCACTTTCTTGTAAATACAAGCCTGTCCAAAAGTCTATATAAAACCATATGCTTTGATCAACTCATCAAAGCATATATTCCAACTCCGAGATGCTTGCACCAGTCCATTGATGGATCGCTGGAGCTTGCACATTTTGTTAGCACCTTTAGGATTGACAAAACCTTCTGGTTGCATCATATACAACTCTTCTTTAAGAAAACTATTAAGGAATGCAGTTTTGACATCCATTTGCCAGATTTCATAAAATGTGGCAATTGCTAACATGATTCGGACAGACTTAAGCATCGCTATAGTTGAGAAAATCTCATTGTAGTCAACACCTTGAACTTGTCAAAAACCTTTTTGCGACAAGTCGAGCTTTGTAGATAGTAACACTACTATCAACGTCCGTCTTCCTCTTGAAGATCCATTTATTTCTTATGGTTTGTCGATCATCGGGCAAGTCCACCAAAGTCCACACTTTGTTCTCATACATGGATCTTATCTCAGATTTCATGGCCTCCAGCCATTTTGCGGAATCTGGGCTCATCATCGCTTCCTCATATTTCGTAGGTTTATCATGGTCTAGTAACATGACTTTCAGAACAGGATTACCATACCACACTGGTGCGGACCGTACTCTAGAAGACCTACGAGGTTCTGTAGTAACTTGACCTGAAGTTTCATGATCATCATCATTAGCTTCCTCACTAATTGGTGTAGGAATCACTAGAACTAATTTCAGTGATGAACTATTTTCCAATTCGGGAGAAGGTACAATTACCTCATCAAGTTCTACTTTCCTCCCACTCACTTCTTTCGAGAGAAACTCCTTCTCTAGAAAGGATCCATTTTTAGCAATGAATATCTTGCCTTCAGATCTGTGATAGAAGGTGTACCCAGCAGTTTCTTTTGGGTATTCTATGAAGACGCACTTCTTCGATTTGGGTTCGAGCTTCTCAGGTTGAAAACATTTTCATATAAGCATCGCAACTCCAAACTTTAAGAAACAACAACTTGGGTTTCTTGCTAAACCACAGTTCATATGGTGTCGTCTCAACGGATTTTAGATGGTGCCCTTTTAACGTGAATGCAGCTGTCTCTAATGCATAACCCCAAAACAATAGTGGTAAATCAGTAAGAGACATCATAGATCGCGCCATATCCAATAAAGTGCGGTTATGACGTTCGGACACACCATAACGTTGTGGTGTTCCAGGTGGCGTGAGCCGTGAAACTATTCCACATTTGTTTTAATTGAAGACCAAACTCATAACTCAAATATTCGTCTCCGCGATCAGATCGCAGAAACTTTATTTTCTTGTTACGATGATTTTTCCACTTCACTCTGAAATTCTTTGAACCTTTCAACTATTTTAGACTTATGTTTCATCAAGTAGATATACCCATATCTGCTCAAATCATCTTGTGAAGGTCAGAAAATAACGATACTTGCCACGAGCATCAACACTCATTGGATCGCATACATCGGTATGTATTATTTCCAATAAGTCAGTAGCTTGTTCCATTATTCCGGAGAACGGAGTTTTAGTCATCTTGCCCAAAAGGCACGGTTCACAAGCATCAAATGATTCATAACCAAGTGATTCCGAAAATCCATCTTTATGGAGTTTCTTCATGCGCTTTACACCGATATGACCCAAACGGCAGTGCCACAAATAAGTTGCACTATCATTATTAACTTTGCATCTTTTGGCATCAATATTATGAATATGTGTATTACTACGATCGAGATCCAACAAACTATTTTCATTGGGTGTATGACCATTGAAGGTTTTATTCATGTAAACAGAACAACAATTATTCTCTGACTTTAAATGAATAACCGTATTGCAATAAACATGATAAAATCATATTCATGCTCAACGCAAATGCCAAATAACATTTATTTAGGTTTAACACTAATCCCGAAAGTATAGGGAGTGTGCGATGATGATCATATCAATCTTGGAACCACTTCCAACACTCATCGTCACTTCACTTCAACTAGTCTCTATCTATTCTGTAACTCCTGTTTCGAGTTACTAATCTTAGCAACCGAACAAGTATCAAATACTCAGGGGCTACTATAAACACTAGTAAGGCACACATTAATAACCTGTATATCAAATATACCCTTGTTCACTTTGTCATCCTTCTTATCTACCAAATATTCAGGGCATTTCCGCTTCCAGTGACTATTTCCTTTGCAGTGTAAGTACTCAGTTTCAGGCTATGGTCCAGCTTTGGGCTTCTTCGCAGGAGTAACAACTTGCTTGTCTTTCCACTTGAAGTTCCCTTTCTTTCCCTTTGCCCTTCTCTTGAAACTAGCGGTCTTGTCAGTCATCAACACTTGATGCTCTTTCTTGATTTCTACCTTCGTCGATTTCAACATCACGAAGAGCTCCGGAATTGTTTTTGTCATCCCTTGCATACTATAGTTCATCACGAAGTTCTAGTAACTTAGTGATGGTGACTCGAGAATTCTGTCAATCACTATCTTATCTGGAAGAATAACTCCCACTTGATTCAAGCGATTGAAGTACCCAGACAATCTGAGCACATGCTCACTAGTTGAGCGATTCTCCTCCATCTTTTAGCTATAGAACTTGTTGGAGACTTCATATCTCTCAACTCAGGTATTTTCTTGAAATATTAACTTCAATACCTGGAACATCTTATATGGTCCATGACGTTCAAAACGTCTTTGAAGTCCCGATTCTAAGCCGTTAAGTATGGTGCACTAAACTATCAAGTAGCTATCATATTGAGCTAGCTAGACGTTCATAACGTCTGCATCTGCTCCTGCAATAGGTCTGTCACCTAGCGGTGCATTAAGGACATAATTCTTCTGTGCAGCAATGAGGATAAACCTCAGATCACGGATCCAATCCGCGTCATTGCTACTAACATCTTTCAACACAATTTTCTCTAGGAACATGTCAAAATAAACATATGAAAGCAACAACGCAAGCTATTGATCTACAACATAATTTGCAAAATACTACCAGGACTAAGTTCATGATAAATTTAAGTTCAATTAATCATATTACTTAAGAACCCCCACTTAGACAGACATCTCTCTAGTCATCTAAGTGATCACGTGATCCAAATCAACTAAACCATAATCGATCATCACGTGAGATGGAGTAGTTTTCAATGGTGAACATCACTATGTTGATCATATCTACTATATGATTCACGCTCGACCTTTCGGTCTCCGTGTTCCGAGGCCATATCTACATATGCTAGGCTCGTCAAGTTTAACCTGGGTATTCTGTGTGCGCAAAACTGGCTTGCACCCGTTGTAGATGGACGTAGAGCTTATCACACCCGATCATCACGTGGTGTCTGGGCACGACGAACTTTGGCAACGGTGCATACTCAGGGAGAACACTTCTTGATAATTTTAGTGAGAGATCATCTTAAAATGCTACCGTCAATCAAAGCAAGATAAGATGCATAAAGGATAAACATCACATGCAATCAATATAAGTGATATGATATGGCCATCATCATCTTGTGCTTGTGATCTCCATCTTCAAAGCACCGTCATGATCACCATTGTCACCGGCGCGACACCTTGATCTCCATCGTAGCATCGTTGTCGTTACGCCATCTATTGCTTCTACGACTATCGCTACCGCTTAGTGAAAAAGTAAAGCAATTACAGAGCGTTTGCATTTCATACAATAAAGCGACAACCATATGGCTCCTGCCAGTTGCCGATAACTTCGGTTACAAAACATGATCATCTCATACAATAAAATATAGCATCACGTCTTGACCATATCACATCACAACATGCCCTGCAAAAACAAGTTAGACGTCCTCTACTTTGTTGTTGCAAATTTTACGTGGTTGCTACGGGCTTAGCAAGAACCGTTCTTACCTACGCATCAAAACCACAACGATAGTTCGTCAAGTTAGTGTTGTTTTAACCTTCGCAAGGACCGGACGTAGCCACACTCGATTCAGCTAAAGTGAGAGAGACAGACACCCGCCAGCCACCTTTAAGAACGAGTGCTCATAACGGTGAAACCAGTCTCGCGTAAGCGTACGCGTAATGTCGGTCTGGGCCGCTTCATCTCATAATACCGCTGAGCCAAAGTATGACATGCTGGTAAGCAGTATGACTTGTATCGCCCACAACTCACTTGTGTTCTACTCGTGCATATGACATCTACGCATAAAACCTGGCTCTGATACCACTGTTGGGGAACGTAGTAATTTCAAAATTTTCCTACGCATACGCAAGATCATGGTGATGGCATAGCAACGAGAGGGGAGAGTATTGTCCATGTACCCTCGTAGACCGTAAGTGGAAGCGTTATGACAACGCGGTTGATGTAGTCGTACGTCTTCACAATCCGACAGATCCAAGTACCGAACGTACGGCACCTCCGAGTTCAGCACACATTCAGCTCGATGACGATCCCCAGACTCCGATCCAGCAAAGTGTCGGGGATGAGTTCCATCAGCACGACGGTGTGGTGACGATGATGATGTTCTACCGGCGCAGGGCTTCGCCTAAACTCCACGACGATATGACCAAGGTGGAATATGGTGGAGGGGGCACCGCACACGGCTAAGGAACGATCCATAGATCAACTTGTGTGTGTCATGGGGTGCCCCCCTGCCCCCGTATATAAAGGAGCAAGGGGGGAGGAGGCCGGCCCTAGGAGGGGGCGCGCCAAGTGTGGAGTCCTACTAGGACTCCCTAGTCCTAGTAGGATTCCACCTCCCTTGTTGGAGTAGGAGAAGGGGAAAGAGGGGGAGAGGGAGAAGGAAAGGGGGGCTGCGCCCCTTGTCCAATTCGGACCAGAGGGGGGGCGCAGGCCTCCTCCCTTTTGGCCTCTCTCCTCTATTCCTGTATGGCCCAATAAGGCCCATATACTCCCCGGCGAATTCCCGTAACTCTCCGGTACTCCGAAAAATACCCGAATCACTCGGAACCTTTCCGAACTCCGAATATAGTTGTCCAATATATCGATCTTTACGTATCGACCATTTCGAGACTCCTCGTCATGTCCCCGATCTCATCCGGGACTCCGAACTCCTTTGGTACATCAAAACTCATAAACTCATAATATAACTGTCATCGAAACCTTAAGCGTGCGGACCCTACGGGTTCGAGAACTATGTAGACATGACCTAGAACTATTCTTGGTCAATAACCAATAGCGGAACCTGGATGCCCATATTGGCTCCTACATATTCTACGAAGATCTTTATCGGTCAAACCGCATAACAACATACTTTGTTCCCTTTGTCATCGATATGTTACTTGCCCGAGATTCGATCGTCGGTATCCAATACCTAGTTCAATCTCGTTACCGGCAAGTATCTTTACTCGTTACGTAATGCATCATTCCGTAACTAACTCATTAGCTACATTGCTTGCAAGGCTTATAGTGATGTGCATTACCGAGAGGGCCCAGAGATACCTCTCCGACAATCAGAGTGACAAAACCTAATCTCGAAATACGCCAACCCAACATGTACCTTTGGAGACACCTGTAGTACTCCTTAATAATCACCCAGTTACGTTTTGACGTTTGGTAGCACCCAAACTGTTCCTCCGGTAAACGGGAGTTGCATAATCTCATAGTTACAGGAACATGTATAAGTCATGAAGAAAGCAATAGCGACATACTAAACGATCAAGTGCTAGGCTAACGGAATGGGTCATGTCAATCACATCATTCTCCTAATGATGTGATCTCGTTAATCAAATGACAACTCATTCTATGGTTAGGAAACTTAACCATCTTTGATTAACGAGCTAGTCAAGTAGAGGCATACTAGTGACACTATGTTTGTCTATGTATTCACACATGTATTATGTTTCCGGTTAATACAATTCTAGCATGAATAATAAACATTTATCATGAAATAAGGAAATAAATAATAACTTTATTATTGCCTCTAGGGCATATTTCCTTCACTAATCTCTCTCGGGAGGGCTGATCTGGAGTCCGTTCGGGGCTCCGGAGAGGGGGATTCATCGCCATTGTCATCATCAACCATCCTCCATCACCAATTTCATGATGCTCACTGCCGTGCGTGAGTAATTGCATCGTAGGCTTGCTGGACGGTGATGGGTTGGATGAGATTTATCATGTAATCGAGTTAGTTTTGTTAGGGTTTGATCCCTAGTATCCATTATGTTCTGAGATTGATGTTGCTATGACTTTGCTATGCTTAATGCTTGTCACTAGGGCCTGAGTGCCATGATTTCAGATCTGAACCTATTATGTTTTCATGAATATATGTGTGTTCTTGATCCTATCTTGCAAGTCTATAGTCACCTACTATGTGTTATGATCCGGCAACCCCGAAGTGACAATAATCGGGACCACTCCCGGTGATGACCATAGTTTGAGGAGTTCATGTATTCACTATGTGCTAATGCTTTGTTCCGGTTCTCTATTAAAAGGAGGCCTTAATATCCCTTAGTTTCCAATAGGACCCCGCTGCCATGGGAGGGTAGGACAGAAGATGGCATGCAAGTTCTTTTCCATAAGCACGTATGACTATATACGGAATACATGCCTACATTACATTGATGAACTGGAGCTAGTTCAGTGTCACCCTATGTTATGACTGTTACATGACGAACCGCATCTGGCATAATTATCCATTGCTAATCCGGTGCCTACGAGTTTTCCATATGCTGGTTCTCGCTTATTTACTTTTCCGTTGCTACTGTTACAATCACTACAAAATACCAAAAACATTACTTTTGCTGTCTTTACTTTTGTTACCATTACCACCACTATCATATTACTTTGCTACTAAACACTTTGCTGCAGATATTAAGTTTCAAGGTGTGGTTGAATTGACAACTCAGCTGCTAATACTTGAGAATATTCTTTGGCTCCCCTTGTGTCGAATCAATAAATTTGGGTTGAATACTCTACCCTCGAAAACTGTTGCGATCCCCTATACTTGTGGGTTATCAAGACCTTTTTCTGGCGCCGTTACCGGGGAGCATAGCTCTATTCTTTGAGTCACTTGGGATTTATATCTGCTGGACACTATGAAGAACTTGAAAGATGATCGAACTACTATTTTTCGCTCAACTACGAGGGGAGGTAAGGGACTGCCATCTAGCCTTGCACTAGATTCTCCTTCTGTTATGAGTAAGTTTGCGACACCTAAACCTGCTACTGCTGTGAATTCTGATATGTTGCATGTTATTGATGATGCCACTTCTGCTATGCATGATACTTATGATGAAACTACTTCTATGCTTGATACTACTGTGCCCCTTGGTGAATTTCTTGATGAGCAAATTGCTAGGTCTAGAGAAAGAGAACTTATTGAACCTGAACACGATGATGTTAGTGATGGTGAAAATATGCCTGCTATTCCTGAGGGTTATCTTTTTGATGCTGAATCTTCTGCAGCTATTCTTGCTTGCCAGGATAGACATGAACTTAAGAGGTTGCTAGTTAAATGGAGTAAAGAATCTTTTAGAGATAGGAAGAAACCCGACCCTGCTTTTGCTACTTCACCTATTTGTGTTCCTGATCAGGATTATTATGATTTTTCTGTTGATCCAGATATAATTACTTTGGTTGAATCTGATTTTTTTTATGGCTATGAATCTGAAACTGTTGCGGCACATCTTAATAAGTTAAATGATATAGCTGCCCTGTATACTGATAATGAGAGATCGTGCTACCTTTATTTACTCAAAATATTTCCATTCTCATTAAAGGGTGATGCTAAGATATGGTATAATTCTCTTGATCCTGGTTGTGTGCAAAGTCCCCGGGATATGATTTATTACTTCTCTGCTAAATATTTCCCTGCTCATAAGAAACAAGCTGCTTTGAGGGAAATATACAGCTTTGTGCAAATTGAAGAAGAGAGTCTCCCACAAGCTTGGGGGAGGCTTCTCAAGTTACTTAATGCTTTGCCTGATCATCCTCTTAAGAAACCTGAAATATTTGATATCTTCTATAATGGACTAACTGATGCTTCCAGAGATTACCTGGATAGTTGTGCTAGTTCTTTTTCAGGGAAAGAACACCGGATGACGCTGAAATTCTATTGAATAATATGTTGGCAAATGAAAATAATTGGGCACCTCCTGAGCCACCTCCTGAACCAGTTCCTGAGCCAATTACTGAGCCTATTCCTAAACCAACTCTGAAGAAGAGAGGTGTTCTATTTCTCAGTCCCGAAGATATGCAAGAGGCAAAGGAATCTATGAAAGGAAAAGGTATTAAAGCTCAAGATGTTAAGAATTTACCTCCTATTGAAGAAATACATGGTCTTAATTTACCGCCTGCTGAAGAACTATATGATATCAATTACTTATTTAATGAAGAACCTCCCGATATCCCGACACGGGTAGTAAAGGTAAATTCTCTCTATAGATATGATAAAGCTGAAGTCCCTCCTACTAAAATTGCTAGTCAGTGCTTGGATGAGTTTGATGACTTTATGTTTAAGCAAGATGACTTTAATGCTTATTTTGGTAGACAATTAAAACAGAATACTTTTATGATTAAATGCGTGGGTGATTATATGGCTGATATTAGAGGTGAACTTAAACTTGTTAGCAAACATGCTTCTATGGTTACCACTCAAGTAGAACAAGTACTTAAAGCTCAGAAAGAAGCGCTTGATGAAATGAATAGTAAGAAAAATGATTACGCTGTTAGAGTGGCTACTAGAACTGGTAGAATGACTCAGGAACCTTTGTATCCTGAAGGCCACCCTAAGAGAATCGAGCAAGATTCTCAAAGAAATAATATAGATGTACCTAGTTCTTCTAAAATGAAGAAAAAGAAAAATGATAGGACTTTGCAAACTTCTAGTGAACCTATTGCTGAACCACCTGAGAATCCAAATGATATCTCTATTTTTTATGCTGAAACAAAATCAGGTGATGAACATGAACCTAGTGATAATGTTAATGATAATGTTCATGTTGATGCTCAACCTAGTAATGATAATGATGTAGAAGTTGAACCTGTTGTTGATCTTGATAACCCACAATCAAAGAATCAACGTTATGATAAAAGAGACTTCGTTGCTAGGAAACATGGTAAAGAAAGGGAACCATGGGTTCAGAAACCCATGCCTTTTCCTCTGAAACCATCCAAGAAAAAGGATGATGAGAATTTTGAGCGCTTTGCTGAAATGATTAGACCCATCTTTCTGCGTATGCGATTAACTGATGTGCTCAAAACAAATCCTTATGCTAAGTATATGAAGGATATTATTACTAATAAAAGAAAGATACCTGAAGCTGAAATTTCCACCATGCTTGCTAATTACACTTTTAAGGGTGGAATACCAAAGAAACTTGGAGATCCAGGAGTACCTACTATACCATGCTCCATTAAGAGAAATTATGTTAAAACTGCTTTATGTGATCTTGGAGCCGGTGTCAGTGTTATGCCTCTCTCTTTATATCGTAGACTTGATTTGAATAAGTTGACACCTACTGAAATATCTTTGCAAATGGCTGATAAATCAACTGCTATACCTATCGGTATTTGTGAGGATGTGCCTGTTGTGGTTGCAAATGTTACTATTTTAACGGACTTTGTTATTCTTGATATTCCCGAGGATGATAGTATGTCTTATTCTTGGAAGACCTTTTCTTAACACTGCAGGGGCTGTTATTGATTGCAACAAAGGCAATGTCACTTTTCATGTTAATGGCAATGAGCACACGGTACACTTTCCGAGAAAACAACCTCAAGTTTATAGTATCAACTCTATTGGAAAAATTCCATCGATTATATTTGGAGGTTTTGAATTTCCTCTCCCTACTGTCAAGAAAAAGTATGATATTCTTATTGTTGGGGATTTTCATATCCCCGTTGAGGTAACTTAGTGTTATTCGAAATTTCTCCGGTTCCGTGATTATTCGGAATGAGTTTGTTATCAAGACTTGATCAACCTTGTTAGTGGGTTCATTTTGATGATCACGAGATGGATGAAACTAGAAGCACAACCTTCTGCACCCTCTTTATATTTTTTGTTATTTAGTAGAAATAGAGTAAAATAATATTTTTCTGTCTGTCTCCTGACTGATCCGTGCAATATAAAAATATCCCAAAAATAAAAGTCCTCAGAATGCCATGCCAATTTAATATGATTTTTTCGGGAATATTTGAGAATTTATTGTGCAAAAATTACCACGGGGGGAGCTGCCACCTGGCCACGAGGGTAGAGGGCGCGCCCTACCCCCCCCCCCCCCCCTGGGCGCGCCCCCTGCCTCGTGGGCCCACGGTGGCCCTCCTCCACTTATTCCTGCACCCATCTTCTTCCTGTGCCTCACACAAACACAAAAAACCAACTCAAGCACGAGTTCCAGCCCCTGTTGCTGTGATTTTTGATCTCCTTGCTCAAAGCACCTCTCGCAAAACTGCTTGGGGAGATTGTTCCTTGGTATGTGACTCCTCCATTGGTCCAATTAGTTTTTGTTCTAGTGGTTTATTCATTGCAAATTTGTGCTGCATAGGTGACCATGTTCTTGAGCTTTCATGTCAAATTTATATGGTTCTAAGTAGTTCCAATGCTTTATATAGGCTCTAGGAACTTGTGGGAGTTGTTACTATCAATTTTATTGAAGTTGGTTCACTTTTATTTGAAGTTACTAAAAATTTCAGAAATTTTTCAGAGGAAACAATATGCTTAGGAGGATGTTCCAAGGTGGTCCTTCAAGGAAGCAAGGTCCCAGGCTTGCAATATGTGACGCTGACGAGGAACCACCAAGAGACGCTCCTGTGAGGCCCTGTGAATGGCCATCGGAAAATTTTATGAATCAAGTGGGAATCAAAGAAGAATTTAGCACATATTTGAGTAACGCTGGTCTTGAGGACTTTGAAGCTGACAAATGCCCCCAGTATCATGATCTCACAAGTTCATTTGTGAGGAGGTTTGAGTTTTCATCTTCACGTAATTCTCCTTCAGTCATGTTTGACCTTTATGACAAATCTTATACCATGGACTTAGAGGATTTTACTTCTGCTTGCAAACTTCCATCTTGGGGTAATGTCAGGGATCCCCCTAAATCTGAATACAGAGACTTTCTTGCTAGAATAACTATGGGGGAATCTAGAGATATAACACAAGCTACTATAGGGAGCATTCACTTTCCTTCTATACATTATTTTGCTCTCTTCATAGGTAGATGCATAAATGCTAAGGATGAAGCATGTCACATGTGTGTCCCTGATCTCAGTATTCTCAGGAGTGCTGTGTTAGGAGACCAATCTTATCATATGGGAGCCATTGTAGCTCGCAGGTTGCATCAGAATAGACATAGCGAAGATTTCTTTGGAGGAATTTATGCAACCCGCTTACCTAATTTTCTTGAGATAGATATCCGTGAGGGTGATACGGAGTTACCCCCTTCTTATTTGGATTTTGATTCTATGGTTTCCCACCATTTTGTTGAGAGGACCGAACCACCTCTCTAGTACCGACTAATTTTTAACAGACGTCGTGTACTCCATATTGCTCTTCCTGCCCCTGCTTCCTTTGATTCGCAGGCAAAAAGAAGATATATTATTACCAGAGAGGAGGCAGATGAGTACGAGAGGAGAGCGGAGGCTTCTCGACTCCACGCTACAGCTCAGGCGGCGATAGCCGCTGCGTCACAGTATGACCCCAGCTTCACCTACGGGAATCCGCCAGGCTATCCCTGGCACTAGACCAACTTAGGCCAAAAGCCTAAGCTTGGGGGAGTACGTATTTCCCACCGACATTACATTCATGTTCACGCATACTCATTGCTAGATGTCGGTGCTCATACTTTTTCACTGTAATATCCATGCTAGTTTATTTTCCTTTTCCTGCTTTCTTCTTGTGTGTTTAATAAACCTTAAGAAAAACCAAAAAAATTAGTTAGTCTACTTTCCATGCTTGTTGTAGAATTAAAAAGAAAACCCAAAAATATTTCCCGTTCTTCTTTTACTTGTTGGGAGCTTTCCCATGTAAATAGTTTTTATTTCTTTTCCTTTCTTTGGGGGTCGAGAAGACTATATTGAAAATGCTTAGTGGCTCTTATATGCATGATTGTTTATTTAACTTAGAGCCCATATTACTTGTCTTCTCTCTTGAGTTGAATGCTTGCAGATTCCAGCTTAGTCCAATGCACGTGCACTCTTATTATTATACACACCGTTCGGTCGTGCAAGTGAAAAGCAATAATGATAATATATGATGGACTTATTGGGATGAGGAAAGCTGGTATGAACTCGACCTCTCTTGTTTTTGTAAGTATGATGATTCATCGTTCCTGATTCAGCTATTATGAAGTAAACATATTTGCAATGACATTTAGAGATTATAGTTGCTTGTGTCATGCTTGATTAGCTATGAGTTATAATGGTTTACCTTGTGTGCCAACATGCTACTAGAATGATTATGATGTGGTATGATGGGATGGTGTCCTCCTTTAAATGTATTGAGTGACTCGACTTGGCACATGTTCACGCATGTAGTTGAATCAAATCAACATAGCCTTCATGATATTTATGTTCATGGTGGATTATATCCTACTCATGCTTGTATTCGGTGTAAATTAGTTTTAATGCATGTTTACTACTGTTGTCACTCTCTCAGTTGGTCGCTTCCCAGTCTTCTGCTAGCCTTCACCTATACTAAGCGGGAATACTGCTTGTGCATCCAAACTCCTTAAACACCAAAGTTGTTCCATATGAGTCCACTATACCTACCTATATGTGGTATTTACCTGCCGTTCCAAGTAAATTTGTATGTGCCAAACTCTAAACCTTCAAATAAACATTCTGTTTTGCATGCTCGAATAGCTCATATGTCAACTAGAGCTGCCCTTATCTTCCGTGTCAGGCGTGTTATTCTAAAGAGGAGTGGACTCCGCTCCTCATTCACGAGAAAATGGCTAGTATCCAGGATGCCCAGTCCCATGCTTTATGCAAACTAAATCAAAATAACTGCAAACAAAACTCCCCTTGGGACCCGTTGAATGTTGGAGGCACTCGTTGTTTCGAGCAAGCCATGGATTGATGCTTGTGGAGGAAGGGGAGTATAAACTTTACCATTCTGTTTGGGAACCGCCTATAATCTGTTTAGCATGGAAGATATCGTCGTCTTTTAGTTGCTATGTTGACAATGAAAGTATGCCGCTCAAAATATAATTTATCTCTATTTCAAAACCGAGCTCTGGCACCTCTACAAATCCCTGCTTCCCTCTGCGAAGGGCCTATCTATTTACTTTTATGCTGAGTCATCACCCTTCTTATTAAAAGCACCCACTGGAGAGCACACTGTCGTTTGCATTCATTATTATTGGTTTATATTGGGTATGACTTGACTGGATCTCTTTTACCATGAATTACAATGTTTAGTCAGTCCTTGATCTTTAAAGGTGCTCTGCATTTATGTTTTGCGGTCTCAGAAAGGGCTAGCGAGATACCATTTTGTTATATCATGTTATGATTATTTTGAGAAAGTGTTGCCATCCGAGTTTGTTATTATGGCTCGCTAGCTGATTATGCTATTGACATGAGTAATTGTGAGACCTACATGTTATTGTGAGTATGGTTAGTTCATAATAATTGCTGAAACTTGAATGCTGGCTTTTCATGTTTACAACAACAAGAGCAAACAGAGTTTGTAAAAGTTTTTCTTTTTCTCTTTCAGTTTGTCAACTGAATTGCTTGAGGACAAGCAAGGGCTTAAGCTTGGGGGAGTTGATACGTCTCCGTTGTATCTACTTTTCCAAACACGTTTGCCCTTGTTTTGGACTCTAACTTGTATGATTTGAATGGAACTAACCCGGACTGACGCTGTTTTTAGCAGAATTGCCATGGTGTTGTTTTTTGTGCAGAAAATAAAAGTTCTCGGAATGACCTGAAACTCCACGGAACACCTTAGAAAAAACAATAAAAAATCCTCGCAAAAGATGAAGACCAGGGGGCCCACACCCTGCTCACGAGGGTGGGGGCACGCCCCCCTACCTCGTGGGCCCCCTGGTGGCCCTCCAACGCCAACTCCAACTCCATATATTGGCTTTCGGAGAGAAACAAATCAGAGAGAAGAAATCATCGTGTTTTATGATACGGAGCCACCGCCAAGCCCTAATCCCTCTCGGGAGGGCTGATCTGGAGTCTGTTCGGGGCTCCGGAGAGGGGGATTCGTCGCCGTCGTCATCATCAACCATCCTCCATCACCAATTTCATGATGCTCACCGCCGTGCGTGAGTAATTGCATCGTAGGCTTGCTAGACGGTGATGGGTTGGATGAGATTTATCATGTAATCGAGTTAGTTTTGTTAGGGTTTGATCCCTAGTATCCATTATGTTTTGAGATTGATGTTGCTATGACTTTGCTATGCTTAATGCTTGTCACTAGGGCCCGAGTGCCATGATTTCAGATCTGAACCTATTATGTTTTCATGAATATATGTGTATTCTTGATCCTATCTTGCAAGTCTATAGTCACCTACTATGTGTTATGATCCGGCAACCCCGAAGTGACAATAATCGGGACCACTCCCGGTGATGACCATAGTTTGAGGAGTTCATGTATTCACTATGTGCTAATGCTTTGTTCCGGTTCTCTATTAAAAGGGCGCCTTAATATCCCTTAGTTTCCAATAGGACCCCGCTGCCACGGGAGGGTAGGACAAAAGATGCCATGCAAGTTCTTTTCCATAAGCATGTATGACTATATACGGAATACATGCCTACATTACATTGATGAACTGGAGCTAGTTCTGTGTCACCCTATGTTATGACTGTTACATGACGAACCGCATCCGGCATAATTATCCATCGCTAATCCGGTGCCTACGAGTTTTCCATATACTGGTTCTCGCTTATTTACTTTTCCATTGCTACAGTTATAATAACTACAAAATACCAAAAACATTACTTTTGTTGTCTTTACTTTTGTTACCGTTACCACCACTATCATATTACTTTGCTACTAAACACTTTGTTGCAGATATTAAGTTTCCAGGTGTGGTTGAATTGACAACTCAGCTGCTAATACTTGAGAATATTCTTTGGCTCCCCTTGTGTCGAATCAATAAATTTGGGTTGAATACTCTACCCTCGAAAACTGTTGCGATCCCCTATACTTGTGGGTTATCACTAGCCCTTTCTGAGACCGCAAAAGATAAATGCAGAGCACCTTTAAAGATCAAGGACTGACTAAACATTGTAATTCATGGTAAAAGAGATCCAGTCAAGTCATACCCAATATAAATCAATAGTAATGAATGAAAATGACAGTGTGCTCTCCAGCGGGTGCTTTTTAATAAGAAGGGTGATGACTCAACATAAAAGTAAATAGATAGGCCCTTCGCAGAGGGAAGCAGAGATTTGTAGAGGTGCCAGAGCTCGATTTTAAAATAGAGAGGAATAACATTTTGAGCGGCATACTTTTGCTGTCAACGCAACAACTATGAGATGGCGATATCTTCCATACTACATGCATTATAGGCAGTTCCCAAACAGAATGTTAAAGGTTTATACTCCCCCAACCACCAACAAGCATCAATCCATGGCTTGCTCGAAACAACGAGTGCCTCCAACTAACAACAGTCCTGGGGGAGTTTTGTTTAATTATTTTGATTTGCTTTAATCTTTTTGGATCATGGGACTGGGCATCCCGGTTACCGGCCCTTTCTCGTGAATGAGGAGCGGAGTCCACTCCTCTTGAGAATAACCCACCTAGCATGGAAGATATAGGCAACCCTAGTTGAAACATGAGCTGCTCGAGCATACAAAATAGAATTTCATTTGAAGATTTGGAGTTTGGCACATACAAATTTACTTGGAACGGCAGGTAAATACCACATATAGGGAGATATGGTGGACTCATATGGAACAACTTTGGGGTTTACGGAGTTTGGATGCACAAGCAGTATTTCCGCTTAGTACAGGTGAAGACTAGCAAAAGACTGGGAAGCGACCAACTGTGAGAGCGACAACAGTCATAAACATGCATTAAAATTAATTTACACCGAGTACAAGCATGAGTAGGATATAATCTACCATGAACTTAAATATCATGAAGGCTATGTTGATTTGTTTCAACTACATGCGTGAACATGTGCCAAGTCGAGTCACTCAATTTATTCAACGAAGGATACCATCCCATCATACCACATCATAATCATTCTAATAGCATGTTGGCACACAAGGTAAACCATTATAACTCATAGCTAATCAAGCATGGCACGAGCAACTATAATCTCTAAATGTCATTGCAAATATGTTTACTTCATAATAAGATGAATCAGAAATGATGAACTCATCATATTTACAAAAACAAGAGAGGTCGAGTTCATACCAGCTTTTCTCATCTCAATAGGTCCATCATATATCGTCATTATTGCCTTTCACTTGCACGACCGAACGATGTGTATAATAATAAGAGTGCACGTGCATTGGACTAAGCTAGAATCTGCAAGCATTCAACTCAAGAGAGAAGACAAGTAATATGGGCTCTAAGTTAAATAAACAATCATGCATATGAGAGCCACTAAGCATTTTCAATATGGTCTTCTCGACCCCTAAAGGAAAGAAAAGAAAAGAAAACTATTTACACGGGAAAGCTCCCAACAAATAAAAAGAAGAACAAGAAATCTTTTGGGTTTTCATTTTAATTTCTACTACAAGCATGGAAATTAAACTAACTAATTTTTTTGGTTTTTCGTAAGGTTTATCAAACACACAAGAAGAAAGCGAGAAAGAAAATTAAACTAACATGGATAATACAATGAAAGAGTGTGAGCACCGACGACTAGTGTGTGAACATGAATGTAAAGTCGGTGAGAAATACGTACTCTCCCAAGGTTAGGCTTTTGGCCTAAGTTGGTCTAATACCAAGGACCACCGCTACTCTCCCCGGTGTACTGGGAAGTGTAATCAGGATACCACTGGCTGGCCATCTCCGGATCCCACTGGAAAGATGATGCACGATAAGGGTCCAGTGCAGGTTCCGGCTCAGGTTCAGGTTCTGGAGTGAAAGCTTGGGCTCGATGAGTGTACACCGCTTCAGGTGTAACAAGAAAATTATCTACAGTCAAATCAAACAACAGAGGCGCAGGCAAAATAATAGTCTCATTGTGTTTCTTATTAAATCTAAGGTTATACAAGAGCATCCTTTCTTCGTTGTCAACGATAAACTTGTGGGCTACCATGCTCTTGTAATCTAAAATGTGAGGAGGCAATTTTATCTCCTCTTTCTCATGGTGCCTAATAGGTATCTGAAAATGTCTACCAAGACGTGAAGCATAGATACCTCCAAATGTGGGGCCTTTTGTACGACTCAGGCCTATCCGTTTAGCAATGACGGCACCCATACTAAAACTATTATCTCCAAGCAAGGCATGTTGAAGGATGATAATGTCAGGAACACTAAAGTTTCCACTATTTCCACGACCTATCAAGCATCTACTAGCAAATATGGCAAAGTAGCGTAAAACAGGAAAATGTATGCTAGAGATTTTCGCCTCGGAACCCTTCTTTGGCTCCTCTACAGCTATAGTGTTAACAAAGCCATCCACATCTTTACGATGGTTTTCCTCTAATTCTACCTCATAGGGTATCTTACACACCGCGCAAAAATTACGTAAAGACATTTCTCTGAATTCATCATATAAATGAAATGATACTGAAGGCGGTGATTTCTTAGGATAATAATAAAAGTTTTGACCGAAAGTATTGGTGAGTAAGAGATACTGATCGATTCAGTCTTTGATGAAACCGGTGAGGCCTGCATTCTCGATCAAAGAATAAAAATCTCCATGAATTCCAGCTTCTTTTAAGAAATCATCGCATGGCCATTCACACGAACGCACTTCCGCTAAGCGAGGAAGATTATACTTGGCTTTTTCCTTCTCTTTAGCTTGTTTTTCCTGAGAGCTTTGGCTAGAAGAGCCCCTCAAAAGTTACCTTAACATTTTTCGAAAATTTCTGAAATTTTAGTAACTTCAAAATAAAAGTGAATAAAACTAAACAAGATTGGTAGCAACTACTCATACAAGTGCCTAGAGCCTATATCATGCATTGGAATTGCTTGGGACCTCATAAATTCAACGTGCAAGCTCAAGAACATGGTCACCTATGCAGTAAAAAATTTGCAATGAATAAAGCACTAGAACAAAAACTAATTAGACCAATGGAGGAGTCACATACCAAGCAACAATCTCCCAAAGCAGTTTTGTAAATGGAGCTTTGAGCAAGGAGATCAAAAATCGCAGCAAAATGAGCTAGAACTCGTGCTTGAGCTAGATGGGGATTTTTTGGGTAGAAGATGAAGTGTGTGGGTGCTGGCATAAGTGGAGGGGGCCACCAGGGGACCACGAGACAGGGAGTGCGCCCAGGTGGGGTGGGCGCGCCCTCCACTCTCGTGGCCTGGTGCTTGCCCCTCCTGCAGTGATTTCAGTGCCTAAAATCATCAAATATTCCATAAAAAATCATACTAAATTTGCAGGGCATTTGGAGCACTTTTATTTTTGGGATATTTTTTAATGCAAGAATAATTCAGAAAATAGACAGATAATACAATTTTTGCTTTATTTATTCTAAATAACAGAAAATAAAAAGAGGGAACAGAAGGTTGTGCCTTCTAGTTTCATCCATCTCATGATCATCAAAATGAATCCACTAACAAGGTTGATCAAGTCTTGTTAACAAACTCATTCCGAATAACACGGAACCAGAGAAATTTCGAATAACACTAAGTTACCTCAATGGGGATATGAAAATCCCCAACAATAAGAATATCATACTTTTTCTTGACAGTAGGGAGAGGAAATTCAAAACCTCCAATAATGATAGTTGGAACTTTTCTAATAGAATTGATGCTATGAACTTGAGATTGTTTCCTCGGAAAGTGTACCGTATGCTCATTACCATTAACATGAAAAGTGACATTGCCTTTGTTGCAATCAATAACAGCCCCCGCAGTATTCAGAAAAGGTCTACCAAGGATAATCGACATACTATCGTTCTCGGGAATATCAAGAATAACAAAGTCCGTTAAGATAGTGACATTTGCAACCACAACAGGCACATCCTCACAGATACCGACAGGTATAGCAGTTGATTTATCGGCCATTTGCAAAGATATTTCAGTAGGTGTCAACTTATTCAATTCAAGTCTACGATATAAAGAGAGAGGCATAACACTAACACCGGCTCCAAGATCACACAAAGCAGTTCTAACATAATTTCTTTTAGTGGAGCATGGTATAGTTGGTACACCCGGATCTCCAAGTTTCTTTGGTATTCCACCCTTAAAAGTGTAATTAGCAAGCATGGTGGAAATTTCAGCTTCCGGTATCTTTCTTTTATTTGTGATAATATCCTTCATATACTTAGCATAAGGATTTACTTTAAGCATATCAGTTAAGCGCATACGTAAGAAAATAGGTCTAATCATTTCAGCAAAGCGCTCAAAATCCTCCTCATCCTTTGTCTTGGATGGTTTAGGAGGAAAGGGAATGGGTTTCTGAACCCATGGTTCTCTTTCTCTACCGTGCTTCCTAGCAACAAAATCTCTCTTATCGTAACGTTGATTCTTTGATTGTGGGTTATCAAGATCAACAGCAGGTTCAATCTCTACATCATTGTTTTTCCTAGGTTGAGCATCAACATGAACATTATTATTAACATTATCACTAGGTTCATGTTCATCACCTGATTGAGTTTCAGCATCAGAAATATAAATATCATTGGGATTCTCAGGTGTGTCTATAGTAGGTTCACGAGAAGCATGCAAAGTCCTATCATTTTTCTTCTTCTTCTTTTTAGAAGAACTGGGTGCCTCTAAATTATTTCTCTGAGAATCTTGCTCGATTCTCTTAGGGTCGCCTTCAGGATACAAAGGTTCCTGAGTCATTCTACCAGTTCTAGTAGCCACTCTAACAGCAAAGTCATTTTTATTATTTAATTCATCAAGCAAATCATTTTAAGCTTTAAGTACTTGCTCAGCTTGAGTAGCAACCATAGACGCATATTTGCTAACTAGTTTGAGTTCACCTTTAACTCTAGCCATGTTATCGCTCACGTGTCCTATCTCGAAAGCATTATTCTTTAACTCTCTACCAACATAAGCATTAAAACTTTCTTGTCTAGCCATAAAGTCATCAAATTCATCTAAGCATGGGCTATTAAATTTGGTAGAGGGGATTTCAACTTTATCATATCTATAGAGAGAATTTACCTTTCCTACATGTGTCGGGTTATCAAGACAATGTGGTTCTTCAATAGGCGGTATATTAAGACCATGTATTTCTTCAATAGGTGGTAAATTCTTAACATCTTCAGCTTTAATACCTTTTTCTTGCATTGATTTCTTTGCCTCTTGCATATCTTCAGGACTGAGAAATAAAACACCTCTCTTCTTCGGAGCGGGTTTAGGAACAGGCTCAGGAGTCGGCTTAATTGGTTCAGGAATTGGCTCGGGAAGAGTCCAATTATTTTCATTAGTCAACATATTATTCAATAGCAATTCAGCTTTGTCGACGGTTCTTTCCCTAAAAACACAACCAGCACAACTATCCAAGTAGTCCTTGGAAGCATCAGTTAGTCCATTATAAAAGATATCAAGTATTTCATTTTTCTTAAGAGGATGATCGGGCAATGCATTAAGTAATCGGAGAAGCCTCCCCCAAGCTTGTGGGAGACTCTCTTCTTTGATTTGCACAAAATTATATATTTCCCGCAAGGCAGCTTGTTTCTTATGAGCAGGGAAATATTTAGCAGAGAAGTAATAAATCATATCCTGGGGACTACGCACACAACCAGGAGCAAGAGAATTATACCAAGTCTTAGCATCACCCTTTAATGAGAACGGAAATATCTTAAGGATATAATAATAGTGAGATTTATCATCATGAGTAAACAGGGTAGCTATATCATTCAACTTGGTAAGATGTGCCACAACAGTTTCAGATTCAAGGCCATAAAAAGGATCAGATTCAACTAAAGTAATAATCTCAGGATCAACAGAGAATTCATAATCCTTATCAGTAACACAGATAGGTGAAGTAGCAAAAGCAGGGTCAGGTTTCATTCTAGCATTAAGAGACTGTTGCTTCCATTTAGCTAATAATTTCTTAAGATCATATCTATCATTGCAAGCAAAGATAGCTCTAGCAGCTTCTTCATTCATAACATAACCCTCAGGTACAATAGGCAATTCATAAACATTGGGAGAATTTTCATCATCACTATCATCGATAATAGCATCTTCAATAATTTCATTCCCCCTAACTCTAGCAAGATGTTCATCAAGAAATTAACCTAATGGCAAAGTAGTATCACGCACAGAACTAGTTTCATCATAAGTATCATGCATAGAAGAAGTGGCATCATCAATAACATGCGACATATCAGAGTTCATAGTAGTAGCAGGTTTAGGTGTCGCAAGCTTACTCAAAACAGAAGGAGAATCTAGTGCAGAGCTAGATGGCAGTTCCTTACCTCCCCTCGTAGTTGAGGGATAAATCGTAGTTTTCGCGTCTTTCAAGTTCTTCATAGTGATCAACAGATATAAATCCCAAGTGACTCAGAGAATAGAGCTATGCTCCCTGGCAACGGCGCCAGAAATTAGTCTTGATAACCCACAAGTGTAGGGGATCGCAACAGCTTTCGAGGGTAAAGTATTCAACCCAAATTTATTGATTCAACACAAGGGGAGCCAAAGAATATTCTTGAGTATTAGCAGTTGAGTTGTCAATTCAACCACACCTGGATAACTTAGTATCTGCAGCAAAGTATTTAGTAGCAAAGTAGTATGATAATAAAAGTAACGATAGCAAAAGTAATGTTTTGGGGTTTTGTAGTGATTGTAACAGTAGCAACGGAAAAGTAAATAAGCGAAGAACAATATGTGAAAAGCTCGTAGGCAATGGATCAGTGATGGATAATTATGCCGGATGCGATTTCTCATGTAATAGCTATAACATAGGGTGACACAGAACTAGCTCCAGTTCATCAATGTAATGTAGGCATGTATTCCATAAATAGTCATACGTGCTTATGGAAAAGAACTTGCATGACATCTTTTGTCCTACCCTCCCGTGGCAGCGGGGTCCTACCGGAAACTAAGGGATATTAGGGCCTCCTTTCAATAGAGAACCGGAACAAAGCATTAGCACATAGTGAATACATGAACTCCTCAAACTATGGTCATCACCGAGAAGTATCCCGATTATTGTCACTTCGGGGTTGTCGGATCATAACACATAATAGGTGACTATAGACTTGCAAGATAGGATCAAGAACACACATATATTCATGAAAACATAATAGGTTCAAATCTGAAATCATGGCACTCGGGCCCTAGTGACAAGCATTAAGCATAGCAAAGTCATAGCAACATCAATCTCAGAACATAGTGGATACTAGGGATCAAACCCTAACAAAACTAACTTGATTACATGGTAAATCTCATCCAACCCATCACCGTCCAGCAAGCCTACGATGGAATTACTCACGTACGGCGGTGAGCATCATGAAATTGGTGATGGAGGATGATTGATGATGACACCGGCGACGAATTCCCCTCTCCGGAGCCCCGAACGGACTCCAGATAAGCCCTCCCGAGAGAGATTAGGGCTTGGCGGCGGCTCCGTATCGTAAAACGCGATGAAACTTTCTCTCTGATTTTTTCTCCCCGAACGTGAATATATGGAGTTGGAGTTGAGGTCGGTGGAGGTCCAGGGGGCCCACGAGATGAGGGGCGCGCCCAGGGGGAGGGGGCGCTCCCCCCACCCTCATGGACAGGGTGTGGGCCCCCTGGTCTTGATTCTTTCACCAGTATTTTTTATATTTTCCAAAAAGTGCCTCCGTGGATTTTCAGGACATTCCGAGAACTTTTCTTTTCTACATGTAAAACAACATCATGGCAGTTCTGCTGAAAACAGCGTCAGTCCGGGTTAGTTTCATTCAAATCATGCAAGTTAGAGTCCAAAACAAGGGCAAAAGTGTTTGGAAAAGTAGATATGTTGGAGACATATCACCAGGTACACATTCTTCCTGCATTTGTCTAGGTATATACTTTCGGTGTCATCTAAACAGTGCGTGCATGCGTAGTATCCCTTGTTTGTCTGTCCTGAAAGGTTACCTAGAGTAGGCCAATCATTGATGGTTACAAACAGCAACACATGCAGGTCAAATTCCTCCTGTTTGTGCTCATCCCGCACACATACACCATTTCCAATCCACAGCTATAAAAGTTCTTCAACTAATGGCCTTAGATACACATCAATGTCGTTGTCGGGTTGCTTAGGGCCTTGGATGAGAACTGGCATCATAATGAACTTCCGCTTCATGCACAGCCAAGGAGGAAGGTTATAGATACATAGAGTCACGAGTCAGGTGATGTGATTGCTGCTCTGCTCCCCATAAGGATTAATGCCATCCGCGCTTAAATCAAACCATACTTTCCTTGCGTCACCTACAAACTCCTCCCAGTACTTTCTCTTAATTTTTCTCCACTGCGACCCATCAGCGGTGCTCTCAACTTCCCGTCTTTCTTATGGTCCTTTCTGTGCGATCGCATCAACTTGGCATGCTCTTTGTTTCTAAACAGGCGTTTCAACCGTGGTATTATAGGAGCATACCACATCACCTTGGCAGGAACCCTCTTCCTGGGGCGCTTGCCGCCAACATCACCAGGGTCATCTCGTCTGATCTTATACTGCAATGCACCGCATACCGGGCATGCGTTCAAATCATCGTACGCACCGCGGTAGAGGATGCAGCCGTTAGGGCATGCATGTATCTTCTGCACCTCCAATCCTAGAGGGCATACAACCTTCTTTGTTGCATCGTATTGTCGGGCAATTCGTTATCCTTTGGAAGCTTCTTCTTCAACATTTTCAGTAGCTTCTCAAATCCTTTGTCAGACACGCCATTCTCTGCCTTCCACTGCCGCAATTCCAGTATGGTACCGAGCTTTGTGTTGCCATCTTTGCAATTGGGGTACAACCCATTTTTGTGATCCTCTAACATGCGATCGAACTTCAGCTTCTCCTTTACACTTTTGCACTGTCTCTTTGCATCAACAATGACCCAGCGAAGATCATCATCGGGCACATCGTCTGGTTCCTCTTGATCTTCAGCTTCCCCCGTTGCAGCATCTTCAGCTTCCCCCGTTGCAGCATCACCGTATTCAGGGGGCACATAGTTGTCATCATCTTCTTCTTCTTCGCTGTCTTCCATCATAACCCCTCTTTCTCCGTGCTTGGTCCAAACATTATAGTGTGGCATGAAACCCTTATAAATAAGGTGGGTGTGAAGGGTTTTCGAGTCAGAGTAAGATCTCGTATTCCCACATATAGGGCATGGACAACACATAAAACCATTCTGCTTGTTTGCCTCGGCCACTGTGAGAAAATTATTCACGCCCTTAATGTACTCGGAGGTGCGTCTATTACCGTACATCCATTGTCGGTTCATCTCTGCGTACATCATGAATAGATAAGTGACCAAATTAATAGAAGTTCATCATCACATTAAACTCAAAGTACATACATAGTTCTCATTGAACAACATATAGCTCTCCAGAGCATCTAATTAAACCATATATTGAAACTATGTAAAACATTTCAATGCAACAACAAATGCGATCATAACCGCAACCAAGGTAACAATTGATCCAACGGCATAATGATACCAAGCCTAAGTATGAATGGCATATTTTCTAATCTTTCTAATCTTCAAGCGCACTGCATCCATCTTGATCTTGTGATCATCGACGACATCCGCAACATGCAATTCCAATATCATCTTCTCCTCCTCAATTTTTTTCAATTTTTCCTTCAAGTAATTGTTTTCTTCTTCAACTAAATTTAACCTCTTGACAATAGGGTCGGTTGGAATTTCCGGTTCACATACCTCCTAGATAAAAAAATCTATGTCACATTGCTTGGCATAATTGTCATAAACACTAAATGAAACTAATAGTTATAAAAGAAAATATATATACCACATCTGAATCATAGACAGGACGAGGGCCGACGGAGGCGGATACCAAAACCATCGCACTATATAATAACAAACAATAATAAGTAAGAAAACTACACAAGTATTTATCTAAATCATACAAGTAAGAACTTTTTTATTTTAGAAAGAAGATAAGATCACGAGGCTCACCACGGTGGTGCAGGCGACAAGATCGACGCGGGCGATCAACGGCGGTGAGGACGGGAACGGGACAGGATGAACCGCCAAACCTAGACAAATCTCGAGGAAAATGGAGTTTGGACAAGGAGCTTCGAGAGGAGAAAGCTTAAGTGTGGCTCGGGCATTTCATCGAACACCCTCATGTGCATAGGGGGTGAGCTAGAGCACAACACACCTCTTCCAAAAAAAATAGAGCACTCCACTGCTCTGCTCGCGGGCAAGGGGTAAATATGGGCATATCATTGGTCCCGGTTCATGGCTGGAACCGAGATTAATGGACACCCTTTGATCCCAGTTCAAGCCACCGGGACCCATGGTGATGGGCCATGAGCGAGGCACATTGGTCCCGGTTCGGGCCTCGAACCGGAACCAAAGGTGCCAGATAAACCGGGACCAATGCCCCACGATGGCCCGGCCGGCCCCCTGGCCTCACGAACCGGAGACCTATGCCCCCATGGGTCCAGGTTTTGGGCTGAACCGGGACTAATGGGCTGGCCTGGCCTGAACCAAAGCCCTGTTTTCTACTAGTGAAAGGGCTTGTATCACTAAGAACTTCATCAACGACCTTATCCTCTAGGTTGGCTATCTTTTATGGATGGTTACAGGTCAATGGTTCGGAATCAAAAAAACAAAAGGTCCAGTCAACTATGTGTTAGCGTGATTGTGTGATTCCCACCCATCCGGCTTTAAATTAATGGCCCTTAACGATTGATATTACAACATCGAAATAGCATGCATGTCACAAAGTTTCGTCAGCAGTGTTTTCCTAAGGGCGGCTAAAGGGCTTGTGTCACCAAACTTAGTCAACAATGGTATCCTCTAGGTTGGGTGTCTTTTCTAGGTGGTTACAGGTCAAGGCTTGGAAATTAAAGGAACAAAAAAATTGAATCAAATCTAGCATTGTTGTCCTCTAGGTTGGCTAACTGTTTTGGGTGGTTGCAAGTCAAGGCTTCGGCATCAAAGAAACAAAACGCCTAGTCAAATATGTGTTAGCTTAATTGTGCGGTTTTCCGTCCGTCATGCTTAAAGCTTTTTTTAGATAGAAGACAGCCGCCGGTCTTCAAATTAATGAAGCCCTTAAAAGTTGACATTGCAACAAATCAGAAAAGAAAAACCGGCGCGATACAAAGGTGCTAATGAAGCATCAACAAAGACGCTGGTTACGACATGGAAAATATAGTTTCATATTAGAGGCATAATGAACTATGGTATCATATTTTATTCATTTGATATCTTCATTGTTAATATTCTTTCCTATAAACTTGGTCAAACAAAGATATGTTGGACATTTGAGAAAATTTATATACCTAATATTTTGGACAGAGGAAATACTACCTAATAATATATTAAGTTGCCTGCAAAAAAATCAAGTAACATGTACTCCCTCCATCCGGAAATACTTGTCATCAAACTGGATAAAAGGGATGTATCTAGACGTATTTTAATTTTAGATACATCTCTTTTTATTTATTTTGATGACAAGTATTTCCAGACGAAGGAAGTATGTGACAAGGATGACTAACATGCAAACTTATAGCTTCAATCCTCATCCAATAAGGTGGCGTTCTAAAGGTCAGTTTGACTTCTTCTAGTTTTGGTGATTGACACGGTTCGCTCCTTGGCTTGATTTGTACCTGAGTTAACAGGTACCCGACTTGATGGATATCACTCCTTTTAATGTGACTCGCCGAACTCGTTCTCGTCTTGCGGTCTTGGTCTCTATTACTAAACAGTATAACTGAGCTAGCTATGAGCCACCACAACACTTTGCCATCGCTAGCCATCCAATTATTAGATGGATCTACAGCGCTTTGCCATCGCTAGCAATTAAGTCGATCGCTTTCTGTTTTGATGTTCTGGTATTTATTTTGGGCCGCTGCTCCATGGAGCTAGCTGGGCGAGCTGTGATTGATCCGGCCGCGAATGCTTACTGGGCCGGTTCGGTGAGTGCGTGCTTTCGTCCTCAGTGGCGGTGAGCACTGCTAATGCTTTAATCTCCGAACATTTATTCGTGAGATAATTGCTCTTACTTATTTGTCCCGGGAAACAGTAACTCCAAAAAAATTGTCCCAGGAAACACTTTTATATCCACCCTGTTGAGCTAAATTGTGAGATTCTTTATCACTATGGAATGAGGTTAATGTGTTTTATTTTTTACATCGTCTCGTGTGCGATGCACATGTAGACATGCCCATGGCCTTTTGTTGGGGTTAAGTCGGACATACCAAGAAGTAAGTGCAAATCAACCGAGGATGATTCGTTAGTCCCGTCTGGATGCTTCTTTGGTAGTGGCATTGACTAGTCAATTTATCCGTTTTTGTGTCTCTCAGTTAGTGAGGTTGGGATTTCTATCTCATATATGTACCTGTAGAAAGTCTCCCATTTTTTTCTTAAAAAAGGTTTGCCGTTATGTGAATAATTACCTCTCGATGTATATTCTCGAAAAGTGAGAAATACAAGTTTTGAACCACACTATGGGTCTGGTTTGCAATAGTCCCCGACATTGCACTACTAACCATGCTGCTTTGTGCAATTTAGTATGGATGTAGGTCTAGATGACCATTTTGTTATTGAACCATCAGATATTTCAGAAACCACCGAGAGGTTTTGAGCCCTGAAAAGTTTGATGGCCAGAAAAGTACGCAGTTCTCTCTTGCACTCTTTATGTAAGCCACGCCATAATCATATTAGCCGATATGAGGTCTAAAGAGGGAATCTCAAACATTGTGAAAGTTGTCGCTCACTATTATATGTATAAAAAAAACTAAAATTTCCATACTCTTAGTTTCCATTTTATGTGTTATGTCGTAAGAAAAATGTTATCCACTGTGAAAATTGTTACTTGTTGTATATGCCTATGAAACAGTGAAAATGGTACTTTTTTATTGAAAATTGCCGCATGCTTGTCTCATGTATGTGAAAGAGTTCCTGAAATTATGTTGGTGATCCTTTAAAGCTTCAGCGGGTAATTGTATTTTAGATAAGCTTATTTGTTATGTGTCATTTGACCTGTCATGGCGACGTCACAACAGGACGTGCATCAAAGTTTGGCCCCTTAGCAAGCATTATTTACTATCATATTATATTTGCATCATTGTCTAATATAGGTGTACCTTATGTAAATTTGTTTTCTTTATCTTTTCCAAATATTTACATGATATCCTAACTTCTTCAGAAACGAACAGGCGCAGCAACGCGCGCAATCATGATCTAGTGTTTCATACGACCTCGCAAACATGTCTTTTCCGAGTCTTCAACACAATTCTTAGAATAACATTGGCTCACTGCAAGGAAAACTTCCTTAGAAACAATGGTGATGTGTATATTAGAGAAACCAAATGTATATGTGATTCATATGTCATAGTTTAGGCATGGGAATGCCCTGCTTGTCACCATCTATCTGATATGATGTGTAATTGAGCAATTTGTGGCAGCAATTCTGTGTTTCGCATGTGCCACCTTATCACTCAGAACGCCACTTTTACTCTCCATCCCTCTGGGATCTGGGCCTTCCATGTCTGTGAGTGAGGGTGGGACGCATGCCAACTAAACGGATATGAGCTGAAATGTTATGAGTAGCAAACAACATTTGATCTCAACTAAATTGCAAGTCCATTTGTGCAAACTGTTCTATGCTCACCAGCCTGACAGCAACTAGATTGTTGGATACCGCGCTGTGGAAGCCTTTCCGCGAGACATACACCCTCCGTCCCATAATGTACTCATATATTGGTTGTAATACCATCTTATATTATGAAACAGAAAGAGTACTCCTATGAGCATTTGTCGGTTCGAACTCTCGCTCCGCTCTAGGCTCCGCTCCGCGCCCCGCGGTCCCACCGCCGCCGCCGGCCACTCCGGCCCCGGCGTCCACCAACCCCGCGGCGGCTCCGGCGACTCCGCCTGGCATGGCCTCCCGTTCCCCCCCCCCCCCCCCCCCCCCCCGCGGCCCAGGGCCGTTCTCGCGAGCTCCGCTAGATGGAATCTAGCCCCTCTTCGGCGGAATCTGGCGGCCGCTCCTACTGTGTCGTGCTCTGCTCCTCCCCGGCGCTCGCCTCCTCCTCGCCGCCTCCACCACCCTCGCCACCCGCTGCGCGTCCTGGGCTCCGCTCAGAGGTACACCAGGTCGAGAACGAGGCCGATCTGGACGCTGATGGCGACTGGGAGATGGCTTCGGGCAGGAGGCGCCCGCGCCCTCGCCGTGCCCCTCGCCGGCGCGCTGTTCGATCCCCGCCGCTCGCTGACCACCGCACCCCCTCGCCGCCGGCGGACGAGTGCCCGGCGCTGCCTTGGCACAGGGCACCCCCGCTCGGAGTGCAGGAGGGACGTGCGCTGCCGGAGTTGCCGCTTCTTCGGGCACATCGCCCGTTTCTGCACCAACCCCCGGTACTCCCCCCCTCCCCCGTCCGGCGCCCCCGCCGCCAAGAAACCGTGTTGTCTCCTTCGCGCTTGTCCGGCTCCTCCACCCCTAGCGTGCCCCCCCCCCCCCCCCGGCCGCATCCTCCGACCCCTCTCATGCTCCATCGTCACCCGCCGGCCCCCTCCGGCGTGGAGGCCCTGCCCCTGCGGCCATCGCCATGACGGGTCACCCCGCGCTCCGCCCGGCTGGCGCCGTCTGCTTCATGCCGCACCGCGCGGCTCGAGGAGGCTGAGTGCGCCCTTGACCTGGCTCTCATCGCCATGGTCACTGGGAACCGGCATGGTGTCTCTGCGGCTGACATTGCCGACGCGCTCTCTGTGCGCTTCCGTCTCGACCCAGACGCGTTCTCCGTTCATCGCGGCCGTGATGACGAGTTCCTCCTGCGGTTTGCGGACGCGGCTTCCCGTGCGCGTTGCTGCGGCCCCCTTTCGCCCCCCCCCCCCCTCGGTTCCGCCTTATCCTCCATCCTTGGAGCAGGCTCGCCGGCGCTGAGCCCATCTCGCTGCACATCTCCGTCGACATCGAGATCACCGGAATCCCGGAGCACGGCTGGGATATCTCCTCCGCCATCCAGTTGTTGTCGCCGTTTTGCCTCATCGACCGTCTCGCTCCGGAGACTCTCGACGGCAGCGACATGTCTGTTCTCTGGCTCTCTGCCTGGACCACCGACCCCGACTCGATCCCGCGGTCTTCTGAGCTTCTGCTAGCCGAGCCCTACGCCTATGCTGATGCCGACCCCAGCACCGTCGACCGCTTCGTCGTCGAACTGCTGCGTTTTCCTGTCTTCATTCCTGTTCGGCGCTCTACCGACTACCACCTTCCTGGCCGTCCACCATCCCCAAACCACCCCGCCTCCGGCGACGGTGGCGACGTAGGCCGTGGATCCCCGCCCTGCCCAGATGCATGGCCGTGCCGGCACGACTTCCCGCCCCCCGGTGGTTCTCGACCGGGTCCAAGCCGTGGCCACAGTGGCAGTTCTTCTGGGCATCACCGCAGGCGGCATGCAGCGCCGCCGTCCCGGGGGTGGCATGACATCCTCGGGCCGCACCTGGCGGCTTTTCCCGTGGGCCCCGAGTCCATGCGCGGCTTTCTCCTGACACGGCTGCAACTCCCGCTACGCTCCAAGCAACGGCCAGCGACTCGGTCCTGGCTGTTCAAACCGGGATGCGGGCCGGTCCACCCTCCGACCGTGGCGGCCAGCTACTAGTTCAGGCCGCCTCGGATCCCATCAACGACACCCTGTCCCCCCTGCTGCTGCTGATGCCTCCTCCTGACGCAATCGCTGCGGCTGATCTGCGCCTGCACCCCTCCAGCCCATCACCGCCTAGCAGCGTACCCAACATGCCCGTTGGGGACCCCGAAGCTTCCCTTTTTGGCGATCCCGAGCCCTCTGATCCGGTCGTGGCGGACCCCCCTGCGGATCCCTAGGTGGTCTCCGCCATGCCCCTGGAGCTGGCCGACCAGCCATTGGATGGCCATGCATCCCCCACCCCGCTAGCCACTAAAGACAACCTGGTGGGGCCGTCTCCGGGGCCCTCCTCCCCATCGGCTGGCCCGGCTCAGATCCCTGGGCCCCGACTGGGCGTGTTGGAGGCCACCCCATGCATGCCGCATGTCATTGCTAGTGCGGCCAGTTCCCCGATACCCATGCAGCTTCCCGCGCCCACGTCCAACGGGCAGGCTTCTTGCACCGTGCCCCAGCACATGCTAGACTACATCGACGACCTACGGACCTCCGTGAACCCCATCTTGTCGATGCCGCCTGCTCACCGCAAGCGGGGCCAGCTACCTCCTAACTTCACGCCGAGGCGCAGTGGACGCATTGCCATGCATGACAAGGCCTGGACTCCGAGACAAAAGCGAAACGGGTTCTTCTCCGCCGTCTGGGTCTCCTCGAGGAGGACGCGCCCGTTTCCGCGGCCGTGCTCGAGAAGTACACACGCCTCTTCGACCGTCCTCTCGCCGCCGAGGTGGTCCAGGCTTTTGTAGATTTTTATGGATGGCACGTCCCACCCGGACTGTTCGATGGCACGTCCCAGGCTCAGCAGAGGTTGGTTGAGATCTGATTTCTCTCCCCACACCGTCCCACCATGTACCCCCCCCCCTTCTTATGGATCAAAACCTTAAAATCATATTCTGGAATGTCCGTGGGCTTAATTGGCGTGCCAAGCATACCGCAATCCGGACTGTCATCTCTGTCGCCTCTCCTTCCATCGTGTGCCTCTCTGAGACCAAGCTGGATTTGGTCACGCCCGAGGTCATCCTTGAGACACTCGGCTCCCTCTTCACTGGCTTCTACTGGCTGCCGGCCGCAGGAACGAGGGGTGGCATTCTCCTCGCGTGGCGACCCGACCTTGTCAACCTCTCTAGCCCCTCCATTGGCACCTACCATGTCTCTGCAGTCGTCTCCACCCCATCAGGCGAGCATCCCTGGTGGATCACCGGCGTGTATGGCCCTCAGGCCGACGACAACAAGATGGCTTTCCTCAGTGAGCTCCATGAGCTCCGCGCCACCATGGCCGGGCCCTGGCTGCTGGGGGGAGACTTCAACATGGTCACCGCCTCTGCCAACAAGAACAATGGCCGCATTAACCAGCAAACGACCAATCGTTTCCGGCGCTTCATTGCGGATCACGCCTTGCGCGATATATACATGCATGGTCGCCACTACACATGGTCTAACGAGCAGTAGAGCCCCACTCCCGTTTGCAACGACCGCGTCCTGTGCACTACTTCCTGGGCAACGGACCAACCTCACCACTTCCTGCGCTGCCTCGCCTCCGCGGCATCTGATCACTGCCCCTTGGTCGTTGATTGTTCCCTCCGCACTCCTGGAAAACAACGCTTCCACTTCGAGCGCTTCTGGGTTAAGCTCGATGGTTTCATGCAAACTATGGATGCGGCATGGCATTCTGTCCCCCCCCCCCCCGACGTTGATCCGTTCCGGCGATTATTTGCGCGCCTCAAAGCTACCGCACGCCAGCTACATAGCTGGGGCTCCTGATCCATCGGACACATCTCCTCCCAACTTGCCATGGCTCGGGAGCTCATCTATCGCTTTGATGTGGCACAGGATCATCAGCCTCTCTCTCCCGCCGAAGCATGGCTCCGGCGCGAGCTAAAATGCAAGTACCTTGGCCTGGCCTCACTTGAGAGATCCCTCACGCGCGAGCGCATTCGATTCAAATGGCTGAAGGAGGGCTCCACTAACTCTGCATTTCATAAGATGCAAGCCGCTCATAGAACTCAAAAGAAACGCATCCTCAGCCTGCGGGTGCGCGACGAGGACATTACCGACGCTGTTGCCATGTCACAGGCAGCGTATGAGCACTTCTCGTCCATCCTTGGGGCCGCTACTGCGCGTACTCACTCCATCAGCCTTGACAGCATTAACCACAGAAGCTTTGACCTCCTTGAGATCGAAAACCCATTCTCCAAGCTGGAGGTTTGGGAGGCCATCAAGAAGATGCCGACCGGCAAGGCGCCTGGACCAGACGGCTTCACCTCTGAGTTCCTCCAGGCATGTTGGCCCATCATCAAGGCTGGTATTTGCGAGGCCTTTAACAAGCTCTAGTCCTTGAATGGGAGGGGTTTTCACAAGCTAAATGAGGCCCTGTTGATTTTACTGCCCAAGAAGCCAGATGCTGCCACGCTCTTGGACTACCGGCCCATCAGTCTGATTCACATCATTGCCAAGCTGTTTGCCAAAGTGCTATCGTTGTGTCTTGCTCTGAGGATGGGGGAGATCGCCTCTGCCAACCAGAGCGCATTCATTGTTGGCCGGTGCGTGCATGACAACTTTTTGCTGGTTCAACAGACGTCTCGATTCCTCCATACCTCCAAAGCACCGAGAGTTCTCCTCAAGCTCGACATTGCCAAGTCCTTCGATACGGTCTCTTGTCCCTTCCTCCTCGAAGTCCTGGCACATCTCAGCTTTGGCCGGCGTTGGTGCGAGTGGGTATCCATCCTCACGTCCACTACATCTACCCGTGTCCTGATTAATGGCAATCAAGGGCCTCCTGTGGACCACGCCTGCGGTCTTCACCAGGGGGATCCGGTCTCGCCCATGCTCTTCGCCATTGTCATCAACACTCTAAACTCCCTCTTCAAGCATGTTGTGTCTGCCGGTGTGCTGCGCCGCCTTACCAAGAGGCACGCAGCGTCGAGCATCTGGCTATTCGCTGACGATGTCGTCATCTTCTGTCACCCTGACCCCGTCGAGCTTGCCACCATCCGCGAGCTCCTGCGCGTGTTTGGAGACGCATCCAGTCTGCGCACCAACTTCTCCAAGTGCTCGGAATCCACAATCCGATGCACGGCCGAGGTCGACATCGCGATTGCCACGGAGCTTGCCTGCGCTGTCCAGGGCTTCCCCATCCCTTACTTTGGCCTGCCGCTCACCATCCGCAAGTGCCCGACCTCTGCGCTACTCCCTCTGGTTGATCGACTAACCAAGAAGCTCGCCACTTGGAAAGCCTTTCTACTCTCGCGCTCTGAGCGGATCGCCTTGGTGCGCCACACGCTCATTGCAATGCCAGTGCACATCCTCCTTGCCATGGCCCTAAACCCCACGATCCTCAAGAAGATCACGACGGTTGGGCGCGACTTCCTCTGGCATGGCTGCAAGGACGCCAAGCATGGATGTTGCTTCATCAGCTGGCCAAAGCTCTCTTGGCCGCTCGAGTATGGTGGCCTTGTGGTGCGCGATCTCCACCGCACAGGCATCGCCCTTCGCTGCCGTTGGCTCTGGCTACAGGCCACTGACCCCCCGCGGCCATGGAGCCACTTACAATCGTCGGTCGACGAGGAGACACGTCAGTTCTTTCGTGCCTCTACAATCTGGACCATCGAGGATGGAACCACATGCCGATTCTGGATAGATCACTAGATTGATGGTTCCTCCATTACCGAGATCGCCCCATCCCTGCTCTCCCTCATCTCGCGCCTTGCCGTCGCCAACGTCTTGTCCACGATGCCCTGCAGAACTCCACCTGGATTGGGGGCATCAACAGAACTTTGTGCCCCGTCGCCGCCGTCGAGTATGTCGATCTTTGGTGGCGCATCCAGCTCTCTATCGAGCCTGATAAGCTCACCTGGAGGTGGACCGAGAATGGGAGGTACTCGGTGAACTCCGCCTACCTGGCCATGTTTCGTGGATCAACTACTGTGCCGCACTGGCGCCTCATTTGGCGAGCATGGGCTCCGACCGAGGCCAAATTCTTCCTTTGGCTAGCATCCATGGACCGTTGTTGGACTGCCGAGCGCCGCGCATGCCATGGCCTGCCGCATGACCCCCTCTGCAAACTCTGCAGCCAGGAGTTGGAAACCCTTGATCACCTTCTCGCACGATGCGTGTTCTCCAAGATAACTTGGCACGAGATTTTGTCTTGGTGCCAGCTGCATGTGGCCATCCCAAGCTCGACTGATGGATTCTTCTCCTGGTGGTCGCAACCAACGGCTCGGCTTCGGCGCACATTCGCAAGGGGATGAACTCCCTCATCGTCCTCACCGCCTGGTCCATCTGGAAACACCGAAACGAAGCCGTCTTCGACAACGCCCAACCATCCAACAATGATCTAGCCCGCACAATCAAAGATGAAGCTCGTTTGTGGGCTCGTGCTGGGGCCAAAAGGCTTGCAACCATCATTCATGTAACATAAACAACTTGTTTGCGAGGCTGAGCACCCTCCCCCTCTCTGCTCCTCCCGCACTCTAGTGGTCGCCGTAGCGCACACGACTACTAGGGCTGCATTCTGTACTTTCTCTCCATTCTATCAATGAAATGATACGCAACCTTGCGTATTCACCAAAAAAAGAGTACAACCTATGGAGTAACAACTTGTTGCACTCCACACTGGAGAAGAGCACTTGCTGGAGAACGTAGATAAATACGGGCATATACTATCTGGTTTTGATGAATACAATGGCCGTCTCCTCGCTCGTTATTTGCCAAATCTTGCCACATATTTCCAGTTGACGACACTAATTTCGATCAGCTCAAGCGCCAACATAGAGATGAGTTGCACCTCCTTCCCGACTGCTTCCCGGTCCCATCACATGTGTGTGGTCATCTCTTTCTCACTCACTTGAGAGAGAGAGAGTCTCCATTGCAAGTGAGTGGATCATGGCAAATGTTTTTTGTCGACGTGCTAATTAATGTAGGGGCTTGCTGGTTGCATAATGTTTCATAGAGGTTTTATGAAACGAGTGGGTTCATATGTAAACTGCATAAGCCTTGCAGTCACACATAGCCAACTTCGCCATGCGGGGTGGAGTTGGTACCTGCATAACACCATCGCTCTTCTCGTCCGTACCTTAAAAAATTGATAATCAAAGTGTAACCTTCAAGCTTGTGTGATCATTGCATGAAACAACAATGAACGTATGTTTGGTTTAAGACAAACCTTATCATACCAAATATTTGCTAGCAAAATCTTAGGTATCAAGCTTTTGCTTATGCAAGAGTCGATTAAAAAAATGAACTATAGCAGCAAAAAAGGCATTGGTATGCCAGGAACGGAAAGGTGCAATGGCACCCGGGTTCCCCGACACCCCCTTATCCGAGCCGTACAGTGATTTGAAGATTCATGCACCGTATGTCCATATTAGCCAGCAGCAGACCACATGCGGTGTCAGGATAATTAGGCAAGGTAAATTACTGAGATTAACAAGCCAAGTCCTAGGCTGTAGCAGGGAATTGACCGCGATAGGCATGTCAGCACTACAGGCGGGCCATCCTTAAAAGGACAAGGCATAGAGGTGCGTGCGGTGCATCTACTTCCTCTGTTCGAAAATACTTGTCTCAGAAATGATTGTATCTAGACTTATTTTAGTTATAGATGCATCCATTTTCAATCATTTGTAAGACAAGTATTTTCGGACGGAGGGAGTACTTTATTAGATTTCATTCAATTACGCAAACATATTCAGTCGTCCGGCCAGGCCAACGTGGGTCCCGTTGGGGTTCACATCTGCGTCAGTTTCACATCGTCCCAATATATTACTCCTTCCTCGACCGAGGTGAGAAACTGAGAATGAGTACCCTTCAGCCTGGCGTTTCCTACACATCTACACATAGTACTGCTTCGTGATAGGATTCAAGCATGTCTTTTACAAAAATATAAGAAAAATACAAAATACAAATGATATACCCATATGTGCCATGCCCATTAAGATACATGTGTAGGGCACATGACTATTCGAATCAATATTTACTAAGCCCTGATGATAAGTTGGGTTATTACGAATCGATTGACAATATATTTCTGCTATGTGCCATCCTAAGTCGATGCAGCACCTAATATGCAGATGCATATCTATAAAATAAGTGGTACTCCTTTTCTTTAGTCTCCATATAAAATTTGGCCAAAGACAAACTTCGTGAAAATTTACTAAGTTTATAAATGGACTGTGCTAACGTCCAGTCGGCTAGACGTAAGCAACAGATCCGCACGATCCCTTCGATGGCTCCCACTTCCAATAATACATGGGATTCGAACCTGCGACAGGTAGCAAGGGCACGGCTAATACCAAGACCAACAACCATTACACCAACCTACACTACTGTTTAATAATTGAAAACAAAAATCTTTTAAAACCCTTTCTCACCATTGTCAGATGACAAAAAGAAAGATATTTTCTTCAAAAAATTTGCACCGCATAAATGGTGATGTACCATACGTGTGAATGTATAGAGGGGCTCCTCTATGAGTTTTTATCAGGGTCAAATCAAGCGCGCTAGAAGAACAACAAAAGACCAGCTCACGCGTAATAGTGACTCACTGAGATCAGCACACACGCAGCAGCAGCAGCTACACTTGTTGCCCAATTGCACATTGCTGCCCAGCTGGAGGTATTGATGGAAGCTACACTTGCTACCACTCGATGAGCACGCAGCAGGCACCTATTACGCGCTACCACCGCAGCTCTCCTCATCCGTTCAAGGCGCGGGACACGCCCCTCCAAGCCTGGTCTGTCAGCACAGCATCCTCGTCGGAGAACTAAGGGTCTTCGTCTCCCGGTCGATTCGAAGCAGGTAAGCAAATGATGTAGCGGGATGTGTAACACCTACTTCCTCGTTGCCTCCTAGTCCATGCATCCCATGTATGGTCATCAACTCAGATCTCGTGCAACAGTAACCCTAGAAAGTTTGCATTTTTGCGCATGATGATGGCGATGAGTGAATAGGTCAGCCTGATGATGTTGCATTGCAATGTGCCGCTAGTCATATCGATATATATAATCGTGTAATGCTCAATCGTCTCAAGTAAGTGCATATATGTCCTTGGTTGGTGGTGACCCTTCCGCCTATAAAAGACGGTCGACCAACCTGGCTAGCTGGTGAGCAGAGAACATGGCTGCACAACGTTTCATAGAAGTTCTGTAGAACCAGCAGTAGGGTGGAGTTCCTCCCTGCATAAAACCATCGCTCTTCTCTCTTCTTTTTCGTTGATTGGTTTTTGAAACAGCTAACGCTTATGCCGAGCGATAACACCAGCGCTGACAACCAAAGTGTAACCTTGAAGCTCGTGTGATCACAGGCCTGAAACAACCAATATTTGGCTACCAAATTTTTCGTCTCACGCTTTAGGAGTTGACTAATATTGGTCAAAAAACATGAAGTGCAGCAGACTAAAAAGCATTGGAGGTATGCCAAGAAATTTGCATCCATCCAAACAACGACCAAATCAATATTTGTCTTCCTAGGACTGACTTTCATCCACAAGTTTTCAGAATAGTTCGCTGCCGCATGTTCATTAGCACGTCAGATTGGTGTTCTTTTCACCGGTCCAACCAAGCGTTGGCTGCTTCCAAAATCTGATTAACTATTTAGAAATGGATTTGCACATGTGGTTCTTGCTGGTGTTCTTATTTGGGTTTTCACATGTAGTATTATGTTAGCCAGATCAGAAAACAAACAGGAGATATTGTTGGCAGCCTGTGTGATGATTCTTTAGCGCAGAAATGACGACAGGTTGAAAGCACCAGCATAAATTCTAGACGAAATTAACATTAGCCAAAGTAACATACCAGAAAAGGCAGCAGCATTATCAGCTATGCCTCACCAAGCATTGGAGTACTACTAATTAACCCAAACTGCAGAAATGTTTTTCTGTCAGCCTGCTAAAATGTCAGGCTGATACGCAAGGCTTGCAGTAACAATTTGTGCCAATTCAAGAACAGAAAAACAGCTTACAGGTCATCAACAAGACAACAAAATTCATATACGAATAACAAAACTAAAGCGCTAAAACAAGTTTAGGCCGTGCAATGGAATGCAACAGAAAGCACCCTAAAAGTTTTGGCCTTAGGACATTCAGCGATCATGTTCCCCTCGGGCACCATCCATTCTAGGAGCCTTCTCTACCTCTGTCTCAGCAACATAATTCATCAATTTGAGCTTCCTAAAGTGGCCGAAGATCATCCTTTGAATATTTGACCGAGACCATCATTCTTTGTCGTCACCACAATATCTATGTTCTTCCCACCACTCGCAAGAACCTAAAAGTTTTACATCTACATGTGATCAGCTAACAAAAATAAAACTGGAAGGATAAACTGAAGATACAAGTTACAACACAACAGTGACGTTCAAATAAATAGAAGATCAATATAGATGGCAAGGATCCAAGAGTAAGCAAAACAATGGTAGAAGAAAGATCAAGCGATTCCATTTGGACCATCCTGCAACTGAACACCATCCTAACAGAGAATTTGGGTGTTACAACTGCAAGTAAATATCACCAAAAATTCAGGTACTGAAGATTATGATCTTGCTCAACGTGTATGCTGGTATAAGTTGCAGACCTATGGAGATAATAAATAGGTATAATTGGCCGTCTGGCACACACACACTACTTGGTGACAAAACATGGGATACGGAGAACTGTTCTTCTTTTTTGGTATTGATGACAAAAGCTGCAAATGTATAATTTTAAACAAAGCACTCTCTCCGTCCCAAAATAAGTGTCTCAACTTTAGTACAACTCTAAGTATGAACAACCAGGTCTCGTCAACTCAGCAAAAATGGAAGTGATAGCAATCTGATGAAAACAACTGTGCCACTTTAAGAGTGCAAGTAAAAGAAAGGGTCACATTGGATAGAACATAGGGTTACCAAGATTCAGAGTTATAAAAAAGAAGGATAGAATAAACATTAACGGAAAGCAGCTATGATAAAAACATTATCGAAGAACTATACCATATCAAGTATATAGATTATGAAAAGCAGCTCTGTTCTTCTATTTCAGCTCTGGACATATTCTGATGCCATCGGCACATTACCAGACCCATGAGAACTAGAGCTGTTGACAGGCACAGTGCGCTGAGCGAAACTGAGCAACTGCTTGCGCTGATACTCATTTGTGTGAGGAAGGCTGGCACGCAACAGCTCCACTGGTGTTTCCCTGCTTATCACAGCTGCAGCAGCAGGTTGCATTTGCACTGTATGAACCACGGTATCAAATTTACTCATGCAATACCCCATAAGCAGCCCGAAGAAGGCATCAAATGATGCCTGCCATAGAGTTCGGTTCTGCATGCTGTAAGCAGAGGCCACATGTTGATCAGTAAGAAGCTCTGTAGCTCTGTCCAGTAGAGACTTTATGATGACAGAAGCGCCGTCACCAGCAGCATATCCCAGAGGTCGAAGAGGTGGTTGCTGTGTCGAACACGCAACAGCTGCAAGACAAGCACTGAGTCCACTCAAGTCCATCCGAACAACACAGGTGGATACGGCACATACAAGTTTAGTTGTGGTCCCAGCTATGCTGCTATCAGAGGGCAAATTGCCGAATATAAATCTTAGATTCCGGAAAACTGCCATGCAAACAATCCTTGCAAGCTCACTACCTGAAGTAACAAGATCAATATAACGAGAAAGTAGTTTACGGCCCTTCGGTAGAGATACTATGCGGAGAAACACTAGATCATCATTTTGCGACAGAGGTGCATCCTTATTAGATGTAAGTGGATCAACTAATTGCAGTGATTCTGCCAGCTGCTCGAGAAGAGCCTGTCTTCTGTTTCTAAGTTGCAAACCACCATCTGGCTGTTTACTAAAGTGAAGCAAACGATCTATATCATCCACATCCAGTAGTAGGCAAAGGCCATCTTCAATTGTGATTCTAGCAGCCAGCATCGGCTCTTGGTCAAGAGATTTTGAAGCAGATTTTTCAGTAGTGCTATCACTTGGTTCAGAGGCTTCTTCAACATCAAGGAGCGGACGGGGCCTGCGGATGGAAGAAAATGGAAGCCTCCCAAGAGCATCAACCTGAAGATACGCATGTGGCTCATCCTTACTGCGTGCACGAGAAGATGTATCTCTGATCAAGGTTGGACAGAAGTAGTGCTTCAGTTGTGCTCCTGCTGATTTTCTGGCCAAACAAGCTTGATGATAGTAATCATCAATATATGGATCGGTGATCTGAGTGGCAGCTTTCTGCATCCTTGCGATGTTCTCAATTTCTTCAGTGGACATGTACTTGGATCTGAACCGCTGCCACCTATTATCCATTCTCATATTACCAGGCTCAAAACCTTGGGGAGGATAGCGCGGGCCATGCCTTCCATGGTGTAACATCGATCTGGCTCTGGGATCACCCAAGTCAGGCATAACAAAATTTGGATCAAATCTACCCATCATTTGTGGTGAAGGATGCCGAGGACCAAACATCTGCAGGTTTTGTGGCGGAGAATGTTGGGCACCAAGCATCTGGGCATGTAGTTGTGAGAACTGTGGTGGAGAGTGTTGAATTGGGAGCATTCCGTTTTGTTGATGGGGTGGCGGCATTTGAGGTGGTATAAATCCATTTGGATGCTGCATCAAAGCTGGTGTAAATCTGCTACCATTCCCACGAATCAGTTCAATATTATTGTATTGCGGCTCTTGGTGAGGATATGATGACATTCTCTGCAAAGGAGATGGCCTTGGTCCGAGAATAGGTTCAATAGGATTGTACTGAGCATCTTGTTGCGGGGATGAGGATGTCCTCTGAAGTCTGGAATCAGCAAACTGGGCTGGATGGGGTGGTTGAGACCACCAGTTTTTGTTGTCCAGCCGTTGTTCAGCACCCAATGCAGGCTGTGTAGGCCAGTATGATGATTCAGCCTCTTGTGCCCAGTCAGCAGTAGAAGCTATAAAGTGCAGAATTATAATGAAACGATTAAACAAATAAAAATTATGTTAATGTGTATAGCACTCAACAAAGTAACAAAAAAACGAAGATTATTTATTTCCATTAGTTAACTCAAGATTTGCATTCAAACAATGACAGACTAGCAGTAGCAGCCATATTAGAGTAATTACATTGGTCAGACATAAGACATAACAAAGCCAAGTTAAGTGCATCATGATAACTGTAGCTGTTGTAGTAAGTTGAAAGAATTTAGAGAATATCTCTTAAGCATGTGCAAACATGCTATCTAACAGCATGCATAATTGTCCTTCAAAGACAGAAACAAAGTTAAAACACAATAGCATATTTCCTCACAGATAAATGAGTAGACCAGCATTACTCACTTTGTCCAGGTAACGATCCCCCACGACTAACTATTCCTGATTGCTTTGGTTCGTTAACAGTTCTGGTCAGCTGAAATTGTAAATAAATAAATCAGCCTCACCAGTCAAACAGGAACAAATGAAATAGGGCAACCATGCAAATTAGGTAAGCGTTAATTTTGGTAAAACAAATGAGAGCTCATGTGACTATATTAGTATAATCTTAAAATATACATCGATAATCCTAAATGAACTATGTACCATAGAAATCAAACCTTTGAGAATGCCCCGGCAAGATCATCAACACCAGTAAATGAACCTACACCTTCGTCCTGCAAAAGCAAAGCATGACCAATGAGCGGTTGACCTTCCTGTACAACAGAAAAAAGAACTACTTTTGCAATCTTTTAAGGTGATCAGAAATCCAGTGGGACAGCGTTCTGAAATCATTCCTAAATGCATGTTTGGGTTCCAACTGTGAGTGAAAACCAACGATTACGAGTCGAACGACTAGTCTAGACTAGTCGCTCGACTAGTCTATGAGTCGCAAAGTGGCTGTCGACTCAGTTTCTCGTGTAGACTACTTAGACGAGTCGAGCCAGTCATCGACTAGTCGACGACTAGTCTGGACTAGTCGACATGTTCGAGTCGAACGACTCAAAAAACTGGGGGAGTATAAATAGGTGGCTCATCCCCGTGAGACCAACTAGACCTAATTCTTTCTTTCCTCTCCTCACCCTCCTCACGCCGCCGGCTGCTGGACGCGCCCGTCAAGCCCTCCTCGCGCCGCCGGCCGCTGGACGCGCGCCGCCGCGGATCTGGACTACTTGTTGAACCTTATGTTCGTCTTGTCAAGTTGTCACACTAAGGTGTTCTCCTATGGATTATGGAGTTCTGAACTTGTTTTTATGCTAGTGTTGCTGTGCTGGACTGTTGTTTGATAGTGCATATTTGATTGGTTTTATCTTTCGTAGACTGTTGTTGCTGGTTTGTGGAGAAGCAGAGGCCCTGGCCATTGGATATTGCAATTGGCACAGCCTCAGGTTCTTCATCCACTTCCCATGCATTCATTTGTATTATATACTGTACTTGTATACTTATATAGTGTATACTATTACTAGGTATTATTAGTTACGTACTGTAAGTTCAGTGCTACAGTACCATGTCGACTAGTCTCGCACTAGTCTAGACTAGTCTAGACTAGTCTATGAGTCTCAACCTTGGAACGACTCGTCGACTCTTCGACTCGTAAACGTTGGTGAAAACAGAACAGAAACTGAAGGGAATGAAGCACACAGTACACACAACTTGTAACGGTTCCTACCTGAAGTCATAAAAACTAAAACTCGCTTGTGTATAGTTAGGACTACCTCCCACATAGTGCATTCAATGTAAGCTTTCTAATTTTTCCAGGATATGTAAGGAGGATTTCCAACCATGGCTGTATGCACTTTACAGAGTTAACTAATGGTTCCAAAATAGATACATTAACTTCCTCAGTTTAAGCAGAACTTTTTCTGAATACATGATAGCATTAGTAACCCTAAAATACAATTGACTGCATTCTTTACCAGGCTTTCGACCAACATACACGGAAACAGTTAGCAATAACAAGAGACAATGCCAGCTTTCCTAGTTTACATAACAATGTATATTCCTATTTGCCTATTTGGTCGCATGTGTATACCTATAATAAAATTAGTTGCATACTTTGCATCCTCTACCAGGTTCCTGATGGCATGAACCAAACTTGAAAACAAGGGCTAGAACAGATTGATCAAAATTAAGATAATTTCTAAGAGAAACTCTCCTCGTGCTCTGAAGTGCACAGGGAGTTTGCGATCCTTCAGATATAAAAGGAAGCCTCACAATGCTATACCAATGCACATGTTACCTATTTGGCACATCATCCCACAAACATAACACCTATTCACTGTGGAATTTTATTTTTTTTGTTTTGTTTTGTTTTGAAAGGAAGGACCAGAAGGCGGACAATGGTGGTCACGTCAAAACAGAAGAGATTCCAAATCTATCATATATCTTACCTCCAACATATCCCTTCCATAAATAGGAGTGTATTCTTCGTCACCAGGCCCAACAAAACCAGCATCACCAGCATCATCATCATCCAATCCACCTAGCTCAACCTCCTCCAAGACATTGTTACCAAAGAAAGCATACTGTGATGCATCAAATTTGGTATCACCTGCACAGGGATAATGTAAGAACCCAGCAACAATAACGGATGCTATAGGAGAAGAAAGCAATATAAAAATACTATATCTAGAACATTTAATGAAAACAGTGGTAGACTAAGGCTGCATTTGGCATTGCAGTGGGTTATGATCATGTTTTTAAGGCGGTAAGGCGACCTAAGGCGAGCACCACCCGCTCTAGCGCCTAGGCGACACCTAAGCACCGAAAGCGGATGCCTAAGCGCCTAAGGCGGGCATATTTGTAAGGCGCTGCCAGGGCGCCTTATCACCTAAGCATAAAAACAATGGTTATGATAACTGTTAACCAGCTTTTACCTATTTTAGTGTTTGTTCAACCCTCTTTTAATACTTCTATTTATGGCTTAAATTGCTACAGGAAATTATAAAATAAGCACAGCACAACACAGTTCAGCAACCGCAACCTGAGCCTAAAGCAGATATAGGTGGGCTCCGCAATAGAACACTGTTGTGAGGTGTTAGTCATATACTCCCTCCGTTCCTAAATATTTGTCTTTTTAGAGATTTCAAATGGACTACCACATACGTATGTATATAGACATATTTTAGAGTGTAGATTCACTCAATTTACTCCATATGTAATCACTTGTTAAAATCTCTAGAAAGACAAATATTTAGGAACGGAGGGAGTACACTAGAAAGCACAGATACGGCGACACGCATACGGGGACACGGGATACGGCATTTTCCAAAAATAGCGCATCAGGGACACGGCAAGTATATATATAAATAAATAAATAATGCCATGTAATATAGAGTTAAAGACGAAAAATAACAAGAAAGAGATCGCCCCATTCAGCAGTAACTCTCTGAACATAAGCCCAGAGAGAATATTTGGGATTCAGCAGTAACTCTCTGAACATAAGCCCAGAGAGAATATTTGGGATTCAGCAGTAACTCTCTGAACAGCTAGTGACATTTCCTCTCCCATTGTCAAGAGCCACAAAGAAGATGATCCATTAGTACTTGGGCAGGCCCAGCTAGTGCCATTTTAAGAGCCACTGGATGCTACAGATCAATCGGCACCGTCAAAACTCAAGCCCTATCTTTCTCTGCCCTAACGCTTGACCAAGCCGCCACTATCTTGCCATCAACCCTCCTCCCAGCGATGGATCTCTCAACTCCCCCGCAGCACCTCTCGCCACCGCCCTCCTCCCAGCATGCTCCTCCTGCCGCTGCAGCAGCAGGAGCAGCGGCGGCGGCCAGCGCTGCAGCGGGGGATGCAGCAGCAGAACGGCAACGGCAGGGGCGCAGCAGCAGCACGTCAGCGGGAGGGTGCTCCAGATCCAGCGCTGCCAGAAGTCGGAGGAGGGTGCTGCTCCGACCGGTGGATTAATCGAGTCCTCCACGTGTCCCAGCCGTGTGACCGTGTCCTCCCTTTTCTTTCTTTTTTTTTAATTCGTAATTCGGGAAATACGGCGGGATAAGCGTATCCCTGCATGTCCGACCGTGTCCCCGTGTCCGGCCGTATCAGCATGGGGATTCGCCAACTTTTGCCGTGTCCATGCTTTGTAGCATATACATCATGCAAAAGTTAAGCTATCACCAAAAGAAGCAATTAATACCGCAAATGTAGATATAAGTAAGCCCAGCCCACCACTGTGATTGAATTCAATTAATGCTGCAGATTTCTTGCAGCCCGTAAAAGTGTGGGAACATAAGGTTAACCTGTTGCAGAAGAGAAGCAGAGGTGCCGAACTGCGGTGCTTCAGTGAGAAGCACCTGCGTGCGTGATATAATTCCCCTTCTTAAACAAATGCGGTTTTACAATAGTTTTGACAAATTAGGCATACTCTAAATGATAAAAGCAGGGAGTATTTAACGCTGCAGATTTTCTGCTACCCACAGAAGCGCGGGAACAGAAGAATTCTTAGAACAAATAATGAAAAGCTTTACTGATTCGCTTGCTCCGCCGCAGAGCTAACCCAACACAAGGTGGGAACCACCACACCAGGACTAATTCCAACAGGTGACACTAGCTATAACTCACAAGCATGACCAGGGACTACCAAAATTAGGCACCCTATCCCAGAGAATAACATGGTAGAATCTCAGCTGATTTATTTCAAGTTGAGCTTTATCAGTATTCAGTATTACTTTCCAAAAAGATGAAAATAAAAAGATCGGTTCAATCCAATCATTATCACAAACTAATCTCTCTGAACATTCTACTTTCATCAGGGGAATCTCATAAACTAATCAAAAATAAAACAGATTCGTCACCTGACTCCATGGCGCGGGGGTTCCTGAACCCCCAAAATTTCTGGAAAACAAGCTGAGATCTCGAAGAGCCGAGTCGAACCGTCAAGAGGCCCGGCAGCGAGCAAATCCGTGGCTAGCTGCATGGAGCGAGAACGGGTCGAATTCGATTTGCTGGCAGCAGAGGAAAACACGAGGAACAGAAACCCCAGAAGAGCTGCGCTAGGGCTTCCTTACCAGCACAGCCTGGATGGATCCCCCGTCCGCTCCGAGCCAATCCAGCAGAGGGGAGGGGAGACTCCCAGGCGTCACGCTTCCGCGGGAGTGAGGCGGAAGGGTCGGCCGGCGGCGGCGGCGGCGCTGGCCGCTGGAGGGCTCGGCCGGCGGCGGGGGATGGTGGGAGAGGAGGAGATTGGGAGACGTCGTCGTGGAACGGTAGAAGCAGGTTGTGCTCGTTATCAATCGTGGCTTTTCTTTCTTTTCTTTTTTTTCCACCGCGAAGGGCCCACAAGCAGACGGAGTACTAGTATATTACAACGAGGACCTTGAAAGAAAGACAGTTTACATCTATGGTCTTTTTATGTGATGCATAAAGGGCCCTGGACTTCAAATATACTCCCCATAGTGATCTAAACGATCTTATATTTCTTTACAAAGGGTGTAACAAGCAATCTAGTCCCTCCTGGCCCGCCTCTCGACTATGTTGTCGTCCAAGAAGTGGGCCATGTCATGTCCGAACTACTTCATCATGGTGGCACTTAACGGACAATTTGTTGACCTCCGCCATGGGCTGGATGAAAGTGGTGTTGCCTTTGTGTCTTAGAGGTTCTGTCGAAGGTTAGCAAGGTTTCCTTGTGCTGGGAGAGTACTGTCGGCATTGATCCATTTGTCCTTGGCCACCTTGAATATTAAGTTCAAGGTGCCTTCGATATTCAGAGGATAGGTATTGATTCCGGGCAATGTAGTTGTCAAACCTCGAAGCAAGAGTTGACAAGAAAGAATGAGAGTGCACGTGCGCTTCATGCCAAAAACGACGATATATCCGTACAATACAAGAACAAATGAGGCGACTTGCCCAAATTGCTACAATTGGATGAAACAGAACCCGCCACAATGAAAGCGTACAATACAAGATCAAATGAGGCGACTTGCCCAAATTGCTATAATTGGGTGAAACAGAATCCGCCGCAATGAATGCGGTGATAGCTCTCGACAAAATTGCGGTGAAGCCCTAGATATACATCACATGTGAAGAATGAATCGACAAGGAATAAAAACAAAATCTAATAGTTAACTTTGAAAGCTTAGCAGGGTGAAGTTGGCGGAAGAAACCTTTGAATAATGAATATTGAAGATTTTATACAGTGTGTTGCTAAATCTAATAGTTAGAGTTTCGACACTCCCCCCCCCCCTCCCCCCTCGTGGTCAGTGAGAGCTCACTCTAGCATAAGGAAGGAGGGCCAATTTCTCACACGGACCTCCATGTTTTCTTTTCCAAATCGAGAAAGCGAAATGCATTGAAAAGAAATCTCATGAGGTCCTCCATCTTTTTCTTTTACGGAAATGTTAACGCCCACACGTGTGGGCGTTCACCATCTCGACCACATGCAACGATCACCATTAGGTACTTTGTGCACGAATCTTGGCACAATCTGGACGTTTTTTTGCACCACGTAGGACGAGGCGCATGTGCGGTGTGCGAGACAGTTCGCCCGCACGTTGGTTGCCCTCCCGCAGTCAGCGGTTGCCACTCGGGGGCATGTGATGGAACTGCTATGCGCCCGCACGCCACGCGTCGACCGCGGTTGACGTCAAACACGTCGCGCACCTCCCCCCCTCCCTCAAGGTTCCATTTACTCACCCCCGCAGTTACTGGCACAACCCACTTCGCATTTCAAACCATTGGAGGAGAAGACGAGGGGAGAAGGCGACGGCGGAGGCGGAAGAATCGACGGTGTTTGCGGCCGTCGGTGGTGCTCGCCGGAACGGAGCGGCTTCGCCAGAGCGCCTGCGGACTGAAGGTAATGCTTGCTCCAACTCTCACAATCCCTTCCTGCATTTTCCCCCCTTCCCTCTTTGTTCGATTCCTCGCTCGAGATTCATAGAGATTCAGGCGATTCGGCGATGCGTTGGCGTTCCCGCCGGCGGCGGAGTCCTGTGCTAGCCGTTTTCGGTGGCACTGGGCAGTTTCGTCGCCACCGCGGCGGCAGCCTCGTCGGTGTGGTTATGCCTGTCCAGAGGCACACACTAGTTGTGCCTTGGGATTGGGCAGGTGTCTCCCGGTTTGTTAGTTGCGCATTGGTTCGAATTGGTGTTTGCAATCAGTTCGGGAGAGAACTTTGAGGTTGATTTCAAAGTCACTGTAGTTGCCATTGAACCATAGATCTAGTTAGTTGTTTTTGAAACTGCAGTATGAGGCAAACGTGGTAGTTTGATTAACTATCATGATTGTATGGCAACTAACTTACTGAATGAATGTGATAGTTGCCACAAACGTGCTTTCCCATGCGGCAACTAACTTACTGAAATGACTGTGATAGTTGCCACAAACAAGCTTTCCCATGAGGCAACTAATTTGTTGAATGGCTATGATAGTTGCCACACACACGCTCTACCATGTGGCAACTAATTTCCTGAATTACTGTGATAGTAGCCACAAACATGCTTTTTCATTGTGGCAACTAATTTTCCTGAATGATTGTGACTGTTGCCACACTGTATGAATGGTAAAGTGTACTAAATCGGTAGTCACTACAGTTTCAGCAACCAACTGCACTGGACGGCAACTAATGTGCACATCAAATGTGCCTGTTGCCACATGGATAGTATATTCTAGTGGCAAATAGAATGTGAACACACTGTGTCTGTTGCCATACTGTAGACAGGACAATGTGGCAAATCGGCTGCATAACATGGCAACCAATTTTGCACATCAATTGTGTCAGATGCCATACATATGCTTTCCATGTGGCAAGTTTTTGTCTGACCACATCATGTTTGTTGCCATGTTACAGTCAATAAAATGTGGCAAATTCATTGTACTGCAGACGCAATTTTTGTGTTTTGCCACAATGACTTGTGATATCTGAACACATTGTGGCAATTTTTAGGTTCTTGATTAGATGTTTTTCATCGCTTTTTTGTATTATGTGTTGCATTTTAACATGGCAATTTCAACCTAGCACATTTTTGCCACTGAACACATGGCATTTCATTGGTGTATTTAGGACAGGGTGTGAGCTGCCACATCTTAGTTTTTGTGATGTGGAGGATTTTGTGACTTTTCTATCGTACTATCTTGGGCTAACATGGCAACTTCAACATTTTGTTTTCAAGTGCATTTATGGTTTGTACATTTTTTTTTGAAAATGCAACCAATGTGCTTACTTGCCACGTTTATGTTTTCGACAATCACAGGAGAGGTGCGTGTGTGTTCATGTGATATTTTGGATTCACTAGTTGACATTTTCTGTTAGGTGGCAACTACTTACCTCTTGCATTTTCATTTCCACCGTGACAATTTGGTTTGTTCCTATCTCAACAGAATGGCTCGTGGCGATCATCAAAATGATGATGATGATTTCATGGATCCACCACAGCATAATCGGACAACTGGACGGAGAAAAGAGGGTGATGAGGTAACTGTCCACACACACCCCCTCCTCCTGCTTATGTTACTGGTTGCCACCTCGAGCTTGCAGTTGTCTGTCATGAACTAAAATTTCATGACAGTGCAAAACATGGCAACAATTGATCACTTTTTGTCTGTTTTTGGCAGAAGAAGAAACGTATTCGCAACAAAGCCTCCCAAGAACGACTGACTACGTTGACTGAAAAATTTACCGACGATCAGAAGGGAGCTGTTGCTGAGATGGGTATGCAAGCTCTGATGAATGTCCAGTGCACGAACCTTGTCAACCCTGTATGTGACTGGCTTGGTGAGATTTACGACCCCGCCTCCAGGGAATTTGTGATTCCGGGACGTGAAAGACTACCGTTGAACGAGAAATCCATGTTCTGCACTTTGGGTGTGCCTCGTGGACATATCAAAGTCCCGTACGAGGTCAATAACGAGATCGAAGAAGCGTTGTTCCCCCGTTTGTTTCCTGGGTTGAAATCCATGCCGAACACGTCTGCACTGGCAGATTCGCTGCAGGCCATGATGACCCATGGAGATGTTTTTAAGATGAAGCTACTCATGTACCTCATCTCAGTTGTTTTCGCGCCGACCACTTCTCTTCGCCCAAGCAACAAATGCTTCCCCATCCTGGTGAATGATCCATCTTTACTACTTTATTTTCCTTCAATCTTTTGGCTCTGATGTCATGTGTAAAGCTAGTCACTGCTAGTGTTTTTTGATGTTTTTTTCCATTTGATTTCTGATGCGGCAACCCTTTGTCCTGAAATTTTGTGCGGTGTAGGCGGATCTGAAAAATGTGAAGAATATGAATTGGTGTAAGTTTATTGTCGACTTCCTGCACGATGCATTCTCAAGCAAGATGTACCAAAAGGGTTGTCGACTGCATTTAATGGTATTTTTTACCAGTCCTTTCTGTGAACACTCTTTTTAACACACTTTTATTCATGCATGGCAACCTGATCATAACAAGATGGCAACTGCCATAATGACAATATGGCAACTGGCATAATGACAATATGGCACCTGCCATCATATTATTATGGCAACTGTCATCATACTATGATGGCAACTACCATCATGGCAATATGGCAACTGCCATCAGACTATGATGGCAACTATCACATACAGATGGCAACTTCTTTTTTTTTTCTTTTTCATGCACCTCAACTTGATTATCATGGGAACATAGATTATCCTGTTTTTTTCCACAAAGTACCCATAATGGAAACTGATATTTCCTTCTTTTTAAAATTGTTTTACATCAGCTCATGTACGTCGACTGTCTTGATCTGTCCATCGTGGATTTCACTAGGACGGGAGGCCCACCGCCTATGCACAAGTTTGCTATTTTTGCGTGGACTATCAATGCTGTCAAGGTTGTGCTTGCCGCAGACAGGGTAACTGATACCAAATATGGAAAACTGCAGGTTAGTTCTGGTTTCTTTCTCCACACGGCATGCTTACAAATTTGACATGAGGCAACCGTCTGTGGTTCATAAGAGATGACTACCTTTGTTAGCCATGGATGTCTGCGTATTGTATCCATGTCTCACTCCACATGGAAACTCTTTCATTCGTGCTGAAACTTACATTCTCTCCCTTACATCCTAGCTATTTTTTTTGTTTTTTCCAGCTGATGGCCAAGCATGCTATAGACTACAGCGTGTTTCGGGGGCCTCAAAACTTTGGAAAGTGGATGGATGTGCACTCAGCTCCGTCTTGCCCTACGAAGGTAATCAAAAAGATCTACATCTATGGTTTGCCGTGTATTATTTTTGATGTCGCACAAGTGACTGCAATATGGGTGGTTATTGATGCTTCTTGTTTCGTGCACAAGCGAGGGCACCTGTTGAGCATCTAATTGGGCAGTCTGCATCCGAAATGACCGGCCTGCTCGGGAAGTTGGTTGAGGGGTGGACGTCCCTCAGTGGCTCTGACAGCGACGCGGTTGCGAGGCAGTTCACTTTATTTGTCCCAGAACGCACACATCGGCCAACCGGTTGCCGTGGCCGGTATGACTACAACAGTTCCCAAGAGCCTGCTGACACACAAGACGAACTAGATGGAGATGCTGGTCTCAGCAAGGATGACGATGATGACATGGAGAATGTGCAACAGGACACCGATGACGATGAACATGCTGAAGTTCGTGCAGGTGGTAACAAGGGCAAGGATGCAACAGATGTCCCCCCACCGGAGAAAGTCAAGGAACATACGGCTGCGAGAGGCGAGGGGGTGTTGCCATCAAAGAGGGGGAGGGCTCCAGAGGATGTTGGGCAGGGTTCTCCTGGCAAGAGGTCTAGGACCGATCCCGTAGCTGCCAGGAGGAGGTTCGACTTTAATTTTAATTTTTTGCTTTGTCTATTTTCTTGGAACAGACTCATCCCTTTTTTGCACTTGTTTTTGTCAAGCGCGGCAATGAGTTTGTTGTCTGACAGTTGCCATATTTTTTTCCTCCATCTCATACGTGCAGCGAGCCGACAGCTGGTGGACGAGCAGTTACGAAGAAACAGGCGCCAACGCCAACCCGTGTTTCTGCTCGGTTGAACAAAGGTGACCCCATTGCCGGTGACACTCCTTCCACCAGGTCATCTCCTCGTACAACGACGACCAACACCGGGGATCCTGTCGTGTTGCCAGACCTGAGGAAGCCAGTCAAGAAGTAGGTTTTTCCATGCGCTTTCATTGACATAGTGCTATATTTTTTTGATTTTCCAATGCATTCGTTCAGCTTGTCACATGGTCTTATGTGATCGTCCCCACATGGCAACTGTTGTGTTTCAAATGATTTTTTCCTCCCTTTTTAAGTGCATGGCAACTCCTATTGGTTTTTACATGGCAACTAGCATCTAGGCCAAATGGCAACTCTTACTGTACCTAATGGCAACTGACATCTTCATCGTTGGCTTGTGTGCTCATCCCATACCTAGGTTTGAAATTGCATTCATGGTAGATCAAACATTTTATCATTCTTCAAGCTGGCTAACATGGCAACTACTGCTGGATTTTGTATGGCAACTGCTAACTATGCCACATGGCAACTCATGTTCCCCTTACATGGCAACTACCAGCTTTTCCACTTGTTTTTCATTTTTTTTAAGATTTCTACCATGGCAAATATATTTTGTTCATTTTTTAATACCTTTTTCATGTGCTTTATTTTTTTGCAGGGTGAAGAAGACTACTACGCGTGGGGCCAAGCATATCAGTAAGGACCCACTCGAACGCCTTCATTCAAAATTGTCAACAAGGGGCAACTCAGATGTTCATGAGGCGCCAGGTGACAATACTGCTGCTGCACCGTCAACTGCTCCCACTAACTCTGATGCAAGTGGCCGACCATCTCCGCCGGCTGCAGATGTGCAGGTTAGAACAACAGGCATCCGTACATCGGGGAGTGACGAGTTGGTATCTGCCAGGACAGCTAAAATATTGCCAACTCTTCTGGCAATGAAGGATGCTGCTGTGAGCCATGCCACCCCATCAGCAAGCGTTGAAGTGGACGCTCCCGAGACCAACCTAAGCAAGGAAGATTCCCTCTCATCTAACACTGATTCCAAGCGCGTGCGTGCTGGCACTCCTGTGTCCACGACAGAAGCGGTTGAGGCGGTAGTTCACGATGATATGCCATCTACAGGTGAGAGTCTGGGCACAACAACTCCAGCTCCTGTTGGTGCAGATACTGCTAAGGCGACTGTTTCGCGTGCTGGTCTTCCACCTAGGCGTCGTAGCCCCCGCAAGCAACCAACAGACATACCCAACACACCGGTTGTAGCTAGGAGCAGCAGAGATGAGTCTGATTATGTTCCTGCGTCCACACTGTTCCCGCCACCTGCCAGTAGGCATGAGAGGCACCCAATGGCCTTCACCCCACCGAGCTTCAGTCTTGGCATCAGTCAAGATGAACCAGTGGTGCCAGATCCTATGCCAGTTGCCTTTGCTTTCCCGGGAGGCATGCCCGCAATGATGGCGCAACCAATGGTCGAGGGCAGGAAGGCTGTCAAGTTCGCAGAGCCGATAGTCCAAGGTACATTTATCATGTGCTTATATCATTTTCTTGTATACATCTTTGTAGTTTGACTTTTGTCCCAATCATATTTTTTGGGTGTCCTCACTTATGATGGCAACTGATATGTGATGACATGGCAACTGGATTTGATGCACCATGTCACCTACATTTTTTTTGCTGCCATGCTGCATTTCACATTTGGGCAACCACATGGCAACTGAAGTTGATTCAACATGGCAACTGTAGTTGCTGTCACATGGCAAATACAGTGCATTACACATGGCAACTGGATTTGTTGCACTATGTCACCTGCATTTTTTTTGTTTCCATGCTGCATTTTTCCACTCGGCAAGCACATGGCAAGTGTAGTTAGCACAACATGGCAACTGTAGTTGCTGTGACATGGCAACTACAGTCCAACCAGATGGCAACTACAGTCTAACCAGATGGCAACTACAGTGCAACTACATGGCAACTGTAGTTGCACCACACATGGCAACTCCCCACTTTTTTGTACATACATCTCACATCATGCACCCTATCTTCTCACAATGCATCTGTTTTTGATTTCTAGGTATCCTAATCCACTTTTTTGATCCTTGCAGCCATCCCTGAGGAGATTTCACCGTCACTTGATGAAGCTTACCGCAGGATCGAGGAGGCAGCATTGCAGAGGAGGTCCTCACGAGGGCAAGGGCAATCAAGTTCCAACGTGCCTGTAGATACGGTATCTAAGGATACCATTAGGAGTGCCACCCCTGGTTCTGTGAGGCAGCAGAGGGTAGTTCTCCCACCTCCCACGGAAGACTATGAGCCCGAATTTAGGGCCACTAAGGAACAGACCCAACTGTACGATATTGTCAAGCGTGTTGGAAATGCAAGGTCCAGCAGCAAGCACATGAAGGAGGTGAAAGCGTAAATGACCACACCCCACAATCTCTCATTTTGCTTTGTTCCTTTTTTACCATTCATCTTCTTTTGTACTTTCTATACATGATCCGCTTACATTTTAGTTCTTTCATTTTTTACTTAGTAGGCATGATTCTTTCATGTTATATCGTTTTCATACAGCTCATGTTTGGACAGAACCAAGGTCATTCAATGCGAAGCGACGTACGTCGACCTGGGTGATCTTGCCGAGTCCGTGAGGCCAAACGGTAAAATGTCGACGAATGTAGTTGCATGCGGGATTGACTACATCAACAATCATATGGATGTGTGTGCCAACAAAACAATCATGCATTACAGTGTGACCTGCAAAATATGGGATGGTGACTTCCACCACAAAATCTTGAGGCAGAATTTTGCACAACACGGTGAATTCAAGCTCACACCGAAGAAATATGTGAGTATTCCTTCCCTGTTTGCACTTTTTTTCACATGGTATGGTTTTTTGCCATCTTCCGCACTCTGTTTATGTGGCAAATGTTTCATGTGGCAATAGCTGCCGTGCAAACTGACTTTTTGATTTTGCATCTCGTGCAAACTATGTGGCAACTTCATAGAAAAATACACGGCAAATGTTGTTCATACATGGATGGCAACTTTCTTTCAACTACCCCCATCCATAACCAAACATTCTACGTGATTCTACTTTTTTTGTCCCTTTTTTGTTCTTCATGTGAACTCTGCTTCTCATTTCCCTCACTTTTAAATGCAGGTCATGTTCCCCATGTTTCAGGAGCTTGCACCACATGACCAACACGACAAGTGTGGTCACCACTATGCGATCTGTCTTGACCTAAAGAACCAACGCTTTGAGGTGCTTGATTCAATGCGTTCGGCAGCTGATGCAGACCTTACTTCGCATGCTGAATTCTTCCTCAACAACGTCAAAGAGACATGGAACTGTCACTACGAACACTCAAAGGTCCAGATCAGACATTTCTCGGTTGAGTACGTGGCGACTACGAATCAAGGGAACACGTAATTTCCTACCCCCCCTCCTTCATGTGCCATTTACATCAATCCCATCCCTCTTTTGTTGTTACATCTGATTTGAAGTCTATCACTGCTATGTCTGTCCTTTTTTGCGAGTTCACCTGACTCTTTTTCTTGTGCAGGACGGACTGTGTCTTTCACACGTTGGAATACTTTGCAAAGTGGGAAGGTAGATTTGTCCCCGCTGTCACAGCTGCAATGGTTGTTGAGCTCCGGAAAATCTACACATGGAACTGGTTGACGAATGAAGATTTCAACAAGCGGCCCGGAGCACGCGAGTTTGTGGAGGAAGCTGTCAGGAAAGTCATCAAGAGGTACAAGTGATCACGTGGCGTTACACACTGGGCGCATACCTTACATTCTGTTGCTAAGGAATGTAAGGTACTATCTCTTTGTTCTCATCAAAAACTATGTTCGTGTGCTATGTTATGACTGCAACCCCGCGTAGCCTACTATGTAGTGGTGGTGTGTGAGCGACATTTGAATAGTTTCTATAATATATGTGTGGATGTGAACCTATTTAGGCATGACGACAGATATGTTTTTATGTTTATCATTATTACTATGGTTTCATCTTTGTAGCACCAGTTTGCTGTTTCGAATGCGTCTACGATGTTTTAAAACATGGCAAATGTAGTTCATCAGACATGGTTAGTGAAAGTCATCGTCGTTTTTCATTTGGATGTTTTGCTTCTTCTTTTTCATCGCTAACTTCACCGGCTAGCATGGTAGGTTGATCATGTAGCCACAACCTTTGCTGCGGTTTATGCATGTTACATTTTTTCCAACTTGTTTCACATACATTGCACACAACACAATATGTGTCACTAAACCGCGTCGAATTGTCATGGAAATATATGCGATGCAGAGTCATTACAAATACCATGGCATATTTTCAGTACAGCTAACATGGCAGATCCAGTACAAACAACACGACAGATCCAACATAATTAACATGGCAGATCCAGCATAACTAACATGGCATATGCAGTACAACTAACATGGCAGATCCAGTGCAACTAGCATGGCATATTTTAGTATAAAATAGCATGGCATATTTAGTATAAAATAGCATGGCAGATTAACTACACATAACATGGCAGATTAAGTACCTATAACATGGCAGATTAAGTACCCATAACATGGCAGATTAAGTACCCATAACATGGCAACAACATTTATCCATTCAATGCATTTTCCTTCAACTTCTGATGCCTCTCAAGAGTCATTCTCCCAATTTAAAAAAAAATTCACAACATCTAGGGTACAAAACAAAATGTCCACAAGGACCATGTCACAGCGCCCCAATTTTTGCTTATGGATTGCCCGTCCCTTTCTTCGTTTTCTTGTGTTTTGCTTGAATCTCCAATCCCGATTTGTACCTTATCTCTCTTGGACGACCCTTTGTGATGGAACGGGGTGGGTTCCTGACCTGGGTTTGTGTGCTTGTTGTTCCAGATCCTATCTCCGACTTTTCAGATGATGGCCCCGTGGATGAAGGCACACTTGATGTGCGGGGGAACCGGTGTAAGGCTTCCTCAGCTTTCCTCTTCTTGATCTCATCAAGCTCTCTTTTCAGGGCCTTCATGTGTTTTCTGTGACTCTAGCTGTCTCATCACTCTTGCATGCTTCATCAATTAGCTCAACATAGCTCTTTGTCAGCACAACATGCCTCACGGCTTCCATGGTTGCCTCAGGTCTCTCGTCATGCACAACCAGAACTGCGTTTGTTGTCTGCGGCACAAACGCGTCGTCAGCGTCCCAAGTCCATCGCCGCCTTATGAAATGGTGGGGCATCCGTGTCACAACGTTCATGTCCATTACTTTTAGTATGTGACAGCACACAATGTCGTCCCGTTCAAACTTGCAGCATTGGCAGTAGTATTCGCCTTCGCCTATCGAGGCTTTGACGAAGTAGTTCCTTCCTTTGTCCGGGTCTTCAGGTTCTGAATCTGACATGCCCAAAATAGAACATACCTTGAACGTATGTTCGTCCACCTGGAAAGCCGTGAACATGCTTGCACGCTTTATTTCTTCCTGGAATCTGCAAGTTTTGTGTGTTTTCTGTTAAACTATTGTGCGATCTTATTTTGTAGCACCTTATGTTGTCATGGAAATAGAAATATATTTTTTTTGAACATGGCAAACATAGTACATTGAACATGGCAAACATAGTACACTAGACATGGCAACTGCAGTAAACTAGACAAGGCAACTGTAGTGCATTTTCAACTGGTCATCATCATTTTCACACCAACATTCCCCACTGGAAGCACTTTGCATAAAACATGGCAATTGCATTTTTATTGAACATGGCATCTATAGTTGAGTAAACATGGCAATTGCATTTTTCAACAAACATGGTAGTTTGCATTTTTAGTAAACATGGCAATTGATTTCAGCATATGTGTCGAGAACATAACATTTTTCAGTTGACATTGACATTTGCATACCAACATGCCCCAATGGAAGTACAGTGCATTAAACATGGCAACTGCACTTCATTGAACATGGAAAATGCATCTGAGCAAGCATGGCAAACAGAATTTCATTGAACATGGCAACTGCGGCTGAGTAAGCATGGCAAACAGAATTTTCATTGAACATGGCAACTGCATTGCACTCTATATGGCACCTACTGCCTTAGTGCTTTTTGCGCAAATAAGACTGTAACACAACTGACTTACTTGTTAAAGATCTTGTTTGTGTATATCTTGCTCATTTGCCTCTCCATCGGTAAATACGTTAGCAATTTCGGCTGCTTTAGCGCGGTGGTAGCTTCTTGCTGTAGCTCAGATCCCAGAATTTTTTGTTGCAAAGCTGTGTACTGCTTGGCAAACTGTAGCAATGAGTTGCCAGGGCTCATGTATCGCTTCAAAACAGCATTAAACCCCTCGCTGTGCTGCGTAGTCTGCAGAAAGGGGAAGAAGCACTGCATGAAGTAGGCCGGCACCCAGTACATTCGCTTCTCCCACAGGTTAGCAAGCGTCTCATTGTCTTGGACTTGATATGTTTCAATCATGGCCATCCAGCTCCTTTCAAACTCCTCCACCGTCAAGATGTGGTCCACGCACAGCTCGAGCGCCTTGTGGATCTCTGGACGGTCAGCAAAGAACGGTCCTAGCGTCTCTTCAACCTTCTTTATAATGTGACACCCGCAGTGCCTGTGCACTGCTAATGGAAATACCTCCTATATGCCTGCACGCATGCTGAAATCCTGGTCTGTTATTATATTCATCAGAGAAAGTCCATCCATGCACTCCAAAAAGGTCTTGAACAGTCAAACGTACCCATCTGTGTCTTTGTTCCGAACGAGCCCGCATCCGAACTGCAACGACTGATTGTGGTTATTTATTCCTATGAACGGAGCGCATGGCATCTTGTACATATTAGTCAGATACGTCGCGTCGAATGAAATGCAATCTCGGAAATGTTTGTAGGCTCTCCTTGCAGCACCATCCACCCAATACATGTTCCTGACACGGTCCTCATCGTCCAAACTTATCCTGTAGAAGAAATCTGGATCTTCCTTCGCTTTCTCATGGAAGTAGGCCATTGTGGCCTCTATGTCAGCCAACTTGCTCTCTCTACGGTACTTGGCTTGTAGGTTTGTGACGTCAGCTGGTATGTAGGGCATGCTACTCAGTTTCCCCTTTTTGCTGTGGATGAGTGATAGTATCTGGACCAGTCTTGATGGACCGACGTTACAATCATGTAGCAGCTTTACGAATTGCCTTTCGACTAGGGTGAATCCTCTGTGGGTGGTCAGAAATTTGACCAGGTCGAACTTCTTTATGAGTTTGTGGTTGTGCTCATCAAAATATTCAGTGACCACATACTGTGTTCCATCTACGTTTAGCTTACACCGGACAGGGCATCCCGTCTTGAGAATGATCCCTCTCTTTCATTCCGGAACGACAGACGCAACACCTTTCCCCTTCTTGTTCCTTTGTGCCTTGTGGCACCTCATCTCACCTCTGCTGTACTCATTAGTTTTCTTAATTTTCCTATGGTATTCGGTGTTGAAGGCAAACCCATGGACGCATATGTCTGGTAGAATTCCTTTGCTTCTGCAAACGATTCAAATCTCTGCCCAACGTACGGTGGCTGAGGTACCACGATCTCTGGTTGCCCATCATCTTCATCCCCTTGTGCCTCATTGTCAGTTTCATCATTCACTTCAGTATCGGGGGCAGTTTCATCTACTTGAGTGTTGCCAGTGCTTGCGTTCAAAGGGGTGGTTGTGGGAATTGCTGGAATGATTGCCATTTCCGACTCTGACTCGGCATTGTTTGCGGCATGATTGTCTGCTGGCTGGGGGAACGCGTCTTCCGTGCGCTCAGAGCTCCCCGCAGTAGATGTGCCCGCGCTGTTGTTCACTGTAGTTGTAGGCCCTGTATTGGAAAAAATAGGTACGAGAGTAAGATTTTTTGTTTGAATAACATGTTTATCGCAACGGATGCAATCAACGTCGAGTGATTTGGCATTACATCATTCGAACAGCAAGATGTGAGTTTGCGCGTGGACATGTGTGGCAAATGTAGTTGTCCAGTCATGGCAGCTACAGTCCAACAAACATGGCAACTATTGTTTTGCCAATGCACGACAACAAGCTCCTTTTTTAGTATGAAAACTTGGGTTCTATATGCATGGCAGCTGCAGTCCTGCATACATGGCAAATACTACTACCAACAAATGGCAACCACTGTGTTCTAGCAACAAAACTATTGCATTCTAAGCTTGATCTCACTAGGCAAAATGCGATCAACCATTAGTGATGCACACATGCTTTTAGCAGTTGGCAAATTTTCGAAGACAATACATGACTCATTTACACGCAACCACTTGTCAGCGTTTTATGCTTGGTTTTGTCCACCATCACTGCTACAAATCTTTTTTTCGTCACGTGCTTTTTTTTGCCACAAAAACAAATGTAGTGCTGTTTTGTGGTTCAATTTTTTTTCCTTACCTTATTGTGCTGCATGTGACCATCTTGTGTGGTCTGTGACACCAAATTGACGTGCTCCACCTGCAATCTGTGAAGCTTGCCACGAGACGTTTGCCGGGTTACCACCACTGTAATAACCTGTAAGCATCGTAGTAGTTGGTCAATTCATGGCAAATGCAATTTGTGCTAGCATGGCAACTGCAGTTGCCCCTGATGTGGCAACTGCAGTTGTCCTGGCATGGCACCTGTAGTTGCACTGGTATGGCAACTGCAGTTGTTCCTCCATGGCAACTGCAGTTGCCCCTGATGTGGCAACTGCAATTGTCCTGGCATGGCAACTGTAGTTGCACTGGCATGGCAACTACAGTTGTTCCTCCATGGCAACTGCAGCTGTCTAGGGATGGCAACAACAGTTGTCCAGAGATGACAACTGTAGTTATTTATCCATGGCAATTGTAGATGTCCAGTCATGGCAACTGCAGTTGTCAACTATGCTCCTTCTGCTGATTGACCATCCGCAACTTCACTTTTTATGGACTCACCTGTGTATGACGTCGATGGCAGGTACATGGGTGCTGCCTGATGCCACATTCTGCATTAAGGCTTTGCATTTTCACCTGTGATAACTCGTGAGTCCTTTTGCCATTTTTTGCATGTTTATTTTTCATGTCCAGACCAGTATGTGCTCTTTTTCGTATGCATTACCTTGATTAGCCATATTAGCTAGTTGAAGTTGGCTGCCCGTACATTTGTCAGTGTTAGCGCCTTGTGACTGAACTTGCCACGGGGGCCCCCTGAGTGTGTTTTGGTCATAAGAACCTGCGAAAAAATGACAGTGTACGACATAAGTAGAATGTCATCTTCATCGTTGCGAAGATGGCAACTGTTCTCTTCTTTTGTTATCACGCATCAAACCAATGCCTGCATACTGTTCTAGTAGTGGCAGCAACGACCCTGCAGAAATGAGTTGACTGTACTCTGATGCATCCCAAGGGGGCGTTTCTGGCCTTTGAGAACCCCAAGTATCAGCGCCATCTTCGTGATTCATTCTTTCCGCGTCTCGCTTCTTCCAATGTGTTCTCAATCACTGCATGAACAAGAATGCATCAACAATCCACAAGAATTGTATTCTTCTGCTGCTTGCACATAGAAGATAGGGATGGCAAGCAACAGGTCAACTTGGTGGCAGTTACTGACAACGAAAGGTGGCAACTGTCGTTATACACAAGTGGCAATTAATTTTACCCACCCCCTTTATTCCAAATTGTCCTTCCTCTCCTTTTTTTACGGATTCCTACTCATCCATTTCATACCCAACTACTTGCGTCAATCAAACTAGGAACTTAAGTTAATCTCAAACGTAGTACATGGCAGATCTGGTGTATTCTGCTTGGCAATTGCGAAGATACACCGAACCATGTAGTGTTTTACCCCTATAGCATGGATCCAGTGGCCACCTTTCATCTGTAAATTTGCAATTTTCTGCCCAGAAGAAGGATGAGAAGCAGTACGAGATCGGGAGATTTCACCTGATTTTAGCTGATCGTCTTTGGAGGGCTGGGTTGGAGTGGGGGGCTGGGGGTGAGGAGGGTTGGGGTGTGGTTTGCGGTGGGAGCGTCCTACGGATCTGCTCTGGTTGCCATGGCAACCAGAGAAGGCCGGCGACGGAGGTAGGGGTTCGAGAGGTGGGGGACGATGGCGGCAGTCGAAAGAGGGGATCGATCGAAGGCCGGGAACGGCTGGGTCGTGCGGGCAGCGGGTCGTCTGACCCGGACAGGGCAGTGCGGGGCGGGGTTGCCACACACCGGACGTGCGGGCTGTGCAATTGCGCGCCCGGACGCAGTCGTGCGGGCGGGTTCCTGTTCATGTCACACGAGGCGTGCGGGCGGGTTCGTATCCATGCCACACGTGTGGCAGTTATCGCGACCCTTCTTTTATATAAATTGGACAGGCCATCAAATAGATGGGTGGGAGGGGGGGGGGGGGGGGGGGGGAGTGGCGCCGAGGTAGAGTGCGAGGAATGCCTTTCAAGTTTCAACAAAAAGATAAGAGAAGAGTTTGTGTCCGTCCTAGTTGAGGTGACCAACTGTTTTTGTTCACTAGCATATGTGTGCACGCCTGACGACTTTGCTGGTTAGTGTCTGGTGTGCAAGCTTAATATACGGGCGTGCACGTGCACGCATATGCGATATGCCGTGCCGGTTTTCAAAATAATTCAGCGCCACCGGCCAGATTTGAACAGCCAAAAAGTAGTGCGGGTGGAGGCGCTGCCAGGTATGCACAAATAAACAAAGCAAAAGCATAGTGGCCGGTAATAAATTTCTCTTAGGTTTTGCAAGTGGTCAACAGAGATAAAAATTCAACGATAACAGGGCGGCCCTGACGTGTAACAGGGCACCTCAGCCAGTAACTTATCAGTTCATCACACAAAAGAATTGCACAAAGTGGTGCAACTTGCAATCGTATTACCATTGCGGGGTCGAAAGCGACAGCATAGATTATCAGATGAGATTATCAGGAACCAAAGTGAAGTGGCATACCAAGAATACCAAGAATTGCAACAAACACACCAGCACCTATCCAGTGAGATTTATATGAGCCCATATGGCATAGCACGCCACAGCTTCAGAAACTACGGTTCGCCAGGTTAACCATCAGCGAATATGCGAGGAGCAGATGACGAATACATTTTTCTGCGCAGGTTCGAACGCTGGAAAGGGGAAACGAAATCCCTGGACCATGAGCCATCAAGAAAACAAGGCAATTCATTTACGAATGACTTCAATATCTTGTTAAAGCAGTTTAAAGAAAGTTATGGAGCGTAACAGGTGACACACTAAAAGGTTTCGGCTGACAGAACGAAGATATAGCACATCCAGTAATTAGGTATCCTTCGGGCCACTCTTCTTTGCCGCCTCTGCCGCAGCCTTCTCTGCCTCAATCTCAGCAACATATTCATCGATTTCAGTCTCCTCGAGTTGCCGAAGACCATCCTTCTTTGTCATCACTGCAATCTCTATGTTCTTCCCACCACTCTCGACAACCTGAAAAGTTTTCTCAACTATTTAGTGCTTGCAGAACGAAAACATTTTACTTTCACAAATTAGTGAAGGATAAACTGGAACGAAGGCCATCCTTGCAGAACAAAAACAAAATTGGAAGGATAAACTGAAGTTATAGTGCACATCATATGTTCTGATGCTATTTTGACAAATTAGTAAAGGATAAGGTTATGTCAAGGAGATGAGAGAAAGCAAAGCAAATATAGAGAAAAGACCAAGCAACTCCATTTGGATCCTCGAAATTAACACCATCCTAGCATAAATAATTGATGCTGACAATCAAATTGTAACTAAATATCATCCCTATAAAGAATTTATATGCTGGGCACTATATGTTCTAGTACTACACATACTAATTTAACATGTATACTTGGTACAACCATACAAGTTCCAGATCCATGAGGATGAACCGATGAACAATAGCCCATTTGGCACACACGCATGGAAGCACATGGCAAAAGAGAACTGTTCTTCAGGAATGTTGCAAAAGGGTGACAGTAGACACAGATGTGACTTAGATTGCACATAACCATGGCAAACGATACTGACTGGTCTCATTGACTCAGCAAATAAAGAAGTAGCTATCAAACTTACGAAAGCAGAGTGATATTTTCAAAGTGCAGATTCAAAAGGAACTGCTTGATTAACATCATTCTCCAAGTGTCTGCTACAAAGAAATTTCAAACAAACACTAACTGAATTTGAGCCTATGCGTATATACTCCCTTGATACAGAGCATAAGCCAGAGGATGGGTCACAGACATCTAACGACAACATGATAGACTCTGAGTTGCATAACATCCGGGAGACAAGAAGATAGAAAACCTCACATTTGCTCAGTTAGGAACTCAACTTAAGTTGTAATTTTCTTTATAGAATGTAGTGAATCAGACAATGGTAAACTCAATATTCACAGAGGCCTAAGCAAGCTTCTCGGCACAACTAAAAGGAGCAGCACCAGGAGTAGCTATGTAAATGCCTCATCATAAGTACCTGTCACAATTCCTCATTTTCACCTCCATTCCACTAAACGTAATATTGCTATGACAAAGATAACTACCACATATATGAATGGTAAGCAAGGCCTTCCGTTCACTCAGCAGGCAACACCCACCAGTGCTTTTCAGCATCTGTTTGGGAAGTCTGCCACTCAGTTGCTACCTTAGTATGAAGCTATACTCCTATTGTGGCATGGGATCAAGTAAATCCAAATATATAAGAGAATAAAGAGATTCTATGCATCTTGATATTTGCAGGGCACCTCAAATATGTGTGCTTGATAAATTAATCCTTGCTATACAGAATGGAGTGAATCAGACAACGGTAAATTCAGTATTCGCAGAGGCCTAAACAAGCTTCTCGGCACAACTAAAAAAAGCTGCACCAGGAGTAGCTATGTAAATGTCTCGTCATAAGTACCTGTCACAATTCCTCATTTTCATCTCCATTCCACCAGACGTAAGATTGCTACGGCAAAGAAAACTACCACATCTATGAGTGGCAAGCAAGGCCTTTCAGTTCACTCAGAAGCCAACACCCAAGTCTGCCACTCAGTTGCTACTTTAGTTTGAAGCTATACTCCTATTGTGGCATGACAAAGGTCAAGTAAATCCAAGTACATAAGAGAATAAAGAGATTCTACGCATCTTGATATTTCCAGAAGGCACCTGTGTGCTTGATAAATTAATCCTTGCTATACAGAATGGAGTGAATCAGACAATGGTAAATTCAGTATTCACAGAGGCCTAAACAAGCTTCTCGGCACAACTAAAAAAAGCTGCACCAGGAGTAGCTATGTAAATGCCTCGTCATAAGTACCTGTCACAATTCCTCATTTTCATCTCCATTCCACCAGACGTAAGATTGCTACAACAAAGAAACTACCACACCTATGAGTGGCAAGCAAGGCCTTACAGTTCACTCAGTACACCCCAGTGCTTTTAAGCATTAGTTTGGCATGCCTGCTGTCCAGTTGCTATTAACTTTAATTTGAAGCAATACTCATATTATGGCATGAAAAAGATCAAGCAAATCCTTAGTTGAGTAATGAAAGTATAAACTATTTCATTCACTGTCATATTTCCAAAGGCAACTCAAATACTTGTGCACTTAATCAGTATATCCAGTTAGCTGAACACATTTACGGCTAACGAGCTACTTGCGCTGGATCTTGCTAGGAACACCAGCATCAGAAATAATCAGAGTAACCATGTAGTGCAAATTGAGGACTACTCTGTTGCATAAAACTAAAAAGAGGCAATTGCAGAACAAATACCTCTAGCAGAGCGCGGATGGTGAGCTTGATGGTCTCCTTGCCGGAGGTGTCCTTGTAGTTCTTCTCCAGGAACTCCCGCATGGAGTTGGAGTTCCTCCCCGTGGCGTTGGCCTTCCAGGCGGAGAAGGTGCCGGAGGGGTCGGTCTGGTACAGGGCGGGCTTGTCCGTGTATGGATCGAAGCCGACGATGAGGGTGGAGAGGCCGAAGGGGCGGACTCCGCCGCTCTGGGTGTACTTCTGCTGCAGGCCCGCGATGTAGCGGGTGATGTACTCGACGGTGACGGGGTCCTCGACGGTGAGACGGTGGCTCTGGCACTCGACGCGGGCGCGGTTAATGAGCACCCGCGCGTCCGCCTTGAGCCCCGCGCACGCCAGCGCGACGTGCGTGTCCAGGCTCGCGATCTTCCGCACCGACCTGCGGAGCCGGCGAGATGAGATCTGCGGGCCGGAAGAAGAGTGGGGAGGGTAGGGGAACGGTGGGTGAGGGGATTCGCCGGTACCTGGAGTCCTGGAGCTTGGGGGTGGACTTCTTCTCGACGCCGAGGACGACGGTGTCGGTGCCGCGGACGCCGACGGCGGCGTTGCCCTTGCGGACGGCCTCGAGGGCGTACTCGACCTGGAAGAGGTGGCCGTCGGGGGAGAAGACGGTGATCGCGCGGTCGTAGCGGGCCATCGCCGGCGGCCGGTCGCGGAGGCTTAGGGTTTGGTTTGGGCTTCCCGGGCGGCGGAGGTGGTCGGGTCGTGCCTTGGCTGGGTTGCTCGGTTGTGTGCGCGCAGGCAAAGCTCGGCGGCTTTGGGGAGAAGTGCTGTTTCGGGTTGTTGGGCTTCGGTGTTTACTTGGGAAAGAAGAAGAAGGCCTATGTGTCATATGCCGGTTGCTTTATATTGCCTAAAAAAGAAAAAGGTCCATAGGATCGGATGATGTCTCGGAAAAAGTAGGTTTGAATGGGGAAGAGGAATCCTCTGCAGGAGGCGGGTACTTGTAGAGAAAAAGTATGGTCTGATGTAAAAAGCTGAAAAGGTTAGAGTGAAGAGTAGAGATGCATGACATGTATGTGTATTGCTTGACGAGGCCCACTACCAGCAGCTTGTATTGGGAAGAAAAAAATCAATATAGATGCCTCAAGCCACTTTTTATCATGGGGCACCTATATCCATATGCCATCATTGTACATTAAAAAAATCTCAAAAAAGTATTTCTCACATTTTTTGATGATGACTGTCGGTGTCAAAACCGACAGATCTCGGGTAGGGGGTCCCAAGCTATGGATCTAGAATCGATGGGTAACAAGGGACGACGAACACAATGTTTATCCAGGTTCGGACCCTCTCAAAGAGGTAAAACCCTACGTCATGCTTGATTATATTGAAAATATGATAGAGTTTACAGAGTATATCTACCTCGAGATCAGTATGAGCTAAACCCTAAGGCTACGAGGTGGTGGATATATCCCTCCCGTCCCCCTAATGGCTACAAACCTCGGTTTATATAGACGTCGGTAGGGTTAGGGTTACCGAAGATAGAGTACAATTAGGAATTAAAGAGATTCCACGCCTTCTTGACTTGGAGAGCATACCATGGCTTCATAGATTTTCTGTCATAGTACGGCACCACCAGTCCGGCCCAGGTACAATAGGTCGTCGCCCCAAGGACCCCTTAGTCCATGACTCCCTCAGTAGCCCCCAAACTTGCCTCCAATGCCGAGACTTGTATTCGGTACCCGTTCTTTTGATCAGTATTCGGTTTGTGGGGCGAGTTCCTCAACAAGTCTTCCAACGGTTCGGCACCAAGTAATATCCGGAGTCTGAAACGGCTGTATTACTTAACGCCGGAGGTAATAAAAATATCGCACAAGCGCAAATAGTGCCCTTATCTGGCTTTTTTCCTCTTTCAACGAAGAGTCGCTGATGACCCACAAGTATAGGGGATCTATCGTAGTCCTTTCGATAAGTAAGAGTGTCGAACTCAACGAGGAGCAGAAGGAAATGATAAGCGGTTTTCAGTAAGGTATTCTCTACAAGCACTGAAATTGTAGGTAACAGATAGTTTTGTGATAGATAATTTGTAATGGGTAACAAGCAATGAAAGTAAATAAGGTGCAGCAAGGTGGCCCAATCCTTTTTATAGCAAAGGACAAGCCTGGACAATTTCTTATAATGAGAAAAACGCTCCCGAGGACACATGGGAATTATCGTCAAGCTAGTTTTCATCACGCTCATATGATTCGCGTTCGGTACTTTGATAATTTGATATGTGGGTGGACCGGTGCTTGGGTACTGCCCTTTCTTGGACAAGCATCCCACTTATGATTAACCCCTATTGCAAGCATCCGTAACTACAAAATAAGTATTAAGGTAAACCTAACCATAGTATGAAACTAGTGGATCGAAATCAGCCCCTTATGAAGCAACGCATAAACTAGGGTTTAAGTTTCTGTCACTCTAGCAACCCATCATCTACTTATTACTTCTCAATGCCTTCCTCTAGGCCCAAATAATGGTGAAGTGTCATCTAGTCGACGTTCACATAACACCACTAGAGGAGAGACAACATACATCTCGTCAAAATATCGAACGAATACCAAATTCACATGACTACTAATGGCAAGACTTAATCCATGTCCTCAGGAACAAACGTAACTACTCATAAAGCATATTCATGTTCATGATCAGAGGAGTATTGATATGCATTAAGGATCCGAACATATGATCTTCCACCAAGTAAACCGAATAGCATCAACTACAAGGAGTAATCATCACTACTAGCAACCCACAGGTACCAATTTGTGGTTTTGATACAAGATTGGATACAAGAGATGAACTAGTGTTTTGAGAGGAGATGGTGCTGGTGAAGATGTTGATGGAGATTGACCCCCTCCCGATGAGAGGATCGTTGGTGATGACGATGGTGATGATTTCCCCCTCCCGGAGGGAAGTTTCCCCGGCAGAACAGCTCCGCCGGAGCCCTATATTGGTTCCGCCTCGTGGCAACGGAGTTTCGTCCCGTAAGCTTGCTTATGATTTTTTCCAGGGTAAGAGACTTCATATAGCAGAAGATGGGCACTGGAGGGCCACTAGGGGGCCCACAAGACAGAGGGGCGCGCACCCCACCCTCGTGGCGAGGGTGTGGGCCCCCTCTGGTACTTTCTTTGCTCAATAATTCTTATTAATTCCAAAAATGACTTTCATGGAGTTTTAGGACTTTTGGAGTTGTGCAGAATAAGTTTCCAATATTTGCTCCTTTTCCAGCCAGAATTCCAGCTGCCGACATTCTCCCTCTTCATGATAAACCTTGTAAAATAAGAGAGAATAGCCATAAGTATTGTGACATACGTGTAATAACATCCCGTAATGCAATAAATATTGATATAAAAGCATGATGCAAAATGGACGTATCAACTCCCCCAAGCTTAGACCTCGCTTGTCCTCAAGCGGAAGCCGATATCGAAAAATATGTCCGCATGTTTAGAGATAGAGGTGTCGATAAAAATAAAATACGGACATGAGAGCATCATGATCATTCTTATAACAACAACATATATAGATTTTGTCACATGATTTCTTATGCTCAAGTAACAATCTATTCACAATGTCAAGTATGGATCATAAACTTCATTGAGAACTAACAAACTATAATCTCAGTCATTGAAGCAATTGCAATTTATCATAACATCAGAAAGAGTCAAGAATAGAGCTTTTCAGCAAGTCCACATACTCAACTATCATATAGTCTTCTACAATTGCTAACACTCACGCAATACTTATGGTTATGGAGTTTTAATCGGACACTGAGAAAGATAGGGGCTTATAATTTTGCCTCCCAACGCATTCACCTTTGGGTGATGTCAACAATAATAGTTCATGCCAACTTACATACAATTGGATAAATATATCAGGATCTTTCCAACACGAGGTGCTTGCCAAAGGATAAAATGAAAAAGGGAAAGGTGAGGATCACCTAGACTCTTGCATAATGTAAAGACATAAAATAAAAGATAGCCCTTCGCAAAGGGAAGCAGAGTTTGTCATGTGCTTTTAGGGTTGGATGCACAAAACTTAATGCAAAAGAACGTCACTTTATATTGCCACTTGTGATATGAACCTTTATTATGCAGTCCGTCGCTTTTATTACTTCCATATCACACGATTGTATAAAGCTTATTTTCTCCGCACTAATAAGTCATACATATTTAGAGAGCAATTTTTATTGCTTGCAACATGACAACTTACTTGAAGGATCTTACTCAATCCATAGGTAGGTATGGTGGACTCTCATGGCAAAACTGGGTTTAAGGATGTTTGGAAGCACAAGTAGTATCTCTACTTGGTGCAAGGAATTTGGCTAGCATGAGGGGGAAAGGCAAGCTCAACATGTTTGAATGATCCATGACAATATACTTTAACTGAGATGTGAGAAAACATAAACCATTACGTTGTCTTCCTTGTCCAAGATCAACTCTTTAGCATGTCATACTTAATGAGTGCTCACAATCATAAAAGATGTCCAAGATAGTATATTTATATGTGAAAACCTATCTTTCTTTATTACTTCCTATTAATTGCAACGATGACCAAAACTATGTTTGTCAACTCTCAACAACTTTTAAGTCTCATACACTTTATATGTGAAGTCATTACTATCCATGAGATCAATATGAACTCTTTATTCTTTTTATTCTTTCTATTTTCTCAAGATCATAGCAAGATAGCAAAGCCCTTGACTCAACACTAATCTTTATTGTATAGCTCACGGACTCGATTACAAATAGGGATCACAAAGCAAAACTCAAAACTAATTCATACCAAAACTTTATTCTACTAGATCAAGATATTACTAAAAGGATCGAACTAAGTAAAACGATAAAGATAGGAGTGTGATGGTGATACGATACCGGGGCACCTCCCCCAAGCTTGGCAGTTGCCAGAGGGAGTGCCCATACCCATGTGATTATGTCTCCTTCTTCAGAGTTGGTGTTGTGATCTTCTTGGCGATGATGCCCCTCAGGATACGATTCTCCTCCTCAAGCTTATTGACTTGTTGCTTGAGGTCCATATTTTCCTTGCGGAGTTTGCCCGTGACAGCTAAAGCTCCTTTTACCCAAGGATGCTGCATAGCTTCTGGAGAACAAGTGACACTCTTTTTCATATTTTCATAAGAAAGAAATTTAATGTTGGAAGGGATGACCGAATTTGGAATAGCCGAGCTCTGTAGTTCCCCCATCATGAATCCTGCTCGGAAGCGAGAGGTAACTTCTTGATCTTCCTCCATGGCATCTATCCTTTTCAAGTCGGCCTCCATCTCATCCTCCGTTGATGGTCCAAAGTGATAAGCATCGCTATTTGCTCCTGGACCTGGTGTCGGGTGAGACACCCGACTCTCCCCGACTGACTCTTGAGAAGACATCTTGCTCTAAATCTGCAACAGGAACAACTCGAAACAAAGACAAAAGATTTTTGCGTGATACGGTGGTCAAAACCTTCGGGAGATTATATAATGAATTTTTACCGACCAAAAGAAGTATCATGCAAGAAAACAGAGTCCGGAGGGCACACGAGGTGCCCACGAGGCAGGGGGCGCGCCCTCCACCCTCATGGAGGCCTCGTGTCCTTCTCGGATTACTTATTGCTTTCCAAACTTCTTAAATATTCCAAAACGGAGAAAAATTGCCATTAGAATTGTTTTGGAGTCGGTTTACTTACCGTACCACATACCTGTTCCTTTTCGGAGTCTGAAACGTTCTGGAAAGTGTCCCTTACGTATTTCTCCGGGGTTACGGTTTCAATAATATTAGTTTCAACATTTATAGGATTACCTTAGATATAGTGTTTGATTCTTTGACCGTTAACCACCTTCGGATTTGTGCCTTCAAAGTTGTTGATTTTTATGGCACCGGAATGATAGACCTCCTCGATAATGTAAGGACCTTCCCATTTAGAGAGAAGTTTTCCTGTAAAAAATCTTAAACGAGAGTTGAATAGCAACACATAATCACCTACGTTAAACTCACGCTTTTGTATTCTTTTGTCATGCCATCTTTTAACTTTTTCTTTGAACAGCTTGGCATTCTCATAAGCTTGGGTTCTCCATTCATCGAGTGAGCAAATATCAAATAACCTCTTCTCGCCGGCAAGTTTGAAATCATAGTTGAGCTCTTTAATAGCCCAATATGCTTTATGTTCAAGTTCGAGAGGTAAGTGACATGCTTTTCCATAAACCATCTTATATGGAGACATACCCATAGGATTTTTATATGCAGTTCTATAGGCCGATAATGCATCATCAAGATTCTTGAACCAATTCTTTCTAGATCTATTAATAGTCTTTTGCAAAATTAATTTGAGCTCTCTATTGCTCAATTCTACTTGACCACTAGACTGTGGGTGATAAGGAGATGCAATTCTATGATTAACATCATACTTAGCAAGCATTTTACGAAAAGCACCATGAATAAAATGTGAACTGTTGGAAATATGCCCTAGAGGCAATAATAAAATGGTTATTATTATATTTCTTTGTTCATGATAATTGTCTATTATTCATGCTATAATTGTATTATCCGGAAATCGTAATACATGTGTGAATACGTAGACCACAACAAGTCCCTAGTGAGCCTCTAGTTGACTAGCTCGTTGATCAACGGATAGTCATAGTTTCCTGACTATGGACATTGGATGTCATTGATAACGAGATCACATCATTAGGAGAATGATGTGATGGACAAGACCGAATCCTAAGCATAGCACAAAGATCGTGTAGTTCGTTTCACTAGAGCTTTTCCAAATGTCAAGTATCATTTCCTTAGACCATGAGATTGTGCAACTCCCGGATACCGTAGGAGTGCTTTGGGTGTGCCAAACGTCACAACGTAACTGGGTGACTATAAAGGTGCACTACGGGTATCTCCAAAAGTGTCTGTTGGGTTGGCACGAATCGAGACTGGGATTTGTCACTCCGTATGACGGAGAGGTATCTCGGGGCCCACTCGGTAATGCATCATCATAATGAGCTCAATGTGACCAAGTGTCTGGTCACGGGATCATGCATTACGGTACGAGTAAAGTGACTTGTCGGTAACGAGATTGAACGAGGTATTGGGATACCGACGATCGAGTCCCGGGCAAGTAACGTACCGGTTGACAAAGGGAATTGTATACGGGATTGATTGAATCCACGACATCGTGGTTCATCCGATGAGATCATCGAGGAGCATGTGGGAGCCAACATGGGTATCCAGATCCCGCTGTTGGTTATTGACCGGAGAGGCGTCTCGGTCATGTCTGCATGTCTCCCGAACCCGTAGGGTCTACACACTTAAGGTTCGATGATGCTAGGGTTGTAGAGATATGAGTATGCAGTAACCTGAAAGTTGTTAGGAGTCCCGGATGAGATCCCGGACGTCACGAGGAGTTCCGGAATTGTCCGGAGGTGAAGAATTATATATAGGAAGTGCAGTTTCGGCCATCAGGAAAGTTTCGGGGGTCACCGGTATTGTACCGGGACCACCGGAAGGGTCCCGGGGGTCCACCGGGTGGGGCCACCTATCCCGGAGGGCCCCATGGGCTGAAGTGGGAGGAGAACCAGCCCCTGGTGGGCTGGTGCGCCCCCTTGGCCCCCCCTGCGCCTAGGGTTGGAAACCCTAGGGGTGGGGGCGCCTCCACTTGCCTTGGGGGGCAAGCCACCCCCTTGGCCGCCGCCCCCTTGGAGCTGTCATCTCCTAGGGCCGACGGCCCCCAGGGGGCCTATATAAAGAGGGGGGAGGGAGGGCAACCGCACCCAAGTCCCTGGCGCCTCCCTCTCCCCACGCACCACCTCTCCCTCTCGCAGAAGCTTGGCGAAGCCCTGCCGTGATCACTGCTACATCCACCACCACGCCGTCGTGCTACTGGATCTTCATCAACCTCTCCTTCCCCCTTGTTGGATCAAGAAGGAGGAGACGTCTTCCCAACCGTACGTGTGTTGAACGCGGAGGTTCCGTCCGTTCGGCGCTAGGATCTCCGGTGATTTGGATCACGACGAGTACGACTCCCTCAACCCCGTTCTCTTGAACGCTTCTACACGCGAACTACAAGGGTATGTAGATGTACTCCCCTCTCTCATTGCTAGATGACTCCATAGATTGATCTTGGTGAACGTAGGCAATTTTTTATTTTATGCAACGTTCTCCAACAGTGGCATCATGAGCTAGGTCTATGCGTAGTTACTATGCACGAGTAGAACACAAAGCAGTTGTGGGCGTATATGTTGTCAATTTTCTTGCCACTACTAGTCTTATCTTGCTTCGGCGGCATCGTGGGATGAAGCGGCCCGGACCGACCTTACACGTACGCTTACGTGAGACAGGTTCCACCGACTGACATGCACTAGTTGCATAAGGTGGCTAGCGGGTGTCTGTCTCTCCCACTTTAGTTGGAGCGGATTCGATGAAAAGGGTCCTTATGAAGGGTAAATAGAAATTGGCATATCACGTTGTGGTTTTATGTAGGTAAGAAACGTTCTTGCTAGAACACCTATAGAAGCCACGTAAAAACTTGCAACAACAATTAGAGGACGTCTAACTTGTTTTTGCAGCAAGTGCTTTGTGATGTGATATGGCCAAAGGATGTGATGAATGATATATGTGATGCATGAGATGATCATGTTCTTGTAATAGGAATCACGACTTGCATGTCGATGAGTATGACAATTGGCAGGAGCCATAGGAGTTGTCTTTATTTTTTGTATGACCTGCGTGTCATTGAAGAACGCCATGTAAATTACTTACTTTATTGCTAAACGCGTTAGCCATAGAAGTAGTAGTCGTTGGCGTGACAACTTCATGAAGACACGATGATGGAGATCATGATGATGGAGATTATGGTGTCATGCCGGTGACGAAGATGATCATGGCGCCCCAAAGATGGAGATCAAAGGAGCAATATGATATTGGCCATATCATGTCACTATTTGATTGCATGTGATGTTTATCATGTTTTACATCTTATTTGCTTAGAATGACGGTAGCTTAAATAAGATGATCCCTCGAAATAATTTCAAGAAAAGTGTTCCCCCTAACTGTGCACCGTTGCGAAGGTTCGTTGTTTCAAAGCACCACATGATGATCGGATGTGATAGATCCTAACGTTCGAATACAACGGGTGTAAGCCAGATTTACACACGCAATACACTTAGGTTGACTTGATGAGCCTAGCATGTACAGACATGGCCTCAGAACACGGAAGACCGAAAGGTCGAGCATGAGTCGTATAGAAGATACGATCAACATGAAGATGTTCACCGATGATGACTAGTCCGTCTCACGTGATGATCGGACATGGCCTAGTTGACTCGGATCATGTTTCACTTAGATGACTAGAGGGATGTCTGTCTAAGTGGGAGTTCATTGAATAATTTGATCAGATGAACTTAATTATCATGAACTTAGTCTAAAAACCTTTGCAAAATGTTTTGTAGATCAAATGGCCAACGCTCATGCCCACCTCAACTTGAACGCGTTCCTAGAGAAAACCAAGCTGAAAGATGATGGCAGCAACTATACGGACTGGGTCTGGAACCTGAGGATCATCCTCATAGCTGCCAAGAAAGATTATGTCCTAGAAGCGCCGCCAGGTGAAGAACCAATCCCAAAGAACCAAGACGTTATGATTACTCCCTCGTTCAGTGCGGCATGCTTTACAGCTTAGAACCGGGGCTCCAAAAGCGTTTTGAGCAACACGAAGCATATGAGATGTTCGAAGAGCTAAAAATGGTTTTCCAAGCTCATGCCCGGGTCGAGAGATATGAAGTCTCCGACAAGTTCTTCAGCTGTAAGATGGAGGAAAATAGTTCTGTTAGTGAGCACATACTCAAGATGTCTGGGTTGCACAACCGCTTGACTCAGCTGGGAGTTAATCTCCCGGATGACGCGGTCATTGACAGAATCTTTCAGTCGCTTCCACAGAGCTACAAGAGCTTTGTGATGAACTTCAATATGCAGGGGATGGAAAAGACCATTCCTGAGGTATATTCAATGCTGAAATCAGCGGAGGTAGAGATCAAAAAGGAACATCAAGTGTTGATGGTGAATAAAACCACTAAGTTCAAGAAAGGCAAGGGTAAGAAGAACTTCAAGAAGGACGGCAAGGGAGTTGCCGCGCCCGGTAAGCCAGTTGCCGGGAAGAAGTCAAGCAATGGACCCAAGCCTGAGACTGAGTGCTTTTATTGCAAGGGAAGTGGTCACTGGAAGCGGAACTGCCCCAAGTACTTAGAAGACAAGAAGGCCGGCAAAACCAAAGGTATATGTGATATACATGTAATTGATGTATACCTTATCAGTGCTCGTAGTAGCTCCTCGGTATTTGATACTGGTGCGGTTGCTCATATTTGTAACTCAAAGCAGGAGCTGCGGAATAAGCGGAGACTGGCGAAGGACGAGGTGATGATGCGCGTCGGGAATGGTTCCAAGGTCGATGTGATCGCCGTTGGCACGCTACCTCTACATTTACCTACGGGATTAGTTTTAAACCTCAATAATTGTTATTTAGTACCAGCTTTGAGCACGAACATTGTATCAGGATCTCATTTAATTCGAGATGGCTACTCATTTAAATCCGAGAATAATGGTTGTTCTATTTATATGAGAGATATGTTTTATGGTCATGCCCCGCTGGTGAATGGTTTATTCTTAATGAATCTCGAGCGTAATGTTACACATATTCATAGTGTGAATACCAAAAGATGTAAAGTTGATAATGATAGTCCCACATACTTGTGACACTGCCGCCTTGGTCACATTGGTGTCAAGCGCATGAAGAAGCTCCATGCTGATGGACTTTTAGAGTCTCTAGATTATGAATCGTTTAACACATGCGAACCATGCCTCATGGGCAAAATGACCAAGTCTCCGTTCTCCGGAACAATGGAGCGAGCAACCAACTTATTGGAAATCATACATACTGATGTGTGCAGTCCAATGAGCGTTGAGGCTCGCGGAGGATATCGTTATGTTCACACTCTCACTGATGACTTGAGTAGATATGGGTATGTCTTCTTGATGAAGCACAAGTCTGAGACCTTTGAAAAGTTCAAGGAATTTCAGAATGAGGTAGAGAATCAACGTGACCGAAAGATAAAGTTCTTATGATCAGATCGTGGAGGAGAATATTTAAGTCACGAATTTGGTACGCACTTAAGAAAATGTGGAATCATTTCACAACTCACGCTGCCTGGAACACCTCAGCGTAATAGTGTGTCCGAACATCGTAATCGCACTCTATTGGATATGGTGCGATCTATGATGTCACTTACCGATTTACCGCTATCATTTTGGGGATACGCTCTAGAGACAGCTACATTCACTTTAAATAGGGCACCGTCTAAATCTTTGAGACGACACCGTATGAATTATGGTTTGGGAAGAAACCTAAGCTATCGTTTCTAAAAGTTTGGGGATGCGATGCTTATGTCAAGAAACTTCAACCTGAGAAGCTCGAACCCAAGTCGGAAAAACGCGTCTTCATAGGATACCCTAAGGAAACCATTGGGTATACCTTCTACTTAAGATCCGAGGGCAAGATCTTTGTTGCCAAAAATGGGTCCTTTCTGGAGAAAGAGTTTCTCTCGAAAGAATTAAGTGGGAGGAAAGTAGAACTTGATGAAGTACTACCTCTTGAAACGGTAAGTAGCGCAACTCAGGAAGATGTTCCTGTGGTGCCTGCACCAACAAGAGAGGAGGTTAATGATGATGATCAAGATACTTCGGATCAAGCTCCTACTGAACTTCGAAGGTCCACAAGGACATGTTCCGCACCAGAGTGGTACAGCAACCCTGTCTTGGAAATCATGTTGTTAGACAACGGTGAACCTTCAAACTATGAAGAAGCGATGGCGGGCCCAGATTCCAACAAATGGCTTGAAGCCATGCAATCCGAGATAGGATCCATGTATGAAAACAAAGTATGGAATTTGACAGACTTGCCCGATGATCGGCGAGCAATAGAAAACAAATGGATCTTTAAGAAGACGGACGCGGATGGTAATGTTACCATATATAAAGCTCGACTTGTCGCTAAGGGTTATCGACAAGTTCAAGGGATTGACTACGATGAGACATTCTCTCCCGTAGCGAAGCTGAAGTCCGTCCGAATCATGTTAGCAATTGCCGCATACTATGATTATGAGATATGGCAAATGGACGTCAAAACGACATTCCTTAACGGTCACCTTAAGGAAGAACTGTATATGATGCAGCCGGAAGGTTTTGTCGACCCTAAGAATGCTAGCAAGGTATGCAAGCTCCAGCGCTCCATCTATGGGCTGGTGCAAGCATCTCGGAGTTGGAATATTCGCTTTAATGAGATGATCAAAGCGTTTGGGTTTATGCAGACTTATGGAGAAGCCTGCGTTTACAAGAAAGTGAGTGGGAGCTCTGTAGCATTTCTCATATTATATGTGGATGACATACTTTTGATGGGAAATGATATAGAACTTTTGGACAACATTAAGGCCTACTTGAATAAGTGTTTTTCAATGAAGGACCTTGGAGAAGCTGCTTACATATTAGGCATCAAGATCTATAGAGATAGATCAACACACCTCATAGGTCTTTCACAAAGCACATACCTTGATAAGATATTGAAGAAGTTCAATATGGATCCGTCCAAGAAGGGGTTCTTGCCTGTGTTGCAAGGTGTGAAATTGAGCTCGGCTCAATGCCCGACCACGACAAAAGATAGAGAAAAGATGAGTGTCGTCCCCTATGCCTCAGCCATAGGGTCTATCATGTATGCCATGACCTGTACCAGACCTGATATAAACCTTGCCATAAGTTTGGTAGGTAGGTAGCAAAGTAATCCCGGCATGGAACACTGGATAGCGGTTAAGAACATCCTTAAGTATCTGAAAAGGACTAAGGATATGTTTCTCGTATATGGAGGTGACGAAGAGCTCGTCGTAAAGGGGTTACATCGACGCTAGCTTCGACATAGATCTGGATGACTCTAAGTCACAAACCGGATACGTGTATATTTTGAATGGTGGGGCAGTAAGCTGGTGCAGTTGCAAGCAGAGCGTCGTGGCGGGATCTACATGTGAAGCGGAGTACATGGCAGCCTCGGAGGCAGCGCATGAAGCTATCTGGGTGAAGGAGTTCATCACCGACCTAGCAGTCATACCCAATGCGTCGGGGTCGATCACACTCTTCTGTGACAACACTGGAGCTATTGCACTTGCCAAGGAGCCCAGGTTTCACAAGAAGACCAGGCACATCAAGCGTCGCTTCAACTCCATCCGTGAAAATGTTCAAGATGGAGACATAGATATTTGTAACGTACATACGGACCTGAATGTAGCAGACCCATTGACTAAACCTCTCCCTAGAGCAAAACATGATCAACACCAGAACGCAATGGGTGTTCGATACATCACAATGTAACTAGATTATTGACTCTAGTGCAAGTGGGAGACTATTGGAAATATGCCCTAGAGGCAATAATAAAATGGTTATTATTATATTTCTTTGTTCAAGATAATTGTCTATTGTTCATGCTATAATTGTATTATCCGGAAATCGTAATACATGTGTGAATACGTAGACCACAACAAGTCCCTAGTGAGCCTCTAGTTGACTAGCCTGTTGATCAACGGATAGTCATAGTTTCCTGACTATGGACATTGGATGTCATTGATAACGGGATCACATCATTAGGAGAATGATGTGATGGACAAGACCCAATCCTAAGCATAGCACAAAGATCGTGTAGTTCGTTTCACTAGAGCTTTTCCAAATGTCAAGTATCATTTCCTTAGACCATGAGATTGTGCATCTCCCGAATACCGTAGGAGTGCTTTGGGTGTGCCAAACGTCACAACGTAACTGGGTGACTATAAAGGTGCACTACGGGTATCTCCAAAAGTGTCTGTTGGGTTGGCACGAATCGAGACTGGGATTTGTCACTCCGTATGACGGAGAGGTATCTCGGGGCCCACTCGGTAATGCATCATCATAATGAGCTCAATGTGACCAAGTGTCTAGTCACGGGATCATGCATTACGGTACGAGTAAAGTGACTTGCCGGTAACGAGATTGAACGAGGTATTGGGATACCGACGATCGAGTCCCGGGCAAGTAACGTACCGATTGACAAAGGGAATTGTATACGGGATTGATTGAATCCACAACATCGTGGTTCATCCGATGAGATCATCGAGGAGCATGTGGGAGCCAACATGGGTATCCAGATCCCGCTGTTGGTTATTGACCGGAGAGGCGTCTCGGTCATGTCTGCATGTCTCCCGAACCCGTAGGGTCTACACACTTAAGGTTCGATGATGCTAGGGTTGTAGAGATATGAGTATGCAGTAACCTGAAAGTTGTTCGGAGTCCCGGATGAGATCCCGGACGTCAAGAGGAGTTCCGGAATGGTCCGGAGGTGAAGAATTATATATAGGAAGTGCAGTTTCGGCCATCAGGAAAGTTTCGGGGGTCACCGGTATTGTACCGGGACCACCGGAAGGGTCCCGGGGGTCCACCGGGTGGGGCCACCTATCCCGTAGGGCCCCGTGGGCTGAAGTGAGAGGGTAACCAGCCCCTGGTGGGCTGGTGCGCCCCCCCTTGGCCCCCCTGTGCCTAGGGTTGGAAACCCTAGGGGTGGGGGAGCCTCCACTTGCCTTGGGGGGCAAGCCACCCCCTTGGACGCCCCCCTTGGAGATCTCATCTCCTAGGGCCGGCGCCCCCCAGGGGGCCTATATAAAGAGGGGGGAGGGAGGGCAGCCGCACCCAAGTCCCTGGCGCCTCCCTCTCCCCACGCACCACCTCTCCCTCTCGCAGAAGCTTGGCGAAGCCCTGCCGTGATCGCTGCTACATCCACCACCACGCCGTCGTGCTGCTGGATCTTAATCAACCTCTCCTTCCCCCTTGCTGGATCAAGGAGGAGACGTCTTCCCAACCGTACGTGTGTTGAACGCGAAGGTGTCGTCCGTTCGGCGCTAGGATCTCCGGTGATTTGGATCACGACGAGTACGACTCCCTCAATCCCGTTCTCTTGAACGCTTCCGCACGCGATCTAAAAGGGTATGTAGATGCACTCCCCTCTCTCGTTGCTAGATGACTCCATAGATTGATCTTGCTGATCATAGGAAACTTTTTATTTTATGCAACATTCTCCAACATGAACCACCATCAGTCATGAGATATCTAGGGACTCCAAACCTCGGAAAAATAACTTCTTTAAGCATCTTAATAGAGGTGTTATGATCAACACTACTAGTTGGAATAGCTTCTACCCACTTAGTAACATAATCAACAGCAACTAAAATATGTGTATATCCATTAGAGGCAGGAAAAGGTCCCATATAAACAGAGCCCCAAACATCAAATGGTTCAATAACAAGAGAGTAATTCATAGGCATTTCTTGACGTCTACTAATATTAACAATTCTTTGACATTCATCACAAGACAAGACAAACTTACGAGCATCTTTGAAGAGAGTAGGCCAATAAAAACCAGGTTGCAATACCTTATGTGCAGTTCTATCTCCAGCATGGTGTCCTCCATATGGTTCAGAGTGACACTTGCGTAGGATCTGTTCCTGTTCACGCTCAGGTACACAACGTCTAATAACACCATCTACTCCTTCTTTATAAAGGTGTGGGTCATCCCAGAAGTAATGTCTTAAATCATAAAAGAACTTTTTCTTTTGCTGGTATGTGAAACTAGGTGGTATAAATTTAGCAACAATGTAATTAGCATAATCAGCATACCATGGAGCAGTATGAGAAGCCTTAATGACCGCTAATTGTTCATCAGGAAAGCTATCATCAATAGGTAGTGGGTCATCAAGAACATTCTCTAATCTAGACAAGTTGTCCGCAACAGGGTTCTCGGCTCCCTTTCTATCAATAATATGCAAATCAAATTCTTGGAGCAAGAGAACCCATCTAATAAGTCTAGGTTTAGCATCTTTCTTTTACACAAGATATTTAATAGCAGCATGATCAGTGTGAATAGTTACTTTAGAATCAACAATATAAGGTCTGAACTTATCACAAGCAAATACAACTGCTAAGAACTCTTTTTCAGTAGTGGCATAATTTCTCTGGGCAGTATCAAGAGTTTTACTAGCATACTGGATAACATTTAATTTCTTATCAACTCTTTGCCCTAGAACAACACCTACAACATAATCACTAGCATCACACATAATTTCAAAGGGTAAATTCCAATCAAGTGGCTGAACAATAGGTGCAGTGATCAAAGCTTTCTTAAGTATTTCAGAGGCTTCTACACAATCATCATCAAAGACAAAAGGAATATCTTTTTGCAGTAAATTAGTCAGAGGCCTAGAGATTTTAGAAAAGTCCTAAATGAACCTCCTACAAAAACCGGCATGACCAAGGAAACTTCTTATACCTTTAATGTCCTTGGGACACGTCATCTTTTCAATAGCATCAACTTTAGCTTTATCAACTTCAATACCTCTTTAAGAAATTTTATGCCCCAAGACAATGCCTTCATTAACCATAAAGTGGCACTTTTCCCAATTCAAGACGAGACTAGTGTCTTCACATCTCTGCAAAACTTGATCAAGGTTGCTCAAGCAATCATCAAAAGAGGATCCATAAACGGAGAAATCATCCATGAATACCTCACAAATCTTTTCACAAAAGTCAGAGAATATAGCCATCATGCATCTTTGAAAGGTAGCAGGTGCATTACATAAACCAAAAGGCATACGTCTATAAGCAAAAGTACCGAAAGGGCAAGTAAAAGTAGTTTTTGATTGATCCTCCGCTGACACAAGTATTTGAGAGAAACCAGAATAACCATCTAGAAAGCAGAAATGTGTATGTTTGGATAGTCTTTCTAGCATTTGATTAATAAAAGGTAAAGGGTAATGATCTTTCTTAGTAGCCTTATTTAATTTACGGAAATCAATTACCATCCTATAACCTATAATAATTCTTTGCGGAATCAATTCATCTTTATCATTAGGAATGACAGTAATACCTCCCTTCTTAGGGACACAATGGACAGGACTTACCCAATCACTATCAGCAACGGGATAAATTGTACCTGCCTCAAGGAGCTTTAGTATCTCCTTTCTTACCACTTCTTTCATCTTAGGATTCAACCGTCATTGATGATCTCTAACTGGTTTGGAGCCTTCGTCCAATTTAATTTTATGTTGGCATAGAGTGGGACTAATGCCCTTAAGATCATCCAGAGTATATCCAATAGCAGCATGGTGCTTCTTTAGAGTTTTCAGTAATCTTTCATCTTCTTGCTTTGAAAGGTTAGCACTAATAATAACATGATATATCTTCTTTTCATCAAGATAAGCATATTTAAGATTATCAGGTAAAGGTTTGAGCTCAAACACGGGATCACCCTTGGGTGGAGGGGGATCCCCTAGGATTTCAATAGGCAAGTTGTGTTTCAAAATAGGACCCTGTTGAAGGAATACTTCATCTATTTCCCTTCTTTCATTCATAAACATATCATTTTCATGGTCTAGCAAATATTGTTCTAACAGATTAGTAGGAGTCACGACAATAGAAGCAAGACCAATAGTTTCATCCTTACTAGGTAATTTTTTATCATGGGGTTATCTACGGAACTTAGCAAAATTAAACTCATGAGACATATCCCCTAAGCCAATTGTAACAACATCCTTTTTGCAATCAATCCTAGCATTAACAATATTCAAGAAGGGTCTACCAAATATAATGGGACAAAAGTCATCTTGTGGGGAACCAAGAACAAGAAAATCAGCAGGATATTTAACTTTCCCACACAAGACTTCAACATCTCTAACAATCCCAACTGGTGAAATAGTATCTCTATTGGCAAGCTTAATAGTAACATCAATACTTTCTATTTCAGCGGGTGCGATATCATGCATAATTTCATTATATAGGGAAATAGGTATTGCACTAGAACTAGCACCCATATCACATAAGCCATGATAACAATGATCTCCTATTTTAACAGAAATAGCACGCATGCCTACAACAGGTCTATGTATCTTAGCATCTGATCTAGTAATATTAGCAGCTTCATCACAGAAGTAAATAACATGCCCATCTATATTATCATCCAAGAGATCTTTAACCATAGCAATACTAGGTTCAACTTTAATTTGCTCAGGAGGTGTATATGTTCTAGTATTACTCTTACGAACCACAGTTGAAGCTTTAGCATGATCCTTTATTCTAACAGGAAAGGTGGTTTCTCAATATAAGTAGTAGGAACAATAGGATCATTATAAGTGATAGTCTTTTCTTCAACTGTAATAGGTGCAACTACTTTTACTTCAGTGGGAGGATTATATTTAAACCACTTCTCCTTAGGGAGATCAACGTGATTAGCAAAAGATTCACAGAAAGAAGCTACTATCTCAGAGTCAAGTCCATATTTAGCACTAAATCCACGAAAAGCATCGGTATCCATAAAAGATTTAACACAATCAAACTTAGGTGTCATACTTGACTCCTTACCATCATTGGAACCCCAATCTTCAGAGTTGCATTTAATTCTTTCCAGTAAGTCCCACTTGAATTCAGTAGTCTTCAGCATATAAGAACCAACACAGGAGGTATCAAGCATGGTGCAATCATTGAGAGAAAGCCGAGCATAAATTTTTTGAATAATCATATCTCTTGAGAGCTCATGATTGGGGCATGAATATAACATTGACTTAAGCCTCCCCAAAGCTTGAGCGATGCTTTCTCGTTCGTGAGGCCAGAAATTATATATGTAATTACGATCACGATGAACAAGATGCATAGGATAGAACTTCTGGTGAAATTCCAACTTCAATCGTTTATAGTTCCAAGATCCCGTATCATCACATAGCATATATCATGTCAATGCATCTCCCTTCAAAGATAAAGGGAAGACCTTCCTCTTAACAACATCATCGGGAATACCTGCAGGCTTAAATAATCCACAAACTTCATCCACATAGATAAGGTGTAAATCGGGATGCAATGTTCCATCTCCTGCAAAGGGATTAGCTAGCAGTTTCTCTATCATACCCGAAGGAATCTCAAAGTAAACATTTTCAGTAGGTTCAGTAGGTTGAGGAGCAAATCTTTGCTCTACTGGTCGGGGCGAAGATGCCCCAAACAAGCCCCTCAAAGGATTAGTTTCCATAGTAACAAGTGACAAAAAATTTCAACACACTATATAAATGTTTCCTTACCAAGTTCCACTCACCAAAGGCGCTTCACTCCCCAGCAACGCGTGCCAGAAAAGAGTCTTGATGACCCACAAGTATAGGGGATCTATTGTAGTCCTTTCGATAAGTAAGAGTGTCGAACCCAACGAGGAGCAGAAGGAAATGACAAGCGGTTTTCAGTAAGGTATTCTCTACAAGCACTGAAATTGTAGGTAACAGATAGTTTTGTGATAGATAATTTGTAACGGGTAACAAGCAATGAAAGTAAATAAGGTGCAACAAGGTGGCCCAATCCTTTTTGTAGCAAAGGACAAGCCTGGACAATTTCTTATAATGAGAAAAGCGCTCCCGAGGACACATGGGAATTATCGTCAAGCTAGTTTTCATCACGCTCATATGATTCGCGTTCGGTACTTTGATAATTTGATATGTGGGTGGACCGGTGCTTGGGTACTTCCCTTTCTTGGACAAGCATCCCACTTATGATTAACCCCTATTGCAAGCATCCGCAACTACAAAATAAGTATTAAGGTAAACCTAACCATAGCATGAAACTAGTGGATCCAAGTCAGCCCCTTACGAACCAACACATAAACTAGGGTTTAAGCTTGTGTCACTCTAGCAACCCATCATCTACTTATTACTTCATAATGCCTTTCTCTAGGCCCAAATAATGGTTAAGTGTTATGTAGTCGACGTTCACATAACACCACTAGAGGAGAGACAATATACATCTCATCAAAATATCGAACGAATACCAAATTCACATGACTACTAATAGCAAGACTTAATCCATGTCCTCAGGAACAAACGTAACTACTCATAAAGCATATTCATGTTCATGATCAGAGGAGTATTGATATGCATTAAGGATCTGAACATATGATCTTCCACCAAGTAAACCGAATAGCATCAACTACAAGGAGTAATCAACACTACTAGCAACCCACAGGTACCAATTTGTGGTTTTGATACAAGATTGGATACAAGAGATGAACTAGGGTTTTGAGAGGAGATGGTGCTGGTGAAGATGTTGATGGAGATAGACCCCCTCCCGATGAGAGGATCGTTGGTGATGACGACGACGACAATTTCCCCCTCTTGGAGGGAAGTTTCCCCGGCAGAACAGCTCCGCCGGACCCCTAGATTGGTTCCTCCAAGGTTCCGCCTTGTGACGGCGGAGTTTCGTCCCGTAAGCTTGCTTATGATTTTTTCCAGGGTAAGAGACTTCATATAGCAGAAGATGGGCACCGGAGGGCCACCAGGGGGCCCAGGAGACAGGGGGCGCGCCCAGTAGGGTAGGGCGCCCCCACCCTCGTGGCCAGGGTGTGGGCCCCCTCTGGTACTTTCTTTGCTCAATAATTCTTATTAATTCCAAAAATGACTTTCGTGGAGTTTCAAGACTTTTGGAGCTGTGCAGAATAGGTTTCCAATATTTGCTCCTTTTCCAGCCAGAATTCCAGCTGCCGGCATTCTCCCTCTTCATGATAAACCTTGTAAAATAAGAGAGAATAGCCATAAGTATTGTGACATAACGTGTAATAACAGCCCATAATGCAATAAATATTGATATAAAAGCATGATGCAAAATGGACGCATCAGTCGCTTCCGGCCATAACGCCGAGCAGTTACTATTTCTCGAAGCGCGACCCGAGGCTGATGCCACGCTCGATACGTCCCCTCAAGGTGGAGATCGCGTCCCACTTTTCAGGGGATATTGTTAATGATTTTGATTCCCCTCCCCGCTCATAACATTGCGGAGATATAGGGAAGTGGAGAGGCCAACAGCGTGAAAAAAGGATCTCTGGCCTGCCCACAGTCTATATAAAAGGGGGGCAGCCACGATCTGCATCCTGCGCCTCCTCCTTCCTTCCGCACTTGCAGTCCTTCAGAGCTCCAGCGCCTTTTCCCCCTTGAGGGAGTCCTGGACTAGGGGGTGTCCGGATAGCTGAACTATCATCATTTGCCGGACTCCAAGACTATGAAGATACAAGATTGAAGACTTCGTCCCGTGTCTGGATGGGATTTTCCTTGGCGTGGAAGGCAAGCTTGGCGATACGGATATGTAGATCTCCTACCATTATAACCAACTTTGTGTAACCCTAGCCCTCTCTGGTGTCTATATAAACCGGAGGGTTTTAGTCCGTAGGACGAACAACAATCATACCATAGGCTAGCTTCTAGGGTTTAGCATCCTTGATCTCGTGGTAGATCCACTCTTGTACTACCCATATCATCAATATCAATCAAGCAGGAGTAGGGTTATACCTCCATCGAGAGGGCCCGAACCTGGGTAAAAACATAGTGTCCCTTGTCTCCTGTTACCATCCGCCTAGACGCACAGTTCGGGACCCCCTACCCGAGATCCGCCGGTTTTGACACCGACATTGGTGCTTTCATTGAGAGTTCCTCTGTGTCGTCGCTCATAGGCCCGATGGCTCCTTCGATCATCAACAACGACGCAGTCCAGGGGAGACTTTTCTCCTCGGACAGATCTTCGTATTCGGCGGCTTTGCACTGCGGGCCAATTCGCTTGGCCATCTGGAGCAGATCGAAAGCTACGCCCCTGGCCATCAGGTCAGATTTGGAAGTTTGAATTATACGGCTGACATCCGCGGAGACTTGATCTTCGACGGATTTGAGCCGTAGCCGAGCGCGCTGCACTGTCACAATGGGCATGATTTAGCTCTGCTGCCGGACAGAGCCCTGGAGGCCGCACAAGAGTCCGCTCCGATCGAGGATGGGTGGCTAGACACCGCCTTGGGGGCTGCTACCTCTACGGCGATGGAGCCGAATACCGACCCTGTCCCTTGTAAAGCTTGTGACTCCAAGGTGCCGGACCCTTCTCCGGACCCCGAACCTTCCGCGCTCCTGCCAATCAAATCTGATTGGGCGCCGATCATGGAGTTCACCGCTGCGGACATCTTTCAGCACTCGCCTTTCGGTGACATCCTGAATTCTCTAAAGTGCCTCTCTTTATTAGGAGAGCCTTGGCCGGATTATGGCCAGGACGGTTGGGATGCGAACGACGAAGAAATTCAAAACCCACCCACCACCCACTTCGTAGCCACTGTCGACGACTTAGCCGACATGCTAGACTTCGACTCCGAAGACATCGACGGTATGGACGACGATGCCGGAGACGACCAAGAACGAGCGCCCACAGGGCACTGGAAAGCCACCTCAACTCACGATGTGTATATGGTGGATACACCAAAAGGAAGCGGTAACGAGGAACAATGGGACGCTGCGAAGGATAATTCCCCCAAAAAACAGCCGAAACGGCGCCGCAAGCGCCGCCCAAAGTCCCGCCTCGACAACGACAACACCCATACAGACCCAGCCGTAGAGCAGGGCGAACCAGTGGACGACGAACATGCCACCAAGCAACCATCCGAACAGGATGAATTGGATAAACAACCCATCCCCGGCGAAAACAACAGTCCGGATTATCTCACGCCGGACACATCATTGGAGCAGAAGAACCTTCACAAAAGGCTCGTCACCACTGCACGAAGTCTGAAGAAGCAGAAGCGGAAGCTCAAAACAGCGGAAGACGTACTCAGAATGAGATGGAGCAAAGTACTCAAGACCGCAGACAAATACAGCGATAGCCGCCAAACAAAGAGCTACGCAAAGCGCAAACTATTGCCCGAATTCGAAGAGGAGGCCGTAGAGCCCCCACAATCAAAAAACAAAGAGGCCGCCCGGTCGGATAGACGACCACATGACAAACAAAGAGCGGCAAGCGGCGCCGCACACAAGCCGGCAGGCGATCCACATAAGGATCCTCGCAAAAAGGATGGCCCGGTCAGGTCCATCTATGGCCAAGAAAGAAAGCTCCAGAAAGCAACACAACACGTCAAGTATTCGAAAATCACGGTACACCCAAATACAGGGGCGCCGCACACCCACTATGTTTCACCGATGAGGTACTAGATCATGAATTTCCAGCGGGATTCAAGCCCGTAAACATAGAGGCATACGACGGAACAACAGACCCCGGAGTCTGGATCGAGGATTACATCCTACGCATACATATGGCTAGAGGATATGACCTCCATGCCATAAAATACTTACCCCTCAAGCTCAAAGGGCCAGCCCGGCATTGGCTCAAAAGCCTCCCAGAAAATACCATTGGAAGTTGAGAAGAGCTCGAGGATGCGTTTCGGGCAAATTTTCAGGGGACTTATGTCCGCCCTCCGGATGCAGACGATTTAAGTCACATAACTCAACAGCCCGGAGAGTCAGCCCGCAAATTCTGGAACAGGTTCCTCATCAAAAAGAACCAAATAGTCGACTGTCCAGACGCCAAAGCCTTAGCAGCCTTCAAACATAACGTCCGAGACGAATGGCTCGCTAGACACCTCGGCCAGGAAAAGCCAAGGACAATGGCCGCACTAACAAGCCTCATGACCCGCTTTTGCATGGGAGAAGATAGCTGGCTGGCAAGATGCAGCACCAGTGATCCGAGTACATCCGAGGCCAGGGATGGAAACGGGAAACCACGACGCAGAAAAGACCAGCGCCGGACTAAGGAAAATGGCCCAAAGAGCATGACAGTCAACACCGGGTTCAAAAGCTCTAGGCAGAACAACAAAACACTACCTCTCAAGGACAACAGCGACGAGCTATCCAACCTAAACAAAATCTTGGACAGGATATGTCAAATCCACATTACCCCTGGGAAGCCTGCAAACCATACCCACAGAGATTGTTGGGTCTTCAAGCAGTCCGACCGACTTAACGCCGAACACAAGGGGCTCGACACACCAAGTGAGGACGACGACGAGCCCCACAAGTAGAGCGCCGGAAAACAAAAGAATTTCCCACAAGAGGTCAAAGCAGTGAATTCACTTCAAGTGATAACAAGGAAAAATAGAGCGGCACCCACTAAAGTACGCGCCGCACGGTCCACCCCAGCGGAGTCCCGAAACTGGATGTCAAAACCAATAACTTTTGACCATCAAGATTACTCCGGAAGTATCCGAAATGCAGGATGGACTGCTTTGATATTGGATCCTATTATCGACGGACTAGAATTTACACAAGTCCTAATGGACGGCGGCAGTGATCTAAACCTGCTATACCAGGACACAATCCGCAGAATGGGGATAGACCCAACCAAAATTCGCCATAGCAACACTTCCTTTAGAGGAGTGACGCCAGGCCCATATGCCAATTGTACGGGCTCCCTACTACTAGAAGTTGTGTTCGGTTCACCCGACAACTTCCGTCGCGAAAAGTTAATCTTCCATATCGCCCCATTTAAAAGTAGCCATCAAGTACTATTGGGACGCGAAGCTTTCGCCCGCTTTAACGCAATACCGCATTACGCGTCTCTTACACTTAAAATGCCCGGTCCACGCGGCATCATCTCATTAAAGGGTAACTTCGAGTGTTCCTTGACCGCGGAAGAACGTGAGACTGCCTTGACAGCCGCACACTAATCTGGCTTTGCTCACCAAAGCCCCTAAAACAGGTCATTCAGACCCCAGACACTGTTAGGCGAGTCCGGCATAAATAAACAAGGGGCTTACTAGCCACGTATCCCTTTACAAGGGGCTGCACGCATGTACAATGAGAGCCAATAAAGCTCAATTTTATTCAGTTTTTGAATCATACTCTATTTATTTAAAAAAAATACATTTTACGCACGATCTTTTTTCAAACTAAGTTCTTCTCTTTTACAGATGAACAACGTGCTACACCCGTCCAGGATACAGCACAACGGAGACACAGGCGCAGACGTGCAACAGGGACCCGTTGCAAGGATTCTTTTCAGATTAAGACCCTGCGTAAACCTTTTTTACTGTCTCTTGTTGATACACATCCCCTGGTTTCTTACCATAATCGAGGAGGAGGCTGGCGTTTTGGCATCGGCCGCGCCAGAAGTTTTCGCACGTACCTGGACACTAGGGGCTTAGGGCATTGTTCTGCCCGTTTTCATAAAGACCGAATACCTTAGGGAGTGTTCGGCGTCTCGAGTTAGGCCTTATATGCATCAGCTCCGAATCATGTCTTTGGTCAAATGTTGAGTTTTCCCGGCTCCTGTGTTTTGCTGCCTTACGTTCCGTTATATCGGCTAACGCGGCACCAGGAGAACTACTGCGATTGTGCCCCGGTTCGGCCGAGTGAGCACCTCAGTAGAGAAAACCGAAAACTGACTGTCATGATATAGCGAGAGACTGGTTAACCACTCGATCGACCACCGAAATGTTTAGAATTCCTCCGCTTTGACGAAGGACCGTTTCCCGGTCAGGCACACACGTGCCCCGAATTCGGAGAGCGCGGTGCCCCTAGGGGCTATATAGTAGCCCCACCATCGAACTCCTATGGCTAAGTGAAAGTGATAAAGCATTATAGTCCGGTTGCCTAGTTTGCTACGCTGTCACCTCCTTCACAGGACCAAGACGTTGGATTAAGTGTGAAAGTACGCTTTTTTTGCAAACATCCCCGCACTATGTGCGTGGGGGCTGAAGCCAAAGACTGCCATCTTTTAGGTTATATATACATATACATTAACGGCCGCACAGGAGGTATTTCAATACTTGAACGCACAAGTATAAAAAGCCCTTATATTATATATTTGAAACATGGTTTCACAAATCATACATGTCATTTGAACATAACATTTTTCGAGCACTGCGACTCTATTAAACGAGCGCCCTGCAGGACTTCCTCAAAATAGTGCTCGGCTAGTAATCGGCTTTTGTCCGAATCCCGGGATGCAACGTCGTTGGCCTCCATCTCTGCCCAGTATGTTTTGACACGGGCGAGAGCCATTCGTGCACCCTCTATGCATGCCGACCGCTTCATCGCCTTGATATGCGGCACTACATCAAGGAACTGCTGCACCAAGCCAAAATAACTCTCCGGCTCGGGCCTTTCCGGCCACAGATGAGCCACGACATCCTTCATGGCAAGTCCGGACAACCTGTTCAGCTCAGCCCACTCAACCAACCGATCGGTTAACGGAAGTGGACGCTCCGGATTATGGAATTGAGACCAAAAAAGCTCTTCCATTCCGTGATCCTTTTGGCCTCGGAAATGTATGACTGCGTCCGCCGCACTCGCCACCAAATTCAGATAAGCATCCTCCGCACCCCACAACTGGCCCAACTGAGCATACTTCAGATCCATGAACTTCCTACGCAGCAGAAAGGGCTTTCCAGCCGCAATATCACCGGCCTGACGCAGCTCCTCCTTTATAGCCCTCATCGCGGAGCGGGCATCCTTGGCTTCGGCGGTGGCCTTCTTCAGGTCCTCTTGCTCCGCTCGGCGTTCTCTTTCAAGAAACTCATAGCGGTCGGTAGCATCCTTCAGTTTCACGGCCATTTCGGCCATTTCCTCCCTGCTTCAGCAGTGAGCAGCCTGCTCGGCTTTTAGCTCTTCGGTCGCCTTCAAGGCAGCCGCATTACTTTTTCTGGCTTGCTCCTTGGCTCGGGAAAGCTCCGCTCAAAGCTCCTCCATAGCAGAGGCGCCATCTGCATCAAAGCATACATGTTGTAAGGCACGGGCGTCCAGCTCCCTTACCAGGTGACCGCGGAGAAGCCACATACCTTGTTACTCGTCAAGTCGTATTGACCAGCGCGATGTCCGCATCCGCAACGTCAAGTTGCCACTTCAGTTCGGCAACTCCATCAGTCCGGCTGGCCACCGAACGCCCCACCACCTGTATGGGAAGGGCGACATCTTATAACTGAGATTATGATCCTCGGCACGCTATCGTTTTCGACAACATACCGAGTCTCAGGGGCTACTATCTATACAGGGCGCATTCTAAGTGCAAAACTGTCAAAAGGTATGTCATTTTCACGTACCTCAAACCCCGTCAGTAAACTTCTGACGGCCTCATGCAACCCGCTCTCAGCGGATGAAATCCTTTCAATCATCGTACTCATCAACGTACGGTGATCTTCTGAGATAGACACCCGCCCGAGCAGATCCTTCAGCTCCTCCGGCCGTACACCAGTCGGTGTCGAACTATCCGGCCCCGCCGGACCCGGGGAGACCCTCCGCGACGAGACCTCAGGGTCGTCCGCCCCGCTTGACGGTGCGGCAGATGGAGGCGTTTCGCTCTCCATCATCTCTGGACGAAGATCCCCCGAAGATGAGCTCTGCTGAGAAGGGCTGGGATCCGAACTACAAGGTAAAACTTCGGTTATCTTCAGAAATGAAAACAGGGATGTCCCTTATTACAAAACTCCCCTTTCTACTTACGGCTCGCTGGAGGGCTGATTCCCTTGGGGAAATAGTGCGGCCGGGGCTTCTCCCGGCACAGGACCCTCTGGTGAGGATTTCTTCCCCCGCTTTGAGGCCTTGGCCTCCGGATCTTCAGAAGCGGTCCTCTTCTCCCCCTGGAAGGAGGGATTCTCGATCCCCCCTTTCTTAAGAGCCTCCTTAGCGGAGGCGGTGTTTTTCCTGTTTTCCCCTTCGCCCTCTTCTGAAGGCGCAGCCTCCAGCATCTTGATTAACACGGGATCCGACGTGGTCTCAGGGAGGGGGGCCGGACACCGTATCAGTTTTGCTTTTGCTATCCACTCCTATTCAAGGGATAGCTGGTTAAAGGGCAAGTCTATGATAAATGAACGGACAGTATGTCTGGACACAGGACTACTTACTTGAGTATCCGGGCGATTGCAGCTCAGGCCCGCGTCCTCGGTCAAGTCCGGACACATCTCTTGTGATCCGAAGAACAGTTTATACATCTCCACGGGCGTCGCACCCATGAAGTGTTGAAGAGCTCGCGGTCCCTCTGGGTTGAATTCCCACAGGCGGAGAGGGCAACGTTTGCAGGGCAGAAGGCGCCGAATCAGCATGACCTGCGCCACTACAACCAGATTGATCTCCCTCTCTTGGAGGTCTCGAATGCGGCCCTGCAATAATGGCACGTCCTTGGACGGCCCCCAGTCAAGCCCTTTGTTGACCCATGACGCCAGCCGTTGTGGAGGGCCCGAGCGAAGAGCAAGCGGCGCCACCCATCTGGTGCCCCTGGGAGCGGTGATGTAAAACCACTCATGTTGCCACAAACCGAGCTCCTTTTGAAAACAGCCCTCGGGCCACGAAGCGTCAACTCTCTTTCTTATAACTGCCCCTCCGCACTCTGCCTGCCGCTCCTCGATCATCTTTGGCTCCATGTCGAAGGTCTTGAGCCACAATCCAAAGTGAGGAGTGGTGTGAAGGAAGGCTTCGCATACAACAATGAACGATGAGATGTGGAGGATGGACTCCGGATCCAAGTCATGGAATTCCAGCCCATAATAAAACATGAGCCCCCTCACGAAGGGGTCCATCGGGAAACCTAAACCTCGATGGAAGTGAGACACGAACACCACACTCTCACCAGGCTCGGGAGTAGGAATGACTTGCCCTTGGGCGGGCAGCCTGTGCGAAATTTTGCCGGTCAGATACCTGGCATCTCTCAGCTTTAGCACATCTTCTTCCGTGATGGAAGAGGGCATCCACCGGCCCTGTAGGTCAGAGCCGGACATTGTCGAAGGTCCGAAGCACCTAAATCTGGAGCCTTGGGTGTTGGAACTCGAGGCGAGGGGCGGATTCGATTGGATATTGAAGAAAAGGAACGTGCCTTGGTCTCGTTATAAAGGGGTTGAATACCAAGAGCCGTCCCCGTAACCGTTTGGGACTCGCCTTCGATGGAGGGAGCGAGCCAACGGATGCGTTTGGGTTACCCATGTCCGTATTGATGAGAATCCCGGAATAAGGGGACATGATCTCTGCTTCGACAAGACGCGCCAAGGAAACCGCTTCGCTAAACGCGCTGAGGTGGGACAATAAAAATGATTCGAGTAAAGGCTTGGCCTTGGTGTGACGTCATATCACGAAATATGTCAGCAGATCGAACTTGTGTAAATATTATTCTCTCTATGGTGGTATGTGGAATTTATTTTGCAGAGCCAGACACTATCCTGGTGTTCACAATCTTCTATGAATTATTCGGAGGAGGAACCCGCCTTGCAATGCCGAAGACAATATGCGCGCCGGACTCGTCGTCATTGAAGCCTGGTTCAGGGGCTACTGAGGGAGTCCTGGACTAGGGGGTGTCCGGATAGCCGAACTATCATCATTGGCCGGACTCCAAGACTATGAAGATACAAGATTGAAGACTTCGTCCCGTGTCCGGATGGGACTTTCCTTGGCGTGGAAGGCAAGCTTGGCGATACGGATATGTAGATCTCCTACCATTATAACCGACTCTGTGTAACCCTAACCCTCTCCGGTGTCTATATAAACCGGGGGGTTTTAGTCCGTAGGACGAACAACAATCATACCATAGGCTTGCTTCTAGGGTTTAGCCTCCTTGATCTCGTGGTAGATCCACTCTTGTACTACCCATATCATCAATATCAATCAAGCAGGAGTAGGGTTTTACTTCCATCGAGAGGGCCCGAACCTGGGTAAAAACATCGTGTCCCTTGTCTCCTATTACCATCCGCCTAGACGCACAGTTCGGGACCCCCTACCTGAGATCCGCCGGTTTTGACACCGACACCCCTACTTCCATAGCTAATCCCACTTCACCTCACTTGACCATGGCCGATCTGGCGCCAATGGGAAGTGGGAGGCCTCCTCCGTCACCAACATGGAGATACTAAAGCTGAAGGAGGACGGCTACTTGCCGGCCAACGTCGCCCATCGAGCCCACAAGGAGGGCCAGGTCATCCCTACGCTCGGGCCGGGCGAAAGGGTAGTTTTTCTCCCCCATTTTCTTAGGGGCTAGGGTTTTCCCTGCATCCCTTTGTGTGGGGGTTGATGTTCTACTATGGGCTGGATTTCCACGATCTAGCCCCAACTCCCTCCTCCACATTTCGACCTTCATCGTTGTCTGTGAGGCACTCCTCTGGGTCTAGTCACACTTTGACTTATGGCTGAAGGTGTTTAATCTGAAGCCCAAGGTGGTCGTCGACGAGCACGTGGACTGCGAAGGGGCCATGATCAGCAAGCTGACACGGGTCCAGTGACCGGACGATCACTTTGTCGACAACATCCGGATGTGGCAGAAGGAGTGGTTCTACATCATCAAGCTGAGAGAGGACGCATGGGGAGCGACCCCTGCATTCCGGTCCGGACCCCCACCAGATTGGTCTCCTGGACCAACAAGAGTCCGGACTGGGGTCGCTTCACCGACACGAAAGCGCCGCAAAAGCGTGTCGAGAGCGTAATAGAGACTGGCGCGAAGTTGGTCGACGTGTTCCAGATCATGCTTCACTGAGGGCTCCTCCCTTGCCAGGTGAGAGCCAAGCCTATGTGGGAACATGAGCCCGAAGATCCGACCACTGTGCGGCACCTCTTCGGCACGACTCCTGACAAGATATGGGGCCAACTATTCCAGCCCCAGAAGGAGTGCCGGCCGAGGGGAAGGACATCAGTCTTGACGCCGCAAATCCCCAAAAGGAGGTAAGTGGCATGTTTCTTCAAAGAGTGTTCAGCTATTCACATTACATGAGACTTGATTTAACCTTGTTACGTGAATTCTGCAGGGGTGGCTTGCCAAGGCCAAGAAGATTAGCGTCCCGGCACCGCTGCCAGAGGAGCCCCGATCAGAGCAGCTGGAGAAGATGCTGGTCGTGGTACCCTACAAGGCGCCCGCTAAGAAGGGCAAGAAGCAAGAAGCACCGGAGGCCAGGGAGGGCCTCCATCACAGGATCCAAACCAGCCACCGGTCCGAAGACGCTACGGCCTCATCCGCACGAGATGAGGGCGGCGAGGAGGACGAAGAGGAGAGTGCATCTTCACACTCCAAAAAGAGGTCGGCGTCTGAGGACGCCGAGGAGGCCCAACCTTCCCCGGCCCCGAAGAGACAACATCGGCCTAAGCTGGTCATACCTGACAGCTCGGATGACGAGAAGTCCAAGGCGTCCGAGGAGCTCCCGAAGAAGGGACCCAGGGTCAAGCCCCCTGCCAGCAGGTAAGGTGTCTGTATTTTCAGCTATCATACTTTCAGTAGTTTCTTTTAGTTGAAGGTTAACCCCTCTGAATTGCAGTCCCCCACATGAGCGCCCCACCGAGCAAACCTCGGAAGGGACGTCTCCGTCCTCCGAGCTGGCGGACAATGGGTCCATGGCGCACTACGCGCCTCCTTTGGTCCCCGAAGAGGCTGAGGAGGTGCGGCCCCGAAGAACTAGATGTCGTGATGGCCGAGGTCAACAACTCGGTCACCGAAGACCAGGGGGAGCGCCCCTCCTGGCCGACGAAGGAAGAGAGTTCGGTCCATCCGGACCCCCTGCATCGACCGCTCCCGAGCCCCCCCCCCCCCAATGCCTTCGATGGCAGTGGTTCCTCCCAACGGGGAGGGGGCCGGGGAGCCAACACCGACGCTGAACACCTCCGCACGATCGGCGGTAGGCTGGCCGGACACGCTGGAGGAGTTGGTGAGCAACTCCATCATCGTTGAAGGGCACCGCACCCTTATGGGTGCGGTCATGCAGAGTGTTCGGTCCATCCAATCCAGACTGAACGATGTTGTTCAAGGCCTTCTAACAGGCTATGAGGTAAGTCAAGTAATAATCTTTTCTCATAATTCGGTTATAGTTATTAACTTAGGTAGACCGCATACATAGCAGCCCCCGAGACTCTGCCAGGATCTTCGAAGAAACCTACAGAGGATCAAATTTGGTAGGTCGGTTAACAATGTCGACCTTTCTGATGCTAACACAGGCATCTTCCGTGGCCGCGGCTCCTAATGCCGCGGCGTTAGAGGAGATGGATTGGAAGCTCAAGCTTTCCGATCAAGAGTTGGACCTTGTCAACAAGCGGCTTGATGAGGCACATCAGCTAGGCGAACCTGTGGCCTCCGAACTCTTGATCTACGTCTGCCGAAGCTGATGCCTGCTTGAACTATGTCGGTATTTCCCCAAAGAGGAAGGGATGATACAGTACAACGACGGTAGGTATTTCCCTTAGTGATGAGACCAAGGTTATCAAACCAGTAGGAGAACCAAGCAATACAACGTAAACAGCCCCTGCACACAAAATAACAAATACTCGCAACCCGACGTGTTAAAGGGGTTGTCAATCCCTTTCGGGTAACGGTGCCAGAAATTGGCGAGAAGACGTGATAAAATTGTAATAGATGATCCAGCTCCTGCGGCGACGCCCGTCCGACCGCGGACGCCTACACGGAGGGGTTCAGCTACACCGGCAACCACAAGGGAAAGGGGTCGATGAGGAAAAGGTGAATTTCCTCCGCCCTTCTCTATTTAATTAAGTCATATTAAGTTTTTTCTGAAAGGAAGTAAATTTTAGTGGTATTGTGTCCGTCCGGCGATGATTTGTATATTTTTGCCTTGTGAACTGTCATGTTTATCTATGCTCATATGCAATTTCGTTAATCTATGTCAGTTTGTTGCTTTGTTTGGTATGATCATTTACGTATTATCGTTCACGCTGCATGGATTGCATGGATTTGGGGCTTGATTTGAGGTACACTAGGTCATGATGGCGCGCGTTGCAGCGCCCATCTATTTTGGCAATATATTATGAATTTGAGTAAATAAGTAGTGATGCAAAACATTAAAGTTAAATTTACACAAACCAACTCATATATTTGTTAGCTTTGAATGTGGGAAATTTAGTTGATTTCCGGATGTGACCTCCCCCTGCATGACCTCAATTGGGATGGCTTCATGCCCATCAAGGTCAAGATGTTTGTCTGGGTTCTGCGACACGGTAACACTCGTACGCGAGGCTTCCTGCGTCGGATCGGCTTCCTTGAACATGATGGCTGCCCTTTTTGCCCCGGTCGGCATGCCCGTCGATTGTTGTGTTTAATTTGTTTGGCGTGCCTTCACCGCCTGCCATCCCTCCTGGGCTCGTCCGCTTCTAAGCACGGCGATGTGTTGTGTCCTTTGGGTTGTTTGGAAGACTCGGAACCAGATGGTGTTCGATAACATTCGGAGCTCCGATCTTGACTTGCGGCATTCGGTCCGGGAGCACCTCCATTTGTTGGTGGTCCGGACCCCCTCCCGCGTTGACTGTGACCCGTTGCTGCTGTGGTGTGAATCTATCTGTAGCTGATCCCCCCTTCTCATTATGATATTTTAAAGAAAATATGTTTGTAACGCTCATAATAGGTATATTACTTGTAAGCTGTAATATCACATATCTGTATAGAAATGTCAATATTCATTTCCGAAATTCTTGAAGAATTTAGTTGCTAACAGACTATAGTAGAGAAAACAGAAATTAACCATTCAATTTCAATGAAACCTAAAGGAGTACGTATCTAAGAAATTACTAAGAATTCATTAACTAATCTGTATCAGCTTGGGCTTGGAACTAATTTAATCAAGGGGTCCACTGATTTGTTGGTCAGCCAACATCATGGTCATCGTGCTAGATCTATTTAATTACCAACGAACAGAGCACAAACAGGGTTCAGAGTTCACTCACAGGTACATCACGCGTGAACCCAAAAAAAAACCTAGCATCACATGGATAAATCATATACAACATTCAGATGACAACTTGGTCGCACCTCAACGACGGAACTGGACATCGTAACTCCTCAGATCAATTACCCATCCAACAGAATTAGCATCCATCCATTTGGAAAAGATGAGAAGAAGACAGTGTGAAGCATCCGCCTTGTTCCAGTTTGACTCGCTGCTGCTACTCCTCTCACCTTTGCCCGTCATAGACCAGTGGAATAGATCCGCACCTTTGCCCACGAGCGGGCCGAGCGATGTGGGAGGCGGGATCCCACTGCATACACAGATGGGGATGAGCAACAAACCTGGCGGTGGTGGGTGCAGCAACTGCGGGATTGCGGCGGCTGCGCTCGCCCAGGTCGTGAAAGAGAGAGAGAGACGAGAGGTCAGGGAGAGGGAGGCGAGTGAATTGATGCGTCGTTTCGGCCACGGGGTGGGCTAATCACGTGAAGGGGCAGCGGCCCATCCCAATTTAGTGGCAGGCGCCTAAAATTGTTACCAGAGGAGCGGCCCAACACGGCTAGCGTTTATTAGTAGCGAAGGAAGCGAGCCTAAGTGTGATTAGAGCTGATCAGACGGCCGAAATTGCCCAAAATTGACGATCGGACGGCTGGGGACGCTGATGGCCTGAGAGGTATCTAAAAATGGATGTGGACGCGGCCATTTGCGGGGTGACCGGCGCATCCGCGGATGTATAGGGGACTTGATTAATTACGTATGGGCCTTCTAGTTGGTCCTCGTTTAGGTTTTGGCTCATATGCTTCTTGACTTCAATGTTGACTATGAAATTTTGCTTGGACTTCCATAAATCGACCTCAACCTTGTTAATTGAGTTGGATATATATGTCGATCATTTTAGACCTTATTAACCGGCTTGAACTTTTGTTGACGAGCCACAGCTGCATGTTTTGTTGCTTGCTCTTTAATTTCAAGCTACATTTTTTTTTTGAAGTTATCAAGCTACATTTTGTAGAACATGAGTCATGCATTGGACGAAGGTGTCCAAAGTCCAAACTTTCACAAGGCACCAAAGCGCAGGCGGCAAAGTTTGCTCGTTTATCATCTTGGCGGTCCAAGATGGGCGGTAGGTTCCAGACGATGGACGAAGACCCACCTCCTCTGCCCGATTCATATAAGTTTCCTGCCAAAGGCATCCCAATTCTGTCAATGCCAAGCAACAACATGCGGTGGGGGGCGCTGCGACTGCTGCTGCTGCTCGCGGCGGCGGCGGCGGCGGCTGCTGAGCCGGCGTCGACGCTCACGGGCCCATCGCGGCCGGTGACGGTGACGCTTCGGGAAGACAGGGGCCACGCGGTGGACCTGCCGGACACGGAACCCCGGGTGCAGCGCCGGGCCACGGGCTGGGCTCCCGAGCAGATCGCCGTCGCGCTCTCCGCCGCTCCCACCTCTGCCTGGGTCTCCTGGATCACCGGTAAGCTTTTTCACCGGACTCTGTTTCCTGGGTTGGATGGCATTGATTCTTGGTTCGGCAGGGGCATTCCAGATGGGCGGCACCGTCAAGCCGCTGGACCCCGGCACGGTCGCCAGCGTCGTGCGCTACGGGCTCGCCGCCGATTCTTTGGTTCGCCAGGCCACCGGCGACGCTCTCGTGTACAGCCAGCTCTACCCCTTCGAGGGCCTCCACAACTACACCTCCGGCATCATCCACCACGTCCGCCTCCAAGGTGACCGCCATCGTCGTTCTCGTTGATCCCCTGCTCCACAATCATTTTTATTTTTGTAGTTTTCTTTTTGGGGTGCAATAAAATATAAAAATCTGCATGCAGGGCTTGAGCCTGCGACGAAGTACTACTACCAGTGCGGCGACCCGGCCCTCCCGGGGGCGATGAGCGCCGTCCACGCGTTCCGGACGATGCCGGCGGTGGGGCCGCGGAGCTACCCGGGGAGGATCGCCGTCGTCGGCGACCTCGGGCTCACGTACAACACCACCTCCACCGTGGACCACATGGTGAGCAACCGGCCGGACCTGGTCGTCCTCGTCGGCGACGTGTGCTACGCCAACATGTACCTCACCAACGGCACCGGAACGGACTGCTACTCCTGCTCGTTCGGCAAGTCGACGCCCATCCACGAGACGTACCAGCCGCGCTGGGACTACTGGGGAAGGTACATGGAGGCGGTGACGTCGGGCACGCCGATGATGGTGGTGGAAGGGAACCATGAGATAGAGGAGCAGATCGGCAACAAGACGTTCGCGGCCTACCGCTCGCGGTTCGCGTTCCCGTCGACGGAGAGCGGGTCCTTCTCCCCCTTCTACTACTCGTTCGACGCCGGCGGGATCCATTTCGTCATGCTCGGCGCCTACGCCGACTACAGCAGGTCAGGGGAGCAGTACAGATGGCTGGAGAAGGACCTGGCGAAGGTGGACAGGGCGGTGACCCCGTGGCTGGTGGCCGGCTGGCACGCGCCATGGTACACCACCTACAAGGCTCACTACAGGGAGGTGGAATGCATGAGAGTGGCCATGGAGGAGCTGCTCTACTCCCACGGACTCGACATCGCCTTCACCGGCCATGTATGTATCAGTCACACCCTCCGACACCTCCATTCTCTGGACATTGGCAAGCGCCAAGCGGCCGAGAGTGATCACTCGCTTGATGTGATGCAGGTGCACGCGTACGAGCGCTCCAACCGGGTGTTCAACTACACGCTGGACCCGTGCGGCGCCGTGCACATCTCGGTGGGCGACGGCGGGAACCGCGAGAAGATGGCCACCACCCACGCCGACGAGCCAGGGCACTGCCCGGACCCGCGGCCCAAGCCCAACGCCTTCATCGGCGGCTTCTGCGCCTTTAACTTCACGTCCGGCCCGGCCGCCGGCAGGTTCTGCTGGGACCGGCAGCCGGACTACAGCGCCTACCGGGACAGCAGCTTCGGCCACGGCATCCTCGAGGTACGTACGTACGAGGAAAACAAGATCGAAGAGAATTCCGGCCAACTAGATGCATGTTTGACCGATGATGAGACGACGCGATCTGTTCATGCAGGTGAAGAACGAGACGCACGCTCTGTGGAGATGGCACAGGAACCAGGACATGTACGGGAGCGCCGGAGATGAGATTTACATTGTCCGGGAGCCGCACAGGTGCTTGCACAAACACAACTCGACCAGGCCGACACACGGTCGATAGAACATCACACGGGAATCTGGAGGTACTACTGGAGTAAATCTCCCGGTGTAATAATGACAACTATTGACGGTTCGCCCAAGCGTGGAAATAAAAAACTCAATTAATAAGTGTGGCACGAAACACTCTAGCCCTGACATTTTCTACAACTAAAGTTGTCATCCGTAAATAAAAAAACAAGAGGCTACTACACCGCACATCCTTCTCCCCTTATCTTATCAGTAATGATAACTCCCGAACGTTCGGGAGTTAAGCATGGCAACCCGAACGCTTTTAGATGGTAACTTTGGTTTGCGTGAGATTAGGGAAACATGGCAATTTTTTGATGAAAAAACGAAAAAGGACAAAGTTGCCATCCCCTATCAACTAAGTTGCCATCCACTACGAACTAAAGTTGCCATGTCAAAACGTTCGGGACGAACTGCTCAAATCCCGAACGTTCGGGTGTTATTGGATTCCTATCTTATCCCTTCCCCGATCGGCCTTTCTTCCCCAACCCCTGCAGCAGTGCCCGTCTCGTCCCAGCAACTCTGATAGCAACGCCGCCCTTGTCGTGGGTTGTTACCACGCCAACACTCTCCTCGGCTGTGGCTGGCCATGGCCGCCACCATCACTACTGCTTTGTTGAAGTCGGCAGTGACTCGCTTGACAAAGGCAACGACGCCGATGTTTCACTATTTTTAGTTGCAAAATTTTCTGCAACATTACGTATGTTGCAAAACTTTTTCCACAACATCACCGTTGCTGCAAAAGAAAGGAAGACAGAAAAAAAATCTGCAACATGATCTATGTTGCAAAATTCCGCAACACAACCTGTAGGCTAAAAAAAATCCGCACACAACCTATTTTGCAAACAAAATAAAATTCCGCAACACCACCTCTGTTGCAAATGTTGTTTCTGTAACATGATCTTTATTGCAAGGTAGAGGAGCACGTTTAGCCGATAGATTGTGTTAGATCCGACGGCTCACAAAGCATCCACCGCCGACGCATAGCGTGACACGCGTCAAGTGCTGGAGGTGGAGGACGCCCAACATTGGATCTATTCCCAAAAAACAAACCAAAAAAGAAACTTAAACTTTGCATCCAAAAAGAAAGTTGTCATGCTTGACTACTAAAGTTGGCATTCTCGCGTCACTAAACTTATCATCAAAACGTTCAGAGTTGCTATATGTTTGTGCCACACATTTGGCAGTTATCACGGTCCAATAAAAATGGTTCGTGCTAGGCATCAGCCGCTTGATACAGGAAGAAAGTAAACCGCCTCATCCACGGTCGGTTGCACCCATACGTGTCATTGTATGGCTTGGCATCGTCTTTGTATTTTGCAAATCGCAATCCCCAGTCGCCTTGCAAGTTGCAGCGCAGCAAAATCCCTATGCCCCCGCCCATTTGCCGCCTGGCTACAACATAGTTGGAAGCTTGGTCGTCAACGTTGATACCGCCCTGAGTTGCAATTGCCGCTCAAACACAAAGAGGAAGTTCATCGCAGCATCGGGGTGCTTTGCTGCACCGGTGCTCTCTTGCAGCACCGGTGGCACTTGTTGAAGCACACTTTGGTTGTAATGACCTGTAGTTTAGAGAGAGTGGGGATTTTTTTGATTGAGCATTGCATTCATCATCCAAAATCTAGAGTAAGTTTAAAACTTTCACTTGAATTTAGGTATAACTTAGTTACAGTTGAATTCAAATACTCCCTCCTTTCCCTTATACAAGGCCACTAACAGTAATCGAGGTAAAAATTAATGATGTTTTCTCGTAGTAGGTACTTGTTTAATACATGCATGCATGTAGTCACAATGGCACTGTGCTATTCCTTCTCATTCCTTTGCTCTTATTTGAGTAATTGGTACACAACTCAAATAGGAATAAAAATGACTAAAGTGCAAAAGTACAGTATCATTTACGAAATGGAAATGCAATCATCTGCAAATAATAAGTGATGTACTCGAGGCGTCGTGGGTGCAATCTGGATACCTTGAAAGCCTCTCTCAGTGCATGCAACTAGTAGAAAACAGGGTACTAGTCCCGGTTCTAGAGGGCCTTTAGTCCCGGTTCAGGAACTGGGACAAAACAAATGGGACTAATACCCAAAACCTTTAGTACCGGTTGGCTTACGAACTGGGACCAAAGGAGCCCCACGTGGCCGTTGTGGGGCACCTAGGCAGGAGGACCTTTAGTCCCGGTTGGTAACACCAACCAGGACCAAAAGGCAGCCACGCGTCAGCAGCTCACGGGCGTTGGGGCTTTTGTTTTTTTAAAAGGTGGGGGGGGGGGGGGGGGTTAGGGGTTTTGGAGGGTTAATTTAGGGGTTTCATATTGTGTTAGCTAGCTAATAGAGAGAAGTGACCTCTCTTTCGAAGTGCTTGGTCGACGCTAGCTACTACATATAGAGAGAACTCGACGCTAGCTAGTAAGCAAATGAAGGAACCATTAATCATCTGAAGGAAATATGCCCTAGAGGCAATAATAAAGTTATTATTTATTTCCTTATTTCATGATAAATGTTTATTATGCATGCTAGAATTGTATTAACCGGAAACTTGATACATGTGTGAATACATAGACAAACAGAGTGTCACTAGTATGCCTCTACTTGACTAGCTCGTTGAATCAAAGATGGTTAAGTTTCCTAGCCATAGACATGAGTTGTCATTTGATTAACGGGATCACATCATTAGAAGAATGATGTGATTGACACGACCCATTCCATTAGCTTAACACTTGATCGTTTAGTATGTTGCTATTGCTTTCTTCATGACTTATACATGTTCCTATGACTATGAGATTATGCAACTCCCGTTTACCGGAGGAACACTTTGTGTGCTACCAAACGTCACAACTTAACTGGGTGATATAAAGGTGCTCTATAGGTGTCTCCGAAGGAACTTGTTGTGTTGGCGTATTTCGAGATTAGGATTTGTCACTCCGATTGTCGGAGAGGTATCTCTGGGCCTACTCAGTAATGCACATCACTTAAAGCCTTGCAATCATTGCAACTAATGAGTTAGTTGCGGGATGATGTATTAAGGAACGAGTAAAGAGACTTGCCGGTAACGAGATTGAACTAGGTATTGAGATACCGACGATCGAATCTTGAGCAAGAAACATACCGATGACAAAGGGAACAACGTATGTTGTTATGCGGTTTGACCGATAAAGATCTTCTTAGAATATATGGGAGCCAATATGAGCATCCAGGTTCCGCTATTGGTTATTGGCCGGAGTCGTGTCTCGGTCATGTCTACATAGTTCTCGAACCCGTAGGGTCCGCACGCTTAAAGTTCGATGACAGTTATATTATGAGTTATGTGTTTTGATGTACCGAAGGTAGTTCGGAGTCCCGGATGAGATCGGGGACATGACGAGGAGTCTCAAAATGATCGAGACGTAAAGATCGATATATTGGACGACTATATTCGGACATCGGAAAGGTTCCGAGTGATTCGGGTATTTATCGGAGTACCGAGAGTTATGGGAATTCGCCGGGGAGTATATGGGCCTTATTGGGCCATACGGGAATAGAGGAGAGAGGCCAAAAGGAAGGAGGCGCGCGCCCCCCCCCTCTGGTCCGAATTGGACAAGGGGTGCAGCCCCCTTTTCCTTCTTCCTCTCCCCTCTTTCCTTCTCTCCTACTCCAACAAGGGAAGGAGGAGTCCTACTCCCGGTGGGAGTAGGACTCCCCCCTTGGCGCGCCCTCCTCCTAGGCCGGCCGCCTCCCCCCTTGCTCCTTCATATACGGGGGCAGGGGGCACCCCATAGACACAACAATTGATCCCTTGGATCTCTTAGCCGTGTGCGGTGCCCCCTCCACCATAATCCACCTCGATAATATCATAGGGGTGCTTAGGCGAAGCCCTGCGTCGGTAGAACATCATCATCATCACCACGCCGTCATGTTGACGGAACTCTCCCTCAATGCTCGGCTGGATCGGAGTTCGAGGGACATCATCGAGTTGAACGTGTGCAGAACTCGGAGGTGCCATGCGTTAGGTACTTGATCGGTCGGATCGTGAAGACGTACGACTACATCAACCGCATTGTGCTAACGCTTCCGCTTTTGGTCTACGAGGGTACGTGGACACACTCTCCCCTCTCGTTGTTATGCATCACCATGATCTTGCATGTGCGTAGGAATTTTTTTGAAATTACTACGTTCCCCAACAGTGGCATCCGAGCCAGGTTTTATGCATGGATGTTATATGCACGAGTAGAACACAAGTGAGTTGTGGGCAATACAAGTCATACTGCTTACCAGCATGTCATACTTTGGTTCGGCGGTATTGTTGGATGAAGCGGCCCGGACCGACATTACGCGTACGCTTACGCGAGACTGGTTCTACCGACGTGCTTTGCACACAGGTGGCTGGCGGGTGTCAGTTTCTCCAACTTTAGTTGAACCGAGTGTGGCTACGCCCGGTCCTTGAGAAGGTTAAAACAACACTAACTTGACGAACTATCGTTGCGGTTTTGATGCGTAGGTAAGAACGGTTCTTGCTCAGCCCGTAGCAGCCACGTAAAACTTGTAACAACAAAGTAGAGGACGTCTAACTTGTTTTTGCTGGGCATGTTGTGATGTGATATGGTCAAGACATGATGCTAAAATTTTATTGTATGAGATGATCATGTTTTTTAACAAAGTTATCGGCAACTAGCAGGAGCCATATGGTTGTCGCTTTATTGTATGCAATGAAATCGCCCTGTAATTGTTTTACTTTATCACTAAGCAATAGCGATAGTCATAGAAGCAATAGGTGGCGAAACGACAATGATGCTACGATGAAGATCAAGGTATCGCGCCGGTGATGATGGTGATCATGATGGTGCTTCGGAGATGGTAATCACAAGCACAAGATGACGATGGCCATATCATATCACTTATATTGATTGCATGTGATGTTTATCCTTTATGCATCTTATTTTGCTTTGATTGACGTTAGCATTATAAGATGATCTCTCACTAAATTTCAAGGTATAAGTGTTCTCCCTGAGTATGCACCATTGCGAAAGTTCTTCGTGCTAAGACACCACGTGATGATCGGGTGTGATAGGCTCTACGTTTAAATACAACGGGTGAAAAATAGTTGCACACGCGGAATACTCAGGTTAAACTTGACAAGCCTAGCATATAAAGATATGGCCTCGGAACACTGAGACCGAAAGGTCGAGCGTGAATCATATAGTAGATATGATCAACATAATGATGTTCACCATTGAAAACTACTCCATCTCACGTGATGATCGGACATGCTTTAGTTGATTTGGATCACGTGATCACTTAGATGATTAGAGGGATGTCTATCTAAGTAGGAGTTCTTAAGTAATATGATTAATTGAACTTTAATTTATCTTGAACTTAGTCCTGATAGTATGTTGCAAATTATGTTGTAGATCAATAGCTCGCGTTATTGCTTCCCTATGTTTATTTTGATATGTTCCTAGAGAAAAATATGTTGAAAGATGTTAGTAGCAATGATCCGGATTGGATCCGTGATCTGAGGATTATCCTCATTGCTGCACAGAAGAATTATGTCCTTGATGCACCACTAGGTGAAAGACCTATTGCAGGAGCAGATGCAGACATTATGAATGTTTGGCTAGCTCAATATGATGACTACTTGATAGTTTAGTGCACCATGCTTAACGGCTTAGAATCAGGACTTCAAAGACGTTTTGAACGTCATGGACCATATGAGATGTTCCAGGAGTTGAAGTTAATATTTCAAGCAAATACCCGAGTTGGGAGATATGAGTCTCCAACAAGTTCTATAGCTAAAAGATGGAGGAGAATTGCTCAACTAGTGAGGACGTGCTCAGATTGTCTGGGTACTACAATCACTTGAATCAAGTGGGACTTAATCTTCCAGATAATATAGTGATTAACAGAGTTCTCTAGTCACCATCGTCAAGTTACTGGAACTTCGTGATGAACTATAGTATGCAAGGGATGACGAAAACAATTTCTGAGCTCTTCGTGATGTTGAAATCGACGAAGGTAGAAATCAAGAAAGAGCATCAAGTGTTGATGATTGACAAGACTAATAGTTTCAAGAAAAGGACAAAGGGAAAGAAAGGGAACTTCATGTAGAATGGCAAGCAAGTTGTCACTCCCATGAAGAAGCCTAAAGCTGGACCAAAGCCTGAAACTGAGTGCTTCTACTGCAAAGGAAATGATCACTGGAAGCGGAAATGCCCTGAATATTTGGTAGATAAGTAGGATGGCAAAGTGAACAAGGGTATATTTGATATATAGGTGATTAATTTGTACCTTACTAGTGTTTATAGTAGCCCCTGGATATTTGATACTTGTTCGGTTGCTAAAAATTATTAACTCGAAACATGAGTTACAGAATAAACAGAGACTAGTTGAGGGGGAAGTGACGATGAGTGTTGGAAGTAGTTCCAAGATTGATATGATCATCATCACACACTCCCTATACTTTCGTGATTAGTGTTAAACCTAAATAAATGTTATTTGGCGTTTGCGTTGAGCATAAATATGATTTGATCATGTTTATTGCAATACGGTTATTTATTTAAAGTCAGAGAATAATTGTTATTCTATTTACATGAATAAAACCTTTGATGGTCATACACCCAATGAAAATAGTTTGTTGGATCTCGATCGTAGTGATACACATATTCATAATATTGAAGCCAAAAGATGCAAAGTTAATAATGATAGTGCAACTTATTTGTGGCACTGCCGTTTAGGTCATATTGGTGTAAAGCGCATGAAGAAAATCCATGCTGATGGGCTTTTGGAATCACTTGATTATGAATCGGTTGATGCTTGCGAACCATGCCTCATGGGCAAGATGACTATGACTCCGTTCTCCGGAACAATGGAGCGAGCAGCTGACTTATTGGAAATAATACATATTGATGTATGCGATCCGATGAGTGTTGAGGCTCGCGGCGGGTATCGTTATTTTCTGACCTTCATAGATGATTTGAGCAGATATGGGTATATCTACTTGATGAAACATAAGTCTGAAACATTTGAAAAGTTCAAAAAAATTCAGAGTGAAGTGGAAAATCATCGTAACAAGAAAAAAAAAGTTTCTGCGATCTGATCGTGGAGATAAATATTTGAGTTACGAGTTTGGCCTTCATATAAAACAATGTGGAATAGTTTCACAGCTCACGCCACCTGGAACACCACAATGTTATGGTGTGTCCGAACGTCGTAACCGCACTTTATTAGATATGGTGCGATCTATGATGTCTCTTATCGGTCGTTTTGGGGTTATGCATTAAAGACAGCTGCATTCACTTTAAATTGGGCACCATCAAAATCCGTTGAGACGACGCCTTATGAACTGTGGTTTAGCAAGAAACCAAAGTTGTCGTTTCTTAAAATTTGGGGCTGCGATGCTTATGTAAAAAAGTTTCAACCTGATAAGCTCGAACCCAAATCGGAGAAGTGCGTCTTCATAGAATACCCAAAGGAAACTATTGGGTACACCTTCTATCACAGATCCGAAGGCAAAATATTCATTGCTAAAATGGATCCTTTCTAGAGAAGGAGTTTCTCTCGAAAGAAGTGAGTGGGAGGAAAGTAGTGTTGGAAATATGCCCTAGAGGCAATAATAAAATGGTTATTATTATATTTCCTTGTTCATGATAATTGTCTATTATTCATGCCATAATTGTGTTATCCGGAAATCGTAATACATGTGTGAATATATAGACCACAACACGTCCCTAGTGAGCCTCTAGTTGACTAGCTCGTTGATCAACAGATAGTCATGGTTTCCTGACTATGGACATTGGATGTCATTGATAACGGGATCACATCATTAGGAGAATGATGTGATGGACAAGACACAATCCTAAGCATAGCACAAGATCGTGTAGTTCGTTTCGCTAGAGCTTTTCCAAATGTCAAGTATCATTTCCTTAGACCATGAGATTGTGCAACTCCCGGATACCGTAGGAGTGCTTTGGGTGTGCCAAACGTCACAACGTAATTGGGTGACTATAAAGGTGCACTACGGGTATCTCCAAAAGTGTCTGTTGGGTTGGCACGAATCGAGACTGGGATTTGTCACTCCGTATGACGGAGAGGTATCTCTGGGCCCACTCAGTAATGCATCATCATAATGAGCTCAATGTGACCAAGTGTCTGGTCATGGGATCATGCATTATGGTACGAGTAAAGTGACTTGCCGGTAACGAGATTAAACGAGGTATTGGGATACCGACGATCGAATCTCGAGCAAGTAACGTACCGATTGACAAAGGGAATTGTATACGGGATTGATTGAATCCTCGACATCGTGGTTCATCCGATGAGATCATCGAGGAGCATGTGGGAGCCAACATGGGTATCCAGATCCCGTTGTTGGTTATTGACCGGAGAGGCGTCTCGGTCATGTCTACATGTCTCCTGAACCCGTAGGGTCTACACACTTAAGGTTCGGTGACGCTAGGGTTGTTGAGATATTAGTATGTAGTAATCCAAAAGTTTTTAGGAGTCCCGGATGAGATCCCGGACGTCACGAGGAGTTCCGGAATGGTTCGAAGGTGAAGATTTATATATAGGAAGTTCAGTTTCGGCCATCGGGAAAGTTTCGGGGGTCACCGGTATTATACTGGGACCACCGGAAGGGTCCCGGGGGTCCACCGGGTGGGGCCACCTATCCCGGAGGTCCCCATGGGCTGAAGTGGGAGGGGAACCAGCCCCTGGTGGGCTGGTGCGCCCCCCTTGGGTCCCCCTGCGCCTAGGATTGGAAACCCTAGGGTTGGGGGGCGCCTCACTTGCCTTGGGGGGCAAGCCACCCCCTTGGCCGCCGCCCCCCTTGGAGATTGGATCTCCTAGGGCCGGTGCCCCCACCCTAGGGGCCCTATATATAGTGGGGGGGAGGGAGGGCAGCTGCACCCTAAGCCCTGGCGCCTCCCTCTCCCTCCCGTGACACCTCTTCCTCCTCCAGTAGCGCTTGGCGAAGCCCTGCTGGAATCCCGCTACTTCCACCACCACGCCATTGTGCTGCTGGATCTCCATCAACTTCTCCTTCCCCATGGCTGGATCAATAAGGAGGAGACGTCTCCGCTCCGTACATGTGTTGAATGCGGAGGTGCCATCCGTTCGGCGCTAGGATCGTCGGTGATTTGGATCACGACGAGTACGACTCCATCAACCCCGTTCTCTTGAACGCTTCCGCTCGTGATCTGCAAGGGTATGTAGATGCACTCCTCTCTCTCATTGCTAGATGACTCCATAGATTGATCTTGGTGATGCGTAGAAAATTTTAAATTTCTGCTACGATCCCCAACAAGTACAACTTGATGAGGTAACTGTACCTGCTCCCTTATTGGAAAGTATTTCATCACAGAAATTAGTTCTGTGATTGCTACACCAATTAGTGAGGAAGCTAATGATATTGATGATGAAACTTCAGATAAAGTTACTACCGAACCTCGTAGGTCAACCAGAGTAAGATCCGCACCAGAGTGGTACGGTAATCCTATTTTGGAGGTCATGTTACTTGACCATGGCGAACCTACGAACTATGAGGAAGCGATGATGAGCCCAAATTCCACGAAATGGCTTAAGGCTATGAAATCTGAGATAGGATCCATGTATGAGAACAAAGTATGGACTTTGGTTGACTTGCCCGATGATCGGAAAGCCATAGAAAATAAATGGATCTTCAAGAGGAAGACGGACGCTGATAGTTGTGTTACTATCTACAAAGCTCGACTTGTTGCAAAAGGTTTTCGACAAGTTCAAGGGGTTGACTACGATGAGACTTTCTCACCCGTAGAGATGCTTAAGTCTGTCCGAATCATGTTAGCAATTGCCACATTTTATGAAATCTGGCAAATGGATGTCAAAACTACATTCCTTAATGGATTTCTTAAAGAAGAGTTGTATATGATGCAACCAGAAGTTTTTGTCGATCCTAAAGGTGCTAACAAAATGTGCAAGCTCCAGTGATCCATCTATGGACTGGTGCAAGCATCTCGGAGTTGGAATGTACGCTTTGATAAGTTGATCAAAGCATATAGTTTTATACGGACTTGCAATGAAGCCTGTATATACAATAAAGTGAGTGGGAGCACTACAACCTTTCTGATAAGTATATGTGAGTGACATATTGTTGATCAGAAATGATGTAGAATTTTTCTAGAAAGCATAAAGAAGTGTTTGAAAGGAGTTCTTTAAAAGAAAGACCTCAGTAAAGCTACTTACATATCGAGCATCAAGATCTATTGAGATAGATCAAGACGCTTGATAAGATTTTCAATGAGTACATACCTTGAAAAGATTTTGAAGTAGTTCAAAATGGAACAGTCAAAGAAAGAGTTCTTGCCTGTGTTGCAAAGGTATGAAATTGAGTAAGACTCAAATCCCGACCACGGCAGAAAATAGAAAGAGAATGAAAGTCATTCCCTATGCCTCAGTCATGGGTTCTATAAAAGTATGCCATGCTATGGACCAGACCTATTGTATACTATGCCCTGGTTTGGCAAGGGAGTACAATGGTGATCTAGGAGTAGATCACTGGACATTGGTCAAAATTATCCTTAGTGGAATAAGGATATGTTTCTCGATTATGGAGGTGACAAGAGGTTCGCCGTAAAGGGTTACGTCAGTGCAAGATTTGACACTGATCCAGATGACTCTAAGTCTCAATCTGGATACATATTTAAAGTGGGAGCAATTAGCTAGAGTAGCTCCGCGCAGAGCATTGTAGACATAGAATATTTGCAAAATACATACGGCTCTGAATGTGACAGAACCGTTGACTAAACTTCTGTCACGAGCAAAACATGATCATACCGTAGTACTCTTTGGGTGTAAATCACATAGCGATGTGAACTAGATTATTGACTCTAGTAAACCCTTTGGGTGTTGATCACATGACGATGTGAACTATGGGTATTGATCACATACAGATGTGAATATTGGTGTTAAATCACATGGTGATGTGAACTAGATTATTGACTCTAGTGCAAGTGGGAGACTGAAGGAAATATGCCCTAGAGGCAATAATAAAGTTATTATTTATAACCTTATTTCATGATAAATGTTTATTATTCATGCTAGAATTGTATTAACTGGAAACTTGATACATGTGTGAATACATAGACAAACAGAGTGTCACTAGTATGCCTCTACTTGACTAGCTCGTTGAATCAAAGACGGTTAAGTTTCCTAGCCATAGACATGAGTTTTCATTTGATTAACGGGATCACATCATTAGGATAATGATGTGATTGACTTGACCCATTCCGTTAGCTTAGCACTTGATCGTTTAGTATGTTGCTATTGCTTTCTTCATGACTTATACATGTTCCTATGACTATGAGATTATGCAACTCCCGTTTACCGGAGGAACACTTTTTGTGCTACCAAACGTCACAACGTAATTGGGTGATTATAAAGGTGCTCTACAGGTGTCTCCGAAGGTACTTGTTGGGTTGGCGTATTTCGAGATTAGGATTTGTCACTCCGATTGTCGGAGAGGTATCTCTGGGCCTACTCGGTAATGCACATCACTTAAATCCTTGCAAGCATTGCAACTAATGAGTTAGTTGCGGGATGATGTATTACGGAACGAGTATAGAGACTTGACGGTAACGAGATTGAACTAGGTATTGAGATACCGACGATCGAATCTCGGGCAAGTAACATACCGATGACAAAGGGAACAATGTATGTTGTTATGCGGTTTGACCGATAAAGATCTTCATAGAATATGTGGGAGCCTATATGAGCATCCAGGGTCCACTATTGGTTATTGACCGGAGTCGTGTCTCGGTCATGTCTACATAGTTCTCGAAGCCGTAGGGTCCGCACGCTTAAAGTTCGATGACGGTTATATTATGAGTTATTTGTTTTGATGTACCGAAGGTAGTTCGGAGTCCCGGATGAGATCGGGGAGATGACAAGGAGTCTCGAAATGGTCGAGATGTAAAGATCGATATATTGGACGACTATATTTGGACATCGGAAAGGTTCCGAGTAATTCGGGTATTTATCGGAGTACCGGAGAGTTACAGGAATTCGCCGGGGAGTATATGGGCCTTATTGGGCCATATGGGAATAGAGGAGAGAGGCCAAAGGTAAGGAGGCGCACGCCCCCCCTCTGGTCCGAATTGTACCAAGGGGTGCAGCCCCCTTTTCCTTCTTCCTCTCCCCCTCTTTCCTTCTCTCCTACTCCAACAAGGGAAGGAGGAGTCCTACTCCCGGTGGGAGTAGGACTCCCCCCTTGGCGTGCCCTCCTCCTAGGCTGGCCGCCTCCCCCCTTGCTCCTTCATATACGGGGGCAGGGGGCACCCCATAGACACAAAAATTGATCCCTTGGATCTCTTAGCCATGTGCGGTGCCCCCTCCACCATAATCCACCTCGATAATATCGTAGCAGTGCTTAGGCGAAGCCCTGCATTGGTAGAACATCATCATCGTCACCACGCCGTCGTGCTGATGGAACTCTCCCTCAAAGCTCGTCTGGATCGGAGTTCGAGGGACGTCATCGAGTTGAACGTGTGCAGAACTCGGAGGTGCCGTGCATCCGGTACTTGATCGGTCGGATCGTGAAGACGTACGACTACATCAACCGCGTTGTGCTAACGCTTCCGCTTTTGGTCTACGAGGGTACGTGGACACACTCTCCCCTCTCGTTGCTATGCATCACCATGATCTTGCGTGTGCGTAGGAATTTTTTTGAAATTACTACGTTCCCCATCATCATCATCATCATCATTATAATAACAACTCAACATCATCATCATCAATAGGAAAAAGAATCTACGATATTGGGGACATAATAGGAAAATGTCATCATCATCATCATCAATTTGAGATAAGCTTAAAAGAATCTATGCAAAAAATGCACTGATGACATAATAGGAAAAATCTTACCATAATATCTCAATGGATGTTACCGTAGTTCAATACGTGCACTACTGGCACGTGTTGAGAATAACTTGGAGAGATACCATAATTCGTCTTAAAAATCTCAACACCTTTAATCCATGAAACAAAATGATGTATCTCCTCGCAATTTAGCTCAGACCCATAAATATAGTAGGTTTTGTCTACTACTTTCCGTACATTTCGTGAAGAATGGAAATAAGCTGTCAATGAAAATAAGATGTCGACTATTTTTATAAAAACAATATAAATTAATTATTGAATATGTTTGAGAAATTCACATAGAGGTAGAAGAGGAAGCGTATGAACATCGACCCAAATGTCGATATTAGCTTCGTCGACATTATCTTCATCCATATCATCTTCAGGATCATCACCCAGATCGAAGGTGACAAACATACCCTCCTGAAAACAATATGCCTTACATAGTGCTGCCCAATTGGAGCAACCAAAATGGGAGTAAGTCACCGCATTGTATAGGTTTACGCTAAAAGCATAACCATCATGGGTCCTTACGTGAACTCTCTTTATCTGCATATTCTCGTGAACTTCAAAATCTAGCTTCTCCAAGACATAACGCCTTGCATGGCAGGGGATGCACTAGTTGAATTATAGAAAGCGGAAATTACACGTTGAAGAAACATAAGTTATGCTTAATTACGGAAAAAGGCTTGTCGTCGTTGCATACCATATAAACATCGAAGGTCTCGTCGAGCTTAATACTGAAGCGTCGACCGTCTTCCAGGTGAGGCTTGTCGCACAGACCCCAGCCGTCTTTGCAGTACTCACACTTTTGGATCCTATCATCGTCGTCAGACATTTCATATGTTCATAATTCAAAGGTCACTTGCATGAAAGACACCTAGACATATAACAATGCAACCAGATACCTAGATAAACTATATAGGGTGACAAAGGCATGGTGGGTCATCACACGAGACAGTGCGCTATGTTACCAATATAACATCAAGCATGGCAGTAGCACACAACACTATCATATAGTTGCAACTAAAAAAGAGTAGGAAAATCATACTACCTCCGTCCGGGTTTATTGGTCCCCATTGTATTTGCCAAATTTGACCATAGATTAAACTAACAAAATGTTCACGGATGTCACCAAACATTATATTTTTGAAATCTATGTTCAAATACGAATCCAATGAGATAATTTTTCTTGACATGCATTAACATTTTGTTAGTTAAATCTTTAGTCAAAATTTGGCACAAATTACAAAGGGGACCTATAAACCGGGACGGAGGTGGTACTAAGCAAGTAAACATTTGACAGTACCCATAACCTATAAAATTTGTTCTTTGATTTGCAAAGGAGCTATATTCTCCCCAATTCTTTTGCACCCATAAAAATTACTCCATCTACTTGACAGTACCCACAACCCATTCCACCAAAAACATTTGTTTCCATAGTTCAAATTAACTCATTTTGAATATATGAACATTTTAATTTAGTAACTTGGTAAATTTTAACTAATTTCTATGAAAAAAATATATATTTTATGAAAAAAAGAAACATCATATGATCATTTTCTATATGTATACATCCATCCATCCATCCATACATGCATACAGATGCATATGTACATGGACCAAAAAATGCTATGAACAAAAAAACATCATATGATCATTTTCTATATATATAGAGTATATAGTCATTGAGGGAGTCATGGACTAAGGGGTGCTCGGGGCCATGACCCATTGTACATGGGCCAGACTGGTAGAGCTGTATAGTGTCAGTAGATCTATTAAGCTGCGGTGTGCCCTCCAAGTCAAGAAGGCGCAGGATCTCTTTAAACCCTTATTGTAATCTATCTTCGGTAACCCTAACCCTATAGGTGTCTATATAAACCAAGGGTTTTTAGTATTTAGGGCCAGAGCTACATTCATCACCTCATCGCCTTAGGGTTTAGCTCATACGGATCTCGAGGTAGATCTACTCTGTAAACCATATTATACATCCAATACAACCAAGCTGGACGTAGGGTATTACCTCTTCGAGAGGGCCCGAACATGGGTAAACACTGTGTTCATCGTCCCTTGTTCCCCATCGATCCTAGATCCACAACTCGAGACCCCCTACCCCGAGGTCTGCCGGTTTTGACACCGACATTGGTGCTTTCATTGAGAGTTCCATTGTAGGGTCGCCCAGAGGATCGATGGCTCGCTGATCATAGGAGAAGACATTAGATCTAGGGACCTCTTCGTCCACGGACAGCTCTTCACGTTTGGCAGCATCGTGCTGCATGCAGACCTGACTGGTCGTCCGGGTCAGATCAACACCTTCGCCCCCGGACACCGAATTCGATTCGGTGGTCTAGAATATGTTGCGGACACACGGGGTGATCTGGTTTTCACCAGATTCACTTCCCCCTCCCACACCCTAGCCACACCCGCTCTGGAGTTCCTTTCTGATCCGATCGTCAGATCAGCCTCGACAGCTTCAAGCTAGGAGAGCTCCGCTTCGAGCAGGGGCCAGACTCCACCTGCGTCCGGACATGTCATGACTGTAGAAGACCTATCCTTGACCTTCGAGATAGAATCAGGAGGCAGATGCCAAGAGTCAATCTCGGCCGAACCTTCCTTTCACAACGCTAGCCCGGCCTTGAGCCCTTACGACAAAGAGGCAGCCAACGGTCGAGGGTCATCTCCAGCCCAAAGCAGCTCGATATCAAACCCCGATGGGGGAACCACAAGCAAAGACCAAAGCCCATCCTTGACCTTCAGTGACGGCCCTGACCCCTTCAAGGATCCAGCTCCGCACCCCGAGCTCAGCACGACCAGCGGAAATCAAGGACCGGCCAGGGCATTGATCGGCCCCACGCCGTTACAACAGAGTACAGCCCGGAGCCCTTGAGCTCGTCAACCCTCACTATGGTAAACAAGGCACTAGATCAAATTCAGAAAATGACCATCCAGGAGGACCCGCCCTCCGCCTTCAATCATCGACCCTTCGAGGCGTACAATAGGGAATTTTGCGTCCCACCCACCACCCATTTGGTAGCCACTATCGATGATTTAACCGGTATGCTAGACTATAATTCGGAGAATGCCGAATACATGGATGAGGAGGACGTAGCCACGGCTAATGCTGAGGTCGCCCCCTCCCCCCCCCCCCTCTGTCACGGGCCGCTGGTCAGCCACATCCACCTATGACATTTACATGGTGGACACCCCAAAGGACGGCGATGGCACTCCCGATCAGGATTGAGGCAAGCCTAGAGATGAGCTGCCCCAACGCTGAAAACAGGGCCGTCGATGAAAGCCGCGTTGAAGCCATGCGAGCAACATGGACTCCGCGGTAAACGACACCGTAAATAACACTAACAACCTCGTGGGGGATGCAGCCAACGAACATCATCAGGATGACCTCGCGGGGTGAGAGGACTCGTCTGATCCAGAAAACCACGATGACTCCGAGGATAGCAACTACCTCCCACTCTTCGAAGAGTAGGCCAGTCTGGGGGATGACAATTTCATCATCCCCGAAGATCCTCTGGAGTAGGAACGATTCAAGCGGAGGCTTTTGGCCACCACCCGCAGCTTAAAGAAACAAAAACACAAAATCAAGGCCGAACAGGACACCCTCAATGACCGATGGACTAAAGTCCTAGTGGCTAAAGAAGGGTACGACCGTGAAAAGCCAACCAAAAGTTATCCCAAGCGAAGACTCATGCCACAGTTCGACGACGACGCTGTAGAGCCCACACGCCCGATATACACATGTGCCGAACAGCCGGACCGCCCCCATAGAGGGCAGGACAAAGAAGCTGAGGCCGAACACCCAGCCGCCCCACCTCGTCGTTATGGCAAGGATCAGGAGCGGCCCACCTACAAGTACGACCTCCGCCATGACCTAGACATCTGAGGAGGCCGCACCATGTCCATTTACGGACCCAGAGAAGACCTGCCGGCTTACCGGGAAGGATACTACGATTGGCTAAATCGAAACGATGGCATCCAGGAGCAGCAACAGATTCAGAGGGCCGAAGACCTTCGACAAGACGTAGCCCGAGTTCGTGGTGCCACACACCTCCTATGCTTCACAGAGAGGGTAATGCAACACCAATTCCCGAAAGGCTTCAAGCCCGTAAATACCGAATCATATGACGGAACCACAGATCCAGCCGTATGGATAGAGGATTTCCTCCTGCACATTCACATGGCGCGAGGAGATGACCCCCACGCCATCAAATAATTTCCTTTAAAGCTTAAAGGTCCAGCTCGACACTGGTCGAACATGAAGGAAATATGACCTAGAGGCAATAATAAAGTTATTATTTATTTCCTCATATCATGATAAATGTTTATTATTCATGCTAGAATTGTATTAACCGGAAACATGATACATGTGTGAATACATAGACAAACATAGTGTCACTAGTATGCCTCTACTTGAACTAGCTCATTGATCAAAGATGGTTATGTTTCCTAACCATAGGCATGTGTTGTTATTTGATTAATGGGATCACATCATTAGGAGAATGATGTGATTGACTTGACCCATTCCGTTAGCTTAGCACTTGATTGTTTAGTATGTTGCTATTGCTTTCTTCATGACTTATACAAAGTTCCTGCAACTATGAGATTGTGCAACTCCCGTTTACCGGAGGAACACTTTGTGTGCTACCAAACGTCACAACGTAACTGGGTGATTATAAAGGTGCTCTACAGGTGTCTCCGAAGGTACATGTTGAGTTGGCATAATTCGAGATTAGGTTTTGTCACTCCGATTGTCGGAGAGGTATCTCTGGGCCCTCTCGGTAATACTCATCACCTAAGCCTTGCAAGCATTATAACTAATGAGTTAGTTATGAGATGATGTATTACAGAATGAGTAAAGAGACTTGCCAGTAACGAGATTGAACTAGGTATTGGATACCGACGATCGAATCTCGGGCAAGTAACATACCGATGACAAAGGGAACAACGTATGTTGTTATGCGGTTTGACCGATAAAGATCTTCGTAGAATATGTGGGAACCAATATGAACATCCAGGTTCCGCTATTGGTTATTGACCGAGAATAGTTCTAGGTCATGTCTACATAGTTCTCGAACCCGTAGGGTCCGCACGCTTAACGTTACGATGACAGTTTTATTATGAGTTTATAAGTTTTGATGTACCGAAGGTTGTTCGGAGTCCCGGATGTGATCACGGACATGACGAGGAGTCTCGAAATGGTCGAGACATAAAGATTGATATATTGGATGACTATATTCGGACACCGGAAGTGTTTCGGGTGTTTTCGGAAAAAACCAGAGTACCGGAGGGTTACCGGACCCCCCGGGAAGTAATGGGCCTTGATGGGCCCTATTGGAGAGAGAGAGGGGCCGGCCAGGGCAAGTGGCGCGCCCCCTCCCCTTGAGTCCGAATAGGACAAGGAAGGGGGGGGGGGGGGCGGCACCCCCTTGCCTTCCCCCTCTCCCACTCCTTCCTTCCCCCTCCTTCTTGGAATAGGAAAGGGAGGGGGAAACCTACTTGGAGTAGGTTTCCCCCTCCTAGGGCGCGCCTCCCCTTAGGCCGCCCCACTCCTCCTCTCCCCCTTTATATACGGGGGCGGGGGCACCCCATAGACACACAAGTTGATCTACGGATCGTTCCTTAGCCGTGTGCGGTGCCCCCTTCCACCATAATCCACCTCGGTCATATCGTCACGGAGTTTAGGAGAAGCCCTGCGCCGGTAGAACATCATCATCGTCACCACGCCATCGTGCTGACGAAACTCATCCCCGACGCTTCGCTGGATTGGAGCCCGGGGGACGTCATCGAGCTGAACGTGTGCTGAACACGGAGGTGCCGTACGTTCGGTGCTTGGATTGGTCGATTCGTGAAGACGTACGACTACATCAACCGCGTTGTCATAACGCTTCCGCTTACGGTCTACGAGGGTACGTGGACGAACACTCTCCCCTCTCGTTGCTATGCCATCACCATGATCTTGCGTGTGCGTAGGAATTTTTTTGAAATTACTACGTTCCCCAACAGTGGCATCCGAGCCTAGGTTTTATGGTTTGATGTTATATGCATGAGTAGAACACAAGTGAGTTGTGGGCGATATAAGTCATACTGCTTACCAGCATGTCATACTTTGGTTCGGCGGTATTGTTGGATGAAGCGGCCCGGACCGACATTACGCGTACGCTTATGCGAGACTGGTTTTACCGCCGTGCTTTGCATACAGGTGACTAGCGGGTGTCAGTTTCTCCAACTTTAGTTGAACCGAGCGTGGCTACGCCCGGTCCTTGCGAAGGTTAAAACAGCATCAACTTGACAAACTATCGTTGTGGTTTTGATGCGTAGGTGAGATTGGTTCTTGCTTAAGCCCGTAGCAGCCACGTAAAACTTGCAACAACAAAGTAGAGGACGTCTAACTTGTTTTTGCAGGGCATGTTGTGATGTGATATGGCCAAGACGTGATGCTATATTTTATTGTATGAGATGATCATGTTTTGTAACCGAAGTTATCGGCAACTGGCAGGAGTCATATGGTTGTCGCTTTATTGTATGAAATGCAAACGCCCTGTAATTGCTTTACTTTATCACTAAGCGGTAGCGATAGTCGTAGAAGCAATAGATGGCGTAGACGACAACGATGCTACGATGGAGATCAAGGTGTCGCGCTGGTGACGATGGTGATCATGATGGTGCTTCGGAGATGGAGATCACAAGCACAAGATGATGATGGCCATATCATATCACTTATATTGATTGCATGTGATGTTTATCCTTTATGCATCTTATCTTGCTTTGATTGACGGTAGCATTTTAAGATGATCTCTCACTAAAAATTATCAAGAAGTGTTCTCCCTGAGTATGCACCGTTGCCAAAGTTCGTCGTGCCCAGACACCACGTGATGATCGGGTGTGATAAGCTCTACGTCCATCTACAACGGGTGCAAGCCAATTTTGCACACGCAGAATACTCAGGTTAAACTTGACGAGCGTAGCATATGCAGATATGGCCTCGGAACACGGAGACCGAAAGGTCGAGCGTGAATCATATAGTAGATATGATCAACATAAGATGTTCACCATTGAAAACTACTCCATCTCACGTGATGATCGGTTATGGTTTAGTTGATTTGGATCACGTGATCACTTAGATGACTAGAGAGATGTCTGTCTAAGTGGGAGTTCTTAAGTAATATGATTAATTGAACTTAAATTTATCATGAACTTAGTACCTAATAGTATTTTGCTTGTCTATGTTTGTTTGTAGATAGATGGCTCGTGCTATTGTTCCGTTGAATTTTAATGCGTTCCTTGAGAAAGCAAAGTTGAAAGATGATGGTAGCAATTACACGGACTGGGTCCGTAACCTGAGGATTATCCTCATTGCTGCACAGAAAAGTTACGTCCTGGAAGCACCGCTGGGTGCTAGGCCTGCTTCTGATGCAACTGACGACGTTAAGAACGTCTGGCAGAGCAAAGCTGATGACTACTCTATAGTTCAGTGTGCCATGCTTTACGGCTTAGAACCGGGTCTTCAACGACGTTTTGAACGTCATGGAGCATATGAGATGTTCCAGGAGTTGAAGTTAATATTTCAAGCAAATGCCCGGATTGAGAGATATGAAGTCTCCAATAAGTTCTATAGCTGCAAGATGGAGGAGAATAGTTCTGTCTGTGAGCATATACTCAAAATGTCTGGGTATAATAATCACTTGATTCAACTGGGAGTTAATCTTCCGGATGATAGCGTCATTGACAGAATTCTCCAATCACTGCCACCAAGCTACAAGAGCTTTGTGATGAACTATAATATGCAAGGGATGAACAAGACTATTCCCGAGCTCTTCGCAATGCTAAAGGCTGCGGAGGTAGAAATCAAGAAGGAGCATCAAGTGTTGATGGTCAACAAGACCACTAGTTTCAAGAAAAAGGGCAAAGGGAAGAAGAAGGGGAACTTCAAAAAGAACAGCAAACAAGTTGCTGCTCAAGAGAAGAAACCCAAGTCTGGACCTAAGCCTGAAACTGAGTGCTTCTACTGCAAGCAGACTGGTCACTGGAAGCGGAACTGCCCCAAGTATTTGGCGGATATGAAGGATGGCAAAGTGAACAAAGGTATATGTGATATACATGTTATTGATGTGTACCTAACTAGAGCTCGTAGTAGCACCTGGGTATTTGATACTGGTTCTGTTGCTAATATTTGCAACTCGAAATAGGGACTACGGAATAAGCGAGCACTAGCCAAGGACGAGCTGACGATGCGCGTGGGAAACGGTTCCAAAGTCGATGTGATCGCGGTCGGCATGCTACCTCTACATCTACCTTTGGGATTAGTTTTAGACCTGAATAATTGTTATTTGGTGCCAGCGTTGAGCATGAACATTATATCTGGATCTTGTTTGATGCGAGACGGTTATTCATTTAAATCAGAGAATAATGGTTGTTCTATTTATATGAGTAATATCTTTTATGGTCATGCACCCTTGAAGAGTGGTCTATTTTTATTGAATCTTGATAGTAGTGATACACATATTCATAATGTTGAAGCCAAAAGATGCGGAGTTGATAATGATAGTGCAACTTATTTGTGGCACTGCCGTTTAGGTCATATCGGTGTAAAGCGCATGAAGAAACTCCATACCGATGGACTTTTGAAATCACTTGATTATGAATCACTTGGTACTTGCGAACCGTGCCTCATGGGCAAGATGACTAAAACACCGTTCTCTAGTACTATGGAGAGAGCAACAGATTTGTTGGAAATCATACATACAGATGTATGTGGTCCGCTGAATGTTGAGGCTCGTGGTGGATATCGTTATTTTCTCACCTTCACAGATGATTTGAGCAGATATGGGTATATCTACTTAATGAAGCACAAGTCTGAAACATTTGAAAAGTTCAAAGAATTTCAGAGTGAAGTGGAAAATCATCGTAACAAGAAAATAAAGTTTCTACGATCTGATCGTGGAGGAGAATATTTGAGTTACGAGTTTGGTTTACATTTGAAACAATGCGGAATAGTTTCGCAACTCACGCCACCTGGAACACCACAAAGAAATGGTGTGTCCGAACGTCGTAATCGTACTTTACTAGATATGGTGCGATCTATGATGTCTCTTACTGATTTACCGCTATCGTTTTGGGGTTATGCTTTAGAGACGGCTGCATTCACATTAAATAGGGCACCATCTAAATCCGTTGAAACGACGCCTTATGAACTGTGGTTTGGCAAGAAACCAAAGTTGTCGTTTCTTAAAGTTTGGGGCTGCGATGCTTATGTGAAGAAACTTCAACCAGATAAGCTCGAACCCAAATCGGAGAAATGTGTCTTCATAGGATACCCAAAAGAGACTGTTGGGTACACCTTCTATCACAGATCCGAAGGCAAGACATTCGTTGCTAAGAATGGATCCTTTCTAGAGAAGGAGTTTCTCTCGAAAGAAGTGAGTGGGAGGAAAGTAGAACTTGATGAGGTAACGGTACCTGCTCCCTTATTGGAAAGTAGTTCATCACAGAAATCAGTTCCTGTGACAAATACACCAATTAGTGAGGAAGCTAATGATATTGATCATGAAACTTCAGATCAAGTGTCTACTGAACCTCGTAGGTCTACCAGAGTAAGATCCGCACCAGAGTGGTATGGTAATCCTGTTCTGGAAGTCATGTTACTTGACCATGATGAACCTATGAACTATGAGGAAGCGATGATGAGCCCAGATTCCGCAAAATGGCTAGAGGCCATGAAATCTGAGATGGGATCCATGTATGAGAACAAAGTATGGACTTTGGTTGACTTTCCCGATGATCGGCAAGCTATTGAGAATAAATGGATCTTTAAGAAGAAGACTAACGCTGACGGTAATGTAACTGTCTATAAAGCTCGACTTGTTGCGAAAGGTTTTCGACAAGTTCAAGGGGTTGACTACGATGAGACTTTCTCACCCGTAGCGATGCTTAAGTCTGTCCGAATCATGTTAGCAATTGCCGCATTTTATGATTATGAAATTTGGTAGATGGATGTAAAAACTGCATTCCTGAATGGATTTCTGGAAGAAGAGTTGTATATGATGCAACCGGAAGGTTTTATCGATCCTAAGGGAGCTAACAAAGTGTGCAAGCTCCAGCGATCAATCTATGGTCTGGTGCAAGCCTCTCGGAGTTGGAATAAATGCTTTGATAGTATGATCAAAGCATATGGTTTTATATAGACTTTTGGAGAAGCCTGTATTTACAAGAAAGTGAGTGGGAGCTCTGTAGCATTTCTAATATTATATGTGGATGACATATTGTTGATTGGAAATGATATAGAATTTCTGGATAGCATAAAAGGATACTTGAATAAAATTTTTTCAATGAAAGACCTCGGCGAAGCTGCTTACATATTGGGCATTAAGATCTATAGAGATAGATCAAGACGCTTGATTGGACTTTCACAAAGCACGTACCTTGATAAAGTATTGAAAAGGTTCAATATGGATCAGGCGAAGAAAGGGTTCTTGCCTGTATTACAAGGTATAAAGTTGAGTCAGACTCAATGCCCGACCACTGCAGAAGATAGAGAGAAAATGAAAGGAGTTCCCTATGCTTCAGCCATAGGCTCTATCATGTATGCAATGCTGTGTACCAGACCTGATGTGTGCCTTGCTATTAGTTTAGCAGGGAGGTAAAAAAGTAATCCAGGAGTGGGTCACTGGACAGCGGTCAAGAACATCCTGAAATACCTGAAAAGGACTAAGGATATGTTTCTCGTATATGGAGGTGACAAAGAGCTAGTCGTAAATGGTTACGTCGATGCAAGCTTTGACACTGATCCGGACGATTCTAAATCGCAAACCGGATACGTATTTTTATTAAATGGTGGAGCTGTAAGTTGGTGCAGTTCTAAACAAAGCGTCGTGGCGGGATCTACATGTGAAGCGGAGTACATAGCTGCTTCAGAAGCAGCGAATGAAGGAGTTTGGATGAAGGAGTTCATTTCCGATCTAGGTGTTATACCTAGTGCATCGGGACCAATGAAGATCTTCTGTGATAATACTGGTGCAATTGCCTTGGCAAAGGAATCCAGATTTCACAAGAGGACCAAGCATATCAAGAGACGCTTCAATTCCATTCAGGACCAAGTCCAAGTGGGAGACATAGAGATTTGCAAGATACATACGGATCTGAATGTTGCAGACCCGTTGACTAAGCCTCTCTCACGAGCAAAACATGATCAGCACCAAGACTCCATGGGTGTTAGAATCATTACTTTGTAATCTAGATTATTGACTCTAGTGCAAGTGGGAGACTGAAGGAAATATGCCCTAGAGGCAATAATAAAGTTATTATTTATTTCCTCATATCATGATAAATGTTTATTATTCATGCTAGAATTGTATTAACCGGAAACATGATACATGTGTGAATACATAGACAAACATAGTGTCACTAGTATGCCTCTACTCGAACTAGCTCATTGATCAAAGATGGTTATGTTTCCTAACCATAGGCATGTGTTGTTATTTGATTAATGGGATCACATCATTAGGAGAATGATGTGATTGACTTGAACCATTCCGTTAGCTTAGCACTTGATCGTTTAGTATGTTGCTTTTGCTTTCTTCATGACTTATACAAAGTTCCTGCAACTATGAGATTGTGCAACTCCCGTTTACCGGAGGAACACTTTGTGTGCTACCAAACGTCACAACTTAACTGGGTGATTATAAAGGTGCTCTACAGGTGTCTCCGAAGGTACATGTTGAGTTGGCATAATTCGAGATTAGGTTTTGTCACTTCGATTGTCGGAGAGGTATCTCTGGGCCCTCTCAGTAATACTCATCACCTAAGCCTTGCAAGCATTATAACTAATGAGTTAGTTATGAGATGATGTATTACGGAACGAGTAAAGAGACTTGCCAGTAACAAGATTGAACTAGGTATTGGATACCGACGATCGAATCTCAGGCAAGTAACATACCGATGACAAAGGGAACAACGTATGTTGTTATGCGGTTTGACCGATAAAGATCTTCGTAGGATATGTGGGAACCAATATGAACATCCAGGTTCCGCTATTGGTTATTGACCGAGAATAGTTCTAGGTCATGTCTACATAGTTCTCGAACCCGTAGGGTCCGCACGCTTAACGTTACGATGACAGTTTTATTATGAGTTTATAAGTTTTGATGTACCGAAGGTTGTTCGGAGTCCCGGATGTGATCACGGACATGACGAGGAGTCTCGAAATGGTCGAGACATAAAGATTGATATATTGGATGACTATATTCGGACACCGGAAGTGTTCCGGGTGTTTTCGGAAAAAACCGGAGTACCGGAGGGTTACCGGAACCCCCCGGGAAGTAATGGGCCTTGATGGGCCCTATTGGAGAGAGAGAGAGGGGCCGGCCAGGGCAAGTGGCGCGCCCCCTCCCCTTGAGTCCGAATAGGACAAGGAAGGGGGGGGAGGCGCCCCCCTTGCCTTCCCCCTCTCCCACTCCTTCCTTCCCCCTCCTTCTTGGAATAGGAAAGGGAGGGGGAAACCTACTTGGAGTAGGTTTCCCCCTCCTAGGGCGCGCCTCCCCTTAGGCCGGCCCCCTCCTCCTCTCCCCCTTTATGTACGGGGGCGGGGAGCACCCCATAGACACACAAGTTGATCTACGGATTGTTCCTTAGCCGTGTGCGGTGCCCCCTTCCACCATAATCCACCTCGGTCATATCGTCGCGGAGTTTAGGAGAAGCCCTGCGCCGGTAGAACATCATCATCGTCACCATGCCATCGTGCTGATGAAACTCATCCCCGACGCTTCGCTGGATTGGAGCCCGGGGGACGTCATCGAGCTGAACGTGTGCTGAACACGGAGGTGCCGTACGTTCGGTGCTAGGATCGGTCGATTCGTGAAGACGTACGACTACATCAACCGCGTTGTCATAACGCTTCCGCTTACGGTCTACGAGGGTACGTGGACGAACACTCTCCCCTCTCGTTGCTATGCCATCACCATGATCTTGCGTGTGCGTAGGAATTTTTTTGAAATTACTACGTTCCCCAACAGAACAGCCTTCCCGAAGACTCTATAGGCTGCTGGGAAGAGCTCGAGGATGCTTTCCGAGCAAACTTTCTGGGCACCTATGTTTGGCCTCCAAAAGCTGACGACCTAAATTGCATCACACAACAACCTAGAGAATGTGCCCGACAATTTTGGAACCGATTCCTGACCAAGAAAAACCAGATCATCGATTGTCCGAATGCCGAAGCCTTGGCTGCCTTCAAGCATAGTGTCAAGGACGAATGGCTCATACGGCAGCTCGGCCAGGACAAACCAATAACTATGGCAGCCCTTACTTCCTTAATGACACGCTTTTGCGCAGGCGAAGACAGTTGGCTTGCTCGCAAAAACAAAAACACCAACTCAGACACACCCGGTACCTTCGAGGTCCGAGGCGGAAAGGAAAAGCCCCGACGCAGCAAGAATAAATGTCGCCATATTGACGGCGAGGGAGAGGATACAGCAGTAAATGCCGGATTCCGAAACTAGAAGTCCGGACCCCGAAAGAAAGCCCCTAATTAAAGGCAACAACGACGGCCCATCCAGACTGGACAGAATTCTGGACAAGCCTTGTCAGGTCCACTACACGTCAGAGAAGCCCACCAACCACTCCAACTAAAACTGTTGGGTGATTAAACAGGCCGGCAAACTCACAGCCGAAGACTTGAGAAAAAGCCCACGAAGCGAGGACGATGATGAGCCACGCAGGCCAAATAGTAGAGGCCAGAAACCCTTCCCTTCAGAGGTCAAGACGGGAAACATGATCTACGCAACCCACATACCAAAGAAGGAGAGGAAGCGAGCACTACGGGACGTATATTCCATCCAGCCAGTAGCATCGAAGTTCAATCCATGGTCAGCCTGTATGATCACGTTCGATCGCAGGGATCATCCGACCAGGATACTGAAGGAAATATGCCCTAGAGGCAATAATAAAGTTATTATTTATTTCTTCATATCATGATAAATGTTTATTATTCATGCTAGAATTGTATTAACCGGAAACATGATACATGTGTGAATACATAGACAAACATAACGTCACTAGTATGCCTCTACTTGACTAGCTCATTAATCAAAGATGGTTATGTTTCCTAACCATAGGCATGTGTTGTCATTTGATTAACGGGATCACATCATTAGGAGAATTATGTGATTGACATGACCCATTCCGTTAGCCTAGCACTTGATCGTTTAGTATATTGCTATTGCTTTCTTCATGACTTATACATGTTCCTGTAACTATGAGATTATGCAACTCCCGTTTACCGGAGGAACACTTTGGGTGCTACCAAACGTCACAACGTAACTGGGTGATTATAAAGGAGTACTACAGGTGTCTCCGAAGGTACATGTTGGGTTGGCGTATTTCGAGATTAGGTTTTGTCACTCCGATTGTCGGAGAGGTATCTCTGGGCCCTCTCGGTAATGCACATCACTTAAGCCTTGCAAGCATTGCAACTAATGAGTTAGTTGCGGGATGATATATTATGGAACGAGTAAAGAGACTTGCCGGTAATGAGATTGAACTAGGTATTGAGATACCGACGATCGAATCTCGGGCAAGTAACATACCGATGACAAAGGGAACAACGTATGTTCTTATGCGGTTTGACCGATAAAGATCTTCATAGAATATGTAGGAGCCAATATGAGCATCCAGGTTCCGCTATTGTTTATTGACCGAGAATAGTTCTAGGTCATGTCTACATAGTTCTCGAACCCGTAGGGTCCGCACGCTTAACGTTACGATGACAGTTATATTATGAGTTTATGAGTTTTGATGTACCGAAGGAGTTCGGAGTCCCGTATGAGATCGGGGACATGACGAAGAGTCTCGAAATGGTCGAGACGTAAAGATCGATATATTGGACGAGTATATTCGGAGTTCGGAAAGGTTCCGAGTGATTCGGGTATTTTTCGGAGTACCGGAGAGTTACGGGAATTCGCCGGGGAGTATATGGGCCTTATTGGGCCATACGGGAATAGAGGAGAGAGGCCAAAAGGAAGGAGGCCTGCGCCCCCCCTCTGGTCCGAATTGGACAAGGGGCGCAACCCCCCTTTCCTTTTCTTCCTCTCCCCCTCTTTCCCCTTCTCCTACTCCAACATGGGAGGTGGAATCCTACTAGGACTAGGGAGTCCTAGTAGGACTCCACACTTGGCGCGCCCCCTCCTAGGGCCGGCCTCCTCCCCCCTTGCTCCTTTATATACAGGGGCAGGGGGGCACCCCATGACACATAAGTTGATCTACGGATCGTTCCTTAGCCGTGTGCGGTGTCCTCCTCCACCATATTCCACCTCAGTTATATCGTCGCGGAGTTTAGGCGAAGCCCTGCGCTGGTAGAACATCATCATCGTCACCACGCCGTCGTGCTGACGGAACTCATCCCCGACGCTTTGCTGGATCGGAGCCCGGGGATCGTCATCGAGCTGAACGTGTGCTGAACTCGGAGGTGCCATACGTTCGGTACTTGAATCGGTCGGATCGTGAAGACGTACGACTACATCAACCGCGTTGTCATAACGCTTCCGCTTACGGTCTACGAGGGTACGTGGACAATACTCTCCCCTCTCATTGCTATGCCATCACCATGATCTTGCGTGTGCGTAGGAATTTTTTTGAAATTACTACGTTCCCCAACAGATACGTCATGGAGGGTCTGCAGCCTTAGTGCTCGACCCTATCATCGATGGATTCCACCTCACTAGAGTCATCATGGACGGAGGTAGCAACCTCAATCTGATATACGAAGATACAGTGAGGAAAATAAGGATCGATCCGTTAAGGATCAAACCTAGTAACACCACCTTTAAGGGGGTCATTCCGGGAGTGGAGGCCTGCTACACAGGCACCGTGACGCTTGAAGTAGTGTTCGGATCTCCGGATAACTTCTAAAGCGAGGACCTGATCTTCGACATTGCACCTTTTCACAGCGGCTATCACACCCTCCTCGGTCGAACAACATTCGCCAAATTCAATGTCGTCCTGTATTACGCGTACCTCAAGTTGAAGATGCCCGGTCCCTCGGGCGTCATAACCATCAACGGCAGCACAAAACACTCGCTTCGAACCGAAGAGCATACTGTGGTCCTTGCGGATGAACACCACACCGGCCCATATGGGCGCAGATGCCGACCCGCCGTAAAGGCCGGCGACAGTAGTAAACGGGTTCAAACCCGTTCCCCATCATGGGAGCCCGCATGCGTTCGCCGCAAATAGGGATACGCGCCCCACGGCACACCCACATTCTTCACGCTCCACGTGCCTCGTCAGCACAACTTCACACTCAAAATACCATGGGCAGCCGTGAGGCATACATTAATAAATCCGAAGTGCATGTTCGGTTAAGCCGAACTTCGGAATTACCACATCTTCGGACCACCCGGGGACCAATTCCGGATACCCCCAAGCATAAAGCTTCACAGGCAGGGTCCTCGCCCATCAAGGTCTCATTGAAGGTCCTAACCCCCACCTATCAGAAGCAAAGGCACAGACGTGCAGCAGGGCACAATGAAGGCTTCAACTCATGCATCAAGGCCTAGCGTCAACCTTTACTCTGTAAACTTTCATTTTTCTTTTTCTCTTACAAGTACCGCCTTCGCAGTTCGAATTGTAAGGTTAGACGTCCCAAGCCTACGAGAAATAATAAAAATACCCTTTGTGGTGTTATTAGGACACATCTCCCACATAATATGTTCGCAAGATATATGTAATGGTGTTTAAAAGTGCCATGGTGATCCATCAATTTATATCCCAACTCGCGTACATAGCTGCAGGTCAAACCTTAGCTCCGGCTTATTCCTTTATTTTTTTTCTACTATACAGCATTGGCTTGGGAAATTGAAACAGTTTGAGATAACAATAACTTGCAGACGTTTTCTCACCAAGCTTAATTTGCTTCTTGGACTCGATGAATCCCAGGGCCTTCGATGGTAATAATACAACTCTATGCAATAGATTAATCATTGCACAAAAATCACAAAAATACACCATGTGTGATAACGATCTCTATCACACATACGTAGTTAATGTAAGTGAACCTCGTGAGATGTGCTCAAATGATCAAGTGTGCGATTACAGACTCTTAGCACACGCATGTAGTCTGAGTGAATCATGTGCGATGGTGTGCACACGGTTCACCGCAAGCAACCGTGTGCGATTAGTTTTTTTTTGTGGGAAGCATCGCACTTTATTTAAACAGAGTCTGGAATCTCGTCCGCTAAAACAGAAATGATACAATCTGGGGCCGAATGCCTCCAGATAACAGAAGCACCATCAGCAGCAGCTACCTTGGCCAGCACATGCGCGGCTCGATTTGCAGTTCTCCTTCGCCAAGTGACTTTGCACCCCATCCATCCTTGCATCAGGGACTTGATCTCTTCGACGAGTGGCCCCGCAATGGACAAGTTACGAGCGGGTGAGTTGATCATGCTAACGGCTTCACTGCAGTCCATCTCCACTTGTACTCGATGAAGACCCAGGTCACGTCCGAACTCCAGCGCCTTTTTACAGGCCAGCAACTCTACGATTTCCGGCTTCAGCATGTTGGGAAAGCTCTGAGCCAGAGCGCCCCGGAAAGCACCCTCATGATCTCTAGCCACCACCCCGCCTCCACCGCTCCCTGACGCATGAGACACAGCTCCATCCACGTTTAACTTGATCCATCCCGCATCTGGCGTCAGCCACTTCTCCAGTGGTGGCTTTACTCCAGCTCGCGCCTTCTTCTCCACTGCCTCCGTCCATTCATCCATGAATCTCGACACCGAGGCAGCCACATCCAGGGGTTTTTTGATGCGCACTCCGTCCCTTGCTTCATTCCTCGCTAGCCAGAGTCCGTAGAGGCCCTGGAGAAGCATCTCCTTTGCCTCATCCCGGGCCTCCCCCATCTAGTTCCACAGCCATCTACCAAGTTCATGATTGGATGCACAACCTTCAGGTGGACAAGGAGCCTGAATGCCCCTACTTTCAGCCAGTGCGGGTCAAAACTGCTGCGAGTGAGGGCAGCTCCAGAAGCGATGGAGCAAAGTTTCCTCACGCCCACACGCTGTGCAACATACTCCGGGCTTGATTCGTCTACGCAGCAGTTCTGACCCCGTGGCCAAACCATTGCGCATGATCCTCCAGGCGTGTATCTTGACCTTGTTCGGCACATGAGTACTCCATACGGCCAGCCAGTTTTTGTGAGAATTGACAGAAGACGAGGACCCTTGCCAGCCCGAGGGAGCCTTCCTCAGGTTCATAGCCACGTGATATGCCGATCGGACCGAGTAGACCCCATCCTTGGTATAGTTCCAAGCTAGGTAATCATCTACTCCTTGGCCTCCAACCGGGATTTGCTTGATATCAGCCGCATCGTCAGGGGAGAACATCTCATCCACCTTGGCTTCGTTCCAAGTATGGCCATCTTCAGCTAGCAGGTCCGCCACACGCGTCGTGCCTGGCAGGAAGCTCTGACCCAATGGCCGAAGGCAGCTCCTGCGCGGGATCCAGTTATCATGGTGGATGTTCACCTTTGTTCCATTCCAATACGCCAGACTGCACCTTCCCGCGATTAGTTGCTTCATATTCATCACACATAATCCTCATATGCTATCATGTGCTATGTACTCCCTCCGTTCCCAAATATAGGTCTTTCTAGAGATTTCAACAAATGACTACATACGGAGCAAAATGAGTGAATCTATACTCTAAAATATGTTTATATACATTCGTATGTTGTAGTCCATTTGAAATGTTTAAAAAGACTTATATTTAGGAACAGAGGGAGTATATGCTATCGTGCTACCGTACATGGACCCATAAACCTAATCATATGCGTGACCCATAAACCTGCTCATGTGCGCGCGGCAATCTTGTCTTCTCCAACCTTCACCATGTGGCAAAATTTCGTGTTTTGACCCTTTTTCCATACAAATTCACGATCTGACCCCGGTTTAGAAAATTTTCGGGATTTGACCCTTTTTCCTACCGCCAGCGTCCCTGGCGGTAGGGTTGGACATGCTACCGCCAGGGTCCATGGCGGTATGGTAGTAATCCACGTCAGCACGCGGAGACGCCCGCCGTCCCCCTCCGTCACACCCTACCGCCAGGGGGCCTCGCGGTCGCCTGTCTAAACCTACCGCCACGACCCCTGGTGGTAGGATCCGGTCAGTTATTTCAGCCGATACCCCGTGCCCCTCCCCCTCCCCCGTCATTTGGTTCATCTTTTCTTCCCCAAACTCGCCCCTCTCTCTCCCTCTCTCATCTCCTCCACTCTTCCCCTCGAATATTTACAGTTTCTTCATCATTTTTGTGGATCAAGATGGCCCCGAAGAGAGAAACGTAAGCTCCTTTGATCCCTCCAATTAGTTTTTGCAAACTTGCTTTCGATTCGACGCATTTTTTCCTTCAAATCCCTCATATTTTTGAACTTAAGATTGTTTTAGCTTGGTTGTTTTAGCTTGATTGTAGTTGTAGTTCTTAGTTCTTTAGTAAGTAGTGGTATGGTTGTAGTTCTTAGTTCTTAGTTCTTAGTTCTTTAGTAAGCATGTTAATATGATTCAAGTAGTGGATTTGGTTGGAGTAAATACGATATGGTATGGTTTTGCATTTGACACATCTTGATATATGTATTTTATTTGTTTGATCCATATGTTTAGGTCTGCAACAGTGGCGCAACTATCGCCCCTTCATCTCCAACACGACCCGTCCAGCTTGCCACTTCCGTACGTGTACGAGTCCTGCCCCGAGCTTCTGCTGCCGGTGACTGCTTTTTCAGACGAGTTCCTACAGGAGACGAGGGCAATGCGGTGGCACGAGAGGGCAGAACGGATCTCCGATGATCAAAAGTGTTGGGCGCAGAGTGCGAAGGAGTGGAAGAGAGTGATTGCAGAGATGGAGGGAGATCCAACTATCTCCCAAGAACGCTGGGAATGGAACAATGAAGTTGCCAAGCAGCGGTCCAACTGGGAGCTGCGCAATTTGGGCCGGAGGATCTACTTCGAGAGCAATGCGGAGGAGAGAGCCAGGATGCCGCCCCCAAGTGCATCGGCGTTCGATATCATCAACTGGGCAAGGGCGGAGGCGAAAACTCCAGCGGGCAAGGCAAGGTGGGACTGCTTGAATGGTCGGATGCCGACCAGCTTTCTGCCTCCGCCTGAGCCGGTGGATCCGCTGCCGTATCTGTCTCCACGGCCATGCCTAACATACGAGGGGGGAGATTTGTCCGCCCCATAAACATGTCGATTGCATATGTATCTCTGTTTTAGTAGGGGTTGTCAAACTATGTGGACAAGTTTGCTATTTGCTATTTCCTACTTATGAATCTATTATGTGTAAACTGTTTGATAATTGCTATGTGGAACCATCATTATTATGTGAGCTCATATTTTGCTATTTGTGATGTGAAACTTGTGACAAAACAAACTATGTGAAACTGTTTGTTGGCTTTCTTTGTGAGCTCATATTTTGCTATCTTTGTGAAACTATGTGATAAAACTTTACAAAAGAAACAATCACTAAAAAATGTGAGTTCATATTTTAGGGTCTATATTGTTTTTGAAAAGAAGCAAAAATTAAACTTATAAACCATAAAACAAAGGACCCTACCGCCAAGGACCCTGGCGGTAGGACGAACGTACCTACCGCCAGGGCACCTCGATATTTCGTTACAGAAACGTTAGGAGGCAAAACCCCAGCCACACCTTACCGCCACAGAATCTGGCGGTAGGGTTAGACATGCTACCGCCAGGGTCCATGGCGGTAGGCTACTTGTCCATGTCAGCTCGAGCAAACGGCGGCCATCGCCCTCCGTCACACCCTACCGCCATGTACCCTGGCGGTAGCATGTCTAACCCTACCGCCAGATCCCGTGGTGGTAGCAAAAGGGTCAGATCCCGAAAATTTTCGAAACCGGGGTCAGATCGTGAATTTGTATGGAAAAAGGGTCAAAACACGAAGTTTTGCCTCACCATGTGTTCCCTCTGGTACACCTAGCCTCCGATGAACCAACAAGGTTCTGACGTCTGCTTTTCCCCCTTCCCTCATTACCTTCCGCTGTTCTGCCTCCTTACTACCTCTCTCGCGTACATGCTTTGAAGTCCGCTTTTCCCTCCTTACCTTCCGCTTTTCTACACACCTCGCTGCAGCTTTCCGCGTCTTCACTCTTCTAAAAGCCTCAATGTCCATCTCGATCTTGCAAAAACTTCAATAGTCATCGACACCCTATATAAACCCTAATAGGACACCTCTCATGGGATGGGGGTGGGGCGCATCAAGTTAGTTCTAGTTGGGGGCATAGATTTTGCCTAAAAGACTTTAAATAAGAGATATATTATGACACATGATAAAACAATTCTACTTCTTGTACACGTTGTCATCTCTTAGTTATGTTTTTCTACTAAATCAATATTATTTGTCAGTAATTTAGTACAACTCTATACTAAATCAAAGATAATTAATATGAATTTTGTTGGTGATTTAGTATAACCCTATACTAAATCAGTGAGAATTAATGTGGATTGAGGGAGTACTATATATAATCCCATCATGTCTTTTGTCTTCTGTAAACGACATGCAAAGCATGAGATAAGATGTCTTATCAATGATTCTCTAAATGACATGCAAGGCATAAGGTAAGGTTAGTGAGAAAATAATATTAATTAAAAAGAATTGAACAGAACCATGGGACAATTTGTGATTGAAGCCATGTGTAGATTTTACCTTGTCCATGAAACATACAAAAAATATTACACTCCCGGTGCATGATACCTAAACCACAACATGTAAATCGTATAAGTTGGATGGTGCAACCATGAAGTCCATAAAACTATGTGTTCCCTTAATCATAACTAGAAAATCCCTGCAAAAAAACTCATAGCTAGAAAATATGGTATTTAGGTTATTAACATGGTAAGGAGCAAAATATCAAATGTGTAGGTTTTCCTGCCTGCGCACCTTCAGTAATTGTAGAACTGATAGGAGGTGGTGATGGAAGCTGAGGCAGCAGGAAGCACATCGCAGATGCGAGAGCCAAGAGGGTAAGCAAAGCAGAGGAGAAGCCAATGGGCAAACTAATTTTACTATTTGGGCGACGACTGCAGCTATGTCCGACACCTATGGATATAATAAGAATACGGGGAAAGCATTTCCCAAGGCAAAATACAATGTAATGTACTCCCTCCGTTTCTTTTTAGTCTGCATATAAGGTTTAGTCAAAGTCAAGCTTTATAAAGTTTGACTGACTTTATATTAAAAAGTATCAGCATTTACAATATGAAATCAATATTATCAGATGCACCATGAAATGTATTTCATACTATATGGTTTTAATATTGTAGATGTTCAGATTTTTTGATATAAATTTGGTCAAATTTTATTTAGTTTGACTTTGACCAAATTTTATACGCGGGGTAAAAAGAAACGGAGGGAGTAACTCACTGGAGCAGAGGCGAGGAATCTGTTCTAGTTTCAGGACAATCAGCACACATATCATTAATTACTTTCTCATCAAGGTAACAAGAAATATCTATGCATCACATAGTCCAAAATCGTGAGTTTAAGATAGAACACCAACTGTTCAACCAGGCGATCAAGCTTTTGTCTCAATTCTGTACTCTAGACACGAACATATATGAATACTGAAGCATGCCACTTTAATATAAACATGGATGTAGCAACTGGGAACCCGCACTCTCTTAAGCAGTGTATTTGGAAAGAAAATCTTACTTGACATTCAGTACTGACATTGATTTTCTCCATCCCTTCATCGCCAACACCAATATTAGAATTATGCATATGAAATGTAAGGAACTGAAATGCGTTGGACACTGGAAATGCAGCAACCAAGCATAACTCGAGAATCTACGACCGCTGCTGTTGATGTGGTTGTACATAGAGGAGAAGCTCCTGCTAGGGTTTGCGTGCTAAGTCTCGTGAGAGATGGAGGAAGAGGACATGATCAATGGATGGCACCGACGCGGAGGCAGATGCACGACGAGACGGACAACAGCGGCGCGCGCGATGCGGAGGAACAGAGGAGTAGTTCGGTAACCTGGGCCTGTTGCGTGTGAATGGCTACAATACTACACCTACGTAAACAACTACTTAATATTACGTAAAACACGTAAAAACACTTACGTAATGGAGCTCCACGGCAACACCTTCAAACAAGGGGAACGACGACGACGGCTACGTCATTTCCTTCTTTGAGACATCGCCTTGGAGAGTCAGCATACTGCAGTTGGCACGGATCTCTTCGTCGACAGGGACAGTGGACGTCGGGGCAGCGGCTCTGAGTGGTCTTTGTTTGCGCGCCGAGATGGCGATCTCGGGAACAATGCGAGTGGCAGCTCTATGAGGTGGGGCTCGATCTCGACATTGGTTTGGTGGTATCCTTGTCTCGCTTGGGCGGTGGGTTGTCGGCTCGGTCGATGCGCCCTAGAGGGGCGGTCTGACTTTATGTCGGGGCGGTGGCCCTGGATGTGGTGCGACGTTCGTGGTCTGCGAACGATTGCCTTGAGCAGCGTGGGCTGCGGGCAGCTGGGTTGTGCGGCGTTGGTGCTCGAGGAGAGCGGTGGAATGTCGGGGCGGCGGCCCCGGAAGGCGGTGACGGTGGAGTGCGCTGGGCGCGATGGAGCGGTGGATGTCGGGGCGGCGGCCCCGAGAGGATCTCTGCGGCGACCAGGCTTCTGTGGCAACGATGATGGTGGGAGTGATGTCGGCGACGCGGCAATGGTTGAGATAGTCGGTTCTTCTTCGGTGTGTCCGCGATTTGCCTCGGTTTGTTTGTTGTTGTGGAGTCGAAACTGCGACGGCAGGCCCTGTGGTATACCGTATACCATATACGATGACTGGCTACAAGTGGCCCGTTCGGTGATTTTTTGTGGCGCCGCCTTTCGCCTGGTTTTATTCTTCGGAGTTCTCCGTTAGAGTCGGAGTTGCGTCATCCGTCCGCAGGTCGACATGTTGTCGATTAGGGTGGGCTTTGCGTCGCAGGTCGACATGTTGTTGATTAGGGCTTTGTGTGTCGTCTGGCCGCAGGTCGACATGTTGTCGATTAGGGTGGGCTTTGCCGTGTGCGTGTGTGTCTTGTCTTTGGGAGTGGGCTTGGCCCTTGTTGTTCCATTTTTTTAACGATTTCCTATAATTGACTGGACAATCCTCTCTTACTTGAGATGTCTCGAAACGCCTGACCTGGGGACGATCTACATCGTCCGTTAGAGCAATCCGACGACTGAGAGGCTCAAAATGTTGTGAAGGTTAGAGCGACCCGGTGGCCGAGGGACTCAAAACGCGTTGTAATTTCGGGGTCTAACCCTGAAGATGCATGGAATATTTTGGTTGAGTGGTTAATATTTTAGTCGAGTGGTTAATTGACGTAATATTCTGCGAGTGCAGAACAAGTGACTGAAATGAGAGCAGGGGAGGAGGCCAAGCCTCCGAGGGTGCCGCTAGCTCTGGCCGCCTTCATCTCAGACGTCAACGTTCAGCGAGAACCATTTCGAGAAATTTCGTGGAGATATTTTTCCATGCTACCGAGCACGCAAAGAGATCGTACGAGTTGCATATATTCACGGATAAATCCATTCATTTTATCACTGGAAGCAACGCGTGGCATGCATCATGCTACGTACACCGGTGACGCGCCGGCGGGTGCGCGCCACGTTTTATTACATCTCCTGACAGAGGCGGCGAGTGGGTACATGGTAGTTAAGATACATAGGTGACCGGCGGCGCCATGGACGGGCCGGGGGTGGTGGAGCTCGCGCGCGGAGCGTCTGCCCTAGCACTCCCTCTGGCAGGTGCAGCGCCTGAATTTGCAGTAGCCGGCCGTCCATTTTGCGCCGTGCTCGCCGAGGCACGTCTTGGTGCAGCTCTTGTCCGAGATGCACGGGAACGAGTGGTGCTGGCTCTTCCCCGTGCAAATGCGCGCCTCCGCCACACCGACGCCTCCGCCGTCGTCTGAAAAAAATGTCCCGGCCGGCCACAAGCGTTAGTCCATAACCATAAGCAGCAGCAAATTAGTAAGTCTGCGAGCGGCCGCTCAGGCTTACGCACATGAGGAAAGCAGGAGCAGCACCAGCATCACCGCGCACACGGTCGCCTTGGGCTTGAACTCCATTTGCTTCTGTGGGGGTAGGTAGGTGGATGGAGCAAAGCCTTTTGTTCTCTTTAGGTGGAACAAGCTAGGGCTTCTGATCCAGGCGACCGTGTTTGTTGTTGCCAGGAAGAGAAGCTCTCTACTTATAGGGAGTTTGGGCCGGAGGAGCGGGCTGCCGTGCAAGCATGCAGGTGTATTCGTGGCAGGCGGGCTGCATGTAGCGTGCCACCCGTCGGGCTGGAAGGCCGTGTGGTTCAGCTCCTTGTTCCAACTCAGCGTGCGTCTGGATGCTGGGGGCTGAGACGAGTCGCATCTCTGGACTCTGGTTCGAAAGAATTCGAACCAAACTTCCCTGGTGACGAAGGGGCGTTGGACTAGGAGGATCAATGGTCTCAAAACTCTCGAGGGCATGCCTGGTCGCAAAAAGGATTCAGCATGGAGGTCTCGCAAGGCTGCGCCGCTCGCCGTTCAAGTCCCAACACCTATCCCGCATTGCAAGCCAGACAAAAACTTGGCATGAGCCATGCATGCGTATTCCTCCAATTCCCTAATAATCTCCGGCAAAAGCAGTCTCTTCAAAATCTGATAATAAGGTAAAGCAGTGAACGAAAATACATGCGTTTTTACATGAAAATGCAGGCCATTTGATTGAGATACTGGCCCGAGAGGCCGAGACGATCTTCCATCGTCTACACGACTGCCTGCACTTTACCCCCACCGTGATGCATCGGCCGACTGATCCGTGGTCCCACCGGTGGGCGGTAGGGCAGAGCTCGCCACGCGCTGTCCTGCATGCAAGCCCACGCCGCCTGTGGAGGAGCCACGAACCCAAGAGAGCCCGCCGATCTACTACCTCGGCGGCCCTACCTACCCGCCGACTACCCTGCGCGCACTCTCGTGCCCTGGCAATCTGGCTCTACCCGCCGACTACCCTGCGCGCTCTCTCTGGCAATCTGGCTCTACCCGTCGACTATCCTGCGACCACCGTCTCGTGGGTACCTACCTACTCGTGCCGACTACCCTGCGCGCTCTCCCGTGCCCTGACAATCCGGCATGCATGCACCGCTGCAGCCAGAAGCGACCACTGTTTCGTGGGTACCTACCTACGTGCCGACTAGCCTGCGCGCTCTATCGTGCCCTTGCAATCTGGCATGCGCGCACCGCTGCAGCCAGAAGCGACCATCGTGTCGTGGGTACCTACCTACGTGCCGACTACCCTGCGCGCTCTATCGTGCCCTGGCAATCTGGCATGCATGCACCGCTGCAGCCAAAAGCGACCACCGTCTATTGGGTAAATACGTGGGCGCCGCATGCACCGAGCCCGCCACGTGAACGCGATCCATCATGCGGCACGCCACGCGGCCAGTCATTCCGCGCCCCCATGCCACGATGCATTCATGCTGCTTCGAGTCCATGCACAACGGACCCGACCGGCTCCGAGCTCATGTTATATAATGCCATCACCGATGAGCGTTGTAGCCACACACAGCACACAACTCCACCAGTAGCAACAAAGCCAGTACGTAGCGCAAGCAGAGTTTAGCTCGCTCCCAGCCCGGCCGTTCACCATGTGGACCAAGAAGGTGGCGACGCAGGTGGTTTTGGTGCTGCTTCTCCTCCTCATCGCACGTAAGTGTGTATTATGTTGCTCCGTCGACATTTTTATCAGATATTCAGTTAGATAGTAGGCACATATGTTATGTCATTATACATGCATGTTGACGTGTGGCGAACATGAATTGATGGATGCAGAGGAGGCGGCGGTGCCGGGGGCGGAGGCGAAGATCTGCCGGCAGCGCAGCGCGGGGTTCAAGGGGCCGTGCCTGTCCGATAAGAACTGCGCGCAGGTCTGCCAGCAAGAACACTGGGGCGGCGGCAACTGCGACGGGCCCTTCCGCCGGTGCAAGTGCATCAGGCAGTGCTGATCATATGTGCTACGGCTAGCTGGCCCTCGCCGTACGTCAGCTAGCTAGCCCATGGAACCATACGTCTGTGTACCTACTTGAATGTGTGCGTGTGTGCCACCTTCTACGTACGTATGTCGTATGTATGTCCGTATCACCACTAGCCAGCCAGCTGCTGCATCTCGATCGAAGCATGCATGGGCGGGCTAAGGTATAATAATAAGAATAAAACGTACGGTTCACGGTTCGTTCGAGTGTCACTGTTAAGTTTGCAGTGTCGTTTGTCCGGTCGTCTGGGTGTTTCCGTTCAGATTATGTTTGTGGCAAGGTTGATCAAGACTCGAGAGCTCCCCGTGAGGCCGTGACAGGCTACCATGTTGGATACCACCTAGTGGGATGTTCTCCGAGAAACGCAGAAGAAAACGCTCACAAAACGTACGCACGCATGTGAGCTGCTTCGAAATAAATGTTTGAGTTGTAGACACCTTGTATTCGACGGACGTGTCATACATATGAGCGAAGTCATTCTTAGATATACGACACCTCGTAACAAAGCCTGAAATAAATCAAGCTACTCCCTCTGTCCGCGAATAAGTGTACATCTAGCTTTGTTCTAAGTCAAAATTTTAAAATTTTGATCCAACTTTATAGAAAATAATAGTATGTATGACATCTAATTGATACGTTATGAAAGTAAATTTCAAAACGAATCTAGCCGCGAATAAGTGTACATCTAGCTTTGTTCTAAGTCAAAATTTTAAAATTTTGATCAACTTTATAGAAAAGAATAGTAGCATGTATGACATCTAATTGATATGTTATGAAAGTACATTTCAAAACGAATCTAGCGATAATGTCGCTTTTTTTTTGACTTAGAACAAAACCTAGATGTACTTTTTGACTTAGAACGTTTACTTAGAACAAAACGTTCTAAACGTTCTAAAACCTAGATGTACAATTATTCGCGGACGGAGGGAGTAGTACGATAACTAGATGAAGCCCAGCGTGTTGCCTATCACTATTTAAAAATACATATATAGTCGCTAAGAAAACTAAATCTATTGAGAAGAAAATAGAAGCTTGAATAAATTGCGTTTAAAAATACATAAATAGTCGTTACAAATAACTAAATTGATTGAAAGGAAAATAGAAGCTTGAATAAATAAAAAGAAGTATCTAAAATAGGAAGAAGATAACAATTAAAAATATCATTTCAAACAAAAAAGGAAGGATGGCTAACATAACGATAACTAGATGAAGCCCAGCGTGTTGCCTATCACTATTTAAAAATACATATATAGTCGCTAAGAAAACTAAATCTATTGAAAAGAAAATAGAAGCTTGAATAAATTGCGTTTAAAAATACATAAATAGTCGTTACAAATAACTAAATTGATTGAAAGGAAAATAGAAGCTTGAATAAATAAAAAGAAGTATCTAAAATAGGAAGAAGATAACAATTAAAAATATCATTTCAAACAAAAAAGGAAGGATGGCTAACATACATGTATTATGTGGCAGCGTTACATTCATAGGCTAACAAAAGATTATTATAAGAGCATCTCCAACAGGCGCCCAACGCACGGCGCACTAAAATCTGGTTTGCTGCGCGCGCAACGTCAGGTTTAGCGTGCCGCGCAGCGCTTGCTCCGGCAGTAGTGCTAAAATGCAGCGCGCGCAAGCAGCCGCTGCTTGCTTCGGCAGTAGCGCTAAAATGCAGCACGCGCGAGCAGCTGGCACACACATCTGTTTATTTTGGGCACAAATTTCACACTTCAACACAAAACACATGGCATATATTGAATCACAAACAACATTCCAACCAAGTTGTGCCAAAAAGTTTATGCCCACAAGTTTAAATTGATGCCCACAATATAATTAAACCATGTTCAACATGCAAACCAAGTTTATGATGACACAAACAAAAGACACAAGAATCAAGCCTCGTCCTCGTCTTCGTCCTCTTCCTCCGAAGACGATTCTTCCTCCTCCGAAGACGATTCTTTCTCCTCCTCTTCATTGTTGCGCACCGTACATCATCGCGTGAAGCTCGGATGGTGTTGCCAAGATCTTAAACAGCATCTTCGTGGAAGGTGGCACACCGGCGCCCGGAGGTGCACCCATGTCCCCAATGAGAGACGCAAAACTCATGCCACCCATGTCACCCATGACGTCCAAGCCGCCCGGAGGTGCTCCAAAGCCACCCATGCCTCTCATGGTCTCCATGGTAGCTCCAAAGCCACTCATGGAACTCATGCCGCCCATGGTAGCTCCAAAGCCACCCATGGAACTCATGCCGCCACCGTCACCCATGCCGCACCGTCACCCATGCCGCCAAGGCCACCACCACCCATGCCGCTACCGCCACCCATGCCGCCAAGGCCGCCACCGCCATCCATGCCGCCAAGGCCACCGCCACCCATGTCGCCAAGGCCACCGCCACCCATACCGCCAATCATGGCTCTTTTTTGGATCAAGACTTCTTCACGGGCAAGGTTGACATACTTCTTTTGCGCATCATTGAACAAAGATGTGTCCAAGAAGAACAAGTGCTTCTCCCATTCCAACAACTTAGCTCGCTCCTCCATGGCCATCTTCCTCTCCTCCAATGCCACTTTCCTTTCCTCGGCGGCCACCCTCCTCTCCTCGGCCGCCAACCTCCTCTCCTCGGCCGCGGCATCTTGGTTCCTTGCCAATTTCCTCACCTCATTGGCTTCTCTTCTTGCGTTGACAATTGCTTCCATAGCATTTTTGATCTCATCATCTCCTTTCCTCTTTTTTTGTCTTTCTTCATGCCATCCGGTCATTTTGGCTTCGAGTATGAAACCGAGTTTGGGGTGGGGCTTCTCTTGCCATCTTCACTTGCTGCATCATCCTCATCATCATCTTCCAAATCAATTGTTCGCTTGTGTTTTTTGCTCAAATCCGAATCATCACTATCCTCACGCTTCTTCCATTTCTCATCTCCTTCAATACTTCATAGCAATGAGGCAAGGTAAATGGCCTCCTTTTCTTGATCTTCCCCTTCTTGGCCCTCTTCTCCTCTCCTTTGAACAAGTTTTGTGCAATTTTCAACTACATGAAAACAAAACAAGTTAGCACAAGAAACACCAACAACAAGCATGAGATGTGAACATGAGGAATGATGAAACCAAACTTACCCTATCATCATCATTGGTGCCACTTGGGTTCAACTTGTCAACCGCTTTTTTTGCGGCCAACCATTGTTGACAATCCCTATTGATGGTCGACCACCGGGAGCGAAGTGATCGTGCGGAGCGGTCAATTCCACTCATGTTGCGAAGATCAAAGTGTTCTTTCATCCGGAGCCAATAAGCGTCTCTACTTTGATCACCTTCAACGGATGGATCCCTCGACACTTGCAACCAAGCATTGCATAGTAAGATGTCTTTGGCGTTGGTGTAATTGCCCGCTCTTCCTTTCAGTGCGTCGACAATGCCCTCACCATCCTCGTCCACCTCGAACTCATGGTCTTTAAAATGCATGTCATTGCTTTGAGACCAATGCGAATTGTTCGAGCCAACACCCATAGTTGACATGTATGCATCATCGTTCACACTACAAAGTATATAGAACAATGCAATAAGCTATCTATATGTATGCATTCAAAAAATAAAGAAGGAAAAAAAGTTCGGGATTTTTTTTACCTTTAGGGCATATCGTTGAACATATGGTGCACGTCGGCCGCCGGCTCAACAAGTGAGCTCGCCGGCGCTTCGGTAGCTGCCGCGCTCGTCACACGCCCTGCAAGCTTCTTCCTCGGTGCCGGAGCCGTCCACCGCCTTCTTCTTCTTCTTCACGGATGTCTTGCCCTTCTTCGGCCGCGGCACATTTGGGAGCTTCGAGGTGCCGGAGCCGTCGAGGCGGGTGCCGGCGGGCGCCGGCGCGACGCCACCAGCCGCCGAGGTCATCCGCGGCGGCATGAAGAGGCCGCACGTGAGGCCGATGCTCGGAGGAGCTCCGGCGGAGGTGTGGCCAATGCTCCCAGCACTAGGGTTTGCGGCAGGGGCCGCGGCGGCGGCGCTGGAGGGTTCGCGGCTGTAGGATGGGGTGAGGGGAGTGCCGGCGTGCGGGTCCATCGGGTCAGCTCGCCGGTGCCGGCGCGTGCGGGGCGAAGGTGGCGCAGGGGAGAGAGTGCGGCGCGAGCGCTCGTGTGTGCCACGAGCGGAAGCGGGCGCCCCAAATACGCAGCGTGTGATAGCGATTCGAACCGCGCGCCCAACTCTATATGCCGCGCGCGCGGTTATTACACGCCTGCTGGAGACACACTAGCAATTACACGCGCGCTAAAATGGGTAAATTTGCGGCGCGACGCTTGTTTAGCGCGCCTGTTGGAGATGCTCTAATTTATAAGTTAAATGTATGGCTTGCTTATGTGGCAGACTAAATGCATTGCTTAGTGAAGAGAAGACTCAAATATATGGCTTACTGAAGACAATAAAATAGACATTTTGCATGTTAGAGAATGTATTGCTTAGTCAAGAGAAGACTTAACTATATGGCTTAGTGAGGACAATAAAACATTTTGCAGTTAAGAGAATGCATTACTTAGTGAAGAGAAGACTTAACTATATGGCTTAGTGAGGACAATAAAATAGACATTTTGCATGTTAGGAGAAATGGGTGGAAATTTTTAAGAACAAAGGATATGGGAGCATCTATGTCAAATCTCATACTTCGGACTAATTTCACTACAATGAAAATCTAATATGCTTATTTCGTGGGATGCCACAGATATTCGTAGTTTGCACACCTTATGGGATGTTATAATCTTTGTTTAATCCAAGAAATGCTAATGTTGTAACTTTTGTTTAACCTAACATATGCTGATTTTGTAACCTTTGTTTAATCTAAGATATGCTTAGTTTGCACACCTAATAGGGTTATTGTAATCTTTGCTCAGTTGGCGTTTTCCTATGATAGTCTTAATTAGTTCACCTTCCTTGTAGAACCTTTTTTTAAATGGAGGCAAAAACTTTATCTCATCTCAGTAATTAAGAGGGATAAGATAGTGTTTTAAAGGTTACATGACCACACAGGTCTGAAACATGAAGGTCACCCTCCCGGAATTAAGTTGCCCAAAAAATCTAGCCTTGGCGATACCCCATGTCTTCGCCTCATCCTTAATCCAGTCTGGAAGGAAGGAAAGCTTTGGAACGAAACACCCTAGCGTTCCTCTCATTCCAATCTCCCAACATATGAGCATATATAGAGAGGTGTTGGCCTTCCTGGAGTTCCTTAGCATTCCATCGTTTTAGCATTACCATTGCTTGATTGATTGGAGATTGCTCCATGTCGGCGTTGCCGATTGAATTCCTAGCCAATCGTAGACCATTTCCCAAATTTGGAAAGTGTAACAACACTTGAACATGAGGTGGACGGCGGGTTTCGGTTCCCATTTGCATAGTTGGCAAATAATACAGTTTGGGCAACCTCTGTGAAACAATCTATCTGTCATCCAAATCCTATCTTGAAGAAAGAGCCGTGAAAAGAATTTAATCTCCAAAGAGGCCCAGATCTTCCAAACTAACCTGGCATGTCCGAATTGATCAATCCAGCAAATTGCATCCGATAAGCGGTTGCGGCGTAGTACCATCCATCGGCAGTGAACTTCCACCGGATGCCTTAGTGCCCGACGAGAGTTGGAACCCTTGACATTTGCACCAAAGGTCAAAGAATTGTTGTATGAGGGCAACGGAGAGCCCATCTTGCATGTTAATGTGCCCAACCCATTTGTTGTTCTATAAGGACTTGACGACGCAACACTTGGTGCGCTTGGAAAGGGCAAAGATGCCCGGAGCGATGTCCTTGGGTTTTAGTCGGTGCAGCCAGGGTGTGTGCCAAAAGCTTGCTTTCATGCCTTCTCCAATGGTAATCGTTGTCGTGGCATAGAATAGGTAATCGTCTTCGTCATTACACGGAATTTCAAGACCTACCCAAGCCCTCTGTTGGTCGATCCAAGAAAACCAAAGCCACCGCAACCTGAGAGCGCGAGCGAACTTGTCAATATTCAGAATGCCAAGCCCTCCAAGATTTGTAGGGTGACAAAGTGTTTTCCAATTCACTTTGCATTTTCCTCCCGACATCTGGTCAGTACCCCCCCAAAGGAATGCTCGTTGAATCTTGGTGATACTTGCTTTGATTCCTGGTGGCACATCAAGTGCGATGATGTGGCAAATCACAAGAGATGTTAAAACCGATTTGGCAAGTGCAACCTGGCCTGCTGAGTTGATGTTGTTCCCTTGCCAAGGTAGCAGCTTGGCCGCCACTTTGTCCACGAGGAACTGACAATCTGTCTTCTTCATGCTATTAGTGGAAAGCAGAAGTCCCAGATAACGCAAGGGGAATTCCACCCTAGCGGCAGGAAAACTGTGCAGTATATCGTTGAGGTTAAGTCTGGCACAGCTAATTGGGGTGACGTCACTTTTAAGAGGATTAGCCACAAGACCCGTGACTTCACCAAAATCGTTCAGAATCTTTGCAAGTTTCTCTATGTCTTCTTTGATGGGGGCAACAAAGATGGCCGCGTCATCAATGTAAAGGGAGTTTCGCATGCACGCAGTACGGCCTCGAAGACGATGAAGGAGGCCTTGCTCTGTAGCTTTGACAAGAAGTTGTTGCAAGGGGTCAATGGCAATGACAAAGAGCAATGGGGATAGAGGGTTCCCTTGTCATAAACCCTTTCCTAGCTTCATAGGGTCCCCCGGGATACCATTCAGAAGCACTCTCGAAGAAGATGAGGTCCAAAGTGTCGTAATCTAATCTCTAAATTTTGGGAGGGAAGCCCCTGCATTGCAACAAATCCAACATGTAATCCCAACGGATCGAGTCGAAAGCTTTCTTTATATCTAGCTTGAGGAGCAGGGCCGGTGTCTTGGTCCGGTGCAAATGCCTTACGAAGCCACGAACGAACATGAAATTGTCATGGATTCTTCTAGTCTTAATGAATGAACTTTGGGCTCGGGAAACCAGATCATTCATGAAGGGGGCCAGCCGCATTGCTAGAATCTTAGTGGTTATCTTTGCGAAGGAGTTGATAGCGTTCATCATGTCAACCTTAATGATCTCCCAACAAGATTTGAAGAAGGTACCGGTGGACCCGTGAGGTCCACGGGCCTTGTCTCCTGGTAGTTGTGAAATGGCAGCCAGAACGTCCGCATCACTAAAATTAGGCCCCTGGCTGGAGAGGTCTGTGTTTCTTTTAAGGAGGAGAGGTCTGTTTGTTCAAAATGTAGGGAGTGCCAGTTAAAGTCCCAAGATCACCTTGAGCCCTTTTGTAGAATTGACTTGAAATGATCTTGGCCTACTCCTTTCTTTTCTTCGTGCCAGGTAACCATGCCCGGACCTGCCTTGAGCCTATGAATGAAATTTTCCATCTTCTCGCGCTGACTCTCAAATGAAAGAATTTTGGTATTTCGGTTTGATAGGCTACCATGTCGATGGCACCTTATGGGATGTTGTAATTTCTGTTTAGTCTGTGTTTATTTTTTTAAAAAAATATGCAAGATAAGTCATGATAGAATTGTCAATTGTTTGTAATTTAATTAACCAGATGGGATTTGTTCTAATCTCAGCTTTGTCCGTGTTCTTTCTAGTTAATTGGGCAGTATTCTCCTACATAACTAGTAAAAACAGTTAATCTTTGTATGGCTGAAGAAAATGTACAAGCGATTTTTACGGGGTAGATTGTACTACACAATATGATGGGTAGTATTAGGTTGATTTAATGGTCAGCATTTGAATGGTCAGGTGTTTTGTGAAGGTTTTTTATTAACACAATGGGTAGTATCAAGTTTTTTGCGGGAATTTTTTTGATCTATTTATCTTCAATCATGGCGGTATAACGACCACCAGAAATAAAACAATATATTTAGATCCGTAGACCAACGACTGCAAACACTGAAACGAGGCCAAGGTGCGCCGCTATCATTGTCCCTGCCACACCGGAGCCGGGCAAAACTTATTGCAGTTGACAATTGGGAAGTCGTTATGCTAAGGTCTTGTAGGATCAGTGCATCAGAACAACAACGCCGGCCATTGAAGAGTAGTGTAGATCAGAAGGACCTAACCTGAAGACACACGAACAAAGACAAATTATGACCTGATCCAAGCAAATCCACCATTGGCATGTTCGTCGAAGACACATCTTCACACGCGCACCGATGATACTAGGCGCACCACCGGGACGGGGGCTAGGTGGGGAGAACCTTAATCCATATTCAGAGAGCCGCCGTCGTCTCGTCTTTCTGAGCAGGACATAAACCCTAACAAAATCTGAAGGGACATATAAAAATGAAGCCCTACCGCCGACAAGGGTCGGGATTTACTGTGCTGCCATGGCCCTAGAGTAACCGGAGACGAGGCAGACCGGCGTCGACGCCGGCGGAAGGAAGAGGACCCTGTATTAAGTTGATGGGTAGTATTAAGTTGATCTATGTCCAAGTGAGAAACACTTTGTCCGTTTTTTCAATCATGAAGCTAAGATATATGACATGCATCCGGAGTAGATGGTTGCCGCTCAAGTCTCGCATCTTTACGCATAGTAGAAGTTCCTCTTCTCGACCATCTTGTTGTTGACTTCACGGCTCGTGTCATTTGTTCATCGAGTAAAGAAGGTTCTCTCATACTCTGAAGGACCCGACTCTGACTCACTGTGCACCCTTTCAATTTTATTTTATGTCCAATATATTGTATTCTACAATAACACCACGAACTCAGCGAAATCCAAGACAATTATCAAAACTTAAGACACCACCTTCTGAATTCAATCAAATCACCCCCTCATCAAAAATCTTCTATGTTACAGACTGCAATATGTATCCATGTTTATTTTCTAAAACAATAGCCCATAATAATAAATTTACTAATATATTTGATTGAACGAACTAAAATTATCTAACACAATATGAGTATACTTATTTGTATTTAAGACAAACTTTAATAATTTGACATCCTAAAACACATGAACATTCAAATCGTTAAGATAATTAATAGTCTCATCATGGCTATTTGATATTTTATTTCTTTGTACATTTATAGTTATAATTTTAGAATTGGAACATCACAACTACTCATTTGTTTGGTATAGACAATAATTGAAAGTACACTGATTAATTTAAAAGTGTTATATTAAAATTTTACAATAACATCTATTTGTTCTAAAAATGTATGTTTAGGTAGGTATGTATGTTTCATTTTGCCAAACTAGCCTGGTCAAAACTCACTCAATGATGGAAATTTGTAATGCACACGACAGTAACTCTTAATTCATTATTCCATAACTATAGTTCCCAAAGTAACATGTTCTAGGGTTGAAAATATAATACGCAAGTGTGCTCTTAGTCATTTGCACATTTATATTGTACATATCTAGCACCCTTTAAATAACCCAATAAGGGGATCTAGTGTATGACAGGTTCATTTAGAGTTCTAGAATGTTCTGTGTTTTGTTCGGATGTGTAAGTGCATCTAGTGCCACCCCTAGTTGGTTTTGAAGTATTGACGACAAACCTAGTTGAGGGACTAATGTGTTTGTGAGAATTGCAGGATAACACAGGTAGTAGTCCCTCATTGATTCGGTTTACCTACCGGAGATGACCCCTAAAAATGTGTGAAGACATTGAAGACAATGGTGGTCTGTGAAGCTATTCACGTTGAAGACTATGACATGAGAAGACATTGAGTGAAGACTATGGAGCGCGAAGACTAAGTTGTTTCATTGTTTCCTTTTCTTCTTTGTTGAGTCATAGGAACCACCGCACTGTTAAGTGGGGTCCAAGTGAACAAAGTCAGAGTGACTGAAGTGATGCTCAACCAAATCCTATGTCTTCGAGCAAAGACAATGAGAGCAAATCTTATCCAGAGTCGGATGAGTCTGCTTTACTTGTAGCCCAAGTCAAGTTGTCGTGTGTGTTTGAAATCTGACCGTTGCGACACGTGTCAGTTCCTTAGTGACCCAGGGTCATTTCGGACAAATCAGGTCGGGTTGCCCAGTGGCTATAAATAGCCCACCCCTACACCATAAATTGGTGGCTGCTCAGAGTTAGTACACGGCTTTTGTCGTTTGAGAGCAACCCACCGCCGAAGCTTTCGAGAGAGAATCCTTGCGAGGACAAAGCCCAAACCACCCAGAGCCCAAAGAGTGTTTGGCATCACTGAAGTCTTTCTGTCCGCGTGATCTGAAGACTTGTTACACTTGAGGACTGTGAATCCTCCAGCCGGTCAAGCGTCGCGTTCTAAGCATCCAAGAGTCATTGTGGATTGCCGGTGAACAAAGTCTGTGAAGCTTTGGAAGTCTACCTTGAAGACTTACCAGAGTAATTGGGCGGGGACTAGGTGTCCTTAGCTCAAGGGGAATAAGGTGAAGACGCGGTCTTGTGAGTTGAATCTCAGCCTCCCTAACCAGACGTATAGTTGTCACAACAACTGGAACTGGTCGAACAAATCCCTGTCCTCCTGAAGCTACTGGTTCTATCTCGCACTTCTCTTTACTTACAGTTTGTCTTCGTGAAGTCATTGCCTGCTTGCATATCTGTTTGACTTCACTGTGTGACTACCTGTTCTGATTGGCTTCATATTATCTTCCATCCTGATCTTTACTACCTAGCAGCAATAGTCTTTGTGCTTTCACTTCATTGAATACTTGACTATGGCTTGTCTAGTGTAGTCTACCTTCCGCTGCATACGAATAGTGTCGTTTCTATTGTTTGTCTTCGAAACTCCCACGTTTTGAAGACTTTCATAAAAATCGCCTATTCACCCCCCCTCCTCTAGTCGATAACTAGCCCTTTCAATTGGTATCAGAGCAAGGTACTCCCTTGTTCTGTGTGATTCGGTTTAACCACCTAGAGTTTTAGCTATGTCGACTGCAGGGATAATCAAAGTCTCCGCTGCGTGCCCCATCTTCGATGGCACTGAATATCCCTATTGGAAGAATAGGATGCGCATGCACCTTGAAGCCATTGATGTCGATCTATGGTATGTCGTCAAGAACGGCGTTCCCAAGACTGGTGAAGGTGTCAACCCTACTGATGTCAAGAAGTTTATTCAACTGGACTCTACCGCCAAGAACATCATCTGTGGTCATCTGATCAAAGGATAGTATGGCCGTGTGAGTGCTCTAGAAACGACGAAGCTAGTCTGGGACTGGCTCTCCAAGGTCAATGAAGGCGTCTCAACTTAGCGAGATCAACGGATCAGTACTCTCCACAACCTCTTCAACCGCTTCAAGAGACACGACAACGAGAATGTCCAGCTCACGTTTGATCGCCTCACTGATATCACAAATGAGCTCCAAGCACTCGGCGCCACTGAGATTACGAAGCATGAGATAGTGAAGACACTACTGAGATCTCTTGACAGCCCATTTCACACCTTAGCCCTGATGATACAAGAATGCCCTGATTTGAAGTCTCTCGATCCGTCTGACATACTTGAGAGGCTCAACACACATGAGTACCAGCTATCTGAGAAACGAGATATCTATGGCCCCAACTATGGCCGAACTCGCACTTTGAAGGCAAAGGCTGCTGCTTCCTCATCTGAAGAAGAATCTGACTGCAGTTCTGGTGATCCTGAAGACATTGGAAAGGAGCTTGCTATGCTTGTGAAGAAGTTCCAGAAATTCACCAAGAAGAAAGGCTTCAGAAAGTCTTCACGATCCAGCTCAAGGAATGATGAAGCTTCTGCCTATGACCACAAGAAGAGAACCTGCCACAAGTGCAAGAAACCTGGTCACTACATCTCTGAGTGTCCACAGTGGGACAATGAGAAGAAGAAGAAGAAGAGCAAAGAATATGATTCTGATGACAAGAAGAAGAAGAAGAAATCCTCAAAGTCTTCTTCCAAGTCTTCATCACACAAGAAGAGCTCATCTGGCAAGGCTCGTGCTTTTGTTGGCAAGGAAATGGATTCAGAGGAGGAGTCTGCTTCTGAGGAGGCGGAGGTGGAGTCTGAGGAGGAGTCTGACTCTGGTGTTGCGAGTCTGGCTCTAGCTACAGCCTACGTTGCCAAGTCCATCTTCAACACCGAAGACAATGGCTCCGTCATCAACACTGATGATAATGACAAGGACGACTCGCCTCCCACCTACTGCTTCATGGCATGTGGTGCCAAGGTAAAATCACGCGATGCTTACTTTCAAACATCAAGTGAAGATGACTCTGATGGTGAATCCAAACCTAGTTACAAAACACTTGCTAAAATTGCAACTGAACAACAGAAAGCTATGGAACATACTCAAAAACTGTTAGACAAAAGCGATGACCTACTGGACGCGGAAATGACCAAGTCTCAATCCTTAATTGAAGATATCAAAAATCTTCATGTTAAGTACCAGGAACTTGAAGGTCGACATGAATCTCTCTCAACTTCTCATGAAAAGCTTTCCTATGATTATCTTCAAAGGAAGCAGGAACTTGAGAAATTGAGATCGGATCATGAAGATCTTCAAAAGGAGAATGAGTCACTTCGCGCTCAACAGATCAGTCCCGCTCAGGATGGATTCGAACCACCATGTCTAAAAATGCATTGAGCGTGATAACGCTACCTCTGTTGCTGAATGTTCTACTGCTACTATTGTTGCAATATCTTCAACTGCTGATGTGGTAACTAACCCCTCTACTGAGGATACCACTACTATTGCTGATGAGAATGCCAGGTTGAAGACACTGCTTGAGACAAGTGTCGGTGTCAAAACCGGCGGATCTCGGGTAGGGGGTCCCGAACTGTGCGTCTAGGCGGATGGTAACAGGAGACGAGGGACACGATGTTTTTACCCAGGTTCAGGCCCTCTCGATGGAGGTAAAACCCTACGTCCTGCTTGATTAATATTGATGATATGGGTAGTACAAGAGTAGATCTACCACGAGATCAAGGAGGCTAAACCCTAGAAGCTAGCCTATGGTATGATTGTTGTAATGTATGTTGTCCTACGGACTAAAGCCATTCGGTTTATATAGATACCGGAGAGGGCTAGGGTTACACAGAGTCGGTTACAATGGTAGGAGATCTACGTATCCGTATTGCCAAGCTTGCCTTCCACACCAAGTAAAGTACCATCCGGACACGAGACGGAGTCTTCAATCTTGTATCTTCGTAGTCTTGGAGTCCGGCGGATATTGATAGTCCGGCTGTCCGGACACCCCCTAGTCCAGGACTCCCTCAGTAGCCCCTGAACCAGTCTTCAATGACGATAAGTCCGGCGTGCATAATGTTCGGCATTGCAAGGCGGGTTCCTCCCTTGAATAATTCAGAGAAGATCATGAACACCAGGATAGTGTCCGGCTCTGCAAAATAAATTCCACATTCCACCGTAGAGAGGATAAAATGTACACTTAGTTCAATCTGCTGACGTATTATGCGGCGTGACATCACACCGTCACCAGGCCTTTGTTTGAATTACTATTCCACCTCAGCATGTTTAGCGAAGCGGTTTCCTTGGCACGTCTTGTCAAAGCAGAGATCGTGTTCCCCTTATTCCGGGATCCTCATCAATACGTGCGTGGGTAACCCAACCGCTCCCGTCGCCACGCCTCCTCTATCGAAGGGGAATCCCAAACGGTCACGGAGACGGCCCTTGGTATTTCTTCCCCTTTATAAGAGGACCAAGGCTCGCCATTGTTCTTCAATCTCGCATCGAATCTCTTCCCCGCTCCTGGTTCTAACACCCAGAGCTTCAGATTCGAGCGCTTCGGATCCTTAATCATGTCCGGCTCCGACCTCCAGGGCCGGTGGATGCCCTCCTCCGTCACAGAGGAAGACATATTGAAGTTGCGTGAGGCCAAGTACCTGGCCTATGAGGTTTCGCACAGGTTGCCTGTCTAAGGGCAGGCTGTGCCGGCCCCCGAGCCCGGTGAATACGTCGTTTTCGTATCCCACCTCCGTCGGGGTTTAGGCTTCCCGACGGATCCCTTCGTGAGAGGGCTCCTGTTCTACTACGGGCTGGACTTTCACGACTTGGCTCCGGAGTCCATCCTCCATATCTCCGCATTCATTATCGTCTGCGAAGCCTTCCTCCGCATCATTCGCCACTTCGGCTTATGGCTGAAGACCTTCAAGGTGGAGCCGAAGGTGATCGGGGGGCGTCAAGCGGAGTGCGGCGGGGCGACCATAAGCAAAAAGGTCGATGCCCCATGGCCCGAGGGTTCCTTCCAAGAGGAACTTGGACCGTGGCAGCAGGAGTGGTTCTATATCACCGCTCCAAGGGGCAGCAGGGAAAAGCCGCCGCCCTTATTCCGCCCGGGACCTCCACGCCAACTGATGTCGTGGGTCAACCAAGGGCTCAATTGGGGGCCGTCCGAAGACGTGCCTTCACTGCAGGGCCGGATTCGAGATCTCCAAGCAAGGGAGATTGACCTGATCAAGGTGATGCAGGTTATGCTAATCAGGCATCTTCTGCCCTGCAAACGCCGTCCTCTCCGTCTATGGGAGTTCAACCCGGAGGGACCTCGGATTCTCCAACACTTCATGGGTGCGACACCCGTGGAGATGTACAAGTTGTTCTTTGGACCGCAGGTGGCGTGTCCGGATTTAGCCGAGGATGCAGGCCTAAGCCGCGATCGCCCGGATACTCAGGTAAGTAGCTCAGAGTCCGGACATTCTGTTTATGTGCCTTTCCAGAGTTCGCCTCCTGACCCTTTGTTCTTTACAGGAATGGGTGGCGCGATCAAGGCTGATAAGGTGTCCGGCCCCCCTCCCAGAGGCCGCACAGGAGCCCGTGCTGGTCAGAATGTTGGAGGTTGCGCCCGCAGAAGGGGGCGACAGGGAAAATAGAGGAGCTAATATTTCACCCAAAGGGGCGACTGAAGAGGGAGGAAGCAAGAACCCCTCCCATCAGGGGGAGAAGAGGACCGCCTCCGAAGATCCGGAGGCCAAAGCCCCTAAGCGTGGGAAGAGATCTTCCCCGGGGGGTCCGGCGCCCGGAAAGAATCCGGACGCACAATCATCATCAAAGGATCGGCCCTCCAGCGAGCCGTGAGTATGAAAGAGGGAGTTAATTAGTAAGGAAATACCTTCATTTGTGCTTCTGTAGATAACCAAAATATTTATATTGCAGTTCGGATCTGCAGCCTTCTTAGATGAGTTCATCTTCGGGGGACCTTCTTCCGGAGATGATGGAGAGCGATACGCCTCCATCCGCAGCGCCGCCAGATGTGGCAGGCGAACCCGAAGTGTCATCACGGAGGGTATCCCCGAGTCCGGAGGGGCCAGAGAGTTCGGCACCTACTAGTGTCCGGCCGGGAGAACTGAAGAATTTGCTTGAGAGGGCGTCTATTTCAGAAGATCACCGTGCGTTAATGCGTATGGTGATTGGAAGGATTTCGTCCGCTGAGAGCGAATTGCGTAATGCCGCCATGAGTTTGCTGGAGGGATTTGAGGTATGCGAGAATGACGCACCCCTTTAACAGTTTTGCATATAAAAAATGCGCCCTGTATAGATAGTAGCCCCTGAGACTCGATAGGTTGTCGGAAACGACAGCGTACCGAGGATCAAAATCTAAAGAAATGAATTCCGTCGTTCCTATGCAGGTGGCGGATAGTCCGGGGGCTAGCCGGACTAGTGAGTTTGCCGAGTTAAATCGGCAATTGGACTTGGCAGATGCGGACATTTCACTTGTCAACAGGCGACTTGACGAGTCGCAAGGTAAAATAGTTCTCCGCAGTCGCTTTATTAAGGGGGTCGAAGCCCTCCTTTGATAAATTATATGCTTTTTATACAGACGGTGCTGCTGCTGTGGAGGGCCTTCGGGCCGAACTTGCTCGAGCTAAGGAGCAAGCCCGAAGGAGTGAAGCGGCTGCCTCGAGGGCGGCCGAGGAGTTGAAAGCCGAAAAGGCTGTGCACTGCCTAAGCAGGGCCGAGGTGGCCGAATTGGCCATGAAAGTAAAGGATGCTGCCGACCGCAATGAGGCTCTTGAAAAGGAGCGCTTATCGGAGCGGGAAGACCTGAAGAAGGCCACCGCCGAAGCCAAGGATGCCCGCTCTGCAATGCGGGCTATGAAGGAGGAGCTGCGCCAGGCCAGAGAGATCGTGGCTGGCAAGCCTTTTCTGCTGCGTCGCCGATTTATGGATGGAAAGTATGCTCAATTTGAGCGGCTGTGGAGTCCGGAGGATCCGTATATGGACTTAGCTGCAAGTGCGGCCGATGCCGTTAAGCACTTCCGGAGCCAGAAGGATCACGAGGCGGAAGAGCTATATTGGTCTCAATTCCACAGTCCGGATCACCCACTTCCATTGACAGACCGGTTGGCCGAATGGGCCGAGCTAAATAGATTGTCCGGACTTGCCATGACTGACATCGTGGCTCATGTCTGGCCAGAGAGGTCCAAGGCGACGAGCTACTTTGGCTTATTACAGCAATTCCTTGGAGCGGTGCCGCATATAAAGGAGATGAAGCGGTTGGCCAGTATAGAGGGCGCGCGGATGGCTCTTTCCCGTGTAAAGGCGCATTGTCCAGAGCTGGACGCCACCGCTGTTGCTGCCCAGGGTTCGGATGAAAACCGGCTCCCTGCCGAGCACTATTTCGGGGAAGTTATGCGTGGCGCTCATGTAATAGAGTCGCAGTGCTCGAAGAATGTAACGTTCAAATGAACGCATTAGCTTGTAAATCAATGATTATGTTATAACTGCTTTTTATACTTGTGCGTCCAAGTAGTAAAACTTCTCCTTTTCGGCCGTTCACGTATACTTGTGTATAACCTGAAAGATGGCAGTCTTCGGCTTCAGCCCCCACGCACAAGGTGCTGGGGTGTTCGCAAAAATAGCGCTTTTTCACACTTAATCCGACGTCTCGGTCCTGTTATAAGGAGGTGGTAGCGTAGCGAACGAGGCAATCTGGACTATAATGCTTTATCACTTTCACTTAGCCAGTGGAGCTCGAGGGTGGGGCTACGATATAGCCCCTGGTGGCATCGCCCTTCTCCGAAGTCGGAGCGCGTGTGCCTGACCGGGAAACGGCCCTTCGTCAAAGCGGGGAATTCTAAACATTCCGATAGTCGATCGAGGGCTGACTAGTCTCTCGCTGTATCATGACAGTCAGTTTTCGGCTTTCTCTACTGAGGTGCTCGCCCAGCCGAACTGGGGCACAATCGCAGGAGTTCTCCTGGTGCCGCGTTAGCCGATGATACGGAACGTAAGGCAGCAAAACACAGGAGCCGGGCAAACCCAACATTTGACCAATGACATGATTCGGAGCTGATGCATATAATGCCTAACTCGAGACGCCGAACACTCCCTAAGGTGTTCGGTCTTTATAATAATGGGCAGAATGATACCCTAAGCCCCTAGTGTCCAGGTACGGGCATGGTCTTCTGACGCGGCCGATGCCAAAGCGTCAGGCTCCGCTTTGGCTATAGGAAGAAACCAAGGGAGAATAACAACAAGAGACAGTGAAAAAGGTCTACGCAGGGTCTTAATCTGAAAAGAATCCTCACAACGGGTCCCTACTGCACGTCTGCGCCTGTGTCTCCGTTGCGCCGTTATCCTGGACGGGTGTGCACGTTGTTCATCTGTAAAAAGAGAGGAACGTTTAGTTGTAAAAACAATTAGTGCGAAAAATATTAGAAATATAAATAATTAAAGCGGGGTTTATATGAACCAGCGGTTATTTGTGCGCGCAGCCCCCTGTGAAGGGGTATGCGGCTAGGGAGCCCCTAGCCTACTGACGCCGGATTCGTCTATCCAAGTCCGGGGTCTTTAAGTGACCCTCGCACTAAAATTACGCCACGCGGTCCGGGACGCGTAATGCGGTATGGCGTTGAAGCGAACAAAAGCCTTTCGTCCCAAGAGTGCTTGATATTCACTTTCAAGTGGGACGATGTGAAAAATTAATTTTTCGCGTCGAAAATTGTTCGGCGATCCGAACACGACTTCTAGTAATATGGAGCCTGTGCACTTGGCGTAATGGCCTGGCGTCACTCCTTTGAAGGAAGTGCGGCTGTGTCGAATTTTGATAGGGTCTATCCCCATCCTACAGATTGTGTTTGAATATAGCAGGTTTAAATCACTGCCTCCGTCCATTAGGACATTAGTAAATTGCAATCCATCTATTATGGGATTCAATATCAGGGGAGTCCGTCCCGCATTTCGAACGCTTCTGGAATAGTCCAGGTGGTCGAAAGTGATTGGTTTTGATATCCAATCTCTATGGTTTGCTGGGTTGGACCGTGCGAAGCTCTTTTTAGAAAGTGCCGCACTATTTTTCCGTATTATCACGTGAAGTGAGTTTATTGCTTTGACCCCTTGTGGGAAAGTCTTTTGTTTTCCGGTGCTCTGCTGGTGGGGTTTATCTTCTTCTCTTGACGCGTCGAGCCCCTTGTGTTCGGCATTTAGTCGGCCAGACTGTTTAAAAACCCGACAATCCCTGTGGGTGTGATTTGCAGGCCTTCCGGGGGTACTGTGGATTTGACATATCCGACCCAAAATTTTGTTTAAGTTGGACAATTCGTCACTGTCATCCTTAAGAGGCTGTGTTTTATTATTGGGCCGTGAGCTTTTGAATCCGGCGTTGACTGCCGCGCTCTTTGGGCTTTTCTCTTTATTCCGGCGCTGCTCTTTTCTGCGCCGTGATTTTCCATTTCCATCTCTTATCTCTGATGTACTTGGTTCGCTGGTGCTGCATCGTGCTAACCAGCTATCCTCGCCCGCACAGAAGCGGGTCATGAGGCTTGTCAGTGCGGACATTGTCCTCGGTTTCTCTTGACCGAGGTGCCTGGCGAGCCATTCGTCTCGGACATTGCGCTTGAAAGCTGCTAAGGCTTCGGCATCCGGACAGTCGACTATTTGGTTCTTTTTTGTAAGGAACCTGTTCCAGAATTTCCGCGCTGACTCTCCGGGCTGTTGAGTTATATGAATTAGGTCATCTGCATCCGGAGGGCGGACATAAGTCCCTTGAAAATTTGCTCTAAACGCGTCCTCGAGCTCTTCCCAACTTCCAACAGTATTTTCTGGGAGGCTTTTAAGCCAATGACGGGCTGGCCCTTTGAGCTTGAGGGGTAGGTATTTTATGGCGTGGAGATCATCTCCTCTGGCCATATGTATATGTTGTATATAATCTTCTATCCAGACTCCAGGGTCTGTTGTTCCATCGTAGGCTTCTATGTTTATGGGTTTAAATCCTGCTGGGAATTCATGGTCCAGCACCTCGTCAGTGAAACATAGTGGGTGTGCGGCGCCCCTGTATTTGTGTGTGCCACTATCATCGGACACTTGACGTGTTGCCTTGCTTCTTGGGGCCTTCTCCTTTGGCCCGTAGATGGATCTGGCTGGGCCGTCTATCCTTCCAAGTTCATTGGTTGGTTTAAGTGGGGCGCCGCTGTCAGAATTTGGCCTATCATCTGGCCGTCTATCCGGCCAGGCAGCCTCTTTATTTTTGGACGGTGGGGGCTCTATTGCCTCCTCGTCGAATTCTGGTAGCAGCTTGCGCTTCGGGTAGCTCTTTGATTGGTGGCCATTGCCGTACTTATCTGCGGTTTTGAGCACTTTGCTCCATCTCATTCTGAGTGTGTCTTCCGCTATTTTGAGCCTTCGTTTTTCCTTCTTCAGGCTTTTTGCTGTGGCGATAAGCCTGCGCTTGAAGCGCTCTTGTTCGACGGGATCCTCGAGTACGACGAATTCGTCATCATTGAGGCTTGCTTCGTCTTCGGAGGGAGGCATATAATTATGATCCTCAACCTCTTCATCTGCCGCCCCCTCATGAGGGCTTGCTTCTGCATCCTCCTGCGCTGAGTCTTGCTGGAGGGAATTGTCTTCGGCACTCTCTGGAGTATTATTATCTCCTGTGCCAGAATTTCCATTCTTGCTGTGGCGAGATTTAGAGCGGCACCGCTGACGCCCGCGCTTGGGCTGTTTCTTTAAGGGATCTGCCTCCGCTGTTTTTTCGCCGTCCCCATCTTTTGGGGTATCCACCATATATACGTCATATGACGAGGTGGCCTTCCAGTGCCCTATGGGCGCTGGTTCCTGTTCGTCTCCGGCATCGTCGTCCATAGTGTCGATGTCTTCGGAGTCGTAGTCTAGCATGTCGGTTAGATCGTCGACAGTGGCTACAAAGTGGGTGGTGGGTGGGCTCTGAATTTCTTCGTCGTCCGCATCCCAACCATCCTGGCCATAATCCGGCCAGGACTCTCCTGATAACGAGAGATGCTTTAGTGAATTTAAGATATCGCCGAAAGGCGAGCATTGGAAGATGTCCGCGGCGGTGAATTCCATAACCGGCGCCCAATCCGGATCGATTGGTAGGGGCGCGGGAGGTTCGGAGTCCGGCGAGGAGTCCGGCGCCTCGGAATCACGAGTTTCGCAGGGGACAAGATTAGTGTTCGGCTCCATCGCCGTGGATGTTGAAGCCCCCAGGGCGGCGTCTATCCTCCGACCCTCGATCTGGGCGATCGGCTCCGGGCTAATGGCCGAAGCGGATCCATGTGCGGCCACCAAGGCACTGTTCGGCGGCAGAGCTAGATCATGCCCATCGTCACAGTGCGGCGCGCTTGGCTGTGGCTCGAGTCCGTCGAGGATCAAGTCTCCTCGAACATCGGCCGTGAAGTTTAAGCTTCCAAATCTGACCTGACGGCCAGGGGCGTAGCTTTCGATCTGCTCCAGATGGCCAAGTTAATTGGCCCGCAGGGCGAAGCCGCCGAATACGAAGATCTGTCCGGGGAGAAAAGTCTCACCCTGGACAGCGTTGCAGGTTGAAGATGCCATCAAGCTTATCGGTGACGACACAGAGGAACTCTCAATGAAAGCACCAATGTCGGTGTCAAAACCGGCGGATCTCGGGTAGGGGGTCCCGAACTGTGCGTCTAGGCGGATGGTAACAGGAGACGAGGGACACGGTGTTTTTACCCAGGTTCGGGCCCTCTCGATGGAGGTAAAACCCTACGTCCTGCTTGATTAATATTGATGATATGGGTAGTACAAGAGTAGATCTACCACGAGATCAAGGAGGCTAAACCCTAGAAGCTAGCCTATGGTATGATTGTTGTAATGTATGTTGTCCTACGGACTAAAGCCATCCGGTTTATATAGATACCGGAGAGGTCTAGGGTTACACAGAGTCGGTTACAATGGTAGGAGATCTACGTATCCGTATTGCCAAGCTTGCCTTCCACGCCAAGTAAAGTACCATCCGGACACGAGCTGGAGTCTTCAATCTTGTATCTTCGTAGTCTTGGAGTCCGGCGGATATTGATAGTCCGGCTGTCCGGACACCCCCTAGTCCAGGACTCCCTCAACAAGGATGTACAAAAGTCTCAAAGGACATCAGACATTATGTGATGTCCTCAAAAAGCAGATTCTGAACCGAAACCCTAGAAAAAAGGGTGTTGGGTTCGAGAGGAAAATAAATGTTGATGGGTCGTACTGGAAGCCTGAGCAGTACCCCAAAACCACATGGGTTGCTGCAAAGGAACCTTCAGTAGATCCATCCACCTTGTCTGGTTTCACTTGTGCTAACCCCATTATCATTGATGAATCCTTTGATGCAAACTATAAATTGTTTAAGAATCAGAATGGTGAAGTGTTTGCCAGGTATATTGGTACTAACTGCAGGAATGGGCCACCTATGAAGAAGATATGGGTTCCCAAAAGTTGTCTTGAGAATCTTCTGTTGGGGAACATTGCAGAAAATTAAAAATTTTCCTACGGTTTCACCAAGATCCATCTATGAGTTCATCTAAGCAACGAGTCAAGGGAGTGAGTTTGCATCTACATACCACTTGTAGATCATGTGCGGAAGCTTGCAAGGGGATGGTGATGATGGAGTCGTACTCGTTGTGATTCAGATCACCGATGTCCAAGTGCTGAACGGACATCACCTCCGCGTTCAACACACGTACGGGACGGGAGACGTCTCCTCCTTCTTGATCCAGCAAGGGGGAAGGAGAGGTTGAGGAAGATCGCTCCAACGGCAGCACGATGGCGTGGTGGTGTTGGTGCAGCAGTACTCCGACAGGGCTTCGCAAGCACGTAACGGAGGAGGAGATGTGTTGGGGAGGGGAGGGGCTGCGCCTGGAAGATGTGTACAGCAGCCCTCCCCTCACCCCTCTATTTATAGGGGAAGGGGCAAGGGGGGCCGACCCCTCTAGATGGGATCTAGAGGGGGGGCGGCGGCCAGGGAGGGGGGACTTGCCCCCCAAGCAAGGGGGGCGCCCCCCTTAGGGTTTCCCCCCCAACCCTAGGCGCATGGGCCCAAGGTGGGGGGCGCGCCCAGCCCTCCAGGGGCTGGCTCCCTCCCCTTTGCAGCCCATGTGGCCCTCCGGGAGGGGTGGCCCCTCCCGGTGGACCCCCGGAACCTCTCCGGTGGCCCCGGTACAATACAGATAAGCCCCCGAAACTTTTCGGTGTCCGTATGACAACTTCCCATATATAAAACTTCACCTCCGGACCATTCCGGAACTCCTCGTGACATCCGGGATCTCATCCGGGACTCCGAACAACATTCGGTAGTCACATACTAGTCTTCCTAATAACCCTAGCGTCACCGAACCTTAAGTGTGTAGACCCTACGGGTTCGGGAGACATGCAGACATAACCGAGACCACTCTCCGGTCAATAACCAACAGCAGGATCTGGATACCCATGTTGGCTCCCACATGCTCCTCGATGATTTCATCGGTTAAACCACGATGTCGAGGATTCGATCAAACACTGTATACAATTCCCTTTGTCAATCGGTACGTTACTTGCCCGAGACTCGATCGTCGGTATCCCAATACCTTGTTCAGTCTCGTTACCGGCAAGTCACTTTACTCGTACCGTAATGCATGATCCCGTGACCAACACCTTGGTCACCTTGAGCTCATTATGATGATGCATTACCGAGTGGGCCCAGAGATACCTCTCCGTCATACGGAGTGACAAATCCCAGTCTCGATCTGTGTCAACCCAACAGACACTTTCAAAGATACCTGTAGTGCACCTTTATAGTCACCCAGTTACGTTGTGACGTTTGATACACCCAAAGCACTCCTACGGTATCCGGGAGTTACACGATCTCATGGTCTAAGGAAGAGATACTTGACATTGGAAAAGCTCTAGCAAACGAACTACACGATCTTTATGCTATGCTTAGGATTGGGTCTTGTCCATCACATCATTCTCCTAAAGATGTGATCCCATTATCAACGACATCCAATGTCCATAGCCAGGAAACCATGGCTATCTATTGATCACAACGAGCTAGTCAACTAGAGGCTCACTTGGGACATATTGTGGTCTATGTATTCACACGTGTATTATGATTTCCGGATAATACAGTTATAGCATGAATAAAAGACAATTATCATGAACAATAAAATATAATAATACTTTTATTACTGCCTCTAGGGCATATTTCCAACAGTCTCCCACTTGCACTAGAGTCACCAATCTAGTTACATTGTGATGAATCGAACACCCATAGAGTTCTGGTGTTGATCATGTTTTGCTCGCGAGAGAGGTTTAGTCAACGGATCTGCGACATTCAGATCCGTATGTACTTTGCAAATATCTATGTCTCCATCTTGAACATTTTCACGGATGAAGTTGAAACAACGCTTGACGTGCCTGGTCTTCTTGTGAAACCTGGGCTCCTTGGCTAGGGCAATAGCTCCAGTGTTGTCACAGAAGAGTTTGATCGGCCCCGATGCTTTGGGTATGACTCCTAGGTCGGTGATGAACTCCTTCACCCAAATCGCTTTATGCGCTGCCTCCGAGGCTGCCATGTACTCTGCTTCACACGTAGATCCCGCCACGACGCTTTGCTTGCAGCTGCACCAGCTTACTGCTCCACCATTCAACATATACACGTATCCGGTTTGTGACTTAGAGTCATCCAGATCTGAGTCGAAGCTAGCGTCGACGTAACCCTTTACGACGAGCTCTTCGTCTCCTCCATAAACGAGAAACATGTCCTTTGTCCTTTTCAGGTACTTCAGGATATTCTTGACCGCTGTCTAGTGTTCCTTGCCAGGATTACTTTGGTATCTTGCTACCAAACTTACGGCAAGATTTACATCAGGTCTGGTACACAGCATGACATACATAATAGATCCTATGGCTGAAGCATAGGGGATGACACTCATCTCTCCTTTATCTTTTGCCGTGGTTGGGGACTGAGCCGAGCTCAATCTCACACCTTGTAACATAGGCAAGAACCCCTTCTTGGACTGATCCATTTTGAACCTTTTCAAAATCTTATCAAGGTATGTGCTTTGTGAAAGACCTATGAGGCGTCTCGATCTATCTCTATAGATCTTGATGCCTAATATATAAGCAGCTTCTCCAAGGTCCTTCATTGAAAAACACTTATTCAAGTAGGCCATAATGCTGTCCAGAAGTTCTATATCATTTCCCATCAGGAGTATGTCATCTACATATAATATGAGAAATGCTACAGAGCTCCCACTCACTTTCTTGTAAACGCAGGCTTCTCCATAAGTCTGCATAAACCCAAACGCTTTGATCATCTCATCAAAGCGAATGTTCCAACTCCGAGATGCTTGCACCAGCCCATAAACGGATCGCTGGAGCTTGCATACTTTGTTAGCATTCTTAGGATCGACAAAACCTTCCGGTTGCATCATATACAGCTCTTCCTTAAGATGTCCGTTAAGGAATGCCGTTTTGACGTCCATCTGCCATATCTCATAATCATAGTATGCGGCAATTGCTAACATGATTCGGACGGACTTCAGCTTCACTACGGGAGAGAATGTCTCGTCGTAGTCAATCCCTTGAACTTGTCGATAACCCTTAGCGACAAGTCGAGCCTTATAAATGGTAACATTACCATCCGCGTCCGTCTTCTTCTTAAAAATCCATTTATTTTCTATCGCTCGCCGATCATCGGGCAAGTCTGTCAAAGTCCATACTTTGTTTTCATACATGGATTCTATCTCGGATTTCATGGCTTCAAGCCATTTGTTGGAATCTGGGCCCGCCATCGCTTTTTCATAGTTCGAAGGTTCACCGTTGTCTAACAACATTATTTCCAGGACAGGGTTGCCGTACCACTCTGGTGCGGAACATGTCCTTGTGGACCTATGAAGTTCAGTAGCAACTTGATCCGAAGTACCTTGATCATCATCATTGTTTTCCTCTTCAGTTGGTGTGGGCATCACAGGAACATTTTCCTGAGCTGCACCACTTTCCCGTTCGAGAGGTGGTACTTCATCGAGTTCTACTTTCCTCCCACTTACTTCTTTCGAGAGAAACTCTTTTTCCAGAAAGCATCCGTTCTTGGCAACAAAGATCTTGCCCTCGGATCTTAAGTAGAAGGTATACCCGACAGTTTCCTTAGGGTATCCTATGAAGACGCATTTTTTCGACTTGGGTTCGAGCTTTTCAGGTTGAAGTTTCTTGACATAAGCATCGCATCCCCAAACTTTTAGAAACGACAGCTTAGGTTTCTTCCCAAACCATAATTCATACGGTGTTGTCTCAACGGATTTAGACGGTGCCCTATTTAAAGTGAATGTAGCTGTCTCTAGAGCGTATCCCCAAAATGATAGCAGTAAATCGGTAAGAGACATCATAGATCGCACCATATCCAATAGAGTGCGATTACGATGTTCGGACACACCGTTACGCTGAGGTGTTCCAGGCGGCGTGAGTTGTGAAACGATTCCACATTTCCTTAAGTGTGTACCAAATTCGTGACTTAAGTATTCTCCTCCACGATCTGATCGTAGGAACTTTATCTTTCGGTCACGTTCTCTACCTCATTCTGAAATTCCTTGAACTTTTCAAAGGTCTCAGACTTGTGTTTCATTAAGTAGACATACCCATATCTACTTAAGTCATCAGTGAGAGTGAGAACATAATGATATCCTCCGCGAGCCTCAACGCTCATTGGACCGCACACATCGGTATGTATGATTTCCAACAAGTTGGTTGCTCGCTCCATTGTTCCGGAGAACGGAGTCTTGGTCATTTTGCCCATGAGGCATGGTTCACATGTGTCAAACGATTCATAATCAAGAGACTCTAAAAGTCCATCAGCATGGAGCTTCTTCATGCGCTTGACACCAATGTGACCAAGGCGGCAGTGCCGCAAATATGTGGGACTATCGTTATCAACTTTACATCTTTTGGCATCCACACTATGAACATGTGTAATATTACGCTCGAGATTCATCAAGAATAAACCATTGACCATCGGAGCATGACCATAAAACATGTGTCTCATATAAATAGAACAACCATTATTCTCGGATTTAAATGAGTAGCCATCTCGTATTAAACGAGATCCTGATACAATGTTCATGCTCAAACTTGGCACTAAATAACAATTATTAAGGTTCAAAACTAATCCCATAGGTAAATGTAGAGGCAGCGTGCCGACGGCGATCACATCGACTCTGGAACCATTCCCGACGCGCATCGTCACCTCGTCCTTCGCCAGTCTCCGTTTATTCCGCAGCTCCTGCTGTGAGTTACAAATATGAGCAACGGCACCGGTATCAAATACCCATGAGTTACTACGAGTACTGGTAAGGTACACATCAATTACATGTATATCAAATATACCTTTGGTGTTGCCGGCCTTCTTATCCGCTAAGTATTTGGGGCAGTTCCGCTTCCAGTGACCCTTCCCCTTGCAATAAAAGCACTCAGTCTCAGGCTTGGGTCCATTCTTTGACTTCTTCCCGGTAATTGGCTTACCGGGCGCGGCAACATCCTTGCCGTCCTTCTTGAAGTTCTTCTTGCCCTTGCCCTTCTTGAACTTAGTGGTCTTATTGACCATCAACACTTGATGTTCTTTCTTGATTTCAGCCTCTGCTGACTTCAGCATCGAGAACACTTCAGGAATGGTCTTCACCATCCCCTGCATGTTGTAGTTCATCACAAAGCTCTTGTAGCTTGGTGGAAGCGACTGGAGGATTCTGTCAATGACCGCCTCATCTGGGAGGTTAATGTTCAGCTGGGTCATACGGTTGTGCAACCCAGACATCTTTAGGATGTGCTCACCGACAGAACTGTTTTCCTCCATCTTACAACTGTAGAACTTGTCGGAGACATCATATCTCTCGACCCGGGCATGAGCTTGAAAAACTAGTTTCAGCTCTTCGAACATCTCATATGCTCCGTGATGCTCAAAACGCTTTTGGAGCCCCGGTTCTAAGCTGTAAAGCATGCCGCACTGAATGAGGGAGTAATCATCAACATGAGTTTGCCAAGAATTCATAATGTCTTGGTTCTCTGGGACGGGAGCGTCACCTAGCGGTCCATCTAGGACATATTGCTTCCTGGCAGCTATGAGGATGATCCTCAGGTTCCGGACCCAGTCCGTATAGTTGCTGCCATCATCTTTCAGCTTGGTTTTCTCTAGGAACGCGTTGAAGTTCATGTTGACATGAGCGTTGGCCATTTGATCTACAAGACATATTTGCAAAGGTTTTTAGACTAAGTTCATGATAATTAAGTTCTAATCAAATTATGAACTCCCACTCAGATTAGACATCCCTCTAGTCATCTAAGTGTTTACATGATCCGAGTCGACTAGCCCGTGTCCGATCATCACGTGAGACGGACTAGTCATCGTCGGTGAACATCTTCATGTTGATCGTATCTTCCATACGACTCGTGTTCGACCTTTAGGTCTCCGTGTTCCAAGGCCATGTCTGTACATGCTAGGCTTGTCAAGTTAACCCTAAGTGTTTTTGCTGTGTAAAACTGTCTTACACCCGTTGTATGTGAACGTAAGAATCCATCACACCCGATCATCACGTGGTGCTTAGAAGCGACGAACTGTAGCAACGGTGCACAGTTAGCGGAGAACACTTCTTGAAATTTTTTTAAGGGATCATCTTATTTACTACCGTCGTCCTAAGTAAACAAGATGCATAAACATAATAAACATCACATGCAATTATATAGTTGTGACATGATATGGCCAATATCATATAGCTCCATTGATCTCCATCTTCGGGGCTCCATGATCATCTTGTCACCGGCTTGACACCATGATCTCCATCATCGTGTCTTCATGAAGTTGTCACGCCAACGACTACTTCTACTTCTATGGCTAACGCGTTTAGCAATAAAGTAAAGTAGTTTACATGGCGTTCTTCAATGACACGCAGGTCATACAAAAAAAATAAAGACAACTCCTATGGCTCCTGCCGGTTGTCATACTCATCGACATGCAAGTTGTGAATCCTATTACAAGAACATGATCTCATACATCACAATTCATCATTCATCACAACTTCTGGCCATATCACATCACATGATCAATCGCTGCAAAAACAAGTTAGACGTCCTCTAGTTGTTGTTGCATCTTTTACGTGGCTGCAATTGGGTTCTAGCAAGAACGTTTTCTTACCTACGAATAACCACAACGTGATTTTGTCAACTTCTATTTACCCTTCATAAGGACCCTTTTCATCGAATCCGCTCCAACTAAAGTGGGAGAGACAGACACCCGCCAGCCACCTTATGCAACTAGTGCATGTCAGTCGGTGGAACCGGTCTCACGTAAGCGTACGTGTAAGGTTGGTCCGGGCCGCTTCATCCCACAATACCGCTGAAGCAAGATAAGACTAGTAGTGGCAAGCAAGTTGACAAGATCCACGTCCACAACAAAATTGTGTTCTACTCGTGCATTAGAGAACTACGCATAGACCTAGCTCATGATGCCACTGTTGGGGAACGTTGCAGAAAATTAAAATTTTTCCTACGGTTTCACCAAGATCCATCTATGAGTTCATCTAAGCAACGAGTCAAGGGAGTGAGTTTGCATCTACATACCACTTGTATATCGCATGCGGAAGCTTGCAAGGGGATGGTGATGATGGAGTCGTACTCGTCGTGATTCAGATCACCGATGTCCAAGTGCTGAACGGACAGCACCTCCGCGTTCAACACACGTACGGGACGGGAGACGTCTCCTCCTTCTTGATCCAGCAAGGGGAAAGGAGAGGCTGAGGAAGATCGCTCCAACGGCAGCACGACGGCGTGGTGGTGTTGGTGCAGCAGTACTCCGACAGGGCTTCGCAAGCACGTAACAGAGGAGGAGATGTGTTGGGGAGGGGAGGGGCTGCGCCTGGAAGATGTGTACAGCAGCCCTCCCCTCACCCCTCTATTTATAGGGGAAGGGGCAAGGGGGCCGACCCCTCTAGATGGGATCTAGAGGGGGGGCGGCGGCCAGGGAGGGGGGACTTGCCCCCCAAGCAAGGGGGGCGCCCCCCTTAGGGTTTCCCCCCCAACCCTAGGCGCATGGGCCCAAGGTGGGGGGCGCGCCCAGCCCTCCAGGGGCTGGCTCCCTCCCCTTTGCGGCCCATGTGGCCCTCCGGGAGGGGTGGCCCCTCCCGGTGGACCCCCGGAACCTCTCCGGTGGCCCCGGTACAATACCGATAAGCCCCTGAAACTTTTCGGTGTCTGTATGACAACTTCCCATATATAAAACTTCACCTCCGGACCATTCCGGAACTCCTCGTGACGTCCGGGATCTCATCCGGGACTCCGAACAACATTCGGTAGTCACATACTAGTCTTCCTAATAATCCTAGCATCACCGAACCTTAAGTGTGTAGACCCTACGGGTTCGGGAGACATGCAGACATGACCGAGACCACTCTCCGATCAATAACCAACAGCGGGATCTGGATACCCATGTTGGCTCCCACATGCTCCTCGATGATTTCATCGGTTGAACCATGATGTCGAGGATTCGATCAAACCCTGTATACAATTCCCTTTGTCAATCGGTACGTTACTTGCCCGAGACTTGATCGTCGGTATCCCAATACCTTGTTCTGTCTCGTTACCGGCAAGTCACTTTACTCGTACCGTAATGCATGATCCCGTGACCAACACCTTGGTCACCTTGAGCTCATTATGATGATGCATTACCGAGTGGGCCCAGAGATACCTCTCCGTGATACGGAGCAACAAATCCCAGTCTCGATCCGTGTCAACCCAATAGACACTTTCGGAGATACCTGTAGTGCACCTTTATAGTCACCCAGTTACGTTGTGACGTTTGATACACCCAAAGCACTCCTACGGTATCCGGGAGTTACACGATCTCATGGTCTAAAGAAGAGATACTTGACACTGGAAAAGCTCTAGCAAACGAACTACACGATCTTTATGCTATGCTTAGGATTGGGTCTTGTCCATCACATCTTTCTCCTAATGATGTGATCCCGTTATCAACGACATCCAATGTCCATAGCCAGGAAACCATGGCTATCTGTTGACCACAACGAGCTAGTCAACTAGAGGCTCACTAGGGACATATTCTGGTCTATGTATTCACACGTGTATTATGATTTCTGGATAATACAGTTATAGCATGAATAAAAGACAATTATCATGAACAATGAAATATAATAATACTTTTATTACTGCCTCTAGGGCATATTTCCAACATCTTCCAGTGAATGTCATCATGACACCACCTGTGAAGAAGACAAACCCCATACCAAAGGCTTCATATGGTCCAAAAGCTTCATACAGACCGAGGACTCATCTGAGTCACCCTAACGTTAATGTTTTGCAGGGAAATCATACTCAGACCCATGAATATGAGTGTGTTTCCTCAAACCGCTATGTCCATAGAGCTAAGAACTTTTCTGCTTATTCCTATGAGTATTATTCACCTCCTGCAAGGCTATTTACTAGGGCTCCAAAGCCGAAATTCTCAGATGCTGCACTTAGACTCATTGCTTTTAAGCCACCCCTGAAAATGTGGGTGGTTAAGAAAACTTAACTCTCTTTTGCAGGGAAAGGTCTCCAGCCGGAAACCTAAGGCGTCCAAAACTAATGCTGGGGACCTTAAACATCTTGTGGGGCACAAGATAAATTGCCCAAATGGTCTTACTATGTATTTCGTTCCGGGATTCCTTGACACTCATCCTATCTATCCTAACCAAGATCTGAATTTCCATGTTCCACTTGTTCGTCAAATGTTTATGCTTCACAACTCGCTTGGTGAAGCCTATCCCCCAAACTGCACTGTAGTCTATGACACCTCATGCTTCAGAATGGATTATGGACAGTGGATGCACTAACCACATGACTGGCGATCGAAGTCTTCTGATGGATTCAACGCTACGTCCATCAAACAAGAGTCACATCACATTTGCTGACACTAGTAAAAGCAAGGTATTGGGTCTAGGTAGAGTTGCAATATCAAGGGATCAGCACATGGATAGGATGCTTGTTGAATCCCTTGGTTTCAACTTAATGTCTGTCTCAATGCTTTGTGACTTAAACATGATTGTGCTATTTGGAAAATATCGATGCCTTGTATTAATGGAATATGACAAGTCTCTAGTCTTTGAAGGGTATCGGAAAGATGATCTGTATATGATAGATTTCTCAGCAGGACCACAGATGCCCGTATGTCTTGTAGCAAAAGCTTCAGAATGCTGGCTGTGGCATCGAAGGCTAGGACATGCTGGCATGAAGAACTTGCACACTCTTGCGAAGAAGAAGCATGTCGTAGGCATCGAAAGTGTCAAGTTCAAGAAGGATCATTTTGTGGCGCCTGCGAAGCTGGAAAGATGACCAGGACCAAGCATCCCTCGAAGACAATCATGACCACATCTCAACCCTTCGAGCTGCTACACATGGACTTATTTGGCCCTACTCACTACTCTACTCTCAATGCTACTGCTTGCCTCTATGCCTTTGTCATTGTTGATGATTACTCTAGATATACTTGGTGCATATAATCCTCTACAAGACTGAAGTGCAGGATGTCTTCAGACGCTTTGCCAATCGTGCCATGACGAACTATGGCGTCAAGATCAAGCACATCAGAAGCGACAATGGCACTGAGTTCAAGAACACCAGCCTCGACCTCTATCTGGATACTCTAGGTATCACTCATGAGTTCTCTGCTCCTTACACACCTCAGCAGAATGGCATCGGAGAGTGCAAGAACAGAACTCTTATTGAGATGGCCCGAACGATGTTTTATGAGTACAAGACTCCACAGAAGTTCTGGCCTGAAGCCATTGACACTGCTTGCCACATCATCAACCGTTTTTATCTTCACAAGCTTCTGAAGAAAACATCCTATGAACTCCTAATTGGTAAGAAGCCAAATGTAAGCTACTTCAGAGTATTTGGTGCTAGGTGCTGGATCAAGGATCCACATCACACGTCAAAATTTGCACCGAAAGCACATGAAGGTTTTATGCTTGGTTATGGCAAGGATTTGCACTCCTACAGAGTCTTCAACCTCTTTCACTATAAAGTGGTTCAAACTGTCGATGTGCGGTTTGATGAGACTAACGGCTCGCAAAGGGAGCACCTGCCAAATGTGCTAGATGAAGTACCTCCAAGTGAATCAATCAAGCAGATGGGAATTGGAGATATCATACCTTCTGAGAATCAGACTGAAGAAGAGCTTATCATTTCTGCACCTAATCAACTTGAAGACAATCCCCCAAATGATGACATTGATCAGCAAGAGCAAAATCTTTGTCCTGTTCATCCTCGTGTTGCAAATGAAGTTCAGATTGAGAAGATAATTGACAGCTTGAATGCACCTGGTCCACTCACTCGTTCAAAAGCAACTCAAAGAGCAACACAGCTAACTAATTTCTGTGGGCATTTTGCATTCGTCTCAATCTCTGAACCCGAGAAAGTCGATGAAGCCTTCATGGAACCTGAATCGATTCAAGCTATGCAAGAAGAGCTTCAACAGTTCGAGCTGAATAATGTGTGGGAATTGGTCAAGCGTCCTGATCCTCGGAAGCACAATATTATTGGAACCAAATGGATATATCGCAACAAGCAATATGAGCATGGTCAAGTGGTCAGAAACAAGGCTCGTCTTGTTACACAAGGTTACACTCAAGTGGAAGGAATTGACTTCGATGAAACATTTGCTCTAGTGGCAAGGCTTGAAGCCATTCACATACTACTACCCTATGCAAATCATCACAATATCCTTCTGTATCAAATGGATGTGAAGAGTGCTTTTCTCATTGGAAAGATAGAAGAAGAAGTATATGTCACACAACCTCCTGACTTTGAAGATCCAAAACATCCTGATATGGTATACAAGCTCAACAAGGCAATGTATGGCCTCAAACAAGCCCCTCGTGCTTGGTATGATACGCTCAAAGACTTCCTGAAGAGCGAAGGCTTCAAACCTGGTTCACTAGATCCTACACTCTTCACGAAGACATATGATGGTGAACTGTTTGTGTGCCAAATCTATGTGGATGACATTATCTTCGGTTGCACCAACAAGAAATACAGTGATGAGTTTGGTCACATGATGCAAGAGCAATATCAGATGTCCATGATGGGCGAGCTGAAGTTCTTTCTAGGTCTCCAAATCCGTCAGCAACGCAATGGCATCTTCATATCTCAAGAAAAATACCTCAAAGATTGCCTGCAGAAGTTTGGAATGCAAGACTGCAAAGGATACACGACGCCAATGCCAACCAAAAGTCATCTGGGTCCCGACGACAATGGTAAAGAGTTCGATCAAAAGGTATACCGCTCCATGATTGGTTCTTTGCTTTATTCATGTGCATCTAGGCTAGATATAATGCTTAGTATTTTCATGTGTGCCCGATTCCAAGCGGCACCAAAGGAATCGCATCACTTAGCTGTGAAGCGAATTCTTCGATATTTGGCTTACACCCCAACATTAGGATTATGGTATCCAAAGGGCTCAAAGTTTGATCTAGTTGGATTCTCATATGCTGATTATGCTGGTGACAAGGTTGATCGCAAATCCACATCAGACACATGTCACTTTCTGGGACGATCTCTTGTCTGTTGGTCTTCAAAGAAGCAGAACTGTGTATCTCTCTCCACTGCTGAATCCGAATACATTGCTGCTGGATCTTGCTGTGCTCAGCTTCTCTGGATGAAGCAAACTCTCAAGGACTATGGTATCCATCAAAAGAATGTGCCTCTCTACTGAGACAATGAGAGTGCCATCAAGATTGCCAACAACCCAGTTCAGCACTCGAAGACAAAGCACATTGAAATTCGTCATCACTTTCTCAGAGATCATGTTATGAAGGAAGACATTGATATCATTCACGTCAAGACAGAAGAGCAGTTGGCTGATATCTTCACAAAGTCCTTGGATGAGAAAAGGTTTTGCAAGTTGCGGTGTGAGCTAAATATCTTGGAACCCTCAAATGTCCTGTGGTTAGGCACACATCCTAACACTTATGCATTTTGATGACTTGGATGTGCAACACGCGAAGTAATGTATATCTTCAATCAATGAAGACATACACTCTAAGTGTGAATACATTAATGCGGAATTTGACTTCGGAGCGCCACGATAATTGTGCACCATGTCTGGGTCTAATACTTCCTATACGGTGGGCAACACCACCACCAAACTTTTGTTTGAAGTGTTTCTCTTGGCGTTATATTTGCAAAGTCTTCATATTTGATTTATCTTCATCCCTGGCTTATATTCAAGTTTATCTTCATTTGGTTGATTTGGCCTTATACTAGTTATACACATATTTGTGTTCTGTCTCTACAGCATTCACTTATAGCTATGACTTCGTGTTGAATCTTTTGAACTAAGTGAATGTGATCGGACCCTAACCCATCTATGCTTCTACCTCAACTCTATCTGTCCAAATCATATGCATTCTATTGAAGACTATCGATTGTCTTCATTGAGACCTTGTCAGCTAAAGTCAATCTGACAAACATTTATATCTATTTTTAATGCTATATCCTTATTGCCTGAAAGCTGGAGAATTCGGAACGACCACCCCGACAATCTAGGCGTGCGTGGGAACATGGAACTGAAGGAAATATGCCCTAGAGGCAATAATAAAGTTATTATTTATTTCCTCATATTATGATAAATGTTTATTATTCATGCTAAAATTGTATTAACCGGAAACATGATACATGTGTGAATACATAGACAAACATATAGTCGCTAGTGTGCCTCTACTTGACTAGCTCATTAATCAATGATGGTTATGTTTCCTAACCATAGACATGTGTTGTCATTTGATTAATGGGATCACATCATTAGGAGAATGATGTGATTGACATGACCCATCCCGTTAGCTTAGCACTTGATCATTTAGTATTCTGCTATTGCTTTCTTCATGACTTATACATGTTCCTGTAACTATGAGAATTATGCAACGCCCGTTTACCAGAGGAACACTTTGGGTACTACCAAACGTCACAACGTAACTGGGTGATTATAAAGGAGTACTACAGGTGTCTCCAAAGGTACATGTTGAGTTGGCGTATTTCGAGATTAGGTTTTGTCACTCCGATTGTCGGAGAGGTATCTCTGGGCCCTCTCGGTAATACTCATCACTTAAGCCTTGCAAGCATTATAACTAATGAGTTAGTTATGAGATGACGTATTACAGAACGAGTAAAGAGACTTGCCGGTAACGAGATTGAACTAGGTATTGGATACCGACGATCAAATCTCGGGCAAGTAACATACCGATGACAAAGGGAACAACGTATGTTGTTATGCGGTTTGACCGATAAAGATCTTCGTAGAATATGTAGGAACCAATATGGGCATCCAGGTCCCTCTATTGGTTATTGACCGAGAATGGTTTTAGGTCATGTCTACATAGTTCTCGAACCCGTAGGGTCCGCACGCTTAACGTTTCGATGACAGTTTTATTATGAGTTTATAAGTTTTGATGTACCAAAGTTTGTTCGGAGTCCCGGATGTGATCACGGACATGACGAGGAGTCTCAGAATGGTCGAGACATGAAGATTGATATATTGGAAGCCTATGTTTGGACATCGGAATGGTTCCGGGTGAAATCGGCATTTTACCGGAGTACCGGGAGGTTACCGGAACCCCCCGGGGGGTTAATGGGCCTACATGGGCCAAGAGGGAGAAGAGGATGGAGCCAGGAGGGGGCCGCGCGCCCCTCCCCCTCCTAGTCCGAATAGGACAAGGGAAGGGGGGCGGCGCCCCCACTTTCCTTCCCCTCCTCCTCCTCTTTCCCCCTTCTCTCCTACTCCAACTTGGAAAAGGGGAGTCCTACTCCCGGTGGGAGTAGGACTCCCCCATTTGCGCGCCCCCTTAGGCCGGCGGCCTCCTCCCCCCTGGCTCCTTTATATACAGGGATGGGGGGCACCCCATGGACACACAAGTTGATCTACGGATCGTTCCTTAGCTGTGTGCGGGGCCCCCTTCCACCATATTCCACCTCGGTCATATCGTCGCGGAGTTTAGGCGAAGCTCTGCGCCGGTAGAACATCATCATCGTCACCACGCCGTCGTGCTGACGGAACTCATCTCCGGAGCTCGGCTGGATCGAAGGCCGGAGATCGTCATCGAGCTGAACGTGTGCTGAACTCGGAGGCTCCGTACGTTCGGTGCTTGGATCGGTCGGATCGTGAAGACGTACGACTACATCAACCGCGTTGTGCTAACACTTCCGCTTACGGTCTACGAGGGTACGTGGACGAACACTATCCCCTCTCGTTGCTATATCATCGCCATGATCTTGCGTGTGCGTAGGAATTTTTTTGAAATTACTACGTTCCCCAACAGTGGCATCCGAGCCTAGGTTTTATGCGTTGATGTTATATGCACGAGTAGAACACAAGTGAGTTGTGGGCGATACAAGACATACTGCTTACCAACATGTCATACTTTGGTTCAGCGGTATTGTGAGATGAAGCGGCCTGGACCGACATTACGCATACGCTTACGCGAGACTGGTTTCACCGTTACGAGCACTCGTGCTTAAAGGTGGCTGGCGGGTGTCTGTCTCTCTCACTTTAGCTGAATCGAGTGTGGCTACGCCCGGTCCTTGCGAAGGTTAAAACAGCACCAACTTGACGAATTATCGTTGTGGTTTTTGATGCGTAGGTAAGAACGGTTCTTGCTAAGCCCGTAGCAGCCACGTAAAATTTGCAACAACAAAGTAGAGGACGTCTAACTTGTTTTTGCAGGGCATGTTGTGATGTGATATGGTCAAGACGTGATGCTATATTTTATTGTATGAGATGATCATGTTTTGTAACCGAAGTTATCGGCAACTGGCAGGAGCCATATGGTTGTCGCTTTATTGTATGAAATGCAAACGCCCTGTAATTGCTTTACTTTATCACTAAGCGGTAGCGATAGTCGTAGAAGCAATAGATGGCGTAACGACAACGATGCTACGATGGAGATCAAGGTGTCGCGCCGGTGACGATGGTGATCATGACGGTGCTTCGAAGATGGAGATCACAAGCACAAGATGATGATGGCCATATCATATCACTTATATTGATTGCATGTGATGTTTATCCTTTATGCATCTTATCTTGGTTTGATTGACGGTAGCATTTTAAGATGATCACTCACTAATTATCAAGAAGTGTTCTCCCTGAGTATGCACCGTTGCGAAAGTTCTTCGTGCTGAGACACCACGTGATGATCGGGTGTGATAGGCTCTACGTTCAAATACAACGGGTGCAAAACAGTTGCACACGCGGAATACTCAGGTTATACTTGACGAGCCTAGCATATACAGATATGGCCTCGGAACACGGAGACCGAAAGGTCGAGCGTGAATCATATAGTAGATATGATCAACATAGAGATGTTCACCATTGAAACTACTCCATCTCATGTGATGATCGGACATGGTTTAGTTGATTTGGATCACGTGATCACTTAGATGACTAGAGAGATGTCTATCTAAGTGGGAGTTCTTAAGTAATATGATTAATTGAACTTAAATTTATCATGAACTTAGTACCTGATAGTATTTTGCTTGTCTATGTTTGTTTGTAGATAGATGACACGTGCTGTTGTTCCGTTGAATTTTAATGCGTTCCTTGAGAAAGCAAAGTTGAAAGATGATGGTAGCAATTACACGGACTGGGTCCATAACCTGAGGATTATCCTCATTGCTGCACAGAAAAGTTACGTCCTGGAAGCACCGCTGGGTGCCAGGCCTGCTGCTGATGCAACTGACGACGTTAAGAACGTCTGGCAGAGCAAAGCTGATGACTACTCGATAGTTCAGTGTGCCATGCTTTACGGCTTAGAACCGGGTCTTCAACGACGTTTTGAATGTCATGGAGCATATGAGATGTTCCAGGAGTTGAAGTTAATATTTCAAGCAAATGCCGGGATTGAGAGATATGAAGTCTCCAATAAGTTCTACAGCTGCAAGATGGAGGAGAATAGTTCTGTCAGTGAGCATATACTCAAAATGTCTAGGTATAATAATCACTTGATTCAACTGGGAGTTAATCTTCCGGATGATAGCGTCATTGACAGAATTCTCCAATCACTGCCACCAAGCTACAAGAGCTTCGTGATGAACTATAATATGCAAGGGATGAACAAGACTATTCCCGAGCTCTTCGCGATGCTGAAAGCCGCGGAGGTAGAAATCAAGAAGGAGCATCAAGTGTTGATGGTCAACAAGACCACTAGTTTCAAGAAAAAGGGCAAAGGGAAGAAGTAGGGGAACTTCAAAAAGAACGGCAAGCAAGTTGCTGCTCAAGAGAAGAAACCCAAGTCTGGACCTAAGCCTGAAACTGAGTGCTTCTACTGCAAGCAGACTGGACACTGGAAGCGGAACTGCCCAAAGTATTTGGCGGATAAGAAGGATGGCAAAGTGAACAAAGGTATATGTGATATACATGTTATTGATGTGTACCTTACTAATGCTCGCAGTAGCACCTGGGTATTTGATACTGGTTCTGTTGCTAATATTTGCAACTCGAAACAGGGACTACGGATTAAGCGAAGATTGGCTAAGGACGAGGTGACGATGCGCGTGGGAAATGGTTCCAAAGTCGATGTGATCGCGGTCGGCACGCTACCTCTACATCTACCATCGGGATTAGTTTTAGACCTAAATAATTGTTATTTGGTGCCTGCATTGAGCATGAACATTATATCTGGATCTTGTTTGATGCGAGACGGTTATTCATTTAAATCAGAGAATAATGGTTGTTCTATTTATATGAGTAATATCTTTTATGGTCATGCACCCTTGAAGAATGGTCTATTTTTATTGAATCTCGATAGTAGCGATACACATATTCATAGTGTTGAAACCAAAAGATGCAGAGTTGATAACGATAGTGCAACTTATTTGTGGCACTGCCGTTTAGGTCATATCGGTGTAAAGCGCATGAAGAAACTCCATACTGATGGGCTTTTGGAATCACTTGATTATGAATCACTTGGTACTTGCGAACCGTGCCTTATGGGCAAGATGACTAAAACGCCGTTCTCCGGAACTATGGAGCGAGCAACTGATTTATTGGAAATCATACATACTGATGTATGTGGTCCAATGAATGTTGAGGCTCGCGGCGGGTATCGTTATTTTCTCACCTTCGCAGATGATTTGAGCAGATATGGGTATATCTACTTAATGAAACACAAGTCTGAAACATTTGAAAAGTTCAAAGAATTTCAGAGTGAAGTAGAAAATCATCGTAACAAGAAAATAAAGTTTCTACGATCTGATCGTGGAGGAGAATATTTGAGTTACGAGTTTGGTCTACACTTGAAACAATGCGGGATAGTCTCGCAACTCACGCCACCTGGAACACCACAACGCAATGGTGTGTTCGAACGTCGTAATCGTACTTTACTTGATATGGTGCGATCTATGATGTCTCTTACCGATCTACCGCTATTGTTTTGGGGTTATGCTTTAGAGACGGCCGCATTCACGTTAAATAGGGCACCATCAAAATCCGTTGAGACGACGCCTTATGAACTGTGGTTTGGCAAGAAACCAAAGTTGTCGTTTCTTAAAGCTTGGGGCTGCGATGCTTATGTGAAGAAACTTCAACCAGATAAGCTCGAACCGAAATCGGAGAAATGTGTCTTCATAGGATACCCAAAGGAGACTATTGGGTACACCTTCTATCACAGATCTGAGGGCAAGATTTTCGTTGCTAAATTCGGATCCTTTCTAGAGAAGGAGTTTCTCTCGAAAGAAGTGAGTGGGAGGAAAGTAGAACTTGATGAGATAACTGTATCTACTCCCTTATTGGAAGGTAGTTCATCACAAGAACCAGTTCCTGTGACAACTACATCAATTAGTGAGGAAGCTAATGATATTGATCATGAAACTTCAGATCAAGTTTCTGCTGAACCTCGTACGTCTACCAGAGTAAGATCCGCACTAGAGTGGTACGACAATCCTATTCTGGAAGTCATGTTACTTGACCATGATGAACCTACGAACTATGAGGAAGCGATGATGAGCCCAGATTCCGCAAAATGGCTAGAGGCCATGAAATCTGAGATGGGATCCATGTATGAAAACAAAGTATGGACTTTGGTTGACTTGCCCGATGATCGGCAAGCAATTGAGAATAAATGGATCTTTAAGAAGAAGACTGACGCTGATGGTAATGTAACTGTCTATAAAGCTTGACTTGTTGCAAAAGGTTTCCGACAAGTTCAAGGGGTTGACTACGATGAGACTTTCTCGCCCGTAGAGATGCTTAAGTCTGTCCGAATCATGTTAGCTATTGCTGGATTTCATGATTATGAAATTTGCCAAATGGATGTCAAGACTGCATTCTTGAATGGATTTCTAGAAGAAGAGTTATATATGATGCGGCCGGAAGGTTTTGTTGATCCAAAAGGTGCTAACAAAGTGTGCAAGCTCCAGCATTCCATTTATGGGCTGGTGCAAGCATCTCGGAGTTGGAATAAACGCTTTGATAGTGTGATCAAAGCATATGGTTTTATACAGACTTTTGGAGAAGCCTGTATTTACAAGAAAGTGAGTGGGAGCTCTGTAGCATTTCTAGTTTTATATGTAGATGACATATTGTTAATTGGAAATGATATAGAATTTCTGGATAGCATAAAGGGATACTTGAATAAAAGTTTTTCAATGAAAGACCTTGGTGAAGCTGCTTATATATTGGGCATCAAGATCTATAGAGATAGATCAAGACGCTTAATAGGACTTTCACAAAGCACATACCTTGACAAGATTTTGAAAAAGTTCAAAATGGATCAGGCAAAGAAAGGATTCTTGCCTGTGCTACAAGGTGTGAAGTTGAGTCAAACTCAATGCCCGGCCACAGCAGAAGATAGAGAGAAAATGAAAGATGTTCCCTATGCTTCAGCCATAGGCTCTATCATGTATGCAATGCTGTGTACCAGGCCTGACGTATGCTTAGCAATAAGCTTAGCAGGAAGGTACCAAAGTAATCCAGGAGTGGATCACTGGACAGCGGTCAAGAACATCCTGAAATACCTGAAAAGGACTAAGGATATGTTTCTCGTATATGGAGGTGACAAAGAGCTAGTCGTAAGAGGTTACGTTGATGCAAGCTTTGACACTGATCCGGACGATTCTAAATTGCAAACCGGATACGTGTTTATATTAAACGATGGAGCTGTAAGTTGGTGCAGTTCTAAACAAAGCGTCGTGGCGGGATCTACATGTGAAGCGGAGTACATAGCTGCTTCTGAAGCAGCAAATGAAGGAGTCTGGATGAAGGAGTTCATTTCCGATCTAGGTGTTATACCTAGTGCATCGGGACCAATGAAGATCTTCTGTGACAATACTGGTGCAATTGCCTTGGCAAAGGAATCCAGATTTCACAAGAGGACCAAGCACATCAAGAGACGCTTCAATTCCATTCGGGACCAAGTCCAAGTGGGAGACATAGAAATTTGCAAGATACATACGGATCTGAATGTTGCAGACCCGTTGACTAAGCCTCTCTCACGAGCAAAACATGATCAACACCAAGACTCCATGGGTATTAGAATCATTACTATGTAATCTAGATTATTGACTCTAGTGCAAGTGGGAGACTGAAGGAAATATGCCCTAGAGGCAATAATAAAGTTATTATTTATTTCCTCATATTATGATAAATGTTTATTATTCATGTTAAAATTGTATTAACTGGAAACATGATACATGTGTGAATACATAGACAAACATATAGTCGCTAGTGTGCCTCTACTTGACTAGCTCATTAATCAATGATGGTTATGTTTCCTAACCATAGACATGTGTTGTCATTTGATTAATGGGATCACATCATTAGGAGAATGATGTGATTGACATGACCCATCCCGTTAGCTTAGCACTTGATCGTTTAGTATTCTGCTATTGCTTTCTTCATGACTTATACATGTTCCTGTAACTATGAGAATTATGCAATTCCTGTTTACCGGAGGAACACTTTGGGTACTACCAAACGTCACAACGTAACTGGGTGATTATAAAGGAGTACTACAGGTGTCTCCAAAGGTACATGTTGAGTTGGCGTATTTCGAGATTAGGTTTTGTCACTCCAATTGTCGGAGAGGTATCTCTGGGCCCTCTCGGTAATACTCATCACTTAAGCCTTGCAAGCATTATAACTAATGAGTTAGTTATGAGATGACGTATTACAGAATGAGTAAAGAGACTTGCCGGTAACGAGATTGAACTAGGTATTGGATACCGACGATCAAATCTCGGGCAAGTAACATACCGATGACAAAGGGAACAACGTATGTTGTTATGCGGTTTGACCGATAAAGATCTTCGTAGAATATGTAGGAACCAATATGGGCATCCAGGTCCCGCTATTGGTTATTGACCGAGAATGGTTTTAGGTCATGTCTACATAGTTCTCGAACCCGTAGGGTCCGCACGCTTAACGTTTCGATGACAGTTTTATTATGAGTTTATAAGTTTTGATGTACCGAAGTTTGTTCGGAGTCCCGGATGTGATCACGGACATGACGAGGAGTCTCAGAATGGTCGAGACATGAAGATTGATATATTGGAAGCCTATGTTTGGACATCGGAATGGTTCCGGGTGAAATCGGCATTTTACCGGAGTACCGGGAGGTTACCGGAACCCCCCGGGGGGTTAATGGGCCTACATGGGCCAAGAGGGAGAAGAGGAAGGAGCCAGGAGGGGGCCGCGCGCCCCTCCCCCTCCTAGTCCGAATAGGACAAGGGAAGGGGGGCGGCGCCCCCCCTTTCCTTCCCCTCCTCCTCCTCTTTCCCCCTTCTCTCCTACTCCAACTTGGAAAAGGGGAGTCCTACTCCCGGTGGGAGTAGGACTCCCCCATTGGCGCGCCCCCTTAGGCCGGCGGCCTCCTCCCCCCTGGCTCCTTTATATATGGGGATGGGGGGCACCCCATGGACACACAAGTTGATCTACGGATCGTTCCTTAGCTGTGTGCGGTGCCCCCTTCCACCATATTCCACCTCGGTCATATCGTCGCGGAGTTTAGGCGAAGCTCTGCGCCGGTAGAACATCATCATCGTCACCACGCCGTCGTGCTGACGGAACTCATCTCCGGAGCTCGGCTGGATCGAAGGCCGGAGATCGTCATCGAGCTGAACGTGTGCTGAACTCGGAGGCTCCGTACGTTCGGTGCTTGGATCGGTCGGATCGTGAAGACGTACTACTACATCAACCGCGTTGTGCTAACGCTTCCGCTTACGGTCTACGAGGGTACATGGACGAACACTCTCCCCTCTTGTTGCTATATCATCGCCATGATCTTGCGTGTGCGTAGGAAATTTTTTGAAATTACTACGTTCCCCAACAGGAACAACTTCCAAGGTGTTGCATGTTTGCCACATGCCCTTCAGATGTGAACCGCCATGGGCACCTGCGTAATTGCGCTATGCCGTCTCTTTCCTTATAAATACCCATCACATCTCGGTCAAAAATTCTTCTTCCACCTTGCCACCTCTCGCAAACCCTAGTGTCGTGGTTCTAAGTCTGACAGTAGAGTGGGGGGTAGGTATGGAGAGGCAAGGTCCTAGCTATGGAGCAGTTGTAAACACAGGAGATGTACGAGTTCAGGCCCTTCTTGGAGGAAGTAATAGCCCTACGTCTCGGAGCCCAGAGGCGGTCGAGTGGATTATGTGTGTAAGGATTACAGGGGTGCGAACCCCTTACACTGAGGTGGGGGGTGGCTTATATAGTGTCTGCTAGACCCCTCCGGCCCTCAGTAATGCGGGGTTTAAAGTACATTAAGTCTGGGCGTTACTGGTAACGCCCCACATAAAGTATCCTAAATACCATAAAGTCTACTTAATTACAGACCATTGCGGTACAGAGTGCTTCTTGACCTTCTGGTGGTCGAGTGAGTCTTCATGGTCGAGTCCTTCAAGTCTGTCGAGTGAAGTCCTCCTTGGTCGACTGGAAGGTAGTCTCTTCTAATAATGGTGTCCTTGGGTAGGGTACTTAGATCAGGTCTATGACCCTACCCTAGGTACATGACTCCATCATTAGCCCCCGAATGGATTGAGGCTTGAGTGAGGAAGGAGTTGATATTATTTCCGACTGGCTTCTGCGTTCTGGATATGTGTTGTCTTGGACCAATAATCTCTTCGTTGATAATCATCAACTTTTCTTCATTCGACTTGATCCATTCTTTTCTTTCGTCCAGTGACCTTTTGAGCTTAACAATTTCCGAGCAACGGATCACAGGAAATCTCGCGCCTAACAGATCGATCTGCCGTTCGCGGATTCTGCGGGATACGAAATTTGGGGAAGCGCGCGAAGCGGGGCGGACCGCGGCGCTCGGATGGGATAGGGCATAGACGCCTCGATTCTCGCGCCACCTTTTTCGCCACTTATCACGTACGCGTGACTGTTTCGGGATGTGATTGGATCTCTCGGGCCCACCTATCATCCACTCGGAAGTGATCTTATAAAGGCGCCCAGCGAGGAACTTTGAACAGTGCCTATCCATTCTCTCTCGCTGCCCTCCCTGCCTCCGCCCACTGCGTCCACTCCTGCCCCTGCGCAACCGCTCCTCGTGCCCTTCGCCGGCAGCCATGGTGAAGGAGAAGACGGCGGTGCTGGAACACGCGAAGAAGGCGTCAGCGACAGGGAAGGCGAAGGGGAGAACCACCAGTCGGGGCGGGTCGTCGTCCAGATCTCGTCTGCCGAACGGCTGGGTCCAAGGAGATTGGATCCGGTCGACCATCACGGAGAAGGATCTCCTCGACATGGCCAACGACGGTCTGATCCCCCACGGAGCAGCAAGGCTCCCGGGGAACGAGTGGCAACCCCAGCCGGAAGAGGGTGAGTGTGTCCTTCTGGCTACCCACGTCGACCGTGGGTTTTCTTTGCCGCCGAGTATTTTCTTCCGTGGTTTCTTGAACTTCTTTGGAGCGCAACTCCACCACTTCAATCCGAACTCTATCGCCTACCTTGCCGCATTTGTGTCCATGTGTGAGAACTTTCTGGGTTGCCGACCGCACTGGGGCCTGTTCAAGCATATATTCACGTGTCGCTCTCAGACCGTGAAGAAGGCGAGTCCAGATGACGACAAAACCAAAGTTATCAAGATGTGTGGAGGTCTGGGGATCCAGATGAGGAACAAGAGCACCTTCCCAGCCATGATGCTCCCCGAGTCGGTCAGAGGCTGGCAGTCGACTTGGTTCTACTGCCAGAACGAGTCGACGCCGGGGCAGTCGAGTGGACTCCCTCAGTTTACCATGGACCGAGCCAACAAACCCTCCTCTCTGAAGGTGATTCCGGAGGAGAAAGCCGACGTGAAGATGTTGATGGAGCGTGTAGTCCAGTTGGTTCGGGAAGGAGTAACGGGTATGGATCTCCTGGAGGTTTTTCTTAGGCGGCGTATCCAGCCTCTTCAGTTCCGGAGCCATTGCATGTGGCTGTACTGCAGGACCGAAGATGAGACTCGGATCAATCCAGAAGCAGTCGACGATGCCACGCTGGAAAGGTGGATGGTCGCGGTCACTGGGAACAAGGATAACCCTCGTGGAGCCAGGAGGATTCCTCCACTCGACCATTCCAGCACTCCAGACAAGGTATGCCCACTTTACCTCCAATTGTATTCTTGCCATACTTATTTCCGTTTTCGCTGCAAATTGGTCGATTAATCTTTGTCTTGGTGTCTGACAGGTCCTCACCGATCTGTATTCGATGCCCAACGGAGCGCAGACTCCGACTGAGGAGGGAGAAGCGAGTGGGGGCGAAAGCCAGGAAGAGTGGGACTCGGATGCTGCTGAAGAAGATGATGATGATGATGACGATGAAGAAGAAGAGGAGGAGGAGGAGGAGGTCGTGCCACCGCGCTCGGAAAGGCGGTCGAAGCTTATCCATGACCCTGCGACTAAACGCGGCAAGGGGGTGGCGACTGTCGTGCAGTCGACCAAGCGTCCTCGGACCACTTCACAGGCGCCAACTGAAAAGGCTCCGAAGCAATCCAAGGTGGCCCCGTCGAAGCCGACCAAGGTTCTGCCGAAGATGAAGGTGTCAATCCCCACCATATCAGGGTAAAAATGCTGCTTGAGTCTTCTTGCTTTATACGAGTTTATCTTTGATCGACGCTTGAGTTAACCGACTGATCTTTGGAATAGTAGTGTTGCTACTTCCGAAACCTCCGCCAGGGCCGACGATCATGAGATGGAGGATGCCGCGACCTCAAAACCTGGTATCACTCTCTTAATTCCGTTTTTTAGTCGATTGACTCTTGGTCTCTAATTCTGATTCCTTTCTGCAGTTTCATCCAATGTCGTTATCACCCTTCCTGACAACGACGACGACGAGGAGCCGCTAAAGCACAGGAGGAGCAGGAAAGCGTCTGCTGGCAGGGTGGCCCAGGATGTGACGGCACCTGAGACTCTGGTCGCGGGGGAGGAGGACACCACTCGGCACACCGTGTCCTTCGCAGTGCCGCTGACGAGTGCTCACCCCGCTTCGTCGAGTGCCGCACAGCCTTCCCTCTTCACGACGCACCACATCCCAGAGGACCAAGCCAGTGCTGCAAAGGAAGCGATACGCCAGGCGGGGATCATGATGGAGCAGGTGAAGGCCATCCGGGAGGCAAGCCAGGCAGCCTACGACGCCAGTTCTGCTCTTCAAAGCAATGTTCAGGTCAGTCGAATCACCTGTTCTGTTATAATATGCTATCAAAAAGCTTTTCTTTCTGGAATCCATAGTAATCACCCTCTGGGTGTGTCGATTGAAACTCCGGTTTAGCGGGGGCACGCTGAGTGCACCCGCTGGGTGTAGTCCCCAAGGCTATGGTTGACTGCTGGCAGTCGACCATAGGCTTTAGAAGTTAAATTCTTCCGTCAGTCGACTAGGTCGAAAGGATTTCTCAAACCGGTGGGGGCACGCTGAGTGCACCCACTGGGTGTAGTCCCCGAGACTGTGGTCGACTGCTTGCAGTCGATTACAGTCTGAAGAATACGTCCTGTTTTTTTTTGGTCGACTGGTCGACTCTATCTTAATAGAACTAGTGGGGGCACGCTGAGTGCACCCACTGGGTGTAGTCCCCGAGACTACGGTCGAATGTTTGTATTCGGCTGTAGTCTTAGAAACGCATGATTTTCTCTCATCCACTCGGAAGTGAATTATCTTTGACATTTTGCCGATTGGTTCTTCGCAGAAATCCTACGACCTTGCAGCCCGTTATACCGAGCTGGAGAACAAGCACATCCAGCTTGAGCTGGATCTAAAGCTGGTCCAGAAGAATCTGACGAAGGCGAAGGAGGAGACCAAAGGTATGTTCGGTGAGGTCTCGACGACTGCTTTTGTCTTTCGTCTACTTCAAAATCTGACCTTGCTGTAACTTTGCAGGCAAGGTGAAGGAGGCCCAGAAGAAGAAAGACCTTGAACTAGCTGAGAAGACCAAACTTGCTGACGAGAAGTTAGCTTCGGTCACCAAGCTTGAAGAAGAAAATACTAATCTGAAAGCTGCTCTTGCGATTGCCAACAAGGAGGTTAGTCGACTGAAAAACGACAAAGCTGCTCTGAATGACAAGGCCAGTCAATTGGCTGGGAAGAAGAATGATCTGGAGGCCTTTCTGAGTGGACTTGCCAAGAAGTTGTTCCTCATGCTCGAAGGTAATCCTTTGCGTCAAACAATCATTTTTACAGTGATCTTTCCATTCGACCATTGTCTTGACTCAGTGATTGTACTTGCAGAATTTTGCCAAAACTTTGAAGAGGAAACTAGTCGACGGGAACCAAACCTGGACCCCGTCAACTCTCCGGTGAACGATGAAGTTGCCATGAACATGTTCCGACTTGAGTCTCGCGTTGCCGCTGTCGTTGACTATCTTGCAAGGCTGAAGGTCGCCACTTCCCGCATTGACACCACGCTCTGGCCCAGGGAGACACTCCAGAACGACCTCGAGTCTCTGATGGCTCGACTAAACACAGTTCCTGGTCGAGTGCAGGAGTGGAAAAAAATCCTCTGCTAGGTGCGGCGCAGATGTTGCTCTGTGTCTGGCTCGAGTCCACTGCAAGGATGCGCGAGAAGACAAGCTGGCGGCTCTTCGGGTGGCCAACACCAAGAAACACGTCTTCAGGTCCTTCATGGATACCTTCATCACTGCTGCCACTCGGATCGCGGACAGAATTGATCTTGATGAGTTTGTTGCACCTTCCAGCCCTCCATAGGAGGGGTAAAAAACTTCTTTGAGCTCGACACTTTAAATTTGCCTCGGTATGCCGAGTGATTTTGTAACCGATAAACCTTAATAGGCTTAGTGCCTGAGCACTTTCGGTTCCTTTAGGAATCCATCTGAACTCGAATTCGACGTTTGAACACACTTATATTTGGCTCGAAATGTATTTTGCAGGTTTTACAGCAAGATGCTTACTGCAGTCGACTTGCTCTTCAATTCACTTAGGCAAGCGCTAGGCTACGGCTAAGCCTCCGAGTGGGAAGTGCGTTCGCCACTCGGTAGGATTTTTGCAACTTAGGCGAGCACTGGGCTGCAGCTAAGCCCCCGAGTGGGAGGTTTGCTCCTCACTCGGTAGGATTTTTGTAACTTAGGCGAGCACTTGGGCTGCAGCTAAGCCCCCGAGTGGGAGGTTTGCTCCTCACTCGGTAGGATTTTTGTAACTTAGGCGAGCACTTGGGCTGCAGCTAAGCCCTCCGAGTGGGAGGTCTACTCCTCACTTTGTGGGGTTTTTATACCTTAGGCGAGCACGGGGCTGCAGCTAAGCCCCCGAGTGGGAAGTCTGCTCTTCACTCGGTAGGATTTTTACATTGTATTTGTGGCGTAGCTCAGAGGAGAGGGTCGCAGTCGACCTGCACCTCGTCCTCCTTGCGACCGCACATTGTACTTGTGGCGTAGTTCAGAGGAGAGGGTCGCAGTCGACCTGCACCTCGTCCTCCTTGCGAGCGCACGTTGTATTTGTGGCGTAGCTCGGAGGAGAGGGTCGTAGTCGACCTGCACCTCGTCCTCCTTGCGAGCACACGTTGAACTTAGGTGAGCGTTTAGGCTGCAGCTAAGCCTCCGAGTGGGAGTCTGGCTCACCACTCGGTAGGATTTTATTCAAACTTAGGCGAGTACTTGGACTGCAGCTAAGCCCCCGAGTGGGAGTCTGGCTCACTACTCGGTAGGATTTTATTCAAACTTAGGCGAGTACTTGGACTGCAGCTAAGCCCCCGAGTGGGAGTCTGGCTCACCACTCGGTAGGATTTTATTCAAACTTAGGCGAATACTTGGACTGCAGCTAAGCCCCCGAGTGGGAGTCTGGCTCACCACTCGGTAGGATTTTATTCAAACTTAGGCAAAACGGGTTCGCAGCTAAGCCTTCCGAGTGGGAGTCTGGCTCACCACTCGACAAGGATTTTTTACAAACTTAGGCGAAACGGATTCGCAGCTAAGTCACCCACTGAGGGGGAAAATTTTACTGAACAAATAAAAAGTGACAAAACCACCGGGAAAATTATGACACTATTATTTTGCAAGCCATGAACTACAGAAGTATTTTTATTACAACTCATCCGAGTGAAAACTTAAGTGTAAAATGGGCGGAGTAGCTCCGCGTTCCAAGCCCGGAGCTCCTCGATATTGTTCTTGACGTTGTAGATACGGTATGCTCCGTTGTGGAGAACCTTGGTGACGATGAAGGGTCCTTCCCAAGAAGGAGCAAGCTTATGTTGTTTCTGCTGATCCACTCGGAGAACTAAATCTCCTTCCTGGAAGGTTCGACTCTTCACATTTCTGGTGTGGAAGCGACGCAAGTCTTGTTGGTAGATGGTCGATCGGATCAGAGCCATCTCCCTTTCTTCCTCTAAAAGGTCGACTGCGTCCTGCCGTGCTTGTTCAGCTTCTGCCTCGTTGTAAAGTTCAACCCGAGGAGCGTTGTGGAGAAGATCACTCGGCAAAACTGCTTCAGCTCCATAGACCAAGAAAAATGGAGTTCTTCCGGTTGACCGATTAGGCGTGGTCCGCAGTCCCCAAAGCACCGAGGGAAGTTCGTCGACCCATGCTCCAGCCGCATGCTTGAGATCACGCATCAGTCGGGGTTTCAACCCTTTGAGGATCAGGCCATTGGCTCGCTCTGCTTGTCCGTTCGACTGCGGATGGGCGACTGAAGCGTAGTCGACTCGTGTGCCTTGAGAGGTGCAGAAATTCCTGAATTCCTCTGAGTCAAAGTTCGACCCATTATCTGTAATGATGCTGTGCGGGACTCCATATCTGAATATCAGTTCCCTGATGAAGCTAACAGCAGTACCGGCGTCAAGGTTCTTGATGGGTTTAGCCTCAATCCACTTGGTGAACTTGTCGACTGCTACCAGTACATGCGTGAAACCGCTTCGACCTGTTCTCAAGGGGCCTACCATATCCAACCCCCATACTGCGAAGGGCCAGACGAGTGGGATGGTCTTCAAAGCTGACGCAGGCTTGTGTGACATATTGGAGTAGAACTGACATCCTTCGCACTTGTCCACTATTTCCTTTGCCATCTCATTTGCCTTTGGCCAGTAAAATCCAGCTCGGTATGCTTTGGCCATGATGGTCCGAGAGGACGCATGATGACCATAGGTCCCCGAGTGGGTATCATCAAGGATGATTCGACCTTCTTCTGGCGTTATGCACTTCTGACCAACTCCAGTCGCGCTCTCTCTGTACAACCGTCCTTTGATTATGGTAAAGGCTTTGGATCGACGGACGATCTGTCGAGCCTCTTCCTCATCCTCCGGGAGCTCTTTTCTTAGGATATACGTGATATATGGAACTGTCCAGTCGGGAATGACCACTAAGACCTCCATGACCAAGTCGACCACTGCTGGGACCTCAACCTCAGTCAGATCTGTGGCACTCTTGGGCTATGGAGCTTCTTCGGTGAAAGGATCTTCTTTGACTGATGGAGTATGGATATGCTCCAAGAACACACCACTCGGAATGGCTTCTCTCTTGGAACCTATCTTTGCTAGATCATCAGCTGCTTGATTTTTCAGTCGGGGTATATGATGAAGTTCTAACCCCTCAAACTTCTTTTCCAGGTTCCTCACTGCATTGCAGTATCCAGTCATGGCTGGGCTTCTCACGTCCCACTCCTTCATCACTTGGTTGACCACTAAATCTGAGTCGCCATAGACCATAAGGCGACGAACTCCAAGTGAAATGGCCATGCGCAACCCATACAAGAGGGCCTCATACTCTGCCTCATTGTTGGAGGAATCAAAGTGAATCTAGAGCACATATCTGAGCTTATCTCCTCTGGGGGAAACCAGGACAACCCCAGCACCGGAACCATTCAGCATCTTAGAGCCATCAAAGAACATGGTCCAATGCTCCGAGTGAACTTCAGTCGGCTGCTGCTGTTCAATCCACTCGGCGAGGAAATCTGCTATTGCCTGGGACTTAATGGCTTTCTTTGCCTCAAACTTGATATCAAGGGGAAGAAGTTCAATCGCCCATTTCGCAACTCGACCAGTTGCATCTCTGTTGTGCAAAATCTCTGAAAGTGGAGCGTCGCTGACGACTGTGATGGAATGATCAGAGAAATAGTGAGCAACCTTCTTCGTGGTCATGTATATTCCATACACAAGCTTCTGATAATGAGGGTATCTCTGCTTGGATGGAGTCAACACTTCAGATAGATAATACACCGGGCGCTGAACTTTGAAGGCTTTCCCTTCTTCTTCCCGCTCGACCGTAAGTACTGTACTGACGACTTGTCCTGTGGCTGCGATATAAAGCAACAGAGGCTCTTTGCTGATTGGAGCAGCAAGCACCGGCTGGGTGGAGAGCAGAGCTTTTAGCTCGGCAAACGCTGCATCAGCTTCTGGAGTCCACTCGAACTTGTCTGCCTTCTTCATCAGTCGGTAAAGAGGCAATGCCTTTTCACCGAGTCGTGAGATGAATCGACTTAATGCGGCCAAGCATCCAGTAAGCTTCTGGACATCGTGCACTCGCACGGGGTGTTTCATTCGGAGTATAGTGCCGATCTTTTCTGGATTAGCATCAATCCCTCGTTCGGAAACGAGAAAACCGAGTAACTTGCCACCAGGAACTCTGAATGTGCACTTTGACGGATTGAGCTTGATATCATACCTTATGAGGTTGGCAAATGTTTCGGCGAGGTCAGTGAGCAGGTCGGAACCTTTTCGCGACTTGACCACGATATCATCCATATACGCTTCCACATTCCAACTGATTTGAGTGAGCAAACACTTCTAAATCATTCGCATAAACGTGGCTCCGGCATTCTTGAGGCCGAATGGCATGGTGATATAGCAAAAGCATCCGAATGGAGTGAGTGAAAGCTGTTTTAATCTCATCGGGTCCGTACAGACGGATCTGATGGTACCCGGAATAGGCGTATAGAAAAGACAACCTCTCGCATCCCGCGGTCGAGTCAACAATTTGATCAATGCGAGGGAGAGGAAAATGATCTTTCGGGCAGGCCCGATTGATGTGCTTGAAATCAATGCACATTTGGACTGAGTTGTCCTTCTTAGGAACCATGACGACATTAGCGAGCCACTCGGAGTGGTATATCTCTCGGATAAATCCTGCCGCCAATAGTCGAGCCACTTCCTCACCAATAGCTTTTCTCTTCTGGACGGCGGACCGCCGAAGATGCTCTTTAACTGGTTTTGCTGCTGAGTCGACTCTAAGACGATGCTCAGCCAGTCCCCTGGGAACACCCGGCATGTCAGTTGGCTTCCATGCAAAAATGTCCCAGTTCTCACGGAGGAACTGGATGAGCGCTTCTTCCTATTTCGGGTCGAGTGTTGTGGAGATGTGGGTCGGGGCTGCATTGGGGTCGGTTGGGTGGATGTGGACTGGCTTCGTCTCACCGGACGACTGAAATGCAGACTCTGTGGCGGGCTTCTTGGCTCGCAGCAAATCACTCGGATCTGCGTTTTGCTTATATTCTTCAAACTCGACCGCTGTCACCTGGGAATCAGCAATCTTTGAGCCTTTCTGGAAACACTCTTCTGCCTTTTTCCGATCACCAGTGACAATGATCACTCCTTTGGGGCTGGGCATCTTCAGTTTGAGGTAGACGTAACATGGTCGAGCCATGAACCGTGTGTAAGCTGGCCTCCCCAAAATAGCATGATACGCGCTCTGAAAATCCATGACCTCAAACGTCAGCTTCTCCTTGCGAAAATGCTTTGAATCGCCAAACACCACGTCCAGAGCAATTTGGCCGAGTGACTCGGCTTTCTTTCCTGGTATAACTCCATGAAAACTCATGTTACTGGTGCTCAGTCGGGACATCGGAATGCCCATTCCTTTCAGCGTGTCTGCATACAACAAGTTCAGTCCGCTACCACCGTCCATCAGCACCTTCGTCAGCCGAGTGCCTTCGACAACCGGGTCGACCACCAAAGCTTGCCTCCCAGGGGTGGCAATATGAGTCGGGTGATCAGACTGGTCGAATGTGATGGGTGTTTGGGACCATCTCAGATAACTTGGTTTCGCCGGGGCGACCATGTTCACCTCACGGTTAATGACCTTCAAACGACTCTTGCTTTCCACATCTGCGAAAATCATCAGAGTGGAGTTGACTTGTGGATATCCTCCCTCACTGTCCTCCTTATCTTCAACCTTGTCCGACTCCTTTTCCTTGTCCTTGGACTGTTTTCCTTGGAACTGCTGGATCAGGAGTCGAAACTGGCGAGTGGTATGCTTCGGGTAGATGATGTTACCCTCTTCATCTTTCTTCGTGTGGATGTGACACGGCATATCCATCACGTCATTTCCTTCTTTATCCTTCACCTTCTTAGGGTTCTAGGATCCTTTGGGTTTCCCTTTGAACTTGCCCTGAGTCACGGCCAGAGCCTCTCTAGGGGCTGCTGGTTTGGCCTTCCGTTTCTGCTTCCGACTGGTATTTCCCTTCTCCGACTGACTCGGCTTGTACTTGCCGCTTCGGAGTCGGTCTTCCTCTTCGCTGTTGGCATACTTGGTAGCAATCTCCATCATCCGACTCAGGGTCATGTCTCCGGTTCGACCAAACTTCAAACTCAATTCTCTATTCTTGACACCATCCTTGAAGGCGCAGACTGCCTGATGATCAGACACGTTCTCCACGGTATGATGCAAAGTGATCCATCTCTGAATATACTCTCTGAGAGTCTCATTCGTCTTCTGCACACAGACTTGCAGCTCTGTCAATCCAGCTGGTCGCTTGCAAGTTCCTTCAAATGTTCTGACGAACACTCGGGACAGATCTTCCCAAGTGTAAATGCTGCTAGGAGGTAACTGATTCAACCACGCTCTGGCAGAACCTTCCAACATGAGGGGCAAATGCTTCATGGCCACTTCGTCATTCCCACCACCAATCTGAACCGCCACTCGGTAGTCCTCAAGCTAGGTTTCAGGCTTAGACTCACCAGTGAACTTGCTTACTCCAGTTGCCAACTTGAAGTTGGGGGGAATCACCGCGGCTCTGATAGCCCTGCTGAAACATTCTGGACCAGAAACATGCACTCGACTGCTTGTGGGTGCATCTCTGTCGGGGCCACCCCGATGGGCTCTGTTTCGGTCGACCAAGCCTTGCACGATGATGGATCGCGCGTCGAAGCCTGGTTCCCGGGGGTCGACTGGAGCTCTTCGCCCCACACTGAGTTGACGCCTGTCATCCTGCTGCCGAGGAGCGTAAGACCCACCCCTTGGGGGAGGAGTGGGCACTCGACGCCTATCATCACGATCATGTCGGTCACCGTACTTGTTGGGGATATTACCACTAGGCGTAAACCGGCCTACTTGGGCCGGGTTAACTTCCTTAGTGATATAAGCAGATGAAGGCCCAAGGCCTGTAGTCGGTTTAGAACATGTAGCCGTAAACCGGCCTGATGTATAACTTGTATTGTAAGTTAGGAATAGAGAGATACCAACGGGAATATGAGTATGAACCGGTTGGGATTCTAAGGACCGACGGGCGTCATCCGTGTATATAAGGGGACGACCCGGCGGCGGTTCAGGGAGGGGACAACCACAACTCGAGCCTAGGCAAAGCTTGTTTGCTCCCTAGCCATCGAGACTACATCAATTCCATCACAACTAGACGTAGGCTTTTACCTTCATCGAAGGGGCCGAACTAGTATAAAACCCTCGTGTCTTTGTGTCCGCTTTAACCCCTTCAAGTAAACTCGTAGCGATGGCTCCGCGACTAAGTCCTTTCACTAGGACATCTGCCGTGACAAATCCACGACTGTTGGTGCCCACGGTGGGGCTATCGCACGATGGTTTGACGATCTTGGAGGGCAAGCTCAAGGGACTCGAAGGCTATGTTGTGGGCCGGATGACCAAGAGTCGTCGCGGCAGGATCTACATCGACGACGCAGGATGGGGTCCCGAGGCCGATTCGATCGAGTACGGGTACCGGGTCCCCTTCGGCGGCATACACGTTTTCATTGGCAAGATCGGTGGGCCTGGGCCTGAGCCGGACATCTGCACCCTCATCGAGACGGCTCAGCGTGCGAGATCTACCCAGGCTAAACCGGCCATGAAGCGTGCCTTCGTTGGAGTCATCCACGGAGGAGAGCGTGAGGACGAGTCAGAGCACGGTAGCGAGACCGTCGTCTATTCCGGCGAGGAGTCCTCGACCGGAGAGACCGAATCGCTATATCAGTTGCAAGACGACCAGTTTAGGGGCTGTTCCGATGGCGACAATATTTCGGACCCCCCGGGCCAGATCAACCGGGTTGGAATATTCATGGCCGGCACCCAGGCGGCGAATCATTCTTCGACCACCACGGCAATGCTCTCCGGATCAGCAGCGGCAGCAGGGGCAGGAGGCCTTGTGCGCCCGCCGGTTCAAGTCCTATCCGATCTATTTGATGCACTAGCCGCGCTTATGGCAGAAGCCAATCCGGCGGATCAGGAGGCTCATGATGCAGAGATTGCAAAGGTGAAAGAGCATATCGTGCAAGCCAAAGCGGATCTGGCAGTAGAGAAGGACAGGATGGCTGCAGAGCGGGCCGCTTTGGACGCCCAGGCCTATAAGCTCATGCTTGACCAGAATGCATCACAGGAGGTCTTGAAGCGGAAGCACATATCACGCCTGCCGTTAGGGTTTGACCCCCGAAATCTCTTTCACACTCCAGGAGCCGGACCCAGTAATCCACCACAGTACCTGGAGGCAAACCGGATTGAGGCACCAGGGCCAGGAGCGACGGTCCAGCCCCGCCTGATGGAACCTCCTCAACAGAACATGGTGGCCCCTCCGCCGGTCCAGACGCCCCCGGGTCATTATTTGAATCCTGTGGACAACCTTGTTGCAGCCGCCGCGCGATTAGAGGCTATCCCGGTCGAAGGGGACTCTCCGCAAGCGATAGAGACGCGCCGGGTTAAGGAGCTTCTCCGGACTATGCTGATTCAGCAGGAAGCATATTCGTACAGCCGTGATCGGATTCACTCTACGCCCCGTCCAAGCCGGAGCTATAGCAGGCGCATGGATGAACCGGCCATATCGAGCAATGCGCGAGGCCGTGAAGCGGCCCGTGGCAATAACCCGGCAGGTGGTGTCCGCGATGCTCAGGATGCGGTGGACCGGGCCTGGGCACGAAGGGAGGCCGAGTTAGCAGCACAGGATGATGCGGGTCAACTTACACCGGTTCGCTCTACCACCTTCGCCGGACCAGGAGTCGCATCCGCTTTGGGAGTGCCTTGCTTAATCCCCGCTTTACGCAATGTGCGCCTGCCCAAAGATTTCAAGGGTCCACGCAAGGTGCCGAATTACACCGCGGATTTATCCCCTGAAGCGTGGGTAGAGAGTTATGAGATGGCCATGGAGATGCTGGACGTGGATGAGGCCGCGTGTGCAAAATACTTCACCATGATGCTGGAGGGCACGGCTCGTACTTGGTTGAAGAGCCTACCGCCCAATTCTATCATCTCATGGGCCCAGTTGCGAGCCCGGTTTATACAGAATTTTAAGGATACGTGTAAGCAGCCCAAGTCTATAGTAGACTTGGCGGCTTGTGTCCAGGAGGAAGGAGAATCAACGACCCGTTGGGTGCGCCGCGTTTCGGAAATTTTGCACTCGTCTGACAGGATTAATGCTGACTCTGCAATCTTAACTCTGGAAGGCAACTGCCGGTTTGAGCCTTTAAAATTGAAATTGGGATGCATGAAGCGGTTCTGTAATGACATGGGAACCCTCATGGCCGCCTTAGTGAAGTATGCTGATTCGGACAGTACAAGGATCCCGAGACTGATGATGATGAAGCAGGGAAAGGAAGGAAGAATAGTAACTCCAAACAGCACCAACACAAACCGGCGGGTCATGGAAACGGAGGCAAGCGCAAGGCGGATAGCAGCATGGATTTTGTGGCCAACACTAATGCACAGGACAGGGGGGCAGCGGCACAGAGGTAAAGCGGAAAATCGTAATGGGGCTCCTAATCCTAACGCAAGCCGTTTGAATTATTTGTTGAATCAGCCTTGCCCAAAGCACGGGACGAAGGAGTCGCCGGCTAACCACCTTTGGAAGGATTGTTATATTATGCAGGAGTTTAAAAACTCTAATGCCTTCCGGTATGACCATGGGTCAGGTGGCGGTTTAGGATCCGGTTTCCATGGACCGGGTCACGATGGAGCATCCGGTTCAGGTCTCAATCAGGGCGGTCACAACAACCAGAATAATCAGAATGGCCAGCAGCAGCAGCAGCAACAACAGTCGGGTTATCAGAGCCAGCCAAAGCAGTTGAACAATGGGCAATATCATGTTTTCACAACTAGCTTGGATAAGCACGACCGAAAACTCCACAAGCGAGCGGTGAATTCTGTTGAACCGGCCTTACCACATTACTTACGTTGGTCAGAGCAGCCTATCGTGTGGAGCAGAGAGGATCATCCGCCCCGGGTTGATAATCCGGGCCAGCTAGCATTAGTGGTAGACCCTCAGGTGGGGGGTTATAAGTTCACCAAGGTACTCATGGATGGAGGAAGCAGTATTAACATACTATACTATGAGACATTCCGATGCATGGGTCTAACAGACAAGGATCTCAGACCGTCTAATACGGTGTTCCATGGTGTAGTGCCAGGAAAATCTTCATATCCTATTGGTAAGATAGCCCTAGATGTGGCTTTTGGGGACGAGCACGATTCTCGGTCGGAAAAATTAACCTTTGAGGTAGTGAAGATCCGGAGCCCGTATCACGCCTTGTTTGGGCGGCCGGCTTATGCCAAGTTTATGGCGCGGCCTTGTTATATCTACTTACAACTCAAGATGCCGGGTTACAAGGGGACGATAACGGTTCATGGGAGCCGTAGGGTCGCTTTGGAATGTGAGGAAGGTGATGCGGCTTATGCAGAGTCGGTCTGTGCCACGGAAGAGTTGAAGTATTATAAGGACAATGTTGATCCGGCGGATATGACCCCTTTAAAGTAGCCAACTACAGAGCATGATTCAGATCTGAAGTTCAAATCGGCAGCTGAGACCAAGCTTGTTGACTTCGTGCCCGGCGATTCGTCCAAGCAGTTCACTATCAGTGCCAACCTGGATCCCAAATAGGAAAGCGCGCTTATCGAGTTCATCCGTGAGAATCGGGACATCTTTGCATGGAAACCGTCCGACATGCCATTGGAGAGGAAGTGGCCAGGCTTTTAGCAGCTGGCTTTATTGTTGAGGTGTTCCATCCAGAGTGGCTTGCTAATCCGGTGCTGGTTCTGAAGAAAAACGGCACTTGGCGTATGTGTGTGGATTACACAGATCTTAACAAAGCCTGTCCGGCGGATCCTTTTTCCCTCCCCCGCATTGACCAGATCATTGATGCCACGGCGGGTTGTGAGCGTTTGAGTTTTTTGGATGCATACTCTGGATATCATAATATCAAGATGGCGGTTAAGGATCAGGAGAAAACAGCATTTATTACTCCCTTTGGAGCCTTCTGCTATGTATCTATGCCCTTCGGGCTCAAGAGTGCCCAAGCCACCTATCAACGGTGTGTACAGAATTGCCTGCATAAACAGATCGGCCGCAATGTGCACGCCTATGTGGATGATATTGTAGTGAAGTCAAGGCAGAAGGAGACGCTGGTGGATGATTTGAAGGGGACCTTTGACAACTTGCAAGTTTACAAGATGATGCTTAATCCGGCCAAGTATGTCTTTGGTGTTCCGGCAGGCAAGTTACTGGGTTTCCTGGTGTCTAACAGAGGAATTGAAGCTAACCCGGAGAAGATTACGGCTATTACCTCCCTAGCTAAACCGAAGTGTATCAACGATGTTCAGCGTTTGGCGGGCCGAATCGCTGCACTGAGCCGGTTTATTAGCCGCCTCGGAGAGAAGGCCATCCCTTTGTACCAAATGCTGAGGAAGACAGACAATTTCGTCTGGAGTCCGGCTGCTGATGAAGCATTTGAGGACTTGAAGCGGCAGTTGGCCAATCCGCCGGTTCTTGCAGCTCCGGTTGACAAGGAGCCACTATTATTATATGTAGCGGCTAATGCTCGGGCAGTTAGCGTGGCTATTGTGGTGGAACGCAAGGAGGCAGGCAAGGAATATCCGGTTCAGCGGCCGGTTTATTATATCAGCGAGGTGCTTATTGAATCCAAGCAAAGGTATCCACATTGGCAGAAGCTGGTCTATGGTGTCTTCATGGCCAGCCGGAAGTTGAAGCAGTATTTTCAAGGGCACCCCATCACAGTGGTCAGTTCAGCTCCCTTGGGTGATATCATACAGAACCGGGAGGCGACTGGCCGGATTGCCAAGTGGGCTATAGAGCTTGGGCCACACGGACTGAAGTATGTACCTCGGAGGGCGGTGAAGTCTCAAGCACTTGTTGATTTCATCAATGACTGGACGGAGTTACAAGCGCCAGAGGAGAAGCCGGATCACACATATTGGACTATTCATTTTGATGGATCCAGGCAATTGGAAGGCTCGGGGGCTGGAGTCGTATTAACGTCCCCACGAGGTGATAAGTTCTGTTATGTTCTCCGCTTAATGTTCCCTTGTACTAACAATGCAGCTGAGTACGAAGCCTTGCTCCATGGTCTCCGGATGGCTAAAGAGATGAACTTAAGCCGGGTTAAGTGTTTCGGTGACTCGGACCTTGTGGCTCAACAGGTGTCTTGCACTTGGGATTCTAAGGACCTGCTCATGGCTGCATATCGTCGGGAAGTGGATAATATTGCGAGTTGCTTCAAGGGTTATCAAGTGTATCATGTGGACCGTCGGAAGAATGAAGCGGCGAATGCTTTAAGCCGGTTGGGTTCTCAGCGCAAACCGGTCCCGCCTAATGTCTTTTTGGACGTGTTGCACAATCCGTCAGTCCAGCTTCCAGGTGAAGCGGATTTGGCTATTCCTGACCCGGAGGCTCAATTGGTGGCAGCATTACATGCTATTCCAGATTGGACGGTTCCTTATCTTGCATACATGACCCGGGGGAGTTGCCAGAGGATGAAATTCTAGCAAGGCAGATAGTCCGGCGATCCAAGTCCATGACGATTCTCAATGGTGAATTGCATCATTGCAGTGTATCAGGGGCGTTTCAGCGTTGTGTTTCTCCTGAGGAAGGCTGTGAAATCTTAAGAGAAATCCATGAAGGGGATTGTGGACACCACGCCGGTTCAAAGTCTCTGGTGGCAAAGGCGTTTCGTCACGGGTTTTACTGGTTGACATCACATGCTGATGCGGAGGACTTGGTTAAACGGTGCGATGGATGTCAGAAATTTTCAAAGCGTGCGCATGTGCCGGCTCAAGAATTGAGGATGATTCCAATAACGTGGCCGTTTGCAACTTGGGGGCTGGATATGGTCGGACCTTTTAAAAGATCCAAGGATAAGAAAACCCACCTTTTGGTGGCAGTTGACAAATTTACCAAGTGGGTTGAAGCGGAGCCTGTCAGCAAGTGCGATGCAGCAACAGCGATGCAGTTCATCAAAAAGGTGATTTTCCGGTTTGGCTTTCCGCACAGTATCATTACTGACAATGGTACCAATTTATCCAAGGGTGATATGAAGGAGTTCTGTGAACGTGAGCACATCCGACTTGACGTGTCGTCAGTGGCACACCCCCAATCCAATGGACAGACAGAACGAGCTAATCAAGAGATCTTGCGAGGCATCAAACCCCGGCTTATGGTCCCATTGCAAAGAACACCAGGATGTTGGGTTGAAGAGCTACCATCTGTGCTCTGGAGTATCAATACTACGCCAAACCGGTCCACAGGATACACACCATTTTTTATGGTCTATGGAGCAGAGGCAGTTCTCCCTAGTGATATCCGGCATGATTCGCCTCGTGTGGCAGCTTATGTTGAAGCGGGCAATGAGACAGCACGGCAAGACGCTTTGGACCTATTGGACGAGGCGCGTGATCTAGCGGCTGCCCGTTCGGCGATTTACCAACAAGATCTTCGTCGCTATCACAGTCGCCGGGTTAGAACCAGAACTTTTCAAGAAGGAGATTTGGTGCTTCGACTAATCCAAGACCAGACAGATATGCACAAGTTATCCCCACCTTGGGAAGGACCTTTCGTGGTCAGCAAGAATCTGCACAACGGGTCGTACTATCTGATTGATATTCGAGAGCATCTAGACTCACGTACATCAGAGGAGGAGACCAACAAGCCGTGGAACATAGCTCATCTTCGGCCTTACTATACTTGAGCCATCGGCTCTATCTATGTACATATCATGACAATGTATATATTATCTTTGATATATAAAACCGGAGCCTCAGCTAAAGCGGGGTCTCTGTCTTTCTTATCATGCGTGGTTACATGGAGTGGCTCTGGTTAAAGCGGCCTCCGGTTTACCCCTTGACATTTGCTTTTTATATATCACTGGGGGCCTTGGTCGTGTCCGAACCAACGCGACACCCTTTGATAGGCGACAGCCACCAGATCATTTGGGGACATGGTCAAGTCTGAACCAGTCACGCCTCTTGGTCGGCCTAAGGCCACAAAATCACTTGGGGGCATGGTCGAACCCGAACCATTGCCACACCTCTTGATCTGGCATATATGCCACGAATCATTTGGGGACCTGGCTGACTTGAATCATTGTCACTCCTATTGGGGGCTTGGTCCTGTCCGACCATGGTAACACCATCTGATCAGCTCAGTATAGCATATTTTTGCAAACGGTTTTTATCATTGCCTTTACTTCCATGTTATTTTCATGGTTTGTTTGTTCTTTGTTTTTGTTGGATTTCTTTTATGTCAACAAACACCTTTTTCCGGTTCAGCCGATGGATTTGATTCCCCTTTAATCCGGAGGAGTATGCCCGGTTTACCTTTTCCTGTTAACATCATGGAGTAACAGGGGGCTCGTATTGATTCAGTACGGTTTATATGGGAGCTGTTTTCTCCCCCCTTTTTTGACGATAACGGTTTATAAAACCGTCGCTTCAGGCATGGCTAAGCCAGCTTCATGCCCAAACATGGCAGGTATTTATGTATCACATATTTGTTATATTACTGATACACATATCAAGATCATAAACCGGCTGGCGGTATAACCGCCACCGAAGTTCAAATTTTTCTGATTGCAGGAAATATGAATTGAAGTTTTTCAAACAAAAGCTTCAGTACTTATGCAAGAAGGCATATTCCAGGCAGAAGTGTTAACTATCCTATTACAAGGCAGCACGGTGCCCAAACAAGATCATTGTTCTTTTGGGAAGATGCCAAAGACAGCTACACAAACCGGCTTCCGGTTCAAGCTTGCTCCTCATCCTCCGCCGCTTCAGCTTCCTCGTCTCTACCCATTGGCTGGAAATCAACAGTGGTCCAGTCGATTCCCATTAAAGCTTGGAAAACAGCCTCTTCATGGATCAGGGAAGACGGTTCAATATCAGGAGCGTAAGTGTGCTTACGGATTGGAGGGATCAGATTCTCCGCTTCAAGAGTTGGGGCAGGCACTCGCTTGTTCTGATCATTGTATTGTGCTTGATAATGCGTCAAGTCTGTTTCTTCAGCTAGCTGACAAGCCAGAGGGCGTACTGCACGGTTTATTGCCCTCAAATCCTCTTCGTTGAATTCGGAGCCATCTTCCTTCAGGCTGGGGTAGCCTTGAGCTGCTTCCACAGGATCAAAATCTAGCACCCATGCTTTTGCCCGGATCAAGGCATTAATGGCTCCGGTTCGGGCAGCAGATTTTTTCAGCTCCTCAATCCGGGCTGGAAGCATTGACAACTTGTTAAGAGTGTCCTGGATTAAAGAGGGTGCCGGGTTGTTATGAGAAGCTGTGGTGATGATCCGCTGGGCTCCGGTATACAATTGTTCCACCAAGATGTAGGCAGCCTTCAGTTTCTTCTGTGCATCATTTCCTAAGTGCCCAATGCGTGTGCCTACAACAAGATAGGAATGGTCTCAAACCGGATTTACGCTACAGCAGGTTCAAATTATCACAGAGGTTAAAAGGAGCTTACCAAAGATCGCAGCAGTCATGGAGTGTATTTGCCGCTGTACGGCCGTCAGTTCATCCACCACCAGTTTAAGGGCAGCTTCAGCATTTTCTGCTCTTTTGGTTAAAGCGGCCTTCTCAGTGGCCCAGTCAGCCCGCTCTTTCTTGAAGCCTTCCTTCAGCTGTTCAGCAGTTCTCAAGGCGCTGGTTAATTCTTGCTTTGCCTTATCTGTTTCAGCCTGCTGGGTTTTCAAGGCCTCCTGCAAATCGGCAATCCAGTCCTCCTTGATTTTCACCTCAGCCTTCATACAGATAGCGTTTAAGCTTTACACAAGCGATCCAAGAAATTGAAGTATCAACCACATAACAAAGTTATATGCCTGATACTTGGGGGCTAATGCACCTTCAATTTTTATATATTACTAGATTGCAAAGTCCCAAGCTCAATACAAGTATTCAACTTGGCACTTGGGGGCTAATGGCTATTTGATCAAATTATGTTCTAAGGACAGTTTTCTATTGGAGCCCCGGTTTACTTATGCTAGGTTAGACCGGCCCTTGAGGGCTATACCGATGGATTTAAAAAATGTTCAGGATCAAGTCCCGGTTTGACCAAGGTTACAAACCGGCCCTTGGGGGCTAGAAGGATGGATACAATGGCAGCAAGAAAAGAAGTAAATTACCTCAAACTTATCCCTCATCATCTTGACCAGGCCAGCTTCACAGTCACGGCTAGTGTAAAGCCGGTTTAAATAGACGGAATGAAGATCTTGGGCACTCAGAGTAGCATATGTCTCTAGTTCAACATCCCATTTTCCTTTGTTCAAAGTGGAAAAATCCTCTTTTATGGTATGCTTGGTAAGGATGACAGGATTCCCGGGTTCAAAGCGGCCCACACCGGTAATCACAACGTCATCATCTTTGGACTCGCCGGTTTGTGTTGGTGCGGCCGGTTTGTCAGCAGGAGTGTGGGATTTCTCAATCCGGACGGAGCTGGCAGGCGGGTCAGCAGAAACTGAAGTGTTAATAGGCCTTTCTTCGGGAATAACATCGCCTTGCAAAGGAGGATCATTGGGAATATCCTCAGGAGCAAACATTTCAAGATCCGGCGCTTGGTCATGCTCTGGGGCTACATCTTCTTCAGCCGCTTTGTCCAGGCGGGCCTTCTTGCTTGGTTTCGGTTTGGCCCTGAAAGGAAAACAAAGAGTCAAGGAAAAGCATAAGCCATTATACAGTATACTGGAAGTATATGTTCAGTTTAGCTTACCCAGCGACTATTTTCAATGGTGGTAGCTGAGTGGCCGACGATTCACCAGACGATGAATGAGAAGTGACCTGATAATCAGAGTCGGATGGATTAAGAGGTTGACGGAAGAAACCCGCTTTAGGACTTAAATCAATAAAAAGGTCGGAGACCTCGGAGCGGCATTTTCGAACCGGACTGTTCGGTAAACCGGCAGAGGTAACTACCTGGCCGCTGTGCCGGGTTGTGCGGCGAGCTTCATGTTGCTGGGTCTTCATAAGAAATTTGGGATCCAAATAAGCAAGAGGATGAGAAAATTTAACTTTCTGGTTTGCCTAGCAAAATTTTGGCAAAGGCAAGATTTCTGAATCGGAAGAGAGAATAGTTACCTCAACGAATCCCGCATTGCTGGCTTCGGCGTCATCCTGACAAGCATCATCATCAATAAGGCGTGTAAAAAGTAAGCCAAGTGAATCAAGTTCTACCTCAAGATCCGGGTTACCCACATCATCATCAATAGCTTGGTCAGATGAAGCGGTGGTTTTTCTCTTACGAGCTGGTTTCTTGATAACCTTGGTCTTGGGCCGGGTTGGCCGCCCTGCCTTCTCCGTTTTATCTTGTGGAAGCTTCTTGCTCCAAAACGGATTATCACTCTGGATCAGCAGTAATTAAAGGTCAGGCAGATAAAGCAGTAACAGGTTCAACAATAGAGAAATTAAAATCTTACCGCTGGCGGTTTGTTGGTGGTGCAGTAAGGAAGCAGACCGGTTTGAGCACAGAGGTGCTCCGGTTCATTCAACATCTTCTTTACAGATTCTGTGACTTCGTCGTCGGAGACTTGGATTTTAATATGTCGGAGTGGGTCATCGACGCTACCAGTGTACTTGCACATCAAACCGGGGCGCCGGCTCAGAGGCAGTATGCTCCATGATATCCAGCAGCGTGCAAGGTCTATTCCTGTTAAACCGTTGGCCATAAAGGCTCGGAGCTTGGACAGTTGAGGATCATATTTAATTCTCTCCTTGGCGCTTAGCCTTTGTGGAAAAGGGTGAGTGTTGCTGAGCCGTTCCGGATGGAAGCCAGGCAAGGGATTTTCATTGTCAGGGGAGGTATCCTTGCAATAAAACCAAGTTGCATTCCACTCCTTGGGGTGAGTATGGAGTTTGACGTGGGGATAGGTGATCTCCTTCCTCTTCTGAATGGCCATACCGCCCAGTTCAGTATTAGGACCGTCGGTGAATTCAGTGCGACGGTTCAGATGAAAGAGATCTCTAAACAGCTCGACTGAAGGCTCCTCTTGAAGGTATGCCTCAGAAAGTACTTGAAAGTGACATAGATTGGTGACAGAGTTGGGGCCAATATCCTGTGGACGGAGCTGAAAGTTGGCTAACACATCCCGATAAAATTTAGAACCGGGCGGTTTGAAGCCCCGGGCCAAGTGATCTGCGAAGACCACGACCTCTCCTTCCTGGGGTGTGGGAGGACATTCATCTCCAGGAACCCTCCAGTGGATTGTATATTTACTATCCAAAGCGCCGATCAGGACTAGATCGTCCAACTGTGATTCTGTGACGCGAGAGGGAACCCAATTGCACTCATACACTTGTTTGGCCATGGCGAGATCTACAAGAAATAGGTGATCCGGTTCAAGAATACGCTGGATAAAAGAAGGTGTTAATCTAAACTACGATAAACCGGGGGCAGTACCTATAAACCGGTCTTCTACAATGCGGCGTCGTATGGATTCTGGCGGTTCAACCAGGGGACTAATGATATATACCGGTTTAGCAATTTTTTCTATGGTAAATTTAAACTGCCTGACCTAAGCATCGGAAGCAATTGAAGCTATGGATAACTAGGTATGCAGAAACAAGTTTCACAAAATCTGGTTACAGCCGCGGATCTACAGCAAGCCCACAAAAACAGAAAGTATTTCGAAGAGTAAGGCAGAAACAGAAGTGAACCATTGAGCGGATATGTGCGGGAGATCTATGGGCTTAGATGAGAAATTGCAAGCGGATGCTTAGAGATCACTACTAAACATAGAAGGAGTTCACGGATTCATCCAAGGTCAGAGAACAAATATGAGCGCGCGATGAACACAGCATGAACATGGAACCCTAAGAACAGATCTAGGTCAAGAAGAGGAGAAAGCTTACCGGGAACGGAGAAGGTGCGGAGAGATGCCGCAATACTCTGGTACGTTCAGGTTGATGCAGTGGCCCAAGACGAGGCAGAGGTCGACGGCGGTGGCGGAACTCCAAAGCTGGCGGCGTGAGGAAGAAGAAGAAGAAGGGACGAAGGGGAAAGAAAAGAAATGATCCTTCGGTCTTATTTATAAGGCAACCGAGCTAGGTCAAGCGCGCGGATCCAGGAGCTATTATTAAAAGAGGGCGTTATAAATTTCATGATGACGTCATACCGGTTTACAGCAACCAAAAATGATGACGTCATGCCGGTTTACAGCAACCAAAAATGATGACGACATGGCGGTTTACCAATTACCAGAAGATATCCAAGACACAAGATTTTGTGAAGGATTGACATGAACCAGTTCAAATCAATCTGGGGCCTAATGTTGGGGATATTACCACTAGGCGTAAACCGGCCTACTTGGGCCGGGTTAACTTCATTAGTGATATAAGCAGATGAAGGCCCAAGGCCTGTAGTCAGTTTGGAACATGTAGCCGTAAACCGGCCTGATGTATAACTTGTATTGTAAGTTAGGAATAGAGAGATACCAATCGGAATACGAGTATGAACCGGTTGGGATTCTAAGGACCGACGGGCGTCACCCGTGTATATAAGGGGACGACCCGGCGGCGGTTCAGGGAGGGGACAATCACAACTCGAGCCTAGGCAAAGCTTGTTTGCTCCCTAGCCATCGAGACTACATCAATTCCATCACAACTAGACGTAGGCTTTTACCTTCATCGAAGGGGCCGAACTAGTATAAAACCCTCGTGTCTTTGTGTCCGCTTTAACCCCTTCAAGTAAACTCGTAGCGATGGCTCTGCGACTAAGTCCTTTCACTAGGACATCTGCCGTGACAAATCCACGACAGTACTGGTCTCGCCGATTCTCGCGTCCTTCACGCTGCGGAGGCGATCTAGGACTGTGAGCCGACTGAACCGTATTCGCAGCGACGGATCGACTGTGAATTCTGTTGCGTGACTGCGACACGGCTGAATTCTGATCTCCTGCTGCCCGGAGCAAATCTCTGATCTGCATCAAGCCTCTGCCAGCTTCCGACTGCGAGGGCTGGATGGACTCTGCTATACGGGTTGCCGCTGCTAAATTTTGAATCAGAGTTCGATATACCTGAGTCGGCGGGAAGAGTTGACGTCGATTGGCATCGGGTGCTCGTTGTCGCGCGCGCTCGTCGAGTGCTCGCTGAAGATTCTCCAGACGAGCGCGTTCACCCAAGTTGGCCAAACGTGCCTCCTCCAAGGCGCGAGCCTCGGGGGTTTCTCCCGCGATGGGAGTATGCAGGGCATCCATGTTCCTGCGGCGAAGCTCTTCTCTTTGCAGAGAATTGAGTGGCTCGGGTTGGTACTCTTCATGTGCTTGTACGGGATCACCTCCAGCGTCTACTCCGCCCTCGTGGGCGAAGCCGGGAGGACTGCGAGGTCCGTTAACCATCAGGATTTCCGCCGCCGGATCACTGCTATTGCACTCGGATGCAGTCTCTACGGAGCCAGTCGACAGATCAAACAGGCCGTAGAGGGATTCGTCGGGCTTGATTGCCGCAACTTGGGCGGTGGCCGTTTGGCGAGCCACCGCATGCCTCACCCACCGCTGGAGCCTCGACCGACCAGAGCACCTACACTGGCGGGAGACCGGGAGGGTGACCGATAGGGGAGTCGACCGATACGGGGTCGACGGCTGTCGCAGCAGAACGCCGCCGACACATGCGCGAAAATGCGTCGCACTGCGGATGGGGAGCGCATCGACGTCGAGTGGAGCCTCTTGGAGCCAAGCGGAGTCGTCGGCGATGAAGGTGAGAGCGCCGAGACGGATCTCGTGACCCTCGACCAATACTCCACCAGCAACCATGATGAAAGTACTCGGAAGAACTGCAACTTCTCCAAAAAATCGCTAAGACACCTGCCCCACGGTGGGCGCCAACTGTCGTGGTTCTAAGTCTGACAGTAGAGTGGGGGTAGGTATGGAGAGGCAAGGTCCTAGCTATGGAGCAGTTGTAAACACAGGAGATGTACGAGTTCAGGCCCTTCTCGGAGGAAGTAATAGCCCTACGTCTCGGAGCCCAGAGGCGGTCGAGTGGATTATGTGTGTAAGGATTACAGGGGTGCGAACCCCTTACACTGAGGTGGGGGTGGCTTATATAGTGTCTGCCAGACCCCTCCGGCCCTCAGTAATGCGGGGTTTAAAGTACATTAAGTCTGGGCATTACTGGTAACGCCCCACATAAAGTATCCTAAATACCATAAAGTCTACTTAATTACAGACCGTTGCGGTACAGAGTGCTTCTTGACCTTCTGGTGGTCGAGTGAGTCTTCATGGTCGAGTCCTTCAAGTCCGTCGAGTGAAGTCGTCCTTGGTCGACTGGAAGGTAGTCTCTTCTAATAATGGTGTCCTTGGGTAGGGTACTTAGATCAGGTCTATGACCCTACCCTAGGTACATGACTCCATCACCTAGCGCCTCCGCTAGCTCTCGACGACGCCGGCTACAAAGCGCTTAGCTGCCACGACTTCTCCAACGCCGTCCTCACGCCGGCCCCAGACCTCGTCCTCTCCGCCGTCGCCATAGGTGTCCTCCGTCGCCAAGTTAGGGAACGGAAGATCGAACTACTCGGCCTCCAACTTCGCTCCGTCTAGCAGTTCTTTGTGTGGTAATTAAAATTCACTTTTTCCCGTCTTTTCGATCTGATAGATTCATCCTTCCTTACCAAAAGTAGTTTCTAGATCTCCAAAGTTGAATCTATCTCTTTCTGCATCTCATACTTGCCAAGTCTGTTCACTTATGCTTCTCTACAAGTTAGATTCCTCACTTGTACTTATTCTTGGATTCGTACAAATCTGGAACCAACTCTCATCAAATAAGTGAATGTCTTCGCGTTATGAGGTCAATGTCTTCAAACTGATTTATCTTCAAAATCTACTGAGAATGCATATGACCTCTTCCCCTTCCCTCGCACCTCTAATGCTATCACAGGTACATGTCCGTGGGAGAATCCCTTGGTTCTCATAGTCTACATTCGTTTGCAGAATTCTTACAGAGTCACATCAATTCTCCTGAAGCCAGTTCTTGTCTGACCAGCCATCTGAAGCCCTTGCAAGTACTGAAGCCATTCAGATTAAGCTTCATGGCCACTGAGAAGTCAGCAAGAAAGGGTGGCAGACAGCGCCGTGGGAACACTTCCAAGGATTTGCCTCCAGATTTGCACGAGCCGTACAAAACAGACCCAGAGGAAACCTATACAGGACGCAAGAATCGAATCCAATGGATTCGAAGATATTGGGCAGAGGAATGGTTCAAGTACCAATTCGTCACAGAAGAGTATGTAGAGAAGAATGCCATCAAGGGACCCTGGGGTGATATACTGTACAAAAATCTACCTCCCAGGACCCAGGCTGAAGCTATTGAGCAAGGTTTCTATCCATGCATGGTGCGCGGACCACAGCCAGAGAACGCTGACTCTTCTTCTCTGCTGTGGTGCCGTGAAGACAATCTGTTCAAGCGCAACTACCAGTTCGCCAAAGACTCTGCTGTAAAGAACAAGAAGGAATTCGAACTTGACTTCAACCCTGGTCCATCTGCTCCTTGGGAAGATGGGACCCGTGAAGCCAATGAAAACAGGATCGGCCCCTTCTACAACCTAGCAGGCCTCATCACACACATTGTCGTCCAAGGTGCAAAAGTGGATCATTCTGGTGATGATGCTGACATCGATGATGCACCAGCTCCTCCTCCTAAGCCGCAGAAGCAAAAGAAAGCTAAGGCTTCAAAACCAACTGCTGCTCCAAAAGCTTCTCGTGTGAAGCCATTGGCAACTGCCCCTCCTGCTCCAAGTAACAATTCTGAAGATCTCTCTCGCATCTCCAAGAAGCGTGACAAGACTCAAAAGAAAGATGTTCAAAGTTCTGGTCAAGCCCTGACACCTGCTGTCGTTCTAAGGAACGAGACTGAAGCCATTGATCTGTTAACAGACGATGAGTGCGGTGATTATGCTCTTGAGCAACTGATTAAGAGCAAGCAAGAGGCGGAGATCTTCAATGATCTGCCCCTCTTCGATGTGAACATACTTGACAACTTCATTGATGAGTGGTTTGACAACCCAAATCTCAGCTTCGATGATCTTCAGCTCCCGATTGGCATCAGCGTCGCCTTCCAAGGCGCCATTGCTTCTGAGCTGGCTCTGGCTCAGTGAATTGTTGAATTAAAGAACAAGATTGACTATGAGAAAGAGCAGTTCAAGAAGTATGTAGCCAAGCTCAGCGTGGCTGATGTTCAAAACTTCAAGGTGATGCTGCATGACCTCAAAGAGGCGTTTCGCAAGAAGCGCGAAGAAGCCAAAGGTTCAAGAGAGCGCATGAAGAATCTTGCTGCCAAGTGTATTCAAGCTTACAATGAAGCTGAGAAGCACAAGGCACTTGGGCATCCTGGCATCGACCCCAAGCTGGCTGCCAAGAAGAAGAAGAAGCCTACTGTAGCTCAAACTGAAGCTCCAAGGCGGGAAGAACCTCACATTGTCTTCCCTGCCAGCATGACAGGCTCGAAGCCTAAGGTCCCCACAGTGGCTTCAGAATAGAAGAAGACCAAGGAAGCTGAAGCCGAAGCCAGAAAGCGCAAAATCAAGAACACCACTGATGATGCACCACCCACCAAGAAGAGAAAGCCTAAGAAGAGAGATCGGGCTGCTCCCAAAGAGCCCCTTGTTGTCAAGCCCATTGCTTTTGCTCATCATGCGTCTGAAAATCAAGAGCGTCGATTGATAGTTCATGAGCCTGCTTCCACAGAGGCTCCTGAAGCTGAAGAAGATCTAGCCGTTGACCCCATCACGACTGAAGACATTGGTCCCCAAGACAATGTAGAAGATGATGAAGTCCTTCCTTAGATCGAGCGCCCAACGGTATCATCGCCTATTCTCACGAACAACGAGCTCATCAGTATTGGTTGTCCTTTGACACCAATCTCCCAGGATGCCTCATGGGCTGATCACCCCCAACCACCAACACCAAGTCAAGACTCACCCAATACACCCCGTCCTCCATCAGAGCAAGTCACTAGCCCAATAGTGAATGACGACAACTACATGGAGACTACACCATCACCAAAAGTGTCGGCCGTGTTCCAACGGCTTCGCAAAGGCCTAAGGCCATCAGTCTCCATGACAACCATCACATAGGAAGATTCAAACCAATCCAGCTCAGTGGCACGTCAAGTGTTCCCTGAAGAAAATCCCTCTGTGACGGTTCCTACGTCCGAAGCCAATGCTACTGAAGACAATCCGGCTGCATCGGCCAATGAGAGACAAGGAGAAGAAGAACGTGTTGCCACACCCCCTACCAACCAAGAAGTTGTTCTCGAGGAGAACGTGCCAGTGCCCGACCCTCCAGCTACTCAAGTGGAGGCTGAGAATCCTGAGGCGGCCACCAACAGCAATACTGAAGCGAATGACGTTGTCATGGCTGAAGACAATGTGGCGCCTGCAATGAACACTGTGCATGAAGCCAATGATGCACCTGCAACAAATGTGCAGCCTGACGCCTCTGCTAATGCCACTGCTCCTGTTCCGCATCCAAGGCCACACACCATTGAGCAAGCATTCTACCAAGGCAAGCTTGTCACTGTCAGATGGCCAATTCTGGTTCCTCCGCCTGCTCCCGGACCTCAGTTTGACTATCATGTGGAGCACATGCCTCAGGTTCAGAAGCCAAAACCAAGGCTGCCAAGGTTTCCAGGTACTGCATCTGCACCAGGATCGTTCAATGACAGTGGCTTCATTGCACACAACACCTTCTTCGATAACGCCAAGAACCCATATTCCAAGCCAAAAATATCATCTGATCGGTTCTGGAGTTATCAGCAGCACCGCTACTACTCCTGTATTCTATACAATCAAGAGCGCATATTTCCTCATATGCGTCTGGACTCCGAAGCCATTGCTGGTCTGCCCTTCTTAGAAGAAGCCCTTGACTGTTTTCGAGATGCTGGCCTTCTACAGTTTATTACCGACAAGGAAAATTGGAATGAAGAGCTTCTGCTGCAATTCTATGCAACCCTCCACATTCGCAGCTACAACAGGGATCCGAAGACATAGGTCCTTGAGTGGATGACAGGAAATGTCCATCATGAAGCCAAAGCTCTTGACCTCATTGAGCTTACTGGCCTGTCCACTCCGGGTGATCTCTATGAACCTGGTTGTCAGCTTCACTGCAATGCATTGGAGAGCATCTTTCAGAAGCCAGAGCCCAACATGAGCCAAATGCTAAGCATGATAAAGCCACTGCCACAGGATGCTGAATATCCCAAGGAATTCCTTGTTGAAGACCTAGAGTATCTGCCCCGCACCATCTATCACATTGTCAGGCGAACTCTATGGCCCATCAAAGGACATTCTTCCTCAGCAAAGCTAGAAGGCGCAATGAAGACATTGGTCTTCTATATTTTCAATGGCATTAGCTTCAATGCTCAGGATTTCTTCATTCACCAATTTGCTGCATCTGGCTCAGACATATTTGGTCTGAAATTCTATGCTCCTTGGATTATGCGACTGATCAAGCTTCACTCTGCTGTTGAATATCAACCCTCTACGCGCAATCATCTCATTTTTCTGCCGGAGGTTGATATGTCCGTCGAAGCCATCTACCCAGAGCCTGCTAAGGAAGCACTATATCTTCACAATGCAGATCGTCAGAGTTTCTCCCAGCATGTTGAAGGTGTTCAGGTTGCTTCTCATGTTTATCCTCTGGCCGGCAACACTCGCCATGCATGCACTGAAGCCACAGAAAGCACTATTGCTCCAAGGCCTCGGAAGCGATCTCGTGTGCTCAATGATCGAGAGCTTCTTGTGGCCTTGCATCAGAAACATGACAAGCATCACTACTGAATAAAGCGTCAAATGCAAAGCCTCTTGGTGGATGACAATCGCATTCGCAATCTTGCCACCAAGAATGCCTTTGTCACTCATGAAACCCGTCGCAGGTCTTGGAAGAGTCTCACATTGCTCAGTGCTGAAGCTGATCTTCAAGACGATGGCTTCACCGAGAGATTCAAGTTCGACTCCACTCCTCCCAGGAATGTTGTCTTGCATTGAACCCCGTCTCTTGAAGATTCAGAGTACTCCTCCTCCACAGCAACTGTTAATGCCAGAGTCCTTGATGATGCTACTTCACCACCTCCAACCTCAGCGTGTCTCGACACTGCACCAAGTTCTTCTGCACCACCAAACCTCAATGACGACCCTGCTGCTTCACCTACTCCTCATGGGAACGAGTAGAGACTATGTCTTCAAACCTTTTTGGTCCTTACTGACAAAAGGGGGAGAAGCATATGTTGATAGTCTTCAAGCGGGTCCATATGGGTGGTTGCTATACTTTGCCTAGTGTTTACAACTCTTGCTTTTGATACATTTGGTTCTTTGAGTTGTAACACTTAAACTTGATGGTCGTCTGCTACTTTTTCTGCTATTTTGTGATGCGAAGATAAATTCCGCATGTGCGATGATAAATCCCGCATGAAGTCATTTCGCAGACGTCCATTTTTCGTTATGCATGTCATTATTCCTGTATATCTGTTCATGCATGATGTATTGTCTTCATATGGTGAAGAGGATCTCCACAAGTACAACCTGCCATGTGCATTTGCATTCCAACGCAAAACATTCATACGCACATCTTCAGGGGGAGCCTTGTTGCCACCTATGAAGGCAATATCTTAATCCTTTACAATTTCACATACTTTTATCCCCGTTGAAAACTTCAACCAGTTTGTCATCAATCACCAAAAAGGGGGAGATTGTAAGTGCATCTAGTGCCACCCCTAGTTGGTTTTGGAGTATTGACGACAAACCTGGTTGAGGGACTAATGTGTTTGTGAGAATTGCAGGATAACACAGGTAGTAGTCCCTCATTAATTCGGTTTACCTACCGGAGATGACCCCTAAAAATGTGTGAAGACATTAAAGACAATGGTGGTCTGTGAAGCTATTCACGTTGAAGACTATGACATGAGAAGACATTGAGTGAAGACTATGGAGCGCGAAGACTAAGTTGTTTCGTTGTTTCCTTTTCTTATTTGTTGAGTCATAGGAACCACCGCACTGTTAAGTGGGGTCCAAGTGAACAAAGTCAGAGTGACTGAAGTGATGCTCAACCAAATTCTATGTCTTCGAGCGAAGATAATGAGAGCAAATCTTATCTAGAGTCGGATGAGTCTGCTTTACTTGTAGCCCAAGTCAAGTTGCCGCGTGTGTTTGAAATATGACTGTTGCGACACGTGTCAGTTCCTTAGTGACCCAGGGTCATTTCAGACAAATTAGGTCGGGTTGCCCAGTGGCTATAAATAGCCCACCCCCTACACCATAAATTGGTGGATGCTCAGAGTTAGTACATGGCTTTTGTCGTTTGAGAGCAAACCCACCGCCGAAGCTTTTGAGAGAGAATCCTTGCGAGGACAAAGCCCAAACCACCCAGAGCCCAAAGAGTGTTTGGCATCACTGAAGTCTTTCTGTCCGCGTGATCTGAAGACTTGTTACACTTGAGGACTGTGAATCCTCCAGCCGGTTAAGCGTCGCGTTCTAAGCATCCAAGAGTCATTGTGGATTGCGGGTGAACGAAGTCTGTGAAGGTTTGGAAGTCTACCTTGAAGACTTACCAGAGTGATTGGGCGGGGACTAGGTGTCCTTAGCTCAAGGGGAATAAGGTGAAGACGCGGTCTTGTGAGTTGAATCTCAGCCTCCCTAACCAGACGTACAGTTGTCACAGCAACTGGAACTGGTCGAACAAATCCCTGTCCTCCTGAAGCTACTGGTTCTATCTCTCACTTCTCTTTACTTATAGTTTGTCTTCGTGAAGTCATTGCTTGCTTGCATTATCTGTTTGACTTCACTGTGTGACTACCTGTTCTGATTGGCTTCATACTATCTTCCATCCTGATCTTTACTACCTAGCTGCAATAGTCTTCGTGCTTTCACTTCATTGAATACTTAACTATGGCTTGTCTAGTGTAGTCTACCTTCCGCTGCATACGAATAGTGTCGTTTCTATTGTTTGTCTTCGAAACTCCCACGTTTTGAAGACTTCCATAAAAATCGCCTATTCACCCCCCCCCCCTCTAGTCGATAACTAGCCCTTTCAGGATGTAACCTTTTCCAGTTATTTTTTAACTGGAATGTTGTCAAAATGGTGATGATATATTCACACTCTGGTGCTTCATTGTTCAGTAGTTTTAACACCCCTAGATATCTCATTGAATGACTTCACATGAATATCTTTTTTAGGGAAATGCCATTGCCTAGCTTTATTAAATCAAACGATAATTACATCATTTGTCAAACATGGAATCATCCAATCCGGAGGATCACCAGACCACGAACAAGAAGTTTTGTTCAAATAACTATGCTTAGCTAGCTCATGAGCAACACCATTAGCTTCTCTATTGCAATGCTTGAATTTGACCTTCCCTATTAAAGGTGCAGTATCTAAACATTCTGCATAATAGCCGCCGCCTAGGCCATTGCAGTGTACCAGTGCAAAAGAAAATGTTTCTGCCACATTGCATCCAACAAAATTAGTGAGCAGCAAACCATCTCTCATCACCATTTCGTCTGAAGTACTAGCATCTGCGACATATGGTACATATGAACATTGTGCGGCCAAGAATCTACCTTTGTGAATATCCTGTTTAGGTAGACTTTCGTCAAGCAGATCTAATGTCAAATGTCGAACTAAAATGATGGGAGTATGTGATACTCTTTCATTCTGCTTCAGTCGATGGTTCAGAACTCAACTTTAGGGGAGGCTAGTTGGGTATGATAGTAAGTTGATCTTAGTTCAATCTTTCTTAGCTAGCATCCCCTCTCACTTGATGGGTATGAACAAATTCCCTAGGTGGGTTGTCAACCTGATTAACTCTAAAATGGCTCATTGCTTTTGGGATAATTATGAAGGGCATCACAAATATCATCTTGCCCATTGGGATTTGGTCACCCAGAAGAAAGAGTTTGGGGGTCTGGGCATTACTAATATTTCTTACAGGAATCTCAGCCTCCTAGTCCTAGCTTCCTTGATTAACAAGTACCAGATAGGAGATGGGAAAATTCGGAAGAAAATAATTGATGCCAAGTATAATACTCAGAAGGCTAATATCCTCTCCTGCCAGGACACAAACTCTTCCCCATTCTGGAAAGGGGTGACGTGGGCTGCTAAGGCAGCTAAGGTAGGGTTTCAATGCAAGGTAGGTAATGGAAAGAAGGTTAAATTCTGGAAGGATCACTGGTTTGGTAATTGTAGCTTGGCCTCCCAGTTCTGGGATTTATATATCATTGCTAATGAGCATAATGTTACCATTGCTAAGGTTTAGGATGGGTGTGACCTGAAAATTACTTTCAGGAGATGTGTAGATAATAGGCTTCCGTTGCTTTGGTTTGATCTAGTCAGTATTGCTCAATCAATTTCTTTTGTAGATGAGGATGATGCAATTATCTGGAAAATGGAATATAAGGGTATGCTTTTGTCAATTTCAGAAGGGTCAAACCTATGCACATACCTGATGTCTGTATATTAAAGTTCCCCCTAAGATTCATATTTTTCTATGGCTATTGTCTAATAACAAACTATTAACTAGAGACTTGGGCAAGAGACAACATCTGGAGGGTGTTTCCTGCCTATTCTGTAGTGAAGCTAAATCCTGTCATCATTTATTTTTTGATTGTGTGGTAGCTGCTGGTGTTTGGCACATTGTTAGCCTTTTTTTTTTCAGGAACACACATGAGCTTTGCGTGTTGATTCATTAAGGAGAAGATGATAGTACACTGTTAGCCTTCTCACTGGTGGTTCTAACCCAGTCACTTATGACCATGTGGCTAGTCAGTGGGGGCGCAACAAGAGGAACCAAACAATTAACTTGGTTAGTGCTGCTACTGTCTGGGCTATCTGGAGGAACAGAAATGACCTAAGCTGTGATCATTAGTTTACTTTGGTCTTTGCTGCTTTTATTTCCTGTTGGTGGTTCCTTTCAACTTGCTGGGGGCGCTATTTCTGTCAGCTTCCTCGCGTGCTGTAACAAGTGACAAAACTCTGTATGGTGTCGGAGTCTCTCTGCTCCACGCTGCCGCTCCTGGAGCTGGCGGAGTTTTAGTTCAAAACTGCGGAGTGAGTGAATCGGTACTCCCCAGATTCCTAAAATCCAGGGAGCGATTCCTAAAATCCAGGGAGCTGGTGGACTGCCGAACAGCCCCTCTGTATGGTGTCGTTTCCTTGGAAATGGAATCAGGGCAGGAGCCCTTTTCCTCTAAAAAAAAACTCAACTTCAGTAAAAGTAGTGTCTTTTTTTTTTGCAAAATAGTATAAGTAGTGTCTTGAAAGAGAAAAACATTTCAGAGCCAAAGAAGGGTGAATTGGTCGAATCTCTGGTTCTTCAATGGACTCTAGTCATCAGTTTGGCAATTTACTGCATAGGCCAGGGGTAGGTACATCCAGTAACAAAAATCCCTAGCGTAGTATGGATATCACTACTCGATCAGATACAAGTAGGTTTTGGCAAGCGATACGCTGGCTACAATGTACGTACAACATTCATAAGTCTGCCCGAAGCACGGCTGGTGTGCGAAGAAAACCGGTCACAAAAGCGCGTGGTAGGCAATAGAGTAGACCAAGCAGCCTACTGAATTTCCTCGCCCTTTTTTTTTTGAGACAGAAAGATTACAAGGGAGGCCCCTACGGTATAATTGATGCAACAAACCAAAATTGCAATTACTATGCCTTGAACTTGGGTGGGTGGGAAGACATCAACCTCTTTCCACCACTAGGCTATACCTTAGTCTGCTTCGTCGCCCCATTTCTCCTTGGGTATCTCACCAGAGTCGGTGATCAGCACCTTCTTCCTCGGCTTGCCGTTGTAAGTGCCTGCGCCCCCTTCGATGGCGTAGACATAATCCATTCCCTGAATCACCCTGCCAAAGACTACATGCTCCCCATCCAACCTGCAGCTCTTACCATTTCAGAAGTCGTAGATTGGTCAATGTAAGTTGAGTGCAGAAATATGGTGTGATCGAGCTTACCAGCCTGTCTTGATTGTGGTTATGTAGAACTGGGACCCGTTGGAATCAGTTCCAGAATTTGCCATGGCAACAACACCTGCAAGCTCACAAGGTAACTCCAACTTCAGAAACAGGGTATTCACATTACGAGGTATTTAAAACAAGGCAGAACATGCCGAAAGAATACTTGAGAACAAACAACCACGTAACAGAGTGTAGTGATGCACACAATCATATACACACCCACTTCCAGCTCTATTTTCAGTACTCATCTATGCCAGAATGTACTCCCTCCGTAAAGAAATATAAGAGCGTTTAGATCACTAAAGAGATCTAAACGCTCTTATATTTCTTTGCAGAGGGAGTACCTTTTAAGATCCTGTTAACACTGAGAAACCCCACTAGGTGTATTTTACATACTTTCAATTGTGTAATGTAGTCAATCTTGCCATATGATGGCTGAGAAATTAGGAGCAAAAGGGATTTTGCAGGCGTACTAGTGCATTAGCACACCCAAAGGTGCTAGTGGACATTACATGCGGCCCTCAAGGATCAAGGTTTTACACTACTGTCTCATTGGAACTTGCTTCGTCGCCAGATGTAGTGTTTACCAGCTTCAATGATGCACCAAGGCCCCAGTTCAATCTGCTTGGTCGGCTTGAGGCTGAGAAAACAGTTGCCTCAGCTAAGGAGACGGCATTTCCTTTTTCTTTGGTACAATTGCTTTAATGATAAAAGTGTGAGAGAGCTCTGAAGATAGTATATATCTGAGACAATCATTTGTTTTCTTTCTTGTAAATATTGTACTGACTGGTTCATGATCTGACTTATTTTAACGCACAACTTCATGGTTACACGTTTGAAATTTGAAGTGTGGGTGTGGGAGAATTGGGGGATTGTGAGACGGATGTGCCATTGACAATAATTGCGAGCTTGCAATGGGGAGGTCGGCATAGTCGATGCAGGAAAAAGAACAGGGATTTAACGGTAAAAGCTGACAATGTCGTTTGATGTGCACGAGAATCCTTAAAGTATATGTCTAACATGATTAGTGTTGAACCAGTGAAAATATATGGCCCCGTTGCAACGCATGGGCAATTAACTAGTGCTCCCTCCATTCCTAAATATAAATCTTTTTAGAGATTCCACTACAAACTACATACGGATGTATATAGACATATTTTAGAGTGTAGATTCACTCATTTTTCTCCGTATGTAGTCCATGGTGGAATGTCTAAAAAGACTTATATTTAGGAACGGAGGGAGTAGAAGATAAGTGTGTTACTAAGTTGGTACATAATTAAAGGCAAAGTTAAAACTGAAAAAAAAAGGAATCCCTGGTTGCACATCTGACCTGGATGTGTATGTTTCACACTGAAATTCTCATCTGGGAAGGTGCCTCCATATATAGATTCGCTTGCTTTCCCATCACCTCTAACTATGTCACCACCCTGAATCATGAAACCTGGGATGATTCGATGAAATGGTGTTCCTTTATAGTGAAGAGGTTTACCCTTGGGCCCATCGCCCTTTTCACCTGCAATAATGAACAAAGTACAGTATGAAAAATCACCTCAAGGAATCAATGAAGACAGCATGCAAACAATTCAAGGAAGAACAATACCTGTACAAAGGGCTCTAAAATTTTCTGCAAAATGCAGGAATGAAATATATCAGCACCGAAACTAAACTTCATAAGTGAAAGATAGTATTCCTATATATTACTCCCTCTGTTTCTAAATATAAGTCTCTTTAGAGATTTCAATACAGACTACATACGGATGTATATAGACATATTTTAGAGTGTAGATTCACTCATTTTGCTCCGTATGTAGTCCATATTGGAATCTCTAGAAAGACTTATATTTAGGAACGGAGGGAGTACTAAATTGTTCCTTTGGCACGATATTTGAAAGCTGGAAGATATTTAGGATAGTTCATCTGTTGACGCCCCTTTTTCCTTATTAACAACAACAGACATCTTAACAAAAGGAATGAAAAGTTGGAAACAAGCAGACAAGGTTGGGGTATAGGCATGCATCTACACATCAGTCTTCCTCCACTAAACTACTGAGAACAGTGACCATCCAATCAATTTCCAGTTTTCGCCGTTTCATGGTATCTAACAAGGAGCACAAGACCTCAGCATAAATAAACTTTTTTCCATGATAGACTTTATTTCACAACAGGATAATCATGCAATCTTTGACTAGGTTGTTACCCCCAAAGAGTTATATGCTTCAATAGGAAAATATAAGCATGAGTAGAAAGAGAGAAAGAGGGTGTGAAAATACCAACTGTATTTGGCACCACTTCCCCATAAAGACCAATGACAATTCTACCTGTAACAACGGGCCAGAAAAGAATTAGGGCAGCCAGAAAATGGTTGTTAAGCTCAGTAGTATGTGCTGTTACAATGCAAGTTACGGCGCGACATCAGAAGAAAAAGAATGTTATGAAAGAAAGATGTACCTATATTTTGGCCATCAATTTCCACATCCAGGTATACCCTGTGAGTAACTGCTGGTAACTGAACATATCCTGCCCTCTGTCCAACATGAAAAGGAAAAATGGGTAAATGTTTTGTAATCCTGAATCATCAGCTCATCACCTCGCTAGTCACTGCTACCAGCAAGGCAATCATGGTAATCAAAGGAAAAGAATTCTACATCACGAAGCCGTTACCAACAAGGCAAGGATTGTACTCCATCCGTCTAGATACATTCATTTCAGCGACAGTTAATTCCTGACGGAAGGTTGTATTAAGTACAGACATACACGTTGAGAATGGAGCAGGAAGATCCAGTCCGATTCCGCCTTATCGACACTTCCTACGAGACTGAACTACCAAGCACGGAACGGCCGCACCAGATTCAGGCCTATTTCCACGGCACAACCGGACCGGACCAACCATCGGAAGCTCCCGGAATGGGGAAGTGCGTGAGCCGTACCTGGCTACGGAGGTAGGAAGAGAAGGCGAGGTAGAGCACGAGGCATGCGAGGAACCCGACGGCCGCCTTCCGCAGCATGGCGAACCCCGAGGCGGCCGGGGGCTTATCTCATCAAAAATCGTCGCGAGACCGGCGCGAATCTGCTCGCGGTTTGGGGGGATTCGCGGCGGAGGCGAGATCGGCGACGGAGCAGAGACACCCTCTTCTGCTTCGGTAGAACAGGCCTGGATTTCATTTCTGGGCGACCGAGTTGGGCTGGCCCACGCGCGAGGCAGGCCACAGGCTCTTTTTCCTATTTTCTGTTTTCGTTTTTGCTTTATTTTTATACTTTAACATATTATATATATATATATATATATATATATTACAAAAAACCTACAAACAGATTTGAAAAAATGTTAAACAATTATTTGAAAAATGTTAATCAAGCATTCAGAAAAATGTTGAATATAAACAGAAAAATTGTTGAGCATGTATTAAAAAATGATGAATTTTTCTGATAATGTATATACAAATGTTAATCCAGCATTTAAAAAAAATATTGAACACGTATTTGAAAATATTTAATCAAGCATTTGGAAAATGTTCAATTTGTATAGATTTTTTTTTATTATGTATTAAAAATTTATGAAAAATTTGATCATGTATATAAAAAATGTTAATCAAGAATTAAAAAACATGTTACACAAGTGTTTGAAAAATGTTAATCAAGCATTTAAAAATGTTAATTTTTTTGTATAGAAACAATGTAGACTGTGTATTAAAAAATGTTAAATATATCTTGGAAAAATGTTAAACATGTGTTACAAATATGGTGTTGACATATACAAAAATATAGAATGAAGAAGCAAAAGAAAAAGAGAATACCAAAAAATGAAAAATATGAAAACCAAAGAATAAAAGAAGGAAAATTAGAAAGAAAAGAAAAACAATAAAAACCATGAAAAAAGAGAAACCAAAATAAAAACCAATTATAATGAAGAAAAAAATAAAGCCAGAGAAAAATAAGAAAACCAAACAAAGAAGGAAAGAGACGAAAAAACAGAGAGAGAAAAACCGCTGGTCTTTTACCTTTTTTTTAGAAACCTCCGGTCTTTTACCTGAAGTAGTGTGCGCCTACTTTTTCTATTTCTCCATGCGCTAGTGAGCCGTCCCGATTAGTTGAAATGCTTCAGCGACAGAAACCTTCGGTCTCGCTGAATGCGAGATATAGCGCTCGCTTGGATTTCTGCATGTTCCCGAGTACACTTGTGTGGGCCGATGAGCCGGTGAAGGCCCTAGCCCGCAAAGCGAAGCAAGATCGGTCAGAAGCAATATGCAAACAAAGTTTTCTTACCCCACAAAAAAATGTCTTATAAAAATTAATATATCGACTCAAAAAATTAATTTTATAAAGATATATAAAAAATCTGAATACTCCCTTTGTTCACTTTTATAAGACCTTGAAGACATCTCAGATAATGTGCAAAACAACCCATTTTGAGTTGTCTGAAACGACTTACAAAAGTGAACGGAGGGAGTAGTATAAATCTATTTGAAAGTGACACTATTCCACTTAAATAAAGTGATGTTCTTTTCGTTGTTGGCCAAAAAAAGGAAGAACTTGGATAGTAGTTCTCTAAAATTTTACGAATGAAATCTTTAGCACATTTACCACAAAGAGGCCCTTGATCATCTATAGTTAAAAGTTAAGAGGATGGTGGTACCTGAGTCCATCGGAGATCAAATCTTAGGTTTGATGCTATGGTCTGACCCAGGTGTTAATAAAAAAAGTACGGGCAAATAGCTCCCGTGCGACATCTTTCGTGGGAATTGGAAGGAGTGATACATTGTTCGACGGAATGGCTTTGGTGCGACACTTTTGAGCGAGTAAATAGCCCAGACACGACATGGCCCTTAAGCTGAACTGATGCCCTCATTAGCTGTTATGGGATGGACCCACAACTTATCCACGTAAGCGCGGGACCCAGCACTTGTCCAGTAAGCGCGGGACCCACCTCTTCGCCCGTGCCCGTCCGCCCGCCGTCGGGACCCACCTCTTCACCCCTTCGCCCGTGCCCGTCCGTCCGCCGCCGCCCATTTCTTCCCCTTTCCCCATTCTTCCTCTTCTCCGGTGACCTAGTAAAGATGTCCACCTCCTCCGCCACGCACTCAAAATGGCGTCAGTATGGTCCAGTGCCACTCACAAGGTGCCCGTCATGCCCACGCCTAGAGCCTCTGAAACGGTGGGTCAGTAGGACTTATGAGAATGGAAATCTTGGGCGGGAATTTGTGAACTGCTTGAGCAAATCAATGGCAGGAAGGGATGGCAAGGTTAGATCTCAGTTCTTAGCCCGTACTTTCACTGCCATTTGCTCTGATTTCTCCATATTTTGTTTTTCCCCTTGAATTTTGAATTTAGGGTTCATGTTGTTATTTTCAGATCCTGAAGAAATGCACACATTTCGAGTGGATGGATGATTATGTTGAGAGGATTCAGTTTGAGGGCTACGTTGATTCGAGCGGGGCCGCAACCTGGGAGCTCAATTTGGGCGGGGTGACGCAGATGGAGAGCTCGGACAGAGGGGCGGGCAGAGTCGTGCCGATGGCGAGCTATGCACGCAATGCTACCTATGCTGAACCGCACTTGGAGTCTCAACTGACCGAGGAACTGAAGAAGGTCAAGAAAAATCAAATGGAGATGATCAATTTGCAGAAACAAGCAAATATCATGGCAGGAGGGTTTATTGTTGTGTCATTGCTCTGTTTATGTTTTACTTGCTAATCATCCGTCATTAGAGGGAGCATTTAGGTCTGTCAGGGCATAGGATGCGATATGTGCGCCATGCCAAGTTCTTGTAACTGAATCCAAGCAGAAATATTCAGTGTTATGCTTTGTTCTTGTTCTTCAATTAACAGAGTGCACAACCCCCAAATTCAGAAAAACAAATCTTGCTGCCGAAAAGATGTTGGGCCGTGAGAAAATAACCAGGCCCAAATTGAGACAAACCCACCCGCATAGGGGCGCCAGCCGAGTTTTATAGCACAGAGGCACCCATGTTTATAAAAAATGCTTCGACTAAAACCTCAAAATAAAATGTTGCTTCGGCAAATGAACCTTTAACAAACATATACTTCTTTGCTTGTTTTTTCTTTAGCCAAATTTTTCTGTCGAATAAATGTTGGGCCATTGTATTGTACTTTTTTGTTTTTACATATTTGTTGCTTGCTCACTATTGTTTTGTGATTCTTTTTATGCATGTCTATGGTTCCATGAAACCCAAATTAAATGGGGATCTGTGGAAGCCTCAGAAATCATTTTTTGGAAATGATAAAATTCGCTTGAAATAGGTCCAAGAAAATGTTCATGTTTTGCTCTAAAAATAATGGCCAGGGGTAAAATTCAAACCAATATTTTTAGGAGCATAGAAATATTTCTTTTGGGCATTTCAGTTAATCCAATAATACAACCCTTTAACGGTGGCGCAAAGGGCGCATGCTAGCGATGTCCACGTTGGATCAGCTACAAGACAAAACAAAGAGATTTATTTCGTCTCGAGCAAAAAGAGAGAAAGATATTTCCTTCGCAATGAAGGCAGCTCCACATTGGCTCCCACCTGCACGTCTTCCTCTCCATCTCTCTTCCCCACACGCCGGCTCCTCCTCTTCCTCCTCTCCCCGCTTCTCTTCCCCCTCTCGTTCGGGAAGATCCACAGGATAGTGCCTCTTCTCCGTCTCGGTGCTGAGCAAAAAGATGGGGGAGGATCTGGGCGATGGCTCCCGTGCCACCTCCCTGTAACGAGGGATCTCGCCGGCGTGATCTCCCGACACGGCGAGTAGGAGGGGGAGAAGGATGCCATCCACCGCGTGGTGCGGCCACCAGGCGCTGGTGAACGGTGATGGTGCGCCGGCACAGGTGCTCATCCGAAAGATCCATGTCATCCTCCGCCTGCAGCTTCTCCTCTCTGCGGTTGTCGCGGTCGTCGTCGTCAAGGTCCGCGCCATCCCCCACTTCTTCGTCCCCTCCAACGCCGGCCTCGGGCTCTACATCTTCATCATCATCTTCCCCTTCATTGGTCAGACTTCAAACACCTTCATCTTCTCTGTTACGAATTTGTCCTTCCTCCTTGGGGTTTCGATCCGATCTGATTGTAGGGTTTCCTTCACTGCGAGTGTCTGGAACTGGAATATATTCCATTCTTATAAATGTTGCATTTACAAGAAGGGAAACTTGTGGCTGTTATTTTTTTAGGGCCTTCGTGAGAGGACAGGATGAACTAGCTTTCCCTTTGTGTGCTCTGTTCTGAATTACCTTTTGATGTCTTGGTTTTACAACTCCTGTTTTTTGCAGTAACATTCCATCCATGTACTCTTAATGTTGCTTTACTAAACTAGAATGGAACGTGGTTGCTTTGTGAATTGCAGCAGGTATAATCGATCTATTACAGTTTCTTATTATGCAGTGCTCTGCCCTTTGTACTTGTACCGCCAGAAGGACCCAGTCAATCTGCTGCTGCTTGGCATCTTCACAGTGTCCATCTGCTTCGCCGTGGTCATGACATTTGCCTTCACTATCGGTAATTGTCTTTCCACCATGTGTTCTTTCTACTCCTTCTGTCAGCTCCTAGCTTGTTCTTGACTCACTCTGCTCTACTGCTTATGTAAATCAGCATCCTATAGTGCCCCTCTCATTAGCTGTGTTAATTGACTTAATTCATTACATATGACTAGTTATTTGTATTAGTTGCATGTTCATGGTTGCACAAAAATTTGCACCCTACAGCTACTAGCTAGGGTGACCCTATTAGCCAGGGCCTAGATACATGCATACACACATGCAGCACACCAAGATATGGAATTTTTTGCAAAAACAATTGGGTACCCATACACTTGCATGTCCATAGTGGCATCTATCCCTTTTATTAGTAACACATAGATCAACTAGATAGAACATCAAGCACAATATATATCAACTGACCAATATCAACTAGATAGAAAAAAACAGATATAACAGATCACAATATAGTAGCATAAGTAGTAGCATTGCATGAGATAGATAGTACCACATTACAACTACTCCCTCCGTCTCAAAATTCTTGCCTTAGATTTGTCTAAATGCGGATGTATCTAGTTACATTTTAGTGTTAGATACATCTGTATCTAGACAAATCTAAGACAAGAATTTTGGGACGGAGGGAGTAAGATAGATAAACGCCCATAGATAAACGGGTGCATAGTACCATTACAACTTATATAGAAAGTTCATAGTTCAACCCAACACGACAACAATAAAACGACACCCTAAATAAGATAAAACACCACCGGCTTGCTTGCTTGCTCCAAGGACAACTCCTCAATGGCCAACTCCTCTCCTCCATGGCCAACTCCTTCACTCATCGTCGTCGGTGGGGTACGGGAGGGTGTGCATGCGCTCATCGGCGGGGAAGGCGTTGTCGAAGTCAGTGAAGATGTTGTACATGGTAAATGCAATGAACTCGCATCCACACCAAAAACACGGCCAAGGAGGTAGTAGGCGTCGAAGGGGTTGGTGAACCTCACGATGAGCCCGATAGCATAGCCATTGTTACTGACCTCTTCGACTCAAAACATGACCGGAGAGCCCCTCGGGAGGTGGCGGTAGCCGGAGGAGAGGAAGAACTCGGTCAACCCCCTTGCCCCCTCCACCTCGAGATCACCCACACCCGTAGGGTGTTCTCCACCCGGACTCCGGCAGGGTAGAGCCTCTCGGGGAAGGTAGGCGGCACACGGTAGGTAGCGCCGGTGAACTGCATGGGGCTTGATCGGGTTTGATTTCTGGAGAAGAAGGAAGAAGGAGGGCAGATGGGAGAGGATGGGGTAAGGGGTATGGATGAGGAGGGAGAGGAAGACGATAGGTGTGGCTTAAATAGCCCAAGTGCAACGTGGTTTTTGATTTCTTTGAGTGGTTTCACCGGGTGGAATTAATGAGCGGGCGACGTTTGGTGGCGCCCCATCGAAGTGTGTACACGAGCGTGGGAAACCAAGGCTGCCATCAAACGCTGGATCAATAGCCAGGATGCGATGCGTCTGTGCCATCGGTCGCGGGTCAAGGGGTGTCGCGCCTGCCCGTTCTTCTATCCCGTGCATCAATTGCCATGCTGCGACGTCCCGCACGCGTCTGTGCCGTCATGGGTCAAGGGGACACGCCTACCCCATTTTCTCTGTGTGTGCCGCCCGTGCATGCATGCATGGCAATGTAGCCTCCTGGCTAGGGCCTGGCTAGAGGAGGCAGCGTTCGGTCCAAAGGTCTAACGGGTGGGCTTCTTTTACCAGAGCCCAACGGCTAGCCCACTCGTCGCAGCGTAAAAACCAAACGGCTACTGCATGGCACTACATCCTCTAAAAAACACTACAGCAAATCAGAGGATAGCAAGTGGATCACTGACGTGGCGCTGCATACTGATCCACACCGTTGAACGCGCAGTGATCCAGCGATCCAGAGAAGAGGGGGTTATCCAGCGTTGTCGAATGCAGCCAGTCATAGAGCATCACGCGGATCAATGACGTTGCCCTAGCGCCTGATCCAGACCGTTCGCTAACAGAGATCTAGCGGCTCGGAAGGATGCGGGGTTTTAGATGGGGTTATGAGGGGTTATGAGGGGTTTTGAGAGGGTTTTGAGGGCTAGGGTTGAGCATAACTAATTCAAAAAAATCATAAAAATATGAAACTTTCACCCATCATCATATTATGGGAGTGAGTTGCTGGGAAAAATAAGAAATTTGGTCTATGGGTATTTTCATGAAAAACCCTTCACAAAACATAGCTATCATGAACGAGGTTGCATAGGATTCAAGCTAGGGTTGAGCATAACTAATTCAAAAAAATCATAAAAAAATGAAACTTTCACCCATCATCATATTATGTGAGTGAGTTGCTGGGAAAAATAAGGAACTTGGTCTATGGGTATTTTCATGAAAAACCCTTCACACAACATAGCTATCACGAATGAGGTTGCATGTGATTCAAGCTAGGGTTTAGGGCTAAGCTTGTCATAGTTTATCTAAATGATCCTATATTTGGCATGGACCCTATATTTGCACACTAGATGTCAAGTTTTGATTTTTGGCCCATTTATAAAAGGTCGATTTTTTTCTTAGGAATGGGGTGTTTAGCCTAGCTTTGGAGCTCATTGAGGCAAGTTTTTCACATCAACAATAAGTGCTCGGATTGATCGCTTAACATGCATATGACTAATATTAAAGCATTATACCATCAATACCACATACTAAACAAATTTGAATTTGAATTTTGGGTCAAACTTGAATCTTGGGTCAAATTTGAAATTCAGCCAGAATTTAAATAGCATTACACAAATACCACTTTACACAAATTGAGGCAAGTTTGTTATTCTACAACACACATCACCATTACACAACTTTGACAAATGAAGTTTTCACTTCTTCTTCTTAGCACTCAATTTCTTCTTCTTGGTACCACTTTTTGATCATACAACACCTAGTTCACTCAAAAGCTTGATTTTCATAACTGGACTAGCTAGGACAGCTGGAGTTGGCACCACAACATCTACATGAGGCTCAGTTTGCACAACAACAACTCCAGTAGATTCAATTGGTAATACAACTTGCAATATAGGCTCAGTTTGCATCACATCTGCCGCAACAGCTTCAGTTTGTAGAACATATTCAGTTTCAGTTTTAGTTTGCATCACATCTGCCGCAACAGCTTCAGTTTGCAGAACATCTTCAGTTTCAGTTTGCAGAACATCTGCCACAACAGCTTCAGTTTGCACCACATTCTGCACCACATCATCATCCAAATGTTGGTCATGATGCATCACAAGATCAAAGACTACCTCATTTTGCATCACAACATCATCCAACTCTTGCTCATTTTGCACCGCAGCATCATCCAACTCTGGTTCATCATCGATTGCCCAGCAATCTTCAACAACATGGGGTTGACCTCCACACTTCCTCCTGGAAAACAAAGCTTGTAATTTGGCTAGTAATTAAATACAACAACCAAATTAAAAAAACATAAACGTAAACATACTTTGGCCTTTCAGGGTGTAACGACATTTTGGAGATCCTTTTCGGTGCCCAAGTTCCTGGCACAACTTGCATCTATTTTTATTACCTTTTTGGCTTTGCATCCTTCTTCCCCCTTCCCCTTTTTACTACTCCCACCTTTCTTAAACCATGCCTTGAATCTACTCTATTTTGGTCTGCTAGCTTTTATTTTTGTTAGGGGAGGACACATGGAAAATTCAATTTCCACTTCAGGCCACTGAGACTGATTTGTAAGTGCTGGAATTGGAGTTGCATATGCAGCCTTGAATCTTGCCACTGAGTAGTATTCATGCAAGTATGGGTGCATGTTTATCTTGGGTTGGGAGGCCAAGAAAAGTATGGCATGGTCACAAGGTTTCCCGGTGTGTTGCCACTCGAGGCAAGTGCAGTCATGAAACTCAGTGTTAACAACATGCCTACTTCCAGTCTTGGTATCTCTAACTTCAGCACCCCACAATGAAGATTTTTCAATAGACAAATGTATAAGATTCCTGCTCCTGTTCACCACCTGTTGTACCACTGCAGGAAGCTTATCCCCTTGCAGACAATCACCAATCCTTCTTCTCAATTCCCACATGCGCATGATCATGATCCTAATCTGGTCAACCATGTCATGCACAGGCAAATTCTTTAATTGCTTTATCTTGTTGTTAAAACTTTCTGCCAAGTTATTGTTGATATGATCACACTTGATGGCACTGTTAAATCCTGACTTGTACCACAATAGAGAATTATAGGTGTTCAACCATGGACCAAACTCACTGCATGTTGCTTTTATCTTGTCAAGATGATATGAATGTGTTTGTTTGGTGTAAGATCTTGCTGCTGGCCACATTCTCCCAAATTCTTCCCCTCTGAATTTTTTGATCAAATTCATCCACATATGGCCAAAGCACTCCCTCTGCTCACAATGAGGAAAAACATTCTTCACTGCATTTTCTAGCCCTTTACATGCATCTGTGTGTACTGCCAAGGGTGACACTGGCCCTATGCATCTTTTCAACTGCATCATAAACCATGTCCATGAAACCTCTGTCTCTGACTGAAACAAATCAATAGCAATAGGGAACGTCTAGTTGTGTCCATCTAAAGCATTGCATGCTACAAATTGACCATTCCATTTGCCTATCAAAAAAGATGAGTCTATGCTCAAATATGGACGGCACCCTGCTTTGTAGCCATCTATGCAAGGCTTTAAAGCCATAAAGAACTTGGAGAAAATAACTCTACCATCCTCTGTTACCTCAGTATCTATCTCCACAACACTGCCAGGTAACCTCTTTTCCACCTCTGCTTTGAAGTTATAAAGCATCCTAAAAGTATTTTCCCAATCACCATATAATTCTTTTATTGCCCTATGTTTTTCTTTCCACACTGTGGTATACTTCACCTTAATGGGGTACTGCTTTTCCATGTCCACTTTAAGTTTCTTTGCTGTAGTGTTTAGTTTCTTGGCTAAATTTGGAGTGATCTTTTCTACAATCCAAAGTTGTGATGTCATGGTTGATACTCTCTGTGAACTTGTAATACAAGTATGTGGATTTGCGATTTGATTAACCCTAATGGTACTTCCATCAGGTTGAATTCTAGCAGATATGTACCACTTGCAAGGCCTGATGCTTCCATCGAAACCTCTGCACTTTGCATAAAATTTCTTTCTGTCAGTCCACATAGTCTTGGCATCAAACTCATGTTTGACTGCATAAGTATTGAAACACATCCTAAACTCCTTCATGCTTGGGAACAACTTGCCTACTTTAATAACAGGATTTTCTTTGTCATACACACTTACAAGCTCATCATCATGTGCATCATCTATATCATCTGCAACATCTTTCATCAGCTGTCCATCCACATCTTCACAGGCATCTCTGTTAGCATCATTAGGCAAACTAGATTCATCCCTCCCTTCCTCATCTTGATCATCTACTGGATCTACTGGAATGCCAAAAAAAATTCCCATCTTAGTGTCAGCCATTGGTGCAATGACAAAATCAGTAGTGTTTTCTAATTGTACTGAATTCCAATCAACACAAACAACCCTTGCAGCACCATCACAACCCTCTTCTACATCTTGACCAACCCCTCCCCCCTATTACTGTCACTTCGCCCGTAAACATGGGCGTTATCTGTCTCTGTGAAGCACAATCATCATCTACCATCTGTGAAGCCAACTTTGATGGCACATATCCAACCTTAGAATCTAATTTCAGATCAACGAGCTCTGCATGAAAGGTAGTCTGTTTGCTGGCCCAGCTGCCTTGTCAATCGATTTCATCAACCATCTCTTCACCATTCTCAATTCTCACATACTCACCCTTCTAATTATCAAACTGTAGCAATGCTGCCTCCTGCTTTGGACCCCAAAAATGCTCTCCACAATTTTCTCCATGACACTTCTCACGGCCGTCTCTTCCATGCTCTGTATTTCCTGAGGATCAATCTTTGCACATTCAACCTCCCATTTCACATTTTTATCTCTCTCTATGTCTCGCACGCTACCATCACCTAGCTTCACCTTAGAAGGAAAGAATTCGACAGTGAATTCGAATGTCCTACCCCTATTTGTCAATGGCGGGCAGTGTGAGCTAGCCGAAGCGGATGACGCACAAATCACATAGGTTGGAAAGGATGCACATACCTAGTCGACCTTGTTGTCTCTGGCGGCTCCATCGCGGTCAGCCCACCTCCCCAGCACCCAAATCTGGATCAAATCGATCAAAAACAGAGGAAACAAAGGCGATGCGGTGAGATCTAACTCGACAAGGAGGGGAACAAGACAAGGGTTCAGGAACTCACCACAGCCGCCACCGTCGCCGAGAACGACAGCTCCGCCGCTGCTGTCACCGAGAAAAAAAGCTCCGGTGCCGTTGCCGGCTCACCGCCGAGAATGAAGAGGAGGGAGCAACGGGTCACTGCTCACCTTATTCAGACAGGCACGGAGCCACATCTCATCTGATGCACTGCCGAGTGGGGCCGTAACTAGATGTTCTTGTTGGGGAACATAGTAATTTCAAAAAAATTCCTACGCACACGCAAGATCATGGTGATGCATAGCAACAAGAGGGGAGAGTGTTGTCCACGTACCCTCGTAGACCGTAAGCGGAAGCGTTATGACAACGCGGTTGATGTAGTCGTACGTCTTCACGATCCGACCGATCCAAGTACCGAACGTACGGCACCTCCGAGTTCAGCACACGTTCAGCTCGATGACGATCCCTGGACTCCGATCCAGCAATGGTTTCGAGGATGAGTTCCGTCAGCACGACGGCGTGGTGACAATGATGATGTTCTACTGACGCAGGGCTTCGCCTAAGCACCGCAACGATATGACCGAGGTGGAATATGGTGGAGGGGGACACCGCACGTGGCTAAGGAACGATCACGAAGATCAACTTGTGTGTCATGGGGTGCCCCCCTGCCCCCGTATATAAAGGAGGGAGGGGGGAGGTGTGGTCGGCCCCCTAGGAGTGCGCCTGGAGGAGTCCTACTCCCACCGGGAGTAGTACTCCCCCCTCTTGCCTTGGTGGAGAAGGAAAGGGGGGAGGGGAAAGAGGAAAGGGGGGTGCCGCCCCCCCTTCCTTGTCCTATTCGGACTAGGAGGGAGGGGGCGCACGGCCTGCCCTGGCCGGCCCTCCTCTTCTCCCTCATGGCCCACTAATGCCCATTAACCCCCGGGAGGGTTCCGGTAACCCCCCGGTGCTCCGGTAAAATCCCGATTTCACCCGGAACCATTCCGAGATCCAAATATAGGCTTCCAATATGTCAATCTTTATGTCTCGACCATTTCGAGACTCCTCGTCATGTCCGTGATCACATCCAGGACTTCGAACAATCTTAGGTACATCAAAACTTATAAACTCATAATAAAACTGTCATCGTAACGTTAAGCGTGTGGACCCTACGGGTTTGAGAACTATGTAGACATGACCTAGAACTATTCTCGGTCAATAACCAATAGCAGAACCTGGATGCTCATATTGGCTCCTACATATTCTACGAAGATCTTTATCGGTCAAACCGCATAACAACAAACGTTGTTCCCTTTGTCATCGGTATGTTACTTGCCCGAGATTCGATCGTCGGTATCCAATACCTAGTTCAATCTCATTACCGGCAAGTCTCTTTACTTGTTACGTAATGCTTCATTCCGTAACTAACTCATTAGCTACATTGCTTGCAAGGCTTATAGTGATGTGCATTACCGAGAGGGCCCAGAGATACCTCTCCGACAATCGGAGTGACAAAACCTAATCTCGAAATACGCCAACCCAACATGTACCTTCGGAGACACCTGTAGAGCTCCTTTATAATCACCTAGTTACGTTGTGACGTTTGGTAGAACACAAAGTGTACCTTCGGTAAACGGGAGTTGCATAATCTCATAGTTACAGGAACATGTATAAGTCATGAAGAAAGCAATAGCAACATACTAAACGATCAAGTGCTAGGCTAACGGAATGGGTCATGTCAATCACATCATTCTCCTAATGATGTGATCCCATTAATCAAATGACAACACATGTCTATGGTTAGGAAACATAACCATCTTTGATTAATGAGCTAGTCAAGTAGAGGCATACTAGTGACGTTATGTTTGTCTATGTATTCACACATGTATCATGTTTCCGGTTAATACAATTCTAGCATGAATAATAAACATTTATCATGGTATGAGGAAATAAATAATAACTTCATTATTGCCTCTAGGGCATATTTCCTTCAGTCTCCCACTTGCACTAGAGTCAATAATCTAGATTACACAGTAATGATTCTAACACCCACGGAGTCTTGGTGCTGATCATGTTTTGCTCGTGGAAGAGGCTTAGTCAACGGATCTGCAACATTCAGATCCGTATGTATCTTGCAAATCTCTATGTCTCCCACCTGGACTTGGTCCCGGATGGAATTGAAGCTTCTCTTGATGTGCTTGGTCCTCTTGTGAAATCTGGATTCCTTTGCCAAGGCAATTGCACCAGTATTGTCACAGAAGATCTTCATTGGTCCCGATGCACTAGGTATGACACCTAGATCGGAAATTAACTCCTTCATCCAGACTCCTTCATTTGCTTCTTCCGAAGCAGCTATGTACTGCGCTTCACATGTAGATCCCGCCACGACGCTTTGTTTAGAACTACTCCAACTTACAGCTCCACCGTTTAATAAAAACACGTATCCGGTTTGCGATTTAGAATCGTCCGGATCAGTGTCAAAGCTTGCATCGACGTAACCATTTACGACTAGCTCTTTGTCACCTCCATATACGAGAAACATATCCTTAGTCCTTTTCAGGTATTTCAGGATGTTCTTGACCGCTGTCCAGTGATCCACTCCTGGATTACTTTAGTACCTTCCTGCCAAGCTTATTGCTAAGCATACGTCAGGTCTGGTACACAACATTGCATACATGATAGAGCCTATGGCTAAAGCATAGGGAACATCTTTCATTTTCTCTCTATCTTCTGCTGTGGTCGGGCATTGAGTCTGACTCAATTTCACACCTTGTAATACAGGCAAGAACCCTTTCTTTGCCTGATCCATTTTGAACTTTTTCAAAACTTTATCAAGGTATGTGCTTTGTGAAAGTCCAATTAAGCGTCTTGATCTATCTCTATAAATCCTGATGCCCAATATGTAAGTAGCCTCACCGAGGTCTTTCTTTGAAAAAACTCCTTTTCAAACACTCCTTTATGCTTTCCAGAAAAATTCTACATCATTTCCAATTAATAATATGTCATTCACATATACTTATCAGAAAGGCTGTAGTGCTCCCACTCACTTTCTTGTAAATACAGGCCTTTCCAAAAGTCTGTATAAAACCATGTGCTTTGATCAACTCATCAAAGCGTATATTCCAACTCCGAGATGCTTGCACCAGTCCATTGATGGATTGCTGGAGCTTGCACACTTTGTTAGCAGCTTTAGGATTGAAAAAACCTTCTGGTTGCATCATATACAACTCTTCTTCCAGAAACCCGTTCAGGAATGCAGTTTCGACATCCATCTGCCATATTTCATAATCATAAAATGCAGCAATTGCTAACATGATTCGGACAGACTTAAGCATCGCTACGGGTGAGAAACTCTCATCATAGTCAACCCCTTGAACTTGTCGAAAACCTTTCGCAACAAGTCGAGCTTTATAGACAGTTACATTTGAAGGAAATATGCCCTAGAGGCAATAATAAAGTTATTATTTATTTCCTTATATCATGATAAATGTTTATTATTCATGCTAGAATTGTATTAAACGGAAACATAATACATGTGTGAATATATAGACAAACAGAGTGTCACTAGTGTGCCTCTACTTGACTAGCTTGTTAATCAAAGATGGTTATGTTTCCTAACCATGAACAAGGAGTTGTTATTTGATTAACAAGGTCACATCATTAGTTGAATGATCTGATTGACATGACCCATTCCGTTAGCTTAGCACCCGATCGTTTAGTATGTTGCTATTGCTTCCTTCATGACTTATACATGTTCCTATGACTATGAATTATGCAACTCCCGTTTACCGGAGGAACACTTTGTGTGCTACCAAACGTCACAACGTAACTGGGTGATTATAAAGGTGCTCTACAGGTGTCTCTGAAGGTACTTGTTGGGTTGGCGTATTTCGAGATTAGGATTTGTCACTCCGAATGTCGGAGAGGTATCTCTGGGCCCTCTCGGTAATACACATCACTTAAGCCTTGCAAGCATTTCAACTAAAGAGTTAGTTGCGAGATGATGTATTACGGAACGAGTAAAGAGACTTGCCGGTAACGAGATTGAACTAGGTATTGGATACCGACGATCGAATCTCGGGCAAGTAACATACCGATGACAAAGGGAACAACGTATGTTGTTGTGCGGTTTGACCGATAAAGATCTTCGTAGAATATGTAGGAACCAATATGGGTATCCAGGTCCCGCTATTGGTTATTGACCGGAAACGTGTCTCGGTCATGTCTACATTGTTCTCGAACTGTAGGGTCCGCACGCTTAAGGTTTCGATGACAGTTATATTATGAGTTTATGTATTTTGATGTACCGAAGGTTGTTCGGAGTCCCGGATGTGATCCCGGACATGACGAGGAGTCTCAAAATGGTCGATACATAAAGATTGATATATTGGACGGATATATTTGGACACCGGAAAGGTTCCGGATGAGATTGGGATTATACCGGAGTTCCGGGAGGTTACCGGAACCCCCCGGTAAGTATATGGGCCTTATTGGGCCTTAGTGGAAGGGAGGGAGAAGGAGCAAGGGAGGGGCGCGCCCCCCCCCCCCCCAAGCCCAATCCGAATTGGGAGGGGGGCCAGCCCCCCCTTTCCTTCTCTCCTCCCCCCTCTTCCTTCCCTCTCCTACTCCTAATAGGAAAGGGGGGCCAAACCTACTTGGAGTAGGTTTGCCCCCCCTAGGGCGCGCCTCCCCTTTAGGCCGGCCTCCTCCTCCCTCCCTCCTTTATATACGGGGGTGGGGGGCACCCCATAGACACAAGTTGATCATCGAGATCGGTCCTTAGCCGTGTGCGGTGCCCCCCTCCACGATATTACACCTCGGTCATATTGTAGCGGTGCTTAGGCGAAGCCCTGCGACAGGAGAACATCAAGATCGTCACCACGCTGTCGTGCTGACGGAACTCCTCTCCGTACCTCTGTTGGATCGGAGTTCGGGGTGCGTCATCGAGCTGTACGTGTGTCAAGAACTCGGGGGTGCCGGAGTAACGGTGCTTGGATCGGTTGGACCGGGAGGACGTACGACTACTTCCTCTACGTTGCGTCAATGCTTCCGCTTCGGTCTACGAGGGTACGTAGACAACACTCTCCCCTCTCGTTGCTATATCATCACCATGATCTTGCGTGTGCGTAGGAATTTTTTTGAAATTACTACATTCCCCAACAGTGGCATCCGAGCCTAGGTTTTATGGTTTGATGTTATATGCACGAGTAGAACACAAGTGAGTTGTGGGCGATATAAGTCATACTGCTTACCAGCATGTCATACTTTGGTTCGGCGGTATTGTTGGATGAAGCGGCCCGGACCGACATTACGCGTACGCTTACGCGAGACTGGTTTTACCGCCGTGCTTTGCACACAGGTGACTAGCGGGTGTCAGTTTCTCCAACTTTAGTTGAACCGAGTGTGGCTAAGCCCGGTCCTTGCGAAGGTTAAAACAGCATCAACTTGACAAACTATCGTTGTGGTTTTGATGCGTAGGTGAGATTGGTTCTTGCTTAAGCCCGTAGCAGCCACGTAAAACTTGCAACAACAAAGTAGAGGACGTCTAACTTGTTTTTGCAGGGCATGTTGTGATGTGATATGGCCAAGACATGATGCTATATTTTATTGTATGAGATGATCATGTTTTGTAACCGAAGTTATCGGCAACTGGCAGGAGCCATATGGTTGTCGCTTTATTGTATGAAATGCAAACGCCCTGTAATTGCTTTACTTTATCACTAAGCGGTAGCGATAGTCATAGAAGCAATAGATGGCGTAAACGACAACGATGCTACGATGGAGATCAAGGTGTCGCGCCGGTGACGATGGTGATCATGATGGTGCTTCGGAGATGGAGATCACAAGCACAAGATGATGATGGCCATATCATATCACTTATATTGATTTCATGTGATGTTTATCCTTTATGCATCTTATCTTGCTTTGATTGACGGTAGCATTTTAAGATGATCTCTCACTAAAAATTATCAAGAAGTGTTCTCCCTGAGTATGCACCGTTGCCAAAGTTCGTCGTGCCCAGACACCATGTGATGATCGGGTGTGATAAGCTCTACGTCCATCTACAACGGGTGCAAGCCAGTTTTGCACACGCAGAATACTCAGGTTAAACTTGACGAGCCTAGCATATGCAGATATGGCCTCGGAACACGGAGACCGAAAGGTAGAGCGTGAATTATATAGTAGATATGATCAACATAAGATGTTCACCGTTGAAACTACTCCATCTCACGTGATGATCGGTTATGGTTTAGTTGATTTGGGTCACGTGATCACTTAGATGACTGGAGAGATGTCTGTCTAAGTGGGAGTTCTTAAGTAATATGATTAATTGAACTTAAATTTATCATGAACTTAGTACCTGATAGTATCTTGCTTGTCTATGTTGATTGTAGATAGATGGCCCGTGCTGTTGTTCCATTGAATTTTAATGCGTTCCTTGAGAAAGCTAAGTTGAAAGATGATGGTAGCAACTACGCGGACTGGGTCCGTAACTTGAGGATTATCCTCATTGCTGCACAGAAAAATTACATCCTAGAAGCACCGCTGGGTGCCAGGCCTGCTGCTGATGCAACTAACGACGTTAAGAACGTCTGGCAGAGCAAAGCTGATGACTACTCGATAGTTCAATGTGCCATGCTTTACGTCTTAGAACCGGGACTTCAACGACGTTTTGAACGTCATGGAGCATATGAGATGTTCCAGGAGTTGAAGTTAATATTCCACAAGAATGCCCGGATTGAGAGATACGAAGTCTCCAATAAGTTCTATAGCTGCAAGATGGAGGAGAATAGTTCTGTCAGTGAGCACATACTCAAGATGTCTGGGTATTGTAATCACTTGATTCAACTGGGAGTTACTCTTCTAGATGATAGCGTCATTGACAGAATTCTCCAATCACTTCCACCAAGCTACAAGAGCTTCGTGATGAACTATAATATGCAAGGGATGGATAAGACGATTCCCGAGCTCTTCACAATGCTAAAGGTTGCGGAGGTAGAAATCAAGAAGGTGCATCAAGTGTTGATGGTCAACAAGACCACTAGTTTCAAGAAAAATGGCAAAGGGAAGAAGAAGGGGAACTTCAAGAAGAACAGCAAACAAGTTGCTGCTCAAGAGAAGAAACCCAAGTCTGGACCTAAGCCTGAAACTGAGTGCTTCTACTGCAAGCAGACTGGTCACTGGAAGCGGAACTGCCCCAAGTATTTGGCGGATAAGAAGGATGGCAAGGTGAACAAAGGTATATGTGATATACATGTTATTGATGTGTACCTTACTAGAGCTCGCAGTAGCACCTGGGTATTTGATACTGGTTCTGTTGCTAATATTTGCAACTCGAAACAGGGACTACGGATTAAGCGAACACTGGCAAAGGACGAGGTGACGATGCGCGTGGGAAATGGTTCCAAAGTCGATGTGATCGCGGTCGGCACGCTACCTCTACATCTACCTTCGGGATTAGTATTAGACCTAAATAATTGTTATTTGGTGCCAGCGTTGAGCATGAACATTATATCTGGTTCTTGTTTGATGCGAGACACTTATTCATTTAAATCAGAGAATAATGGTTGTTCTATTTATATGAGTAATATCTTTTATGGTCATGCACCCTTGAAGAGTGGTCTATTTTTGATGAATCTCGATAGTAGTGATACACATATTCATAGTGTTGAAGCCAAAAGATGCAGAGTTGATAATGATAGTGCAACTTATTTGTGGCACTGCCATTTAGGTCATATCGGTGTAAAGCGCATGAAGAAACTCCATACTGATGGTCTTTTGGAACCACTTGATTATGAATCACTTGGTACTTGCGAACTGTGCCTCATGGGCAAGATGACCAAAACGCCGTTCTCCGGTACTATGGAGAGAGCAACAGATTTGTTGGAAATCATACATACAGATGTATGTGGTCCAATGAATGTTGAGGCTCATGGCGGATATCGTTATTTTCTCACCTTCACAGATGATTTAAGCAGATATGGGTATATCTACTTAATGAAGCATAAGTCTGAAACATTTGAGAAGTTCAAAGAATTTCAGAGTGAAGTTGAAAATCATCGTAACAAGAAAATAAAGTTTCTACGATCTGATCGTGGAGGAGAATATTTGAGTTACGAGTTTGGTTTACACTTAAAACAATGTGGAATAGTTTTGCAACTCACACCACCCGGAACACCACAGCGTAATGGTGTGTCCGAACGTCGTAATCGTACTTTACTTGATATGGTACGGTCTATGATGTCTCTTACAGATTTACCGCTATCATTTTGGGGTTATGCTTTAGAGACGGCCACATTCACGTTAAATAGGGCACCGTCGAAATCCGTTGAGACGACACCTTATGAACTATGGTTTGGCAAGAAACCAAAGTTGTCGTTTCTTAAAGTTTGGGGCTGCGATGCTTATGTGAAAAAGCTTCAACCTGATAAGCTCAAACCCAAATTGGAGAAATGTGTCTTCGTAGGATACCCAAAGGAGACAGTTGGGTACACCTTCTATCACAGATCCGAAGGCAAGACATTTGTTGCTAAGAATGGATCCTTTCTAGAGAAGGAGTTTCTCTCGAAAGAAGTGAGTGGGAGGAAAGTAGAACTTGATGAGGTAACTGTACCTACTCCCTTGTTGGAAAATAATACATCACAGGAACCGGTTTCTGTGACGTCAAAACCAACTAGTGAGGAAGTTGTTGATGATGATCATAGAACTTCAGATCAAGTTAATATAGAACCTCGTAGGTCGAACAGAGTAAGATCCGCACCAGAGTGGTACGGTAATCCTATTCTGGAAGTAATGCTACTAGATCATGATGAACCTACGAACTATGAACAAGCGATGGTGAGCCCAGATTCCGCAAAATGGCTTGAAGCCATGAAATCTGAGATGGGATCCATGTATGAGAACAAAGTATGAACTTTGGTTGACTTGCCCGTTGGTCGGCAAGCAATTGAGAATAAATGGATCTTCAAGAAGAAGACTGACGCTGACGGTAATGTTACTGTCTACAAAGCTCGACTTGTTGCAAAAGGTTTTCGACAAGTTCAAGGGGTTGACTACGATGAGACCTTCTCACCCGTAGCGATGCTTAAGTCTGTCCGAATCATGTTAGCAATTGCCGCATTTTATGATTATGAAATTTGGCAAATGGATGTTAAAACTGCATTCCTGAATGGATTTCTGGAGGAAGAGTTGTATATGATGCAACCAGAAGGTTTTATCGATCCAAAGGGGGCTAACAAAGTGTGCAAGCTCCAGTGATCCATTTATGGACTGGTGCAAGCCTCTCGGAGTTGGAATAAATGTTTTGATAGTGTGATCGAAGCATTTGGTTTTATACAGACTTTTGGAGAAGCCTGTATTTACAAGAAAGTGAGTGGGAGCTCTGTAGCATTTCTAATATTATATGTGGATGACATATTATTGATTGGAAATGATATAGAATTTCTGGATAGCATAAAGGGATACTTGAATAAAAGTTTTTCAATGAAAGACCTCGGTGAAGCTGCTTACATATTGGGCATTAAGATCTATAGAGATAGATCAAGACGCTTAATTGGACTTTCACAAAGCACATACCTTGACAAAGTTTTGAAGGAGTTCAAAATGGATCAAGCAAAGAAAGGGTTCTTGCCTGTATTGCAAGGTGTGAAGTTGAGTAAGACTCAAAGCCCGACCACTGCAGAAGATAGAGAGAAAATGAAAAGTGTTCCCTATGCTTCAGCCATAGGCTCTATCATGTATGCAATGCTGTGTACCAGACCTGATGTGTGCCTTGCTATAAGTCTAGCAGGGAGGTACCAAAGTAATCCAGGAGTGGATCACTGGACAGCGGTCAAGAACATCCTCAAATACCTGAAAAGGACTAAGGATATGTTTCTCGTATATGGAGGTGACAAAGAGCTCATCGTAAATGGTTACGTTGATGCAAGCTTTGACACTGATCCGGACGATTCTAAATCGCAAACCGGATACGTGTTTACATTAAACGGTGGAGCTGTCAGTTGGTGCAGTTCAAAGCAAAGCGTCGTGGCGGGATCTACGTGTGAAGCGGAATACATAGCTTCTTCGGAAGCAGCCAATGAAGGAGTCTGGATGAAGGAGTTCATATCCGATCTAGGTGTCATACCTAGTGCATCAGGTCCAATGAAAATCTTTTGTGACAATACTGGAGCGATTGCCTTAGCGAAGGAATCCAGATTTCACAAGAGAACCAAACACATCAAGAGATGCTTCAATTCCATCCGGGATCTAGTCCAGGTGGGAGACATAGAGATTTGCAAGATACATACGGATCTGAATGTTGCAGACCCGTTGACTAAGCCTCTTCCACGAGCAAAACATGATCAACACCAAGACTCCATGGGTGTTAGAATCATTACTATGTAATCTAGATTATTGACTCTAGTGCAAGTGGGAGAGTGAAGGAAATATGCCCTAGAGGCAATAATAAAGTTATTATTTATTTCCTTATATCATGATAAATGTTTATTATTCATGCTAGAATTGTATTAAACGGAAACATAATACATGTGTGAATATATAGACAAACAAAGTGTCACTAGTATGCCTCTACTTGACTAGCTTGTTAATCAAAGATGGTTATGTTTCCTAACCATGAACAAGGAGTTGTTATTTGATTAACAAGGTCACATCATTAGTTGAATGATCTGATTGACATGACCCATTCCGTTAGCTTAGCACCCGATCGTTTAGTATGTTGCTATTGCTTCCTTCATGACTTATACATGTTCCTATGACTATGAATTATGCAACTCCCGTTTACCGAAGGAACACTTTGTGTGCTACCAAACGTCACAACGTAACTGGGTGATTATAAAGGTGCTCTACAAGTGTCTCCGAAGGTACTTGTTGGGTTGGCGTATTTCGAGATTAGGATTTGTCACTCCGAATGTCGGAGAGGTATCTCTGGGCCCTCTCGGTAATACACATCACTTAAGCCTTGCAAGCATTTCAACTAATGAGTTAGTTGCGAGATGATGTATTACGGAACGAGTAAAGAGACTTGCCGGTAACGAGATTGAACTAGGTATTGGATACCGACGATCGAATCTCGGGCAAGTAACATACCGATGACAAAGGGAACAACGTATGTTGTTGTGCGGTTTGACCGATAAAGATCTTCGTAGAATATGTAGGAACCAATATGGGCATCCAGGTCCCGCTATTGGTTATTGACCGGAAACGTGTCTCAGTCATGTCTACATTGTTCTCGAACCGTAGGGTCCGCACGCTTAAGGTTTTGATGATAGTTATATTATGAGTTTATGTATTTTGATGTACCGAAGGTTGTTCGGAGTCCCGGATGTGATCACGGACATGACGAGGAGTCTCGAAATGGTCGAGACATAAAGATTGATATATTGGACGGATATATTTGGACACCGGAAAGGTTCCGGATGAGATTGGGATTATACCGGAGTTCCGGGAGGTTACCGGAACCCCCCGGTAAGTATATGGGCCTTATTGGGCCTTAGTTGAAGGGAGGGAGAAGGAGCAAGGGAGGGGGCGCGCCCCCCCCCCCCCCAAGCCCAATCCAAATTGGGAGGGGGGCCGGCCCCCCTTTCCTTCTCTCCTCCCCCCTCTTCCTTCCCTCTCCTACTCCTAATAGGAAAGGGGGGCCAAACCTACTTGGAGTAGGTTTGCCCCCCCCTAGGGCGCGCCTCCCCCTTGGGCCGGCCTCCTCCTCCCTCCCTCCTTTATATACGGGGATGGGGGGCACCCCATAGACACAAGTTGATCTTTGAGATCGTTCCTTAGCCATGTGCGGTGCCCCCCTCCACGATATTACACCTCGGTCATATTGTAGCGGTGCTTAGGTGAAGCCCTGCGACAGGAGAACATCAAGATCGTCACCACGCCGTCGTGCTAACGGAACTCCTCTCCGTACCTCTGCTGGATCGGAGTTCGGGGTGCATCATCGAGCTGTACGTGTGTCAAGAACTCGGAGGTGCCGGAGTAACGGTGCTTGGATCGGTTGGACCGGGAGGACGTACGACTACTTCCTCTACGTTGCGTCAACGCTTCCGCTTCGGTCTACGAGGGTACGTAGACAACACTCTCCCCTCTCGTTGCTATATCATCACCATGATCTTGCGTGTGCGTAGGAAATTTTTTGAAATTACTACGTTCCCCAACAACATTACCATCAGTGTCAGTCTTCTTCTTAAAGATCCATTTATTCTCAATGGCTTGCCATTCATCGGGCAAGTCAACCAAAGTCCATACTTTGTTCTCATACATGGATCCCATCTCAGGTTTCATGGCTTCTAGCCATTTCGCGGAATCTGGGCTCATCATCGCTTCCTCATAGTTCGTAGGTTCGCCATGGTCAAGTAACATGACTTCCAGAATAGGATTACCGTACCACTCTGGTGCGGATCTTACTCTGGTAGACCTATGAGGTTCAGTAGAAACTTGATCTGAAGTTTCATGATCAATATCATTAGCTTCCTCACTAATTGGTGTAGTTGTCACAGGAACCGGTTCTTGTTATGGACTACTTTCCAATAAGGGAGCAGGTACAATTACCTCATCAAGTTCTACTTTCCTCCCACTCACTTCTTTCGAGAGAAACTCCTTCTCTAGAAAGGATCCCAATTTAGCAACAAAAATCTTACCCTTAGATCTGTGATAGAAGGTGTACCAAAAAGTCTCTTTTGGGTATCCTATGAAGATACATTTCTCTGATTTGGGTTCGAGCTTATCTGGTTGAAGTTTCTTCACATAAGCATCGCAACCCCAAACTTTAAGAAACGACAACTTTGGTTTCTTGCCAAACCATAGTTCATGAGGTGTCATCTCAACGGATTTTGATGGTGCCCTATTTAACGTGAATGCGGCCGTCTCTAAAAAATAACCCCAAAATGATAGCGGTAAATCAGTAAGAGACATCATAGATCGCACCATATCTAGTAAAGTACGATTACGACGTTCGGACACACCATTTCGTTGTGGTGTTCCGGGTGGCGTGAGTTGTGAAACTATTCCGCATTGTTTCAAATGTAAACCAAACTCGTAACTCAAATATTCTCCTCCACGATCAGATCGTAGAAATTTTATTTTCTTGTTACGATGATTTTCCACTTCACTCTGAAATTCTTTGAACTTTTCAAATGTTTCAGACTTGTGTTTCATTAAGTAGATATACCCATATCTGCTCAAATCATCTGTGAAGGTGATAAAATAATGATACCCGCCGTGAGCCTCAATATTCATTGGACCACAAATATCAGTATGTATGATTTCCAATAAATCAGTTGCTCGCTCCATAGTTCCGGAGAACGGCGTTTTAGTAATCTTGCCCATGAGGCACGTCTCGCAAGTACCAAGTGATTCATAATCAAGTGATTCCAAAAGTCCATTAGTATGGAGTTTCTTCATGCGCTTTCTACCGATATGACCTAAACGGCAGTGCCACAAATAAGTTGCACTATCATTATCAACTCTGCATCTTTTGGCTTCAACACTATGAATATGTGTATCACTACTATCGAGATTCAATAAAAATTGACCACTCTTCAAGGGTGCATGACCATAAAAGATATTACTCATATAAATAGAACAACCATTATTCTCTGATTTAAATGAATAACCGTCTCGCATCAAACAAGATCCAGATATAATGTTCATGCTCAACGTTGGCACCAAATAACAATTATTTAGGTCTAAAACTAATCCCGATGGTAGATGTAGAGGTAGCGTGCCGACCGCGATCATATCGACTTTGGAACCATTTCCCAGGCGCATCGTCACCTCGTCCTTAGCCAATCTTCGCTTAATCCGTAGTCCCTGTTTCGAGTTGCAAATATTAGCAACAGAACCACTATCAAATACCCACGTACTACTGCGAGCATTAGTAAGGTACATCAATAACATGTATATCACATATACCTTTGTTCACTTTGCCATCCTTCTTATCCGCCAAATACTTGGGGCAGTTCCGCTTCCAGTGTCCAGTCTGCTTGCATTAGAAGCACTCAGTCTCAGGCTTAGGTCCAGACTTGGGTTTCTTCTCTTGAGAAGCAACTTGTTTGCTGTTCTTCTTGAAGTTCCCCTTCTTTTTACCTTTGCCCTTTTTCTTGAAACTGGTGGTCTTGTTGACCATCAACACTTGATGCTCCTTCTTGATTTCTACCTCCGCGGCTTTTAGCATTGCGAAGAGCTCGGGAATAGTCTTGTCCATCCCTTGCATATTATAGTTCATCACGAAGCTCTTGTAGCTTGGTGGCAGTGATTGAAGAATTCTGTCAATGACACTATCATCAGGAAGATTAACTCCCAGTTGAATCAAGTGATTATTATACCCAGACATTTTGAATATGTGTTCACTGACAGAACTATTCTCCTCCATCTTGCAGCTATAGAACTTATTGGAGACTTCATATCTCTCAATCCGGGCATTTTCTTGAAATATTAACTTGAACTCCTGGAACATCTCATATGCTCCATGACGTTCAAAAACGTCTTTGAAGTCCCGATTCTAAGCTGTTAAGCATGGTGCACTAAACTATCAAGTAGTTATCACACTGAGCTAGCCAAACGTTCATAACATCTGCATCTGCTCCTGCAATAGGTTTGTCACCTAGCGATGCATCAAGGACATAATTTTTCTGTGCAGCAACGAGGATAATCCTCAGATCACGGATTGAATCCGCATCATTGCTACTAACATCTTTCAACTTTGCTTTCTCAAGGAACGCATTAAAATTCAACGGAACAACAGCACGGCCATCTATCTACAACAAACATAGACAAGCATAATACTATCAGGTACTAAGTTCATGATAAATTTAAGTTCAATTAATCATATTACTAAAGAACTCCCACTTAGATAGACATCCCTCTAATCCTCTAAGTGCTTACGTGATCCATATCAACTACACCATGTCCGACCATCACGTGAGATGGAGTAGTTTCAACGGTGAACATCAATATGTTGATCATATCTACTATATGATTCACGCTCGACCTTTCGGTCTCCGTGTTCCGAGGCCATATCTGTTATATGCTAGGCTCGTCAAGTTTAACCTGAGTATTCCGCGTGTGCAACTGTTTTGAACGTACAGCCTATCACACCCGATCATCACGTGGTGTCTCAGCACGAAGAACTTTCGCAACGGTGCATACTCAGGGAGAACACTTCTTGATAATTTTTAGTGAGAGGTCATCTTAAAATGCTACCGTCAATCAAAGCAAGATAAGATGCATAAAGGATAAACATCACATGCAATCAATATAAGTGATATGATATGGCCATCATCATCTTGTGCTTGTGATCTCCATCTTCGAAGCACCGTCGTGATCACCATCGTCACCGGCGCGACACCTTGATCTCCATCATAGCATCGTTGTCGTTATGCCATCTATTGCTTCTACGACTATCGCTACCGCTTAGTGATAAAGTAAAGCAATTACAGGGCGTTTGCATTTCATACAATAAAGCGACAACCATATGGCTCCTGCCAGTTGCCGATAACTTCGGTTACAAAACATGATCATCTCATACAATAAAATATAGCATCACGTCTTGACCATATCACATCACAACATGCCCTGTAAAAACAAGTTAGACGTCCTCTACTTTGTTGTTGCAAATTTTACGTGGCTGCTACGGGCTTAGCAAGAACCGTTCTTACCTACGCATCAAAACCACAATGATAGTTCGTCAAGTTAGTGCTGTTTTAACCTTCGCAAGGACCGGGTGTAGCCATACTCGGTTCAACTAAAGTTTGGAGAAACAGACACCCGCTAGTCACCTGTGTGCAAAGCACGGCGGTAAAACCAGTCTCGTGTAAGCGTACGCGTAATGTCGGTCCGGGCCGCTTCATCCAACAATACCGCTGAACCAAAGTATGACATGCTGGTAAGCAGTATGACTTGTATCGCCCATAACTCACTTGTGTTCTACTCGTGCATATAACATCAACGCATAAAACCTAGGCTCTGATACCACTGTTGGGAACGTAGTAATTTCAAAAAAATTCCTACGCACACGCAAGATCATGGTGATGCATAGCAACGAGAGGGGAGAGTGTTGTCCACGTACCCTCGTAGACCGTAAGCGGAAGCGTTATGACAACGCGGTTGATGTAGTCGTACGTCTTCACGATCCGACCGATCCAAGTACCGAACGTACGGCACCTCCGAGTTCAGCACACGTTCAGCTCGATGACGATCCCCGGACTCCGATCCAGCAAGGGTTTCCGGGATGAGTTCTGTCAGCACGATGGCGTGGTGACGATGATGATGTTCTACCGACGCAGGGCTTCGGCTAAGCACCGCAACGATATGACCGAGGTGGAATATGGTGGAGGGGGACACCGCACACGGCTAAGGAACGATCACGAAGATCAACTTGTGTGTCATGGGGTGCCCCCCTGCCCCCGTATATAAAGGAGGGAGGGGGGAGGTGCGGCCGGCCCCTAGGAGTGCGCCTGGAGGAGTCCTACTCCCACCGGGAGTAGGACTCCCCCCTCTTGCCTTGGTGGAGAAGGAAAGGGGGGAGGGGAAAGAGGAAAGGGGGGCGCCGCCCCCCCTTCCTTGTCCTATTCGGACTAGGAGGGAGGGGGCGCACGGCCTACCCTGGCCGGCCCTCCTCTTCTCCCTCATGGCCCACTAAGGCCCATTAACCCCCGGGAGGGTTCCGGTAACCCCCCGGTGCTCCGGTAAAATCCCGATTTCACCGGGAACCATTCCGATATCCAAATATAGGCTTCCAATATATCAATCTTTATGTCTCGACCATTTCGAGACTCCTCGTCATGTCCGTGATCACATCTGGGACTCCAAACAATCTTTGGTACATCAAAACTTATAAACTCATAATAAAACTGTCATCGTAACGTTAAGCGTGCAGACCCTATGGGTTCGAGAACTATGTAGACATGACCTAGAACTATTCTCGGTCAATAACCAATAGCGGAACCTGGATGCTCATATTGGCTCCTACATATTCTACGAAGATCTTTATCGGTCAAACCGCATAACAACATACGTTGTTCCCTTTGTCATCGGTATGTTACTTGCCCGAGATTCGATCGTCGGTATCCAATACCTAGTTCAATCTCGTTACCGGCAAGTCTCTTTACTCGTTACGTAATGCATCATTTCGTAACTAACTCTTTAGCTACATTGCTTGCAAGGCTTATAGTGATGTGCATTACCGAGAGGGCCCAGAGATACCTCTTCGACAATCGGAGTGACAAAACCTAATCTCGAAATACGCCAACCCAACATGTACCTTCGGAGACACCTGTAGAGCTCCTTTATAATCACCCAGTTACGTTGTGACGTTTGGTAGCACACAAAGTATTCCTCCGGTAAACGGGAGTTGCATAATCTCATAGTTACAGGAACATGTATAAGTCATGAAGAAAGCAATAGCAACATACTAAACAATCAAGTGCTAGGCTAACAGAATGGGTCATGTCAATCACATCATTCTCCTAATGATGTGATCCCATTAATCAAATGACAACACATGTCTATGGTTAGGAAACATAACCATCTTTGATTAATGAGCTAGTCAAGTAGAGGCATACTAGTGACGTTATGTTTGTCTATGTATTCACACATGTATCATGTTTCCGATTAATACAATTCTAGCATGAATAATAAACATTAATCATGATATGAGGAAATAAATAATAACTTTATTATTGCCTCTAGGGCATATTTCCTTCAGTTCTGTCAAGTGAGACCCACATGTCTTAAACATAATCTCACTCTCGTTGACGACCATTTTAATCGCCTGAGTGGGCCTTGGCTATTTGGGCTTCTGAAGCGTTGCACTACAGCTATTTTCGTCAACCACGTCGCACTCCTTTCAATTCACGTGAAATGTGTCGCACAGGAGCTATTGGCCCAAAAAAAAAAATACTCCAATGCTAAAAAAATCTAAAGTGCGATAGGCAGGACATTGGTAGTCCGAATAAACACTTTTTGGATGCTAGACACCACTACAGCAGGTTCGGTACGCATACATATATGTCCAGCTGCGGTAGCAAGATGATGAGGGCTCCAAGCTCTTTCATAGAGGGCTAAAATGGCGGTTCCATCAATGATCAATTGGTGAATCAAGTACCATTGCAGATTCAGTTTTCACTGGGACGGCCAAGCAAATTGACAGAAAATAGAAGACCCATTCACAATTCAAGCAACAGAACCAGTCATTTTAACATCCTCTTACACAAAGAAGGTGATGTACCAATTTACATATGGCTGGATATGAGGACATCTTAAAACACACACATGCAGCCTCTGTTTGAAGCAAACATGCCACTGCATTCTCCACTAGAATCTAGGTTCGTCATTTTTCGTGAAGTCTAGGTCTCACACAACAACGAAGCATATCGAAATTGATCTTCACTTCGTGCAGGAGCGTGTTGCACCAGGCCACATCCGCGCACTCAATGTACCATATTCTCACCAGTTCGCCGACATGTTCATCAAGAGGCTGCCATCAGCTCATCACCATTGTGACTTCCTCTACAGTTTCACTGTCCAAGAATCTCCCGTTCTGACGGAGGGAGTGTTAGGCAACCGAATATCTATATGACACTCAGTGATTTTTCTTTACCATATTTTGCGCCTAATGTTTTTAAACACGGTACAATCGCATGTGCTCACATAAACTCATCCTGTGAACACACACACACACACCCTACCGTATATATGAGCACTTCCAACATACTAAGCTGACATAACATATTGAGATTAATGAAGTCATCATAGGCGCCTTGTAGTCGACAGAAACATCTCCTCCCGCTGAACGGACATCATAGAAAGCCTAAAATAAATCCAGAAAAATGTGAGCACTAGCGCCTAGTATGGACTTAAACCCTGGTGGGTTGGTTCCACCACAAAGAACCTAATCATCTGAGCTACGGTTAGTTCCCTTGTGTCTGATAATATAGCATGCAATCAGGACATTATGGTTAGAATTTGATTGGGTTTATTCATTGTATTTTTTTATTCCTCCTATGTATGAGATAACACATAAACCACGACCATGTGGCAAGTTCTCCCCGTTCTCTTAAACTTACGGTAAAATCATATTTACATTGATGGATACACAGTCAATTTAAGTGAGAATTGGATAATTTTGCATTGGAAGAAGTAAAATCATGATCAAGCGGTGGGAATTCCTGAATTTTCAAATCCTGGAAGAGATCATTTCAAAAAGTCATCCTGAATTTACTAGTTTTGAAGCTTTGTTTCTTAAAAGGAACGCACCACCAATTATTTATTTATTTGCTGAAATTAAATCTGGTACATCATTACCCAATCCAATGATGTTCCAACAACACAAACGGTAGGATTTAAGGCAACCTATCACCGGGAAACCGAATAGCAGCAGAAGAACATAAGAACTTTGGACTATGAGCACTTGACCTGAATATAACTCTGAACCAAGAATATAGAACAAGACAACCGAACTGAACAACTCTGAACCCAATGCCACCGAGGGAAACTAACAAACCCATTACACGGGTAGCACGAACCAGATTGAGCACCCAAAAAAGACACGCCTTTTTGAAAGAAAAAAAATACATGCTGACTTCTCGGGGCTCCAAATAAATAAGTGGTAAAACGCTTGCCAATCTGATTCATGCTTCCATCTTTTATGTGGAATTTTTCTCCGGGTCCAAACATGGGAGTGCACCATCTTTTGTGTGGCTTCTCTACCTGATGTCCCAGTGTAAATGATCAGATTATTATGGGGTATGTAAAAACTATTAATCTTCTTGCCACTTGACAAAATTGGGGCCTGGTGCAAATGATTAATGGTCCCATTTTGCATGTTGTTTGTCGACACGCGAATGTCTAGGAGTGTCATCTTCAAATGATCAATTATCAGAATAGAAAAGGACCATAGACAAGATGACTATCTTGCATGAATAGCATAGGATTGGCATCTTGGGTAATCAAGTACTGTCAACATCATTATATCTATTTTGTATGTCCCCCCCCCCCCCCCCCCCCCCACATGGGTGGTTGGGTGGTGGCAAGCATGAGTTAAGGAAAAATGGTGGTGCTCACCCCCATGGCGGCATCATTTTCCCATGATCTAACTTTGAACGTCAATAAACCTGATACTCTCCAACACCATTCCGGTCATGTACCCCCTTCGTTCCAAAATATTTGAAATTATAGGTTTGACCTAAGTCAAACTTCTTTTAAGTTTAACCAGGTTTGAAGAAAAATATACGAACATTTATAACATTGAATTAGTTACATTAGATTCATCATAATATGTTTGACGTTGTAGACGCCATGACAAACCTAGACTTCAAACATATTGGAATTGAGTGAGTATAGCTATGGTTGCAGGTACCATCGAACATGCTTACTACCATCAATTCTCCCCTCTAGCTTGGTCGGCTTTGAGTTAGTAATCGATGACCTAATTGCTTAACATCAGCCGTCGTTCTTTGCTTGCAGTGGTGGATCTAACAGCCTAGGGGAGTTAGTCCAGTGCACTGCAATATATAAAACTAGTTACCATATATGTATATCTTTCAACAAATGTTTCCTTTGTTAAAAGTTAGCATCCAATTATTGATGAGGTTACAACTATGTTTGTCCGAAAGTTATCATTTTCCTTGTTAATTGCTTATATTACGCATGGTGTGTGTTTTGCTTATAGATGCACCTACCATCGACAATCCATTACTTGTGCACATTTGTTAACACTAAGTTATGAGAATGTGCTACAACTAGCACAAATATCTAGTTGGTGGCCTCGAAATTGCCACGACAACAGAAGTTATGACTTGTCAACTACCAGGACTCTTGCATCAGTAATATATGATTTTCATTGCAAATATGAATAGTCTAGTGAATTTATTTTTAGATTCCACAGATCAACTCTATTTTTCTCTAAAATTAATGTGGCGCCTCAAAAGGTGTTTCACTTACTCCTCCTGTTCGGGATTATTCGGTATGAGGGCCAAAACTCTATGACAAGCTCATGTTGATATATCACTTTCGGTTAGAGCCGCTAACGGTGCATGTTAATTACTAGCTGATGTTTCAGTTTCGACAGAATTTAATGCTGATAATTAAGGTTGTTTGAAGAAATCATGCCCAGATGCCATGCAACATGCATGGCAAATCAAAGAGAAAACTGCATGATGCATAAGCATGTTCCTATAATAGAGATTAAGTCGAAGAAGAAAACCATGTGTGATTTCCTCCGATGGCCTTTGGAATAACGAACGCGCAATTGTTCCTCCAACGAAATAATGTTGGGTGGAGGAAGTAGTAAATATAAGTATAAGACAGTCTAGTTACTATTGTGTTACAAAAATATATAGAGGAGTGCCTTGAAGGAACTTTGCAAAACTACAACTTCTTAGGTGCAATGGAGCCTACTCAAAAGCTTACCATGGAGCATTTATTTAACCACTGTAAAAGCTTTGCACGGGCCATTTTGTTTGGCCGTTTGAGAGCAAGATAAGGGATGATATTAGTCTCACATTGGCATCATGCATCAATCTTTCAAGATGAGTGGAACTTGGAGGCTGCTGGGTTTCAAGCTGCGAGAGTTTTTGTCAATCACCCATGTATATTGTTGAAAAGAGTATAAACATCTTTAGATATTTCCATGCTAAACAACTGTACATATATATTTAATGGCATATGTTTTGCAATCCATTGCATTCGTAGTGAGTCTCTTCGGCACTTCCGTTGATGCACAACCAGTGCTCATCGAGCAAAACTTTTTCGCAACAAACCATGGGTTGTACAAATCATTTCAAGAGAACACGAATTAGATATGAGTTGTGAATTGTTAGGGCTCTTACAACCTTATATGATTTGCATCATCAATCTGAACCATGTATGTAGATTTATTTTTAGATTCAACGGACTAGATCTAATTCTTACTTGAAAACTAATGTGCTACCTCGAAAGGTGCTACTAGATAGGCGCCACCAACTTTCAGTGCGAGCCTGCTCGACACTTCCCTTGATGCAAGACCAAGGCTCATTTTGCACGATTTTTTCAGATAGGAGATGTGAATTGCTAGGAATATTACATTAGTACGTGATATCCATGGTAAAACTGAACTATCTATATATATTTACTTTTAGATCCAATGGTTCAAATTTAATTTCTACCTCAAATTAATGTGGTGAATCAAAAGGTGCTTCTAGTTAGTAAATATGACTATAAGATGGGCTAGCTACCAGGGCCATTTCTTTTGCTAGCTTCTAGAATAAGCTGGAATAAATTACCCCCTATCCAGCTTATTCTAGAAGCCTAACCAAATTTATTTTTTAAGAACCCTATTAATTACGACTTGACTAGTAAACTTTTTTTAAAATATTTTTGGTTGAACTTTTAGAATAAACTTGGTAGAGGGCAGCTTATTTAGAAGCCTAAAAAAGCCACCAAAAGAACCAGCAACTAATGTGTTACACAATATACAGGGTTGCCTTGCAAGAACTTCGGAAATATCAACTTCGATGGTGCAACAGAGGCTGCTCAAAAGCTTGACGTGTACCATTTATTACAGCCGCCCTAAAAGCTTTGCATGTACCATTTTATTGGCCGTTGGAGAGCAAGACGAGAAATGATATAAATAAATATCACATTTGTTAGTGTAATAAATAAATATCACATTCGCATCATGCAGCAATCTTTCAAAACCAGTGGAACCTGGAGGTTGCTGGTTTCCAAGCTGTGAGAGTTTTTGTTGATAGCGCATGCATATTGCTAAAAAGAGTATAAACAATTATAACATTTCACTGCAAAGAAATATATACATCTTTAAAGGCATATATGATTTTTTATTTCGTTTCCTTTGGTATTAAATATATGTGAACTTAATTCATTTCATACAGATATCTAACGGACAGTACGACGAGAAAATTCTATTTACTATTTTTAATGGGTTATAAAGGGAAAAACACGAAGGACCACATCTTTGAAGGCAGGTAGCCACGGGGACAAGAAAGAAACTGCTCTTGATGGGCCAACTGTATGTGGTTGCCATGGCTGAAACGAGTTGCCTGAGCCTGAGCGGGACGAGCGTAAATGACGACGACAGCGAGCTTTCTTTGCTATACTATGATGATGGTAATAACGAGAGGTGTACCATTATTAAGGATTGGATATTTTTAGCTGCATCTGCATGTGGTGGCAGCGTCCAGTTGGTTAGACATGGTTTGTTGATTTTTGGGACTCCATTTCCTTCGTTGCCGACTACTCCTTGGCCTTGGGTTGTTGCCGACTACTCCTTGGCCTTGGGTAACATTTGATGTTTAATTTGTCTTTTTTCGCACATACCGAATTGTTTAATCTTTTTGTCTAAAACATTATAGGTAGCATTTGAATGTGACTACGAATACATGAAAAGTTTGTTGGGATTTTTGTAATATTTTAAAAAATATGTTCCGCGCATAGGAGCATGTGCTCCCGGGAGCCAAATTGAACTTCCAGGAGGCATCAACCTTTATGATGGTGGCCTCTATGGAAGATCGTCCAAATACTGCCAGCTAAATTCATCTGAGGGGCCTCTATAGAAGACCGTTCAAACTACCAGAATAGACATATAGTTGGGCACACAAATCCGTAGCTTGAGAAACTACACAAATCCGGACCTTCCCCGACCAGCCGCACCATTCATTTTGTCAATGACATGTGGAGTACCTTGTGTACTACTCCCTCCGTCCAGAATTACTTGTCGGAGAGATGTATCAAGACGTATTTTATCCATTCTCTACATGGCAATGCAGTGCATGCATCACACATCTCTTCCAAGAGTACAAAAAATTATACATACTTAATGGCATATGATTTTTTGTTGTGTTTCCTTCTATAATAAATATACGCAAGCTTAATTCAATTCAGACAGTGTTCCATAGACTAAGCCGCCTCAACTTCAAAAAGGAACTAGGGTTCCTCTCCCTCCCGCCGGCGCCGCCGCTAGTCCGTCTCGTTTTCGGTGGCCTCAGGGCCATGGAGGCGTGTTGGATCCTGACTCTTACCGGCGGCAGGGCTCCGTTTTTAGATGTTCCTTTGAGTTTTGTTAGAGTTTGCATTCTGCTCAGGAAGACGAGACTGCTATGGCTCCCTGAAGATGGGATAAAGTCCTTTCTGCCTAGCCCCCATCCCGGTGATGCGCCTAACATCGTTAGTGGACGTGTGCAGGTGTATCTCCGGCGGATCTGTTTTGGATGGTTTTCCTCGGATCTGTTCGTCGTTTGTTGATGCTCGTGTGCCTTTAGGTTGGATCCTTCTGATCTAGACTACTCTTCATCGGCAACGGTTGCTGTTTTGACGCATTGGTCCTATGAGGCCTTAGCATTGAAGCGATGACGGCGGTGCGCATTCGGCTCCCTTTAGTGCTTGTAGTTGTCGATATGTGGTCTACGGATCCAAATGTAATTTTATTATTTCTGGTGTTTATTGTACTTCCATAATTGAAAATGAATAGATCGTAAGTTTTTCCGCAAAGAAAATTCAATTCAGACAATGTATAATGGATAATACAAGGAGAAGACTCTATTTTACTACTTTTATTGATTGATTCAAGAGAAAACAACTAGGGCCATCTCTTTGAAGGCAAGTGGCCTTAGACAAAAGGAATGAGATGCTCTGGATGTGACCACTGTGCCATGGCCACAAACAAGCAACCTGGGCCCTGAGTGGGATGAGCATAAATGATGATAGTATTCAGGTCTTTGTAGCAATATTAAGATGGTGATGAGACGTGTAACCATTATTATTCGGAAGTATATAGAATTAAATATGGGTGGAGTGACATTTTTGGCAGCCTGCATCCCATGTGGTGGCAGTGTCCAGTAGGTTGGATGTGGTTGTTTGATTTTCATGATATTATTTTATTCACTGCCGACTGCTTCTGTGGGAGCAAGTATAATAATATCCAGTCAGCAAGCTATAAGCAGCTCCATGTCATCAAAATCATAGCCGAAAAAAAGAGAAAGAGGGAAAAACATGGCAGCGGGCGCTTGAGCTAGCGCCGGCTACAGCGCAAGAAACAAGACATGCAGCTTGCATGCAGCCCGCATGCAGCCCCGTGAGCCAACCCTCATCTCCTTTCCACCAATGAGCGTGTGTCTTCTTCTCTTCTTTCACATGCAAGCATTAACTACTAGTAGCTAGTTTACAGCCCACCTATTATACTAGCAGACTATTATGAAGGCTTCAAGTGACATGACATTGATATATAACCAGCGGCAAGCTTTATTATTAACCATGCTCTAGAGATGTTCATAGGTCTTTTCATCGAATTTGCGTGTGCGCTATCCAGATATATTACCTCATGAGACGATATAAACTACTGGAGTACACCCACCCACTCACCGGAGTTACGGACACCCAGTACGATATAAATACTCAAACACACATATAGACGGGAGTACATGCACAAATCACCAGAATTGTCGACCTTCAAATTGATGAGTTAAGAGTATCTCCAACAGACCCCGTATAAATCCGCGACCTGCAAAATAACAGTTAAAATACGGGTTGGCGTGAAAAATGCTGCCCGATCAGACATCGCAAACGCGTCCGATCCGTAAAAAAAATTGAGGAGCGCGGCATAATTTCCGTCCCAACCCGCAAAAACATGGGCTCCCCCCCTCAACCCGTCGGCGCCCTGTATATAGCGGTAGCGGTTGGCGGGGTGGACATTTCAGCCCGCGCTTTTCCCCATCCACCGCCGCCCCTCTCCCCCATGCCCCGCGCGTCTCCCCACCCCCTGCCGCCGGGCCGCCGCCTACGATTCCGGCCAAACTAGCAGGCGGGGTCACGCCGGAGGGCCGCCACATGCCCGAGCTTGCCCTCCGCCACTTACTCCTGCGTCGGCAGGTCGGAAATGAGCAGATTGGCGGCTGTTTGTCGCGGCGGCCGCATTTGACGTTTCCGACCACTGTGACTGCGCCAAGCCATGGATTGGTCGGGGAGCACCCCGCGCAGCCCCGGAAAAGCCCCAACGCCGCATGCAGTTACTGGTTCGCCCTGTAGCCGCCGTCGTCGGTTTGCTGGCAAGGATTCGGCCGGCCATTCGCCGGGCTCAGCAACGGCTCGCTAATGCCGCTCATACATTGCGACGGTTGCACACAGACAGTGCTGCGGCTAACTTCTAGCACACCCAAGCACCCCGGATGGGTATTCTTCAAATGCGAAATCGACGGGTATGTTGTTGTTTCCATTCGGCTTTGTCACACTATTCTTCAAGTTCTTCTAGCACGCCCAAGCACCCCTACCAAAAATTTGGTGAATTACTATGTATCCAGTGCCGTTGAAGAAAATAAAAAAGCAAACAAATGTGTTTTCATGCCTAAAATAGAAATGCAAATTACTGATTTGCGGGCCGGCGCGGGCGGCGACCGAGCAGACCCTGCAAAGCGAAGCCGTAAAAAAGAATATTCTTAATACTTCCTAAAAATATATGGGGTTAGCGTTTTACGGGGTTTGCTAGAGGTGCTCTAAAAATATACTCCTTTACAAAGAAACAATAATACTACATCCACGGACATCTACGAAGAGATTTACGTAAACTCCCTAAACTAACTCTCTCTTCCGTGCAAAAAAAAAAAAGAAAAAAACTAACTCTCTCGCCCTCCCCGATTTTTCATGGGTGAGGCCCTTCATCCCCTTAACCCCAATAATAAAGCCCCATGTTCCACGTTACGTTGATCATGTAAAAGCTTTTACATAGGTCTAGTGTTACCCGTAAAAAATATATAAGCGTTTAGAGCACTAAAATAGTGATCTAAATGCTCTTATATTTCTGATTTAAACGCCCTTATATTTCCTTATGGAGAGAGTAATTCATAATAATTTAGCAGACATATAAAGTGTTAAAACTGGAATTTCATATGTGATCGGTTGGGAATATGTCCACTATCCTAACCTTTTTTCTGAAAAAAAACATGCAGGTCTATTAACCAAATTAGCAATATAAATCAGAAATGTTAACGCCCACACGTGTGGGCGTTGACCATATCGACCACACGCATCCATCATCGTCCAATACTATACGCATGAATCTTGGCATAATCTGGCCGATTTTTTGTGCCACGTAGGACAAGGCGTGTGTGTGGTGTGTGATACAGTTCGCCCGCACGTTGGTTGCCCCCCCGCGGTCAGCGGTTGCCACTCGGGGGCGTGCGGTGGAACTGCTATGCGCCCGCACGCCACGCGCCGACCGTGGTTGACGTCAAACACGTCGCGCACTTCGCCCCCCTCCCCCTCACGGTTCCATTTACTCATCCCCGCAGTTACTCGCACAACCCACTTCGCATTTCAAACCATTGGAGGAGAAGACGAGGGGAGAAGGCGACGACGGAGGCGGAAGAGTCGACGGTGTTCGCGGCCGTCGGTGGTGCTCGCCGGACCGGAGCGGCTTCGCCTGAGCGCCTGCAGATTGAAGGTAATGCTCGCTCCCACTCTCACAATCCTTGCCTGCATTTTCCCCCCTTCCCTCCCTGTTCGATGCTTCGCTCGAGATTCGTAGAGATTCACGCGATTTGGCGATGCATCGGCGTTCCCGCCGGCGGCGGAGTCCTGTGCTTGCCGTTTTCGGTGGCACTGGGCAGTTTCGTCGCCGCCACGGTGGTGGTCTCGCCGGTGTGGTTCTGCCTGTCCGGAGACACACACTGGTTGTGCCTTGGGATTGGGCCGTTGTTTTCCGGTTTGATAGTTGCGCATTGGTTCGAATTGGAATTTGTGATCAGTTCGAGGAGAATTTTGGGGTTGAATTTCAAGTCATTATAGTTGCCACTGAACCGTAGATCTAGTTAGTTGTTTTTCAAACTGTAGTATGAAGGCAAACATGGTAGTTTGAGTAACTATCATGACTGTATGGCAACTAATTTCCTGAATGACTGTGATAGTTGCCACAAACATGCTTTCCTATGCGACAACTAATTTATTGAATGACTGTGATAGTTGCCACAAACATGCTTGTCCATGTGGCAACTAATTTCCTGAATTACTGTGATAGTTGCCACAAACATGCTTTTCCTTGTGGCAACTAATTTTCCTGAATGATTGTGATAGTTGCCACACTGTATGAATGGTAAAGTGTAGTAAATCGATTGTCACTGCAGTTTCAGCAACTAACTGCACTGGATGGCAACTAATCTGCACATCAACTGTGTCTGTTGCCACATGGATAGTATATTCTTGTGGCGAATAGAATGTGAACACATTGTGGCTGTTGCCATGTTGTAGACAGGATAATGTGGCAAATTGGCTGCATAACATGGCAACTAATTTGCACATCAATTGTGTCAGATGCCATACATATGCTTTCCATGTGGCAAGTATTTTGTCTGATCACAGCATGTCTGTTGCCATGTTATAGTCAGTAAAATATGGCAAATTCATTGTACGGCAGACACAATTTTCGTGTTTTGCCATGATGACTTGTGATATCTGAACACACTGTGGCAATTTCAGGTTGTTCATTAGATGTTTTTCATCGCTTTTTTGTATTATGTGTTGCATTTTAACATGGCAATTTCAACCTAGCACATTTTTGCCATTGAACACATGGCAAGTCATTGTTGTATTAGGACAGGGTGTGAGCTGCCACATCTTAGGTTTTGTGCAGTGGAGGATTTTGTGACTTTCTTTCGTACTATCTTGTGCTAACATGGCAACTTCAACATTTTGTTTTTAAGTGCATTCACGATCTGTACACTTTTTTTCAAATGTAACCAATGTGCTTAATTGCCATATTTATGTTTTCGACAAACATATGGGGGGTGCGTGCGTGTTCATGTGATATTTTGCATTCACTAGTTGACATTTTCACTCGAGCCCATACGGCAAGGACATTCTGTTATGTGGCAACTGCTTACTTCCTGCATTTTCATTTCCACCGTGACAATTTGGTCTGTTCTTACCTCAGCATGGCTCGCGGTGATCATCAAAACGATGATGATGATTTCATGGATCCACCACAGCAGAATCGGGCAACTAGACGGAGAAAAGAGGGCGATGAGGTAACTGTCCACACACCCTCCTCCTCCTGCATATGTTATTGGTTGCCACCTCGAGCTTGCAGTCGTCTGTCATGAACTAAAATTTCATGACAGTGCAAACATGGCAACAACTGATCATTTTTGTCTGTTTTTTGCAGAAGAAGAAACGTATTCGCAACAGGGCCTCCCAAGAATGACTGACTTCATTGACTGACAGATTTACCGACGATCAGAAGGGAGCTGCTGCTGAGATGGGTATGCAGGCTCTGAAGAATGTCCGGTGCACGAATCTTGTCAACCCTGTATGTGACTGGCTTGGTGAGATTTACGACCCCGCCTCCAGGGAATTTGTGATTCCGGGACGTGGAAGACTGCCGTTGAACGAGGAATCCATGTTCTGCACTTTGGGTGTGCCTTGTGGACAAATCAAAGTCCCGTACGAGGTCAATAAGAAGATCGAGGAAGCGCTGTTCCCCCGTTTGTTTCCTGGGTTGGAATCCATGCCGAACACGTCTGTACTGGCAGATTCGCTGCAGGCCATGACAACCCATGGCGAGGTTTTTAAGATGAAACTACTCATGTACCTCATCTCAGCTGTTTTCGCGCCGACCACTTCTCTTCGCCCAAGCAACAAATGCTTCCCCATCCTGGTGAATGATCTATCTTTACTACATTATTTTTCTTCAATCTTTTGGCTCCGGTGTCATGTGCAAAGCTAGTCACTGCTAGTGTTTTTGATGTTTTTTCCATTTGATTTCTGATGCGGCAACTCGTTGTCCTGAAAATTTGTGCGGTTCAGGCGAAACTGAAAGATGTGAAGAACATGAATTGGTCTAAGTTTATTGTCGACTTCCTGCACGATGCATTCTCAAGCAAGATGTACCAGAAGGGTTGTCGACTGCATTTAATGGTATTTTTTTACCAGTCCTTTCTGTGAACACTTTTTTTAACACCTTTTATTCATGCATGGCAACCTGATCATAACAAGATGGCAACTGCCATAATGACAATATGGCAACTGCCATAATGACAATATGGCAAATACCATAATGACAATATGGCAACTACCATCATACTATGATGGCAACTGTCATCATACTATGATGGCAACCGCCATCATGACAATATGGCAACTGCCATCACACTATGATGGCAACTAGCACATAGAGATGGCAACTTCTTCTTTTTTCTCTTTTTCATGCACTTCAACTTGATGATCATGGGAACATAGATTATCCTGTTTTTTTCGCAAAGTACCATGATGGCAACTGATATTTCTTTTTTTTAAATTCTTGTACATCAGCTCATGTACGTCGACTGTCTTGATCTGTCCATCGTGGATTTCACTGGGACAGGAGGCCTGCCGCCTACGCACAAGTTTGCTATTTCTGCGTGGACTATCGATGCTGTCAAGGCTATGCTTGCTGCAGACAGGGTAACTGATACCAAATATGGAAAACTGCAGGTTAGTTCTGGTTTCTTTATCTATACGGCATGCTTACAAATTTTTGCGGCATAACATATGAAAAAATCGTCATGCGGTAACCGTCTGTGGTTCACAAGAGATGACTACCTTTGTTAGCCATGGTTGTCTGCGTATGGTATCCATGTCTCACTCCACATGGCAACTCTGTCATTCGTGCTGAAACTTATATCCGCGTCTTCTTTTTTTTGTTGCATTTGCAACACATGAACTGCTAGTCAGTGTTCATCATTCTTTCTCTTACATCCTAGCTATTTTTTGTTTTTTTCCAGCTGATGGCCAAGATTGCTATAGACTACAGCGTGTTTGGGGGGCCTCAAAACTTTGGAAAGTGGATGGACGTGCACTCAGCTCCGTCTTGCCCTACTGAGGTAATCAAAAGATCTATATCTATGGTTGCCTTGGATTATTTTTGATGTCGCGCAAGTGACTGTAATATGGGTGGTTATTGCTGCTTCTTGTTTCGTGCACAGGCGAGGGCACCTATTGAGCATCTAATTGGGTAGTTTGCATCCGGAATAACCGGCTTGCTCGGGAAGTTGGTTGAGGGGTGGACGTCCCTTAGTGGCTCTGACAGTGACGCGGTTGCGAGGCAGTTCACTACATTTGTCCCAGAATGGACACATCGGCCAACTGGTTGTCGTGGCCGGTATGACTACAACAGTTCCCAAGAGCTTGCTGACACACAAGATGAACTAGATGGAGAAGCTGGTCTCAGCAAGGATGACGACGATGACATGGAGAACATGCAACAGGACACCGATGATGATGAACATGCTGAAGTTCGTGCAGGTGTTAACAAGGGCAAGGATGCACCAGATGTCCCCCCACCAGAGAAAGTCAAAGAACATATGGCTGCAAGAGGCGAGGGGGTGTTGCCATCAAAGAGGGGGAGGGCTCCAGAGGATGTTGGGCAGGGTTCTCCCGGCAAGAGGTCTAGGACCGATCCCGTAGCTGCTAGGAGGAGGTTCGACTTTAATTTTAGTTTTTTGTTTTGTCTATATTTTTGGAACAGACTGATCCCTTTTTGCATTTGTTTTTGCTAAGCGCGGCAACGAGTTTGCTGTCTGACAATTGCCACCTTTTTTTCCTCCATCTTATACGTGCAGTGAGGCGACAGCTGGTGGACGAGCAGTTACGAAGAAACAGGCACCAACGCCAACCCGTGTTTCTGCTTGGTTGAACAAAGGTGCCCCCATTGCTGGTGACAACACTTCCACCAGGTCATTTCCTCGTACGACAACGTCCAACACCGGGGATCCTGTCGTGTTGCCAGACCTGAGAAAGCCAGTCAAGAAGTATGTTTTCCATGTGCTTTCATTGACATAGTGCTATATTTTTTGATTTTTCAATGCATCCGTTCAACTTGTCACATGGGCTTCTATCATCATCCCCACATGGCAACTGCTGTTTTTCAAATGATTTTCCTTCCTTTTTAAGTGCATGGCAACTCCTACTTGTTTTTACATGACAACTGCTATCTAGGCCAAATGGCAACTCTTATTGTACCTAATGGCAACTGCCATCTTTTCCATTGGGTTGTTTGCTCATCCCACACCTAGTTTTGAAATTGCATTCCTGGCAAATCAGACATTTTTATCATTCTTCAAGTTGGCTAACATGGCAACTATTGCTGGATTTGCATGGCAACTGCTAACTATGCCACATGGCAACTCATATTCCCCTTACATGGCAACTACCAGCTTTTCCACTTATTTTTCATTTTTTCCGATTTCTACCATGGCAAATATTTTTTGTTCATTTTTAATACCTTTTTCATGTGCTTTCTTTTTTGCAGGGTGAAGAAGACTACTACACGCGGAGCCAAGCATATCAGTAGGGACCCACTCGAACGCCTTCATTCAAAGTTGTCACAGGGGGCAACTTAGATGTTCATGAGGCGCCAGTCAACAAAACTGTTGCTGCACCGTCAACTGTTCCCACTAACTCTGACACAAGTGGCCGACCATCTCGCTGGTTGCAGATGTGCAGGTTAGAACAACAGGCATCCGTACATCAGGGAGTGACGAGTCGGTATCTGCCAGGACAGCTGAAATATTGCCAACTCTTCTGGCAATGAAGGATGCTGCTGTGAGCCATGCCACCCCATCAGCAAGCGTTGAAGTGGACGCTCCCGAGACCAACCTAAGCAAGGAAGATTCCCGATCATCTGACACTGATTCCAAGCGCATGCGTGGTGGCACTGCTGTGTCCACGACAGAAGTGGCTGAGGCGGCAGTTCATAATGATATGCCATCTACAGGTGAGAGTCTTGGCACAACAGCTCCAGCTCCTGTCGGTGCAGATACTGCTAAGGCGACTGTTTCGCGTGCTGGTCTTCCACCTAGGCGTCGTAGCCCTCGCAAGCAATTAACAGACATACCCAACGCACGAGCTATAGCTAGGAGCAGCAGAGACGAGTCTGGTTATGTTCCTGCGTCCACACTGTTCCTGCCACCTGCCAAAAGCAATGTGATGGAGAAACCGGAAGACCGGAGCACAACTAATGCAGGTGTCAAGACGGGCACGAGTGACGCAGGTGAGCGTCCGGAGCAGACTGCGCCTTTACCCGCAGTGGACATCCCCAGCTTAAATCTGCGCACTTCCAGGCTCCTAGTCAATGTGGGTGTCCCCTACAGCCCAAACAAGAAGATTGTCAAGAAAGCTGCGGCTGATACCGCTGACAACACGCCCCGCCCTACAAATAAGCCCGATCATTCTGTAGCGGCCGATTCAGATATGTTTGTTGATCTTTCACCCTTGGATTCTGCCCCGCAAGTTGTTCGTGGTCCGGCCAGTAGGCATGAGAGGCACCCAATGGCCTTCACCCCATCGAGCTTCAGCCTTGGCATCAGTCAAGATCAACCAGTGGTGCCAGATCCTATGCCAGTTGCCTTTGCTTTCCCGTGAGGCATGCCCACAATGATGGCACAACCAATGGTCGAGGGCAGGAAGGCTGTCAAGTTCGCAGAGCCGATAGTCCAAGGTACATTTCTCATGTGCTTATCATTTTCTTGTATACATCTTTGTAGTTTGACTTTTGTCCCAATCATATTTTTTGGGGTTCTCACTTGTGATGGCAACTGTTATGTGATGACATGGCAACTGGATTTGATGCACCATGTCACCTACATTTTTTTATTGCCATGCTGCATTTTACATTCGGCAACTACATGGCAACTGAAGTTGATTCAACATGGCAACTGTAGTTGTTGTCACATGGCAACTATAGTGCAATACACATGACAACTGGATTTGCTGCACCATGTCACCTGCATTTTTGTTTCCATGCTGCATTTTCCATTCGGCAAGTACATGGCAAGTGGAGTTGATACAACATGGCAACTGTAGTTGCTGTGACATGGCAACTACAGTGCACCACACATGGCAACTGGATTTGCCTCCACACGGCAACTCCCTACTTTTTGTACCTACATTTCACATCATGCACCCTATCTTCTCACAATCCATTTGTTTTTGATTTCCATGTATACTAATCCACTTTTTTGATCCTTGCAGGCACCCCTGAGGAGATTTCACCGTCAGTTGATGAAGCTTACCGCAGGATCGAGGAGGCAGCATTGCAGAGGAGGTCCTCACGAGGTCAGGGGCAATCAAGTTCCAACGTGCCTGCAGATACGGTATCTGAGGATACCATTAGGAGTGCCACCCCTGGTTGTGTGAGGCAGCAGAGGGTAGTTCACCCACCTCCTGCGGAAGACTACGAGCCCGAATTCAGGGCCACAAAGGAACAGACCCAGCTGTACGATATTGTCAAGCGATTTGGAAATGCGAGGGCCAGCAGCAAGCACATGAAGGAGCTGAAAGCGTAAATGACCACACCACATAATCTCTCATTTTCCTTTGCTCTTTTTTTACCATTCATCTTCTTCGTACTTTCTATACATGATCCGGTTACGTTTTAGTTCTTTATTTTTTACTTAGTAGGCATGATTCTTTCATGTTATATCATTTTCATACAGCTCATGTTTGGACAGAACCAAGGCCATTCAATGCGAAGCGACGTACGTCGACCTGGGTGATCTTGCCGAGTCCGTGAGGCCAAACGGTAAAATGTCGACGAATGTAGTTGCATGCGGGACTGACTACATCAACACGCATATGGATGTCTCTCCCGACAAAACAATCATGCATTACGGTGTGACCTGCAAAATATGGGATGGAGACTTCCACCACAAAATCCTAAGGAAGAATTTTGCTCAACACGGTGAATTCAAGCTCACACTGAAGAAATATGTGAGTACTCCTTCCCTGTTTGCACTTTTTTTTCACATGGTATGGTTTTTTTGCCATTATCTGCACTCTGTTTATGTGGCAGATGTTTCATGTGGCACCAGCTGCCGTGCAAACTGGCTTTTTGATTTTTGCATCCCGTGCAAACTATGTGGCAACTTCAAAGTAAAATACATGACAAATTTTGTTCATACATGGACGACAACTTTCTTTCAACTACCCACTATAACTAAACATTCTACGTGATTCTACTTTTTTCGTCCCTCTGCTGTTCTTCATGTGAACTCTGCTTCTCATTTCCTTCACTTTTACATGCAGGTCATGTTCCCTATGTTCCAGGAGCTTGCACCACACGACCCACACGACAAGTGTGGTCACCACTATGTTGGGGATATTACCACTGGGCGTGAACCGGCCTACCTAGGCCGGGTTAACTTCATTAGTAGTATAAAGGTGATTAAGAAGATGAAGGCCCAAGGCCTGTAGTCAGTTTAGAACTTGTAGCCGTAAACCGGCTTGATATGTAAACTTGTATTGTAAGTTAGGAATAGAGAGAGACCAACCGGGATACGAATATGAACCGGTGTGGGACTCTATGGACCGATGGGCGTCACCCATGTATATAAGGGGACGACCCGGCGGCGGTTCAAGGACAGACAACAACAACTAGAGGTCTAGGCGAAGCTTATTTTGCTCCCTAGTCATCGAGACCACATCAATTCCATCACAACTAGACGTAGGCTTTTACCTTCATCGAAGGGGCCGAACTAGTATAAAACCTTGTGTCTTTGTGTCCGCTTTAACCCCTTCAAGTTAACCCGTAGCGATGGCTCCACGACTAAGTCCTTTCACGAGGACATCTGCCGTGACAAATCCATGACAGTTGGCGCCCACCGTGGGGCTATCGCACGACGGTTTGATGATCTTGGAGGGCAAGTTCGAAGGACTCGAAGGCTATGTTGTGGGCCGGATGACCAAGAGTCGTCGTGGCAAGCTCTACATCGACGATGCAGGATGGGGTCCCGAAGTCGGCTCGATCGAGTACGGGTACCGGGTCCCCTTTGGTGACATACACGTTTTTATCGGCAAGATTGGTGAGCTTGGGCCTGAGCTGGACATCTGCACCGACCTCGTCGAGACGGCTCAGCGTGCGAGATCTACCCAGGTTAAACCGGCCGTGAAGTGTGCCTTCGTGGGAGTCATCCACGGAGGAGAGCATGAGGACGAGTCAGAATACGGTAGCGAGACCGTCGTCTATTCCGGTGACGAGTCTTCAACCGGAGAGACCGAACCATTGTACCAGTTGCAAGACGACTAGATTAGGAGCTGTTCCGATGGCGACAGTATTCCGGACCCCCCAGATCAGATCAATCGGGTTGGAATATTCATGGTCGGCACGCAGGCAGCGAATCACTCCTCGACCGCAGCGGCAATGCTCTCCGGATCAGCAGCGGCAGCGGCAGCAGGGGCAGGAGGCCTTGTGCGCCCACCGGTTCAAGTTCTGTCTGACCTGTTTGATGCACTAGCTGTACTTATGGCAGAGGCCAATCCGGCGGATCAGGAGGCTCACGATGCAGAGGTTGCAAAGGTGAGAGAGCAGATCGTACAGGCCAAAGCCGACCTGGCAGCGGAGAAGGACAGGATGGCCGCAGAGCGGGCCGCTTTAGACGCCCAGGCCTATAGGCTCATGCTCGACCAGAACGCATCACATGAGGTCTTGAAGCGGAAGCACAGATCACGCCTGCCGTTAGGGTTCGACCCTAGAAATCTCTTTCACACTCCGGAAGCTGGGACCAGCAATCCGCCGGGGCACCAGGAGGTAAACCGGGTCGAGGCACGAGGGCCAGGAGAGCTGGTCCAACCCCGCCTGATGGAACCTCCTCGGCAGAATGTTGTGATTCCTCCACCGGTCCAGACACCTCCAGGCCATTATTCTAATCCTATGGACGATCTTGTCGCAGCGGCTGCGCGATTAGAAGCTATCCCGATCAAAGGAGATTCTCCGCAAGCAATAGAGACGCGCCGGGTTAAGGAACTTCTCCGAACCGCTTTGATTCAGCAGGAGGCATATTCATACAGCCGCGATCGGATTCACTCCACACCTCGTCCAAGCCGGAGCTATAGTAGGCACATGGATGAACCGGCTATATCAAGCAATGCGCGGAACCGTGAAGCGGCCCGTGGCAATAACCCGGCAGGTGGTGTTCACGACACTCAGGATGTAGTGGACCGGGCCTGGGCTCGAAGAGAGGCCGAGTTAGCAGCCCAGAACGAGGCGGATCAGCTTACCCCGGTTCATCCTACCACCTCCGCCGGGCCAGGGGTCGCCTCTAGCTTGGGAGTGCCCTGTTTAGTCCCCGCTTTACGTAATGTACGCCTGCCCAAAGACTTCAAGGGTCCGCGCAAGGTGCCAAATTACACTGCCGATTTATCTCCAGAAGCGTGGGTAGAGAGTTATGAGATGGCCATGGAGATGCTGGATGTGGATGAGACCGCGTGTGCAAAGTACTTCACCATGATGCTTGAAGGCATGACCCGTACTTGGTTGAAGAGCCTGCCGCCTAATTCTATCAGTTCATGGGCCCAGTTGCGGACCCGGTTTATCCAGAATTTCAAAGATACGTGTAAGCAGCCTAAGTCCATAGTAGACTTGGCGACTTGTGTTCAGGAGGACGGAGAATCAACAACCCATTGGGTACACCGCGTTTCGGAAGTCTTGCACTCGTCTGACAGGATCAATGCTGACTCTGCGATCTTAACCCTGGAGGGCAACTGCCGGTTTAAGCCTCTAAAGTTGAAGTTGGGGCGTATGAAGCGGTTCTGTAACGACATGGGAACTGTCATGGCCGCTTTGGTGAAGTATGCCGATTCTGATACTACCAAGGATCCCGAGACTGACAATGACGAAGCAGGGAAGGGAAAGAAGAATAGCAACTCCAAGGGGCATCAATACAAACCGGCGGGCCATGGAAACGGAGGCAAGCGGAAAGCAGATGGCAGCATGGACTTTGTGGCTAACACTAATGCGCAGGACAAGGGTCAGCAGCGCAGAGGTAAAGCGGCGAATCGTAGTGGGGCTCCAAATCCTAACCCGGATCGCTTAAACTATTTGTTGAATCAGCCTTGTCCAAAACACGGGACGAAGGAGGCGCTGGCTAACCACCTTTGGAAGGATTGTTACATTATGCAGGAATTTAATAAAAAAAATGCCTTCCGGTATGACCGTGGGTCAGGTGGTGGCTCAGGATCCGGTTTCCATGGGCCGGGTCACGATGGAGCTTCCGATTCAGGTTTCAATCAGGATGGTCACAACAACCAGAATAATCAGTGCGGTCCAGGGGGTTACAACCAGCAGCAGCAGCAGTTAGGTTATCAGAGCCAGCCAAAACAGTTAAACAATGGGCAATATCATGTTTTCACAACCAGTTTGGATAAGCACGACCAAAAACTTCACAAGCGAGCGGTGAACTCTGTTGAACCGGCCGTACCACGTTACTTACGCTGGTCGGAACAGCCTATCGTGTGGAGCAGGGAGGATCACCCACCCCGGGTTGACAATCCGGGCCAGTTGGCATTAGTGGTAGACCCTCAGGTGGGAGGTTATAAGTTCACCAAGGTGCTCATGGATGGAGGGATCAGTATTAATATCCTGTACTATGAGACATTCCGCCGCATGGGGCTAACAGATAAAAATCTCAGACCGTCTAATACGGTGTTCCATGGTGTGGTGCCTGGCAAATTAGCATACCCTGTTGGTAAGATAGCCCTGGAGGTGGCTTTTGGGAACGAGCATGATTCCCGATCCGAAACACTAACCTTTGAGGTGGTGAAGATCCGGAGCCCGTATCATGCCTTGTTTGGGCGGCTAGCTTATGCCAAATTCATGGCACGGCCTTGTTATATCTATTTGCAGCTCAAAATGCCTGGTCACAAAGGGACAATAACGATTCATGGGAGCCGCAAGATTGCTTTGGAATGTGAGGAAGGTGATGCGGCCTATGCAGAGTCGGTTTGTGCCACGGAGGAGTTGAAATATTATAGGGACAATGTTGATCCGGTGGACATGACCCCTTTGAAGAAGCCAACTACGAAGCATGATTCAGATCTGAAGTTCAAATCCGCGGCTGAGACCAAGCTTGTTGACTTCATGCCCGGCGATTCGTCCAAGCAGTTCACTGTCAGTGCCAACTTGGACCCTAAATAGGAAAGCGTGCTCATCGAGTTCATCCGTGAGAATCGGGACATTTTTGCATGGAAGCCTTCTGACATGCCAGGTGTACCGAGGGAACTCGCTAAGCACACTCTTAATGTTGATCCCAAGTATAAATCGGTAAAGCAATTTCTCCGCCGGTTTAATGAAGAAAGGCGCAAAGCTATTGGAGAGGAAGTGGCCAGGCTCTTAGGAGCTGGTTTTATCATTGAGGTGTTCCATCCAGAGTGGCTTGCTAATCTGGTGCTGGTTCTTAAGAAAAATGGCACTTGGCGTATGTGTGTGGATTACACGGATCTCAACAAGGCTTGTCCAGCGGATCCTTTTGCCCTCCCCCGCATTGACCAGATTATTGATGCCACGGCGGGTTGTGAGCGTTTGAGTTTTCTGGATGCGTATTCTGGGTATCATCAGATCAAAATGGCGGTTAAGGACCAGGAGAAGACGGCATTTATTACTCCCTTTGGAGCCTTCTGCTATGTATCTATGCCTTTTGGGCTCAAGAGCGCCCAAGCCACTTATCAACGGTGTGTGAAGAACTGCCTGCATAAACAGATCGGCCGTAATGTGCACGCCTATGTGGATGATATTGTAGTCAAGTCAAGGCAGAAGGAGACACTGGTTGATGATTTGAAGGAAACCTTTGATAACTTGCGGGTTTACAAGATGATGCTTAACCCGGCCAAATGTGTCTTTGGTGTTCTGGCAGGCAAGTTACTGGGCTTTCTTGTGTCCAACAGAGGAATTGAGGCTAATCCGCTGGCTAAACCGAAGTGTATCAATGATGTTCAGCATTTGGCGGGTCGGATTGCCGCGCTGAGCCGGTTTATCAGCCGCCTCAGAGAGAAGGCTATCCCTTTATACCAGATGCTGAGAAAGACAGATCAATTCATCTGGAGTCCGGCTGCTGATGAAGCGTTGGAGGACTTGAAGCGGCAATTAGCCAATCCGCCCGTTCTTGCAGCTCCGGTCGACAAGGAGCCGTTATTGCTATACGTAGCGGCCAATGCTCGCGCAGTTAGCGTGGCTATTGTGGTAGAACGCAAGGAGGCGGGCAAGGAGTATCCGGTTCAGCGGCCAGTTTACTATATCAGCGAGGTGCTTATTGAATCCAAGCAAAGGTATCCGCATTGGCAGAAGCTGGTATATGGAGTTTTCATGGCAAGCCGGAAGTTGAAGCAGTATTTCCAAGGGCACCCCATCACAGTGGTCAGTTCAGCTCCCTTGGGCGATATCATACAGAACCGGGAGGCGACTGGCCGGATTGCCAAGTGGGCTATAGAACTTGGGCCGCACGGATTGAAGTACGTACCTCGGACGCGGTGAAGTCTCAAGCGCTTGTTGATTTCATCAATGATTGGACTGAGTTGCAAGCACCAGAGGAGAAGCCGGATCACACATATTGGACTATCCATTTTGATGGATCCAGGCAATTGGAGGGCTCGGGGGCTGGAGTCGTATTAACTTCCCCACGAGGTGATAAGTTTTGTTATGTTCTCCGCTTAATGTTCCCTTGTACTAATAATGCAGCTGAGTATGAAGCTTTGCTCCATGGTCTCCCGATGGCTAAAGAGATGAATCTAAGTCGGGTTAAGTGCTTCAGTGACTCGGACCTCGTGGCTCAACAGGTGTCTGGCACTTGGGATTCTAAAGACCCACTTATGGCTGCATATCGTCGTGAGGTGGATAATATTGTGGGTCACTTCAAGGGTTATCAGGTGGATCACGTGGACCGTCAAAAAAATGAAGCGGCGGACGCTTCAAGCCGGTTGGGCTCTCAGCGTAAACCGGTCCCACCTAATGTCTTTCTTGATGTGTTACACAACCCGTCAGTCAAGCTCCTGGGTGAAGTGGATTTGGCTATTCCTAATCCGGAGGCTCAATTGGTGGCAGCCCTGCATGTTATACCGGGTTGGACAGTTCCTTATCTTGCGTACATGAACCGGGGAGAGTTGCCAGAGGATGAGACACTAGCCAGGCAGATAGCCCGGCGATCCAAGTCTATGACCATTGTCAATGGTGAATTGCATCATTGCAGTGTATCAGGGGCCTTTCAACGCTGCATCTCTCCTGAGGAAGGCTGTGAAATTTTACGCGAAATCCATGAAGGGGATTGTGGTCACCATGCCGGTTCAAAGTCTCTGGTGGCTAAGGCGTTTCGTCACGGGTTTTACTGGTTGACAGCTCATGCTGATGCGGAGGACTTGGTTAAACGGTGTGATGGTTGTCAGAAATTTTCAAGGCGTGCTCATGTGCCGGCTCAAGAATTGAGGATGATTCCAATTACTTGGCCGTTTGCAACATGGGGGCTGGATATGGTCGGACCTTTTAAAAGGTCCAAGGATAAGAAAACCCACCTTTTGGTGGCAGTTGATAAATTTACCAAGTGGGTTGAAGCGGAGCCTGTTAGCAAGTGTGATGCAGCTACAACGGTGCAGTTCATTAAAAAGGTGATTTTCCGTTTTGGCTTTCCACACAGTATCATTACTGACAATGGTACCAATTTATCCAAGGGCGCTATGAAGGAATTCTGTGAACGTGAGCACATCCGACTTGACGTATCGTCAGTGGCTCACCCCCAGTCCAATGGGCAGGCAGAACGAGCTAATCAAGAGATCTTGCGAGGCATCAAACCCCGGCTTATGGTTCCATTGCAAAGAACACCGGGTTGTTGGGTTGAAGAGCTACCGTCTGTGCTATGGAGTATCAATACTACGCCCAACCGATCTACAGGATACACGCCGTTTTTTATGGTCTACGGAGCAGAGGCGGTTCTCCCTAGTGATATCCGGCATGATTCGCCTCGTGTAGCGGCTTATGTTGAAGCGGACAATGAGACAGCACGACAAGATGCTTTGGACCTATTAGATGAGGAGCGTGACATAGCGGCTGCCCGCTCGGCGATTTATCAACAAGATCTTCGTCGCTATCACAGTCGCCGGGTCAGAACCAGAGCTTTTCAAGAAGGAGATTTGGTGCTCCGGCTCATCCAAGACTAGACGGATATGCACAAGTTATCCCCACCTTGGGAGGGACCTTTCGTGATCAGCAAGAATCTGCACAACGGGTCGTACTATCTGATTGATATTCGAGAGCATAAAGACTCACGCACATCAGAGGAGGAGACCAACAGGCCGTGGAATATAGCTCATCTTCGGCCTTACTACACTTGAGCCATTGGCTCTATCTATGTACATATTATGACAGTGTATATATTATCTTTGATATAATAAAACCGGAGCCTCAGCTAAAGCGGGGTCTCTGTCCTTTCATATCATGTGTGGTTACATGGAGTTGTTTTGTCTTAAAGCGGCCTCCGGTTTACCCCTTGAAATTTGCTTTTCAAAAAAGCTTTGTGATATCACTTGGGGGCTTGGTCGTGTCCGAACCAATGCAACACCTCTTGATAGGCGAAAGCCACCAGATCACTTGGGGACATGGTCAAGTCTGAACCAGTCACGCCTCTTGATCGGCCTAAGGCCATAGAATCACTTGGGGGCTTGGTCGAACCCGAACCATTGCCATGCCTTTTGACTGGCATAAATGCCACGGTTTCATTTGGGGACCTGGCTGACTTGAACCATCGCCACACCTATTGGGGGCTTAGTCCTGTCCGACCATGGTAACACCATCTGATCAGCTCAGTAAAGCATGATTTTGCAAACAGTTTTTACCTTTGCTTCCAAATTTCTTTTATGACTATTCTTTGATTTTTGTTGTGTTTTCTTAAAACCAACAACACTTTCTAAACTGGTTCAGCTGACGGAATTCGGTACATTTTTAATCCAGAGAAATATGCCCGGTTTAACTTTCCTGTTAACATCATGAAGTAGCAGGAGGGCTTACAATGACCCAGCACGGTTTACATGCCTGGCTAAGCCAAACTTCATGCCCAGCGATGGCAGGTATTTTGTATCGCATATTTGATTATATGTCTTAAATACACTGATGATATATATATATATAAAGGTCATAAACCGGTTCGCGGTATAACCGCCACCGCAGTTCAAGATTTTCTGATTGCAGGAAATATAAATTGAGGATTTCAATCAAAAGCATCAGTACTTATGCACGAAGGCATATTTAAAGCAACAGTACTTGCTATTCTATTACAAGGCAACGCGGTGCCCAAATAAGATCATTGTTGTTCTGGCAGATCATAATAAAGCAGCTATTTAAACCGGCTTCCGGTTCAAGCCTGCTCATCGCCCCGGTCTGATGGTTGTGGGTCGTCCCGCGCCGCTTCAGCTTCCTCATCTCTATCCATTGGCTGGAAATCAACAATGGTCTAGTCGATTCCCGTTAAAGCTTGAAAGACAGCCTCTTCATGGATCAGAGAAGACGGTTCAATATCAGGAGCATAAGTATGCTTACGGATTGGAGGAATCAGATTCTCCGCTTCAGGAATTGGTGCAGCCACTCGTTTGTTCTGATCATTATACTGAGCTTGATAATGCGACAAGTCTGCCTCTTCAGCCAATTGACAAGCCATAGGGCGCACTGCACGGTTTATCGCCCTCAGATCATCTTCATTGAACTCTGAGCCATCTTCCTTCAAACTGGGATAGCCTTGAGCTGCCTCAACAGGATCGAAATCTGGCACCCATGCTTTTGCCCGGATCAAGGCATTAATGGCTCTGGTTCGAGCAGCAGATTTTTTCAGCTCTTCAATCCGAGCAGGAAGCATTGACAACCTCTTCAGAGTATCTTGAATTAAAGTGGGAGCCGGATTGTTATGAGATGCACTGGTGATGATCCGCTGTGCTCCGGTATACAGCTGTTCAGTTAAGGTGTAGGCGGCCTTCAACTTCTTCCGAACATCTGACCCTAAGTGACCAATGCGTGTACCTGCAACATTACAGGAGAAATCACGAACCGGGTCTATTATAAGAAGGCAAAAGTTGTCAAAGAAACCAAAAGGAGCTTACCAAAGATAGCAGCGGTCATGGAATGTACTTGCCGCTTTACGGCGGTCAGCTCATCTACCACCGGTTTAAGGGCAGCTTCAGCGTTTTCAGCTCTTTTTATTAAAGCGGCCTTCTCAGTGGCCCAATCAGCCCGCTCCTTCTTGAAGCCCTCCTTCAGCTGTTCTGTGATGCTCAAAGCGCTGGTTAATTCCTCCCTTGCTTTGTCGGTTTCGGCTTGTTGGGTTTTCAAAGTTTCTTGCAGATCAGTAATCCGGTCCTCTTTGATCCTCACTTCAGCCTGCATCAAGACAGTGCTTGGCTTTAAACAAACGGTACAAGAATTTGAAGTACCAACCACATAACAAGTTATACGCTTGATACTTGGGGGCTAATGCATCTTCAATCTTCATCTATTACTAAATCGCAAAGTCCCAAGCTCAATACAGGTATTCAACTTGGCACTTGGGGGCTAATGGCTATTTTCTCAGATATGTTCTGATGTTAGAATCTTTGTTGGAGTCCCGGTTTAACTATACTAAGTTGAACCGGCCCTTGGGGGCTACATTGATGGATTTCAAAGTATTGAGGTTTATATTAAAGTCCCGGATTGAAGAAGGTTACAAACCGGCCCTTGGGGGCTAGGAGGATTAATAGAGTGGCAGTAATTAAAAGAAAGAAGAAGCACAAGGAAGTTACCTCAAATTTATCTCTCATCTTCTTTACCAGACCAGCTTCACAGTCACGACTAGTATATAGCCAGTTCAAGTAACCGGAATGAAGATCTTAGGCATTCAAAGCAGCATACGTTTCCAGATCAACATCCCATTTGCCTTTGTTCATGGCAGAAGAATCTTCTTTCACAGTATGCTTAGCTAAAGCGACAGGATTCCCTGGTTCAAAGCGACCTACGCCGGTAATTACAACGTCATCATCCTTGGACTCGCCAGTTTGCGTTGGTGCTATCGGTTTACCGGCATGTTTTGAAGGACTGCGGGATTTTTCAATCCGGACGGGGCTGGTAGGCTGGTCAGCAGGGACTGAAGTATTGATAGGCCTCTTCTCAGTAATAGCATCATCTTGCAAGGGAGGATCATTGGGAACATCTTCATGAACAAACGCTTCAAGATCTGGTGCTTTATCCTGTTCAGGGGCAACATCCTCCTCGGCCGCTTTATCCAGGCGGGCTTTCTTGCTCGGTTTAGGTTTAGCCCGGAAAGAGAAACAAAGAGTTAAGGAACAGCATAAGTTATAACACAGTATACCAGAAGCATATGTTCAACCTAGCTTACCCAAGAACCGTTTTCAGTGGTGGCAGCTGAGTGGCCGATGATTCACCAGAAGATGAATGAGAAGTAACCTGATAATCGGAGTCGGACGGATTAAGAGGTTGACGGATGAAACCCGCTTTAGGATAAAAATTAATAAAAAGGTCGGAGACCTCTGGGCGACGTTTTCAAACCGGACTGTTTGGTAAACCGGCGGAGGTAACTACCTGGCCGCTGTGCCGAGTTGTGCGGCGAGCTTCATGTTGCTGAGTCTTCATAAGAAATTTGGGATCCAAGTAAGCAAGAGGATGAGAAAATTTAACTTTCCGATTTGCCTGGCGAAATTTTGGCAAAGGCAAAGGATCTGAATTGGAAGAGAGAATAGTTACCTCAGCGACATCAGCATTACTGGCTTCAGCGTCGTCCTGACAAGTATCATCGTCAATAAGGCGTGTAAAAAGTAAGCCTAGTGAATCGAATTCTACCTCAAGGTCCGAGTTATCCACATCATCATCAACAGCTGGATCAGATGAAGCGGTGGTTTTCCTCTTTTGAGCAGACTTCTTGACAACCTTAGTCTTTGGCCGGGTTGACCGTTCCGTTTTCTCTGGTTTTTCTTGTGGAAGCTTCTTGCTCCAAAACGGATTATCACCTTGAGTAAGCAGCGGTTGATGTTAGACAGAAATAGCAATAACAGGATCAGTAAAAAATGCAATCAAGATCTTACAGCTGGCGGTTTGTTGATAGCACAGAAAGGGAGCAGGCCGGTTTGAGCGCAGAGGTGTTCCGGTTCGTTCAACATTTTCTTCACAGCCTCTGTGACTTCATCATCTGAGAGCTAGATGTTGGTGTGTCGGAGTGGGTCATCGACGCTACCAGTATACTTGCACATTAAACCGGAGCGCCGGATCAGAGGCAGTATGCTCCATGATATCCAACAGCGTGCGAGATCTACTCCTGTTAAACCGTTGGCCATGAAGGCTCGGAGCTTGGATAGTTGCGGAGCGTATTTACTTCTCTCCTTGGCATTCAACCTTTGTGGGAAGGGGTGTGTATTGCTGAGCCGCTCTGGACGAAAGCCAGGCAAAGGATTTTCATCATCGGGGGAGGTATCTTTGCAGTAGAACCATGTTGCATTCCACTCCTTGGGGTGACTGTGCAGTCTGGCGTGGGGATAAGTGATCTCTTTACTTTTCTGAATTGCCATACCGCCCAATTCGGTATTGGGACCATCAGTGAATTCTGTGCGGCGGTTTAAGTGGAAACAGTCTCTAAACAATTCAACTGTGGGTTCCTCTTGAAGGTATACCTCACACAGCACTTGGAAGTGACATAAGTTGGTAACAGAGTTGGGGCCAGTGTCTTGCGGGCGGAGCTGAAAATTGGCTAACACATCCCGGTAAAATTTAGAACCGGGCGGCTTGAAGCCCCGGGCTAAATGGTCTGCAAAGATCACAACCTCTCCCTCTTGAGGTGTGGGTGGACATTCATTACCAGGGACCCTCCAGTGGATAGTATCTTTGCTGTCTAAAGCGCCGATCAAGACTAAATTATCCAACTGAGTTTCTGTGACGCGAGAAGGAACCCAGTTGCACTCATATACTTGTTTGGCCATGATGAGATCTACAAAAAATAGGTGATTCCGGTTCAAGAATGTGTTGGGTAAAGTATGCACTATGTTAAACCGGAGGAAGTTATATTTAAACCGGATTTCTATGAAGTGGCATCATATGGCTAAGGAGTTCTGGCGGTTCAACAATGGGACTAATGGTATATACCGGTTTATTAACTTTTTCTATATTAAGTTAAACCGTCTGATCTAAACATTGAAAGCAATTGAGGTTGCGGATGGCTAAGTATGCAGAAACAAGTTTCACAAGGCCTTATTGCAGCAATGGATCTGAAGCAAGTTCAGAAAAACAGAAAATATTCAAAAGATTAAAGCAGAACGGAAGTGAATCAATGGGTAGGTATGTAGATGAGATCTATGGACTTGAGCATGAAACTACAGGCGGATGCTAAAAAGCTACTGCTATCAGAGCAGGGTTTCACAGATCTATCCAGGAGTCTGGGTACAAGCATGAACAAGTGATGAACGCGGCAAGAACACGAAACCCTAGAACAGATCTATGTTAAGAAGAACAGAAGGCTTACCAGAATCGAGGAAGATGCGGAAAGCTACCGCAGTGCTCTGGTGCGTTCAGGTTGATGCAGTGGCCCAAGACGGTGCAGAGGTCAACGGCGGTGGCGGAGCTCCGAGGCTGACGACGCGAGGAAGACGAAGAGAAAGGGGACGAAGGGGAGAAAGGAAATGACCCTTCAGTACTATTTATAAGGCAAAAAGACGTGCGTCAGGCGCGCGAATCCAGGAGCCACAAATTTCAGAAGTGGAGCGGTTTGCTTTGGTTATTGCAGATCTATTAATAAAATAAGGTGTCATAAATGTTAACTTCGTGATGACGTCATGCCGGTTTACAGCAACCAGAGATGATGACGACATGGCAATTTACCAATTACCAGAAGATGTTGAAGACAAAGATTTTTTGTGAAGGATTGACATGAACCAGTTCAAATCAATCTGGGGCCTAATGTTGGGGATATTACCACTGGGCGTGAACCGGCCTACCTAGGCCGGGTTAACATCATTAGTAGTATAAAGGTGATTAAGCAGATGAAGGCCCAAGGCCTGTAGTCGGTTTAGAACCTGTAGCCGTAAACCGGCTTGATATGTAAACTTGTATTGTAAGTAGGAATAGAGAGAGACCAACCGGGATACGAATATGAACCGGTGTGGGACTCTATGGACTGACGGGCGTCACCCGTGTATATAAGGGGACGACCCGACGGCGGTTTAAGGACAGACAACAACAACTCGAGGTCTAGGCGAAGCTTATTTTGCTCCCTAGTCATCGAGACCACATCAATTCCATCACAACTAGACGTAGGCTTTTACCTTCATCGAAGGGGCCGAACTAGTATAAATCCTTGTGTCTTTGTGTCTGCTTTAATCCCTTCAAGTTAACCCGTAGCGATGGCTCCACGACTAAGTCCTTTCACGAGGACATCTGCCGTGACAAATCCACGACATCTCATGTTCCCCATGTTCCAGGAGCTTGCACCACACGACCCACACGACAAGTGTGGTCACCACTATGCGATTTGTCTTGACCTGAAGAACCAACGCTTTGAGGTGCTTGATTCAATGTGTTCGTCAGCTGATGCAAACCTTACTTTGCATGCTGAATTCTTCATCAACAACGTCAAAGAGACATGGAACCGTCACTACGAAAACTCAAAGGTCTAGATCAGACATTTCCCGATTGAGTACGTGGCAACTACGAATCAAGGGAACACGTAATTTCCTACCCCCTCCTTCATATGCCATTTACATCAATTCCACCCCTCTTTTGTTGTTACATCTGAATTGAAGTTTATCAATGCTATGTCTGTCCTTTTTGTGAGTTCACATGACTCTTTCTCTTGTGCAGCACGACTGTGGCTTTCACACGTTGGAATACTTTGCAAAGTGGGAAGGTAGACTTGTTCCCGCTATCACAGCTGCAACGGTCGTTGAGCTCCGAAAAATTTACACATGGAACTGGTTGACGAATGAAGATTTCAACAAGCAGTCCGGAGCACACGAGCTCGTGGAGGAAGCTGTCAAGAAAGTCATCAAGAAGTACAAGTGATCACGTGGCGTTACACACCGGACGCATACCTTACATTCTGTTGCCGAGGAATGTAAGGTACTATCTTTGTTCTTGTCAAAAATATGTTCATGTGCTATGTTATGACTGCAACCCCACGTAGCCTAGTATGTAGTGGTGGTGTGTGAGTGACATTTGAATATTTTCTGTAATATATGTGTGGATGTGAACCTATTTAGGCGTGACAACAGATACGTTTTATGTTTATTATTTTTATTATGGTTTCATCATTTGTAGCACCAGTTTGCTGCTTCGAATGCGTCTACGATGTTTTAAAACATGGCAAATGTAGTTCATCAGATATGGTTAGTGGAAGTCATCGTCGTTTTTCATTTGGCTGTTTTGCTTCTTCTTTTTCATCGCTAACTGCAGCGGCTAGCATGGTAGTTTGATCATGTAGCCGTAACCTTTCATGCGGTTGATGCACGTTACGCTTTTTTCAACTTGTTTCCCATACATTGCACACAACACACTATGTGTGACTAAACCGCGTCGAATTAACATGGAAATATATGCGATGCAGAGTCATTACGAATAACATGGCATATTCCAGTACAGCTAACATGGCAGATTCAGTACAAACAACTTGGCAGATTCAGCATAAGCAACATGGCAGATCCAGTATACTTAACATGGCAGATCCAATATAATTAACATGGCAGATCTAGTACAATTAACATGGCAGATCCAGTACAATTAACATGGCATATTTAGTATAAAATAGCATGGCATATTTAGTATAAAATAGCATGGCAGATTAACTACACATAACATGGCAGATTAAGTACCCATAACATGGCAACTGCATTTATCCATTCAATGTATTTTCCTTCAACTTCTGATGCCCCTCAAGAGTCATTCTCCCAATTTAAAGAAAATTCACAACATCTAGGGTACAAAACAAAATGTCCACAAGGACCATGTCACAGCACCCCAATTTTGCTTACTGATTGCCCGTCCCTTTCTTTGTTTTCTTGTGTTTTGCTTGAATCTCCAATCCCGATTTGTACCTTATCTCTTTTGCACGACCCTTTGTGATGGAACGGGGTGGGTTCCTGACCTAGGTTTGTGTGCTTGCTGTTCCAGATCCTATCTCCGAGTTTTCAGATGATGGCCCCGTGGATGAAGGCACACTTGATGTGCGGGGGAACCGATGTAAGGCTTCCTCAGCTTTCCTCTTCTTGATCTCATCAAGCTCTCTTTTCAGGGCCTTCCTGTGTTTTTCTGCGACTCATGCTGTCTCGTCACTCTTGCACGCTTCATCAATTAGCTCAGCATAACGTGCCTCACGGCTTCCATGGTTGACTCAGGTCTCTCGTCATGCACAACCAGAACTGCGTTTGTTGTCTGCGGCACCAACGCCTCGTCAGCGTCCCAAGTCCATCGCCGCCTTATGAAATGGCGGGGCATCCGTGTCACAACGTCCATGTCCATTACTTTTAGTATGTGACAGCACACAATGCCGTCCCGTTCAAACTTGCAGCATTGGCAGTAGTATTCACCTTGGCCTATCGAGGCTTTCACGAAGTAGTTCCTTCCTTTGTCCGGGTCTTCAGGTTCTGAATCTGACAAACCCAAAATAGGACACACCTTGAATGTATGTTCGTCCACCTGGAAAGCCGTGAACATGCTGGCACGCTTTATTTCTTCCTGGAATCTGCAAGTTTTTGTGTTTTCTGTTAAACTATCGTGTGCTCTTTTTTTGTATCACCTTATGTTGTCATGGAAATAGAAATACATTTTGTTTGAACATGGCAAACATGGTACATTGAACATGGCAAATATAGTACCTTTAACATGGCAACTGTAGTATATTAGACATGGCAACTGTAGTACATTAGACATGGCAACTGTAGTACACTAGACATGGCAACTGTAGTACATTTTCAACTGGCCCTCGTCATTTCCACACCAACATTCCCAATGGAAGCACATTGCATAAAACATGGCAACTGCATTTTATTAAACATGGCATCTACAGTTGAGTAAACATGGCAATTGCATTTCAACAAACATGGCAGTTGCATTTTGGTAAACATGGCAATTGCATTTCAGTATATGTGGCGACAATATAACATTTTCAGTTGACATTGGCATTTGCATACCAACATGCCCAATGGAAGTACAGTGCATTAAACATGGCAACTGCATTTCATTGAACATGGAAAATGCATCCGAGCAAGCATGGCAAACAGAATTTTCATTGAACATGGCAACTGCAGCTGAGTAAGCATGGCAAATAGTATTTCCTTAAATATGGCAACCACATATCATGGCAACTGCATTGCATTCTATATGGCACCTACTGCCTTCGTGCTTTGCGCAAATAAGACTGTAACGCAACTGACTGACTTGTTAAAGATCTTGTTGGTGTATATCTTTCTCATTTGCCTCTCCATCGGTAAATACATTAGCAATTTTGGCTGCTTTAGCACGATGTTCGCTTCTTGCTGTAGCTCAGATCCCAGTATTTTTTGTTGCAAAGCTGTGTACTGCTGGGCAAACTGTAGCAATGAGTTGCCAAGGCTCACATACCGCTTCAAAACAGCATTGAACCCCTCGCTGCGCTGCGTAGTCTGCAGAAATGGGAAGAAGCACTGCATGAAGTAGGTCGACACCCAGTACATTCGCTTCTCCCACAGGCTAGCAAGAGTCTCATTGTCTTGGACTTGATATGTTTCAATCATGGCCATCCAGCTCCTTTCAAACTCCTCCACCGTCAAGCTGTGGTCCACGCACATCTCGAATGCCTTGTGTAGCTCTGGACGGTCAGCAAAGAACGGTCCTAGCGTCTCCTCAGCCTTCTTTATAATGTGCCACCTGCAGTGCCTGTGCACTGCCAACGGAAAGACCTCCTCTATGCCTGCACGCATGCTAAAATCCTAGTCTGTTATTATGTTCATCGGAGCAAGTCCATCCATGCACTCCAAGAAGGTCTTGAACAGCCAAACGTACCCATCCGTGTCTTCGTTCCGAACGAGCCCGCAGCCGAACAACAACGACTGATTGTGGTTATTTATTCCTATGAATGGAGCGCATGGCATCTTGTACATATTAGTGAGATACGTCGTGTCGAATGAAATGCAATCTCGGAAATGTTTGTAGGCTCTCCTTGCAGCACCATCCACCCAATACATGTTCCTGACACGGTCCTCATCGTCCAACCTTATCCTGTAGAAGAAATCTGGATCTTCCTTCACTTTCTCATCGAAGTAGGCCATCGTGGCTTCTATGTCAGCCAACTTGCTCTCTCTACGGTACTTTGCCTTTAGGTTTGTGACGTCAGCTGGTATGTAGGGCATGCTACTCAGAGTCCCCTTTTTGATGTGGATGAGTGATAGTATCTGGACCATTCTTGATGGACCGACATTACAATCATGTAGCTTCCTTATGAATTTCCTTTCGAGGGGGTGAATCCTCTGTGGGCGGTCAGAAATTTTACCAGGTCGAACTTCTTTATGAGTTTGTGGTTGTGCTTATCAAAATATTCAGTTACCACATACTGTATTCCATCTACATTTAGCTTACACCGGACAGGGCATCCCATCTTGAGAATGATACCTCTCTTTCGTTCCGGAACGACAGGTGCAACACCTTTCCCCTTCTTGTTCCTTTGTGCCTTGTGGCACCTCATCTCACCTCTGTTGTACTCGTTAGTTTTCTTAATTTTCCTATGGTATTCGGTGTTGACCGCAAACCCATGGAACTTTGCATATGTCTGGTAGAATTCCTTTGCTTCTACAAACGATTCAAATCTCTGCCCAACGTACGGTGGCTGAGGTACAACGATCTCTGATTGCCCATCATCTTCATCCCCTTGTGCTTCATCATCAGTTTCATCATGCACTTCAGCATCAGCGGCAGTTTCATCCACTTGAGTGTTGCCAGTGCTTGTGTTCAAAGGGGTGACTGTCGGCATTGCTGGAATGATCGCCATTTCCGAATCTGACTCGGCATTGTTTGCGGCATGATTGTCTGCTGGCTGGTGGAACGGGTCTTCCGTGCGCTCAGAGCTCCCCACAGTAGATGTCCCCGCGCCGCTGTTCACTGTAGTTGTAGGCCCTGTAATAGAAAAAACAGGTACGAGAGTAAGATTTTGATTGAATAACATGTTTATCGCAACGGATCACATCAACTTCAAGTGATTTGGCATGACATCATTCAAAAAGCAAGTCGTGAATCTGCGTGTGGACATGCATGGCAACTGTAGTTGTCCAGTCATGGTAGCTACAGTCCAACAAACATGGCAACTATTGTTTGCCAATGCACGACAACCAGCTCCTTTTTAGTATGAAAACTTGGATTCTATATGCATGGCAGCTGCAGTCCTGCATACATGGCAAATACTGCTACCAATACATGGCAACCACTGTGTTCTAGCATCAAAACTTTTGCATTCTAGGCTTGATCTCACTAGGGAAATGCGATCAACTATTAGTGCTGCACACATGCTTTTACCAGTTGGCAAATTTTCGAAGACAATATATGACTCATTGGACACAACCACTTGTTAGTGTTTTATGCTTGATTTTGTCCACCATCACTGCTAGAAATCTTATCTTTCGTCATGTGCTATTTTTTGCCACAAAAACAAATGTAGTGCTCTTTTGTGGTTCAATTTTTTCCTTACCCTGTTGTGCTGCATGTGCCCATCTTGTGTGGTCTGTCACACCAAATTGACGTGCTCTATCTGCAATCTGTGAAGCTTGCCACGAGACATTTTCCGGGGTACCACCACCGTAATAACCTGTAAGCATCATAGTAGTTGGTCAATACATGGCAACTGCAGTTTGTGCTGGCATGGCAACTGCAGTTGTCCTGGCATGGCAACTGCAGTTGTTCCTCCATGGCAACTGCAGTTGTCCAGGGAGGGCAACAACAGTTGTCCAGGGATGACAACTGCAGTTATTTATTCATGCCAATTGCAGTTGTCCAGTCATGGCAACTGCAGTTGTCAACTATGCTCCTTCTGCTAATTCACCGTCCGCAACTTCACTTTTTATGGACTCACCTGTGTATGACGTCGATGGTAGGTACATGGGTGCTGCCTGATGCCACGTGCTGCATGAAGGCTCTGCATTTTCCCCCGTCATAACTCGTGAGTCTTTTGCCAACCTTTGCAAGTTTATTTTTCATGTCTAGACCAGTATGTGTTCTTTTTCGTATGTGTTACCTTGATTAGTCATATTAGCTAGTTGAAGTTGGCTGCCCGTACATTTGTCAGTGTTAGCGCCCTGTGACTGAACTTGCCATGGAGGCCCCCTGAGTGTGTTTTGGTCATAAGAACCTGCGAAAAAATGACAGTGTATGACATAAGTAGAATGTCATCTTCATCGTTGCGAACATGGCAACTATTCTTTTCTTTTGTTATCATGCATCTTACCAATGCCTGCATACTGTTCTAGTAGTGGCAGCAATGGCCCTGCAAAAATGAGTTGACTATACTCTGATGCATCCCAAGGGGGCATTTCTGGTCTTTGAGAGCCCCAAGTATCAGTGCCATCTTCGTGATTCATTCTTTTCAGCGTCCCGTTTCTGCCAATGTGCTCTCAATCACTGCATGAACAAGAACGCATCAACAATCCACAAAAAATGTATCCTTGTGCTGCTTGCATGTAGAAGTTAACACATCAGTGTTATCACATTTTCATGCATAGGCAACCAACATATCATGGCTAGTAGGACATGCACATCCACTATCTTTTTTAAAATCTGGGTGCTAGCTATCCGTTTGATTCGATGGCACCAGCCACTACAATAGGATGGCAAGCAATGAGTTGACATGGTGGCAGTTGACGACAATGATAGGTGGCAACTGACGTTAGACACCAGTGGCAATTAATTTTCAGCCCCCCCCATTATTCCAAATTTCTCAATTTTCTCTCCCTTTTTATGGATTCCTACACATCCATTCATTCACCAACTACGTGCATCAATCTACTGAGAACTTATGGTTATCTCTAGCGTATTACATGGCAGATCTAGTGTATTCTGTTTGGCAACTATGAAGACACACAAGCCATGTAGATTTTTACCCCTGTAGGATGGATCTAGTTGCCAACTTCGTCGATAATTTTGCAATCTTCTGCCCAGAATAAGGATGAGAAGCAGTAGGGAGATCGGGATAATCACCTGCTTTTAGCTGGTCATCTTTGGAGGGCGTTCTTGGAGTGGGGGTGGGGGAGATAAGGGGTGTGGTTTGCTGTGCGAAGGCCCTATGGATCTGCTCTGGTTGCCATGGCAACCAGAGAAGGCCGGCGATGGAGGTAGGGGTTCGGGAGGTGGGAGAAGATGGCGGCATTCGGGATTGGGGATCGATTAGAGGCCGTGACGGCTGGATCGTGCGGGCTGCTGGGTCCTCTGGACCAGACGTGCGGGCGGGGTTGCCACACACCGGACGTGCGGGCCGTGCCTTTGCGCGCCCGGACGCGGTCGTGCGGGCTGGTTCCTGTCCATGCCACATGAGGCGTGTGGCACAACTACCCGATACACCACACGTGTGGCAGTTATCGGGACCCATATAAATACCTCTAGAAAATTTTAAAAATTTCTTTGAAGTCCCATTGGTCCGACCTTATTCCACCTAGATGGGCTGATGGCTCGTTGCTGCATGCCACTTATCATTGAAGCCAGTATACCAATGTTTACCACGGACAAGAAGTAATCAAGGCCGTGATCTTGCAAACCATAACGCCTGGGAGAGATTTCTCAAAAAAAATGCCTAGGAGAGAAAGTCATCACTACCGGAAAAGCCACAGATCCAAGAGGCAGACTTCCATTATTTTTCACAGACCTCACGCCGACACTAGAGTTTGTACCTGCGTGATAGGATGAGGTAGCAGGATCCAAGGGAAGCAGCCAACATTAAAGCCCCGACAAACCCTGCAAACCCTAATCTCACCGTCAGGAACAGGAATCTACACCAACGCTGCCACTGTGTAAGCGTTACCAATTATCCTAATAGGTGGATATTTCATATGTGTTAGAAGGGATAGAGAGGATTGGTGGAATCATTGCTGTATTGCTTGAGCCTCATGAGCATATACATATGAGTACAATGATCAACTTGGAGTACAAGACAAACCAGAACAAATCCTAGTCTATCTCACCTTTCCTAATAATCAATATTCTCAGCATCCCCGTGCAGTCACAACGGTAGCGATGCAGACGATGAAACTAGAGAAGAATCCGAAGGCAAGCCGACAGACACCGCCCCACAGTCGTAACGGTCGATGCATCGCGGAGTCGTGGCAACCGACGAGGTTGCTCAAGCAAGGCGGTAGCCCTTTGTGCCATTGTTGAGGTAGCCGAGAGCGTAGGTGGTGTAGCCGTGGATGAGGTAGCCGTGCTAAGAATGTCGTGGTCGATGTCGGGTCGGGGTGGCCGGTGTCGAGGAAGTCATCGTGGAGCCAAGGCGCAAAGAGGCACCAAGTTAGCATGGACATAGTGATGTCGAAGTAGGGGTGCGCCAGAGAGATGATGGTGTTGACGAGGCGTCGCGGTGGGTTTGCCAAGCCCGGGGACACGTCGTGGATGAAGGCACGCACCGGTGTTGCCAGCATCGGGCATGCGTAGACAAATGTAGACGAAGTTGACGAAGCGCCGCACCAGGCTTGCCAGGCCCAGGGACACGTCATGGACGAAGGCAAGTATCAGTTTTGCCAGCACCGGGAATGCGTAGACGAGGGACCTGCACGAGCTGTACGCCATGTCTAAGAAGTCGGAGGGGCTTGAAAACCCACAAGTATAGGGGATCACAACAGTTTTCGAGGGTAGAGTATGCAACCCAAATTTATTGATTCGACAAAAGGGGAGCCAAAGAATATTCTCAAGTATTAGCAGCTGAGTTTTAATTCAACCACACCTGAAAGGCTTAATATCTGCAGCAAAGTATTTAGTAGCAAAGTAGTATGGAAGTAACGGTAACGATGGCAAAAGTAACAGTAGCAGTTTTGTAGTAATCATAACAGTGACAATAGAAAAGTAACTAAGCAAAGATCAATATGTGAAAAGATCGTAGGTAATGTATCAGTGATGGATAATTATGTCGGATGCGATTCCTCATGCAATAGTTATAACATAGGGTGACACAGAACTAGCTCCAGTTCGTCAATGTAATGTAGGCATGTATTCCGAATATAGTCATACGTGCTTACGGAAAAGAACTTGCATGACACCTTTTGTCCTACCCTCCCGTGGCAGCGGGGTCCTATTGAAAACTAAGGGATATTAAGGCCTCCATTTAATAGAGTACTGGATCAAAGCATTAACACTTAGTGAATACATGAACTCCTCAAACTACGGTCATCACCAGGAATGGTCCTGATTATAGTCACTTCGGGGTTACCGGATCATAACACATAGTAGGTGACTATTGACTTGCAAGATAGGATCAATAACTCACATATATTCATGAAAACATAATAGGTTCAGATCTGAAATCATGGCACTCGGGCCCTAGTGAAAAGCATTAAGCATAGCAAAGTTATAGCAACATCAATCATAGAACATAATGGATACTAGGGATCAAACCCTAACAAAACTAACTCGATTACATGATAAATATCATCCAACCCATCACCATCCAGCAAGCATACGATGGGATTACTCACGCACGGCAGTGAGCATCATGAAATTGGTGATGGAGGATGGTTTATGATGACGATGGCGATGGATTCCCCTCTTCGGAGCACCGAACGGACTCAGATCATCCCTCCCGAGGAAGATTAGGGCCTGGCGGTGGCTCCATATCATAAAACGCAATGAATCCTTCTCTCTGATTTTTTTCTCCCCGAAAGTGAATATATGGAGTTGGGGTTGAGGTCGATGGAGTTCCAGGGGGCCCATGAGGCAGGGGGCACGCCCCGGGGGGGGGGGGGGGGGGGAGGGGCTCCACCCTTGTGGACAAGGTGTGGGCCCCCTTACGCTAATTCTTTTGCCAATATTTTTTATTAATTCCAAAACATGTCTCCGTGGATTTTTAGGTCATTCCAAGAACTTTTATTTTTGCACAAAAATAACACCATGGCAGTTCTGCTGAAAACAACGTCAGTCCGGGTTAGTTCCATTCAAATCATGCAAGTTAGAGTCCACAACAAGGGCAAAAGTGTTTGGAAAAGTAGATACGTTGGAGACGTATCAACTCCCCCAAGGTTAAACCTTTGCTTGTCCTCAAGCAATTCAGTTGACAAACTGAAAGTAATAAAGAAAAACTTTTCAAACTCTGTTTGATCTTGTCATTGCAAATATGTAAAGCCAACATTCAAGTTTTCAGCAAAGATTATGAACTAACCATATTCACAATAACATTTTGGTATCATGTTTACTCATTTCAATGGCATAATCAACTAGTGAGCAAGAATAATAAATCTCAGATGACAACACTTTCTCCAAACAATCATAATATGATATAACAAAATGGTATCTCGCTAGCCCTTTCTGAGACCGCAAAACATAAATGCAGAGCACCCCTCAAGTCAAGAACTGACTAGACACTGTAATTCGTGGTAAAAGAGATCCAGTCACAGTCATACTCAATGTAAATTAATAGCAATGCATGCAAATGACAATGGTGCTCTCCAACTAGTGCTTTTTAATAAGAGGATGATGACTCAACATAAAAGTAAATAGATAGGCCCTTCGCAGAGGGAAGCAGGGATTTGCAGAGGTCCTAGAGCTCGAGTTTTGAAAAATATATGAATAATAGTTTGAGCGGCATACTTTCATTGTCAACATAACAACCGAGAGATCTCGATATCTTCCATGTTACATACATTATAGGCGGTTCCCAAACAGAATGGTAAATTTTATACTCCCCCACGACCAACGAACATAAATCCATGGTTGGCCCGAAACAACGGGTGCCGTCCAACTAACAACAATCCTAGGGGAGTTTTGTTTGCAATTATTTTGATTTGATTTGAGCATGGGACTGGGCATCCCGGTTACCGTCCATTTTCTCGTGAATGATGAGCGGAGTCCACTCACCGTGAGAATAACCCACCTAGCATGGAAGATATAGACAACCCTAGTTGATACATGAGCTATTCGAGCATACAAAACAAAATCTCATTTGAAGGTTTAGAGTTTGGCACATACAAATTTACTTGGAACGGCAGGTAAATACCACATATAGGAAGGTATGGTGGACTCATATGGAATAACTTTGGGGTTTATGGAAGTGGCTGCACAAGCAATATTCCCGCTTAGTACAAGTGAAGGCTAGAAAGAGACTTGGAAGCGACCAACTAGAGAGTGACAACAGTCATGAACAACATTGAGATTAATCAACAATGAGTGCAAGCATGAGTAGGATATAAATCACCATGAACATAAATATCATGGAGGCTATGTTGATTTTGTTTCAACTACATGCATGAACATGTGCCAAGTCAAGCCACTCGAATCATTCAAAGGAGGATACCACCCTATCATACCACATCACAATCGTTTCAATAGCATGTTGGCACACAAGGTAAACCATTATAAACTCCTAGCTAATTAAGCATGGCATGAGAAACTATAATCTCTAATTTTCATTGCAAACATGTTTCATTCATAATAGGCTGAATAAGGAACTATGGACTAATCATATTTACAAAAACAAGATAGGTCGAGTTCATACCAGCTTCTCTCATCTCAATCAATCCATCATATATCGTCATTATTGCCTTTCACTCGCACGACCGAACGATGCGGATAATATAATAGTGCACGTGCATTGGAATAAGCTGGAATCTACAAGCATTTAATACAAAGGAGAAGACAAGGTAATATGGGCTCTTAGTTAGATCAACAATAATGCATAGGAGAGCTGCTCAACATTTTCATCGTGGTCTTCTCCCCTCGACCCCAAAGAAAAGAAATAAAACTATTTACACAAGAAAGCTCCCAACAAGCAAGAGAAGAGCGATAAATCTTTTTTTGGGTTTTCTTTTAATTACTACTACTACAAGTATGGAAAGTAAACTAGCTAAAAGCTATAACTATTTTTTTGGTTTTCCTTAAGGCTTTTCAAACACACAAGAAGAAAGCAAGAAAAGAAAATAAACCAGCATGGATAGTACAATGAAAAAGTATGAGTACCGACAACTAGGATAAGTGTGTGAACATGAATGTAATGTTGGTGAGAAATTCATACTCCCCCAAGCTTAGGATTTTGTCCTAAGTTGGTCTATGCCCATGGATCGAAGCTACTCTCTCTGGTGCACTGAGGAGGGTCCTCAGGGTGCCACTGGTTAGCGATCTCCTCCGGATCCCACTGATAAACAGACTATCGATAGGGGTCAAGTGATGGCCCTGGCTCATGCTGTGGAACTTGTGTCATATTCCAGTATGCATAGATGGCCTCGGGCAAGATGAGGTACGTGCCTGAGAATATGTTAAACAAAGAGAGTGCAGGCAAGGTAATAGTCTCACAGTGAGTTTTGTCAAATATCAAGTTATACTTAAGCATCTTCTTCTTATTTTTAAGAATAAATTCATGTGCTACCATACTCTTATAATCTAGAAAAATAGTGGGCAGCAACTTTTCCTCTTTCTCATGATGCCTAATAGGTATCTCAAAGTGTTTAGCAAGACGTGAAGCAAAGATACCTCCGGAGATGGGGACCTTTGTACGGTTCAGACTTAACCCTTTAGCAACAATAGCGCATAAACTGAAGGTTGTATCACGAAACAAAGCATGGCGCAAAATAACAAGGTCAGGAGCACTAAGGTTTCCACTGTTCCCGCGACCAATTAAGCATTTACTAGCAAATATCACAAAGTAACGTAGAACAGGAAAATGTATACTAGTAGTTCTTGCATCTGAAACTTTCCTTGTTTCTCCTACAGCAATTCTATCAATAAATCCATCCACATTGCTAGGATGTGGTTCCTTGATGCTGCCCACAAAGGGTAACTTGCAAACCAAACAAAAATCATGGAGTGACATCTCCTTAACCTCATCATATAAGTGAAACTCCATTGAAGGAGGTGATTTCTTAGCATGGAAGTAAAAATTTTGCACGAAAGTATTAGTGAGTAGGAGATATTGTTCGCGCTGGTCGTGGAGGAAGTCGGTGAGGCCTGCATTCTCAGCCAAGTAATAAAAGTCGTCGTAAATTCCGATGGCCTTCAAGAACGCATCACAAGGCCATTCACATGGCCGGACCTCCGCGGTGCGAAGAAGATTGTATTTGGGCTTTTTTATTCTCCTCATTCTTCTTATCCTTTGAGCTTCGGGTTGAGGAGCCCCTCAACAATCTCTTCATCATTTTCTTTCTCTGAAAAATTTCTGAAATTTTTAGTGACTCAAAATAAAAGTGAACCAAACTCAACAAGATTGATAGAATCTACTCCCACAAGTGCCTAGAGGCTATATCATGCATTAAATCTACTTTGGACCATATAAATTTGACATGCAAGCTCAAGAATAGGGTCACCTCAGTAGCAAAAATTTGCAATAAATAAAGCGCTAGAACAAAAACTAATTGGACCATTGGAGGAGTCACATACCGAAGAACAATCCCCCAAAACAGTTTTGTGAATGGAGCTTTGAGCTAGGAGATCAAAAATGGCAGCAAGATGAGCTAGAACACGGGTTTGAGCTATGGGAGGATTTTTTCTGGAGGAAGACGAAGTGAGTGGGTGCTGGAATAAGTAGAGGGGATCCACGTGGGGCCCACGAGGCAGGGGGTGCGCCCGAGGGGGTGGGCGCGCCCTGTGCCCTCGTGGCCAAATGGTGGGTCCCCCTGGTGTGTTCTTAGTACCAGAAATTCTTAAATATCTACGTCATTTTCAGAACATTTGGAGAACTTTTATTTTTGGGGTATTTTTTTATTGCATGGATAACTCAGAAAATAGACAGAAAAATACAACTTTTGCTTTATTTCATCTAAATAACAGAAAGTAAAAGGAGGGTACAGAGAGTTGTGCTTTCTAAATTCATCCATCTCATGCTCATCAAAATGAATCCACTAACAAGGTTGATCAAGTCTTGTTAACAAACTTCTTCCGAGTAGCATAAAATCGGAGAATTTTCGAATAACACTAGGTTACCTCAACGGGGATATGCATGTCCCCAACAATAAGAATATCATATTTCTTTTTGACAGTAGGAAGAGGGAATTCAAAACGTCCAATAGTAAATGTTGAAATTTTTCCAATAGAATTGATACTATGAACTTGAGGTTGTTTCCTCGGAAAGTGTACCGTATGCTCACTGCCATTTACATGAAAAGTGACATTGCCTTTGTTGCAATCAATAACAACCCCTGCAGTATTCAAAAAGGGTCTACCAAGGATAATCGACATACTGTTGTCCTCGGGAATATCAAGAATAACAAAGTCCGTTAAAATAGTAATGTTTGCAACCACAATAGACACATCCTCGCAAATACCAACGGGTATAGCAGTTGATTTATCAGCCATTTGCAAAGAGATTTCAATAGGTGTCAACTTATTCAAATCAAGTCTACGATATAAAGAGAGAGGCATAACACTAACACCGGCTCCAAGATCACATAAAGCAGTTTTAACATAGTTTCTTTTAATGGAGCATGGTATAGTTGGTACTCCTGTATCTCCTAGTTTCTTTGGTATTCCACCTTTAAAAGTATAACTGGCAAGCATGGTGGAAATTTCAACTTCTGTATCTTTCTTTTATTTGTAACAATATCTTTCATATACTTAGCATAAGGATTCATTTTAAGCATATTAGTCAAACACATACGCAAGAAGATAGGTCTAATCATTTCAGCAAATCGCTCAAAATACTCATCATCCTTTTTCTTGGATGGTTTAGGAGGAAAAGGCATGGGTTTCTGAACCCATGGTTCTCTTTCTTTATCATGCTTTCTAGCAACGAAGTCTCTCTTATCGTAATGTTGATACTTTGATTGTGGGTTATCAAGATCAACAGCAGGTTCAATCTCTACATCATTATTGTTACTAGGTTGAGCATCAACATGAACATCATCATTAACATTATCACTAGGTTCAGGTTCATTACCAGATTGTATTTCAGCATCAGAAATAGAAATATCATTGGGATTCTCAGGTGTGTCTATAACAGGTTCACTAGAAGCATTCAAAGTCCTATCATTTTTCTTTTTCTTCTTCTTAGAAGGACTATGTGCATCAACATTAGTTCTCTGAGAATCTTCCTCAACTCTCTTAGGATGGCCCTCATGATACAAAGGTTCCTGGGTCATTCTACCACCTCTAGCCATAACTCTAACAACATTATCATTATTCTTATTATTTAATTCACTGAGCAAATCATCTTGTGCCTTAAGTACTTGTTCTACTTGAGTGGTAACCATAGAAGCATGTTTGCTAATAAGCTTAAGGTCAACTTTAACTCTAGACATATAATCACTCAAGTGTTCAATCATATAAGCATTATGTTTCAATTGTCTACCCACATAAGCATTGAAGTTTTCTTGTTTAACAATAAAATTATCGAACTCATCCAAGCATTGGCTAGCAGACTTATAACGAGGGATATCACCTTCATCAAATCTATAAAGAGAATTTACCTTTACTACCTGTGTCGGGTTATCAAGACCATGTATTTCTTCAATAGGTGGTAAATTCCTAACATCTTCAGCTTTAATACCTTTTTCTTTCATAGATTTCTTTTCCTCTTGCATATCTTCAGGACTGAGAAATAGCATACCCCTTTTCTTCGGAGTTGGCTTAGGAGTTGGTTCAGGAAGTGTCCAATCATTATCATTCCTCAATATATTATTCAATAGCAATTCAGCTTGCTCAACAGTTCTTTCCCTGAAAACACAACCTGTACAACTATCCAGGTGGTCTCTGGAACATTCGTTAGTCCATTATAAAAGATATCAAGTATTTCATTTTTCTTGAGAGGATGATCAGGCAAAGCATTAAGTAATTGGAGAAGCCTCCCCCAAGCTTGTGGGAGACTCTCTTCTTCAATTTGCACAAAATTATATATTTCCCTTAAGGCAGCTTGTTTCTTATGAGCGGGGAAATATTTAGCAGAGAAGTAATAAATCATATCCTGGGGACTACGCACACAACCTGGAGCAAGAGAATTAAACCATGTTTTAGCATCACCCTTTAATGAGAGCGAAAATAACTTAAGGATATAGTAATAATGATTTTTTCCTCATGAGTGAATAGGGTGGCTATATCATTGAATTTAGTAAGATGTGCCACAACAGTTTCAGATTCATAGCCATAAAAAGAATCAGATTCAACCAAAGCAATTAACTCAGGATCGACAGAGAAATCATAATCCTTATCAGAAATACAAATAGGTGAAGTAGCAAAAGCAGGGTCATATTTCATTCTAGCATTCAGAGACTTCTCTTTCAGCTTAGCTAACAGTTTCTTAAGATCATATCTATCTTTGCAAGCAAAAAGGTCTCTAACATAACCCTCAGGCACATCAGGCAATTCATATATAGGGGGAGAATCTTCATCATCACTTTCATCAATATAATCTATTTCAATAATTTCATTGTCTCTAACCCTAGCAAGTTGTTCATCAAGAAATTCACCTAATGGCACAGTATTGCCAAGCATAGAAGTAGTTTCATCATAAGCATCATGCATAACAGAAGTGGCATCATCAATAACATGCGACATATCAGAATCAATAGCTGGTGTACGTGTCGCGAATTTACTCATAACAGAAGGTGAATCAAGTGTAGAGCTAGATGACAGTTCCTTACCTCCCCTCGTAGTGGAGGAAAAAAAAATCTTGGTTCTTTCATCTTTAAAGTTCCTCATAGTGATCAGCAGATATAAATCCGAAGTGACTCAAAGAACAGAGCTATGCTCCCCGGCAACGGCGCCAGAAAATAGTCTTGATAACCCACAAGTATAGGGGATCACAACAGTTTTCGAGGGTAGAGTATTCAACCCAAATTTATTGATTCGACACAAGGGGAGCCAAATAATATTCTTAAGTATTAGTAGCTGAGTTGTCAATTCAACCACACCTGAAAGACTTAATATCTGCAGCAAAGTATTTAGTTGCAAAGTAGTATGGAAGTAACGGTAATGGTGGCAAAAGTAATAGTAGCCGTTTTGTAGTAATCGTGATAGTGGCAACAGAAAAGTAACTAAGCAAAGATCAACATGTGAAAAGCTCATAGGCAATGGATCAGTGATGGATAATTATGTCGGATGCGATACCTCATGCAACATTTATAACATAGGGTGACACAGAACTAGCTCCAGTTCATCAATGTAATGTAGGCATGTATTCTGAATATAGTCATACGTGCTTATGGAAAAGAACTTGGATGGCATATTTTGTCCAACCCTCCCGTGGCAGTGATACGTCTCCAACGTATCTATAATTTTTGATTGTTCCATGCTATTATATTATCCATCTTGGATGTTTTATATGCATTTATATGCTATTTTATATATTTTTGGGACTAACCTATTAACTTAGATCCCAGTGCCAATTTTAGTTTTTTCCTTGTTTTTGAGTTTTACAAAAAAGGAATACCAAACAGCGTCCAATTGACGTGCCAATTTTTGATGATTTTCATGGACCAAAAGAAGCCCCTGAAGTAAAAGAGTTGGGCCAGAAGAGTCTCGAGCCATCCACGAGGGTGGAGGGCGCGCCCTACCCTCCTGGGCGCGCCCCTGCCTCATGGATGACTCGGAGACCCCCCTAACGTGAGACCGACGCCAAAAATTCCTATAGATACAGAAACCCCCAAAAAGAAACCTAGATTGGGAGTTCCGCCGCCGCAAGCCTCTGTAGCCACCAAAAACCTCTCGGGAGCCCATTCCGGCACCCTGCCGGAGTGGGGATCCATCACTGGTGGCCATCTTCATCATCCCGGCGCTCTCTATGACGAGGAGGGGGTAGTTCACCCTCGGGGCTGAGGGTATGTACTAGTAGCTATGTGTTTGATCTCTCTCTCTCTCTCTCTCTCGTGTTCTTGATTTGGCATGATCTTAATGTACCACGAGCTTTGCTACTATAGTTGGATCTTATGATGTTTCTCCCCCTCTAGTCTCTTGTAATGGATTGAGTTTTCCCTTTGAAGTTATCTTATTGGATTGAGTCTTCAAGGATTTAAGAACACTTGATGAATGTCTTGCGTGGGATACCCGTGGTGACAATGGGGTATTCTATTGATCCACTTGATGTATGTTTTGGTGATCAACTGGTGGGTTCCGTGACCTTGGGAATCTATGCATAGGGGTTGGCACACGTTTTCGTCGAGTAAATTGCATAAAACCACCACTTTGAGGGCTAAGTTTGCAGAAAACACTACAATACATTTTTTTTGCAAAAGACACCACGTCTACGGTAAAATTTTTGCAAATAGCACTGATCGGCGGATTTGGCTCAGTTAAACATGTTTATGATAGTTGGGGGCCCTTTTTTGCCTACGTGGCGTAACATTTTTTGTGTCAGGTCAATTCTAATCCAAATTTACAAACCAGTCCTTAGATTTTACATAGACACCCCGAATCAAAACGTAAAAAAACAATTATACCCACGTGCATCCCACGTCACTGGTTGGTGCGGTCAACGGTGGCGGCGCTGGGCATCTCCTTTGCACAGCGGTGCAGGAGCCACACCAGGGCAGCGGCGCGACATCCCTCTCCAGATCCGTATGGCGACGACCCCTGCCTGCCCGTCCTGCATGGCGGTGACCGCCACGAGCTCATCCTGCCGGACGGAGGGCCACTGGATTTGCGCTAAGCGAGGGCCGCTACATTTGCGCTGCGTGGCGCCGGCTGGGGCGGTCAACGTTGGCGGCGCTCGGCATCTCTTTCGCGCAGGAGGCCAAACCGGGGCGGCGGCGTGGTATCCCTCACCGGATCCGGACGAGGTGGTGGTGCTCGGGTCAGATTCGGCGCGTGGGGTGCTTGGGGCTCGCCAGAAGTTGAGGTGGTCAAGCGGCGGCGATTAACTAGGGCGGTGACGGCGGCTCCTGCAAGGAAAACGCGACAGGCGAGATCCAGGGGTTGGAGCTCCGGTGAACTCGGGCGGCTGCGGGCGCGAGGCTGACCGGGTGGCTGGACAAAGTCCAAGGACACGGGGGGCTTGGGCGGCACAATGAAGAATGTTGGGGGTGTTTTCGCGTTAAACCTAAACTATTATGCCACATAGGAAAAAAATGGACCCCACGTGTCATAAACTCACTTAACCGAGCCTGATCTGCCGATCAGTGTTTTTTGCAAAAAAATTACCGTAGACGTGGTGTTTTTTTACAAAAAAATGTATTGTAGTGTTTTTCGAAAACCGAGCCTTCAAAGTGGTGCTTTTTTGCAATTTACTCCGTTTTCGTCTTGACTCTCCGGTAGAAACTTTGGGGCACTCTTTGAAGTTCTTTGTGTTGGTTGAATAGATGAGTCTGAGATTGTTTGATGCATATTGTATAATCATACCCGCGGATACTTGAGGTGACATTGGAGTATCTAGGTGACATTAGGGTTTTGGTTGATGGGTGTCTTAAGGTGTTATTTTACTACGAACTCTAGGGCTATTTGTGACACTTATAGGAATATCCCAATGGATTGATCGAAAAGATAACTTTGAGGTGGTTTCATACCCCACAATAATCTTCGTTTGTTCTCCAGTGACTATGGAGTGACTCTTTGTTGCATGTTGAGGGATTGTTATATGATCTAATTATGTTATCATTGTTGAGAGAACTTGCACTAGTGAAAGTATGAACCCTAGGCCTTGTTTCGAAGCATTGCAATACCGTTTTGCTCACTTTTATCATTAGTTGCCTTTCAGTTTTTATATTTTAAGATTACAAAAACCTATATCTACCATCCATATTGCACTTGTATCACCATCTCTTTGTCGAACTAGTGCACCTATACAATTTACCATTGTATTGGTGTGTTGGGGACACAAGAGACTCTTTGCTATTTGGTTGTAGGGTTATTTGAGAGAGACCATCTTCATCCTCACTACAAAAAAGACACATCCGTGACATTTTGGGCCGAACGAATTTTTTTCCTGTCATACTTATGACACTTCTATGACGATAATTGTGACAAAACCCAGTATCATCGTAGATGTGGTGAGCTCCTACTTCTATGACAAAAAATCATTACAGAAAATGGGCTGTTCGTCCTAGGTGGGCCGGAGACGCAGCTGCATGACCTTCTTTGGGTCGTCCATGATGAAAAAAACCATGGTAGAAGCGAGGGTGAGGCAAATTTCAGGGAGTTCCTGGTTATGGTGGGTGGTCGGGGGCCGAGCGATGCGCGTTTCTCTCGTACACGTACACGCGTGGGTGCGAGGCGTTGGGATCTAACTGAACCCGAGCGAGGCGTTCGCCTAACTAAACCCGAGCGATTGCACTGTAGGCTTCACGTTACTGAACCTGAGTGATCGAGCGGTTCCTTCACTACTGCTGCTAACTGAAGCCGATCGATGCTGCCTCTGGATGAACAGTGAGTGTTGTTGGGGGGTTTGGATGAACAGTTTCTGGTGGGGGTTGGATGAACAGGACCACGTGGTGTTGCCGCTGGATGAACATGACCCCGATCGATCGAGTCGGTTGGGCATGGATGAACATGACCACGTGGAGGGCTGGATGAACAAGACCCCGTGGAGGGAAGGTTGAATAGTAGCCAGTGGAGGGCTGGTTGAACAGTAGCCGGTGGAGGGCTGGATGAACAGTAACTCGTGGAGGGATGGTTGAACAGGACCCCGTGGAGAGGGCTGGTTGAACAGTAGCCGCTGGAGGAGTGCGCGGTGGAGGCTGGATGAACAGGAGCCCGTGGATGAGCAGTCACAGGTGGAGGCTAGAGGAGGTCGACGATGGGTGAATAGTAGCCCGTGGAGGCTGGAGGAGGTCGACGGTGGAGATGAACAGTATCTCGTGGAGTCCTGTTTTGCAATACGCCACACCCCTCCTGATGAACAGGACCCCTTTCGACCGTAGCCCTCCAACACAAGTCTGTTTTCTCCATTTTGTGGTATGCCACACCCCTCCCGATCAACAGGACCCTATTTCGACAAAAGTCCTTTTCCTTCGTTTTGCGGTACGCCAGACCCCTCCCAATGAACAAGATCCCGTTTCGACCGTGGCCGGTCGAACACAAGGCCGTTTCCTCCGTTCCGCGGTACGCCAGGCCTCGTTTCCATCGGCTGTTCCATCCAAGCCGGTTGGCTCCCGATGAATACGACGTATCCCGACCCAGGCGGTCGCCTCCCGATGAACATGATGCTGTTTCTCCGTTCCGACCCACCCGGTTTGCTGCCCGATGAACAGGACGCCGTTGCTGTCGTCCGTTGCCTCTCCATGTACACAAGCCCTGGCCGTTCGTACATATATGCACGAGTACATGCTCGTGACCCCGCTTATATGTACATACGTGGCCGTATTTTCTTTCTTGCACCCTGGCCGTTGTACGTACGTGTACATGCTACGTGCGCGCCTCTACTATGACACGTGCCCTTCCTTACATGGCCACGGTTCATCGCTGCAGCCTGCACACAGACCGATCGTATGTACGTACATGTTCGCAACCAGACTGACAATGCTACATACGCTTCGACCAGGTGGGTCCTGACTGTCAGGCACTTCCATGCGTGCGAAGATGTAGCTAGTGGGTCCCAACAGTCAGGGGGCGAATCATTTTTTTGCCCGTAATATGGATGCACTTCCTTGAGTGTGAAGATGTAGCTCGTGGGTCCCAGCAGTCAGGGGGGAAACGTTTGTTTCGTGAAATACGGTGGCCTGTCCGGTGGGTCCCTACTGTCCGGTGGAGGAATAATTATTATGCGCGTAATAAAGAGGCACTTCCTTGCGGCTGCCGTGGACCCAACTGTCAGCCTCTCCACGTATAGTACTCTTCCAATGGAAGTCGTTCCTTGACCACGTTGACCAAGCCGCGCTGAGAGCACCAGGGTGGTGGACGACGGCGAGGCCTAGGAAGGGGACGACATAGAGCCGGGGAAGACGCGGCAGTCGAAGCCCACACGGAGAGAAGTACGAAGGTTCACTGGTTCGGCTGCAGTGTGAGGCTGCCGTCGCCGCCAAATAACAGGGGGTGTGGGTGAGTTGAGGGATGGCTTGGCCAGCGGTGGGAGTAGTAAGGGGCGGTGATGAAGGAAAATATGCCCTGGAGGCAATAATAAAGTTATTATTTATTTCCTCATATCATGATAAATGTTTATTATTCATGCTAGAATTGTATTAACCGGAAACATAATACATGTGTGAATACATAGACAAACTTAGTGTCACTAGTATGCCTCTACTTGACTAGCTCATTGATCAAAGATGATTGAGTTTCCTAACCATAGGTATGAGTTATCATTTGATCAATGGGATCACATCATTAGAAGAATGATGTGATTGACTTGACCCATTCCATTAGCTTAGCACTTGATCGTTTAGTATGTTGCTATTGCTTTCTTCATGACTTATACATGTTCCTATAACTATGAGATTATGTAACTCCCGCTTACCGGAAGAACACTTTGTGTGCTACCAAACATCACAACATAACTGAGTGATTATAAAGGTGCTCTACAGGTGTCTCCAAAGGTACTTGTTGAGTTGACGTATTTCGAGATTAAGATTTGTCACTCCGATTGCCGGAGAGGTATCTCTGGGTCCTCTCGGTAATGCACATCACTATAAGCCTTGCAAGCAATGTGACTAATGAGTTAGTTGCGGGATGATGCATTGCATAACGAGTAAAGAGACTTGCCGGTAACAAGATTGAACTAGGTATTGAGATACCGACGATCGAATCTCGGGCAAGTAACATACCGATGACAAAGGGAACAACGTATGTTGTTATGCAGTTCGACCGATAAAGATCTTCGTTGAATATGTAGGAGCCAATATGGGCATCCAGGTTCCGCTATTGGTTATTGACCAGAGAGATGTCTCGGTCATGTCTACATAGTTCTCAAACCCGTAGGCTCCGCACGCTTAACGTTTGTTGATGAAATAGTATTATATGAGTTATGTATGTTGGTAACCGAATGTTGTTCGGAGTCCTGGATATGATCACGGACATGATGAGGAACTCCGGAATGGTCCGGCGATAAATATTGATATATGGGATAATAGTGTTTGGTCCCTAGAAGGGTTCCAGAATTCACCGAAAGGGGTTCCGGATGTTTCCCGAAATGTTTGGGTACGAGAACTCTTTATTTGGGCCAAAGGGGAAAACCCACAAGGTTTGTGGAAAGCGCAAAAGAAAGGTTTGCGGAGTCCAGGGGCCAGACGCCAGGGTCCCTGGCATCTGGGTCCAGACGCCAGGAACCCTGGCGTCTGGCGCTGGAGTCCGAGAAGGACTCTTGCCTTTCGGGTGAAACCGACTTTGTGGAGGCTTTTACTCCTAGTTTCGACCCCAAGGCTCAACATATAAATGGAGGGGTAGGGCTAGCACCAAAGACACATCAAGAAACACCAAGCCGTGTGCCGGCAACCCCGTCCTCTCTAGTTTATCCTCCGTCATAGTTTCCATAGTGCTTAGGCGAAGCCCTGCGGAGATTGTTCTTCACCCACACCGTCACTACGCCGTCGTGCTGCCGGAACTCATCTACTACTTCGCCCGTCTTGATGGATCGAGAAGGCGAGGACATTAGCAAGCTGAACGTGTGCTGAACGCGGAGGTGCCGTACGTTTAGTACTTGATCGGGGCAGATCATGAAGGTGTACGACTACATCAACCGCGTTGATAAATGCTTCCACTTAGCAATCTTCAAGGGTATGAAGATACACTCTCCCCTCTCGTTGCTATGCATCACCATGATCTTGCGTGTGTGTAGGAAAATTTTGAAATTACTACGTTCCCCAACAGTGGCATCCGAGCCAGATTTATGCGTAGATGTTATATGCACGAGTAGAAAACAGAGTTGTGGGCGATACAAGTCATACTTCTTACCAACATGTCATACTTTGGTTCGGCGGTATTGTTGGATGAAGCGGCCCGGACCGACATTACGCGTACGCTTACGCGAGACTGGTTCTACCGACGTGCTTTGCACACAGGTGGCTGGCGGGTGTCAATTTCTCCAACTTTAGTTGAACCGAGTGTGGCTACGCCCGGTCCTTGAGAAGGTTAAAACAATACTAACTTGACGAAATATCGTTGTGGTTTTGATGCTTAGGTAAGAACGGTTCTTGCTCAGCCCGTAGCAGCCACGTAAAACTTGCAACAACAAAGTAGAGGACGTATAACTTGTTTTTGTAGGGCATGTTGTGATGTGATATGGTCAAGACATGATGCTAAATTTTATTGTATGAGATGATCATGTTTTGTAACAAAGTTATCGGCAACTGGCTGGAGCCATATGGTTGTCGCTTTATTGTATGCAATGCAATCGCCCTGTAATTGCTTTACATTATCACTAAGCGGTAGCGATAGTCGTAGAAGCAATAGTTGGCGAGACGACAATGATGCTACGATGAAGACCAAGGTGTCGCGCCGGTGACAATGGTGATCATGATGTTGCTTCGGAGATGGAGATCACAAGCACAAGATGATGATGGCCATATCATATCACTTATATTGATTGCATGTGATGTTTATCCTTTATGCATCTTATTTTTCTTTGATTGACGGTAGCATTATAAGATGATCCCTCACTAAATTTCAAGATAAAAGTGTTCTCCCTGAATATGCACCGTTGCCAAAGTTCGTCGTCCCGAGACACCACGTGATGATCATGTGTGATAAGCTCTACGTTCATCTACAATGGGTGCAAGCCAGTTTTGCACATGCAGAATACTCGGGTTAAACTTGACGATCCTAGCATATGTAGATATGGCCCCGGAACACTGAGACCGAAAGGTCGAGCGTGAATCATATAGTAGATATCATCAACATAGTGATATTCACCATTGAAAACTACCCCATTTCACGTGATGATCGGTTATGGTTTAGTTGATTTGGATCACGTGATCACTTAGATGATTAGAGAGATGTCTACCTAAGTGGGAGTTCTTAATTAATATGATTAATTGAACTTGAATTTATCATGAACTTAGTACATGATAGTATTTTTGCTTATCTATGTTGTTGTAGATAGATGGCCCGTGTTGTTGTTCCGTTTAATTTTAATGTGTTCCTTGAGAAAGCAAAGTTGAAAGATGATGGTAGCAATTACACGGACTGGGTCCGTAACTTGAGGATTATCCTCATTGCTGCACGGAAGAATTACGTCCAGGAAGCACCGCTAGGTGCCAGGCCTGCTGCAGATGTAACTAACGACATTAAGAACGTCTGGCAGAGCAAAGCTGATGATTACTCGATAGTTCAGTGTGCCATGCTTGACGGCTTAGAACCGGGACTTCAACGATGTTTTGAACGTCATGGAGCATATGAGATGTTCCAGGAGTTGAAGTTAATATTTCAAGCAAATGCCCGATTGAGAGATATGAAGTCTCCAATAAGTTCTATACCTACAAGATGGAGGAGAATAGTTCTGTCAGTCAACATATACTCAAAATGTCTGGGTATAACAATCACTTGATTCAATTGGGAGTTAATCTTCCTGATGATAGTGCCATCGACAGAATTCTTCAATCACTGTCACCAAGCTACAAGAGCTTCGTGATGAACTATAATATGCAAGGGATGAATAAGACAATTCCCGAGCTCTTCGCAATGCTAAAGGCTGCGGAGGTAGAAATCAAGAAGGAGCATGAAGTGTTGATGGTCAACAAGACCACCAGTTTCAAGAAAAAGGGCAAAGGGAAAAAGAAGGGGAACTTCAAAAAGAACGGCAAACAAGTTGCTGCTCAAGAGAAGAAACTCAAGTCTGGACCTAAGCCTGAGACTGAGTGCTTCTACTGCAAGCAGACTGTTCACTGGAAGCGGAACTGCCCCAAGTATTTGGCGGATAAGAAGGATGGCAAGGTGAACAAAGGTATATGTGATATACATGTTATTGATGTGTACCTTACCAGAGCTCGCAGTAGCACCTGGATATTTGTTACTAGTTCTGTTGCTAATATTTGCAACTCGAAACAGGGACTATGGATTAAGCGAAGACTGGCAAAGGACGAGGTGACGATGCGCGTGGGAAATGGTTCCAAAGTCGATGTGATCGCCGTCGGCACGATACCTCTACATCTACCTTCGGGATTAGTTTTAGACCTGAATAATTGTGATTTGGTGCCAGCGTTAAGCATATACATTATATCTGGATCTTGCTTAATGCGAGACGGTTATTCATTTAAATCTGAGAATAATGGTTGTTCTATTTATATGAGTAATATCTTTTATGGTCATGCATCCTTGAAGAGTGGTCTATTTTTATTGAATCTCGATAGTAGTGATACACATATTCATAATATTGAGGCCAAAAGATGCAGAGTTGATAATGATAGTGCAACTTATTTGTGGCACTGCCGTTTAGGTCATATTGGTGTAAAGCGCATGAAGAAACTCCATACTGATGGACTTTTGGAATCACTTGATTATGAATCACTTGGTACTTGTGAACCATGCCTTATGGGCAAGATGACTAAAACGCCGTTCTCCGGAACAATGGAGCGGGCAACAGATTTATTAGAAATCATACATACTGATGTATGTGGTCCGATGAATATTGAGGCTCACGGCGGATATCGTTATTTCCTCACCTTCATAGATGATTTGAGCAGATATGGGTATATCTACTTAATGAAACATAAGTCTGAAACATTTGAAAAGTTCAAAGAATTTCAGAGCAAAGTGGAAAATCATCGTAACAAGAAAATAAATTTTCTACGATCTGATCGTGGAGGAGAATATTTGAGTTACGAGTTTGGTCTACATTTGAAACAATGCGAAATAGTTTCGCAACTCACGCCACGTGGAACACCACAACGTAATGGTGTGTCCGAACGTCATAATCGTACTTTACTAGATATGGTGCAATCTATGATGTCTCTTACTAATTTACCGCTATCGTTTTGGGGTTATGCTTTAGAGACGAATGCGTTCACGTTAAATAGGGCACCATCAAAATCCGTTGAGACGACGCCTTATGAACTATGGTTTGGTAAGAAACCAAAGTTGTTGTTTCTTAAAGTTTGGGGCTGTGATGCTTATGTGAAGAAGCTTCAACCTGATAAGCTCGAACCCAAATCGGAGAAATGTGTCTTCATAGGATACCCAAAGGAAACTGTTGGGTACACCTTCTATCACAGATCCGAAGGCAAGACATTCGTTGCTAAGAATGGATCCTTTCTAGAGAAGGAGTTTCTCTCGAAAGAAGTGAGTGGGAGCAAAGTAGAACTTGATGAGGTAACTGTACCTGCTCCCTTATTGGAAAGTAGTTCATCACAGAAATCGGTTCCTGTGACGCCTACGCCAATTAGTGAGGAAGCTAATGATATTGATCATGAAACTTCAGATCAAGTTACTACCGAACCTCGTAGGTCAACCATAGTAAGATCCGCACCAGAGTGGTACCGTAATCCTATTCTGGAGGTCATGTTACTTGACCATGGCGAACATACGAACTATGAGGAAGCGATGATGAGCCCAGATTTTGCAAAATGGCTTGAGGCCATGAAATCTGAGAAGGGGTCCATGTATGAGAACAAAGTGTGGACTTTCGTTGACTTGACTGATGATTGTCAAGCCATCGAGAATAAATGGATCTTCAAGAAGAAGACTGCCGCTGATTGTAATGTTGCTGTCTACAAAGCTCGACTTGTTGCGAAAGGTTTTCCACAAGTTCAAGGGGTTGACTATGATGAGACTTTCTCACCCCGTAGCGATGCTTAAGTCTATCCGAATCATCTTAGCAATTGCCGCATTTTATGATTATGAAATTTGGCAAATGGATGTCAAAACTGCATTCCTGAATGGATTTATGGAAGAAGAGTTGTATATGATGCAATCAGAAGGTTTTGTCGATCCAAAAGGTGCTAACAAAGTGTGCAAGCTCCAGCGATCTATTTATGGACTTGTGCAAGCCTCTCGGAGTTGGAATAAACACTTTGATAGTGTGATCAAAGCATATGGTTTTATATAGACTTCTGGAGAAGCCTGTATTTACAAGAAAGTGAGTGGGAGCTCTGTAGCATTTCTAATATTATATGTGGACGACATATTGTTGATTGGGAATGATATAGAATTTCTGGATAGCATAAAAGGATGATACTTGAATAAAAGTTTTTTAATGAAAGACCTCGGGTGAAGCATCTTATATATTGAGCATCAAGATCTATAGAGATAGATCAAGACGCTTAATTGGACTTTCACAAAGTACATACATTGATAAAGTTTTGAAAAAGTTCAAAATGGATCAAGCAAAGAAAGGGTTCTTGCCTGTAATACAAGGTGCGAAGTTGAGTCAGACTTAATGCCCGACCACTGCAGAAGATAGAGAGAAAATGAAATATGTTCCCTATGCTTCATCCATAGGCTCTATCATGTATGCAATGTTGTGTATCATACCTGATGTGTGCCTTGCTATTAGTTTAGAAGGGAGGTACCAAAGTAATCCAGGAGTGGATCACTGGAAAACTGTCAAGAATATCCTGAAGTACCTGAAAAGGACTAAGGATATGTTTCTCATTTACGGAGGTGACAAAGGGCTAGTCTTAAATGGTTACGTCGATGCAAGCTTTGACACTGATCCGGACGATTCTAAATCACAAACTGGATACATGTTTATATTAAACGGTGGAGCTGTCAGTTGGTGCAGTTTTAAACAAAGCGTCGTGGCGAGATCTACGTGTGAAGCGGAGTACATAGCTGCTTCAAAAGTAGTAAATGAAGGAGTCTGGATGAAGGAGTTCATATCCGATCTAGGTGTCATACCTAGTCCATCAGGTCCAATGAAAATCTTTTGTGACAATACTGGTGCAATTTCCTTGGCAAAGGAATCCAGATTTCAGAAGAGAACCAAGCACATCAAGAGACGCTTCAATTCCATCTAGGACCAAGTCCAGATGGGAGACATAGAGATTTGCAAGATACATACGGATCTGAATGTTGCAGACCCGTTGACTAAGGCTCTTCCACGAGCAAAACATGATCAACACCAAGGCTCCATGGGTGTTAGAATCAATACTGTGTAATCTAGATTATTGACTCTAGTGCAAGTGGGAGACTGAAGGAAATATGCCCTAGAGGCAACAATAAAGTTATTATTTATTTCCTCATATCATGATAAATGTTTATTATTCATGCTAGAATTGTATTAACCGGAAACATAATACATGTGTGAATACATAGACAAACATAGTGTCACTAGTATGCCTCTACTTGACTAGCTCATTGATCAAAGATGGTTGAGTTTCCTAACCATAGATATGAGTTATGATTTGATCTATGGGATCACATCATTAGAAGAATGATGTAATTAACTTGACCCATTCTATTAGCTTAGCACTTGATCGTTTAGTATGTTGCTATTGCTTTCTTCATGACTTATACATGTTCCTATAACTATGAGATTATGTAACTCCCGCTTACCGGAAGAACACTTTGTGTGCTACCAAACGTCACAACATAACTGGGTGATTATAAAGGTGCTCTACAGGTGTCCCCAAAGGTACTTGTTGAGTTGACGTATTTCGAGATTAGGATTTGTCACTCCGATTGTCGGAGAGGTATCTCTGGGCCCTCTCGGTAATGCACATCACTATAAGCCTTGCAAGCAATGGGACTAATGAGTTAGTTGCGGGATGATGCATTGCATAACGAGTAAAGAGACTTGTCGGTAACGAGATTGAACTAGGTATTGAGATACGAACGATTGAATATCAGGCAAGTAACATACCGATGACAAAGGGAACAACATATGTTTTTATGCGGTTCGACCGATAAAGATCTTTGTAGAATATGTAGGATCCAATATGGGCATCCAGGTTCTGCTATTGGTTATTGACCAGAGAGATGTCTCGGTCATGTCTACATAGTTCTCGAACCCGTAGGGTCCGCACGCTTAACGTTTGTTGATGAAATAGTATTATAAGAGTTATGTATGTTGGTAACCGAATGTTGTTCAGAGTCCCGGATATGATCTCGGACATGACGAGGAACTCCAGAATGGTCCGGAGATAAAGATTGATATATGGGATAATAGTGTTTGGTCTCTGGAAGGGTTCTAGAATTCACCGGAAGGGGTTCCGGATGTTTCCTGAAATGTTTGAGTATGAGAACACTTTATTTGGGCCAAAGGGGAAAGCCCACAAGGTTTTTGGAAAGCGCAAAAGAAAGTTTTGCAGAGTCGAGGGGTCTAGACTCCGGGAACCATGGCGTCTGGCCCTGGAGTCTGAGAAGGACTCTTGCCTTTCGGGTGAAACCGACTTTGTGGAGGCTTTTACTCCAAGTTTCGACCCCAAGGCTCAACATATAAATAGAGGGGCAGGGCTAGCAGCAAAGACACATCAAGAAACACCAAGCCATGTGCCGGCAACCCCGTCCCCTCTAGTTTATCCTCCGTCATAGTTTCCGTAGTGCTTAGGCGAAGCCCTGCGGAGATTGTTCTTCACCAACACCGTCACTACGCCGTCGTGCTGCCGGAACTCATCTACTACTTCGCCCGTCTTGCTGGATCAAGAAGGCAAGGACGTCATCGAGCTGAACATGTGCTGAACGTGGAGGTTCCGTACGTTCGGTACTTGATCGGGGCGGATCGTGAAGGTGTACGACTACATCAACCACGTTGATAAATGCTTCCGCTTAGCGATCTTCAAGGGTATGAAGATACACTCTCCCCTCTCGTTGCTATGCATCACCATGATCTTGCTTGTGCGTAGGAATTTTTTTGAAATTACTACGTTCCCCAACAGGTGAGGCCTCCGCGGCATCATAGCCGGCCACGGGAGGCAGGAGCATGCGGCACGACCGACGCTACTTTGGGCGGCTGGAGCAAGAAGACCAAAGGTTGAAGAAGCACTACGGCCGTTGGATGGACATCGTACGGTCACTGCAGCTAGAATCATTTATATTGACTAAGTTGACAAAGCCCTTGGTACGCGTCAACTTAGTAGGCCCACAGGTCAGCCTCCGAAACGGTGCGCCCCAGATGTCAGGGGGAGGAATCATAATTCGGGCGGCTGAAGCAAGAATATCTGAGATTGAAGAAGAAGCACGACATCTGTTGGATGGACATCCAACGGCCACTGCAGCTAGAACCGTGTGTTGACTATAAGTTGACAAAGCCTTGCATACGCATCAACTTAGTTTTTTTAGGGGACGCGTCAACTTAGAAGGCCCACAAGCGTGTGGCAGAGAACATATAGCCCATTTGCGATTTGTAAGAATGTACAACCCAATTTTGAATTCTAATGGAATTTACTACAACCCATTTACAGTTTGTTAAAAGTATGACCCATTTTCTAGCTAGGACAACGATTAATAATTTCAACCAACTGCTCAAAACAGAATTCAAAAAAATTTCCCACATTTTGATGGGATCCGAAAATTTTTATCCGAAATTTCTAATCAGATTAAATATAATTTCAAAATAAAGTTTTATTACGTAAAAATCCAACGAAATATTGCACGCGCAACAAGTAATGAAATTAAAAATTTCAAATTCCAAAAATAATATATTTTTAAACTAATTATGCGTTTGGTGCATTTTTTATAGTTACTGCCTAGTTATTATAATTACATCCCATTTATTATTTCTTAAAGTCCATTTTCTTGTTAAGCCTAATGCATACCTCCTAGGAAAGTTTGCAGCCCAACGGGGCGGAGAATAACAAGTTGACCCGGATATTGTGTACAACTGTCGGCCCAGTTGCGTTGCTGATGTTGGAAAAAAAGGCCTGTGTAGTACAGTACAACCTAACATGGCTACTCAGCCTACATTCAGTGACGCCGGAAAGGCCCAAACAAGGCTTCTGTATAACCTTTTGAAGTCACTGATCTTAATTAATAACTTAAGAAAATAGTTAGATTACAGTGGAACCTAATTAAAAGTTGTCACGAGCAAAGAAATAATTCAATGGGTCCCACTTGTGCGTGTGTGCGTTTGCGTGTGTGTGTGTGTGTGTGAGAGAGAGAGAGAGAGAAAGAGAGAGACCCATCGGTCGATGCTCGTAAATACATCTTTCAGCCATATGCATTGCGGATGCTCAGTAAAAACTTATATAGTTGACACAATCATATAGAACATCATAACACTAAACTTGCATACAAAAGTTTCACGCAGGTGGCAAAATCAGGATGGAAGCAGTGGATCACTACGAGTAGGGCTATGTTGAAACCAACGAACTCGTACATAACGGTTCATTGTCTTTGTCAATGACGGGGAAATATCTTGAATGCTGTGCAAAGAAAACATACAGACAACACAATAAGTTCTTCTAGCACATTAAGTTGACGTACAACCCTTTATAAAAAAAGTTTACGTACAAAATTAGAACAGGTCACAATCAAATGTACTGGCACATCAGTGCTTCACACCCAAAGATCGGATTTAACTAGTATCTGAGAAGATTCAGTTGTTACCTGAGCACATCCAGGCAGCCAACCCTGCGTCTTCTCCCAAAGAAGCAGTGGCCTCCGCCGCGCCATGGAGTAGGCCCTATGCCATCCATCGTTCCGAGCAACACAGGAAAGTCTAACGTTGACTCCTGTAATGGACGTCGTCGACGGACCCTGGCACCAGTGGCAGAGGCAGAACTTTGATTGATGGATTGACCACTTCTTCGACATGCACGAACACTCGATACAGGTACATCCCTAACGTGGTCTGCGATGGCCTTGGTGGCGACGAATAGTACAAACCTAGTTCCTGCACCGGTATCTCAGCACCAATCACCTTCGGTATGGTGGACGACTTCTTCATCCATGCCATAACCGTCAGATTCCAGATGTCTGGAGGAACAAACATACTTACAAGCTCACCTCCAAGGTCGTCGATAAGCTCATTCATGGACTCGTTGTTCCAAGCATGTCGAGGCATGCCGTGGAAGGTAAGCTTTGCTAAAAACTCAAGCTCAGAGGGCACCGAGCCCCATCCTGGGTGCCACCGATCAAAGCTCACCAGTGCGCCATTGCAGAACAAACGCCGGGAAGATTCGAACACACGACTGTAGTCGAAAGTTGTCCGGAACCTGATGAAGGAATCAGCCGGTGGCGGACAGACTTCAATGAGCAAGTCACTTATTTGGATGCCATGCGCAATGCCAAGAGCTTTGACAAGGTTGTCCGGCGAGACGGGAGGCCGGTCGCCGTTGATGGTTACCATCATAACTTTGTCGACAAACTGGTCGTCAAGCGCCACCATGCCACTGTTGAGCGACAGCATGCAGCGACCGAAGGCAGGACGAACATCAGGATCTCCGGCTCGGAGATCCGCGTTGAACGGCGACATGATAGTGCACTTGAGTACATGGAGTACAGGAGGGGGATTTGGGGGAACTGGAGTAGGAATCGAGATTCCAGAGGTGGGGGAGGGGCGGGAGATTGGGGATGAAAAGGTAGCTTGAATTTTGAACACGCGCCAATATGCTCTCGGCCCGCAAGAGCACGAAAACACCGGTGGTGCCCACATGTCAGCCTAAGAGTCCTTATTCTTTCTTTTTTGGAGAGCCCAGACTTTTTTTGAGGATCTTTTGAGAGCCCGGCCTGAGAGTCATAATTGACCTATTTGGCATTGCGTTACTACTCTGTCATGCCCAAGATGCGACCCTATCCTAAAGGAACTCGAAGGTCCCACCAAGGATAGAAGCGCATCTTGAAGACGCTTTTACAAGGTGGATATCATTACATCAACATTACATAATAGATGGGGATACATGCATAAGGCATACAATGTCACACGAATACAACATCATCTCACATAAGAGCACCATCCGACTACGGATGAAACACAAATAGAAACTCAAACGACATCCACCCTGCTAGCCCAGGCTGCCGACCTGGAACCTATCCCCTGATCGAAGAAGAAGCAGAAGAAAAACTCCAAACAAGCAAACATCGCGTGCGCGTCATGATCATCGCACAACCTGTACCTGCAACTGTTGTTGTAGTAATCTGTGAGCCACGAGGACTCAGCAATCCCATAACCATGGGTATCAAGACTAGCAAAGCTTAATGGGAAAGGAAGGGGTAAAGTGGTGAGGTTGCAGCAGCGACTAAGCATAATATGGTGGCTAACATACGCAAATAAGAGCGAGAAGAGAAGCAAAGGAACGGTCGTGAAGCTAGCAATGATCAAGAAGTGATCCTGAACTCCTACTTACGTCAAACATAACCCAAAGACCGTGTTCACTTCTCGGACTCTGCCAAAAAGAGACCATCACGGCTACACACGCGGTTGATGCGTTTTAATTTGGATCTGGTGTCAAGTTATCTACAACCGGACATTAACAAATTCCCATCTGCCACATAACCGCGGGCACGGCTCTCGAAAGTTTATACCCTGCAGGGGTGTCCCAACTTAGCCCATGATAAGCTCTCGCGATCAACGAAGGATATACCTTCTCCCAGGAAGACCCGATCAGTCTCGGAATCCCGGTTTACAAGACATTTCAACAATGGTAAAACAAGACCAGCAAAGCCGCCCGATGCGCCGACAATCCCGATAGGAGCTGCACATATCTCGTTCTTAGGGCAACACCGGATAGGTCAGCCTACGAGTAAAACCAGACCTCGAGTTTCCCCGAGGGGGCCCCGCAGTCTGCCCGGTTCAGACCAGCACTTAGAGAAGCACTGGCCTGGGGGGCTAAAATAAAGATGACCCTCGGGTTGGCCGACCCAAGGGAAAGGTATAGGTGGTGGTGAGGCAAATGGTAAAACCAAGGTTGGGCCTTGCTGGAGGAGTTTTATTCAAAGCGAACTGTCAAGGGGGTCCCATAAATCACCCGACCGCGTAAGGAACGCAAAATCCGGGAACATAACACCGGTATGACGGAAACTAGGGCGGCAAGAGTGGAACAAAACACCAGGCATAAGGCCGAGCCTTCCACCCTTTACCAAATATATAGATGCATTAATTAAATAAGAGATATTGTGATATCCCAACATAACCCTGTCCACCATGGAGCAATCTTCAACTTCACCTGCAACTAGCAACGCTATAAGAGGGGTTGAGCAAAGCGGTAACATAGCCAAACAACGGTTTGCTAGGAAGGGTATCAAAGGTTAGAGGTTCATTTCAATTTGGGAGGCTTGAAGAGCAAATGATAGGTAACGCAGCATAGCGATAGAACGAAGCAACTAGCATAGCAATGATAGTAGTGAGATCCAGGGTAGCGGTCATCTTGCCTGAAATCCCGCTAGGAAGAAGAACGAGTCCTTGAAGAAGACGAACGGGAGTAGTCGAACGAATCCTCACAATCGCAACATTACTGGAACTAAGAACAACACCCAAAAAGAAACAAACAACATGGTAAACACACAGGCATAATCATGGCATGATGCACAATCAAGTATGATGCATGTCCGGTTTACTGAGGCATGGCATGGCAAAGTGCAACAAGCAATACTACAAGTTAAGTGGAGCTCAATATGCAACGAGTTGCATATTGAAAAAACACCACATGCAATTATTTAGTTTGATCTCGTCATAAGCTACTCAACAATACTAAATGTTGTTAAACATGGAAAGAGGTGAGGCATAAGTAAACTAACTATTTGGGCAACTTTAAATGAGACCGAAACAACAAACAACAATTCCGGGAAAATCCTCATATGCAAATTATGGATTTGGTACTGTTCGGCCCTAAAACATATTTTATTGTTGTTAAACAGGAAAATAAAGTGGACCATGTTAAACTAGGCATTTTTCCACCCCATTTACATATAAAGTTTATTTAAAATGGAGCTACGGTTATTTAGTTATGAAATAAATCATTTTAACATGGTATTTAAGCAAATTTAAACAAACAACATTTTAAACATTTTAAACATGGATGAAAGTGGCATATTATCAATCTACACAAAATCCTAAGCATTTTACATATATAAATTATTTACATCCGATGCACGGTTCATGAGTTATTATAAGCATGAACATGGAGGGTTAATCTGTAAAACTGTAAACTCCTGGATAAATGCTAAATTCGCAGAAGGGAGAAAAAACAGGAGCTGGGCCGAATCTGGCTAGCCCAATAGAGGAGAGGCCAGGGGGCTGCTCACCCTAGGTCTTGGGCCGGTGGGTGGAGGAGGTTGGATGCAGGCTGGGCTTGGATCGAACGATGGTAGGGGGCGCGGTCAATGCTCGAAGCAGAGACAGGGGCGTCCTCCTCCTGCTCGATGCAGAAGCAGAGGAAGAAGGCGCGGAGGCGCAGAAGCTTGGCGGATGGAGGTGAGCGGCGCTGGGCGTCAGGAAGTGCGGGGAAGGCCGGGACGGTCCCAATTTGGGAGGACCCGAGGCGGACGAGCGGTTCCTGGTTGTGGCTTGAGCATCGGGCGGCCATGGAGCTTCATGTGCCCCTGTGTTTCCTGCTAGAGAGAGGAAGTAGGGAGATGAGAGGGAGAGAGAGAAAGCGAAGGGAAAGGATAAGAGACAAGGGCGCGGGGTGAGGGGGCCGGCCTGGAGCTGCTGCTGCGGTGGCGTTCGATGGCAGTGGAAGGACGGCTGCGCTCCGGTGGTCAGGACACCGGTGACGTGATGACGGGTGAGGACGGGGACAAGGCAGGGCTCGGGTGCTGCTGCCGACAGCAGAGCTGATGAGGCAGCGATACAAGGTGGTTGACGGGGAAGATGGCGTGTGGGACAAGGAGCTCGGGCTCCTGGATGCTGCTGGTCGAGGAGGGCCGTGGGGATGTTTGGATGGATCAACGGGATTGGGTGGCAGGGGAGATCGAGGAAGAAGGAGGCAGCGGCTGGTTGGAGCGAAGGGGATCTGGATCGGGCTCTGGTTGGTGATGCTGAAAACGAGGGAGGGAGAGAGGCTGGCTCCGGGCTTGGATCCCGAGGGAGAGGAGTGGCGGCGGAGGGATTCGGAGGATGGGACAGCTCCCCTAGATTTTAGGGTTTCTCTATTTATATAGTAAGTAGGCTAGGTTTAGAGGGGTATTTGGTCCCTCCGATTAAATCGGACGGTTCTGGATAAATAGGCTAGGGAGACCAAACAAAGAAAACGGAAATATTTTATAGATGTTTGAGGATGATCCGGACTCATCGGTAATGACAGCCCGATCCGGGTTAGGGGAAGTTTCGGACACGCGTGCGAGGGGGCTGCGAGCTGGCAAGAGAGGTGAGGTGGTTGGACAAGAGGGAAACGAAAACACGGTTGGTCACGGAACGGTCAACAAACACAATGGAGAGAAGCGAGGAGCGGCAACTACGAGCGGATACGGGGTTTTACGAAAACATGCGGATGCAATGCGCATGATGCTATGATATGAAATGCAAGACATGAACAAAAAGCAAAACAAAAGGCAAAAACCCAACCACGGAGAAAATAATATATCTCATCTCCGGAAAAAGGCAAGAGTTGGAGTTACGAATATGGAAAGTTGTATCCGGGGCGTTACATACTCGGCCCATATTGAACGACATCTCACTGGCCCAAACAAGTGTACACCATCGAAAGGACACTTAGCTCAGATTATAACTTGAAAAAAGGAGATATACTCTGAACACTGGAGAATGGTGATGCCCTCATTTAGCCCACCAGTAGTTCAAGACAATAAACAATTTGAAACAACGATATATACAACATTTGAACAGTGACTAGTGACTACTGCTGACATAAACAACAAGACATGATAGTTCATAAGAAGTCTTGCTACACCACCAAAACGCACCCATCTGCAGCGCTCAGACTCTCGTGATCCAGACGAGAATGACATTCTAAATAGAGGCAACTATTACATAGTAAGAGTGACATAGACGAGGATGACCAAATGACAAGGAATATGCATAACAAAAGAGAGAACTACCCATACAGAACAAGCAGCAAAGACAACAAGTCATTCGAAGAGGGATGATCCAACACCATCATAATTTACAGCCCTACTTCAACGACCAGTGATCTGGAGACACCAGTACTCCACTCTTTCGACGCAACAGTGCAATTACCTATCAACCTGAAGGCTTGAACCACATCACTGCCTGTCGTAATTGAGACATCCAAGGATCAAACTTAATCCGGATGCCTTTGTCATTCTCACCTTCTTTTGGCCGCAGGCTATATCGTTGACAATCAGGGGAGTTTTCTCCCGAACTCCTAGGGCTCACCGTGTAGACACAGTTTTCCATAGCAAACAAAGCCTCTCTGCCATCAAGGTCTTTGCCAACGGTGACCTCCTGATTAATCGGATAATTGAGTCCGAGAAACAGAGACTGTGAACCAAGGCTGTTTACCCGCCTCCAACTCAAAAATCCTAAAGGCCCCAACAAGCTGGTATCCTGCTCATAGACATAACAGCCACTATCCGGATATTCACGTATTTCACGGTGCTTGTATACAATGGGGTTTTTGCAATATAACTTTTCCAGCTCATTTGTCCGAATGATCATCAGTCTTTTGCCATCGTCTGATCGAGCGAGGAACCAATTGTGCTTCCCTGTTTTTGGCAAAGGTGGTGTGATTACAAAGGGCGGTAACTGTAGGGACACTGCATCATATCAAACAGGACAGTCATTGTTAATGTAAGATAGGCATTGCTCAGAGTATGAGTAGGATAATGCAAGAAACATCATTGATATGTCCCTGTTGGAACTAGGAGGAAAATACAGGGGAATGTATACTGGGTTCAAAAATATAGAAGTGCCATGCATGGTTATACTCATGTTATCTCGCAATCGATTATTCACAGGAAACTACCATGTCCTGCATGTTATGTAATCATGTTCTGTCCTCACAAACAAATTATTCAAGGTAACTAACATACCATGCATTGTTATATACTCGTGTTCTGTGGGCAAATTTTTTGTGAGGATATTATTCTAGCCATTGATTGCTGAAGGGAAAGTATAGGTATGTACACATGGTAAGCATTACAGGATTTCACTAGTTCCAAATATAGAGTTCTCCATATGCACATTTACTTCCCTAATGTATGGTTAGATGAAACCAACAGTGTGGTGCATGTTTCTACATCATGAAAATGAGGAAACTAACATGGCCATTGATACACACTCATATTTAGTAGTAGTATATAGATTACTATAAAATAAGGAGAATATCCATATATTCCTAACCGTTTGATTATTCAGGGGTACAAATTGGCTGTAATGACATGGTCACAATCGCATGAATTAACTCATCCCAAATATAGCTGATTTACGACATCTCTAATACATTGCCATAGTTCTACTCAAATTCTTCTCAAACAGGGATATGCCAATCATCACAAAAAGTTCAAACAGTGTCATGGCGTCATCATTAACATGAGACCGAAAAAACTTACACGTGCCGTCCCAGCAATACGTGGTGCCATCTGCTTTGTCGATCGCGTAGATGATGCCATTGTGTTCAATAGCATCACAGAAGTGTGTATCACCTTTGACGATGATCCACTGTGAGCTGAGTTGTCTCTAGCTAAAGAAGGCACCGGCATAAAGATAGGCGAGTCTGTAGTCGAAAAGGAAATTAGCTTGAAGTCTGCGTAATTCTCATGTCATGTGGGCACTTGGCAGATTACAATCTTATGCAAAACAAGGTCCGTCCAACTGGCGTGGTAATCTAGATGACTTGGACCGCGATGGTAAACTCTATATAATCCAATGGAGGAAGGATAATCTCATGGGAGGTCTGGAAGTTCATGAGCACCAACTTTTTACCATCTTCTCTGAAGGCAGCCACCTAGTGGGAGTTCATGCTGACCCAGTACATATCTGCCAAGAAGTTTCGGGCGATGGTGATCGTATCGAAGTCGAGGAAAATGATGTACGACGACCCACTACATACCTGCAAAGAAGTTTCGGCTAATGGAGATCGGATTGAAGTTGAGGGGCATCATGTATGCCTCTGCATCATGGTGAGCAAATCTCAGAAGACCAGATAGCAGCAAGTAGGGTGTCTTGAAAAGCTTAGGCCTCGCTTCGAGGATGATCGTGTGCATTCCCCTCGAGCATGCAGCCAGCCACAGGGCGCTCAACATATCCATACACGAACAACAGAGGTCGAAGATGTCATTGGGGAGATTGCTCCAATCGCGGCTCATATGGATGCTGCGCAGTTCGCGTTTGGCCATGGTGGAGTTTGGAAGATTGGGGTTTTGGGGGGCTTGATTTACGAGGGAGAAGGCTGTCAGTGCTGGAGCGGCTAGCGAGGGAGTAGCGGTACTGGGGGAGGCGAGCGAGGCGAAGGTACACAGGGGCACAGTGAGATGGAGACGGAGATGGAGATGGAGTGGTGCTATGGGAGGGGAGAGGGAGACGAGGCAAGGCATGCTGATGTGCTATACAGCAGCAGTGACAGACTGCACAGTGCACAGGGTGAGGCTGACTTTGGTAACCCAAACACGCCGCCTGGACTAGGTTCAGGCGCAAGGTGTTGTCACTTCACTGTGAGGACCAGATGAATAGTATTTTGACCATCAAGTGTACCATAGTAGTAGTAGTAGTAGTAGTAGTAGTAGTAGTAGTAGTAGTAGTAGTAGTAGTAGTAGTAGTAGTAGGAACATGAGTACTCTGGTACTGTATAGCGGAAATAGGTCTCCCGTGCTAGCATGCTTGTTCACTTCATCCTCCACGTATCATCCATATTGTGAGCAGAACCAAATTCTCGTGCATGCGGAAGCGCGAAGATGGGCCTTTTCTTTTTTGAGGATAACCGTGTATTCCTTAACCAGAGAATGTTGTGTCTCCCACGCACGCGCCAATATCCATCTGAACCAGCTACGGCACATTTTTTTATTTGTTTGCATAGGTCCCACCTATCAGGAAAGGTGCAAAAATAAAAAGGAATCATAAAATGTCTCGCCACGGTGATTCAAAAGAGTGACCTCAACTAGCCAGTGGCACATGTGGCGCTAGAAGGATGGGCACGTACACGAACAGGTACGACTCCTCAGTCTACCCGCATAGCCTTTTCGTTTAGTCTACCTAGCCATCTAATCAACTGCCTGCACGCCACTTCTCCCATTTACTTCTCCATCGGGAACCGATTTTCCTCGGCTTCTTCACCTCCCCTTCGTCTTCATTTGCATCCAAACCCCACTGCGTTCACATTGTTTTAACCTCTTCACATACTCCTGGAGTAATTCCGGAGCCCGTTGAAGGCTCATTGAGCATAGTTGCCACTGTCACCATCCACCCAAGGGTTGCTCGAAAGTGGATCAACAACGTATCCAACTCCCTCGAAAAGGTAGAGACGAGGGTCATCAGTCTCAACGCAGAGTACACGGAGCGTGCCACTAGGAAGATCCAACGCACCGCCATCCTTCAGCTGTGCCTCGAAGATGATGTTTTGGTGTACCACATCATACATGCACCCTCCATACCAGGTGAGCTTCATGATTTCTTGTCTCGGGAGGACATATACTTCTGTGGGGCAGCCATCGAAGGGGACAAACATAAGCTAGCACCGTACAACCTTGATTAGAAAAGCATCGCTGACCTACAGACCAGAATCAATCTTGTACAAGATTGTGATAAACAGACACCATCCCTATTCGACGTAGCAAATTTTGTGCTCGGTACAAATATTCAGAAGGGTGATGAGACAGTCGCATTAAGAAGAAGAAGAAGAAGAAGAAGAAGAAGAAGAAGAAGAAGAAGAAGAAGAAGAAGAAGAAGAAGAAGAAGAAGAAGAAGAAGAGGCTGCACCAGCAGCAGGGCATTATGGATGGATGGACTATTTGCTCTCTTGTAAAAAACAATATTCCCTCTTGGTGTATATTGATATAGATGGACTATTTCAATGGTGTGCATGTCTTCGGAACAAGTTGTAGCATGGGTCCGCTTGACTATAGGGAACTATTTATCCGCCTAACTTTTTCTACTACTCCTTCCAGTGATCGGTATGCAATGCAAGTGTCCGTAGACATGACAGCTTGTCCATGGAAGTTTCATCCAGTGTCATTCGCGATTCCCATGGCGCCGCTCCAACCCATGGCACCACGTCCCGCGACGTGCGCCTCATCCCTCTCGGCCGCACCGCCCCTCTGCCTTTGTGTGCATGACATGTGGGCCACCTTAAATGCGGCGAGCATCAAGTTTCTACCATAGCCACACGCGATTCCCACGACGCCGCTCGAACCCATGACACCACACGTACCCCGACCTGCGGCTCACCCCTCTCGGCCCCACTGCCCCTCTGCCTTTGGGAGCATTACATGTGGACCAGCCACCTATCGGGTCCACATGTCATTGACTCAAAGGCAGGTGTAGTAAGGCGATGAAGCTCAGTCCTGAGGGCCATGAGAGGGAAATGTAACTCCCGCGCCTGGCCTTGTGGTGCTACCGCTGCACGAACTCGTGCCAAACTCGAGATTTGTTTCTTTACTATACATGCACACAATGATTTAATGGACATTGTAATCTCAACATGTGATGGGGAGCTCTAAATTTGAATTTGAAACTTATGGAATAATGCTGAATTCAAAGGTTTATTTCTTTCTAAAACAAAAAGATTCAAAACAAATAAACTGGGAGAGAGGGAGTATACCGTAGGATGTGTCCCATACGAAACAAGTTCCCTGGTTTGTCACCGCGAAGATGCGGTTAGAAAGGAGCACATCGTCTTCGTACTTGTACGGCGACAAATTGGCTGTAGACAGCATGGTCCCCCTTTGACCGCCATGTGCAAGGTTCGTGATATCTTCTTTAATCTCACCGTGGTTCCATCGTACCAATTCATGTGGTGGCCTGTTGCATGGCTGATCCCAATGTTGGACAAAGGTTCTACGGGAGGACGATTAGGATGGCAGGCAATAAGGAGCCTGGGCGCGCGGGTTGGAGGAGTACGGTGATGCCGTCCGCGAGCTTCTTGAGGATGGTGAACTTGTTGGTGGTGGCAACGATCATCTGGTCCAACTGAGAGTCGTAGTTGGCGTCAACGGCGGTTATCCACCAGCCGGTCTCCAACACCGTCTGGAGACGATCCTCGGTGCCATGCCGTAGGCTGGCATCGTGGACCATCTGGCACAGCCGCTGGCCGCTCACGCGCATCGCCGCCATGGGTCTGGAGTGAGCACTTTTGTGCTTAGTGTAGGTGCTTAGGCAAATGCTTAGGTGCGTACGATGTGGTAGATGCATTTTTATGGAGGGGCGCCTTTATATGAGGGCAAACTGCGTTGCATTCACATCGTGCAGCCTCTTTTCCCGGTACTCCTCCCATTTCTTCCCTCATGCATTAATTGAAGGAAGATACATTGGCTGTTCAACATTTCAGGAACCGCTACCCCCTCCCTCGTCTACATTAAAGTCGTATCGGGAACTGTGCTGCTTGCTGTCAGCTACACGCCCGGCTGAACACGCCTCCTCGCCTCCATCAAACCCCTCCGTTAAACCCGCATGCAAACCGAGAAACCTACTCCGGCCACACATCCGTTCATGAGCGGGCCAGAATTAAAAGCAACACTGGCTGAGCTCCTCCAGTCCGCCCTCAGTTTAATCGAGGCCAGACGCCAGCCAAACTCCTACCGTCCGCCCTCTATTTAAACGAGGCCAGATAGACGGCGGGCCAGAATCGCACCCCTCCGCCGCTCCCCCATCTCCTCCTTCACCATTTTCTCCACTCTTCTGATGGCTTCCGAGGAGCCGTTCTCCGGCATACTACCCGGCTGGGTGGCCCGCCGAGCCCTTCGGATACGGGCGAGGCCGCTCGGTGCTTCACCAACCTTGCTTGGCCCGACGGAGCCAGTTGTCGCCCCAAGTAGGCACGTGGTTCGGCAACTCGCCCCTCCAGTTCAGCTCGATGAGGAGTGGCGAGTTGCTCCACGCCGGCACGGCGGCGAGCACGCCGGTACGGGCGTCATCGCTGCCACATCATACCGCGCCACCAGTGTCTGCGGTGGCCGCGCCTCCCGTGTATGTGGGCGCGCCTCCCGTGCTTGCGACAGCGCCATGCAGGCAGAGACAGAAGCCGGGTGCATGGAGAGTGACGATTCGGTGGCCAGCTTCTCCGTGTCCACCGGCATCATCGAGGAGAAGTAGAACACGGAAGGTCGCCGCCACTTGGGTCCCATGAAGGCCACTGCCGAGGCGACGACTACGCATTCAGTTGGTTTCTTTGCTGCTTCGTCTCTTCTGCGGACCTTCGTCGACCCCGAAAATGGCTGCCGGACATGAGGAAGACAAAGGGATCCGCGGGCAGCCATTTAGATTATGTACTCCCTCTCCAGCTGGCGAGAAATATTTGTTCTAAGAATGGATAAGTTGTATGTATCTATAACTAAAATAAGTCTAGATACATCCATTTCTAGGACAAGTATTTCCGGACAGAGGGAGTATTAATTATACCAAGAGAGCCAGATTAGCACTGCTTAGTTCATGTAAATGTAATGAAATCCATCATGTTTATATGAAGATCCAGCTTTTTTATATGGAATCCTTCATGCTTATATGAAATCAGTCTGTGTTTGCGCGAATTTCATCTGGTTGGTTAGAGTTGTGAAAATGTATGCCGCTGGCGTTTGATGTCATCCTCCGCTTAAGGAAGTGGGAGGAAATTTGTCGGCTGCTGTTGGAGATGCTCTTATGCTGGAAATAATAGAGTGACATCCAATCCATTGAGTTAATTGCGTGTATGATTGTCCCTCTATAAAAAGTTAATTGCATGTACAGTGTACACATGACTTGCAGGGTGGCTACAGCTTCATACAGAAAGTTAAAAGGAAACAAGTCCATCCTTAATCTTGTATTCTAAGTACTCTGTGGGTTCCACTGTCAGTACAATAGTGAAAGAAGTATATATTAAATAAGTAATATATAATATAAAAAATCTAAAGTTAAAGACAGAATTCGAACTCAGGTCATCATGTTGCGAGCATCCGACGCTAACCAGTCCAGCACATTTTTGTTGTAGATCATGCTGGAGATATATCTCCATGTCTACTATTATACTCCATCCATTCCTAAATATTTGTCTTTTTCAGATTTCAAATGGACTACCACATATGGATGTGTATGTAGACATATTTAGAGTGTAGATTCAGTCATTTTGTGCCGTATGTAGTCACTTGTTGAAATCTCTAAAAAGACAAATATTTAGGAACCGAGGGAGTACAAAACAGAGTTGGTGGTGATGGTGTGCGTGTCATCCTGCAATATAGGCCGTCAGATTTATATCTAACGGATAGGAAGGAAACTATGGCTATTTTGCAAAAATATACCCACAACCCTTTCCACGTTCGCAAATAAGGCCTTCCCTCGTTCATACTTTTCTCTCACAAGATAAACTACTCATACAAATGCATCTTGATATTCCGTGCAATGCATGGGCAGCTAGCTAGTTTCTTGTAAAATAGTTACTGCGATAATTGGGTTGAAGTGATATATTTTATGTCTGCCCCGAATGATTTTAGATTCACTAGTAGTAACAAAGAAAAGGTTGCCAGGTTAATTAACAGAAAACAGGGTGGAAACTATCACATGAGGCCGGTAAAAATGAGGCACACTGGGTTCAGCGTCAACGTCACTACAGCTGTGCATGCGCGAGAAGTCTACGTATCGAGGGGGCTACTGAGCGAGGCACAGAGACACAATGTTTGAGAGAGAAACCAATTGACAGATTACGATCAAATCGAGTTGTCACCATTCTGTTGTCATTGTTGGCGTGGGGGGAGGGGAAGGAAGAGAAAGACGTATCGAGAGTGTGCATGGTAGGCACAGAGGCACAACTAGCGAGTGTGTGTGTGTATGTGTGTGTGTTCGAAAGAGGAGTAGATAGATTACTATCAAGGTCGAGGTGCCACCCTACTCCTTCGGTGTCGGGTAGTGTGTGTGTGTGTGTGTGTGTGTGTGTGTGTTTGAGAGAGAAGCCAGTCGATAGATTAGTATCAAGATCGAGGTGTCACCCTACTCCTTCGGTGTTGGGAAGTGTGTGTGTGTGTGTGGGTGTGTGGGGGGGGGGGGGGGCAGTGACACTTACATATCTCTACTCTTATAAGAAACGGAGTTGATGATGATGGTGTTCCTGCCATCCTACAATATAGGCCATCCGATTTATATCCGACGGATAGGAAAGAAACTATGGCAATTTTGAAAAAAGATAGCCACACCCTTCCACATTTGCAAATAAGGGATTCCCTCGTTCATCCTTTTCTCCCACAAGATAAACTACTCATACAAATGCATCTTGATGTTCCGTGCAACGCATGGGCATCTTGCTAGTAGGGAGAAGGAGTTCGTGTGCCACATATCTAGCTATATTAAGGGATAGGTAGATAGCATGTGTGCAAGGCATACTTAAAGCATCACGAAGATAAACAAACGGTGTGCATGCAAGTGCCAAAAAAATGAAGTGAGCAACAATGTGTACGCGCGCGCGTGTGCATGTGTGTGTGTGTGTGTGTGTGTGAGAGAGAGAGAGAGAGAGGGAGAGAGGGAGAGAGAGAGAGATCTCAAAACAAAAGGTGCTCTGCTGGAATCCCATTGTATGTATTCATATGGTTCCAGAACTCGAGTTAACCTTAGGCATATGTGTGAGAGACATAATTATACTTTGAGACATTAGTGGCTGTGGGTGGGTGGAATTAAAGGGTGGGCATGTTCGACAGAGAGAGCGTGTGTGTTTCTATGTGAGAAACTTGTAGGACGGGGTAGAAAGACGAATTCCAACCTTGACGGAGGGAAAGAAATACACGAAGTGCACGTGCGTGATTTCGATGCCCATAGGGAAATGAGATATGTATGTGTTTGAGAGAGATTGCACAATTCATTCACGTATCACTATCTAGCGATCATCAACATGGATCGCTTGAACATAAATCAATATCTACTTTGTATTGTGGCCAAAGGTACAATATCGATTCAACGCTATAAAGATTGGACACTCACATATCACATTTTTTTTCTATCTAAATAAACCTTTTCAGTTGTGCATGCCAAAGTTACAGTGATGTTTCTTCAAACAACCAATGTAGCTATCATGCACATGCACCATTGTTACTCTTGCATTCAAATTCATTAGTCTTGGATGATTTAAGGTTCTATTATGAACTAATATATGTAATATTCATATATGATTTCAACGGGTACGCAATTTATGAAATTGAGGACATGTAATCATATGAGGTAACACTTTTAAGTAGCAGACTACAATATCCATTTCTTTTTGTGCACCTCTACAGTAACACGTCAATGCATTATGTTTAAAGTAAATAATCAATGGCACTATATTATCTATTTACACGATAAATACATAGGCTGAGCGTTTGATCCCTTTTTTGTGAACGCGCCTCTACACTCGTACGATTGGCCACGCCCGTGTGAATGTCCAAGTTATCGGTGCATCATCCCGAGTTATTGCTTTTATCTGGGGTGGACTTTGCACCAGTTATTAACTGCTGACGCGTGCCCCGTGTACACAGTCTCGCATGACCTTCCCGCTAGCACGGTCCAAAATTATTTGAAACTGGATACGCCGTCCGTACAGCACGGTCCCGTGTACATCACGCATGACCTTCCCGCTAACTCCACAGCACTAGAGCATCTTACATCACGCCGTCCGTACTTCATCGGCCTTTCTACCCCTTCCCTCTCGAAACCCTAGACTGCTCATCCACCGGCGTACCACAGCCCATTCACTGCCAGCGGCGTCCACCTTGCCGGATCTGCTTCTGTGGCCGCATCTACCCCTCCCACCTCCCCTAGAAACAAGTAGACTGCTCATCCACCACTGTACCACAGCCCATTCAGTGTCGGCCTTGTCCACGGCACCGGATCTGCTTCGCCGGTACTCTCGTCAACCGCAGTGCATCTGCAGCGACTCATTCGTACTCCCCACCAGAGACGATTCATCCACACACACCCCGGAGCTGCCCCACTGACGCCCCCGTCGACGACCTCTGATCCTCTTCGCTGACACTTTCCTCAACCCTACCGGAGCCGCTTCACCGACACCATCGTCAACCCTACTGGAGTAGCTTCTCCTATACCATTCTCAACCGTACCGGGGCCGCTTTGCCAACTCACAAGTCCATGACCTCAAATCCGCTTCCTCGCACCCTCATCCAACCTACTGGAGCAGATTCTGACGCCCCGTCCACGGCCGCAGATCCGCATCGTCGACACCATCCTTAACCCAACCATTGAAGCAGCTTCACCAACGCCCTCGTCCACGGCCACAAATCCGCTTCGCCCACACCGTAGTCCACCCTACCGGAGTCGCTCCATAAAAACCCTACTCGACGGTTCTAGATCTCCTTACTGGACCCCGACAGCCTGGGCAGAGTCATCACCCTTGACGTTTCTAACCTGATTCCCATCGTCTGGCAAGATGCCAAGCACCCGCCACGGCCTAGGTACTTGTCACATTTAACCCCGTCCAGCATCACCTGCCCGATGTACTTCAAATATACTAACAGGTCGTTGTTAGCTGTTATGCAGCTAGCAAAAACTATAAGGACGATGTTTCTTCTGGATCTAACAGCTTGGCCAACCAAGATCCTGGACTGAGGCATTGCTATGATCTTTTAAGTGCGTCTCTCTCTCTCTCTCTCTTGTATTGTTTTGTGCCTGCCAGCGTGCTTTCCTAGGATTTTTGACCAGTAATCCCTTTGTGCAGACAATGATTTCTACTAATGACTGCTGAATTAGATATGTAGATGTCATACATGATACTACCTCGTACCTCCGTTCCTAAATATAAGTCTTTCTAGAGATTCCACTATAGGCTACATACGGAGCAAAATGAGTGAATCTACACTCGAAAATGCATCTATATACATCTATATGTGGTCCATACTGGAATCTCTACAAAGACATATATTTAGGAACAGAGGCAGTACATTACACAAAATCGTATGTCACATGTAGGAATTCCAATGCACTACATTGGGCTTCCTTAGAGTGCCTGCTAGTCCAGCACACAGAGTCATGGCTAGTTTATGCTACGCACACAATCATTAATTGGTGGTTTAAATATGCACAAGGGATATGCAATGTATTATCATGTAGAGATGTCTGAAATTAGCCGTGTCAACTTGCAGATAGGGTTACACAATGAAAAAGTACAAAATGTACGTGGCAATTTCATGGAACATCGCAAAAAAGGAGAGGCAGCGGTGAGCCTATACAGTGTGCTATGGTACGTCACTCCTCCATTGCAATCATCGTGACATGTTATTTGTGTGTCAGTTACATTGGCCAAGTTTCTTAGGGACATTTATTATGAGTTATCCTAAGAAAATAAGCACCTGTGAATATAAGCTCCATGTAATAAGCCAACCAGTTCTTTTCATTGCCTTCCTTTTCAGCTTATCTTTGGTATGATCAGTGAAAAGTCTAGATTGCATTATATTTTTTCATTTTGCTGCCCATATGAAAATTAATTTGACTTGCAAACATCACAAATTGAACCCAGTGCAGTAATTAATATGGTAGGAAAACAGACCATCACTATTTGTTCAAAATGCGAATACAAAGATATCATCTACTTGGCACAATCTACTTTGGTCAATATCTTCCATAGAGATCCCATTGCCTAATTTAAACAAAGAACGCATTACCCTCATTTAAATGAATAACAATTATTTACTGAAATTCGATGGCCCAAGTGGCTGGTTATTATCATATAGCAGCACCACCTGAAAGCATCATATAGCAGCAGAAACAGCTCATATCAACTCATCATACAGCAGCAGTAGCAGCAGTGTGCAATTCAGCATATACCAGCAGCAGCTCATAGCAATTTATCATATAGCAGCAGCAGGAGCAGCTCATAGCAATTCATCATATAGCAGCAGCAGGAGCAACTCATCGCAATTCATCATATAGCAGCAGAAGGAGCAGCTCATAGCAATTCATCATATAGCAGCAGCAGGAGCAACTCATCGCAATTCATCATATAGCAGCAGAAGGAGCAGCTCATAGCAATTCATCATATAATAGCAGCAGGAGCAGCTAATAGCAATTCATCATACAGCAGCAGCAGCTTATAGCAACTCATCATATAGCAGCAACAACAATTCATCCTATAGCAGGAGCAGCTCATAGCAATTCATCATATAGCAGCAGCAGGAGCAGCTCATAGCAATTCATCATATAGCAACAGAAGGAGCAGCTCATAGCAATTCATCATATAATAGCAGCAGGAGTAGCTCATAGCAATTCATCATACAACAGCAGCAGCAACAGCAGCTTATAGCAACTCATCATATAGCAGTAACAACAATTCATCCTATAGCAGCAGCAGCCCATAGCAATTCATCATATAGCAGCAGCAGCAGCAGCTCATAGCAATGCATCATATAGCAGCAGCAGGAGCAGCTCATAGCAATTCATCATATAGCAGCAGCAGGAGCAGCTCATAGCAATTCATCATATAGCAGCAGAAGGAGCAGCTCATAGCAATTCATCATATAATAGCAGCAGGAGCAGCTCATAGCAATTCATCATACAGCAGCAGCAACAACAACAACTTATAGCAACTCATCATATAGCAGCTACAGCAATTCATCCTATAGCAGCAGCAGCTCATAGCAATTCATCATATAGCAGCAGCAGGAGCAGCTCATAGCAATGCATCATATAGCAGCAACAGAAGCAGCTCATAGCAATTTATCATATAGCAGCAGCAGGAGCAGCTCATAGCAATTCATCATATAGCAGCAGCAGGAGTAGCTCATAGCAATTCATCATATAGCAGCAGAAGGAGCAGCTCATAGCAATTCATCATATAATAGCAGCAGGAGCAGCTCATATCAATTCATCATATAATAGCAGAAGGAGCAGCTCATAGCAATTCATCATATAGCAGGAGCAGTAGCAGCTTATAGCAACTCATCATATAGTAGCAACACCAATTCATCCTATAGCAGCAGCAGCTCATAGCAATTCATCATATAGCAGCAGCAGGAGCAGCTCATAGCAATGCATCATATAGTAGCAACAGAAGCAGCTCATAGCAATTCATCGTATAGTGGATCAGAATGAAAAATTGGCAAAAAAACATAGGAGATCCTCACCTTGTTGGATGAACTCATCCATCAACAGCACCTCAAGGCCACGGCCTGGGAGGAGGGGAGGGGGAATAAGGTGCCTTGTGCCAAAGTGTGGCATCAGTCATAGTTTTGCGGTGCTCGCCGGAGTAGTGCGTTGGACGGACCACGGTGGAGCAGCTGCTGGAGACCATGAGAATGAGGGGCGACGCCAGAGGGAGAGCAGCATGGGAGATTTGCCCCTACCCGCCAGCCATGTAGCCTAGCTAGACAGAGCATCGTCGAGGACCAGGCCAGATGGGATCAATGGTGATGGCTCACTGGAGGAACCCTAATGCTGCAGGCAGGGGATCAAGGTAGAGGGAAAGGGGAGAGGATATGCAAGCGGGTAGGGCAATGAATGCTTGCGTGTTTGTTTGTACTTGAGGGCCAGGTGTGACGCGGGCATGAGCAGTTGCATTTTGAGTGTAATATAGGCAGACAACAGAGTCATTTCACTATTCCCCTTCCCTTCAATTTTTAGTGAGGTTCTACCCGAAACACCCCCCTCCAAAGCGAAATAAGTTAAGCCCAAGCCCATAACTCAAAAATGACTTCTTTACATCTTTTATGGCTTATTTTGACAATAAGCCCTCAAAAGGCAGAATCGAATTGGCCCTTAACCTGCAATTCAATTGTGCGTGCAATGATGAATCACTCCTGCCTGCTATAGTGTACATTGAGGCATCATCATACATGGCATAACCTAATACATGTGCATTCCATTGTAGAATCTGGAATATGCAATGTTTTTGTTAGTTCATACGTTGCACATGATGTTTAAATGCCCCTTAAATCTGGTCAGTCAAGTGATGGTCTTTAAGCCTCCTTCTTTGCTTCTTTTCTTGATATGTAAGATTTGCTCATACATCTGTTCAATTGCTTGTTTGCATCAGCTAGCCATACTAGGATTGTTTGCTTTGATTACTTGTTGTCCTTGACCTAAAACTCTAATAGAGCTTGTCAACAATTTAAACACTAAGGGGTGCTATAGTGGGGCCTTGTCTAACTCATAGGTGACATAAAGGTTTGGCTGTACACCAAAGTAGGCTCTCCAAGAGTACCTGGAGATCCAGTTCGAAGGTATGCCTAGTTTTTACATAGTGCAGACATAGTAAATGCTCATTCCATTGTGTGCAAGTGCAAGAGATGCGGCATGTTTCATTATGTGGTGTTGTTTTGTTATAATCTCATCCTTTTGTGTTCATAGACTGGAAAGTATGCATATTTATCTTCCAAGGAGACGAGTAACTAGTTTGTGTCACCTTGCAGAGGGGGTGCAATGAAGATAAGATTGAGGATTTCCAAGTGCAAGATGTTAGGAAGGAGCCTTGCAAGAGAAGTAGGAGCTTCGCTAAGCCTCTTCAATCAGTTAAGGTAAGTCACTATATCCAACTCAACAGTTCAATTCCTTGTTTGTTTCAGGCATAGTTAATTTGCTCTTTTCAATTGCTTTATTTGTCCTCAGTTAATGAGATGCCCAAATAATGATGCCTGATGTTGGGTACTTATATAACTATTAGTTGACATAATTAAAGGCCTTACCATTTATTTACTCTGCCGAAGTGTGCCTGAAGCTTCGAAGTCTATTAACCAACTATTATTGCATGAGGCTCACAATCTAGTTTATACTAGGCTAATGATTGCATAGTTTTGCTTGTTGTAGTAGGTTTGTATGAATCCCTCTGCTGTTCATTATTCTCCCTAAGACTTTAATTGAGCTACAGAATGGCCAACTGCTTGCTTACTTATACACAACGTGCTGTCTAAATTTGTAACTTGTCTGTGTTTTGGATTGGGCCCCAACATCATCCTCCTCTGGTGAGCTAAGAGAGATTTCTGTATGCAGGCTGCATAGACTACCTTTTTTATACTTTTTAAAATATCACCTGCTTATGCTTTATGATGTGTAACATTATTGTTAGTCATGTTTTGCCATGTACAAAATAGTCTGTCTTGCTCACTTCACTATTGTAACTATATTTTTGCCCTAGTCATGTGTACTTACAGAAACATTTTAGGATGAAGTGACATCAACACAAAGATCTACGAGTAGTGCGGCATGTCCATTACCGAATGATTATGGATTGGAATTGGAATGTGCTGCTGTTTTCAAGCATCAACTAGAGGTGGCAAGACAACGTGTACATGATTCTCAACGTACAATCAACAAGTTGAGATTGGACATGCAGGAGTCAAAAAAAATGAAACAAGACACTGAGGTAACGACGAAGGAATTGGAGATTTTGCAGACTGAAATTTGTGCTATCTGAATCTGGCCAATCCTATTTTCTGAAGAGATTATAGTTCAAATGGTAGATTCTATTGATGCGTGTCCATGATGTATGAGCTTTATTTATCCAGTGTATGTAATTTGTTGTTTGTGTACTCTTTATAATCACAGGTGCCGAACTATAATGCCCAGTGGGTATATTTGGTTGTAATTTCTTTATTGTATAGTGTAGGATTATTCTACGTTTCTATGTCGTCTTTTTATTGTATAATGTATGCTTTTAGAGGCGATAGTATAGAGTAGGACACTTCTTGAATATGCTATATCGTTGAAACGGGGGCTAACACGCCCAAACATTTCCTAGATGCCATACAAACGAACAAACATGTGTAGTCAAAGCGGGCCTTAATTGGGCTGGTCAAAATAATATTAAGTGGATCCCAAATGATGTGGCCCACCATAACAACGGCTCTTAGCAGGCCGTCAACAGGCCTAAAGCTTGATAGGGTCGTATAAATAGAAATGGCCCACAGGCCTTTAGCAGGCCGAAATAAATGTCAATTGTGTCTCGGCCCTTTTACTTTACAGGCCAGTAAGAGGCCGAAAGTGTTATGGGCCAGAGGAGACCCAATTTGCAAACTAGGGTTTTAACAAGTCGAAAGTCACGTTGGGCTGAAATGATGCCTTGCGGAACGTGGGTCCCTAATGGACCTTCACCCTGCGGAACGTGGGCCCCTAATGGACCTAAAGTCACAGGCCCAACTGTTATGCGGGCCGTTAACAAGCCGAGGGACGAAATGGGCTAAGAGTTGCCCATTTACCGAATGGGCCGAGGACAGGCCTAAAGTCACAGCGGGCTAGAATTGGCCCAACTACAGAATGGGCCAAGAAAAGGCCAAAAGACGTTCCAGGTAGTTAACAGGCTGGAACTGATGATGGGCTGCTAACAGGCCAAAAGAAGCTCGGGCTGCAATTGGGGCCAAAAACGTAGCGGCCTGTTAACGGGCTTAAATTGGCGATGGGCTGGAAATTGTAGAATCTAGAATGGGCCTTTGATGGGCGGATTCTGCGTAACTTGTATGGGCCGTACTTGTAAATGGGCCTGGCTCAAGTAGGCCTCTAATGGGCCGACCCGCTTATTTTGACAAGCCCGGCCTTTTCACCGGAATGGGCCTCTGTTGGGCCGTGCCATGTGTCGACGTATCATAGGCGGCTCCTGTCCAATGAGTGGATGCCATCTGTACCAACGGTGAGGCAACACGTGTTTCCTCTGGCCAATGAGAACTTTACACGTGGAAAATCCCCATTGGTCGTGGCTGTTAGCGGGTTATCGTATCCAAAACTGGACCCGATAGCTTAACGACATCCCGTTACGGTGGATGCCACGTGTGGTCACCCTTGACGAAAGCACTTCTCTGACGCGTGATTTATCGTCATGGAAGTGGACACTTCCGTGATGATAATTTTGGTAATGTCATGGAACACTTCTATGATAACACAGGTATGACTATCTTGATTCAGTCATAAAATCAGCATGGATGTACATGCATGACAGAAAATGTGACCTACTATGACAAACACATATCCTCACGGGAGTGTATAGTTTTTGTAGTGCCTACACCTCCCATGGATTGATAAACCTTAGGTCATCCACTTGAGGGAAATTTTCTACTGTCCTACAAACCTCTGCACTTGGAGGCCCAACAACGTCTACAAGAAGAAGGTTGAGTAGTAGACATCAAGCTCTTTTCTGGCGCCGTTGCCGGGGAGGTTAGTGCTTGAAGGTATATCTTTAGATCTTGCAATCAAATATTTTAGTTTCTTGTTTTATCACTAGTTTAGTATATAAAATAAAACTACAAAAAAATGGAATTGAGGTTGCCTCATATGCTTCATCTTTTTAATGTCTTTCGTGAAAATGATGGAAAGGAAAACTGTGCTCAACTGCTAGAAGAAGAATGCATTAAAATGTGTGGCACTAAATCTTTGAATGATGAGCATGATTGCAATGTTGTTAGTATGAACTCTTTGGATATCCATAGTACTAATGATGACTGCACTAGTCATGATGAAAATATCTCTTATAAGCATGTCAACTTTTGTGGAGTGCATAGAGTTTGCAAGGACACACCAAATAGGGAAGATAGATTTTCCAAGAGCCATAACTATTTAGAAACTAAATGGTTACAAGAAAGTCTAGATGTTTGTGCTAAAAATTTAAATTTTCTTAGCCATCCTTGTGAACTTTGCAATGAACGTGGTCATTTAAATATCCAATGCAAATTGTTTCATGATCGAATTGTGTCCAAAAATTGTGATGACTTGATTTCCCTTGCGCATCATAATGAACTTAGTTTGCGTCTGGGTTATGAAGAAATGAAACATATAACTAATGATATTCTGGAATTTGCCCTTGAGACAGTTCTTGATTTTAGGCTAGAGGAAATTTATATGTATTGTGCGGTGAATTGCATTGAAAATCCTTATATTGCCAATTACATAAAGACAAGAAAACAAATAGAAGATGAAGAGAATACTAATGAAAGGGAAGAAACTTCCCAATATCCTCCCATTATTTCTTATGATGAATCAGGTAACGAGGAGGAGCCTTCTATTCAACCAATCTCATTAATAAGGAGCTCCAAAAAGAGGATTAAACCCACACATGATGCGAAGAAGAAAAAGAAAAGACAGAGAAGCAAAGGTAAAAAGGCATCCCTCCCAAATGATGTTGCTCCTACTACTCATTGTGATGATAATAGTTGCTATACTATTGGTGCTATACATACTATTAATGATGAGAGTGATTATGCTTATGATATGAAAAGGCCCAAGCTTGGGGATGCTATGTTTTATGAGAATGACATGTTTGAGAACTTATTTGCTGAAATTAATGTTTGTCCCAAGCTTGGAAGAGGTTTGGGGATGCTATGCTTATTGAAGATGATATTTTTAACCTCCTAAATTTTGATATGCAAATTTATTATGATGATATTATGCCTCCTATTTATGATGATTATATTGATGAAAGTGCATTTGGAGAGGTCATGACTTTATTTAGTAATGATTCCACCATCTTGGAAGAGGTTTCAATTGATTTTGATGAGAACAAAGTTGCTACTTATGATGATTATTGTGATGATACTTATGCTATAAAAAGTAGTGATGATTATATTTATAAAACTTGTCATGATTATGATTACCCTTTTTCTGAACATTACTCTTTTAATATGGAAACAATTTATAGTATTCGTGTTTCTTATGATACTCCCACAATTCCGAATGAGAAGAAGTTTGCTTATGTGGAGAGCAGTAAATTTTCTATGCTTGGGGATCATGAAAATAATGCTTTATGTGATGGTTATATTGTTGAATTCATTAATGATGCTACTGAAAATTATTATGAGGGAGGAATATATGCTTGTAGGAGTTGCAATAATATCAAGTTTCCTCTACATGTGGTGAAAATCTTGAAGTTATGCTTGTTTTGCTTTCCTATGCTAGTTGATTCTTGTTCCCATAAGTTGTTTCTAACAAAATCTATAGGCATAGTAAGTGGGTTAGACTTAAATGTGCTAGCCATATGCTTCATGATGCTCTATTTGTGTTTAAATTCTTATCTTTTATGTGAGCATCGTTGTCATCATTCTGCCTAGCTAAAAATGCATTAAAGAAAAGCGCTTGTTGGGAGACAACCCAATATTTACCCCTATTGTTTTTGTGTGTCCACATGATTAAGATACTGTAGTAATCATGTTTTATAGCTTTTGTTTCAATAAAGTTCCAAGTAGAACCTTTGGGAAGACTTGGGTGAAAGTTAATGTGATCTTGCTGTAAAAACAGAAACTTTGTGCTCATGAGAATAGCTGTCATTTTTTTACAGAATAGTGCTTTTAAGTTGATTCTTTTTGCAGAATATTAATAGAAAAATTCCTAAGCTCCACCAATGTATTTCAGAATTTTTGGAGTTACAGAAGTATTCGAGAGTTACTGATTAATACAGACTGTTCTGTTTTTGACAGATTCTGTTTTCAACGTGTTGTTTGCTTATTTTGATGAATCTATGAGTAGTATCGGAGGGTATGAACCATAGAGAAGTTGTAATACAGTAGATATAACACCAATATGAATTTATAATGAGTTCATAACAGTACAAAAAGTGGTGATTTATTTTCTTATACTAATGGATCTTTTGAGTTTTGTGTTGTGAAGTTTTGAAGTTTTGGGTAGGATTTGATGGACTTTGGAATAAGGAGTGGCAAGAGCCTAAGCTTGGGGATGCCCAAGGCACCCCAAGGTAAAATTCAAGGACAACCAAAAGCCTAAGCTTGGGGATGCCCCGGAAGGCATCCCCTCTTTCATCTTTGTCTATCGGTAACTTTACTTGAGGCTATATTTTTATTTATCACATGATATGTGTTTTGCTTGGAGCGTCATTTTGCTTTATTTTGTTTTGCTTGATGTTAGAATAAAATATTAAGATATGAAATTTTTAAATGTTAGAGAGACTTCACATAGTTGCATAATTAATCGACTACGCATTGATCTTCACTTAAATCTTTTGGAGTAGTTTGTCGTTTGCTCTAGTGCTTCACTTATATCTTTTTAGAGCACGCCGGTGTTTTTATTTTGAAGAAATAGATGAACTCTCATGCTTCACTTATATTATTTTTAGAGTCTTAAACAGCATGGTAATTTTCTTAGGTTATGTATTTAGTCCTAATATGATGGGCATCCAAGAGGGATATAATAAAAACTTTCATATAAAGTGCATTGAATACTAGGAGAAGTTTGATTCTTTATGATTGTTTTGAGATATGAAGATGGTGATATTAGAGTCATGCTAGTGGAGTAGTTGTGAATTTGAGAGATACTTATGTTAAAGTTTGTGATTCCCGTAGCATGCACGTACGGTGAACCGTTATGTGATGAAATCGGAGCGTGATTTATTTATTGATTGTCATCCTTTTTGTGGAGGTCGGGATCGCGCGATGGTTAACTCCTACCAACCCGTCCCCTAGGAGCATGAGTGTAGTACTTTGTTTTGATGACTTTTAGATTTTTGCAATAAGTATGTGAGTTCTTTATGACTAATGTTGAGTCCCTGGATTATACGCACTCTCAACCTTCCACCATTACTAGCCTCTCTTGTGCCGCGCAACTTTCGCCGGTACCATACACCCACCATATACCTTCCTAAAAACAGCCACCATACCTACCTATTATGGCATTTCCATAGCCATTCCGAGATATATTACCATGCAACTTTCCACCATTCCATTTATTATGACACGCTCCATCATTGTCATATTGCTTTCCATGATCATGTAGTTGACATCGTATTTGTGGTAAAGCCACCTTTCATAATTCTTTCATACATGTCACTCTTGATTCATTGCACATCCCGGTACACCGCCGGAGGCATTCACATAGAGTCATATTTTGTTCTAAATATCGAGTTGTAATTCTTGAGTTGTAAGTAAATAAAAGTGTGATGATCGTCATTATTAGAGTTGTCCCAGTGAGGAAAGGATTATGGAGACTATGATTCCCCCACAAGTCGGGATGAGACTCCGGACGAAAAATAAAAATAAAAAAGAAGAGGCCAAAAAAAAGAGAAGGCCCAAAAAATGAGAGAAAAAGAGAGAAGGGGCAATGCTACTATCCTTTTACCACACTTGTGCTTCAAAGTACCACCATGATCTTCATGATAGAAATTCTCCTATGTTGTCACTTCCATATACTAGTGGGAATTTTCATTATAGAACTTGGCTTGTATATTCCAATGATGAGCTTCCTCAAACTGCTCTAGGTCTTCATGAGCAAGTGAGTTGGATGCACACCCACTTGTTTCTTTTTGAGCTTTCATACAATTATAGCTCTAGTACATCCGTTGCATGGAAATCCCTACTCACTCACATTGATATCTATTGATGGGAATCTCCATAGCCCATTGATATGCCTAGTTGATGTGAGACTATCTCCTCCTTTTTGTCTTCTTCATAACCACCATTCTATTCCACCTATAGTGCTATGTCCATGGCTCACGCTCATGTATTGCGTGAAAGTTGAAAAAGTTTGAGAATACTAAAGTATGAAACAATTGCTTGGCTGAAACCGGGGTTGTGCATGATTTAAACATTTTGTGTGATGAAGATAGAGCATAGCCAGAGCATATGATTTTGTAGGGATAGCTTTCTTTGGCCATGTTATTTTGAGAAGACATGATTGCCTTGTTAGTATGCTGAAGTATTATCATTTTTATGTCAATATTAAACTTTTGTTTTGAATCTTATGTATCTAAATATTCTCGCCACAATAAAGAAGATTACATAATAAATATGTTAGGTAGCGTTCCACATAAAAAATTCTGTTTTTATCATTTACCTACTTGAGGACGAGCAGGAATTAAGCTTGGGGATGCTGATAAGTCTCCAACGTAGCTATAATTTTTTATTGTTCCATGCTATTATATTATCCATCTTGGATGTTTTATATGCATTTATATGCTATTTTATATGATTTTTGAGACTAACCTATTAACTTAGAGCCCAGTACCAGTTTCTATTTTTCCTTGTTTTTGAGTTTTACAGAAAAGGAATACCAAACGGAGTCCAATTGACGTGCCAATTTTTGATGATTTTTTATGGACCAAAAGAAGCCCTCGAAGTAAAAGAGTTGGGCCAGAAGAGTCCCGAGCCGTCCACGAGGGTGGAGGGTGCGCCCCACCTGCCTCGTGCATGACTCGAAGACCCCCCTGGCGTGAGACCGACACCAAAAATTCTTATAAATATAGAAACCCCCAAAAAGAAACCTATATCAGGAGTTCCGCCACCGCAAGCCTATATAGCCACCAAAAGCCTCTCGGGAGCCTGTTTCGGCACCCTGCCGGAGGGGGCATCCATCACCGGTGGCCATCTTCATCATCCCAGCGCTCTCTATGACGAGGCTGAGGGTATGTAGTAGTAGCTATGTGTTTGATCTCTCTCTCTCTCTCTCTCTCGTGTTCTTGATTTGGCACGATCTTGATGTACCGCGAGCTTTGCTACTATAGTTGGATCTTATGATGTTTCTCCCCCTCTACTCTCTTGTAATGGATTGAGTTTTCCCTTTGAAGTTATCTTATCAGATTGAGTCTTTAATGATTTAAGAACACTTGATGTATGTCTTGCGTGGGATACCCGTGGTGACAATTGGGTATTTTATGTTTTGGTGATCAACTTGCGGGTTCCGTGACCTTGGCAATATATGCATAGGGGTTGGCACACATTTTCGTCTTGACTCTCCGGTAGAAACTTTGGGGCACTCTTTGAAGTTCTTTGTGTGGGTTGAATAGATGAATCTGAGATTGTGTGATGCATATCGTATAATCATACCCGCGGATAATTGAGGTGACATCAGAGTATCTAGGTGACATTAGGGTTTTGGTTGATGTGTGTCTTAAAGTGTTATTTTACTACCGACTCTAGGGCTGTTTGTGACACTTATAGGAATTTTCCAATGGATTGATCAGAAAGAATAACTTTGAGGTGGTTTCGTACCCTACAATAATCTCTTCGTTTGTTCGCCACTATTAGTGACTTTGGAGTGACTCTTTGTTGCATGTTGAGGGATTGTCATATGATCTAGTTATGTTATCATTGATGAGAGAACTTGCACTAGTGAAAGTATGAACCCTAGGCCTTGTTTCGAAGCATTGCAATACCGTTTGTGCTCACTTTTATCATTAGTTACCTTGCTGTTTTTATATTTTCATATTACAAAAAACTATTGTTGGAAATATGCCCTAGAGGCAATAATAAAATGGTTATTATTGTATTTCGTTGTTCATGGTAATTGTCTATTGTTCATGCTATAATTGTATTAACTGGAAACCGTAATACATGTGTGAATACATAGACCACAACATGTCCCTAGTGAGCCTCTAGTTGACTAGCTCGTTGATCAATAGATGGTTGATACGTCTCCAACGTATCTATAATTTTTGATTGTTCCATGCTATTATATTACCCCTTTTGGATGTTTATGGGCTTTATTTTACACATTTATATCATTTTTGGGACTAACCTACTAACCGGAGGCCCAGCCCATATTGCTATTTTATTGCCTGTTTTAGTATTTCGAAGAAAAGGAATATCAAACGGAGTCCAAACGGAATGAAACCTTCGGCAGCGTGATTTTTTGGAAGAATATGATCCTGGAGACTTGGAGTCCACGTCAGAAGATCCTCGAGGAGGCCACGAGATAGGAGGCCGTGCCCCCCTTACAGGGTGGTGGCCCCTGTCTCGTGGGTCCCTCGAGCACCTCCCGACCGACTTCTTTCGCCTATATATGCCTACGTACCCTAAAACCATCGAAAATCAAGATAGATCGGGAGTTCCGCCGCCGCAACCCTCTGTAGCCACCAAAAACCTCTCGGGAGCCTGTTCCGGCACCCTGCCGGAGGGGGAATCCATCACTAGTGGCCATCTTCATCATCCCGGCGCTATCCATGACGAGGAGGGAGTAGTTCACCCTCGGGGCTGAGGGTATGTACCAGTAGCTATGTGTTTGATCTCTCTCTCTTGTGTTCTCTCTATGGCACGATCTTGATGTATCGCGAGCTTTGCTATTATAGTTGGATCTTATGATGTTTCTCCCCCTCTACTCTCTTGTGATGAATTGAGTTTCCCTCTTGAAATTATCTTATCGGATTGAGTCTTTATTTGAGAACACTTGATGTATGTTTTGCCGTGTTTATCTTGGTGACAATGGGATATCACGTGCCACTTGATGTATGTTTTGGTGACCAACTTGCGGGTTCCTCCCATGAACCTATGCATAGGGGTTGGCACACGTTTTCTTGACTCTTCGGTAGAAACTTTGGGGCACTCATTGAAGTACTTTGTGTTGGTTGGATGAATCTGAGATTGTGTGATGCATATCGTATAATCATGCCCACGGATACTTGAGGTGACAATGGAGTATCTAGGTGACATTAGGGTTTTGGTTGATTTGTGTCTTAAGGTGTTATTCTAGTACAAACTCTTTAATAGATCGATCCGAAAGAATAACTTTGAGGTGGTTTCATACCCTACCATAATCTCTACATTTGTTCTCCATTATTAGTGGCTTTGGAGTGACTCTTTGTTGCATGTTGAGGGCTTGTTATATGATCTATCTATGTTATTATTGTTGAGAGAACTTGCACTAGTTGAAAGTATGAACCCTAGGCCTTGTTTCCTATCATTGCAATACCGTTTACGCTCACTTTTATCATTAGTTACCTTGCTGTTTTTATATTTTCAGATTACAAATACCTTTATCTACCATCCATATTGCACTTGTATCACCATCTCCTCGCCGTACTAGTGCACCTATACAATTTACCATTGTATTGGGTGTGTTGGGGACACAAGAGACTCTTTGTTATTTGGTTGCAGGGTTGCTTGAGAGAGACCATCTTCATCCTACGCCTCCTACGGATTGATAAACCTTAGGTCATCCACTTGAGGGAAATTTGCTACTGTCCTACAAACCTGTGCACTTGCAGGCCCAAAAACGTCTACAAGAAGAAGGTTGTGAATAGACATCAAGCTCTTTTCTGGCGCCATTGCCGGGGAGGCAAGGTAAAGGGCACTCACCACACCCCATCAACTAAGCTCTTTTCTGGCGCCGTTGCCGGGGAGGTGAGTGCTTGAAGGTATATCTTTAGATCTTGCAATCGAATATTTTTGTTTCTTGTTTTATCACTAGTTTAGTTTATAAAAGAAAAACTACAAAAAAATGGAATTGAGTTTGTCTCATACGCTTCATCTTTTTAATATCTTTCGTGAGAATGATGGAAAGGAAAATTGTGCTCAAGTGCTAGAAGAAGAATGCATTGGAATGTTTGGTACTAGATCTTTGAATGATGAGCATGATTGCAATGTTGTTAGTATGAATTCCTTGAATATCCGTGATGCTAATGATATGCAAAGCCACAAGCTTGGGGAAGCTATGTTTGATGAATATTATATATTTTGTCCCCCAAGCTTTGATGAGCAAATTTATTTTGATGATAGCATGCCTCCTATTTATGATGATTATATTGATGAAAGTGGGTTTGGAAGAGTGTCAACTTTAGGAAGTAGTGATCCCATTATTTTGGAGGATGTTGAATTTTATTGTGATGAACATGAAAGTGGATTTGGAAGAGTGTCAACTTTATTTAGTGATGATTCCACTATTTCGGAAGAGGTTCCAATTGATTATGAGAAAAAAGTTGCTATCTATGATGATTATTGTGATGACTTGTATGCTATTAGGAATAATGATAACCATGAAACTTGTCATCATGATTTTAGTTTTCAATTGGATTATGCCTCACATGATAGTTATTTTGTTGAGTTTGCTCCCACTACTATTCATGAGAAGAAATTTGCTTATGTGGAGAGTAGTAAATTTTCTATGCAAGTAGATCATGAAAATAATGCTTTAGGTGCTGGTTATATTGTTGAATTCAGTCATGATGCTATTGAAAATTATTATGAGGGAGGAATATATGCTTGTAGGAATTGCAATAATGCCAAGTTTCCTCCCTATGTGCTTCAAGTTTTGAAGCTATGCTTGTTTTGCCTTCCTATGCTTGTTGATTATTGTTCCCATAAGTTGTTTTCTCACAAAATCCCTATGCATATGAAGTGGGTTAGACTTAAATGTGCTAGTCATATGCTTCATGATGCTCCCGTTATGTTTCAATTCTTATCTTTTATGCGAGCATCATTGTCATCATCATGCCTAGCTAGAAAGGCATTAAAGAAAAGCGCTTGTTGGGAGACAACCCAATATTTATCCTTACTACTTTTTGTGTGTCCACATGATTATGCTACTGTAGTAATCATGTTTTATAGCTTTTTGTTTCAATAAAGTGCCAAGTAAGACCTTTAGGATAGCTTACGGTGATAGTTGTGTTGATCCTACTGAAAATCAGAAACTTTTGCACCAAGAAATTTAGGTTTTTTAATTCACAGAAACGTACTTCTGATCTGATTCCTTTTTATCTGGATTGGTACACAAATTTCTTAGGACTTCCTAATTTGGTAAGATTTTTCGAGCTCCAGAAGTATACGTTTGATACAGATTACTACAGACTGTTCTATTTTTGACAGATTCTGTTTTCTATGTGTTGTTTGCTTATTTTGATGAATCTATGAGTAGTATCGAAGGGTATGAACCATGGATAAGTTGGAGTACAGTAGATATTACACCAATATGAATTTAGAATGAGTTCATTACAGTACCTAAGTGGTGGTTTTATTTTCTTACACTAACGGAGCTTACGAGTTTTCTGTTGAGTTTTGTGTTGTGGAGTTTTCAAGTTTTGGGTAAAGATTCGATGGACTATGGAATAAGGAGTGGCAAGAGCCTAAGCTTGGGGATTCCCAAGGCACCCCAAGGTAATATTCAAGAATAGCCAAAAGCCTAAGCTTGGGGATGCCCCGGATGGCATCCCCTCTTTCGTCTTCGTTCATCGGTAACTTTACTTGGAGCTATATTTTTATTCACCACATGATATGTGTTTTTCTTGGAGCGTCATTTTCTTTTGTTAGTATTTGCTTTCTTTTATTTAGAATAATTTTTTGCATCTTTAGTTTCAATAAAAATGTCAAGGATAGCCTTTGCCATGCTTATTTTGCTAGTATACATGTTGCTGTTTGAAAACAGAAAGTTTACCGCTGTTGCAAAAATTCCCTAGAAAAGTCAGAGAATGATATAATGATGAAACCTTTTGAATAATGAGATATGATAAATTTAATACTGTGGGAATTTTATTTTATAATTTTTGGAGTTAGGGAAGTATGATGAATCTTGCATTCTTTACAGACTGTACTGTTTTGGCAGATTGCTGTTTTTTCCATTGTTTGCATATGTTTGCTTGTTTAATGATTCTATTTGAGGATAGGAGTATTAAATATGCAGAGGCATTTAGTATGCAATGTTGAATAATAATTTTAATGATTTTATACAGTAGAAAATGATAAGGTTTTGCATTGGTTTATACTAACCTATCTCATGAGTTCTTGTTGTGTTTGGTGTGGATGAAGCTTTTGATAAAAAGAGAAACCATGATATGAGAGGAATTAAGGAGACACAAAAGTTCAAGCTTGGGGATGCCCAAGGTACCCCAAGATAATATTGCAAGAAGTCTCAAGCATCTAAGCTTGGGGACGCCCCGGTAGGCATCCCACCTTTCTTCGTCAACAACTATCGGTTAGTATCGGTTGAGCCTAAGTTTTTGCATCTTCACATGAGTTGTGCTATCCTTGCAATGTCATTTTATTTTGTTTTGCTTGCTGATTGATTAGAGTACCAAGATCTGATATTCTTTAATGAGAGAGAGTCTTCGCATAGTTACATAATTATTTAGCTACTCATTGATCTTCACTTATATCTTTTCGGAGTAGTTTGTCATTTGCTCTAGTGCATCACTTATATCTTTTAGAGCACGGCGGTGGTTATATTTTGAAGAAATTGCTAGTCTCCCATGCTTCACTTATATTATTTTGAGAGTCTTTTAGAACAGCATGGTATTTGCTATGTTTACAAAGTTGGTCCTAGAATGATGAGCATCCAAGTTGGGTATAATAAAAACTATCATAGAAAGTGAATTGGATGCTATGATCAACTTGATGCTTGATAATTGTTTTGAGATATGGAGGTAGTGATATTAAAGCCATGCTAGTTGGGTGATTATGAATTTAAAGAATGCTTGTGTTGAAGTTTGTGATTCTCGTAGCATGCACGTATGGTGAACCGCTTTGTGATGAAGTTGGAGCACAATTTTATTTATTGATTGTCTTCCTTATGAGTGGCGGTCGGGGACGAGCGATGGTCTTTTCCTACCAATCTATCCCCCTAGGAGCATGCGTGTGGTGCTTTGATTTTTGATGACTTATAAATTTTTGCAACAAGTATATGAGTTCTTTTGATTAATGTTGATTCCATGGATTATACGCACTCCTTCACCGTTCCACCATTGCTAGCCTCTCTTGTACCGTGCAACTTTTGCCGGTACCATATACCCACCATTTACCTTCCTCAAAATAGCCACCATACCTACCTATTATGGCATTTCCATAGCCATTCGGAGATATATTGCCATGCAACTTTCCACCATTCCGTTCATATGACACGCATTACTTTTGGCATATTGCTTTTTGCATGATCATGTAGTTGACATTGTATTTGTGGCAAGGCACCTTCATAATTTTCATACATGTCGCTCTTGATTCATTGCATATCCCGGTACACCGCCAGAGGCATTCATATAGAGTCATATCTTGTTCTAGCTTTGAGTTGTAAATCCATAAAAGTGTGATGATCTTCATTATTAGAGCATTGTCCTAGTGAGAAAAGGATGATGAAGACTATGATTCCCCCACAAGTCGGGATGAGACTTCGGACTTTACAAAAAAAAGAAAAAAAAGAGAAAGGCCAAAAAGAAAAAAGAAAAAAAAAGAAGGCCAAAGAAAAGAAAAAAAGAAAAAAAAGAAGAAAAGAAAAAAATGAGAGAAAAAGAGAGAAAGGACAATGCTACTATCTCTTTTTCCACACTTGTGCTTCAAAATAGCACCATAATCTTAATGTTAGAGAGTCTCATATGTTGTCACTTTCATATACTAGTGGGAATTTTTCATTATAGAACTTGGATTGTATATTCCAATGGTGGGCTTCCTCAAAAGTGCCCTAGGTCTTCGTGAGAAAGCAAGTTGGATGCACCCCACTTAGTTTCTTTTGTTGAGATTTCATATATTTATATCTCTAGTGCATCCATTGCATGGCAATCCCTACTCACTCGCATTGATATCTATTAATGGGTATCTCCATAGCCCGTTGATACGCCTAGTTGATGTGAGACTATCTTCTCCTTTTTGTCTTCTCCACAACCACCATTCTATTCCACATATAGTGCTATGTCCATGGCTCACGCTCATGTACTGCGTGAAAGTTGAAAAAGTTTGAGATTATTAAAGTATGAAACAATTGCTTGGCTTGTCATCGAGGTTGTGCATGATTAAATACTTTGTGTGATGAAGATAGAGCAACAGCCAGACTATATGATTTTGTAGGGATAACTTTCTTTGGCATGTTATTTTGAGAAGACATGATTACTTTGACTAGTATGCTTGAAGTATCACCATTTTCATGTTAATATGAACTTTTATTTTGTATCATTTAGATCTGAACATTCATGCCACAATAAAGAAAAATACATTGAGAATTATGCTAGGTAGCATTCCACATCAAAAATTCTGTTTTTATCATTTACCTACTCGAGGACGAGCAGGAATTAAGCTTGGGGATGCTTGATACCTCTCCAATGTATCTATAATTTTTGATTGTTCCATGCTATTATATTACTCCTTTTGGATGTTTATGGGCTTTATTTTACACATTTATATCATTTTTTGGGACTAACCTACTAACTGGAGGCCCAGCCCATATTGCTATTTTATTGCATGTATCAGTATTTCGAAGAAAAGGAATATCAAACGGAGTCCAAACGGAATGAAACCTTCGGCAGCGTGATTTTTTGGAAGAATATGATCTTGGAGACTTGGAGTCCACGTCAGAAGATCCTCGAGGAGGCCACGAGATAGGAGGCCGCGCCCCCCTTACAGGGTGGTGGCCCCCTGTCTCGTGGGCCCCTCGAGCACCTCCCGACCGACTTCTTTCACCTATATATGCCTACGTACCCTAAAACCATCGAAAATCAAGATAGATCGGGAGTTCCGCCACCGCAAGCCTCTGTAGCCACCAAAAACCTCTCGGGAGCCCGTTCCGGCACCCTGCCGGAGGGGGAATCCATCACCGGTGGCCATCTTCATCATCCTGGCGCTATCCATGATGAGGAGGGAGTAGTTCACCGTCGGGCCTAAGGGTATGTACCAGTAGCTATGTGTTTGATCTCTCTCTCTCTCTCTCTCGTGTTCTCTCTATGGCATGATCCTGATGTATCGCGAGCTTTGCTATTATAGTTGGATCATATGATGTTTCTCCCCCTCTACTCTCTTGTGATGAATTGAGTTTCCCTCTTGAAATTATCTTATCGGATTGAGTCTTTATTTGAGAACACTTGATGTATGTTTTGCCGTGTTTATCTGTGGTGACAATGGGATATCACATTCCACTTGATGTATGTTTTGGTGACCAACTTGCGGGTTCCTCCCATGAACCTATGCATAGGGGTTGGCACACGTTTTCTTGAATCTCTGGTAGAAACTTTGCGGCACTCTTTGAAGTACTTTGTGTTGGTTGGATGAGTCTGAGATTGTGTGATGCATATCGTATAATCATGCCCACGGATACTTGAGGTGACAATGGAGTATCTAGGTGACATTAGGGTTTTGGTTGATTTGTGTCTTAAGGTGTTATTCTAGTACAAACTCTTCAATAGATCGATCCGAAAGAATAACTTTGAGGTGGTTTCGTACCCTACCATAATCTCTACATTTGTTCTCCGCTATTAGTGGCTTTGGAGTGACTCTTTCTTGCATGTTGAGGGCTTGTTATATGATCTATCTATGTTATTATTGTTGAGAGAACTTGCACTAGTGAAAGTATGAACCCTAGGCCTTGTTTCCTATCATTGCAATACCGTTTACGCTCACTTTTATCATTAGTTACCTTGCTGTTTTTATATTTTCAGATTACAAATACCTTTATCTACCATCCATATTGCACTTGTATCACCATCTCTTCGCCGAACTAGTGCACCTATATAATTTACCATTGTATTGGGTGTGTTGGGGACACAAGAGACTCTTTGTTATTTGGTTGCAGGGTTGATTGAGAGAGACCATCTTCATCCTACGCCTCCTACGGATTGATAAACCTTATGTCATCCACTTGAGGGAAATTTGCTACTGTCCTACAAACCTGTGCACTTGCAGGCCCAACAACGTCTACAAGAAGAAGGTTGTGTAGTAGACATCAATGTTTATCATTTCCTAACCATGGACATTGGATGTCACTGATAATGGGATCACATCATTAGGAGGATGATGTGATGGACAAGACCCAACCCTAAGCTTGGCACAAGATCGTGTAGTTAATTCGCTAGAGCTTTTCTAATGTCAACTATCATTTCCTTAGACCATGAGATTGTGCAACTCCCGTATACCGTAGGAATGCTTTGGGTGTACCAAATGTCACAACGTAAATGGGTGGCTATAAAGATGCACTACAGGTATCTCCGAAAGTGTCTGTTGGGTTGGCACGAATCGAGACTGGGATTTGTCACTCCGTATGACGAAGAGGTATCTCTGGGCCCACTCGGTAATGCATCATCATAATGAGCTCAATCTGACTAAGGAGTTAGTCACATGATCATGCGTTACGGAACGAGTAAAGAGACTTGCCGGTAACGAGATTGAACGAGGTATTGGGATACCGACAATCGAATCTCGGGCAAGTAACATACCGGTGGAAAAAGGGAATTGTATATACGGGATTGATTGAATCCTCGACATTGTGGTTCATCCGATGAGACCATCATGGAACATGTGCGAGCCAACATGGGTATCCAGATCCCACTGTTGGTTATTGGCTGGAGAATGTCTTGGTCATGTTAGCATGGTTTCCGAACCCGTAGGGTCTACACTTATGGTTCAGTGACGCTAGAGTTGTTATGGGAAATTGTATGTGGTTACCGAAGGTTGTTCGGTGTCCCGGGTGAGATCCCAGACCTCGCGAGGAGTTCCGGAATGGTCCGGAGGTGAAGATTTATATATGGGAAGTCCAGTTTTAGTCGTCGGAATGGTTTCGAGGGTTGTCGGTGTCAAAACCGGCGGATCTCGGGTAGGGGGTCCCGAACTGTGCGTCTAGGCAGATGGTAACAGGAGACAAGGGACACGATGTTTTTACCCAGGTTCGGTCCCTCTCGAGGGAGGTAAAACCCTACTCCTGCTTGATTGATATTGATGATATGGGTAGTACAAGAGTGGATCTACCACGAGATCGAGGAGGCTAAACCCTAGAAGCTAGCCTATGGTATGATTGTTGTTGTATATCTCTATCGACTAGCCTGGCCTTGGTTTATATAATGCACTAGAGGCCTAGGATAACATGAGTCCTAGCCGAATACGCCGGTGGGGGAGGAGTCCTTGTCTTGATCACCAAGTCTTGTGGATTCTTCCTTGTATGCGGCAGCTGTCCGGACTGGCCCATGAGTATACGGCCATGGGGGTCCTCGGCCCAATCCAACTGATCGGGAGACGACGCATTGAGTACCCCCTAGTCCAGGACACCATCAGTAGCCCCCGGACCGGTCTTCAAGTTAGGGACGCTCCTCGATTCTTCCGAACTGTTCTTCATCTTCGGTTGCCGGTCTTGAAAACTGGTTCAACAAATCTTCTCATCTTCTATCTTGAGGATCGCCGAAATGCATTCGACGAGTTTATACGTCGGGTATCCGAGGAGCCCCTTTAAGTTTTCGGCCTTTATCAATGCCTTATTATTTTTATGCCACACCTCAGGTTCGAAGTTGTTCCCGGGCGGCAACGTCCTCTTGCGTCCGAGCTCCAACGCCGGACTGCATTCGAGGTATCTTTTGCAGCCGAGCACCAATGCAGGACTGCTTTCGAGCTCCAACACCGAAATGTATCCAAGCTCCAACACCGGACTATATCCAAGATGCCATAGATCATCTTGGTCCAAAAAAGGTGAAGGAGTTTAGCCGAGCTTAATGCCGAAAATGCCGTCTAAGGAGCCAGCCACTTGCATCCGAGCTATATGCCAAACTGCTTCCGAGGTGGTTCAACACCTCGGTCATGGGCTGATTTTTGGTCAATACTTTTATTGATGCAATTTACTCTCTGACGAGATATATAGCCAGTAGCCCTCAAGGTGTGTATCGGTCTAAAACCCGAGATGTACATGAAGGATGACATAAGACCGCCGATACCCGCAGCCGCTGAGACTCAGGTTGATTTGCAAAATCGGTCTGAGGATCAAGTCGTAGCTCGGCAGAATACTTAGGGACACAAAAAGCGGCATGCTCAGTCCTCAAGACTCAGGTTGGGTGCGGCCGACCAACCTGAGGATCAAAATCTCCTCGAAGACTGTATTACACTTAAAATTTTCTGCATTGGACAGGCAATGCAGTAGCCCCCGAGACACTGGTCGGGTGGCAACACCAGATCAAGGGATCGATGTGCCCCTTTAATATTTGTAAATAATAAGCCCGAAGCCCAGTAGCCCCCGAGCCTTAATGCGGGCACGGGAGGCCGAATTAAGGATCGATATCCATAGTAAAATCACAAATTATGTGTAATGACTCTATGTATCCAAGTACTTTACGTCATTAATGCTCGGATCCGCATTGTACAAAACTTTGTTGACCGACCATCGGCTTCCACCTCCTCGGCCAATAGCCGAGGAGTGTTTGTCCTACTTTATAAAGCCTTTATGGGGGCAAAGATTTACAACAAACAAGGCAATCTGGCCATACGGTTCTATAAACAAAGGTACGCGGAGAGACATGTTATATTACTGTTTAATAGAAGAAATGTCTTCCAAAGAAAATAGTCCCGCTATCGGTTCCTTTCTTTGGGTTGTCATGCTAAGCATGATCATGAAACCTCAGCTCCAATGTAAGAGCAAAATATCGAGGATTTAGTTTGGGAGGCCAGTTAATAGCCACCGGTAGTGTTCGGCGACAGTCGAGGTCAAGCCGTAAACACTTTGGCCATTGTTATGAATGGCCCATCATTTGACGTCGTCATCAGATCGCCGACCAGTTTACGCTTATTGTGACAGTCAGTTTTCGGCTTTCTCCACTGAGGTGCTTAACCATGTGAGCTGGAAGCACAATCGCAGTGGTTCTCCCTTTGCTCACCTAGCCGAACAAAGCGGAACATAGGAGGCAAGCGCAGGAGCCGAGCAACCCAACTATTGACCGAAGACACAATTCGAAGCCGATGCATATATAGCAATATCCGAGAATGTTTTTGCCGAATCTCTAAAGGTGTCCGGCGTTGCACTGCGAGACTTGTGCTAAAAACACACAAATAGTTTAGAAGTGCCATCGGCTCGAAAAGCCAAAAAACTTATTCAAAAGGTTAATGTCCGAACTAGATCAAGTGTTTGGTGCCAATCCGAAAATTGGACTTTAGAAAAAAAGGTGCTTCTGTCGTGCTTTAACATGACACATCCTATCTCAAAACCTCAAGCGGGTCAGCCTACAGCTTCAACCTCCTATCCCGAAGACGGAGTACTTCTTACTAGGCCAGTTTAGCAAACTAATCTCTAGCGGCTTTGAGAGAGAAATTAGGCTCCCCGGCTAGTGACCGCACACTTGTGTCGAAAAAAGGAGTGATAAATAATAATAAAAACTTTGCAACGACTAAGAAGAAAAACACTTATCATAAAATGGCTCATATAAATTTAAGAGCCCCCAAGTGACTTGGGTAAAAGAATGATTGCATGTACCGAAGTACTTATATCATATCTATGTTCAACCGAACTTTAAACGCGTCTTAATCGACCGTCGGCTTCTCCCTCTTCGGTCAAGGACCGAAAAGTGTTATGTACTCCATCTGTCGAGAATATCGACGGTGTTTCCAATAACCAGGCAATCAGGCCATAAGGCTGTAACAAACAAAGCGCGCTCAGGGAACTTATGCTATATTACTGCGAAGAGTAAGAAGCATCTTCGAAGAAAATAGTACCCCCACCAATACCTTTCTTCGGTGCTCATTGTTATTATGAGACTTGTGCAATAGAGTTTTTGTACTCATGTGTTCTGTTGTGTGCCGACCATGATTGAAAACAATAAGAGCGCTAGCTTTCGGCTTCACCCAGTCTGAGGTCTGGCTCGGTTGACCCGATCGTGACAATCACAGAGGTGCTCCCTTTACTCCCTAGCCGAACAATCGGGAACGTAGGGGTAAGCACAGGAGCCAGGCAACCCAGCTTGCAAATTGCTTAAGTCAATATGGTGCATATTGTGGCGTAATACACGAACAAGGAACAAAGCCGTACAAGTATAACCATATGCAAGAGAAAAAAGCTTCATGAAGGAAGCCCCCAAGTAAACGGGGAATTTGAATTTGCACGTCACAAACAAAGTTTGGACAAGGAAATTTTTACAAGCAACTTTTATCCAAAAAAGTATAATGCTTGGCCGAGCCGAACACAAGTTAAAAATTTAAAACTTTGAACATGAAGACAACTTAGCTGGTTAATGTGTTCGGTATTGATGACGCGGTCCGAGCTTGATGCAGGGCGGCGGCGTGATGCGGTAAAGGCATGGGAAGGCCTGAATTCACAGGTCGGTTCGAGTTTCGGATGCGGCGTTCGCCGGACTATGTACGGAAACTGATCGAACCACCATACGACCGTCGTTAATGCGGCCACCATTTGATAGACCTGCATACATATGACGGAAAAACCAGAGTAATAATTCATTGGGAAAAATGAACCCTAACAAGCAAAAATACTAGGATTAATAGCATCTAGCTTACTTGTTGTAGCAATCCGAAGAAAGGTGATTCCCAAAATTGGGACTCGATCCGCACACCTATCGCCTGATGGGCGATAAAGCAACGGCATGGCGATGCTGGCAAAGGTTGGCTCGCCGAGGCAAAGCCCTCAGTCCAGCTAACGTGACGGAGCTGGTCGGCCAGCGATGCCGAAGTCTCCGGGGTAGGTTGATGAAGAGATGTTGAAGCCCCCGGTCCAGCGATGCAGGTCGTGACGTGGTCGATGCAGGTGTGCCCGCTCCGTGTAATCCGTGGGGCGGCGATGTTGGTGACGATTTATCCTTCGCGATGTCAAACTATTGTTCGGCTGGCCGAGATGATGATCTGAAGAAATTGAGCTCGGCTCAACAAAGCGACGACGTGTCTAACGTAGGTCGGCCGCCGTGGAGTGATGTTGTTGGGCTAGTTTGACACCGGTGCGAAGGTGAAGTTTGTATTGCAAGAATACTTTTAATACTACTGGGATGTGTTTGAGAATAAAACACAACACCCCATACGAAAACTTCCTTCAAAAAGGATGTCCGAGATCCCGTTCATAAAGAAGATGAATTCGGGTCGGATTCGTTCTCGCGCAGAAAACAGATTCAAAAAGTGATGCACTAATCGGAAGTTTTCCGGAGTTTGGACGGTCGGATCGAGCTGAATTTTTGGCAGGTGGTAGATATGGTAATTCCGCAGCAATTCAACGGTTGGATCTTCCAAAGGACATACGAGCTAGATGCTGGATACCACGCCCTAAACTCGTCAAGATTCTCGTCCAGATTCAACAGGGCTCCGGTATATCGGAGATTGCCGGAGATTCCTCCATCGGAACTCGATGAAATTTTTGCAGGGTTGTTGTAGACTTAATTCCGCATAATTCCACTGAAGTAATCGTTTAGGCGACACTCGAGGAGGCGGTGGCGGCGGATACAAGTTTGCTGTCCAGAAAAACAGCACGGTCGCCTAAGGGCAATGTTGACGTTGAGCCCCCAAGCTCCATGGATGACTCCTCCATGATCTTGACAGAGATCGGAGTTGGTGTTGATGAAGGCCCTCATCCGAACATGACTATCGGAGGTAGGGCGCAGTCCTCGGTCAAGCCAAGGTGACCAGTCGAGCTGGTGACGAAGAAGCCGACGTCGCAGTTGACCTGCAGTCGAGCCATTGATCCTTTCGCCGATCACACAGCGGAACTCTCAATGAAAGAACCAATGTCGGTGTCAAAACTGGCGGATCTCGGGTAGGGGGTCCCGAACTGTGCGTCTAGGTGGATGGTAACAGGAGACAAGGGACACGATGTTTTTACCCAGGTTCGGGCCCTCTCGATGGAGGTAAAACCCTACTCCTGCTTGATTGATATGGATGATATGGGTAGTACAAGAGTGGATCTACCACGAGATCAAGGAGGCTAAACGCTAGAAGCTAGCCTATGGTATGATTGTTGTTGTATATCTCTATCGACTAGCCTGGCCTCGGTTTATATAATGCACCAGAGGCCTAGGATAACATGAGTCCTAGCCGAATACGCCGGTGGGGGAGGAGTCCTTGTCTTGATCACCAAGTCTTGTGGATTCTTCTTTGTATGCGGCAGCTGTCCGGACTGGCCCATGTGTATACGGCCATGGGGGTCCTCGGCCCAATCCAACTAATCGGGAGACGACGCGTTGAGTACCCCCTAGTCCAGGACACCGTCAAGGGTTATCGGTATTATATCGGGACCACCGAAAGGTGTCCGGAGGTCTACCGGGTGGGGCCACCTACCCCGGGAGACTTAATGGGATGAATATGGGAGGGAACCAGCCCCCTAGTGGGCTGCTGCGCCCCGCAAGGGCCCAAGGCACCTAGGGTTTGTAAACCCTAGGGGAGGGGGCGCCTCCACCTTGCTTGGGGGGCAAGTTTCCCCCTCCTGGCCGCCCCCCCCCCTCTAGATGGGATCTAGAGGGGATGGCCCCCTCTCCCCTTCACCCTATAAATAGAGGGAGGGTGGGAGGGCTGTAGCACCCCTTCCCTGGCGCAGCCCCTCCCTCCTCCAACACCTCCTCCTCTGTAGAGCTTGGCGAAGCCCTGCAAAAATACCACAAGCTCCACCACCAAGCCGTCGTGCTGCCGGAGCTCTCCCTCAACTTCTCCTCTCCCCTTGATGGATCAAGAAAGAGGAGATGTCCCCGGGCTGTACGTGTGTTGAACATGGAGGTGCCGTCCATTCGGCGCTAGATCGGATCTTCCACGATTTGAATCGCCGCAAGTACAACTCCATCAACCGCGTTATTGTAACGCTTTCGCTTAGCGATCTTCAAGGGCATGAATATGCACTCCCTCTCTCTCTCTCTCTCTTTGCTAGAATCTCCTAGATTGATCTTGGTGACACGTAGGAAATTTTTTTATTTATTGCTACGTTCCCCAACAGTGGCATCATGAGTTAGGTCTATGAGTAGATTCTATGCACGAGTAGAACACAAGTAGTTGTGGGCGATGATTTGTTCAATTTGCTTACCGTTACTAGTCCTATCTTGATTCGGCGCCATTGTGGGATGAAGCGGCACGGACCGACCTTACACGTACGCTTACGTGAGACAGGTTCCACCGACTGACATACACTTGTTGCATAAGGTGGCTAGCAGGTGTCCGTCTCTCCCACTTTAATCGGATCGGATTCGATGAAAAGGGTCCTTATGAAGGATAAATATCAATTGGCATATCACCACTGTGGCTTTTGCGTAGATAAGAAACATTCTTGCTAGAAACCCATAGCAGCCATGTAAAACATGCAACGACAATTAGAGGACGTCTAACTTGTTTTTGCAGGGTACGCTATGTGATGCGATATGGCCAAAAGGATGTGATGAATGATATATGTGATGTATGAGATTGATCATGATCTTGTAATAGGACTCACGACTTGCATGTCGATGAGTATGAAAACCGGCAGCCATAGGAGTTGTCTTATTTATTCTATGACCTGTGTGTCAATGAGAACGCCATGTAATTACTTTACTTTATTGCTAACCGTTAGCCATAGTAGTAGAGGTAATAGTTGGCGAGACAACTTCATGAAGACACGATGATGGAGATCATGATGACGGAGATCATGGCGTCCTGCCGGTGACGAAGGTGATCATGCCGCGCCCCAAAGATGGAGATCAAAGGCGCAAGATGATATTGTCCATATCATGTCACTTTATGATTTGCATCTGATGTTTGTCATGTTTACATCTTATTTTCTTAGAATGACGGTAGCATAAATAATATGATCCCTCACTAAAAATTTCAAGAAAGTGTTCCCCCTAACTGTGCACCGTTGTGAAAGTTCGTTGTTTCGAAGCACCATGTGATGATCGAGTGTGATAGATTCTAACGTTCGCATACAACAGGGGTAAGCCAGATTTACACATGCAAAACACTTAGGTTGACTTGACGAGCCTAGCATGTACAGACATGGCCTCGGAACACGAGAGACCGAAAGGTCGAACATGAGTCGTATAGTAGATACAATCAACATGGAGATGTTCACCGATGATGACTAGTCCGTCTCACGTGATGATCGGACACGGCCTAGTTGACTCGGGTCATGTATCACTTAGATGACTAGAGGGATGTCTATCTGAGTGGGAGTTCATTAAATAGTTTGATTAGATGAACTTAATTACCATGAACATAGTCAAAAGGTCTTTGCAAATTATGTCGTGGCTTGCGCTTTAGTTCTACTGTTTTAGATATGTTCCTAGAGAAAATTTTAGTTGAAAGTTGACAGTAGCAATTGTGCGGACTGGGTCCGTATACTGAGGATTGTCCTCATTGCTGCACAGAAGGATTATGTCCTTAATGCACCGCTCGGTGTGCTGAACCTCGAGCGTCGTCTGTGGATGTTGCGAACATCTGACATACACATTTGGTTGACTACATGATAGTTCAGTGCATAATGCTAAACAGTTTATAAGTGAGGCGCCAAAGACGTTTTTGAAACGTCGCAGAACATATGAGATGTTAAGGACTGAAATTGGGATTTCAGGCTCGTGCCCACATCAAGAGGTACGAGACCTCCGACAAGTTTCTTAAGCCTGCATAGTAAGGGAGAAAAGCTCAATCGTTCAACATGTGCTCAGATTGTCTGAGTATTACAATCGCTTGAATCGAGTGGGAGTTAATCTTCCAGATGAGATAGTGATGGTTCTCCAAAGTCACTGCCACCAAGCTACTAGAGCGTCATGATGAACTATAACATTTCAGGGATAGATATGATGATCCTTGAGCTATTCGCGACGCTTGACACCGCGAAAGTAGAAATCAAGTAGGATCATCAATTGTTGATGGTTAGTAAAACCACTAGTTTCAAGAAGGGGAAGGGCAAGAAGGGATACTTCATGAAACAAAAAATCAGTTGCTGCTCTAGTTAAGAAACCCAAGGTTGAACCCAAACCCGAGACTAAGTGCTTCTGTAATGAGGGGAACGGTCATTGAAGCAGAACTACCCTAGATACTTGGTAGATGAGAAGGCTGGCAAGGTCGACAGAAGTATATTGGATATACATTATATTAATGTGTACTTTACTAGTACTCCTAGTAGCACCAGGGTATTAGATACCGGTTCGGTTGCTAAGTGTTAGTAACTCGAAATAAAAAGCTACGGAATAAATGGAGACTATCTAAAGGTGAGATGACGATATGTGTTGGAAGTGTTTCCAAGGTTGATGTAATCAAACATCGCATGCTCCCTCTACAATCGGGATTGGTGTTAAACCTAAATAATTTTTATTTGGTGTTTGCGTTGATCATAGACATGATTAGATTATGTTTATCACAATACGGTTATTCATTTAAGGAGAATAATGGTTACTCTGTTTATTTGAATAATACCTTCAATGGTCTTACACCTAAAATGAATGGTTTATTGAATCTCGATCGTAGTGATACACATGTTCACGCCAAAAGATATAAGATAGTAATGATAGTACCACCTACTTGTGGCACTAACATTTGAGTCATATTGGTATAAAACGCATGAAGAAGCTCCATGTTGATGGATCTTTGGACTCATCGTTTTTGAGGAAGTTTGAGACATGCGAACCATGTCTATTGGTATATACGCATGAAGAAACTCCATGCAGATGGATCATTTGGACTCGCTTGATTTTGAATCACTTGAGACATGCAAATCATACCACATGGGCAAGATGACTGAAAGGCCTCGTTTTCAGTGAGATGGAACAAGAAAGCAACTTGTTGGAAGTAATACATTTTGATGTGTGCAGTCCAATGAGTGCTCAGGCACGTAGTGGATATCGTTATGCTCTTACTTCACAGATGATTTGAGTAGATGCTAAATATATTTACTTGATGAAACACAAGTCTGAATTATTGAAAGGTTCAAGTAATTTCAAAGTGAAGATGAAGATCTTCGTGACAAGAGGATAAAATGTCTATGATATGATCATAGAGATGAATATCTGAGTTGCGAGTTTGGTACACAATTAAGACATTGTGGAAATTGTTTCACAACTAATACTACCTGGAACACCATAGTGTGATGGTGTGTCCGAACATCATAGCTGCACCCTATTGCATGTGGTGCAGGCCATGATGTCTCTTATCAAATTACCACTAACGTTTATGGGTTAGGCATTAGAGACAACCGCATTCACTTTTAAGTAGGGCACCACGTAATTTCGTTGAGATGACATCGTATGAACTATGGTTTAGAGAAACCTAAGCTGCCGTTTCTTAAAACTTTGGGGCTGCAACGCTTATGTGAAGCCTGATAAGCTCGAACCCAAATCGGATAAATGCATCTTCATAGGACATCCAAAACAGTTGGGTATACCTCCTAATTCAGATCCGGAAGCAAAAGTGATTGTTTCTAGAACTGGGTCCTTTCTCAAGGAATAGTTTCCCTCGAAAGAATTGAGTGGGAGGATGGTGGAGACTTGATGAGGTTATTGAACCGTCACTTCAACCAGTGTGTAGCAGGGCACAGGAAGTTGTTCCTATGGCGCCTACACTAATTGAAGTGGAAGCTGATGATAGTGATCATGAAACTTTGGATCAAGTCACTACCAAACCTAGTAGGTCGACAAGGACGCGTACTACTTCATAGTGGTACGGTAATCCTGTCTTGGAGGTCATTTTGCTAGACAACAATGAACCTACGAGCTATGGAGAAGCGATGGTGGGCCCGAATTCCGACGAATGGCTCGAGGCCATAAAATTCGAGAGCGGATCCATGTATGAAAACAAAGTGTAGACTTTGTAAGAACTACTTGATGGTCGTAAGGCTGTTGGCTACAGATGGATTTTAAAAGGAAAGACAGACAATGATGGCATGTGTCACCATTAAGAAAGCTCAACTTGTCGCTAAGATGTTTTCCGACAAGTTCAAGGAGTTGACTGTGATGAGACTTTCTCACTCGTAGCGATGCTAAGACTCTGTTGGAATTATATTAGCAGTTACTGAATTATTTATGAAATCTTGCAGATAGGATGTCAAAACATTGTTTCCTCGACGATTTTCTTGAGGAAAGGTTGTATATGATACAACCAGAAGATTTTGTCAATCCAAAAAGATGCTAACAGGTATGCAAAGCTCAAGCAATCCTTTTTTTAGGACTGGAGTAAGCATCTCGGAGTTGGAATATACGCTTTGATGAGATGATCAAAGATTTTGGGTTTATACAAAGTTTATGAGAAACTTGTATTTCCAAAGAAGTTAGTGGGACACTATAGAATTTTTGATGAGTATATGTTGTTGACATATTGTTGATTAGAAATGATGTATAATTTCTAGAAAGCATATAGGGTTGTTTGAAAGGCGTTTTTCAATGAAAAACCTAGATTAAGCTACTTGAACATTGAGCATCAAGATCTATAAGGATAGAACAAAAACGCTTAATAGTACTTTCAAATGAATACATCCCGTGACAAGATTTTGAAGGAGTTCAAAATAGATCAGCAAAGAAGGAGTTCTTGGTTGTGTTATAAGGTGTGAGTATTGAGTAAGAGTCAAGACCTGACCACGGCAGAAGAAAGAGAAAGGACGAATGTCGTCCCCTATGCTTTAGACGTAGGCTCTGCAGTATGCTATGCTGTGTACCGCACCTGAAGTGTGCCTTGCCATGAGTCAGTCAAGGGGTACAAGAGTGATCCAGGAATGGATCACAGGACAGCGGTCAAAGTTATCCTTAGTAACTAGTGGACTAAGGAATTTTCTCGATTATGGAGGTGGTAAAAGAGTTCATCGTAAAGGGTTACATCGATGCAAACTTTGATACTAATCTGGATGACTATGAGTAATAAACCGGATTCATATGGTAGAACAGTTATTCGGAATAGCTCCAAATAGCGTGTGGTAGCTGCATCTACAAGCTGACATAGATATTTGTAAAGCACACACGGATTTGAAAGTTTCAGACCCGTTGACTAATAACCTCTCTCACAAGCGAGATATGATCAAACCCCATGGGTGTTGGATTCATTACAATCACATAGTGATGTGAACTAGATTATTGACTCTAGTGCAAGTGGGAGACTGTTGGAAATATGCCCTAGAGGCAATAATAAAATGGTTATTATTTTATTTCCTTGTTCATGATAATTGTCTATTGTTCATGCTATAATTGTATTAACTGGAAACCGTAATACATGTGTGAATACATAGACCACAAGATGTCCCTAGTGAGCCTCTAGTTGACTAGCTCGTTGATCAATAGATGGTTATGGTTTCCTAACCATGGACATTGGATGTCATTGATAACGGGATCACATCATTAGGAGAATGATGTGATGGACAAGACCCAATCCTAAGGTTGGCATGAGATCGTGTAGTTCATTTGCTAAAGCTTTTCTAATGTCAAGTATCATTTCCTTAGACCATGAGATTGTGCAACTCCCGGATACCATAGGAATGCTTTAGGTGTACCAAACATCACAACGTAACTGGGTGGCTATAAAGGTGCACTACAGGTATCTCCGAAAGTGTCTGTTGGGTTGGCACGAATCGAGACTGGGATTTGTCACTCTATATGACGGAGAGGTATCTCTAGGCCCACTCGGTAATGCATCATCATAATGAGCTCAATGTGACTAAGGAGTTAGTCACGGGATCATGCGTTACGAAACGAGTAAAGAGACTTGCCGTTAACGAGACTGAACGAGGTATTGGGATACTGACGATCAAATCTCGGGCAAGTAACATACTGGTGGACAAAGGGAATTGTATACGGGATTGATTGAATCCCAGACATCGTTGTTCATCCGATGATATCATCGTGGAACATGTGGGAGCCAACATGGGTATCCAGATCCCGCTGTTGGTTATTGGCCGGAGAATGTCTCGGTCATGTATGCATGGTTCCCGAACCCGTAGGGTCTACACACTTAAGGTTCGGTGACGCTAGAGTTGTTATGGGAAATTGTATGTGGTTACTGAAGGTTGTTCGGAGTCCCGAATGAGATCCCGGACTTCACGAGGAGTTCTGTAATGGTCCGAAGGTGAAGATTTATATATGGGAAGTCCAGTTTCTATCGCCGGAATGGTTTCGGGGGTTATTGGTATTGTACCGGGACCACCGATAGGTGTCCGGAGGTCCACCGGGTGGGGCCACCTGCCTCGGGGGACTTAATGGGCTGAATATGGGAGGGAACCAGCCCCCTAGTTGGCTGGTGCACCCCCCAAGGGCCCAAGGCGCTTAGGGTTTGTAGACCCTAGGGGGGAGGGGGCGCCTCCACCTTGCTTGGGGGGCAAGTTTCCCCCTCCTGGCCGCCACCCCCCTCTAGATGGGATCTAGAGGGGCCGGCCCTCTCTCCCCTTCACCTATAAATAGAGGAAGGGTGGGAGGGCTGCAGCACCTCTTCCCTGGCGCAGCCCCTCCCTCCTCAAATACCTCCTCCTCCTCCGTAGAGCTTGGCGAAGCCCTGCAGAAATACCACAAGCTCCACCACCATGCCGTCGTGCTGCCGGAGCTCTCCCTCAACTTCTCCTCTCCCCTTGCTGGATCAAGAAGGAGGAGACTTCCCCGGGCTGTACGTGTGTTGAACGCGGAGGCGCCGTCCGTTCGACGCTAGATCGGATCTTCCGCGATTTGAATCACCGCAAGTACGACTCCATCAACGCGTTTTTGTAACGCTTTCGCTTAGCGATCTTCAAGGGTATGAAGATGCACTCCCTCTCTCTCTCTCTCTCGTTGCTATCATCTCCTAGATCGATCTTGGTGACACGTAGGAAATCTTTTGAATTATTGCTATGTTCCCCAACACCTATATCTACCATTCATATTGCACTTGTATCACCATCTCTTCGCCGAACTAGTGCACCTATACAATTTACCATTGTATTGGGTGTGTTGGGGACACAAGAGACTCTTTGCTATTTGGTTGCAGGGTTGTTTGAGAGAGACCATCTTCATCCTACGCTTCCCACGGATTGATAAACCTTAGGTCATCCACTTGTGGGAAATTTGCTACTGTCCTACAAACCTCTGCACTTGGAGGCCCAACAACGTCTACAAGAAGAAGGTTGCGTAGTAGACATCAGGCCGTGGGGTCCTGTTGGAAACTAAGGGATATTAAGGCCTCCTTTTAATAGAGTACCGGCCCAAAGCATTAACACTTAGTGAATACATGAACTCCTCAAACTACGGTCATCACCGGAGTGGTCCTGATTATTGTCACTTTGCGGTTGCCGGATCATAACACATAGGTGACTATTGACTTGCAAGATAGGATCAAGAACTCACATATATTCATGAAAACATAATAGGTTCAGATCTGAAATCATGCCACTCGGGCCCTAGTGACAAGCATTAAGCGTAGCAAAGTCAGAGCAACATCAATCTTATAACATAATGGATACTAGGGATCAAACCCTAACAAAACTAACTCGATTACATGATAAATCTCATCCAACCCATCACCGTCCAGCAAGCCTACGATGAGATTACTCACGCACAGCGGTGAGCATCATGAAATTGGTGATGGAGGATGGTTGATGATGACGATGGCGGAGGATTCCCCTTTCCGGAGCCCCGAACGTACTCCAGATCAGCCCTCCCGAGGAAGATTAGGGATTGGCGGCGGCTTCGTATCGCAAAACGCGATGAATCCTTCTCTCTGATTTTTTTTCTCCCCGAGAGTGAATATATGGAGTTGGGGTTGAGGTCGGTGGAGTTCAAGTGGGGCCACGAGGCAGGGGGGCGCGCCCTGCACCCTCATGGATAGGGTGTGGGCCCCCTAACGCTAATTCTTTTGCCAATATTTTTTATTAATTCCAAAACATGTCTCCGTGGATTTTCAGGTCATTCCGAGAACTTTTATTTCTGCACAAAAATAATATCATGGCAGTTCTGCTGAAAACAGCGTCAGTTCGGGTTAGTTTCATTCAAATCATGCAAGTTAGAGTCTAAAACAAGGGCAAAAGTGTTTGGAAAAGTAGATACATTGGAGACGTATCAGGGCCAGCAGCGAAGAATTCAATGACGGTTGCGGCACCAATCGCCGCGGGGCCGATGTCGCTCGCGGTTGTCGGAGTAGACGAAGTGGTCGGGGTAGATGATGGCGACGCTGGTGATGGGCTGGTGCTCGACGAAGACGAAGAAGGTGGACGGGCGGCAGCAGCTACGGGGGTAGCGGCTGCAGCGGCCAAAGTAGAGCGGCGGCGGCGGCGATGGCTAGGTTAGGAGCGTGGCGGCGGTGTTTGAAGTAGGCAAAGAACCCTGACAGCGTGACGAAGACCGGTGCGGACGGTGGCATTCCCGCGCCAAAGGAGGCGGCGCGGCGCATGCCACGGGAAGTCAACGCGCGGGGACGGCGGTGGACCGCGGGCCATGAGGCTACGACCCGAAGGGGCGACCCAGTGGCGGCGGGTAGGTCGGGGCGACGACGCTAAGACCTCGGGGCGGCGGAGGGGACCGCGGGCTGCGGCGCTACGGCCCGAAGGGGCAGCGCAGCGGCGAAACTCGGGTCGGGACAACCGCGGGAATGGTCTCGGGGCGGCGGCGTGGACCGTGTGCCACGCTCGCTACGGCCCGATGAGGCGGCCCAGTGGGGGAGCGAGGGTCGATGCAGCCACAGGATGGCCTGGAGCAGACGGCCTCGGGGCGGCAGGGGACCGCGGGCCGCGACACTACGGCCTGAAGGGGCGACGCAACGGTGACGCGGGTCGGTGAAGCTGGGAGAAAAACCACGGGGCGACGCAGCGGCAGCCCATTGCTCGATCAGTGTAGATATGTGCATACTTGAAGACGATACGCTCATGTGCAGTTACCCGTATGGGCTCGGGAAAAAGACTCTCTAGGGCAGCCGGTCAACACGATCGGCGGACGAACCCTATGTACGGGCGGCGCGCCCCCGGCGGCGGTCGTGAAGCCGACCTCCCCGGGGGCGGCGGGTGGAGTGGAAGCGACGGACGGCTAGGGTTTAGAACCCGAAAACTGATAAAGGGATAGAGAGGATTGGTGGAATCGTTGCTGTATTGCTTGAGCCTCATATATATATATATATATATATATATATATATATATATATATATATATATATATATATATATATATATATATATATATATATATATATATAATTAACTTGAAGTACAAGACAAGACAGAACAAATCCTAGTCTATCTCGTCTTTCCTAATAATCAATATACTCAACAATATGGAGTGCAACTCCTTCTAATTAATGCGGTGCAACCTGTGATCACCAAACCTGCCCACATCTATTATTTTTAACAAGAAAACGACAAGGAGTTTCCATATGTGCACACACGTTTTGTACTAGCTTCTTCTATAAATAGAGATCCCGGCTTGCATCTCACTACATCTCCATACATGCAGCACACATCTCTTCCTAGAATGGCATTCTCGTTCCTGCCGGGACTAGCCATCTCCATAGTTGTCGTACATGTAGTTATTGTAGGTTTCTACTACATAAAGTCTAGTAAGAACCCATTGTTGCCCGTGAGCTGGCCAGTAGTAGGCATCCTCCCTTCCCTGGTCGTCAACCTACACAGATTGCATCACTACATCTCCTTTGACCTCCTAACACCATCTGGTCACAGCCTAAAGGTTGCCATAGCCAGCATACGGATGTTCATAACCTGCGACCCAACAAATATCCAATACATCTTTAGCTCGAACCACACAAACTATCCCAAAGGTGAGGATTATGCCGAAATCTTTGACATGACGAGAGGCTCTCTCTTCAGCGCAGATGGCGAGTCATCCCGACGGGAGCGTGCCAACTTCCAGAGTGTGTTGAGCAACCCGCTGTTGGTTGGGTTGATGACTAAGTGTTGTCGGGACAAGGTGGAGAAGAGTCTCCTACCCTTCATGGCCCACATGGTGAGAACCAATACTCATGTTGACATGAATGATATGTTGATGAGGCTTGTGTTCGACATGTATGCCACAACCATCTTCAGCGTGGACCCCACTTGCCTGTCCCTCGACATGCCGCCGGTACACGTCGCGAACGCGATGGACACGGTCATGGAGGTGGGTTTTGTCCGTCACATTTTGCCGGCATTTTTTTGGAAGGTGATGAGGCGCCTAAACATCGGTCCAGAGAGGAAGCTCGCCGCCGCGCAAGCAGTTCTTCGCTGCTTCATCACGGACATGGTCACAAAGAGGAGGAAGAAGGGCCATATTATTGGTCAGGAAGTACCCATTGATGTTTTGTCTAACTATGTCAATGACCAGAACTACAATGATGATTTACTACAGGCGACACTCATTACCTATATGATCGCTGGGAGGGACACGATTGGCACTACCTTGCCATGGGTTGTCTACAACCTCGCCAAGAACCCGCACATCGTGTCAAGCATTCGCAATGAACTAGCACCCATCATGTCCCGCAAAGCAGCCATTGTTGGCGCTGCCACAATGATGATATTTGAGCCAGAAGAGGTCAGACCCCTAGTCTACCTGCAAGCCACCCTGTTGGAGACACTTAGGTTGTACCCGCCGATCCCTATCGAGCGCAGGTCGGTGGTATCCACTGATGTGATGCCGAGTGGCCATGTTGTTTGTGCCCAGGACATCATCCTCGTCTCTATCTACTCCGTCGGTAGAATGGAGTCTGTTTGGGGGTCCGATTGTCAGGATTATAGGCCTGAGAGGTGGCTCTCTGAGGATGGACGTCAACTGCGATACGTACCCTCGAACAAGTTTCCAGCATTTAACTCAGGGGCAAGGTTGTGCCTTGGCAAGGACATTGCAATCATGCAGATGAAGATCATCATCGCTGCTATCGTGTGGAACTTTGATGTGAAAATGGTTGATGGACAAGCCATCGACACGAAGTTGTCATGTCTTCTACAAATGAAGAATGGGCTTAAGGTGAACCTGAGTAAAGTACAAATGTAAGGGTATATGTATATATGTGTCGCTATATATGAATAAAGGAAAGTCATAATCGCTGAATACGTGTTGTGCAAATCCTACTAAACATGAATTATAATATTCACACATAGTTACTCCTGGAATTCAAGCATAAATATCAAGATGTAGTGTTTTTTAATGATTTATTTATTTACCCCTCATTGATAAATATCCCTGCGGTGCAGTCACATGCACATGAAAAACATCATGTGACCTATGCCAAAAAGGTCAGGGTGGTTGTATTCAACACTACTCTCGTCCCACCACATTTTTTAAGTGAAGGGGACGTTCTATAAAATATCATGGCCCCTTATGTAATTATTGAAAAAAGTGTAGTTCGTTCTAGCAAGTTTGGTGGTTCACTCTGTAAGAAGAAAAAATTAGGAAAACCCGCGAAGTTCTTTTTTTTGCGTGGTAAAACGTTTCTCATTTACATCACAAAAATCAAGTACAAGTCACGTAAAGACCGACATGACAAAACTGAAAAGATAGCAGAACATTTTTGAGCTTGATACCAACGTCTATCACCTGCCTCAGGCACCACCACAGCAGCCACCAAAGGAAAAAAATAACAAATCACCTCCTCACTCGAGCTCGACGCGGCTCCATCACTGATATGCAGCTTTGCGGACCTCCAAGTGGCTCACCAAAAGTGAAGTCATTGTCGTTGAACGAATCAGACCGGGGCAACAACCCGGACACACCATCGAACTATACCTGCCATCAATAAACCATGAACTCAGCACATGTTCCATCTTCCAGATGTCGTCGATGCAGACCACAATCTGCATCCGCTCCTGGACTACCTCCCAAGCTCTGCGCCGGCGTTGGAGCAAATGACGTCGCAACGGTAGAACCTGAGGACACAGGTCCACCGCGACGATGACGCCGCCGCAACACCATCCTTGCTTGAACAGACTGATTTTCAAATCCGTCCCCAACCATAGGACCGATTGTCTCGTTGGGGACAAATATGAATCTTTTTTATTCAGCGCCGCCATCGCTGTCGCGAAAACGAAGATGATGAACAGTCAAAAAACCTAACCTACTAGGACCTAACCTAAAGCTACACGATCCACACACGTAGATCCAGCGACCCCCCCTCACTACCGACGCCGAGGTCGCCGATGGAGGGGATTCATCGGAGGAACAAGGCGGAGGGACTCTCCTTGCGGCGGCGGCTAGGGTTTCTAGCCACCTACCCGAGAGAACAGAACGGTACGAGTTTTGCAGAACTGGCTTATATAGCCCAGCCACAACCCATGAAGTTCACCACTCACGTCCCTCATAGTCCAAACTTGTGATACACGCAGCTTCGAAAAATGAACATAAGAAGAACCGCAAAATGCAGGGTAGTCGAGAAGTTCATTATGTTATTGGAAAGGCCGACAAAATGTTACAAAAAAAGTAAATTTTCTCCAAGCAAGTCGCTTTTCCCCGCCGAAGTTCACTTCCATATGGGAGGGGAGTGAGAGTCATCTGAATGCACCCCAGCCACTGCAATTCATATGTGCATATCACGCAGTTCATGTGTTCGGCTCAGTGAGCTGCACTGGTTGTCGTAGTACAAATAATTTCCTCGCACAGTTCGTGTGTCTTGGTTCAGTGAAAATAAGTTATGTTCCACTCGATGGGTGTCGCATGGTTTTTAAAACTGCTCTTAAAACATAACAAATCTAGAAAAGTGTTCGTCATAGAAAAAATTGCAAATAATCGATATATCTCCAACTGTGTATTATTTGTGTTATTCTGACAAACAGTTTGAAAATTATCATGCCAAAAAGGGTACTGACCCACTGGGAGGGTTCTCTGCAGTTCAAAACTATCTATTCTTCAACCGGTTGTAGAATAGACGAAAGGTGCTTCTAGTTAGTACACCACCCGCTCTAGGCGTGAGCCACTTCGGCACTTCCCTTGACGCACAACCAATGCTCATCGAGAACAACTTTTTTGCAACACATGTGTGGGCTCTATGAATCATTTTAAGAGAATACGAATCGGATAGGAGGTGTGAATTGGTAGGTCTCTTACAATGGTATATGATTCCCGTCGTCAGTCTAAACAATCTATGTAGATTAATTTCAGATTCAATGGATTAGATCTCATTCATATTTCAAAATTAATGTGGTGCCTCGAAAGGGGCTTCCAAACAGATGCCACTGACTCTAAGTGTGAGCCTCCTCAACAGTTCACTTGGTACAAAACTAAGGATCGTTGAATGGGTTTGTTTCAGATAGGACATTTCATTTGCTAGGACTGTTACATTGGTATGTGATTTCCATGGTAAAACTGAACCATCAATATAGATTAACTCTTAGATTCAATGGTTCAGATTTAGCGTGGTGCCTCAAAAGGTGCTTCAAGGTAGAAAATATATAGGGTTGCCTTGCAAGAACTTTGGGAAATAGGAACTTATCTGGTGCAACGGAGGCTGCTCAAAAGGTTAGCTCATACCATTTATATAACTGCCCTAAAATCTTTGGATGGACCATTTTATTTGGCCGTGGGAAAGGAAGATGAGGGACGGTATTAGTATCACATTGGCATCGTGCGACAATCTTTCAAGATGAGTGGAACTTGGAGGTTGCTAGTCTTCATCTTGCGAGAGTTTGTGTTGACCGCTCATGTATATTGCAAACAAGAGTATTAACAACTATGCAGATTTCTCTGCAAAAAAAACATATTTAATAGCATGATCTTTTGTTACAGTCAACATTAAAAATATGTGAACGTGTTTCATTTCCGGATTATACAACAAGAAAAATTCTATTTCACTACTTCATCTGTTTACTATTATAAGATGTTTTAACTTCTTTACGAATCAGATATATATGGACGAGTTTTAGTGTATGTCCGTATGAAGTCCATACTGAAATATTCAAATCGTCTTATAATAATAAAGAAAGGGAGTACTTTTAAAAAGGTTCAAGAAAAAACACGTACAACCACATATTTGAAGGCATGCAGGTAGCCGCTGGAAGGATGAAATTGATCTAATGGGCCCGCTGTATGTGGTTACCATGGCCGAAAGGGAGTTGGCTGCGCCTGAGCCGGACGAGCATAAATGCGGATAGCAGCCAGATCTTCGTTGTTAAAGTATGACGGTGACGAGAGGTGTAATCATTATTATTCAAAAAAATATTGCTACTTGCATCCACATTTTTATCATTGATTGCAGTTGTTTGTATCCACATTTTTATCATTGATTGCAGTTGTTTGTAGATAGCTTACCGAGCTGACCACTTGGTTACTTGCATCCACATTTGATGGCAGTATCCAGCTGATTAGATGAGATCGACCACTTCTGAGGACGTGGTTTTCATATTGCCGACTACTTAGATGTTGTAGTTTGTCAGGTTGATGATTTGGGTGTCTTGTCAGTGGACGTCGTCACTTTGTACGTCTTGCCAGTGCACTATACGTGGGCCTTCCGGAGATGTTCATAGGTCTTGCCACCGGACTTCTATGTCGGCTATCTGAAGATATTTCACCATGAGTACAATGAGTTATTTTACGGTGCGGCAAGTAAACTAGTTAAATTCGCACGTCCAAACTCGGTCGTTATATTATAATAATAATGCATGAGAATCACTTGCACACACATCTTGAGCACAAAGAAAATACACATTAAAGCTATCTATACTTACCGGCAAAAGAAAAAGTATATATTTTGATATACTTGTAGCAACCCTTTCGAGTGTGCGCCCCATAGACGTGTGGAGCCACACCCTCCGATGGAGCCGGATCACCTGACGTACGGCCCCTTAGGCCACTGACATGTGAGGCCGGATCCACATGTCAGTGTGTGGATAGTATGTCAGAGGAGCCGCCGATAGTAACCCATCCCATCGTTTTTTCCACCTTCTCTTCTTTGGTTCACTCTTTAGAGGGAATTTCTCTTCCTACTCATCCCTTGGCAGCCCGGACTTAATTAGCATGATGGCCAAGCCATTTTTGCCACCCTTGCAGCTCGTTCATGGCTGCTGCTTGCATGCAATTGACACCACTTTTGCTGACTAGTGGGATGTGCACGGCTCCGAAGAACTTGCCAGGTGATTTACGACCTGGTTGGGCTGGGCTGTGACGCCGGACAGGAGAGGAGGGGGTTGTGCAGTCAGGGCGACCAGGTCGTCATGGCCAGAAGCTGAGAAGGGGATCTAGCTAGAAGAGTCAAGGTTTTGTGTGGAACGACCCAGACAACTTGGGGTGTGGGGGGTGGGGGGGCCTACTGTAGCTGCTCCCTGCAACTACTCAATAATCTCATACTGTGAGGATATATATATAAGCTCACCTACCCATGCATTGAAGACAAATGCCACTACGTGGAACAAAGCCATATGACAGCAAATCGATTTTCATTTGTCCATTACTCCACCGCGCGTGAACAAATCCGTATATATGTATTTTTGTCCTTAATTAGTTAAACTGTGTAAAATTTGATTAAGTTCGTAGAAAAACCATCAACAGCTAGTACACATAATATACATCTATATCTTGTTATGTATTTAATTATACTATAGTTTTTTTTTGGTATTGTAGTTGTTGACCTTTTTTATAGAAGTAGCCAAAGTTTACGTTGTTTGACTTCAACCAAAAATTCCTTTAAGCACGGAAGAAGTGGTATATACTTGGACCATAATCCCTAGTGATGCCATCGGGTTGCCTACATCTGGATAATACCAGATGCAGGGGTTTGATGCGTAGGAGGAGCTCGTCCAGGTAGTACTTGCTATTGGCTTATGTCGTGAGCCTCCTCGGCAATTCCCTTGATGCATCACCAAGGCTCATCAATCGGAACTTTTCTAGCAACAATCCATGGATTGTACAGAGTTATTTTCAAGAGAAGAGACAAACTGGAGTCATGAATTGTGAAGAATCTTACAGCATATATGATTTCCATTGTAAATCTGAATTGCCTACATAGATTTAATTTAAAATTCAATGGATTTGTAAAAATAATGTGTTGTCTCGAAAGGTACTTTTTTATAACCTCCCGGAAGATGCTTCTAATTAGTATGCCACCGGATCTTGGTATGAGCCTCCTCAGGACTTCCCTTGACATACGACCAAGGCTCATCAAGTGGATTTATTTTTTGCAAGACATCCATGGGTTGTACAAAATTAACGTGGTGGCTAAAAAGGTGCTTCCAATAGTAAATATAAGTATAAGGTGGGCCAGTTACTAATCTGTTACAAAATACATATGGCTGCCTTGCAGGAACTTTGGGAAATATCAATTTCTTTGGTGCAATGGACGTTGCTCAAAAGCTTAGCATGGACCATTTATTTAACGGCCCTAAAAGCTTTGCATGAACCATTTATTTAACCACCCTAAAAGCTTTGCATGGACCATTTTGTTTGGCCGTTGGAGAGCAAGATGAGGGACGATATTAGTCTCGCATTGACATCATGCGGCAATCTTTCAAGATTAGTGCAGCTTGGTGGCTGCTGGTTTTCAAGCTCCAAGAGTTTTTGTTGATCGCTCGTGTATATTATGAAAATAGTATAAGCAACTATACATATTTAATAGCATATGATTTTCTCTTTGTTACCTTCAGTATCAAATATATGTAAATTTTATTCTTTTCATACAGATGATATAATGGAAAATACCACAAGAGTATTTTACTAATTTTCTTAAGCGGTTCAAGTGAAACACACGTAAGGTCACAGAGGAAAGGAAGGAACTTTTCCAGATGGGCACACCATATGTGGTTGCCTCAGCATGAGTGGGACAAGCATAAATGAGGATAGCAGTTGGCTTTCATTATTACTACGACGGAGACGAGAGGTGTAATCATTATTATTTGGAAATATCTGAATTTTTTTATTTGTGGGATAATACTTGTGGTTGCATCCGCATATGATGGCAGTGTCTAGTTGGTTGAACATGGTCGATCAATTTTGAGGACGTCTTTTTTCAGTGCCGACTACTTGAATTTTGTTTTTCTTCTCGTGGGTGACATCGTTGTTTGTCGGGTGGGTGGGTTGGCTGTCTCGCAGGTGAACGTCCCTGCTTTGTATTCATAGTTTTCTTGCCATTGTCCTCATGAGTGGGCTGTCTGGAGATGTTCGCAGGTCTTCCCATCGGACTTGTATGTAGGTTGTCTGAAGATATTAATTCTTGAGTAGTACCCTCAACTAAACATAGACCGTTAATTTACTCTTATCAGTCGAAAGGTATAAACAAATTTATACTGCTCCCCTGGCCGGCTAGTAGTATCAGTTGCCATGACAAAGGAAACCCAAGCAGTACCGAGCCCTTTAGGCCTTGCTCGGTTGCATTGGGTTTGAGGGAGATTAAACGAACAAGCCCTTAGGGGTAAAATCGAAAGTGTGGGAAATAAATCCCTTGATTCATGGGTAAAATTATAAAGTGATCAATTTTTTCATGCCTTGCCGACAAGCTAGGCTTGTATCATTGTCCCCAATTGGTCACCTCTGACCCTCCGTCCCAACGACACGATGCACAAGCCAATTTCTGTTAGTGCACCACGATCCTGCATCCCTAGTGTCAAAAACGTTCTTATATTTTGGGACGGAGGGAGTAGCTATTCAGCTGGAGTTCCAGTGAGCTGAGACGTTCATACATTATGGCCTCATGTACACAAAACTCGCAGCATGAAAACTTTGACTTTGTTCGAATGAACAATTTCCTTTCAAGTCAAGAGATAAGATTTGCGCTGAATATTTTCGATGCCCTTCATCTTGCATGGCGGTAGTAGTGCTCTGTTCATTCCATTGGTGGTCACTGGACGAGCAGTAGTAGTATCCTAAATTCCCAATCATTGACATGATCAAACAAGTGCATAGCGAGCATGTATTCAGTGTGTAACACGTAAGTATTGCGTGAGCCGGCAGGTACTGAACGGCAGTAGCGAGGGCGAGTGGAGCAACTGCGGCTATGGCTACGGCATAGTAGCGATAAATGCATGAACAGTAAAATCGAAAAAAAATCGAAAAAAATTCAAAAAATTCCAAATTTTTTTTGAGAGAAACATTGACAAAAGTTCTAAGTGCCTGAAAAATTTCGTCATGAAATCACATTCCTAGAAGGCGTGGCAAAAAAACAAAAATAGTACTTTGAAAAAGCTACTTTCAAACGCATTTTGAAGCACCGAATTTGTTTTTTTGCCACGCCTTACAGGAATGTGATTTCATGATGAATTTTTGCAGGCACTTAGAACTTTTGTCAATGTTTCTCTCAAAAAAAAATTGGAATTTTTTGAATGTTTTTTGATTTTTTTTTTCGATTTTACTGTTCATGCGGGAGCATATGAGCTCGGGTGCAGAATGGACTTTTCGTAGCTGCATGTGCTTTGACGAGCACGGCGGCTGCTTCGTGCGGTGTAACTTGGACTAGATCGTGCATATGACACCAATCTATGATATTATGTTGATAGTGCAAAGTACAGTAACTTAGAAGTAGTATCATATCATTTTATAGATGATTGCATTTATTAGATTGTAGACTCATTTTGCTTTTGGTAGCGTTATGTTATAGTAGCATATTATGTTACTTCAAACACCTCTCTCCTGGCTCCTCAGGGCCACCTCCTCCTCCCAACCCTAGCCGCCTCCTCATCCCAACCCTAGCCGCCCCTCCTCCTCACCCCCTCCCCTCCTCCCTCCCTCGCCGCCGCCTGAGGCAGCCGTCGGGCAATCCCGGGGCGCCAAAGATGGTGCCGGCCGGGCCTCGGTTGCCCTGCTCCTGTGTGGGGAACCCCGGATCAGGAGCGGTGGCTCCATTGGCAAGGCACGGCCGACTAACAGCCGTGCGGGTGATGGATCCGGCGTCCCCGCCGCGCGGGCGGCGGGATCCAGTGGTCGTTGGCGGCTGGCGGCGGCTTCTGCGGCGGTTGGTGTGCGCGATCTAGCGCGTCCCTTCCTCCCCTGTTCGGCGTGCGGGCCAGCCTGGTCGGGCCGTGCTTCCTCTTGGTCGCCGGTTCTGTATAGGAGGTGCTGCCGGTGGCGGAGATCTAGTTTGAGCGAAATCCCTGGCCGACCATGACCGGTCGCGCTGACGGCGATGCCTGAGGGCGTCATTTCCCTCATTGGAGGCGTCGGTATGGACTGATCTCCTCACTTCACCTTCCCCTAGGTTTTCCGGGCAAAAATCCTAACTCTGTTGGGCGGCGACGGCGCTCACGGCGCCGTTCCCTTCTTGAAGGCGCCGCTTTGGGAACCTTGGGGTTGGGTGGCGCTTGTGGGTGGTGGGCGACAGCGGTGGTGCAGCCCTTTCCTAGTATGGATTTATGTCCGTTGCTTGGAGATGGAGTCGCGTAGGTGGAGGTCGTCGGCTGGCGTCGTGGTGGCGTCAATGGCGGAGGACCTGCCAAGGCTCGCGTAGGTGGAGGTCGTCATTTGGCGTCGTGGTGGCATCGATGGCCGAGGACCTTCCAAGGTTCTCACCTCAATCTGCTCTGAAGATGGACCAGTGAAAGATGGCGGCGACGACACATGTGAGTGCATCAGACCGGTTTGAGCTCCGGACCCGACAGATGGCTCGGTGGGGGCCTCTGGCTTTAGATGTTAGGCTTAGGTGAGAGGTATGGGTAGGTGGTCCATCTTGCACCCCTTCATCATTTGGATAGGAGTAGCGGCAGATGCTGCCAAGATGGCAGATTCAGGCATATTGTTGTTATACTTTGTAAGGTCCTCAAGAATAATCAATAAAATGGCCGTATGCATCTCCCAGATGCAGAGGCCGGGGGTCATCCTCCTTTTCGAAAAAAACACCTCTCTCTTTATTAACTACATGTCATGTAAGTAAACTAGTTTTGTAATGCGCTATGTTACTAGTTAAGTTAAGCGATGCCTTATGGAGGAATAAACTACAATGGAAAATCATACCCAGACAAAAGTCCATAATACCATGGGATATCAACCGTGGGATAGAACTTATATTGCTTGCTCATCCTAGCAGAGTAATGTACCTTATAGGACAGAGTAAAAGCACACACTCATCTAAGTTGCGAACACCTAGTGTGACATAAACACACGCGCGCATACAGACAGGAGTACACGCGCACACTCACCAGAGCTGCAGAGCTTCGAATTGGCGGGTCACCATTGTTGCTTGTAATCTAAGAATTGACATTTCGATCTGAAATTCCCGAGGAGCACAAATTTGGTAACGACATAGTCCATCAGGTCGCCTCCTTGCGTTGCCTCCCCTGGGCGACGCCAGGGCCCCAAACCCTAGCGCCGTCAGGTCCCTCCCGTCTCCTTTCCTGCCGCCGCTGCCGCCGGCCAAGTCTGCGATGACGGCGGGCCAGACACAAAAGCACTAGGGCGGGTGGTGTGATGCGAGATCTCCCGGAGGCGGCAGGGGCGACTCCGGCGTTGGAACCGGGAGCAGCAGGTAGGGCGGTGCCCCTTGCGTGTGCGGCGGTGGCCAGATCCATGGCCAGCATGGTGCTCTTCTTCTTGATGGAGTCCATGCCTGGAGATGGGTGGTGACGGAAGCCGCTAATCTGGCGTCCCGTCCAGGTCCGCCCCGGCGTGGTTTTTCCCAATCGGCGGCGCGTGGAGGGACCGATGAGGGGCGACTGGAGGATCCCTGCCGGCATGCCAACGACGGCTTTCGTCTTCATGGTGAGGCTCTGTACGGTTCCAGTCAGCTGCGAGATCGGGGGGCCACGACTTCCGGTGAAAAACGCGCCGACTACGGTCATGGTGGACGATGGCGGCGTCTGTGACGTCGTTCCCTTCTCGAGACATCATTGTTGCAGGTCGTGTCACCCCACTCGTGATGCTTCGGGGGAAAACCCTAGATCTGGGTCTACCGGATCGGACGATGATGGCATCTTTGAGTTGTCCCTCCTAGGGGCATCGTTTTGGAGCAAGTGCTATCTGGAGGGGACAAGCGGAGGAGCGGTGCTACATCTACCACAAGGCCGACGGCGGACCCGGCGGCATGGCGCTGCGGAGGTTCGATGACGGGCACGTGTGGACGGATACGTGCAGGATGGTGGTGTTGCCTGGCGTCGTGGTGGCGTTGATGGAAGGCCAGGCAAGGTCGATGCGTCAGTTCCTGCTCTGAAGATGGACCGGTGGAAGATGGCGGCGGCAGCCTCTGAGAGTGCGTCGGTCCGGTGTGTGACCCAATCTTGGTATGTGGCTGGGCTGGGACATCCGGCTTTAGATGTTAGGCTTCGGTGCTATGTCTGTTTAGTATTTGGCTCGGACATACGGCACCCCTTCATCAAGGGGGTAGGAGTAGCAACAAGTGTTGCCTAGATGGTGGCTTCAGGCTTACCAATGTAGTACTTTGTATGGTCTTTGTGAATAATTAATAAAATAGCCGCATGCATCGTCCAGATGCAGAGGCCAGAGGTATATCCTCCTTTAAAAAAATGAATTGGCATTTCAAGATTTTCAGTAAAACACAATTGGAGGGGAAATTTTGATTATAAGCGTGTCATTTTTGTTCTTCTGAAATTGCGTTTAAATAATACTGGATTTTAGGATATACATAGTTCATACTAAGAGAAAAATATTAGAATGTAATACTTATAGACTAATAAACAAATATGGCATTAAATAGTTCTTACATCAATATGCATGGTACATCAACATCGTGCATGGGATGATACTAGTACTTGGTTTTTTTGAATTGTGATTAACTAGATGATGTTGTCACATGGGAAGCATAATGAAGCAAATATCCTTGAGAATATAGGGTTTGGTTTGCTAATTCATAGACCACACGCTGAAATACTAAGCAAGGCCGTGTGTCACGTTGCTATATTTCCTTCAAGTCTGCTAAGGATTTTCAAAAATATTTTTTTCTTTTTGGTAAGAAAGATCATTATTTAGCTGATACGCAAATGACAGAGAACTAGGGAGAAATAAATTTGAATGTACATATCAGATTGAGCAAAAATATAGAAGCAAATAAGTAGGAGACATCAGCTTTTATGATGAGGGGCATGCATGGCCTCCAGGAAGTGCCATTTAGAATACTAGCAACTAAATCGACATGAGAACATACTAGAAGAAATATAGTCGGGCCACCGATCCCTAGGTGGTTCTCGGTAAAGATGTCAAAGGGGGCTTGCCGAAGTGAGATCCTAAGCATTCCAGGCATATTAATCTTGACATCCATATTAATCTTAGCTGGATACCAAATAGACATGCATCCCAGCTAGCAAAAGGCGCATGACCAACCGATGCAACTATGTGGCCCAATGGCAAGCGATTGGCCGCCTTTGATCGGTCTCAATCATTGCATTCATTCTCTTTGCCAAGATTGTCATGTTGTCGTTGCCCAGATCATGTTGTTGTCGCCCAAGTTGGCATCCCTTGCTAATTAAGTTGCTAGAGAAGTGGGAATGATAAATTGTAGACTTCCTATGTTGCCTTAGCTGACCATGGATGCTTGCCATATGATTCATATCCCTAGTTCTTACTACTCATAACTCATTTGGTTCTCAAGGCTCCTTTGGTTCAAAGGAAAAGTGGCAGAAACTATAGGACCATATTATTCTGGTGTGATATTGTTACCAATTGAAATATTTACTACCAAGGTGCAGGTGTAGCCCATAGAAAGCCATCTTAAATGGAAACTCTCATGTTTTAACTCTCATGTTTTATGGAATGCTTAAATGATTTCATTAATCGAGACATAAATTTGCATTTTTGCAGCTGCCGATCGTCTCCTTTATGGTTTTCGAAGCTTTGGTACTTTGTTGTTTAATATTCTACGATCTTTTAATATTTCCAGTGCAATTTTTTTATTTTGGTAAGCATTTTCACGTTTACCCCTCTATCTAACTATATTAAATTATAAAATGTGTCATTGTTATGCACAGTGTCACTTGTAAGTGTGTGATCATTATACTGATTATTGATTTACATTTACATATCTCAACTATATGTGGACACAAGGTCGATTTTATACTTGGTCGTCCCCTATTACCATTGGTGCCTCCCAATGGTCTCCCACTGAAAAGATAAATCCATTAAAACTTACGAGACACACAAAGTGTTAGAGCTGCTCTTAGATCTCTATTATGCTGGGAGTAGAACCATACTAACTACATTTGGTTCTCAAATAAACATGGGATGTTCCTAATTTTCTAATTAGTGTGAAAGTTCTTATCTTTAGAATTTATGAGAAGTCTTAAAATTCACTAGTTTCTTATACATGTGTATATATGTATGTGTGTGTTGTTTGCATTGTTGAGATATATTATCAATTATTTATGTTGTTAAAGTAAGTGGCCTAGAACAAAAGGTGGCATGTTACATCCAAATTTCGTATAGCATTGTAACTTCTCTCTAATAAACTTTGTAATGAAAGTAATGATGGATGGGAAAATCATAGTACAAATTAATGTGGTCACTTGATTGGTAGCCATGCAAAATATAATATGCATATAATCGTTAATGTTCGTAGCAATAATCTTGTAGTCGTAGCCCTAGTCCTGACAAGCTAGGTTTATCCTACTCCCTCCTTTCCTTTTAGAGGACCCGGCTCCCAAATTTCTTGTGCATAGGTAAAGTTTCTCCAGAAACTTGGGTTCAGATTGCCAAATAGAAATCTCACCTTCATATAAAACTCAACTAATCTTCCTAAATTTGGCCAGCCGGCAACGGATTAATTCCATGGATTCAAATTGACTAATAGAACGAGGGCAAAAAATCTACCTTTTTGGGAAGCCCCGCCAATCCAGCCTACCACGACGAGGCATACACAAACATATCTATGGAATGAGGGCATTAACACTATGCGGTAATGTGGGCTTATACTCGGAAATTGACGAACATAGACTTAGGCCTTCTAAACCGAGGGGGAGGGGGTAACAGGTAGATTTTTTGCTGGAAATAGGTAGATATATTTATATGGAGTACAACCATTATTATTAACATGATACACAAACTCATATCGACAAGAGTAGATATTTTTATATGGAGTACAATCACTATATTAATATGATACCTAAACTATGATCACTAAACATGTCATGTTTATTGTTTTTCGTTAACATGGAAATGCCCGAAAATGTACACAAGTTTTTTATGCGAGGGATCTGTGCGCAAGTTGATTACGAGCTTCTGTTATAAACTAAAACTAGCTTGCATCTCTCTACATATCTTGCATGCAGCACAACTCTATTCCAAGAGTACAAACAACTGAACTTATTTATGGGCTTATGATTTGCCATTTTTTCATTGGTATTAAATAAACGTAAACTTAATTCATTTCATACAAATGATATAATTGACAATGCAATGAGAAAAGCCTATTTTACTATGTTTTTAAACAGTTCAAGAGAAAAACAAGGTTGGGGGCCACAGAGGCAACACATGAACTGTTATGGATTGTCACACCGTTTGTGGTTGCCATGGCCGAAAACGGGTTGCCTAAGCCTGAGCGGGACGGGCTTAAATGCTGATAGTATTCAAATCTTCATTGCTATCTTATGATGGTGATGAGAGGTGTAATCATTTTTATTCGAGAAAAGCTGAATTTTTTATGTGTGGAATAACATTTTTGGTCGCATTCTCAGGTGGTGGGGTTGTCCAATTAGTTGGACATGGTCATCCGCATGTGGTGGGATTGTCCAATTAGTTGGACATGGTCCTTTGATTTCTAAGACGTCATTCCTTATCGTTGCCGACTGCTAGTTTGCCTCAGAGCGTGACATCTTTTTTGCCTAATAGGTGGAAGTCGGCCTATTATGTTCTTCTTTTCATTGTACTCGTACATATGCTACCTGGTGATGTTCATACTTGCGTGTAGGGTATCTGGTGATGTTCGTACTTAGCGCGTAGGCTATCTGGAGATATTACTTCGTGAGTACGATATAAACGCTCTCACACACATCTGGACCAGAATACACGCACACACTCTCCCGAGTTTGAACACCTAGTACGAAATAAGCGCGCGCACACACACGCACGCACATATTGATCAGAGCACACACACACACTAACCGAGTTGTGGAGATTTAATTTGACCAGTTACCACTAATACCTTCAAGTCGTCTCCCATCAAAACAGATAATCTGTAATAATTTACCAAACATGCAGATTGTTAAACATGTAGTTTCATCCGGGCCGGCTGGGAGTATAACCATCCATCCTAACTTTTTTGCCGGAAACGTACTATGTTCTATTAACCAAACTATTAATACAAACACCCCTAAAAATAAAGAAATTGCATTAAAGCCCCTAGGGCAACCATCTTCTTCCACCTGAAGAAGCCGATGCTTCGACACCACATGTCACTTCATCGCCAGAGCTAGTATGTTATTATTGATCATGGATGGGAAATCATCAAGATCACCATCCTGCCAGAATAACGCCCGAGAGGAAGCCAGACGTCGAAAGAGTTGCATATAGGCTTGCAAGAAAAGCTCAAGGCTCGTGAGCTACTCGAGATCGACTCGTTTTATTGTTTTGGCTCGGCTCGAGATCAACTCGAAAAGAAACGAGCTGAATACAAACACTATATGTAGCTCAATCCAGAAATGAGCTGATCTTGAGCCAATAGCTCGCTCGATTTTAACTCGATAACTCGGCATAATGTCGTTATATTAAATGATCATGCCATATAATAAATGAAAACATTGTAATTTATTACTATATATGTTATGCTTGATTAATATGGTATGTACATGCTCGGCTATATTGTGAGAAAATAAGTCAAACTACTCAAATCTATATTATCATCATTTTGATTGAAACAATATTTTTTTGATGTTTTTTTTCCATGGTGTTGTGCCTTATCTAGTTGGAATAACCAACACCGATTATATTTTTTATTGTCTCATTTAGCTCGGAACTAGCTCGAGATCGTTACAAGCTGAGTAAGGGTTTTGTTCTACAGCTCGACCTTGAGTTTCACCCAATTCAGGCTCGCTCAAATATTAATATGAGTTGAGCTGAGCCAAGTCCAACTCGCTCGAACTCGACTCGTGTGCAGCCCTAGTTGCATATACAAGAGAGACAATTATCATATTTTCACATGCCTCACTTCAGCACCAGAGGCCACACCGACGTCACGGGGACAAGGCAGGAGAACCAAACTGCAGAAGGTAGCCACCGCTGCCATGCTGATAAACCCTGCAAATTGTTACCCCACCTGCCAGAACGACCAGGTAGGAATCTACGCCATCGAGCCATGGACGTTATCTAGGTTTATACTAAGGCCATGTTCGGAGACCCGCCACTCCACCACTCCACTCCCGGAGCTGGAGTTAAAAAGCATGGAGTTGAGAAACGGATGCTCCGCAGCTCCTCGTATTTTTAGGAGCTGGAGTGACTCCGAACAGAGCCTAACTTGCAAATATTCTTATATAGAGTACATTCATTATTATTAATGGGATACACAACTTGTGGTCACCAAACATGCCACGTTTATTGTCATTCATTAACAAGCAAATGGCAAGAGTTTTCATGTGTGCACGCAAGTTTATTTTATTTCCTTTTCGGCCAGGTATCCAAGTTGACAACGAAGTGTAATAGAGATCCGCTTGCATCTCCGGAGATCTCTCTCTACTGGTCCATGCATGCAGCACACATCTCTTCCAAGAATGGCATTCCCGTTCTTGCAGGAACTGCTCGTCTCCATACTTGTGCTACTTGTAGTTGTTCTAGGTTTGTACTACATAAAGTCTAGTAAGAATCCACTGTTGCCAGTGGACTGGCCAGTAGTGGGCATCCTCCCTTCCCTAGCCATCAACCTCCACAGATTGCATCACTATATTTCCTTTGACCTCCTATCACCGTCCGGCCACAGCCTAAAGTTTGCCATAGCTAGCATACAGATATTCCTAACCTGCGACCCAGTGAATATCCAACACATTTTCACCTTGAATCACACAAACTATCCCAAGGGTGAGGAGTTCGCCGATATCTTCGATGTGGCAAGGGGCTCACTCTTCACTGTCGACGGCGAGCCATGTCGTCGTGAGCGCACAAATTACCAGGGTGTGTTGAGCAGCCCACGGGTGGTCGGGCTGATGTACACGTGTTGTCGTGATAAGATGGAGAAGGGTCTTCTGCCCTTCATGGCCCACATGGCATTAACAAATGCTTGTGTCGACATGAATGATCTCATGATGAGGCTCGTGTTCGACATGTATGCCATGACCATCTTCGGCGTGGACACGGCTCGCTTGTCCCTTGACATGCCGCCGGTGCACGTCGCGGATGCGATGGACACGGTCATGGAGGTGGCCTTCATCCGACACATTGTGCCAGCATTTCTCTGGAAGGTGATGAGGCGCCTGGACATTGGTCCAGAGAGGAAGCTCGCTGCCGCGCAAGCGGTGCTTCATTGCTTCACAATGGACATGAGCATGAAGAGGAGGGCGAACGGCCATGTTATAGCTCAAGAGGTACACGTGGACATTCTGTCCAATTATGTCAATGACCCAAGATACAATGATGATTTACTCCTGGCAACTCTCATTACTTACATGATCGCCGGGAGGGACACGATCGGTACCACCTTGCCATGGGTCTTCTACAACCTCGCCAAGAACCCGCACGTCGTGTCGAGCATACGTGATGAACTAGCACCCATCATATCCCGCAAACCATCTGTTGCAGGCATCACCATGACGACGTTGGACCTAGAGGAGGTCAAAGCCCTAGTTTATTTGCAAGCCACCCTATTGGAGACACTCAGGTTGTACCCGCCAATCCCTATCGAGCGCAAATCTGTTGTCACCACCGATGTAATGCCAAGTGGCCATGAGGTGTGTGCTCAGGACATTGTCCTCGTCTCCATCTACTCCATCGGTAGAATGGAGTCTGTTTGGGGAGCTGACTGCCGGGAGTTTAGGCCGGAGAGGTGGCTCTCAGAGGATGGACGCCAGCTGCAACACGTACCCTCTCACAAGTTTTTGGCGTTTAACTCGGGGCCAAGATTGTGCCTTGGCAAGGACATTGCAATCATGCAAATGAAGATCGTTGTTGCTGCTATCGTGTGGAACTTTGACGTGAAAATGTTAGATGGTCAAACCATCGATACAAAATTGTCATGCCTTCTGCAAATGAAGAATGGGCTCAAGGTTAAGCTGAATAAGTGGGAAATGTAACGTAGCTATGGGCTTGCCGAGTTCTCATGGCATATGTATGTGTACTCCTTGCTATATATGAATAAAAGATATCATCGCTCATCGCTTAGTATGTGTTGTGCAAAAAATCATTCTTATCATGAATTACATTTTCCCCATCTAATTACTCCCCGAATTCAAACATAAATACCAAAGACATGTTGATTCGCCAAAAAAAAAAGGCTGCTTTTGATCATTTGCTTTTTTTTATCACCGTTGATATAGAAGATCCTCACTTTACAATCTCACGCAAGCATGTTATGAGAAGAACATCATGTGAGCTGTGACAAACTCTTCCCATGTGCATCATCGGTAGGGCTACTCGGACTGGACAAACAAAAATGCTAGTGTCTACGTACGGGTCACTCGCATGTAGCGCCATGTCCAGATTTGTGAGCAAAGCGCATCGGATTATATGGTACTCCCTCCGTCCCATAATATAAGAACGTTTTTAACACTAGTATAGTGTTAAAAACGTTCTTATATTATAGGACGGAGGGAGTATTTTTCAGTTTGCATATATCCTTACAATAATTGGCTGGTAACGGATTGCTCGCTTCGCTTTATTATATATCGATTAATAGGTAGCACTGAGAAACAGTGACATGGTTCAATTACTTGTGTTGAATAGAATCATTTACAAGGACAGAAAAATATCACCCACAATCATTCTAGACCTCTTACAAAGAGGATACAGACGGAAAAGTTATATTATGAAACTGAAACCAACGCGCACCAACACCAGTATAACCAAAATTGAACGGCTATACAGTATACAGAGTGCAGGTCGATACATTACAGAACCAACACCAATACAAAAGTGATGACACGAAAGTAACCTGATTAAAACCGTTTATAGTCAGGATATGATGGAGGCGACACATGCATAACTTGCACGACCCAGATGTGCTCTTGCTCCATGGACTTCTTTCTATTGTGATTGTGCTCTTGGAAATCCACTTTGCGGAACATTTCCATGTACTCGACGGCCCTACAGGCTTGTCATGATTCATTGATTCTACATGATAAGAAACCATGTAAATTGATTGGTTAGTGATGTGAATTCTGAAATGCCGACGTGCAGCATAAGAAAAATGTACCTGGATGGAAGTCATTGGTTGTTATTGAAATCTCTTCGTGTTTGTAACACTTCCATTCAGGTTCCTAGTCTTCAATAAACGCCGAGTAGACGTTGTTTTCTTTTTACTACTCCCTCCGTTCTTAAATATAAGTCTCTGTAGAGATTCCACTATGGACCACATACGGAACAAAATGAGTGAATCTATACTTTGTAATGCATCTAGATACATCCGTATGTGGTCCATAATGAAATCTCTACAAAGACTTATATTTAGGAACGGAGGGAGTAGAGCATAACACAGCCATACTAGCATAAACAGGGAATCTTCCTACCAAGATAGGAGTACACAAACAATAGATGTAATGAGCTACCAACCAGGCCGAAGCTCCCTACACATCCAAGAAACAGAGCCATCACTTCTTCATTCAGCAAGTGCACACAAGCCAGAAGAGTTCTTGCCTGCCCTAGACATGACACCGTTCCCAAGTTACGATGCAATACATATGCATCTCGCTCTTCCATAGTGTAATAAAAAATTGGTACTGGTAAAGCACGTATGATCCTTCCAGTTAATGGTATCAATGACTTCCACATAGAAGGGATATTACATCCATCAAAATCATTTAGGTTTAACTCCCTTTCTTCCAAAAATAGGAGGAAAAGGCTATTCGGTGCCCAAAACAAGAGTACGCAAACTGGTAAAGTGCCGTTCCATGGAGTGGCACACTATACTGATTCAGAAATACTGTCACTTAAGCAACTGATGTCTAGCTAGAATTAAACCTTTGACCATGCACCACAGAAAGAACTTTAAGTATGTTTAATTTTTTTACAAAGAATAGTGTCATCAAACTGTTTATGGTTACCAAGTAGATGTGCATACATGGACTGGGTAATTAATTCCTCATTTGGAAAGCTGTAGTGTCTAAAGGTATTGAAGAGCGCCTGCCAAGCATCTAATTTCTTATCCCTGTATGAATAATTACATGGTCTTTTTCTGAACCAATGCCAACTCACCTGCTGCTATCAGGAAAATAAAAGGTATGTTAGCTTCAGAGAAAGGCAACGAAGCGACCAGCGGCTCCGCTCCCCTCGACGCACTTTCCATCCCAATATGAAAAAGTTCATCTCCTAATCCTAGAGCAGATATAATCCAAATAAAAGGTATACAACGAGAAGATTACTGAGAAGAAACAGGATTCTGTATCCAGGTTAGACCTCACAATGGAGAGCTATATCATTGGTGATTAAATCATCAAGTATGTGCCGAGAAGAATACTGACTGTTGCATAAAACACTTGTCAACTTTGACAGTGATGTATATGTATAATTCATTGTTCTCCCTGATCGCTTGACAATTTTGCAGCTCAATTTCCTTCAGTGCTCATTTTTTGCATGTGCTTGTTCATATGAAGGTGATTTTGCCTCACATTTCAGGTGCTCGGTGGAGAGTACAGAGACTAACAGAAACATGACGACAGTTGGCATGTTTATTATTGTTCGTGCAAATTTCGGAGCCATATGGACAGGCTAAAGCAGTGTGTGTACCTAACGTCATTCTGCACATCTCACAATGTAAAATCATAATATTAACAGTGTGGCCATCTGTACGCACTAAAAGTAGGTGTAACTAAATCAAAAATTTAAGATAGTCTTCGATAAAAAAAAAGCATATGAACATGATGAGGGGGTCATCAGGATCAGGGGAGACCTGTCTGCCGGCAGGTTTACCTTTTTTTTCAACATTTGGTTACCTGTCGAGGAAGAGGACCTCCTCGCGGGCGCAGCGGAGGCTTGGCTGCCAGGAAAGACGGACTGCTTAGTAACAGCACTTGATCTCTGTCCAGGCTAAACATGCAAACGGCTATGACCAGATGCAAACAACCATGGGAAAGCAGATTTGGGCAAAGGGAGGAATAGGCACTTGTATCGGCTGAAGAGAAGACAATCAGGAGAAGTTGGAAGAAGGCGTGGCAAAGACGTAGAAGATCAGGAGGCTGAGCAACAGATATGATGGGTGCTAGCAATCATAGGCAGATTATCATAATGGTAAATGATCTATTTAGCTTTGGATCAAACTAAACTCTGCAGAGGCATGGTTCCTCATAGTGCATCTTACTTAATATCAACATGGTTTCACTTATCTGCGAGCCAGTACATCACAGAAGTAAGAGGATAGAAAGACAAAAATCTATTTAGCTAACGATATTTGTCACAACTCACCTAAGCATTTTTTTTTCCGGGAGAAATAGCATTGCATTACTCAATCACAACGTTCTTACAATCAAGAGATGCTATTTCAACTACTTCATCTGGACCTGCTCCTAACCAAGTCAAAGTCCTGCCTTGGGTTCTAGCATACTTAGCTAAGCAATCGCTAGCTTTATTTTGAGATCTAACTATATGAGAAATACAAGTCTTTCTTAAACCCATTAAGTGCTTAATCTCTCTCACAATAGAGGAATAAACCGAACGATCTGTCTCCAGGCTTGATAAGAGAGAGACTGCTTCGAGAGAATCCATCTCCACCACGATCGGCAAATCACTTCGCTGCAAGGCAAGGGACAAGCCTTCCATACACGCGCATAACTCCGCCTCAAGGGAGTCTCTGCACGAAAACAACACCCTGCATGACGAGAAGTTAATAGCTCCTTGATGATCCCGCAAGATCATCCCCGCACCAGCCTGATCCGGCGCAACAAAAGACCTATCGGTATTCAATTTACACCACACGGGTTCCGGCGTATTCCAACTCCTTTCATCCTGCAGATCAACGCTTCTCCCCCTTCGCATTGTATCCTTCCATACAATGTAAGATTTGCCTTTAGCTGGGTCAGCCTGTGGATTCTGCTTAGCACCAACCAGGGCCATCAGATAGCTTTGAAGAAAGCTTAGAGAAACCTCCAAAAGCGGGGCGGGCTTATCATGAACTAGTTCGTTTCGGACAAACCAACTCCTCCAGAAGATCAATAGTATCATTGTTCGTTCCAAGTTGGTAAGAGGATCCAGGACGTGTAACAGCCACTCTTTCCCGTTATTAAGTACTGAAGTGATATCAGGGAGCCTCCATACCTTGGCCATGGGCAAAAACAGATCACGCCCAAGCTGGCAACGCACGAATGGATGAAAGTTATCCTCCTCTTCTACTCCACATACCGGACAAATACCCGTGGTTTCCAATCCAATACGATGTTTCCTCTGCCATGTGGGTAGTGCATCATTCGACAAGCGCCAAGCAAAGTGCTTCATCGTTGGGGTGGCATCACACTTCCAAATGAAATCCAAGCAGGCCCGACTCCCCGACGGCGCCGAGCTTGACGCCACCGCCGAGCTGCGATGAGCCTCATCAAAGGCCAATTCATAAGCTGATTTAACTGTAAAGATACCATGCCTGCCGGGGCCCCAGGCAATCACATCTCCCGCCATCCTAGGAGACGCACGAATCTTCATTATTTCATGTACATCTGCAGCCACAAAATATTCCCGAAGAAGCTCGACTTTCCAAGACCCATTAGTGTTTAGCAGACCAGAAACAAACCGAATACCGCAGCGGCCTTGGGGGGAGATCGGTTTATATGAAAAGGGTCGGTCCAGCTATCCCGCCACACCCGAATGCTTGCTCCGTCTCCTACTCGCCATAGCAGCCCCTTCTTCAACAAATCCAGCCCATGGCATATGGCCTGCCAAGATGATGACCCGTTCCCAACAAAAACCGTGTCTTCCAACTTTCCATCTGGGTAGTAACGCGCCTTTAACACCCTCGCACAAAGGCTTTCCGGCTTTGTTAAGAGCCTCCACGCCTGCCTTGCCAGCAGGGCCTGGTTAAACATCCAAAATTCACGAAAACCGATACCTCCCCTGTCCTTAGGTTGCAAGAGATGATCCCAATTCTTCCAATGCACCTTCCTTTTGCCCTTCGCCGATCCCCAATAAAAATTTCGCACCATGCGTGTTAGGTCATCGCAAACTGAGAACTGTAGTTTGAAGACGCCCATAATATACGTTGGAAGCGCTTGCGCAACCGATTTTATCAACACTTCTCTCCCCGGTTGGGCCAAGAGGCCATCCCCCCATTGTATCAACCGTTTGGTGAGCAGAGTCTGTAAATTCTGAAAACGCCCCTTAGACATCCGCCCTTCCGGCGTCGGTAGGCCCAAATATTTCTCCTCAAAGTGCATGCTCGTTATATTAAGCACCGACCTTACTTCCTCCTGAACCGCCACGGGGCAAGCGTCGCCAAAAAGAATGGAGCACTTGGCAGGGTTTAAGCACTGCCCCGTCGCCTTCTCGTACAAGTCCAACACCACTTTAACCTCATCTGCTTGCTCCCTCGAAGCCTCAAAAAACAGCAATGTATCGTCAGCAAACAATAGGTGTGAGATGCCCGGTCCTTGTCTAGCCACATGTACCGGTGTAATGACACCCGCCTCCACTTTGCTCCGTAATAGAGCTGATAGGCCATCTGCTACAAGCAGAAAAAGAAACGGATAGAGCGGATCTCCTTGCCGAAGACCACACGTCGGTGCAAACGAATCCAAGAGGGTTCCATTAAGTTTGAAAGAGTATCTCACCGACGTGACACACGACATTATCCAGTCAACCCATCGCTGAGAGAAACCCAACTTTTGCATCATATGCCTCAAGAAAACCCAATCCACTCGGTCATATGCTTTTGATAGATCTAGTTTGTAAGCACAAAAGCTCTTTGTAGGGTCCTTCTCCTGCTTGATATGATCTATACACTCAAAAGCAACTAGTGCATTATCTGTAATCATCCTTCCAGGAATGAAGGCACTTTGCTCGGGAGATATGAGATCGTCCAACGATGGCCTCATCCTATTCACTAGGCACTTGGAGATGACCTTATAAATAACATTACACAGACTAATGGGTCTATAGTCCGTAATTCTTACCGGGTTGGGAACTTTGGGAATAAGTACAATTGAAGTGGAATTCACTCCCTCCGGCATGACACCAGTGTTGAAGAACTCCTTCACCGCAGCCAACACACCTTCCTTTAGTGTGCTCCAATTCCGCTGAAAAACTCGAGCAGGAAAACCATCCGGACCCGGAGCTTTTAATGGCCCAATTTGAAACAAAGCATCCAAGATCTCTTTATCAGTAAAAGGCGCACACAACTTGGTGTTATCCTCCTCAGTCACCACCGAGTTAATAAGATCAAAAATAGGGCCTGCATTAAGTGTAGGATCGGCTGTAAAAATGTCATGGAAATAACGGTTAGCCACATCCCCCATAGAGGCTAGATCGGAATGAAGTACACCAACACTATCTGTCAACTCTCTAATCTTGTTCTTCCTCGCCCTCCAAACTGCTTTACTTTGGAAGTATTTTGGGTTCCTATCCCCCTCCTTAAGCCACGTGATCCGTGAATTTGTAACCAAAGCATCTCTTCTTGGTACAAAAGTTTGTTCATTTTGTCCGTCACTCTTGCGATTTCTTGGCGATCAGCATTCATGTGCATCAACTCCTCTAGCTGGGTACAGGACTTGGCGAGCTCTCTTGTAACATTGCCGAACTTTTTGCTCCATAACCTAAGAGCTGTCATTGTTTTAGACAGGGTGTCCCGCAACTGAGACAGATTATGAACTCCCCCCACTGCCTCCCAAGCTACCTTTATCACCTCCGGCAAGGACTCATCACGCTCCCAAAACACCTCGTATCTCCTCTGCTTACCACCAAGTGGCCCCGGGTCAGGCGAACCCTTTAGGACAAGGGCCACATGGTCTGAACACGGTGAAGGAACATGCGCGACCGTAGCATAAGCAAACAGATTCCTCCACGCATTAGTTGTGACTGCCCTATCCAGCCGTACCTTCACATTACCTCCTCCTCCTCTTTTATTATCATATGTATAAGGCACCCCAATGAAGCCAAGGTCAACTAGGCCACAGATCTCCAATGTGTCCCGGAAAGCAATCATTTGTGGCTCACCACGCGGTGTAGCAGATAGGTGTTCAAAGTCCCACATGGCCTCGTTGAAGTCGCCGATCACAAGCCAAGGTAAGTCATTCACTGCCTTTAACTGCTCGAGTTTTGACCACATAATGTGCCTGTTTTCTACTCTCGGTTCACCGTAAATACAAGTGATCCTCCATGGAGCCGCCCCCTCCTGAACACGCGCCAATGCATTAATAAAATGTTCTTCCTTATCTAGGATCTCCTCTTCATAGTTCTCATGCCAAAAAAGAGCAAGACCGCCGCTCATACCAATGCTATCAACCCCAGCAAAACCCTTGAACCCAATCCTCCCATGCACCTTTTTTATTTTCTCAGCCTTCTGTCTCGTTTCACACAAAAATACCATATTGGGGGAATGCGACTGACAGATAGTCGCTAGCTCACGAATTGTCCGGGTATTCCCCCCTCCCCGGCAGTTCCAACTTAAGAGATTCATTGGGCCCGGCGGTCCCCCACGAAGGAGGCCGCCTCTTCAGTCATGTTTGTGTCACCATCAATCCCTTCTTCCCCTTGCTTCCTTCTCTTCACGATAGGCACCTTGCCCGGGGTAGATGACGAAGCCGCCACATTATTCACCCCAGAACCGCCCCCTCCCTCTAACATCAGGACTGTATTCGGGACTTTGCCCATCAGGTTTGGCACTGGTTGCCCACGAACCATTACAGCACCATCTGCCCCCATAAGCCTTTTACGGGCCGTCCGCACTTCATCATCACCAATATTGGGAGCACCTGGCATGTTGTGTACACACCCTCCACCAGCTGAGTATCATCAGCAACATTACTTGCATGAGCTCCATCTGATCCAGCTCTACCACCTGAACCTCCTACGCCGCTACCTCCACCTCTACCAGCCCTCCTTGCTCCACCCCCCCTCCACCTTGGCCTGCAGCCCTCCCTCCTCTACCACGCCCTACTCCACCTCCCGACAAGACCAGCTCACTATTCCAATGCAACCACTCCCCCCATCCACACGTGCCGGGATCATGAACCCCGTCCCCACACTCCTCAACCACATGCCCCATGCAACCATAGAAAAAACAGAAGTTCGGCAGCTTCTCATACGTAACATGGTACCGTTTCATCTCCTTAAGTGTGATACTCACAAACCTCACCAATGGCTTCTGAACATTCACAAAAACCCTAACCCTTAAGTGGCTAGCAGGGTTAATCCTCCCTTCATTAACTACCACCGTAAACAGCGGCTCACCGACCTTCTTTGCTACCTTCTCCACCAACTCCCTCTTTCTTGTGAGTCCATCCGGCAGTCCTTTGATCCTTGCCCACAAAGGATACATATCCAAAGCATATCCGGAAACATTGGGAAACCCATCGTACTCCACAATGACCACCGGATCCTTTCGAAATTTCCAAGGTCCTCCACCCATTACACGTTTCCAATCGCCCAAGAATGATATTGAGCCAAGAACAGATTCGGCCCTTTGATGTTGAAAGTAACACCTTGGGCACAAGCCCATGCATTCCGCATTGAATTCAGCACCGCTGCATGGCTAAACGGCCTCATGTTATGCACCCGAAACAAGCACAGCCAACGAACATCCTTAATCAACTCATCTACCTCTCCTGAGAGATCGAGGTCCTCCTCCTCCTCACCATGAAGCTTCAGGCCTTCAAACATGTCCTCCAACTCTAGACTTGGACCGAATTGATCCCATCCATCAGTCTCCTCATCCCGATCTGCATCGTCTACCCGAACTTCATATTCAACCTCAGCTCCCTTCGCCACCATGGGTTCAACCCCATTAGCACCCAGAGGCGCCCCAGACTCCGTCCGCTGACCTCCTGCGACTCCCGCCTCCGCACTAAACCCTAGATCGCCATGAACTTCCTTCATACCGCCCCCGAACACCTGGGTCTCCGATTCCGCCATGCAGCCACACAGGCTCGATCACGAGAGCAAAACCTATCGGCGATCGGCCGCGATCACTGAACGGAACGGTGGATTTGGTGGGTGGACTCCGGCGGCGCCGTCAAAGGAAAAGGTGGACTCTAGGGAAACCCTAGAGGAAAAAAACTTAAGGTATTCATTTTTAATATACAACTCACCTAAGCTAATTACATGTGCTGGTCTTACCTGAGCCCGAGTGGGCCGCCGGTGCGGCACCTCCCTCCCTCACCCGCCTGGTCTCTCCAGGAGTCACCGGGGCGATGCAGAATGGTGGGGGCTCCTCAATCCACACCGCACCTCCCCAGTCGTCTAGCCGCCGGCGCTTCTCCTCTCCGTCCCCCGGCTAACCGCGCCCTCGTACTCTCCGGTGGCGCAAGCCGGGAGACAGGGAGCAGAGGACGCCGCTCGCGGGAAGGAGCGCCCGCGGAGGAGAACTCGTTCCGGCGGCCGATCTTGGGGTCGGGGTCGAGGAAGAAGAGTCGAGCTATGGCAGACCTTTTTTTATGCCGATAAGTGCCACACGTGTGGGCGTTAGGAGGTCTGTCCACACATTTTGTGTGGTGTATAAGAGGAACAGCCCACACACCTACGTGTGGGCAAAACAAGTAATGCCCACACACCTCTTTTTTTCTCTCCCGATCCCTCTCATAGGCGTGCGTGTGGGCGAAATAAATAACGCCCACACGCCCCGTATGTCAGGCCTCGTACCTCATGGTCTCGCACGCCCCGCGTGACAGTCACCGCACGTCCCACAGTTGTCATGGTCCAGACCCTTGTACATGTTCATTTAACTGTAGTTGCCATGTCGCTAAACTTCGGTTGCCATGGTTGCTCAACTGCAGTTGCCATGTATGGTCTGGTCTACTGCAGTTGCCATGATTTCAAAACTTTAGGAGTTGCCACCCACTAACACTAGGCAGTTGCCATGTAGCACTACAAAAAAAATGGCAAAAAAACATGTTCGGGTAAAAGAGAGAGTTGCCATGTGCTCACAAGCACGCTAGGGCAGTTGCCATGTAAAGAAAAAGAGTTGCCATCTGCTTACGTGCATGCTAGGGAAGTTGCCATGTATCATGCAAAAACACATGGCAACTCGGGTAAAAGAGAGTTGTCATCTACTTACAAGCAAAGCTAGGGCAGTTGCCATGTACCTTGCAGAAACACATGGCAACTGCCAGCTTTGGGTGTGGGCGAGGAGACGGGCATGTGGGCGAAGTGATAAACGCCCACACACCAGCCCCCTCTGCGTGTGTGAAAACTGGTGTGTGGGCGAATTGCTAAAAGCCCACACACCAGCACCCCGTGTGGTGAAAAAGGACGTGTGGGCGACCGGATGAATGCCCACACACCAGCTTTGTCCTACATGGCACACAAAAACTGCTAGAACGCGCCAAGATTCGTGCAGAATTGATTGGACGAGGATCCATGCGTGTGGGCGAGTTGCCAGACGCCCACACGTGTTGGCGTTAGTGTTTCCGTTTTTTACTGAGGATTGAGTTCGGCCGGCGGCATGCAGAGGCCTTGTACTCCCTCACTTCAAAAAAGCTTTTTCGGACAAAAGGAGTACAATACAAGATGCCTAGGGGGATATTTAGGCCATCTTCAATGCAAAACGCCTAGATATACGCTTATGAAAATAGAAGAACTCACGTAAAATAAAATAAAAATTAATCGAGGAGTTTCAATGTTGTACGCTAATCATCGGGCGCTAAGGAAACTCACGGCTTCACGGAGGATTCCATATCGTACGAGGGAACAACGCAAGCGCTCGGCTCCTTTCCTTGCGTCGATGCCGTACCTGGCGCCTAGATTTGATGGCCCAACTGCACCATCGAGCAGGAATTTGATCCTAGAGCCTACGCTAGCGCCTAGCGTTGTAGATTCCCTTAGAGCATCTCCACTTGTTCGGCCCCCAGCGCACCTGGCGAATGCGTTTTGGCGAGTGCTCCGGGGGATTTTTTTGCCCTGGAGGCGATCGACTTCCCAGCCGTGTCCCCGGGTTTCGGCCCCCAAACGCCCAAAAAAATCAAACTTGTCTTTCCCGCAGCAAAAAAATGTCACAGTTCGGCGATCACCATGCCACAAGTCGGCGATCATCATGCCACAGTTCGGCGATCAAAAAGTAAGGAAGCATAGACAAGGGACGCATCAAACGCGGGCTCCTCTGGCGTAAGACTGGCCGGGGTCGGAGTGGGGCTGGCCGTGCTCTGCGTCGGTGTGGCTTCTGTGCTCAGGCTGTTGTCCTGGCGATACATGTTGAACATCCGAACCATCTGCACAGCGAAGAACAAGTGTTGGCGAAGTAAACGACAAAAGAACTGGGCCGGCAACTGATGGCCATACATGGCCCTCGTCATTGGTGCCGCTTTCCGGGCGAGCCACGACCTCCTCGACGATCCCATGCCATTCGTTGCAGGCCGCCTGGATGATCGCCCAAAGGTTCGCCATGGCCTTGTCGTCGCGCTCCATGTGGATGTTGGCGAAGTAGGGGTCGACCAACTTGTGCTCATCGAACGACGTCATGATCCTTCTCCAGTACGTGTCAGCGTTCTTATTCGAGCCAGTGATCGGGTCAATGCTGACGGTCTTCCATGCTTGGGCGAGGGACTTGTCTTCCTTGAAAGTCCACTTGACGCGAGGTTGCCCGGCCTAGCATTGGCCGCCCGCTTCTTCTTTGTCCATTTCACCGCCTGCGTCGGCTCCGCCTCCTCCTCCACCTCCTCCTCGGCGTCATCGAGCTCGTCATCCATGTTAACAGTGGTGTCCATCGTTTCGTCTTGTGCGTGGAAGTCGGGGTAGGACGCGACGACGATCGAGCCGCTCGTGATTATCTCGTCCATGTCGGCGTCGTTTGCGTTGGTGTTGCTAAACTATGGCGCCGAGCCATGTGCCAAGAGTAGGGTGCCCCGGCGCAGAGGCGGCGCAGACAAGGCTGAGTACGCCGGCGGCGAGTAGCTGTACTAGGTGTTGAGGCCGGCGGTGAACACGGGAAAGGGAGTGCGCTGGTCGGGGTTCAGGCCAGAGAGGGAGGCGCGCGGCGGTGCACCATGCGGGAAGGTGATGTTTAGGATGAAGCAGCCATGCGTGTCACCGTTGGAGTAGCCAAGGGAGGGTGTGTACCCCATTGCGGCGGGGGTGGCGAGAAGTTGGTCGGCGACGAGACGCTCGGCTAGCTCCCCCATGCGGCTTGTGGGCAGGGGGCGGGTGGAAGGTTCATAATCCCCGCGTGAGCCGCCTCTCCTTGCTCTGCTATCACCGCCGCGTGCCTGGCCCTCTTGGTGATGAGCCTGTTCCGCCGGTCAGTGGTGACCGCCTCTTGGCGCTGAACATCTGCCTTCCACTCGGCGTTCGACATGCCCGGTGGCTTGCCATCGGCGCCCTCTCCTTCCTCTGCTTCGGCTGGGTGGAATTAGTGGCGGCGCGAGGGGCAACATACTTCTTCGGTGGCATGGTGGTGGCGTGTCTTATGAGGAGAATGGCAGGAACTGCGAGGGAGAACGGGGAAGAAATGGGGGAATGGAGGGAAAGGAAGGGAAATTAAAAAACAGCGGGAATATGCCTGCTGTCACCGAGAGCGCAGCCTCATGCACCTTTTCACTTCAGCCGGCGCCCCTCGGGGCGCTGGGTTCGGCTTGGGTTCGCCGGTTGTTATTTCGGCCCAAACCGGCGATAAACAACGACCTAGGGGCGCGGCTGGTCCGATTTTTCAGTGCTGATGCTAAAAAAGGTGCCCTCGGGGCCTATTGGGGGGCGAGTGGAGATGCTCTTAGAGAAATAAATTATGCTTTCCTTAAGCACCGATGCGGTGCTTATTCGTATAGGGTAGACGCTTAATTAAGTGTCTCTTTTGTAGAAATAAGCACTGGTGCTTCAGAAAAACCCGATTTATTTTCTAAGCATCTTCGTAAGCACCTAGCATTGTACAAGGCCTTAGAGCATCTCGACCTGCCCCAATAGGCCCCCAAGGCACCTTTCTTATCGCCTGTGTAAAAAAAGTGCCCAGTCACGCCCCCAGGAGCTCAAATTTCACTGGTTTGGGGCGAAATTGGCGCCAGCAGACCCAGGCCGAACCCAGCGCGCTGGGGAGCCAATCGGGGGTGCTGGGGGAAAGAAAAATAGCGCCAAAACACACCATGCCAGATTCCCACTCTGTGGGCCCGCCGAGTCAACGACTAGGCTTCATCATCCTCATCGCCTCGCCTCGCCTCCCACGTGATTCAATGCCAATGATGCCCCAGTCAGCCTTCCATTGATGACGGGCAACGCAATGATGGTGAGCCACCGCCGCGCATCCCTCCCTTTCACGCCACGCATCCACATCACTCCCGCCCTGTCGCAACTATAAAAGCCGACCTTCATCGCCGCTCGCCGCACACTTACCAAGCCATCTCTCTTGCCCGCACCGCTCCAACACCGACCGCCTTTCTCGCACAAAAATCCGGCCCCGACGGCTTCTCATCTCTCGCCCTATCTCTTTTCATCATCCCCCACACTCACCATGGCGAAGCGGTTCCCCGGTGATGGTGCGGCGGACAACGGCTTTGGCCGCCGCTGGCTGCACGAGTGGGAGGCACGCCTACTGCAGGAGGCCAAGTACCCGACGTTGCCTAACATGCGTGTCCCGGGAGCATGGTGGCTGAGCACAGGCGGTGTCGCCGTGCCTCCGCCGCCCTCCAATCCGGAACGTCCCACCGAGATCGCGAAGACTGGGCCAACCTGCCAGAGCACACGTGCCAGTAGCCACGGTACGCGGTGGACAACCACGCATTGTGGACCGCCTACTTCCAGCGGTGCCACGCCGAGCAGCTGGCGTCCACCAACGGTAGCCCGGGGCCACAATTCGGAGGGCCGCCTTCAATGGTGGGGAGCGCCAGGGCAGACTGTCTCCGCCTTGCTCGCGCATATGAAGGATGGCATGAGCCGCAGCTGAAGTACCCGGCGCCATGCTTGTCTCGCCGCAGCGGAAGCTCCTGGATGACGAGGTGCATGGACACGTCGTCCTCATCATCCTCGGGCTCCCGCTCCTCCGGGTCAACGCCGGCGGCACTCGTTCCTGTTGAGCCCGAGCCGCAGGAGACGCCATGATACGTCTCTGTCGTATCTAATTTTTGATTGTTCAATGCCAATTGTCTACAACTTTTACATATTTTTGGCAACAATTTATATGATTTTCTTGGACTAACATATTGATCCCGTGCCCAGTGCTAGTTCCTGTTTGTTGCATGTTTTTTATTTCGCAAAAAATCCATATCAAACAAAGTCCAAACGCGATAAAAACTTACAGATAATTTTTTGGAATATATGTGAATTTTGGGAAGTGGAATCAACGCAAGGCGGTGCCCGAGGGGCCCACAATCCCTTGAGGTGTGCCCCTACCCTGGGCGCGGCCAGGGGCCTTGTGGCCATCCCGAAGGTCGGTTGGAGGTGTCCTTCGGACGCAAGGAAGCTAATATCTGGATAAAAATCATGTTAAATTTTTAGCCCAATCGGAGTTACGGATCTCCGGAATTTAAGAAATGGTGAAAGGCCAGAATCTGGGAACACAAAAACAGAAAGAAACAGAGAGAGAGAGAGAGAGAGAGAGAGAGAGAGAGAGAGAGAGAGAGAGATCCAATCTCAGAGGGGCTCTCGCCCCTCTGCTTCCATGGAGGCCATGGACTAGAGGGGAAACTCTTCTCCCTTCTAGGAGGGAGCTCAAGGAATAAGAAGGAGAGGGGCTCTCCCCTCACTACTAGGGAAAATCCTATACACAGAATCTTACCAGCAGCGCGGTTCAAAATGGGGCGCTGCTGCTAACTAGTTGTAGCGTGTGTTATGTAAACTCGCTGCTGATAAGGATTTAGCAGTAGCGCGCTCGGCCAGAAACGCGCTGCTATAAATATCGACCGGCGGTGTTCATCTAACTCTAAGTAGCAGTAGCGCGGTCGTAGGAACAGCGCTACTGCTAAGTATGTAGTAGTAGCCCGCTTTTTTCGAGATCGCTGCTGGTAAGTTTCAAATTGCCACAATTTTTTGTCCCAGTTAGCAGTAGCGCCGTACAGCAAAGCGCGCTGCTGCTAAGTTCTTAGCAGTAGCGCGTTTTCGCTCCCGCGCTACTGCTAACCCGCACCAACCCAACACCTTTCCCCACCCGTCCCTCCCCTCCCCCTCCTCTTTTCCCTTCCCCCTACCTCCCCCTCCTCTCTTCCCTTCCCCCTACCTCCACCACATTCTCCCACTCTCACTCTTATTCTTCTCCTCAATACTTCTCCCCCATTACTCTCTCTCTTCTATCCACCTTTCTCTCTCTTCATTACTCCTACATAACTACACCACCTCCATTAATGCATCTCCTTTCTCTTTTTCCTTCCCCCTCCACTAGTTGAAGTTGTCTCCTCCCAAATTAAGTGGCTAGGTAGATGTAGGATTTAGTTAAGTGACCTATTTGCCCCCTAACTAGATCTATATTTGTCAAGAAGAGCTTTGTGCACTTTTGATCTCCCTACAACATCATCTCCACTGTGTGCTCGATCTCGATCGAGATAGAGGTGATGAAAATTTCATGCTTTTGCAAAATGGAAATGTGTTTATGTGTGTGTGATATGTTTGTGGAAATTGTGTGTGTGGCATGAGTTGACACCGCCAAATTCTGCTTTTGAGTTGCCTATGTTTTGCCGAAATGTCGATTTATTTTCGTTTCGGCGAATTCCGGGCAATCTCTAGATCCATATATGTCCTATTTTTAGGGAAGGTCATGCCAAATTTTGTTATGACTTTGATGCATGCATGCATTTTTATAATCAATTTTTTATTATTACCGTCCAGAGTTGACGATGGTCAGTGGAACGATGGTGGACAGGTGGTTGCGGTCGGCGGTGCAGGACATGAAAGAAAATAACCGGACAGAGGTTTTATGTACGTGTCGAAAATGCAAAGGAATAGTTTGGCTCGACCCCCATGACGATGGTCGTGTCGAAGCGCACCTGCTCATGACTTGTTTCATGGATGGCTATACTCGATGGATAATTGAAGATGGGGATGTCGATGTTGAGGATGCCGACGGGGCAGGCAATGATGACACGGGGCAAGACGAAGAGATGATCGATAATGGCGGCGGGGAAGAGGCCGGACATGGCGGCGGAGAAGGAGTCGGACATGGCGGAGGAGAAGGGGCCGGACATGGCGGCAGAGAGAACGACATGGACTCCACGCAGCAGAGTTCGTCGGTAAAGTTCAATTGTGCGGGACCCTCATGTTCAAGCATTGCTTCGCAAGGAGACGAGTACTGAGAGAGCTGCTTCTAGAGAGGAGGCTAAGCTGGAGCAACTGGTGGTAGACTCGAACACTCCATTGTATGATGGTTGCAATCCTGAGGTGACCCGGTTGAGTTTCACGCTCCAACTCCTGAAGATGAAGGCTAAAAACAAATGGACCGACAGTAGCCTCATTGAGCATCTCAAGTACCTAAAGGATGTTCTTCCCGCGGGTAATCTATGTCATACTAGTGTTGATGAGGCCAAGAAGATCATGTGCCCTCTTGATCTGCCACACGTTAGATACCATGCATGCATCAACGATTGCATAATTTATCGGAAGGAGCACGCGGAAAAAACAAGCTGTCCGGTGTGCAATGCTTCTCGATACAAGAAGGCCGGGAAGAAATGTCCCCAGAAAGTTGTATGGTACTTACCGATCACTCCCCGTCTCCAGAGGTATTTTGTAGATCCCAAGGAAGCAAAGCTAATGTGCTGGCACGCGGAGAGGAAGAAGCCCGACGATGGAGATGATCCGAAGCTGAGACACGTGAAGGATGGAAGCCAGTGGAGAGCATTGAACAACTTCTATCGGTATTTTGAATGTGATGCAAGGAACATCGTGCTCGGCGCGTGTACCGATGGCATGAATCCGTTTGGCAACCAGAACACCAACCATAGTACATGGCCCGTGTTTGTATGGATGTACAACCTCCCCCCTGGTTGTGCATGAAATCGAAGTACATTCACATGAGCATGCTTATTCAAGGGCCGAAACAACTAGGAAATAATATTAATTTGTATCTGGGGCTACTTCAAGAGGAGTTAGACACATTATGGAAAACACCGGCCAAGACATGGGACGCCAGCAAAGGTGAGTATTTCAACATGAGAGCCGCGCTGATCACGACAGTGCAGGACTATCTCGGTTACGGATATGTGGCAGGCCAGGTGTGCCATGGATATTGCGGATGCACGCGGTGCATGGATGATACAATGTCTCAACAGCTAACGTCAAGGAAAGATGGCGGGTCTGGGAAAATCGTGTACATGGGGCATCGAAGATGGCTTGAACAGGACGACCCGTGGAGAAACCGTGGAGATCTATTCAATGGTCACGCTGAGCATCGAGGACCTCCACGTAAGCGGAGCGGTGCCGAAATCGATGAGCTGTTGAAAAACTGGAAGGAGTGCCCCGCGCCGGGAAAGACGATGAGAAAGGCGCCGGAGCCGCTGCTGAAGGTATGGAAGACGAGGTCTATGTTCTGGGACTTGGAGTACTGGCACAAACTCGATACACCTCATTGCCTTGATCAAATGCATATCTGTAAGAATGTCCTTGAGAGCTTGCTCGCAACACTGATGAACATGCCGGATAAGAACAAGGATGGGCCGAAGGCAAGAAAAGACTTGCAAGATTTGAAAATCAGGGAAGATCTGCACATGCCGCCCCGTAAAATGTCAGACAAGACAGAGACGGAGATAGAGGCACGGGAGAAGAAGGGCAAGAAAATAAAGAAAGAGGATTATTGCCCCCCTTCTTGCTTCACCTTAAGTCAGGCTGAGATCAATCAATTCTTTAAGTGCCTTACCGGAGTGAAAGTTTGTTCCGGTTACTGTGGCAAGATAAGCAGATATCTAGACACGGACAAGAAAAGGTTCAGCGAGATGAAGTCTCATGACTGTCATGTGATGATGACACAGATACTACCTGTTGCCCTTAGAGGGATAATGGACAAGCACGTCCGTGACACGCTTATTGGTCTCTGCAACTTTTTCGACGTCATCTCTCGAAAGTCGATCAGTGTGAAGCAGCTCCAAAGGCTACAGGAAGAGATCGTTGTGATAGTGAATGAGCTTGAGATGTACTTCCCGCCCGCGTTCTTCGACGTGATGGTGCATCTGTGTGTCCATATTGTGGATGACATAATAGACCTGCGGCCGTCATTCCTGCACAACATGATGCCGTTTGAGAGGATGAATGGGATCATCAAAGGATTCGTTCGTAAGATGTCCCGTCCAGATGGAAGCATCGTCCAGGGCTATTTGGAACAAGAGTGCATCTCTTTCTGTGAGAATTTTCTATATGGCGCTGACCAGCCGCCTGGTGTTAGTGTTGGTTTGCCCGTTAACAAGCACGATGGGAGGCTCGAAGGAGATGGTCACTGCAACGGTCGCAGGGAACTGCACGTGGCATACTCAGATCGACGCAGCGACTTTGACAGAGCAAACTTGGTAGTGCCACAACACCTAGACGAGGTAGATCCTTTCGTGGCACTGCACAAAGAAATTATCGCAAAGAAGTATCGTGACTGGGGGGTATGTAGGACGGACGCCGAAGTTACTAGAGAGCACAACTCCACTTTCCTGCATTGGTTCAAAGAGCATATTATTGCTAATCCCCCGGAGGAGGGCTCTAAGGACGGATTGCTCATATACGCCTTAGCACATGGCCCCTCGCCCAACCTCGTAACCTATCAGGCATATGATATCAACGGATACACGTTCTACACGGAGGCAAAAGATATGGACAGTGATGATCAGAACTCAGGGGTGACGATGGAATGCATGACCGGCAACGACAACGGCACAACTGAACGATTTTATGGAAGGGTCGAGGAGATCTGGGAGCTTGACTACTCTGGACTGCACAACACGATGATGTTCCGTGTCAGATGGGCTAAGAATGTCGAAAGAGAAAGCCGGATGTTCACTACCATGACTATACCCGACGCCAAGAGCGCTACCGTGAACGCTATCGTAAAAAACGAGCCATGGGTACACGCTAAGCACGTGACACAATGCTTCTTCATAACTGACCCGCGCAATCCCAGCCGTGTTGTCGGGAGGAGAGGCAAAAGGAACATCATTGGAATGGATGGAGTCGCCAACGAGGAAGACTATGATCAGTACGGCAACCAATGAGGGAAGATGACGATGATGATGAAGTATACGTCAAAAGAAGAATCAATACTACATTACCTAAGAAAAATCGTACTCCATGGAAAAGGCAAAGTCACAATGAGGGGCTCAATTATTCTTCGACGAACAAGACGGGAAAGAAGCTGACTCAAAAACGAAAACGTCAGCACTGAGGAAACGTATGTTATGGGTACAATGATGTGTAATATATATATGTTCCTATTTTGTATACACACTTAGCCATTATTATGCATGGGTCCAATGATGTGTAATATATATGTTCCTATTTTGCATACATATTTAACCGTCAAATGATGCAATATATATCGCCGTCCCTTCGTTCACTGCCCTCGGGAAATAAAAGTGGGATAAAATAAAGGAAAAGAAAAAGGAAAACTGGCAGTAGCGACGGTAGTAGCAGTGCGTTTCTCCTAAACCACTGCAGCTACAGATCTTAGTAGTAGCGTGTTTCTCCTAAACCGCTGCAGCTACAGAATTTAGTAGTAGCGCGTTTCTCCTAAACTGCTGCAGCTACTGAACTTAGTAGCAGCGCGTTTTGACATAACGCGCTACTACTACGTCCACTTAACCCAAAATTCTCACTCGCCCTGCTTCATCCCGCCATTTCCCCCCAAATCCCCACTCTCTCTCCCCCGTCGCACCGCCGCGCCTGACCCGGCCCCGTTGCTCGCCCCCGACTCCGCCGGCGCCGGCGCTCGCTCCCGTCCCGGCCCTCGACCCCGACCCCGGTGCCGGCGCTAGCCCCCGACCACGCTGCTCGCCCCCGACCCAGCCGCTCGCCCCCGACTCCGGTGCCGGCTCTCGCCCCCGACCCCGGCGCGCTCGCCCCCGACCCGTCGGCCCTCGGTTCCCTCCTCTCCCCTGCCGGCCGTCGTCGGGCCTGCCTCCTCGCCCCTGCACTCTCTGTAAACCCCCCCTCTCTGCTAGGGTTCTTCATGTTAATTAATTAGGTTATCTATTTAGTTATGAATTTAGCTAGGTTTCAAAATTAGCTGAATTTATATGCAAATTTGAACTGGACATGTGATATGTGCATATGTCATGTTTTGGACATGTCATGTTTGGAAAATGATCTGAGTGGCCTATGTTACGCCGGAATGTTGATTCATTTCCGTTTCGGTGAATTTCAGGCGCTCGATATGTCCATTTTTTAGCAAAGGTCATGCCAAAATTTCCCGTGAATAAAGGCATGATTTGTGCTACATAGTTGGCATATCGAGTGCTGGCACATAGATTTCTTTTTATGTCATTTCTCATTTATTCATACTTTTAGAAATAAATGAGGCCACTTAATCATAGGAAACATGTCGAACAACGAAGAAACTGGGCCTTCTGACCAAGATGCAGACGAGATGGATTATGAGGGTGAACAAGAGTACCTCGACTATTTGACTGCTAAGCAAGGTTTGCAGGTCGGCCTCGATGATGGTACTGACGCCGACATCGACACCGACGGCGCCGGCACCGATGGCGGCACCGAGACCGGTGGGGAAGGTACCGGCGGGGAAGGTACCGGCCCCGATGCCGCTACCGAAAAGAGGAAGCATAAGAAGCAGAGGATACGAAAACCTAACAAACTAGGGATTGGACGACTTGTGATCACAAAGATTGCACCTGGCAAGTTTGAGCCGTTAGAGCCGGAAGAACCTCGCAAGTGCTATGGGAACCAAGTAGGATGCATCCTACGGGAATGCGCGAGCATCAACGACGATGACTTAAGGAGTAAAGAACATTTGACGCAGTTGCTCCTAACGAAGTTGCACAAGAGATTCAAGTTCCCCGACCGGGATGATAACATAGAACAACCGTGGGATGATCCAAAGATGAAAAAGATTAACAATCACGCCATGGGCATGTTCAACAATGATTTGGCCTCCTGGAAAGGGAGGGTGAAACGAGCTATTGAGGCTGATGAACCCCTGTCCAAGATTCTGGAGGAAAATCCGACACTTACGGAAGAGGAGTTCGAAAAGTTCAAGGACACTTGCGCTACCGAGGCAGCCAAGGCTAAGGCTGCGAAATTCAAAAGCCTTCAGCTCCGGAACACGGGGAAGCATCGCCTCGGAAGCCGTGGCTACCTCGGTAAAAGGCCCATATGGGATAAGGAGGACGCGAAACGTGATGCTGCGGGTCTCCCAGACCCCTTCGCGAAGTTCACCAACCCCTTGGAGCATGACTTCATCAGGGCCCGCTACAAGTGGGACAAGGAGAAAAAGGTTTTTTACACGGACAAGATCATGAGGAAATTGATTAGACTACTGGAGAAGCAACACCGGCTTGCAGCCGAAAGCCCTACTTCTCCGATGAGGCCCAAGTGGGACACCCCTCTCAACCGGGCCTTGAACGAACTTAAGGGACTCCCGTTGGACCAGCGGCCGCAATATGTTCATGTGCACGGTGCTGGAGATGGTGCCACGTGGAAGGTGTTTTACAACGACGGCCCGGAGGCCAAGAAGCAGAAAAAGAAGTTTAGTCAGGCGGACATCGACGCAAAGGTGAAGCTTGCGGTCAAGAAAAAAGCAGCTGAGGATGCAAAAAAAGCAGCCGAGGACAAATATGAGTTGCTACAGCAGGCAGTCAATGCAGCTGTAACTGCCTGCAAAAATGATTTCGCTACTAAATTGGTTCTAGTTATCATCAACTGGGCGAAGGAAAATCCAGACAAGACGGTACATGATTTCCCGATGCCCAGTTTCGTCGCGAGCAACTCCATGAACAGCAACACCATCGCACCATCACTTGCTCAAGCAACCGGGCCTCCTCTCGCAGCGGTTCCCGCTCATAGCAGCCCGTCCTCAGTCTCAGGGGCACTAGGTGGGCCTTCGTCTTTGGCTGAGCTCGAAGCCGTCACGGTAATTACATGTCGCACCAACATATATATATAGATAATATTCCATTTTTGTTGCCTTTCGGTTGTTTTACGCCACAGACATATGTGTTTGCAGGCGAAAGAAACCCCGTGCACCATACTCTACTTGATCAAAGGTCAGAAGGTGGACGTGGGAAAAGGGATGATAATGGACCCCTCTCAACGCACGTTCCACAACCAGCCGATCCCCGCTGGGCACTTCAGGGTTAGCTTGACCAGTGTGAAATCGGGGCACGAGGATCTGCCTCCTCCAGTACAGCATGTGGGAGCGGACGACGAGACCCCGCCGCGGATTGGAAGCTGCAAGGGTTGGGTGCTGCTATGGCCGAAGAATCTTATTCGTCTGGAGACGGCCGAGAGCACACCAATAACTACCACACATCAACAAGCATGTGCGGAGACCACCACCCCGCCTACGCAATTACCAGCTCCTGTAGTGCCGGGTGAGAGCGGCGGACGACATGATGAAGGGGGTGCAATAGTACTGGCTGATGTAATTTCTCCTGTAGAATAGAGAATGGATGATGAGATGGAGGTCGACCCTATGGATTACCTCAATACAAACGCGTATGACTGTGACATAGATATGATGAGTCAACCATATGACGAATCAGGCTATCAGCTTGCTAATGAGGATATGGATGATATGCCCGGGCAGGGTCGTACCATGGATTGCAAAAAGTCTCTCTTCATGAAATCCTCACAGGACACGCCTGAAGATGCCGCCTCAACACAGGCTCAACTAGCCGGGCGCGAGGGTCGTACAGTACTTAGCCCGGGAACACTTGGGCAGGGGTTAAGGAAGGGTCTGGAAGGTGTGCCCAAGAAAAAGGAGAGGAAGAGATCGGGCAAGGTAACTGCCTCCAAACAAGCCAGAGCACACAACAGCCAGACGATGCATTCTGAAGAGCGTGTACCCATGAAAGGTGCGGTCATGTTTCATCTCACGGGCGAGCCGATGCTACCGCCGAAACCGCTGGAGGCACTATCAGGGGATCTCAGGAGACTACACGACCATGTGATGTCGACTGAGAAAAGCCTACTAGCCTCAAAGGATCCAGGATATCCGACATACGCGGCTCGTGTGCCTGAGGGGAAGTGCTACGTCGACACACGGCCCACGGAGGTGTTCTTCCTGCAGTTTGACCATATCTTTGAGATGTTTCTAACAAGGTGGCTTGATTTTACTATCGTCCGCCTTTTTGCGCTACATATGAGCTCCATCATGAAGAGTGAAGAAGTCTCGCAAATCTGTGTGGCGGATCCGTACTACATGCACGAGTCTTTCTTGAGTCTCGGCAACTTTGAGCGTGAAACTGCTAGGGAGTACCTCCAAAACTTCATGGTACAGAATAAGGACCGGGAAATTGTCCTCGTGCCTTATCATCCAAAGTAAGTCAGTTCCGGACAACCCTTTCGTACATTTCAATCATTCCTTCTCTCTCATATGGGGAATAATTTGAGGTGTCTCTTCCCCGCAGCAACGGGCGTGCTGTCCTTATCGTTCTTTACCCGCAAGTCTCCCACGCCGTGTATTTTGACCCTTCCAAAGACTACGAGAAAAAGGACTACACCCACATAATGAATATTCTAGATGATGCTCTCCAAGGCTTCAGCTTTAGAGGTGGCCATGTGCATATCAAGAAACAAAGGAACAAGAAGATGGTTTTCACGCATAAAACTAACTTCTCCTGCATCCATGTCCCAAAACCAAGCAAGAAGGATGGATTCTACATCGTCCATCTCATGATTCAGTTCAACACGGATCACCAAAAGCTTCGCATTAACAGCAGAAATGATGATCATATCCACAAGTGGCTAGAATCTCATGGAGAAGTGAATTATAAACTTAGAGATGACTTCTTTCGCATCCAAAGCGACATTGCGACGATCATCATGAAAGAAGTCGTCGATAAGAAGGGGATGTTCCACCACGGCCCTATATCGCGAACTGACGTCCGAACTCGCATAGGCATGCAACGTCTAGACCTCACGCCGTTCAGGAAGCTAGGGTTCATCCTCGATGATATGGAAGGATGGAACTTCTAGTGATTTATGATGCCGATGATGATGATATGTGTCGGTTGAACTTGTATACTTTTTGTAGCGATGAAACTTTGTGATGTCCACCGTCCCTGCCGAACATGCGTAACGCTACTTTGTTAGTTTGCGTACGATGACCTGCGTGCCTCTAGTTAATTAATTTGCGTACTGTATATGTTGCATCTAGTTGCTAACCTTTCTTTTTTGGTGTTGCTCTAGTATATTTTGTTGCATATATATGATTGTACATCCTCTTCATGAACATGCATCTCTAACAGGTACTAGTTTCTTGATGGCGAGATGGAAATGCTATGTCGTGTACAAAGGGAAGGTTCCGGGGGTGTACAACGAGTGGCATGAGTGTCAGGCGCAAGTGAATGGGTTCACGGGCGCCAGCCATAAAGGCTTAAAAAGCAGACAAGAAGGAGAAGCTAGTTACTTGAGGTTCACGCTAGCGCGAGAGAGGACTCGTAACCGCCACCTCATGTACTGCATAGTTCCGCTCTCACTCATAGTGATAGCACTTCATGCATATACCTTCATTTAGATGGATGACGTTGTTGTAGTTGCAAGTATTCGAGACTTGCATGTATTGCTATTTTCGAGATGATGACAAGATATCACTTTGTGTTGGATGATGATTATGATGAGACTATTTGTATGTACATGCTATGATTACATTTGTGGTCTCGCAGGCATTTGTATGTGTATCATGATGCCATTTCTATGTGCTAAAGATTCTTCTACAAAGCCGGTTCAAATACAAAACAAATATGCCAAAAAAAAACTACTTAAATTAGCAGTAGCGAGTGTATAAAAGTTAGCAGCAGCGCCTCAATAGTAGTAGCGCGTCCAGCCAAAGAGCGCTAGCGCTACTGGCGGTAGCGAGCTTCCTCTAACCGCGCTGCTGCGACACTTGTGTAGCAGTAGCGCGGGTGCGCACGCGCTACTGCTATGAGTTAGCTGTAGCGTCTTATTAGTAGCGCGGGTACCCACGCTACTGATACATCTAAAACCCGCGCTGCTGCTAGCCTTTTCCCTAGTAGTGCCTCTCTCCCGGTGGCACCGGAACGCCGCCGGGGCCATCATCGTGACAGCGATCTACACCAACAACTTTGCCGCTGTCTCCACCAACTCTTGCCCCCTCTATGCAGCAGTGTAACACCCCTTCTCTCCGTTGTAATCTCTACATAAACATGGTGATCAACTCTATATATTATTATCCAATGATATGTGGCTATCCTATGATGTTTGAGTAGATCCATTTTGTCCTATGGGTTGATTGATGATCATGATTGGTTTGAGTTGTATGTTTTATTATTGGTGTTGTCCTATGGTGCTCTCTGTGTCGTGCAAGCATGAGGTATCCCCGCTATAGGGTTTGCACTATGTTCATGATTTGCTTATGCTGGGTGGTGAGGGAGTCCTGGACTAAGGGGTCCTCGGGCGTCCGGGCTATGTGATATGGGCCGGACTAATGGGCTGTGAAGATATGAGATTAAAGACCTTTCCCTGTGTCCGGATGGGACTCTCCTTTGCGTGGATGGAAAGCTTGGCGTTCGGATCATGTACCTTCCTTTCTCTATAACCGACTCTGTACAACCCTATATCCTTCTGGTGGTCTATATAAACTGGAGGGTTTAGTCCGTATGGATGATCACGATCATATAGGCTAGACATCTAGGGTTTAGCCATTAGGATCTCGAGATAGATCAACTCTTGTAACCCCTATACTCACCAATATCAATCAAGCAGGAAGTAGGGTATTAACTCCATTAAGAGGGCCCGAACCTAGGTAAACATCGTGTCCCCTGCCTCCTGTTACCTTTGATCCTTAGACGCACAGTTCAGGACCCCCTACCCTAGATCTGTCAGTTTGGACACCAACATTGGTGCTTTCATTAAGAGTTCCACTGTGTTGTCACCAGAAGGCTCGATGGCTCCATCAACCATCCACATCAATACTGCCGTAAGGGAGACTTTTCTCCCCGGCCAAATCTTTGTGTTCGGTGGCTTCATACTGCGTGCCAATTCGATTGGCCATCTGGAGCAGATCAACAGCTACGCCCCTGGTCATCAGATCACTTTTGCAAACCTAGACTAGATCGCTGATATCCGAGGAGACTTGATCTTCCAAGGGTTCGCGGCCTGAACCGCAGCTCCGGTCCTAGATCCGGAACACCTTGCCGAGTCCGAAGACGAAAGTATAGAGCCCGCCGGACTCTCCGCAGCCATAGATCTCAACACCGGAGATACGGAGGGGATCGTTTCACCAGCAGACCCGGAGTTATACCCAGCTCCCTTCATCAACACGAAGCCAGACTCCTCCTCGAACATCGAATCCGAAATCTCGAGGTCTGTTTATGCGAGCTCGGCCTAGGAACTCATGTCCTGCCCCGCTCCACGGACTCTCGCTCCCCTGTCCAAACCTCACTCATAAACGAGGCGCTGGACTTAATGCGATCTCTCGCCATTACAGAAGGATTGCTGCCAGACTAAGCCCAGCCCGCACTAGGGGCTGAGAGCGGGGAATTTCACGTCCCACCCACCACCCACTTTATAGCCACTGTCTATGACTTAATCGACATGCTAGATTACGCCTCTGAAGACATCGACGGCATGGACGATGATGCCGAAGAGGAGCAAAGCCAGACCCCGTCGTTTAGCGGACGCTGGACGACCACTTCCTTGTATGACGTATACATGGTGGACACACCCAAAGAGAATGACGCCGACAATGGGAAGAATCTCGAGGACGAGCCTGTTGGAGCACCTCCGAAGCGTCGACGTCAGCAGCACAGATCAAAATCATGTCGCGAAAAAGACAGCAATACCGGCATCGGAGACAATAACACCCCGGAGAACACCGAAGACCAAGACGCCCGGGTCGAGCCAACATCCGAACAGGATGATCGGGAAGAGGGGCAAGTCAACCCCGATGATCACATCGGGAACGAGGGCTCGGAGGATAGTAACTACCTACCGACCTCCGAAGAGGATGAGAGCCTGGGCGACGAAGACTTCATCGTACCAGAGGACCCTCTCGAACAAGAGCGTTTTAAACACCGGCTAATAGCCACAGCAAGAATCCTGAAAAAGAAGCGACAACAACTTCAAGCCGATCAGGATTTACTCAATGATAGATGGACTAATGTCCAGGCAGCCGAGGAATACAGCCTCGAACGCCCAACTAAGAGTTACCCAAAGCGCATGTTGCTCTCCCAATTTGACAATGAGGTCCCAGAGCCTATACCGACAGCGTGTAACACGGCTAACGGGCCTGACCGACCACCTCGTGGCAGGGACAGTGAGGCAACCCAAGTCGAACACCAACCAGCGCCACCTCACCCTAGAGGCAGAGAAACAACGGCTACAGGGCACATGCACGACCGGCGACAGGACCTGGACAATAGAGCCGGTCATACTAGATCAATTTATGGATCAAGGAGACGTGCACTAGCGCAAGAAGACGGCCATCAGGCCTTGCACAATAAACACAACCTCACCTGGGCCAAAAACCGCATACGGACTCCATCCGAACTGCGTCGGGACGTCGCCCGATACAGAGGAGCCGCACACCCCCTATGCTTCATCGACGACGTAATGGAGCACCAGTTTCCAGAAGGGTTTAAACCTGTGAACATTGAATCATACGGATGGCACCACAGATTCCGCGGTATGGATTGAAGACTTTCTTCTCCATATCCACATGGCCCGCGGTGATGACCTACATGCCATCAAGTACCTCCCCCTAAAACTTAAGGGACCGGCAAGGCATTGGCTGAATAGCCTCCCAAAAAAACTCTATTTGAAGCTGGGAAGACTTGGAGGACGCCTTCAGAGACAACTTCCAAGGCACCTATGTTCGACCCCCGGATGCTGATGACCTTAGTCACATAATCCAGCAACCCGGCGAATCAGCCCGGAAGCTCTGGACCACGTTCTTAATTAAAAAGAACCAGATTGTGGATTTTCCGGATGCTGAAGCCCTCGCGGCCTTCAAACACAGCGTCCGAGATGAGTGGCCCGCCCGACACCTCGGCCAAGAGAAACCGAAGTCCATGGCAGCCCTTACCACACTTATGACCCGCTTTTGCGCGGGAGAAGATAGCTGGCTCGCTCGTAGAAGCAATAGCACCAGCGACCCAGGAACCTCTAAAGCCAGGGATGGCAATGGCAAACCACGACGCGACAAACACAAGCGTCGAAACAATACCGAAGACACAGCGGTGAAAGCTGGATTCATTCGCTCAAAATCCAGTCAGCGGAAGAAGCCATTCAAAGGAAACAAAGATGGTCCATCTAGTTTGGACAGAATACTTGAACAGCCTGGCCAGATTCATGGCACCCCTGATAAACCTGCCAATCACACCAATAAAAATTGTTGGGTCTTTAAACAGGCTGGAAAGCTAAACGCCGAACATAAGGGGAAAAGGCCACCCAGCGAGGACAACAATGAAGAGCCTCGCCCACTGAATACAGGGGGCAGAAGCAATTCTCCCCCTCCCCCTCCCCCCGAGGTCAAAACAGTAAATATGATCTATGTCACCCACATCCCCAAACGGGAGTGCAAGCGCGCATTAAGGGACGTCTACGCTTTAGAGCCGGTCGCCCCAAAATTAAACCCATGGTCGGCTTGCCCAATCACCTTCGATCGAAAGGACCACCCGACCAGCATCCATCATGGAGGATCGGCAGCTTTGGTCCTCGACCCAATCATCGACAGATTCAATCTCACGTGAGTCCTCATGGATGGTGACAATAGCCTTAACCTGATCTACCAGGACACCGTCCGCAAAATGGGTATTGATCGGTCAAGAATCAAGCCCACTAAACTACCTTTAAAGGAGTAATACCTGGTGTAGAGGCCCATTTCTCGGGCTCAGTAACATTGGAAGTGGTCTTCGGCTCGCCCGACAACTTCCGCAGTGAAGATTTGATCTTCAATATCGTGCCCTTTGAAGTGGCTATCACGCACTACTCGGACGGACTGCTTTTGCTCGATTCAACGCGGTGTCGCACTATGCTTATTTAAAGCTCAAGATGCCCGGTCCACGCGGCGTTATAATAGTCAATGGAAACACGAAACGCTCCCTGTGCACTGAGGAGCACACCGCGGCTCTCACAGCCGAGGTACAGAGCGGCCACTCAAGCCGCACACCTTGTCGGCCATCAAGCCGCCGGACTTTGTTAAAAGAGTCCGGTCAGTCCTGCAAGCTAGCGGCTCGGTACTTCCAGAGCTAGATTAGTAGTTTCGCCTCCGTCGATCGCCGCGCACACCCGTGGAATTTGTACCGCGCATGCATCATTACGCACTCAAAATACCTTGGGCATTAGCGGAGGCACAATACGGGAAGGTCTATAGTACGGCTCGACCTTATATGATCTTCCACTCTTCTTCGCTTACTTTTCTACCACAGGTGCATTCGAGCCCATGTATCCTACGGACTTACAAGGACTCACTTCGAGCCCGGTTTCATACGGGAAACAAAAGACCGTTCCCTTTAAGGAACCCCTCCCTACAAGGCGAAAGCGGCGCAGACGTGCGGCAGGACATCCAAAGGACTCTTCGGACCAAACCTTATTTAGAGGACCTGTACTAAGCTTTTATCCTTATTATTAGACCCCCGACATGTAAAATGATTTTGGTGCTTAGGGTACTCTCTGTAAGATCACGTCTTGACGTATCAATCAGATCCTAGTAGGGACAATTTCTTTGGTATCAACTTTATTCCTAAAACTGTACTCCGTCTCTCCAGTTGTCACACATACCTCGACACCCATTGCCAGGGGCTCTATACGGCCAACTATGTGCCGCTAAACGAAAAGCCCGAACAGCTTTGTAGCACACTTCAGCGTCCCGAGCTTGGCATTATATGCATCGGCTCCGAATCATGTCTTTGATCAATAGTTGGGTTGCCCGGCTCCTGTGTTTGCTACCTTATGTTCCATTTGTTTGGCTACGGTAGTAAAGGGAGAACTACTGCGATTGTGTTTCTGGTTCATCCGGTCAAGAACCTTAGTAGAGAAAGCCGAAAACTGACTTTCATGATGCGGCGAGAGCTGGTCAGCCATTCGGTGACTTACTAAATCTTTAATGATTTTTCATTTTAAACGAAGGACTGTTTTTCTAGTCATATATGCAACACATCCGCATTCGGATGGTCACGTACATATTAGGGGCTATTTTATAGCCCCATCATCAAACTTCTATGGCTAAGTGAGAGCGATAAAGCCATATAGTCCGATTGCCTGGTTTACCGCGCTGACACCTCCGTCACGGACCAAGACGTTGGGTCAAGAGTGCTCATGTGCTATTCCGAACACGCCCGTAGCATCTACGTGGGGGTAGAAGCCGATGACTGGAAAACTCTCAGGCATACAAAAATGGCCGCACAGGAGGAGAGCAACTTCAGATAATGGCACAAATATATTACAAAACCTTAATATCTATAATACACACATTCGGGTCGTTCAGATTCATTCATTCAAATATAATGTCCTTTGAGCATTGACCCTCTATCAAGCGAGCACCCTCTAGGACATCGTTTAAATAACGCTCCGGCGTACGGTGGTCCTTGCCTTTGGGAGGACCCTCCACCACGACAACAGCGGCTTTCATCTTGGCCTAGTGCACCTTGACACGGGCTAAGGCCCTCTGTGCACCTTCTATGCACACCGACCATTTGATGGCATCAATTCGGGGCACGACATCAATGAGTCGCCGCACCAGGCTAAAATAATTGCTCAGAACGGGTTTAGCCGACCACAGCCGGAGTATAACCTCCTTCATGGCCGCCCCGGACATCTTGTGCAACTCGGCCCACTGCGCCATCTGGTCGTTTAGCAGCGTCGAGCGCTCCTGCGTCGCATACTGTGACCAGAACAGCTTCTCCGTCGCATGCCCCTCCTAGGCCCGGTAGAATTGCGCTGTGTCCGCGGCGCTCTTCGGTAGATCCGCAAAGGAGTGTCGAGAAATCCATAATCGATTAAGTAAGGCATACCTCTGATCGCCAGACTTAGACTGTAAAAGAATGGGCTTACCAGCCGCTATCTGTCCGGCCTATTAGAGCTCCTTGCGAGCCGCTCCGGATTTGGACCTCGTCTCTTGGGCGTCCTGAAGGGCCTTGGCGAGTTCGGCCGCCTTCGCTTTATTCCCCTCCTCGAGAGCTCGCACTTGCGAGTTGCGTCCTTGAGATCTTGCTCAATCTTGGATACGCGCTCCTCGAACTAGCGCCGGGTGGCCTGTTCATTCTTCAAATCGGCAGCCGCTTTCTTAGCGGCTGCATCCCTCACCCTTGCCTGCTCCTTAGCGCTGGCAAGGTCACTCCTGAGGGTCTCGACCTCAGCAGCGCCATCTGCAATTATGCATATAGCAGCGTGTGAGCTTCACTTAAGCATTTGCAAAACTAATTCAATGGAATATGGAGCACTTGAAACATACATTGCGCTTTGTAGAGCCTCTTGTTAATCTGTATATTGTCCTCATCGACCAGCTGCAGTTTCCTCTTCAGTTCGGAAACTTCAGCGGCCTGAGCGGTCTCCGCTAACAGTGAAGCCACATTTTTATCAAAAAGGCTAAGTATGTTATTTACTGCGGGTACCTATAGACCCTCTGTCACCCTCCTTCATTGGCCAAACAGAGTCTCAGGGGCTACTATCTATGTATAGGCAGATTTTTTATGCAAAAGCGGCTCAAAAACATTACATTGCATACCTCGAAGCCTGTTAGTAGTCTCGTGAAGGCTTCATCTAGTCTGCTCTTGGTGGAATGAACTTTTTCAACCACCGTACCCATTAAGGTACGATGCTCCTCCAAGACGGATGCACATTGCAGTGCACCATCAGCTTGTTCGGCGCCTCTGCATTCGTAGAGGTCGCCGTCTCCCCCTCCTGCAGAGGAGGCTGCCGATACAATTCCGGAACCGTTTGGGTCTCCAGAATAGTATCCGGCTGAGGGTCGGATGACCCAGGACCCCCATGGTCGGTCTCCATGGGGGTTGGGCCCCCAATGTTCTCGGCAGCCTCCGGTGCCGCATTGGTCTTCTCCTGCACTTCTCCGCAGCCCGGAGAAATCATTAGGGACGACACCTCGGGATCGTCCGTCCTAGGAGGCGGGGAAGCTTGTGGAGGCGTCTCGCTCTCCATCTTCTCTGGCGAAAGATCCCCCGATGATGACAATTCTTGAGGAATGTCGTGAGCCGGACTGGAATATGAAATTGGGTATTGTTCTCATAATCTATAAAAAAATATTAGATGTATACAAGGCATCTGAAGGTACTCATGAGTTGGCGAGGGGCTTGGTGCGGGGGCGGTGCTTGGGAACGGCCTCGGTGCCCGAATCCGAGTCATCGGAGAGGGATACCTGTCGGTGTCAAAACCGGCGGATCTCGGGTAGGGGGTCCCGAACTGTGCGTCTAGGAAGATGGTAACAGGAGACAAGGGACACGATGTTTTTACCCAGGTTCGGGCCCTCTCGATGGAGGTAAAACCCTACTCCTGCTTGATTGCTATTGATGATATGGGTAGTACAAGAGTAGATCTCCCACGAGATCAAGGAGGCTAAACCCTAGAAGCTAGCCTATGGTATGATTGTTCTGTGTCCTATGGACTAAAACCCTCCGGTTTATATAGACACTGGAGAGGGCTAGGGTTACACAGAGTTGGTTACAATGATAGGAGATCTACATATCCGTATAGCCAAGCTTGCCTTCCACGCCAAGGAAAGTCCAATCCGGACACGGGACGAAGTCTTCAATCTTGTATCTTCATAGTCTTGGAGTCCGGCCGACGGTGATAGTTCGACTATCCGGACACCCCCTAGTCCAGGACTCCCTCAGTAGCCCCCGAACCAGGCTTCAATGACGACGAGTCCGACGCGCATATTGTCTTCAGCATTGCAAGGCGGGTTCTCCTCCAAATTCCACGTGCTTACCGAATAGTGTACGGCTTCCTTATAAATGTTGCGCTCCTTGGCTTCCACGTCCAATAATGGCCCTCTCCCACGTGTCGTATGAATGCGAAAAGCCAGGGTATTCTTACACTTTACCCCCTAGCTGCGCGAATAAACTGCCGATAAGAGAGGCGAGGATCCAGATCCGAATCACACCATCCTCCTTCCGCGAGTATTCATCGAAGCACCTCTGACAAAAATCCACTCCATCATGGCAGTCGACGCAGCTCCTCCTCTCGCGCTCCTAGCCCTCAGCCAGGAGATTGGGGGAAATGTTCAGTCCCGCATAGCGAGATGGTGACGCTCCAAGCAGAGGGATATCTTCCCCCAGCCTTCATGGTTCCGGTTCGAGCCGGACTGGCCACCTACAAGGGCGGAAAGCAGGCGGAGAGCATCCCCAATCCCTCCAAAGGAGAGCGGGTATGCTTCGTCCCTTATCTAATAAGGGGACTCGGATTTCCCATACATCCGTTTCTCCGGGGCTCCTGGAGTTCTATGGGCTCCAGCTTCACCACCTCACGCCCGCCTCCATTCTGCACATCGCGGGCTTCGTGGCCCTTTGTGAGCTGTTCTTGGGCACCGAGGCCCATTTCGTGCTATGGAAGAGATTATTTTGCCTCGTACCCCGTTCTCAAGAGGGGTCGATATATCAAGTGGGCGGAGCCGAAATATGGTGCATCGCCGGGACCGGATATCTATCCGGAACCCTGAAGAAGGCGTCCGAAGACTGGCCTTCGGAATGGTTTTACATGGAGGACGCCCCGCTGCGGGACCCAGTTCGGATCGGCCTCCCGGAGTTCAGCAATGCTCCTCTAAAGAAACGCCTGAGTTGGCGCCCGCGGAGCCCTCAACGGGAGAATGATGGGGACGTTCAATATCTGATGGGCCGAATAAGGTTATTGGCTCATTCCGGATTGACTATGATTGGAGTCATGGCCACATGCATCATGCGAGGGGTGCAGCCGCTTCAATACAAGGGCCACCCCATGTGGGATTTCAACGGGGAGGATGACGCCACCCGTCATGGCCGCAAGGGGCCAGGATCGGTTGCTAATCTGGTGAAGATCCTGTCCGGCTTATACAAGGGGGAGAAGGAGGACTTCCTCCGTGCGAGTCCATTGAATGGATTTTCGATGAACAACCCTCAGAGCTAGGTAAGCGGACGTTTGTCTATCCGATCCTTGTTCCCAAAGTTAAGTGACTCACTTTGTGATTTCGATGCAGGAACTGCGCCGGGCCGTAGAGGACATACACAGCCTGGCTCCACAACCAGAGGATCCGGAACGATCCCTTGATCTGGCCTCCGAAGAGGATCCGGATATAAAGGTGGAGCTGATCGACGGGGTGTTCCACCAACTTAGTATGGATAATGCTTTAGTCGCCATTCGGCCGACTACCCTGGTTTATCTCCGGCTTCCCAGGTAACTGTGACCGGAGTCCTGATACCACGACTCATCCATGCTTATTTCTGACCACCGTATACTAATGGTACTCCGCAGGAGGTGCCTTTGAGGTGGGAAGCCGAGCCTGCGGCGGCTGACCAACAAGGGGCAGCTCGGCCCAGCAGGCGGAAAAGGAGTGTGGCGCGAATCGAGACATCACCGCAACGGTATGATGCGCCCCCATGTTTCCGGAAAAGATTCCTGGAAGGCCTACTAACGCTTGTGGTTTTCTCAGGAGAAAGAGCGCTCGCCGGACTGCGCCCGGAGAGGTTGCCAATCCCGCCTCCACCAGCCAGGCTCCAACACCAGGTCCGGAGGGGGAGGAAAACGCAAGGCGCACGTCGGGTGCTCCTCCAACGGAGGACGCCGATAGGTTGTCCGCCACCAGATCTGAGGTGGAGAGCGCCATGAATCACAGACGCCGCCGGACAGTTCTGCGCGACACATGCTTCTCCCCCGGGGCGTTAAATGCCTTTAATTCGGGTGATGCGCACCTCCGTGCTGCTCAAGATGGTCTAGCCAGAGCCACGGAGCAGTATGTAAAAGACATACGGGTGAGTAATTTTGACGGTTATATATGCCAGTAGCCCCCGAGACTTAAAATAGTTAGAATAACTGATTTAAGGATCATTTGTTGTGCAGGATCTTACGGAGAAGAATACTCACCTGTCCCAGGAGCTGCAAGAGTGCAAGGCCCAACTTGAGGCTGCACTAGCCGCCGCAGGGGGAGCCACAGAGACCCCCTCTGGTAATACATACTTCAAAAGATAAGTAATTTGCGAAGTGCGGTGCATGTATAAGTCTGACAGTAATATTGCAGATGGTGCTGGACTAGATCCGGACAGGCAGTAGCTACTACGGTAGCTAAAGGCCGGCGAGAAGGTGCTGGCAAGGGTGCGGCAGGAGAAGAATAACCTCCAAGATGCCAACACTCAGCTGGGCAAGGAACTAAAAGATGTTCGGGTCCAGCTGTCTTACTCCGTGAAGGAGAATCTGCGGCTTCGTCGCGGCATTTACAGTAAGTGCTTGAACGAACTTTTGGAAACAAGAGTTCGGCGAGGAAGTCGATTAACCAGAATATGTCTGTAGGTATGCTCACAGGCCGTTCTGCAGAGGAAATGCCCGGTTCAACGGGTGACCAGCTTCCCAAGCTGTTGCAGCTGCACGAACGAGTTCGGCAGGTGATGAGCGGCGTCGCCCAGGCCTTATGGCCGTCCGTCTCCCTACCCGAGCGTCTTGGAGGGCTTGTGGAGAAGCTTCAGGGAGCTCGGCGGCGCTTCCGTTTGTGGAAGATATCGTCCTGCCGTCAAGGCGCCAGGGAGGCCTGGGCCATGGTGAAGACGAGGTACACGAAGGCCGACCCGAACCACATGGCTGAGGTCGGGCCTGTGGGGCCTGATGGGAAGGAGATCCCTGTGCGCTTAATGTACGGCCAAGTAGAGTTGGCCGCAAAGTATTCCCAGCGGGACTGTAAACTAGACAGCCTGCTAGATGGTATTGAAGAGGAATACAATCAGTCAAGTTGACTATGTAATTTAAAATGACATGTAAAATGCCTTCTAGCCGGATTGTAGATCGTTTGTCATTGCGGACCTTTCCGCTTCAACCTCGGGACCCGACAGTCCGGAGTGTATCCGAATACCCTTGCGGTTATAGAAAGACCGGGGCATGCGTGGAGACCAGGCGTAGGGGTCATTAGTGCTTTATCAGACAAGTGCCCAACTAGTTATGTTATATTACATGGTTAGTAAGAAACATCTTCCAGGGAGAATAGTTCCGTTAGGGGTTCCTTTCCCTGGGGGGCATGCCCTAAAGTGCATGTCCAGACTGTGGAAAAAGCAGGAGAGCATCTGGGGGCAGATGAATAAATAGGTAAGAAATCTTCTTTTAAGTCACTGACCAAATATTCCCTTAAGAACGCTAGCTTTCGGCTTCACCCAGTCTGAGGTACACATCCGGCTGACTCGGCAGTAAGGTGCTCCCTTTACCTCCTAGCCGAACAATCGGGAACGTAGGGGTAAGCATAGGAGCCAGGCAACCCAGCTTGGCCAAAACTTAAGTCATATCGATGCATATAATGGTGAATAAAAGGTACATGTGGAAGTGTGACACATGTGTTGGGCATGAAGCCCATATAAATAAGCTTCTGTTAAAGAAGCCCCCAGGTATAATGAGTGCGAGCAGCACGTCAACTGTGTGCGAACAATGCGCAGATCAGCCTTCAAAGGATTTAAGGAAAAGGAAGGAGAAAGAGAGAAACAAAAGACAGCTAAAGTATAAAATGTGGACGGAGGAAGTAGACGAACTCTGTGCTCGGCGCTAGGTGTAGAATTTTCGGAGATGGGCTGCGTTCCATGGGTTCGGCTCGAGTCGGTTGTCCGATGCGTTTCGCAGACGGTATGCTCCGCCGGTCAGGACATGGTCGATGATGAAGGGACCTTCCCATTTGTGATTGAGTTTGTCCTTTTTCTTGTCCGGCAGGCGTAGAACGAGTTCGCCAACATTATAAGTTTTGGCCCGTACTTCTCTGCTTTGGTATCTTTGAGTCTGCTGTTAATAGAATGCGGAACGAGCTTTTGCCACGTCGCGCTCTTCCTCTAAGGCGTCCAAACTGTCCTGCCGATCCAGCTCGGCTTCTCTTTCTTCGTACATGCGCACGCAAGGTGAGTCATGAATTATGTCGCAGGGCAAGACTGCCTCTGCGCCATACACCATGAAAAATGGTGTGAATCCGGTAGTACGATTCGGCGTGGTCCGCAGCCCCCAGAGTACGGAGTCGAGCTCCTCTACCTAGTGCGTGTTAGATTCCTTGAGGGACCGCACTAGTCTGGGTTTAATGCCGCTCATGATTAGACCATTTGCCCGCTCGACTTGACCATTAGTTTGAGGGTGATAGACTGAAGCGTAGTCGAGCTTAATGCCCATGTTTTTGCACCAGAGTTTAACCTCGTCGGCCGTGAAGTTTGTGCTGTTATCAGTGATGATGCTGTGGGGGATACCGTAACGGTGTACTACCCCAGATATGAAGTCTATCACAGGTCCGGATTCGGCCGTCTTAACTGGCTTGGCCTCTATCCATTTGGTGAATTTATCCACCATGACCAATAGGTATTTTTGCTTGTGGGTTCCCCCTTTAAGGGGTCCAACCATGTCAAGCCCCCAGACCACGAACGGCCAGGTGATGGGTATAGTTTTCAGGGCGGTGGGTGGCATGTGGCTTTGGTTAGCAAAGAGCTGGCAGCCGACGCATCGTTGGACTAAATCCTGAGCGTCTGTCCGAGCCGTTGGCCAATAAAATCCTGTACGGAAGGCCTTGCTTACAAGGGCTCGGGCTGCGGCGTGGTGCCCGCCGAGTCCGGCGTGAATTTCAGCCAAAAGATTTCGCCCTTCCTCCTCGGAGATGCACCTTTGAAGGACTCCGGTTGTGCTTTTCTTATAAAGCTCTCCCTCATGGAACTTATAGGATTTAGAGCGCCGTACTAAGCAGCGGGCCTCATTTTGGTCCTTGGGAAGTTCTTGCTTAGTTAGGTAAGCTAGGAATGGCTCAGTCCATGGGGCAATGACTGCCATTATTTCGTGGGCTGGAGGTGTTGTTTCATTGGTAGAACTGCCGATTGTGTCAGAGTGTACGGTGTCGGGTAGTGCGATTGGGTCCGGATTGTTATGTCCGGACTCCCCTTCCCATAGTACGGATGGCTTAAAAAGCCGTTCCAGGAAGATATTGGGGGGGACGGCATCGCGCTTTGCGCCGAATCGTGCCAATACGTCCGCCGCTTTATTATTATCCCGGGCTATATGGTGAAATTGGAGCCCTTCAAACCGAGCTGACATTTTCAAAATGGCGTTACGGTAAGCTGCCATTTTTGGATCCTTGGCGTCAAAGTCTCCATTTATTTGGGATATCGCGAGGTTTGAATCCCCTCGCACCTCTAGGCGTTTAATGCCCATGGAGACCGCCATCCGGAGGCCCTGTAGAAGGGCCTTGTATTCGGCTGCGTTGTTGGAGTCCGTGTACATTATCTGAAGTACGTATTGGACTGTGTCCCTGATTGGGGACGTCAGGACGACGCCAGCCCCCAGGCCGGCCAACATTTTAGAGCCGTCGAAGTGCATGATCCAGTTAGAATATGCGCCATACTCTTTAGGGAGTTCGGCTTCAGTCCATTCAGCGATGAAGTCAGCCAAAACTTGCGACTTGATGGCTCACCGTGGTTTGTAGGTTATGTCGAATGGTAGGAGCTCGATGGCCCATTTTGCAATCCTACCGGTCGCGTCGCGGTTGTTTATAATGTCATTGAGAGGTACTTCGGAGGCTACTGTTATCGAACACTCTTGAAAGTAGTGTCGGAGCTTCCGGGATGCCATGAACACTGCGTACGCTATCTTTTGATAATGCAGATATCGGGATTTGCATGGAGTTAAGACAGTGGATACGTAGTACACTGGTTTTTGAAGAGGGAACTTATGTCCGTCCGCTTCTCGTTTGACGACAAGTACCGTGCTTACAACTTGATGAGTTGCCGCGATATATAATAGCATTGGTTCACCCTAGTTGGGCGCGGCCAGGACCGGATTTGTTGCCAATACGGTCTTTATTTCTTCGAGTCCGGCCGTGGCGGCATCCGTCCATTCGAAGTGTTCGGTGCGCCGGAGGAGGCGATAAAGGGGTAATGCCTTTTCTCCCAAGCGGGAAATGAAGGGGGTTAGAGCCGCCACACATCCAGTTAATTTTTGTATTTTCTTGAGGTCTTTTGGGATATCCAATTGTGATAGAGCTCGGATCTTGGCTGGGTTTGCTTCAATTCCTCTACCGGATACAATGAAGCCCAAGAGCTTTCCGGCTGGTACGCCGAAAACGCATTTTTCCGGGTTGAGCTTAATGTCGTATGCTCGGAGGTTGCCAAATGTGAGCCTCAAATCGTCTACTAGAGTTTCGACGTGTTTAGACTTGACGACCACATCGCCTACATATGCCTCCACTTTTTTGCCGATCTGGGTTGCCAGACATGTCTGAATCATGCGCTGATATGTTGCGCTGGCGTTTTTGAGCCCAAAGGGCATTGTGTTGAAGCAGAATGGTATGTATGGAGTGATGAATGCCGTTGCGGCTTGGTCTGGCTCCGCCATCTTGATTTGATGGTAGCCGGAGTATGTGTCCAGGAAGCACAATGAATCGTGTCCTGCAGTAGCATCTATAATTTGATCGATGCGGGGAAGGGGGAAAGGATCCTTTGGACAAGCCTTGTTAAGGTCCTTGAAATCGACACACAAGCGCCAGGATTTGTCCTTCTTTGGTACCATTACCAGGTTTGCTAGCCAGTCCGGATGTTTTATGTCTCTGATGAATCCGGCTTCTAATAGTTTGGCTAGCTCCTCTCCCATTGCCTGTCTTTTGGGTTCGGAAAATCGCCGAAGAGCCTGTTTGACTGGCTTGAATCCTTTTAGGATATTTAGGCTGTGCTCTGCCAACCTGCGTGGGATTCCTGGCATGTCTGAAGGGTGCCAGGCAAAAATGTCCCAATTTTCCTGAAGGAATTCGCGTAGTGCGGCGTCTACGTCAGGGTTTAACTGTGCCCCAATGGAGGCCGTCTTTGTGGGGTCCGTTGGATGGACTTGGAATTTGACTATTTCGTCCGCTGGCTTGAAAGAGGTGGACTTGGATCTTTTATCGTGTATCGCGTCGTCCCTGTTCACCGTGGAGCGCAGCGCAGTGAGTTCCTCGGTCGCTAGCGCTTCGGATAGTGCCTCTAGGGCTAGTGCGGCTGTCTTATTTTCGGCGCGGAGTGCTATGTCCGGATCACTGACAAGAGTGATGATTCCGTTGGGCCCGGGCATTTTGAGTTTCATGTACCCATAATGGGGTATAGCTTGAAAAATTGTGAATGCCTCTCGCCCTAATAAAGCGTGATATCCGCTACTGAACGGGGCCACTTGGAACGTGACCTCCTCGGACCTGTAATTGTCCGGCGAGCCGAACACCACATCCAGTGTAATTTTTCCTATGCAGCGTGCTTCCCGACTAGGGATTATTCCTCTAAAGGTTGTGCTGCTTCGCTCAATGCGGCTCCAGTCTATTTCCATTTTTCGAACGGTTTCCTCGTAGATGAGGTTTAATCCGCTGCCGCCATCCATGAGTACCTTAGTAAGGCGAAAGCCGTCCACTATTGGACTGAGTACCAATGCGGCTGGTGCTCGGGCTGTTCGGAATTTAGGTTCGTCACTGGTGTTGAAGGTAATAGCCGTGTCACTCCATGGATTTATTGTTGCTACTTGGTAGACTTCGGCGAGGCTGCGGAGTGTTCGTTTCCGCATATTATTTGATGCGAAAGTCTCGAAGACTATTAATACCGTACTAGTACTGCTGGGCTGGTTCTCTGGGGCTAGAAGCTCTTCGCCACTTTTGGCCACCAGCCGTAGTATCCAACATGCTCGAAGGCTATGCGTTGGAGTGGAGCCCTCTATGCTATGAATTTTGCAAGGTCCGTTGAGCCATCCCTCCAGTACGGTTCCATTCCCTTTAGGGGTTTTTTGCTTTTTGTTTTTTAACCCAGGTGCATTAATATGATGCACCCTTTTATTTTGGACTAGGGTTGTGTTCCGAGCCGGATTGTCCCAAAATTTGGTTTCGGTTTTCCAGGCGCTCTCCATCGCACAATACTTTTGTACTATGGACGCTAGGTCGGTGAAGCGTGTAATTTCGCGACGACTTATGGCGTTCATGATTCCTTTGTCCGTGGAATTATTGCAGAAAATTGAAATTGCGCTTTCCTCACGGCAGTCCTTTATCCTGTCCATAACCAGGAGGAATCTGGCCCAGTAATGATGTACTGTTTCAGCGGGCTCTTGCCGGATTTGGGATAGATCGCTTGTGTTTGGGTGGGCGGGTGGAATTAGATTCAGAACCGCGTCCAATCTGAGACTCAGGGGCTGGAAAGTTTCTGAACTTGGAAGTTCGGCTTGTTGGATGTTATCCAACGAATTCGGCCCGCTGCCTGACTTTAGGTTCAGGGCTTGATCGGCGTCCGTCCCTCCACAGGAATCCAGCATGGAGGGGTCGGGAATTCGGACACAGCTTGTCCTTAATGTAGAAAAAGAGTCGCCATGCTGTTCCTCCACCACAGCAACGTGGTGGGTAGCCTGGGGAGAGTTGATCTCTCTCAGATCGGTTTTAGGCCTGATCTGATCATAGTCTGTAGCGACTCCCAGGGCGGCGATGCGATCCAAGAGCTCGTTTACGGAAGAGAGCTCCATCGGATCTAGCTGCTCAGCGAGTTCCGAGTTGACATGAAGATTGCTTTTGATGACCCGAGAGGTCATCGTCGGCGCGGCGGCCGAATATGCGGTCATAAGAAAACCACCTAGCCGGATAGTTTGGCCGATGGCCAAACTTCCTTTGGCGACGGTACCATCTTTAAAGACGGGACGAGGCATCCTTCCTGATGGCGATAGCACAGAGGAACTCTCAATGAAAGCACCAATGTCGGTGTCAAAACCGGCAGATCTCGGGTAGGGGGTCCCGAACTGTGCGTCTAGGCGGATGGTAATAGGAGACAAGGGACACGATGTTTTTACCCAGGTTCGGGCCCTCTTGATGGAGGTAAAACCCTACTCCTGCTTGATTGATATTGATGATATGGGTAGTACAAGAGTAGATCTACCACGAGATCAAGGAGGCTAAACCCTAGAAGCTAGCCTATGGTATGATTGTTCTGTGTCCTATGGACTAAAACCCTCCGGTTTATATAGACACCGGAGAGGGCTAGGGTTACACAGAGTCGGTTACAATGGTAGGAGATCTACATATCCGTATCGCCAAGCTTGCCTTCCACGCCAAGGAAAGTCCCATCCGGACACGGGACGAAGTCTTCAATCTTGTATCTTCATAGTCTTGGAGTCCGGCCGATGGTGATAGTTTGGCTATCCGGACACCCCCTAGTCCAGGACTCCCTCAATACCCTTCCCCTCTTGGACACCCCCTCCTCCGGTTCTACAGGGCCGCTCTCTTTTTCCCTTTGGGAGGAGGGTTCTCTGCTTACTCCCCCTCCTCCTCCTCCTCCTCCTCCTCCTCCTCGTCTTCGTCTTCCTCGCGAGAGGAAGGAGCTTCAGTTCCTCCAGACACGGCGCCCAAAGTTTCTTTGGGATGGAGGTCGCCTTCGGCCTCCTTGGTCTTCTTCTTCTTGTCCTTCTTTGCTGGCGTCTGGTAGGGCGACGGGACCATCATCTTCATTAACAGAGGATCGGCTGAGTTTTCAGGGAGTGGGGCTGGACACTTAATACGCTCGGCCTTCTTTATCCAGTCTTGTTCAGGAGATGGAATTTTCAGGACCCCTCTCTAAGATTGACAAGCTAAGTAGTGTTCGGAAATTTGATACTTACTAGGGATGTCGTATTGTTGCAGTCGAGGCCGGTGTCATCGGACGTCCATGGCCACATCTTCTGCTTCTTAAAGAGCTTCCTGATCCCTTTGTGCGTTGTACCAAACAAATGTTGCAGGGTTCGTGGCCCCTCCGGATTGAACTCCCACATTTTGAGGGGTGGTCGTTGGCAAGGGAGAGCTCGGCGGATGAGCATCACCTGAATCACATCAGCAAGGGTGATGTCCTTCTTTATCATGCTCTTGATATGCTTCTGCAGCGGCAACACTTCGTCAAGGGACCCCCAGTCTAGGCCCTTGTTGGTCCAGGATGCGAGCCGCAGTGGAGGTCCAGATCTGAAGGCAGGAGCAGTAGTCCACTTGGTGCCGCGGGGTTCGGTGATATACAACCACTCCTACTGCCACACCTTGATAGTATCCACAAATCTCCCTTTGGGCCACGTAACATGGTTGAGCTTGCTCACCATGGCGCCGCCGCACTCGGCGTGCTGGCCTTCGACCACCTTCGGCTTCACATTAAAAACCTTGAGCCATAAGCCAAAGTGTGGAGGGACGCGGAGAAATGCTTCACACATGATAATAAACGCCGAGATGTGGAGGAAGGAATTCGGGGCCAGATCATGGAAATCCAGCCCGTAGTAGTACATGAGACCTCGGACGAAGGGGTGAAGGGCGAATCCGAGCCCTCGGAGGAAGTGACGGATAAAAACCACCCTTTTGCCGGGCCCTGGGGTGGGGATGACTTGCCCTGTGGTTGGAAGCCTGTGTTTGATCTCTGCAGTCAGGTACCTCGCCTCCCGCAGATCCTAGATGTTCTTCTCCGTTACGGAGGAGGTCATCCACTTGCCCTGAAAGCCAGATCCAGCCATTGCTGGGGAAGTTGGGGCGGAGGGAAAGTTTGGAACTTGGGTGCTGGAGCTCGGGGGAATGAAAGGCAGAGGAAGAAGAAGGCGTGAGGTGAACAGATGGGTCTTTGTCCTCATATAGAGGCAGCGAATATCAAGCGCCCCCTCATAAGCCTTAAATATCGCCTATTCCCAAGGGGACGTCTGAATGGCATGGTTGGATTACCCAAAACCCCTATTGATGAGAATCCTGTGATAAGGGGACACGATCTCTGCTTTGATAAGATGTGTCATTGGTCGTGCCTCGAAATGCGAAACGAAGCTGTAAAACGGTTCAGAATAATAATAAGGCCAGAACATAATGCCTCGCCGAAAAAGTGGCCCGTGGACGTGACTTATTTTAAGTATTGTTGTTTTTTACAGCTTAGGGTTATACGTGTTAAGCAAGGCCGGATACAGCTCTTGTGTGCGGAAAGCTGCCTTGGAGTATTCGGGAAGGGAACCCGCCTTGCAATGCCGAAGACAATCTGTGCGTCGGACACATCATCATGGAAGCCTGGTTTAGGGGCTACTGAGGGAGTCCTGGACTAAGGGGTCCTCGGGCGTCCGGGCTATGTGATATGGGCCGGACTAATTGGATGTGAAGAAATGATATTAAAGACCTTTCCCCGTGTCCGGATGGGACTCCCCTTTGCGTGGATGGCAAGCTTGGCGTTCGGATCATGTACCTTCCTTTCTCTGTAACCGACTCTGTACAACCCTAGATCCTTCTGGTGTCTATGTAAATTGGAGGGTTTAGTCTGTAGGGGCGATCACAATCATACAGTCTAGACGTCTAGGGTTTAGCCATTACGATCTCGAGATAGATCAACTATTGTAACCCCTATACTCACCAAAGTCAATCAAACAAGAAGTAGGGTATTACCTCCATTAAGAGGGCCCGAAACTGGGTAAACATCGTGTCCCCCGCCTCCTGTTACCTTCGATCCTTAGACACACAGTTCGGGACCCCCTACCCGAGATCTGCCGATTTTGACACCGACAGGTGGCGTGAGTGACAGAAGCACAGACCCGAGTAAGTAGGTTGTTTGCGTATGGGAGTAAAGAGGACTTGATACTTTAATGTTATGGTTGGGTTTTACCTTAATGATCTTTAGTAGTTGTAGATGCTTGATAGAGTTCCAATCATAAGTGCATATGATCGAAGTAGAGAAAGTATGTTAGCTTTTGCCTCTCCCTCATATAAAATTGCAATAATGATTACCGGTGTAGTTATCGATTGCCTAGGGACAAATAACTTTCTTGGGACAAAAAGCTCTCTACTAAAACTAATTTAATTGTTACTTTATCTAAACAACACCTAGTTTTTATTTACGTGCTTTTTTATTATTTTGCAAACCTATCCCACAATACCTACAAAGTACTTCTAGTTTCATACTTGTTCTAGGTAAAGCCTGAAAGAAATATTCCCTAGAGGCAATAATAAAGTTGTTATTTTATGTTTCCTTATATCATGATAAATGCTTATTATTCATGCTAGAATTGTATTAACCGGAAACTTGATACATGTGTGGATACATAGACAAAACACCGTGTCCCTAGTAAGCCTCTACTAGACTAGCTCGTTAATCAAAGATGGTTAAGTTTCCTAACCATAGACCTGTGTGATACGTCTCCAACGTATCAATAATTTTTTATTGTTCCATGCTATTATATTATTTTTTTTGGATGTTTAATGGGCTTCACTATGCATTTTTATATTATTGTTGGGACTAACCTATTAACCGGAGGCTTAGTCCAAATTGTTGTTTTTTTGCCTATTTCAGTGTTTCGCAGAAAAGGAATATCAAACAGAGTCCAAACGGAATGAAACCTTCAGGAGAATCGTTTTTGGAACATACGCAATCCAGGAGACTTGGAGTGGACGTCAAGAAAGAAAGAGGAGGCCACGAGGCAGAAGGGCGCGCCCAGGGGGGTTGGTGTGCCCCCCGCCCTCGTGGGCCCCTCGTGGCTCCCCTGACCGACTTCTTTCGCCTATATATACTCATATACCCTGAAAACATCCGAGAGCACCACGAAACCCTATTTCCACCGCCGCAAGCTTCTGTACCCGTGAGATCCCATCTTGGGGCCTTTCCGGCGCTCCGCCAGAGGGGGAATCGATCATGGAGGGCTTCTACATCAACACCATAGCCTCTCCGATGATGTGTGAGTAGTTTACCTCATACCTTCGGGTCCATAGTTATTAGCTAGATGGCTTATTATCTCTCTTTGGATCTCAATACAAAGATCTCCTTGATCTTCTTGGAGATCTATTCGATGTAATTCTTTTTGTGGTGTGTTTGTCGAGATCCGATGAATTGTGCATTTATGATCAAGATTATCTATGAACAATATTTGAATCTCCTATGAATTCTTTTATGTATGATTTGTTATCTTTGCATGTCTCTTCGAGTTATCAGTTTGAGTTGGCCTACTAGATTGATCTTTCTTGCAATGGGAGAAGTGCTTAGCTTTAGGTTCAATCTTGCGGTGTCCTTTCCCAGTGACAGCAGGGGCAGCAAGGCACGTATTGTATTGTTGCCATCGAGGTTAAAAGATGGGGTTTATATCATATTGCTTGAGTTTATCCCTCTACATCATGTCATCTTGCCTAATGCGTTACTCTGTTGTTATGAACTTAATACTCTATATGCATGCTGGATAGCGGTCGATGTGTGGAGTAATAGTAGTAGATGCAGAATCGTTTCGATGTACTTGTGGCGGACGTGATGCCTATATACATGATCATGCCTAGATATTCTCATAATTATGCACTTCTCTATCAATTGCTCGACGGTAATTTGTTCACCCACCGTAATACTTATGCTATCTTGAGAGAAGCCACTAGTGAGACCTATGGCCCGCGGGTCTATTTTCCATCATATAAGTTTCCGATCTATTCTATTTTGCAATCTTTACTTTCCAACCTATATCATAAAAATACCAACAATATTTATCTTATTATCTCTATCAGATCTCACTTTTGCAAGTGGCCGTGAAGGGATTGACAACCCTTTATCGTGTTGGTTGCAAGGTTCTTATTTGTTTGTGTAGGTACGAGGGATTTGAGTGTCGCCTCCTACTGGATTGATACATTGGTTCTCAAAAACTGAGGGAAATACTTACGCTACTTTGCTGCATCACCCTTTCCTCTTCAAGGGAAGACCAACGCATGCTCAAGAGGTAGCAATGTGTTGTCATTTGATGAATGGGATCACATCATTAGGAGAATGATGTGATGGACAAGACCCATCCGTTAGCATAGCATATTGTTCGTTCAGTTTTATTGCTATTGCTTTCTTCATGTCAAATACATATTCCTTCGACTATGAGATTATGCAACTCCCGGATACCAGAGGAGTGCCTTGTGTGCTATCAAACATCACAACGTAACCGGGTGATTGTGAAGATGCTCTACAGGTATCTCCGAAGGTGTTTGTTGGGGTGGCATAGATCGAGATTAGGATTTACCACTCCGAGTTTCGGGGAGGTATCTCTGGACCCACTCAGTAATACACATCATAAGAACCCTTGCAAGCAAACTGACTAATGAGTTAGTTGCAGGATGATGTATTACGGAACGAGTAAAGAGACTTGCCGGTAATGAGATTGAACTAGGTATGAAGACACCGACGATCGAATCTCGGGCAAGTAACATACCGATGATTAAGGGAATAACGCATGTTGTCCTAATGGTTTGACCGATAAAGATCTTCGTAGAATCTATGGGAGCCAATATGAGCATCCAGGTTCCGCTATTGGTTATTGACCGGAGAGGTGTCTCGGTCATGTCTACATAATTCTCGAACCCGTAGGGTCCGCATGCTTAACTTTCGATGATGATATTGTATTCATATGAGTTATCTGATTTGGTGACCGAATGTTGTTCGGAGTCCTGGATGAGATCACGAACATGACGAGGAGTCTCAAAATGGTCTAAAGGTAAGGATTGATATATGGGATGATGGTATTTGGACACCGGAAGTGTTTCGGAGGGTACCGGGTACATATCGGGTCAGCGGAAGGGGTCCCGCACAGCCCCGGCAAAAGATATGGGCCTTTTGGGCCAAGAGGGGAAACACACTAGCAACCAGGGGCTGGTGCGCCCCCATATGGGCCGAACTAGGGGGAAGGAAAGAGGGGAAGGGAAAAGGAAAGGGGGGATTCAGCCTCCCCCTTCCTTCCCTCCTCCCTCCTCTTTCCTTCCTCTCCGGTAAATAAGGAAAGGGGGGCCGAATTGGGAAGGAACCCCGAGTAGGATTCGGCCTACTTGGATGCCCCTGGCTGTCTCCCCCCTCCACAGTTTACACCCCCAGTCATATTCTCGCGGTGCTTAGGCGAAGCCCTGCGCGGGTCACTTCACCATCATCATCACCACGCCATCATGCTAATGGAACTCATTGATAATCCACAAGTATAGGGGATCGCAGGAGTTTTTGAGGGTAAGTATTTAACCCAAATTTATAGATTTGACACAAGGGAAGCCAAAGAATATTTGGCGGTATTAGCAGCTGAGTTGTCAATTCAACCACACCAGGATATTAATTATCTGCAGCAAAATGATTAGTAGCAAAGTAGTTTGATAGTAGTGACAATAGCAACGGTAACGGTAACTGTGATAGCAGTAACTTGTAGCAGTAACGATAGCAGTAGCAACAATAGTAACTTAGCAGAAACAATATAAGATAAATTCGTAGGCATTGGATCGGTGACTTGTTTGATGATATTCATCATGTGAAGTTATAACCTAGGGCGATACGGCACTAGCTCCCGCTCATCGATATAATGTAGGCATGTATTCCGTAAATAGTCGTACGAGCTTTATTAAAAGAACTTGCATGACATCTTTTGTCCTACCCTCCCGTGGCAGCAGGGTCCATATTGGAAACTAAGGGATATTAAGGCCTCCTTTTAATAGAGAACCGAAACAAAGCATTAACACATAGTGAATACATGAACTCCTCAAACTACGGTCATCACCGAGAGTGGGACCGATTGTTGTCACTCCGGGGTTGTCGGATCATAACCATAGTAGGTGACTATAACTTGCAAGATTAGATCTAAAACATGGATATAATGATGAATTCATAAACAGTTCAGATCTGAGTTCATGGCATCCAGGCCCAAAGTGACAAGCATTAGGCATACCAAAGTCATAGCAATATCAATCTAAGAACATAGTGGATACTAGGGATCAGGCCCTAGCAAAACTAACTCGATTACATGATGAATCTCATCCAACTCCTCACTGACCAGTGAGCCTACGAGGGAATTACTCACTCCCTGTGGGGAGCATCATGGAATTAGCGATGGAGATGGGTTGGTGATGACGAAGAACGAAGATCTCCCTCTCCGGAGCCCCAAACAGGCTCCAGATCTGCCCTCCAGAGGAAGAACAGGGCTTGGCGGTGGCTCCGTCTCGTGGATTGTGATAATTCTTTCTCCCTGATTTTTCTTGGAAATATGTGATTTTATAGTATCAGGGGGGTCGTCTGTGGGGCCACTGAGGGAGTCCTGGATTAGGGGGTATCCGGACAGCCGGACTGTGTACAACGTCCGGACTATTGAAGCGTGAAGATACAAGACTCAAGACTTCGGCCCGTGTCCGGATGGAACTTTCCTTGGCGTGGGAGGCAAGCTTGGCGATCCGGATATTATATTTCCTTCTTTGTAACCGACTCCATGTAAACCCTAGCCCTCTCTGGTGTCTATATAAACCGGAGAGGTTGGTCCTTAGAAGGCCGATCACAATTACATTCATACCATCATAGGCTAGCTCCTAGGGTTTAGCCTCTACGATCTCGTGGTAGATCTACTCTTGTACTAACCACATCATCAATATTAATCAAGCAGGAAGTAGGGTTTTACCTCCATCGAGAGGGCCAGAACCTCGGTAAACATTTGTGTCCCTCACTTCTTGTTACCATCAGCCTTGACGCACAGATCGGGACCCCCTACCCGAGATCCGCCGGTTTTGACACCGCATTGGTGCTTTCATTGAGAGTTTCTCTGTGACGTCACCGCAAGGCTTGATGGCTCGACTCGTCTTCAAGGACGACATTACTTCAGAGAGAGCTCTGGCTGTAGGTCAGACGCTCCGGCTCGGCGGCTTTATCATGGCCGCCCCGTCCGCGACAGAGCCGACGACGGCCTCTTGGGTCATCAATCATAACCATCGGGTCAGTTCGGAACTTGTCGAACAGATGGATCCAATGGAGCTCTCCTCCATTAATGAACTCTTGGATCTCATCGCCGCTCTGGGAGTCGCTACGAACTATGACCAGATTGGGCTTAAACCCGACCGAAGGGACATCAGATCCCCGCCGGCCACCCATGAGATAGCGATTGTGGAAAAACCATACGCAGATCGTCCCCCAGCTTTGAGGACGAATTATGTTCAGATCGCCAAACTCGTTGAGCCGAAAATCTGCTCAGAGGACAACCTGCCCCAGGTTCCAGACTTAGGATCGGGCATTGGGCCGAAGGAATCGGGTAGCACTCCGGATTCCGAGATGTTGGGCTCAGAACCGCCCGCGCCCTTGGGTGTTAGATCGGATCATGATCCGGATTCTGCTAACAACACTTATTTGGACTTAAACTGTCTCTCCCGCATCAGGCAAGGGCCCCAGGAGACGGTACATCATTACTGGGCCAGATTCCTCCTTGCGCTCAACAAGGTTAAGGACTGCCGCGAGGACAACATGGTCTCACTCTTCTGCAAAAACTGCACGGACGAAGGGCTCCTCAATGCTATAAGCCGCCGCGAAATAATACGTTTTGCGGACTTGGCAACCATAGTACGTAAGTACTGTGCGATGGAGAGTGCTTGGAAGACCCAAACAGAATTTTGGGATAGTACTGCTCTCACCAAGACCTTTGTCCGAACCAAACGGACGAACTCTCGTAAGACATCCGATCCAATCCCCAAGAAACTGAGGCCCACCCCAGGGCGGGGATCTGTATTGGAAGAATGGCTCGACGGGCCATGTAAGCTTCACAGTACGCCAGATACAATGCCAAATCATAGCCTTAGGGCATGTTGGATACTCCGGCAGGTGGCAAAAAGCGGCGAGGATCTTCTTGCGAGCCATAAAGCGGAACAATATCCTGCCCGCGGACACAATATGGTACTAACAGTCTTCGAGACTTTCGCCTCGAACAACAGGCGCAAGCGGGCTCACCGAAGCTTTGCGGAAATTTGCCATGTGGCAAAGATAAACCCCTGGAATGACACGGCTATAACTTTCAATGCCAGTGACGAACCTAGATTCCAGACTGTCCGGGAACCGGCCGCTCTGGTCCTTAGCCCAATCGTGGATGGCTTCCAGCTAACCAAAGTACTCATGGACGGCGAAAGCGGGTTAAACTTGATCTATGAAGAAACGCTCAACAAAATGGAGATTGATAAAAGGCCGCATTGAGCAAAGCGGCACCACCTTCAGGGGAATCATCCCTACTCGGGAAGCACGGTGCGTGGGAAAAATCACACTCGATGTGGTATTCGGCACCCTGGAGAATTATAGGTCCGAAGAAATCACATTCCAAGTGGCTCCTTTAAGCAGCGGATACCACGCCCTTCTAGGGCGGGACGCGTTTACAAGCTTTCAAGCTGTACCCCATTACGGGTACATGAAGCTTAAAATGCCCGGGCCCAACGGAATTATCACTCTAGCCAGTGATCCAGACGTCGCACTCCGCGCCGAAAACAAAACCGCAGCACTAGCCCTGGAAACATTATCTGAGGCCCTAGCGGCCGAAGAGTTAACAACACTGCGGGCCACCGTGGACAGGGACGACGTGATACTCGACAAACGACCCAAGTCCACCTCATTTAAACCTGCAGACGAGATAGTCAAATTCCAGGTCCACCCAACAGATCCCACGAAGACAGCATCCATCAGAACACAATTGAGCCCCGTGATGGACGCCACACTGCGAGATTTCTTACGTGAGAATTGGGAAAAAAATTCCTGGCACCCTTCGGACATGCCAGGCATCCCACGTCGTCTGGCCGAACACAGCCTCAATATACTAAAGGGATACAAACCGGTCAAACAGACACTAAGGCGATTTTCAGAACCCAAATGACAAGCCATCGGGGAAAAGCTAGCCAAGCTGCTTGAGGCCGGATTCTAAACATCCGAATTGGCTGGCGAATTTGGTAATGGTGCCAAAAAAGTACAAATCCTGGAGCCTATGCGTCGACTTCAAAGACCTCAACAAGGCTTGCCCCAAGGATCCCTTTCCCCTCCCCCGCATTGATAAAATCATCGATGCCACAGCTGGACACGACTCGCTGTGTTTTCTCGATGCATACTCTAGATACCATCAAATAAAGATGGCAGAGTCTGACCAAGCTGCAACAGCTTTTATAACGCCATATGGCCCTTTTTGCTTCAACACTATGCCCTTCGGGCTCAAGAATGCCGGTGCAACCTATCAATGCATGATTCAAACATGCCTGGAGAAACAAATCGGCAAAACAGTGGAAGCATATGTGGACGATGTTGTCATAAAAACTAGACACATCGAAACCCTGATAGATGACTTGAGGCTTACATTCGATAACCTTCGGACATACGACGTCAAGTTGAATCCGGAAAAATGTGTTTTCGGTGTCCCTTCGGGGAAGCTCCTGGGCTTCATTGTGTCCAATAGAGGAATAGAAGCGAATCCAGCAAAAATCCGAGCCCTGTCACAGTTGGCCATACCAACCAACCTCAAGCACATCCAGAAGCTAGCAGGATGCATGGCTGCTTTGAGCCGCTTTATATCCAGGCTAGGAGAAAAGGCGTTTTTACCACCTCCTTCGGCGCACCGAACATTTTGTCTGGACGAACGCAGCCGCGGCCGGACTAGATGAGATAAAGACATTATTGGCCAGTAATCCGGTCCTAACAACGCCAAACATCGATGAACCTATGCTGCTATACATAGCTGCAAAACATCAAGTGGTAAGCGCAGTGCTCGTCATCGAACGAGAGGTGAATGGATACAAATTCCCGCTTCAAAAGCCGGTTTACTACGTATCCACGGTCCTCACCCCATGTAAATCCCGATACCCACACTATCAAAAAATAGCATACGCAGTCTTCATGGCATCTCGGAAGCTAAGACACTACTTTCAAGAGTGTTCGATTACCGTCGCCTCTGAAGTACCACACAACGACATAATTAATAACCGCGATACTACGGGCCGGATTGCTAAATGGGCCATCGATCTCCTGTCGTTCGACATAACATACAAACCGCGGCGAGCCATTAAGTCACAAGTATTGGCTGACTTTATCACCGAATGGACAGAAGCCGAACTCCCCAAAGAGTACGGCGCGTACTCCAACAAGATCATGCACTTTGACGGCTCCAAAATGCTGGCCGGACTGGTAGCAGGGGTAGTCCTGACGTCTCCCACCGGGGACATGGTCCAGTACGTCCTACAAATATTATACACAGACTCCAACAATGCGGCCGAATATGAGGCCCTATTACATGGTCTACAAATGGCAGTCTCTATGGGCATCCAACACCTAGAAGTGCACGGGGACTTGAACCTCGCAATATCACAAACAAATGGAGACTTTGATGCCAAGGATCCGAAAATGGCGGCCTATCATAATGCCGTCCTAAAAATGTCAGCTCGGTTCGAGGGGCTCGAATTCCACCATGTGGCTCGAGAAAACAATCAAGCGGCAGACGTACTTGCCCGCATCGGCGCCAAACGCGACCCTGTCCCACCTAATATATTCCTTGAAAGGCTGTTCAAGCCATCCGTAGTATGGGAAGGGGAGTCCGGATATACCAGCACGGATCCTAATACACCCCCAGACTCCAAACCATCCGACACAATCGGAGGCTCTGCCACCGAAATAACACCCTCGGCCCACGAAATCATGGCCGTAATCAACCCGTGGACCGAGCCGTTCTTGGCCTACCTAAATAGGCATGAGCTCCCCGAAGACCAAAATGAAGCACGCTGCATAGTCTGGCGCTCTAAAGCTTACAAGGTCTACGAAGGGGAACTCTACAAGAAAAGCGCGACCAGAGTGCTCCAAAGGTGCATCTCCGAAGAGGAAGGGCGGCAACTCCTGGCTGAAATTCACGCCGGACTGGGTGGACACCACGCTGCAGCTCGAGCGCTAGTCAGCAAAGCCTTCCGTACAGGCTTCTATTGGCCGACGGCCCGACCAGACGCACAGGACCTTGTCCAACATTACATCGGCTGCCAGCTTTTCGCCAATCAGAGTCATATGCCCCCCACCGCTCTCCAAACAATCCCCATAACATGGCCCTTCGCGCTCTGGGGGCTGGATATGGTCGGACCCCTTAAAGGGGGAAGCCATAAGAAAAAATACCCATTGGTCATGGTAGACAAATTCACCAAATGGGTCGAAGCCAAACCAGTTAAAACGGCCGAATCCGGACCAGTAATAGACTTCATATCCGGGGTTGTACACCGGTACCGTTTCCCCCATAACATCATCACTGATAATGGCTCAAATTTCATAGCCGATGAAGTGAAAAGTTGGTGCAGCAAAATGGGCATTAAGCTCGACTACGCTTCCGTCTACCACCCGCAAACAAACGGCCAGGTCGAACGGGCAAATGGTCTTATCACGAGCGGCATAAAACCCAGATTAGTGCGATCTTTAACAGAATTGGATATGCACTGGGTAGAGGAGCTCGACTCCGTACTCTGGGGGCTGCGGACCACACCGAATCGAACCACCGGATACACACCATTTTTTATGGTGTACGGTGCGAAAGCGGTACTACCCTGCGACATAATACATGATTCGCCACGCGTACGCATGTACGAAGAGAAGGAAGCCAAGTTAGATTGGCAGGATAATTTGGAAGCCATGGAGGAGGAGCGCGATGTCGCAAAAGCCCGTTCCGCATTCTATCAGCAGCAGGCTCAGCGATATCAAAGCAGAGAAGTGCGGGCCAAAACTTAAAATATTGGCGATCTCGTTCTATGCCTACCGGAGAAGAAGGACAAACTCAAACCCAGATGGGAAGGTCCCTTCGTCATCGACAAAGTTCTCACCGGAGGAGCGTACAGCCTATGTAATGCATCTGACAACAGACTCGAGCTGAACCCATGGAACGCGGCTAGACTCCGGAGATTCTACGCCTAACGCCGAACGCAGTGTTCGTCTCCTCACCCCTCCTTTTTTTTATGCTCCACCACTGTTCCTCTCCTTTCTCGACCCTCTTTCCATTCACACCAAGTATTTAATACAGTGCGGATTCCCGGATTATCCCGGCCGTACCATGTGTGCAAGCTGTATCTGGGGGCTTCCTATTCGGAAGCTAGACATAATTACTTTAATGGCTTTTTGCCCATCACATATGCGTTCTTTCCCCATATGTGCCCTTTCTTCACCATTATATGCATCGATATGACTTAAGATGTGGTCAAGCTGGGTTGCCTGGCTCTTGTATTTATGCCCTACGTTCCCGTTAGTTCGGCTAGGGCATAAGGGGAGCACCTCTGCGATTGTTACTGCCGGTTGAGCCGGATGTGTACCTCAGACTGGGTGAAGCCGAAAGCTAGTTTCCTTAAGAGAATATTCTATCGGTGAACAAAGGATGTATTCGTTGGTTACAACAAAGAACTCCAGAAGCTTTATATCCTACGCCATCACGCGTAGTCCGGACATGTGCATCGACACATGGATACCTAGGGAAAGGAACCCCTAACGGAACTATTCTCCCTAGAAGATGTTTCTTGCTATCCATGCAATATAACATAACTAGTTGGGTACTTGTCTGTTCAAGCACCTATGACCCCTACGCCTGGTCTCCAAGCATGCCCTGGTTTTCGCATATCCGAGCGGGTATTTGGACACATCTCGGACTATAGGGTCCGGGGGCTGAAGCGAAAAGGTCCGCCACGACAAATGATTTCAATCTGGCTAGAGGCTACTTATGCCAATCAATTTACACAGTCACTGAGAATGACTATATTCCTCCACTATACCATCTAACAGGTTATCTAGCCTACAATCCTGCTGAGAATACTTAGCAGCTAATGCTACCTGGTCATACACCAGGCTCATGGGAATTTCTTGCCCATCGGGCCCCGCCGGTCCCACTTCGGCCATATGGTTAGGGTCCAGCTTGGTGTAGCGCGTCTTCACCATCGCCCAGTCTTCTCTTGCTCCTTGCCGGCAGGCTGATATCTTCCACAGACGGAAGCGCCTCCGGGCTCCTTGGAGCAGGTCCTCAAGCTCCCCCATGCCATTCGGCAGTAGGCTTGATGGCCACAAGGCCTGAGCAACGCCGTGCATCACCTGCCGGGCACGCTCGTGCATCTGCGACAGTTCTTGCAGCAAATCATCGGCAGATGAGGGAATCTCCTCTTCAGGGCGACCCGTTAACATTCCTGCAAGGAAAAATCTTTTTAATAAACTTCCTCGCCGAACTATCAAACAGTTCGCTTGCGTTCTTACCATAAATGCCGCGGCAAAGTTTTTTGTTCTCCTTCACGGAGTCCGCCAGTTGTGCGCGGACGTCCTTTAATTCCACGTCCTGACGAATATTGGCATCATGAAGCTTGTTCTTCTCTTGCGTCACCTGCATAAGGATGCGCTCGCCGATCTTCAGTTGCCGTTGGAGATGCGAGTCGTCACCCACTGCGCCATCCAGATTCACTCCAGGATTGTCTGCAAAACTTACTGTTAGACTAGCCGCACAAGCCATCTATTAACTAGCACATCTGTGTATAATGGAGACAAATATTACCAGCATGGGCCTTTCGGGATCCCTCTAACTTGGCTACAACATCAGATAATTGGGCCTTGTAGGCCTCTAGCTCCCGCGCCAATTGTTCATTCTTGTCCACAAGGACCTGCGGATATATTGATCCTTCAAACAGTTGTCCCATCTATTCTAAGTCTCAGGGGCTACTGCTAGGCATACTTATCAAAATCTCTTACCCGTATGTCTTTGGTATACTGGCTTGTCGCTTGGGCAAGCCCGCCTCGAGCGGCTCGGACATATGCGTCCGCCGAATTGAAGGCATTAAAAGCCTCTTCGGAAAAGTTGTTGTGCCGGAGCACGGCCTTCCGGCGCCAGTGGTTCATGGCACTCTGCACTTCGGAGTTCGTGGCCGAACACATATCCGTACCCTCCGTCGGGAGGCTATGCGGTGCAGGCCCCGTATCTGCCTCTGCCCCTGAAGCCAGTTCTAGAACCCGGCTGGTGGAGGCGTGGTTGGTGGGGTTTCCGGATACAGCCCGGTTATTCCTCTTCCTGCCGGACACAAAGGGCGCTGTCATATTTCAAATTCTATGACAGCAGGACAGGCTATGACTTTACCTCTGCAGTGGTGTGTCAGCCCTCACCGCCTTCCTCTTGAGCCTGCCCGATCCGGACGCCCATGGTTGACGAGTCCCCAGGGGCTCAGCCCCTCGCTCCTGCCGTCGTTTCTGCAAATAGAGCGACGCCTCACAGGTAAAAATTACAATACCTAGGGAAAGTCCTCTTCGGAGGATAGGGTTTTTTCTTAGCTTAGCTTACACGCGAAGTGGGAAGCTGTCCAGGGGAGTCGGCCGTAATGGCCACTAGGGCGCTGTCCCAGCTCGCCTGATAAAATACTCCGTTGACAAGCTCCATGGTAATATCTGGATCTACTTTGAGTCCCGGATCTAGGGCCCTTCCAGGATCCTCTGGTTGCGGGGAGGGGCTGAAGATTCCTTCTACGGCCCTCCTCAGTTCCTGCTCAGAGGCATTAATGCAAGTAATCTTAGCAGAAGTACGATAGAGTAAATGAAAACTGGGAAAAGAATGGCAACTTACCCACTCTGGGGGGTTGTACATGGAGAATCCGTCCCGCGTTTTTATACGAAGGAACTCCTCCTCTTCCCCTTTGTACAAATCGGACAAAATCCTTGCCAAAGCGGCAGCGGAGTCCGGACCCTTACGACCACAACGGGTGGTTTACATCTTCCCCGTTGTAACGCCACATAGGCTTCCCCCGATATTGAAGCGGCTGCACTCCTCGCTTTATGCATATTGCCATAACCTCAACAATCGTCAGTCCGGACTTGGCCAGCAACTTTACCCTGTTCATCAGGAGGAATATCTCCCTTGTGTCCTCTTCTTGAGGGCCCCGGGGACGCCAGCTTAGGCGTGCCCTTGGTGGGGCGTTGCTGAACTTGGGGAGACCCCTCCGGACTGCATCCGGAAGGGGAACGTCATTTATATAGAACCACTCTGAAGGACAGTTTTCTGGTGCATTCTCAGGAGTGCCGGACAGGTATCCGGTCTCGGCAATGCACCATACTTCGGCCCCGCCCACTTGATACAGGGACTCTCCCTGGGTGCGGGGGACAAGGCAGAACAGCTTCCTCCACAATCCGAAGTGTGGTTCGCAGCCTAAGAACAGTTCGCAAAGGGCGACATACCCCGCTATGTGCAGAATGGAGGCTGGGGTAAGATTGTGTAGCTGGAGGCCATAGAACTCCAGGAGCCCGCGGAGAAACGGGTGGATAGGGAACCCGACGCCCCTCAGCAGATGCGAGATGAGGCATATTCGCTCCTCCGAAGACGGGTTAGGAAATCCCTCCGCTTGTTCCCCTCCGTCGTAAGTAGCTATTCCAGCTCGGACGGAGACCATGAATGCTGGTGGAAGAAACCCTTGAGTTTGTAACTTCACCAAATGGTTGTGGGGAACTGAGCACTCTTCCCAATCCCCTGACTTAGAGCGAGGAGGGCAAGCAGAAGAGCTGTGACGGCCGGCCATGCTGGAATGACTTTTTGCGAAGCGCTCTAGGATGCTAGCTCAAGGGAGGAGAGTGAGGTTTGGATCTGAGAACCCTTGTCCCTCCAAATAGACGGTTGTCTTGGAGGATCGAGGGTGGCAAATGCAAAAATACCTTGACTCCTCGCATTCGCTCGACACGTGGAGATGGTCATTACTGAGGCGCTGAAGCCGAGGAGCACGACATCGATTGGAGACCGGACACTATTCGTCGCAACAGGTGCTTTGGAGTATTCGGAGGAAGAACCCGCCTTGCAATGCCGAAGACAATATTGCGCGCCAGACTCATCGTCATTGAAGCCTGGTTCAGGGGCTACTGAGGGAGTCCTGGATTAGGGGGTATCCGGACAGCCAGACTGTGTACAACGTCCGGACTATTGAAGCGTGAAGATACAAGACTCAAGACTTCGGCCCGTGTTCGGATGGGACTTTCCTTGGCGTGGGAGGCAAGCTTGGCGATCCGGATATTATATTTCCTTCTTTGTAACCGACTCCATGTAAACCCTGGCCCTCTCCGGTGTCTATATAAACCGGAGAGGTTGGTCCTTAGAAGGCCGATCACAATTACATTCATACCATCATAGGCTAGCTCCTAGGGTTTAGCCTCTACGATCTCGTGGTAGATCTACTCTTGTACTACCCATATCATCAATATTAAACAAGCAGGAAGTAGGGTTTTACCTCCATCGAGAGGGCCCGAACCTGGGTAAACATCTATGTCCCTCACTTCTTGTTACCATCAGCCTTGACGCACAGATCGAGACCCCCTACCCGAGATCCGCCGGTTTTGACACCGACAGCCACCAGGTGGGTACAATCCACCTGGGCGCACCAGGAGAGGGGCGCACCCTGGTGGGTTGTGCCCACCCAGGTGCCCCTCTCGGGCAGGTCTTGGCTCTAGAAATTCTAATTATTGATATAAAAAATCCTCGCAAAGTTTCATTCCATTCCGAGAACTTTTATTTCTGCACAAAAACAACACCATGGTAGTTCTGCTGAAAACAGCGTTAGTCCGGGGTTAGTTTCATTCAAATCATGCAAATTAGATTTCAAAACAAGAGAAAAAGCATGAGAAAAAGTAGATATGTTGGAGACGTATCAACTCCCCAAGCTTAAACCTCTCCTTATCCTCAAGCAATTCACTTGATAAATTGAAAGTGAGAAAGAAAAACTTTTACGAACTCTTTTGCTCTTGTTTGCATAAATAAGCTTAAACAGCACCCAGGTTTTCAACCAACATTATAACTAACCATGTCAACAATAACATTTAAAGATTATATGACTCATATCAATGACATAATCAGCTAACGAGCAACAATAAAAATATCTCAAACATTAACACGTTGTCAAAACAACCATGATATAATATGACAATAGTGGTATCTCGCAAGCCCTTTCTGAGACCGCAAAACATCAATGCAGAGCACTGCTACGTCTTGAGCTTGCATTGGTTTTCCTTGAAGAGGAAAGGGTGATGCAGCAATAGTAGCGTAAGTATTTCCCTCAGTTTTTGAGAACCAAGGTATCAATCCAGTAGGAGGCTCCTCAAAAGTCCCACACACCTACACAAACAAACAAAGAACTCGCAACCAACACAATAAAGGGGTTGTTAATCCCTTCACGGCCACTTGCAAAAGTGAGATCTGATAGAGATAGTATGATAAGATAGATATATTTTTGGTATTTTATAATATAGATGCAAAAAGTAAACATGCAAATAAAAGTAGATTGAAAGCTGTAAAAGATAGACCCGGGGGCCATAGGTTTCACTAGTGGCTTCTCTCAAGATAGCACAAGTATTACGGTGGGTGAACAAATTACTGTCGAGCAATTGATAGAAAAGCGCATAATTATGAGATTATCTAGGCATGATCATGTATATAGGCATCACGTTCGCAACAAGTAGACCGAGTCCTGCCTGCATCTACTACTATAACTCCACACATCGACCGCTATCCAGCATGCATCTAGAGTATTAAGTTCATAAGAACAGAGTAACACATTAAGAAAGATGACATGATGTAGAGGGATAAACTCAAGCAATATGATATAAACCCCATCTTTTTATCCTCGATGGCAACAATACAATACGTGCCTTGCAACCCTTTCTGTCACTGGGTAAGGACACCGCAAGATTGAACCCAAAGCTAAGCACTTCTCCCATGGCAAGAAAGATAAATATAGTAGGCCAAACCAAACTGATAATTCGAAGAGACTTGCAAAGATAACTCAATCATACATAAAAGAATTCAGAGAAGATTCAAATATTTCTCATAGATAAACTTGATCATAAACCCACAATTCATCGGATCTCGACAAACACACCGCAAAAAGAGTTTACATCGAATTGATCTCCACGTGAGAGGGGGAGAACATTGTATTGAGATCCGAAAAGAGAGAAGAAGCCATCTAGCTAATAACTATGGACCCGAAGGTCTCTGGTAAACTACTCACAACTCAACGGAGGGGCTATGGTGTTGATGTAGAAGCCCTCCATGGTCGATTCCCCCTCCGGCGGAGTGCCGGTGAAGGCTCCAACATGGGATCTCGCGGATACAGAAGGTTACGGCAGTGGAAATTGTTTTTCGTTGGCTCCCTAGATGTTCTCGGGGTATGTAGGTATATATAGGAGGAAGAAGTACGTCGGTGGCCGCTCGAGGGGCCCAGGAGACAGGGACGCACCCTCCTATCTCCTGGCCGCCTCGATTGCTTCTTGACTTGCACTCCAAGTCCTCTGGATCACGTTCGTTCCAAAAATCACGCTCCCGAAGGTTTCATTCCATTTGGAATCCGTTTGATATTCCTTTTCTTCGAAATACTGAAATAGGCAAAAAAACAGCAATACGGGCTGGGCCTCCGGTTAGTAGGTTAGTCCCAAAAATGATATACATATGTAAAATAAAGCCCATAAACATCCAAAAGGGGTAATATAATAGCATGAAACAATCAAAAATTATAGATACGTTGGAGACGTATCAAGCATCCCCAAGCTTAATTCCTGCTCATCCTCGAGTAGGTAAATGATAAAAATAGATTTTTTTGATGTGGAATGCTACCTAGCATAATTCTCAATGTAATTTTCTTTATTGTGGCATGAATATTCAGATCCAAATGATTCAAAATAAAAGTTCATATTGATAAAATAAATAGTCACACTTCAAGCATACTAATCAAAGCAACCATGTCTTCTCAAAATAACATGGCTAAAGAAAGTTCATCCCTACAAAATCATATCGTTAGGCTATGCTTCATTTTTGTCACACAAAAATGTTCCCAAATTATACACCCCCGATGACAAGCCAAGCAATTGTTTCGTACTTAAATAATCTCAAACTTTTTCAACCTTCACGCAATACATGAGCGTGAGCCATGGATATAGCACTATGGGTGGAATAGAATATGATGATGGGGATTGTGTGGAGAAGACAAAAAAGGAGAAAGTCTCACATTGACGAGGATAATCAATGGGCTATGGAGATGCCCATCAATTGATGTCAACATGAGGAGTAGGGATTGCCATGCAACGGATGCACTAGAGCTATAAATGAATGAAAGTTCAACAAAAGAAAACTAGTGGGTGTGCATCCAACTTGCTTGCTCACGAAGACCTAGGGCATTTGAGGAAGCCCATCGTAGGAATATACAAGCCAAGTTCTATAATTAAAAATACCCACTTAGTATATGAAAGTGACAACATATGAGACTCACTATATGAAAAACATGGTGCTACTTTGAAGCACATTATATGAGACTCGCTATATGAAGGACAAGGTTCTACTTTGAAGCACAAGTGTGGAAAAGGAGATAGTAACATTGCCCCTTTTTATTTATTTTCTTATTTTCTTTTTCTTTTTCTTTTTTTTCTTTTTTCTTTTTTTTTCTTTGGCCTTTCTTTTTTTTTCTTTTTTTTCTTTGGGACAATGCTCTAATAATGATGATCATCACACTTTTATTGATTACAACACATGAATTACAACTCGAAACTAGAACAAGATATGACTCTATATGAATGCCTCTGACGGTGTACCGGGATGGTGCAATGAATCAAGAGTGACATGTATGAAAAATTATGCATGGTGGCTTAGCCACAAATACGATGTCAACTACATGATCATGCAATGACAATATGACAAAAATAATGTATGTCATGATGATGAACGGAACGGTGGAAAGTTGCATGGCAATATATCTCGGAATGGCTATGGAAATGCCATAATAGGTAGGTATGGTGGCTGTTTTGAGGAAGATATAGGGAGGTTTATGTGTAATAGATCGTATCATATCACGGGGTTTGGATGCACCGGCGAAGTTTGCACCAACTCTCAAGGTGAGAAAGGGCAATGCATGGTACCGAAGAGGCTAGCAATGGTGGAAAGGTAAAAGTGCGTATAATCCATGGACTCAACATTAGTCAAAATAACTCATATACTTATTGCAAAAATTTCAAAGTCATCAAAAATCAAGCACTACGCGCATGCTCCTAGAGGGATAGATTGGTAGGAAAATACCATCGCTTGTCCATGACCGCCACTCATAAGGATGCAAAAGCCAGGTACACTTCATGTTTCAAATTTGTTACACAACTTTAACCATACGTGCATGCTACGGGACTTGCTAAGTTCAACACAAGCATTCTTTAAATTCATAATCACCCAACTAGCATGACTTTAATATCACTACCTCCATATCTCAAAACAATTATCAAGTATCAAACTGATCATAGCATCCAATTCCACTACAAGAAATATGTCAACTTATGACCACCACTATTGGTCACTGAAAGGTCACAAATTTCCATTTACGACCTTTTTGTGACCAAAAACAGAAGGTCAAAAGCTGACGGTCGTAAACTGACTATAGCGACCTTTAACAAAAGGTCGTTGAACCCATGACCTTTTGTTTTGGTCACTGGCTATCTGCCCAGGCCACGTCGGATCCGACGTGGCAATCTGACGTGGCACAATTGCGACCAATTGAAAAGGTCAAAACTTAGAATCGGCCCGGTCCATTTCGGTGCTTTAGATGGGCCGAGCCCATTAATTCAGCCTTTTTAATATATATATTTTTTGTTAATTTTCACTAGGTACATGGGCCTGGCCCAACAATTTGGCCTTTTTTGTTTTCTGAGCTTCTTCCATTTTTCTGGGCCTCGGCCTTTCTGCGGTACATTTAATTTTTTAATTTTTTTAACCTGTTTTTCCTTTCATTTTTTTGTCCAATATTGTTTGGGCCAAGGCCTCTTCTAGCCCATCAATATTTTCAGCCCACTAATTCAAAGGACTGGACAACAGAGAAACAATTCAGTTTTTTTTTCAATTTTGCTATCAAAGCAACATTTGTTTCACTGTACAATCATACATCATTTCTTGCAGTTACATCATTTGAAGCAGCAACTAAAAGATTGTCATCTATAACAAATGACAGCCAGTCAAAAGAAAGATCACCATCACAGCTCCAGCGACTACTTATACACTACAACTTCCACCTTTGTGCAAACCTACAAGAAGGCCATGCTTCCGATTAGATTTGGTTGCATCACTTCCAGTTTGCTAACGGCATGTCTCCAGCAGCACATATCATAACCTACAAAGAGAACATAAACCAACATAAGAATTTGAAACTTCTTCTAATTTGAAACTTTCGGTAAACGGTAAACTTGAGGTAAATTAGAAGTGAGGATATTGATTACAAGCAAGATGAAACGTAAACTAAGTCCTATTGTATTGATGGATCCCAACTTGTTTAAACTAGAGCAGATTGTTCAACTTGTACAATCTAGTAGTCTAAAAAGAGAGAAAAATGTTCATTCTCGGCTCCACATTAATTAGAACAGAAATGAATGACACTAATATAAGCAAGAACTTACAACAAAGTGTAGCTTAAATATAATGTTAGGCACTGATAAAGTTATGTGATTTTTACGTGACTTAATAGACACAAAATATGACTTCTTTCTCTGCTTGACTAATGAATCAGTACATCTTCAAGCAAAAAATCATGAAGATCACACTACAATGTCCCTAACAACGGTAGAAGCTCAAATGTGAGACAATATTTTGTAATATATAAGCCTTGGCTGCAATTTTCCGCTTAACATGTAGTTAAAAATCAGACACTTATTGCTTATTTCATACTTAAATTTTTACTTTAAGTTTTGTTTGGATAATCTATATGCGTAGGCACAGTCCTATACTTGTTTGGAAAGTTAAGATATTCATGTCAACAATTATATAGAGCCAAACAATCATCTAAGCATACATACAGAATCCAATCGGTTATATATGTACACAGACATTAATTCCAAGTATCTAAACCCTGCTATACACACGATAGTACACAAACGATTTATCAACGATGCTAAATATCGTGTCGTTCCATTCAGGACATCAGCACTGTTCCACTGTTTGATATAAGTGGCTGCTGCATGTCGTGTGTATAGTACTATAGTTTCATCTTCAGACCAATCAACGCCAAGTTTCAAAGAAAATCTGATGATAAGTTGCACCAAGATCTAGCAAGGTGCATACCTCCAAGTGGATGAGCTAGCTCTGAGACCCACTCCTTGACCCTCTCCGCAGATGCTCTCGTCAAAGCATACTGCACCATAACAAGCACGAAAATTTAGAAAACACACCCCAATCCTGAAATTCAGTGAAGCACGAAAAGCAGCAGCAAACTAGACAATAGCACGCAGGCAGCGTTGCAAATAGCAAACCAAGTAATGTAATGTACACTACAGGAGAAACAAATAGCAAAGCGAGGCTTGGCCTGGAAGGGACAGACGTGGGAGCCCTGGAGGCCCTGGAACGCCCTCCGGATCTGCTCCAGCCTCCGCTCATGGTCATGCGAGGCAACAGAATTTAGTCAGAACAAACAAGCAAAGGGCGTTGAATATACACCAAGTACTCAACTTGTTCTTACTGAATTTAGGAGTCTGTTTTTATTCTTTTCTTATATGCAGTCTGAAGCTTAACTTGTTATAACTGAATTTAGTCAGAACAAACAAGCTAGGGCACTGCAGATCACGCACCTGAGATCAAGGGCGTTGTAGATCACGAATCAAAGCACATCTAGTCCAGTTCTCGGCACCAACTCCTCCTCCAATTGCTACAGAAACTAAGAGCAGAAAATCAACTCGCCTACTTCAGTACAAAGAAGAAGCAAACATGCAAGCAAGAAATACTGGAATAGTACTAGTGTGATCCACATCTCAGCATCTCACTTTCAGTTTAGTTGATCCGAATCGCAAACCATTAAAGAAGAAGCATACATGCAAGCAAGAAATACTGAAGTGAAGTTTCAGTTTTAGAAACTGAATTTCTAAACCGATGAAGGAGGCAGCATGCAGTAGCTGAGCAGCAAGAACCTGAAGTGAAGTTTCAGTTTTAGAAACTAAATTTGTATTTTGTGAGGAATCTAGAACTCAAATTTATCTGAGATCGTAACTTTATGTTATCAATTTAAGAGCAGGTCATTTATGCATGTCAAAATGTGAGCAGAATACTTATTGATGATCTGAGTTGTGTACCAAGGTGCTAGGGGTTGGCCCCTGTACTGAAATTGTATTTAAACTTCCTCTTTTCTACTAACAGAAAGAGCAATGCTCCTATCAATATTTTGGAAAACAAATTTGAGAGCATATCATTGATGTTGTCCATTTGTGAGCATATCGGTGAATTGTAAATCATTATACGACAGTGCATGGGGCAAATGAGATTAGTTAAACTACAACACTGAACCAACTAAACTGAATTTTGAGACCAGATTAATGAAACCATTGTAATAGAAATAATGTTTGAAGTATCTTTGCCGGTTCTCGGAAAGGCTATACAACCAAATTAGCACTGTAAATCCATCATAGATGGCCAACAATTTATCTACAAAATGCATCTAATTATAGAACTAGCAAGGAGTAGAGCAAAACTTCTATTAGGCTCTTTGTTGTGATGCATGATGTGTTCGGTTTGCTGTACTGATGCATTCCAGCGAACCTAAAAAGATGATTCTATTCTGATATGCTGTTAGGATCTTTGTGCAAAATCAATCCAACCCACATGAGGTTCAGTGCCAAATTCTAACACCAGAGAAGCAATGGCCTATCCTAGTACTAGAAAATCAATCGAGCAGAGAGGAGGGGACGAGCTCACCTACGGCCAGAGAGTAAGATCCATGGCTGATGCATGCCGAGCAGCAGCCATCGTTGAGCACCCTCTCCCCAGGCGCCATCCATCCTTGCCGCCCAGTCTATCTACAACATCCTCCTGCATACCTACAATCAAAGAACAGAGCAGAAATTAGAGAGAGAGAGAGAGAGAGAGAGAGAGATAGGAGGGGATGGAGCTCGAGTACCCCATGGCCACCGGGCGGAATAGCACCATCCAGGGGCTGAGCCGCGCGTGGGGGCGCGACAGATGTCGGGAAGGAGTCGCCAATGTCGCCGGAGCCGTGTTGACGATTGAGGCGCCGCCACCCTAGCCACAGGGAGGGCTACAGGTGAGCGTTTGAGGCTGGGAGAGGCCGAGAGGTCTCTGAGATTCGCGCCATTGCCGTCCTGGTGGCCGGAGACACGGCGTGCTGCGCTGCAACCGCAAACCCTAAGCAAGCCATGTGCACGCCATGGTCCGGCCAGCTCGATGGAGCGCCGCGCATCGAAGCACGCACGCACGCGCCGGCGAGCAAGCCAGCCGCGACGCTGTTGTGGCTGGGCGTCAGTGCTGTTGTCTGCGTTGCGTGAGGAGAGGAGGTTGCTTGGTCTGGGGGAGAAGGGGCAGCAGTGGGTGGATGGATCTAAAGGGAGGAGGAGAAGAGGAGGTGGCGGCGACGATGGATCCGATGGGAGGAGGAGACGGGGGAGAAGGGGCGGCAGCAGGTGGATGGATCTGAAGGAGGAGGAGATGACGAGGTGGCGGCGGTGATGGATCTGATGGGAGGAGGAGACAGGGGAGAAGGGGCAGCTGCTGGGTTGATCTACCGCGCGCCGGCGTTGGGGTAGGAGGTCGCTGGTGGGGCTGGTGGAGCGGAGGTCGCCCCGCCGTTGGGATCGGGGGAGAGGAGGTCACGGGAGGGAGGGGTTGGGGTCATGGGAGGGAGAGAGAAAGAAAGGAGGCGGGGAAGGGGGGGTGGCTGGAAAATGTCCACAAGGACTAGGGTTTCGGCTTAGGTGGGCTTGGGGTGAGGACTGCCGTTGGATCCGCGAGCATCCAACGGTGTTCGATCCACGATCCGCGTGAAATGCCCACAGACCAATCAAAATGCAGCACACGGGTACGATGTCATGACCATTTAAATTGGTCGTAGTTGACTAAAAAATTGGTCATGGTTGATTAAAAATTCATTTTCCATTTTTCAAGTGCCGAAAATGAGTTTGTTGTGAAGGACCTACAATATATTTGTTGCAAAATTGGACCAAATCAATTTTCTAAAATATTTAAACATACTTAATGCACAATTGACAAAATGGTTGGGTGTCAAAAGTTTTGATCCACCTTTGGTGAAAAAGACAAATTTCCGCCGTTTCGGTTGGAAGCAGGTCAAATTTGAACTGCGGCTGCCTCAGAGTTTTCTATTTATTTTTTTCCAAAAATCATTTCTAGGTACAAAAGTATCTATTTAATCAGAGAAACATCAAAAAAATTCCAACATTCAACCACTAGCTAGGAACGGTCATTCCCCCCGTTTTGACCGCATTTTGAAACAGGCATAAAAAATTCAAAAAAAATCAAAAAAATGGAAAACCTTTGCATTGTGTCATTATATGTGATCAAGTTACCAGAAAAATTAATAAACTTGTAATACGACAATTCTTTTAAAAAAGTGTTCTCAGAAATGAGCTATCATCCGTGAAGATTCATGTCTTTCAAGCCAAATGATCAATCTTATGGCCACATTCATGGCATAGTTTGTTCAAATGATCTCATATTATGCACAAGGGTGCATATTAGAATGGCAAACAATGTTGCCTAAGGAAGTTTTCATTTTCGTTGGACGAAAAAACCATTTTCCATTTTTCGAGTGCCCGAAAGGAGGTTTTTTTGTGAAGGAACTACCAAATAATTGGTGCAAAATTGGACCAAATCATTTTTCTAAAATACTAGGACATATTTAATGCACAATTGACCAAATGGTTGGGTGTCAAAAGTTTTGATCCACCTCTCGTGAAAAAGACAAATTGCCGCCGTTTCGGTTGGAAGCGGGTCAAATTTGAACTGCAGCTGCCTCATAGTTTGCTATTTATTTTTTCCAAAAATCATTTCTAGTTACATAAGTGTCTATTTAATCATAGAAACACCAAAAAAATTCCAAGATTCAACCACTAGCTAGGAACGGTCATTCCCGCCGTTTTGACCGCATTTTGAAACGGGCATAAAAAATTCAAAAAAAAAATCAAAAAATTGGAAAACCTTCGCATTGTGTCATTATATGTGGACAAGTTTCCAGGAAAAATAACAAACTTGTAATACGGTAATTATTTTAAAAAAGTGTTCTTAGAAATGAGCTATCACGTGTGGAGATCAATGGCTTTCAAGCCAAATGATCAATCTTATGGCCACATTCATGGCATAGTTTGTTCAAATGATCTCATATTGTGCACAAGGTTGCATATTAGAATGGAAAACAATGTTGCCTAAGGAAGTTTTCATTTTCGTTGGACGAAAAAACCATTTTCCATTTTTCGAGTGCCCGAAAGGAGGTTTTTTTGTGAAGGAACTACCAAATAATTGTTGCAAAATTGGACCAAATCATTTTTCTAAAATACTAGGACATATTTAATGCACAATTGACCAAATGGTTGGGTGAAAAAAGTTTTGATCCACCTCTCGTGAAAAAGACAAATTGCCGCCGATTCAGCTGGAAGCGGGTCAAATTTGAACTGCAGCTGCCTCATAGTTTGCTATTTATTTTTTCCAAAAATCATTTCTAGTTACATAAGTATCTATTTAATCATAGAAACACCAAAAAAATTCCAAGATTCAACCACTAGCTAGGAACGGTCATTCCCGCCGTTTTGACCGCATTTTGAAACGGGCATAAAAAATTCAAAAAAAATCAAAAAATTGGAAATCCTTCGCATTGTGTCATTATATGTGACCGAGTTTCCAGGAAAAATAATAAACTTGTAATACGGTAATTATTTTAAAAAGTGTTCTCAGAAATGAGCTGTCAAGTGTGAAGATTCATGGCTTTCAAGCCAAATGATCAATCTTATGGCCACATTCATGGCATAGTTTGTTCAAATGATCTCATATTGTGCACAAGGGTGCATATTGGAATGGCAAACAATGTTGCCTAAGGAAGTTTTCATTTTCGTTGGACGAAAAAACCATTTTCCATTTTTCGAGTGCCCGAAAGGAGGTTTTTTTGTGAAGGAACTACCAAATAATTGTTGCAAAATTGGACCAAATCATTTTTATAAAATACTAGACCATATTTAATGCACAATTGACAAAATGGTCTGGTGTAAAAGTTTTTGATCCACCTCTCGTGAAAAAGACAAATTTCTGCCGATTCAGCTGGAAGCGGGTCAAATTTGAACTGCAGCTGCCTCATAGTTTGCTATTTATTTTTTCAAAAAATCATTTCTAGTTACATAAGGACCTATTTAATCATAAATACATGGTTTGGTGGTGATACGTCGAGGTTTGGGCGGTGGCCGAGGGCCCCAACTTTAGAGCGCGTAAACTCGCATGCCCGCCGCGTGGTCACCGCGTGACCGTGGCGTTGCCATGTGTTCTGGGCGGCCTAGGCATGTCTAGTGGGTTGGGCACTCCCCAGGTTGGTGCTAGGAAGAAAATTACAACATAAGATTCTCACGAGGAGACCAATCGATGCTCAAACATGAATTAGCAGCCAAGTGTTTGATTAGCGGTATGGGAAATGTACATGGCTAATGGGCGTGAGTTTTGGCTGAGGATGATCAGTTACTAAGAAGACCGTTTTCACAAATTTTCAGCTCGAAAGGAGGAGCCTAGGTGGTACTTGCTTTGCAAACCACCACACTGGACATAAATACGAATGTTGAAGCTCGGCTCAAAATAATGAATGGATTGAGCTGGCATTTGGTGGAGGATGGTTATTTGGGCATAGGAAAGCACTGTAGAAAATGGATACTATTTGTACATGCCAAAGTGGTACTTCCTTCACAAACTGTTACTCTGAACAGAATAGGAAAATGAATATTTTTGAATTATTTTTGAACTAGGCAAGTAAGGTTTTTACATATTTGATGAAGATATGACCCAAAGAATTTATGAGATTTTTTTGGGAATTTTGGGAATGACAGAAATATAGGTTGCTTCACAACCTAGGGCAAAAACTGCCACATGGACATGCCACATAGGCAAAACTGATGAGGTGGCGCCTAGTCATAGCAACCCACCACAATTTACAAGGCTATGACCATCTATATTGGTCGTTAACAACTAGAAATAAGGCAGCGGACTAGCGCTGTTTGCTTTATGACCTTTTCGTGTGAGGAAATTACGACCTTTCTGACCAAAATGATCGCAATGGTTTAGGGTTTGGAGCCCCCCGAACAGCTTTTGACCAATTGGTCTGAAATGGTCATAAATTTATGACCAATTCTACGAGGGTCACTAACAGAAGGTCATAAGTTGACATATTTCTTGTAGTGTTCACTTTCTATGATAGTTTTTATTATATCCAGCTTGGATGCCTACCATTCTAGGACCAATTTATAACCATAGCAAATACCATGCTGTTCTAAGAGACTCTCAAAAATAATATAAGTGAAGCATGAGAGACTAGCAATTCCTACAAAATTAAGCCACCGCCGTGCTCTAAAAGATATAAGTGAAGCACTAGAGCAAAAACTATCAAGCTCAAAAGATATATGTGAAGCACATAGCATATTCTAATAAATTCTAATCAAGTAGGCTTCTACCAAAAGGTGTATACAGCAAGGTTGACTGTGGTAAACAAAAAATCAAAGACTAATATAATACACGACGCTCCAAGCAAAACACATATCATGTGGCGAATAAAAATATAGCTCCAAGTAAAGTTACCAATGAACGAAGACGAAAGAGGGGATGCCTTCCTGGGGCATCCCCAAGCTTAGGATTTTGGCTATTCTTGAATATCTTGGGGTGCCATGGGCATCCCCAAGCTTAGGCTCTTGCCACTCCTTATTCCATAGTCCATCAAATCTTTACCCAAAACTTGAAAACTTCACAACACAAAACTCAACAGGAAATCTCATAAGCTCCGTTAGTGAAAGAAAACAAAAACACCACATAAGGTACTGTAATGAACTCATTCTTTATTTATTTTGGTGTTAAACCTACTGTATTCTAAGTTCTCTATGGTTCATACCACTTAATACTAGCCATAGATGCATCAAAATAAGCAAAGAACACATGAAAAGCAAAATCTGTCAAAAACAGAACAATATGTAGCAATCTGTAACTAACGCAAACTTCTGGAACTCTAAAAATCATAAGAAAATAGGAAGTCCTGGACAATTTGTCTATTGATCATAAGAAAAAAGAATCAACACAAAGTCACGTTTCTGTGATTTAAAAAAACTAATTTCGTGCGTGCAAAGTTTCTGTTTTTCACCAGAATCAAATTAACTATCACCATAGGTTATCCTATAGGTTCTACTTGGCACAAACACTAATTAAAACATAAAAACACATCTAAACAGAAGGTAGAGGCAAAATTTATTACTAAACAGAAACAAAAACAAAAAACACAAATAAAATTGGGTTGCCTCCCAACTAGCGCTATCGTTTAACGCCCCTAGTTAGGCATAAAAGCGAAGATATATCTAAGTAGTGCCATCTTTGGCACTCAATTCATAAGTAGCTCGCATGATAGATTCATAAGGTAATTTTACTTTCTTTCTTGGAAAGTGCTCCATGCCTTTCTTTAATAGAAATTGGAATCTAATATTCCCTTCCTACATATCAATAATCGCGCCAATCGTTCTAAGGAAAGGTCTGCCAAGAATAATAGGGCAAGAAAGATTGCAATCTATATCAAGAACGATAAAATCTATGGGCACCAAATTTCTATTTGCAACAATGAGAACATCATTGATCCTTCCCATTGGCTTTTTAATGGTGGAATCCGCAACGTGCAAATTTAAAGAGCAATCATCAAGATCATGGAAACCTAGAATATTACATAAAGTTTTCGGAATCGTGGAAACACTAGCACCCAAATCACACAAAGAAAAACACTCATGATCTTTAATTCTAATCTTTATAGTAGGTTCCCACTCATCATCAAGTTTTCTAGGTATAGAAACTTCCAAATTAAGTTTTTCATCATAAGATTGCATTAAGGCATCAACGATATGTTTGGTAAAAGCTTTATTTTGACTATAAGCATGCGGAGAATTAACAACGAATTGCAACAAGGAATTACAACCTTCTAAAGAACAATTATCATAATCAAATTCCTTGAAATCCGAGATAGTGGGTTCAATGCTATTTAAAGTCATGACCTCTCCAATCTCACTTTTACCAAATTTAGTATCAAGATCTAAAAACTCCGAATTCTTCGGATGCCTTCTAACTAAAGTTGACTCATCTCCAGTCCCATAATTATCAAGATTCATATTGCAAAACAACGATCTAATAGGGGACACATCAATAACTTTAATATCTTCATCATTATTTTCATGGAAACTAGAAGAACAAGCCTTTACAAAGCAATCTTTCTTAGCACGCAATCTATCGGTTCTTTCCTCGCACTCATCAATGGAAATTCTCATGGCTTTGACAGACTCATTAATATCATGCTTAGGAGGAGTAGATCTAAGTTTAAGAGAATCAACATCAAGCGAAAGTCTATCAACGTTCCTAGCCAAATCATCAACTTTGAGCAATTTTTCTTCAAGCAAAGCATTAAAATTCTTTTGAGAAATCATAAATTATTTCACACTATTCTCAAAATCAGAGGGCATCTTATTAAAATTACCATAAGAATTATTGTAGGAATTTCCATAATTATTAGAGGAATTACTAGGGAACGGTCTAGAATTAAAGTTTCCTCTATAAGCATTGTTTCCAAAACTATTCCTACCAACAAAATTCACATCCATAGATTCATTATTATTCTCAATCAAAGTAGACAAAGGCATATCATTGGGATCAAGAGGAGTATTTTTAGTAGCAAACAATTTCATAATTCATCCATCTATCCACTCAAAATATTGATTTCTTCTATAGCATGCACTTTTTTACTAGAAGATCTTTTGGTGTGCCATTGAGAATAATTAGCCATAATATTATCAAGAAGTTTTGTAGCATCTCCTAAAGTGATTTCCATAAACGTGCCTCCCTCGGCCGAGTCTAAAAGATTTCTAGAAGCAAAGTTCAAACCGACATAAATTTTTTGTATGATCATTCATAAATTCAAACCATGAGTAGGGAAATTGCGAATCATCAATTTCATTCTTTCCCAGGATTGGGCAACATGCTCATGATCAAGTTGTTTAAAATTCATAATATCATTCCTAAGAGTGATAATCTTGGCGGGAGGAAAATACTTAGAGATAAAAGCATCTTTGCACTTGTTCCAAGAATCAATACTATTTTTAGGCAAAGACGAAAACCAAACTTTAGCACGATCTCTAAGTGAAAACGGAAATGACTTCAATTTAACAATATCATTATCCGTATCTTTCTTCTTTTGCATATCACAAAAATCAACAAAGTTGTTTAGATGAGTAGCGGCATCTTCAATAGGAAGGCCGGCGAATTGATCTTTCATAACAAGATTCAGCAAAGCAGTATTGATTTCACAAGACTCAACATCATTAAGAGGAGCAATCGGAGTACTAAGAAAATCATTATTATTGGTATTGGAGATATCACACAATTTGGTATTATCTTACGCCATGGCAACAAGTAATCCAACACACAAGCAAACAGAAAAAGGCAAGCGAAAAAGAGAGAAGAAGATTGGGAAAGAGAGGGCAAATAAAACGGCAAGGATGAAGTGGGGGAGAGGAAAATGAGAGGAAAATGGAAAATAATGTAAATGCGAGGGAGATGAGTTTGTGATGGGTACTTGGTATGTCTTGACTTGAGCAAAGACCTCCCCGACAACGGCGCCAGAAATCCTTCTTGCTACGTCTTGAGCTTGTGTTGGTTTTCCTTGAAGAGGAAAGGGTGATGCAGCAATAGTAGTGTAAGTATTTCCCTCGGTTTTTGAGAACCAAGGTATCAATCCAGTAGGAGGCTCCTCAAAAGTCCCACGCACCTACACAAACAAGCAAAGAACTCGCAACCAACTCAATAAAGGGGTTGTCAATCCGTTCACGACCACTTGCGAAAGTGAGATCTGATAGAGATAGTATGATAAGATAGATATATTTTTGGTATTTTATAATATAGATGCAAAAAGTAAAGATGCAAATAAAAGTAGATTGAAAGCTTATATGATAAAAGATAGACCCGGGGGCCATAGGTTTCACTAGTGGCTTCTCTCAAGATAGCACAAGTATTACGGTGGGTGAACAAATTACTGTCGAGCAATTGATAGAAAAGCGAATAATTATGAGATTATCTAGGCATGATCATGTATATAGGCATCACGTTCGCAACAAGTAGACCGAGTCCTGCCTGCATCTACTACTATAACTCCACACATCAACCGCTATCCAGCATGCATCTAGAGTATTAAGTTCATAAGAACAGAGTAACACATTAAGAAAGATGACATGATGTAGAGGGATACACTCAAGCAATATGATATAAACCCCATCTTTTTGTCCTCGATGGCAACAATACAATATGTGCCTTGCAACCCTTTCTGTCACTGGGTAAGGACACCGCAAGATTGAACCCAAAGCTAAGCACTTCTCCCATGGCAAGAAAGATCAATTAGTAGGCCAAACCAAACTGATAATTCGAAGAGACTTGCAAAGATAACTCAATCATACATAAAAGAATTCAGAGAAGATTCAAATATTTCTCATATATAAACTTGATCATAAACCCACAATTCATCGGATCTCAACAAACACACCGCAAAAATAGTTTACATTGAATAGGTCTCCACAAGAGAGGGGGAGAACAACGTATTGAGATCCAAAAAGAGAGAAGAAGCCACTAGCTAATAACTATGGACCCGAAGGTCTTTGGTAAACTACTTACAACTCATCGGAGAGGCTATGGTGTTGATGTAGAAGCCCTCCATGGTCGATTCCCCCTCCAGCGGAGCACCGGCGAAGGCTCCAAGATGGGATCTCACGGATACAGAAGGTTACAGCGGTGGAAATTGTTTTTCATTGGCTCCCCGGATATTTTCGGGGTATGTAGGTATATATAGGAGGAAGAAGTACGTCGGTGGCCGCTCGAGGGGCCCAGGAGACAGGGGGCGCGCCCAGCAGGGGTGGGCGCGCCCTCCTATCTCCTGGCCGCCTCTATTGCTTCTTGACTTGCACTCCAAGTCCTCTGGATCACGTTCGTTCCAAAAATCACGCTCCCGAAGGTTTCATTCCGTTTAGACTCCGTTTGATATTCCTTTTCTTCGAAATACTGAAATAGGCAAAAAAACAGCAATACGGGCTGGGCCTCCGGTTAGTAGGTAAGTCCCAAAAATGATATAAATATGTAAAATAAAGCCCATAAACATCCAAAAGGGGTAATATAATAGCATGGAACAATAAAAATTTATAGATACATTGGAGACGTATCAAGCACCTTCAAAGTTCAAGCAGTGACTAAACATTGTAATTCATGGTAGAAAAGATCCAGTCATGATGCTTAGCATGGAAGATACCGACCTCCTCCTGTTGTTCCACGAACGATCTAGGCTCACAAAAAGGATAATTTTTAGAAGTTTTTAGAGGTGGCACATGCAAATTTACTTAGGATGGCAGGGTAATACCGCATATAGGTAGGTATGGTGGACTCATCTGGAACAACTTTGGGTTCAAGGTTTTGATGTACACGCAGAATTCCCACTTAGTACCGGCGAAGGCTAGCAATTTAGATTCAGAAGCGGCCAGCTAGAGAGCACCAATGATCATAACCATGCATATGCATAAGTAACATTGGACACTAGCATGAGTTGGATATGGACACCATGAACAAAAATATCATAGAGGCTATGTTGGCTTTTGATTCAACTACATGCATGAAAACGTGCCAATTAAGTCAAGCCACTCGAACATTCAGAGGAGGATACCATATCATCATACTACATCACAATCATTTTAATGCTATGTTGATATCCAAGATAAACCATTATCAACTCTCAGCTACTTATGCATGGCATGAGAAACTATAATCTCTAATTGTCATTGCAAACATGTTTAATCATAATGGGCTGAATCATGGATACTAGGTTAAACATATTTACAAAAACAAAACAAGTCGAGTTTATAACCGTTTCTCCCTGCCATGGCCAGTTCATCGGATGTCGTCATTATTGCCTTTCACTTGCACAACCAAACGATATGAAAAAAATAAGTAGTGCAAGAATTGCATGGACTAAGCTGGAATCTGCAAACATTGTATTCAACAGGAGAAGACAGGGTAAAATGTGCTCTTTATTAGTTCAACAATTATTCCTATGAGAGCCCTCAACATTTTCATCACGGTCTTCTACTTGGTACAACTCGAATAAAAATAAAAGAAGTTCAGAGAAACACACTGAAATATTTTCGGAGTTTTTGGTTTTCTAGAACAGGAAAATAAAAGGGAAAAGAAAAATGGAGAAAAACTATTTACACGGGAAAGCTCCCAGCAACTAAAAGAAGAACAAGGAAATCTTTTTGGATTTACTTTTTAATACTACTACTAAACATGCATAGAAAGTAAATTACTACAACTATTTTTTTGGTTCTAAAGTTTTTCAAACACACAAGAAGAAAGCAAGAAAATAAATCTAAGCATGGATGATACAATGAAAAAGTGTGAACACTGACTAGCGGAATGATATGTGGACATGAATGTAAGGTCAGTGGAAACACGTACTCCCCCAAGCTTAGGCTTTTGGCCTAACTTGGTAGTCGATCAATAGCCTGGAGGGTAGTAGGGGTGCTGAAGAGCGGGCATCCACTCATCCCACTACTGAGGCTCCTCTTGTGCTGCCCCCGCAGCAGCCTGAGCGTTCCAGTAGGCGATGATGTCTGCAGGCATAATCCTATATCCGCCCCTGGCAACAGAATCAAACAAAGTCGGAGCAGGTAACAGAATAATATCACGAGTTCTTACACTAAAAACTAGGTTATACGGAATAGGGATGTTAGGATATTCAATATCAGTAAAATGGTGGTGATCCATGTCTGCACGATCGAGGTAAACTTTGGTTAGAGGGTAATCATGAGGGCGTATGTCAACCTCGAAGTGAGCTGCCAAAAGAGTAGGAAAAATCCCACCATGTATTTTACCCTGTGATTTATTAAGATGCAGACGACGAGCCACGGTAGCTCCCAAGCTATGCGTGTTGTCGCCCTCAAGTGCACAACGTAAAACAACAAGGTCTAGTGAACTAAGTGCACCCACTGTCATGGTTTCTAAGTCTGACAGTAGAAAGGGGGGGTTGTAAGTGCATCTAGTGCCCCTTAGTGATTTTGGTGTATTGAAGACTTAAGGTTAAGGGACTAATGTGTTTACGAGTGTACACATGTCTATAAGTCTATGAGGAGTTTGATATTTACAGATAAAGTCGACCCCTAAAAATGAATATCTTCGACTGAAGATTTTGGTATTCCTGAAGACTTTCATGAAGACTTTGAAAGTGAAGAAATTGGTGTGTCCGTGAAGACTTGATATTCATGCAAGGAACATGAAGCTTGAAGACTTTCGTTTTCATAGTTTTGTTTTTCTCCTTCTTGAGTCATAGGATACACCGTACTGTTAAAGGGGGTCGAGGAAATACTAAGGAAAAATTTCCATGTGATGCTCAACTCAAAATTCTACACCTACCAATCCCTTCGAGTGAAGCCAATGGAAATCTCACATAGTTCAGTCAATTTCTTCAGTGAGAGAGACGAAGTTCTTCTGGTCGCTGAGGAATTTGTTCTGACTAAGGAGTTAGGAATTCACCAGTGCGGATTGCCTACACAGTGAGGAACATGATAGCCCTGAGGAATTTGAGAGTCAAAATTCCGACCGTTGCTGTGCTGCGCGCCAGCTGTCCCAAAATATCTTATCCACCTAACAGTCATATCATCGAAGGGCATTTATGTCTTATCATGTTGGGCTGCTCCCTAGTCTATAGATAGCCGCCCCCTACAACCACTAGCTGGTTGGCTGCTCTGAGAGAAACTAACACTTGTCATTTGAGAGCAACCCATCCTTCGAGGACTTTGAGCGAAAATCATCGAGTGAGGAAAAACCCAAACCCAAACACCTATAAACCCAAAGTGATTGAGCATCACTGAAGAGATTGATCCTGCGTGGATCCGACGCTTGTTACCTTTGAAGACTGTGCTTCTTCCAGACGGTTAGGCGTCATGGTCTAGAGCATCCAAGAGGATTGTGGATCGCCGAGTGACCGAAGTCTGTGAAGGTTTGGAAGTCGCCTGAAGACTTACCACGAGTGATTGGACGAGGTCTGTGTGACCTTAGTTCAAGGAGAATACGGTGAGGACTTGGTGTCCGGGACTGTGTGTCCTCGAGTTTAAATACTCAGCCGCTCCAACCAGACGTACAACTGAGACAGCAGTTGGAACTGGTCTACCAAATCATTGTCTTCACCAACCTTACTGGTTCTATTTCCTCAACTCTTTCATTTCTTCATTACTGTGTTGAGTGATTGTTCATATCTGTGTTTGAAGACTTTGACTAAAGACTTTCTCAATTTCCTCAGTTCAATTTCTTTAGTCTATTTGTCTTCATCTTGTGTTATCCTGTGTTTACGCTATCTGTACTCTATGTTTGTCTTCATTTCATCATGATGACTACATGTGTATTATGTCATGCTTACTTCTGAGTACTTATTCCGCTGCAAGTAGTTCTTCGCTAAGGAATTTCCTCACTGGAAAATTCCTCAGTGAAGAATTCATAAAAATCGCCTATTCACCCCCCCCTTAGTCGATATAACGCACTTTCAATTGGTATCAGAGCAAGGTACTCCCTTGTTCTGTGTGATTTTGGTTTAACCACCTGGAGTTCTAGTTATGTCGACTGCAGGATCGAGGAACGTTTCCTGCCCCATCTTTGACGGTCATGAGTGTCCTCGGTGGAAGGCCATGATGAAAAAGCAACTCATGGCTATGGACAGCAAACTGTGGACCGTCACTGAGATCGGTCTTACCGATCTATGCAAGATGGCCGAGGATGATGACATTCGCAAGTACACACTGCTTAACCTCACAGCGAAGGATGTCATCTGCTCTAGTCTATCCCGAAATCAGTTCAGGAACGTCATGCATCTCAATCACTCGAAGCTAATCTGGGACCGTCTCTCTGAGGTCTATGAAGGCAATGATGACTACGCTCCCACCTATTGCTTCATGGCAAAGGCTGCTAAGGTAACTAAATACCCCTCCTCTGAATCAAGTGAGGATGAATCTGATGAAAATCATAAGCCTAGCTACTCTAAACTTGCTAAGATTGCTGTGAAACAACAAAAGGCTATTGAAAAACTTCAAAACATGCTAGACAAAAGTGATGATATGTTGGGTGATGAAATGGACCGCACTAAAGACTTAACTGAAAATCTTCGGAGACTTCAATCTAAGTTTGACAACCTTCAAAGTCATCATAAAACTCTCTTATCTGATCACGAGAAGCTTTCTTATGAATTTATTCAAAGAAAGCAAGATCTTGAGAAGCTAAGAGTGAGTTGTGAAGATCTTCAAAAGGAGCGCGATTCATTACCTGCTCAACAAATCAGCACTACTCAGGAAGAATTTGATCCTCCATGCTTAAAGTGCATTGAACGTGAATCTGCTAATTCTTCACCTAAATGTTCAAATGCTTCAGATGTTACAAATTCTTCACCTGCCTCTGCTATCACTAATTCCTCAACTGAGGACATTCCTAGTATCACTGACGATGCAGGGCTGAAGGAATTGTATATGACAGGCATGTACAAAAGCCTCAAAGGGCATCAGACTCTTTGTGATGTGCTTAAAAAGCAGATCCTCAACAGAAACCCTAGGAAAGAGGGTATTTCCTTTGAGAGGAAACTCAATGCTGATGGAACATATTGGAAGCCTGAGCAGTACCCCAAAACCTCATGGGTTGCTGCAAAGGGACCTCCAGTTGATCCATCTAACTTATCTGGATTTACATGTGAATCTCCTCATTCTTCTGATGAGTCATTTGACTCCAACTATAAACTTTTCAAAAAACAGAATGGTGAAGTATTTGCTAGATATGTTGGCACTAATTGCAGGAACTGTTCCCCTATGAAGAAAATCTGGGTTCCCAAAAGTTATGTTGAAAGTCTTCAGGTGAATGTCCTCATGACACTACCAGTGAAGAATAGGAACCCCAGATCAAACTCTTCATATGGACCAAATTCTTCATATGGATTCAAGTCCTCATACGGACAAAATTCCTCATGTAGATCAAATTCCACAAATGGATCAAAGTCCTCATATGAACATCATTGTGCTAACCCTTCTGTTTCGCAGGGTAGAGCTAAGGGCTATGAATATGCGCATTATTCTTCAAATCATTATGTTCATAAGTCCTCGAAGAATTTCTCTGCTTATTCATATGCTTACCCTAACCCCTCTTATGTGAAGCAAAGTGGACTAGCTTCTATGCCACCTTTCTCATATGGTGCTCGCAGAGTGATGAATTCTTTGCCACCCCTTCAGATGTGGGTGGTGAAGAAAAAGAACTAACTTCTTCCGCATGGTCAGGTCTCCAGACGTGCTTTAACGTTTGAAGAATTTGCTGGGGGCCTAACAAAATGCCTGAAAGGACGCAGGCGAATCATGATGAAATGAACTTTCATTTCACACGTCCTCACACTGCTTATCTGTGCTATTGCTTGATGAAATTGAACTGATGAAATTGACGTCATATTCTTCACTGATGAAGTATATGAGTTCGTAAGATGCACTAATTCATCTGTAGGATGATCAGCCCAAAGCAAACGAGTAGGTCCTCGATAGTGGATGTACAAATCACATGACTGGTGACAAGAACCTATTGATGGATGCTCCCTTAACACCGTCACATCTGAAGCATATCATCTTCGCTGACAAAGGCAAAAGTCAAGTATTGGGTCTAGGTAAGGTTGCGATCTCAAAGGATCGACACATGGATAAAGTCATGCTTGTCGAGTCCTTAGGATACAACCTCATGTCTGTCTCAATGATTTGTGATCTCTATATGGTTCTTGTCTTTGGAAGATATCATTGTGTTGTGATCATGGAAGCTGACCATTCCAAAGTCTTCGAAGGCTTTAGGAGAGGAGATCTGTATATTGTTGATTTCTCTACAGGACCACAACCAGCCGTGTGCTTACTGGCAAAAGCTTCAGAAGGCTGGCTATGGCATTGACGACTTGGTCACACAAGCATGAGGAATTTGCACACGCTTGCGAAGAAGAAGCATGTCATTGGCATTGAGAATGTCAAATTCCTCAGGGATCACTTGTGTGGTGCCTGTGAAGCTAGAAAAATGACCAAGGCCAAGCATCCAGCGAAGACTATCATGACCACTACTCGTCCATTCAAATTGCTTCACATGGACCTCTTTGGTCCTAATCATTACTCAACATCACTAATGATGCATCTCTATATGGCTTTGTTATTGTTCATGATTACTCTCGTTACACATGGGTACACATTGTCACTTACAAACATGAAGTGCAGGAAGTCTTCAAACGATTTTCCTTGAGAGCTTCAACCAACTTTGGTGTGAAAACCAAGCACATCAGGAGTGACAATGGAACTGAGTTCAAGAATTCCGGTCTTAATGACTATCTTGACGAACTTGGTATTACTCATGAGTTATCTGCTCCTTATACTCCTCAGCAAAATGGCATCGTGGAGCGCAAGAACAGAACTCTTGTTGAGATGGCTCGCACTATGCTTGATGAATACAAAACGCCTCATTGTTTTTGGATTGATGCAATTGATACCGCGTGCCACATCATCAACAGAGTATATCTTCACAAATTCTTCAAGAAGACTGCCTATGAACTCCTCACTAACAAGAAACCCAATGTGAGTTATTTCAAAGTCTCCGGTGCTAAATGTTGGATTAGGAATCCTCATCACAATGCTAAATTCGCACCGAAAGCACATGAAGGTTTTATGCTTGGTTACGGAAAGGACTCGCACACCTACAGAGTCTTCAACAACACTCTTCACAAGGTTGTTGAAACTGTAGATGTGCGGTTCGATGAAACTAATGGCTCGCAAAGAGAGCACCTACCTTCTGTGATAGATGAACCAGCACCTGAGGATTCTATCAAGTTCAAGGCTACAGAGGATGTCATTCCTACCGAAGAATCTACTGAAGAATTCATTCCAGAACGTGAAGATCGTCGAGCTAATGCACCTGAGGAAAATGCTGAAAAAAATGGTGCTGAAGAAAATGCTGATCAAGTTCCTCGACAACAGCCAGCTCATCCTCGCGTTGCAAAAGAAGTGCAAGTTGAAAAGATCATCGATGACATTGAAGCACCAGGTCCTCTCACCCGCTCAAAAGCTTCACATTTATCTAACTTTTGTGGGCACTATGCTTTTGTCTCCATCACAGAGCCCACTAAGGTAGATGAAGCATTTCTAGAGCCTGAGTGGATTCAGGCCATGCAAGAAGAATTACATCAGTTCAAGCTCAACAATGTCTGGGAACTGGTCAAACGTCCAGATCCTCGCAAGCATAATATCATTGGCACAAAGTGGATCTACCGCAACAAGCAAGATGAAAATGGCCTTGTGGTGAGGAATAAGGCACGACTTGTAGCTCAAGGCTACACACAGGTTGAAGGAATTGATTTCGATGAAACTTTTGCACCTGTTGCTAGACTTGAGGCTATTCTCATATTACTTGCTTACGCTAACCATCATAATATCACTTTATATCAAATGGATGTGAAAAGTGCATTCCTCAATGGTAAGCTTGAGGACGAAGTATATGTTGCTCAACCCCCAGGTTTTGAAGATCCAAAGAATCCTGACAAAGTCTTCAGACTCAACAAGGCCCTCTATGGCCTCAAGCAGGCCCCTCAGGCGTGGTATGATACTTTGAAGGAATTCTTCGTGAAGAATGGCTTCACACCCAGTTCACTCGACCCTACTCTCTTTACTAAATCTTATGATGGTGAACTGTTTGTGTGCCAAATATACGTTGATGATATTATCTTTGGCTGTACTGACCAACATTATAGTGATGAATTTGCCTATATGATGAGTGAAGAATATCAAATGTCTATGATGGGAGAGTTGAAATTCTTCTTAGGTCTTCAAATTCGTCAACAGCACAATGGCATATTCATATCTCAGGAGAAATACCTCAAGGATGTTCTGAGGAAATTCGGCATGCAAGATTGCAAAGGAGTCAAAATTCCTATGCCCACAAATGGCCATCTATGCACTGATGAAAATGGTATTGACTTCGATCACAAGGTATAACGCTCCATGATTGGTTCTTTATTGTACTTATGTGCATCTAGGCCAGATATAATGCTTAGTGTTTGCATGTGTGCCCGATTTCAAGCTACACCGAAGGAATCACACCATAAGGCTGTGAAGCATATTCTTCGATATCTAGCTCACACACCAACACTAGGACTATGGTACCCCAAGGGCTCTACTTTTGATCTCGTTGGATATTCTGACTCTGACTATGCTGGTGATTGTGTGGACCGCAAGTCAACATCTGGTACTTGTCATTTCCTCGGACGATCTTTGGTCTGTTGGTCCTTGAAGAAACAGAACTGCGTATCACTGTCTACTGCAGAAGCTGAGTACATTGCTGCTGGTTCTTGCTGTGCTCAATTGCTGTGGATGAAGCAAACTCTCAAGGACTACGGCATCAACGTGAAGAATGTGCCTCTCTACTGTGACAATGAGAGTGCCATCAAGATTGCTCACAACCCAGTTCAGCACTTGAAGACAAAGCACGTTCAGATTCGTCATCATTTTCTTCGCAATCATGTGTTGAAGGGCGACATCTTTATTGATCATGTGAAGACTGAAGAACAGCTAGCAGATAGCTTCACAAAGCCCTTGGATGAGAAGAGATTTAGCAAGTTGCGGTGTGAGCTATATATCTTAGAGTCTTCGAATGTTCTTTGAAAAAGGACACTCATCCTAACACTTATGCAAAATTGATGACTTAGATGTGCAACACATGAAGAAACGTTTTTCTTCAATCAATGAAGAATAACACTCTAAGTGTGAAGAAATTAATGAAGAATTTGATTCTCAGAACCCTACGACAATTTTACGCGGTGTCTGAAATCATCATTCTCATACGGTGGGTCACGCCACCACCAAAGTTGAAAATCTGTATTTTTGAAATTCCTCAGTTTTGAAATTCTTCAGTTTTTTTATTCTTCAACTTTGCAAAATCTTCACTGTTTCCGTCGTTTTTCTTCATTGGCTATATATATATATATATATATATATATATATATATATATATATATATATATGAGTTTATGTCCTATACAGCATTCACTTATGGCTATTTCTTCAAGTTGCATTTTCTGCTAAGTGAATGTTCCCCTCTATGCTATACTCACCCCAATCTATTCACAAGTTCTTCATGTGCATTCTATTCGAAACTCGTTCAAAATCTTCACTGTGTCCTTGTCAGCTGAAGAAATTGCGAACTAAACTTAAAATCTTATCTTATCCAAATTTTCGGTTTTGCCGCTCAAACCGTCCCGTATCCCACGATAGAATTATCTATTCACCCACGATCTCCACTTTTCTGTTCATGGGTGACACATGTCAAGTGAATGAGAAGGGTTAGGGGCACATTCATCCTAAATCTTCGGGCGAACAGTTTTTCACTGCGACTATAAATACCCCCCTCACCCCTTCCTCACTTCCTTTACTCCGCTCGACCGCTCTCTCTCTCTCGCTTGAGCTTCTCAAACCCTAGCACCGCCGCTAATCCATCATCTCCGGTGAGGAAGAGCTTCACTGCCTCGACCTCGTCGTCGTCGTACTCGCGCCGGCTGCGGAAATCTTCACTCCGTCGCCGCCGTAGCTGTCTTCCTCCGCCAAGTTAGGGCGTGGAAGATCTGAACTGACGAGCTTCAAATCTACACTTCTCAGTTCGTCATGTTCTTCATCAGGGTAATTAAAAGTTACTTTTACTGCCCTCTTTGATTCAAATTTTCTCAACAATATCTTCAAAGGTGTTTTATTCTTCAAATCCTCACACACAAAACACCTCACTAGTCATTTGCTCTTGATTCGTTTCTCTAAGCATCATTTATCTTCAAGATTCCTCAATTGTGTGGATCCTCAATCTATACAACTCTGGAACCTAAGACAAAGAACGCTTAGTGAAATTCTTCAAGACTCATCTGGTCAAATTCCTCAAACTTGTTCTTTTTGAAAACCTTCTGAGAACGCATATGACCTCTTCAAATTCCTCGCAACTATACTCTGTTCACAGATACTCATGTCCGCTGCTGAATCACTAGGTTCTCATCAACTTAACTCATTTGCAGCGTTCCTCGAAGAAAAGTTGCATACTTCTTCAGAGAATTCGATAGTTCAAATTCCTCAACTGAAGAATATGGCAGACGGTAAGAAACCACAGAAAGGAGGAAAGAGGCCTGAGGTCATGACTGCGTTTGAAATACCTGAGGACATCTATGCTGACTATTGCACACCTGATGAGGCTAAGTTCGGCAAGGAGAACAAAAATCAGCGCAAGGTGCGCATACAGAGGATTGAAAGGAAATGGGCAAGAGAATGGAGGGAGTACAGATATGTAACTCCAAAGTATATGAAGAAATTCGCACTAAATCCTCCATGCCCAAGAGCTCCATTGGCACCTGGCCAAGAAGTTGACCCCACCAGCATCAAGCATGGTGAGGATTTCCCTGAAGAATGGGCCAAACGCCAAGCCAAGTTGGCAAGACAAGCCAAAGAAGCAGTGAGGAAATTCAATGAAGACTCTGCTACTGCTGCTCCCACTGAGGCCTCTGTCAGGCCTAGAAAATCAATGGCAAAGAAGCCTGCTCACAAGCCAAGTGCTTCACCAACTGTGCCCTCACGGCCAAGTTCCTCGGCAATGACCTCACGGCCAGAATCTTCAAAGCCCTCACGGCCAGTTCCTCATGCTGCTCCTGCTCCCTCAAAGTCCTCAGTTGCTCCGACAAAGTCCTCAACACCTGTACATCTGGCCACGTGCCAAAGGACTGCAGGCATCTCTATTGCCTCTGGTGTCTCAGCGAGTTCCTCAGCTGCATCAAACTCTTCATCAGGCCCCACTCTGCTGAAGACAAAGACAACAGCTGGTCGAGGTCCTCGGCCAAATCTGAAGAAGAAACAGGTTGCCTTCCAAGTGCCATCTGACGATGAAGCTGATGATGATGAACTTGCAGAAATCATCAGAGACAGGCAAGAAAGGGCCGCTAGAGCCAAAGGCACAAATGTGCCACTTCTTTTGGATCCAAAGGCGATCCTCGACTACATTGATCTCTGGCACAAGGACCCAAACACTACTATGCCTGATTTTCATTTGACTCCTGGCCAAAGTCACATGCTGACCCATTTCATCACTGAAGAGAAATGGAAATTTGAGAAGGCTAGACAAATCAAGAAGGCTCTGTTCAGGAAAGAGAAGTTCCCGAGGAAAAACGTTGTCAAAATGACAACTGATGAACTCCTCAAGATCCAGTCTGAAATCAAAGCCCTCAGCGATGATTTCAATGCTTATTATGCTGATTGGCAAGGAGCCAAAGTCAGGTTCGTTAAACTGACTGAGAAGTTCACCAATGTTGCAGCCCCATCGCAACAAGAAATTCCTCAAGCTGAAGCCTCTACTCAGCAAACTAAAGAACATGCCAACACCGCTGATGACTTTCAGGCTGCTGATGAAAATGCTAGTTCTAGGGCTGATGACTCCATTCCAGCCGCTGAAGACATTGCCAGGGCATCCACTTGTGGTGCGCCTAAAGAAAATGAAGAAGTCAGGGCGACTGCATCAGTTGCGCCTGAGGAAATTCAAACAAATTCCTCAGCTCCTCCCGCGCCTACACCAACTACTACCCTTCCATCTGCATCAGATGTGAGGAAGACCAAGGCTGCAGAGAGAGCTGCAGTGAAGAAAAAGAAAGCATCATATGCTTCAGATTCTTCAGCTCCGAAGAAAATGAAGCCTATGACCAGCTCAATTGAAAATCCAATTGATGTTGTTCCGATTTCCACCCTGCCATCAAAGGACCTTGTTCATTTTGGTGAAGAATATGTGATCCCTAGCAGATCTGATGAAGAAAATGATTCTGCTGCTTCGTCAGAGTAGATTGATGAAGAAATTGAAGTGGATGTGATCCCTTCAATGCCTGTTGCTTCCTCACCAATGCCTCAGTTCACAGCTGAAGAGGCTGGCGTTGAAGAAATTGAAGATGAAGACGTGGATATTGGATGCACTACGCCTGTGATGAATGATGACTTTTGGGAAAGTCAGCATCCCAATTCTCCACTCTTCACCCCAATACAACAAATACCTCAGTCCCCTGCACCAACCGTTCAAATGGGCTCTGAAGAAACTCATCCTACCTCGTCTGTGCATGAAGAAATTCCAGCCACTAGTGCTAAAGAAACTTCTGCTGCTGATCCTTTGAACACGCCGACTGCCACTGAAAAGGAACCAAACATTCCTCAGCCTGAAGAACCGGAGATTGCTATTCCTGAGGTTGTGATGCAACTCACTGACACTCCTCTTCCCAAGCCAAAGGATCCATTCTCAAAGAAGCAAAAGTTTGAGGCTGTAGATTTCTTTAACGATCATGTGTTCTTCACAGACTACAATCCCTATGATTCTACTCGCATAAGGAAGAGGCATTTATGGACAGCTAGTCAAGCCAATTTCTATTCCTTAGTGCTATTTAACCAAGACAAAGTCTTCGATCATGAACACATTCCTCACGTGGACATGGAATCTCTGCCAGGCTTCGAGCCTGTCCTCAGTGTTCTTCACGATGCTGGATTGCTGAATTTCTGCACTGACATCAGTGATTGGAATGAAGAACTCATTCTTCAATTCTATGCAACGCTGCACATCACAGGAAATTCAAAAGATGTGAACTCATGGGTGCTGGACTGGATGTCAGAAAATACTCACTACAGGGCACCAGCAACTGAATTGCTTCGTGCCCTCCCACTCAGTCCTCCCCTTGAAGGTGCTCGTTGCATCTACAATGAACCTGAGCTTACAAATCATTACATGCAAGTGCTGATGAAGCCCTTGAAGCCAGAGCAAGCCCCTCGAACCAAATTCCTCGTCAAGGAATTACTATATGTGCCTCGGACTGTCTATCGCATTCTGACGAAGATAATGAGTCCTATCAAAGGCCACGACTCAAATGATGAAGAAGTCGTTGGCATCATGAAGAATATGCTTTTCAATATCATTCATGGCGTTCCCGTCAACTTCCATGATTTCTTCATGAGGACTCTGGCAAATATTTCTATGTCACCATTTGAGCTGAAGCCTTATGCACCATGGATTATGAGGTTCATCAGGACAAGGTCTTCACTCAATTACAAGGCTGATACTCTGAACCATAGCAGCTACTTGCCTCCAATTGAAGTCCTCAAACGAACATTTTCCTCAGTTGATGACAAAGGCAAGGCAACTGCTGTGATAAATGAAGGCATTCGTCCATTGGATGGTCAGTTTCGCAAGGCTGCATCCTACTCCACCAATGATGACCCTGCCACACATGACTCTGCCGCCAACACCTCTGCCAAGCAAATTCCTCAAGCCACAGCACCCAGGGTGATGACTGATCGTGAGTTACTCCTCAGTCTTCATCAGAAAGTTAATCGCAATCATAAATGGGTCAAGCGTCAGTTTGGTTCAATTCTTCACAACATGACCTCCACACACAATGCAATGAAGAAAAACCACTACTACCTCCATGAAACCTTCAAACGTACCTGGGCTGTTCTATCTCATGTCTACAGCGCAGAAGATCTAAAGAGAATGGGTCTCAAGGAAGAATTTGACTGGTCTGCACCACCACCGAAGAAATTCAAGAAGGTCAAGGTTCCTTCCTTGGTGGCCAGCTCCTATTCTTCATCGCACGACACTGATGAAAATGAAGACTTGGACGACACTGCGGCAGGCCCTACTACGACAACCGACCCCGACAACGCTGACGCTCCTCCATCAACTTGATATTCTTCAGGGACATTAGTCCTTAGTTTCGATCCTTTTGGTCATTCGATGACAAAGGGGGAGAAATCTGAGTTAGTCTTCAAGCGGGTCTATTATATGGGCATTTTTTTGCTAAGTTACAACTCTCGCTCTTCTAAAACTTTTATTGGATCGAGTTGTAATCTTAAAACCGATGGTGCTCTGATACTTTTGATGCACTGTGCTCTGATACTTTTGATGCGTTATTCTACATGCTTGTTCCTCGTTAATATTATTGCACGCATGCTAAATTTCTTCAGGCACCATATCTCATCATGCATTTCAAATTCTTCATATTATATGTCAAATGCATGTATGAATTACAAGATATAGGGGGAGGTCTCCATGATTCAACTCTTCAAGTGTGCATTGCTTCAAAAGCAAATTCCTCACTATGCACACCTTCAGGGGGAGTTCTTCTATATCTTGCAATCAAATTCCTCAATATCAGTACTTACACTTCATATGTTTATCCCCGTTGAAAACTTAACCTATATTTCATCAATCACCAAAAAGGGGGAGATTGTAAGTGCATGTAGTGCCCCTTAGTGATTTTGGTGTATTGAAGACTTATAGGTTAAGGGACTAATGTGTTTATGAGTGTACACAGGTCTATAAGTCTATGAGGAGTTTGATATTTACAGAGAAAGTCGACCCCTAAAAATGAATATCTTTGACTGAAGATTTTGGTATTCTTGAAGACTTTCATGAAGACTTTGAAAGTGAAGAAATTGGTGTGTCCGTGAAGACTTGATATTCATGCAAGAAATATGAAGCTTGAAGACTTTCGTTTTCATAGTTTTGTTTTTCTCCTTCTTGAGTCATAGGAAACACCGTACTGTTAAAGGGGATCGAGGAAATACTGAGGAAAAATTTCCATGTGATGCTCAACTCAAAATCCTACACCTACCAATCCCTTCGAGTGAAGCCATTGGAAATCTCATACAGTTCAGTCAATTTCTTTAGTGATAGAGACGAAGTTCTTTTGGTCGCTGAGGAATTTATTCTGACTGAGGAGTTAGGAATTCGCCAGTGCGAATTGCCTACACAGTGAGCAACATGATAGCCCTGAGGAATTTGAGAGTCAAAATTCCGACCGTTGCTGTGCTGCGCGCCAGCTGTCCCAAAATATCTTATCCACATAATGGTCATATCATCGAAGGGCATTTATGTCTTATCATGTCGGGCTGCTTCCTAGGCTATAAATAGCCGCCCCCTACAACCACTAGCTGGTTGGCTGCTTTGAGAGAAACTGACACTTGTCATTTGAGAGCAACCCATCCTCCGAGGACTTTGAGCGAAAATCATCGAGTGAGGAAAAACCCAAACCCAAACACCTACAAACCCAAAGTGATTGAGCATCACTGAAGAGACTGATCTTGCGCGGATCCGACGCTTGTTACCTTTGAAGACTGTGCTTCTTCCAGACGGTTAGGCGTCATGGTCTAGAGCATCCAAGAGGAATTGTGGATCACCGAGCGACCGAAGTCTATGAAGGTTTGGAAGTCGCCTGAAGACTTACCACGAGTGATTGGACGAGGTCTGTGTGACCTTAGTTCAAGGAGAATACGGTGAGGACTTGGTGTCCGGGACTGTGTGTCCTCGAGTTTAAATACTCAGCCGCTCCAACCAGACGTACAACTGAGATAGCAGTTGGAACTGGTCTAACAAATCATTGTCTTCACCAACCTTACTGGTTCTATTTCCTCAACTCTTTCATTTCTTCATTACTGTGTTGAGTGATTGTTCATATCTGTGTTTGAAGACTTTGACTAAAGACTTTCTCAATTTCCTCAGTTCAATTTCTTCAGTCTGTTTGTCTTCATCTTGTGTTATCCTGTGTTTACGCTTTCTGTACCCTGTGTTTGTCTTCATTTCATCATGATGACTACGTGTGTATTCTGTCATGCTTACTTCTGAGTACTTATTCCGCTGCAAGTAGTTCTTCGCTAAGGAATTTCCTCACTGGCAAATTCCTAAGTGAAGAATTCATAAAAGTCGCCTATTCACCCCCCCTTCGGTCGATATAACGCACTTTCAGGGGTAGGTATGGAGAGGCAAGATCTTAGCTATGGCGAAGATGTACACACGAGGTTTACGAGTTCAGGCCCTTCTCGGATGAAGTAATAGCCCTACGTCTCGGTGCTCGAAGGCGGTCGATTGGTTTATGTGTGTTGTGTTACAGGGGGTGCGAACCCTTGTCCCAGAGGAGGGGGCGGCTTATATGGAGTGCGCCAGGACCCCCACGAACCTCCATTACAAGGGGCTTAATGTACATAAAGTAAGGGAGTTACTGGTAACGGCAGCCTTAAATACTCTTAATGCGCATGAAGACTAAGGAATGAATGCCCGGCCGTTGTGCGCTCTTCCGACTCCTGGTCTTCAATATGGTTGAGTCATTCCCCATACGGTCGAGTGAAAGTGGGGAATGATGGTCGAGTGATTACACCGTCGAGTGGATTCTTGGTCTTCTTATCTTCTGGGGAAGTGACCTTGGGTAGGATGTATAGGTCAGGCCTATGACCCTACCCCAGGTCTGCACCCTCATCAGTAGCCCCCGAATGGATTAAGGTGCGAGTGCAAAATAGACTGAAATTAAGCTTGACCTGAGCCTAGGGATCTCGCGAGCGCTTTCTGCACGTCTGAGTGCCCGCGTCGATGTTTGGTGTCGACTCAGTCGCCTTGATCCATTCAGTGGACAGTCGAGTGAACTGTTGATCTTATGTGCCGAGTGTCGCATTGGAGTGCGGGGTCCTTGGAGCGATTGCCTGTAGTGTATCCCGGATTCTGCGGGATACGAAATTTCGGGGAAGCGCGCCAGACGGGGAGTGCCGAAGCGGGCGGAGCGGATAAACAGTGATTCCTCGATTCCCACGCCGCCTTTTTGCCACGTACGCTGCACGCGACTGTTGCGGGATTTGACGGGATCGCCTGGTCCCACGCGTCAGTCACTCGGAAACAACCTCTTATAAGGTGGCCGGACCGAGGCACCGGTACTGTGCACATCTTCTCTTCCTTCCTCTTTTCCGTATCTCCGCCACACCTTACTCTCCCGCTCCGACGCCGCTGCCCCGTCGCCATGGTGAAGGACAAGATGATGGTGCTAGAGCGCGCAAAGAAGACGAAGGAGGTGGCGAAGGGCAGGAAGCAGCAACGCGGGTCGTCGTCACGCGCGAGGCTGCCGCCGGGCTGGATGCAGGGTGATTGGATCCGGTCTTCGATTTAGCAGGCGGACCTGGACGAGTTGGCGGAGTCAGGGTTAATCGCCAAGGAAGCGGCAAGGCTGCCGGAGGGGGAGATGAGCCCTCAACCTCAGCCGGGTGAGTGTGTTCTGCTCGCCACCCATGTCGACCGCGGCCTTTTGCTTCCCCTGCACCCTTTCTTTCGGGGGTTTCTGAACTTTTTTGGTGCTCAACTCCACCACCTCTCCCCCAAGACCATCACATATTTAGCTGCTTTCGTGTCGATGTGCGAGAACTTCTTGGGGTGTCAACTGCACTGGGGCCTTTTCAGGCACATCTTCACTATCCGTTCTCAATCGGTAAAGAAAGCGAAGTCGAGTGATTCAAAAACCCATGTCATCCAGATGTGTGGGGGTTTAGGTATCCAAAAGAGGAAAGGGAGTGCCTTTCCTGCTATGACTCTTCCTGATTCCGTTAGAGGCTGGCAATCGACTTGGTTCTATTGCCAGGATGTCGCTGCTCCAGGTCAGTCGACCAGCCTTCCCCACTTCTCGTTTGACCGAGTCCAGAATCCTGCCCCGCTGAAAGTTACAACTGGCGAGACCATGGAGACGAGGATGTTGGTAGATAGGGTGGTCCAGCTTATCAATGATGGTGTCACGGGTCTGGATCTGTTGGAGGTGTTCCTCAGTCAACGTATCTAGCCTCTCCAGGCCCGCGATCATCCGATGTGGCTGTATTCTGGACCGGACGACACCGCACGGGTTCATCCAGAAGAAGTACCGTCTGCAACAGTAGCTTCGTGGCTAAGAAGCATTACCGGCAATCAGGACAATCCCAGAGGATCTAGGCGAGTCGTCCCCTTTAGCAGCGACAACCCACCCGACAAGGTATGCTTTTCGCTCCGACTGTTTCCCATTCATGTTCCGACTGTACTTGAGATTGACCGACTCATGTTTGACCAACTTTGTTCTGCAGGTGTTCACTGAGATGCATTCGGTGCCCAATGGCGAGCAGGCTTTGCAGCAGACCCAGGAGGGGGAGGATAACATAGAAGATAGTGATGAGTGGGATTCTCAGGAAGATGACAAGGAGGAGGAGGAGAGCGAGGAGTCGGACGAGGAGGAGGAAGTCGACTCGCCACCACGCTCCGAACGGCGATCCAAATAGCAGCATGACCCGGCCGGCGGGCGCGGGAAATGTGTGGGTCCGAGTGCCAATACCCAGAAGCACACTCAGACGTCGACTTCGGAGCCGACGGAGAAGGTGGCCAAGCAACCTAGAGTTGCTCCCTCCAAGGCTCGGAAGACACTGCCGTGCATCAAGATGGACGTCCCCGTTGCCTCAGGGTGGGTATCTTGTTCGTGTTTCCGTAAGTCGACTAAAAAATTTCTTGATCTGACCAACCCATCCTTGTGTCTTTCCAGCCCTACCTCTGCTGCCACTGACATGGACATCGACAAGGCACCAGGAGACGAAGAGGCCACCTCTTGAGCTGCTAAGTTCATTCAACCAAGTTCTATTTAGTCGAGTGGATGGCCAATTGACTGAAAACTTGACATTTCTCTTCTTATGTAGCTCCACAAGATATCGTTGTGCTTCCTGATGACGAAGAAGAAGAAGTGCCTCTACAGGAGAGGAAGAAGAAGAGTGGAAGCTCAAGCAGGAGGAAGCTTGAAATCCAGGTCCCTCAGTCGACATCGGCGCCTAAAGCGATGGTCCAGACCAACGTCACATTCGCTAACCCGTTGACGACTGATCGTCCGTTGGGGTCGACTTCACAGACACCTGCTACACCGGTACAACTCCACTCATCTGACCCGGCAGCTACTTCGGCCCCTCTGGAGCCATCTCTCTTGACTACATATCAAACTCCAGACGACTCGCCGAGTGCTGCTAGGGAAGCTCTTCGCCAGGCAAACCTTATCATGGAGTAGGTGAAAGTGATGCATGAAGCCAATCAGATAGCTTACAACGCGAGCACTGCTCTTCGGACCAACGTTCAGGTCAGCAAAACTCCGACTGAAATTTCTGGATGTCACTTTTATATCTGATCACCCACTGGGTGTTCTTTCGTTTAGAACTCAGGAAATCTTCAATTCTGCACTTTTCGAATCAGTGGGGGCACGTCGAGTGCACCCACTGGGTGTAGTCCCCGAGACCACGGTCGGCTGCTGGCAGTCGACCGAGGTCTAATGATGTGTCTCTCTTTTTTTTTGAACTCATGCTGAGTATTGATCTGATCCAGTGGGGCATGCTAAGTGCACCCACTGGGTGTAGTCCCTGAGACTACTATTGAAAACTTGATTCGGCAGTAGTCTTAGAGTAACTCTTTGCTTTCACTCGGCTCTGCAATCTGTCGACTGATATGTCATGTCTTTCTGGTTGCAGAGGTCTTGTGATCTTGGAGCTCGGATCACCGAGTTGAATGAGAAACATATCAGCGTTGAACTTGACCTCAAACTTGCGAAGAAGAATCTGAAGACTGCCCAACAAGAAACGGCCATCATGGGAGGTAATCACTCAACCATCCTGTCTGTTTTGTAACTTCATGCTTCGCACTAGTTTTTCCTTCAGTCTCTTTGAACCGAGTGATTTCACACGAGCAGATGTGCGTAGTGAAAATCGTCAAATTCAGTCTCGTCTGAAGAGTGTTGTTTCTTTAGAGAGGATGAAGGAGGCTTTGGAGCAGAAGGATCTGGATCTAGCAGCCGCTCAGAAGGAGGCACGCGAGAAGACGAAGCTTGCGGACCAGAAGCTGGCCTCGGTCAGCAAACTGGAGGAGTTGAACGAGAAGCTGAAGGATGCAATCATAGACACCAACCAGGAAGTTCAGCAACTGAAGAAGGACAAGGAAAATCTAACCACTGAAGTTGGCGGCCTTAAGACCAAGACCGACAAGCTAGAGTCCTATCTGGAGCAACTCGCCGCCAAACTTGTTCTAAAGCTTGAAGGTATGATCAGTCGACTCATCACTTTGTTGCCGATCGAACTTTATCATCTCGTCATCAACTCACTTTTGCAATGGGGCAGAACTGTGTCAGGACTTTGAGGCCGAAACTGGGCGGGTCGAGACAGGTCTCGACCCCATCAACTGTCCCATGAAAGATGAAGTTGCGATGAACTTGCTTCGACTGGAATCGCGCTTGGACGGTGCAGTCGACTATCTAGCTCGGCTGAAGGCGGTGATGACCCGAGTGGACGCTGTGCTCTGGCCTCAGGAGGAACTATCTCAAGACCTCGAGTCCTTGATGGCTCGGCTAAACCAGATTCCAAGTCGAGTGCAAGAGTGGAAGAAATCATCTGCCCGCATTGGTGTTGATGTCGCTTTGTCTCTGGTCCGAGTGCACTGCAAGGAAGCTAAGGAAGACAAGTTGGCAGCTCTCAAAGTGGCAAACACTAAGAAGCACTCCTTCCAGGATTTCATGGACACTTTCCTCGAGGCAGCCACTCGCATCGCCGACAGCATCGACCTCGACAGCTTCTGCGACCCGGCCAGTCCTTCTCCCGCCGAGTAACATTATGCTATCACTTTTATTTGCCTCGGAATGCCGAAAGAATTTGTAACCGTTAAAACTCCTTCGGGCCTGATTCCCGGGCACTTTATTCTGCGGTTAATAAACTTTGGATTTGTCACCTCATAAACTGCGTCTATCTTCGAACAAAAACAGTTTTCCCCTCGAATTGTTGTTTGTTTGCTTGATGCAGCTGCTGGAGAAGGTTAGCCAGTCGACGAATCGGGTGATCCATGGGCAACCTTGATTAGCTTAACAGCGAGGCGTTCCAGTCGACTGATTGGACGACCCTTGAGCAGCATTGATCAGCTCATCGGCAAGGCACTCAACAATGGTCTCGACGTTCCTGTCAACCGATTGGGTGATCCTTGAGGAGCATTAATCAGCTCATCAGCAAGGTATTCAGCAATGGTCTTGACGTTCTTGTCGACTGATTCAGTAATCCTTGAAGAGCATTGATCAGCTCATCAGCAAGGCACTCCGCAATGGTCTTGTCGTTCCAGTCGACCTATCGGGTGACCTTTGAGTAGCATTGATCAGCTCATCAGCAAGGCACTCAGCAATGGTCTTGACGTTCCTGTCAACCAATTGGGTGATCCTTGAGGAGCATTGATCAGCTCATCAGCAAGGCATTCAGCAATGGTCTTGACGTCCCTATCAGCCACCCAGAAAGGTTTTTCAAACTTAGGCGAGCACTTGGCTGCAGCTAAGCCTCCAAGTGGGAGGATCGCTCACCACTCGATAGGATTTTTCAAACTTAGGCGAGTACGGGACTGCAGCTAAGCCCCCGAGTGGGAGGTTTGCTCACCACTTGGTAGGATTTTCAAACTTAGGCGAGTATGGGACTGCAACTAATCCTCCGGGTGGGAGGTTCGCTCTCCACTCGGTAGGATTTTGTTACTTAGGCGAGCACTGGGCTGCACCTAAGCCCCCGAGTGGGAGGTTTGCTCTCAACTCGGTAGGATTTTCATTACTTAGGTGAGCACTAGGCTGCAGCTAAGCCCCCGAGTGAGAGGCAGACTCATCACTCGGTAGGATTTTTATCACTTAGGCGAGCATTGGGCTGCAGCTAAGCCTCCGAGTGACAGGCAGACTCATCACTCGGTAGGATTTTTATCACTTAGGCGAGCACTGGGCTGCAGCTAAGCCCCCGAGTGAGAGGCAGACTCATCACTCGGTAGGATTTTCATTACTTAGGTGAGCACTGGGCTGCAGCTAATCCTTCGAGTGAGAGGCAGACTCATCACTCGGTAGGATTTTTATCACTTAGGCGAGCACTGGAATGCAGCTAAGCCCCCGAGTGAGAGGCAGACTCATCACTCGGTAGGATTTTCATTACTTAGGCGAGCACTGGGCTGCAGCTAAGCCCCCGAGTGAGAGGCAGACTCATCACTCGGTAGGATTTTTCATTACTTAGGCGAGCACTGGGCTGCAACTAAGCCCCCGAGTGAGAGGCAGACTCATCACTCGCTAGGATTTCTATCACTTAGGCGAGCAGTGGGCTGCAGCTAAGCCCCCAAGTGAGAGGCAGACTCATCACTCGGTAGGATTTTCATTACTTCATCATAAGCGAAAAAGATTCGCAGCTAAGGTAAATCGTACAAAAGAAATAAACAACAATCATTCGGAAGAAGTAAATGGTGTCTTTGATAGTCAAACTAAAAGGGATCCCTTATTACATCTCATCATTCTAAATATTTAAGAATAGAAAGGGCGGAGCAGATCCGCATTCCAGGCGCGTGGCTCATCTTTTTTATGCTCGACGTTGAAGAGATGGTAAGCTCCGTTGTGGAGCACTTTGGTGATAATGAAAGGACCTTCCCAAGCAGGAGCAAGCTTGTGAGGTCTTTGCTGATGCACTCGAAGAACCAGGTCTCCTTCTTGAAACGCTCAACCCCTCACGTTTCTTGCATGAAATATATGCAAGTCTTGCTGATAGATGGTCGACCGGATCAAGGCCATCTCTCTTTCTTCTTCCAAGAGGTCGACTGCATCTTGCCGAGCTTGTTCTCCTTCTTCTTTCGAGAAGAGTTCGACTCGAGGCGCATTGTGGAGCAAATCACTTGGGAGCACGGCTTCGGCTCCATAGACTAAGAAGAATGGATTCCTTCCAGTCGACCGGTTAGGGGTTGTCCTCAATCCCCACAGCACGGATGGGAGCTCGTCGACCAAGACTCCAGCTGCATGTTTCAGATCACGCATCAACCAAGGCTTCAATCCTTTGAGAATCAATCCATTCGCCCGCTCGGCCTGTCCATTCGACTGAGGATGGGCGACCGAAGCATAGTCAACTCTCGTGCCTTGGGAGGCGCAAAAGGCTTTGAATTCTTCAGAATCAAAGTTCGAGCCATTATCCATGATGATGCTGTCTGGAACGCCATATCTGAATATAAGTTCCCTGACGAAACTCACAGTTGTGCTTGCTTCAAGACTTTTGATGGGCTTGGCTTCGATCCACTTGGTGAACTTGTCGACTGTCACCAGCACATGAGTAAATCCGCTCCTGCCTGTCCTCAAAGGTCCAACCATGTCCAGTCCCCAGACAGCGAAGGGCCAGACGAGTGGAATTGTTTTTAGAGCCGACGCAGGTTTATGGGACATGTTGGAGTAAAACTCGCAGCCTTCACACTTGTCCACTATTTCCTTAGCCATCTCGTTGGCCCGCGGCCAGTAAAACCCAGCTCGATACACTTTGGCCACGATGGTCCGAGAGGACGCGTGGTGACCACATGTTCCCGAGTGAATATCATTGAGGATCACTCGACCTTCCTCTGGCGTGATACACTTCTGGCAAACTCCAGTTGCACTTTCTCTGAACAACTACCCCTTTATCACAGTAAAGGCCTTGGACCGTCGGATGACTTGTCGAGCCTCCTCTTCTTATTCTGGAAGTTCTTTCCTAAGAATGTATGCAATGTATGGCACTGTCCAGTCGGGAGTGATGACCAGAACCTCCATGACTAAGTCGACCACGGCTGGGATGTCGACTTCAGTCGGATCTGTAGCACTCTTGGGCTGTGGCGACTCTTCTGTGAAGGGATCCTCCTAAACCGAAGGCGAATGAATATGTTCCAGAAACACATTGCGGGGGATGGCCTCTCTCTTGGAACCTATCTTCGCCAATTCATCTGCGGCTAGATTTTTCAATCGGGGGCACATGGTGAAGCTCCAACCCCTCAAACTTCTTTTCCAACTTCCTGACAGCGTTGCAGTAACCAGTCATGGCTGGACTTTTGACATCCCATTCTTTCATCACCTGGTTAACCACCAAATCTGAATCGCCATATACCATGAGGTTACGGACGCCGAGTGAAATGGCCATGCGCAACCCATACAGAAGCGCTTCGTATTCTGCTTCATTATTGGAGGAATCAAAGTGAATCTGGAGAACGTAATTGAGCTTGTCTCCACGGGGGGACACCAATACTACTCCAGCACCAGACCCGTTTAGCATCTTGGAACCATCAAAGAACATGGTCCAATGTTCCGAGTGAACTTGAGTCGGTAGTTGCTGTTCAATCCACTTGGCAAGGAAATCCGTGATTGCTTGGGATTTGTTAGCTTTCTTTGCCTCAAACTTGATGTCCAGTGGAAGGAGTTCAATCGCCCATTTTGCTACTCGACCAGTTGCATCTCTGTTATTCAGGATCTCAGACAATTGTGCGTTGCTGACGACTGTAATAGAATGATCAGAGAAGTAATGTGCAACCTTCTTCATGGTCATGTAAATTCCATAGACCAGCTTCTGATAATGAGGGTAGCGCTGCTTGGACGGAGTCAAAACTTCAGAGAGATAATAAACTGGGCGTTGAACCCTATACGCTTTTCCTTCCTCTTCTCGCTCGACCGTGAGTACTGTACTGACAGCTTGTCCAGTGGCTGCAATGTAAATCAGTAAAGGCTCTTTGTTGATTGGCACAGCGAGCACCGGCTGGGTGGAAAGCAGGGTTTTGAGCTCTGCAAATGCTGCATCAGCTTCTTCAGACCACTCGAACTTATCAGACTTCTTCATCAATCAGTAGAGAGGCAAGGCCTTTTCACTGAGATGAGAGATGAATCGACTCAAGGTGGCCAAACAACCAGTCAGCTTCTGAACGTCATGCACTCGCACGAGGCATTTCATTCGGAGGATGGTATCCACTTTTTCTGGATTTGCGTCGATCCCTCGTTCGGAAACGAGAAAACCGAGCAGTTTTCCTCCTGGTACTCCGAATGTGCACTTTGACGGGTTAAGCTTGATATCGTACCTTCTTAGGTTGGCAAAGGTTTCTGCGAGATCAGTCAACAGGTCCAAACCTTTGCGAGACTTGATCACGATGTCATCCATATATGCTTCCACATTCCGACTGATTTGGGTGAGCAGGCACTTCTGAATCATTCTCATGAACGTGGCTCCGGCGTTTTTAAGACCGAATGGCATGGTGACATAGCAAAAGCACCCGAATGGGGTGATGAAGGCTGTTTTTATTTCAACGGGACCATACAGTCGGATCTGATGATACCCGAAATAGGCATCTAAAAAATACAAGCGCTCACACCCCGCAGTCAGGTAAACAATTTGATCGATACGGGGGAGAGGGAAGTGATCTTTCGGGCAGGCCCGATTGATATGCTTGAAATCAATGCACATGCAAAGTGAACCGTCCTTCTCGGGGACCATGACGACATTGGCAAGCCACTCAGAGTTGTAGATTTCACGGTGAACTATGCTGCCAACAGTCGAGCCACTTCCTCGCCGATTTCATTTCTCTTCTGTACAGCGGACTGCCGAAGGTGCTCTTTGACGGGTTTTACCTTAGGGTCGACGCGCAAACGGTGCTCAGCCAGTCCTCTAGGTACACCTGGCATGTCAGAGGGTTTCCATGCGAAGATGTCCCAGTTCTCACGGAGGAACTGGATGAGCGCTTCTTCCTATTTGCTGTCAAGCGTCGTTGATATATGAGTCGGTGCAGCATTGGTGTCAGTCGGGTGAATATGGAGTCCGTCGCAGGCTTCTTGGCTCGGAGCAAATCACTCGGATCTGCACTTTTCTGATACTCTTGGAATTCAACCGCCGCCATCTGTGCATCGGCGATTTTGGAACCTTTCTGGAAACATTCTTCTTCTTTCTTCCGATTGCCAGTGACCGTGATCACACCTTTGGGACCAGGCATCTTCAGCTTGAGGTACACATAACATGGTCGAGCCATGAAACGCGCGTACGCCGGTCTCCCCAGGATGGCGTGATAAGGACTCTGGAAATCCACGACTTCAAACGTCAACTTTTCCTTCCGGTAATGTTTGGAGTCACCGAAAACCACGTCGAGAGTGATCTGGCCGAGTGATTCGGCCTTTTTTCCGGGAATAACGCCGTGAAAGCTCATGTTGCTCTCGCTAAGCTTGGACATTGGGATGCCCATCCCTTTCAAAGTTTCAGCATACAGGATATTCATGCCGCTGCCTCCATCCATCAGTACCTTAGTCAGTCGAGTGCCACCAACCAGTGGGTCGACCACCAGTGCTTGCCTCCCGGGGGTGGCTACGCGAGCTGGGTGGTCCGACTGGTTGAATGTGATGGCTGTCTGAGACCATTTCAACGTGGTCGTTGTCGCCGGAGCAACCATGTTCACCTCTCTGTTGATGACCTTCAACCGACTCTTGCTCTCAACATCAGGAAAAATCATGAGGGTGGAATTGAACTTGGGGTAACCGTCATCTTCTTCTTCTTCCTCATCTCTGTCCGACTCCTTATCCTTCTCACTGGGTTGTTTCTCTCGGAACTGTTGGATCAGGAGATGACATTGTTGAGTGGTATGCTTCGGGTAAATCAGATTACCTTCCTCATCTTTCTTTGTGTGGATGTGACATGGCATGTCCAGCACATCATTTCCTGCCTGATCTTTTACCTTCTTAGGAGGCCAGGGCCCCTTAGGTTTTCCCTTGAACTTTCCTTGAGCTACTGCTGCAATCTCACCAGGCGCTGCTGGTTCGGCTTTACACTTTTGTTTCCGACCGGAACCACCTCCCCCGGCCTCTTGACCGACCGGTTTACTCTTCCCGCTACGGAGTCGATCCTCTTCTTCTCCGTTAGCATACACGTGGTGATCTCCATCATCCGGGTCAGAGTCATATCTCCAGTCCGACCGAACTTTAGAACCAACTCTCGATACTTGACACCTTCCTTGAAAGCACACACTGCCTGATGCTCTGATACATTCTCCACGGTATGATGCAAAGTGGTCCACCTCTGAATGAATTCTCTCAAAGTTTCATTCGGCTTCTGCACACAATGTTGCAACTCGGGAAGCCCTACCGGCCGTTTGCACGTGCCCTCAAAGGTCCTAACAAACACTCGAGATAACTCCTCCCAACTGTGTATACTGTCCGGGGCCAACTGAGTCAACCACGCTCGGGCTGACCCTTCCAACATAAGAGGGAGATGCTTCATTGCAATCTCGTTGTTTCCGCCTCCAATCTGCATTGCCACTTGGTAATCCTCGAGCCAAGTTTCGGGCTTGGATTCTCCAGTGAACTTGCTGACCCCTGTTGCTAATCTAAAGTTGGGAGGAATTACTGCAGCCCTGATGGCTCTGCTGAAACACTCTGGGCCTGAAACATGTGACCTGCTGCCACTCAGGAGGTCTCCACCCAGGTCTTCTCTATGTGCTCTATTCCGGTCGACCAGGCCTTGGACGAGAATGGATCTCGCATCGAAGCCTGGCTCTCTCGGGTCGACTGGAACTCTGCGCTCGTCCCTGTGATGGCACCTGTCATCGTGCTGCCGAGGCACGTACGACGCACTCCTCGGAGGAGGCGTTGGCTCCCGATGACGATTATCGCGGTCGAACTGACGACCGTACTGCCCACGACCCTCGCGCCGCGGGGGCGATCTTGGGCTATGGGCCGACTGAGCTGTATCCGCTGCCACAGACTTGCTGTGTATCCTATTCCACGACTGAGACACCGCGGAAATTCTGTTCTCCTGCTGCTCTGAGCAGGGCCCAAATCTGTTCCAACCCTCGGCCAGCCTCTAACTGGGATGGCTGAATCGACTCTGGAATCCGGGCAGCAGCAGTGAGGTTCTGAATCAGAGTACGGTATACCTTAGGTGGAGGCGGGAAAAGCTGCCACCGACTGGACTCATGAACTCGTTCCCATGCTCGCTCGTCGAGAGCACGCTGCAAGTTCTCCAGTCGAGTGCGCTCAGCCAAATTAGCCAAGCGCGCTTCCACCAAGGCCCGAGCCTCGGGGGTTTCTCCAGTGATGGGCGTGTGAAGTGCGTCCATGTTGCGACGACGAAGATCCTCTCTCTGCTGCGAAGAGAGAGGTTCGAGATGATACTCCTCGTGGACCCGTGATGGATCGCCACCAGCCTCTTCATCGTCCTCGTGGGGAAAGCCAGGTGGGCAACACGGACCATCGACCATCAAGACTTCAGCCGTAGGAACGCTGCTATCGCACTCGGACGCCGTCTCCGCGGAGCCAGTCGACAAATCGAACAGGCCGTGGAGAGTTTCGTCGGGCTCGATCGCCGCGACTTGATGGGTGGCCGAACGACGAGCCACCGCATGTCTCACCCACCGCTGAAGCCGCGACCGACCGGATCGCTTGCGGCGACGAACAACAGGGAGGGGAGATGCCACCGGAGTCGACTGGTACTGGGTCGACGGCTGTCGAAGAAGAACGCCACGAACGCACGCGTGAAAGTGCGTCGCCCCTCGAACGGGGAACGCCTCGACATCGAGTGGAGCTTCCTGGAGCCACGCCGAGTCGTCGGCGACGAAAACAAGCGCGCCGAGACAGATCTCGCGGCCCTCAACTATCTCGCCGCCGGAAACCATGATGATGATCGGAAAACAAACTTGCAACTTCACCAACAAGTTGCTAAGACACCTGCCCCACGGTGGGCACCAACTGTCGTGGTTCTAAGTCTGACAGTAGAAAGGGGGGTAGGTATGGAGAGGCAAGATCTTAGCTATGGCGAAGATGTACACACAAGGTTTACGAGTTCAGGCCCTTCTCGGAGGAAGTAATAGCCCTACGTCTTGGTGCCCGTAGGCAGTCGATTGGTTTATGTGTGTTGTGTTACAGGGGGTGCGAACCCTTGTCCCAGAGGAGGGGGGCAGCTTATATAGAGTGCGCCAGGACCCCCGCCAACCTCCATTATAAGGGGCTTAATGTACATAAAGTAAGGGAGTTACTAGTAACGACAGCCTTAAATACTCTTATTGCTCATGAAGACTAAGGAATGAATGCCTGGCCGTTGTGCGCTCTTCCGACTCCTGGTCTTCAATATGGTCGATCATTCCCCATACGGTTGAGTGAAAGTGGGGAATGATGGTCGACTGATTACACCGTCGAGTGGATTCTTGGTCTTCTTATCTTCTGGGGTAGTGACCTTGGGTAGGACGTATAGGTCAGGCCTATGACCCTACCCCAGGTCTGTACCCTCATCACCCACCTTCTCCCTAACAAGCAAGCATTTTGCAATGAAAAGGGCAAAGTAACGAACAGCAGGAAAATGTAAGCCAGCGGCAGTGATGGCTGACACTCCTCTCTCATCGTCCATCGTCAAAGTGTGATAAAAGGCCTCAAACTCGGCCAGCCTAGGTTCAGCCAAGCTCCCATCAGAAGGGATCATGCATGTGTTACAAAAATCAGTAAGTCGTATCTGATGGTTTTCAGCATAGAAATCAAAGCTCACTTCAGGAGGATTATTCCTAGGCAGGAAAGTAAAACTTTGAACAAAGATGTTTGTGAGGATTTGGTGCTGGTCACACTCATCTGTGATGAAGTCGGTGAGGCCAGGATTAGCAATATATTGCATGAACTCCTCAAGAATTCCAGCCTTTTGTAGGAAAGGGGTGTGCAGCCATTCGCACGGCCGTACTTCCGCCAACCTCCGAGGGTGGAGATCACTGTCAGAAGGCTCCCCAATAACACACTTAGAGTTCTTCTTAGAACCAAACTTCCTGAAGATATTCATGTCCGCGTACAATTTTCTGAAAATAAAAATTTTGAGGCGACAAAAATTTGTCAGCAAAACTTTACAAGATTGATAGTAGTTACTCATAGGTATACATAGAGGACATAGCAAGCATTCAAACTACTTAGAACACTAAGAATTCAACATGCAAGCTCATCTACAGCAGCACCAAGAGTAGCTAATTATTCAAAGTATAAACCACTAAAACAAAAACTAATTGGACAAATGGTGGAGTCAGTCACGCCCAATATGCGACCCTATCCAAGAGGAACTCGAAGGTCCCTCCAAGGATAGACCAGAATATTGAAACGCTTTTGCAAGGTGGATATCATTACATCAACATTACATAATAGATGGGGATACATACAAAAGGCATACAATGCCACACGAATACAACATCGTCTTACATAAGAGCACCATCCGACTACGGATGAAACACAAACAGAAACTCAAACGACATCCACCCTGCTAGCCCAGGCTACTGACCTGGAACCTATCCCCTGATCGAAGAAGAAGCAGAAGAAGAACTCCAAAACAAGCAAACATCGCTCTCGCGTCATGATCATCGTATAACCTGTACCTGCAACTGTTGTTGTAGTAATCTGTGAGCCACGAGGACTCAGCAATCCCATTACCATGGGTATCAAGACTAGCAAGGCTTAATGGGAAAGGAAGGGATAAAGTGGTGAGGTTGCAGCAGCGACTAAGCATATATGGTGGCTGACATACGCAAAAGAGAGCGAGAAGAGAGCAAATGGAATGGTCGTGAATCTAGCAATGATCAAGAGGTGATCCTGAACTCCTACTTACGTCAAACATAACCCAAAACCGTGTTCACTTCCCGGACTCCGCCGAAAAGAGACCATCACGGCTAGACACACGGTTGATGCGTTTTAATTCGAATCAGGTGTCAAGTTATCTACAACCGGACATTAACAAGTTCCCATCTGTCGGGGCCGCTCCTTTCCTGCGGCCGCGAGCACCTATGGGGCACGGGGGGCCCCTTCTAGTCCGGCAAGGGGGGCGGAGGCCGCGCGCAGAGCGGATCGAGGTCGGGCGCGCGCTGGGAGACGGGCGATTTTTACCCAGCTTCAGAGCTCTCCGGAGAGATAAAACTCCTACTGCTGCTTTGTGTTTTTATTTGATCTTGCTCGAGAGCGAGCGTATGGTGGTGTTGTGTGTGTGTGTCGAATGGACCGAACCCTAAAGCTGTGGAACCAAAATTCTGAACCTCTTCTACGTGCCCATGGGCCTCCCTTTTATAGTTTTAAGGGGGCACCAACAGGTGGCAGCGTAGAAAGATGGGTAGAAAGGTAAAAACGCGGGTTGGTACAACTGCTACCAACAGTGTCCCCTACCTAACTCTGACAGCAGGGGACAAGGGCATTTAATGCCCGTCCGGTCGCCCCAACAGTGCAAGGAAACGACCGTTAGAGGCGCCACCGATTGCCACGATGGCGTCTCCGTCAGCTTCGTTTGCCACCTCGCTCTGCATGGCTACGCAACGCCCCGCCACGTGCCCCTGGGGTGGCCCTGGGGTGACCCGTCGCTGGATGCGCTGGATTTTGGGTGGCCACCTTGCCGCGGTGAGCGCCTTGCCGCGGCCCTTCTCTTGTCGTGCCGGCAAGCTTGCCAGCCGTCGGGCCTTGCCGGGACGCGCGGGGCGCCGCGGCAAGTCTTCTGGAGATGCCTTGGTCGGTCTTCCCGGCAAGCTCCTCTTGCCGGGGCCTTTGTTTTCTTCCCGGCCAGCTTCTCTTGCCGGGACCTTGTATTCTTCCCGGCCAACTTCTCTTGCCGGGGCCTTGGTTTGAGTACTTCGATCTTGAATGGCATCAAAGTAGCCGTGGAGGATCTTGGCGGACGCCCGGCAAGCCCTGCCGCGGGTCGCTGCGACTGCCCGTGCACAAGTTCGGGATACTAAGGTACCCCCCTACTTTAGTACACCGACAGGAGCCCCCGGGCCTGGGCCATACACGATGCCGAGCGCTGTTGGGCCAGGCCCAAAACAGTGCACGGGAACGCGCGGCCTAGGTCACACCGCATATCTCTCCGCTTCCACCACGCACGCCCAGAGCGGCACGCGTCAAACGCGGCGTCGTGGGTGACATGGGTGGCGCGTGCGGGGCTGAGCCTCGCGGGCATGCATCAAGCCATGATGAAGGGGACGGCTCACGCCCCCCTACCTAAATGGAGGTAGGCGTGGGGGCGTGGTGCATTTACTGGATGGGGCCGGTGCGCGGTTTTCGAGGCGTCCAACCCCACGATCACGGGGTGGGGCGAGGCCACCTCACCCGTCACCTCGGCCCTGCATCCCCGCCACGTAGCTCCCATGCACTTGGGGTCACGGACGGTGGGAGTGGGAATCCGGGCCGTCGCGAGCAGAGGCAGCGGGTCGGTCCCGATTCCCTGCTCCTCCCGTGCCTTGATTCGCTGAGCAGGGCGGCCAGGGTCCCACCCTGCTCCTTTATAAAGAGCAGGAGGGGGGCACGGAAGCCCGCACTCTCTCATCTCCTTCTTTCTTCAACTTCTGTTCTCCTTTCTCCCATTCGCCATGGAGAAAGGGAATCCTAGCTCTTCATCGGTGGCGGCGAGGGTTGCCGCCAGGCAGCGCACCTCTTCCTCTCTCGCACCCTTGGCGGGGGAACCGGCCATAAGGGGAAGAGGGAGGGGGCGTGGTCGCGGACGAGGTCGAGGACGAGGCCGAGGCGCGCGGGGAAGAGGCGGACGGGGCGGCGCGCCAGCTTCGCCCCTGCCGGCGGTTCTTCCCCCCACGGCGGTCCTCATGGGGGACGACCCTTGCGAGTTCTTCGTCGGGCTGCGTCGGGCGCCTCGTCGTCGCCTCCGGCTTCCAACTCCGTTCGCAAGCGCGATGGAACCGGACCCGCCCGAGATGCTGAGACTGCAGATGAGGGGCTGTGGGATCAGCGGCATGCGAGTCCACGTTGTATCCCCAACCCCTGGCGTGATGTATCTTGATCGAGGGTGGAAGACGTTCGCCCGCATCCACAGCTTGACGGCGGGGTTTACCCTCCATTTTAAGTTAATGGAGGGTGACCTTCTCGCCGTCAAGGTCTTCGGGGACTCCGGCATCCGACCGAGATGCTGCGTGGACAGCTCCTCCGATAGCGAAGGCCCCTCCACGAGCACCTATGGGGCACGGGGGGCCCCTTCTAGTCCGGCAAGGGGGCGGAGGCCGCGCGCAGAGCATATCGAGGTCCGGGCGCGCGCTGGGGAGAGACGGGCGATTTTTACCCAGCTTCGGAGCTCTCCGGAGAGATAAAACTCCTACTGCTGCTTTGTGTTCGTATTAGATCTTGCTCGAGGGTGCGAGCATATGGTGGTGTTGCCTGTGTCCAATGGACCGAACCCTGTGTCGCCTGAACCGAACCCCGTGTCCCCTGAACCGAACTGTGTCCCCTGAACCGAACCCGTGTCCCCTGAACCGAACCCCTTCTACGTGCGCATGGGCCTCCCTTTTATAGTCTAAAGGGGGCACCAACAGGTGGCAGCATAAGAAGAGGGGGTAGAAAGGTAAAAACGCAGGTTGGTGTAACAGTGACCAATAGTGTCCTCTACCTAACTCTGACGGTAGGAGACAGGGGCATTTAATGCCCGTCCGGTCGCCCCAACAGTGCAGAGAAGCGACCGTTAAGTGAGCCACCGGTTGCCACGATGGTGTCTTTGTCATCTCCGCTTGCCACCTCGCCCTGCATGGCTGCGTAGTGCCTCGCCACGTGCCCTTGGGATGGCCCTGTAATGACACGTCGCCGGATGCGCTAGAATTTGGCTGGCAGTCTTGCCGCGGCAAGTGCCTTGCCGCGGTCCTTCTCTTGTTGTGCCGGCAAGCTTGCCGGCCGTCGGGCCTTGCCGGGACGCGCGGGGCGTCACGGCAAGTCTTCTGGAGATGCCTTGGTCGGCCTTCCCGGCAAGCTCCTCTTGTCGGGGCTTTTGCTTCCTTCCCGGCCAGCTTCCCTTGCCGGGACCTTGGTTGGCCTTCCCGGCAAGCTCCTCTTGCCGGGGCCTTTGTTTTCTTGGTTAGTACTTTGCTCTTGAGTAGCGTCAGAGTAGCCGTGGAGGATCTTGGCGGACGTCCGGCAAGCCTTGCCGCGGGGTGCTGCGACTGCCCGTGCACAAGTTCGGGGTACTAAGATACCCCCCCCCCCTACTTTAGTACACCGACAGGAGCCCCCGGGCCTGGGCCATACACGGTGCCGAGTGCTATTGGGCCAGGCCCAAATCAGTGCACGGGCACGCGCGGCCTAGGTCACACCGCATCGGACTCCGCCTCCCCCGCGCACGTCCAGAGCGGCATGCGTCAAACGCGGCGTCATGGGTGACGCGCGTGCGGGGCTGAGCCTTGCGATCATGCATCAAGCCATGATGAAAGGGATGGCACACGCCCCCCTACCTAAACGGAGGTAGGCTTGGGGGCGTGGCGCATTTACTAGATGGGGCCGGCGCGGTTTTCGAGGCACCCAACCCCACTATCACGGGGTGGGGCGAGGCCGCCTCTCCCGTCACCTCGGCCCTGTATCTCCGCCACGTAGCTCCCATGCACTTGGGGTCACGGACGGTGGGAGTGGGAATCCGGGCCGTCGCGCACAGAGGCAGCGAGTCGGTCCTGATTCCCTGCCCCTCCCGTATCTTGATTCGCCGAGCGGGGCGGCCGAGCCCCCACCCTGCTCCTTTATAAAGGGCAGGAAGGGGGGCACAGAACCCCGCTCTCTCTCATCTCCTCCTTTCTTCAGCTTCTGTTCTCCTCTCTCCCACTCGCCATGGAGAAAGGGAACCCTGGCCCTTCATCGGTGGCGGCAAGGGCTGCCGCCAGACAGCGCATCCTTCCCTCTCTCGCCCCTGCGGTGGCGGAGCCAGCCGCGAGGGGAAGAGGGAGGGGGCGAGGCCGTGGACGAGGTCGAGGGCGTGGCCGAGGCGCTCGGGGAAGAGGCGGCCGGGGTGGTGCGCCACCCCCGTCTCCGCCGGTGGCTCCTCTCCTCGAGGCGGTCCACATTGGGGACGACCCCTGGGAGTTCTTCATCAAGCTGCGCCGGGCACCTCGTCGACGCCTCCGGCTTCCGGCTCCGTTTGCGAGCGCGATGGAACCGGACCCGCCCGAGATGCTGGAGTTGCGCATGAGGGGCTGCGGGATCAGCGGCACTCGAGTTAGTGTCGTATCCCCAGCCCCCGGCGTGATGTACTTCGACCGAGGGTGGAAGACATTCGCCCGCATCCATAGCTTGACGGCGGGATTTACCCTCCATTTTAAGTTAATGGAGGGCAACCTTCTCGCCGTAAAGGTCTTCGGGGACTCCGGCATCCGGGCGAGATGCTGCGTGGACAGCTCCTCCGATAGCGAAGGTCCCTCCTCGTGCGAGAGTGACGAGGAGGGGAGCGACAGCGACGACGAAGATGGCGGGTCCGACTAGGCGTCGGACGCTGCCTCGCGCGCGCCATCGGCGACCCCATCATCCGGGTCGCCGGCCTTCTGAACTCCCCGGGGCCGTCTCCTTGGGCAGCTGGCGTAGGGAGGCGGCGGAAGAGGAAGAGGGGTGGCGGCAAGGCCGTCAAGTCGGAGTACGAGGGCGAGGTGACCTCGACAGCGTGCTGACGTCCTGCCACCCCGTCTTCGAGCTCTGCCTCCGGCGCCTCCGTCTCCGCCAAGCTCCTGGCCGGCCCCCGGGGAGTTCTCTTGGTGTCTTCTGGCATCCGTAGTTCGCCTAGCCGCTCCTTTCGCCCTCCCCGGCAAGCTTCTCTTGCCGGGGCCTCCTTGACCTACTCCCTGAAGAGAGAAACAAGAGAGGGATTATGGGCATCTTATCTTTTAATTTGTAAGCCTTCGGGCCTTAGCTGTATTTAAAGTTTGTAATCCTCTCTATCATGTTTTTCATCCTCTATGGACTTGTACTAAATTGGGATGTTTTTTAATGAAAAGAGGGGAAAGCTTGCCGGACTAAGTCCTTTACTTGATTTTGTGCCTTGTACGTTTTTACCCTACGCTTTCAGGGAACTTGCCAGCACGGGCACCTTGCCGTGAGCGCCGAGTGCGGAACGTCGGCAACGGAACTGCAACCGACAGGAAACCTGGTCGCGGAGCTAGTCGCGGCTTACTTTAGTCGTTGAGCGGACTCGAAACGACAGTAAGGCAACTAGCTATGAGTTGGTTCCCTGCCAGCGGTGCCGCGACCGACAAGAAACCTTGTCGTTGAGCTAGCCGCAGTTTACCCAATATTGTCGAGCGGACTCGAAACAACAGTCGGTGCGCGACTAGCTACGAGCCGGTTCCTCCGCGCACAGGTTTTTTTTACAAGGCATGAACATTCAAGGACGCGGCCTCGCTTTCCCCAGCCCATAAGAGGATGCATGACGAGGGATGAAAAACTTATCTGATACCGCAGCCCCCGGCGACTATGGCTTGCCGGGGGTGAATCTTGGTATCTGCAGCCCCCGGCAACTCTGGCCCGCCGAGACCCAGGTGCCGGTGTGCCTTGCTTCGTCCTTGCCGCCGGCGTCGCAGCCTCCGGGGACCCTGGCTTGCCGCGGAGGAACTTCGGTACTTGCAGCCCCCAGTGAGATCGGCTTGCCGGGGCCTCTGTGCCAGTGTGTCCTTCTATTCTTTCCTTGTCGCTGTCATTTTAGTCACAAAAAATAACTGAGACAGCATCGTAATAAGTTACTCTTTGCAATGTAACTTCAAGTCGGGCAATGCAACACCATGTTTCGCCCTTTGTATGTTTACACTCTACGCTTCTAGGGAACTTGCCGGTGCTAACACACTTGCTGAGTGTGGAACGTCAGCAGCCTGCGGGCGGTGTTGTACCCGGCAAGAAACCTTCTCGGGCCAGTTGCAGCGCACTTGTATTGTTGAGCGGACTCGAAAACAAAGCAAGGGCGCAACTTAACCACGAGTTAGCTCCTCTGCGCACAAGTTTATCATACAAAGGACGTCTCATGGCAAGGCTTGCCATGCTACATCCTCTACTTCATCACATCCCCTGTACGTTTTTGCCCTACGCTTCTAGGGAACTTGCCGGCGCTAACACACTTGCTGAGTGCGGAACGTCAGCAGCCCGCTGGCGGTGTTGTACCCGCAAGAAACCTTCTCGGGCCAGTTGCAGCGTGCTTGCATTGTTGAGCGGACTCGAAAACAAAGCAAGGGCGCAACTCAACCGCGAGTTGGTTCCTTCGCGCACAGGTTTTTCGTACAAGGGACGAACGTTCGAGGAATATAACATAAGAGCTTAGAACTAGAAAGTGTCATGCACTCAAGCTCGGGTGACTTAGCTTTTCTGTCCTCCGCGATCCGGCGAAGCCGCTCTCCTCCCTTGACTTCCTCCCTTGTACGTTTTCACCCCCCCCCCCCCCCACGCTTTCAGGGAACCTGCCAGTGCAAACACGCTTGCTGAGTGCGGGACATCAGCAGCCCGCTGGCGGTGTCGCTTCCGGCAGGAAGAACTCGTCGGGCTAGTTGCGGCGCGCTTTCGTCGTTGAGCGGACTCGAAATGGATTAAGGGCGCAACTTAGCCACGATTCGACCCTTCTGCGCACAGGTTCTTCGTACAAGGTACGGATTCTCAGGGAATATAATTCAAAAGCTTGAAACTGGACGCTTTCTTCGCCCTACTGGCTGGTGGAGCTCGATAGTGCATCCTCGACGGCAGCGCGGCACTCCGGGGAGGCGTGCTTGCCGGAGCAGGTACCAGAGCTGTTCTTGCCGGGCTTGGTCTTTGGCGGTTCTGCCTTTGCCTTCTTGAGCTTGCCGGTGGAGCTCGATGGTGCGTCCTCGACGGCAGCGCAGCACTCCGGGGAGGTGCGCTTGCCGGAGTGGGCACCAGAGCTGTACTTGCCGGACTTGAGTTTCTTCTTCCCCGGGGGAACTTCAGCGGCAAGTGGCTCGCGCTCTGCTGGGGCTGCTGCTTCCCGGTAAATCTTGTCGGCGCAGATGAGTGCATCCCTCTTGTCACCTGGGACGGAAATGACACTCATCGGGCCAGGCATCTTGAGCACATTGTATGCGTAGTGAGAGGCCGCCATGAACTTGGCGAGTGCGGGTCGGCCGAGTATCCCATTGTAGGGTAATGGGATATCAATGACATCAAAGGTGACCCTCTCCGTCCTGAAGTTCAGCTCGCTGCCAAACGTCACTGGCAATGTGATCTTCCCCTTGGGCTTGCTTCTTCCCGGATTTATCCCTTGAAAGGTACCAGTCTCTTCAAGCTCGCTGTCGGGGATCTGGAGCTTCTTGAGTACTGCGGAGGAAATCAGGTTCAGGCCGGCCCCGCCGTCAACCAACATCTTCGTGACCTTGAGGTTGCGGATTGTTGGTGAGACCAACATCGGCAAGCACCCGACCGCAGTGATGCGATCAGGCTGGTCCTCAACGTCGAAGATGATGGGCGTGCCGGACCATTTCAAAGGCTTGCGCGCCTCGACGGACGGCTCCGCTGCGTTCACCTCTCGCACCCACTGCTTGAGTTGGCGGCGCGAGGCATGCAGAGAGGCGCCACGGTCGATGCACAACACCTCTGTCGCCTTCTGAAACCCTTGTTCATCGGTCTCATCTTCCTCCATCTCATCCTCCTCATCTTCATCTTCGTCCTTGTCGCGGCCGCGGGGAGGCCTATCTCCTTGCCGCGGCTTGGGCTTGCCGCGGTGTCCTCCCCGGGCAGGAAGCTTCTTGCCGGATCCTCCGCCACATCCCCGGGCTCTCTCCTTACCGCGGCGCTCGTACTCGGCTTTCTTTAGCTCCGCCATCTCTTCGACTTTCTTGCAGGTTTGGAGATCGTGGCCCTTGGTGCGGTGGATCTTGCAGTAGCGCTTGCCGGAGCCATCCTGCTTGTCGGCGGCTACCACAGCCTCGCCGGAGTCATCGGCCTTGGCCTTGTCGGAGCCGCCTCCGTTGCCGGAATGCTCAACAGCTAGCACATCCTTAGTCTTTCTCTTCCTGTTGTTCTGTCTCCGGCTCTTCCTTGCCGGGGCGGCATCCTCACTATCAGATCCTTCTGCTCCTGCAACCTCTCCGGGGATTTTCCTCCCCTCCTCAGCCCGTGCACACTTGTCGGCCAGAGCATAGAGCTCGCTGACGTCTCGGATCTTGCACATCGCCATCTCCTCCCTCATCCTGCGGTTACGCACATTCTGATGAAACGCGCTGATAACCGCGGCGGGGTGGACGTCTGGGATGTTACGCTGCACCTGGCTGAATCTCTGTATATACTTGCGCAGGGGTTCCCACTCCTTCTGGACGAGCAAGTGGAGGTCACTCTCCTGGCCATGAGGCTTGTGGCCACCCGTGAAGGCGCCGACAAACTGATGACACAGGTCCGCCCATGAAGAGATGGAACCGTCCGGCAAGTGCATGAGCCAAGATCTGACATTGGGCTTGAGCACCAGCGGGAAGTAGTTGGCGAGGATCTTCTCATCGCGCCCTCCGGCAGCCTGCACCGCGATGGTGTAGATGCTGAGGAACTCCGACGGATGTATCCTGCCATCGTACTTCTCAGGCACGTCTGGCTTGAAGTTCTTGGTTTTGGGCCACTGGACTTGCCGCAGCTCGCGGGTGAACGCATGGCAACCTGCCGCGTACGGCAAGTCGCCTAGCTCCCCTAGTGCATGCATGTCGACAGTGGGCCCAGCACGCTGGTCAGATTGACGTCACGTTTCCCTTCTGCGCTCGATGCGAGTGCGAGCATCTTCGTGCTGCCGTTCTTGGAGAACGTGGCGTTGATCGCGTCGGGTTCGCGGGTCCGACGACGCGGTGGAGTCGCCGTCGGGGTGGGTCCGACGAGCCGGTGATCTTGGCCTTCGGGGCTGGGAGTGCACGGAGGTGGCACCCCCAGCGGTCTTGTCGGCGTCGGCTTGCGCCTGGGCGCCTTGCCGGGGCCTCGATGCGCTCGGTTGCCGGGGCCTGTCGCCGCTAGCGAAGCCGATGAGGCTGTATATGGCCATCCTCCAGTCGTCGATCTTGTGCGGCACCGGAGGGTAATCCAGAAGCAGCTGGGCTCGGGCCAGCGCTTCCTCTGCTATCTTGGGTGGTGGTGGCGACGAGCGGCGCGAGGAGCGGGATGTGCTCGGACTCCCAACTGGATTGGGAGGTGCAACACCCCGCCCTGGTGACCGTACCTCGCTCGTGTCAGCATGCGGGCGTGCATGCTGACCTCGAGCGTCTCGCGACCCACCAGCTTGGCCTTGTTCCAACGCGAGCACGGTGCTAGGAGCACCGGGGCGTTGTCGACCTTGTACTTCCTGGGACGGGTGCGGTGTCTGCATGGTCGCCGACGCTTGCGGGCCCTTGTTTTTGGATCTGGTGACGATGTGAGTCCCACCGTCGGCGCCCGCTCCTCCGCCGGCGTCCACTCCACCGCCCGCTCGCTCCAGCGGTGGCGGCGGAATCGATGTAGACGGAGCGGCCACCTCCGAAGGCTTCTTCTTCGGTGGCATGTTGATGAAGGCGTTGGTGCAGCGCGCACAGAGACCGGATCAGATGCTCACGACCTCGACGCTACCCCCTCCCTGGCGCGCCAAGGATGTCGGGGCGTATCTCTCTGTGGCCACGAGAACCTATGGGGCACGGGGGGCCCCTTCTAGTCCGGCAAGGGGGCGGAGGCCGCGTGCAGAGCAGATCGAGGTCCGGGCGCGCGCTGGGGAGAGACGGGCGATTTTTACCCAGCTTCAGAGCTCTCCGTAGAGATAAAACTCCTACTGCTATTTTGTGTTCGTATTAGATCTTGCTCGAGGGTGCGAGCATATGGTGGTGTTACCTGTGTCCAATGGACCGAACCCTGTGTCGCCTGAACCGAACCCCGTGTCCCCTGAACCGAACCTGTGTCCCCTGAACTGAACCCGTGTCCCCTGAACCGAACCCCTTCTACGTGCGCATGGGCCTCCCTTTTATAGTCTGAAGGGGGCACCAACAGGTGGCAGCGTAAGAAGAGGGGGTAGAAAGGTAAAAACGCAGGTTGGTGTAACAGTGACCAACAGTGTCCTCTACCTAACTCTGACGGTAGGAGACAGGGGCATTTAATGCCCGTCCGGTCGCCCCAACAGTGCAGAGAAGCGACCGTTAAGTGAGCCACCGGTTGCCACGATGGTGTCTTTGTCATCTCCGCTTGCCACCTCGCCCTGCATGGCTGCGTAGTGCCTCGCCACGTGCCCTTGGGATGGCCCTGTAATGACACGTCGCCGGATGCGCTAGAGTTTGGGTGGCAGTCTTGCCGCGGCAAGTGCCTTGCCGCGGTCCTTCTCTTGTTGTGCCGACAAGCTTGCCGGCCGTCGGGCCTTGCCGGGACGCGCGGGGCGTCACGGCAAGTCTTCTGGAGATGCCTTGGTCGGCCTTCCCGGCAAGCTCCTCTTGCCGGGGCTTTTGCTTCCTTCCTGGCCAGCTTCTCTTGCCGGGACCTTGGTTGGCCTTCCCGGCAAGCTCCTCTTGCCGGGGCCTTTGTTTTCTTGGTTAGTACTTTGCTCTTGAGTGGCGTCAGAGTAGCCGTGGAGGATCTTGGCGGATGTCCGGCAAGCCTTGCCGCGGGGTGCTGCGACTGCCCGTGCACAAGTTCGGGGTACTAAGATACCCCCCCCTACTTTAGTACACCGACACTCCTCGAGCGAGAGTGACGAGGAGGGGAGCGACAGCGACGACGAGGACGGCGGGTCCGACTAGGCGCCGGACGCTGCCTCACGCGCCATCGGCGACCCCATCATCCGGTTCGCCGGCCTTCTGAACTCCCCGGGGCCGTCTCCTTGGGCGGCTGGCGTAGGGAGGCTGCGGAAGAGGAAGAGGGGCGGCGGCAAGGCCGTCAAGTCAGAGTACGAGGGCGAGGTGCCCTCGACAGCGTACTGACGTCCTGCCGCCCCGTCTTCGAGCTCTGCCTCCGGCGCCTCCGTCTCCGCCAAGCTCCTGGCCGGCCCCCGAGATGTTCTCTTGGTGTCTTCTGGCACCCGTAGTTCGCCTAGGCGCTCCTTTTGCCCTCCCCGACAAGCTTCTCTTGCCGGGGCCTCCTTGACCTACCTCCTGAAGAGAGAAACAGGAGAGGGATTACGTGCATCTTATCTTTTAATTTGTAAGCCTTCGGGCCTTAGCTGCATTTAAAATTTGTAATCCTCTCTATCATGTTTTTCATCCTCTATGGACTTGTACTAAATTGGGATGTTTTTTAATGAAAAGAGGGGAATGCCTGCCGGATTATATCCTCTACTTGACTCCGTGCCTTGTATGTTTCCACCCTACGCTACGAGGGAACTTGCCGGCGCAAGCACACTTGCTGAGTGCGGAACATCAGCAGCCCGCTGGCGGTGCTGTTCCCGGCAAGAAACCTTGTCGGGCCAGTTGCAGCGCACTTGCATTGTTGAGCGGACTCGAAAACAAATCAAGGGCGCAACTTAGCCGCGATTCGGCTCCTCTGCGCACAGGTTTTTCCATACAAGGCATGCTCGTTCAAGGACGTGGCCTCGCATTCCCCAGTCCATAAGAGGATGCATGACGAGGGACGAAAAGCTTATCTAATATCACAGCCCCCGGCGACTCTGGCTTGCCGGGGGTGAACCTTGGTATCCGCAGCTCCCGGCGACTTTGGCTCGCCGAGACCCAGGTGCCGGTGCGCCTTGCTTCGTCCTTGCCGCCGGCGTCGCAGCCCCCGGGGACCCTAACTTGCCGTGGAGGAATCTTGGTACTCGCAGCCCCCAGCGACGCTGGTTTGCCGGGGCCCAGGGGCCAGTGCGCCCTTCTATTCTTTCCTTGTTGCTGTCATTTTAGTCATGAGAAAAATTTAGACGGCGCCGCAATAAGTTACTTTTTGCAACGTAACTTCAAGTTGGGCATTGCAACGCCGTGTTTCGCCCTTTGTATGTTTACGCTCTACGCTTTTAGGGGACTTGCCGGTGCATACACGCTTGCTGAGTGCGGAAGATCAGCAGCCTGCTGGCGGTGTTGCCCACGGTAAGAAACCTCGTCGGGCTAGTTGCAGCGCGCTTTCATTGTTGAGCGGACTCGGAAACAAGTCAAGGGCGCAACTTAGCCACGAGTCGGCTCCTCCGCGCACAAGCTTCTCATACAAAGGACGTCCTATGGCAAGGCTTACTATGTTACATCCTTTATTCCATCACATCCCTTGTATGTTTTGACCCTACGCCTTCAGGGAACTTGCCGGCGCTAACACACTTGCTGAGTGCGGAACATCAGCAGCCCGCTGGCAGTGTTGTCTCCGGCAAGAAACCTTGTCGGGCCAGTTGCAGCGCACTTTCATTGTTGAGCGGGCTCGAAACAAAGCAAGGGCGCAACTTAACCGCGAGTTGGTTCCTCTGTGCATGGGTTTTTCATACAAGGCACGAACGTTCAAGGAATGCAACATAGAAATTTAAAACTGAACGTATTCTATATTGGAACTAGGGCAACTTAGCTTTTCTGTCTTCCGTGCTCCGGCAAGGCCGCACTTCCCCCTTGATTCCCTTCCTTGTATGCTTTCACCCTCACGCTTTCGGGGAACCCGCCAGTGCAAGCACGCTTGCTGAGTGCGGAACATCAGCAGCCCGCTGGCGGTGTTGCCTCCGGCAGGAAAAACTTGTCGGGCTAGTTGCGGCGCGCTTTCATCGTTGAGCGGACTCGAAACAGATCAAGGGCGCAACTTAGCCACAATTCGACCCTTCTGCGCACAGGTTCTTCATACAAGGTACGGAGTCTCAGGGAATACAATTCAAAAGCTCGAAACTGGACGCTTTCTTCGCCCTACTGGCCGGTGGAGCTCGATGGCGCATCCTCGACGGCAGCGCGGCACTCCGGGGAGGCGTGCTTGCCGGAGCAGGCACCAGAGCTGTTCTTGCCGGGCTTAGTCTTTGGTGGATCTGTCTTTGCCTCCTTGCATTTGCCGGTGGGGCTCGATGGTGCGTCCTCGACGGCAGAGCAGCACTCCGGGGAGGTGCGCTTGCCGGAGTGGGCATCAGAGCTGCTCTTGCCGGTCTTGACTTTCTTCTTCCCCCGGGGAGCTTCAGCGACAAGTGGCTTGCACTCTGCTGCGGCTACTGCTTCCCGGTAGATCTTGTCGGTGCAGATAAGTGCATCCTTCTTGTCGCCTTGGACAGAGATGACACTTATCGGACCAGGCATCTTGAGCACGTTGTATGCGTAGTGAGAGGCTGCCATGAACTTGGCAAGCGCTGGACGGCCGAGTATCCCATTGTAGGGTAATGGGATATCAACAACATCGAAGGTGACCCTCTCTGTCCTGAAGTTCAGCTCGCTGCCAAACGTGACTGGCAGCATGATCTTCCCCTTGGGCTTGCTCCTTCCCGGATTTATCCCTTGAAAGGTACCAGTTTCTTCGAGCTCGCTGTCGGGGATCTGGAGCTTCTTGAGCACTACGGAGGAAATCAGGTTCAGGCCGGCCCCGCCATCAACCAACATCTTCGTGACCTTGAGGTTGCGGATTGTTTGTGAGACCAACATCGGCAAGCACCCGACCGCAGTGATGCGATCAGGGTGGTCCTCAACATCGAAGATGATGGGCGTGCCGGACCATTTCAGAGGCTTGCGCGCCTCGACGGACGGCTCTGCTGCATTCACCTCTCGCACCCACTGGTTGAGTTGGCGGTGCGAGGCGTGCAGAGAGGCGCCGCCGTCGATGCACAACACCTCTGTTGCCTTCTGAAACTCTTGGTCATCGGTCTCATCCTCCTCCATATCTCATCATCCTCATCCTCATCTTCGTCCTTGTCGCGGTCGCGGGGAGGCCTATCTCCTTGCTGCGGCTTGGCCTTGCCGCGGTGTCCTCCCCGGGCGGGAAGCTTCTTACCGGATCCTCTGCCACCTCCCTGGGATCTCTCCTTATCGCGGCGCTCGTATTCGGCTTTCTGTAGTTCCGCCATCTGCTCCACTTTCTTGCAGGTTTGGAGATCATGGCCCTTGGTGCGGTGGATCTTGCAGTACCGCTTGTCGGAGCCATCCTGCTTGTCGGCGGCCACCACAGCCTCGCCGGAGTCATCGGCTTTGGCCTTGTCGGAGCCGCCTCCGTTGTCGGAATGCTCAGTAGCTAGCACATCCTTAGCCTTTCTCTTCCTGTTGTTCCGCCTCCGGTTCTTCCTTGCCGGGGCGGCATCCTCACTGTCAGATCCTTCTGCTCCTGCAACCTCTCCGGGGATTTTCCTCCCCTCCTCAGCCCGTGCACACTTGTCGGCCAGAGCATAGAGCTCGCTGACGTCTCTGATCTTGCACATCGCCGTCTCCTCCCTCATCCTGCGGTTACGCACGTTCTGATGAAACGCGCTGATAACTGCGGCAGGGTGGACGTCTGGGATGTTGCGCTGCACCTGGCTGAATCTCTGTATGTACTTGCGTAGGGGTTCTCCCTCCTTCTGGACGAGCAAGTGGAGGTCACTCTCCTGGCCATGAGGCTTGTGGCCACCTGTGAAGGCGCCGACAAACTGATGACACAGGTCCGCCCATGAAGAGATGGAACCGTCCGGCAAGTGCATGAGCCAAGATCTGACGTTGGGCTTGAGCACCAGCGGGAAGTAGTTGGCGAGGATCTTCTCATCGCGCCCTCTGGCAGCCTGCACCACGATGGTGTAGATGCTGAGGAACTCCGATGGATGTATCCTGCCATCGTACTTCTCGGGCACGTCTGGCTTGAAGTTCTTGGTTCTGGGCCACTGGACTTGCCGCAACTCGCGGGTGAACACAGGGCAACCTGCCGCGTACGGCAAGTCGCTTGGTTCCCCGGGTGCGTGCATATCGACAGTGGGCCCAGCGCGCTGGTCGGATTGAGGTCGCGCTTCCCTTCTGCGCTCGATGCGAGTGCGAGCGTCTTCGTGCCGCCGTTCTTGGAGAACGTGGCGTTGATCGCGTCGGGTTTGCGGGTCCGACGATGCGGTGGAGTCGCCGCCGGGGTTGGCCCGACGAGCCGGCGATCTTGGCCTTCGGGGCTGGGAGTGCACGGAGGAGGCACCCCCAGCGGTCTTGTCGGCGTCGGCTTGTGCCTGGGCGCCTTGCCGGGGCCTCGATGCGCTCGGTTGCCGGGGCTTGTCGCCGTTGGCGAAGCTGATGAGACTGTATATGGTCATCCTCCAGTCGTCGATCTTGTGCGGCGCCGGAGAGTAGTCTAGAAGCAGCTGGGCTCGGGCCCGCGCTTCCTCTGCTATCTTGGGTGGTGGTGGCGACGAGCGGCGCGAGGAGCGGGATGTGCTCGGACTCCCAACTGGATTGGGAGGTGCAACACCCCGCTCGGGCGACCGTACCTCGCTCGCGCCAGCACGCGGGCGTGCATGCTGACCTCGAGCGTCTCGCGACCCACCAGCTTGGCCTTGTTCCAATGCGAGCACGGTGCTAGGAGCACCGGGGCGTTGTCGACCTTGCACTTCCTGGGAAGGGTGCGGTGTCTGCACGGTCGCCGACGCTTGTGGAGCCTTGTTTTTGGATCTGGTGACGACGTGAGTCCCACCGTCGGCGCCCACTCCTCCGCCGGCGTCCACTCCACCGCCCGTTTGCTCCAGCGGCGGTGGCGGAATCGATGTAGATGGAGCGGCCACCTCCGAAGGCTTCTTCTGTGGTGGCATGTTGATGAAGGCATTGACGCAGCGCGCGCGGAGACCGGATCAGATGCTCACGACCTCGACGCGCCCCCTACCTGGCGCGCCAAAGATGTCGGGGCCGCTCCTTTCCTGCGACCGCGAGCACCTATGGGGCACGGGGGGCCCCTTCTGGTCCGGCAAGGGGGGCGGAGGCCGCGCACAGAGCGGATCGAGGTCGGGCGCGCGCTGGGAGACGGGCGATTTTTACCCAGCTTCGGAGCTCTCCGGAGAGATAAAACTCCTACTGCTGCTTTGTGTTTTTATTTGATCTTGCTCGAGAGCGAGCGTATGGTGGTGTTGTGTGTGTGTGTCGAATGGACCGAACCCTAAAGCTGCGGAACCAAAATTCCGAACCTCTTCTACGTGCCCATGGGCCTCCCTTTTATAGTTTGAAGGGGGCACCAATAGGTGGCAGCGTAGAAAGATGGGTAGAAAGATAAAAACGCGGGTTGGTACAACTGCTACCAACAGTGTCCCCTACCTAACTCTGACAGCAGGGGACAAGGGCATTTAATGCCCGTCCGGTCGCCCCAACAGTGCAAGGAAACGACCGTTAGAGGCGCCACCGATTGCCACGATGGCGTCTCCGTCAGCTCCGTTTGCCACCTCGCTCTGCATGGCTACGCAACGCCCCGCCACGTGCCCCTGGGGTGACACGTCGCTGGATGCGCTGGATTTTGGGTGGCCGCCTTGCCGCGGCAAGTGCCTTTCCGCGGCCCTTCTCTTGTCGTGCCGGCAAGCTTGCCGGCCGTCGGGCCTTGCCGGGACGCGCGGGGCGCCGCGGCAAGTCTTCTGGAGATGCCTTGGTCGGTCTTCCCGGCAAGCTCCTCTTGCCGGGGCCTTTGTTTTCTTCCCGGCCAGCTTCTCTTGCCGGGACCTTGTATTCTTCCCGGCCAACTTCTCTTGCCGGGGCCTTGGTTTGAGTACTTCGATCTTGTATGGCATCAAAGTAGCCGTGGAGGATCTTGGCGGACGCCCGGCAAGCCCTGCCGCGGGTCGCTGCGACTGCCCGTGCACAAGTTTGGGATACTAAGGTACCCCCCTACTTTAGTACACCGACACCATCTGCCACATAACCGCGGGCACGGCTTTCGAAAGATAATACCCTGCAGGGGTGCCCCAACTTAGCCCATGATAAGCTCTCGCGATCAACGAAGGATATACCTTCTCCCAGGAAGACCCGATCAGTCTCGGAATCCCGGTTTACAAGACATTTTGACAATGGTAAAACAAGACCAGCAAAGCCGCCCGATGTGCCGACAAATCCCGATAGGAGCTGCACATATCTCGTTCTCAGGGCACACCGGATGAGCCAGACGTCGGGTTGGCATAGACCCTGGTTGCCCAGGGGGCGCCGGACATCGCTCAGGTTGGACCAACACTCGGAGGAGCATTGGCCCGGGGGGGTAAAATAAAGATGACCCTCGGGCTCCGGAAACCCAAGGGAAAAAAGGGCTAGGTGAGGCAAATGGTGAAACCAAGGTTGGGCCTTGCTGGAGGAGTTTTATTCAAAGCGAACTGTCAAGGGGGTCCCATAAATCACCCGACCGCGTAAGGAACGCAAAATCCGGGAACATAACACTTGTATGACGGAAACTAGGGTGGCAAGAGTGGAACAAAACACTAGGCATAAGGCCGAGCCTTCCACCCTTTACCAAGTATATAGGTGCATTAATAATATAAGAGATATTGTGATATCCCAACATAATCCTGTCCACCATCGGGCAAACTTCAACTTCACGTGCAACTAACAATGCTATAAGAGGGGCTGAGCAAAGCGGTAACATAGCCAAGCAATGGTTTGCTAGGAAGGGTGAAAAGGTTAGAGGCTGACATGGCAATTTGGGAGGCTTGAAGAGCAAAAGATAGGTAGCATAGCAAAGCGATAGAACAAAGCTACTAGCGTAGCAATGATAGTAGTGAGATCCAGGGTAGCGGTCATCTTGCCTGAAATCCCTCAAGGAAGAAGAACGAGTCCATGAAGAAGACGAACGGGAGTAGTCGAATGAATCCTCACAATCGCAACATTACCGGAACTAAGAAGCAACAATGGAAAGAAATAAACAACATGGTAAACACAAGGATAATCATGGCATGATCCACAATCAAGTATGATGCATGTCCGGTTTAATGTGGCATGGCATGGAAAAGTGCAACAAGCAATACTACAAGTTAAGTGGAGCTCAATATACAATGAGTTGCATATTGACGAAACACCACATTCAAGTTATTTAGTTCGCTCTCATTTATGAACACAACAATATTACATGTTGTTATAAACATGGAAAGAGGTGAAACATAATTAAACTACCTATGTAGGCAAGTTTAAGTGAGGCCGGAAACAACAAACAACAATTCCGGAAAATCTCCATTGTCATTTAGCAATTTAACGCAAACAACATTTTCAACATTTTAATTGTTGTTATCATGATGCGGATGACATATGCAAGTTTTATGCAATTTTTATGAAAATGTTGACATGAGCATGTTATGAAGCATTTGTCACCGTGGCGGACCAAAACGCTTGCCACGGCAAAGAATCCGAAAATGATGCCACGGCAACAAATCGGTTCCGGTAGCTCACGGAGAGATCGGTGCAAAAGGAAGTGGGCGTGAGCGTGTCATGCAAGGATGGTGGGGTGATCCCGGATTTCGGGTTCCCACGGGACGACGGCATGGCAAACGAGGAGGGACGTGCATGAAGCAAACGGGCACGATGCAAACATAGGGTGCATATCATACAACACATGCATTCCGTCCATGGACGTCGTCTCGGGGTTATACCTTTGAAGCGTGTTTTTTCGGAGCGGGTCAAGTTTGTAGTGGAAGTAGTCGTTCACGGGTCGTCGTGGGAAGTAGTTGTTCACGTGGTGATGGTAGTGGTAGTAGTCGTTCTCACGACGGTAGTGGAAGTAGTGGTACACGTTTCGGAGAGGAACTTGACGGATTCGAATCCCTTGGGGTTGTCGTGGTACTTGCGGTCTCGGCGACGGTAGTCGTTCACGGGTCGTAGACGTTCAGTGCGCCCGTAGAGGTACTTGGCACATCATTACAAAGGTCGTACACAGATCCAGAAGAGGGACTTGGCATTTCGTTCGGCACCCACTTGAGCATCCGTGTGGTCTTGCCGGTGGTGTACTTCGCGAATGCAAAGGCATTGGTAGTGGTACTTAGAGATCCCACGCTCGGTGGTCCTTGGACTTGGCGTCAACAGCAACGGGGCGCGATGCAGGGACTTGGCGCGATGCAGGGACTTGGCGCGATGCAGGGACGATGGCCGCAGGACTTGGCGCGTGGAGGAGGTTGGTTCCAAGCGAGACTAGCCTGTCCTGGCGGGCTGCTCGCTGGCAAGGTTCAAGTGAGGTCGCCGGCCGGTGGTGGTGCAGCAGAGGATGTCGCGGGGCCCTCGAGTGGAGGCGGGGCTTCTCCTGCTGGCTCCTGGCGACGAGCCGCGCTAGAAAGAGGACGAGGCAGGAGGTCGCGCGAGGTGGAGAATACGGTGCGACCGCGGGGCGAGGAAAGCAGGGGCCACGAGGTGGCTGCGCGCCTGTCGGAGCGAAGCGATGGGTGCGGGCGCGCGTGGAGAGGCTCGGCGTTGAGCTACTGGCGCTCGACGAAGACGGCGCGGAGGACGATGGATGCAGGCCTAGGTGCTCGAGGAGCTCCTCTCCTCGAGCGCTCGGGCGACGAGGGTTTGGCGAGAAGGAGGCGCGGGATCGAGAGGGAGAGAGTGAGATGGGGATCAGGACGAGCGAGGGAGATGGCAGCGCTTGAGGAAGGGATCGAGGGAAAAAGAGGGATCGAGGGATAGAGCTAGGGTTATCGGTGCGGCTGGGCTTCAGGAGGGTTGGTGGGCCTAGGGGGGCGGCTGGGCTATCTCTCTCTCCTTTTCTTTAGCAGAAAAGAATTAGAGAGAAGAAAAGAAGAGAGGGTTAGGGAAAGAATTTGGGAACAAGGACAATTTTCCTGGACTCATAACAATGAGCTTGACCCAAGAAAAATAGAGTGGGCAAGATTGCAATAATTAAATTCAAAGTCATTTGAATTTAATTCAAATGGTTTGAACAAGGACTAGGTTTTTGAAGTGTCCAAAAATGTTGAGGATTTCAGTGGGGCTCCGAAAAAAGACGAAATAATTTATTGGACAAAGTTTGAGGTCAAGAAGTGAGATAACAAAGGCATGGGGAATTATTTTGCAAGTGTGTCAAAGGTAATTCCACATCAATGGAATATTTTATAATAGCTCCCTAATATTGGGAGGATATGTTATAAAGAGAAGTCACCCTTCCCTCGATTTAAATAGATCAACGATCTATGCAATTTATTTAGGTGAGTTTTAAAAAGGGGTTGCGTGATGACATGATGCAATGCACATGATGCAAGGATGAATGCAACGAACAAAACAAATCACACGACGAATCTCAGAATACAAGGAAGGCATCTGGAGCGTCGGTCTCGGGGTGTTACAACACTCCACCACTACAAGAGGATCTCGTCCCGAGATCTAGGATGGCACTGGAGAGAAACGGAAGAGGAAGATAAGAGGTAAAACTAAGATGCTTCTTTGATGAACGAGTGAAACCATGAACCATGAGAGGTTGAGCAATTTAAAAGAAAGAGTACAACAAAGATGAACGAGATTGCAAACAATCCGTTAGAAAAGAGGAACAAGCAGTATTACGAGAACTTGATGGTTGAAAGACATGGAAATAAGAGCTTCACGAACGAAAAGAATATGACCACCACGGTATAATGAGATAGCCAAGGAACAAGAATGACAGAATTTGGATAGCACTCCGGTAGAAAAGAGAAGAAAACTTCATGAGATGAAAATATATTGAAGAGATGATACAACACTCTGGTTAAATGGATAAGCTAGAAAAGAAGACGATCCTCACCAAACGAGCTGATGGGTGAAGAGCACAACATCACAATGCCTCCGTAGCCGAAGAATAGAAGTTAGACCGTTGAGATAAAGGGACGGAGAAGAAAATGACAACTTTTGCCACAAGTGAACTTGGAAAGCATCCTTGCAAAGAAGAATCGAACGGAATTGTTGGAAAATCAACAACGAGAAGCACAAGCTTGTTGTGGGCTTATGGAAAACATCTCGAGACTATGAGGTGACAACCGGCCACTAATGCAAACCGTTGATTTGATTGAGAGCACCAAAGAGATGAAAAACTTCTTCCACCAAGATGATAGAGAGAAAACTTGGATCATTGATAAACACCATAATAGCAATTCCTTAGGGAAGGCTTTAGGTGAAATCTTTACCAAGATAACTCCAACGAAGAGATTGATGGATTTAAAATACCTCATTCTTGACCACATGTGAATCACGAAACATGAATGGAAATTATCAAGAATCAGATATCACCATCTCAAAAGATAAGGTAGAAAGAATTGCACATCGAAATGCAAGAAGAAGAATACTTGAACGCCCCAAAACAAAACATGTGTTGAGCACCATGTTTCATTTTGAGTATAGCTTGGTGGGTCATAACTTCGAGAGAAATCTTGAAGAACAATTGAAGAATGAAAAGAATCCTTGATGAACCACCATGTAGAGCCTCCATGAAGAACTCCGGTAATAAAACAATGATCAAACGAAACAAAAGTTGAAAACACAAGGTGAAGCCTTGCGATGATTTAGATGGAGCTTCGCGACGAGATAATGCGGAAAACTTGGAACTCTGGAAAAGAAAAAATGAAGCATCTCGAACCGAGAAAAATGACATGATGAACAACTCTGGAAAGAAGAAACTAGATTACTTGGATGAAACAATAATAAGAATTACGTTATGCCTATCCTTCATCAATTTAAATTGATGACAAGCAATGGATTTGGCATACTACTTATTCTCGTAGAAAGGATTAAGGGAGATATAGCGCAAAACTTGAGAAGGTATTGGTGGAACCACCGGTAGGATTTGGAAACAACGAATGAATTAATATGATAACGAAGGAAGTGAAATCTTGAATGAACCACCGTAAGAATTGAAAATGAAAGTAGCAAAGGCACAATTCACCGGGAAGAATTGGAAAACGAATGAAGATACTTGAGGGGATTTAGATACATGAGAACGAAGAGATCATGAACTGATTAGAGGGTATTCGAACGATTCACTGGTAAGGTTTGGAGAACGATAGCTACACGCTGAGAATGAAGAATCCCGAAATGATGGCCTTCGGAGGAAAGAAATGGAAACAACTCATGAAATGCTCCGGATGGTAAGAAAAGAATTGTCACAATCAAAAACAATTATGAGGATGGCCTGAGGCTAGAACCATGAATCTCTGGAAGAACGGGTAAGGATTTAAGAGGAACCCTTCTTCGGTCTTCAAAATCCGAGAATGACAAGGAGAAACACCACCAAATAGTTGAGGCACTCCGGAAGGATTAAAAGAGGAAAGATTGAGCCAAAGATGAAAATGATTCGAAAGCGATCTTGGAGAAGGAATATGACTGACGAGAATTCATTCTTACGTCAAACTTCGAAAGACTTTGGGAATCGCTCCGGATAAATTAGAAGAGTTAGATAAGATCCTGGGAAAAAAACCTGTGGGTTAGGGCCCACTCAAAATAAACACCGTTGAAATGATTGCTTGAAAGGGAGATTGCACCGGTTAAATGGCTTGAATGAGATAACAACCTCGAAAGAGCTAAAAATGATTAAGAATAGAAACTTGAATCTTCTGAGATAATCTTAAGCACTCCAGAGAAGAAAAGAGGGAGGTGAATAATAAAGAGGTGCACCAAACATGACAAAGGAATTGACACGAGGAAAGGTATATGATCACCACTGAAAGCTTGAATTGGATCCACCGGAGAAGAAACAACGATGAAGGATGATGAACTTGAAACTATTGAGCATCTTCATGGGAAATCACCGGATAAGAACATTGAAAGAATAGAATGAAGAGACTTCCCACAAATAAAAGGATACATGATTACGAGATCTGAGTCCTTGAAGAAAAGGGTGGGAGGGCGGGAAAACAAAGGCAACTTGGGGACGGATGAAACAAACACCATTGAGAAAATCTTAGAATCGATCTCACAAATGTTGACATGTTCGAATCCACTTGAAGAGAAGCACACCGGTTGGAAAAGAGTTGACATGACAACCTCAGTGATCAAGAAGGATTAGTACTCCCATAGAAATATGAGAACACCGCTTGAAATGTATGGAATCAACACTTGACATTGAAGCAACTCAAATACCACAACTCAAAACAAAACAAAGGATTTGGCTTGCAGAATAAGCCGGAACAAATACATATGATAGAGATTTACCCAATCTCATATCATGCATCTGTCGGAAAGATATTCTAGGAGCTACTTGAATTCCCACCTATCAACTCCCGAAACTTTCTGGTTATGCAATCTGGTGTTGGGGATACAGGGGAAGCAATATATCTCACCCAAACTAACAATCACTACATCCAGCTGTATCCATCCTTCAACACATAACCAAGAAAAACTCCGGAAATCGTGTACCTCAACCTTCGAAAAGCATCCGTTATACGAGTTATGGCAATACTCCCGAACTCCCCAGTACTTGGTGACGTCGAGGTTATCTCACCAACAACTGCATAAAAGAGATTTTCGATGTCGGCAAAACTCAGGTATTCCAAAACTACAACAATAAAATTGTGACGACAACACCTCGGAGCTCAACTCCCCGGGACACTGCCACAACCCCTAAATGTCAGGAGGCACCAAGAACAATGTTCTCGTCATAAGAATATCGAAACGATCCCAAGATACCCGCGTGATCCTAAAAAAATTAGTGAAATTTGAGGAGAGGAAAGACAAAACATCTACGTCAGGAGTCCTCACCAGAGAGACGAAGGGGGCTGAGGAGTAAAAAGAATCCTACTCTCTGATATATATATAATCATAAGACTCAAAATAGTTTTCTTCTAGACTCAACAACGGCCAACAATCAAGGGGGCTCCTATGGTCAGTCGAGGCTCTGATACCAACTTGTCACGCCCAATATGCGACCCTATCCAAGAGGAACTCGAAGGTCCCACCAAGGATAGACCCGCATATTGAAACGCTTTTGCAAGGTGGATATCATTACATCAACATTACATAATAGATGGGGATACATACAAAAGGCATACAATGCCACACGAATACAGCATCATCTTACATAAGAGCACCATCCGACTACGGATGAAACACAAACAGAAACTCAAACGACATCCACCCTGCTAGCCCAGGCTGCCGACCTGGAACCTATCCCCTGATCAAAGAAGAAGCAGAAGAAGAACTCCAAAACAAGCAAACATCGCTCTCGCGTCATGATCATCGTATAACCTGTACCTGCAACTGTTGTTGTAGTAATCTGTGAGCCACGAGGACTCAGCAATCCCATTACCATGGGTATCAAGACTAGCAAAGCTTAATGGGAAAGGAGGGGTAAAGTGATGAGGTTGTAGCAGCGACTAAGCATATATGGTGGCTAACATACGCAAAAGAGAGCGAGAAGAGAGCAAACGGAACGGTCGTGAATCTAGCAATGATCAAGAGGTGATCCTGAACTCCTACTTACGTCAAACATAACCCAAAACCGTGTTCACTTCCCGGACTCCACAGAAAAGAGACCATCACGACTACACACGCGGTTGATGCGTTTTAATTCGAATCAGGTGTCAAGTTATCTACAACCGGACATTAACAAATTCCCATCTGCCACATAACCGTGGGCATGGCTTTCGAAAGATAATACCCTGCAGGGGTGTCCCAACTTATCCCATGATAAGGTCTCGCGATCAACAAAGGATATACCTTCTCCCAGGAAGACCCAATCAGTCTCGGAATCCCGGTTTACAAGACATTTTGACAATGGTAAAACAAGACCAGCAAAGCCGCCCGATGTGCCGACAAATCCCGATAGGAGCTGCACATATCTCGTTCTCAGGGCACACCGGATGAGCCAGACGTCGGGTTGGCATAGACCTTGGTTGCCCAGGGGGCGCTGGACATCGCTCAGGTTGTACCAACACTCGGAAGAGCACTGGCCCGGGGGGGGGGGTAAAATAAAGATGACCCTCGGGCTCTGGAAACCCAAGGGAAAAAAGGGCTAGGTGAGGCAAATGGTGAAACCAAGGTTCAGCCTTGCTGGAGGAGTTTTATTCAAAGCGAACTGTCAAGGGGGTCCCATAAATCACCCGACCGCGTAAGGAACGCAAAATCCTGGAACATAACACCGGTATGACGGAAACTAGGGTGGCAAGAGTGGAACAAAACACCAGGCATAAGGCCGAGCCTTCCACCCTTTACCAAGTATATAGGTGCATTAATAATATAAGAGATATTGTGATATCCCAACATAATCCTGTCCACCATGGGGCAAACTTCAACTTCACCTGCAACTAACAACGCTATAAGAGGGGCTGAGCAAAGCGGTAACATAGCCAAGCAATGGTTTGCTAGGAAAGGTGAAAAGGTTAGAGGCTGACATGGCAATTTGGGAGGCTTAAAGAGCAAAAGATAGGTAGCGCAGCAAAGCGATAGAACGAAGCTACTAGCATAGCAATGATAGTAGTGAGATCCAGGGTAGCGGTCATCTTGCCTGAAATCCCGCAAGGAAGAAGAACGAGTCCATGAAGAAGACGAACGGGAGTAGTCGAATGAATCCTCACAATCGCAACATTACCGAAACTAAGAAGCAACACCGGAAAGAAATAAACAACATGGTAAACACATAAGGATAATCATGGCATGATGCACAATCAAGTATGATGCATGTCCAGTTTAATGTGGCATGGCAAAGTGCAGCAAGCAATACTACAAGTTAAGTGGAGCTCAATATGCAACGAGTTGCATATTGACGAAACACCACTTTCAAGTTATTTAGTTCGCTCTCATTTATGAACACAACAATATTACATGTTGTTATAAACATGGAAAGAGGTGAAACATAATTAAACTACCTATCTAGGAAAGTTTAAGTGAGGCCGGAAACAACAAATAACAATTCCGGAAAATCTCCATTGTCATTTAGCAATTTAACGCAAACAACATTTTCAACATTTTAATTGTTGTTATCATGATGCGGATGACATATGCAAGTTTTTTGCAATTTTTATGAAAATGTTGACATGAGCATGTTATGAAGCATTTGTCACCGTGGCGGACCAAAATGGTTGCCACGGCAACGAATCCAAAAATGATGCCACGGCAACATCTCGGTTCCGGTAGCTCACGGAGAGACCGGTGCAAAAGGAAGTGGGCGTGAGCGTGTCATGCAAGGATGGTGGGGTGATCCCGGATTCGGGGTTCCCACGGGACGGCGGCATGGCAAATGAGGAGGGACGTACATGAAGCAAACGGGCACGCTGCAAACATAGGGTGCATCTCATACAACACATGCATTCGGTCCACGGACGTCGTCTCGGGGTTATACCTTTGAAGCGTGTTTTTTTGGAGCGGGTCGAGTTTGTAGTGGAAGTAGTCGTTCACGGGTCATCGTGGGAAGTAGTTGTTCACGTGGCGACGATAGTGGTAGTAGTCGTTCTCACGACGGTAGTGGAAGTAGTGGTACACGTTTCAGAGAGGAACTTGACGGATTCGAATCCCTTGGGGTTGTCGTAGTACTTGCGGTCTCGGCGACGGTTGTCGTTCATGGGTCGTAGACGTTCAGTGCGCCCGTAGAGGTACTTGGCACATCATTACAAAGGTCATACACAGATCCAGAAGAGGGACTTGGCGTTTCGTTCGGCACCCGTTCGAGCATCCGTGTGGTCTTGCCGGTGGTGTACTTCACGAATGCAGAGGCATTGGTAGTGGTACTTAGGGCATCTCCAGCCGTTGGCCCCCCAGGGGGCGTCTAAAAGCGCCGCCTGGGGGTGAGCCGGCGCAAAGAAAGGACCCTGGGGGCGAGTCGTCGCCCAGCCGTCGGCCCCCAGGCGAGTGTTTAAAAAAAAGGCCGTTCGGCGAAGTTATGATAAAAGAGTAGTTAAATTTTGGCTAAACATGGCAAATTTCAGCAAATTCGCGCATTTTCATTACATTAAGCTAATCTAAAAAAGAAAGGGGCTGAAGTCGTCGCCGCCGTCGCCGCCATCGTCGTCGTCGGCCTTCTCCTCCTTGACGCGGGCCCCCGGCTGGACCCGGCGTCGCCATGGTGACTGGCGGCGGCGCGTCGTCGTCGTCGTCGCTGTCGCATAGAACGACGACCCCGTCTTCATCGCAACCGCGTTGGCGCTCCTCGAAGAGGCACAGGGCGGCACGCTGGCGCTCCTTCGCTTTCTCCCGGCGCGCCTTCTCCATCGCAATGGAGTCCTGGCGCGCCCATTCTTGGGCCGCGTCGTCGTCGTCGAACTCCGCCTTCACCGGCACCAGCCCCGGCTCCGTCTTCCCCGGCGCCAGCCCCGGCTCCATCTTCACCAGCACCAGCCCCGGCTCCATCTTTGGCTTGACGAAGCACGGAGGAGCCGACGAGGAGGAGGCACGCCGGCCGCCCTCGTTGATGACGATGCCGGCGCTGCGAGTGCGCCGGCCGAGCGGCGACTCCGCCGCGGGCTCGGCCTTGACGCCGAGCAGGCCGGAGTGCCGGAGGAGTGCGACGAGGATCGGGAGGAGGAAGAGGAGGAGGAGGACCCGAACCGCCTTGGCGCCAATGGCCCGACGCGTCGGTGCTGCGCCGGGGGTACGCCAATGGCGGGTCGTTGCCGCCCTCGAGGTGCGTGAGCACGCCCTTGAGTGTGCGGCCGGGGACGCCCCACCAGAGGCGGCACCCCTCGCTGTTCTGCCGCCCGCCGACCATCGGCGCGCCGTTGGTGGACGCCAATCACTTCTGCTGGCGGCGCTCGAAATACGCCGCCCAGGCCGCGTGGTTGTCGGCGGCGTACTAGGGGAGGGAGCGTTGGGCGTCGGTGAGGGACGCGCGCACGATCTCGGCCTCCTCGGCGAAGTACTTCGGCTTCGCCACGGCATCGGGAAACTGGGGAATGGGCACTCCCCCGGCGCTGAGTCTCCACCCCGATGGCCCGGCGCGCATGTTCGGCGGCGCCGGGATGTTCGACAGGAACAGGAGCCAGGACTCCAGTTCGCGGAGCGAACGGCGGCCGAAGCCGTTGGCCGCCGCCTCGTCTTCGGGGAAACGTTCTGCCATGGCGACGGCGCTCGGGAGAGGCAGGGGCTGGACGGCGGCGAGGGGGCGGGCGGGGCTGGTGTGGGTACAGGAGAGTGGAGTGGAGGCCGCTGGCTTTTATAGCCGGGCCGCGCCCGTGTGTGCGCATGCGAGGGAGGGGAGGCGTCGGTGCGCCGTCTCGTGAAGCGCCGCCCGTGAAGGAATCAATGGCAAGGCTGACCGGCGGCAGCCTTTCCATTGATTCCCCGCGGGAACTGAGGCCGTTGGGGGGAGACGAGGCGCCGAGTCGCTGACGCAGCTGGCCCGTGGCTTCTTCACGCCAAAACAACTCGCCCCGGCGCCCCCGGGCGCCCCCCAGCGCGCCGGGTTCGGGCTGGGTCCGCCGGCGCTGTTTTCGGCCCAAGCCGGCGAAAATCGGGCTCCTGGGGGTGCGACTGGGCCGTTTTTTCGGCGCCGGAGCGAAAAAATCGCCTGGGGAGGCCTTCTTGGGAGCGCGGTTGGAGATGCCCTTAGAGATCCCACGCTCGGTGGTCCTTGGACTTGGCGTCAACAGCAACGGGGCGCGATGCAGGGACTTGGCGCGATGCAGGGACTTGGTGCGATGCAAGGACGACGACCGCGGGACTTGGCGCGTGGAGGAGGTTGGTTCCGAGCGAGACTAGCCTGTCCTGGCGGGCTGCTCGCTGGCGAGGTTCAGGTGAGGTCGCCGTCCGGTGGTGGTGCAGCAGAGGATGTCGCGGGGCCCTCGAGCGGAGGCGGGGCTTCTCCTGCTGGCTCCTAGCGACGAGCGGCGCGGGAACGAGGACGAGGCAGGAGGTCGCGCGAGGTGGAGAAGACAGTGCAACGGCGGGGCGAGGAAAACAGGGGCCACGGGGCGGCTGCGCGCCTGTCGGAGCAAAGCGATGGGTGCGGGCGCGCGTGGAGAGGCTCGGGGTTGAGCTACTGGCGCTCGACGAAGATGGCGCGGAGGACGATGGATGCGGGCGCAGGTGCTCGAGGAGCTCCTCTCCTCGAGCGCTCGGGCGACGAGGGTTTGGCGAGAAGGAGGCGCGGGATCGAGAGGGAGAGAGTGAGATGGGGATCGGGACGAGCGAGGGAGATGGCGGCGCTGGAGGAAGGGATCGAGGGAAAAAGAGGGATCGAGGGATAGAGCTAGGGTTATCGGTGCGGCTGGGCTTCAGGAGGGTTGGTGGGCCTAGGGGGCCGGCTGGGCTATCTCTATCTCCTTTTCTTTAGCAGAAAAGAATTAGAGAGAAGAAAAGATGAGAGGGTTAGGGAAAGAATTTGAGAACAAGGACAATTTTCCTGGACTCATAAAAATGAGCTTGACCCAAGAAAAATAGAGTGGGCAAGATTGCAATAATTAAATTCAAAGTCATTTGAATTTAATTCAAATGGTTTGAACAAGGACTAGGTTTTTGAAGTGTCCAAAAATGTTGAGGATTTCGGTGGGGCTCCGAAAAAAGACGAAATAATTTATTGGACAAAGTTTGAGGTCAAGAAGTGAGATAACAAAGGCATGGGGAATTATTTTGCAAGTGTGTCAAAGGTAATTCCACATCAATGGAATATTTTATAATAGCTCCCTAATATTGGGAGGATATGTTATAAAGAGAAGTCACCCTTCCCTCGATTTAAATAGATCAACGATCTATGCAATTTATTTAGGTCAGTTTTAAAAAGGGGTTGCGTGATGACATGATGCAATGCACATGATGCAAGGATGAATGCAACGAACAAAACAAATCACACGACGAATCTCGGAATACAAGGAAGGCATCTGGAGCGTCGGTCTCGGGGTGTTACACATGCCAAGCAACAATCCCCGGAAACAGTTTCGGAAACAGAACTTCGAGCAAAGAGATCGAAATCCGCGGGTTTGAGCTCAAGAATACGGGAGGGAGAGAGCAATGGAGAATTTTTTTCTGGAGGTAAGTGATGTTGTGGGCTAAAGAGATAAGTGAGGGGCAGCCCCACATGGGGACCACAACCCACCAGGGCGCGCCTGGGGGTCCTGGCGCGCCCAGGTGTGTTGTGCCCACCTGGTGCACCTCCCTCTGGTATTATTTGCACCAGAAATTCAGAAATATTCAGAAAAAATTGTGTAAAATTTTTAGAGCATTCTGAGAACTTTTATTTTTGGGTCATTTTTTTATTGCACGAGAAATTCAAAAAACGAAACATGGCATTTTATTTTATTTAACTAATAAAAACAGGAAACAAAAAGTAAGGGACATAAGATAGTGCTTACTAAATTCATCAACTTCATACCATTCAAAAATGACTCGTTAATAAGGTTGATCAGGTCTTATTAACAACCACTTTCTATTAGCATGAAACCGAAGAACTTTCATAAATCACTAAGTTACCTCAATGGGGATATGCATTTCCCCAAGAATAAGACTTTCATATTTCTTTTTGACAATAGGTAGAGGTATTTGAAAATTGCAACAGTGATTGTCGGAGATTTTTCAATAACATTAATACCATTCACTTGGAATTGTTTCTTTGGAAAGTGCACCGTATGCTCATTACCATTAATATGAAAAGTGATCTTGCTTTTATTGCAATCGATAACAACCCCTGCAGTATTCAAGAAGGGTCAACCAAGGATAATCGACATGTTGTCGTCCTCGGGCATCTCAAGTATAACAAGGCCAGTCAAAATAGTAACATTAGCAACAACAACGGGAACATCCTCATAGATACCGATAGGTATGGCGGTTGATTTATCAGACATTTGCAAAGATATTTCAGTAGGTGTGAGTTTCTTCAAGATGAGTCTTTTATATAAAGAGAAAGACATAACACTAACACCAGCTCCTAAATCACACAAAGCAGTTTTCACATAACTCTTTTTGATAGAGCAAGGTATAGTTGGTATTCCCGGATCTCCAAGTTTTTAAGGAACTCCATCTTTAAAAGTATAGTTAGCAAGCATAGTGGAGATTTCAGCTTTCGGTATTTTTCTCTTATTTGTGATGCTGTCTTTCATATACTTTGCATAAGGAGGCATTTTAAGGATATCCGTCAAGCGAGTACGCAAAAAGACTGGCCTCAGCATTTCAACAAAGCATTCAAATTCTTCATCATCTTTCTTTTTAGTTGACTTGACTGGAAAAGGCATAGGTTTTTGAACCCACGGTTCTCTTTCTTTACCGTGATTTCTTGCAGCAAAGTCTCTTTTATCATATCTTTTATTCTTAGGTTGTGGGTTATCAAGATCAACAGGTGGTTCTATCTCATCATCATTCTTTGGTTCTTTATCATTATTTGGTTGAGTGCCTTCATGAACCTCATTATTGTCTTTTTCATTATCACTAGGTGGATGTTCATTACCATATTGAGTTTCAGCATCAGAGATAGAGGATTCATTTTCATTATCAGGAGGTTTGTGTATTTCAGGTTCACTAGAAGCATGCAAAGTCCTATCATTTTTATTTTTATTTTTCTTTTTAGAAGGACTAGGTGCACTAGTGTTCTTTCTTGCGAATCTTGTTCAATTATTTTTGGGTGTCCCTCAGGATAAAGTGGTTCCTGAGTCATTTTACCTCCTCTAGTTGCAACTCTAACAACAAAGTCATGTATATTATGATTCATTTCATCAAGTAATTCTCTTTGTGATTTAGCAACTTGTTCTAACGGGGTTTGAACCATAGAAGCATATTTTTCAACACCTCTAACATCATTTGAGATTCTAAATAACAAGTCACTCAAGCGAGCAATCATATCAGAATTATATTTCAATTGTTTCATAACATTTGCATTGAAGTGGTCTTGTTTTCTAATGTAGTTATCAAACTCATAAAGGCATTGACTAGGATGTTTATTATAAGGATCATCACTATCATTGAATTTCATTAAAGATTTTACCTCTACCACCTTGGGTGGTGGTGGTGCTTCAAGCCCATGTATTTCTTCAATAGGTGGTAAATTTTTAACATCCTCAGCCTTAATACCTTTTTCCTTCATAGATTTCTTTGCCTCTTGCATATCTTCAGGACTGAGATATAATATACCCCTCTTCTTCGGAGTGGGTTTAGGCAGTGGTTCAGGAATAACCCAATCATCATAATTTTTCAATATGTTATTCAATAATTCTTCAGCTTGAGTAATAGTTCATTCCCTGAAAACACAACCAGCACAACTATGTAGGAAGTCCGTAGAAACATCGGTTAGTCCATTATAGAAGATATAAACTATTTCATTTTTCTTAAGAGGATGATTAGGCAAAGCATTAAGTAACTGGCAAAGCCTCCCCAAGCTTGTGGGAGACTCTCTTCCTTAGCTTGAACAAAGTTAAATATTTCCTGTAAGGCAGCTTGTTTCTTATGAGCAGGAAAATATTTTTCAGAGAAGTAGTAAATCATATCCTGGGGACTACACACACAACCAGGAGCAAGAGTATTGTACCAAGCTTTAGCATCACCCTTTAGTGAGAAAGGAAATAATTTGAGAATAAAGTAGTATCGAGTTTTCTCATCATGAGTAAAAAGGGTGGCTATATCATTCAACTTAGTAAGGTGTGCCACAATAGTTTCAGTTTCATAACCATGGAAAGGATCAGATTCAATAAAAGTAATTAACTCTGGGTCGATAGAGAATTCATAATCCTTATCATCAATAAAGATGGGCGAAGTAGCAAACTTAGGATCACATTTCATTCTAGCGTTCAGAGATTTTTCTATATACTTGTGTAATAATTTCTCTAGATCATCTCTATCCTTACAAGCAAGAATATCTCTAGTTGCCTCTTCACTCATAACGTAGCCTTCCGGTACCTTAGGCAATTTATATCTAGGAGGACTAGATCTAGCAAGTGTTTCAGGAGTTTCAGTTTCAAGCTCATCATCAGATTCAACAACATCATGTTGTATTACTCTAGCAATTTGTTCATCAAGAAATTCACCAAGTGGCACATCATCATTATCGACCATGGTACTAGCATCATCATAAGCATCATTCATAGTAGAAGTAGCATTATCAATAACTTCCGACATATCAGAATTAATAGCATGTGGTGGTGGTGTTGCAAGTTTACTCATAACAGAAGGTGAATCTAAAGCAGAACTGGATGACAGTTTCTTACCTCCCCTCGTACTTGAGGGAAATATCTTAGTATTTGGATCCTTCAGATTCTTCATAGTGATAAATTGATAATAATCCCAAGTGACTCAACAAATATAGCTATGCTCCCCGGCAACGGCGCCAGAAAAAGGTCTTGATAACCCACAAGTATAGGGGATCGCAACAGTTTTCGAGGGTAAGTATTTAACCCAAATTTATAGATTCGACACAAGCGGAGCCAAATAATATTTGAAGGTATTAGCAGCTGAGTTGTCAATTCAACCACACCTGGAGATTAGTTACCTGCAGCAAAGTGATCTGTAGCAAAGTAGTTTGATAGTTTTGATAGTAGTGACAGCAGCAACGGTAACGGTAACAATGATAGCAGTAATTTGTAGCAGTAACGATAGCAGTAGCAACAGTAGTAACGTAGCAGAAATAATATAAGATAAATTCGTAAGCATTGGATTGGTGACTTGTTGGATGATATTCATCATGTGACAGTTATAACCTAGGGTGATACGGCGCTAGCTCCAGTTCATCGATATAATGTAGGCATGTATTCCGTAAATAGTCACACGTGCTTTATTAAAAGAACTTGCATGGCATCTTTTGTCCTACCCTCCCGTGGCAGCGGGGTCCATATTGGAAACTAAGGGATATTAAGGCCTCCTTTTAATAGAGAACCGGAACAAAGCATTAACACATAGTGAATGCATGAACTCCTCAAACTACAGTCATCACCGAGAGTGGGCCCGGTTGTTGTCACTCCGGGGTTGTCGGATCATAACTGTAGTAGGTGAGTATAACTTGCAAGATCGGATCTAAAACATGGATATAATGATGAATTCATAAATGGTTTAGATCTGAGTTCATGGCACCCGGGCCCAAAGTGACAAGCAGTAAGCATAGAAAAGTCATTGTTGGGGGTTGGGTGCGACATATGCCAAAGGATGGCTTATCATGGTGGGAGCGAGTAGAACGTCGCCGGTGCCTGGAAGCGGGATAAGGCATAGACACATACGCCGGCGCACTTTACCCAGGTTCGGGCCTCTCCTAGGAGATAACACCCCTAGTCCTGCTCTCCGAGGTCTCCGCATGATCACTAAGGCACAAGTGATAAAATGGTGCTCCTTGAGCTGTGTGCTAGAGGAAGAAAAGGAGGCAAGGCTAGCTGTCTTCCTGCTCTAGGAATGTGGCTAGTTCTAATGGGGTGGGAACCCTTTGCATGGGTGCACTGGGGGGTTTATATAGGCCTACCCCCCAGGGGTACAATGGTAATCTGGCCGGGTGCTGGGTCCGACTGTCAGTTTCTCCAACCTCTGGCTTCTCCGCTGACTACTGGGGCCCGCCGCCTGGTGGGCCCCGCCGACTGGTCTGGTACGGAGCCGACAGGCCGCTCCTGCCGCTGTCGGGTCTGGTTGGTGGCTGCTCACTATAGCCGTGCTGCTAATGACGCGGGCTTGGTCAGCTCAGTGTGCCTACAGTCCCGCCGCCTGGCGGGAGATCACTGTAGCCACACCAGGTCTTGTCTGGTTGATGGCGCACGGGCCCCGAGGTAGGGCCCACCGCCCGCAGGCCATACCGACAGGCGATCGTGGGGAACAAGACTCCGCCTGCTAGGAGTGACATCAAGGGGGGAGTGGCTACAGTGTGGCGCCCTGCGGAGATCTTCATCTATACGGGGCACTGTAGCCACGCCAAGCCCAGGATTCGGAGGTGAGGGTCTACGCTGTAGCCTCACCCTGTCTTGTCCTCTTGATGAGGGTGCAAACTCTGAGGGAGCTGGGTGGCCGCCTGCCAGACGCCGGCCTCTCTGGAGGCCGGCTGACTGGAGCCGGCTGCTCTTGGTGCCGTCTGCTGGTGGTTGGTGGTCCTCCGGTGGCCGGCCGCTGAGCTAGCCGGCCACCGGAAGGCGGAGCTTTAGTTTGGGGTATTTCGGGACAAAGTCGGCCCTAAGTTTTAACAAGTTCACGGAATCGGGTGAGGCTACCTGTGGCCCATTACTCCGACAGTAGTCCCCGAAGCCGATGAGTCGTTGTGGTCGAGGGGTCGCGAAGTCTCAACAGCTTACTCCCTCACTGACCTCTGGAGGAATGTTCGATCCATCTTGCAGCGTGCCGACTGCTGGAATTGGCTTTGACAAGGCGGGATCGTTGGCCGATTTTGAACACCAAGGAGGGAAAACGGTGGCGTGCCTGCTAAGCTTCCCAGGCCCGCCGCCCGCCACAAGCACGCCACGCGGCGCACGCCAGCCCGTCCAGCCTGCCATCCCATGCTCCTGATGGGACGTGACAGTGGGCCAGGCCCACCACTACCGGGCCTCGGCACACGGGCGGATCTGCCGCGGCCGAGGCGAGCGGTTGCGATTCTCGCGAGCGTTCAAGGCGCAGTAACTCCTCGTAGTAACCGGGGGGTCGTGGGGTCAAGGGCGCAGTTAATCCCACGATCCCACGCCCCGCCCCCTCGGCTTCGTAGCCCAAGGGTTATAAGTAGGGGGGAGGGGAGCGGTGCAGCACGCGCACCCTCCTCCCCACACTTTCTTCCTCCTCTTGCTCTCTCCGCCACTTCTGCTGCCGCTGCTCAGTGCTTGCTATGGTCCTACCGCCGTTCGCTGCCGCCGTGCTCCCCCTCCCTTCGCAGCCCCGCCTGAGGCCATGGCGCGCGAGAAGGGTGGCGACTGGGACGGCTCGACGGTGATTGAAGACCACATCACCTTCCTCCGGGACACGCGGCGGATGCCCAACGCGGCGTTCGTCAAGGCGCGGGTGCCGCCGGCGGAGGAGATTTCGCCGGTGCCGAAGGGGAACGAGTGGGTCGTCTTCCGCTCACACTTCCTCCGCAGCTTCGGCCTTCCCGCGAGCGGCTTCCTCCGCTCGTTCATGGACTTCAACCATATCCAACCGCATCATCTGACGCCCAACACCGTGACCCTGCTCTCTGCCTTCGTAATGGCGTGCGAGGGCTACATCGGCATCCTTCCCAAACTCGAGTTGTGGGGAGCATTCTTCTGCGGTAAGCTGGGCACCTCCACCAAGGACATGACAGCCGAGTGCGGCGGATTCGTCGCCGTGCGCCAGCCGGCGAAGAGGAATGCATTCCCCGTCATCAAGCTGTCACAGTCGGTAAAACTATGGCAGCAGTCTTATTTTTATGTTAAGAATGTCGATCCGGCTGTCGACTTCATCAACCTGCCGAACTACGAGGCCGCCCCCCCTGTCGGGCTTCGGCCCAATTGGGGCTACAAGCCGAAGCCGGTGTCGGCGGATGCGGCAGCAGCCATCGGCCGACTTCGGGTGCTCCAGGAGTCGGAGGGCCACGTGGCCTCCGACCTCCTCATCGCCTTCATCGAGCGCCGGGTGATGTCTACTACACAACCTTCTTCTTGTAGACGTTGTTGGGCCTGCAAGTGCACATGTTTGTAGGACATTAGCAAATTTCCCTCAAGTGGATGACCTAAGATTTATCAATCTGAGGGAGGCGTAGGATGAAGATGGTCTCTCTCAAACAACCCTGCAACCAAATAACAAAAAGTCTCTTGTGTCCCCAACACACCCAATACAATGGTAATTTGTATAGGTGCACTAGTTCGGCGAAGAGATGGTGAAACAAGTGCAATATGGATAGTAGATATAGGTTTTTGTAATCTGAAAATATAAAAATAGCAAGGTAACTAATGATAAAAGTGAGCGTAAACGGTATTGTAATGGCAGGAAACACGGCATAGGGTTCATACTTTCACTAGTGCAAGTTCTCTCAACAATATAACATAGATAGATCATATAACAATCCCTCAATATGCAATAAAGAGTCACTCCAAAGACACTAATAGCGGAGAACAAACGAAGAGATTATGGTAGGGTACGAAACCACCTCAAAGTTATCCTTTCTGTTCTATCTATTCAAGAGTTCGTAGTAAAACAACATGAAGCTATTCTTTCCGCTCAATCTATCATAGAGTTCATACTAGAATAACACCTTAAGACACAAATCAACCAAAACCCTAATGTCACCTAGATACTCCACTGTCACCTCAAGTATCCGTGGGCATGATTATACGATATGCATCACACAATCTCAGATTCATCTATTCAACCAACACAAAGTACTTCAAAGAGCGCCCCAAAGTTTCTACCGGAGAGTCAAGAAAACGTGTGCCAACCCCTATGCATAGGTTCATGGGCGGAACCCACAAGTTGGTCACCAAAACATACATCAAGTGGCACGTGATATCCCATTGTCAGCACAGATAAACACGGCAAGACTTAGATCAAGTGTTCTCAAATCAAAGACTCAATCCGATAAGATAACTTCAAGAGGGAAACTCAATTCATCACAAGAGAGTAGACGAGGAGAAACATCATAAGATCCAACTATAATAACAAAGCTCACGATACATCAAGATCGTGCCATAGAGAGAACACGAGAGAGAGAGAGAGATCAAACACATAGCTACTGGTACATACCCTCAGCCCCGAGGGTGAACTACTCCCTCCTCGTCATGGAGAGCGCCAGGATGATGAAGATGGCCACCGGTGATGGGTTCCCCCTCCGGCAGGGTGCCGGAACAGGCTCCCGAGAGGTTTTTGGTGGCTACAGAGGCTTGCGGCGGCAGAACTCCCGATCTATCTTGATATTCGATGGTTTTAGGGTACGTAGGCTTATATAGGCGAAAGAAGTCGGTCGGGAGGTGCTCGAGGGGCCCACGAGATAGGGGGCGCGCCCTCCTATCTCGTGGCTGCCTCGAGGATCTTCTGACGTGAACTCCAAGTCTCCAGGATCATATTCTTCCAAAAAGTCACGCTGCCGAAGGTTTCATTCCGTTTGGACTCCGTTTGATATTCCTTTTCTTCGAAATACTGAAACAGGCAATAAAACAGCAATATGGGCTGGGCCTCCAGTTAATAGGTTAGATTCAAAAGTAATATAAAAGTGTATAATAAAGCACGTAATCATTCAAAACACATAACAATATAGCATGAATGCTTCATAAATAATAGATACGTTGGAGACGTATCAGCATCCCCAAGCTTAATTCCTACTCGTCCTCGAGTAGGTAAATGATAAAAGAAAGAATTTATGAAGTGTGAATGCTAGAAGGTGCACAAGTTTGATCAATGCTAATTTCAATCACCTTTTCTAGCATGATAATATGTCATAACAGTGGTTCATCTCATAAAACTTCTTACAATAAAGTAACAAGCAATTCAGATGTCAAAGCATAGACCATAAACTTTCTTGAAAACTAGCAAACGTCATTCTCAGTCATCAAACAATTGCAATTCATCTTATTTTCAGGAATAGCAAACTCCACATACTCAACTATCATATAGTCTTCTACAATCGCTAACACTCACGCAATACTAATGGTTATGGAGTTTCAATCGGACACTGAGAAAGATAGGGGCTTATAGTGTTGCCTCCCAACGTATTCACCTTTGGGTGATGTCAACAATAGTAGTTCATGCTAACTTACATGCAATTGGATATATATATATATATATATATATATATATATATATATATTAGGATCACCCCAACACAAAGTGCTTGCCAAAGGATAAAATGAAAAAGGGAAAGGTGAAGATCACCTTGACTCTTGCATAAAGTAAAAGACATAAAGTAAAAGATAGGCCCTTCGCAGAGGGAAGCAGAGGTTTCATGCGCTTTTAGGGTTGGATGCACAAAATCTTAATGCGAATGAACGTCACTTTATATTGCCACTTGTATATGGACCTTTATTATGCAGTCCGTCGCTTCTATTGCTTCCATAACAAGAGATCGTATAAAGCTATTTTCTTCACCCAAAAGATCATACATATTTAGAGAGAAATTTTTATTGCTTGCACCGATGACAACTTACTTGAAGGATCTTACTCAATCCATAGGTAGGTATGGTGGACTCTCATGGCAAAACTGGGTTTAAGGATGTTTGGAAGCACAAGTAGTATCTCTACTTGGTGCAACGAATTTTGGCTAGCACGAGGGGGAAAGGCAAGCTCAACATGTTTGAATGATCCATGACAATATACTTTAACTGAGATGTCGGAAAACATAAACCATTACGTTGTCTTCCTTGTCCAACATCAACTCTTTAGAATGTCATACTAAATGAGTGCTCCCAATTATAAAAGATGTCTAAGATAGTATATTTATATGTAAAATCTCTCTTCCTTTAATATTCTTTCATGAATTGTTCAAATGACCAATACAATGCTTGCTAACCTTCAATAAATTTACAACCTCTACTTCTTAGACGTGAAGTCATTACTCCCCATGGTATAAGCAAATGAGACAAATATAATTTCAGATTCATGACATTCAACTCATTCAACCATTTACTCATAGGATATAAGTGAAGCACACGAGTAAATGAAAACTACCCCAAAAAGATATAAGTGAAGATCAATGAGTAGCTAAATAATTATGTAACTACGTGAAGCTCTCTCTCAAAAAAGAATTTCATATCTTGGTATTCTAATCAATCAGCAAGCAAAACAAAATAAAATGACAATGCAAGGATAGCACAACTCATGTGAAGAAGCAAAAACTTAGGCTCAACCGATACTAACCGATAGTTGTTGAAGAAGAAAGGTGGGATGCCTACCGGGGCATCCCCAAGCTTAGATGCTTGAGACTTCTTGAAGTATTATCTTGGGGTGCCTTGGGCATCCCCAAGCTTGAACTTTTGTGTCTCCTTAATTCCTCTCATATCATGGTTTCTCTTTTTTATCAAAAAGCTTCATCCACACCAAACTCAACAAGAACTCGTGAGATAGGTTAGTATAAACCAATGCAAAACTTTATCATTTTCTACTGTAACAAATCACTAAAATTATTATTCAACATTGTATACTAAATTTCTCTGCATATTTAATACTCCTATCCTCAAATAGAATCATTAAACAAGCAAACATATGCAAACAATGCAAACATAACAGCAATCTGTCAAAACAGTATAGTCTGTAAAGAATGCAAGAGTATCAATACTTCCCTCACTCCAACAATTATGAAATAAAATTCCCACTTTAGTAAATTTATCATATATCATCATGCAACAAGTTTCAACATTATATCATGCTCTGACTTTTCTAGGGAATTTTTGCAACAGCGGTAAACTTTCTGTTTTCAAACAGCAACATGTATACTAGCGAAATAAGCATGGTAAAGGCTATCCTTGACATTTTTATTGAAACTAGGAATGAAAAACATTATTCTAAAGAACAGAAAGAAAATACTAACAAAAGAAAATGACGCTCCAAGCAAAACACATATCATGTGGTGAATAAAAATATAGCTCCAAGTAAAGTTACCGATGAACGAAGACGAAAGAGGGGATGCCATCCGGGGCATCAAAAAGCTTAGGCTCTTGGTTGTCCTTGAATATTACCTTGGTGTGCCTTGGGCATCCCCAAGATTAGGCTCTTGCCACTCTTTTATTCCATAGTCCATCGAATCTTTACCCAAAACTTGAAAACTTCACAACACAAAACTCAACAGAAAACTCGTAAGCTCCGTTAGTATAAGAAAATAAAACCACCACTTAGGTACTGTAATAAACTCATTCTAAATTAATATTACTGTAATATCTACTGTACGTCAACTTATCTATGGATCATAGCACTTAATACTAGCCATAGATTCATCAAAATAAGCAAACAACACATAGAAAACAGAATCTGTCAAAAACAGAACAGTCTGTAGTAATCTGTATCAAACGTATACTTATGGAACTCCCAAAATCCTACCAAATTAGGAAGTCCTAAGAAATTTATATACAAATCCAGAGCAAAAAGAATTAGATCATAAGCACGTTTCTGTGAATTAATAAAACTAATTTACTGGGTGCAAAAGTTTCTGATTTTCAGCAGGATCAACACAACTATCACCGTAAGCTATCCTAAAGGTCTTACTTGGCACTTTATTGAAACAAAAGCTATAAAACATGATTACTACAGTAGCATAATCATGTGTACACACAAAAACAGTAAGGGTAAATATTGGGTTGTCTCCCAACAAGCACTTTTCTTTAATGCCTTTCTAGCAAGGCATGATGATGATAATGATGCTCACATAAAAGATAAGAATTGAAACATAACGGGAGCATCATGAAGCATATGACTAGCACATTTAAGTCTAACCCACTTCATATGCATAGGGATTTTGTGAGCAAACAACTTATGGGAACAATAATCAAATAGCATAGGAAGGTAAACCAAGCATAGCTTCAAAATTTTCAACACATAGAGAGGAAACTTGACATTATTGCAATTCCTACAAGCATATATTCCTCCCTCGTAATAATTTTCAGTAGCATCATTAATGAATTTAACAATATAAACAGCACCTAAAGCATTCTTTTCATGATCTACAAGCATAGAAAATTTACTAATCTCCACATAAGCAAAATTCTTTTCATTCGGAATAGTGGGGATATCATAAGAGACTTGAACACTAAAAATTGTTTCCACATGAAAAGAGTAATGTTCAGAAAAAGGGTAATAATAATCATGACATTTGTAAATATAATCATCACTAATTTTTATAGCATAAGTTTCATCACAATAATCATCATAAGTAGCAACTTCGTACTCATGATAATCGATTGAAACCTCTCCCAAGATAGTGGAATCACTAAATAAAGTTGACACTCTTCCAAATCCACTTTCATATTCATCACAATAAGATTCAACATCCTCCAAAATAGTGGGATAACTACTTCCTAAATTTGACACTCTTCTAAACCCACTTTCATCAATATAACCATCATAAATAGGAGGCATGCTATCATCATAACAACTTTGCATATCAAAACTTGGGATGCTAAAAATATCATCTTCATAAAACATAGCATCCCCAAGCTTGGGACAAACATTAATTTCAGCAAATATATTCTCAAATATGTCATTCTCATCAAACATAGCTTCCCCAAGCTTGGGCCTTTTCATATCATAAGCATAATCACTCTCATCATTAATATCATGGATAGAACCAATAGTATAGCAATTATCATCATCACAAGTAGTAGGAGCAACATCATTTGGAAGGGATACTTTTTTACCTATGTTGCCCTTCTTTTCCTTTTCTTTTTTCACATTATGTGTGGGTTCAACCTTCCTCTTTGAGCTCCTTATTGACGAGATTGGTTGAATAGAAAGCTCCTCCTCGTTACCTGATTCATCATAAGAAATAATAGGAGGATATTGGAAAGTCTCTTCCCTTTCATTAGTATTCTCATCATCTTCTATTTGCTTTCTTTTCTTTAGGTAATTGGTAATATAAGGATTTTCAATGCAATTCTCCACACAGAACATATAAATCTTCTCTAGATCAATATCAAGGAAATGCTTAAGATTAAATTCTGGAATAGGCTTAGTTAAACGTTTCAACTCTTCATAACCCAAAAGCAAACTAAGTTCATTGTAATGAGCAAGGGATCAAATCATCACAATGTTTGGACATGCTTTGATCATGAAACAATTTGCATCGGAGATGTAAATGACCACGTTCATTGCAAAGTTCATAAGTACAGCAAAGGAATTTCAAATTTTCAGCACTCACATCTAGCCTTTCTTGCAACCATTTAGTTTCTAAATGCTTATGCCTCTTGCAATATATATCTTCTCTATTCGGTGCGTTCATGCAATCATGCACTCCACAAAAGTTGACATGCTCATAAGAGATATTTTCATCATGACTAGATCAACCATCATTAGTACTATGGATATTCAAGGAATTAATACTAACAACATTGCAATCATGCTCATCATTCAAAGATTCAGTACCAAGCATTTTAATGCATTCTTCTTCTAGCACTTGAGCACAATTTTCCTTTCCATCAAACTCACGAAAGATATTAAAAAGATGAAGCGTATGAGAAAAACTTAACTCCATTTTTTTGTAGTTTTCTTTTATAAACTAAACTAGAGATAAAACAAGAAACAAAAAGATACGATTGCAAGATCTAAAGATATACCTTCAAGCACTCACCTCCCCGGCAACGGTGCTAGAAAAGAGCTTGATGTCTACTACACAACCTTCTTCTTGTAGACGTTGTTGGGCCTGCAAGTGCACATGTTTGTAGGACATTAGCAAATTTCCCTCAAGTGGATGACCTAAGATTTATCAATCTGTGGGAGGCGTAGGATGAAGATGGTCTCTCTCAAACAACCCTGCAACCAAATAAAAAAAAGTCTCTTGTGTCCCCAACACACCCAATACAATGGTAATTTGTATAGGTGCACTAGTTTGGCGAAGAGATGGTGAAATAAGTGCAATATGGATAGTAGATATAGGTTTTTGTAATCTGAAAATATAAAAATAGCAAGGTAACTAATGATAAAAGTGAGCGTAAACGGTATTGTAATGGCAGGAAACAAGGCATAGGGTTCATACTTTCACTAGTGCAAGTTCTCTCAACAATATAACATAGATATATCATATAACAATCCCTCAATATGCAATAAAGAGTCACTCCAAAGCCACTAATAGCGGAGAACAAACGAAGAGATTATGGTAGGGTACGAAACCACCTCAAAGTTATCCTTTCTGTTCTATCTATTCAAGAGTTCGTAGTAAAATAACATGAAGCTATTCTTTCCGCTCAATCTATCATAGAGTTCATACTAGAATAACACCTTAAGACACAAATCAACCAAAACCCTAATGTCACCTAGATACTCCATTGTCACCTCAAGTATCCGTGGGCATGATTATATGATATGCATCACACAATCTCAGATTCATCTATTCAACCAACACAAAGTACTTCAAAAAGTGCCCCAAAGTTTCTACCGGAGAGTCAAGAAAACGTGTGCCAACCCCTATGCATAGGTTCATGGGCGGAACCCGCAAGTTGGTCACCAAAACATACATCAAGTGGCACGTGATATCCCATTGTCACCACAGATAAACACGGCAATACATAGATCAAGTGTTCTCAAATCAAAGACTCGATCCGATAAGATAACTTCAAGAGGGAAACTCAATTCATCACAAGAGAGTAGAGGGGGAGAAACATCATAAGATCCAACTATAATAACAAAGCTCGCGATACATCAAGATCGTGCCATAGAGAGAACACGAGAGAGAGAGAGATCAAACACATAGCTACTGGTACATACCCTCAGCCCCGAGGGTGAACTACTCCCTCCTCGTCATGGAGAGCGCCAGGATGATGAAGATAGCCACCGGTGATGGGTTCCCCCTCCGGCAGGGTGCCGGAATAGGCTCCCGAGAGGTTTTTGGTGGCTACAGAGGCTTGCGTTGGCGGAACTCCCGATATATCTTGATATTCGATGGTTTTAGGGTACGTAGGCTTATATAGGCGAAATAAGTAGGTCGGGAGGCGCTCGAGGGGCCCACACACTACAAAAAAGACACATCCGTGACATTTTGGGCCAAACGAAATTTTTTTCTGTCATACATATGACACTTCTATGACGATAATTGTGACAAAACCCGGTATCATCATATATGTGGTGGGCTCCTACTTCTAAGACAAAAAGTCATGACAGAAAATGGGCTTTTCGTCCTGAGCAGGCCGGAGACGCAGCTGCATGACATTCTTTGGGCCGTCCATGATGGAAAAAACCGTGGTAGAAGCGAGGGGGAGGAAAATTTTGGGGAGTTGTCGGTTACGGTGGGAGGTCGGGGGCCGAGCGGTGCGTGTTTCTCTTGTACACGTACGCGCGTCTGTGCGAGGCATTGGCTCTAACTGAACCCGAGCGAGGCGTTGGGCTCTAACTGAACCCGAGCGATTGCACTGCAGGCTATGCGTTATTGAACCCGAGCGATCAATCGATGGCTGTTAATTGAACCCGATGGAGCGATTCCTTCGCTACTGCTGCTAACTGAAGCCGATTGTTTGGATGAACAGTGAGCATTGCGGGGGGGGGGGGGGGGTTGGATGAATAGTGAGCGGTGGCGTTGCCTCTGGATGAACAGGACCCTGTGGTGTGGAGGGCTGGATGAACAGTAGACGGTGGAGGGGTGCCCGTGGAGGGGTGGTTGAACAGGACCCCGTGGTGTGGAGGGCTGGATGAACAGTGGACGGTGGAGGGCTGGATGAAAAGTAGACGGTGGAGGGGTGGTTGAACAGTAGCCGATGGAGTAGCGCGCGGTGGAGGTTGGATGAACAGGAGCCCGTGGAGGCTGGAGGAGGTCGACGGTAGCCCGTGGAGGGTGGAGGAGGTCGACAGTGGAGATGAACAGTATCTCGTGGAGTCCCGTTTTGCGGTACGCCACACCCCTCCCGATGAACAGGACCCCCGTTTCGACCGTAGCGCTCCAACACAAGTCCGTTTCGTCCGTTTTGCGGTACGCCACACCCCTCCCGATGAACAGGACCCCCGTTTCGACCATAGGAGGTCTGTTTCCTCCGTTTTGCGGCACGCCACACCCCTCCCGATCAACAGGACCCCGTTCCGAACGTAGGAGGTCCGTTTCCTCCATTGTGCGGTACGCCAGGCCTCCTTTCCATCGCCTATTCCGTCCAAGCCCTCCCGATGAACACGACCACGCATTCCGTTCCGACCCAGCCGGTTGGCTCCCCATGAACACGACGACGATGAAGTTTCTCCGTTCCGACCAAGCCATGTACGTATGCGCGAGTAGGCGTTCGAGACCCTGCCCGTATGTACGTACGTGGCCGTATTTTCTTTCTTCCACCCTTGCCGTTCTACGTACGTGTACATGCTACGTGCGCGCCTCTACTACGACACGTGCGCGCCTCTACATCGAGCAGTATGTACGTACACATTCGCGACCAGAATGACAACGCTACGTACGCTTCGACCAGGTGGGTCCCGACTGTCAGGCACTTCCTTGTGTGCGAAGATGTAGCTGGTGGGTCCCAGCAGTCAGGGGGGCGAATCATTTTGTTTTTTTTGCCCGGACGCACTTCCTTGCGTGCGAAGATGTAGCTGGTGGGTCCCAGCAGTCAGGGGGCGAATCATTTTTTTTTGCCCGGACGCACTTCCTTGCGTGCGAAGGTGTGGTTGGTGGGTCCCAACAGTCAGGGGGGAAACGTTTTTTCGTGAAATACGGTGGCCTGTCTGGTGGGTCCCAGCTGTCAGGTGGAGGAATAATTATTTTGCGCGTAATAAGGACGCACTTCCTTGCGGCCGCCTTGGACCCAGCTGTCAGCCTCTCCACGCACAGTACTCTTCCGATTGAAGTCGGTCGTTGACCACATTGACCACGCCACGCCGAGAGCACCATGGCGGTGGACGATAGCGAGGCCTAGGAAGGGGACGACGCAGAGCCGGGGAAGACGCAGCAGTGGATGCCCACGCGAAGAGGAGTACGAGGGTGAGGCTGCCGTCGCTGCACAATAACAGGGGGTGTGGGTGAGTAGAGGGATGGCCTGACCAGTGGTGGGAGTAGTAGGGGGCGATGAGGCCTCCGCGGCATCACAGCCGGCCACGGGAGGCAGGAGCATGCGGCACGACCGGCGCTGCTTTGGGTGGCTGGAACACGAAGACCAGAGGTTTAAGAAGCACTACGGCCGTTGGATGGACATCGTACGGTCACTGGAGCTAGAGTCGTTCATATTGACTAAGTTGACAAAGCCCTCCGTCCCCGTAAACTTAGTAGGCCCACAAGTCAGCCTCCCACCAAGGTGAGTCCCAGCTAGCAGGGGGAGTATTCATTTTTTTTGCGTAATAAGGAGGCATTTCCGGTGGGTCCGACCTGACAGCGGGGGGAACATTTTTTTCGAAATACAGACGCCCTTCCGGTGGGTCCCAGCTATCAGGTGGAGGAATCATTATTTTGCGCGCAATAAGGAGGCATTTTCCTGTGTGGGCCCCTACTGTCAGCCTCTTCCGATGGCTGTTGTTTGTTGACCATGTTGACCTCGCCGCGCTGAGAGCACAAACGCGGTGGACGAGGGCGAGGCCCAGGAAGAAAACCACCCGGAGCTGGCGAAGCCACCGTAGAGGATGCCCATGCTGAGGGGAGAACGAGCGCTGACTGGTCGGCTACGGGGTGAGGCTGACGTCGCCGGAAAATAACATGATGTGTGGGTGGATAGAGGGATGGCCTGGCGGCAGCACAGCCAGCCACAGGAGGAGGGAGCAGGCAGTCCCGTCGGCGCTAGTTTGGGCAGCTGGAGCAGGAATATCAGAGATTGAAGAAGCACAGCGGCCGTTGGATGGACATCCAACAGTCACTGTTGTGTGTTGACAAAGTTGACAAAGCCTTGCGTACGCGTCAAAAAAAATTTAGGACAGCATCATCGTCAACCTAGTAGGCCCAGAAGTCAGCCTCCAAATCTGTGGAAAACAGCATATGGCCCATTAGCCATTATTTTCAATAATTTACAGCCCATTTGCTAATTCTTAAGGATATTTGAAGCCCATATTCTTTTTATTAGCATTATAGACCATATATTCAGGGCACTGCTAAAAATTCAACGAAATTTTGCATATTTCGGTGGGGTCCGAACTCTTTTAATCACGAAATTTCGAGTCACGTTAAAAATAGTTTTCAAAAAAATATATCAAAATAAAATTCAAAAAACAATTCTCCGCCAAAAAATGAATGAAATTTAGAATCTTAACTAGCAAGATGCCCGTTCGTTGCACGGAACATGAAGATGCATTTGTATGAGTAGTTTATCTTGTGGGAGAAAAGATGAGATTTTAATGTAATTGCCAGTTGGCTTTGGTTTTTATAAGAGTAGAGAGTAGAGAAATCTTGAAAAAATGATATTTTAATGCAATTGCCGGTTGGCTTTGGTTTAAAAATTTACAGCCCATTTCTTACAACTTATAGCCCGTTTTCTAGGGAAGCCCATTTCTTATCCCTCCTCGTCTTGAAAGATTTGCAGCCCAGCAGGGCTGAGAAAAGCAAGTAGGCCTTAGTTTTGGTATTCTCTAAAAAAGAACTGGGCTACCCAATTTCAGAAAGAAAAATTATATCAACTGGGCTCATCATGTGCTTAATAAAACCGTAAGCGTGGGCTAGACGGGCCACAGCCCCCGCACAGCGCGCAGTTGAGCTCCGTCTCTGAAACTGGAAAACAACTGGGCGAGCTGCTGGGTCCCTGGTGTTATCCGCTCGTTGTGTAATTTTCTCGTTTATTGACTACATTGACAATGGCATGGAACGTAGTTGTCAAACAATTAGGAGGAAGTATTTTTTGGCTTGTAATAACGAGGCACCTGCTTGCGAAATGCAATGACCCTTGTGGGTCCCTACTGTCAGCCTCTCCATGTACAGTCATCTCCTGATTCCTCTTGGTTGTTGACCATGTTGACAACGCCAGACGGCGGCGGGCACAGCGAGCTAACCAAGGCGGGGAATGACGGCAAGGCCTTGGACGGGAATGAACAGCAGCCATGGAAGATGCGGCAGTGTAGTGGCAGGTGGAGGGGAGTACGAGGGCAACAACATGCAAGTCAAGCATACAAATGGTACAAAAAGCCCAAGGATTAATTGTTCATCAAATTTTTAGACAAAACCCAGATTGAACATGATAGTAACATCTAACCCAACCACTCTTTTTTGCAGTCACAAATAAATGGATCGGTCTGATCCATAAAATCAACATCCTGTGCCAAAAAATTTATTTCAGGACGTCTACAACTTATTGTAAATATAAGCCGAGCACATTTAGAAGCCCATTTGTCCACCTGAAACTTCTTTTTTTGCTGTTCAACATGTTCGTCCGTGAGAAATCTCTTGCTGTAAAAATTAAGCCACATGGATAATAGTAACCTCGCGTTCAACAGGAAGAATGTGACAAAGCTTATGTTTGCCTGGTTGGATGCATATCGTCCCATCGTTATTGTCCTCAAACGAATGCCATGAGAACTGAGAAAATCCTTGTGCTTATTACGCCAACAATTGGTTATATGTTTTTCTCCATGTGATTCTCCCTACGTAGACATGAATATTGAAAACAGTTAAGGTCTGAAAAAAGAGTATGTCGAAAGAACAACAGCTAAACAGTTAATTCTAGTACAATATATACGGGCTTTCAATGTGCATGAAGTCATCACCTCTATGTATAAATTCTCCAGAGATCGAAAGCATCGCAGCAAGCCAATAATTATGTCCAGATCAAAACTATACATACTGATATATATGATCTTGACAGAATCCAGCAGCATTGATAGGCTATCAATGGACGAACTCTTCATTGAGCATATAACATAATATTAGTTCCCAAAGTGTACTCCAAGATGATATCAAACTTATGCGCACAAATGAAAAATGCAGCATATGATTACAAATGTGTAGATGATAATATACGGTACCTAAAAAAGTGAGGAGGCAAACACCAACTCCTTGGGATTATTAAATGGGTCACGAATTACACCGAAGGTCTCCAGTTTGGGCATAGAGTCGACAATTATTTCTGAAGGTGTATAACAATTATGAAGGAGCAACCATTCAAGTGAAGGGGCATCTTCGATGATGAGCGGCTGCCCTTTAAAACAAATTCCAATGCTTTTAAGGTGAGGCGACTTTATTTGGCGACAACTGATACCGATTTCCATTCCCAAAACAATCAGCAAGCGCTCTAGGGCAGGGCAACTGGAGTGGATGATGTTGTGCAGTGAGGCCCCCAACAGATAAACCACCACAAGCGAAAGTTTTGTAGCAGTAGGAGTCGAAGCATTTGTACCAGATCGTGTGGTAAATGGCACCGGGCGAAGGTGGCGGTGTGGAGAGAGGAGGAAAACCGCGAGATGGACAACGGTGGTGTGGGCACGAATTTTTGGTTTGTTCATGGTATGAAACTTTCATGGTAATGGTAGAACTCAAACTGTTGGAGTTCCGAATTCAGGGGATGTCAGCCAAGCGTCCACCTTACAGGGTATGGACAGCAGGTAGCTTTTCGGGATGCAGAGGCTTGAACGGGGCCTTGCTGGTGAGAAGAGATGATGGCTCTGATGAGATCAAATTTAGGAAGGACAGATATCTGACGACAGTCGAGATTGAGGGGCGCGGTGCGCCATAGAGGGCGCCACCGAGTTGAGAGGACTTGTGTGCGGCAGCAATCCTTGGTGGGGGGAAGCGAGATGATCTCCTCAAGGATGACGCCCGGGAGATCACTAATGCGGTCCACCAGAGATTCTACTAGTTCCTCAGATCCGGGTGGGGGGGCTCGCCGCTTCTCCCTGCGCTACCGGGTGCAGGATCTACAACCGGCGTCGGCACTGGAGGGAACCTCATCTTCTTGGCACTGGGGCCAGCCGACTCCATTTTCCTTGTGGGCGTCGCGCCAAGCTCACGGGTTTGAGCAGAGTAGCCAGAGACGAGCCTAGTGGCAGTGCGAGTGGGGAAGAAGGAGGGCTGGGGATTTCTTTAGGAGTGGAAGAAGAGGAGCAGGCGTTTTCTGTAGGAGTGAGGAAGAAGGTGAGCGGGGTTTTCTGGACGAGTGAGCACGATTGGGGAGCAGGGGGAATTGGGTGGGGAGACGGAAGCGGGAGAGCGAGCTGTTCGTGTTTATAAGGCCCGCTGCACTAACTACTCGCTTTTTCCCAAGAACCGCTCTCTTCTTTTGCGTTGCTGCATGACTGGCCATGCATGCAGGATGCATGTGCCCGCCGGCCACTGCATGCGCCTGGTTTGTTACTAGGCCTATTTAATAGGGTGGTTATGGAGTAAATTAAGGAGATTTATTTTCTCTGTGTGCATCCACCAAATTAGAGGATGCGGTACTAGATGCAGACACTCACATTAAACTAACATTCAGAAGAACAAAAGTTCAGCATGTCTATGCATCTCAATGATTCACCATACTATAACCAATATACAAAGCTGTGAGAAGGTGTGGAAATAAAGAAAATCAGTCGATGCTTCTCTGAGCAAAGGGCCTCCCTGCGCACGCATTAATTTCCTGGGCATGCTTGTTTCTTCTCAATGTTGCGAGCACTTTGAGCATGTTGGAACCTCCACGGCTAGCTAGCTGCCTCATCTAGCAATTGATGCTGACACATTTGCAGCAAACACATGAGGCAATAGAGATGACTCAACATGGGTCCATATTGTGCAGTTCCCCTGATATCATATTCATTGTCCTGAATCTGAAAAGATAGGAAAACAGTAGCTATACTTAAACGGTGTTGCAAAACAGTAGCACATATCAATAGCTCGGCATGACAAAACACGATCATCTGGAAAGGGGATACTGACCTGCCTGAGGAAGATTACATATAATTTCATAAGTCCTTGGTTGATTTCCACCTTCGGCTGCGCTACCTGTTTGCTCCTCCACACATGACAGGATCGTTCTGCACTGCATTCAGCAAGTCAACGTACGAATAAGCTAATTTCATCTTGCGGTGGTCATTGTACCTAGTTACGAATGTAGGAATACCGGAGCACCATGAGGTTAGCTAACAGCAGGTAGATGCAGCCATATAAATTTTGTGTGGTGCTACCAAAATTGAGGTTTGTATCCCTTCCCGTTATGAGAATTCTTCTTGAAGTTGGTAGAATGTGACGGCTTGTTCTTTGCATCAAACTTGCCTTTCCCCTGAGATTTGTTCTTGTTGTTTTGGGGCTGGTTGGGCTGGAAGTTCTTCTGGTGTACCATGTGGGCACTAGAAGCTCCCTCAACGACCTGAGCACGTGTGTCTTTTTCTCTCGCCTTCTCCTCAAAATCAAGAGTGCTAATGAGATCCAAAACAGAAAACTCATGTCTCTTGTTTTTCAGAGAAGTAGCAAAATCGTTCCACGAAGGTGGAAGCTTGGCAATGATGGTCCCAGCAACAAATTTGTCTGGCAACACACACTTAAAGTACTCAAGTTCCTTAGAGAGTGACTGTATCTCATGAGTCTGCTGAACAACAGAGCGCTCATCAGTCATCTTGTAGTCATAGAACTGCTCCATGACGTACAACTCGTTGCCAGCACCCGAGGGCCCTAACGTGGCCTCGAGCGCAGCCCACATGTCTTTGCCGCTATCAAATGACATATATGAATCCCCAATGGAATCGTCAAGAACACTCAGCAGGGCGGCTTTGAAGAGGGTATCCATGTTCTGAAAAGCTTCCTACTGTGTAGGATTAAGATCGCCCTCAGGCTTACCCTTAGTGGCGTCATAGCAGTACATGATCTGAAACCAATATACTGCTCTTGTGCGCCACCTTTTATATTGCACCCCCTTGAAAGTAGATGGCTTCAAAAGCGCAGCAAAACCACTCGGAGTAAATTGCCTGTGATCAGGTTTTTGGATTGGACTGTTGAATATATGAGCAATTTAGTATGAGATTTAATCCGAATCAGCAGTAAATAGATCATGATGACAATTGCAAACACCAAAGTAATGATGCGGACTAAACCAGGAGGACAGAATCACATACTGTACAACGGGAGCAGAACCGATGTGGTTGATGTTGTCACTCATGTCATTGATGAAGAGGTTACCGAGGTCTGGGAAGAACGCTGTCCTTGATGAAGTCGTCGCTGGCAGCAGTCACAAGAGTGTGCTCCCCAAAAACCTGATCGCCCCTCTCCCGTACAAGATCACGAAAGGCGGGGTTCGGAGGACTGATGTCCCTTCTCGTGGTGCACGCCGGAAGGAGGGCTGGAGAAGAATTGTGTGGCGGCGCTAAGATCTGGAATGGTGCGAAACCATATGATACAGTGGCGGCTAGGGTAGAGCATGTCAGGTCGGTCGTGCGAGTATAATAGTAGGCCTTTGGCCCCCAAACCCCACGTCCAAGTCAATAATAGCTCAAAAAAAGTCAATAATAGCCCCACCAAGGTTTGTCTCAAAAAAACAGAGTAATTAAGGCATCCGGTAGTCCCTTTAGTATAAATACAATATCATTAATAATGGCCCCACCTTTTGTCTCACAAAGTAGAGTATTTTGGAGTATAACCGGCTACACGTTTACAATCCGCTTCTCTTCTCTCTCCTCTTCTCTCTCCTTCAACTAAGCACAAATACTATATGTAAATCCTTATAGCCTGCTTATGTCATCTAATTGTAGTACTTGCTCTAAAAGTTACTATCCACTGTGTAGTCTGAAATGCCGGGCGTGCAGCGGGCGGTGCCCTCGGTCGGCGCGCCGCTTCAACGGCGGAAGCAGTGAGAGGTCGTGTCGCCCTGACTTGCCATCAATGTGGAGCGGCAGGCTCAGCGGGCGCCGGGCGGGAAGCGCGCGCGGGAGGGGGGAGGGGTTTTTGTTGGGCCAAGAAGGTGAGAAGCCAACTTGGGATCGGTCTGGACGGGGAAATATCATGTGCTCCCATACTCTGCATATGACACTAGTCTATGTTACTACTCCCTCCTTTACGGTTTATAGAGATGTTTAGAGTAACATGGTAATATGTTACAGTACAAGTTACTCCCCACTATGACCAGCCTTGGCCTCTCCCAGTGCTCCACCATGTATAGCTGCTAAGCCAGCCACGTAGGCATAAAATATGATGTGGCACCAATAAACTAAGCACATGTTCATTGAAGACTTGAGTTACTAAGCCATTTAATGCACTTAGCACCTCATCTAAAGACCATTAATAGTATAGCCAGCTGCTGGCTATAAGCTAGTGCCATGTCATCTACAACCCATCTTATAGTCAACATGTACAATATTACTACTACTTTTTTGTTCTGTGGCCCACCTTTCATTCTCACAAAGTGCCTAGGAGCACGTGCTAGATCTGGCTCTTCATGAAGAGCCTGCTTACCTTCTCTCTCCTCTTCTCTTTCCTCCAACTAAGTAGAAATATACTACTGTTTATTCCTTATAGCCCGCTGACTCAGCTCTATTGTACTTGCTCTAAGCACATCTAAGCACTTGCTAGCACCCCCTTGACCGTGGACCTTGACGGTGTACGTCACCTTGTGTCTCATACTTTCCTCGTCATCATCTGAGTCCTAGAAGATATCAACCACATCATCATAGCATGCAGCCGCCTTGATAGACAACATGCGCAGAAGGAGTAGAGGCGACTGGGGACGCACCACCACCACGTCGTGGGCACTCCGTATGTGCTCTTGTGCGTGCAGCGTGCGTGTTTTTCCATCGGTGCTAGCTCTAAGGCCGAGGCTGCGGTCTTCGTCTCTGACTAGTAGTTGAGAAATGACGGCAAAGAGGTGCTGCAAGAGATGTGTATGCGTCATTGCGTGCGAGCTTCGCCGTAGCACGACGAACCGGACGTCGCCGCGGATGACACACTCCTCCATGCAGCCGAGTGTGTGCGCACGCATGTGTTATTCACGTGCGTTCTGCGGCCGAGCGTGTGTGCATGCACGTCTTTGTGTACGTGCGTTGTGTGCTCCATGTCGTGTGCGTATGTGCATGAGTTGGATCAGATGGAGTTAGTGCGTTGGCTTGTGTACATGCGTGGCTTGTTGCGTGGTTATCAATAATTCAATATAAACTACTCCCTCCATTCCTAAATATAAGTCTTTCTAGCCATTTCAAATAGACTACAACATACGAATGTATGCAGACATATTTTAGAGTGTAGATTCACTCATTTTGTTTCGTATGTAGTCCCTTTTTGAAATATCTAAAAAGACTTATATTTGGGAACGGAGGGAGTATAAAACATCTTCAACTTAGCATCCTGATGTACCGTTTATAGTGGTTAGCGTAAAGTTCATGTTCTTTTAGTTGTTTATAGGTGGGCAGGCAGCAAAAACAGGGGAAAACGCGCAAGGTTCCTTGCAGACGCTCCACCGCGAGGTTCCTTGCTCCTCCTCGGTCGTCGGGAATCTATGCTCTTCAACTCTTTTCTTTTACGTGAGCTTTGTTCATCCTTTTCCCAACACGCGAGACATCTAGCATCAAGGTGCACGTGTCATGCAAGAAAATGGAGATAATCAGATAAGCAGTGCATAAGTGAGTCATGGGGGGGGGGAAGCGGGGGGAAACCCTTTTCCGTAAGTGAGTCGTGCACTTCGATGGCACCTACGCAATATTTTTTCTCCTCGATGGCACGTGAATGGCACGTGAATAGTGCACGTACTCAACGACGGGGCACGGGATGGTAGCAATCACATGGTCATCCCTTTTTTTGGAGAGAGTACGTACTACTAGTAAATAACTTTGATGTGTCCCGTCAACTCGTAGAACAACGAGAAGCTTGATTATGCCTTCTCCCTCGCCAACGCGTGTGCGGTGGCTCGCAGCACGAGGACAAACTTTTGCTTACAAGCGGTGGACGTGCAACAGTTCATTTGGTGTCAGATTGCCAGAAGCACTACTGTAGAACCATCGACTTCCAGAAGAGGCGAAGAGCCAAGCGCAAGGTCACCTACTAACCTTAGGCTAGGCGTAGTGGGAGTAACATAAGTAGGGGTACCTCCTTTTTTATTCTAGAAACAACCACACGCGAATATTAAGGTGCTGGTTACGTAGAACAAATTTCCAGCAGTCCGTGCTCAGCCCTCCTCTATCTCTCTTCTCATCCAGCCAGCGGACGCGCGGAGCCCATCATCTGTTTACTCACATGCGGCCCCACATGTCAGTGAAAATGCAAGAGGACCCATTGAACCTGCACATCTTTCACCTCAACGTGCTGGTGATGAAAAACAAATCCAAGAAAGATCTTCGGTGGCCGCTTTTGGAGTTACTCAAGAGTAGTAAGATTCTATTTACAGTTTAACCCAAGATGCACATCTCGTGGCTTCAACTACCACTCTATTTTCTTTCATGACACGACCTGGATGCTGGATGTCCCACGTGTCGGCAAAAGGAGGAAGAAACCGACCAAATCTTCGGTTGTTCTCTCGGATTAGACTTGTTGTATTAACTTAAAAAAATTATTGTGTACTCCCTCCGTTCCAAAATACTTGACTTCCATTTGTCCAAAAATGGATGTACCTATATACTAAAACATGTCTAGATACATATATATTTTGAAAAATAGAAGGTATGTATTGTGCAATGGAGGGAGTAGAATGGATGCAAGTTTTTGTATTGGGAAGAAGAGTACATCCATATATTGATAGAGCGCAATTTAGTAGATGTTCTATCACTTTTAGCTAGCACAGAGGCTATAGATGAGATTAGTGCACTTGTTGATACTCCTACTTGGTATGCATGTTGCTTCTTAGACGTAGAGAAAAACGGACCGGAGGGAGTACTAGAATAGAGGCTAGACATGAGACTAGATGCGAGGAAGCAACGTCACTTCTTTACACTCGAAGAAGAAAGAAGCACGCAAGATCGAGCCTCCATAGATCAACAATGAATGCATCGAGAAGGCACTAATCCAACTTACAGGAGTAGTAAAATGTATTCTTGTGGTTCTTGTTTTCTTTGTTCTTGTTTTCTAGTCAAAATTATCGTTGGAGTTTGTGCAAAAAGGAGGTCCGTTTGGGGTCGTGCATTGCAGTTGGCCTTACAAGTGGGACCGCAGTTAAGGAAACCGACTATCGGCAAACCCCCACCTTGCCCGCCACGCAATGACACAGTTAGAGAAATGATGAGGTTGAAGAGATTTCTCTAGCACGGACTCCAAGAAATATGGTGTCATATGGAAGTCGTGCTAGTGGCGTGTGCCGTACTCCTGGACGTGAATGCTTGTTCTGGCCCATGCCACCCTACTACTCCTACTACTTACTATATAGTACTACTATTATCGAGGATTCGAGGTGTTGGTTACGTAGTACAATATGGCTACACTAAAAACACCCGCACGACGCGCGAAGCATGTGAAGCTAGTACAAATAGTGTACTACTATTGTTGATTGGCCTCATCGGATAACCTGTTGCAATGCACGTACAGTTATGTATTCGGAAAATATTTTTTTGCCTCGTCGCACCACTCACTCACAGAAGCGACTCGAAATCCATTCATAAATTTAGTAAGTTTATCATAGGCATATCATTTTATTACATACAATAGGTCATCAACCCACATCGACAACAAGGATACATTATAAATACTAAGGTTTTCACCACACAACAAATAACAAGCAATGAAATGAACTTCAACTCAACCATTCCTTGGCGTTGGAAACGCTTGCTTTGAACCACAAGTGATTCTCTAGGACGGGCCATCCATTGTCGATCTGGAGACCAATGCAGGACTGATCATCCAGGCTGAAGCGACCTACTATATCAGTACCAGGGTAGGGAACCACCCAAATGTCTGAGGTATAGACACAGTTGCTTCTCATAAATGGTAGTAACGTTGTGTCAACAACAGTTGGATCGCCTTTCACCATCATTGGATAGTTTTGTCCAAGGAAGAGCAAGTTTTCTCCAAGACTATCAATTCTATACCAGGGAGAAGGAGTTGGCGCTAGCACACTAGTATCCATCCCAAATACCATGCAACGGGTGTTGGAATAGGTCTGGAGAGTGCGACCATGGGAGACTATACCTGCTTCCTTAGCAGTAACATCATCAGTGGGTTGTATACACACGAGAAGAGGTGATCCATCGGAATTAGTTGCCAGGCGCCAAATAGTATATGGGCGCTGCTCGTCCTCGTGCTCGTGATCATCACCATCGTCATCTGCCCCTTCGTTATAAAAATCTTCAAGTATAGGTGGTGGAATGTTCGCAGGACCTTGGAAACACAAGAAGAAGGTTAATTAGTAAAGAGAAACTTGCTAACCCGCATGCAAGTGGATGAAACAATTATAATTACGGTGGAAGACAAACGTACCGAAACAACGATTCCATGCAAAAATAGTGCCACGAGTGGTGGCAGCAAACACAAGGCCCTCGTATTCAATTGCATCACAGTACTCATTCGTGTACAGAAACTGATTTTTGAGCAATATCCATCGAGTCAAACCAGCAAGGACGACAACAATCTTGTCGAAGATAGCAACAACTTCATAGTTGTTGTAATTCCAAGAGCGGTTGGGAACTCGAGAAATTGCTATCTTCCATACAAGATAGTCACCATGATTGTATTTGAACGTGCGTATAATACCAGTGTGCTCAACCTCTGGGCAGTCTGCTGAGATTTTTGGAAGTGGAACCCGGTCACGAGTGTACACATTCACAAGTTCCCACTCACAGTTGGACCCAATGTAAACAACCCAATATCCATTTGCGCCTGCCCAAGCCTTGCCCTCAAGCGATGGCATCTTAACATCATATGTATCATTATCAAGCGGCATCAACTTGCACAGGGCAAGGCCTCCGTCGTGACGGCGCCAGTCATCAGGGTCACGACGAAGAAGATAGGGGAGATCAAACTGCTCCTTGACTCTTGGGTTCCTTGTAATGATTTTATTAGTTGAGTCAAGAATGGGCTTGAACGAACCTGCCATGCTAGCCGAGGTGATGATGTCGCACCGATCAATGAGTTCCTCCACCACGTCATCTTTTAGATCGGGGCAAGAATAATAGGGTCGTCTCCGTCCTGTTCCCTCCATGGAGAAGACAATCTAACAATGGCAGAAGAAAGGGTGAAGGGTTGAAGGAAAATGGAGGAGGGAGAGGAAGATCATGCGACAGCAGTTGTAGCGACCCGACCTCAGATGGTCAAGTCTCTGTGCTCAGGTGTCATCCCTGGATCGGTAATGCTGACACCACACAGTACTTCGAAGGATTTATAACAGAGTAGCAATCACACACTTATTACATCGTTTGTCCAGAAGAGGACATATTACAATAATCATGGCTTAAGGCCATCTAATAACGATAACAGCGGAAGACTTGGAAGATAAGTGAGTCCATCAACTCCAACGGCATCACTGAGTATAGAACCACGACCTAAAAGCACCTTACTCGTCGTCTGAAAAGTCTGCAACATGAAAGTTGCAGCCCGAAAACGGGTCAGCACATGGAATATGCTGGCAATGTAACACATAGAGAATGATGAACAATAAGCCTATACTACATGCATATATGGCTGGTGGTAAGCTCTATGGTTACAGTTTTTGCATAAAGCCAGTTTTTCCCTACTGCAAAGGAATAAATTTGTTTAACTATCATGGTGGTTGTTAAACATTGAGAATGGTTGACAGCATCCTCATCCCAATTAAAAAGTACTCATTAACAAACCCATCAACATTTAATTAGAGTAACATGTTGAGATACAAATGATATTTCAAGTACTAGATACTCAAGATGTCCATAACCGGGGACACGGCTAATCATGATTAGTTTGTACACTCTGCAGAGGTTTGCGCACTTTTCCCCACCAGACTCGATCGCCTCCGTTTGGTTTCTCGCACTACATGGTGTTTGAGAAACGGATGACCGAGACATAGTCTTTCGGAAGCGCTAGCACCTTACGATGGGTGGACCCGTACACCTACATCCCCTACATCTGCTAGTCCACCACTATAAGAGTTCGCACGACTTAGTCAACTATGCCAGAGCCCATAATGGCTTGTGGCTGCACACGTAAGTTACTAGTATGAATTATCTTATGATCCCTTTGAGCCTGGGTGGCGGTCCATAGGAAAATCACACGGTACCCCCGGGATTTCCAAAAAAAACAGGCAAGTCCTAGTAACCCCAGGTGCCTCAATCCACCCAGATGTGTATTTAAGTTGCCACCTTAGATAAACCATTAATTTAACAAACTCACATCTGTCATGCATAATCACTCACCCAATCCACGTCTACTAGCATAGCATGGCATAATAAGCAAACGTAGAAGTAACTCCCAAAGGTTTCATAAGTAAAACAGGTAATAGGTACTACCTCATCTACTTCCCATCCCACAATTTGATTAGATCCTAATCATGCAATGTTTGAGGATTGATCTAATGCATAAAAACTGGGTAGTAGAAAAAGGTATGATCAAGTGTTACTTGCCTTGCTGATGATCCGCGAAACCTAGAGATTCGAAGTAACAAGCGGCGCACTCCAGGTGATCTATCGCAGACAAACAACAAGCATACAATAAGTACTCGTATAATGCACAGGTAAATCTCGAGTAAAAGATCTAACCAGAAAGTTCAACTTAAGAACCCTGGTTGCAAAAAGAATCGAATCAAATAAAGCAACGAAAGTCAAACGGCGAAAGAAAACAACTCGGTTCTAGCAAGTTGAAAACTAGGTCAATTTTTACAGTAGCAAAACTTAGTTTAAGTTGGTTAGTCGGAACGGCGGTTTCGAGACGAAACTCCAGGCGCTTGAATCACCTGATTCCGATAAACGAGCGAGAAGATAAACTAGAAAGAAGATCGGATCTGAAATCGCGATCGAAACAATCACGGAATAAATCCGACGAGAAAGAAAACGACGAACGGTTAAACGAATGGACGTTCGTTAACCGAGGCAAACCGGTGATCACGTTCGTTAAGACGAACGGTCCGGCGAACGCTCGCGAACAACAAAACCGGAAATAAAATCCGATCTAGGGTTTCGGAAAGAAAACCGAAACGAAAAACCGATCTAGAAACCGGAACGGAAAACCGGAAAGAAAAACCGGAACGGTTTACGAAAAACCGAACCGAGAGGAAAAAGGTGACGCGGCGCGGGGCTAGTACCTCGAAGCGGCGAGGGGCTCCGGCGGCGGCGGCGTTGGGCGGCGGCGGCACTTGGCGGCGGCGGCGGCAAGCGGCGGCGGCGGCGTAGGGCGGCGGCGCGGGTGAGGGGCGGCGGCGCTGGGAGGCGGCGGCGGCGGCGTAGGGCGGGGGCGGCGGCGTTGCTGCTGCACTGCTGCTGCTGCGGAGAGGAGGGGTTTTGGTTTGATGTTTAGAGGGGGGGGTGCTTGGGTATTTATATTGGGGAGTGGAAGGGTTTTGCTTGGACGAGGGGACAAGAATTAGACTAGGAATAGGAAACAAAAGAGGGAAAAGATCTAGAAAAAAACGGAAACGGAGTCCTACTGGGACTCCCAGGCGGCGGCGCTGGCTCCCTGGCCAGGGGCGCGCGCGGGCGATGGCCTTGGCCTCCTGGCCGGCCGGGCGCTACAGATTTTTTTAAATCGGTTTCGCGCGCAGAAAAACGAATAAAATAAAATCTAAACGAACTCCAAAATAATAAAGTAAATTTTCCCCGACTCCTAAAAATGAGTCGAACAAAATGAACTTTTACTCGGGGCCAAAATGCAATTTTTTTGAAAATACGCATTTTTCCCTAAGGCAATTAAACTCCGAGAAAATCCAAAATTTGATTTATTTATTAAATCCTCATTTTTCCAAAATTTTGGCAAAGTCATATTATTCCCTCTCTTATTTTTGATATTGGAAAAATATATTGAAGATAAAATAAATAAAATCAAATGATCCTCTTTTCATAATTTGAAAGAACTCAAATATGAAAATTTCGAAACCTCCAACTCTCTCCGTGGGTCCTTGAGTTGCGTGAAATTTCTAGGATCACAAATGCAAGAAAATATGATATGCATGATGACCTAATGTATAACATTCCAAATTAAAAATTTGGGATGTTACAAACCTACCCCCCTTAAGATGAATCTCGCCCTCGAGATTCGGGTTGGCTAGAAAATAGGTGAGGGTGGTCCTTGAGCAAATCTTCTTCTCTCTCCCAGGTGGCTTCATCCTCAGTGTGGTGGCTCCACTGAACCTTGCAGAACTTGATAGCTTTACTGCGAGTAACTCTGCTGGCATATTCGAGAATCCTGACTGGTTTCTCCTCATATGTTAAATCATCCTTTAACTGAATTGCTTCAAGTGGCACTGTATCTCTTAACGGTACCTCTGCCATCTCGGCGTGACATTTCTTCAACTGGGAAACATGGAATACGTCATGAACTCCTGACAGTCCTTCTGGTAATTCCAACTTATAAGCAACTTCTCCCATGCGTTGCAAGATCTTATACAGTCCAACAAAACGTGGTGCTAATTTTCCTTTAACTCCAAAACGCTAAACTCCTCGAAGTGGGGATACTCTAAGATAAACTCTGTCTCCAACTTCATATTCTATCGCCTTGCGTTTCGAATCCGCATAGCTTTTCTGTCTGGACTGGGCTACCTTGAGCTTATCATGAATCAACTTAACTTTCTGTTCAGACTCCTTAATAAAATCTGGTCCAAACAACTGACGGTCTCCAACTTCGTCCCATGACAACGGTGTCCTGCACCTCCTTCCGTATAAAGCTTCGAAAGGTGCCATCTTCAAGATGGTTTGGTAACTTATGTTATAGGAAAACTCTGCATACGGCAAGTTATTGTCCCAACTAGATCCATAATCTAGTGCACAAGCTCTCAGCATATCCTCCAAAATCTGATTGACTCTCTCAGTCTGTCCATCTGTCTGTGGGTGAAAAGCTGTACTGAATTCTATCCTGGTTCCCAATGTTTCTTGCAACTGATTCCAAAACTTTGAGGTAAATTGGGTTCCTCTATTTGATACAATACTCCTCGGAACTCCGTGCAAACACACAATTCTGGTCATGTATATCTTTGCCAACTTAGCACTGCTATAGGTAGTCTTAACTGGAATGAAATGAGCTACCTTCGTCAAGCGGTCGACTATAACCCAAATCGAGTCATAGCCTGAACGAGTCTTTGGCAAACCCGTGATGAAATCCATGCCTAGTTTATCCCACTTCCATTCGGGTATCGGCAATGGTTGCAACAATCCTGCTGGCTTCTGATGTTCTGCCTTCACTCTCTGACATACATCACAAACTGCTACATACTCCGTGATATCCTTCTTCATTCCGGTCCACCAGAATGTTTCCTTCAAATCCAAATACATCTTGGTATTTCCTGGGTGAATCGAATAGGGTGAATCATGTGCCTCTTGCAGAATCAACTTCCTGATCTCCGGGTCATTTGGCACATAAACACGGTCCTCAAACCATAGGGTATCGTGCTCATCCTCAGGAAATCCCTTTGCTTTTCCTTCGCTCATTTTCTTATTTATCTCCGCGATCTCTTTGTCATTTTTCTAAGCTTCTCTGATTTTATCCATCAAGGTAGACTGAATCTCCAATGCTGCTACATAGCCTCTCGGAACTATTTCCAAACATAGCTCACGAAGGTCTTCTGCTAATTCCTTTGGTATCTCTCCCGTCATCAGCGTATTGACATGACTCTTCCGGCTCAATGCGTCAGCTACTACATTAGCCTTTCCGGGATGATAATGCAATCTCATATCATAATCCTTGATGAGTTCCAACCATCTCCTTTGTCTAAGGTTTAACTCCTTTTGCGTGAAAATGTATTTCAAACTCTTGTGATCCGTGTACACCTCACAATGATATCCAATGAGGAAATGTCTCCATGTCTTCAATGCATGCACTACGGCTGCTAACTCCAAATCATGTGTGGCATAATTTAATTCATGCGGTTTTAGTTGTCGTGAAGCATACGAAACAACTCTTCCTTCCTGCATAAGCACAACTCCAAGTCCTCGACGTGAAGCATCGCAATACACCTCATAATCCTTGGTCTGATCTGGCAAAATTAACACTGGTGAGGTAACCAATCTTTTCTTCAACTCCTGAAAACTTGCCTCACAATCCTCAGTCCATATGAACTTAGTATCCTTTTTCAGCAACTCCGTCATAGGCTTTGCAATCCTTGAGAAATTCTTAATGAATCTCCGGTAGTATCCTGCGAGTCCAAGAAAACTCCGGATCTCTCCAACTGTCGTTGGTGCTTCCCATTTGGTTACGGTCTCAACCTTTGTGGGGTCAACTGCTATACCTTCTCCGGATATAACACGTCCAAGAAATCCAACTTCCTTTAGCCAAAACTCACATTTGCTGAACTTGGCGTATAGCTGATGTTCCCTTAGTTTCTCCAAAACCAATCGCAAATGTTCCTTATGTTCCTCTTCATTCTTCGAGTAAATCAAAATATCATCAATGAACACCATGACGAACTTATCCAAAAACTCCATAAACACTTTGTTCATCAGGTTCGTGAAATAGGCAGGTGCGTTAGTCAGTCCAAATGACATAACGGTATACTCATACAGTCCATATCTTGTGGTGAATGTCGTCTTAGGTATGTCCTGCTCTCGAATCTTCAACTGATGGTACCCTGATCGCAAATCAATCTTGGAGAACACTTTAGCTCCTTGCAAACGATCAAACAGATCATTGATCATTGGTAGTGGGTACTTGTTCTTGATTGTTACTGCATTCAATCCACGGTAATCAACAACCATTCTTAACGATCCATCCTTCTTCTCTACTAATAGTACGGGTGATCCCCAAGGCGAAGAACTTGGGCGTATATACCCTTTATCCAATAGCTCCTTAATCCGCTTCTTGATTTCCGCCAAATCCTGTGCGGGCATCCTGTATGGTCGCTTCGATATTGGGCCTGTTCCTAGCAAAAGCTCAATCAAAAACTCAATGTCTCTATCCGGTGGCATTCCTGGAAATTCCTCAGGAAATACAACAGGATAATTCTTCACCACTGGTACCTCTTCCTGCACAACACCTGATAAGGAATTTACTTGATTCCTTTTTGGTCCATGTCGTGATACATACTTGATCCTTCTTCCTTCTGGTGTCGTGAGCAAAATCGTCCTACTTGCGCAATCGATGTTCCCTCCATACATCGACAGCCAATCCATACCGAGGATTACATCAAATCCTTGAGATTCCAGAATGATCAAATCCGTCGGGAACACATGCCTTCCTATACTCAATGGCACTTGAAAACATCCTTGTCTGGCCGTGTACTCTGCTCCTGGTGAGCTTATTAGCATAGGTGTCATAAGAAGCTTAGTGGGCAGGCTATACTTTTCTACAAATCCCCTTTATATGTATGAATGTGATGCACCAATATCGAAAAGAACAAGTGCAGTAAATGACTTAACCAAAAACTTACCGATTACTGCATCGGGCTGATCTTCAACCTCCTCCACATCAATGTGGTTCACCTGTCCCCTGTTGAAAGGGTTTGGCTTCTTTCCAGAGCTTCCATTTCCACCTTGGCCTTCGGGACAGTCATTTGCATAATGTCCGGTCTTGGAACACTTGTAACAGGTGACATGGCTCAGGTCTTTCTTGGCTGGGGTTGATGGTGTGGTCCGGTTCTGGCCGTTGCTTCCTCCATTCCCATTACCATTCTTGTGGCCATTATGGTTGTGCAAACTTCCTCCTCCATGGGTATGCTGAAACTGAACTCCCTGTTTAGGTGTATAACGGGGCTTCTGCTGGGCTCCAGAGTTATACTTCCCCTGTGCATACTTCCTCTTGCGATTCTCAATCTGCTGCTGCTTTCCTTCAATCATAAGGGCGCGGTCTACCAACTCCTGGTAGTTATTGAACCTTGCTACCATCAACTGCATGCTTAACTCATCATTCAGTCCTTCCAGAAACTTCTCCTGCTTAGCTACATCTGTAGCAACGTCATCTGGGGCATAACGTGCTAACTTACTAAAATCATCCACATACTGGCCAACAGTCCTTCCTCCTTGGCGTAAATTGTGAAACTCACGCTTCTTCATGGCCATAGCTCCTGCTGAAACATGGGCGTTGCGGAAAGCTTGCTGAAACTGATCTCATGTGACAGTGTCTACAGGGTAAGTGGCTGTGAAATTCTCCCACCAGGCTGCTGCGGGTCCGTCAAGCTGATGTGCAACAAACTTCACCTTCTCTCCATCTGTACATCCTGCAGTGGTCAACTCCCTTCCTATCTTGCGGAGCCAAGCTGTCAGGACCCCGACTCAATGCCACATCGATCTAGCATGTAACACCTCATATCACTTTGCGGCCTCACGCACAGTATTCCCACGGGTGTCGCCTTACCTTTGCCCGGGACTGTTTGCGCCTTTTGGCACACGTATATGATAGTGTCGCTAGCATCCATATGATAAGGAGCCCGGGCTGACATGGCTAGTCGTAAACCCAAAGTGGCACAAACTTACAGGGACAGGCATCCATGACCCAGCATCGAACGTGTCGGTCATCAGCGAGTGAATCCAGGCTGTAGCACTAGGCTAGTAGGACTCCGGTGAACCGGGCTGTAGCGGGCTAACAGGACTCCGGTATTCATCGCGTGACATTTCCCCGAAGGGACAGACACAGGAACGAAGAAGGACACATGCCGGCCAGCCTAAGTGTTCCGGAGCAGTAGCAAGCTACCATGGCTCAGTGGAAACACTAGGAGACATTTCCCGGTAAGAGAGGCTACTAAGGATAAACAACTAGATAGTCAGATCCCACACATACCAAGCATTTCAATAACATACACACAATATGCTCGATATGTGCAAATACAACATGGCATCACAACATGACTCTACAACTCAAGTATTATTTCAATAGGCTCCGAGGAGCGAGATATTACAAACATGGGTCTCATGACCCAACACTCAGAGCATACAAGTCAAAGCATAAGCGAAAGCTTAACATGTCTGAGTACAGACAACTATAAATGAAAAAGGCTGAAAAGCCTGACTATCTACCAGATCCTGCCGAGGGCACAAGATCGTAGCTGAGGTAACAAGGTAAATGTCGAAGTCCACGCGGAACTACTAGCGAGACTGAAGTCTCTCTGCAAAAACGTAAAATAGGCAAACGTGAGTACAAATGTACCCAGCAAGACTTACATCAGAGCTATCTACATATGCATCATTATCAACAAAGGGATGGTGGGGTTTAACTGCAGCAAGCCAGCTTTGACTCGGTGGTTATCCTAAACTACGACTACAAGTAACTATTTTGAGGTGGCGCACACGAGTCCACATATTCACCATATCAATACTCCACTATGGATCCGCTCATGTCTCCCTATGAGAACGCCATCCATAGCACTCACGCTTATCTTGCGTATTTTAGAGTATCCACTTTCACTTGTCTATGAACTATGCAAGGGGTCCAAGTTTCCATATCCGAGGAATCCGGCTATTCGAATAGATAATGATAACCCTGCAGGGGTGTACTTCTTCACACACGCTCTCGCCACTTATCGCCCTGTACACGTCATGTACCTCGGCAACCTTCAAGCGGAAGCCGGGCGAGGGAGTCGGCCACGGCCTACCTAAGCACTCAAGTCTCTCGTCCAGGTTTATCGCCTATTCGGGTTCCATCCGCAAGGAGATCCGGCCGGGGTGTCGCTCACGGCCCCAAACGATGTGTGCAGGGTTCCCAAGTCCACCATCCGGGTGCCACTTGGTACACCGGGCCACTGTGCCTAGTCTGTCCCAAGCCCACCTGTACCGGGTGCCACCTGGTAGACTACTAGCACTACCTACAAACACCAGAAACTAGTTGCAACTCCTGGACAGAGAACAAGGGTGATTAAGAAGCCGAGAGGGTCAATTAAGGATCCCAATGAGTGGTAGTAGCTGTTCATGGATCACAAACACAGAACTCAGTTCCTGAGGACGGCTGCAATGAGACAACCCACCATGTACTCCTACATGGCCTCTCACCGCTACCTTTACCAAATCGTGTTCACGCACTTAGCTCACACACAATAGGACATGTTCACACACCTCCAATTCATCCCCGATGAATCAGACCTGACACAACTCTAAGCAATAGCAGGCATGACAAACAAGCATGAATGAGTAGGCACATCAGGGCTCAAACAACTCCTACTCATGCTGGTGGGTTTCATCTATTTACTGTGGCAATGACAGGTCATGCAGAGGATAAAGGGGTTCAACTACCGCTGCAAGTAACAGTTGTATCGTTGTTGTCCTAATGCAGTAAAATAGAGCAGGAGCAAGAAAGTGGGATTGTATCGGAATGAACAAGGGGGTTTTGCTTGCCTGGCACTTCCGAAGATAATATAGCTCTTCATCAGTGTCATCGATCACGTCGTCGGTACGTCGTCTACTGAGAGGGGACAAACACCGGCAAACAAGGAAGAACAAAATCAATGCAATGCACAATATGATGCATGATCATGACATGGCAATATGCTGTGATTTGAGCTAATGCAACTAGCAGCAAGTTAAATGGAGTTGGTTTGAACCCTAGGATCAAATTCAAACTCCACATGTGATTATTTAAATGCCATTCATATGATTTGTCCTAAACAGCAGCTATAAGTTGTTCTAACATGCATGAAAATGGTACAGATGGAGACATTGGATTTTTCTAATTATTTTTCACATATAATTTATTTCATATGGAGTTACGGTTGAATTTCTATGATTTTTAGAAATTTAGGATATTTTCTAAAATTTCCTGGATTTATTTTAAATCCAGAAAATTGTTAATTGCGTCAGCATTGCGTCAGGGTGACGTCAGCGGTCAACGAGCGCGGTCCAGGTCAAACCTGACCAGTGGGGCCCTTCGGTCAGTGTCACATTGCTGGGTTGTGCTTATGACAGGTGGGACCGGTCGACATGCTGACGTGGCCAAGTCAACGCCGATAGGCGGGCCCCCCTGAGATTAGTACTAATCTAACAGAGAAGTTAAACTAATTAATTTGGGCACTGGGGCCCACATGTCAAAGAGAGGGGGTAATTAGTGCTAATAACGGGGTTCAGCCGACGACTAAACGCCGGCGCTAAGCAGTGCACGGCGGCGATCACCGGACAGCCATTTCCGGTAGCTAGAGCTTGCGCGGGTGGGTGCGTTGGAGAGCTGCTGTTGCGGCGCTTCGAACGGTGGCAGTGGCAGGTGCTCGGGTGGGCTGTGGCATCGGCGGCGGCGAGCAAGGCGGTGACCGGAGCTCGGCCTCGAGCGACTAGGGGGCTACGGTGCACGGTAGGGGCCGGGGTTGGTCGTGTTCTTCTCCTGGGGACGCACTGACAACGGCGGCATGCTCAGTTGCGGGTTTCCGTAGGTGTGGCTGCGGTGGCGACATGGTAGGCGGCGGGGAGCTCAAAGCTCCGGTGACTCGGGTAGCTAGCGGGTGTGTACGGGCACGGGGAGCAGGGGAGAAGAAGGAGGAGCTCACAACGGGGTCAGAGACGGTCTCAGCAGGCTCGAGGAGGCGGAGACGGCGGCAAATCGACAGCGGCGATCCCCGGTGGCCGAGGAGGGGAACGGCGGAGCTGGCGGCATCCAGGGCTTTCGGCGCCTTCCGACTTGGTGAGGAGGAAGAGGGAAACGAGGCGGGGCTGCTTGTCGCGTCGGTGAGGCGAGGGAGGCATGGTGGCTACGACGAACGGCGTCGGTGACTACGACGGCATTCGGCTTTGGGAGAGAGAAAGCAAGGGAGATGGCGAGGGAAAAGTGAGCAGCGTCGGCTTGATCTAGACGTCTGCGGTGAGGTCTTCCACGGTGTCCATCCAGGCAGGCAGGCAGGAGGTGGCCGGGGCGCGTGCTCGCGCGCGCTAGCCACGCGCTCGTCCTCCTGGCAGGGGAAGAAGACGACAGGGGGAGGCTAGGTGGGCTGGGCTGGCCACTTGGGCCGCCAGGTGGCTACACAGGTAAGTGGCCCAGGTGAGTCCTTCTCTCTCTCTCTTTCTAATTCTGTTACTGTTTTCTATTTAGTTTGATCTGTTTTGAATTAGTAAAAATACTAACTCATTTTGTAAAATCCTGACAAAAATTGTGGGCACTATTTGAATTATCTCCAACAGCCCCCAATTGTTTTTAGGAGTATTGAAGCATTTAAAATATTTATAGGCATTAAATGCTCCAATTCAAATACAATATGATTTAACTCAAGAATCCATAAATGTCCAAGAATATGCTCATCATTTTTGGCAGAGGTTTTCACCTTTATCATAAATCATGAACATTTTCAAAGACATTTCGGGTTCTTTGAAAAAAGATTTTATTTAAACCTATTTGAATTCTATCTGGTGCTAGGGTTTGATAAATCCCCATTTCAGCTTTATAAAGAATTTAAACATGATGCAACACACAAGTGCTAGCCTAGTGCAAGGTAAAGCTAGGGATGTGACAACTCACCCCCACTAAACAAGAATCTCGTCTCGAGATTCAAGCGTAGGGTAGGATGAAGGGGGAACGCAAACTAACATAATCTTCATGATCCAGGTTGCACTTCAAAGAACATTGACTCGATCACCATCATTGTCTCGATGTCTTGCCCCGAGAACTCCAACTAACATGATAATGAGAGGGAAAGGAAAACTCTAGAGGAATCAATCTTATCGAAGGTCAAACAACTCATGATCAACTCTCGGAGGGGGACATTGAAACATCTCTCGAGCTGAGACACAAAGCATTCGTCCAGAGGGATGGAGTGAAACACATGACAAAGGTTCACTAGGTAGGCAATAATTCCACACCTAAGAAGGTGGTGAACGGTTGTCAACGTAGCGAGGAGTTGAGTTGCCATGATACCATAACGATGCACCTTAGGGAAGGTGACTCGTAGAAATATTCCCTTAAGTGGCAAAAAGAATTAGCTTTGATTTAGGGATCATTGAAACTCTTTATACCAGCCTAAGGCAATTCTCGAGCGATCGTTTAGAGGGGTTCGGTAGAATGGCATACCCGGATTAGAATGGATGATGTGGATTACCTTGTTGAAAACAACACAAGGGATGATTTTTCTTATCACCGGAAATGGATGGGACCCATGGTACGAAGGCACAACGACGGTGCAAGCTGGGGCAAAATGCAAATACTGGGAATGACCCAACCATGATATCTGCCTGAGATTCAAGTCTGGTTGGTAACGGCATATTTCAGACAACATGTCTGGAGGAGAAAGTTTGCAACACAAACCGACGAGATAATGTTGCGAGACTCTCAGGAGATGAGCTACGATAGCAAGCTCCAAAACATGAGCTAGTTCTGCTACAACATGTGAACACGTTGTCCCAGACAAGCATGATCACATGGTAGTCTTACAATAAAACACTACCGAGTTCTGGTAGGGAACCATCATCGGGGACATCGAAGTCTTGTGTATTACCATGGATTAGCACTTAACTCCTTTTCCTTGAACAAGTCAACCAGTGGCTTGGTGTGCTAGGGAATTCATATGGAATGAAGATGATCAGTCTAACAGACCACGGAATACTTCGCACGTGCATAGCTGACTTGGGATGATTCCAGAGGAGGTAAAAAACATGCTTTCTCGAATTCACGGCGGCAACTTGCATCAAATGCACATGAATTAGAGGAAGTCACTTCTTTTCATCCAAGCATATGCTTCATGAACGGGACATGAAGATAATGCTTATAAAGTTTCCAATACTAGCTCGACGTTCAACACAAATCATGGAGAAGATAACAATGTTGCTGATGGGTGCAACAACAATTCATCCAGGTTTCCATGAAGATGGAATTCCATAATTATGTGAACAAGTGAAAGCATTGGTCAGACCCAAAAGATATAATGATGTATGCTCGAGGAAACAACCATGAGTAAGACAACATTACGAATATCGTTGGTTCTGATTTGATTTGACGATAGCCCATACTCAAATCAAAGATTGGATAACATAATAGATCCAGCAATTGACCATGAGGATCAATCAATGAAGATATCATCTTTCTTCAACACACACAAAGATATCCCTTTGGAATGAACTGAGTCGGACAAGCTTTTATCTTCCAACTCTCCAAGTTGTTGTTTAGCTTAACCAACTAGCTCGGGGTATCCGACACGGATTCTTGGAGAAGGGGTGGTTCATAGAGAAACCATCTTGATCACGAACTGAACATAGCGGTCAAGTGACGACCTGGTGATACTTCCGAGAAGATATTCAGAAAATCATGAACCACCAATATGTTAATAAGCTCGAGAACAATCTTGCTTTTCAGAGCAAGACGGTGTACTCAAATAAGCAAGGATTGGCAAAATCCTAACTCATTGATCGAGAGGTGCACCAGAAATAAGGACTAGGTAGCACGATCTATCTTAGAATGATGATTTAGGAACCAACATGCTAAGAATGAAATTATTGTCCTTTAACTACCAAGCAATGGAGTTGCTAGGAGTATAGATTTCACACATCACGGTTCACTTGTCGGCATTCCGGTTGCAACAACACGGGAGCCGAGAAATGAATATTGAGGGCGAGAAGTATTACTGCGTCAAGAATTCATAAGAGATAGTGCAATTCTCATGACGATCCTGACGTAAAGAGGGTAACACTTCAGGGTAGAAGGGATCAAAAGCTTGATTGCATTTTGATCTACGGAATACAACTTCTTTGACCCAATCCTGGATATGGAAGAGGTACTGGAGTTTGTTTCTCCTAGTCATTCCGAATAGAATGGCTTGACGGACCACAAGAGTAATAGGCATCGACGAACAAATGCACGCATACTCTTGACTATCAATTGATAGACGAGGGTCAGAAGACAACTAAAATGGGACAACTGAAAAGAACATATGATTTCTGAGTTGTGGAGGCATGGATTAGCATGTCAAACCAAGTTCAACAGGTTTCTTCCGGATAACCCATGCAGAAAAGTAGAGCTGGCAGAGTCACAATATAGAATGGAGAACTCATCAAGAGCACTCTGGTTGCGATCTTTTGGTTCAAAGAACTTCCGCCATAAGCAGTTCATAGTATTTGGAAGAAGGAAATACCACGAACATCGAGGACTAATGCAAATGTTACTAATATCCTAAAGGAACTAGCAACACTATCAACACAAGGTAAGTAGAGTGAATCTTGGGTCAAGAAACCCGGAATAGAATGCCTACTAACTAAGTGGCATCACGGGATGCTTTTGAGAATGATGGCCAGAATCATCACACTGGGAACACAAAACATGGCTAGATTACCTGGTGATCCTCTAAGAAACCTAGGGTCATAATACTAGCTCCAACATATATGTCGAGGCAACATAGTACCTCAACTCAGCAATTTAGTGTGGTTAACCTGGCCTAAAAGACATCGGAACGAAAAGAAGAGATTTGCAAATGCATCAGACTATTTAGAAACCTGGGATGACTCAGACAGCATAACGGCTGTAAATGCTCAAAAAGATTTGAGACATCCTGCAAATGGTGGCATAACCACTCAACATCACCATATCAAGGTTCTGAGACTAGCTATGAACATACGGAAGTAGTAGGAACTGAACCGAGGCTTAAGTCCAACAATTCTATAAGTCTACGGATTAGAAACACGTGATCCTAATAGAAAGAAGATATAGCCTAGTTCCTTAACCCCGTAGGGAAGATAAGATGACTCGGATCAGAGGGCATGAGGTACAAGGAGTAAAAAGAGCCTTACGTTCCATCCCACAATCAATTCCCCTACATATAACTAAAGCATTTCTAGACTCAACTTCGACCAGTTTGGCTTGGTAATCCTACAGGCAGTCAAGCTCTAATACCAAAGCTGTCAGGACCCCGACTCAATGCCACATCGATCTAGCATGTAACACCTCATATCACTTTGCGGCCTCACGCACGGTATTCCCACGGGTGTCGCCTTACCTTTGCCCGGGACCATTTGCGCCTTTTGGCACACATATATGATAGTGTTGCTAGCATCCATATGATAAGGAGCCCGGGCTGACATGGCTAGTCGTAAACCCAAAGTGGCACAAACTTACAGGGACAGGCATCCATGACCCAGCATCGAACGTGTCGGTCATCAGGGAGTGAATCCAGGCTGTAGCACTGGGCTAGCAGGACTCCGGTGAACCGGGCTGTAGCGGGCTAACAGGACTCCGGTATTCATCGCGTGACATTTCCCTGAAGGGACAGACACAGGAACAAAGAAGGACACATGCCGGCCAGCCTAAGTGTTCCGGAGCAGTAGCAAGCTACCATGGCTCAGTGGAAACACTAGGAGACATTTCCCGGTAAGAGAGGCTACTAAGGATAAACAACTAGATAGTCAGATCCCACACATACCAAGCATTTCAATAAAATACACACAATATGCTCGATATGTGCAAATACAACATGGCATCACAACATGACTCTACAACTCAAGTATTATTTCAATAGGCTCCGAGGAGCGAGATATTACAAACATGGGTCTCATGACCCAACACTCAGAGCATACAAGTCAAAGCACAAGCGGAAGCTTAACATGTCTGAGTACAAACAACTATAAATGAAAAAGGCTGAAAAGCCTGACTATATACCAGATCCTGCCGAGGGCACAATATCGTAGCTAAGGTAACAAGCTAAACGTCGAAGTCCACGCGGAACTACTAGCGAGACTGAAGTCTCTCTGCAAAAACGTAAAATAGGCAAACGTGAGTACAAATGTACCCAGCAAGACTTACATCAGAGCTATCTACATATGCATCATTATCAACAAAGGGATGGTGGGGTTTAACTGCAGCAAGCCAGCTTTGTCTCGGTGGCTATCCTAAACTACGACTGCAAGTAACTCTTTTGAGGTGGCGCACACGAGTCCACATATTCACCATATCAATACTCCACTATGGATCCGCTCCCGTCTCCCTACAAGAACGCCATCCATAGCACTCACGCTTATCTTGCGTATTTTAGAGTATCCACTTTCACTTGTCTATGAACTATGCAAGGGGTCCAAGTTTCCATATCCGAGGAATCCGGCTATTCGAATAGATAATGATAACCCTGCAGGGGTGTACTTCTTCACACACGCTCTCGCCACTTATCGCCCTGTACACGTCATGTACCTCGGCAACCTTCAAGCGGAAGCCGGGCGAGGGAGTCGGCCACGGCCTACCTAAACACTCAAGTCTCTCGTCCAGGTTTATCGCCTATTCGGGTTCCATCCGCAAGGAGATCCGGCCGGGGTGTCGCTCACGGCCCCAAACGATGTGTGCAGGGTTCCCAAGTCCACCATCCGGGTGCCACTTGGTACACCGGGCCACTGTGCCTAGTCTGTCCCAAGCCCACCTGTACCGGGTGCCACCTGGTAGACTACTAGCACTACCTACAAACACCAGAAACTAGTTGCAACTCCTGGACAGAGAACAAGGGTGATTAAGAAGCCGAGAGGGTCAATTAAGGATCCCAATGAGTGGTAGTAGCTGTTCATGGATCACAAACACAGAACTCAGTTCCTGAGGACGGCTGCAATGAGACAACCCACCATGTACTCCTACATGGCCTCTCACCGCTACCTTTACCAAATCGTGTTCACGCACTTAGCTCACACACAATAGGACATGTTCACACACCTCCAATTCATCCCCGATGAATCAGACCTGACACAACTCTAAGCAATAGCAGGCATGACAAACAAGCATGAATGAGTAGGCACATCAGGGCTCAAACAACTCCTACTCATGCTGGTGGGTTTCATCTATTTACTGTGGCAATGACAGGTCATGCAGAGGATAAAGGGGTTCAACTACCGCTGCAAGTAACAGTTGTATCGTTGTTGTCCTAATGCAGTAAAATAGAGCAGGAGCAAGAAAGTGGGATTGTATCGGAATGAACAAGGGGGTTTTGCTTGCCTGGCACTTCCGAAGATAATATAGCTCTTCATCAGTGTCATCGATCACGTCGTCGGTACGTCGTCTACTGAGAGGGGACAAACACCGGCAAACAAGGAAGAACAAAATCAATGCAATGCACAATATGATGCATGATCATGACATGGCAATATGCTGTGATTTGAGCTAATGCGACTAGCAGCAAGTTAAATGGAGTTGGTTTGAACCCTAGGATCAAATTCAAACTCCACATGTGATTATTTAAATGCCATTCATATGATTTGTCCTAAACAGCAGCTATAAGTTGTTCTAACATGCATGAAAATGGTACAGATGGATACATTGGATTTTTCTGATTATTTTTCACATATAATTTATTTCATATGGAGTTACGGTTGAATTTCTATGATTTTTAGAAATTTAGGATATTTTCTAAAATTTCCTGGATTTATTTTAAATCCAGAAAATTGTTAATTGCGTCAGCATTGCGTCAGGGTGACGTCAGCGGTCAACGAGCGCGGTCCAGGTCAAACCTGACCAGTGGGGCCCTTCGGTCAGTGTCACATTGCTGGGTTGTGCTTATGACAGGTGGGACCGGTCGACATGCTGACGTGGCCAAGTCAACGCCGATAGGCGGGGCCCCCTGAGATTAGTACTAATCTAACAGAGAAGTTAAACTAATTAATTTGGGCACTGGGGCCCACATGTCAAAGAGAGGGGGGTAATTAGTGCTAATAACGGGGTTCAGCCGGCGACTAAACGCCGGCACTAAGCAGTGCACGGCGGCGATCACCGGCCAGCCATTTCCGGTAGCTAGAGCTTGCGCGGGTGGGTCCGTTGGAGAGCTGCTGCTGCGGCGCTTCGAACGGTGGAAGTGGCAGGTGCTCGGGTGGGCTGTGGCATCGGCGGCGGCGAGCAAGGCGGCGACCGGAGCTCGGCCTCGAGCGACTAGGGGGCTATGGTGCACGGTAGGGGTCGGGGTTGGTTGTGTTCTTCTCCTGGGGACGCACTAACAACAGTGGCATGCTCAGTTGCGGGTTTCCGTAGGTGTGGCTGCGGTGGCGACATGGCCGGCGGCGGGGAGCTCAAAGCTTTGGTGACTCGGGCAGCTAGCGGGTGTGTACGTGCACGGGGAGCAGGGGAGAAGAAGGAGGAGCTCACAGCAGGGTCGGAGACGGTCTCAGCAGGCTCGGGGAGGCGGAGACGGCGGCAAATCGACAGCGGCGATCCCCGGTGGCCGAGTTGGGGAACGGCGGAGCTGGCGGCATCCAGGGCTTCCGGCGCCTTCCGACTTGGTGAGGAGGAAGAGGGAAATGAGGCGGGGCTGCTTGTCGCGTCGGTGAGGCGAGGGAGGCACGGTGGCTACGACGAACGGCGTCGGTGACTACGACGGCGTTCGGCTTTGGGAGAGAGAAAGCGAGGGAGAGGGTGAGGGAAAAGTGAGCGGTGTCGGCTCGATCCAGACATCTGCGGTGAGGTCTTCCACGGCGTCCACGCAGGCAGGCAGGCAGGAGGTGGCCGGGGCGCGTGCTCGCGCGCGCTAGCCACGCGCTCGTCCTCCTGGCAGGGGAAGAAGACGACAGGGGGAGGCTAGGTGGGCTGGGCTGGCCACTTGGGCCGCCAGGTGGCTACACAGGTAAGTGGCCCAGGTGAGTCCTTCTCTCTCTCTCTTTCTAATTCTGTTACTGTTTTCTATTTAGTTTGATCTGTTTTGAATTAGTAAAAATACTAACTCATTTTGTAAAATCCTGACAAAAATTGTGGGCACTATTTGAATTATCTCCAACAACCCCCAATTGTTTTCTAGAGTATTGAAGCATTTAAAATATTTATAGGCATTAAATGCTCCAATTCAAATACAATATGATTTAACTCAAGAATCCATAAATGTCCAAGAATATGCTCATCATTTTTGGCAGAGGTTTTCACCTTTATCATAAATCATGAACATTTTCAAAGACATTTCGGGTTCTTTGAAAAAAGATTTTATTTAAACCTATTTGAATTCTATCTGGTGCTAGGGTTTGATCAATCCCCATTTCAGCTTTATAAAGAATTTAAACATGATGCAACACACAAGTGCTAGCCTAGTGCAAGGTAAAGCTAGGGATGTGACACAATCATCTGCTACAATCGGCTCGGTGCTACTGGAATACACTGGCGGATTCAGCATAAGGAAACGAGTCAAGTGATCTGCAGGTGGTGGTGGTGGTGGGTTGTTGTTGTTATTGCCTTGGTTCTGCACCAATGTCTGAATCAAAGTATTCTGCTGCTGAATCAACTGAGTGATCTCTGGCGGGAAAACAAACTCAGGGTCGCGTCTCGGAGGCATCTGAAGGGTTTTAGAAAAGAAGAGAAATTAAGAATAGAGTGAGGTCTAAGGGAAAACACTACCCAAATGCTCATGAGACAATTGCACACAAAATCACTTCATTCAATCAAACAAAAGGGCTTACAACGGTCTAACTATCGCAAAAGTGCTTGTACTATAATGTTTACATGGAGGGATCACTACTAATATATGGTGGTCATCTATTAATTTGAACCGATGGAAGACTCCATGATGTCTGCTCCAGCTTCGTCTTCAAAGTCGGGTTCACTTGGATCCGAATCGGTGTCGTCGATGATGATGTAGTTGCTCGGACAGTCGACGTCCTTGTCTTCATTCTTGAGTGCTAACTTCTTCTTGAGTTCTCCAATCTCATACTTAAGATCGTTGTTGTGCCTTACGACAGCTACGATCTCGTCCATGTAGTCCTTGCGTAGAGTCTTCAGCTCTCCTTCAAGTTCGATGATCCTTCCCTTCGCATTCTTCAAGTCTATCATATCATTGCACATCTGGTTCTCCTGGCGTCGAATGTGCTGGTTTAACTCCTGGATGAAAGCTGCAATGGATCTATCCTTCTTGGTGCTGACTATCTCCCAATCTTCATTCCGGCGTCCGCAAATCTGGTAGATAGTGTCCTTGAGGTCTTCTTGGTAAACTTCTCCAATGCGTCCCATGGTGATATGAACTGCCATGCTCTTTCCCAGACTCCAGGTTGGTGCACTGAAAATACTATCTATGGGCTTGGTGATTGGGGCGAATGTCCTTCCCAGAACATGAGCTTGAATCTTCCAGCGCTCCTCTTCAGGCAGAGTGGCGTTGAAAGTCACGGTGAAGCTTGGTAGTCCAATGTTCAGGTACTTGGCGACTTCCTTCAAGTGGGATCCAAAAGGTGTGCCTTCATCCGGTTGAGCGTACTTGATCTTTGCGTCCGTCATCCTAAAAGAGTAGAAAAGATGAGGAGTTAGAAAATGAGAAGAGAATAGTGATCTATGGCTTTAACTTAGTGGTCGTGTCCTACAGTCAACCTGGCTCTGATACCATCTCTGTAGCGACCCGACCTCAGATGGTCAAGTCTCTGTGCTCAGGTGTCATCCCTGGATCAGTAATGCTGACACCACACAGTACTTTGAAGGATTTATAACAGAGTAGCAATCACACACTTATTACATTGTTTGTCCAGAAGAGGACTTATTACAATAATCATGGCTTAAGGCCATCTAATAACAATAACATCGGAAGACTTGGAAGATAAGTGAGTCCATCAACTCCAACGGCATCACTGAGTATAGAACCACGACCTAAAAGCACCTTACTCGTCGTCTGAAAAGTCTGCAACATGAAAGTTACAGCTCGAAAATGGGTCAGCACCTGGAATATGTTGGCAATGTAACACATAGAGAATGATGAACAATAAGCCTATACTACATGCATATATGGCTGGTGGTAAGCTCTATGGTTACAGTTTTTGCATAAAGCCAGTTTTTCCCTACTGCAAAGGAATAACTATTATGGTGGTTGTTAAACATTGAGAATGGTTGACAGCATCCTCAATCCCAATTAAAAAGTACTCATTAACAAACCCATCAACATTTAATTAGAGTAACATGTTGAGATACAAATGATATTTCAAGTACTAGATACTCAAGATGTCCATAACCGGGGACACGGCTAATCATGATTAGTTTGTACACTCTGCAGAGGTTTGCGCACTTTTCCCCACAAGACTCGATCGCCTCCGTTTGGTTTCTCGCACTACATGGTGTTTGAGAAACGAATGACCGAGACATAGTCTTTCGGAAGCGCTAGCACCTTACGATGGGTGGACCCGTACACCTACATCCCCTACATCTGCTAGTCCACCACTATAAGAGTTCGCACGACTTAGTCAACTATGCCAGAGCCCATAATGGCTTGTGGCTGCACACGTAAGTTACTAGTATGAATTATCTTATGATCCCTTTGAGCCTGGGTGGCGGTCCATAGGAAAATCACACGGTACCCCCGGGATTTCCAAAAAAATAGGCAAGTCCTAGTAACCCCAGGTGCCTCAATCCACCCAGATGTGTATTTAAGTTGCCACCTTAGATAAACCATTAATTTAACAAACTCACATCTGTCATGCATAATCACTCACCCAATCCACGTCTACTAGCATAGCATGGCATAATAAGCAAACGTAGAAGTAACTCCCAAAGGTTTCATAAGTAAAACAGGTAATAGGTACTACCTCATCTACTTCCCATCCCACAATTTGATTAGATCCTAATCATGCAATGTTTGAGGATTGATCTAATGCATAAAAACTGGGTAGTAGAAAAAGGTATGATCAAGTGTTACTTGCCTTGCTGATGATCCGCGAAACCTAGAGATTCGAAGTAACAAGCGGCGCACTCCAGGTGATCTATCGCAGACAAACAACAAGCATACAATAAGTACTCATCTAATGCACAGGTAAATCTCGAGTAAAAGATCTAACCAGAAAGTTCAACTTAAGAACCCTGGTTGCAAAAAGAATCGAATCAAATAAAGCAACGAAAGTCAAACGGCGAAAGAAAACAACTCGGTTCTAGCAAGTTGAAAACTAGGTCAATTTTTACAGTAGCAAAACTTAGTTTAAGTTGGTTAGTCGGAACGGCGGTTTCGAGACGAAACTCCAGGCGCTTGAATCACCTGATTCCGATAAACGAGCGAGAAGATAAACTAGAAAGAAGATCGGATCTGAAATTGCGATCGGAACAATCACGGAATAAATCCGACGAGAAAGAAAACGACGAACGGTTAAACGAATGGACGTTCGTTAACCGAGGCAAACCGGTGATCACGTTCGTTAAGACGAACGGTCCGGCGAACGCTCGCGAACAACAAAACCGGAAATAAAATCCGATCTAGGGTTTCGGAAAGAAAACCGAAACGAAAAACCGATCTAGAAACCGGAACGGAAAACCGGAAAGAAAAACCGGAACGGTTTACGAAAAACCGAACCGAGAGGAAAAAGGTGACGCGGCGCGGGGCTAGTACCTCGAAGCTGCGAGGGGCTCCGGCGGCGGCGGCGTTGGGCGGCGGCGGCACTTGGCGGCGGCGGCAGCAAGCGGCGGCGGCGGCGTAGGGCGGCGGCGCGGGTGAGGGGCGGCGGCGCTGGGAGGCGGCGGCGGCGGCGTAGGGCGGGGGCGGCGGCGTTGCTGTTGCACTGCTGCTGCTGCGGAGAGGAGGGGTTTTGGTTTGATGTTTAGAGGGGGGGGTGCTTGGGTATTTATATTGGGGAGGGGAAGGGTTTTGCTTGGACGAGGGGACAAGAATTAGACTAGGAATAGGAAACAAAAGAGGGAAAAGATCTAGAAAAAAACGGAAACGGAGTCCTACTGGGACTCCCAGGCGGCGGCGCTGGCTCCCTGGCCTGGGGCGCGCGCGGGCGATGGCCTTGGCCTCCTGGCCGGCCGGCTGCTTGGTGGCTTGGGCCTTTGGCCCAAGGCGCTACAGATTTTTTTTTTAAATCGGTTTCGCGCGCAGAAAAACGAATAAAATAAAATCTAAACGAACTCCAAAATAATAAAGTAAATTTTCCCCGACTCCTAAAAATGAGTCGAACAAAATGAACTTTTACTCGGGGCCAAAATGCAATTTTTTTGAGAATACGCATTTTCCCCTAAGGCAATTAAACTTCGAGAAAATCCAAAATTTGATTTATTTATTAAATCCTCATTTTTCCTAAATTTTGGGAAAGTCATATTATTCCCTCTCTTATTTTTGATATTGGAAAAATATATTGAAGATAAAATAAATAAAATCAAATGATCCTCTTTTCATAATTTGAAAGAACTCAAATATGAAAATTTCAAAACCTCCAACTCTTTCCGTGGGTCCTTGAGTTGCGTAACATTTCTAGGATCACAAATGCAAGAAAATATGATATGCATGATGATCTAATGTATAACATTCCAAATTAAAAATTTGGGATGTTACAGCAGTTCCAAATCGAGAGGGAAAGGTGAACAGTCGGTGGACGGTTGCCAGTTTGCCACGGTTCACGAAGGGGCGCCCCGGCCTACACGTCGGTTCGGAAATACTCCTACTACTCACCGTCGTCTCACTGATATGTTGGAACGGGACCACATGTCAACAAAACATGGTGTGTAATTTCTCGTGCAAAATGCGATCTGGCCGCGTTGGCCCGAGGTGCTGCATTAGTTTTTTTTTTGAAAGTTTGCCGCATTAGTTATCGACCTTTATTTTTTTAACATGCAATTTGAATGGATAGCTCCTGTGGTCATCACACGTGAGCAGATATAGTGATGATTGATTTGCCCGAGTAACTGATTACTGTGGGAATATGGGAGTACCAGCGGATTCAAGGAACAAAGAAATGATGGTTGCTTCGTCCGAGCAACTTACTGTGGTGAAGGTGGGGCTCTGTGATTTGACTGCTCACTAGTCATTACTACTGCGACGCAACGACCGGGGTGAATCTTTCCCTGAAGTTGTGTTGTGCACTCAATATTGCTGCATGGCAGGTGGAGCCGGATGAAGCATCTCCAACATGTCGGCGAAACGAAGTTGAATTGTTTCTGGGATACGCATAATTTTGATGAAATTGTACTGTGAAGCTATGAAGGTTTCAACTCTGGTCCCACAGGAAAAAAAAAGGTTTCAACTTAGGATTCATGTGTCATGCCTCGAGATTATCTCGTTACAACACTCCATCAAATACAAATGAAACTACCATGGCTAATGCATCTCAATGCTTCGCAGATCAGCGCCAATATTCACATCACAACTGAAGACAAAGTTGTGAGAAGGTGTACAAATAAAGAAAAAATATATAATTGATCGATGTTGTTCGTAGGCATGGCTCCATTTCCTTGGCACAGTGTTCATTGCTTGGTAGCTAGTTTCACCCAGCTCTGTAGCCAAAAAAGAGGTGTATGAAGGACACCACAATCCGATCATTTTGTGCAGCTCCACTAAAATGGGTTGGACCATCCCTGTTTGCAAAGATATCCAGTCAGTGTGATTACAATAATAGTGGAACTAGATGATGAAACATAACACACATAAATAGAAGCCGATCACCTCTACGATCTCTCTTTAGGACTAACTTCTTGTTGAAGAAGATTAGGCACGGAGTTGGATGAGGAGGATAGCAAAACCAATCTCCCTTTCCGCAGTCCCGCAGAAATGTAAAAATGTTGCCCATGTGACATTTCGACAAAACTGCACAAAACACTCTTCAGAAAAGTGATTTGTGCAGTTCACCAAAAGGTCGAAATAGCAACGAGGTGAAAATGGATAGCCCTGTTTGCAAAAGGAGGTCGAAAGGAAACAATTACTGCCCAATAACACAGGTTGAAGACACATACGCCAACAAAAAAGAAGCATGTTCCATGTAAAAAGGGAAAGATAGCACATGGTGGTTTATCAAAAATGGTTTGAGGACGAGATTGCAAGATGGAAAGTACACCGGCCGAGATATGATTTAAGCAAACAACTAAAGAAGATCCACATGCAGCAACGTGGGAAGATGGGCAGTGGAGCAAGGCCAGAGGAAGCTGTACCTGAGGGTCGTCGGGGTGTTACTAGGAGGGCGTCGGCGGCCGGGATCTGCCCATACTGCGGCAGCGAGCAAGTGGCGAAGGCCCTACCGCGCCGGAGCTTGGTCAGAGAGAACGGCGGGTACCACAGATCGGGACGAGCTGCCTCAACATCGTCGAATGGAGAGACGATGCACATCCTCCCTTTCCGCCGGCGGACGGGATGCGGCCGGATCACTGACCAATGCTGAGAGAGAGAGGCCATGACGGCCTTGTGTGATATGGTGTGACGAGACTCATGAGAGAAAAACCCATTTTTTCCATTTTCCCCACGACAATCGTTTTATATTCTAGGCATGGTACCTGACCCTCCTTCGAGTAAACAACCGCTACACGCGTCAAATTATCACGTGGGCTGCCTTTTCATACAGAAACGAACTCCACCATGTACCCGCGCGGGTGTGGCCGGGAACGAGACGTGAGTACGTGCGTCCTGCGTGCACTTCTTCTTTAGGTGCAGGTACATACGTGGGTGGGTGTGAGAGAGATGGTTTGTGCGAAATAGAGGCAATGTTTTGATGATATCTCAATCAAAAAAACGTAACATATCCAATGTGTGTGAAATGGAGTCATGGACGTGAGATATCGATAGAATTGAAAACATGGATGAGGTGTGTGGCTGCGCGATCGATAAAGAGTGCCATCAAATTTGTGTTTGCCCACGTCAAAGATACAGGGCGGCTGGCCTACTGGAATTTGAGAGGGCAGAGGTGTAGTTCTTCTCCGTGGCATGGATACCTACCTACAACGTTCGACTACCGGTGTGTGTGGGGGGGGGGTAGAGACCGGTCGACTAGTATATGTGTGGGGAAGGAGAGAGACCTAGCTATGTATTGAGGGAGATCGATCGACATCCATGGACATGTGTAGCAGAGGAATGAGGTTGGGAAAAAGACAAAGGTAGAGCATCGGAGGATTGGTGGTGGAGTGGTGTCTCACAAATGGTGGGAGAGGCCCGCTAGACAAACGGAGGGTATGAGTGCAATATCAATAAGAGAGGGCGGGGGATGTCTGCCTGTCTATGCACGTGCGTGTGAGAGACGGGTCGGGAGGTATTCAAGGATAATGAGGGGAGAAGATATGGTTGTGGTAAACATGCGTAACTACATAGGGAGATCAACCGTCGTGTGTCCGAGAAAAGGAGAGACATAACTAGCGAGGTAAGTGTATCGGTGCTTGGTGAAAACGAATTATAGTCGACCTGGCTATATGTAGGGAGACCAGTTCATATACACGCCTGCATGTGTTAGAAGCAAATAAGGTCCGGAGAGGCAGACAGGGGGGAGGGTGTGGCTAGGAGGTGGTGCGAGAGGCCTACCATGTCGAGGGGGAGGAGTGTGCGAGCATGTGATTAATGAAAAGAGGGGCGAGAGTGTGCACCTGCGTGGAATCGTATTGGACATATGGGGGCATGGACGGTGAGAAGAGAAGAGGGAAAGTATATATGTGTATGTTGTAGGCACACTTGGCTAGATAGGTATATCGACCGGTGTGTGCCAGAAAGAAGGAGTTGGGGGCCTACACACACCGCTGGTGGACGACCTAAAGAGAAATAATGAACGTGTGCGATGGAGGGGACGCTATGGGTGTGTGAGGGGGGCGGGCGTGTGCATGCACGATAGAAAGTTAGCTCTAGCTAGCTACAAATAGAAGATGATCGTGAAGGTGTAAAAGACGAGCAAAGATCATAATTCATTATAAAAAACTGGATACGGATACTTTAAGAAGATATCATAATGTAGAACATTGATTATAATTTTGGCTAATGTGTGGCTTTTGCAACTCAGGTCTAAATACTTGTCATAATGTAGGGGGCGGGGCACTATACTTTGTGTGATAAACATGGTGTACGTATGGAACATGGTTTAGATTATGAATATATAGTTAGTACATCAAATGTACTATTATTTGGAATCAACATCAAGTGTATTCAAAAAATAGAATTCGAGTTCATGTAGTACACATAGTTCATATCTATCTCTATAGTAATCATGTGGTGTGTTATTAAGGTAATACACGAAGGATGGTTGAAGTTGGCAACAATCATGATTGTAGATTCTTATTGAAATAGAGAAACAAATTCAAATTTAGTTCGAATTGCAGTGGTAGTATAGACATTTGGAATGCACTAAAATGTTGGTATGGTTAGGTTACATGCATTATACAGCAAGCAAAAAAATTTAGTCGGACATAACATGGATTCATACTCCCTCCTACCATCTATATAGGGCGTAATGAGATTTTTAAGACCACCTTTGACTATTGACAAGATTAATAGTACATGACATGCACAATGTGAAAATTATATCATTGAAAGAACCTTTCACAGACGAAGTTAATGGTGTGCTTTGTGTAAGTTGCATGTCATATATCATTGCTCTAATATTTGGTCAAAGTTAGCCTCGAAAAACGCATTAGGCCCTATATAGATGGAAGGAGGGAGTAGCTTTGAATACCATTTGTATAGTAAAACGGGGCAAGACTCTCTCTTTGTGTGGTGTGAATAGTTTTATTTTTTTCGTTTTCTTTTTGGTTAAGGGAAGTGCGAATTGATTTGGTACGTACAAGTTTACAATATTATTACACGTTAGGATTGTCCCTAAAATTCAACCCGCGTCTTGTTATATCCTGAAAATTCAGATATCGTGCTCCCAAAACTGGAACCTTCACAACCCGCGCCATGCTATCCCGAAATTACAACGCACGCGAAAACTCCCTCCAGCTGTCAAATCCTGACACGTGAAATCCCCCTTCTAACCCTGAGCCGAAAGGGCCGCTAGTTCAAATCGGTGGGGGGTACTTTTGTAACACACCCTACATTTTGGACAAGCGCGTCCCTAAGTCATGCTTCACCCCCTCCCATCGCCCCCTTTTCGCCATTCGAAATCCCAGGCCGCCATAACCTCTCCGCTCCAGCCGCGAAACCCCACCCTCCTCCGTCCGCCACGTCACTGCTGCCCAGCCGGAGCCTCTTCCCCGACGACGTCGTCCACCGCAACAGCTCGACGTCCCTCGTCCACCTCCCCGGATGAGGATCCATCGTCCATCTCGCCGTCCCGCCGATTCAGCCGCCCCGTCCTCCACCTCCAAGGAGCTGCTCCGATGATCACCTCATCTATCGCGGCTGCTCCATCCCCACGGCGCCGCCTTAACCTGCTCCACCAGAACCGCAGCATCCTCACCGACACCTCGGACAAAGCCGAGGCCTACTCGGCGCCACCAAAGAGGTTGTACACTCATCGCATCGCACCTTCTCCTTAACTCGACCACCCGGCGCCGACGGTGCTCCATCCTGCACCCCCATGGAGCGACTACCTTGAAGCCGGCTCCGCGGGCGACATCTCCACGGCGGCTCTCCCCCAGTGCGAGGCCCCTTTCAACGGCGGCGTCCATACCAGTCGGATCTGCTGCTGCTGCTCTGGCTCTCGCTCGATCGCTCGCTCCCCCAGCTGCTGCTGCTGCTCTCCCCCTCGCTCGTGCTGCTGCTCTGCTCCGATTAAGCCACACTTCAGTCGACTGAATCGACTTTTGGGTCAGTCGATTTTTAGGGGTTGGGGGGCTCGCCGGAGTAAAGGAAGAACCATCCGCAGCGGGGATAGGGGCTCGCCGGAGAGGTACCCCACTATCTATCTTAGGGTTCAGGGTGGGGGCGGGGGGTAGAGGGCTGGCCAGGGCGGCAGTGGCGAGTTGTTTCGAGGCGGCGAGGCGGCGCTGGGGCCGGCGGTTTGGCCGGTGGTGGCAGGCGGCTCAAGGAGGTGCAGGTTGAAGATGAACTGCATGCCCTCCCTAAACTACATGTCAAGTGCCTGTCTACTACCATTGCATTCAGTTTCGACAGTAGCATTCAGATTCCATAGTAAATTTCAGTTTCGACAGTTAAGTTCAGAGTCAACAGTTTTTAGCTCATCTGTTGTAGTCAAGTGGCTTTTGGTGATGTTAATTTTACATCCATTTTACATCATCTATTGGAGATGCTAATAGAATCCCAGTTGAGATTGACGATGTCTGTCTTGTGCTGCTTCAGCCTTGACATCTTACGGCTCACTGGAGCTGCTCCACGACAGAACGATCCATCACAACAGAGCAGTGCCCTGGACGCCGTCTACAGATTCCTTAGATCTTCCTCCACACCTCCGATAGCCACCTCTGCCTCAACTGCTTCAGCGACCAACCCAATGATGCTGAGGTCGACACGGCTATGGCAAAGAGGTTGTACACTTGTTGCATCACTTATTACTATACATTCGCGTCGATCCATTAGGGCTATTTTGGTTCAACGGAAAAACATAGCAATAGGGAATTTTCCAATGGCACTCTACTATTCAATTATTCATGCATTTTGTTGAAAGGAATGAAGCAAAACATCCACCTGGACCTACTTTTCAAAATCCTATGCATGAAAACAAGACCAAGTGCACTAGTGCCAGAATAACATTCTAACTATACACGCTTTCATATGGTTTCTCTTTATTTTGGCCATGTTTCTTTGCATTCCTATGCTCTTCCAATTCCTGTAAACCAAACACCCAAGTTGACAGAAATCCTGTGTTTACAAATGCTCTATTTACCATGTGCATTTTCCTATCCTATTCCGGTGTTTTTCCTATCCCTGCGTTTTAAGAATCATGCAAGCAAAATGAGCCCTTACAGAATTACTTCAGTTACAGGTACGTGTCGAAGGGAACTTTGTGTGGTTTGTCCTGCTCCTGCCGCGACGTCGTGCACCTCACCTGAGCTGCTCCATCGACAGAAGCATCCACCAAACCAGACATCACGACTCCTGACCGTCTTTCGCCGCCTTAGATCTCCTTCCCTGCCGCCGGCACCCACCCCAATGGCATCACCATCATCGACTCAGCAGATGAACCTGAGGAGTAGACGGGTCCACAAGAGAGGTCGCACTCTTTTGTTTTTGCTTATGTTATGCATTGCTTAAACTTACCTGCTACTTTATCGTCCTGTTCAGCTCTTGGACTCCCAAGTCAGGTCCAAATTAATGTTCAAACTTGAGTTCTAAATTAGTTGTGGGGCACATATCGAGGCAGCAATGAATAGTATGTATGTCTAATATCTGGTTCACCTAGGGTATGCCTATGTTGTTCATCTTGGGTGGGAAACAAATAGTAAAGCAATCATCATCTGTCTTTTTATTAATTTAAAGCAATCATCAGCCTGCTATCATTATTTTTGGATCCATCCACTGGTTGTTACCATCACTCTAAATTTCTACATGCTCTCCTTACATAATCTCACCATATTTTTTCGTATGCAGGTCAGATATTGTACACAGTCATGCTGAACATGTAGAGAAAAAGAGAAGAGTTTTGCGCGGCAATACAATGTCATGCATACATCGCTCCATGGTGGGTTCAATGGCAAACCCTCCCCACCCCTCTCCAGATTGTAATCCAGAGGAAGATATCTGTTCTGAGGCGGATTCAGACACCGCTGACCACTCCTATTTACCCCCCAAGGTGTTTGCTCTACCTTGGCATAATGATGTTAGTCATATCATGCATATGTTGCCTTGCAGTGCCTACTTTTGACATCATACATGTCATCTTCTTAGTTTAGACATGTTCTGTAATGCCACCTATTTAGTTTCTATATCATATATGGGAATTATGCAGTCTCATGTCTTTTAGCCAACCATAATATATGTGAAAAAATGTGCAATGCCATCTTGTTTAACCAGGCATCATATATTTGAATGATATCTTGCCCATCCTTTTCTTCATTACATTTCCATTTGTCGACAATGTTTGTACATTAAACTACTCTTCCTGTGAATCAGCCATTTGGGTGGGAGATGGAAAAATCTGGAGTGAAAACAAGGCCTTTAGAGCAGACAGTGCTACCTGTCGAAGCAGATCTCTTGTTGGGTCCCGATAGCTCCTCAGAGATGGATTCAGAGATAGATGACCAGTCCTATTCCCCCACTGAGGTGTATGCTCTAACTTGGCACGGTTATACTACTCATATCATGCATACGATGTCTTGCATTGCATAGTTTAGACATCATATACACAATATTCAACACCATGTTCTTAGTTCAGACATCATATCGAATGCCCTCTGTTTAGCATATAAATCACATATGTGAATTAAATGATGTGATCCTGATTACTTAGATAACATGTAGGTGAATTATGTCATGCGATCCTATTTAGTTATTCATCATATCTTTGAATTATGTTATGCTATGCTATCCAGTTTAGATAGACATCATATATGTGAAATTATGTCATGCTATCCATTTTAGTTAAACAATATACATGTCAACTATTTCATGCCCTCTTTTTTCCACACTATCTATTGCATCTGTCTCTCATACAATGTCTGTACATTCAATAAAACAGTGCTACCTCTTGGTGGAGATAGCACCCCGGTTGTACATGCACAAGAACCAGCCCTACCACACATAACCCAAACTCTCGCAGATTGTACCCCTACTACGATAGACAGAGAACCAGCTTCACCCAATCTAACCCCAACCCCAGCCGATAGTAACCCAGTTCCTATTGACACAACACCATCTCCACCACAGGGCTCCCAAACAAGAGCAGTTAGTAAGGTAGCTCCAGTGCCCAAAGGGCCAGTACTATCACGGCGAACCCCAACTCCACCAGTTAGTACGCCTATTCCTGTGGAGGAAGCATAACCAGCTAGTCATAGTTTAGCATCTATCGCATTTGATGTTGTTACATCGTATGTGCATATCTTCCCATCTTGGAAATATTATACTGAAGATGAAGGAAAATGTCAGTTGCTGGTGTTTGTCCAGGAGTTATGTGTAAGTAATGTTATTCATGGCAATTACTTTGCTTCGTCCCATACATCCTACCTCATGATGGTTATAATACAGCAAATTTTCCCATTTTTCTCTATAGAGAAGGACCAATTTGGAAACTCAGGATGAGGTAACCTGTGCTAATACCTCTGGTATCTTCAAGAATGCTTGGTGGCAGTATCGGAATTACCTGAAAAAAATGTACTTCACCGGCAAAGAAACTCATCAAATTCCCTTACGTTCTCCTGAGACACATTTACTGGACGTTGATTGGGAACGCCTTGTTCTATACTGGTCCCGAACCAAGAATGTGGTAAGGTCTATGAGCTCATTTTCTATTTTTAAGTATTATATTCTTGCGTCTTACTGTACTCTGTTCATGTAGAACAAGTGCCTAAAACTGAAGAACAACTGTTCTAATTTAAGATTCCATTGCTAATTTGCTTTGCTCTTCTATCACTGTATTTACTGATACAAACTTATTTTTAAATTGAAGGATCCAATCAAAACTCCAATGGCACAGCAGGTATGTCCACACATGTTTCTTTAACACGTTTGCTCTTATCAATAGCTCTTTTGATTTCAATTTAAATTTTGTATACAGTTCTTTCATATCATGCACATTACTAGCATCACAACAGAGCCAATAGTGTTGTTGTACATGTAGACCCGTGGTACCCATCTGAAATCTTGTTGTGCCGTGTAGTTTCCCACGCTTTGTATTCTTTCACTACTGCTTTGTCTTGAACTGATATGATTTGAACCGTGTCTCTATTTTGATTTGGCAAGACAATGCAGTGACCATAGTACATAGATATATGTTTGTTTGATGCTTTTATTATGTACTAGTACTTGGCAATAGAAGACTTGGTAGTTTAATCCTATCCACCTTACTAATGAACTGGTTCACTGAAATGAGTTTCATATACCAGTACATGCTAAACTTGTTATGTGTCTGCTTATTACATGCTAAACGGGCCGTACTATCCATGGGCCTCATATGGGCCGTAGGATCCATGGGCCTTCTATGGGGCGTATCATCATTTCGCCAATCATGGGCCATACTATTCGTGGACCATAACGGGCCGTTAATAGGCCGTATTTGATAACTCTATGAAAACAGCCCAACGGGTTTTTTTACATGAAAACGGCCCAACGTATTAACGGTCCGCAAACGGGCCGACTGTACCGACGGGCTGAATTTGGCCCACAAGTAGAAAATGACAGTAATGGGCCGTATGTAACCGAATGCTGCAAATGAGCCCAAGAATCAATGGGCCCTGAGAAGGCCGAAAGATAACTTGGGCTGGAAACGGCCCAATAGAATAACGGGTCGTTAATGGGTATAAAGTGATACACTGTTCATTACGGGCCAGTTTCAACACGAGCCGTTAATGGGCCAAGAGTTACAAAGGGCCTCATATGGGCCGAAAGAAGTCATGGGCCACACATGGGCCAGAAGTTAAAACGGGCTGGAATCATATTGGACGGCCCAGATGACGCTACTGGGCCTAATTCGGATAGGGCGTAACGGGCCCTGGGTTAGCGGGCTATAAATGGGCTATATGTGAACAGGCCGTTAACAGGCTTTCCATGGGCCGGCCCGCCACCTTTTGACCAAGTCAAACAGGACGACCTTTTCATAGGAATGGGCCTCTGTTGGGCCGTGCCACGTGTCGCCGTATCATAGGCGCCTTCGGTCCAATGAGCGGATAACATCTGTCCCAACGGTGAGCCAACACATGTTTCCTCCAGCCAATGATGATTTTACACGTGGAAAATCCCCATTTGTCGGGGCTGTTAACGGGTTATCGGAACCAAAAACCCGACCCGATAGCTTAACAGCGTTCCGTTACGGTGGATGCCACGTGTCGGTCACCCATGACGAAAGCACTTCTGTGACGCGCGATTTATCGTCATGGAAGTGGACACTTCCGTGATGATAATTTGGGTAATGTCATGGAACACTTCTATGACAGCACAGGTATGACTATCTTGATTCTGTCATAAATTTGCCATGGATGTACATGAATGACAAAAAACGCGACCTACTATGACAAACACGTATCATCACGGAAGTATATTTTTTTTGTAGTGACGAGACAGGGGGCGCGCCCTACAGGGGGGGGGGGCGCCCTCCTATCTCGTGGCTGCCTCGAGGATCTTCTGACATGAACTCCAAGTCTCCAAGATCATATTCTTACAAAAAGTCACGCTGCCGAAGGTTTCATTCCGTTTGGACTCCGTTTGATATTCCTTTTCTTCGAAATACTGAAATAGGCAATAAAACAGCAATATGGGCTGGGCCTCCGGTTAATAGGTTAGTCCCAAAAGTAATATAAAAGTATATAATAAAGCCCGTAATCATTCAAAACACATAATAATATAGCATGAATGCTTCATAAATTATAGATACGTTGGTGACGTATCACCGGGTCCTCCCGCTTCAGGGCCGCCCTCATCTAATCTGTCGGATGAGCGGGCACCGTGACCCGAGCAGGTTGTGCACGAGGGAGATGCCGACTGCTGAGGTTGCGCGGATGGTGAACGAGATCTCCGACCTCAAGGTGTCGGAGGGAGACTAGCGGTTCGGGAAGCGGCCATATTCCCGCGACGACCCGCCGCCTACCGTAAGTCCCTTGATTTCTTCTTTTAGCTCTGACTTTTAGTCTTGTTCCTTGTGTGATGCAACTCTTTTTCTAGATCGCAGATTTATATGTCCGTGGCGACGGCCGTCATCATGGGGCCGGGTGGAGACTACCTGCCGGACAGGGCAGTGAGCGGTGTGGACGACCCTGACTTGGGGGCGGCCGCCTTGGCGGACGACGCGGCAGGCGGCGGCGACGGAGCAGGTGGCTTCAAGGAGGGTGGCGGCGTGGAGACCTGGCCGATGACGAAGACGAGCCGCGCCACTCCCGGAGCACTACCAACACCGGCGCAGGCCCCTTTACTGGGCCGCCCGCCCGAGGCGGCAAGTGCAAGCGGAAGCAAGGCGTTGCCCTGTTTGGCAGCGCGTCGAAGAAGCCCAAGAACCCGGCCACGACGACCAGGCGGAGAGAAGCCGCGGCTAAGGTGGCCAAGTACCAGAGGCAGCCAAAGGTGCCACTCATGGTGTCAGCGTAAGTACCCTTCTCACGCTTCCACCTCTTCGCCTATCTGGCCTAAAAACTTTTTCGTCTTGTCTTCCCATCTCAGGGCCCCGCTCACCCTCGAGAAGTCGGGCGTTGCCTCGATCACCAAGTCGGCGGAGACCTCCTCCACCAGCCGGTGAATCGACCCGGCTGCCGACCTCCAGGAGGCGCAGGAGCGGAACGTGCGGGAGGCGCGCGAAGAGCAGGAGGCCGATCGCCTGGCGAAGGCGGAGGCGGACAAGGCCGCAGCATCCGCGGCGAGGAAGCTGGCGCAGGCGGAGGCTGATGCCGCGGAGAACGAGTGGCTTGCAGAAGCCGCACACCGCCAGGAGCCGCTGCTTGTGACGCCTCTAAACACCGCACCACCTCCGCCGGAGTTTGAGACGATGACTGGGGGAGCCGGCGACGAGAAGCCGGTCATGGAGAGGGAGGGCAGCGACGTGGCCATGCCGGACGTCATCGTGCCGCCGCCTTCACCAACCGACGGACGCGGGACAAGCAGCCCGCCACTTCGCCGGTGCCACCAGCCGGGGACGTGGTGGTGACGGACCTGACTCCTGAGGCCGCACGCCCGCGCGTCGTCGACTTGCGAAGGCGGCCTCGGCGCCGCGGCCGCTGGAGGCCGGCGCCGCGAGCTCATCGGTCCCCAACACCGAAGCGACCAGCGCCGCGCCCGTTGGCTGGGTACGCGGAGGTGGGACGGCTGCCCTGGCCCAGGCGTCCCTTGACGTCCAGGCCAAACTCCGGGCCGAAGCTGAAGCCCTCAAGCGATGCAACGAGGCGTTCCTGGATTCGCGGGCAGCCATCCGCGTAAGTTTCTTTACTTCTCTTTACTTTGATCTTCGTGCTTCCTTCGTGGGGGCATGCAAGCACACCCACTGGGTGTAGTCCCCAAGTTCAGGCCGGCTGCCGAGCAGGCGGTCCGGAACTTTAACTTGCAGGTGTCAAATGCTAACTTCATCTGATATCCCTCTTGCAGGACTACCACAATCTTCGCGCGGTCACCTTCAACTCCAGAGTCCGGGAGCTGGAGACGTAGACCGCCCATTTGTCCGAGAGCCGGAGTAAGCTTCAATTTCCTTTCTTCGCGGGTGCACGCTGGCGCACCCGCGGGCTGTAGTCCCCGAGGTTCGGACCGACTGTTGAGCAATCGGGCCGAATCTTCCCAGTGATTTTATTTTTACGGGTAACTTCTTCTCTGCGGGAGCGCGATAGCGCACCCGCGGGCTGTAGTCCCCGAGATTCAGGCCGACTACTGAGCAGTCGGGCCAGATTTCCCCGGCAACTGCATCCCTCTTTGTTGTTTGACTGATATTCTTTCTTATTCTCTTTTACAGAGGCCAACGCCACCTTGCAGCAGCAGCTGGGCGAAGCCAACACCGCCCTGCATGGCAAGGAGGCGGAGTGTAGCAAGCTTGCCGAGGAGCATGACCGGCTGGTTACTCAGCTCGCGGAGCAGGCGGAGGCCCTCAAGACGACTCACAAGGAGGCGAAGGAGAAGGAGACCGACCTCCTCGCCGAGTTCGAGATCGAGCGCTCCGCCTGGGCCAGTAAGGAGGCGCAGATGACGGCCTGCTTCAGCCACATCGGAGACTTGGTTGATGGTGAGCTTCATTTTCTTTTCTTTCTTGTTCTGAGCTGCCAGCCCTTAACTAGGCCGACTGCTAATTTCTGACTTTTGGCCTTTTTGCCTTCTGTCCAAGCAGACTTCTTCCTGGGCCATTCCATTGCTATGAACCAGGTCATCGAGGCCCAACGCCAGGAGCGGAGGGCGGAAGGCGTGCAGATTGCCGCTGACGCCCCCCAGACCCTCAACGAGCAACTCCTCAACATCCAGGCCCGTCTTCGGCCTGCCCATCAAATGTTGCACCGCCTTCAGCACGTCTAGCCCCAGGCGATCTCCGCCCTCTGGCCAGGCGTGCAGGCTCCGTGCACCCCCAGTTGGACTGTCGACTGGCTGGAGGTGGGGTCGACCGCCTGGAGGCCTGGAAAGGCTCTGCAGCCTGGGCAGGAGCCTTCCGAGCCCTAGAGTTCGTCAAGGCGTGCTACCCTGGGCTAGATCTATCCTAGTTGACCATGTTCCGGCTGGAGACGTAGGAGGAGCTGGTGGCGGTGGAAGCCAAGCTTATCAACAGGGCGGCGGCGATCGCCGACTTCACCGACACCAGCGTCTTCATCCTAGAGGTGGTCGAAGAAGATGCCTAAGTGCCGCTGGAGTGGCTTGGTCTGAACCCGGAGGACAGTGAGGATTCGGCTGAAGTCATCGACTCCAGCGATGAAGGGGAGGAGGTGGAGGAGGAGGAAGAGGAGAGCGAGGACGACGTGCCGGAGGTTGGAGCGGATGGTTAGCCCCAACCTGACCAGGCCTCAAGCAATGATCCGCGCTCTAAAGCACTGACTGCTACTGGAGGCAGCCAGGCGGAGACCGACCAGCCGCCCGTTCCTCCGACGGACGTCGCCGACTCTGCCATCCAGCCCTCCACCGTCCCGACTGGTGCCGCCGACTCCACCGCCCAGCCGGAGCCGCCTGCTGCACCATCCGGCACCGTCGACTCCACCATCCGGCCGGAGCCGCTTGCTGCACCAACCAGCAGCGCCGACCCCATCATTCAGCCGAAGCCGTCTGCCGCCCCTTAGGATGTTTATCTTTTTATTTTTCTGCTCGATAGTCTGGAGAACTTGGTTAAATTTGCACAATTCCACCCTTGGGGTGTACATCAAACTCTGTTGAATGCTGGCCGATAGGCCTTTATCTTTGTAAATATTCTATTGCAATTCATGCTTTGCTTTGCCGGCTTCTAACTTTTCTTGCTTTATGCTCCTTGCTTTTTTCCTTTGCCGCCCTCCCTTGGCTATCCTCTTACCAGCCAAGCGGCTGCTCTGCAAAATGCGGCTGGGTTGAGTACTTAGCTTTTTGCGGGAGGGCAAGTACTTAGTCGTTTGGAGTGTCTACAAGGTGAGAAGAAGCCGGCCGGCTGGCTGCTCGGCAGCCGGTCGAACAGGCGTGATGCCGGCCTCGGCTATATGCGTTCTTTCCTTAGCCATTTTTCATGTGGGCACTGTTTTGCAACCCCTGCCTGCCATTCAGCCGCTCTGCAAGCTGCGGCTTCTGACAGGGGAAGTTTCTGGTGCCAACACACTACTTGTTCGGCTGAAGGAAGCGGCATATAGCAGAAGGCGGCGAGCCTCCGGGCCAACTGGTCGAACCCGGTGCCAGGCGGAAATAATAAAACAACACACACTCATAGGCATAACACTTATCATATAGATAAAAGGAGGATAGTCCCCGAGTTCTTCTCGGGGGACCCGAAGTCTTCATACATAATACAAAAGGTAGCGTGATACATACTGCTTTCAACTGTAAAACCTTCGGAGGAGGTTTGCGTTCCATGGCCTCTCCGTCTCCTTGCCTAAGTCATCTCTTTTACGTGCTCTGGGCTTCTGAGCATCGATCAAATAGTAGGAACCGTTGCCCAGCACCTTGTTGATGATGAAAGGGCCTTCCCAAGGTGCCGAGAGCTTGTGATGGCCGGTTGTTCGCTGGATCAGCCAGAGCACAAGGTCTCCCTCTTGGAAGGATCTTGGCTTCACCTTGCGGTTGTAGTATAGGCGCATACTCTGCTAGTAGATGGCGGACCGGCTGAGTGCCAGCAGCCGGCCCTCCTCCAGCAGGTCGACGCTGTCTTCTCGTGCCTCCTTGGCATCCGCCTCGATGTACATGGTGACTCGTGGAGATTCAAACTCTATGTCCGTCGGGATGACGGCTTCGGCGCGGTAGACGAGGAAGAAGGGCGTGAAGCCGGTCGACTTGTTTGGAGTCGTGCGTAGGCTCGAGAGGACGGCCGGCAGCTCATCGAGCCAGCAGCCGGCCGAACGCTCTAGAGGCTCGACCAGTCGGGGCTTGATGCCGGACAAGATGAGGCCGTTTGCTCGCTCAACTTGGTCGTTTGACTGTGGATGGGCAATAGACGCTAAGTCCAGTCGGATGCCCTGTGTTGCGCAGAAACGAGCCAATATTCCATTGGCAAAGTTTGTGCCATTGTCGATGATGATGTTGTGTGGTATGCCGTACCAAGTGGTGATGTCGGTGATGAAAGTCACGGTAGTCGGTCGATTCAGGTTCTTGATTGGCTTCTCCTCTATCCACTTGGTGAACTTGTCCACAGCAACAAGCAGATGAGTCATGCCACCACGGGCCGTCTTGAATGGCCCCACCATATCCAAACCCCAAACAGCAAAGGGCCAGGCAATGGGAATGATCTTGAGTGCAGAAGCTGGCAACTGTGGCTTGGAGCAGAACTTTTGGCACCCCTGGCACTTCTGGACCAACTATTTGGCGTCTTCTAGAGCAATCGGCCAGAAGAAACCATGGCGGAAAGCTTTGGCCACAAGTGATCTTGAAGCCGCGTGGTGACTACATTCGCCTTGGTGGATATCTTTGAGGATTGCTTGGCCCTGGTCCGGCTCCACGCAGCACTGGTACACGCCAGTGACACTGCGCTGAACCAGTTCTTTGTTGATTATGGTGTATGCTGCTGCCCGCCGTTGCACTTGTCGGGCTAGGATCTCATCGGCTGGTAGCTCTTTGTTCGCCAGGAAGTTGAGGATGGGTTGAGCCCATGAGGGTGATGCTATCTCTCCGACTGCCACGACTGCAACTTGTACAAGGGCGGTTGGGCCGGGAGGAGGCGGGTTGGAGTCGATCGCCACCTGCTGAGCTGAAGAAGTCCCCGGGCTGACTGCTGCAGTCCCAGGCCGGGTTCTGAAGTCCCAGGGCCGGGTGCAATGGCCGCAGTCCCCGGGCCGCCTGCCGAAATCCCTGCGCCGGCTTCTGGGGTCCTCAAGTCAGATCCGACTGCTTTAGGAGGGGTCGGCACAAAGATGGAGTCGGACTCTGCCGATGGCTTGACAGACGGCTTGAGGAGGCGCTGCAAGGCGATGCCGGCTGGTATCGCCTGCCGGGTGGAGCCGATCCGTGCCATGGCATCTGCTTGCTTGTTGTCATTTCTTGGCACATGGAGGAACTCTCACCCGTCAAAGTATCTGTTGAGTTGCTGCACGAGAAAGCGGTAGCTTGCCATATTCGCGTCCTTGGTGTCCCAGTCGCCTGACGACTGCTGGACCACCAAGTCGGAGTCACCATAGCACAGGATCCGGTGAATGCCGAGTTCCTTGGCAAACTGGAGCCCGTGTATAAGTGCCTCGTACTCGGCTACATTGTTGGAGGCGGAAAAATGGATTTGCAGCACATATCTGAGCTTGTCGCCTTTGGGAGAGGTGAGGACGATGCCGGCTCCTAGACCGGTGCACATTTTTGAACCATAAAAATGCATCCACCAATGGGTGGAGTCAGGCGCTGGCGGCAAGTACTGGGTCTCAGCCCAGTCGACGAGGAAGTAGGCTAGTTCTTGTGACTTGATGGCGGTGCGAGGCTGGTAGTAGATGGTATAAGGGGCCAGATCAATAGCCCACTTGGCCACTCGGCCCGAAGCATCTCGGCTTCCAATGATCTCAGCAAGCGGAGCAGTGTAGACAACAATTATTGGGTGCTCTTGAAAGTAAGGCTCTAGCTTCTTGGCGGCAAAGTGCATGCCATAGCACATCTTCTGATGGTGTCGGTAGTTTTCCTTGGATGTGGACAGTACTTCACTCAAGTAATATGACTGTGCTGATGTAGAGGAGCATGGGCTCTTTCTCAGTTGGAGCCGCCAAGATAGGTGGGGTGGTCAACATCTTCTTGAGTTGGAGAAAAGCTTCGTCCGCCTTGTCGTTCAACTCGAAAAAAGTGGTCTTCTTCATGAGCTAGTACAGGGGAAGAGCCTTCTCGCCCAGCCGACTGATGAAACGGCTAATTGATGCCAGGCAGCCGGTGAACTTCTGCACGTCCAGCAGTCGGGTGGGCACCTCCATCTTCTCAATGGCCTTGATCTTCACTGGATTGCATTCTATGCCGCGCTCTGAGACCAGAAAGCCAAGGAGCTGGCCGGCTGGTACTCCGAAGACACATTTCTCTGGGTTGAGCTTGATCTAGAATTGGCGCAAGTTCTCGAAAGTTTCCTTGAGGTCTTCCAGCAGCGTGCCACGCTTCTCTATCTTCACCACCACATCATCCACATAGACATGGGCATTTCTGCCGAGTTGCTTGAGGAGACACTTCTGCATGCAACACTGAAACGTGGCGCCGGCATTTCGCAAGCCGAACGTCATGGTCAGGTAGCAGAAGGCTCCAAATGGTGTGATGAAGGCGGTCTTTAGCCTGTCGGCCGGGTTCAGCTTTATCTGATGGTACCCTGAGTATGCATCCAAAAAACTCAACAAGTCGCATCCGGCTGTGGAGTCTATCACTTGGTCAATTCTTGGTAGGGCAAAGGGATCTTTGGGGCAAGCTTTGTTAAGGATGGTGTAGTCAATACACATGCGCCATTGCTTATTTTTCTTCAACACTCGAACTGGGTTGGCCAGCCACTCTGGAAAGAACACTTCCATGATGAATCCGGCTGCTAGAAGCCGGGCTATCTCTTCTCCGACAACTCTTCTCTTCTCTTCTGACAGGCGGCGTAAGGGCTGCCTGACCGGCTTGGCGTCATGTCGGACATGTAACTTGTGCTCGGTGAAATCCGTCGGAACACCCGGCATGTCTTTGGGAGACTATACGAAGATGTCCCAATTCTCACGGAGGAAATCGACGAGCTCGCTTTCCTATTTGTTGTCAAGGTTGGCACCTATGACAGCGTGCCTCTCAGGGTGCTCCGGGTCCAGGGTATCTTCTTTGTTTCCTTTGCCGGTTTGAACGAGCCCTCAACCTCCGACTCCTTGGGGATGGGTGACATTTCTGGCTTCTTGCCTGCCATCGCCACCATCCGATCAAGGAGCCGCTTCTCAGCTGCAATCACGAGGGACTCGGCCAGCTGGCTGCTATCCGCAGCGAAGGCGGTCGACTTCTTGTAGTCTCCGACTACAGTCTGGATCCCCTTGGTACTCGGCATCTTCATCTTGAGGTAAGCAAAGTGGGGGACTGCCATGAACTTAGTCAGAGAAGGTCGGCCAAGCAGTGCATGGTAGGGGCTTTCGAGGTCCACCACTTCAAACCAAACTGGCTCTCGGCAGAAATGATTCTTGTCTCCGAAGAGAACATCAATCTTGGTCTTGCCGATTGGTGAGCAGGAAAGGCCAGGGACTATGCCATGGAATACAGTCCAACTGGGGAGAAGCTGCTTCTGCTTGATTCCCAACTTCTCCCTTGTGTCACGCTACAGGATATTGATGCTGCTGCCACCATCTATCAGGACTCTGGAGAAATGAGCTGCCCGCCTCACCGTTGCAAAGGTTGCATCTAGGACCAGGGCGTAGGAATCAGGGGAAGGCATCACTTCCAGGTGGTCGCCCTGCTCCAACTGATGGGCTTCTCAGACCAATGCATGAGTTCTGGAGTATTTGAGGCCACTGCTTGTACTTCTTGTTGTAGCTGTCGTCTGCTGCGTCTGTCACTGGCCACGCTGGTGAACACAACATAAGCTCCGTGCTCCTCTGGATACTCGTCTTGTATGGCGCCGACTGGCCGGGCCGCCGGCTGCTGGGGCTGAGGAGGCGGCGGGCCGTGTCAGGACCCCGACTCAATGCCACATCGATCTAGCATGTAACACCTCATAACACTTTGCGGCCTCACGCACGGTATCCCCACGGGTGTCGCCTTACCTTTGCCCGGGACCGTTTGCGCCTTTTGGCACACGTATATGATAGTGTCGCTAGCATCCATATGATAAGAAGCCCGGGCTGACATGGCTAGTCGTAAACCCAAAGTGGCCCAAAATTATAGGGATAGGCATCCATGACCCAGCATCGAACGTGTCGGTCATCAGCGAGTGAATCCAGGCTGTAGCACTGGGCTAACAGGACTCCGGTGAACCGGGCTGTAGCGGACTAACAGGACTCCAGTATTCATTGTGTGACATTTCCCCGAAGGGACAGACACAGGAACGAAGAAGGACACATGCCGGCCAGCCTAAGTGTTCCGGAGCAGTAGCAAGCTACCATGGCTCAGTGGAAGCACTAGGAGACATTTCCCAGTAAGAGAGGCTACTAAGGATAAACAACTAGATAGTCAGATCCCACACATAGCAATACACATTACACATACGCATAACATGCAAGTATGTGCTGTACAACATGGCATCACAACATAACTCAACAACTCATATAGATAAGGCTCAAAGAGCCATTATAGCATTTATTGCAAACAGGGGTCACAAGACCCATCATATAGAGCATACAAGCAACAAGCGAAAGCATTACATGTCTGAGTACAGACATCTATAAATGAAAAAGGCTGAAGAGCCTGACTATCTACAACATCCGATCAAGATCGTAGCTGAGGTACAAGCTACTTGTCGAAGTCCACGAGAACACTAGTAAGACCGAAGTCTCCGCTGCAAGAACATAAATAAAGCAACATGAGTACAAAGGTACTCAGCACGACTTACATCAGATCCTATCATACATGCATTTGTATCAAGAGGGTAATGTGGGGTTTAGTTGCAGCAAGCCAGCTTTGACTCTGTGGCTATCCTGTTCTACGACTACCAGAACTTCTTTGAGGTGATATGGCGCACACGAGTCCACTAATCACCACACAATACACTACTATGGATTCATCCCCGTCTCCCTACGAGAAGGCCATCCATAGCACTCACACTTGTCTTGAGCATTTTATAGTGTCCACTTCAAGTTGTCTATGTACCATGTAAGCATCCAAGAAGTCCATATCCGCGGACCCGGCTATTCGAATAGATCATGTTAACCCTGCAGGGGTGTACTTCTTCACACACGCTCTCGCCACTTACCACCATGTACACGTCGTGTATCTCGGCAACCTTCAAGCGGAAGCCTGGTGAGGGAGTCGGCCACGACCTGACTAACCACACAAGACTCTAATCCAGGTTTATCGCCTATTCGGGTTCCATCCGTAAGGAGATCCGGCCGGGGTGTCGCTCACAGCCCCAAACGATGTGAGCAGGGTTCCCAAGCCCACCATCCGGGTGCCACTTGGTACACCGTGCCACTGTGCCTAGTTTGTCCCAAGCCCACCTGGCCGGGTGCCACTTGGTAGACTACTAACACTACCTACAAACACCAGAAACTAGTTGCAACTCCTGGACAGAGACCAAGTTGGTTAATAAGTCGAGAGGGGCCGAGTTACCGGAACGTATTGTGTGGTAGTATCGAGTCATTGGACAACATACATAGAACTCAGTGCTTAAGGACGGTTCCAGTGAGACAACCCACCATGTACTCCTACATGGCCTCTCATCGCTACCTTTACCAAATCGTGTTCACACACTTAACTCTCAGCACCAGAACAACTCATAACACTCCAATTCATTCCCAATGAATCAGACCTGACACAACTCTAAGCAATAGCAGGCATAGCATGGTAGGAACAAAACATGGGCTCAATCAACTCCTACACATGCTAGTGGGTTTCATCTATTTAATGTGGCAATGACAGGTCATGCAGAGGAATGGGTTCAACTACCGCAGCACAAAGTAGCAGATGAATCGTTGTTGTCCTAATGCAATAACTGAGAGCAGGAGCGAGAGAGTAGGATTGTATCGGAATGAACAAGGGGGTTTGCTTGCCTGGTAGATCAACAAGGGGGGCACTGCTCCTCAGACAGGTACTCTGGAACACTCTCCAGAGTAGGACCTATCGAGAAGGAACGGTGTCGGCAATCAATAAACAATCATATGCAACAATATGATGCATGAACATGGCATGAATATGTGATGTTGTTTGAGCTAATGCAGCTAGCATTCATTTGCTTGAAATCTATTTGAATCAAGAATTCCAATGCAACTCCAAGCTAAGTCTTAATAAATGCCATTTATGTGTTTTCACCTATACAGCAGGTATAAGTTGGTTTTTCATGCATGAAACAAGTACAGATGGATAGATTGCATTTTTCTGATAATTTTTCATATATAACTTATTTCAATCTGAGTTACGGTTGAATTGATATGAATTTTTGAAGTTTTGAATATTTTCTGGGATTTCCAGTTTTAAAATAATTCCAGAAAATAAATAATTGCGTCAGCATGACGTCAGCGTGACGTCAGCGAGTCAACGGGTCGGTCCAGGTCAAACCTGACCAATGGGACCCATATGTCAGTGTCTAAACCAACTAATCTAGTTTAGTTAGTGGCCTCGGGCCCACATGTCAGTATCATCAGCTAATTAAGTTTAATTAACATCTAACTAAATTTAGCAGGGGCCTGGCCCACTTGTTAATGTCAGGTTTAGTTAATTGGTGATTAGCCTTAGGCTAATCACCTGACCCATGGGGCCCACCTGACGGGTCGGCGAGGTCAAACGGTCAAACCCCACCGGCGCTAAGCCGCCGGCGAGGCCGAACGCAGCGGAGGGGCTCGGAACCGCGTCTCCGGTGACCAAATGGGCCGCGGAGACCTTCTCCGAGGAGCTGGTGCTCGCGCGCATCCACTGGTGCCCTCCGTTTCACCGGAGACGGCCTATATCGACGGCGGCGACTTCTTGGGCGGCGGCCGGAGTTCGGTGGCGTGCGGCCTCAGCGCTGCGGTGCACGGGGCGGCAGGGGAGAAGGGGGAACAGGCGCAGAATCTCACAGCGGACGCATCGGGGTGGTCAGCGTGCTCGGGGACGAGTCAGAGACGATGGACGGGCACCGGCGATCTCGGGCGGCCGGGGTTGGAGAAGACGGCGGTGACGGCTCCACGGGGCGTCCCGGCTTGCGTGGCTCGGCAGAGAGCTTCAGAGGGAGGAGGCGGAGCTCCTGTGCGTGTCGGAGAGGCGAGGGGGAGGCAGGGAGTGCGTCGGCGGTGAGCTTCGGCGGCGGCTCGTTCGGTGGTGCTCGCGAGAGAGAGACAGAGGAGAGGAGGAACACGGGGGAGAGTGAGAGGGGGTCGGGGTGGCGCGTGGCGTCGCACGAAACATCTAGGCGGCGAGGAGGAGGCAGGCAGGCGAGCTGGTGGCGTGGCGCCCATGCGCGCGGGCGACGAGCGCGTGCCTCTCGTCCTCCTGGCGCCAGGAGGACGACGACTAGCGTCGGCAGGAAGTGGGCTGGGCCAGAACAGAAATGGGCCGGCCAGAGCCAGGCCAGCAAGTGGCCCAGGTAAGTTTCTTTTCCTTAATTCTGTTCTATTCTATTTATCTGACCTTTGTTTGGTTTAATAAAATACTAAACCATTTTATTTTCTTATGCCAATTTTTGTAGTAACTAGTGGTATTATTCCAGAGCTCCTCAACAAATGGCATAATTTTTGGACATATATTATATATATAACATATATATATCCAATGCAAATAATTATGCATTAATTCCAAATGCCCAAAATAAATACTTATGAGCTCCTAAAAATATTGATTTGATTTTTATGTCTGTCCAATATTTTCAGAGAGCAACATGAGCATTTTCTTGGACCCATTTGGAGCAATTTTTATTTGGGTCATTTCTAAAAATGATTCTGAGGGTTTCACAAATCCTCATTTCAGAATTAAATGGAATTTAAACATGATGCACATATGACTAGCTAGCCTAGGTCATACCAGAACTAGGGATGTGACAACTCGCCCCCACTTGAAAGAATCTCGTCCCGAGATTTGGGGGTCGACGGAAAGAAGGTGGGGTACTCCAGTCGAAGACGATCTTCTCGTTCCCAAGTAGCTTCTCTCTCAGAATGATGAGACCACTGAACCTTGAGAAACTTGATGTTATGACATCGAGTGACACGCTCTGCTTGATCAAGAATGCGAACTGGATACTCTCGATATGTGAGGTTATCTTGGAGATCAAGCGTTTCGTGGTCCACTCCGCGGATAGGATCCGAGAAGCAACGCCTGAGTTGAGAGACGTGGAAGACATCATGAACTCGAGAAAGATGTGGGGGTAGTTCCAACTGGTAGGCAACCTCTCCTCATTTAGCGAGAATGCAAAAAGGACCAATGTAACGAGGAGCCAACTTGCCCTTGATACCGAAACGATGGGTACCCTTCAAAGGAGTAACCCGAAGGTAAGCTTTGTCGCCAACTTCATAAGTCATATCCTTATGATGACGATCATACTGGCTCTTTTGACGAGACTGGGCTGTTTTCAAATTCTCACGAATGATGCGAACTTGCTCTTCTGCCTCCTGGATCATGTCCGGTCCAAAGAATTGTCTTTCACCGGTTTCTGACCAGTTCAAAGGTGTTCGACATCTTCGTCCATAGAGTATCTCAAAAGGAGCTTTCTTGAGACTGGATTGATAGCTATAGTTATAAGCAAACTCGGCAAAAGGAAGACATTTCTCCCAATCCATACCGAATGAAATAATGCAAGCTCTAAGCATGTCCTCAAGAATTTGGTTGACCCTTTCTACCTGACCACTTGATTGAGGGTGGAAAGCAGTACTGAAGGAAAGATGGGTTCCCATGGCAGTTTGGAAACTCTCCCAGAAATGAGATGTGAAAAGACTGCCACGGTCTGAATTGATCTCTAGTGGAACACCATGAAGTGACACTATTCGAGAAATATATAAGTCAGCGAGCTGACTAGCAGTGACACTCTCTCGAACAGGAAGGAAGTGCGCCACTTTGGATAGACGATCAACGACTACGAAGATAGCATTATTCCCTTTCTTGGTCCTGGGAAAGCCGGTGATGAAGTCCATACCAACTTTATCCCATTTCCACTCAGGAATAGCTAAAGGCTGAAGGGTGCGAGCAGGCCTTTGATGCTCTGCCTTAACGCGACGACAAACGTCACAATTAGCAACGAAGTCGGCGATTTCTCTCTTCATCCTAGTCCACCAGAACCTCTGGCGTAGGTCCTGATACATCTTAGTACTACTGGGATGAATCGTGAGAGGGGATTCATGCGCCTCCTTAAGAATCAATTGTTGCATCTGCTGACTCTTAGGAACCACCAAGCGGTTCCCGAAGTAAACAACACCTCGTTCATCCATAGAGAAACAACCAGCTACTCCCTTGGAGATATTTTTCTTGATTGGGGAGATTCCCGTATCATGCTTCTGGACTTCTATGATACGATCCACAATAGTAGGTTTCACCACCAAGGTAGAAAGGAATCCGTGAGGAGCAATGTGAAGGTTAAGCTTACAGAATTCCTCATGGAGAAGTGGTTGGCCTTGCTGCAACATGAGATTGTTGCAATAGGATTTACGACTTAGCGCATCAGCCATGACATTAGCTTTGCCTGGGGTGTAGGTAATCCCTAGATCATAATCTGAGATCAACTCCAACCAACGTCTTTGCCTAAGGTTCAGATCTGCTTGTGTGAAGATATACTTGAGACTCTGGTGATCGGTGTAGATCTCGCAACGTTTACCAAGAAGGTAATGTCGCCAGGTCTTGAGTGCATAGACTACAGCTGCAAGCTCTAGATCATGTGTAGGATAATTCTCCTCATGTGGATGCAACTATCGAGATGCATAGGCAATCACATGACGATCCTGCATAAGAATGCAGCCTAGTCCCTGTCGTGAAGCGTCGCAGTAGATAACAAAGTCTTTAGTGAAATCTGGTGGCACAAGTATGGGAGCAGAAGTCAGGCATCTTTTCAGTTCCTGAAAACTGTACTCACACTGTGGGGACCACTCAAACTTTTTATCTTTCTTGAGAAGTTCTGTGAGGGGTTTGGCCACTTTAGAGAAGTTTTCAACAAAGCGGCGACAATAGCTGGCTAGACCAAGGAAACTCCTAACTTCTTTAACGGTTTTAGGTGGAGTCCAATCGAGAACGGCCTTAACTCTCTCGGGATTGATAGCAATGCCCTTACCAGAGATTACGTGGCCTAGGTAGGTCACTTCTGGCAACCAAAATTCACACTTGGAGAACTTGGCATAAAGGCGATGCTCTCTGAGTTTTTCTAACACAAGTCTAAGATATTCGGCATGCTCTTCCTCGTTCTTCGAGTAAATAAGAATATCATCGAGATAAACCACGACGAACTTATCTAAGTACTCCATGAAGATCGAGTTCATCAAGCAAGAGAAAGTGGCTGGGGCGTTGGTTAGACCAAAGGACATGACGGTGTACTCGTACTGGCCATAACGAGTGACAAAAGCCGTTTTAGGAATGTCCCCGTTTCTGATCTTGATTTGGTGGTAGCCTAACCTCAAATCCATCTTGGAGAAGATTGAGGATCCAGCGAGCTGATCATACAGGTAGTTGATCCTGGGAAGCGGATATTTGTTCTTTATCGTGACCAAATTAACGGGACGATAATCTACAACCATCCGGTCCATACCATCCTTCTTCTTGATGAAGAGGACGGGGCAAGCCCAGGGAGAAGAACTAGGATGGATGAAACCCTTTTGCAAGGACTCATCAAGTTGTTTCTTAAGCTCGGCTAGCTCTAGGGGTGCCATCTTGTAAGCTCTCCTAGAAATTGGAGCGGTTCCTGGGATGAGATCTATGACGAACTCTACATCTTTGTCAGGTGGAACACCTGGCAGTTCCTCTGGAAAGACATCCGGAAAGTCACGGACTACCGGGATATCTTCAAGGTCTGGAAGAGGGCTGGCATTAAGAGAATAGAGCTGACGCCTTGCAACTCTAGTGGAGATAGTGACTATCTTGCCAGATGGGTGTGTAAGCTGAACAGACCTGGTGTAACAATCAATCTTGGCATAATGAGCTGTCATCCAGTCCATACCCAAGATGATGTTAATATCTGTAGACTTGAGGGCTATAAGTGATGCGAGGAATACAAGTCTGTCTACAAGGATTTCGTTACCATGGCTTACACTAGAAGTTTGCCATTTGGATCCAGGAGTTTGAATGACCAGCGGAGAGGGCATATCACAAAATGACATGTTGTGCAAGTTAGCATAGCTTTCAGAAATGAAGGAGTGAGACGCTCCAGTATCGAACAAAACTGATGCGGGATGACAGTTGACAAGGAGTGTACCAAGAACGACATCCGGATCATCATGAGCATTTCTAGCTGAGACGTGATGCACGCGTCCACGTTCAGTGGAAGCTGACTTCACACTGATCATCTTGCATGGTGGCTTAACACAGCCAACAGGCTTCTCGGGCTAGGGTGGAGCATAACTAGTCTGAGAGCAGTCACGTGCATAGTGTCCTGGCTTCGCACTGACAAGCGGTCTACCAATAGGCCTGGGTGGAGCATATGACTGAGCTGGGGGAGGCACCACATAAGATGGTCTTGGTGCATATCTGGAAGGAAGAGCGGAGTTTGGAACCCAAATCCGGCGCTTCTGAGAACTACAACCGGAGGAAGATCCCAAATCACGGGTGTGCTTACGAGACTCCTCGTAAGTGAGCTGAGCTGTCTCTGCATTGATGGCCTTGTTCACAAGAGCTGGAAATGTATCACAATGATGTAGGTGGAGATCAGGACGCAACTTGGGGTTGAGACCCTTCCGGAACCTAGCCTGCTTCTTGGCGTCCGTGGACACCTCTTCTGAAGCATAGCGAGCGAGGTTCTCAAACTCTCTACTGTAAGCATCAACAGCCATCTTACCCTGGGTGAAACTATAGAACTCTTCTCTCTTGCGATCGATGAGGGCTTCAGGAATGTGATGCTCGTGAAAAGCCTCAGTGAAATCTCTCCAGGTAGGAATCTGACCAGCTGGAAGCATAGCCTCATAGTTCTGCCACCAAAGACTAGCAGGACCTTCCAGGTGATATGCAGCATAGGTGACCTTGTCATCTTCAGCTACGTTCGCAGAATGGAGCTTGTGTGTGATACTACGGAGCCAGTCATCTGCATCGAACGGCTCGATGGAATGATGAAAGGTAGGTGGGTGCAAGCGAATGAAGTCATGAATGGTTGCAGACCCTTTGAACTGATGTGCGGTGTTCTCCTCGATACGTGCCAACAAGCGGTTAGACTCACGCTTGTTTCTCTCCATCTCTAACATGAACTCTGCCAACGAGGGCTGGTCAGGAGGATCCTCATCCCTACCATCTCCGTGGTTCTGGCTACGAGCAACAGAACTTCGCTTAGCTGATGACATCCTGAGAAACGAAACCAAGGACGGAATCAGCATCAACTATAGGCTATAGAATGTAGGACAAGGAAATTAGTATCTATCGAACTCCTAGGGCAATTCCGGCAGCATAACGGAAGTAAAATGCTCAGAATGAGACATCCTGCTAAAATGGGGTAGTAACATACTCAACATCTTCACTCAAGGTTCTGAGATAGTACTAAACAGACTACACCGGAAGTACTTGAAAACTGGAGTATGAATCTGATCAACCAATCCTATGGTACTACGGAGTAGTAACACGTGATCCTGATAGACGGAAGAGAAATCCTAGTTCCTTAACCCCGCAGGAAAGATAGGATGACTCAGATCAGAAGGCCATGAGGTATAAGGAGTAAAAAGAGCCTTACGTTCCTTCCCACAATCAATTCCCTTACATAACTAAAGAATTTCTAGACTCAACTTCGACCAGTTTGGCTTGGTAATCCTACAGGCAGTCAGACTCTGATACCAAAGCTGTCAGGACCCCGACTCAATGCCACATCGATCTAGCATGTAACACCTCATATCACTTTGCGGCCTCACGCACGGCATCCCCACGGGTGTCGCCTTACCTTTGCCCGGGAGCGTTTGCGCCTTTTGGCACACGTATATGATAGTGTCGCTAGCATCCATATGATAAGAAGCCCGGGCTAACATGGCTAGTCGTAAACCCAAAGTGGCCCAAACTTACAGGGACAGGCATCCATGACCCAGCATCGAACGTGTCGGTCATCAGCGAGTGAATCCAGGCTGTAGCACTGGGCTAACAGGACTCCGGTGAACCGGGCTGTAGCGGGCTAACAGGACTCTAGTATTCATCGCGTGACATTTCCCCGAAGGGACAGACACAGGAACGAAGAAGGACACATGCTGGCCAGCCTAAGTGTTCCGGAGCAGTAGCAAGCTACCATGGCTCAGTGGAAGCACTAGGAGACATTTCCCGGTAAGAGAGGCTACTAAGGATAAACAACTAGATAGTCAGATCCCACACATAGCAATACACATTACACGTACGCATAACATGCAAGTATGTGCTGTACAACATGGCATCACAGCATAACTCAACAACTCATATAGATAAGGCTCGAAGAGCCATTATAGCATTTATTGCAAATAGGGGTCACAAGACCCATCATACAGAGCATACAAGCAACAAGAGGAAGCATTAAATGTCTGAGTACAGACATCTATAAATGAAAAAGGCTGAAGAGCCTGACTATCTACAACATCCGATCAAGATCGTAGCTGAGGTACAAGCTACTTGTCGAAGTCCACGAGAACACTAGTAAGACCGAAGTCTCCGCTGCAAAAACATAAATAAAGCAACATGAGTACAAAGGTACTCAGCAAGACTTACATCAGATCCTATCATACATGCATTTGTATCAAGAGGGTAATGTGGGGCTTAGTTGCAGCAAGCCAGCTTTGACTCTGTGGCTATCCTGTTCTACGACTACCAGAACTTCTTTGAGGTGATATGGCGCACACGAGTCCACTAATCACCACCCAATACACTACTATGGATTCATCCCCGTCTCCCTACAAGAAGGCCATCCAGAGCACTCACACTTGTCTTGAGCATTTTATAGTGTCCACTTCAAGTTGTCTATGTACCATGTAAGCATCCAAGAAGTCCATATCTGCGGACCCGGCTATTCGAATAGATCATGTTAACCCTGCAGGGGTGTACTTCTTCACACACGCTCTCGCCACTTACCACCATGTACACGTCGTGTATCTCGGGAACCTTCAAGCGGAAGCCTAGCGAGGGAGTTGGCCACGACCTGACTAACCACACAAGACTCTAATCCAGGTTTATCGCCTATTCGGGTTCCATCCGCAAGGAGATCCGGCCGGGGTGTCGCTCACGGCCCCAAACGATGTGAGCAGGGTTCCCAAGCCCACCATCCGGGTGCCACTTGGTACAACGTGCCACTGTGCCTAGTCTGTCCCAAGCCCACCTGGCCGGGTGCCACTTGGTAGACTACTAACACTACCTACAAACACCAGAAACTAGTTGCAACTCCTGGACAGAGACCAAGTTGGTTAATAAGTCGAGAGGGGCCGAGTTACCGGAACCCAATATGTGGTAGTATCGAGTCATTGGACAACATACATAGAACTCGGTGCTTAAGGATGGTTCCAGTGAGACAACCCACCATGTACTACTACATGGCCTCTCACCGCTACCTTTACCAAATCGTGTTCACACACTTAACTCTCAGCACCAGAACAACTCATAACACTCCAATTCATTCCCAATGAATCAGATCTGACACAAATCTAAGCAATAGCGGGCATAGCATGGTAGGAACAAAACATGGGCTCAATCAACTCCTACACATGCTAGTGGGTTTCAACTATTTAATGTGGCAATGACAGGTCATGCAGAGGAATGGGTTCAACTACCACAGCACAAAGTAGCAGATGAATCGTTGTTGTCCTAATGCAATAACTGAGAGCAGGAGCGAGAGAGTAGGATTGTATCGGAATGAACAAGGGGGTTTGCTTGCCTGGTAGATCAACAAGGGGGGCACTACTCCTCAGACAGGTACTCTGGAACACTCTCCGGAGTAGGACCTATCGAGAAGGAACAGTGTCGGCAATCAATAAACAATCATATGCAACAATATGATGCATGAACATGGCATGAATATGTGATGTTGTTTGAGCTAATGCAGCTAGCATTCATTTGCTTGAAGTCTATTTGAATCAAGAATTCCAATGCAACTCCAAGCTAAGTCTTAATAAATGCCATTTATGTGTTTTCACCTATACAGCAGGTATAAGTTGGTTTTTCATGCATGAAACTAGTACAGATGGATAGATTGCATTTTTCTGATAATTTTTCATATATAACTTATTTCAATCTGAGTTACGGTTGAATTGATATGAATTTTTGAAGTTTTGAATATTTTCTGGGATTTCCTGTTTTAAAATAATTCCAGAAAATAAATAATTGCGTCAGGATGACGTCAGCGAGTCAACGGGTCGGTCCAGGTCAAACCTGACCAATGGGACCCATATGTCAGTGTCTAAACCAACTAATCTAGTTTAGTTAGTGGCCTCGAGCCCACATGTCAGTATCATCAGCTAATTAAGTTTAATTAACATCTAACTAAATTTAGCAGGGGCCTGGCCCACTTGTCAATGTCAGGTTTAGTTAATTGGTGATTAGCCTTAGGCTAATCACCTGACCCATGGGGCCCACCTGACGGGCCGGCGAGGTCAAACGGTCAAACCCCACCGGCGTTAAGCCGCCGGCGAGGCCGAACGCGGCGGAGGGGCTCGGGACCGCGTCTCCGGCCACCAAATGGGCTGCGGAGACCATCTCCGAGGAGCTGGTGCTCGCGCGCATCCACTGGTGCCCTCCGTTTCACCGGAGACAGCCTATATCGATGGCGGCGACCTCTTGGGCGGCGGCCGGAGTTCGGTGGCGTGCGGCCTCAGCGCTGCGGTGCACGGGAAGGCAGGGGAGAAGGGGGAACAGGCGCAGAATCTCACAGCGGAGGCGACGGGGTGGTCAGCGGGCTCGGGGACGAGTCGGAGACGACGGACGGGCGCCGGCGATCTCGGGCTGCCGGGGTTGGAGAAGACGGCGATGACGGCTCCACGGGGCGTCCCGGCTTGCGTTGCTCGGCGGAGAGCTTCAGAGGGAGGAGGCGGAGCTCCTGTGCGTGTCGGAGAGGCGAGGGGGAGGCGGGTAGCGCGTCAGCGGTGAGCTTCGGTGACGGCTCGTTCGGTGGTGCTCGCGAGAGAGAGACAGAGGAGAGGAGGAACACGGGGGAGAGTGAGAGGGGGTCGGGGTGGCGCGTGGCGTCGCGTGAAACATCCAGGCGGCGAGGAGGAGGCAGGCAGGCGAGCTGGTGGCGTGGCGCCCATGCGCGCGGGCGACGAGCGCGTGCCTCTCGTCCTCCTGGCGCCAGGAGGACGACGACTGGCGTCGGCAGGAAGTGGGCTGGGCCAGAACAGAAATGGGCCGTCCAGAGCCAGGCCAGCAAGTGGCCCAGGTAAGTTTCTTTTCCTTAATTCTGTTGTATTCTTATTATCTGACATTTGTTTGGTTTAATAAAATACTAAACCATTTTATTTTCTTATGCCAATTTTTGTAGGAACTAGTGGTATTATTCCAGAGCTCCTCAACAAATGGCATAATTTTTGGACATATATTATATATATAACATATATATATATCCAATGCAAATAATTATGCATTAATTCCAAATGCCCAAAATAAATACTTATGAGCTCCTAAAAATATTGATTTGATTTTTATGTCTGTCCAATATTTTCAGAGAGCAACATGAGCATTTTCTTGGACCCATTTGGAGCAATTTTTATTTGGGTCATTTCTAAAAATGATTCTGAGGGTTTCACAAATCCTCATTTCATAATTAAATGGAATTTAAACATGATGCACATATGACTAGCTGGCCTAGGTCATACCAGAACTAGGGATGTGACAGGCCGGCAGGCGGAGGAGGCAGGAGTCCATCTCCCTTGGCTATCCTGGTGAGCCAATGGCATTTCCGTGTGGTGTGGTTGGACGGCTACGTGCTGCTATGAAACTTGCAGGGTGCATCCAGGGTCTGTTCGTAAGAAAAGGCGGGCAACCAATTGGGCTTGCCGCCCTTCTGACGCTTGGGCGCTGGCTGCCCCTCCGGCTACTGGTCCTCGACTGTCGCCACCTGCCGGCTGGGTGGCCTTCTGCTTGTTGTCGCTTGGATGCTGTTGCCGACTGGTGTCACAAGCTGGAGTCCAAGGGCCCTGAGGTGCCACCTTGCCGGACGCATCAACTAGGATTTCCGCCTTCATGGAGGAGTCGGCCGTGGCATGCTTGTCGGCGATGATTAGTAGTTCGTCGAGAGTCGCAAGCTTGTTGTAGAGAAGTCGGTGTTTGAGGAGGGTGCCTTCTCGGCATCCGGCGGTGAAGTACTCGATCGCCTGCACCTCGTGCACGCCTTCACAGGAGTTGTGCGGCTCAGCGCAGTGCGTGAGATAGTCGCGAGTCGATTTGTTGCGCCCTTGGACGCACAAGGAGAGCTATCGGGGCTTGGGAGGCCGCTCGATCGTATGTGCTGGTAAAGTTGCGGATGAAGGCTTCGGTGAAATCCACCTAGCTGTTGATGCTACGGGGCTTCAGGCTGTTAAGCCACGTTCGGGCTGTGCCTTGAAGCATGAGCGGGACGTACTTCACGGCAACGCGCTTGTTGCCGTTCGCTATGTTGACGGCTGTGGAGTAGTCAACCAGCCAGTCCTCCGGCTTCACGGAGCCAGTGTACTTGGGCGTATCTCGCGGAAGGGTGAACCCTTTGGGGAAGGGCTCGTCTTGGATCCGTGGGCCGAAGTAAGGCGGGCCCAGCGCGTCTTCTTCTTCTAGCGCCAGGGATCGGTTGAGGTGGTCGATCCGATGGCGGGCGTCGTTCTCCTTGACTCCCTCTCGACGACCAAGGCGGTCGCCGAGTGTCGGGTGCGTGACAGGCGGTGGGGTGGGATGCCTTCCTCCACGAGGCGGAGGAGGAGGCGGGTCGCCTCGTCGCTCCACCGCTCGAGGGCGGCCGTCCTCGTCACGCTCGATGGAGAGGCGAGTCCGGCTGCGGCTGGCAGCCGGCTCATTGCCTCATCTTCCACGGGCGCCACCAGTCGGTGTCCGGGACATCACACCATGGTCTTGGCGAGGAGGCGTGAGGGAGTCCTGGACTAGGGGGTGTCCGGACAGCCGGACTATCATCGTCCGCCGGACTCCAAGACTACGAAGATACAAGATTGAAGACTCCGTCCCATGTCCAGATGGGACTTTCCTTGGTGTGGAAGGCAAGCTTGGCGATACGGATATGTAGATCTCCTACCATTGTAACCGACTCTGTGTAACCCTGTCCCTCTTCGGTGTCTATATAAACCGGAGGGCTTTAGTCCGTAGGATATAACATCCATTACAGCAATCATACCATAGGCTAGCTTCTAGGGTTTAGCCTCCTTGATCTCGTGGTAGATCCACTCTTGTACTACCCATATTATCAATATTAATCAAGCAGGACGTAGGGTTTTACCTCCATCAAGAGGGCCCGAACCTGGGTAAAACATCGTGTCCCTCGTCTCCTGTTACCATCCGCCTAGACGCACAGTTCGGGACCCCCTACCCGAGATCCGCTGGTTTTGACACCGACATTGGTGCTTTCATTGAGAGTTCCTCTGTGTCGTCACCGATAGGATCGATGGCTTCTTCAATCAACAACGACGTCCAGGGTGAGACTTTTCTCCCCGGACGGATCTTCATATTCGGCGGCTTCGCACTGCGGGCTAATTCACTTGGACATCTGGAGCAGATCGAAAGCTACACCCCTGGCCGTCAGGTCAGGTTCGGAAGCCTAAACTTCACGGTCGACATCCGCGGGGACTTGATCTTCGACGGACTCGAGCCACAGCCGAGCGTGCCGCACTGTCACGATGGGCATGATTTAGCTCTGCCGCCGGACAGTGCCTTGGTGGCCGCACATGAAAACGCTCCGGCCCTCAGTCCGAAGCCGATCGCCCAGATCAAGGATCGGTGGCTGGACACCACCTCGGGGGCTGCAACTTCCACGGCGATGGAGCCGAACACTTACCTTGTCCCCTATAAAGCTCTTGACTCCGAGGTGCCGGACTCCCTTCCAGACCCCGAACCTCATGCGCCCCCACCAATCGAATCCGATTGGGCGCCGATCACGGAGTTCACCGCTACGGACATCTTTCAGCACTCGCCCTTTGGCGACATTCTAAATTCGCTAAAGCATCTCTCGCTATTCGGAGAGCCCTGGCCGGATTATGGCCAGGATGGTTGGGATGCGGACAACGAAGAAATTCAAAGCCCACACACCACCCACTTTGTAGCCACTGTCGACGATCTAACAGACATGCTAGACTATGACTCCGAAGACATCGACGGCACGGACGACGATGCCGGAGACGATCAAGAACCAGCGCCCATAGGACACTGGAAGACCACCCCAACACATGATGTATATATGGTGGATACCCCAAAAGGAAGCGATAACGAGGACCAACGGGGCGTGGCAAAAGATAATCCCGCCGATAAACAACCAAAACGGCGACGCAGACGCCGCCCTAAGTCCCGCCTCGACAACAACAGGGCTCCTAATGACCCAGCAATAGAGCAGGGCAAACCAGTGGACGACGAACATGCAGCCAAGCAACCGTCCGAACAGGACGAGTCGGATAATCAATCCATGCCCGGCGAAACCAAAAGTCCAGACGACCTCACGCCAGACACACCACCGGAGAATAAGAGCCTTCGGAAAAGACTTGTCGCCACTGCAAGAAGTTTGAAGAAGGAAAAACAGAAGCTCAAAACAGTGGAAGACATACTCAGAATGAGGTGGAGCAAAGTGCTCAAAACCGCAGACAAATACGGCAATGGCCATCAATCAAAGAGCTACCCGAAGCGCAAGCTGCTGCCAGAATTTGACGAGGAAGCCATAGAGCCCCCACAGTCAAAAAACAAAGAGGCCGCCTGGCCGGATAGACGGCCAGATGATAGGCCAAAATCTACAAGTGGCGCCGCACACAAGCCGACTCATGACCCTGGGAAAACAGATGGCCCAGCCAGGTCCATTTACTGGCCAAAAAAGAGGGCCCCAGGAAGCAACACAACACGTCAAGTGTTCGAAGACAGCGGTACACCCAAATACAGGGGCGCCGCACACCCACTATGTTTCACCAACGAGGTGCTGGATCATGAATTCCCAGCAGGGTTTAAACCCATAAACATAGAGGCTTACGTCGGAACAACAGACCCTGGAGTCTGGATAGAGGATTATATACTACACATACACATGGCTAGAGGAGATGATCTCCACGCCATAAAATATTTACCCCTCAAGCTCAAAGGGCCAGCCCATCATTGGCTCAAAAGCCTCCCAGAAAACACTGTTGGAAGTTGGGAAGAGCTTGAGGATGCGTTTAGAGAAAATTGTCAAGGGACTTATGTCCGCCCTCCGGATGCAGACGATCTAAGTCATATAACTCAACAGCCCGGAGAGTCAGCGCGCAGATTCTGGAACAGGTTCCTTACTAAAAAGAACCAAATAGTGGACTGTTCGGACGCCGAAGCCTTAGCAGCTTTTAAACACAACGTCCGAGATGAATGGCTCGCCAGACACCTCGTCCAAGAGAAGCCGAGGACAATGTCCGCGCTTACAAGCCTCATGACCCGCTTTTGCGCGGGGGAAGATAGCTGGCTAGCAAGATGCAGCACCAGCGACCCAAGTACATCCGAGATCAGAGATGGAAACGGAAAATCACGGCGCAGAAAAGATCAGCGCCGGAAGAATCCGCAAGTTGGGGATAGACCTTACTAAAATTCGACATAGCCGCACTTCCTTTAAAGGAGTGACGCCAGGCCGTTACGCCAAGTGCACAGGCTCCTTATTACTAGAAGTTGTGTTCGGGTCACCGAACAACTTCCGACGCGAAAAACTAATCTTTCATGTCGCCCCATTCAAAAGTAGCTATCAAGCACTATTGGACGTGAAGCTTTTGTCCGCTTCAACGCCATACCACATTACGCGTCTCTTACACTTAAAATGCCCGGTCCACGTGGCATCATTTCATTACGAGGGTCATTTAAAGACCCCGGACACGGCTAGACGAGTCCAGCATAAATAAGCTAGGGGCTCCCTAGCCGCACACCCCTTCACAAGGGGCTGTGCGTATAAGCAACAATGAGCCAATATAGACTCCGCTTTACTTATTTATTCATATTTTTCATATACTTATTTTCGCACGATTTCCTTTCAAACTAAGTTCCTCTCTTTTTACAAATGAACAACGTGCACACCCATCCAAGATAACGGCAAAACGGAGACACAGGCGCAGACGTGCAGTAGGGACCCATCGCAAGGATTCTTTTCAGATTAAGACCCTGCGTAAACCTTTTTTACTATCTCTTGTTGCTATAATCCCCTAGTTTCTCATTATAACCAGAGTGGAGCCTGACGTTTTGGCATCGGCCGCGTCAGAAGACCTTGCCCGTACCTGGACACTAGGGGCTTAGGGCATTGTTCTGCCCATTATTATAAAGACCGAACACCTTAGGGAGTGTTCGGCGTCTCGAGTTAGGCCTTATATGCATCAGCTCCGAATCATGTCTTTGGTCAAATGTTGGGTTTGCCCGGCTCCTTTGTTTTGCTGCCTTACGTTCCGTATCATCGGCTAACGCGGCACCAGGAGAACTACTGCGATTGTGCCCCAGTTCGGCTGGGCGAGCACCTCGGTAGAGAAAGCCGAAAACTGACTGTCATGATACAGCGAGAGACTGGTCAACCACTCGATCGACCACCGGAGTGTTTAGAATTCCTCCGCTTTGACGAAGGACCGTTTCCCGGTCAGGCACACACGCGCCCCGAATTCAGAGAGCGCGGTGCCCCCAGGGGCCATATCGTAGCCCCACCCTCGAACTCCAATGGCTAAGTGAAAGTGTTAAAGCATCATAGTCCGGTTGCCTCGTTTGCTACGCTACCACCTCCTCAATAGGACTGAGATGTCGGATTAAGTGTGACAATGTTCTATTTTTGCAAACACCCCCGCACCTTGTGCGTGGGGGCTGAAGCCGAAGACTGCCATCTTTCAGGTTATACACACGTATACATAAACGGCCGCATAGGAGATATTTCAATACTTGGAACGCACAAGTATAAAAAGTGATTACATCATAACCATTGTTTTACAAAATAAAACGTTCATTTGAACGTGACATTTTTCGAGCACTGCGACTCTATTACACGAGCGCCACGCATAACTTCCCCAAAATAGTGCTCGGCGGGTAACCGGCTTTCGTCCGAACCCTGGGTTGCAACAGCGGTGGCATCCATCTCTGTCCAATGCGTCTTCACACGGGCAAGGGCCATCCGCGCACCCTCTATGCAGGCCGACCGCTTCATCTCCTTGATATGCGGCACCGCCCCAAGAAATTGCTGCAATAAGCCAAAATAGCTCGTCGCCTTGGGCCTCTTTGGCCAGACATGACTCACGATATCCGCCATGGCAAGACCGGACAACCTGTTCAGCTCAGCTCATTCGGCCAACCGATCGGTCAGCGGAAGTGAACGATCCGGACTATGGAATTGAGACCAAAACAGCTCTTCCGTCTTGTGATCCATCTGACTCCAGAAGTGCACAATGGCATCCGCCGCACTTGCCGCTAAGTCCATATATGGATCCTCCGGACCCCACAGCTGGCCAAGCTGGTCATAATTCGGATCCGTAAACCTACGGCGTAGCAGAAAAGGCTTGCCAGCCACAATGTCTCCGGCTTGACGCAGCTCCTCCTTCATAGCCCGCATTGCAGAACGGGCATCCTTGGCCTCGGCGGTGGCCTTCCCCAGGTCTTCTCGCTCAGATAGGCGCTCCTTTTCAAGAGCCTCATTGCGGTCGGTAGCATCCTTCAATTTAATGGCCAGCTCGGCCATCTCTTCCCTGCTTCGGCAGTGTGCAGCCCTTTTGGCTTCTAACCCTTCGGCCACCCTCGAGGCAGCCGCATCACTCCTTCTGGCTTGCTCCTTGGCTTGAGCAAGTTCTGCCCGAAGGCTCTCCATAGCAGCAGCACTATCTGCATCAAGCATAAATATTGTATGAGGCGGGCTTTGGCTCCCTTAATAGGTGACTGCGGAGAAACAATTTACCTTGCGACTCGTCAAGTCGCTTGTTGACTAGCGCGATGTCCGCATCCGCAACATCGAGGTGCCGCATTAATTCAGCAACTCCATTTGTCCGGCTAGCCCCCGGACTATCCGCCACCTGCATAGGAAAGGCGACACTCAATACCTGCAATTTTGATCCTCGGCACACTGTCTCTTTCGACAACCTACCGAGTCTCAGGGGATACTATCTATATAGGGCGCACTTTCATGTGCAAAACTGTCAAAAAGGTGCGTCGTTTTTACGTACCTCAAACCCCGCCAGTAAACTCCTGACGGCATTATGCAATCCACTTTCGGCGGACGAAATCCTTCCAATCACCATGCTCATCAATGCACGGTGATCTTCTGAAATGGACGCCCTCTCAAGCAGGTCCTTCAGCTCCCCCGGCCGAACACTAGTCGGCGCCGAACTCTGCGGCTCTGTCGGGCTCGGGGATACCCTCCGTGACGACACTTCAGGCTCGTCCTCCCTATCCGATGGCGCAGTAGACGGAGGCGTCTCGCTCTCCATCATCTCCGGACGAAGATCCCCCGAAGACGAGCTCATCTGAGAAGGTCGCAGATCCGAACTACAAGGTAAAAATTTTGGTTATCCTCAGAAGCACAAATAGGGATGTTTCTTATTAATGAACTCCCCTTTTTTACTCACGGCTCGCTGGAGGGCTGATTCCTTAGAGAAGATTGTGCGGCCGGGACCTCCCCGGACGCAGGACCCTCTGGTGAAGATTTCTTCCCCCGCTTAGGGGCTTTGGCCTCCGGGTCTTCGGAGGCGGTCCCCTTCTCCCCTTGGAGGGAGGGATTCTCGATCCCCCCTTCTTCAAGTGCCCCCTTGGGCGAGGTGGTAGCTCCTCTATTTTCCCCTTCGCCTTCTTATGAAGGCGCGACCTCCAACATTCTGACCAGCACGGGCTCCGGCGCGGTCTCTGGGAGGGGGCCGGACACCGTATCAGCTTTGCTTGCTCTATCCACTCTTGTTGAAGGATAACGGGTTAAAAGGCGAATTGTAGAAAGGCAAACAAATGGTACGTCCGAACACTGAGCTACTTACTTGAGTATCCGGGCGATTGCAGCTTAGGCCGGCAACCTCGGTCAATTCCGAACACACCTCCTGTGATCCGAAGAACAACTTGTACATCTCCACGGGTGTCGTACCCATGAAGTGTTGGAGAATCCGTGGTCCCTCCGGATTGAACTCCCATAGCCGGAGAGGATGGCGTTTGCAGGGCAGGAGATGCCTAATTAGCATGACCTGCATCACCACGACCAGATCGATCTCCCTTGCTTGGAGGTCTCGGATCCGGCCCTGCAATAGGGGCACGTCTTTTGACGGCCCCCAATTGAGCCCTTGGTTGACCCACGACATCAACCGTCGTGGAGGTCCTGAGCGGAATGGAGGCGGCGGCTTCTGCCTGCTGCCCTTCGGAGCGGTGATATAGAACCACTCCTGCTGCCACAAGCCGAGCTCCTCCTAGAAGGAACCCTCGGGCCACGGGGCATCGGCCCTCCTTCTTATGGCCGCCCCGCCGCACTCTGCTTGACGCCCCCCAATTATCTTCGGCTCCACATTGAAGGTCTTGAGCCACAGGCCGAAGTGGGGGGTGACGCGGAGGAAGGCTTCGCAGACGATAATAAATGCGGAAATATGGAGGATGGACTCCGAAGCCAAGTCATGGAAATCCAGCCCATAGTAGAACATGAGCCCTCTCACGAAAGGATCTGTCGAGAAGCCTAAACCCCGACGGAGGCGGGATACAAAGACGACATGCTCACCGGGCTCGGGAGTAGGTATGGCCTGCCCCTCGGCGGGCAACCTGTGCGAAATCGCGTAGGACAGGTACTTGGCCTCTCGCAGCTTTAGCACGTCCTCCTCCGTAACGAAGGAGGGCATCCACCGGCCCTGAAGGTCGGAGCCGGACATTGTTGAAGGTCTGAAGCGCTCGAATCTGGGGCTCTGGGTGTTGGAACTTGGAGCAAGGAGAAGATTCGGTGGAAGATTGAAGAAAAGGAACGAGCCTTGGTCCTATTATAAAGAGGGAGAATACCAAGAGCCGTCTCCACGACCGTTTGGGACTCGCCTTCGATAGAAGAGGCGTGGCGATGGGCGCGGTTGGGTTACCCACGTCCGTATTGATGAGAATCCCAAGATAAGGGGAATACGATCTCTGCTTCGACAAGACATGCCAAGGAAACCGCTTCGCTAAATGCGCTGAGGCGGTATAATAAAAAAACAATTCAAGTAAAGGCTTGGTAGTGGTGTGACGTCATGCCGCAAAATACGTCAGCAGATTGAACTTGTGTACATTTTATTCTCTCTACGGTGGAATGTGGAATTTATTTTGCAGAGCCGGACACTATCTTGGTGTTCACAATCTTCTATGGATTGTTTGGAGGAGGAACCCGCCTTGCAATGCCGAACATTATGCGCGCCGGACTCATCGTCATTGAAGCCAAGTTTAGGGGCTACTGAGGGAGTCCTGGACTAGGGGGTGTCCGGACAGCCGGACTATCATCATCCGCCGGACTCCAAGACTACGAAGATACAAGATTGAAGACTCCGTCCCGTGTCCGGATGGGACTTTCCTTGGCGTGGAAGGCAAGCTTGGCGATACGGATATGTAGATCTCCTACCATTGTAACCGACTCTGTGTAACCCTAGCCCCCTCCGGTGTCTATATAAACAGGAGGGTTTAGTCCGTAGGATATAACATCCATTACAACAATCATACCATAGGCTAGCTTCTAGGGTTTAGCCTCCTTGATCTTGTGGTAGATCCACTCTTGTACTACCCATATTATCAATATTAATCAAGCAGGACATAGGGTTTTACCTCCATCAAGAGGGCCCGAACCTGGGTAAAACATCGTGTCCCTCGTTTCCTGTTACCATCTACCTAGACGCACAGTTCGGGACCCCCTACCCGAGATCCGCCGGTTTTGACACCGACAAGGCGGTTCATCGTTCCGCTGGGAGGGCACTTCAGCACGGCAGCCGGCTTCATGCTGCGCAGCGGCCGCGTCTAGGAGCTGCTGGACTCGCTCCATCATGTGGCGACGCTCGTCGCCCTTGTACTTGTCTAGCTCGTCTGTCACCGCCTGGGCGGCCCGGATGCACTACAAAAACAAGACACATCCGTGACATTTTGGGCCGAACGAAATTTTTTTCTGTCATACATATGACTCTTCTATGATGATAATTGTGACAAAACCCGGTATCATCATAGATGTGGTGGGCTCCTACTTCTATGACAAAAAATCATGACAGAAAATGGGCTTTTTGTCCTGGGCGGGCCGGAGACGCAGCTGCATGACATTCTTTGGGCCATCCATGACGGAAAAAACCGTGGTAGAAGCGAGGGGAGGAAAATTTCAGGGAGTTTCCAGTTACGATGGGTGGTCAGGGGCGGAGCGATGCGTGTTTCTCTCGTACGTACGCGCGTGTGTGCGAGGCATTGGCTCTAACTGAAGCCGAGCGAGGCGTTGGGCTCTAACTGAACCCGAGCGATTGCACTGCAGGCTACGCGTTACTGAACCCGAGCGATCGATCGATGGCTGTTAACTGAACCTGATGGAGCGATTCCTTCGCTACTACTGCTAACTGAAGCCGATCGATTGGATGAACAGTGAGCGTTGCGGGGGGGTTGGATGAATAGTTAGCGGTGGCGTTGCCTCTGGATGAACTGGAACCCGTGGTGTGGAGGGCTGGATGAACAGTAGACGGTGGAGGGGTGCCCGTGGAGGGGTGGTTGAACAGGACCCCGTGGTGTGGAGGGGTGGTTGAACAGGACCCCGTGGTGTGGAGGGCTGGATGAACAATAGACGGTGGAGGGGTGCCCGTGGAGGGGTGGTTGAACAGTAGCCGGTGGAGTAGTGTGCGGTGGAGGCTAGATGAACAGGAGACCGTGGAGGCTGGAGGAGGTCGACGGTGGAGATGAACAGTATCCCGTGGAGTCCCGTTTTGCGGTACGCCACACCCCTCCCCCCCCCCCCCCCCCCGTTTCGACCATAGCGCTCCAACACAAGTCCGTTTCGTCCGTTTTGCGGTACGCCACACCCCTCCTGATCAACAGGAGCCCCGTTTCAACCGTAGGAGGTCTGTTTCGTCCGTTTTGCGGTACGCCACACCCCTCCCGATCAACAGGACCCCCGTTTCGACTGTAGGAGGTCTGTTTCCTCCATTTTGCGGTACGCCACACCCCTCCTGATCAACAGGACCCCCATTTCGACCGTAGGAGGTCCGTTTCCTCCGTTTTGCGGTATGCGCGACTAGGCGTTCGAGACCCCGCCCGAATGTACACATACGTGACCGTATTTTCTTTCTTGCACCCTGGCCGCTGAACGTACGTGTACATGCTACGTGCGCGCCTCTACTACGACACGTGCGCGCCTCTACTACAACACGTGCGCGCCTCTACATCGACCAGTATGTACGTACACGTTCACAACCAGGATGACAACACTACGTACGCTTTGACCAGTTGGGTCCCGACTGTCAGGCACTTCCTTGCCTGCGAAGATGTAGCTGGTGGGTCCCAGCAGTCAGGGGGGCAAATCGTTGTTTTTTTGCCCGGACGCACTTCCTTGCGTGCGAAGGTGTAGCTGCTGGGTCCCAGCTGTCAGGGGGGCGAATCGTTTTTTTTTTTTGCCCAGACGCACTTCCTTGCGTGCGAAGGTGTAGCTGCTGGATCCCAGCAGTCAAGGGGGCGAATCATTTTTTTTTTGCCCGGACGCAGTTCCTTGCGTGCGAAGGTGTAGCTAGTGGGTCCCAGTAGTCGGGGGGCGAATCATTTTTTTTCGGACGCACTTCCTTGCGTGCGAAGATGTAGCTGGTGGGTCCCAGCAGTCAGGGGGCGAATCATTTTTTCGGACGCACTTTCTTGCGTGTGAAGATGTAGCTCATGGGTCCCAGCAGTCAGGGGGTGAATCATTTTTTCGTGAAATACGGTGGCCCGTCCGGTGGGTCCCCGCTGTCAGGTGGAGGAATAATTATTTTGCGCGTAATAAGGAGGCACTTCCTTGCGGCTGCCGTGGACCCAGCTGTCAGCCTCTCCACATACAGTCCACGTCCGATGGAAGTCGTTCCTTGACCACGCTAACCACGCCGCGCCGAGAGAACCACGGCGGTGGACGACGACTAGGCCTAGGAAGGGGACGACACGGAGCCGGCGAAGACGTGGCAGTGGATGCACACGCGGAGAGGAGTACGAGGGTGCACTGGTTCGGCTGCGCTGCCATCACCGCAGAATAATAGGGGGTGTGGGTCAGTGGGTGAGTGGAGGGATGGCCTGGCCAGCGGTGGGAGTAGTAGGGGGCGGTGAGGCCTCCGCGGCAGCACAGCCGGCCACGGGAGGCAGGAGCAGGCGGCACGACCGGCGCTGCTTTGGGCGGCTGGAGCAAGAAGACCAGAGGTTGAAGAAGCACGATGGCCCTTGGATGGACATCGTACGGTCACTGCAGCTAGAATCGATTATATTGACTAAGTTGACAAAGCCCTTGGTACGTCAACTTAGTAGGCCCACAGGTTAGCTTCCGGAATGGTGTGCCCTAGATGTCAGGGGGATGAATCATTTTTTGGGCGGGTGAAGCTAGAATATCCGAGATTGAAGAAGAAGCACAGCATCCGTTGGATGGACATCCAATGGCCACTGCTACTAGAATCGTGTGTTGACAAAGCCTTGCATACCCGTCAACTCTGTTTTTTTAGGGGACGCGTCAACTTAGTAAGGCCAGAACTGTGTGGCAGAGAACTTATAGTCCATTTGAGATTTGTAAGAATGTGTAGCCCATTTTTGAATTCTAATGGAATTTACTACAACCCATTTATAGTTTATTAAAAGTACAGCCCATTTCAACCAACCGTTCAAAACAGAATTCAATAAAATTTCCCACATTTTGATGGGATCCGAATATTTTTATCCTGAAATTTTAGTAAGATTAAATACAATTTCAATATAAATTTATATTGCGTAAAAATCCAACGAAACATTCCGCTCGCAACAATTAATGAAATTAAAATTTTCAATATTCCAAAAATAATATTTTATAAAGTAATCACTGTTTGGTGCATTTTTTTATAGTTACTACCCAGTTTTTATAATTACATCCCATTTATTATTTCTTAAAGCCCATTTTCTTGTTAAGCCTAACGCATCCCTCCTAGGAAAGATTTGCAGCCCAGCGGGGCGGAGAATAACAACTTGACCTTTCCTGGGTATTCCTAAAAAAAGTATAGCTGGGCTAGCCATTTTCAGCTTGAAAAAAATTAATATCTGGGGTGGATATCTGGCCTGGGCTAGACGGGCCACAGCCCGCCCAGTTAATACCTGCAGGGATGTTTTCGTTGTTGTTCAGAGGAGAAAAATTAATATCTGGGGTAAACCTCGAAAAACTCTGCAGTGCTCACACCTCAAAAACACAAATACTGCTCGAGCTGCTTGGTCCCAGCTGTCGGCCGCTTCTTGTGCAATTCTCTTGTTTAGTGACTACTCCCTCCTTTCCAATTTATAATGCTAAATTCAAAAATCTCACCAATCAAGGTAGATGGCGAGTGGTGGAATACTTTTTCTAGTTTTGCAAAAGCACCTAATTAATGCTCTTGTTATCCTCAAAAAATTATGTTTATCAGTGCATTAATTGTAATGCACGCATGCATAAAGCACATGCATTGGTCAATTTTCTCTTAATACTTGCATGCGATGATTTAATGCACCTTGGAATCTGAACATGTGATGGAAAACAACCAAATTGAGCCTTATAAAATGGAAAAACTAAAATTTTGAGATAAGTCCTATAAACCGGAAAGGAGGGAGTACATAGGTAGACAATGGTGTGGGACCGTGATGTCAGGAAACCAGGAGGAAGCAAAATAAATTATAGTTATATATATATATATATATATATATATATATATATATATATATATATATATATATGCATATATAATAAGGAGGCACTTGCGTACGTGAGGCTATGGACCTGGTGGGTCCCCATTGTCATCCTATCCAAGTAAAGTGATCTCCTCGCCCGCGCGCGCTTTCCGCCCGAAACAGTCAACGCCGGCCGCCCCGCTTCCCGGTGCAGGTGATTGCTCTGCCTTCAAATGACACAAGTGCCGTCCGTCCGTCTATCTGCCGCACACATTAATGATACGCGGTTGCCGAGGCGGCTACTTCGACGTCACACGTCCGTCCCTCCGCCCGCCCACCATTGCTATATAAACTGCTGCGCCGGCCATAGCCGCAGTCATCCGCATCCATTGCCTTTCTCCTGTCCACACCACTACTGCCCACCATGGCTTCCTCGCGCTCCAGCGCTCTTCGGGATGGGCGGACGACAGACCACAAGGAGATAGCAGCCATTGCTGCCGACCGGCTGGCCGGCAGGCAGCCGGAGGACGACGACGTCCCAATGGAGAACATGGTAGTCGACGATCCGGTGCCAACCCCCTCCTCCGCGCCATCCTCGCTGGTCCATTGCACCATGACCATCGGCGAGGCCCATGCCCAATATATGGACAGGGTGAGGCAGATGCGTGAGGAGCAGTTCCGGGAGGCGCAGGCCGACGCCGCCTACAACCACCATCTCCTCCAGGAGAAACCTGCAGGCGAAGGAGTAGATCGCCACGGAGCGGGCGGAGCAGGAGGCGCTGCTCGACTCATACCGCTCCGCCCGCAAGGGCTGCCTCAAGCACTGGCAATACCGCATGTGGGTGGCGGAGGCTGCGGCCGCCTACAAAGAGGCTAGCAAAGAGGCCGATGAAGCGGGCGAGGCGCTGTTTGGCGAGATCGAGGACGAGGCAGAGGACAATGCCGGCTCCGACGAGTCCCCGCTCCCCTGTCATCGACGACACCCTGCTCCGCCGAGGCCCCGCGGTGCCAACAACGAGGCAGAGAACACCGCTGGCTCCGCTGAGGCCCCGCGGTGCCAACAACGAGGCAGAGGACACCGTCGGCTCAGTCGAGGCCCCACCATGCCGGCAACGTGGGGGAGGATTTCCACCGCTCCGTTGAGGCGCCGCCCGCTGGCAACGAGACAGAGGCATCGCTGGCTCCGCCGAGGCCCCGCCCCGCTGCCAACGAGGCCGCGCCACACAGAAAACAAGGAAGAGTAGAACACGGTAGGTCGCCGCCGCTCCGGTCCAAGTAAGGCCACCGCTGCTACCCTCCGATTGAAGCCAAGCTATCCAGGTTGACCATTGACAGCCGGTTAGCTTCTTGGCGGCGACGTGGAGTCGGAGAGCTGCGCTGGAGAAGAACGCTGCTTCTACTTAACTGCTGGTGCAGTTGGCTGACTGACACATGGGCCCAATAGGCCACATGTCAGATACGCAACTGCACCTGCAGTTAAGTCACTGAAGCTTCTGTTTGGCTCAGCGGGACACAGGTGGGTAGCTTCGGTTAATTAATTATACCTCCAGCGCACCCCTTTTTAGTTTTTTCGAAAAGGAGGATGACCCCCGGCCTCTGCATCTGGGAGATGCATGCGGCCACAAACACCCCTTTTTAGTTGAAGAATGTATGAAATGTAATGAAATCCGGCATGTTTATATGAAATCCGACCATGTATGAATGAATTTATTTCGATTAGTTCGTATTCCTGTATCACTGGAATTGGATGAACATGCAAAACAATACGTACTAGCATTATTCCTGGGGTGATCACCACGTTTGCAGCAGTTTCACATGTAGTCCCTCCGGTCCTTTCTAGTCTGCATACAAGTTTTGTCTGCAGTCAAAGTATCTCTACTTTTACCAATCTTATACAAAAAAGTATGCACTTTCACAATGTGCGAAGTAAAAAGAAACAGAAGGAGTACAAAGAGTTTGAGCAGCTTTCTAGCATTTCTGTACATTGCAATCAAACACACAGGCCTGGAAATTCATAGAGAACATTCAAAACAATCAATGATTACGCATCTCAGTGACTCACATGTCAGAGGCAATATTTACTTCACAACAAAAGAATAAAGAAAAAATTGATCGCCACTGCTAACAGCAAAGGGCGTCCCACTCGAAAATATCAAACGCATATCTTGCTAAAATCAATGAGCAAAATTTGACAAGGTTGTCCCATTCCAAAATATCAAATGCCTATGATTGTGGAATGGGCAGGGTTTGCCATCAGTTCGGACATTGACATGGCAACTCGTGCTAAATAAACCAACTGTTCTTTTTGTGCAGTTCCACCAAAATCAACCAAATTCACGCGTAGCTTGTATGATTTCGCCCTTATATGTTGCAACGCCTTGAACTTATGGGCACCTCCTTTCTTGCGGTGGAAATGAATGATTCGATGTATTCATGAACATTTTGTGCAGTTCCCATTGAAATCAAGATGAGCACCCCTGTTTGCACAAATACAAAAAAGTGATTAGTATAAAGCAAACTGTACTATGAATTGACAGTTTCAACACGCACATACATGGTCCATGTAGAGCACACTTTTAGAAAAATGGAACTCACCAGAAAGAATCCTTGAACAACATTGTACTCGCGCATCACAGCAAAAAAATGGAGATTTGTCAGTCCTTCTGAGCTGAGGTTTGTTTGGTCTTGTGGGGAGTAATGTAACCATCCTTCAACTGCTCCTTCTGATGAGAAGATAGACAGTGCTTCTTCATCCTGGCATAATCGGGACTAGTCACTTCACGTACTCCATATTCTTCTTCAGAGGAAGATGATCCTGTTGTGCAAAGACAAGAGGACTACTAAATGCTAGCATCCATGTTTGCTCGAAAAAAAGGAAAGGAAATATTTAAAACAGCACAGATGAAGCACTTCCCAAGGACAATACCACTTTTTCATGACAGTATCTAAACAGTAGCACAACACCAATAGAGATGACAAAGCTCAATCATATGGATGAAATCAGTGGGCGAGTACCAACCTTTGTCAGGAGGCTGATTGTGTAGAGCATGCATATGAAGCACTTCTCAGGAACCATCTGTTGCTATCTACGGGGGTGGCCATGCTTACTATATACTCCTCGATTAGTTTAATGTTTCCAACATCTTCTTGTGCAGTTCCACTAAAATATATGGTATCTTCAAAGAAGATCCATGTTTGCACAAGTAGGATAATTACGTATGGCATCAAATCAGTGGCAAAACAATTGCTCGTTCCAGCCATAGCAATAAATTAAGATGCAAAACTATATCATTACTTGTGTCATCACAGTTCCAGTGCTTCATTACAGCACCGGGAGTTGATTTTTGTTTTTCTTCCGCTTGTTCTTCCCCGTCATCACTTGGTTCAATAATAGACAAGCTTCGCCTTCAATGTAAGATTTGGCATGTCAATTAGGGAGCACAAGTATAGTACTAAACTTAATTTTCTGATGGAAGTGGCAAAATACAGGCCAGCAGTTGTGAAATATCCTTATCTTACCTCAATGGGATATTACGATGCACATACAGATTGGAAGTCTTGTCTCCCTTTGTGCAGTTCACTAAAATCAAGCAACATTATCGTACAAGTAGCACAACATATGAAAGCACACTGCAGAATCATGTGAAAGAAGTCTAGTACTGACCTCTCATGATGCAGAATTCAAACAACTCACAAGAAGAAGATCTGAACCAAATTCGCCTTAACGGATAGGAAGTAAGATCTCCTCTTGTGCAGTTCCACTAAGATCAAGCAATCAAACAACATTGTCGGTGTGACATTTTGGTTGAACTGCACAAAACACTCTTAAAACAAAAGTGTTTTGTGCAGTGCAACAAAAGGTCACAATGGCAACGAGGTGAAGTAGATAACCCTGTTTACACAGAGGTGCAAAGGAAACAATTAGTGGTCAATAACGGTGGATGACACAGAAGCCAACAAAAAGAAGCATCTATCTTATCTAAATGGGAAAGAAAGCAAGCAGTAGCATTTCTGAAACGGTGGCATTGATTAATATTAACATAGAGATTATCTTAACAATAAAATTCGTTAAACATGTAATTTGCTTTTACCTGTGGCATTGCAGCAATTTTCCAGCGGCATTATTAGAGGGTGTTTGTTTACAGGGACATTTTGGCGTAGGGACTAAAAAAACTCTGTGTCAGTAACATCTAAACCAAACAGGAGGGACTTTTCGGGACTAAAAGTGGGCATTTGGGACTAAAGAAAGAAGACCCCAAGGGAGTCTTTTTGGGACTTTTTCCAACAGTTGCCCCTGCCACGCATCGCACCTTGTTTCTATTAGTTCATTACTAGGGGTAACATGGTCTTTTATCATGTCATATAATAACCTCTAGTCCATGTTTAGTCCCTGGAACCAAGCAGGTAGGGACTAGGGAGTTTTTAACCAAACAGGGCCATAGATTAACAACAGCTAATGAGTTGCACGAGACAGTGGACGCACCAGCACCATGTGCATCTACCGATGTACTGTGGTCATGCACAGTCTGTTGCAACAAAGAACAAACAACCAAGGAGCATATTTGTGTTGGTCCCAGTTTTGTTATCTTTAGACACCTTTCCCTATGTGAGCGCAACAAATCTAGTCCTGCTCAAACTCTACAGCCTTGTCCCTTCCTTTCCTTTTTGAACTAGTACTTTCGCCCCTTCCTTTCCTCTTTGAACCACGTCCTAGATTTATGCGATACAACTTTCCCCACTACTTTCCCCCATTCCTTTCCTCTTTGAACCACGTCCTAGATTCATGCTATACAACTTTTCCCCTTCATTTCCTCTTTGAACCACGTCCTAGATTCATGCTATACAACTTTGCCCCTTCATTTCCTCTTTGAACCACGTCCTAGATTCATGCTATATACAAATTTTCCCACTACTTTCCCCCACTCCATTCCTCTTTGAACCACGTCCTAGATTCTTGGTATACATGCAGCTAGAGCAATCCATGTGGAGTAAGTAAAATATACCTTAAGGTTCTTGGGGCGTGGTTCGGTGGGTGATGGGACGGCGGCGAAGAAGAAGGGTCGGAGGCCCTCCCGCACCGCTGCTGGGTGGAAAGTGAACAGCAGCGCCGGTAGTGGATTCCCTTCCTCGCCGACGGCAACAGCGTTAAGCCTCCTTCCCTTCCCGGCGGACGGATCCTGCCGGCTCTTTGAGGAGCAGTGAGGGGAGAGAGAGGCCAATGAAGTCTTGTTTAGATCTGGAGAGGGCGAGAGAGTGTGAAGAGAGCAACTACAAGCGCTGAGGATCTAGCGGGAGAGGGCGAGAGAGTGTGAAGAGAGCAACTACAAGCGATGAGGCTCCAGCGTGTGTATATATATATACTGGAGAGAGAGTGTGAAGCGTGCAAACCCTAGAAAACATTTTGACCAGTTAAAGAACCTGAGACCTCAAGTTTGATGAGCGAACAGGCTAACCAGCTACACAACCCTCCCGTTATGTTCAACGAGAGGAAAATAACCTTTTATACATTCCTGCATTCGTGTGACAGGCATGCCATGTTTTGTGTGTGTGTGTGTGTGTGTGTGTGTGTGGGAGTCATTAGGATTTCAATCATAATTGTGTCATGTGGCTTTGGTGGTAAGACTATCCACAGTGGTGCAGAAATAATGCAGCCTTAGTCACCTTACCTCTCTCCATGTAGTATTTTAGGTCCCACCAGTCAGAGGGTGAAACAAACAAATTAATAAGAAAAATTAAAAGTGCCAGCGGTGTATCTTACTACCTCACACATCTCGCTACTGCTCGGGAACACTGTCCAATTGATCCCTCTGTTCGCTCACGTACTATTTTAAGTGAATCCTTATTATAACATGCACACAAATTTTGGGCACTTGTATTCGACTTAATTCAGTGTGCCACCGTATCTCGTATACTTACTACTCCCTCTGTCTAGGTGTAATAAGTCACGTTAGAAGGTGCAATGGGACCAAGGTGCGTGCGTGTGCGTGTGTGTGTTTAACAGCATGTGTGTGTTAGAGAGTGCGACAGATCGACCTACTCCTACAGAGATATGGTGTGTAGTGTATGATTTTAGCCGCGAGATTCGGTGCATCCTCTCGTTTCCGGGCATGTCCGGTAGGGACATGCGGACAGCTGCCACGCCCGCTCCTGACTAGCCTGGCCCACCCAAAGCCCTCCACCGCTCGCACGCGCTTCCCGCCCGAAACGGTCAGCGCCGCTCCAAAGAATCAGTGCCGCATTCATGCCCGGGCAGAGCGGACGCGACCTCTCACTGGCGCAAGAGTGATGGTTTCTTCGTCCGTCCAACTTACTGCTGGGTCTATGTGATTTGACGGCTCATTGGTCTTTATTACTGAGGTGGTAGGACTGCTGGATGTCCCACGCTTTCGGCGAAAGGAGGTAGTAGATTACAATTTTCTCCATTCTTACAGCGGAGGAGTGCAAGAGCAGTGAAACACGCAGGCTCAGTGATTACATGGCCCACCTCACACTATCACCGTGCGACACCTAACTCTTTACATAGTACTCCCTCCGTTCCTAAATATTACTAGATGAGTCCCCGCTCGTTGCCGCGGAACAGCGGTATGTCTCTCTGCACAAAATTATCGATTTCATAGAACTAAAAAAAATCTATAACCGCATGGCAAATGTGGTAGCCAAACTAAATAAACCCCCATCATCATTTAGATCATCCCACATAAGGAAAAAAGATCAGCCAACTCCTACTGCATAATGGGATTATATTTTTCTTTTTGACATGTTAATGGGACTTAAAAGCTCACTTACATGCATGCTTGCATGCAGACATGTTGATGTGATTTAAAACCCACTCACATGCATGTGCCACGGTATTTCTGCATGCTTGCATGTGGCTTAGTGTTGAGCCTCTCAACATCTAGATCAGACGGCTATTATGACTGATTTACTTCATCTAACGGCTACGTCAATTTTGATGATGTGGCTCAAGGAGAGGATAGAGAATTCCTAGTAGTGGGGGCTAGCTATTACTAGTAGATAAGTCTTTGTAGAGATTCCACTAGGTGAACTACATACGGAACAAAATGAATGAATCTACACTTAAAATGCATCTATATACATCCGCATGTGGTTAATGGTGAAATCTCTACAAAGACTTATATTTAGGAACGGAGGAAGTACTAGTATAGTACTAGTACGTACTGTAGTTTATCAGCGAGATAAATTTGTACAATGCTATGAAGCTTCCAGCTCCTGTTACATGTATCTTGCATCCAAGGTTGCCCGTTGCAACATTTCATCAAATACAAAGGAGACTAACATGCATGCTATTGCATCTCAATGATTGACAGATCATAGCAAATATGTACTCCCTCCGTTCCAAAATAAGTGTCTCAACTTTGTGCAAACTTTAGTACAAAGTTGTACTACTACTAAAGTTGACACTTATTTTGGAATAGAGGCAGCTAAAGAAAAAACGATTCATGCAGTCCCTAGCCCTTGAACCGTGAACCCTGACCAGGCTTCAATTTGCTAGCAATGTTTGAGCTTCCTAATAAATGAAGTTTGCAACCTTTTGACCATCAGATCATTTTGTGCAGTTTCACCAAAATCGAGATGAGCATCCCTGTGGCAAAGAAATTGAAGAAGCGTAATTAGAATAAGATTACTAGGACTAGTTGATGAGACATAAACTCATCACAAATACAGTACGTAGAAGCCAGTAGAGGTATCAGGTATGTGCGGGGCAAAGAAGTAGAGAAATATCCACAGGGAGTGATGTGGGCAGTTGGAGCAGTGGTGCAAGCCGGCTGTAAAGGGAGTTGTACCTGAGGGATGTAGCTCGACCTTGAGGAGGGCGGCGGGAGGCGGCAACTACCCACGTCACGGCAGTGAGCAAGGGACGAACGCAACCTCACCGGCTTTGTGAGAGAGAACGGCGGGGACGCCTGATCGGGACGTGCCGACAGTGGGTTTTCGCCGTCGGTGACGGACACCGCATCTACACTAAGCATCTACCCCTTCCCCAAGCGGACGTGATCCGCCGAGATGTTAGAGATGTGGCCACAGTCATTTTGTGCGAGAGAGTGTGAAGAGAGCAACCCCAGGAAGCAACCGTGTAGGCTGGCCCGTCCTGACTATGTATATAGTGGAACGGTTTCCTTTTCTCTCCATATGAACCTATCATATTGCGTACGTGCCACTGAAGAAAAAAAATATTTATAAATGACGCGGCACCTACTACTCTTTCTCCTATAACCTTGCACTTGGCATCTCCAAAATATTAACCTTGCGATTGGCTCTTCGCCTCTTCGGGAAGTCGAGCAATAATGGTAGTGCAGTATATATCGTTCTGGCTATATGAGACCGAATGAATTGCTGCACGTCCACCACGTGGGCGAGAGTCGAGGAGCGAGGGAGAGTGCTACTACATACGGAGCAAAATGAGTGAATGTACACTCTAAAATACGTCTATATACATCAGTGTTTGGAGTATGTACTAGTAGTTCATATTGAAATCTACTAAGGACATATATATTCCAAACAATATGATATAATCTCTATAACCAAGGTAGTAGGGACGAGGAGTAAACGGAGGGAGTAGTAAATTTTTCTCCTCGTCCTGCAAGCCACCGCGCGCATGGGCGAGGGAGGAGCAAGCTTCACCTCATCCTGCGAGCCACCGCGCCCGTGGGCGGGGGAGACGGCGTACTAAGCAAGCTTCTCCTCGTTCTGCGAGTTGACGGGGCACATCAAAAGTACTCCAGTGTGTAGAGCCTTGCCTCTAAGGTAGGCCCCACATGGTTTGCCTCTTTTTTTAATTTAACATAACGCGTCAAGTCGCAATTTGTTTGTTCACCCGTGGTAGACGATCCTCCCTCCACCAAGTGGACAACCAGTACACGTGCCAAATTACCACGTGGGCTGCTTTTTTGTACAGAAATGAGCTCCACCGTGTACCCGCGCGGGTGTGGTTGGGAAAGAGACGGGAGTACGTGCACCGTGCATGCACCTTTTCTCTTCGTGCACGTCCCCCACCTACGTGGGTGTGTGTGAGAGATACAAACCGCGTTTGTGTGTGTTTTTTGTTTTGTGGTGGGGGTGGGGGTGGGGTGGGGGTTGATTTCGTGAATTATTTGTGGGAATATGTGTCAATGACATCTCAAACAAAATTTTGCATGCAATGTGTGTGAAATGGAGACCTATCCATATCATACATAGAGGGTCGGGCAATCCACGAGAAGAGAGGGAGGGGTCATAGCTATAGATAGAGTCAAAGAGAGGATCAAGTACAGGTGGGTGCGAGATCGATGAAGAGAGCCATCGAAATTGCGTGTGTGTGTGTGTGCAAGTCAAAGATATAGGGCGACTGGCCCGGAACGTTAGAGGGCACATGTCAAGTTTGTGTGTGGCAGGGAGACATGACTAGAGCGCTTGATGTATCGGTGTGTGTGGAGGGGAGGGGGTGGGGCGAGGGATAGGCAGAGGCCTAACTATAGAGGTAGAACGACTCGTATATGTGTTGAGAAGGAGAGACCCAGCTATGTCATGAGGGAGATCGGTCGACATCCATACATAACTGAAGGACGGGAAATATGATGGGACAGAGAGAGAGAGGAGAGAGAGAGTGAGGGAGAGGGAGGGAGAGGGGTAGAGTGCTGGATGGGTGATGGAGTTGCTTCTCGTAGATGTTGGGAGAGGCCTACTAGACAAACTGAGGGTGGAACTGCAATGTTATCAATAAGAGTGGGGATGTGTTTCTGTGTGTGCCTGTGCATGATAGATCTGTCGGGACGCATCCATGGATGATGAAGGGGAACCATGTGTTTGGTAAGCAAACCTAACTAGATTGGTAGATCAATTGTTGTTTGTCGGAGGAAGGGAGAGACACAACTAATGAGGTAGATCGATCGATGTGTGGGTAACAACGAGTTATAAGGACCTAGTTGGCTATATGTATAGCGAGAGATCGGTCGGTGTACATCCATTTGTTAGAGGCAAATAAGGCCCAGCGAGACGGATAGACATAGAGAATGGAGCTAGGAGGTGGTGCGAGAGGCCCAACTACTAGCTGGATAGGGGGAGGAGTGTGCAGTTGTGAGATCGATTAAAAGAGGGGTGAGAGTTTACACGTGTGTCTGACCATATGAGAGACACGAGGCAAGGACACATAAAGGAGGAGATTGAAGCTATGTGTGTATGCTACAGGCAGGCATCGCTGGAGAGGTTTATCGATCGGTGTGTGTCGGAAAGGAGTTGTAGAGACTCTGGGAGAACGACCTAAAGGAAAAAATGAATGTGCCCGGTGGATAGAATGCCGAGGGAGGGGGAGGGCGAGGAGGGCGTGTGCATGCACGAGAGAAAGTTAGTGGTAGCTACAAAGGTAAGAGGACTGTGTGGGTGTAAGAGACTAACAAAGATCATAATTTCATATGAAAGCGGATTCATATATTTGAATAGGAGATCATAGTGTTTTAAACATTGCATGCATGAATATAGCGGTGATACACGTGCTGTGCACATGTTATACCATGATGTGATAATGCATGGCGTTTGCAACTCACAGCTAAATGCCGAACAATCTAAACCATACTATACATCAAAACATCTCACATTTTATTTGAATTTGTGATAATGTGCGTCGTTTGCAGCTTACAACTAAATATCGAGCAATCTAAACAGTACTATATATCGAACATTCTCACATTTTATTTGAATTTGTGGTAATGTGTGGTGTGTGCAACTCACATCTAAATACTTGTAGGCGTAGGGGGCGGGGCACCATACATAATGTGATAAACACATTATACATATGAGACATGCTTTAGATTATGAAGATCTAGCTAGAGCTAGAAATGTAATGTGATTTGAAATCAAAATAAAGTGGATTCAAAAAATCTAGTTCGAGTTCATATAGTACACATAGTTCATATGTAACTCGATACTGATCATGTGGTGTGCTGTGAAGATAATACACAAACGATGGTTTAACTTGACAATAATGATGATTGTAGATCTTATTAAAACAGAGAAACAAATTCAAATGCTTTGACTTCACAACAATCATTACTGTAGATCTTATTCAAATTTAGTTCATATTGAAGCGGTAGTATATACGTTTGGAATGCACTAAAATGTTCATTTGAGTAGTAGGTTGCATGCATTATACACGTAGCAAAATATTTTAATTGAACATAACATGAATTCAAAGTTTTGAATGACACTTGTAGTGCGCATTGATTTGGTACAGTACACGTTAGGCTTGTTCGGAAATTTCAACCCGCGCCTTGTTAGCCCGAAATATTTAAGATATATCTTTGTCTCGTTGTGCTGCGACAACTCCCTCCATCTCAACCCGCGCCTTGCTATTCCGAAATTACAACGCGCGTGAAAACTCCCACCTCCTGTGAAATCCCGACACGGGAAATGCCCGTGGTACCCCTGAATCGAAACAACCGCCTCAAATCGGTGGGGGGTACTTTCGTAACTTACCCCACATTTCGGACAAGCGCGTCTCTAAGCCATGGTTCCCCACTGCCATCCCATCCGCCCACCCATTCATACACCGAGGCCGCGAAAACCCGCGACGAAACCCCACACCCTGCTCCGTCCGCCACCCAGCCGGAGCTTCTTCCACGATGACGTCGTCGACAGCAACACCTCGACGTCCCTCATCCACCGTACCGGATGAGGATCCATCGTCGATCTCATCGTCCCGCCGGTTCAGCCACCCCGTCCTCCACCTCCAAGGAGCTGCCCCGACGTTCCCCTCGTCTTTCGCGCCACCTCCATTCCCACACCGCCGTCTTCACCTGCACCACCGGAAGAGCATCATCATCACCGTTTCCTCGGATGAAGCTGCGGCCTAATCGGCGCCACCAAAGAGGTTGTACACTAATCGCCGCATTTTATTCTTGATTCGATCTCACGGTGCTGCCGGCGCTCGGTCCCGAGCCGACATGGCGCGGCTCCATCCACGGCGGCGTTGCCGGCCACTTCCTCCACGGCGTCGCTCCCTCGGCGGCGACGTCCACATCAGTAGGAGCTGCTGCTGCTTTAGCTCTCGCTCGCGCTACTGCTCTGCTCTTGCTCTCGGTCCCCTTCCTGGTCTGGTCTTGCTATTTCTCTTGCTCACACTACTGCTCTCGCTCTTGCTCTTGCTTGCGATGCTGCTCCGATTTGGCTACACTTCAGTCGACTGAATTGACTTTTGGGTCAGTCGATTTCCAAGGGGTGGGCTCGCCAGGGTGAAGGAAGAACCAGCTGCAACGGGGAGGGGGGCTCACCGGAGAGGTACCCCACTATCTATCTTAGGGTTCAGGATGGGGGCGGTGGTCGCCGGAGGTGGCGGGGCGTTGGCGGGGCGGTGGCGTGGGGATTGCCGGAGAAAAAGCTCAGCACGGGGGGGGGGGCTGGAGGGATGGCCGGGGCAGCGGAGGACCGGCGCTGGGGAGTGTTTTCGGGGCGGGCGGGGCGGCGGGCGGCGGGGGGCTGCTCTTTGGCCGGTGGTGGCTAGCGGCTCAGGGGGTGGAGGTTGAAGATGAACCGCAGGCCCTTGATTTCGTATCCAATGGCTGCAAAATCGACTGACCAGAGATGAAAAAGTCAGTCGACCGACGTGTAGCCTCACCTTTCTAGTGCGTTCTGTTTCGACAGCAAAATTCATTTTCGACAGCAAAATTCAGTTTGGACAGTTAGGTTCAGTTTCGACAGTTAAGTTCAGTTTCGACAGTTAAGTTTAGAGATGAGCGGCTGATGTATTTTACATCTAGCACTTTGTGGTTATGTATTTTACGTCATGTATTGGAGATGCTATAAGAATTCCACTCAGGTTAACATTGTTCGTTGTCTCTCTTGTCCTGCTTCAGCCTCGGCATCGTACAACTCACCGGAGCTGCTCCAACGACGAAACCCTCCATCACAGCGGAGCAGTACCTCGGGCTCCATCTCCAGACGCCTAAGATCTTCTTCCCCTCCTCCGACAGCAAAGTTAGCCGGAGCATGCTCACCGGCCAACCCAATCACGCTGAGATCGACATGGCTTCGCCAAAGAGGTTGTACACTTGTTGCATCTCTTTTTTACTCTACATGTTATATATATTGTCCACTGAGCACACGGATTTGTTCCTTTAGTGTCTCCTTGAAAGAAAAAACATAGGAATTTTAATTTTCACTTGTCCTCCTTTTCAAATTCCTATTCATGAAGCACAAGACTAAGAGATAGTAGCATAATAGCATTATAATCGTACATTTTCTTGTGGTTTGACTTAATCTCACCATGCTTCTTTGCATCCTGTGATCTTCCAATTGTTGTGAATCAAACACCCAGATTGGCAGAAATCTTGTGTTTTTAAATTCTCTGTTTTGCACGTGCATTCCTATCATGTTCCTGTCTATTTCCTATCCCTGCATTGTTGGAATCCTCCAATTCAAACGAGCCCTTACAGAATTACTTCTCTTACAGATAGTTGTCAAAGAAAACCTTGCGTGGTTTGTCCCGGTCCTGCTGCGCCATCGTCCACCCCAGCTCAGCTGCTCCAACGACAGAAGGGTCCAACAGAGCAGGGATCCGGTCCAGACTGTCTTTTGCCGCCTCAGATCTTCTTCCCCGCCGCTAGCAGCCATGAAAACTGCATTACCATCATCAACCAAGCAGATGACCTCGAGGACTACATGGGTCCGCAAGACAGGTCGCACTCTTTCGTGTCTGCTTACGTTACGCATCGCTTAATATTACATGCTACTTTATCGTCCTGTTCACCGATTAGACTCTGAGTCGGCTCCAAACTAATGGTCAAACTTGAGTTTTAAAATGGTTGTGGGGTACATATCGGGGCCGCTATCAATAGTATCTATCTACTATCTGGTTAATCTCCGGTGTCTACTATGAGTTTCATGTTGGGTGGGAAACAAACAGTAAAGAAGCCATTATCTGTATTTATTAACTGAAGCCATTATCTGCCTGCCATTATTGGTTTTGGGTCTATCCACAGGTTGCTACCATCACTCTGGATTTCTGCATGCACTCCTTACATAATCTCACTATGTTTTATTCCTAAGCATGACATTTATTGTAAACAATGGAACTGAACATGTAGAGCAAAAGAGACGAGCCTTGCGTGGCAATATAATTTCATGCAGACGTCGCTCCATGGTAGGCGCAAAGGCAGCCCCCCCTCCACGCATTTTGGATTGTAATCGAGAGGAAGATATCTGTTCCGAGGGGGATTCAGAAGGAGAAGATAACTCCTATTTACCCCCTGAGGTCTTCGCTCTAACTTGGCATGCTGATGTTGGTTATATCATGCATATGGTGTCTTGCATTGCTTACTTTATACATCAAATATGTCATCTGCTTAGTTTAGACATCCTTTGTGCGAATGCCATCTGTTTAGTTTATTCATCGTTTATGTGAATTATGCAACGCCACCTTGTTTAGCCAGGCATCATATATGTGAATTTTGCAATGCCATCCTGCTTAGCCAGTCATCTTATATATAAATTATATCAGGCCATCTTTTTTTCGTTACATATTACATTCGTCAACAATGTTAGTACATTCAACTGCTCCTTGTGTGCATCAGCCATTTGACACGGTGATGGCAAATTCTGGAGTGAAAACAAGGTCTTCTGAGCAGACTATGCTATCTGACGAAGCGCATATCTCGCTGGTTACGGATAGCTCCTCGGAGCAGGATTCAGAGACAGATGACCAGTCCTATCCCCCCCCCCCCCGAGGTGTATGCTCTAACTTGGCAGGGTTATGTTGCTCATATCGTGTGTATGGTGTCTCGCATTGCTATGCCATTTGATTAGTTTGGACATGCTTTGTGTGAATGCCACCTGTTCAGTGTCTAATTACCATATATGTGAATTATGCATTGCCATCTTGTTGCAAGACATTATATATGTGAATTATACAATGCTATCTTGTTGCAAAGGCATTATATATGTGAATTATGCAATGCCATGCTGTTTAGCCAATCATCATGTATGTGAATTATATCATGCTATCATTTTTTGTATTACGTGTTCCATTTTTCGATAACTTTTGTATATTCAACTACTCTTCCTGTGCATCGGCCATTTGAAGCGGTGATGGAAGTATATAGAGAGAAAACAAGGTATTCAGAGCAGACAATGCTACCTGCTGAAGCAGACATCTTGCTGGCTACAGAGAGCTCCTCAAAGGAGGATTTAGAGACTGATGACCAGTCCTATTTCCCCCCTGAGGTCTATGCTCAAACTTGGCAGGGTTATATTACCCATGTCATGCATGTTGTCTTGCATTGCTTAGTTTTTACATCATATATAGATTGCCATCTGCTTACTTAATTGCTTACTATATAAATCATATATTTGAATTATATCATGCCATCATGTTTACATAGTACATACACATCATCTATCTGAATTTTAGCATGGCAACACATTTAATAAAGACATCATATAGTTATATCATCTCATCCTATTTAGTGTTTACAATCATCATATTTAGAATTATGGCATTCTATCCATGAATGTATGTGAATTATGGCATGCCAACCTATTTAATAAACACATTATATAGTTATGTCATGTCATCCTGTTTACATAGTCTCATATTTTGAACTATGTCTTTCCATATTTTTTAGTTAGCCATCATAATGTGAAATTGTGTCATGCTATCCTGTTTAGTTAGCCATCATATATGTGAAATTGTGTCATGCTATCATGTTTGGTTAGACAACATAAATATGAATTATTTCATGTCCTTTTTTATTCCCCACTATCCATTGCACCTGTCTATCATACAATGTCTATACTTTCAATTACTTTTCTTGTTTATCAGCCATTTGAATTGGAGAGCGTGATGGCGGTATCTAAGGGAGTATCAACACGGTCTTCAGAAAAGATAGTGCTACCAGTTGATGCAGATAGAACCATAATTGTACTTGCCCAAGGACCAGATCCACCACACATAACCCAGACTCTCGCAGATTGTACCCCTACCCAGTTGGCAGAGAACCAGCTACACCCCTTTTAACCCCAACCCCGGCAGATAGTAACCCAGTTCCAGTTGACACAACACCGTCTCCACCACAGAGCACCCAAACACGAGCCGTTAGTAAGGGAACTACAGTTCCCAAAGCACGAGGACCACCACTCCGAATCCCAACTCAACGCTTAAAGGAGAAGAAGATTTGTTCTCAGGTCAGGTTCTGTAGCTATGGTTCATACTCCTTTGCTCTTGCATTATTGTATTTACTCATACCAACTATTTTCAAATTTGAAGGATGGAATTAAAACTCCAATGGCGCAACAGGTATGTTTTAAACCTGTTTCCTTAACTGGTTTGCTGTTGTAACCTACTCTATGTTGATTTCAGTTTCAATTGAATAAACAGTTATGTTCTCATGTCATGCACATTACAAGTGTTGTTATTGCTCATTTGCTCTATAGTTACCCACACTTATATTCTGTCTATTCTTATTTGTATTGAACAAATATTATTTGAACTGTGTCTCTATCTTGATTTGGCAACAAAAACTAGAATGATATAGACCATAAAGTGACCATGGCACATAGATATATGTTTGTTTCATGCTGTTATCCTGTCCACTTTACTACTGAACTCATTTACCAAAATGAGTGTCATATACAGCATGGTAAACATGTGATGTGTCTGCTTGTTTCTCTTTTAGAATGCGGACAAAATATTGGAGAACAGTACCGCGTTATCCAATGGTAAAGGAAGTAATGCAGATAAGGTTCAAGATAGTGAGACATCCCTGTTGGTCTCCAAGAAAGCTGATAAAAACTGACTTGATGACAGTGAGGGAACCCAAAAGTCCTGTCTTGATGTAGTGTTCGAGTTAGTGGCCACTACTACTGGCACAAGCTATTCGCACTCGCTGCCTGAATCAGTTCGTCTTCTTGAGTCTCAACTTCAAGTTGAAAGATATCAATCAGATGTGCTGCGATAGGAAGCTGAAGGACTGAGGAAGTCCCTGCAGAATTCAGATGCATATTTTTTGGTGCAACAGCAAGCGCTGGAGGATTTAAGCGCCAAACAAGAGAAAGTTAATAAGCTTGCTAAGCATCTTGCCAGCATTATGGGTACCCAGGATATTGTTTCTTGAGATCTTCTAAAGTAGTTTCAGTTCTAGATTTGTTTTGCTGCGGCGTTTATTTGCGCTGGTTGCCAACTTTGACAACCAGTGTATATGATATGCTGCTTTGTTCCCTATATTTGCACTGGTGGTGAACTTTGATGCCCAGTGGATGTAATATGTGTAACAGTCGTGATAGCCTAGCATAAGTTGCTTGCTTATTTATTTTCTTGTTGTCTTGTTTATTTGTTTGCTTGTAGTCAGTGCAGTTCTTTTTAAAACTAGGCCACAATAACCATGGGCTAATATTTACTGTAGTGACACTGGGCCTCCTAAGGGCCATAGAAACAGTGGGCCTTCTACGGGCCGTAGAAACAGTAGGCCTTCTACGGGCCGTAGAAACAATGGGCCTTCTACGGGCCGTAAAAACAATGGACCTTCTACGGGCCGTAGAAACAATGGGCCTTCTACGGGCCGTAGAAACAATGGGCTTTCTACGGGCCGTATCATCAATGGGCCTTATACGGGCCGTATGACCATAACGGGCCATCGTTAATAGGCCGTATTTGATGATGCTATGAAAACGGCCCAACGTATTAATGGACCACAAACGGGCCGATGTAACCACGGGCTGAATTTGGCCCACAAGCAAAAAATGACAGTAACGGGCCGTAAGTAAACGAATGCTGGAAATGAGCCCAAGAATAAATGGGCTCTGAGAAGGCCGAAAGATAACATTTGCTGGAAACGGCCCAACTGAATAACGAGCCCTTAATGCGTATAAAGTGATATACTGTTCATTACGGGCCAGTTTCACCACGGGCCGTTAGTGGGTGTAAAGTGATACACTGTTCATTGCGGGCCAGTTTCACCACGGGCCGTTAATAGTCAAAGAGTTACATAGGGCCTCATATGGGCCGAAAGACATCATGGGCCATCATGGGCCAGAAGTGAAAACGGGCTGGAATCATATTGGATGGCCCAGATGACGCTACTGGGCCTAATTCGGATAGGGCGTAATGGGCCTTGGGTTAGCGGGCTGTAAATGGGCTATATGCGAACATGCCGTTAACAGGCTTTCCATGGGCCGGCCCGCCACCTTTTGACCAAGTCAAATAGGCCGGCCTTTTCACAGGAATGGGCCTCTGTTGGGCCGTGCCACGTGTCGACGTATCATAGGCACCTTCTGTCCAATGAGTGGATGACATCTGTCCCAACGGTGAGCCGACACGTGTTTCCTCCAGCCAATGATGATTTTACACGTGGAAAATCCCCATTGGTCGGGGCTGTTAACGGGTTATCGGATCCAAAACCTGACCCGATAGCTTAACGGCGTTCCATTACGGTGGATGCCACGTGTCGGTCACCCTTGACGAAAGCAGTTCTGTGACGCGCGATTTATCATCATGGAAGTGGACACTTCCGTGATGATAATTTTGGTAATGTCATCGAACACTTCTACGACAGCACAGGTATGACTATCTTGATTCTGTCATAAATTTTTCATGGATGTACATGCATGACAAAAAACGCGACCTACTATGACAAACACGTATCATCACGGAAGTGTATTTTTTTGTAGTGATGTTCTCCGCAGGCGTGGCGTAGACGGCCCGTTCTTCCCCGAACATGCTGGCGATGGTCGCCCCATGCTGCCGGATCGAGCCGATGCGGCTAGGCCCTTCAGGAGCCGGCGTGGCACCAACGGCCTGGTCCATTTCATGACGATAGGCGTCCGAGAGGCGTCGCACGCCGGCCAGTCGGTCGGTGCTCTCGAGGAGCTGGACGCGGCGTGCTTCTAGCGTCTCAGCGTCTGCGTGTTCTGTGATGGGCGCCGTCAGGTCTTGTAGCGCCGCATCGAGTGGGTCTTGAGCGCCTCCATCCGAGCGCTCGCCACTGTTGATGACGAGCACCTCCGTGACGGTGCTCCCGCCGCTATGCTCGCGAGGAGGCGGCTCGTCGTAGATCACCACATTGGTGGGGAATGCGTCAAGCGATGCCATGTCGGAGTCGACGATCATCGGGTCGGTGGAGCCAACAAACTCCAGGTCCACAGCAGGCTTGTTGGTGACGTGAAGTTGGTCGAGGAGGCTGATGAGATGGCTCTCAGGGCAGCCAGTGCCCGCGTCGGAGGCCGGCTCATCGGAGAGGTGAATCTCGCCAACAAGGTCGGCGAGGCAGCTCGCCGTGCAGGCGATCTCCGCGTCGTGCAGCACATCAAGGTTGACGCCGTCGGGCGTGCTGGGCTGGCTTCGCTCGCCAGGAAGGAACAAAGTTCCCGTCCAGAGCAGGTCTCCGGGAGACGGTGCACCTTGCCCCATGGTGGGCGCCAAATGTCGAGGGTTTGGGTGCGACATATGCCAAAGGATGGATTATCATGGTGGGAGCGAGTAGAACGTCGCCGGTGCCTGGAAGCGGGATAAGGCGTAGACACATACGCCGGCGCACTTTACCCAGGTTCGGGGCTCTCCTAGGAGATAACACCCCTAGTCCTTCTCTGCGGGGTCTCCGCATGATCACTAAGGCACAAGTGATACAATGGTGCTCCTTGAGCTGTGTGCTAGAGGCAGAAGGAGGCAAGGCTAGCTTTCTTCCTGCTCTAGGAATGTGGCTAGTTCTAATGGGGTGGGAACCCTTTGCCCTGGGGGGTTTATATAGGCCTACCCCCCAGTGGTACAATGGTAATCTGGACGGGTGCTGGGCCCGACTGTCAGTGTCTCCAGCCTCCGGCTTCTCCACTGACTACTGGGGCCTGCCGCCTGGCGAGCCCTGCCGACTGGTCTGGTACGGAGCCGACAGGCCGCTCCTGCCGCTGGCGGGTCTGGTTGGTGGCTGCTCACTATAGCCGTGCTGCTAATGACGCGGGCTTCGTCAGCTCAGTGTGGCTACAGTCCCGCCGCCTGGCGGCAGATCACTGTAGCTGTTGGGGAACGTTGCAGAAAATTAAAAAATTTCCTACGGTTTCACCAAGATCCATCTATGAGTTCATCTAAGCAACGAGTCATGGGAGAGTGATTGCATCTACATACCACTTGTAGATCGCGTGCAGAAGCGTTCAAGGGGATGGTGATGATGGAGTCGTACTCGCCGTGATTCAGATCACCGATGACCAAGTGCTGAACGGACAGCACCTCCGTGTTCAACATACGTACGGGGCGGACGACGTCTCCTCCGTCTTGATCCAGCAAGGAGGAAGGAGAGGTTGAGGAAGATTTCTCCAACGGCAGCACGACGGCGTGGTGGTGTTGGTGCAGCAGTACTCCGACAGGGCTTCGCCAAGCACGTAACGGAGGAGGAGAGGTGTTGGGGAGGGGAGGGGCTGCGCCTTGGGTTGTGTCCAGCAGCCCTCCCCTCACCCCTCTATTTATAGGGGAAGGGTCAAGGGGGGCCGGCCCCTCTAGATGGGATCTAGAGGGGGCGGCGGCTAGGGAGGGGGACTTGCCCCCCAAGCAAGGGGGGCGCCCCCTCTAGGGTTTCCCCCCCAACCCTAGGCGCATGGGCCCAAGGTGGGGGGCGCGCCCAGCCCTCCAGGGGCTGGTTCCCTGCCCCTTGCGGCCCATGTGGCCCTCCGAGAGGGGTGGCCCCTCCCGGTGGACCCTCGGAACCTCTTCGGTGGCCCCGGTACAATACCGATATGCCCCCGAAACTTTCCGGTGTCCGCATGACAACTTCCCATATATAAAACTTCACCTCCGGACCATTCCGGAACTCCTCATGACGTCCGGGATCTCATCCGGGACTCCGAACAACATTCGGTAATCACATACAAGTCTTCCTAATAACCCTAGCGTCACCGAACCTTAAGTGTGTAGACCCTACGGGTTCGGGAGACATGCAGACATGACCGAGACGACTCTCTAGTTAATAACCAACAGCGGGATCTGGATACCCATGTTGGCTCCCACATGTTCCACGATGATTTCATCGGATGATCCACGATGTCGAGGATTTGATCAACCCCGTATACAATTCCCTTTGTCAATCGGTATGTTACTTGCCCGAGACTCGATCGTCGGTATCCCAATACCTTGTTCAGTCTCGTTACCGGCAAGTCACTTTACTCGTACTGTAATGCATGATCCCGTGACCAACCACTTGGTCACTTTGAGCTCATTATGATGATGCATTACCGAGTGGGCCCAGAGATACCTCTCCGTCATACGGAGTGACAAATCCCAGTCTCGATCCGTGTCAACCCAACAGACACTTTTGGAGATACCTGTAGTGCACCTTTATAGTCACCCAGTTACGTTTTGACGTTTGATACACCCAAAGCACTCCTACGGTATCTGGGAGGTACATGATCTCATGGTCTAAGGAAGAGATACTTGACATTGGAAAAGCTCTAGCAAACAAACTACACGATCTTGTGCTATGCTTAGGATTGGGTCTTGTCCATCACATCATTCTCCTAATGATGTGATCCCGTTATCAATGACATCCAATGTCCGTAGCCATGAAACCATGACTATCTGTTGATCAACGAGCTAGTCAACTAGAGGCTTACTAGGGACATATTATGGTCTATGTATTCACACGTGTATTACGATTTCCGGATGATACAGTTATAGCATGAATAAAGACAATTATCATGAACAAGGAAATATAATAATAATCCTTTTATTATTGCCTCTAGGGCATATTTCCAACAGTAGCCACACCAGGTCTTATCTGGTTGATGGTGCACGGGCCCCGAGGGAGGGGTTGGCCGCCTACCGGAAGCCGACCTCCCTCAGGTCCGTCTGGTCTGGCTCCCGCCGTCTTCCGGGCCCTCGCTGCCTGGTAGGGCCCACCGCCTGCAGGACGTACCGATAGGCCGTCATGGGGAATAGGACCCCGCCTGTTAGAAGTGACGTCGAGGGGGGAGTGGCTACAGTGCGACGCCGTGCGGAGATCTCCATCTGTATGGGGCACTGTGGCCACGCCGAGCCCAGGATTCAGGGGTGAGGGTCTACGCTGTAGCCTCACCCTGTCTTGTCCTCTTGATGAGGGTGCAAACTCTAAGGGAGCTGGGTGGCCTCCTGTCGGACGCCGGCCTCTCTGGAGGCCGGCTGACTGGAGCCGGCTGCTCTTGGTGCCGTCTGCTAGTGGTTAGTCGTCCTCCGGTGGCCGGCCGCTGAGCTAGCCAGCCTTCGGAAGGCAGAGCTTCAGTTTGGGGTATTGACGGACGAAGCCGGCCCTATGTTTTGACAAGTTCAGGGACTCGGGTGAGGCTACCCGTGGCCTATTACTCCGACAGTCATAGAAACATCAATATAAGAACATAGTGGATACTAGGGATCAGGGCCTAACAAAACTAACTTGACTACATGATGAATCTCATCCAACTCCTCACCGACCATCGATCCTACGAGGGAATTACTCGCTCCCGACGGGGAGCATCATGGAATTGGCGATGGAGATGGGTTGGTGATTGATACGTCTCCAATGTATCTATAATTTATGAAGTATTCATGCTATTATATTATCCATCTATGATGTTTTATATGCATTTATATGCCATTTTATATGATTTTTGGGACTAACCTATTAACCTAGAGCCCAGTGCCAGTTTCTGTTTTCTCCTTGTTTTTGAGTTTTACAGAAAAGGAATACCAAACAGAGTCCAATTGAGGTGCCAATTTTTGATGATTTTTTATGGACCAAAAGAAGACCACGGAGCATCGGACTTGGGCCAGAAGAGTCCCGGGCTGCCCACGAAAGTGGGGGCGCACCCACCCCCCTAGGGCGCGCCCCCCTATCTCGTGGACATCCCGGAGACCACCCCTGACGTGAAACCTACGCCAAAATTCCTATAAATACATAAACCTTCGGGAATTAACCTAGATCAGAAGTTCCGCCGCCGCAAGCCTCTGTAGCCACAAGAAATCAATCTAGGCCCTCTCCGGCACCATGCCGGAGGGGGGCATCATCACCGGAGGCCATGGAGGAGGATCTCGGAGGAGCCATCATCGCCATGAAGGCCAAGGACCAGAGGGGGAAAGCCATGGAGGAGAAAGCACAAGGGGGAGAACCTCTCCTCCTCTCTCTTGGTGGCATCGGAGTGCCATCGGGAGGGGAATCATCGCCGCGGTGATCGTCTTCATCAACATCACCAGCATCATCACCATCCTCGTCTCTTTTACGCGGTCCACTCTCCCGCACCCCGCTGTAATCCCTACTTGAACATGGTGCTTTATGCCACATATTATGATCCAATGATGTGTTGCCATCCTCTAATGTTTTGAGTAGATATCTTTTGTCTTTGGGTTGATTGATGATCTAGATTGGTATGAGTTGTATGTTTTACTTTGATGCTGTCCTATGGTGCCCTCCGTGTCGTGCAAGCATGAGGGATTCCCGCTGTAGGGTGTTGTAATACGTTCATGATTCGCTTATAGTGGGTTGGTGAGTGACTGAAACACAAACCCGAGTAAGAGGGATTGTTGCGTATGGGAATAAAGAGGACTTGATGCTTTAATGCTATGGTTGGGTTTTACCTTAATGATCTTTAGTAGTTGTGGATGCTTGCTAGAGTTCCAATCATAAGTGCATATGATCCAAGTAGAGAAAGTATGTTAGCTTATGCCTCTCCCTCGTATGAAACTGCAATAGTGATCACTGGTCTTGTTAACAATTGCCTAGGACAATTCTGCACACCGATCCATCATTATTCCACACTCGCTATTTATATTATTTAGTATTATATTCTAAATTTATGATAACAATACCTACTTTCATATTTTAGCTCTCCGATATCATGCAAAGTTATCCTCTTTATACCCACAACACAGTTTTATTTCTTGTTTCTAGTTGGAAGCAAACGTTCGGTGCACGTAGAGTCGTATCAGTGGCAGATAGGGCTTGAGAGAATATTGATCTTACCTTTAGCTCCTTGTGGGTTAGACACTCCATACTTATCACTTCCACCTTTGGGAATTGCTACGGTGATTCCCTGCACTTGGGGATTATGAAGATCTTTTCTGGCGCCGTTGCCGGGGAGCAATAGCGTGGGGTTGATATTCTCGTGTGTGCTTGTTTGCTTTCTTCATTAAGTAGATTTTTTTTTCCTTTTTGTTTCTGTTTAGTTGTGGGTGAAACATACAAAAAAAATTAAAAATAATGAAAATACCAAAAAGATATCTACTTGCCTCCCATGCCTAAAAAGTTTTTCAAAAAGAGAAGTTATTGGAAAGTTATGCATTGAAGAAGTGAGGGTCGACCTTGAGCACTTGTGTTCATGCTCATGGAAACAATGTAGAATTTTTCATGGAAGTTTCTCTGTAAATAATTATCCCCTTGTATATATCCATTGTATTATAAAAATAATGTGCCAAGCTTTGGTTTTAGTATGATAAGATTGCTTGCTTACTATGTGCAGAACAAAAACAGAAACTTTGGCTGTAGTGCATGAATTTACATTTTTTATTGGAAAGTCAAATGTGTCTGAAACTTTTTTCACATTACTTATGTACAAATGTTTCAAATTTTCAAATTTATTTCATAATTTTTGGAGTTACAGAAGTTTACTAAACTTCCAGATTACTACAGACTGTCCTGTTCTTGACAGATTCTGTTTTTCGTGTTTTGTTTGCTTATTTTGATGCATCTATGCCTAGTATGTAAGGGTATGAACCATAGACAAGTTGGAATACAGTAGGTTTAACACCAATATAAACAAATAATGAGTTAATTACAGTACCTTAAAGTGGTAGTTTGCTTTATTACACTAACGGATCTCACAAGTTTTTGTTTAAGTTTTTGTGAATGAAGTGTTTGAAGAACGAGGAGTTACCGATGTGAGAAGAATAAAGAGAGACAAGAGTTCAAGCTTGGGGATGCCCAAGGCACCCCAAGTAAATATTTCAAAGGATACTCAAGCATCTATGCTTGGGGATGCCCCGGTTGGCATCCCATCTTTCTTCTTCAACAAATATCGGTATACCTCGGTTTTTGTTTTGTTCACATGATTTGTGTACTTTGTGTTTCTACTTTTCTTTAAGAATCATGCTAGTACGAGATAGATCTTCATAAGTTTATAGAATACTTCCTGTGCTTCACTTATATCTTTTAAGTATGATCTTATGGAATTGCTCTTTGTGCTTCACTTAAATCGTTTGAGTATGGTTTTATAGAATGCTTCGTGCGCTTCACTTATATATTTTGAGCTTGGATATTGGCTAGTCTATATTAATTGTAGAATGCTCCAGGAACTTCACTTATATCTTTTGGAGTATGAATAATACTATAATTTAAAGTGGGTTTGTAAGAGTGTCAACTTTAGGAATTAGTGATCCCACTATCTTGGAGGGTGTTGAACCTTCGTACGATATTTATGAAAGTGGATTTGGAAGAGTGTCAACTTTAGTTAGTATTCCACTATTTAGGAAGAGGCTCCAATTGAGTATGAGAACAAAGTTGCTATCCATGATGCTACTGAAAATTATTATGAGGGAGGAATATGTGCTTGTAGGAGTTGCAATAATATCGAGTTTCCTCTCTATGTGCTTAAAGTTTTGAAGTTATATTTGTTTTGCCTTCCTATGCTAGTTGACTTTTGTTCCTATAAATTGTGTGCTCACAAAATCCCTAGGCATAGGAAGTGAGTAGATTTAAATGTGCTAGTCATATTCTTCATGATGCTCTCTTTGTGTTTCAACTCTTTTCTTTTAAGCGAGCATCATTGAAATCATCATGCCTAGCTAAAAGGCATTAAAGAAAAGCGCTTGTTGGGAGACAACCCAATATTTGACCTTACTGTTTTTGTGTGTATAAATTATTAATCTACTGTAGTAATCATGTTTTATAGCTTTTGTTTCAATAAAGTGCCAAGTAAGACCTTTGGGAAGACTTGGGTGAAAGTTAATGTGATCTTGCTGTAAAAAACAGAAACTTTGCGCTCACGAGATTAGCTGTCATTTTTTACAGAAGAGTGATTTTGAGTTGATTCTTTTTGAAGAAGATTAATAGACAAATTCCTCACGTCCACCAATTTATTTCATAATTTTTGGAGTATCATAAGTATGGTTATTCTTCAGATTATTACAGACTGTTCTGTTTCTGACAGATTCAGTTTTCATTGCATAGTTTGCTTGTTTTCTAGTTTCTTGGCTTATATTTCTCAATATAAATTGTAGAAATGATATGGTACAGTAGGCATTATGTGAAAACAATTATTAACCTTGTATTTTACAGAACCAAAGTGCATAGTTTACTCTTTATCATACTAACCTATCTCACGAAGTTCCATTAAGTTTTGTGTGATTGAAGTTTTCAAGTTTTGGGTGAGATATCGATATGAGGAGAATAAGGAGTGGAAAGACCCTAAGCTTGGGGATGCCCAAGGCACCCCAGGGTAATATTCAAGGAAGACTCAAGCACCTAAGCTTGGGTATGCCCGGAAGGCATCCCCTCTTTCGTCTTCAAAACTATCGGTACAGCTTACTCTGAGCTATATTTTTATTCGTCACATGATATGTGTTTTGCTTGGAGCGTATTTTCAATTTTACTTGCTGTTTGAATAAAATCATTGGACCTGAAATATTTAATAAAGAAGTAACCTTCCCATGGCTAGTTAATTATTTGACTACTCAGTGTCCCTCACTCATATCTTTTGGAGTAGTTTGTCATTTACTCATGTGCTTCATGTATATCCTATGATTAAATGGGGGAATGAATTGAATGTCATAAATCTGAATTTATATATGTTTCATATGCTTATAACATGGCTAGTAATGACTTCACATATAAAGATTATGAGGCATAAAAGTTGTTGAGAGTTGATAAACGTAGTTTTGGTCATCTTTGCAATTAATAGGAAGTAATAAGGAAAGAGAGCTTCACATACAAATATATTATCTTGGACATCTTTTATGATTGTGAAGCACTCATTAAGTATGACATGCTAAAAGAGTTGATGTTAGACAAGGAAGACAATGTGATGGTTTATGTTTTCTCACATCTCAGTTAAAGTATATTGGCATTAACCTTCCAAACATGTTGAGCCTGCCTTTCCCCCTCATGCTAGCCAAATTCCTTGCACCAAGTAGAGATACTACTTGTGCTTCCAAATAACCTTAAATCCAGTTTTGCCATGAGAGTCCACCATACCTACCTATGGATTGATTAAGATCCTTCAAGTAAGTTGTCATGTTGCAGGCAATAAAAATTGCTATCTAAATATGTATGACTTATTAGTGCAGAGAAAATAAGCTTTATACGATCTTGTTGTGGAAGCAATAAAAGCGACGGACTGCATAATAAAGGTCCACATACAAGGGGCAATATAAAGTGACGTTATTTTGCATTAAGATTTTGTGCATCCAACCCAAAACGCACATGAAGACCTCTGCCTCCCTCTGCAAAGGGCCTATCTTTTACTTTATGTTTTTACTTTATGCTTGAGTCAAGGTGATCCTCACCTTTCCCTTTTTCATTTTATCCTTTGACAAGCTCCTCGTGTTTGAAAGATCATGATATATATATATATCCAATTGGATGTAAGTTAGCATGGGCTATTATTGTTGACATCACCTAAAGGTGAATACATTGGGAGGCAACATAATAAGCCCCTATCTTTTTCAGTGTCCAGCTGAAACTCCATAACCACAAGTATTGCGTGTGTGTTAGCAATTGTAGAAGACTAAATGATAGTTGAGTATGTGGACTTGTTGAAAAGCTCTATTCTTGACTCTTTCTGATGCTATGATAAATTGCAATTGCTTCAATGACTGATATTATACTTTGTTAGTTCTCAATGAAGTTTCTGAACCATACTTGACATTGTGAATAGATTGTTACTTGATCATGAAAAGTTTTATGAGATAAGCTACTATTATGACACTTATTGATTCTAGAAGAGGTGATTGAAATTATCATTGATCAAACTTGTGCACCTGCTAGCATTCACACTTCATAAATTATTTCTTTTATCATTTACCTACTCGAGAACGAGCAGGAATTAAGCTTGGGGATGCTGATATGTCTCCAGTGTATCTATAATCTATGAAGTATTCATGCTATTATATTATACATCTATGATGTTTTATATGCATTTATATGCCATTTTATATGTTTTTTGGGACTAACCTATAAACCTAGAGCCCAGTGCCAGTTTTTGTTTTCTCCTTGTTTTTGAGTTCTACAGAAAAGGAATATCAAACGGAGTCCAATTGATGTGCCAATTTTTGAGGATTTTTTATGGACCAAAAGAAGACCATGGAGCATCGGAGTTGGGCCAGAAGAGTCCCGGGCTGCCCACGAGAGTGGGGCCGCGCCCACCCCCTAGGGCGCGCCCCCTATCTCATGGACAGCCCGGAGACCCCCCTGACATGAAACCTATGCCAAAAATTCCTATAAATAAAGAAACCTTCGGGAATTAACCTAGATCAGAAGTTCCGCCACCGCAAGCCTCTGTAGCCACGAGAAATCAATCTAGGCCCTCTCCGGCACCGTGACGAAGGGGGCCATCATCACCGGAGGCCATGGAGGAGGATCTCGAAGGGCACATCATTGCCATGAAGGCCAAGGACCAGAGGGGGAAAGCCATGGAGGAGAAAGCACAAGGGGGAGAACCTCTCCTCCTCTCTCTTGGTGGCATCGGAGTGCCATCGGGAGGGGAATCATCATCGCGGTGATCGTCTTCATCAACATCACCAGCATCATCACCATCCTCATCTCTTTTACGCGGTCCACTCTCCCGCACCCCGTTGTAATCCCTACTTGAACATGGTGCTTTATGCCACATATTATGATCCAATGATGTGTTGCCATCCTATGATGTTTTGAGTAGATATCTTTTGTCTTTGGGTTGATTGATGATCTAGATTGGTATGAGTTGTATGTTTTACTTTGATGTTGTCCTATGGTGCCCTCCGTGTCGCGCAAGCATGAGGGATTCCCGCTGTAGGGTGCTGCAATACGTTCATGATTCGCTTATAGTGGGTTGGTGAGTGACTGAAACACAAACCCGAGTAAGAGGGATTGTTGCGTATGGGAATAAAGAGGACTTGATGCTTTAATGCTATGGTTGGGTTTTACCTTAATGATATTTAGTAGTTGTGGATGCTTGTTAGAGTTCCAATCATAAGTGCATATGATCCAAGTGGAGAAAGTATGTTAGCTTATGCTTCTCCCTCATATGAAACTGCAATAGTGATCACCGGTCTTGTTAACAATTGCCTAGGACAATTCCGCACACCGATCCATCATTATTCCACACTCGCTATTTATATTATTTAGTATTATATTCTAACTTTATGATAACAGTACCTACTTTCATATTTTAGCTCTCCGATATCATGCAAAGTTATCCTGCTTATACCCACAACACAGTTTTATTTCTTGTTTCTAGTTGGAAGCAAGCGTTCGGTGCACGTAGAGTCATATCAGTGGCAGATAGGGCTTGAGAGAATATTGATCTTACCTTTAGCTCCTTGTGGGTTTGACACTCCATACTTATCACTTCCACCTTTGGGAATTGCTACTATGATTCCCTGCACTTGGGGATTATCAGTGATGACGAAGAACGAAGATCCCCCTCTCCAGAGCCCCAAACGGACTCCAGATCTGCCCTCCCGAGGAAGAACAGGGCTTGGCGGCGGCTCTGTCTCATGGATCGTGATAATTCTTTCTGGAAATATGTGATTTTATAGTTCAGGGGGTCGTCTGCGGGGCCACCAGGTGTGTACAACCCACGTTAGCGCGCCAGGAGAGGGGGGTGCTCTGGTGGGTTGTGCCCACCCAGATGCCCCTCTCCTGTAGGTCTTGGCTCCAGAAATTCTTATTATTGATATAAAAAATCCTCGCAAAGTTTTGTTCCATTCTGAGAACTTTTATTTCTGCACAAAAACAACACTATGGTAGTTCTGCTGAAAACAACATCAGTCCGGGGTTTGTTTCATTCAAATCATGCAAATTAGAGTCCAAAACAAGAGGAAAAGCGTGAGAAAAAGTAGATACGTTGGAGACGTATCAATCATCTACTACCTCGACACCTTGCTGGATCAAGAAGGCGTGGGACGTCACTGAGTTGTACGTGTGCAGGACTCAGAGGTGTCGTACGTTCGGTACTGGATCGGTCAGAGATAGAAGATGTTCCACTACATCAACCATGTTGTCAAATGCTTCCACTTACGGTCAATGAGGGTATGTAGAGACGCTCTCTCCCCCTCGTTACTATGCATCTCCTAGATAGATCTTGCATGAACGCAGGGTTTTTTTTTGAAATTGCATGCTACGTTACCCAAGAGTGGCATCCGAGCCAGGTCTATGCGTAGATGATATGCACGAGTAGAACACAAAGAATTGTGGGCGGTGCTCGTCATACTGCTTACCACCAATGTCTTATTTTGATTCGGAGGTATTGTTTGATGAAGCAGCCCGGACAAACCTTATGTGACCTCGTTCATGAGACCGGTTCCACCGACAGACATGCAACTAGTTTTACATAAAGGTGGCTGGCAGGTGTTTGTTTCTCCTACTTTAGTTGAATCGAATTTGACTGCGGCCGGTCCTTGTTGAAGGTCAAAATAGCAAACTTGATAAATTACCATTGTGGTTTTGTGTCGTAGGTAAGAACGATTCTTACTCGAAGCCCGTAGTAGCCACGTCAAACTTGCAACAACAAAGTAGAGGACGTCTAACTTGTTTTTGCAGGGCATGTTGTGATGTGATATGGTCAAGACATGATGTGATATATGTTATTGTATGAGATGATCATGTTTTGTAAAAGTTATCGGCACCGGCAGGAGCCTTGTGGTTGTCTCTTTATTGTATGAAATGCAAATGCCATGTAATTGCTTTACTTTATCACTATGCGGTAGCGATAGTTGTAGAAGCAATAGTTGGCGAGACGACCACAACGCAATGATGGAGATCAAGGTGTCGAGCCGGTGGCAATGGAGATCATGACGATACTTTGGAGATGGAGATCAAAAGCACAAGATGATGATGGCCATATCATGTCACATATTTTTATTGCATGTGATGTTTATCTTTTATGCATCTTATTTAGCTTAGTACGGTAGTGGCATTATAAAATGATCCCTTAACTAAAATTTCAAGGTATAAGTGTTCTCCCTGAGTATGCACCGTTGCGACAGTTCGTCGTGCTGAGACACCACGTGATGATCGGGTGTGATAGGCTCTATGTTCACATACAACAGGTGCAAGATAGTTTTGCACATGCGGAATACTCGGGTTAAACTTGACGAGCCTAGCATGTACAGACATGACCTCGGAACATTGGAGACCGAAAGGTCGAATGTGAATCATATAGTAGATATGATCAACATAGAGATGCTCACCATTGATGACTACTCCATCTCACGTGATGATCGGACATGGTTTAGTTGATTTGGATCACGTATCATTTAGTTGACTTGAGGGATGTCTATCTAAGTGGGAGTTATTAAGTAATTTGAATAATTGAACTTTAATTTATCATGAACTTAGTCATGATAGTAAAAATTATGTTGTAGATCAATAGCTCGCATTGTAGCTCCCCTATGTTTTATCTGTTCCTAGAGAAAACTAAGTTCAAAGATGATAGTAGCAATGATGCGGACTGGGTTCGTGATCTGAGGGTTATCCTCATTGCTGCATAGAAGATTTATGTCCTTGATGCACCGCTAGGTGACAGACCTATTGCAGGAGCAGATGCAGATGTTATGAATGTTTGACAAGCTCGGTATGATGACTACTTGATAGTTCAGTGCACCATGCTTTACGTCTTAGAACCGGGACTTCAAAAACATTTGAACACCATGGAGCATATGAGATGTTCCAAGAAGCTGAAATTGGCATTTCAGACTCATGCCCATGTCAAGAGGTATGAGACCTCTGACAAGTACTTTGCCTAAAAGATGGAGGAGAATATCTCAGGTAGTGAGCATGTCCTCAGAATGTCTGGGTACTACAATCGCTTGAATCAAGTGGGAGTTAATCTTCCAGATCAGATAGTGATTGACAAATTTCTCTAGTCACTATCACCAAGCTACTAGAACTTTGTGATGAGCTATAATATGCAAGGGATGACAAGAACAATTACCGAGCTCTTCACGATGCTGAAATCAGCGAAGGTAGAAATCAAGAAAGAGCATCAAGTGTTGATGGTTAACAAGACCACTAGTTTCAAGAAAAAGGGCAAAGGAAAATAAAGGGAACTTCAAGAAGAATGACAAGCAGGTTCCCACTCTCGTGAAGAAGCCCAAAGCTAGACCTAAGCCTGAAACTGAGTGCTTCTACCGCAAAGCGGAACTACCCCAAATATTTGGCGGATAAGAAGGATGGCAAAGAGAACAAAGGTATATTTGAAATACATGTTATTGATGTATACTTTACTAGTGTTCATAGTAACCCCAGGGTATTTGATACCGGCTCAGTTGCTAAGATTAGTAACTCGAAACAGGAGTTACAAAATGAACAGTGACTAGTTAAGGGCGAGGTGATGATGTGTGTTGGAAGTGATTCCAAGGTTGATAAGATCACCATCACACACTCCCTCTACCTTCGGGATTAGTGTTGGACCTAAATAAATGTTATTTGGTGTTTGCGTTGAGCATGAATATGATTGGATCATGTTTATTGCGATACAGTTATTCATTTAAGTCAAAGAATAATTGTTGTTCTGCTTACATGAATAAAACCTTCTATGGTCATACACCCAATGTAAATGGTTTGTTGAATCTCGATCGTAGTGATACACATATTCATAATATTGATGCCAAAAGATGCAAAGTTGATAATGATAGTGCAACATATTTGTGGCACTGCCGTTTAGGCCATATTTGTGTAAAGCACATGAAGAAACTCCATGCAGATGGACTTTCGGGATCACTTGATTATGAATCATTTGATACATGCGAACCATGCCTCATGGGCAAGATGACTAAAACTCTGTTCTCCGGAACAGTGGAGCGAGCCAATGACTTATTGGAAATAATACATACCGATATATGTGGTCCGATGAGTATTGAAGCACGCAGTGGGTATCATTATTTTTTGACCTTCACAGATGATTTGAGCATATATAGTATATCTACTTAATGAAACACAAGTTGAAACATTTGAAAAGTTCAAAGAATTTTAGAACGAAGTGGAGAATCATCGTAATAAGAAAATAAAGTTTCTATGATCTGATCGTGGAGGCGAATATTTGAGTTACGTGTTGGGCCTTCATTTAAAACAATGTGGAATTGTTTCACAACTCACGCCACCTGGAACACCACAACGTAATGGTGTGTCCGAACATCTAACCTCACTTTATTAGATATGGTGCGATATATGATGTCTCTTACCGATTTACCACTATCGTTTTGGGGTTATGCATTAGATACAACTGCATTCACGTTAAATAGGGCACCGTCTAAATCCGTTGAGACGACACCGTATGAACTGTGGTTTAGCAAGAAACCTGCGTTGTCATTTCTTAAAATTTGGGGTTGTGACACTTATGTCAAATGGCTTCAGCCTGATAAGATCGAACCCAAATAGGAGAAGTGTGTCTTCATAGGATACCGTAAGGAAACAATTTGGTACACCTTCCATCACAGATCCAAAGGCAAGATCTTTGTTGCTAAGAATGGGTCCTTTCTAGAGAAGGAGTTTCTCTCGAAAGAAGTGAGTGGGAGGAAAGTAGAACTTGATGAGGTAAATGTACCTTCTCTTGAATTGGAAAGTAGTACATCAGAGAAAATTGTTCCCGTGATGCCTACACCAACTAGAGAGGAAGCTAAAGATGACGATCATGAAACTTCAGATCAAGTTACTACTGAATTTCGTAGGTCAAACAGAGCACGATCCGCACCAGAGTGGTACGGTAATCCTGTCCTGGAAGTCATGTTACTAGACCATTTCTTGAGCACTATATGCCTAGCTTAATGGCTTTAAAGGAAGCGCTGCTAGGGAGACAACCTGGAAGTTTTAGAGAGTCATTTTTTATTCTGTTGTGTGCTTTTAAAAAGTTTAAAAACAAAAAATATAGAGGGGAATCTAAAACTTTTCAGAAAGAAAAGTGAAAGTGAGAAAGACGAGCATTGTTAAAATGGGAGCTAGCCTTGAACTTTGTTCATGCCCATGGAAAGTTTGTGAACCTTGATTACAGAAACTTTTCAACAAAAAAAATTATCCCCTTGTACAAATCCTTTGTATTACAAAAATAATGTGCCATGATTTGCCTTTAGGATGGTTAGATTGCTTGTTTGGTTTGTGCAGTGCAAAGACGGAAACTTTTGATGTAGTGCGTGATTTTTCATTTTTTACTGGAAAGTCGAATGTTTCTAAAATATTTACACAATACTGCTATGCAAAGTTTTTATTTTGTCCTAATTTTTTAGAATTTCTGGATTTACATAAGTATGGGAGATGTTCGGATTGCTACAGATTGTCCTGTTTAAGACAGATTCTGTTTTTGATGCATTGTTTGCTAGTTTTGATGAAACTATCGATTTTATCGGTGGTATAAGCCATGGAGAAGTTATAATACAGTATCTACAATGCAAAAACAAAATATGAATGGGTTTTCAATAGTACTTAAAGAGGTGATTTGTTTTATTATAGGGATAATTGGTTTTATGCCCCTAGTTGTGTCCCACTTGACAGGATTGCCCCTAATTTCCAAAAGCCAAAGGTTTTGTCCAACCCACTTTGGTCGTCCTATGCTTTTGCCCTTGCCACTTTGAAAACTTCATAACTAATTCATACTAAATCAGAAAAATGCAAATAAGATACCAAAATGTTTGGAAAAACATCACCTATATGTCAATGTCACTTGCATTCATGACAAAAGTGTTGGTAAGTGCCCATCCGAGTTTTAGCTCTTATCACACCACCATGAATAGTAAAATCTTAGAAAGTTCAAAAAAATCGAAAAAAATGGTGTCAAAGAATGAAAAATGTTTTAAGTGCTTGCCAAGTTTCATCAGGGAATGGCATTTGTGGAAGTCATGGCAAAAAAACAATCTATTTTGGAGTGTTGATTGTTTTTTTTTTGCCATGACTTCCACAAATGTCATTCCCTGATGAAACTTGGCAAGCACTGAAAACATTTGTGATTCTTTAACACCATGTTTTTGGATTTTTTTTTGAACTTTTTAAGATTTTACAGTTCATGGTGGTGTGATAAGAGCTAAAACTCAGATGGGCACTTACCAACACTTTTGTCATGAATGCAAGTGACATTGACATACAGGTGATGTCTTTCCGAACATTTTGGTATCTTATTTGCATTTTTCTGATTTAGTATGAATTAGTTATGAAGTTTTCAAAGTGACGGTCAAACTGTCAAAGGGCAAAAGCACAAGACGACCAAAGTGGGTTGGACAGAACCGTTGGCTTTTGGAAATTAGGGGCAATCCTGTCGAGTGGGACACAACTAGGGGCATAAAACCAATTATCCCTTTATTATACTAACGGAACTCACGAGGGTTTTGTTAAGTTTTGTGTGATTGAAGTTTTCAAGTTTTGGGTGAGATCACGATGGATGAAGAAATAAGGAGTGGCAAGAGCCTAATCTTGGGGATGCCCAAGGCACCCCCAGGGTAATATTCAAGGACGCCCAAGAAACTAAGCTTGGGGATGCCCCGGAAGGCATCCTCTCTTTCTTCCAACGATCATCGGTAATTTTACTTGGAGCTATATTTTTATTCGTCACATGATATGCGTAAATCTTGGAGCGTCTTTTCTGTTTATTTTTCCTTTTTATTTAATGCACCATGTTGGTATGAGATAGTCCTTGGCTGATTTATAGAATGCTCTTTGCACTTCACTAATATCTTTTGAGTATGGCTTTATAGAGTACTTCATGTGCTTCACTTATATCTTTTGAAGTTTGGATTGCCTGTTTCTCTACATATAAAAAACCTCCATTTGTAGAATGCTCTTTTGCTTCACTTATATTTGTTAGAGCATGGGCATATCTTTTGTAGAAATAATTAAACTCTCTTGCTTCACTTATATCTATTTAGAGAGTCAACAGGAATTGGTCATTCACATGGTTAGTCATAAAATCCTACATAAAACTTGTAGGTCACTGAATATGATAAGTTTGATTCCTTGCAATAGTTTTGCGATATAGAGATGCTAATATGTGGGAGGTACTAGTGAATGATTGTGATTTAGTAAGAATATTGGTGTTAAGGTTTGTGATTCCCGAAGCATGCATGTATGGTCTCCCGTTATGCTAAGAAGTTGGAGCAAAATTTATCCTTGACTGTCTATCTTTGTGTGAAGGTCGGGGGCGCGCGATGGTTAACTCCTACCAACCTCCCCCATAGGAGCATGCATATTAGTACTTTGCTTCGAGGGCTAATAAACTTTTGCAATAAGTATGTGAGTTATTTATGACTAATGTGAGTCCATGGATTATACGCACTCTCACCCTTTCACCATTGCTAGCCTCTCTCGTGCCGTGCAACATTCACCGGTGCATAAAACCCTCCTTATACCTTCCTCAAAGCAGCCACCATACCTACATATTATGGCATTTTCATAGCCATTCCGAGATATATTGCCATGCAACTTTCATCATCGTCATATACATGACTTGGGCGTTCATTGTCATATTGCTTTGCATGATCGTAAGACAGCTAGCATGATATTTTCATGGCTTGTCCGTTTTTTTATATCTTTGCTATGCTAGATCATTGCACATCCTGGTACACCGCCAGAGGCATTCACATAGTCATCATGTATTAGTTTTATCGAGTTGTAAGTAAATAAAAGTGTGATGATCATCATTATTAGAGCATTACCCCATGTGAGGAAATAGAAAAAATCGTCCAAAAGAGCCCAAGAAAAAAGAGGCCAAAGTGCAACTAAAAAAGAGAAAACAAAAAAATATGAAAGAAAAAGAGAAGGGGCAATGTTACTATCCTTTTACCACACTTGTGCTTCAGAGTAGCGCCATGTTCTTCATATAGAGAGTCTCCTATATTGTCACTTTCATATACTAGTGGGAAATTTTTATTATAGAACTTGGCTTGTATATTCCGATGATGGCTTCCTCCAATGCCCGAGGTCTTCATGAGCAAGCAAGTTGGATGCACACCCACCTACTTTTCAGTTTGGGCTTTCATACACTTATAGCTCTAGTGCATCCGTTGCATGGCAATCCCTACTCACTTCCATCGATATCGATTGATGGGCATCTCCATGGCCCATTAATTTTCCTAGTTGATGTGAGACTTTCTCCTTATTTTTGTCTTGTCCACAACCACCACATTTTATTCCACCCATAGTGCTATATCCATGGCTCGCGCTCATGTATTGTGTGAGAGTTGAAAAAGCTGAAGCGCGTCAAAAAGTATGAACCGATTGCTTGGCTGACACAAGGGCATGATTTATATTTTGTGTTAAGAAGATGGAGCATGACAAGGCTATATGATTTTGCAGGGATAACGTTCTTTAGCATTGATATTTTGAAAAACATGATTGTTTGTTGGGATGCCCGAGTATTGATGTCTTCTACGTCAAATGATAGACTATTGCTTTGAATCACTTCTGTCTTGATATTCATGCCATGATTAGATTACATGATCTATTCATGACATGATTAGATTACATGATCAAGTTTTTGCTAGGTACCATTCCACATCAAAAATTATCTTTTTTATCATTTACCTACTTGAGGACGAGCAGGAATTAAGCTTGGGGGTGCTGATACGTCTCCGTCGTATATATAATTTTTTATTGTTCCATGCCAATATTCTACAACTTTTACATACTTTTGGCAACAATTTATATGATTTTCTTGGACTAACATATTGATCCAGTGCCCAGCGCCAGTTCCTGTTTGTTGCATATTTCTTGTTTCATAGAAAATCCATATCAAACAAAGTTCAAACGCGATCAGAACTTACGGAGATTTTTTTGGAATATATGTGAATTTTGGGAAGCGGAATCAACACAAGGCGATGACGAGGGGCCCACAAGCCCTTGAGGCACGCCCCCTGCCCTGGGCGTGGCCAGGGGCCTTGTGGCCACCCGAAAGGTCAGTTGGAGGTGTCCTTCGGACGCAAGGAAGCTAATATATCGATAAAAATTGTGTTAAAATTTCAGCCCAACCGGAGTTACGGATCTCCAACAATTTAAGAAACGGTGAAAGGCCAGAATCTGGGAACGCAGAGATAGAAAGAAACAGAGAGAGAGATCCAATCTCGGAGGAGTTCTCACCCCTCATCTGCCATGGAGGCCATGGACCAGAGGGGAAACCCTTCTCCCATCCAGGGGGGGGGGGTCAAGGAAGAAGAAGAAGGAGGGGGCTCTCCCCCTCTCTCCCGGTGGCACTGGAACGCCACCGGGGCCATAATCGTGACGGCGATCTACACCAACAAGTTTGCCGTTATCACCACCAACTCTCTCCCCTTCTATGCAGTGGTGTAACAACCCTTCTTCCTGCTGTAATCTCTACTTAAACATGGTACCCAACACTATACATTATTATCCTATGATATGTGGCTATCCTATGATGTTTGAATAGATTCGTTTTGTCATATGGGTTGATTGATGATCATGTTTGGTTTGAGTTGTATGTTTTATTATTGGTGTTGTCCTATGGTGCTCTCCGTGTCGCACAAGCGTGAGGGATCCCCGTTGTATGGTTTGCAATATGTTCATGATTTGCTTATGGTTGGTGGCGTAAGTGACAAAAGCACAGACCCGAGTAAGTAGGTTATTTGCGTATGGGAGTAAAGAGGACTTGATACTTTAATGCTATGGTTGAGTTTTACCTTAATGATCTTTAGTAGTTACGGATGCTTGATAGAGTTCCAATCATAAGTGCATATGATCCAAGTAGATAAAATATGTTAGCTTATGCCTCTCCCTCATATAAAATTGCAATAACAATTACGGGTCTAGTTATCGCCTAGGGACAAATAACTTTCTTGTGACAAAAAGCTCTCTACTAAAACTAATTTAATTATTACTTTATCTAAACAGCCCCAAGTTTTTATTTACGTGCTCTTTATTATTTTTCAAACCTATCCCACAACACCTACAAAGTACTTCTAGTTTCATACTTGTTCTAGGTAAAGCGAACATTAAGCGTGCGTAGAGTTGTATTGGTGGTCGATAGAATTTGAGGGAATATTTGTTCTACCTTTAGCTCCTCATTGGATTCGACACTCTTACTTATCTAAAGAGGCTACAACTGATCCCTAGACTTGTGGGTTATCACTCGGCTCCATCGACGCAGCCGCGGTGGCAACCTCATCATCAAAGAGGGTAGCTGTCGTGGAATTAACATGAAGTTGTCCTCAATGAAAGGACTTAGTCGTGGAGCCATCGCAATGGGTTAGCTTGAAGGGGTTAAACTAGACAAGGGACACGGGAGTTTTATACTAGTTCGGCCCCTTTGATGAAAGTAAAATCCTACGTCTAGTTGTGATGGGATTGATTGGGTTTCGATGACCAGGGAGCAAATACGCTTTGCCTGAGTCTCGAGTTGTTACTTCTTGTCCCTGAACCGCCGCCGGGTCGTCCCTTTATATACACAGGTTGACGCCCGGCCGGTCTACAGAGTCTCGAGGCCGACTCATACAAGTGTCTGACTCGATCTCTCCTTTCCTAACTTACAATACAAGTCACATAACCATGGCGGTTTACCATTATGGGCCCTAATCCGCCTTTGAGCTCCGGGCTTCTAAGCTTCAGCAGTAAAACACCATCTTCGGGATCTTCGTGGGCTTCAACATAGTTGAGGGTGAACCGGGCCCTCCTGACCGGTTTACACTCAGTAGTTATACCCCCAACATTAGGCCCCTGATTGATTTGAACCTGTTCATGTCAATCTTCAATACTTAAAGAAATCTTGTAAACATCTCCTTATATTCTCGTAAACTGCCATGTTGTCTTCTCCTGTAAATTTTGTTAAACCGCCGTGACGTCATCCTCCGGACAAAGAAACAGCCCATCATGACATCATCTCTGTATAAAAAGATTAAAAAGATTCCCTTCATTAATGGTATCCCGAAAATCGAGGCGACAGGCGCGCCCTCTTTGCCGCTTCAGGCTCCTCGATTCTGGTGCCTGCCACTTATCTCTTTCTCCTTATAAATAAAGCCGACGGGTCTTTCCATTCTTTCCCCTTGCTCCTTCTTCTTCCTCGCGACGCTCAAGCTCTGAAGCTCCGCCGCCACCCTCAACCTTCGAGCTGCATCTTCAAAGGCCGCTGCATCAACCTGACCGTACCAGAAACCTGTGGCTCTTCTCCGTTGTCCATGTACATCTGGTAAGTTTCCTCCTCTCACCCCTAGATCTGTAACTAAGGTTTCTGTATTCATCTGTGTTCATAGGTGTTCATCTCAGTTCTTCATTATTTGCTTCTGCCCTAGCTTCTTTGATCCAACAGTAGCGTAGATCCCGTGCGGTAGTTGCTCCGCATCCATTTTCAGTATTAGTAGATCTTCCTTCTGTGTAGAGAATCCTCAGTAGAACGTATGGCCTTCTCTGTTCTGCTTGACGCCATTATAGATCGCAGAAATTTTTCTTTATTGAAGCACGGTAGATCCAAATAAATTTCATCATTGTGTGAAACCTGTTTCTGTCAACACTTAGCAGATTTTCGTCTCTCGCTCCTCCACATAAGGGCGGTTTAACTTTTAGCAGTTGGTAATCCGTCATGTATCATTAGTCCTCACCTTAAACCGTCATCTTAATCTAAATAGCAATTTCTGGTTTATCTCACATATATGCTTTGATCAGATTTTCCGGTTTGACACCAATTAATATTCTTGAACCGTCCATCGTAAACTGGCCTTCATTTTATCTTTACAGTTTGCTGTTCAAGATGACCAAACAATTCGCTGCTTGCAACTGGGTTCCGTCCCGGATTACGGAAACGCAGATCAATGGATATGTAGTGACGGGCGCTTTAGCTTCAAAGAATGTCCTTCACTGGCGAGTCCCTGGCCCTGAGTGCCCTCCTGAGCCTTAGGATGGAGAAGTTATTGTTTTTATGCAGCACTTAGACCGGGGCCTTAGCCCTCCCGGTTCAAAAAATTTCCGGGATGTCCTTGCTATCTTTCAACTCCATCCACAAGACATTGGACCAAATTCCGTGTCAAACATATGCAACTTTCAAGTATTTTGTGAAGTCTACCTTCAAGAAGAACCATCTGTCGAGTTGTTCCGGGACTTCTTCCATGTGAACCGCCGGACTGAGTTTTCTGACGGTCCTAACATGGAACTTGGTGGGGTATCAATCCAGAAGAGGAAGGAAGTTGATTTCCCACATGCATCACACCATAGTCATCCCAAAGATTGGAACCAGACTTGGTTTTACTGTCAGAACACTGCCCCTGCTGAAGAGAATCCCTTGCCGGGTTACCGCCCTCACCGGCTTAGCAACGGCCACCCATTACCTCGACGATTAACTGCCAAAGAGCGGCAAACTTATGCTCCTCAACTCGCCAAGCTCCGGGCTCTCTTGGCCAACGGTTTGACTGGTGTGGATCTCGTGCGGTGTTGGGTTAAATGGCACATCCTGCCCTTAAGTCGCCGCTTTGGATTAATGCATCAGCATACCGGCAACTCCAACGATCCTCAACGGTTTAATGAAATAGAGGTGACTGATGACGAAGTCACCGAATCGGTGAAGAAGATGTTAGATGAACCAATCGCCACATGTAGCCAAACCGGGCTGGCCCCCTTTTATACCGCCAACAAACCACCAGCGGTAAATATTTCAACTTTGTACTTTCTTGATCTGCCTCCGCTTTAACATTGTTCTAATAAATCTTTTTTTAATCTTTACAGCCCAATAGCTCCTTTTGGAAAAGGAAAACTTCACATAAACCGGCCAGAGCTCCTCGTGCTAAAAGCAAAGCTACCAAGAAAGCAACCAAGAAGAAGACCGGCGAAGCTGCTGATCCGCCCGAAGATGCTGAAGATTCGGATAAAGAGGTAGAACTTGACTCCCTTGGCTCCTTTTTCATACATCTTATTAACAATGACTATCATCAGGATGATGCGGAGGTCAGCCATGCGGACCATGTTGAGGTAATATCTCTTTCCTCTGATTCAGATCTCATGCCGGTTCAAAGATTTCGCCGTGCAGTTCGGAAAGTGAAATACTCTCACCCTCTTGCTTATTTGGATCCAAAATTTCCTTTAAAGAAACAGCAACCTGAAGGGCACCGCACAACCCGACACAGTGGCCAGCAAGTCACCTCTTCCGGTTTACCGGATACACCAACTCGGAAGCATCGTCTAGAGGTTACTTGCTCTCCCGAAAAACGTTATCCTTTGAAGGGTTTCTTCCGATACCCACTTAATCCGTCTGATCCGAATTACCAGGCGTCTTCCAATTCATCTGGCGGTTCATCAACTACTCAGCTGCCTCCCCTCAAGACCGTCGCTGGGTAAGTGCACTATTTTTCGGTTTGTCTCTTCATGCATCGGTTTATCACACTAATCTTTATTTCGACATTGCAGTGCCAAGGCCCAATTGAGCAAGAATGCCAAGACCAGCGGCCCCTCTTATGATGTTGAACCGGAGAAGACCCCAGACAATGCTGGTGAAACTCCTGATATTGTCATGGATGACTCTGCCCCGCAAGATCCAGCTACCAATGCCAATCCGTCGGAGGCTGACCCAGAAACACATGTTGAAACATCAAGCCACATGCCACGCCTTCAAGTCCAGTTGCTGATCCGTTGAGGTCAACTGTTGATCCACCAAGCCCTGCTGCCAATCCGCCAAGCCCAGCCAAAGACAATGTCAATCCACCGAGCCCAGCCAAAGATGATGATGATGTTGTTGTCACCGGTACTGCTTATACCGCCCCAGGCAATCCAGTTGCTTTATCGAAGCACACTGCCAAGGATGAATTTGCTGCTATGGGCAAGGGAAAATGGAAGACCAACTTCTATGACTATGTTAATCTTCCTGCTCAAGATCTTCATTCCGGATTCTTGAACCGGCTTTACACTAGCCGAGATTATGAAGCCGGTTTGGTGAATCTGATGAAGAAACGCTATGAGGTAATCCTCAAAACACCATCTTTATTCTGTACATTCATTGTATTGTAGCCCCCAAGGGCCGGTTTATCTCTTAAAGGTAAACCGGGTCTTTAAAGACAAAGAATACTTCGGTGTCGTATCCCCCAAGGGCCGGTTTATCTTATGAAGACAAAGCAGGTCTTTTATATTCCATACTGTACCCTGTTGACTTTGCTTGTGTATTTTTTGGGTCAAACACACATTAGCCCCCAAGTGCCAAGATTGAAACTTGTATTGATCCTTGGGACTTTAAACAATTAGTAGTAAAGAAGCAATCCGCATTAGCCCCCAAGTGCCAAGTGTATAACTGGTTATATGCTTGGGACTTCGACAAAATATTTACATGCTCCTCCTCTGTCTGTGACAGGCTAATATAAATCGCCAAGGCACTCAAATTGCCGATCTTCAAGAGAACATCAAGACCCAACAAGCAGAAACATCCAAGGCAAAAGATGAGCTTAAAATCGCTTTGGCAGCCATGGAGCAACTCAAAGAAGGGTTCCAGACGGAGCGTGCCAACTGGGAGACTGAGAAAAATGCATTGCTGAAGCAGGCGGAAGACACCGAATCAGCTCTTAAACCGGTGGCGGAAGAGCTAACTGGGTTAAAGCGCCAAGTGAATGCAATGACTTCTGCAGTGTTTGGTAAGTAGTCTTGCCAAGACTTCTTGAATGACCATGGTTGTAATTTGCCGGTTTAACATGAAATTCTTAAACCGTTGTAGGCGGCCGCATTGCTCATCTGGGCTCTGATATACGGATGAAGCTGAAGGCATCATATACTTTGATTGAACAACTATATACCGGTGCCCAACGGGTTATCTGTGCAGCTTCATACAACACTCCGGCCCCCACTTTGATCAAGGATACTCTAGCAAGGTTATCCGTGACGCCGGCGCAGATAGAAGATATGAAGCGATCTGCTGCCAGGGCCGGCGCTTTGTTGGCACTTACCCGAGCCAAAGCATGGATAGCTGACCTTGATCCGGTGGATATTGCCAAGGGCTTCCCCAGTGAACAAGAGAACGGGGCAGAGTTTGATAACGAAGCCCTCAAAGCTGTGACAAGGGAGATGCGTCCTCTAGCGAGTCAATTGGCAGAAGAAGCTAACTTGACAGTTCACCGGTCTTTCTATGATGCCAACAACAAACGGGTTGACACGGTCATACCAAAAGTGCAAAATCTTATTCCGCCAATCCGTAAGCACACTTACCCCCCTGACGTCGATCCGACTGAACTTATAAGTGAAGAGGCTGTCTTTCAGCCTTTAACCTAGATTGACTGGACCACCACTCACTTCCAGCTACTGGATGAGGAGGAGGAGGCTGAACCGACGCCAGATGATCCATCAACATCACGTCAACATGGTGATGAATCTTGATCCGGCAATCTGATTGATGTGTCATGAACTTTGATCTGTGGAAAGAACAAGTCCATATTTTGGGCCTTGAAGCGCCTTGTAATAGGCTAGTGAAAATACTTTGATCTGCTGCCATCGTGCACTAAGATATACTTTGTTTGATCCGCCGTAACAATTTCGGCGCTGGCTTATATATCTTCATAATGCCATGTAATCCCTATGTCTGCATAAAAAGATCTATGTGGGCGGTTTACCGCTGGAGGGTCATAATGCCCAAGATAAAACCTGGCTAATAACCAAAGCGGAATGAATATGAAATAACTCATACCTGTGATATGAAATCACTTCGTAAGGGTGAAAACCCAAATTTTTGGCTGTTATATCCCTTATCCTTCAATGATGTGATGAATAGGTCATACCGGGTTACGATGAACACCAGATGATCATATTGGTGACATATAATCAAAGCCAGGTCGGGCTTTGTAAACACCGATTTGATAAGATGGTCTGACAACTTATAGTTGAAAGCCAGGCCGGGTTAACAAACACCTGGTTGATAAGATGGTCTGACAACTTATAGTTGAAGACCAGGCCGGGTTAACAAACACCGGGCTAATCATGAGGACTGAAAAGCCACACCAGATCAAAGAACACCGGTTTAAGACAAATTCATCAAAAGGGTGAAAACTTAGCAAAAAAGCAAACAAGAAACCTTGTAGTCAAGGCTTTTCAAGGGCGGCCAGGCTCAAATTCAAGGCTTTTCATGGGCTGCCAGGCCACTGAGTTAAACCATTTTGCAAAGCCTTTTAAGATGGGCCTCCAACTAACCAATCGTTGTTTTAACTTTGACAAGTTCAGGGTCTGCATAAGATTGACTTGTCAAACGTTCGGCGGGTCGTGCCAGGATAACCTGGATAGGAGTGGCTTACTTGATGAAGGCGGGTTAACCCGGGGTTTTAGGTGAATACACCAGGCTTCCAAGCATGGGTCGATACCCAATTACAAGGGTCCCTTCAAGCTTTATGTGGCTTTTGCACAAAAGAGCCCCCAAGTAACTTTGTGAGTTGTGCTCAATGGGTGCCTATGTTTGAGTTGGCATAACATCCAAACTCTCTTTGGCCCCTTGGGTGTGAAGCTCCCAAGCTGTGTTGCGGCATGATAGCCGGTTTAACAGGTAGTACTTTGCTTTACCAGCTGAAGCCCCCATGTAAACAAAGAGATTTGAAGAAAACGGCAGAGGTCCTGCTTATAGCAAGGATGTCGGTTTATTATATTGATCATAATATATACATTGTTGAAATATGTACATAAGAAAAGCCTATGGCTGAAGTGTAGTAAGGACGAAGGAGAGCTATGTTCCTCGGACGTCGGGTCTCCTCCTCAGAACTGCGTGAGTCTTCTCAAATGTCAATGAGGTAGTATGACCCGTTGTGCAGATTTTTGCTGACCACAAAGGGTCCTTCCCAAGGTGGGGATAACTTGTGCATATTGGTCTGATCCTGGATGAGCCGGAGCACTAAGTCGCCTTCTTGAAAGGTTCGTGTCTTAACCCGACGGCTGTGATAACGCCACAGGTCTTGCTAAATAAACCGCCGATCGAGCCAAAGCCATGTCCCGTTTCTCATCTAACAGGTCCAACGCCTCTTGACGTGCTTGCTCATTGTCCGCTTCAACATAATTGGCAATTCGGGGCGAGTCATGACGAATATCACTTGGGAAGACGGCCTCAGCCCCGTAAACCATGAAGAAAGGTGTTTAACCCGTGGATCGGTTTGGGGTGGTATTTATACTCCACAATACAGATGGTAACTCTTCCACCCAACAACCCAGCGTCCGCTTCAAAGGAACCATAAGCCTGGGCTTAATACCCCTCAAAATCTCTTGATTCGCCCCCTCAGCTTGACCATTGGACTGAGGATGAGACACGGACGCTACATCAAGCCGGATGTGCTCTCATTGACAAAATTCCTCCATCTCACCTTTAGAAAGGTTTGTGCCATTATCTGTGATGATGCTGTGTGGAAAACCAAAACAGAAAATGATCTTTTTGAGAAACTGAACCGCCGTGGCTGCATCACACTTGCTGACGGGCTCCGCTTCAACCCATTTAGTGAACTTGTCAACCGCCACCAACAGGTGGGTCTTCTTATCCTGGGAGCGCTTAAAAGGTCCCACCATATCGAGCCCCCAAGTGGCAAACGGCCAAGTGATAGGAATCATCCGTAGCTCCTGAGCCGGAACATGAGCTCGACGTGAAAATTTCTGACAAGCGTCACACCGCTTTACCAGATCCTCCGCATCAGCATGAGCTGTCAACCAATAGAACCCATGACGGAAAGCTTTAGCCACCAGGGACTTTGAACCAGGATGGTGACCACAATCCCCTTCATGGATTTCACGTAGAATCTCTTGTCCTTCTTCAAAGGAGTCATGTCTGCTGGATCAACATTGTCCTTATAAAACTTCAGCTCCTCTGTAGCACAAACCGACTCAGCATAAGTCGCATACCCTTCTTCACAATCCAAAGCGATCTTTCGACTTCCATGTACTGTTATAGTCCCCTTGTGACCCGACATTTTGAGCTATAAATAGATATAGCAGGGCCTCACCATGAATTTTGCATAAGCCGACCATCCAAACAGTGCATGATACAAGCTTTGGATTTTTACCACTTCAAAGGTCAACTTTTCAGACCTGGAATCATGCTCATCTCCAAACACAACCTCCAAAGAGATCTTGCCAACAGGATATGCCGATTTACCTGGTACTACACCATGAAAAACAGTGTTGGATGGTTTAAGACTCTTGTCTGTCAACCCCATGCGACGAAAAGTCTCATAGTACAGGAAGTTGATACTGCTCCCTCCATCCATCAGAACTTTGGTAAACTTATAACCTCCCACCTGAGGTGCCACCACCAAAGCTAGTTGACCCGGATTGTCAATCCGGGGCGGATGATCCTCTCTGCTCCACACAATGGGCTGCTCGGACCACCGTAAATAACGTGGCACTGCCGGTTCAACAGCATTGACTGCCCTTTTGTGAAGCTTCTGATCACACTTACACAGGCTAGTAGTGAACACATGATACTGCGCACCATTCAATTGCTTGGGGTGACTTTGATAACCTGACTGCTGCTGATTTCCTTGATTATTATGTTGGCCATTACCACCTTGGTTATTCTGGTTGCCCTGATTATTCAGAAACCCTGAGCTTGAACCGCCGCCACCATGAAAACCTGGACCTGAACCGCCTGATGGACCCTGATCATATCGGAAGACATCGGAATTCATGAACTCCTTCATGATATAACAATCTTTCCAAAGATGTGTGGAAGGGGCCTCCTTGGTCCCATGCTTTGGGCAGGGCTGGTTTAATAAACGCTCCAGATTCATCCCTCCACCACGCTGCGGCGGTTTACCTTTACGACACTGCATATTGGTGTTAGCCACAAGATCTGAATTATCTGCCTTGCGCTTACCATTATTCCCATGGCCTCCTTGGTTGTGATGCTGTCCCTTTGCACCGCCGTTCTTCTTTCCCTTCTCTGGTTTCTCATCATCAGAATCGGGATCCTTGGTATTATCAGAATCGGCATATTTGACCAAGGCTGCCATAAGGGTTCCCATGTCATTACAGTTGCGCTTGAGTCGTCCCAACTTCATCTTTAGAGACTTAAACCGGCAATTATGCTCCAGCGTTATGATTGCTTGACCAGCATTAATCCGGTCTGACGAATGTAAAACTTCTGAAACCCGGCGCACCCAATGAGTTGTTGACTCGTTCTCCCCTTGAACACAAGCATCCAGATCCACAATGGACATAGGCTGTTTGCACGTGTCTTTGAAATTGGCTATAAACCGGGCCTTCACCTGATCCCATGACTCGATGGAGTTAGCTGGCAAATTTTTCAACCAAGTACGGGTTGTCCCTTCTAACATCATCGTGAAGTACTTTGCACAGGCAGCTTCATCCACATCTAGCATCTCCATTGCCATCTCATAACTCTCGGCCCACGCCTCAGGTGGGTGATCCGCAGTGTAATTAGGCACCTTACGTGGACCCTTGAAATCCTTGGGCAGACGCACATTATGGAGAGCTGGAATGAGACACGGCACTCCCCAGGAACTAAAGGCAAGCCTGGTGCCTCAGTCTACTGATGCCGCTGGCCGAACCGGGGCGGGTTGATGACGACCCAAAGCGGCTTCCCTTCGTGCTCTACCATTATCCACCACGTCTTCAGCATTACGGTGCCGTGCAGTGCTAGACACTTCCGGTTCATCCTTGTGCCTGCTATAGCTTGGGCTCGGACGAGGGGTTGAATGAATTCTATCTCGACTATAGGAATAAGCCTGCTGCTGCACCATGGCGGTTTGAAGAGGGTCCCTAGCCCGCCGCGTTTCAATCATCGCTAGTGAATCGCCCTCCATTGGAATGGCTGCCAGGCGAGATGCTGCGGCAATCATGTAATCCAAAGGGCTCGAGAAGTGACCCGGCGGTGTGGACACGTACTGCGGCGGGTTATCCGTTCGTTGAGGTGGTTCCGTCATCGGTGGTTGATCCGGCTGCCCTAGGCGCATCGATCCGGTTTGCAGCTGCCGGATTGCTCGGCCCAGCGCCTGGCGTCTGAAAGAGGTTCAGTCCTTCGTAGATCGATGGCAGACGAGACCGGTACTTCCTTCACATTACATCATCTGATGCATTCCGATCCAGCATGAGCCGGTAATTCTGCGCATGTATCTGCTGTGATGGGCATCCAGAGCGGCCCGTTCTTCAGCCATCCTAGCATCCTCAATTGCCAGGTCCTCCTTAGCCTGCGTTATCTGGTCCTTCAGCTTCGCAATGTCCGCATTGTGCTGATCTTGCGTCTCCGGGGTAACTGTCGTGGTTAATAAGGTCGCCCAGGCATCCATCAAACCGGAGAGGGCTTGAGCCGGTCGGCGCACCGGGGCTCCTGCCGCGGCTGCTGATCCGGTATTCATTGCCGCTGTAGATGAAGACTGCAAAGTGGGTTGTGTTCCGGCCATGTACACAGTAACCCGACTCGGCGGTTCAAGGAGGTCCGGAATACTGTTGCCATCGGAATGTCCTTCAAACACACCATCATGAATTTGGTATAGGGACTCGGTTTCTCCAGTGGATGACTCGCCGTCAGAATAAACAGCCGTCTCGCCTTCGGACACCGGTTCAAATCCGATCCCATGGACACATCCTACGAACGCATGCTTCATGGCGGGCTTAACCCGGGCAGGATTCACACGCTGATCCGTCTCGGCGAGGTTGGTGCAGATGTCCGGCTCAGGGCCCAGTTCGCCGATCTTGCCGATGAAGACATGAATTCCACCAAAGGGGACACGGTATCCGTACTCGATTGAGCCGGCCTCGGGGGCCCATCCTTCGTCATCGATGTAGAGCTTGCCGCGACGACTCTTGGTCATCCAGCCAACCACGTACCCCTTGAGTCCTTCAGAGCTGCCCTTCAAGAACTCGAAACCATCGTGCGATAGCCCCACGGTGGGCGCCAACTGTCGTGGAATTAACACGTCAGTTGTCCTCATGAAAGGACTTAGTCGTGGAGCCATCATAAAGGGTTAGCTTGAAGGGGTTAAACCGGACAAGGGACACGGGAGTTTTATACTAGTTCGGCCCCTTCGATGAAGGTAAAAGCCTACGTCTAGTTGTGATGGGATTGATTGGGTTTCGGTGACCAGGGAGCAAATACGCTTTGCCTAAGTCTCGAGTTGTTATCTCTTGTCCCTGAACCGCCGCCGGGTCGTCCCTTTATATACACAGGTTGACGCCCGGCCGGTCTATAGAGTCCCGAGGCCGACTCATACAAGTGCCCGGCTCGGTCTCTCCTTTCCTAACTTACAATACAAGTCACAGAACCATGGCGGTTTACCATTATGTACCCTAATCCTCCTTTGGGCTCCGGGCTTCTAAGCTTCAGCAGTAAAATGCCATCTTCGGGATCTTCGTGGGCTTCAACATAGTTGAGGGTGAACCGGGCCCTCCTGGCCGGTTTTACACTCAGTAGTTATATCCCCAACAGCGGCCGCGTCCCTTCGCCTCCTCGCGGCCACTTCCGCCTCGTCAAGCCAAAGAAGGAGCCAGTGGCAATCGTGGTGGTGAAGCAGGAGCACGAGGACATGGTCGCCGACCTCGAGAGGGGCTTCACCTGGTCGCCCGCAGACTACGTGGCGCAGGAGATGGAGCGCCAACGCCGCGCTCTGAAGGAAATCACCACGTGGCACCGCGACCGCAACGAGGGTTGCGTCTACGTGCTCTCCGACAGGGACAACGAGGTCACTGCGCCGAGCCAGCCGGTCCGCAGCGGCGATGCAGGGAAGGGCTGTAGCCAGGCCTCCCCGAAGGACGGGCCACTAAGCGACGGTGGCGACGACGACTACACCGTCTTCTACAACCTCATTGGCATGAACAAGTAGGAGTAGTTTTTTTATGTTTTTATATATGTAAATTCGCCTAAATATCAATGAAATCGCCTATATTTCATCCAAATTAACCGAATTTCGTCCACTTTGGGTTTTTACTTATTTTTTTCGCCGATGTCGTTGCGGTCGCTCCTGGGGACCGGTCCCCCCCCCCCCCCCTCCACACACACGCTGAAATTATCGCCAGCAAGCCCCCAAGAGGCGTTATTTTTCGCCTAGAAGCATCTTTGGGGGGGGGGGCAAACAGTTGGAGATGCTCTTAGATTGGCTTGGCCCAGCGCGCGCAACTAGGGGTTGTTTTTTGACCGATGGGTTGGTAGGTGTTTGGATCACAGCCAATTTTTTGAATCTCTGCCAATTTATTTGGTAACCCTTTCAAATTCTGCAGCAACCTATGGGCGAGTCCCTCGCGGCCAAATTCAGCGCCAAAATTTTGGCAAGCCCTCGTTTTGGTAGGGCTGGCATGGGCACCAGCCGAATAACTCCAATCCGCCTGGCACATCTAACACACCGAAATCACTGATTAAGGAGCACTCTTTTCAAAGAACACTCTCGTCTCCCCGGGTTACGACAAGTGACGCGCTGCATGTGCGCCACTTGTAAGGAGTTTTTCCTTTTTCTTGTATATTTGTTTATTCAAAGTGTTTTATCTCTTAAATTGTGCGTCCAAATCTCAAACCGTTTTTATCGTTGAATTCCTCGCGTCGAGATCTTCAAAACTAGATTCCACAATGATAAGTTTGAACGAACTTTTTCACGAAAAAATCAAACGAAAAAACCAAATCGGGAGCACGTTTTTTTCCTTTCCGACAGAGGCATAACGCCTCTCACGGAAGCAAATCCGTGCCTCTAGTCGAAGTAAACCTGTGCCTCTCGCCGAAGGAAAAAACGTATTTTTTTCATTTCCGGGAGGCATGGCCGTGTCTCTCACGGCAGAAATAAAATCGCATTTTCTTTCGTTTTCGAGCGTGCCTCTCGCCGTTTTTTCCGTTTCCCATAGGCATGGCCGTGCCTTTTGCGAAAGGAAAAAAAAAGAAAAATCGCGTTTTTTTTGTTTTTGATAGGCACGGCCATGCCTCTCGCAGAAGAAAAACAATCACGTTTTTTAACTCAAAAAATCAATTGTTTTTCCAAAAGCTAAGAAAGACCGGTAAAAACCGAAAAGCCAAAAAAAAACAAGTGAGCGCCTAGACCGCTACACCTGGCAACGGCTGAGAGTGGCGCGCTCTTAGCCCACCCCAAATGACCCTTCAAGAGGCTCCCGAAGGAGCGCTCCTTCATTAGTTACTCCCTAACACATGTACGCGCCATTTTCTAAACGGCGCCTTGACCGCTCGTTTTTTTATCACCGCAAACGGGCGCACATACCCCATCCGCACTGGGCCGACTCATCCTATTTTTTTTCTTTTCTGAAAAACCTTTGAGAAAATGAGCGATGTGGAGATTCGAGCCCCGCACCCCACAGGCTATCCACATCGTACTTGAACCTGTTTGTTATTTTTTTTGTTTATTTTGCCCTTTTTTCTTTTTTAATATTTTGAAAAATTGTGAATTCTTTTCAAAATTGATAATATTGTTTCAAAATTGACGAACGTTTTTGCAGTTTTTGATTTTTTTAAACAAGATGAACTTTTTTTGGAATTTGATGATTTTTTTCAAATCAATGAACTTTTTTTCGAATTTGATGAACACATTTTCAAATCGATGAACTTTCTTTCAAAATTGGTGAACTATTTCCATTTTTCTGAACTATTTTTTGAAATCATGAACTTTTTGTAAATTCGCAAACCTTTTTCTAATTCGTGAGCTTTTCAATCCTTCAAACTTTTTTTACTAGAAAACCCGTTCCTTCTTTTGCTAGACCAATAGATTTCTATAGAACGAGCGAAAAAGAAGGCAACCTATGCATCTGTGCGAACCGAACGACAAGTGTGAGTCTTGCGGGCGAAGGACAGACTTGGCGATTCATGGGCCGGCCCATACCAACGCGCCCCAGTGCGTTGTAACTCGTACCCGGTGCTTAAGGCGTCAGTTAGGAGCTCCCTCCATTCATGTGTGTCACTAATTAGAGGACAAGGCATTTGGCTACCTTAAGAGAGTCGTAGTTACTACATCTGTTTACTCGCGCTTGGTTAAATTTCTTCGCTTTGACATTCACAGCACTAGACAGAAATCACATTGCATCATCATCACGAGGACCATTACAATGTTTCATTTTAATTAAATAGTCAGATTTCCCTTGTCCGTATAAGTTCTATGTCGACTGTATCATGCGCGGGGGGAAGCCCTGAAGGGGCGATTCCCTGTCTATCCCAGACCCGCTCTCGCCGCGTGAGTAACCTCGTAGGCACTGTTTTGTTTTCTGGTCGGTTTTTCTTGCGTTTTTTGGTTTCATGACAGGTTTTTTTTTACATTTCTCTTTTTAGTTTTTAGTTTTATTTTCTTAAAGCATTTTTTATGTATTTGAAATAGTGTAGCTGCATAAAAATAATGTTAAACTTGTATAACAAAATGTTTATCATGTATAAGGAGAATGTACAACATGTATGAAAAAGTAGAAATCAAAACATATATATGGAAAATATTAATCATATGTTATTAAAAAATTGAACGTGTATAAATAAAATATAGGCATCTAAACATAAGTTTGAAAAAAATACTACTCATGTATAAAAAAACTATCGTATGTATACTACGTATGAAAAGGAGTAGACATCAAACAATCTATTCGAAAAAGCAATTAGGTAATTTAAAAATGTTAAACATATGTAAAAATAGTCTTTATATATACCAAAATGTATAATATGTATGAAAAAATAGACATCAATATATATACTCCCTCCGTTCGGAAATACTTGTCATCAAAATGAATAAAAGGGGATGTATCTAGATGTATTTTAGTTCTAGATACAACCCTTTTTGTCCATTTTGATGACAAGTATTTTCGGACGGAGGGAGTATGTATGAAGAAAAATGAAAAAAATGTATACAGAAAACAAAGAAAACCAAAAAAAACAAAGCAAACCGTGCTAAATAGAGAAAACTGATAAAATCATGCGACAGTAACGGGCCGGTCAAGTAGAGTGCTTGGCAGAAGCGAGACGGAACTCCACCTTGCAACAGGCGATATATAGCTCTAGCGGTGTAGTACTGCTACTTGAGCTAAACGGACTGCCGTCTAAATGAGCTCGATAAGATGCAGCCCAATTGTGCCTACCTATTTGTGGAACAGATTCTTGTCTGGATTCTTTTCTTGTGGGAGTATGAAACACATCGAGAGAGCTGAGAATAAGCATAGGTCCAAGCTAAAATGGGAGGTTGATTATGCTCTCTCCAAATTCGTGACCAACACAGCACAAATACTCCAGTACTAGTGCAGTACATCTTGGAGTATCTTGCTTGCAGTATCTTGGAGTATCAATTTGCAGCATCTGGTTAGAGTAGCATCTTGCAACATCTTGGATTACTCCAGTACTGATAGTTACAGGAGCATCTTGCAAAATGGAGTATTTGTGCTTCAACAAAATGGAGTAGCACCTTAAAATGGATAGTTGATGCTTTTTTTCATTTTTCTTCTGAATTTTCTCCACAAGTCAAGATAGGATAGTTGAGGCACAAGATAGGATGGTCTGCAAAATGGAGTACACTGAAATTTGGTGTACACTGTGAAGCGTTTTTATTGCACATTATGAAGCTTTTTTATTACACACTGTATAAATGAATTTGGTGTACGCTGTGAATAAAAGCTCCTGATATTTGAAGCTCCAGTTTATGATCTGCTACTATTGTCAATACTTGCCTGAATTGCTACAGTTCTACTCCTACTTACAGTTTATGATCAATTTACTCCACAATTTATAGTTCTACTGAAATGCTACAGTTGTCAGTACTCCTATTTAATCCTACTCCACAATTTATGCACACTAGCTTTCTCTCATGATCCTTTATTGTTTGTGCTTTCAGTCTAAATGGCAGAGGTTCTTTCTAAATTTCTGGGGTCCATTCACAGTAAGCAATAAGAAGATAAAATCAATGATAATGTTCGTCTCCTACACTCCTGTGACACTCATATATTTACTTCAACAGCAGTACATCTTAGGGTCAAAATATTCTCCTGCTGCTACAGAATTTGTTTGGTGAAGTTGCAGTAGCAGCATGAGCAATTGCTTGGTTAATCTTGCTTGGAGTAGCAGTTGTAATATTGCTTGGAGTAGCAGCAGTAAGCTTCTGCAGTAATTTTCCAGTAAAATTTGCTTGGAGTAGCAGCAGTAAAATTTGCTTGGAGTATTTAACAAGATTGAACTGTACTCGGTGATGATTACCATGGCGTAATTGCTTGGAGTAACTATACTCAAGATGCAGTCGCAATAGGATTAGTTGCTTGGAGTATTTAACAAGACCGAACAAGATTTAACTTGTCAAGATTTAACAATATTTTTTAGTAAAGCTGAGTAGAGTATATATTCTGAACATGCAAGCATAAATATTCTCAACATAAGTACAGGAGTAGGAGTATCATGCTTCTGAATATCTCCAAGCTGGATATTTCCATTAAACATGTTTCTGAATATCTCCCATATATATTTCCGTTAGTCTGCTTAGTGCATCATTAAGATTATAAGCATCATTTTCACTGAATCCTGGTTACATATTTGTGTGTACTCAAGTTGAAAATGGGACTTGGAATAATATGCAAGTTTCATCTTTTCTATTGCAGCGAGTGGGTCGGTTATGCACTGGCAGCATCGTTGCTACTAGCGGTGGGCGCGATGGTCCGGGCCAAGCAGAGAAAGATAGGTGAGATATGCTCAGAGGTGATCATCGACAAGTCCTCGGACAAGATGACGATGGAGAGTATAGTGGAGGCACAGCACATCATGAAGAAGGTGCGCTAGTACGTCAAGACGACGAACGGTCCTGATCCTCAGGCTATGGTCCATTGTTCTAGCCCGGTCACCAAAGGTATATATCATTGCACACTAGTCTTGATCATTGACCATCCTTTGTGTAATGTTGGGGTACCGTCCGTCACATATGGTTCTGGGCTATCCTGTTTTGTGTACTGTTCATTATCCTGATCATTGTTTCAGTTAAATTCAGTCCACATTTAGTCCAGGAGTACTCCAAATTTAGTCCAAACACAGTCCAGATATTGTTTTGGTTTCCTTGTACTCCAAATTCATTCCAAAAGTCCAGGAGTATAAACAAGTTTACGGTTCAGTCCAATTTCACTTGTGCAGGAAATTCACCTGTGCGGTGGTGGCCGGGAAGGAGCAGCACTGGAGGCCCTGATAGTTTAGGGTGAGGAGCAGCAAAGAGGAGGAGGCAGCAGCAACAAAGATAAGGAGACGACAGAAGTTCAGGGAAGAAGAAGGGCAGCAGAGAGGCAGTAGCAACAAAGAGAAGGGCAACAGCAGTTCAGGGAAGAAGCAGAGAAACTCCAGAAGTAGTAGGGGATGGGGAAATGTCAGCGCGAGTGAGCTGCCAGGCGATTAACTGCAGCAGACCCGATTGGCTACAGTACACGGCATGCTTCAGGTAGGCTATAGTGTGCGTGTGGGTAGAGTGTGAGTATGTTGGGCTGACCGCTACGGCCCAGGCCCATGTAAGCGAGCGATCATATAAGCTGCGTCTCTCCTCTGTACTGGGTATCGATTAAGAATAGAAACAATTGCTTCTCCTACCTTCCTGCTTCTTCTCCAAGTTGCTCCCCTTTCTCCGGATCCCCAATTCTCCATCGCTACCCTAGGGCTTGGGTATTACAATTGGTATTCAGAGCTTCGTCGGTCCGATCCGCGCTTCACACACTCGAGGTTCGCCGGTAACATCGACTGATTGGTAGGTTGATTGCTTCGTGTGGTCGACTGTAAATCCGAGACCAGCGTTCGGTCGAACTCAGAGGAAGCGGCGACGGCTCCGTTCAAGCCGAGCGCACAGACAAGGTACCTGGCTGAATCCATGGGGTCGTTCGAGGAACGGGTGATGAAGGAGTTCGAGGCGCTGCGGCTGCTTCAGTCCAAGGTGGAAGGGATCGAGGCGATCCAGGCGCGCCTCGACGGGCTGGATGCGAAGTTTGAAGAGCAAGTCTCGCGGCTGGATCAGGTACAGGCCAAGGTAAATCTGTCTGTGAGTTCAATCGGAGAGATCCACCAAGAGCAAGTTCAGGTGGCGCGAGTGCTGAAGGAATCCACCAGCGTCAGAAATGCACAGTTGGACCGGATCGCGGCAGAGGGCTGTCTGGGAGCGTCGCCGCAGGCGGGAGAAAATTTTGGGGCGCCGGCTACATCACGGGCACAGCCGCCACCACAACCACCACCTCCTCCTTTGCGACCTCGCCCATCAGCACCTCCGCAGGTACCTTCCGCATCGCCGGGTCTGGATGAGCAGAGTAGCAAGCGACCCTGGATGCCTAAGATGGAATTCCCTAAGTTTGACGGCGAGAATGTACGCATATGGTTGGACAATTGTGAAGCTTATTTCCTGCTATATCAGATTCCTGAATCCTTCAAGCTAATGTCTGCATCGCTGCACTTGCAAGGCAATGCCGCTCACTGGTTTCAGTCATATAAACTGACAGAATACTGCAGTACTTGGGAAAAATTTTGTACAGCAATTACGCAGGAGTTTGAGGTCAATGTACACAGAACTTGCATGAGAGACTTGCTGATGTTGCGTCAGCACGGCACGGTTCAGGAATACCGTACTGCATTCCATCAGATTGTGTACCAAGTTCGCATGTATGAGGGCAATCTCAGTGAAACAATGTTGGTTACACAGTTTGTGCTGGGACTGAAGGAGGAACTGAGAGCTGCGGTCGAAATGCAATTGCCCAGTACCGTGACTAGTGCTTGTGAATATGCTCTGGTGCAGGAGGCTTTGCTCGATCGGGCCAAACAAGGGAACAACAAGCTAGCTCGGTCTGCAGTGTACACTAAACAACAACCACGCCTAGAGCAGACTCAACGACCTCAGCTAGCTGCCGGAGATATGTGGAAGGCACGCCAGCTGAAGGACTACCGGCGACAGAATGGACTCTATTACAGTTGTGGCGACAAGTTCGCACCAGGTCATGTGTGTGCTAGCAAACAGGTGGCCCAGATCAAGGCCCTGAACATGGCTGAAGAGGCCGCTCAGTTGACTGACGCAGTCTTGGACGCAATAGCTACAGAGGAGGCGATTGAGGAAGCTGCTGCATATCTTTCAGTCAATGCCCTAGCAGGAACCACAAACACTAAAACCATTCAGATTAGAGCTCTGGTAGGAAATCAGGTGATGCTACTGTTAGTTGACTCAGGCAGCTCTCATACTTTTCTGGATCAACAGTTGGCAGACAAATTGAAATGTCCAACAGTACCCTTACCTCAGCCTATGACTGTGAAAGTTGCAAATGGGGAGAAATTGCAGTGCACCCACATGGTGCAGGGACTGAGTTGGTGGACACAGGGGCATACCTTCTCCACAGATATGAGAGTTCTGTCATTGGGGGGCTATGATGCCATACTTGGGATTGATTGGCTCTCACAATGGAGTCCAATGACATGCCACTGGGAGGAACAATGGATCCAGTTCCAAGACAAAGCTACTACAGTCACACTGCAAGGTCTGAAGATACAACCAGTAACTCAACTGCAAGAGTTGACACTGGATCAAGTGGTGAAGTGTCACAAAGGGAATGATATTTGGGCCACTGCAGTGCTATCTGCCCAAACAATGCCATCCGTATCTCCAACTCCAGACTGTATTCAGGACACCATAAACTCTTTTGCTGATATATTCCAGGAGCCCAAAGGATTACCACCCCATAGAGAATTTGACCATGCTATTTCTCTGCTGCCCAACACTACGCCGGTGAATGTTAGGCCTTACAGGTACTCTCCCCTTCAGAAGGATGAGATAGAAAGACAAGTCTCTGAAATGCTAGCAGCAGGAATTATCTCTCCCAGCATGTCCCCATTTGCTTCCCCAGTTCTGTTAGTGAAAAAGAAGGATGGAAGTTGGCGATTCTGTGTGGACTATAGAAGGTTAAATGCAGTGACTGTTAAGAACAAGTTTCCTATGCCAGTTGTGAATGAGCTGTTGGATGAGCTTGCGGGTACCAAATGGTTCACCAAACTAGACCTCAAGGCGGGATATCATCAAATCAGAATGGTAGAGGCTGATGAGCATAAGACTGCTTTCAAGACCCATTTTGGACAGTTTCAATTTAGGGTCATGCCATTTGGTCTATCAGAAGCACCGGCAACTTTTCAGTGCATTATGAATTTCATATTTGGTGGATTAACAAGGAAATTTGTTTTGGTTTTCATGGATGACATATTGGTCTTCAGCAGAAATTTGGAAGATCATAAGAAACATTTACAACAGGTTTTTCAAATTTTGAGAGAACATCAACTCTATGTCAAACTCAGTAAATGTTCTTTTGCCCAGCAGCGGTTAGAGCATTTAGGCCATATTATTTCTGACAAAGGTGTGGCCACTGATCCAAGCAAGACAACTGCTATGGTCAACTGGCCAGTTCCTACTACAGTCACTGAGCTCAGAGGATTTCTTGGACTCACTGGTTACTATAGGAAGTTTGTGCAACATTATGGGATTATTGCCAAACCACTTACCAACTTACTGAAGAAGAAGGCCTTTCAATGGACGGCTGAAGCACAAACTGCCTTTGACCTTCTCAAGCAGGCTATGACTTCTACTCCGGTCTTGGTATTACCTGATTTCAACAAACCTTTCTGTATACAAACACATGCTTGTGACTCCGGTATTGGAGCAGTTCTTACACAGGAAGGACACCCTGTGGCTTACTACAGCAAGTCTCTAGGGCCAACCAATCAGAAATTGAGCATTTATGAGAAAGAATTTCTAGCTATTATCATGGCCATTGAGAGGTGGAGATGCTACGTTTGCAGGGGGCCGTTCGTGATCAAAACCGACCACAAGAGCTTATGTCACTTGGAAAACCAAGCCCTTACTTCAGAGCTACAGAAAAAGGCTATGACAAAACTAATCGGGCTCCAATTCCAGTTCCAGTACAAAAAAGGCGAGGACAACAAGGCCGCTGATGCTCTATCTAGAGTGGGCCATGTGTTTGCCTTACCTGCAGTCTCCTCAGGACAGCCTGTCTGGATCCAGGAAATACTTAACTCTTATGAGATTGATTGCAAGGCTCAACACCTCCTACAGAAACTGGTGGTCAACCCTGATGAAGAACCTGAGTTTTCTTCGGAAAAGGGTCTGCTCAAACACCAGGGCAGAATTTGGGTTGGGGCCAATGCAGGTTTGCAAACAAAAATCATTGAAGCACTCCACTCTTCTCCTGTGGGAGGCCACTCTGGCAGTCAGGCCACTTATGAGAGAGTGAAGAAATTATTCCACTAGTATGGCTTAAAGGAAGCAGTGGCAAATTTTGTGCAACAGTGCCAGGTTTGCCAACAAGCCAAACATGAACATTGCAAGTATCCTGATTTGCTTTGTCCATTGCCTATTCCCAAAGGACCCTGGGAAGATATATCCATGGACTTCATCGAAGGATTACCCAAATCATCTGGATATTCAGTGATCCTGGTAGTTGTGGACAGGTATACAAAATATAGCCATTTCATTGCTCTCAAACACCCCTTCACTGCTGCTCAGATAGCACAAACATTTCTGCTCCACATTGTTAAGTTGCATGGCATGCCCTATACAATTACTTCTGACAGAGACAAAATATTTACAAGTCACTTCTGGAAAGAGCTGTTCAGGTTGTGGGGCACCAAACTACAAATGTCCACTGCCTACCACCCCCAAACTGATGGGCAAACCGAGAGGGTTAACCAGTGTTTAGAGATGTATTTGAGATGTGCTGTTTCTGAACACCCACAGCAATGGTCTCAGTAGCTCCCCCTTGCCGAATTCTGGTACAATTCATCTTACCACTCGTCTCTGGGCTGCACTCCTTTCAAAGCTGTTTATGGCCATGAACCAAATTTGGGGCAGTTACCTCAACCCTTGCAAGCCACACATCCTGATCTACACGGTTGGCTGCAAGAGAGACATCACTATTCCGAGTTCCTCCATCAACACTTGAACAGAGCCCAAACAAAAATGAAGTCTGATGCGGATAAGAAGAGGTCTCCCAGGGAATTTACAGTAGGAGAAAAAGTATTTCTGAAGCTGCAACCATACGCTCAAGCATCCGTGGTCAATCGACCTTATCCAAAACTAGTAATGAAGTTCTTCGGGCCTTTTGAAATACTGGAAAAGATTGGACCCGCTGCTTATAAACTGCTCCTCCCTTCAGGCAGCCTAGTGCATCCAGTGTCCACACATCTCAACCGAAACCTCATGTGCCAGATCATACTCCAGTGTACAGTACTCTTCCTGAACCACTACTACTTGATCGAGCCGATTTGGTGCCTGAAGAAATTCTAGACAGGCGTTTGGTTAAGAAAGGTAATGCTTCTCTAGCTCAGGTACTCATTCGTTGGACTGGTCTTCCCGCTTCTTCGGCCACTTGGGAGGACTATGACACAGTGAGGCAGCGATTTCCACTGGCTCCAGCTTGGGGACAAGCTGTTTCTTCAGGCGGGGGTACTGTCAGCGCGAGTGAGCTGCCAGGCGATTAACTGCAGCAGACCCGATTGGCTACAGTACACGGCATGCTTCAGGTAGGCTATAGTGTGCGTGTGGGCAGAGTGTGAGTATGTTGGGCTGACCGCTACGGCCCAGGCCCATGTAAGCGAGCGATCATATAAGCTGCGTCTCTCCTCTGTACTGGGTATCGATTAAGAATAGAAACAATTGCTTCTCCTACCTTCCTGCTTCTTCTCCAAGTTGCTCCCCTTTCTCCGGATCCCCAATTCTCCATCGCTACCCTAGGGCTTGGGTATTACAGGAAACAACAGCAGCAGCTGGGGATGCTGGAGGTGGGGTTGGATGGAGGCGCTGGTGGATGGAGGCCCTAGTGGCCTGGCCATGGCTGAGGAGGCGGGGTGGAGGGGAGGCGGAGGGAGAGGTGGAGGGCAGAGGCAGGGGTGGAGGGCTGAGGGAGAGGTGGTTGGCAGAGGCGGGGGGTGGAGGACTGACCGGCTGAGGGAGAGGTGGTGGGTGGAGGCGGGGTTGAAGGTAGGAGACGACAGATCTAGCGGAATTCAAAGTAGGGGTAACCTGGTCATTTTCGTCCTTTTCTCACCTGGTCGGAACAAACCACCAGCGACTTATATTTCGGTACGGAGGGAGTAGTATAAAGCTTGTACTTGCTATCTTCTTCTACCTCACCTTCAATAAGCTACTCTCTAATCTCCTTTCTTCCTTGTCTATTCTAACCTACACAACGGTGCTTCGATTCGATATAAGCTCTACACAAAAAAGATGCACATCGATGTTATGCTTTCACTCAGGCGATTGGTTCGTAGTTTCGTCGACCGGAAATGCTTAATTTTGTGTTCATGTTTGAAGCTATTTTGAACGAATTTTGTCAAATTCATCGTGCACAGCCCACCGTTTAAAATTTTATCTCGCAGTTCCACACGACTTTCATGTTGCAAGATGAGAATATCTGTAGCTTCCTCGTGATTGTACATATGCATATGTGGTCTGATTTAAGACACTGCTTAATCGTATCTCTGGGCTGGTGTGGTTCCTCTCGGTCTCCTCTCCCGCATCTTGCTGCAGTGGCATCATTATTGCCGTCGTTCATCTCGGCCTCCGGTCCTAGATCCTACTGCACTGACGTTGTCATGGCGTGCACACTGTATTTCTTCTCCTCTATCCTCTGCCTTAGAGTCCTTGTCCATTTCTCTTGACCTCCTTGCCCGTGTTCTACTACACTGGAGTCGTCTTCGGAGTAGTTCATCTCGGCCTCTTCTCCCTCGTCCTACTGCACTGATGCTGCCATGGCGCATGCACTACATTTCTCCTCCTCTTTCCTCAATCTCGTACAGACTTTCTCGCGGCGACGACACTAGCAACTAGTTCACCGCGCCGCCGACGGGGCCGCTCACCCAGGCTACGTGCTCGTTGTGTCAGATGCGGCGCCGCGACGATCGTCCGCCGCGGTCGTCATGGTCTGACACGCATTGCATTTCTCCTCCCCGTCCTCTGCCTGAGCGCTCCTTCGCACGGACTTTCTCTGCGGCGACGATGCTAGCAACTAGTTCGCCGTGGCGCCGGCGGGAATGCTCGCCCGTGTCAGACGCGGCGCCGCGGTCACCGTCCACCGCAGTCGCGAAGCACTCTAGTGTAACTCTGTGTATTAAGTGCGAGTGCTAGCTCTTAATCATACCTCCGTGTGCAACCAAACAGCATGTAGTTGTGTGAGTTGAGACAATGCAGGACACCAAACAACGTGTCAAAACTGATCACCTAATGCAGGAGTCTAGATGCGGACGATCAAACCATGTGTAGATGTTGATTTTTAAAATGCTTTCTCTCAGTCATGCCTAACTTAGACATGTATGCAATGCACACAAAAGTTGCTACGGCAACCAAACACGCACTTATATGCTGGTGGATCAGATCAACACATACGAGCGCACGCACGAGCACGACGATCGTGGACCATCTCCACTGGTTGCCCGCACTGTAATGTACTAGCGCGTGTACCTCGCGGGCGCGCGGTCCCTTCGACCTGCACATTGGTACTCCACACTCGACAGCGATTGCACTATTGCTCGCGCGCCATCGGCTTTGCAATTCGCATACAGCAACAGGCCAGACCGACTGGATCAGCGCCGGTCATAATCATGCGCTCATGAGCTTGAACAAGCTAGCTACTAGTAGTAGGTTGCCATCTTGAGCTTTTCTGGGGGATAATTTTAAAAATTGAGATTGAATAATTAATAAAACACGTGAGATTTCTTTGTGCTGTTATACTTGACTGAGCTAGCTAGGAGATTTTTTTTGTTTTTTGGTGATGATAACGAAAGCTATAGCTTGCTAGCACAGGGTGGGTGAAGCGTACGTGCCGGTCTGATCCATACAATCGACCACTCGCGAGGAGAGGATGGATCGATGCAGAAATCGGCGACACTGTGGCCGTACGTCCACCCGTGTCTCTCTACGGACCGTCCACGCTTGAGCCCGACAGACGACACCCACCGTTTTGCCAGGGCCGGCCCTGAGGGGGGGCAGGGGGGCGGCCGCCCCGGGCCCCCAATGGGGAGGGGCCCCCGTATGTGTATATCTCTGTATTAATTAGGCCTTCATTTTTTAGCACACTAATAAAGTTGAGCAATGCTACGCACACGGGATGGCTATTACGGATTCAACGGACTGGGCTTAGGTGGACGTTTTCTATTGGAGATTGAAAAGGAGGCGGGGCCCACCCCCTGAAAATCGGGGGGGGGGGGGGGGGAGAGATTGATTAACGTTGTTTATCCCGTGAGAAGCCCGTAAATGTCCGTGCGTCTAGGATTTTCGAATAAAGTTTATTGGACGGCCCAATTAGTAGCAACTACCATAGCTGGAGCAATACATCCCGGCCGTAACGCACGCATCGTAAAAAAAAGGAGGAACTTGAGCGAGCCATCGTGCGCACATCACGCCGCCTTTCGCCTCGTGACCAAACTGCGGCGAATGGATCGATGCGGCTGCGCTGTGGAGCTCGGCGGTGGACTGGTGCTACGTTCGTCTACGGAGGCGTGAGTGTTTCAGGTAGGTCAGCGCCTTCCACTGTTTCTGCGGTTTACTTGTGATATAATTGTGGTGTAGATCTCAAACGGATCATGACGAGAGCAAGGCTCTGGATGGTGATCCCTCCCGTGAATCTAGTTTTGAGATGAACTGAGCAATGACTAACATTTGAGGTAATTAACTCTTGATTTACTCAGATGCACAACAAGGTAAGAGTTAATTTGCAGTATCATGGCACTGTCGATTTTATTTTTGAAGAAGTGAATGAAATATTTTTCTTCTCACTCATATGGATTGGCTCATCTATCTTAATTTCTATTTGGAGTAACACATGCCATGAACTGAAAAATTTGCATCCCTATTCTGCATTTTCGATGCAAACTTCTTTCAGGACCATTCATGGAGTCACATGTCTCTCTGAACTTTTTTTTTCCGAAAAGGAGACAAGAGCTTTGCCTCATCACATTAATTAAGAAGAGTTTTTACATATAATACTTGACCACAAGGCTGGTTCTACAATGAACTACTCTGGTGGCATCAAAGAACCTAAGCGTTTGGCCCCTGCCTTTTCCCACAAAAGAGCCTCTCTTTTCACCCGCAAAAAACAGAGCCTCTCTTTTGATATTACCAAACATGGTGTCCGGCACGGATGAATAATTTCTAAAAACCCGGGCATTTCTCTCACACCAAATCTCCCACGATGTAAGCATGAAAAGGGAAGCAAGTTCCTTACAGACGTCGTCGTTGACATTTATCACGGAGTGCCACCAATCCTTTACCGAGTTGAAGTTGTTCCAACCTTCTAAGACCTCGTACATATAATGTAGTCCTATAATTATCGTACAAGGCTTACATTAAACATGGATATGCATTTACAAAAATAATTTGATAGGAACAGAGACAATTATCTACTTCCTCCATAAGCCATCACTTTGTTTTTATGTTAAGGGCCCCGGATTATAGCCTCGCCTCGGGCCCCCGAATTCTCAGGACCGGCCCTGCGTTTTGGACGGACGGTACGCGATTGCTAGCAGCTGGTAACGTCCTGTCACCTCACCTGTGTGCTCAAAACAAAATCCAGCACTGGAACTATCACAGAATTGCACGATCAGGGAGCAAACACAGCATTGGCAGGCAGGGTTGCCGCTAGCTAACGAGTAGCACAAGAGAAATTGGAGTTCCCTTGTCACGGTGTACGCATGCATGCATGCGGGCATACAATACCATCAGGAGATAAAGAGAGCGGCACAAATCAAGACCTTCGTCGTCATCGGAAACAGAGTGCAGCACATATAGCTAGCACAGGTTTGCGGAGGCGTGCCAGGTTGAGCGACTACACAATGTCGAAAACTCAAATGGCTTATGGTCCGTGTCCCGATCGGTCTGATAAGAATGAGCCAGCGGCAGCTAAGCTGCAGCAGGCGATCGACGGTGATAGCTCACCGAGCGGGTGAGCAAAGCACGCATGCGCACCGTACGTATCGGCATCACCGGCTAGCCAACTCGCTGTCGATGGGACGGCGGGCGCACGATGCCGTCAACTGAAGTGTCAGAAAGATGTGCATTCCGGTCGGGCTGGCGTACTGGCTTAGGCTAATAATCAAACAGAGTTGCGTGTGGTTAAGAGATTCTCTTGATCGCCCGATTAGGAATACTATCTGGTGGATGATTAACTAGTAGCTCCTTCGTGCTCACATGTAATCTGGTCCCTGTCCGGCGGCGATCGATCGAGTGTTGTACGTAGCAGAGCTTCGTCAACCAATCAATTTATGATAGAATGCGACTATTGGCGTGCTCAAGGGGTGGTCTTAACGCCAGAGGTGCGTTACTCACTTTTATATGTATCGAAAAGAATGACTTGGCTCACCAGCTAGCTAGGGTTCATACCTTAATGCTCACCGTACACAAGTTTTTTCTTTTGTATCCATTCCATTCGTCGTCCCCGTCAGTTTCTGCACCGGAATGGACGTGTGATGCGTGCGTTCGAGTTTAAACCAGGGAGACTTTCACGGCGATCCGCTGCATTTGGACGTTTGATCTGACGGGGAGCGAGGCATCTCGGTCGGATAGCTAGTAAAGTAGTAATATATTTTTCTGGACTCAAGTCGGATATCGTAGCTATCTTTAATTTGGCTGGCCTTGGCAGTGGCAGCGGAAGATCCTCGGCATTTTGACCTATGAACGAAATCAATTCACGGAATGAACTGACCGTGAAACTACTTCACAGCCCTAACCTTTTTGTGTAGCGCCCGCCACGACGGCGCCACACCCTACTGTGCAGCGCCTAGCACGGGGGCGTTGCACACCAGTTCACCATGGCAGCCCCTGGGCCCGCACCCAGCAGTGCAACGCCTCCGTGCTAGGCGCCACACATGTAATGTGCAGCGCCCAGCCCGTAGGCGCCACACTTGTAAAGTGCAGCGCCTAGCGCGTAGGCGCTGCACTGTGACTTATCCAGCCACTTGGCTGCCCCCCCCCCCTCCCCCACCCCACACCACACACTCTCTCACTCTCCTCCCCAAGCTTTGCCCCCTCTCCCACTCTCTCTCCCTCTCAAATCATCTCCCAAATCTTGCAAATTTGAAGAATTTGTCCATGGATTTCGAAGTCAAACCCTCCCTCAAGGTAATATTCTCCGATCCCCTTGTTTTGATCCAAGTAAAGTTTCCATTGCTCATTTGTTGCTAGTTTGGGGAAACCCTAGTTTTGTTTGGATCTACAGATTTGCATGGAAATGTGAGATGTTTGTTTGCCAATTTCTATGGTTAGGCTTTGTTAGTATGCTAGGGTTATTCTTACGGGTGTTCTTATGTTGGTGCTAGGGTTAGGTTTAGGGCTAGGGTTATGGTTATGGTTAGGGTTAGGGTTAGGGTTAGGGTTGTTGTTTGATATATATATTAGGGTTTCTATTCCGTGTTAATCCTTGTATTAGTACTTATGGAAGCAATGTTACCTTGTGTTATTGGAATGCTTATAGGGATGGGAAGAACATGTGTGTTTGTTCATCATGGGGACAAGGACGCCTTTTTGAAAGGCAATGTAGAACCGGACCCGGATGAGGTTGACATGGTGTTTGATAGTAGTCCTAGCTATGCGGAGCTCTTGCAACAAGTTAGGGAAGATTTGAATTGGACAGACCCTAGTGATATCATAGAGTTTGAGGGAAGGCATAATGTTGGTTTTGGAATGCACATCCGTTGGAAGACAATGCGTGTCAACTCGGAGCAACGTTGGGTTGCATACAAGGAGACGGTGGCCGAATCACTAGACAAGGCTCTTGAGTTATTTGCAACGAAGAAGGTTGATTCAAGTTTGCATTTGGACTTGAACCGGAACCCCTCCCCTTTGGTTGCTAGTAGCCCCACACCCTTGAAGCGAGATGAAATTGTTGAACCTCTTTTGACCCAAGAAGTGAGGCCAACATTGAGCCCGTTTACAAACAACCAAGATGAAGCTTTGCAAGAGGACAATGATGAGTATGCGGACGATGACAATGAAGTTGATCTCCATGACAACAATGTGGGTGATCTCGACAAATATCACTTGTAAGAGACAATGGACCCTTCCATCCCTTTTTCCCGTGCATATGCATCAGACTCGGATGACGATGGTCCCGATGAACAAGTTGATGCGGAGGGGTTCACGGTGAAGGAGGCTGAAGCTTTCGAGAAGGTATTTGGTCGGGATCATCGGACTACATTGTTCAAGGATGTTAGTCTCGTGGATGAAGCCGTGGTAGATGGTGACCAATGTGTACCTCTTGGGGTTAGGCCAAGCTCTCATCGTGATTTGGGAGACGACAAGAACCGCATTGCTAAAGGTTCTAAGTTCGACACCTTCTTGAAATTGAAGATGTGGCTCGACAACTACTCGGTTACGCATTATCGTCCACATAAGGTGGTGCACTCGGACGTCAAAGTGCGCTACACGGTTGCATGTGCATGTGAAGATGAAATATGTCCATGGATTGTGCGTGCAAGACCATGGAAAGGAGGTCCCACTTGGCACGTAGTGAGTTGTGTGCCAACTCACATGTGCCAAGGCAAAAGGGTGGATGGCAAGATTGTGTCCCAAAACCACAAACAACTCACGTCCGAGTTCATCGCTTACAGGCTCTCCAACTCAATATCCACACTTCCAACAATGAGCGTCCAACATGTCATTGACCTTGTGAAAGCCATCTTTCACTACAAGGTGAAGTACGGCAAGGCATGGAAGGCGAAGCAAGCCGCATTTAAGATGTTGTATGGTACTTGGGAGGAAGCATACAACCGAATCCCTAGGTTGTTGTTAGCCATGGCCGCGACAAACCCGGGCATGGTTCATGTGGTCGAGCCTCATGGGCACCAAACAATGGTTCATGAAGGAAGGAAAGTCAGAGTATTTGGCCGTGCTTTTTGGGCGTTCGAGCAATGTGTGAGGGCTTTCGAACATTGTAGGCCGGTCATCGCAATTGATGGCACGTTCTTGACCGGACAATACAAGGGAACCTTGTTGGTTGCGATAGCAAGTGATGCCAATAACCGGGTGTTGCCATTGGCATTTGCTTTGGTTGAGGTGGAAAACAATGACAACTGGGAGTGGTTTCTGCATCTTTTGAGGACGAAGGTGTTACCCGCTCAAAGGGAAATTTGTGTCATATCAGATCGGCATCAAGGAATTCTTAACGCGGTGGAGATTGACATTCCCGGGCATGCTCCGTTGCACCACCGATGGTGCATGAGGCACTTTTGTTCGAACTTCTATAGGGCATGTGGCCTTAAGGAGTTGGCCGATGATCTTCAAGATTGTTGTCTTGCTTTCTCCGAGAAGCGCTTCGCCACTTTGTACCACAAATTGCTCGCACACAAAAAACTTGATGCCGGGGGTCAAGACTTTCTCAATAGGCACATTCAATACCGGAACAAGTGGGCACGTGCCTTTGATGAAGATGGCCAGAGATACGGTCAAATGACAAGCAATATGGCGGAATGCTTAAATAGGATGCTCAAAGGTGCACGTGGATTACCCGTGACGGCAATAGTTCAATACACATTTGACAAGATGAATGCGTACTTTGTAAAGTACTCGATGGAAACCGATGCACAAATAGCGGGTGAGAACCCACGGAAGTACAAGTACAAGTTCCCACCCAAAGTTGATGAATGGTTGGTATTTCAATCACGAAAGGCGGACTCAGAAGAAGCTATATTATATGACAACGAAGAGTGGAAGTACTAAGTGAAAGAGCCAGGAGGAACCACAAACGATGGCCGGCAACATGGAGGTCGGGCTTTCAAGGTGTCGTTAACATAATGTGATTGCACTTGCGGGAGGCCGTTGTTGCTTCATCTCCCATGCTCACACTTGTATACCGTCGGTCGCGTTAGGAATGTGAACATCAATCACCCACGCACCATGAGGGAGTCCGAGTTCTCAATCATGACGGTCAAGAAAACATGGGCTCCCCGCTTTCACCCGTATTTTGACCAATCACAATGGCCGGAGTATCATGGAGTTCAACTATGGACGGATCCGGAGTTGAAGGTTGTTAAACGAGGTAGACGTCAGACAAAGCGTCTTAGAGGAGACATGGATGGATGGGGCCATGGTGGCCGCCGCGAAGCAGGCAACAACCAATTCCAAGAGCCTCGTGAGAGCTCCCGTTGTGGGGAGTGCAAAGGTCATGGCCACAACAAAAGAAAACGTACGAAACCAAGGAAAAGGTCCAAGACAAATGATGCAAGCACAAGCCAACAAGGAGCTACACAAGGGAGCCAACCAAGTGGTAGCCAACAAGTGCCAAGCTAACCAAGAGGTAGCCAACAAAAGCGAAGGCAACCTAGTGGTAGCCAACAAGTGCCAAGACAACCAAGTGGTAGCCAACCTAGTGGTAGCCAACAAGTGCCAAGGCAACCAAATGGTAGCCAACCTAGTGGTAGCCAACAAGTGCCAAGCCAACCAAGTGGTAGCCAACAAGTGCCAAGCCAACCAAGTGTTAGCCAAAGAGGATCTAGGCAACAAAGAGGTCGGCAACTAGGACTTACAAGAGGCCGTGGTGGTGGTAGAGCTCGTGGTGGTGGTCTAGGCCGTGGTGGTGGCAATGGCCGTGGTGATGGTCTTGGCCTTGGTGGTGGACTTGGCCGTGGTGATGGACAAGGGCAAGTTCGTTATAGAGGAATGTTTGGATACCTAGATGGACCGTTTCCGTATGTTCCTCACTAACTATAATGTATCATATGTTCTTGTTTTTCATATGTGCTTCCATTTGTTCTTATTGTCCTTACTAACCATTATGTTTCACTCATTGTAGGTATGGCGGCTTCCCAACCCAACAAACCAACGATGAAGGAGGATGGCGAAGATGAGATGGCGGGATGGTGGGAGAAGGCTGCAAAGAAGCTTAGAGATGAGGATGCAGCCAAGATAAAGAAGAAGAAGGAAGAGGAGCTTGAGAAGGAGATGAAGGCAAGAGAGAGAGCGTCAAATGCGATGCGTGCTAGGGAGGCAGCGTTGGTGAGGAAATGTGAGGAGGCACAGGAGAAGCGTCTAAAGGATTTTCAAGAAAAAACCATGAAGCTTTGGGCAATTGCAGCTGAAAAAGAATAGAGGGACAATCAGATATTCATGGAAAGGGTGGTTAAGGAGTCTCACCTCATAAGAAAAAGGGAGGAGGAAGAGGAAGAAGAGAGGAAGAAGAAGAAGGGAAAGGGGCCTTGCTCTACGCAATAAAGCTACTATGTCTCCTCTTCGATTTGGTTGTGAACTACTATCTGTCGTGAACTACTATGTCTCCTCCTCGATTTGGTTGTGAACTACTATGTGTCGTGAACTACTATGTCTCCTCCTCGATTTGGTTGTAATAACTACTATGTGTCGTGAACTACTATGTCTCCTCCTCGATTTGGTTGTAAGAACTACTATGTGTCGTGAAGTACTATGTGTTATGAACTACTATATGTCGTGAACTACTTCGTGCATATATTCTCTTCACAGTTGTTAGATTGCTATGTATCAATCCTACTTCACATCATCTTACTATGTTTGCATATGCTGAAAAATTCACTAAGTCCATGTGCAACGCCTAGCACAGAGGTGCTACACTGTGGTGTGTGACGCCTCCAGGCTAGGCGCTGCATAGGTCTGTACCTATCCAGAGAGCAACAGAATGTGTGTCAAGCTACAGACCTGTGCAGCGCCTAGCATGGAGGCGTCACACTCCATCGTGCAACGCCTAGAGCGGAGGCGCTGCACTGTGGTATGTGACGCCTCCAGGCTAGGCGTTGCACAGGTCTGTACCTATCCAGAGAGCAACAGAATGTGTGTCAAGCTACAGACCTGTGCAGCGCCTAGCATGGAGGCATCACACTCCACCGTGCAACACCTAGCAAGGAGGCGCTGCACTGTGGTATGTGACGCCTCCAGGCTAGGCACTGCACAGGTCTGTAGCTATCCAGAGAGCAACAGAATGTGTGTCATGCTACAGACTATGTATGTCATGCTACAGACCTGTGCAGCGCCTAGCCTGGAGGCGTCGCACACCATAGTGCAGCGCCTAGCCTGGAGGCGCTGCACTATGGGGTGTGGCGCCTCCGTTACAGGCGCTGCACAAAAACTTAGCAAATTTTTTGGCCAAAACTGGAGGCCTACCTTCTGTTGCTCTCTGGATAGCTAACAGACATGTGTGACGCCTAGCCTGGAGGCGCGCACTCCATAGTGCAGCGCCTGTGAGCTAGGCGTTGCACTATGGAGTGTGACGCCTCCAGGCTAGGCGCCACACAGGTCTGTAACTTTTCCTTCGTTCTGTTGCTCCTTGTTGCTTCAGTTTTGCATCACAGATAGTTGCATCACAGAATAAGCATTACTAAGAGATTTAAGTTAAACATTACCACCAACATAGAGTTCGACACATAGAGTGACCATCACGACAAGTTCGACATTACCACCAACATAGAGTTCAACACATAGAGTGACCATCACGACAAGTTCGACATTACCACCAACATAGAGTTCAACACATAAATGACCATCACGACAAGTTCGACATTACCACCAACATAGCTACCATTACTACCATTACTAAAATAGAACGACGACTAGTTCCTTCTGCGCTTGCTGGCTCCTCCCCCTCTCTTGGAGGGTATCTTCTTCACCTTCCTAGGAAGACGAACCCGCTCCGGCTCTGGCTCCGGTTCCTCCACGTCATCCACATCGTCATCCAAATAGTCGTCCAAAGCCGCCATCCGCGAGGTGCCGACCGTCCTTTTGCCTCTTTGGGTGAAGTCCTCAGGTGTGTATTTCTTGATTCCCTTGCTAGGCTTTAACTCGTATGCAGACCGAACCTTGTAGGTCCCCAAGGTCATATCATCAGGAACCTATGCATCCACAAAAGATATGGAAAGACCGTGTGTGAGAATATAGTTAGCAATGCATCAACAATTGGATATATAACCTCAGGCCATACCTCTTGGGTGAGCACACCCACATCTTGGGTGACCACACCCACATCCTCATCGTCCAAAGGATTAGCATGGCCAGAAGTTGGATCTGATGGTGTCACCGACCTAGAACATTCTGGTGATACATACTCGGGGTCACGACAACCGAAAAGGTTTGACAGCCGCCTTAACTTTTGGCCCTGGCGCTGCAACATGAACAAGTGAATGAGACATCGAACGTAGCAACACATGTTAAGTGCTAGTTTGAAGGAGATGTGAACCTTAATGAATGCTCGAAGTGCACCTTCCCCATCGCTTTTGCCAGCCGGGGTTGTTTCCAGAATAGTGTCGGTCTCATCAGCTGCTTTCTTGATCTGGGCACGCTATGAACAGAAATGGTATTAACGTGTTAGGCAAGTGAAGATGTGAATTTTGCGAATTGAAAAGCAAAAAGGGCACATACCACAAAGTTCATCATTGGCCCCGCAGGGATCACTGAGTTGCCTTTCCTGACTAATGCATTGTACTGGTGCTGGGCTACCTCATCAAAGACGGTGGGTTCTTCCAAAATCTTATCATCATACGCCGGCTTGCATACCTCCACACGGGTGACGCCTAGAAACCATGTGAGATAGTTGTTGAACGCAATCGGGCAGTGCTCACGAAGCTTGGCTCGTTTTCCAGCCCTAGCTTGCTCCACAGCAAGCGCCCACTGTATGACATACTTGTTGTGATGCTTGGCCCAATCCTTGATCTTCCGCTGCTTTTTCCTATCCAACCTGCAAGTTAGAAACATAATATTAGCATCATCGAAACCGCCGAGAAGCTGCTAATTGCTCAAGGTTGATTATATCTTACACGTGTAGCACTATATCCGTGTCCTCCAACTCCGGCGGGTGTGGCATGAACAAACCAAACTGACGGTACACCCGATGTGGCAGGTGAAGCTCAACCGCCCAGTTGCATATGAGTGGACACCGCATATGCCAGAGATCCCTATCCCTAGTGCACATCGGATTCAGCCTGAACTCTATAGGGTTCCCAAAACTCTCTCCTTTTCCATACGGTTCCCATTCAACCTACAAAATTGGATAGAATGCAAAATTGATATCGAGTTACGATGGAAGCATGATAATAACTTATGCAATGTCAATTCACCTGCTCAGGCGTGACCGCATCCATCTCGCTCCTGTACAGCTTGTACATGACCGAGGGATCATCCGTCATCTCATTTAACACATCCCACTTGTAAGCCCAAGTGGGGAGCCGTAGTGGGTCGTCTTTCTCGTCCCAATCCTCGAACTTCACGGTCTTCGGTCGTCCAACCGGCAAACGCTCCCAGCTCCATATGGAAAGTGCGAGCAAACAACCACCAATACCTCCAGATAGCCTACAACAGGCTTCGTCCAACTGCACATAAAAGAGAACATGGTTGAATTAACAGCAAGATCGCATTCATAATGTACCAATGAATTGAAACAGAAACAACTTCATACCTATCTATACAAGTAAGCCAGTGTCGCCGAACCCCAACTCCATTTGCTATCGAAGACGGTCAACTCCTTGAGCCGCATCCATGGAGCATTCTTGCCTGTGCCATCAGCAAACATACTCCTGGATATCACGTACCACATGTAGACACGAGCATATGTCTTCACCATGTCCTCATTAGCATCCTCAGGGAAATTACTGAAGTTCGATACAATCCATGTGAAAGTAGCACCGGCTGCGACTCTTTCCTTCTTCTTGCCTTCTACTTCTGGTTCCCGCGGCTCCGGAGGAACCATACTGATAAGGGCAAGCATTTGCTCGCGCCACCCATCAGAATCGGTGCTCATACATAGAGGATTCCCATCGATAGGAAGACCGGTGATCATAGCTATATCCTGGAGCATCACGGTCATCTCCCCGGTCCGAAGATGGAAAGTGTGTGTCTCCGGCCTCCAATGATCAATAAGCGTGGTGAGTGCTGGAGCACTGTTGGGTGGCGTCGACCTGCTGACCAACTGAATGAAAGGGAGAAGTCCTGTCTCCCTAACATACGGAGTGTACCGCTCATCATAGCGCATCCACCCAAGGTTGACCCCGTGAGCCCGAAGCTTCAGAGGTGCAAGCTCCTACAAGCAAACAAACAAATCATTACATATAGGGGGTATGTGTTTGAAAAAAAAACACGAAATTCATAACACCGACAACTTTCATTATTACCTGCTGCCACTAGTGCAGAACCGGGCAATAGCACCGGTTCGTAAGGCCCTTTAGTGTCGGTTACATAACCGGCACTAAATTGTGGTCACTAAAGGCCCCCCCCCCCCTTTAGTACCGGTTCAGCACGAACCAGTGCTAAAGGGCAACCACGTGGCACGAGCCAGCTCCAGGGGCCTGGAGCCCTTTAGTACCGGTTGGTAACACCAACCGGTACTATAAGGTTTGGTGGGTTTTTACTTTTATGATTTCTTTTTCATTTAATTTTGTGTTTTCATTTTAATTTTTTTTGTTTGCTGGTATTTTACGATACTACACATTGTACACGTTATGCATATATATATAAATAGAATTTCTAGTAAAACCAATCATCGAGTTCAACATGATTGTCATGATATTATAAGCGTTCATATATAACACCACAAAAGCAAATCACTTAAGTTCAGAACGAAGAACACAGACATGAAAGGACAAGTACTAATTAAGAGCAGCATGAAGAACTAGCTGAATCACTCCTGCTAGCTACTCTCTCTGGTAAAATAGCATAGAA